>CM071789.1:3751273-6637523 GCA_036559045.1 Platycarya longipes | reverse complement strand
TCTCTACTCCAGCTGCACCTCTCCAAGATGGGAATAGTAAATCTCTATTCTTCATCTTGCAGGGGGCTATTACATAATGAGCAAGCTACATGTCATCACATTGAAGCTGCAAGTCATTCCGGCAAAGGATAAACTTTTTATTTTTAACATGTTTATTTGTTCTTCTAGATTGTTGCTGGTACATTATTATTGTTTTAATTGTTTATATTTTTACAGCTCATTCTGTTAGTTTGTTAAGGCTTATTGCCTATATTAGGAACTTTTTTGCATCATGGGTCACTGTCGCATTCTCGCATCCTTCGTGCCTTTGCTCTCTGGAATCTTCCCTTTCCATTTCGCTTTATGCTCTGTTACATAAACACATGTTGGAAGTCTCTATTTATAGCCTTCAAAAAGATTAACAGAGATTAGAATCAAATCCCCCCCATACAAGTCTCTCTTACTGATTTTGCCAGCTTTACACATTTCTATATATCTACGATTCCACTAATTTCTTTGGAAGAATTCCTTCACTTTCTTAATTTGGATGATTCCAGCTTTGCAACTTGATGAATCCTTTCCAGGATGCTTATTAGTTTAGTCAGAGAACGAATGGCCTTCAGAAATGCAGCAAATAAATGCTTGTATTAGTGGCTGTCTCCCTTTTTAGTGGTGATCTTTGGATTTAGCTGAAGTTGAGCTCAACCTATACTAAATAGCTTTTAGTTCCCAGAAGTCATGGTGATCATATTTTAGGGCCTCCCAGTTCTGCATTTCATGTTAAATTGTACGTATATAGCTGTTCCATTTTCACAAAAAAAAAAAATGCATTAATGATCGAGCATCCGCGCGAACACCCAAATAATTTGTAGAATAAAATATGACTTTGATCATTAATATTATCTACTCATATTTAAGCTATTAAATCGATTGCTTACTAAACTTCGTTAAGCCCGATCTGCTTCGACGAAGTCCATTAGTGATAATTAACTAAGGTTAAGACCTCCATTAACATATATAAAGCACAGATCTCAGACATGGGTAGCTTCGCTTAAGGTTCCTGTCATGACGTACGTGCATGTATGTTTCTTTTCTCTTTATCCTATATATATAAATATATATATATATATATATTTTATATATATATAAAATAGTTATCTAACGAAAATTCTTATTTTAATAAAAATTCTTATTTCTCCGTTAAAGTTAACAATTTCCGTCAGTTTTTATTAAAATTAATACTGCATTTAATGAGAATTACCATTTTAAACACAATTTATTAAATTTATTCACTAAAATAATGTTCTTGGCATTAAAATTAATTCTACCTATTCAACTTTCTACAATAGTAAACTTTCCATTTAAAAATCATTTAACATCTATTTAATATCACTAAATACTTTAAACACAATTCATTAAGCCCATAAATAATGCTAGAAATTTCTATTTTAGAATTTATACTTAGGACATATTTTTTAATTTTATTTTATGTAAAATAAATATAAAATAATAACAATAGTATAGAATGACACAATAATAGTGTAGAATATATAAATATAACAATATATATAGAAATAAACTATTCATAACAATTTATACATTAGAGAGTTTAATTTTATTCATGAAAATTTTATTCTTATTATATGATTAATAATTTAATTTTTTTAAAAATAATTTATAATTTTAAAATGAATGCATTATTTATTAAATTAACTATATATACGATATATATGGTTAATATACGGTATATATAATTTATTATAATTATATTAAACTGGTAATAATAAGCAATAAATATAATTAATATTATATGTTTGATATTTAATTGAAATATATATGATTAAATAAATTTATATAAATTATAAATTATAATGTAACATTCTTATATAAATTATAAACTATATAATTTATTTTTTTTCAAAAAACTCATATTATTTCTTAAAAAAAATCACATAACTAAAAAAATATAGATATTTTAATATCTTCTATTTTGAGGCCATACAAAATAATACAAATGTTAAATTATCATCTTGAAATTAAAAAAATATCATATTTTGAACTAACATTTTATTAACACTTTAATCAAAATTATCTCAAATAAGTTTGATAAAACTATATGTTATGTTTATTTATGAGACTATCTTATTGTTTTTATTAATTTTTTTATGATATATGAAAACGTATAATTATTTATCAACTACTTAATTATGAATATTCATTAAATTTTCATTAAATTTTTATTAAAAATTAAATTAAATAAACGTACTTTACACGTTATTTGTATCTAGTATATATATATATATATATATATATATATATCCTCATGTATTAATTTTTGGCCTCTCAGACCCCATGATTTTCCTTTTGAGCAATTTCTTTGATTTTCTATTCCTTATATTCTGAAAGATTTTGAGCTCACATAAAGGAAAAGAATCAAAGAATATGATGAAGATGATGTTTTTTATACAGTTGGGAGGTCATTGTACGTGTATGTTGGACTTTTTTAATCCAATTCATGATGATCGAGTTGTGCCTCATCTTTTAATCCTAATTTACCTCTTTTTCAGATCCTTTAGTGCCTCATCATCCTTCGGGACCCATTAGATGAACATCAAACCATTTGAGATGTATCCCTCCCATGGAGTCAATGCCTTCCCCACTATAACCTTACAAATATTTCATTCTGATGGCTTAGTACATGCAGCTTTAAGCTCACATACAGTACCCATTTATGGCTTCCGTTTTTCATATTCTTTTCGTGTACTAGTGCAGTTAATTAGCTGGTATTTTCAAAAACTGTTTAGACAGTCTCATGATCTCAGAGATTAATATATATTTGTTCTATGAAAAGATCTTATAATTAAAGAAAGTCGCAAAACATAATACATGGCCGGATATATATGGTACATCAACTTATAAATCTTTTTTATTATAAAATAAATTTGGCATATCATATTAAGTAACGTAAGGTGGGGAAAGAAGAGAAGAGAGAAGAGAGAAGAGAGGGAAGAGAATGAAGGAAAATTAGGATTTTGGAAAATTAGATCCTAACCCTACATTTGGGGTTGATTTAAATCCAACGGTGGAGATAAATCTAATTGAAATAAGAGGTTAATAGAATATATATATATATAAAGAGTAGAAATAATTGTAAGGGAAATAGTACATTCAAACTATTTTCAATGATTCATTCTCGCCGCAACACCTAATTAAGTTGACATTTCTGACCCTTCTTCTGTAGACTTATTTGCACGAATAAAAAGTCGGCCACAAACACATTTTTACTGGCAAATTTTTTATCGTCGGTCCTGTTCTCGTTGCAACAATTTGATTCATTTTCCACGAACATCCTTTGCATGATTAGTCTTGTATTTTCCAACATACAGGTATGCTTGAATGATTAAAGTGTTTTAAGATTTTGTAAATAGTAGTAAAATAGTTTGAGTAAATATTTTCTTATTAGATTTTAGAAAATAAAAGAAAAAAAGTTGAATATAAATATTAAAAAAAATATATTATATTAAAGTTTGTGAAAATAAATAGATAAAGTAAAAAAGTTATTTGAATATAATTTTTATTTTGATGTTTTCAAAAGCTGTATTTATTTTTGTGTTTGAGGCTTTGAGCAATGATTAGATGAAGATTTTTAAAATTTGAAATATAAATGTATTTTTATATATAAAACTTTAAGTGTGTAATCTTTAGAAATGAAGTTAGGAGAAATTTCAAAATTTTTAAAAATATTTGATGTCACTCAAACATGTCCTAAAATAATTCTTCATCAACGATAATATCATGTCAAAGTTAAGTCCCGTTTATATAATGAAAATATTACATCTTATTTTATAATTATAATTTTTTTAAATTCTCACATAAAAATAATAAATAACTCAATATTTTAATAATATTTTATTTTAACTTTATTTTAAATCATCTTAATTTAACTCAATTTACTATCCAAACTGAATAGTAAGCATACCGTGGACAGTGGACTAGTGAATCAGTGATCCTCCTAGGCTAGAGGCCCAGGGTCCCAGCAAGAATGAGCTTGTAATCCTAAAAGAAATGCATGGATGCAAAAGGCCCATGACTACGAAAAGAGCCCATATTCATCAGACCAATAGAAACTAAAGCCCCACCCACCAAACAAAAAATAAAATAAAATAAAATAAAAAAGCCATGCTACGGGATAACAATTTTTTTATAGCCATTTTTCATTTTTAATATTTTCCCCTTTCATACTTGGCAGTTGGCACACAATAGGAAAATTTCATTTTCATTTTGGATAAAATGTAAAAATTTGACAAAAGATGAAAAAAAAAAATAGCAAATATTTGCGGCCTGTCGTTTGACAACCTGACTGGACCCAAATTGAATAAAATTTACTTCGTTTTTTCTCAAATTTTGGGAACTTTCTTAAACAAGAACAACTTTTCTAACTTATTTTATTATAAAAAACTTAAAAATTAACATATAAATATATATATATATATCTCTCTCTCTCTCTTTGATGAAAAGTTGTTCAAATTAATAAAAAAAAAATACACTTAATAAGCTGGTACTCAGTCTCCTTCATACTACACATCTTTTAATTTATTTATTTATTTTTTACATAACAAAGATATAATGTATAGATTAGAAGTAGGATAACTCAATTAGTTTAGCAAGAAAAAATTTAAAAGAAAAAATGGATAAAATTAAAAAATTGAAATATATATGATACGTGTTGTGGAATGTTAAGTAGCATATCCATTTTTCAAAGCCCTTGTTTATTTGTAGCCTTTTATTGTAAGCAAGTTGATTAGTAGAGAATTGAAATACAAAGTTCCATCATCCATCATTGATTACAAATATTACATGATAATATTAGGCAGATTTTTACCATTAGAAAAATCAAAAAAACTTTGAGATATTTGATAAGAGGAATATTTTCAAGAACTTCATGTGCACATCAATTTTTTTGCCAATATTTTTTTTTTTTTTGTTTTTGATTATCCAATCTTCAAAGCTCTCCAGTTGTTCTTGATATCATTGATAATAGCTTGCATGGTCCAGTCTGATGTTGCGTTAGGGAATGTGATCGCTTGTACCACTTGCTTTGAGTCTCCATTGATGGCAAATTTTTTTAGTTTCTCTACAGAGCTTCTTGTATACCCCAACAAAGCCGCTTTTTGAAAGAATAATATTGATATACTTATGATATATGTATGTTCGGTATATTCTTTTTAAAAAATATGAGTTTATTAGTAAAAAATTTATTTATTTTTATAAATCTCATATTTATTTATTTTTTAAAGTAAGTGCGCATCACTTACACATTATATAATTGCAAATATTATTTTCGCAAAACCAACTCAATGATAAACAATCTTAATTAAGATGAAGACTTCTTAAAATTAAATTTAAATATGATCTTTATCTATATATATATAGATATATTTTGCCTTGACTGAGTAAATGTATGGGACTTGTTCTAACTTTTTCTTCTGGAGACTAATATTTCAATTCAAACTTATTCAATACGTCCTTACCAAAAATAGTTCTTATCCCGTACGATAATTAAAGGGTAAAATTTGGCGAACCAAATAGGACTCAAGTCAACATACTGAGAATATTAATATTGATCTTATTAAAATAAATTATTAAAATTTAATAAAAAATACAAGTTCTTATTTCTATTTTTTTCTCATTTTTAATCAAATATGACGAAAATATTTTTTATGAGTCCAATGTAAAATTATTTTAGTATTAAATTATTAATTTCTCATCAAATTTATATTTTTTATCAAATTTTAATAATTTATTTTAATGAGACAAATACAAATACTCTAATTATAAGATAGAATTTGATTTTCTTGTGGGAATTTACGTATGCATGCATATATACATACATATATACAACATAAATATTAAGTTTGATCCCAATAAATCTTGTGAATTACTTCAAATTGATTTATAGTTATTATATTCTGGAGCCGGTATATAGAATACATCATTCACATCACTAAAATGAAAATATTTGATTTGTAAAATTCATATTTTAAATTTTATTTTTTAAATCAAATTATGGCATTAAAGTGTAAACACTTTATTAAATGTGTTTTACACGCTAGATTGAAATAGGACTTTTTTAGAGTAATAACAAATTAATTGAAGGCTTAGCACTTAAAAAGAAAAAAATCTTAATGATTCGGCCAATTGGACCCTAAAAAAAACTTGAATTGGTCTATATATATGTACACAAAATAGTAATATATTAATTAAAAAAAATGTGATTGCTAAGCATTTCTAATGGTAATGTTTAAGAAGGTGTTTGGGAGAAAAAATTATTTGGTACTTTTAGAATATGTTTGAGATTGTGTTTTACGAGAATTTAAAAGTACTTTTAAACAGTTAAAAGTATTTTAAAAGAAAAATAACATGTTTGGATAACTCATAACTTTATTAAAAACGCTTTAGTTGGTTAAAAAAGCTAAAAATCAATTTTTTCAATAAACACTAAATTAGAATTTTTATCAAAAAGCTCATACAGATAATTATATATTTTTAAAAAACTATCGTAACTAATTCTAAAAGTACTTTAGACATATAGATCTCAAACAGTATAAGTGTATGTTTGGGGTTGCGGTGGTAAATATTACTTTTAGTTTAAAACTTATAACTTAAAACTTAATGTAATAAGCTCTATTACTAAAAAGTCATTTACTATTTGAGATCATATATCTAAAGCACTTTTAAAATTAGTTACGGTAGTTTTTTAAAAATATTTAATTATCTGTAGGAGTTTTTTCATAAAAGCTCCTATTTGGTGCTTATTGAAAAAGTTGATTTTAAATTTTTTAAACGACTAAAATGCTTTTAATAAAATTATTCAAATATGTCATTTTTTTAAAAGTACTTTTAATTACTTAAAAATACTTTTAAAATCTCAAAACGCAATCTCAAACATGCTCGAAAAGTACTTTTAAAGTTACTTAAACATGTTATTTTTTTTTATTACATTAAACTTTAAGCTTAACTTTAAGTTATAAGCCTTAAACTAAAAATAATATTTTTTACCAAAATTCCAAACATGCACTTAAAATATAAATTAAATGCAGTGTGGGCTTCAACATCCGACCTCTATGAATCATTTATTCATATTTAATATCTTAAAACAAGAAGGAAATATTAACTTTTGTGTCCTACGAGTTAGGCCTTGTTGGGATTGTCAGATAGTTTGATCTCATCTGATCATATCTTCTCTTAATATTTAAATATTACAAATATAAATATTTTCCAATTTCTAATTTTAATTATTTATTTATTTATTACAATTTTTCTAAACAAATAAAACATAGAAAAAAAAATTCAATATTCTCAATTTTAAAACAAAAATTATATTTTAATAATATTTTAACTTTTTTTATTCTTTTTTTTTTTTGTCTCAAAACTCTTATAACATATTTTAACTCAAATTATTCACAAAATAAGGATAAAATGACAAAAATATAAAAATAATAGTGAAGAGTCCACACGAAAAAGGTCAAATCATCGTGCGGCTACTTTCGGCAAATACGTGTGCGTAACGTCACGTATGAACGCGGCTAGGTTGCCACTGTACCACACGTGGGGAATACGGTGATATTGTGTCGACTGTTCATGTTTGACTTTATACTGTTCTATCGTAGATAGCACCTCCTGATACGGAGTAGGGAGCAGAGCACTCACTTTAGGCGACGCCCGCTTTTGTGGCAATCGGCTATTCTCCTAGCCCATACCACCTTCTCCTCTTTTATATCATCAATGTTGAGAATAAACATAAAAAATAAATACTAATTGATATAAGATAATAAATAAAATATATTATTTTTATTTCTTTTAATTTCAAATCTATTTTTTTATTCTTGAACTCGTAAATATTGTATAACATACAACAAGTATCAAACATCACTCAGTTGGTATTTGTTTATCGTTTATCTTTAACGTTTATGATTAATATTTTTGTTTTCTTATTTCAGAAAGTAATATATATATAAATTCTAAATATATAAATCTCATATAAAAAAAAATTATAACTAACATAACTCTTTATTTTCTTAAATAATGTTTACAAATCAAAATTGAAAGATCTGTTCTCCATTATTTTGCAAATATTTGTCGTCCTAATAAACCAAATATTAGGTTCTTAATTCCGAATTCAAATTTAGGATGAATAACAACAACGGATGTTGATTTAAAATTCTTAAGGCATTCTATTTTTTTACAGCTATTCAGCTCTTATAATTTATTGATTTAAGACTTTTTTCATAACTTCTTGTCATATGAACAGACAAGTATATTTTTACAAAGAACCCTAAAAATTCTTGATCCGATAAAAATTTGATGAATCTCTCTCAAAGTTCACGCATTAATACACCATTTACATGTGGCTTATGCCTTATGCACATAGTTATTTTATTGTCAAATCGGTATGTATATTGCACCATTTACATAACTTTTTTTGTAAAAAAAATTGTTATGATCATTCATTCATTCATCAAAAATTTTTATATTTATGACCGCATACATTATGGGATGTCCTCATATTAAATATAATATCATAAATAAAAACAATAATTATTCTATATAGAATCGAAATTTTTGTAGTTGGATGAGAGTCAACTAATGTGATAACATGTCATGTCAGTCGATAAAAAAAAATGTTTTATAAAAAAGAGGCAGAAAATGAAGTTGAAGGCTGCACTGAGAAGAGAGAATCGTTATGTAGAAAGAAACGTCACGTCAACCGACTCCTATCTGACTACAAGAAATTCGACTACATGTAGAATTACTAAAATAAAAATATTGCATTTAAAACTCTACTAGTATACTTTTTCTTTATTGTGACCAGTATGGTTTTCACAATTGTTGATATTCTCTACAGACAAACGTTTAAGAAAAAACTCTTTTACCTAAATAGAAACTTAGTTTCACCCTTCATAAAAAGAGAGAACACAACCTCCACAAACAAATGATTTATTGACAAACTCTTTTTTTTTTAATTAACAATAAAGAGATTATAAAAGAAAACAGTAAAATAAATAAGAATTAGATAGATTACAATTTGGACCAATTCTAGTATTGATAGGTCGTGAAGGCAATACACTTGTCCCTTTTTATCTACAGTGATCAGCTATGAAAAGTCTAGTAGTGGAGAGTCTGGTGATTTGACGCGTGTGTTGAGAAGAGTTGTCAGAAAACGTGGCTTGTAAGAATTGCACACAGTGATTTTTGCAGAATTACCACTTTCTTCTGAATGATTTTCGACTTGTGAATTTGTTCGTGTCATGCATGTCTCTCGATTATTGTCAAGAAACTATAAATTTGTCTTTTTTGATCTTCAAGAAAATAAAATAAAACTAAACAAAAAATCCTAATAGACAAATAGGTGAATAGAAAAAGAATGAAAGAAAATAGAGGAGGAAGCCAACGCCTCTCCCCTCCCCCTCGGCCCAAAAATAACCATTTAATATCACTTAAATGATAAGTTTAATTTGTAACATTCAAATTTATTTTTTAAATTAATAATATCCACATTATCAAATATTTTCTACACATGGACTTGGATGATAAAATGAAAGAATCTCATTTACCAACATTGTTAGCCACGTTGGGGCTACCCCTCCCTCAACCTCACCCTTTTCTTAAAAAAAAAATTGAAAAAAATAATAATATATATCTTTTTTTAAAAAAAATACAATATATATTAATTTTTGATGATTTAATAAAATAATATTAATTTATTTTATGTTGGTTCCCTTTTTAAAAATTATCTTGATCCTTCTACAAAATTTAATATAATTTAAAAATAAAATATATATCATATAAAATAAAATGATATAATAACATGATGACATGATTTTATCATAGATAAAAAAATAAAAATAAAAAAGAAGTTGAATGATTTCTAACGTATTTTTAATATATTTTTACTATGATGACATGTTTTTGACATATTATATACTTTTTTAATACATAAGTTGTATTAAACGTATTTTATTTTTATTGTAAATTTTACAATCAGATTATTCTATATCGCATAAAAAATTGTATAAAAATATAACAAAAAAATATTTTATAAATTTTATCTTAGTTTTGTTTGGCCCCCTTAAATCAAATCTCTAACTTCACCACTGATTGTTAGCAAGTGATAATAAAAATTAAAATAATCCTAAATATAACCATGAGTTTTATAAATGTTGCGCATTCATTTTGAAGAAGAGTAATATTTATTATTAAAAATTAAATTATAAAATTAATTTAAAAAAATATTAAATACAATCCTAAAATGTGTAAGCATTATCGCATACTCATGTTGAAAAAAAAAAGGATAAATATGATATTTTTATTTAAAATAAACTATTTTTAATAATAAATATGCTCTTTCTTGAAATAAAGTGCACAATTTATGTCTTTATTTAGGATTACTCTAATTTAAATGGGTAAAGGTAGGGATTATAAGGTTGGGGTTGGCGAGACCTTATTATCTACAAGCTTGATGTAAATGGGAGGGGAAGGAATGCCGCCCACCCAATCAACGTTTCGTCGGTGCCCCTCGCTGGGCTACCAACCAGCTCACATTAAATAATCATTTATTCGCCCCTTCGTTTCAGCCCTCACAATTCCTACAATCCCCATTCACTCCCCACGCCCATTATTTTCCATATAAGTTAAAAAGAAAAAAGAAAAAAAAGAGTTTTTCGTACATGGATTAATAGGGATTTCTCTTAAATGACTAGCTTACCATTCCCTTTTATTTAATAATTAATTTAATATGAGGTTTTGTGACACCCGTAAAAGGTTAATATTGTCATCATTTTTTATAAGTTTGTCTTTATTAAGTTTTTTTTTTTTGTGACGATAATACAGTACTTCTCTTTATTTAAAAATAAATAAATAATTTAGATTTCAAATCAATGCCACGATTTCAACTTTTTTTTTTTTAATGTAATTTGAAAAGCAAATTTAAAACCTAGTTAGATAGAGAATTTGAATTTTAAATCTAGGCATCTAAACTTGACACGAGTTTTACAAAAATATTAGGGATAAATGTTACATAATTTATGGTATTTGATATTTGTTGTGTGTTACATAATATCTATGAGTTAAGAAATGAAAAAATAAATTTGAAACTAAAGAAAATAGATTTGAAACGTTATATTTATCATGTCATATCAGTTGGTATTTGTCTGCCGCTTATCTGTGAAGTTTGTCCCTAGTATTATTCTGAGTTTTATGAGAAATAATATTTACCATTTTAAATTTAAAATATGTAAATTTCGCTTATCTTCTTTAAAAATAAATGTAAATATGAGATTTAGATAAAAAGTTATTTTTTTAATGATAAATCTAACTTTTTTTTTCTTTAAGAGAGTGTGTAAGATTGTGTTTAGTATTATTCTTTATCGGTTCTAAATTATAAAAATGGATATTATTCCTGTCATTATTGTTAACGTTGTTGATGCTTATTTTAGTTTAGGCCAACTTATATATGTAAGGGAATATGGCAAGTGCGCTCCATCCACCATATTTATATAATGGATCTTAAGTGTAAGAGATACATAACAATTTTAACACGGATTTTATTCTCGTTATTATCATCGCCGTCGTCATTATTTTAGCCAAGACATGTTTTATAAGTCATAATTTCTATTTATTTGAGAATAAGAAAATGCTATTACTAGTCAAATGATTGTGTAAGTTTTTGAAAAAATTCTTTATTTGGGATCTCATATATCATATATATCATAGCCAACACTATCTTTGGTGCCTCCTATATTATGTAAAGCTTAAATGTAATGTAATTGAGATTCTATTTTCAAGTTTTGTCATTTTTGCCACCATCCAAATATGCATTAAATATTCTCATAAAAAAAGTATTAAATATATGTAAAATGTCACAAACACCCTTAATTGAAAAACACTTATGTCAAGGATCATTAAGGCAAGTGTGGTGCTACTCTACCACCTGATTGTAATTTTGTGTTTTATTTTATTTTTTTATTTCTATATATATATATATATTATCATATCAAAACATTTTTTTAAAATATAAAAAAATAGCAATACATTAATAATCACTTTCTTAATCATTAGTAAAAGAAATTAAAAATAAAATAAAATATATAAAATATCAAAATAAAGTGTCAAAACAAGTGAGCATAGAAGCATTTTCCTTAAGACAATGCTCATGCTTTTCCATCAATTGGTTTGGAATACAGGAAAATAGATATTATCAGCATTAAAAATTATTGACAACTAATATTTAAAATTTGAATATGATTTTACTTTTGTTTTTGTTGAGTCAAAATTTACAAGAAAAATGGTAGACTTACCAAGAAAGTCTACTAATCTTTGTACCCAAATATATTTTCTCAGCAGTTGTGTTTGCTTAGTTTTTTAGTATTGTGTTTGTTTATTTTTTTGTATTTTTTTAAGAGCTTTGCTACACGTAAGTCCACACATCACAAATCACACATTTTTTTTTTAATTTTTTAATTTTTTACAAATTTTTTCTGAATTTATTCTTTCTAAAATAATTGAATTCTCTACTCATTATTTATAAACTAGATATATTCTAAAAAGAAAATCAAAAAAATTAAAAAAATATATGATATGTGGTGTGCAAACTTATATATAAAAATTTTCTTTTTTTAAATACACAAAAAATCATCTCGACCAGATTCATTTTTCATTTTTTTCTTAACCAAATTTAGTATTATGTCATATCTTATATTATAAAATAAAAATGAGATAATAGTGTGGTATGTAAAATTTTCATCTTACTCTCCAACCAGATTCCACATTTATTTATAGACTCTCGTTTTGGCAAAATACAATACCTTTTTAGAAAAAAAGAAAAAAAAAAGAAAAAGAAAACCTATATAAAATTATTCTTTATTTATGCACAACAGGCACATGTATGAAATGGTCTTGCCATGGAAAGGGGTGATATAGTAATTCCAAGAAAGTTAAAACAAGGTCTTGCACAAAGCTTGGAAAGGGGCAGTACGGGAAACCAACCTAACTAAGGTACATATGAAAGCCATACGTTCTACTCATACTCGTATTCAACCTTCTCTCTCTCTCTCTAAAAGACTATAATTTTCCTCTCTAGAGTCCTAGACACCATTAAACCACCTCCAACGCCACCCTCCTCTCCATACAATGAGAAAGAGAAACATAAAAACAAAAGGTGGTAGATGCATGAGCCACAAACTTACTACATAATCTCTTCTTTCTCTCTCTATCTCTCTTTTTTACTCACTCACCACCTTTCCTTCCTTAATTCCTAAATCCCTTTGTACTTTGCTCCCGATTTTCTCACCAACCACCTTTGCGATTCCCCTCCGGTTCCGCTCTCCCTCAGCCGCCGCCTTCCCTGCCTCTTCAGGTACGAACAATGTCTGCCTCTTTCTCTTTCTAGTGCCTTTGTTTCTGTTCTTCCTTTTGGGTACTCCGTTCTTGTGTTTTGGCCTTTGTTCCTGTTCTTTCTAGTGTTTTGACTTGTCTTCTGGGTCTTTGGTCGTGAGCATTATGCGTTGACGGCAGACAAGTCTCCCCGTTTCTTATTTTGGGTCTCTGGATTTCTTGATTCTTGTGTTTTGGCCCCTACAAGCGTGTTGTTGGACTCTATTTTGTGCTTGTGCATCTGGGCTTGTCTTTACGATTAACGCCTCCAACAAAGGTGGTATGTTGGTCGGGTTGACTTTGTTTAGATCAGGAAATCCTGATTCTTTCGGTGTTTGTGTTGGTTTCTCTTGACACTGATCCCGTTTAGCATGATGAGTGTTTTGTGATTGGTATCTGCAAATTACAATGGATCACTAGATGGCTTAGTTTTTAACCTTTTTTTTTTTTAAATTTCGTTTTGGGTTTTATGTTTCCCACCCTTCTACCAACTTGCAATTGATACACCAATTCAGCAACTCTGAAAGAAGATTCCCATCCTTGGGCTGTGAGATGAGCCTCTTGTTTCCCATGGAAGGTTTTTGGTGTTTGCATTGCTTTGTTTTTTGTAGTTTTAGATCAACCACATTATTTCCCCTTAAGTGCATACAAATCGAAGGCAAGCTTGGTTCTTTATGGAACTTCAAATGGGAAATTATTGTCAGTTATTTTATATTTATTCCTGCTCCAATGTGGGCACTGAGATACTTTAGGTGGTGAAACTTTCTAACTGGCATAAATGTTAAATTTCTGCCAGTCCTTTGCAGCTTGTCAAGATCATGAATTTGAGTGTCAGGAGTCGATGTTAGGGTGAACTTTAAGATGATTTGACCGAATGGTGATTTTTGATCCGACTGATCATGTAGACTAGTTTCTTAGAAATTGCCTTGGGTCTTTGCTTATGTGATTTTTAGAGTTTTGGTAACCAAATGCCAATTTAATGTGTAAACCGTTTCCTTCCCTCTACACCCCCCCCCCCCCAAAAAAAAAAAAACCATGCTATTTCTTTTCCCGAGTTTTGTTTTTGTATGCTTGTGGAAATAGTGCATCCTCTAGTCATTCATTTAGGTTCTCCTTGAGTTTATGCCAAAGTATTGAGCTTAAATTTGGAAGTAGGCAAATCACCAATGAAGTAACCCTGCTGGTATAACAACTTGCACAAACATGGAATTCCCATGTCTTTGATGAGCAGACATGGAGCATAATATATAAAGGATTTTTATAATAAGGCTATATTGTAGTGCAAGTTATCCTTCAGTAGGAATCTTGTTTCGAAATGACATGCTAGTAACAGAAAGATGTTTCTCATGGTAAATTTGATCATGTCCTCCAACTGTCATATCTGTGACTGTAATATTCAACTGATGTATACTTATAAAAAAATATTCGACTGATGCTGTTCTCTATACTCGTGTATGAGCACTCTATATTTATTTATTCCTCTTTATCATAACATGTGATTCTATGTTGTTATGATTCCTTTTTCACTGGTTTCAAGTTGGTATTTAATGCATTAAATTGTTGTCATTTCCAAGTAGTTTCTGTCTGAAACTTGGTTTCATGTGTACCTTTGTCACAAGTGTTCTTCCTATTGTGATCCAGGGTGCTATGTGATACATTAAAGAAGTTGAAAAGTAGGCTATTGTACATTAATTGGAAATTTGACTCAAAATATGGTGAGCATACGAAGGCGCAGGCTTTTGAGGCGATGCTCGGGTAATTACTTTTTGAGATATATACATTGAAATTATGTTCTTCTTTTGGACTGTCCTCTATAGGCTGCCCGCACTCAGAGTAATTAACATTATTTGGTGAGTCTGTAGGTAGCATAATTTTCTGGTAGAAGTTAAATATAAATGCCACTGCTCAATCCGTGTTACGGATTCTAAATAATTACATGCTAGTGAACTGGAATTTAGTTTTATCACCAAAATTAATTGGCTTCTGCAGGGAGAAGTTCCTTCATAGCTCCACTTCCTAGGGTTTTCAATGGAACTGCTCCTGAAAATCCTACCCAGACCAACAATCCTGTCAGAGTGCATCCAGTACCTTCAGATGATGTAAAACAGCCAGTGGGGGTAAGAAGTATCAGTCCTTATCTATTCAACCATCAGCATCAGATAGAGCATTGAAGTTGTTGTTATTCTGCCTTGATAAGTCTTCACATTTTGCTATAATTCATACTATTTTGTCTGAAATTTTGTGAAGAATCAATGCTATCATCAATATTGAATAGATGAGATAGATATATTTCAACATGCAAACATCACCAAAACATATACATTTTCAATTTCAAAGCTTCAATTTTTTCATCTAATCATTACCTAATTATAACAACTTTCTCAAAGTTCGAAACAAAATACAAAAACAATTCAGCTTTTTCAAATCCAAAAACAGAAATAATATTAAAAAGTTATATTCTAACAATATTTGAACTTTTTAATTTTTTTTATTCAGCATTTTTCTCTCATTTCCCAAAGTCCCATAAAACATCTTAACTCAAATCATTTTACTACTATTCACAAACCATTCACTATTATTCAAAATTTTTCATCTCATCTTAACATCCAAACGGGGCCTTAAATAAAATAGTTTAGGATCAATATTTAGTGAAACTTTATTTTCGTGGCACATAGCCTTAATGCCATCCAAGCATAATGGGCCGCCCTCATAATTTTAGGTCCTAGATAGTAGTTTTGTTCCACTGCATTATTATCGTATAGATCTTAGTGATTTGTTGTAGCAAAATGATTAGGTCTGCAAGTAAGTTATTCCAACCTCCAACTGCATTTACTTGGTTAAAATAGTTCATTCTGCAGCTTGACAACTGGGTTGGTCTGACTTCATAGTGGATCATATATATTTAAATTTTCTGTCATAAGGACCTCATAAGGATATTTCTTAAATAGGCAAAACTAAGAAATTAACATATCTCCATTTACATCAGCTCCAATCATGGAAGTAATCCCTAAGATCGAATCTACAGAAGTATAGGGAAAAATGGATGGTGGAACAATATCATCATGAGAACTACATAGCTATTCTCCCCTCAGTCGCTGAATGGAATCTGGGGATCTTTTCGTCACATAGATTAATGTTTTCATTACCACGATTGTAAATATTTAGATAGTAATGTGTATATTTCCTCTCCTCTATTTGCACATGGTGTACAATGCTATGGTGAGATTCAGGATATGATGAAACCATCATTGGCTAGAAAGTGAGATTCAGGATATGTTGACCATAGGATATTGGAAAGTCTGTTAGAGACTGGCATTCTGTTTTTGGAAGAAATGTTCTTCTAGGTAACATGATTTGATAGGCTGGGAGTAACAGATTGTTAAGTTGTCAAATCGCCCCGGACTTGGTCTTACAAAAACTTGTGCTTTATTGACATAATGCCTAACTAGTCAGCTGTGTGTTTGCGAGTGTATGATTCTATTGTATGCTTTGGGCTTTACCTTTTTAGTTTATGTTTCGCAGAATAAAGTACAACCTGGATCATCAAATGAAACTGGTTCAAGCTCATCCAAAGAGGAGCCAATTCAACCAGTCGCAGGTTTGTTGTTCTGAGAATTATCTGCTCTAAATATGCTTGAGTTAATTAAGCCAGAGTGAACTTAAATTTGTTCCTCCATTTCTTCTACAAAGAGCAGCGATATTTTTTATCATTTTTGGTCAACTTTTGTTTGATAATCTACCAAAAGATTGAAATTTCTGGATACTTAAAGAGACAAACTTAAAAACATTTTCTTATTATGCAATAAATTGACCGTGGTTTGTTGTGGAATATATTTTAATAGATTGATCTGAGATGATAATAGAAATAATGAACAAGGAAAGTGATATAAGAAGGAAAGAGGCTGGAATACAAACAGTTCTCATAGATTAAAGATGATGAAATTAGCACTACAATTGAATGCCTTTATATGAAAACATCCCCCACTTCAAGTAATCAAGTACCCTTGGTTTGAAAAACCTAGTTATGTAATCTTATGTTGCATTTGATGATTTTGGTGTTTGAACAATGCTGTGTCAGAAATTCATAAGATCTCAATCCTCAGTATTTTAGGAGCTCTTTTCTCAGGGTATCAACACATACTGCTCATTTAGAGCACAAACCGTGCTATCTATATTTCTGAATCATATATTATTTTCCATTTTTCCTCCTCAGTAGCTCCTGTATAACTATCCTTTGAACAAACTAGGTATTCATCTGAAAACCTTTTGTGACCTCTGCTTGCTCATTCTTTCAGTGTTAAGAATCATTGTCCTTTAGTTATGCTTCAAGATTGGATTCCCATGCTTCACGTTCTTTTTAATGATCAAGTAAACCAACAAAAAAATTATTTAGGTGACATGACACCAAGAGTGAGAGCAACATGTACTGTCAAAGTCTAAAACTTTTCAGTACAACTGAAGTAGGAGTCTCCTCGACAAAATATCATAACTTTTGTTAAAGTTAAGACTCCAAAACTAGTCATTACCTCTTAAATTATTGATGTCTTAAAAGCTGGAGGACATCTTTTGAAAACTTTAATATCCATGTTTCTGATTTGGAAGAGTGTTTTACCCATTCCATATTTTGAGCTGTTGGAGATTTGCCTTGTTTAGTTGCATGGTTCCATTGAGTTACAGTACTTTGGATGCATGTGTCTTTCATCATCGTGTTTTATGGTTTTGATTGTAATTTGATTTATATGACTCTCATGGGCAATGCATTTCCTATTTCTCTTTTTTATTTTTTCCGAAGTATAATGATTTATGAGTTTAGCCCTTTATTATGGATCTCATTCATGTAAAATGTTGTGAGATTTCTGGCTGTTCTGAAACTTGACATATGTTACTCTTATTATTGTGATTATTTTATTGTAGGGCCACCCATAAAACGCAGAAAGCGACACAGGAGAAAGCTTTTTCAAAACCAAGAACCATGTCTGATGAGAGGTGTCTATTACAAAAATATGAAATGGCAGGCAGCAATTAAAGTTGATAAGAAACAAATTCACCTCGGAACTGTTGGTTCACAAGAAGAGGCTGCCCGTTTGTATGACAGGTAACTCTGAATTTCAACCTTTGTTCATACCAACATTTTTTATTTGCAAGAGTTTTATTAAAAGATAATATGAGAGTGAAATTATATAAAGAATAATGAACTAATCCCCCCTGCTTCCCGCGACAAACAGAGAAGAAAAAGAAGAATAGTGCATTTCTCAGCTGGCATAAGTTGAAAACCATAACCTTGTGTGGTAGCTGCACAAATCTTTTGTGTCCTTTTACCTGCCTATGGCCCTGGTTTATATTTGATGATTGACCACCTTGCTGTTTTGAGCAGTGCCTACTAAGATTGTGAGCCACACTTTTCTTTGAAATTATAGCACCTTCAGATCAAACCATATTGGTCTATATGATGTTGTGCAACTGTCTCTAAAACCAAAACCTCTTGATTCCTTCTGTATTGGCATCTGAAGTTATTTTACACTTTCCAATTATTGTAGCTAGAGACAAACGCTTGTGTTTTTTGGAACTGAAAAACTTCTCCGTTGATAATCTTAGGAAATGAAGGAACTTTTTGTTCTATGGACACGTGACAAGTTTTTCACTTAAGACTTTTAAAAATGAATGTGATGCCAATTGTCTATGTAAACTTGTCATTTTTACAGATTAACTTCGAAAACTCTATCCTTACACTATCAAACATTTCAATTTGGATATTAAGCTTTCTATAAATTTCAATATGCACTTTCAGTTAAAATCTTACTGTGAAGATGAAAGAAAAATCTAGTGGTGACACAATTTTAGCAGTCAAATTAAAAGGAGGGAACAAAGTGAAACCTATTGGTGTTTTAGTTCCTCTGCTATTCTTTTGGACTTCCTTATGATAAGAATACCGTCTCAATTATTAATTGCTACTTATGTTAGTTCTGGTATTCTTTTGGACTTCTGGGGTTTCTCACGATTGGCATTTTATTGTGTGATCTATTTGGTCCAAAGTGAAGAAGGAAATCATTAGGCCAAAGGAATTAAAGGAAATTAGTACATTACTGAAGTTTTTGGGCAGACATTATGAGCCAAAATAGACTAACAACGGGTATGTGTGAACTCATTTGACCCTTTTTTCTCCCAATATTCCAGGGCTGCTTTCATGTGTGGGAGGGAACCCAACTTTGAGCTTTCTGAGGAGGAGAAGCAAGAACTTAGGAAATTCAAGTGGGAAGAATTCTTGGCAATAACTCGTCATGCAATTACTAGTAAAAGTAATATTTCTGGCTATATTCTGTCATAATTTTGTTCAGGTTCATGTTTCTTGGATCCTTATATGATTTCCTAAAAAAAATTTCAGAACATAAGCGAAGGCTTGGGACGGGGTCACAAAGGAGGTCGGAGTCTCCAATGAATAACAGTGAATGGGATGGCAAGAAAGAAGAAGCCAATGACCTTTCAGCTTCAGAAGATGTGGAGCCAGACACATCAGCCTCTTGAAAATTATGAACAAGGCTGAAATAATATTCTAGTTCTAACAGTGAAGTTGTAGCTGATAGGTCTCCATTTTTGGTTTGCAAGAAGTATTAGAGTAATAATGGTAGATTTCATTGTCTCCTCAGAAGAAATTACTTATGACTTCTGCATTATAAATAGTTACATACTTGATGTAGATTAGTTATAAATTACCATTATATTCAAGGCATTGAACTCTAGCACAGCTATAATTCTTTCTTCCCTTAGTGGAAGAGCTGCTTGAGAAATTTATTGTGAAAAAAGAAAAGCTCTTTCTGGCTGTAATTTGTGGACAATCTCCTTCATCAGGATTATTACATACTGAAATGAAAAGGAAATAACTTGAACAGTAATCTGGTTTGATCTGTACCATTCAATTTTTGCCCTATAATTTGGTTAAAATCTTCAAGTAATCCATAGAAAACAAAAACTTAATTTTCAAATGGAGCAACAAAATAAACCCACCCTTTTTCTTTCTCAGCAAAATAATCCCTTCTTCGTAAGTCCATATATTATGAATCTTTGGAGAAGTCCATATATCATTGTGTACACGAGCGTTAGAGGTCCATATACCAAGAAATGATACCTTGCACCGGATCTATAAGCTTATTAAAAATTATAATGCGTCTTAGGCTATCAATTAGTTTAAATTTGTATTATTGTTTAAGATTTGATCACTGATATGAAAGAACTTTTGACCTTTTATAACTAAGATTAAGATTTCTATTTTGACTTGCTCTCCCTCCATTGAATGAGAATGGGTAAGAGGTTCGTGGGACTGATGTGAGTGGGTATTGATGGCTATATTTCTTAGAGCAAACTCTAGACGAATATGACAAAGCCAATATTCTGGTCTACAAGAGATGAGATTTAAAAATGGAAAATGATAGTTGAACCGAGAAAGTTTATCGAAAAAATTGATCGATTGTATTTTTTTACTTAAAAGGTTAAAAATTCAACTATTAGTAAATTGATATTTTTTTAAAAAAAAATGTTCAAAAATATATATAAAAAAAATGATTGAAAAAAAAAAAAAAGTATATTTGCACTTGTTGGTACAATCATTGATTTGAACTCTCGATTTCACAATAGCATCCTTTCCTTTAATGTATAGATCGTTGGAACTCCTAGGGGTTGGCTCAAGTGTAAAGGCTTTGGATTTGGAGATATGTTTCCCCTAAGTCTAAGGTTCAAATCCCCTTAGGGTAAACAATCTTTAAGGATTATCTGACTTGATTAATTTTTCATTAAATTATCTGAGGTGTACTTGTAGAAAACTTTTTGTCGAGGGCATGTGTGCCCCAGGATTAGTCGGAATGAATGTTTCCTAGATATATGGTGCCATATTAAAAAAAAGTACGTAGATTGTTGGAAATGATAGAAGTGGTATGAAAAAAAGTACTTAAAAAGAAAAAAGAAAGCAAGTATGTCTGAGTTCTCCGAGCTACGCATGGTTAAACACAACCCTGGAGATACCTTGGTTGTCCTAGCTAGGTTGCCTGGTTCCATTTTGAGTGAGCGCCCAATGAACCTACCTATTCATGATCAATCGACATTTCAATAATGGCTTCTACCTTGCTAACATTGCATTAATTTGCTATGTAATTAACCTTTTAATCAAGCAAGATTGCATCAAAAAGTAGATTCTCTCTAATCTTGGCCACCCAATTCAAGCGTGTTTTGTTGGGAATGAACAAACTTTTATTATATTCTACCACGAAAAATTGATAGCCTGCTTTACGTTCTAGGCGACTTCAACTACATTACAACCTTAATAAGACTGTCCCAAGCCAACAAATAATTGTCAAATCAATACGCGTCCTTTGCCCCCAAATTCGTTCTCTAACTCATTCAAATGTTTCAATGAGTCGTAAACATATCGGTCTGTTTTGTTGAGGCTTCTAAGTGGGTGTCAAGACTTATCTTTGTGGTTTAGTTGGCAACAATTTGTCTGGGTTTGGAAGGTGAGCGAACTAATGTTTCCTACAACCACATCTCATCAAACTCACATTATTTTATAACTTCTATTCCTCAAGACCCCTCACAATTTGGACTCTATAAATACCAATTAAGATTTGCCTCTCTTTCGACTCAAACACACGGACACAAGTTCCCAATACACTGAGGAAGAACTCAGCTCTCTCTAGAGTCTCATCTCTACAAATGGCTGGTTCCAATTATGTTTTCATGTGTTTTCTTGTCACGTTGTCCTTGTCAAGCATTGATATGAGCTTGGCATCTCGTCATCTCTTGGACACACCACCGGCAGCTCCACCCCCGACGCTGCCTACAATCCCATCTCTTCCCAAGCCTACACTTCCTCCTCTGCCCTCCATGCCAACACTGCCTAAAACCACGTTGCCACCGCTGCCATCTTCGCCCTTGCCAACACTTCCAACACAACCCTCTTTGCCAAAGCCCACTCTGCCACCTCTGCCCAGCACCCAATTCCCGTCTCAGCCAACGCTGCCTAAACCCACATTACCACCATTGCCTTCAAACCCAATGCCAACTCTCCCAAATCCAACTATGCCAACGATGCCCAAAGTGACTCTTCCTCCTCTTCCTTCCACTCCATTGCCCACCATGCCAACTACAATCCCATCGATTCCTCCTATTCCAACAACAATTCCAACAATTCCTTTCTTCTCCCCACCACCATCAAATTGAAGTACGCGTAGTCTTTGAAACGCCATGGGGGCATTCGCTTTTGATGCTCCACTATATGAAGCGTTTCTGGATCTGTGTTGGAGCCTGCCTTGGCTCTTTTCTCGATATATATACTGCTGTTGTACGTGCCATATGAGATACATTATTATTGTTTAGTCATTTTAGAGCCACTAAGATTGTTATTGTCATTGTTGATATTGTATTTGTCCTAATGAATAAGATTTCTTATTTTCTTATTTAATGATCGATGAGGCTCTGTGTTTATACTAATTAGTTTTCCTATAGCAAATGAAAGAGGGGTTAAGGGCCGCATATAAACCACAAAAAATAATATTAACAGTCCATCCATATGAAAACGATCATGATGAAGCAAAGATAATGTTAGCAGTTCAGAGATTCTGAGGATGACACGGCCATGACAAAGATACCACTGCAATATTGCTAAAACTAACAACTTTTTGGAAAATGAAAATTAACTTTAAGATGATCAGGTGACAGCTCATGATGAAGACTTCACTGGGCTTCCATGATCCATCGCTTGGAAAATTATAACTCATTAATGGCGAATGCTGTATATCATTTCCATATCCCCTACCGTACTTTTGATTTTTTTCTTTGGTCCAAATAATTAACTGGTTGTCAAAGAGATCTAGATGTCGTAGTAACTTTTCTTGAAAGTAAGCAGTTAATTATGACAATATCCTCACCCAATCGCCGCAATTTCGTTTTAGAAAGATTTAAATTTTATTATTTATTTTATATTTTAATATTTTTATTTAACCGAACTTTCTTTTAATAAATGGCTCAATAAGAAATATATTTAACTAAATAGGATAAAATCATGTAAAGTCAAAATTTAAAGTCAAGAAGATGTAAAATTTATTATTTATTTTATATGGATAATAATCTAATATCATGGATAATAACCATTTATTGCAAATGCTTAAGTTAATGAAAAGAGATAGATTTTATTATTTATTTTATATCTTAAAATCTTACTTATTAATTATGCATGTATGTTTAAACATATGTAGCAGTACTACTCTAAATAATATAAGCATCATACATTTTCTAGTTAAATATATAGTATATAACCAAATTATTTATGCCTAGTCACTTATGTAATATTTCTGTATAGTATGTAAGCACTTATGTAAATTGTAATATTTTTTATTATTTATATAATTAAACGTGACATGGTGTGTCAAATGGAAAAGAATAATAAAATAATATGAAATTCTTTTTAAAAGAACAAATCACATATATAAAGAAATAAAATCATTAAGCAAAGTGAAAATAATTCAAACCTACAATTAATTCAGTTTTTAAAAATTATATTAACAAATTAAGGAAAAAAATCAAAGTTCTCAGAGTTTAAAAACAAAAAATCTAAAGAAAAAAGTGGTTAGGTTTGAGAGCATAATTATTCTCAGATATATTCAAATTAAACCACATCATTACTATTTATAAATTACTATTTACAGGTCATCTCTGAATGACTCTTGGCATTCAAATGCAACCTTAGGTGTCATTTAACAGCCCAGAGACTACTAGTTGGGCAACTTAAATGAAACAATCCAAGCATCAAGCTATTTATCGAACATTTCAAATCTTATAGATTTGATATGTGGAATGCCATCTGGATATATGTTAGATTTTCATTAAATTATTTAACAAAAATTTGATAAATGTTCTTATTTACAATAATTATAAACTCCAGGAGGTATAATATGTATAAGTAATTAGGACATTTGGATCAACCATAATATCTAAATAGAATAAGTTAAAAGGGGCAACAATATCATGTAGTTCTATCTAAAAGTTCGACAAATGTATTTAATTGGGCACGTACCTAATTCCTAACATGATGTAACAAATCATGAATTTCTTATGTAACTTAACGTTTTAATCAAGTAAGATTGCATCAAAATTAAGTAAATTGGTTTGTGTTACTACTTGACGCTGCCGTTATATATGCAGTCTTGGCCACGCAATATTTCAGGCCACCAATATATGTGTTTTGTTGGTAATGAACGTCCAACGTCTTTATTCTATATTCCAACCACATAAAAATTTGATGGGCTGCTTTAAGTAAGTTCAACAACATTGCAACATTAATAAGAGTGTCCCAAGCCAACAAGTAATTGTCAAATCATAGGTTGGACAACTAAGCTACCTTCTAAACCCCAATACGTGCGTGCCTTTTGCTCACAACATCGTTCAATAACTCATTGCAATGTTTCAATGAGTCGTGACCATGTCGGTCTGTTTTCCTTGAGGCAGCTTCTCAGTGGGTGCCAAGATTTTTCTTTCTGGTTTAGAGCACTAGTATTGATTTTATTAAAAAAAAAAAATTAAAATTTGATAAAAAAATATAAATTTGATAAAAAGAGAATATCTAAAGAAGTCTCATATTAGATTCATAAAAAAAATTTCGTTATATTTGATTAAAAAAAAAAAAGTTGAGAGAATAAAATAAAGTATTTTTAGTTTGACTTTTGAATAATAAATCGTTCAAATCAAATTTTAAAGGAAAATTTTGATGAATCTAATAATATTGCTAGTGCTCTTGGTTAGCAGTTTTTTTTTTTAACTTAGTTACAATTTGTCTCGGTTTGGAAGGTGACCGAACTAATGTTAATTTCTTTCCGGCTACTTTCTACAACCACATCTCATCAAACTCACATTATTCTATTACTTCTTTTCTTTTCCTCAATTACATCCCTCACAATTTGGACTCTATAAATAATACCAGCTACATGTCTTCAATCAACACAACTAGCCGGCCAAAACCAGAAGTGAAAACCAGCTCGATCCAAATTAAACATTCTTCTCCTATCGTTTAAAACATGGCTTTTTCCAAGCATTGTTTCGTTCTGTCTATGATCATGGCATTGCTATTCTCAACCGCCGAGATGAGTGTTGCCGCTCGTCACCTTCTGGATACACCAGCTGCTCCACCCCCAGCGTTGACACTCCCTACAATCCCATCTCTGCCCAAGCCCACCTTGCCACCACTGCCCTCTATGCCAACGCTGCCTAAAGCCACATTGCCACCACTGCCTAGCATGCCATTGCCTACATTGCCGACTCAACCTACTCTTCCAAAGCCCACACTGCCACCATTGCCCACAAACCCATTGCCAACTCAACCAACTCTTCCAACAATGCCTAGCGTCCCCAAGGTTGCACTACCTCCGATGCCAACTATTCCAATGCCCACCATTCCAACCACAATCCCTTCCAACATTCCAACCACAATCCCTACAATTCCTTTCCTCTCCCCACCACCATCTAACTAGACTCTGAGTTGGACCTTGAGATGCCACACTGTCATCCTTCGTCCGTATGTTTCTTTGCCTCAGTTGTTATGCTATTCTCGTTATTGTACCTACCCATTGTTCTTGTATTGAGAGTACTTTTCACAATTCTTCAGGGGTTCAGTTGTATTTGTGAGTATAAGAGAATACATATATGATGTTTGATTTCTGTAGCTTACAAGTTATTCTTTGGTTGTCTCAGCAACACTTGTGAGTGCTATTATATTGTAATCGTCCTTGAGACTATTGAATATTGATATCTTTTTCGTTGTGTTAGTCTCAAATCTCACTGGCTTCTGAATGAATTATGCACTTCTCTCCTTCCTCTAATAATCGATCCCCTAAATTACCTTAAAGAGTTTGAGATTTTTATTTGGCCTTACGTACTCTCTTTTTTATAACCATTTGAAAATGAAAAATCGTTATATTCGATTTAGAAACACTTATAAAAAATTTTAAACTAACTGGCTTGCAACACTACGAGTAAGCCACTCAATTTATGCACTTTGGCAGCTCTAAATCACCGAACTCCATCCCTTCCATAGTTTTTCCATGAGCATTAACTCAACAAACTTGAAGTGATGAAGGTTTATTTATCAGAAGAGATTGTGCCTTCAATACTTGGAGGATCTCCAGCTCCTTACGGTTTTTCTCAAGAATACCATTAGAAATCAGCAGCTTTGGCCTTTCACTTAACCCTAAAATTCATGTATAATAACGCGTATATGTAGCTACTGTTAATTTTGGGCACTTAAGACTCCAAATCGGACTTAATTTGACGTTGATCAACCCGCTACTTTTTTATTCAGGCCATTGTCGCTCAAACATCGATTGCTTTGACTACTAAGATTTTGCTCACTATCACTAAAACAACCGAGTAAACTCTCTATATATACGAAATTCGCTAAAACGCATATCGCTTAGAATGTTGATTAAACTCTCCGGTCGAGTTCCACTTGAGCCATTAACGAGCTGAAGCCAAGCTAACTCTGTACGCATGATATTCACTTAAGCGGTTGTTGAACACTAGTCCTTGTACTTTTCTTTGTATTTTATTCATGTAATTTTCTAATTTTGTCTTCTGACTGAAATTAGAAAAGTACAACTCAAATAATTTAGGTTTTATCACACGAATGCACCATTAATGCATATTCTACATCAACAATTTAAAGCAATGATATATATATATATTATAACTAGTCATCCATTCATTGAATTTAAATATAGTCCTTACAAATATTGATCTTATCAAGCCAAATAGCTTACTTACACAAAAAGGACAAAAATCCCAACTAGTCATCCATTCATTGAATTTAAATATAGTCCTTACAAATATTGATCTTATCAAGCCAAATAGCTTACTTACACAAAAAGGACAAAAATCCCACCACCTCTTGACATCATTGACACCCCTGCATGCATGTCCTGCCAAGTGATGAGCAACCCATATTTCCCAATCTAATCATATGCAAGACTTCAATTTCTTGAAAATCCCTCATCATCCTTCGAATGTCTTGAAGTATAAATTCAAAATCTATTAGAAACTCAGATAGATTAATATTCAAAGCATTAACAAGTATTAAACAATCAGTTTCTAGCAATAATTTTGGAACACCGGCCCCTTGTGCACACAATTGAAAACTCCTTAACAAAGTTGTTGCCTCAATAAGTTCAAGTGCGGAAGAAACTTCCCTCTCCACTTTGCTACAGGCCACTAAGACATCTTTTTTATGATCTCTAAGAATCACCCAAATCCCAGCTGATTGTTGATAAAAAAAGGTAGCCCTATCCACATTCAACTACAGAAACATCAAACACATGACAACTTTGAAACATCAAACAATTGTAAAAGTTTATACTCTAAAGTACTATAAAGAAATAGCATAATTAATCACTACTCGTTTTTGCAAAGAAACATGCCCATAATGAATGTATTCTTTCTATATCAAAAGCCCCAAGCAATACATATAAATTTGTTCAAATCCTCCTCAGATCCTCTAACCCGAGCCAAATTAGCCAATCCAAAAAAGATAGTTCAACTTCCACAATTCCCAAACTTGTTAAAAATTCCAGCCAATTGTTTCATTCTGATAAGTTGGCAACTTCTCTTGGCAAGCTTTTCATGTGAAAATCTTCACTTTTTTTGGTAACTTCATCTGCCATAAACATTCCCAAAAACAGTTTCAGTTCTTTCCCTTGAATGTTGTCCCACTGATTGAGTTTGACTATGTTGTAGCAATCTGTAAGCACTCTTAACCGAGTAGAACCCGCTCTTCTTATGGGCCCAAAATAGTTTATCATCAGTCGCTGTAGAAACATTCAACTTCACAATTTGTTTAATAGCATTTGGATTAAATACTTCACAATTTATCTCAGAACTTCACTTTCCACCACCCAGTCTCCTCATCTTACCTCTGCTTATCTTATCTTATTTCTTTTCAACATCTAAATATTATTAAAAAACAAATTATATTTTTCAATTTCAAATTTTCAACTTTCAACCTTTTTAAACTTTCCATCTAATCATTATAACTTAATCATTAAAATTTTCTCAAACTTCTAAAAATACACAAAAATTAATTTAATCTTTTCAAATTCTAAAACAAAAATAATATTATAACAATATTTTAACTTTACAATATTTTTATTCAACTTTTTCTATCTCATTTTTCAAAATTTCATAAAAACATCTTAACTCAAACTATTTCACTACTATCCACAAGATATTTTACTAACATTCACAGAATTTTCATCTCATCTCATTTGTGTAATCAAGTGGGGCCTAATAGTTTTATATTCATTCTTATTCCTACGTTTATTCTACCATTTTGGTTCTATTAAAAAATATAAAGAGTTAGGCTGTGTTTGCTAAGTGAAATAGTCTCCATAATTAACAAGTCATTTGTGATCACGTCAACACCCAAACATGATAGGGAGCATTTGGATACTAAGAATATTTTGTGAATATTTGTGAATTATAGTATAATAGCCATTTGTGAATAATAGTATAATGAAAGAAAGAATCTTGAATAAAAATATTATAAGTTAAAAAATTATTTGAATATAATTTTTAATATAACTTTTATTTAGAAGTTTGGAAAAGTTGGTAGGATTTTGTATTTTGTTTGGAGGTTTGAAATTGAAAAGTAGTATTTTGTGTTAGCTAGAGTGATGTTTGGAAAGGAAATATTTGAAAGTACTAGAACATGAATTAATTATTTTTATTGTCAAATAGATCTATTGGATCCAAATTTACTTCTCACCATTGCTGTCATGCACAGAGCAGATCGATGATGTATTCCATCTGGTCTTGGTCTGCACCATATTCGGGCGGTCATATTTGATTTGTTGGGAATTCTTTAACCAACTATATTATGTTCTATAAAACTATTGGAAACAACACAAATTTCATACGTTAATTAATGGTACTTTATCTTTTAGACTCCAACAAAAGTACAATATTAACATATCAACTCTCCCCAGAAGTAGAGGTCAAATAATTATAGGTTGGACAAGTGAGCTACCTTTTCAACCCCACTACGTGTCTTTCGCGCCCAAATTCATTAAAAAATAACTCATTGACGTATCTCAATGACTCGTGAACATTTAGTTAGCAGTTTTTGTGGAATTACATCCTATATATTAATTGTCTAGTTTGGAAGGTGAGCGATCGAACAAACGTTTCTTCACACTTCCTCTAACAACATCTCATCAAACTCATGACATTGATTCTTAATATGTATACCTCAAGCAAAATTAGGGCTCTATAAATACCACCGGATACATGTTATCTTCAATCAACACAACGAGCCAATACCCGAAGTGAAATAGCTCCCAAAAACATTATTCTCCAAGTGTTTAAACAATGGTTTTTTCCAAGTACTGTTTCCTTGTGCCTATGATCATGGCAATATTGTTATTCTCAAGCACCAAGATGAGTTTAGCAGCCCGTCACCTCTTGGATACACCAGCAGCGCCTCCTCCACCAGCATTGACACTGCCAAGTACAATCCCATCCCTGCCCAAGCCAACCTTGCCTCCACTGCCATCTGTGCCAACGCTGCCTAAAGCCACATTGCCACCACTGCCTAGCACCCCATTACCAACTTTACCGACTCAACCAATTCTTCCTAAGCCTACATTGCCACCATTGCCAACACTGCCAACTCTTCCAACGTCCACCTTGCCGCCGCTGCCAAGCACCCAACTCCCAACACTGCCAACAATGCCCACGATCCCCAAGGTGTCACTCCCTCCATTGCCCTCCATTCCAACTACAATTCCAACAATTCCTTTCCTCTCCCCACCACCATCAAATTAAATACTTACTCTTGAGATGCCTCATGTTCGTTCTTCATACGTTCTCTTACTTCAGTTTGGATGTTTCTTTATGCGCAGCTCGACAGCAGTACTTGTGCCATTCTGGATTATGTTAGAGCATGTTTCTCTTCTTATATTGAGAGTTTTCAGTCTTGAAGGGGTTCATTTGCATTTCTTTATGAGAGAATTAATTGTGCTTTATTTCTATAGTTTTCGAGTCAATTCTTAATTATTGGTTATGTCAGCGACACTAGCTTGTGCGTGTTGTTATTTTGTAACCGACCTTATGAGTATTCAATAAATCATATCTGTTTTGCTTTTTAGTCTAACCCTTTTTTCTATGATAATCGAGTCCCTATATTACCTTCATTAAGAACTAAGTGCATGCGCTTGGGACTTCTAACCTTATCATGCACTGTCAGCTTTTCTATATATATAATCATTTGGGAAAAAAAAAATGCACTCATTGCTGATGGGTCACAAAAACTAATGTCAATGAGGGCACAAATCCTTTGTAATAATTTGAGGATAACACTATTGTGACTAGCTATAAACCGAACTGGAATATATAGAGAAGTTATATAAGCATAGCTAAGCAGTGGGAGCCACGTTGGAGTTGGGAGGCTCCACTCCTACTCTTAAAAAAAAATTGAAAAAAAATATAATATATATTTTTTTAAAGAAAAAAATAACATATGTTTATTTATTTTTATATAATTTTATAAAATAATATTAATTTTATTTTGTGTTGGCTCCCTTCCTAAAAATTATCTTGGTCTCCTTTTACAAAATTAATCTAATTTAAATCTCACATAAAATAAAATAATATGATAACATAATGACATATTTTTATCATATATAAAAATAAAAATAAAAAAAATTGAATGATTTCTAATATATTTTTATTATGATGACATGTTCTTATCATATTATATACTTTTTTAATATTTAAGTTATATTAAACATATTTTATTTTTATTATAAATCTTACTATCAAATTATTTTATACTACATAAAAAATTATATGTAAATAGAATAAAAAAAGATTTTATATCTTTTATTTTAACCTTGCTTGGCCTTTCCTAATTCAAATTTTTGGCTCTGCCATTGGCTAAGCTGCTACTAAACAAGTTTGGGTAAAAATTCTTTCAAGATTTAAATACTGATCTCCATATAAACTAATAGGTATTTTACACTTGGAATTACTCCAAACTACCAAAATTAATTATTCAGTGCACTCTTATATTATAAAAAGCTTACAAAAACATCATTATCTATTTTGACCGTACTACTTAAGATGAATGATAAGTAGATAAGAAAAAACAGTGACGATTGGATATTCTTTTTTTTTTTTTTTTTATGGAAACGATTGGAAATTCTTAATGAAGGGTAACCATTATTAATTTTTTGTGGTTAACTTAATTGATGGAGGTTTGCTTTAGTACTTTTGATTGTTTGAGATGTAATATATTTGATCTTGTATATGAACAAAAATAATTGTTGTTTTTGAGTTTAATTGTATCATCTACTAGGTAGGTTACATAATACATTTGGGAACACAACTCATGTTCTCAACTATTTTTAAATTATTTTATTATTATTTATATTTATTATTTTCATACTATATTATTATTATTCATAAATTATTTCATTATTATTCATAGATATTTTAATATATTCTTAATATTCAAATGGGCTCTAAATCTTATCCATAATTCACCTAAAAATAAGGACGATGATCTTAGAAACTAGGGAAAATTTTCAAGGGAGAAATTTCTCGCCTTACAACGAATAATTTTGGGTTAGGTACAAAAACCGGACTTATTGAGTTTCGCACAGTAATTTTTTCACCTATTATAATCTTATTATTTCACTTATCAGTTTTATAATTTTGTTTAATAAGACCATGATCTGCGGCCATATTTATAAGGATGAAAATAAAAACCTTATGAACCGGTAAACTGGATCCAATCAATGAGTTTGGTCTGATATCAAGTTAGATTTGGTTCAATATCGATTTTATATTTCTTAAAATTGATCAAAATCAGACCAGTCACGATTTTTCTTTTTCTAAAACTAGACTAGATTGGTTCATATATATATATATATATATATATATAAATATATATGTATATATATTAATTTCTTATATTGTATATCCCTTTTATATATAATATATAATTATATATAAAATAGTGACAAATTCCTAATTAATATAATATTAAATTTTAAAATTTTATATCATTATAGTTTATTGTATTAATAGTTATTATTGAGGACGTGTCTCGCCGGCCTCCTGTTCCCGAAACCTATAAGAAGAATTAAGAGAAGATGGTGGTTTTCCACCTGAGAAAACTCCGATACTTAAGTTAGTGCTTACGTATTTACGGGAAAAATTATTGATGCCCATAGTTGAGGTTTACCTGGTCTATTTATAAGCCTCCGGGGCGGTACATATCCTTTATAACGCCTTCCGTAATCATCGTGATCGCGTATCTACATGAGATATCTTTATGAATTTGGTGATATTTCGTATCTGCATAAGGTCCCGATAAAAGTGGCAACGGGTTTGATATGTATTTTGAACTCTGCAGAGTTAGGCCCTTTGTGTGCTTTTTCTTTCTGGTGGGCTTCTATCGCTGTTGGGCCTTTGGGCCAAAACTGATCCCACAATTACCCCGCAAATTTCCTTCACCTTGAGGTGTAGGGAATTAAATTTTTTTTTTTTTTTTTTGATTTCCCGCGAAGGCAAACTTGAGAATTCGTTCATTTCCCCTAATCATCGGGTGCATGCTATCTTCCCGTCTTCTCATCTGACGGTTACACCTCTGTATTTATGTCAGATCATCATATCTCCATCTATTGGTATGCCGCACTTGTTTTCTTTAAATACCTCTTCTCTTTCTCTCTTCATTTTGTTTTCCTGCATTTTCTTGTTATTGGGCTCTTTCCGTCTCTGCTTCTTTCCTTTTTCTTGTTTCTTGCATTCCTCTTCTTCTTTTTTCACTACTCCCATGGCAAACCAAGGCAGAGGTTCGGTTCAGCCTTTCGACATTCCTGAGGGCACGACCTTTGAAGGTTATTCTTGGCATTCCAGTGTTCGTAAGAAGCACTTGGCCGGGATTAGGGAGGAGTTTAAGATTCCGAGTTCGGTTGTAATGAAAGCCCCCGATTCGGGCTGCTGCGATGACGAGGAATTTTCTGGTTGGGTGGCCATCTCCGTCGCCCTGTTATCGCATGGCTTGAAACTCCCTTTCTGCCTCCCCCTTCGAGACATTCTAGACCTTCTAGAACTTGCTCCGATTCAACTTCACCCTTTTGCCCTGAGGGTGTTCTTGTGTGCTTGCATTGTCTTTCGGATGGTGCTGGAGCCCCTTCGTGATCCTTACCCCGATCTCACTGCTCATGAGTTCCTGGCCTTCTATGATATGAGGGCGGCCACTAAGGGATGCGTGGCTGGTTTTCGCAAGAAGGAGAAAGGCCAGTCCTTGGCGAGGTTCGAAGGAAGATATTCTAATGCCAAGGCGTGAACTGCCAAGTTCTTTTTTATCAGTGACCAAGGATGGAAATTCCCTGGTCAAGAGGAGGTCTTTAGGGATTTCCTCGTTAGGGCCATCTGGCGCCCAATTCCTGATGGTAAGCGCTTGTAGTCAACCATGCCCCCCTTATCCCGCCGAGAACTTGACCGAATTGATGCTGTCAATGCCTGGGCCGCAGATCATCCGGAGGATCTTTGGACTGACAAGTTGCTGACGCCTGCTCATATTGATCGGTTTTTGACGTCTCCGAACCGTTCCTTTGTTCAGGGGCGCGACTTCATGATTACCGATGTCATCCCCACCCCTTTATCGACGCCTTCAGAGAAGACGGCGAGGAGTGCCCTTTTTGTGCGAGACGCTGAGGGCAAGCCTAGGGAAGCTGATCGGCCAGAAATTGTCGTGGTGGAGGGCAAAAAGGAAAAAAGGTCCAAAAAGAAGAATGATGAGGGTCATAGGAAAAGAGACCGCCCAGAGGGCTCTTACGCGAACCCTCCGCCCAAGAAAAGCAAGGCGCACACAGGAGGCGATCGGGAATTGACACAGGCAGCCCAAATTCTGGAGGGGAGCTTGACGCCCGAAGTGAGCGCCCCTGAGCCAACGCCTCGAGATGTGGTTTCTCCAGGAGGCGGCTAGGACACAACGCCAACCCCGCTAGAGGGGTCTAAGTCGTCGGGTGTTCGGATTGTGGCGCCCACTTCCTCTACGGGTACTTCTCCCACGAGGCCACAGTCTGCCGGTTTGGGGGACAAGGAGATGCTGGCCAATATAGCTCTCTTTGAGCTGGCCGCCACTTTTCTAGCTCACGCCCCTTCTCAGTCGAGCACGCAGGCGTCCGCTCCAGTTTTCCTGGTGCCAACTGCTGAAGGTCTAGTGAGGGGCGGCGGCTTCCTCCCTGTGTCGCTGCTGCCCTTCACTTGGAAGGAGTTGCAGGTCCCGGTTCGCGCCATCCATCGTCCTCTGGAGGTGTTGTTGAGGAGGATGGCGTTCCTCCTATGGGGGTAAAGGAGATGGGCCGTAACGATGTCCAAGCTTTTGGCCAAAGGGGCGTTGCATCTCCCCCTTCTGAGGGCGCCCGTGGTGTCTTGATGGCTGGGCCGCCCAGCTCGGAGACCCCCCCCACAACCGTGTCTGGAGGTAAAACTCCATCCTTGGTTGGGAGCGGGGAGCATTTCTCTCCGCCGCCACTTCACGCCCCTTCGTTTGACGGGGGCCCGGAGTCCCTCACTGATGAGGAGCTAGATCATATGCTCCGTGATGACTCCCACGCCGCGTGGGTTGGGTCAGTTCATCCGGGACTACTGCCCGTATTTGGGCATGTGCCGGATCCGGCAATGGGCGTGGCTCACCGGGAGGCTTCCCCTTTGCTTGATTTTGCCGATGCGGAAGCTGCTGCCAATATGGCTAACCAGCTGAGGGAGTGGTTCTCCACGGTATTATTCGGACTAATATTATTTCTTGTTATCTTTTGCTTTTGCTTGCCTTTACTGCCTGCTATTTACTTAGGTTGTTTTCCTTCCTTTACAGGGGGTTGAAGGCTTGGCGGTACAAGTCGCGACTGACTTCCTTGCATGGGAGGAGAGAATCACCGGGAGGTGGCGAGCGGACAGGGTCGAAATGGAGGTCTTGATTGAAAGGAATAGGGAGCTTAAGTCACGGGTCGCCCAAGCAGAAGGTGTCGCGGACTCCCTCCAGGGGGAGCTCGAGCTGCGCGAGGGGGAAGTTCTCGAGCTTCGTGATGCTGTTTGCCTTGCTCAGGAGGCGAAAGCTAGGGAAGACTTCTTTCGCTAGGTCTTGCAGTCGGAGAGAGACCTGGCGATGGTGCAGCTCCGTGAGGCCCGGCAAGGCTTCGATGCTGAAATTGCCCGCTTAACTTCTGAGTTTCGCTCCACCAGTGGGGAGTTGTGCTCAGCTCGGGAGGAAGTTGCTGGCCGTAAGGAAAGGTGCAGTGGGTTGACCAATGACTTATTGGATGCCTTGGAGAAGGCTCGCTTGGCCGCCCAAAAAGTGTCCAAGGCGTAAGGTTCGTTGGCCAAGCTTCGTGAGCGCCATCAGAAATACAAGGCGAGCCGTGCGAACACGGACTAAGAGCTCAAGAAGGCCAACCTGGTTACGATGGCCAGGGATGAGTAGTTGGCCCGAAAAGCTGCCCAGTTTTCTGCTGCCAGGGAGGAAAATTCCCGCCTTCGGGCTCAATTGGCCCTGGTTCCTCAGGTTAGGGACACAGCCTTCACTTTTGGTCATGGCTCCAAGATCCTGCGCCTTCGGAACCGTCTTCTGGCTGATCCGACGACCAACTTGCAAACTCTTGATGTGGGCTTGTTTTCCCCAAAAAGGCCGCTTACGGCCGGGCCAATACTTTTGGGCGTAATGAAATCCCCGACGCCTTTGCTGGGGTGCCCCCCTTGCCGCCTCCCGAAGAAAGCGGCGACCCGTGATGAGGAGTTGTCTTACCTTTGTATATATATTTCTTTTTGTTGTTGTATGTTATAATCATAATTTGTAATTAGACTCAGTTTATAATTTGCAATAGATCTTTTCCCTAACCTTTGCTGTTACGTGCTTATGTTTGTTACTGTGTGCGCCTTCTTTTTGCTTTGAGGTGGCGTGGCCAACTGACTCTGCGCCCCTCTTCTTGTTTGAGGTGGCGTGGTCATTTGACTCTGTGCCTATTTCTTTCGTTTGAGGTGGCGTGATCCTTTGACTCTGCGCCCATTTCTTTCGTTTGAGGTGGCATGGTCGTTTGACTCTGCGCCCCTCTCTTTCGTTTGAGGTGGCATGGTCGTTTGACTCTGCGCACCTTTCTTTCGTTTGAGGTGGCGTGGTCGTTTGACTCTGCGCTCCTTTCTTTTGTTTGAGGTGGCGTGATCGTTTGACTTTGCGCCCCTTTCTTTCATTTGAGGTGACGTGGTCATTAAGTATGAGGTATTTCAAGAATTCAATTTGAAGTAAGGACGCCAGAATGGAATTTGATTAAACGCGATTTGATGAAAATTTTAATAAAAAACAAAGTTAGAATGACTACTGGTAAATGCGAATTGGCGAAAATTTTAATAAAAGACAAAGCTGAAATGACTATGAAATTACTACTGGTAAAACTTATTTAGGTGCTTTGCGTTCCATGGCCGAGGTAGCTCTATCCCTTGATTGTCCTTCAGCCGGTACGATCCCCCTATACTGTTCGTCACCACTATATAAGGTCCTTCCCATTGAGGTACCATTTTTTCAGGATTTTGGGTGGTCACCCCGCATTTCCTTAAAACCAGTTCTCCGACTTTGAAGGTCCGGGGCTTTACTCTTTTGTTGAAGTATCGTTCGGTTTTAGCATTTTCTTGCAACAGTCTGGTTTTTGCCTTTTCCCTTTCTTCCTCCACTAAATCCAGATTTTCTTCAAGCTTGCTGTTGTTTTGGTTAACTGAGAAATGACTTATCCTGCAACTGGGCAGCCCTACCTCCACCGGCGGTATGGCCTCTGTTCCGTACGCTAGGGTGAATGGGGATTCCCCGGTTGGCGTTTTGACTGACATCCTGTACGCCCAAAGTACTCCCGGAAGCTCGTCTGCCCAATCTCCTTTCTTCTCTGTGACTTTCTTTTTTAGGATGGAGAGTAAAGCCTTGTTAGTTGATTCGACTTGCCCGTTAGCTTGGGGGTGGCCTGGCGAGGAATACTTGGGTTTGATTCGTAGCTCGGCACACCATTCTCGGTATTGGTCGGAGTCGAATTGCCACCCGTTGTCTGTTATTATACTGTGGGGAATTCCAAACCGACAAATCACGTTCTTCCATAAAAATCGTGCTACTGCTTTGCTGGTAGTAGTCGCCAGGAGTTCGGCTTCCGCCCACTTGGTGAAGTAGTCAACGGCTACTATCATGAACTTGACGCCGCCTTTGCCTGGTAGGAAAGGTCCCACGAGGTCCACGCCCCATTGGGCAAAAGGCCAGGGTGCCGTAATGGAGGTCAATTCCTCTGGCAGGGCGTGAGGTATGGGTGCATATTCCTGGCACTTGATGCATTTTTTTAAAAATTCCTGCGCATCCTTTATTGCATTGGGACAGTAATAGCCCGCTCTGATTGCCTTCCTGGCCAGGGCTCTCCCCCCTGAATGGTTCCCACAGATTCCTTCATGTATCTCGGCGAGGACATACTGGGCTTCCTGGGGCGAGACGCATAGTAGCAGGGGGCGGAGAGTCCTCTCTTGTAAAGGATCTCTTCGATGAGCACGAATCTCGTCGCTTTCCTTCTTACTTTCCTTGCTTCATCTCGTCCCTTCGGAAGTTTGCCTGATGTCAGATATTCCACTATTGCGTTTGCCCATTTGGGAAAACCATGATCTACTGCTGCTACCTCCGCGCCCACGGCAGGTATCTCAATGACTCTCCTTTCTACTTGCCAAGTAAGGGGCGCCATTTTCATTCCCGAAGCTGTCCTGGCCAGCTTGTCCGCCACTTCATTGTCAGTTTGCGGGACCTGGATTATGGTAAAAAATGAGAAAAGGTCTCGTACTTCCCATACCCGATCCAAATACTTCTTCAGTTTTACGCTCTTGGTGGCGTACAGTCCCAAGACTTGGTTGACAATAACTTATGAATCTGATCTGGTTTCAACTTCTGTCACTCCAATCTGGGCGGCTATTGAGAGACCGGCAATTAGTGCTTCGTATTCTGCTTCGTTATTCGTCACTCTGAACGCAAGCGTAGCCATGTAGTGTCTTTCTTCGCCACTAGGGCTTATGAGGTGTATTCCCAAGCCGCCACCGGTCTTACAGGATGACCCATCTATGTGCATTACCCATGGTGCTCTTGCTTGTGCCATGGTGGCGTCTTGAGCTTCCTAGGGGAAACCTGTGAACTCGACTACGAAGTCTGTCAGCGCTTGTCCCTTCACTGCCTTCCTGGGCTCATACCTTAGGTCGAATTCGCTCAATTCGATTGACCATCCTATCAGTCTTCCCGTGCAGTCTGGTTTCCTAAAGATTTTTGCCAACGGTGCTTCTGTAAGTACCTTTATTGTGTGAGCTTGGAAATACGGACGTAACTTCCTGGCCGCCGTTACCAAAGCAAAGGCTAGCATTTCGATCTTAGGGTACCTTACTTCTGCTCCTCTGAGAACTCGGCTTACGTAATATACGGGATGTTGGTCGGCTCTGTCTTCTTTTACCAGGACAGCGGACACCGCATACGGGGAGGCAGCTAGATAAGCGCAGAGCATGTCACTCCTTTCTGGCTGCTTTAGGAGCGGTGGGTTGACCAGATACTGCTTCAGGTTTCTGAACGCCTCGTCACATGCTTCATTCCAAGGATGTGCTTTACGCAATACGTGGAAGAAAGGCATACACTTATCGGTTGACCTGGCTATGAACCTCCCCAGGGCGGCCACTTTCCCTGCTAACCGTTGGGTCTCGTGCAGGTTCTTTGGTGGCTTCATATTGATTATGGCCTCTATCTTCTCGGGGGAAGCCTCGATTCCTCTCTCTGATACGATGAATCCCAGAAACTTCCTTGACTTGACGCCAAAGGCCCACTTGGCTGGGTTCAGCTTCATCTTATACTGGCGCAGCACCTCGAATGCTTCTCTTAGGTTAAAGGTGTATTGGGCAGGCTCCTTGCTTTTTACTAAGAGGTCGTCTATGTAGACTTCCATGGTTTGCCCCATTTGCTTTACGAACATTCGGTTGACTAACCTTTGGTAAGTTGCTCATGCGTTCTTTAATCCGAATGGCATTACTTGATAGCAGTACAGCCCCCGGTCGGTTATAAACGCTGTCTTTTCCCTGTTTGCCTAGTGCATTTGTATTTGATTGTATCCTGAGTATGCGTCAATGAAGCTGAGCGTTCGGTGTGCCGCTGTTGCATCCACGATGAGGTCGATGCGTGGCAGGGGGAACTATCTTTCGGGCAGGCTTTGTTGAGGTCGGTAAAGTCTACGCACATTCTCCACTTCCCGTTGGTTTTCTTCACCATGACGACATTGGATAACCATTTCGGATAATGGACCTCCTTGATAAAACCGGCGGCGAGCAGCTTCTCGACCTCCAAGCCAATGGCGGCGTATTTTTCCAACTGAAAGACCTCTTTTTTTGGCGCACAGGTTTATGCGTTGGGTTCACGCCCAGTCTGTGTTCAATGATGGTGCGATCTATTCCTGGCATTTCTTCGTGGCTCCAGGCAAAAATGTCTCTGTGCTCTACCAGCAGCTGTTTCAGACTCTCTCTTTCTGCAGGGGAGAAGTTTGTTCCTACGCGCACGGTTGTCCCCGAGCGGTCTGCAAACAGTGTTATGAGCTCCAAAGGCTCGTTGACCTCAGCATGCTGTTGAATCTGTTCATTTTCGACCTCTATTTCTTCTTGCGATGCCTTGACCATGGCAGAGGGAAGTGGCGGGAAGAAGGTTTCTTCTGGTTCCTTGATTGTGCAAATCTCGTTTCCATTTTTCTTCAATTCCTGTACATAACACTCCCTAGCCAGTGTCTGCTCTCCTTTTAATTCTCCTACGCCGCTGTCGGTTGGAAATTTCATCTTGAGGTGATACGTGGAAGTTATTACTTTGAGGCGGTTAAGGGTTGGTCTCCCTAGTATAACGTTGTAGGAGGAATGGGCTTTCACTATCAAGAAGTCGGTCATGGTAGTTGCTGTTTGTGCTCCACTCCCGGCGGTAACTAGGAGTGTGATGGCTCCTACTGGTTGGATTGCTTCACTGGAAAAACTCTTCAGTGGTGTTGGGGAAGGTCGTAGCTGCCTGGGATCAATGCCCATTCTGTTGAACGCGTCCCAAAACAATATGTTGGCTGAACTTCCGTTATCAATTAGTACCCGCCTAGTCGTATAGTTGGCTATGATGAGGGTGACTACCAGGGCGTTGTCATACGAGTACAGTATCCCTTGCTTATCTGCCTCTCCGAAGGATATCACTTCTCGCTCTTGGCTCAGTCTCTACTGTTTAGGTGCCCTGTCCGTTACATATACTTCCTTGTACCGAGCTCTTCGTGCATGCTCCTTGCGACTGGATGTGGATATCCCGCCTATAGCCAATCCTCCAGCTATAGTCCTGATTTCCCCGATCGGTTCTCTATTATTGTTATTTCTCGGGGGTGTCCTATTCCTGCCGCCTCTGGTGGGGGTCCTGCTTCTGCCACCGTTCCCTCTGTTGTTCGTCTGGTTGCGATCATTCCGAGGGTTGTTGCCGCTGTTTCTCCACTCGGGACTGAAGCTCCTTTTACCTCTTCGCCCGGTTTCCTAGCGCCTCCTAGGTTTTGATCGCTCTACGATCATGTGCTCCAATTCGTCTGTTCCTATTAGGTCGGCGACCCTCTTTTTCATGGTTGTACAATCTTCGGTCCAATGTGACGTTGTCTAGTGGTACTTGCAATACCGATCTCCCGTCTGATGTGGGCGCCCTTCGGCCTTGCCATCATCTTCCTCCCTGACACTTAGGTTGTTATACATTAACCAGGTGTGTCGATCCGTGTACCTTTCTCGCCTTCTTTCCTGCCGACTTGTTCCCGCTTTCTTGTCATTGCGCCCGCTTCGCCATTCGCCCCTCCTGTTTTCTTTGCGGGGCTACCAACGCTTGCAGCGTGTCTTCGGCGTTGACAAAGTTGTCCGCTTGATCCATGAACTCCCTTAGGGTGGAGGGAGTCTTCTTTGCCAGATCGACCATGAAGGGACTCTGAGGCCAGATTCCGCCCAGGAGGGCGGCCAGAGTGATCTTCTCGTCCTGGTCATCCGTTGTTAAGCATTCCTTGTGGAATCGTGTGAGGTAGGTCTTGAAGTCTTCATCCTCCTTTTGCTTGACTGTTAGCAGGTAGGCGGCTGGTCGCCGGCGCCTTTTGCTTGGCATAAACTGGGTTATGAAAAGTTTAGCTAACTCCTCAAAGCTGTCTATCGACCTTGGCCGAAGGGTCCCGAACCAGCCCCTCGCTGTCCCCTTCAGGGTTAAAGGGAAAGCCTGACAGGCGATCTAGCCTAGGAAGCCGTGGAGCGTAATGTGAGCTTTAAAGTTTTCCAAGTGGTCCACGGGGTCTCTCGACCCATCGTACAGTTTGATTTGGGGAAACTTGAATTTTGGCGGCAAAGGGATTCCCATGATGCGCTCATTATACGATAGGTCAGTCTGGCTTAGTAAGCTGTCAACCGAAGAATGTCTCCCCATTTTTTTTTGCTATTTCTTCATATTTGCCTGCAAGATCCTTTAATTCGTCGTGCAGTTTTTGTTTTTCCACGCGCTCAAGCTCGACCCCAGCGTTACTGTCTGCCTCTTGCTCTCCTTGCCCATTGCCAGGCGGTACGGCTGTGTTGCTGGATTCAGCGTTTCTTTGCCGCAAAGTCTCGTTCTCCTTTTGAAGCGCTTCCAAGGCTTCCAATGTTGTTCTCAGTCTTTCCTCCGCCGCTGCTAACCGTGCTTCCATCGATGCTCCTGTCATTCGGCTTGCTACGGAACGTGTCACAGTTGGCATGCGAGAGCCACATTAATCGTCTGTAAAGTCGAATCCCACAGACGGCGCCAATGTTGATGACGTGTCTCGTCGGCCTCCTGTTCTCGAAACCTGCAAGAAGAATCAAGAGAAGATGGTGGTTTTTCACCCGAGAAAACTCTGATGCTTAAGTTAGTGCTCACGTATTTACGAGAAAAATTATTGATGCCCACAGTTGAGGTTTACCTGGTCTATTTATAAGCCTCCGGGGCGGTACATATCCTTTATAATGCCTTCCATAATCATTGTGATCGCGTATCTGCATGAGATATCTTTCTGAATTTGGTGATATTTCGTATCTGCATAAGGTCCCGATAAAGGTGGCAACGGGTTTGATATGTATTTTGGACTCTGCAGAGTTGGGCCCTTTGTGTGCCTTTTTTTCTGGTGGGCTTCTATCGCTGTTGGACCAAAACTGATCCCACAGTTATACTAATAATATATCATATCACTATATATTATAATATATCACTATAATATGTATTATAATGTATTGGAATATATTATCACTAATATCAGATATTATAATATATTATATTAAATAATATACTATATTAAATTCAAAAAATTGAACTGAACTGGTCCGAAATCAATAAAATCGAAAATACCGATTTAGGGGTAACTGGTGCATAATTGATTCTTGAAAGTGCAAAATCGGTGGATACTGATTCAGTCTTAAATCTTGTTCAAAATCGAACCAAATCGGACTAATTACACCCTTACATATTTAGTTAAATAAAGTTAAATAATATAACATATATATATATATATATATGAAAATCTTAAAACAAAATAATGTAAAACCTAAAATCATTTAAAAATACAAATAAAAACTTATTTGAGACCTGAAAAACTTTTATATAACTATTTTTTTTTTTGGATAGTAAATATTAATTTCTTTAACTGAGTACAAAGACCTCCATAATAGTTACATGAACGAGACCTGATCCACATAAATTACATGTTCAAGAAAAGAAGGCACCGTGCAAGTGCCACCACAACTTCAGATTATTGTGATCCCAAGCATGCCGTGCTAGAATGTGAGCAGCAGAGTTCGACGGTCTACAACAATGTTGGACAACACAAATATTCTGATATCGTTGCTTTAGTCTCCTGATCTCAGTGGTGACAGTCCTCATTGCAGCATATGATTCAGAATCACCATTTATTTCTTCAACCAATCGCAAGTATAAATGTAATTTATGTTTAGCTAGGATTAGATAAGTTTGTCTTTAAATTTCAATTATGAATGAATGTAATTTTAAATAGCATTTTAGGATTGCATCCAATAAGGATGAGTATTTGAATAGAAGTTATCCGAGAAGGATAAATGTTTAAATTATAACTCTTATTAAATCTTGTTTAAATTATAAAATAAGAATCTACAAGAGTCCTATGAATATTTCGAATCTAAGAGTCAGTTGAAGAGATAAAGACGCAAGCCTTATTGAAGAAAATGAATCTAATTTGAACTCGATGTAATCCAAAAGTGATCCAATTCAAGATGTTCGCAAATCGTTAGCAACATATCTAACTGAGATTCTGGATAAACCTGTCAGTAGAGTCATTCTCAAATCAATCACTGTATTGCCTAATTATAGATGAGTCGGTTGGGGGTTTTGATTAACACTTAAATAGCACACTTTCACAAATATTGAGAACTTGAATATTTGGGTAGAGCTTCAAGAGCTCGTATGAGAGAAAATTCTTGAGTGAATAATTTTTTAAGAAGCTCAGTCCGTAGAATTGAGTGAAAGCATACTCCAAGGAGGAGTTGTCGTATTCATGATCAACCATTGAAAATTCTAGTAGGAAAGACCAAAAATTGGAGTCACGTGTTCTAACTACCTACTGTGGTAGAAGACAAGTGGGTCATATATTTTGGATAAACGGATTAAATTATAAAGGTTTTGTAATCGTTTTATTTATAAACATCTCAATCAATAAAATTAGCTTTCCTGAATTTTGTTGTCTCATAGAGTTTCACCTTTGATGAATTCTTTAAAGAATTTTCCTTTGTAACCAAATTATTGTGTTAATGCGTTTAATATTTTATATTGGTTACTAATCAGAGTTAATAGCTTTTGATTAGCATTAACATGTATAATCAGGGGTACTTGGGTAATTTTAATTGGCATCAGAGTGTGGTTCACTCAATCTGAGTGTGATCCGTTACCTTGGAAGATTATGGCGACACTATTATCACCACCACAATTCGATGGTGATCATACTAGAAGGTAATGATGAGAATGTTTTTAAAGTCGCTTGATGAGAGAGTCTAGCTGCTCATAGAATTAGGATGGACAACACAGATAGAAGACTGGACTAAAGAATAATCAAGCATCTATAATTGGAACAATAAAGGTCTAAATGTCATTTTTATGGCAGTTTCTCTTGAAGAATTCAAGAGAATTTTTATGTATGAGAAATCCAAGGATGTTTGGAATATTTTGGAAATTACATATAAAGGGACCAAAACGGTGAAAAATTCCAAATTATAACTATTGACCTCAAAGTTTGAGCAGATAAAAATGCTGGATAATGAGACTTTTAATGAGTTTTATGCTAAACTAAATGATATTTTTAATTCTAGGTACAATCTTGGTGAGAATGTGGAAGAGGCACGAGTTATGAGAAAAATCCTGATATCTCTGCTTGAAAGGTTTTGACCAAATGTGACAGGCATAGAAGAAAATAAGGATTTAGACACAATTCGGATAGAAGAACTAGTAGGCTTTTTGCAAACTTATGAATCTACTATTCAACAACAAAAGAAAGGTAAGTCCATCGCACTAAAAAAAAATCATGTTTAATAAATAAAAATTAAAAAACTTCAACTCGTGCCTCAAAGTTACAACTAAAAACTGTGAGAAAAGTTTCAAATTACAACTATTGACCTTAAAGTTTGAGGAGATAAAAATGTTAAATGATGAGATTTTTAATTTAGTTTATGCTAAACTAAATGATATTATTAATTTTAAGTACAATCTTTGTGAGAATGTGGAAGAGGCATGAATTGTGAGAAAAATTTTAAAATCTCTGCCTAAAAGATTTCAACCAAATGTGACAGTCATAGAAGAAATAAGTAAGGATTTAGATACAATTCAAATATATTAACTGATAAGATCTTTGCAAACTCATGCAAATATGACTTAACTTTCTTTTGTTGAAGTTGGTTAAAAAAAATGTTTTAAGTTTGCAAACTCGTGCAAAGATGACTTACCTTTCTTAAGTGATGCCATGACAGAAAAGAATCTCACATTGCATGCTTAGTATCAAACGCAAGTGATTAGAGCTAAATGACAAGATTTCAAATAATTTTGTAATTCGTGAGTCAATGCGCGCATGCAGATACGTACAAGCTCCAACAGTTTTCCCTTCAGATTGTTTAAAGAGACACCCATAAATATCGTTAATCCCCTTAAACTAATACAGACAGATCAACTAAAAAAACTATACGGACAGATCAACTTTTCCATATTTTTTAATAGGAAGCCACTGTGCGGTTTATATCTCTCTGGCTTCTATCCTGGAAGTGACATCGACTCACATTATATTATTGATTATATATATGCTAATCGTCAAATGGGACATCCATATTGACTTTACCTGTAGGAGAGGTTTGATGGTTGTATCTTTAACAATAGCATATTTAATCTACGTACGAGAAATACTACAAGTCTGTCTTACACCACACTGTACACATGACTTCTACCTAACTAACATGTTATGGAAGTAGGCGCAGCTAGCCCCATATGACAACATCATTTGAGCAAACTGTTCGATCAAAAAGCTTACCATATCGACCATATATATCCCTTTAAACTAATAACATGATTCAAAATTAAGCTGTTCTAATTTGTTTAGGGAAGCTATGCGTGTTGTTGGGTCTCTGACCCAATGTTTTGAATACTGCTGGGGAGCGTATCGGTCAAGACACTGGAATGAAATGTTTCGATATCGATATCGTTTTATGTACCGTTTTGGAATAATTTTATACATAGAAAAAATTATTTATAAATATATATAAATTATATTTTAAAATAATAGTCAATAAATAAATAAATTATATATAAAAACATATATGTAAATAGTCTAGTTTGAATTAAGATAAAAAAAAAATAACAAGAAATAAAAAAAAAAAAAATACTGAAATCCGGTATTGCACTATAGATATAGTCGATATGACTGAAATATCAAGTGGTACAGCCGGTATTTAGACTAATATAAAACCGACCATATTTTTGTATTGGCTATTATTTCGAGACAGTATAGATCAATTGGACTTATTGATATCTATGTTTTGAATTCCGTTCCGTTCCGGCCGGAACGGCCGGAATGTTCCGTTCCGGTGCCTCAACCGGAACGGGATACCACCTTATTCCGTTCCGGTCCAAATTCCGGCCGTTCCGGTCAAATTCCGGCCGTTCCGGTCAAATTCCGGCCATTCCGGTCGTTCCGGTACAAATTCCGGCCGTTCCAGTCCCTATTCCGGTTTAGATTGTTTTTGTAATTTTTTTGTGTTTGAATGATATTTTTTTTTTTTAATTTTAAATTTAGATGGTATTTAATTAATTTTAGAATATAAAATATATTTATATGCTTTGTAATTTTAAATACGTTTTTTTTTAAATATCATTATTTTTAATATTTTATCTATTTATTTATTTTTGTATTTCAACTCAAATTTGTATTTTTTCAACTTCCAATCATTTTATAAATTTTTAATTCTTCTAATATGTATACATATATATGATACACACTTACATATATATATATATGTTTTTATTCTATTAATTGTTAGTTTATATATATAAAAATATTTCTTATAATATATAATTAACCCCGAAACGGAACACTGGAACGAAACGGAACCGAAATATTCCGTTCCAGTGCCTCAACCGGAACTGCCATCGGAACGGAATTCAAAACTTTAAAATTTGATATACGAAATTCAAAATACTGCTCTGATCCCTAGCGTCATCTCGTTGGTCCTAACTCATTAGTCCTCACTTCTTGCAAAGATTTTATAAAAAAAAATAGTTCATAAATTAAAATGGCTGAATGTCATTGGGATTCTTTTTCTGGAGTGCTACGTGTCACATCACTATTGATTAGAGTAAAAAAGGTTTTTACACCCATTCGGATCTCAACTTTTTCTCCCATATATATATATATATGGGTGTAGAATATCAATATTCGACTGCACTGATAGCGGATCAACAAAATCCAATTAATTTTTTTTGCTTGGATTCACATTATTCAATTCGTGGGTCCATTCTTTGGGTATTGTGGCGGACACATTTACTATTTATAGAAAAAAAAAGGAAAATAATTTTCTTAAGTGATGCCATGACAGAAAAGAATCCCACATTGCATGCTTAATATCAAACGCAAGTAATTAGAGCTAAATGACATGATTTCAAATAATTTTGTGATTCGTGAGAAAATGCGCGCATGCAGATATTTTTGTGACGTTGGAGGATGTCACAGATGACGACTTCCTTCTATTCCTCAATATCCCTCAAACTTAGGCATTTATAAATACCAACTAACCTTTGTCTTCAATCAATACCACAAGCCAATACCAGAAGTGAACCCAGCTCCGGCCAAAAATATTCTTCTCTTAGCATTTAAACCAATATGGCTTTTTCCAAGTATTGCTTCGGCCTTATGTCTATGATCATCATGGCATTGTTATTCTCAAGCACCGAGATGAGTCTCGCTGCTCGTCACCTCTTGGATACTCACACACCAACTGCTCCGTCCCGCCCAGCATTGACACTGCCTACTATCCCATCTCAGCCCTGTGTCCCAACCTTGCCTCCACTGCCCTCTGTCACAAGTCCTTCAATCCCCTCTCCAACTACTACCCCCACAAGTCCTTCAATCCCCTCTCCAATTACTCCCAGAATACCTTCAATCCCCTCCATTCCAACTACAAGTCCTTCAATCCCCGTAAGTCCTTCAATCCCGGCCTCCATTCCAGCTACAAGTCCTTCAATCCCCATAAGTCCTTTTATCCCCTCCATTCCAGCTACAAGTCCTTCAATCCCCTCCATTCCAACTACCACTACAATAAAAGTGGTCTATTGTGACGAAATAAAGAAAAGGACTAATAATTGCTACTAAAACAAACTATTAGCGATTAAAATGGACTATAAGCAATTTTCTTGTAGTGTACTAGTATCCCCACAATTCCTTCAATCCCCTCCATTCCAACTACTATCCCCACAAATACTTTCCTCTCCCCACCACCTTCAAATTAAACACTACTTCTCGAGATATATATGCCACATTTCCATTCTTCTACTTTGTCTGTGCTAGTACTTTAATTGTTCGGGATTATGTTAGAATCTGAGTCTCTTTCTTATATTGTGAGCTTCCAGAGTCTTGAGAGGTTCATTTGCATTTATCTGTACAATAGATTTTGATGTTCTTATTTCTGTAATTTTCATGTCAGTACTCTTTGGTCATGTCAGCAACATCTGTGAGTATTATTAATTGTATTGTAATCGTCCATATGACCAAAGAAAATATGATATGATTTGTGTTTCATCAGTCTCAACTCTCACTACCTTTCCATCGAATTTTTGCAGTACTTCTGATCAATGGTGTCTGTGAATTACCTTTTAAGAATTAAACCAAAGTCGATGTGGGTGCAAAACCTAGATTATATCCTCCATCTGCATTGCCAATCAGACATGTGATGTTGATTTAAGGTAACATCACTACTATGACAATATACGACAGAGACAAGAGTCGAGCTATATAGAAGAATGGAATCCAATATATCTATCGAGTAAAAACTAAAAATGTATGTAATCTTTATTGACAATTTTTTTAAGAAAATACTCTCCACTTCTCAACTAATAATTATTTTACGGTTTCCACTCTGAATGAATCAAAAGTAATATACAACGACGTACACCCTCCAATTATAAGAAAGTGACAAAAAAACATCATTATTTATTTTGAACATGTCGAGATGGATGAAATATAAGAAAAAGTGATGTTGTGGTGTATGAGATCCACGCGCAGTGCATACGGCTCATTTGTCTATATAAAGGAGGCCATAGAAAAAAGACAATGAGTGGTGATAATGGAAGCTAGAAAAGTTTAGATCTAAGAAAGTACAACTGAATTTTAGAGCAAAAGAGGAGTTTAAAATGTAAGCAAGAATTTCAAAAAGGGGCTTAGCTAATTAGAAAAAGGAGCTGCCATCAAGAAGGAAGAGTAGGGGACGAGTGGGAGCTCCTCCCTTTGCCTGTGGTGGCATAGCGCCATTGCTTATGAGGGTGAAAACAACTTCTGGAGTTTCTTTTGACGTCACCCGTGGCCCCCTTGACATTAAAGGCTTCGGACCGTTCGAATTTGACTCTCCATTCCATTCCAACAGTGGCCCATAACCTGCGCGCACCACCACCGCCAATTTCAATTGCTATCCATGACCTTCGTCAGCGACTCGACACAATTTTCAATTGCTATCCTATCTTCTCGTTTTCTTGAATCGAGGATCAAGTGAAAGTGGGTATAAAAATCTTTTCCAGCCCAATCCAGACCAACAAGATGTAGCACACCCTCCTTTACTGTAATTTTTAGTCACAGTAATATAGTTTATTTTATCAAACTATATAAAAACCGCTCAAGCGACGTCTCCCAATTAGAAATGGGTGGGAGCCATTTTCTTGGCTCCAGATCCCTTTTTTTGTACTCGTGATGTATTTTTTTATTTTGAGATAATCGTAAGTGACTCTTACTGTAATTTATATCTTGTAATTTGCTAATTTATCTATAAAAACTTAACTCACCTAGAAAAAAAAAAATTTACAGTTGATATATAGAACTCATACTAGCAGCATTTTAGTTTAATAAAAAGCTCAGTCTTACAATAAAAGAAAAGAAAAGTTTATAAATTGAAATGGCCGAATGCGACAGCTTAGATTTATTTTATAGTTATTAAAAGCTCAGTCTTACAATATTACGATACCACAACAAGCTATATTACTTTGCAAATTTGATTTTCGTGAGATATTTTTATGAACTAAACATTTCTTTTTCTAGCCAGTTCAGAATAGAATATGGAAGACAATGATCTTCTGAAGCTATGGGAAAAGTTGATGACGAGACTAGCTACAACATAATTGGAATGGATAGGCGCCACAACAACAACAATGAGGAGAATATGGTTCAGAAAAAAAAAAAAATGAATTTGTTAATTGATAGTGTAACACCCGGTTCCAATGTCACTTTATTTTCAAGATTTTATTTTATTTGTTTTTAAATAAATTATAGGCCTAAAACTTTTACTCTGAAGATCTATGTTTTTCTTTTTAAGTTTGATAGTTTTATTATAAATCTTTTTATTGGTAAGTTATATTATTTTATTTTATGTTAAATCGAAATCTAATTTAATTTAGTGTTTCCAACACATGATTTATTCCTTTATATGTTTTTTTTTATTTCAAACGTGCTAGCTGTCTTCTTTCCTTTTACCATATATACACGACTCATTTCTCACTCACATGCATACGCGCGTATCTCTGCCTTTAGGGACTGATATGCATGTTCCTCCCCATAAACATTCGATGTTATCCCTTATTTTTCTCCTAGAGTTTTCAACCATCAGACTGATTTATAGGGTGAAAATACGTTTCAAAATTTAACTTCCCAGATCATAGCCGTCACGCACACCTAAACTTTCCATCATTTACGTTCCTAAACCCACGGCCACCACGTACTCCGCATTTTCAGCTCTAGGGTTTTGGGGTTCCTATAAATATTCATGTCTACATTTTCTGACATGCACTTGAGAAAAACTTCACTCCGCAGACCCCATATGCACGTATCTCCCTCTGGTTTATTTAGGGTTCCCGTAGCTATATTTATATATATGTAAACATTCGAATATTCAATACAGCATTGGAAAAAAATAAAAAAAAAAAACTACCAAGAGCCCCCGCCGCCAGCCTCCACCTCGTCGTCCCCTCATTCACAGATGGTGCCGCCGAGCACCTTGCGTCAGCCCAAGCCACCAATGCCTCTTGGTAAGCCACCACCGCAGTCATGCACCCACACATGAGGGAAACACCACCGTGAGCCAACCCAAAAGCTTTCACTGCCCTCTTTTCATATCCTCGGTCATCAAAACTGCCTAGACACCGCATAACAGCCCCGCAACACCACCCAATGTTGCCGAAACCGCAAGAAAATGGGAGTGGGCACTGCTCTGTTTTGCACCACCAGAACAGGGGAATTATTTTCCCTGCCGTGAGCCACCCAGCCATGCGTCTTCTTCGCCCCAAACAAGCTTACCCAGTCTTGTGATGCCATGCGCAATAGTTTTGCATCACCAACTGCCGAGTTTTCTTCGCTGCAATAGATCTCTGGCCGCTCCCTACCACCGCACACCAAGGCCAAACTGGGCCACATTTCGTCATAGTTGACGCCACGATGCCATCGCTAGCAGCAACAGAGGATGCCGAAGAAGGAGGACGTTGCCCAGATGACGTCCAGCACCACACTTCACAGCCCCTCGTTGCATGAGTTGGGCCACCGCGTTGACCACCTCGATCGCTGCCCAGCACTACCCTGTCGCGCATCTCCTTCCCTCACGGTGAGCTTATCTTCCCTCGCATGATTCGTGCTTTTAACTTCTGAAAACTATTTTTTTTCATTCCAAAATTAAACTTGCACATGCACTTCCTTGTTTATTTTCGTATGGGTTTTATCTTTTCAATATATATATATATATATATATATGTAGAATTTATATGAAATAAATAATGAGATTTTTTATGTTTTTGAATGCTTTAAAAATCGATATATTTATATTTTTATTAAATGAGTTTCCTCCTCTATTTTTGAATTTGATATAATTATTTTACTAAGTGTAAATTTGTAAGTATAGTTGGGCATTTGTAGTTTAGAATCTGTCGGTAGTTCTAAATGGAATGTTTTGCATATAGACTTAATGTTTAATATTGGATTTGTTACTTCTTACCGAAACTATGTTGGTAATTTATAAATGTGCTTTATTTTATTGTATCATGAAGTTAATATATTATTTTAATTTAAATTATGTTTAGCTATCTTTAAGATTTTGCATGATTTTACTTGATTTCTCTCTCATCACTCCGTCTCTCTCTCAGTCTTGCGTGTTTTATCCCTGCAAGTCAAAAGTTTTGTTTTGTTTTGTTTTATGTTATATTTCACGTAAGTCTCATTCGTAGTTAACGGGATGTATGTTTTGCAAGATTTACTCCTTTTACCCTCAGCTTTAAAGCAAGGAATTTATAGTTATGTTTTTCAGTGGGTTGATCTTATTTTCGGTTTCATGGGCTTGTACTCTCTTGGGTCCCTTTTTATTTTCAATTGTATTTTGTTAACTCATTCAAAAATTAAATGTTTTTGGGTTCAGTTGGCTTATCTTGGTTTCATAATTAAAATTATTTCGGATCGAAACGTGGGTGTTGCATTATTTGAGAGAGTTGGATTTTTAATTTCTTAAGGAGGCCGGTGTTTGAGTTGAAAATTTGGTTAAACGTATCAAGTAGATACTGATAGTCTTGAGAAGGGATGTAATTTTAGGACTATGAAATTCTAGGTTTTGGAGGAACTTGATAATTTTAGTACTTTAGGTTTAAATATCAAATTACGTGGGTGATTTGAGAATTTACGGATGTGCATGACTATTTTTATAGGTGATGATTCATGTTTGTTCGGCATGAGTGAAGAAATTCTTGAAAGGCTAAGAAGTTCAGGTAAGCGGGGTTCGTATGCTCGGTTTTATACCAAAAGGGGACTGAGGTTGACTTTTAAAAATTTGTGCTTTTGTTGGTTACGAAATGAAAACTTGAGAAAAATCAACCTCAGTCGATTGTTTGCATTATTCATTAAGCTTATATAAAAGAAGGAAAAATATTTCAGGCATGCATTTTGTAGACATGAGCTATTTTTTTTGTCGTGTTACTTTCTGAAATGTGGAAACAACATTTTTGTCTATCTGAGAAAAATTATGCCTTGATTGAGTTGACTATGTTTTTATTTACATAAGCTTTATTCTGAAAATAGTTTGGATTTATGTGTCTTTAATAACTCTGAAAATCTTTGGCATAGTATTCTGGTTAGTATTTGACTTTATCTCTGCTTGGCTCTGCTCTGCTCTGTATTTGCTCTGTTTGGATTTGGTACCAATTTCCTATCTCTGAGTGCACCCACTTTGGAAACAAAGTGGTTTATTGTGGGCTTTCCTATGTGCACACTCGGGGCTCCGAGAACGAATAAGGGAAAGTTCCACCTCTGTCTCTGCCTGGTTTGGCCACCGGGATTTGCACAACCCTACCACGGGGGTTAAACATGGTCTTTGCTTTGTGAGATGCTCCGATTGATATAGTGATAATACTCAGTTGTTTATGCCAAAGTACTTGATGATTTAAATTGTCTTGAAAATCATTTGTTTCTTTTATGAAATTATGTTTTGTTCCGTATTTTATTACTTGGTAAATGCTCATGTTTATACGCTTGTATAGGTTCTTCGCTTACTGAGTTGTGGTTAAACTCACCCCTTATCTCTGAACATTTTTTTCAGATGAATTTGAATATTTCAGTGGAGGATCGGATTATGAAGCATTGGGTGAGATGATTTTAGGAATGATAGATTAATCATAAAGAGTTTGAATGAGTATTGACAAGATTTAGTAAGGAAGTATCATTGTATTTTTGAGACGTAGTATTTCCAGAATTTGATGATATTGAGGAAAGTGATTTTCCAACCAAGTTTTATATGATACTTGGGAATTTGGAGTCTATAATTATGGTGTTGCATGTGAGTAAATGTGATAAGTAGTAACTCTCGGACCCCTACGGGACCAGGGCGTTACAGATAGTCACTTAGCTTATATAATAGAATAGATATAGGTAGTGTTAGTTTAGGACATTTGAGTCCAAATCAGACCCAATTTGCCGGACACGTAATTTTTTTTCGTCAAAATTAACAATGTTGCTTGCGCCTTGGGCGATTTGACTACTTATATTTTGTTCAAGTACTATGGGAACAATCAAGTAAGCTACTCTCCATAAGAAGTTCTCCAGCGGGGTGTCGAAACTTTAGGCGGTTGTCGAGTGTATGTCAAGCCAAGATTACTGGCCATATTGTACTTTTTCTTCCTATCTCTCTCTCTCTTTTTTTTTTTTTTAAAGTTCTTCTTATCTCATTAATTCATGTAATTTTTTAGTTTAGATTTTGTCGTATGAATGCATCATTAGTGTGTACGAGCTTATAATTCGCGCAATGTACTAATCTTTTTTATGCTATATTTTATAAATGTAAATAGTTTATTATACACGATCACTACTACAACTATTAAAAAAATGTATAGCAAATATATATAAAATAAATGATGTATATATAAAAGAGTTCATTTTACCAATAAATATTTCGCGGTCAATTTACAATATTAAAAATATAATATACATATATATATTTGTTTAATTTAAAATAATGTAAAATAGATACAATTACTATGAGACATTATTGTATATTTATATTTTACATTTATATATATTATATTTTAAAATATTATATCAATCAAATCTACTATTTTTTCTGGGTCTTCCTTCTCTTTGATGTAGCCTAAGATTTATGATTTTTTTATTTTTTTTTGAGTTGATGTCAAGATCAATGTCTACCTTAATTTCCTGAAATAACATTAATACCATCAATAAATGTCTATATGTAAAACACTTAAATTTTATTAAAAAAAAAAATACTTCAATTATTATTATATTTCAAGTCAAAGTTATTTCAATTTCCTTCGCTGGCTAAGATTTGATAGTTTTTGCCCCGGTACGAGGGGGAGTGGAGCTCCAACTCCGTCTTTCACTCTTCCTCTTCATTTCCTTTTCTTCTTTACTCTATTTTTCTGGCTATCTCTTTGGTTATGGTGGGTTTCGGGTTTTTTGAATTTTGAGGCTTGATTTGAAGGTTTGGAGGTAGTGAAAGCTCAAAAACTGCCACGCGTAGTGTCGCCGACCTTTCTGTCCGTCGATCGAGTCATCGTTAGAAGTTTTTTGTTGATCGGTGAGCTGCGTGATCCTCACGCACGAGGTCCAAATTGATGAGTTTTCAACGGGTCTCGCCTCTAGTAAATCATCTCAAGCCAACGGAGAGGATCTGGGGATTTATTGCCTCCCAAGCCTGCGGTGTTGCACTCCTAGAGTGGCGTATGTTATTCACGTGCCACCGTAAACTATCTTTGTTTGCTATGTTTTTGTGTTTTGTTGGTTGTGTTTTGTTGTTGTTGTGTTGTAAATTTTCGTCAGTATAGAAAAAATATAAAAAGTGAGAAATAGTCTTCCAGATTATAGTCCATTTAGAGTTTAGTTTTCTTCTTATGAAGAAACTTGGTAATTGTCTTCATTGGAAACAGTATTTGGTTCTTTCAGATTTTTTTGAGAGATATAGAAGCTATTCGTCAATATGTAATTAGTTGATCGGTTAATTACATTATAGACTTCTTCTATCGTGAGTTTCAATGAATGAATCTATTTTTCAAAATAAAAAAAGTCGAATATAGTATAACAGTCTACTGATCAACACTCCAACGAATTGATTGAATAATTAGAACTAAAACTATATATTTTTAATATAAAATCTGATAGAAAATATAATTAAATATGATTACAAAAGCTTCGTATCCGACTCTTCGCTTTCTATTTTGGAACACTTGATAACGGTTGCCTCTTCTCTTTTTCTATCGAAAGAGTGAAATGCTGAAAACTGCTTGCCTCTCCGGTTTCTTCGGTTTCCTTTCCATGTTTTACGTTCACTATTGCACGTTTTGGCCATTCAGTTGCCTTTCGTGTTTTCGTATGCTTCTTGCATAGCATTTCGTCTGAGTTGCACCATTAATTGCACCGCTCGACCCTTTGTAACTATACAGAAAAATTGCACTTAGGGGGTGTTCGGTTCGATTCGGTCCAGTCCAGTCCAATCCGATCGATTTTAAGAGATCAGTGCTATGGACCAGACTGAACCTATTCGGTCTAGAATTTTTTCAGCCTAGATCGAATCAAGTACTTCATAAGACTAGACCAAATCGGTCCATTTCGATCTAGTTCGGTCAAGTCAATTCACTCAATTTTTATACTATAGCTTTTTATAAATATACTATCTTTATATTATAACTTTAATAATATGTTAATATATTAATATATACTAACACTATATATTATAATTAATAGTTATACATTAAAGAATTTAATAATATTTTGATACTAAATAATATATAAATAATATACATTATAAATTAATTATATACAATTATAATTATATAAATAATATATGTAAATAATAAAAATATATATTGTATTATTCATTCACTCTGATTCGGTCTGAAAAACTCCTGGATTAGGATTGGATTAAAAGTCTTTCAGTCTTATAATATGTAGATCGAGATCGACCAAATCTAATCTTGATCTGGTCCAGTCTAAAGTGGCCAATCCGGTCAATTTTTCCAGCCTGGACCGACCTAATTGCACCTCTTGACTCTTGATCTTAGTCGTACACCACTTGACACTTTGCAGTTAGACGGTTTGCTGGTTTGGAAGGTGTGCAAATTAAACTTGGTTCTGCACTACTTAAGTCGATTTGTGCAGGCTGAATCCCAAGTCAGCAACTTTAAACTTGACTTTTATATAATTAATGAATAATATTAAATATAAACATCAAACAAATGTCAACTTATATGACATAATAAATGAAATGTATTATTTTTATTTCTTTTAATTTTAAATTTATTTTTTTTATTTCTCAACTCATAAATATTGTGCAATATGCAGGTACTAAAGATCACATATTATCATTTAACATTTATCTCTAACATTTTTTTTTATAATTAATAGATTCTACATCAACAGTTTTTATGTTTTTTGAGAGAAATTCTACATCAACAGTTTAATTAATAGAATGATAATTTTGAGCAATATTAGATTGCGCACTTTTTTGGCCTAGCTTCACGTTATTTGATTTGGGTGTATCACACTCATTTCAAAGCATGGATATTACTTTCTCAAAAAAAAAAAAAAACATGGATATTACAGACGGTTAAAAACTCAATTGTTTTTACAATTATTTTTAACTTATTTTATCTCATTTAATTATTATAATTTTTTTAAATATTTATATAAAATAAAAAAAATAATTTAATTTTTCAAATTTCATAACAAAAATTATATTAAAAAATTATATTCTAATAATATTTATTCAACTTTTAATTTTAACTTTAATTTATCTCATCTTATTTATAAAAATAAATAAGATAAATAAAGGAAAAGAGAAATATAGTCATTCGTGTATTTTAATTTTTTAATGATGAAAAATAATTGACTATTGGTAAATTTGTTTTTGTTTAATTATTTTTATGGTTAAGGAAAAAAAAATTCTTTTTGTATTGGTTTGCTTATTTGGGGTAAATATGAAATGTTTAGAGAATGAGATTAGATTAAAAGTTTGTGAATAATAATAACATGGTTTGTGAATACTAGACAGACTGTGAATAGTAGAAGAGAGAGAAAATTGAATAAAAAATATTATAAAATTAAATTATTATTATAATATAATTTTGTTTAATATTATTTCTATTTTCGGATTTAAAAAGTTGAATTGTTATTGTGTTTTATTTGAAAGTTTGAAAAATTTATAATAATTAATTTAAAAAATTGTAATGATTAATTTGAAAGTATCTATATATATGAATGATCATGTTTACGAAGAAAGTGAGATGAGATAGAGATAGAGATGAGAATTATTTCCAACAACTCCTTAATTCAACTCATACTTACTGTCCAAAAGTCTCCTAATAGTTTGATATTCATTTACCTTATTTTACTTTTTTTTTTACTCCTACCACAAATGTTATTTTATTATTCATTTTACGAATATTATTTTATTAATTACTCTACAAACGTTATTTTACAGATGTAGTAGGTGCTAATTACAAAATATATATATAAAAAAATTAATTATAATAAAATAATAGTATTTTATCATTATTTTATCTCAAAAATACATACTTCAGTATGAGAATTTTTGTAACGACAAAATTAATCTTTAAAAAATATATAAGTTAAAAAATATTATTTTAATTTGTACATACATATGCATATAAAAAAAAAAAACCAATAATAATGCTCCAAGAGAAACTATAACGTTTCTTACCCTACGTACCCTTCCGGAAAACCCGATCCGGAATAACTCTGAACCCATTAACAGCACCGCTACGTCTGTTTCTGGATCAGTACGACCATACTAGAACCGTTATGTAGCCTTTGGATCGGTAGCGGCACCGATATGTCGGCCGCTGTAATTTAAAAAACCATTGCATACTATCAACATAATCATTCAGTGAAGCATCGACTGATCTAAACAGAGAGAGAGAGAGAGAGAGAGAGAGAGAGGAAAATGACCTCAGAGGAGTCAAAAACCCCAGAAGGAGAGGTTCAACCATCATCTTCGTCTTCGTCTTCGTCTTCGACTTCCTACTCTGATAGCTGGAAGGAGCGCGTGTTCATCCCTACTCTCCTAGCAGGTTCCATTTCTTGTTATTCGCAGTTGTTTGATTGCCTAGAAATCTGAAGACAGCATAGAAAACAAGAAGAAAATTCTCAATCTTTTAGTTATCTTTTCCTTTGTCGACGAAAACAAGAGAAGCCCATCATTTCTGAACCAATCTTTCGTATTGGGTACAGTTTGGTATCGATAATCTGACTCACCGTAATGGGAATTTATAAATAAGTTGTTGAATTTTTGGGCAGGGATTGCTGGTGGAGGAGCTGGCTTAATGTCGAGGCATAGGAAAGTTGACGGTCTCGCAAAGATTTCTGCTACCTATGCCGCCAATCTCGCCATTGTCACCTGTTGCTATTGCGGTAAGTTATTTATATTTTAATTTTTGGTTATGTTCAGTTTCAGTCCGTCTTGTGGAAAATTGAAGTGTTGTGATTATTCTGGATTGTTTCTCTGTTTACTCATTTTTTGTTTATTAATATGAGGATTTTTATTTTGATATAAACATATTGGATCCCCGTGTAGTCGGGCTTTGCCTAGATTGTATTAATATTAAAAAAAAAAAATTGCAACTATTGCAAGAAAAAGAAAATCCCCTCCAAAAGCGAACTGTATCACTTGGATGCTTAGACTGTTCGAATGCCATATGCCCAGGATCAAGCCATTTAGAATAGGACTCCAAAGAATATTTTTTTTCATAAGTAGAGCTCCAAAGAATGTTATCCTTGGACGCATGCACTTATCCCAGTAGTCCACATGTTTCCATGACTTATTACATCTCAAGAAAATTGCAAGGCGACCAGAGACATAGGCTTTGGCTGTGAAAAAGGGTTATTGTGTTCGATGACACTGGAAAAATGTTGAAGGATGGTGTAGTCTTTGGAGATGATGTTGTCTAAATTTAGTGTTTGATTTGTTTTGACAGGAGCACGTGAATTAGTGAGAGCATCTCGAAAAACAGGACCTGATGATCTATTGAGCTCCGCAATTGCAGGTTTTGGTACTGGTGCTCTGCTTGGGAGTCTTCAAGGTTAAATTCAATGACTCTCTCTCTCTCTCTCTCCAAAAAGTTCAAGTTCGCTTCTTGTAATATATGTATGCATATGTTCTTTGGAACAATAATCTGCAGCCATCTGTCATGCTGGTTGCTTAGGCAGGTGCTTTAATTCACTTTCCAAATATAAAAAATTTTAGCCTGGAATTCTGTTTGGTATTTTCTGTATGAAGTTTAGAACTAGTTAAGATGGGTGAGACTTGTCGTTGTCGTGTTCCGCGGCCTGAACTCCGAGGCAAGAACCAAACAATCCCTGCTCCTACAGAGGGTAGATGAGTGGGGGAGCTGTGGTACCCTGAGACAGCTCCGAAGCTTAAGTTAGTTTGTGTATGAGAAAGTAGTAGGGAGGTAAGTGCTAGGAAGATTGATCACCTTTGTATGATGGGATCCTTGGCTATTTATAGGGCTTGGTCACCCCTGATTGATTCGTCCAAATGTCCGTGGCAGTTGTCCTGTTAGTTCATTGTTCTCTTTGCTGACTTCGAGTAGATCTTCTAGCCCTTCGAATTCTGTCCTGGTGTGATATCCCTTGTTCCATAATGTCTCAACCCATCCCTCTGACATAGGGGCATGTTCGAGCTTCTGACCTGCATTTAATGCAGTGAGGGAGTGCTTGCTCTGAATTGGCGTGCCAAGGACCTCAGGCACCCTTACTGGGCATCGTATTTAATGCATCATAGCCGTGGCAGGTTTCCGCAATTAATGCGGAATGGGGGCGCTTGCATTTCCTAACTGTCCGGATTGCAGCCTGGCTTTCTGTGTTGGTCATCCCTGGCCAGATTTCCCATAAGCCTTTTCTTGCTTTCCACGTTGGTTATCTCCGTCTCGTCCATCCATAGTTGTTGCCCTATCGCCTCTCGCCTCCTAGACCTCTCGCCTTCTATGTGTTTTGCCAGACCTCTCAGCGGTTATTTCCCATGGGCTCAGGTTCCTCTTTCCTTTGCCCTTGCTAATCGCAAAATGGGCCCCGGGCCCATTTCTCAGTAGGAGGGCCTCTCTTCACAAGACTGAATACAAACTTTAACTATTTGTTGACATGGAACACAAAATCTTCTAACTTTGAGGAATCTTAAACCAAGGAAGAACATAATCTTTACAATTGAGGACTTCATCCAGTTGGCTGTCCTGTAAACCATTGCTAAAGAATGCATATCTGTTTACTTACTAATGCTCTTGGAGAAAATGGTGGCTTGTAGGTCTATCAAACTAGGTGCACTTAGAGAAATAAGAGGCTGCTACTTCTAGTCTGTTACCCTTTACTGCCATTTTTTAGCCTTGATCTTCCTTGTTCTACTTATAATTATATATTTTATATTGGTTTTTTCTTTGGGACATTAGGTGGTCGAATTGCTGCTGTCCGTTACTCTATCATCTTTGCTATTGCTGGTACAACTGCAGATTTTGCAACATATAGACTAAAACCTCTCTTGGAAAGTTCCAGTGAAGGGAATAGAGAGAATTCACGAAAGGGTCAGGGTGGCTGGTTGAAATGGCCGGAGTGGTCTCCCATCCAAGTGCTCGACGAGGAAGCCATTGCAGCAAAACAAGCCCAGGAACAGGAGCTCTATGCACAGAGGGCACTTGGCAAACTAAGCGAAGAGGAATCTTAGAGTATAACTTTAGTCGTCTATTTTGTCTAGCCGATGGAATGACTAGAGTAAACAAAAAATGACAAAGGTGGTTTTGTTTATCTCAGTAATTTCCCGTTTCGATTGATGACTTTTTTAAATTCTATGTAGATTAATTTGAATAGACTACATAGATTAGATTAAACAATTATTGTTTAAAAATAATATTATTGTAATTTCCAAATTTTTTTAAATTAGGCTTGCATTGCAATCCTCAAAATGAAGACTATATATAGCATTGCTTAGAAAAAAGAGTTAAATCTCTTATTCTCCATGTAATAAATTCTAGTTTCATTCTTTCATGGACTGCCTTTGAGGATTGCTCGTATACTTGCTCCACGGGACAAATTCGTTGGGCATCAAAAGAAGGGCATTTTTCATGTGCCAATTTGACCAGTGACAACTTTAATAACTTGCTTTTACTTATATATATATATATATGACCAAGGACAAGTGAGCAATCCTAAGTTTCGCTAGAAACACGAGGTGAACACTAACAGCAAATTAATATATCGCTAGGCAATTTGGTAGGGGTTATAACTACTTGGATAATGAAGATACATTGTCCTTGAAGATAATTAGCACTTGTCGTTCACCAATGCATCAGGCACAGAAATTTCATGTCAAGAAATCAAAAGCTTCAATCAACACCAAAATAATTCATATTTATGCTTGTCATTTACTTACATGTGTGCAACTGGCACCTATCTAAAGCTAACTACCCGTGCCTGACCATATTTCACAACAACAGTAACAACGTCGAGGATTTGCCTTTTTTCTCACTTTTCCATTGAACTTCACTATAAGTTATCAGCATCATGGAAGCGCCTTTAGATGCCTCATTATCTCATGAAAGCAGAGAGACAAGAGAGACAAACTCCAATGTAATCCGACCCTTGGACCGAGTGTTGATGACGAAGTGTTCGGGATATTTCCTTAATAACATAAGCAGGCCGTACCAAGGCTTCCCCTTGGATTCAGGACCAGGCCAATCCTCGGATGTGAGATATCTCCTTACTCGACCATGATGCCAGACATTAGCATACTTATCCACCAACTGAACAAGAATAGAATGATAAGGTAAGGATTACTCCGAACAAAACCAGTCATGCATGTGTGCAGATTCAAACTCTCCAATGCTACAAATATTAGCTATAAATGCAATAAAGACAATCTATTCGAGCCAGCCCAAACAAGATAACCTTGGCACACTTGGATGGAATGTTAAAATCCAAGTTTAATGTCGCAAAATACTTGAGAAACCAGGTATCTGCTAAAGCATTAGATTCAATCCACCTTACGTAATCTTCTGATTAGCAGATGCCCATGTTTCAAATTTGTTTTAGCCGCAATAAAATGTATTGTGAGGTAGTGCCCAACAACTCAGATGTGGCAGCCAGACCTATAACACTAGTCCAATATAATAATAAGTAAATCCACATTTTAGACAAGTTGAATGAAGTCACAAAATCCGAACCTTGCAGGAATTAATTACTCTGATGTGAGAGCTGCATGCATGGAAAGACACAGGAAAATAGTTTACAAAGGTGTTGCATCTTGAAACGGAGGTTGATAAGGCAGCACTAATCAAAAGATGTAACACATGGGTTTCAAGTGCACAAAATTTGTTTGCTGTGTCCATTTTTGGAAATGAAACAGTCAAACCTCAGAACTCACCAAAAGCACAAATCACATACTACTAAAAGTTCTGATAACCACTTAGGAAACATTTCTAGAGAATAACTTATTAAAGTTGCATTCAAGTATTTAAGAGAATGCTATTTTCCATGCCAAAGCCTTCCCAATATGGAAATCAAGAAGCATCTTAAAAGATGGTATAGAGAAGGGTTCGATTCTCAAATGAGCCCTAGAGACGAACATCTGATAAGAAATTCTGTCAACTTAAAACCAGAACCTTCTCATGCTGCAAGTGCCTCAGGGGGCCACTCCCCACAACATCCATGACCAACTTTTATAAGGGATCAGGTTAAGCCTGATAGCCAGAAGCATGTAAATTAGTCTATAACATAACTGACTGGGGCTGTTATTGAGCCGGATTGAACCATGTATTGGATGTTCAAACTCTATTAGTTTTTATTTAAATATTAGCTGAGCTCAAACTTATTAACGTGCTACATGTTAAGGCTCGGTTCATTTATTTTTCAAATGAGTTCGGGATTGCTTAAGAATTACTTAATTAATTTACTATTTTCTTAAAAAAGTAGATTTCCTTACTGAAGTCTTGCACAATTTCATAAACAATCCTAAGTTTTTTTTTTCACGCTTGGTTCATTTATTATGAACAAACCTCAAGCTGAACTTGAGTTGTCCTCAGAACCAAGGTATAAGCAGAACCAAGATACAAAATATAAATGTCTCTGGCCTTTCATCCAGAAGTTGTTTAAGGCCTCGTTTGGTTACACAGATGAGATGAAATGAGATGATATAAAAGTTAAAAATTGAATAAAATATTGGTAGAATATAATTTTTTAAAAATATTTTTGTTTTGAGATTTGAAAATGTTGGATTGTTTATTATATTTTGTGTGGGAGTTTAGAAAATTATAATGATTATATGAGATGAGATGGTTTGTTTTGGTCTGTGTAACCAAACCAGGCTCAGTATATATATCTGTATCCAAGCCAAACTCCCAAGAAGTCGCTTATGTGAAATCAGCACTGAGTAATGACCTTGAAGAAGCAAGCAAAAGTATTAATAGAGAACAGTTGGACAAAACTAACCACCGTGTGAAGTTTCTCCATAGGCATCCATTCTCCAGGACCACAAATATCTGAGAGTGCAGTAGCTACTGATGATACCACATCCTTTTCTTCCAACTGCAGAAGTTGATGATTATCAGATTCTCGGTCAATCCTTGATCTTCCATCTACTTTCTTCTCTGGAGGAGTTGGAAACAATACCACATTTGGAATTTATAAGTCGAAGAAAAAGAAAAGAAATGAGGACTATTAAAGTGTCTGTTTTCAAGTGAAATAGTGAATACAAAAAGATCTACTTGCATCAAAAAATTGAAACAATGTAGTCAATACCCTCACCTTATTCTAATATAATAAATTTGTTACTACTTCTCAGGTTATAAGATAAAAAAGTTAATTGTCTAACTGTTTCATGTACTTTTAATTGAAAATAACCAGCTAGAAGTCCCAGCCACAATAATCAGCATGAGCACAAGGAGTTTAGGAGAGGTTGAAAAGGCAAAACAAAATAAAAGGCAAAAACAAAAAAGGGTCGAGTTATGGCTGATTAGACATCAAGAACTGATCCTTCTCGTCCAACAACAGAACCCCAGATGATAAATAAGACTAACATCTAAAAAAATAAGAAACAACGTAAAATTAACTTTTAGTAAACCCCAATCATGAGTTTGTGATCATTAGACGGTGTCAAGCATGCATAATGTGCCACTATATATACTGATAAAAAAAATGCTACTATATATATGAACTATCAAAAGAAATTTAACATATACTGCCTGAGCATTTGGGATACGCTTTGTTGTAATAAAACTTATTTTACTTATAAAGAAATTGTAAGTATGGGCCAATACCAACAATCACCTCACGTGTCTTTGTAGACAAGGCTAAATGTGGATGGCCTAGGCAATCATGTGGTGACAGCTAGGCTCTTCAAATCCAGCCACGAAAGGTAGATAATGCCCACCAATTCCATTATTACACTGCATTGCATCAGCTCTATTAATAGTTCCTTTCCCAGATGGGCAGTAGATCTAACATAGCTATCTTTAATCACCTAGCTAGCAACTATAGAAAAGTTAAACATTTATGGTTATCTATTCAGTTCGAGGCTAGGTCTTACTCATACTAAGTAGAACCCCTGCTCTCTATTTTATATCAAACCTGGTCATTGGTATAGAGAATGACCTGCTTTCATCCCTCATCACACTGAATAGACCTCTATCCCTTCCCATTGCCTTGCAGTGCTTAAGCCTTAAATACCAGAAATTCATTTCAAATGGCACATTGTCTTGAAATGCCAGGCAATGACTTGATATAACTTGATACATACGAATGAATACATTAGTCAACCCAATGACAAATGAATACAATGTCAGATACAAAGATTGAAAAATATATTATCTAAGGTGATCTCGTATATCAATTTGCCAAATAATGATAAAAATAATAAGGCAGTAAAAATTCAGTACCACACTTCATATGACTTTTTGAGTTATCACCGAGGAAACAAAATTTTGAAAATTCTGGGTGACGAGAGCCTGATGTCAGAATAAATCAGAGCAGTGCCCCAATTAGAGGGAAAAAGAAGAAGCCATTATTTAGAAACATATGTCTTTTTAAGCAAGTCAATTTTATTAAAAAGTGCAAAGGAAAGCAACCCAAGTACACAGGAAGTATACAAAGAAAGCACCCAATTAGGCATTTTCAGATAAAAAATATTTTTCTGTTCAGTTTTTTTCCAAGAGAAAAATATTATGGCACAATGTGCAGAAAAATACTATAGCATCTTTAAAGTCCAACAGATTTTTTTTTTTTTGGGATAAGTTCTTTAAAGTCCAACAGATAGTAAGCAATCATTATAAATCAATCAGTCAGTCAATTGATTTTTCTTAATAAGCCATTATCAGTCAAGATACCAACAAAAAGAAATAGATGTCAGACCGGACACAGGTTCAAAAGAGGGGGAAAAGCAGTTCAATTTGCAGAAAAAAGCAGAAGCAACTAAGATAGAGCAACGAGCAAGCATATACCGAAGGATGCCAGCAGTTTCAAATACAAAGATACTACAATCCTAGCAACTATTAAGGCCTCGTTTGGTTGCACAAATCATCTCATCTCATCTAATCATTACAGTTTTTCCAAACTTCCACATAAAATAAAATAAAAACAATTCAACTTTTCAAATTCCAAAGCAAAAATAATATTAAAAAATAATATTCTAATAATAATTTATTCAACTTTCATCTCATCTCATCTCATCTGTGTAACCAAACGAGGCTTGAGTCTTCATCAGTGAGAAAACCATGTCCAATAGAACAAAAACTTCCTATTTCTCATTTTGACCATTCCTGGTGGGAAAATAATATGTGGGCATCCAGCCATGGTTGTGCTTTATTCTATTTATGATTTGTGGGGCTCATGGGGGTGGAGGCATGGGTAACTTACTGGCCGATGACTCAATGGGCCATGGCAAAAGCAGAGGATCTTGGGTGAGTGGTGAGAGATATTCATGCCACCACCCAAGATAGTGATGTCCACATTAAGATCCTCTGAATGGCAGCCTCCCTGTTGAATTTTTTAACATTATTATTTCAATCCTCAAAAGAGTAAGAAACTCAGTATTGTAAAGCCCAGCCCACATATTGTTCCAACCATTTATTCACTTTGAGCAAGAAACAAAAACTTATCCAATCCTTCGAATCGTTAGAAAATTTTTGCACAACTACAATTGTTGACAGTTTGAATCAGGTCCAACGTTTTTCATTATTGTTTGGCATTTTGAGGTCACTGCGAATCACGCATGATGTGCCAATTTTCTTCTTTCTTTAATCATATACATGAGACTACTTAGGTGGTGGTTTCAATTATGCAAGGATGTCAAGATGCTCATGTTGGATGGAATTTTGACATCCAATGCCCATTCCTAGCAAGAAATTAAGGAGCCATTTTAAGGTGACAAAAGTGACAGACAAAATGAGTTGATGACTACCCTAAATACCTCACGTTGCATGTTAACGTAAGAGAGAAACTCTGCAGATCAATGTAATTGTAATGTGCCTAACTTTGAACCTCAACTTGATCTATGAAACCATAATTCATCCCAGCTTGAGCTAATCGCAGCACTTGGCAGAGAAACTAGAAACATTGATGAAAGATACTCAACAAAACACAAACTCCATGGAAAAAGTGTTGGGTATTAAAAAACCAAGAAGGTTTCTCTCTCTCTGTTTTTGTGACAAGTAAACCAAGAAAGTTTCTTACAAGCGGAAAACACCAGGCACGAGAATTTAAATAACAACCAGAGGCATTTCTAACCAAACCCCTATAATGCATGTCCAGACAAAGCAAATCAAAGATACACCAAATCGTATCAACAACACACCTCTCATATTATCACAATCCTAGAAAGGCAACACCAACCATAACATTAACAGTCACCCGGGCTAAGCTTTAGCTATGAGCTTTCCTACGCCCACGAAGATGAAAATATAATTAAAATCAATCTTTTATTAAGAAATAACATTGATTCATATTCTATCAAAGGCACGTCCTTTCAAAAAGTACAAAGCAAATACCACTTAAACAAAAAGATAACCAAGTAGAAAGGAAAAAGAAGCCCACACCAATTAACCTCCCCAAAAATAAAAATAACGTATGAAGAACTAACCCAATACTCCGGCCAAGCCGGTCTTACCACCCAAACCTCCGGCGCCGAATCCGTACCCCTCATATGCTTCTCTCCTCAACTTCTTCCCACTCCCACCACTGCCACCAATCTCATCCTCGTCATCGTACTCCTCCTCGTAAAACTCCCTACCTCGCCCTTTCTTTACCGCAGATGCCGCTGTGGGACCCGCCAGATGAAAATTCCCGTAATGCGCCGCGGAGGCCCCGGCCCCTGCCGACGCGCCCACGAAATGCCTGGGGCCGAGAGGCCCACCGAGGATGCTCCGAACGGGCAAGAGGAAGTAGAACTCTTTGTCTCCGATCTGGAGGAGGTCCTGGGAGTCGAGCTTTACGGGAGGGTTTCCCGGGAGATGGAGAACGCCCTCGACGAAGCAGCCGTTCTTACCGAGGACCTCGAGGGCAAAGCGACGGCGGGCGAAGTCGTAGAAAATGCGGGCATGGTGGCGAGAGATGTTCATGCCCCCGCCGAGGCTAGAAAGGTCGACATCGACCGTGGACTTCTTGGAGTTGCGGCCGAGGATGATGGAATAGGTCTGCATGTAGTACTCGAAGTCTTCCCCCTGCAGCTTCGCGAAGCCGGCCTCCACGTCGCCTCCGGTGGCGCCCATGGCCTCTGTCTATCTGATTATCGTAATTCTAATTCAAACGGATTGGTCTCAGAGGTTATCTGAGAGAATTGGGGATTTTCTTTAGCCTGTATTTTAAAATTCTTGATGTTTTCCTCCCTCTTTTGTACGAAGATAAATGAAATGAAATCAAATTTTTAGGTTTTCTTAAATCAAACATTTCTTAACTTGTTTTAAAAAAAACATTTTTTAACTTGTAATGTTATGTCATCTCCATCCCAAACAAAAGTTATGGCATCTTCCACCAAATTTTTAGGCTTTGTTTAATTTTTATTTTTTTATTTTTTTTAGGCTTTGTTTTGAATAGTAAAACAAAATAAGATAATTTTATATTAGAATTAAAATCTTATTAAAATATTATTTTAATATTATTATTATTTAAAATTTTTAAAAAAATAAAAAAAATTATATATAAAAAAATTATAATAATAAGATGAGATGAAAGAAAATAAAATTATTTCTATATTTAAATGTGATCTTAATTTAATTAATATGTTTTCAGAAAAAGTCTATAATATAGATAGATTAATATTTAATATACGTAAACAATGACATCTAACATTATTATCAAATATAATCAAAATTAGAGATTATTATAAAAATAAATATAGTACAATAAGTTAATAAATTAGAAGTTGAATATAGACAAGACAATACTGTTCTTTAACAAGAATATCAGAGTAGAGGCACAAAACTAATTTAGTAAAACTATTGGTATGCCAACTGTCAGATGTTATAATAATGGGGAAGGGTAAAAGTAAAACTAGATCCTTTAATTACATCTTGGACAGAGTCTAGTGGAGGGGAAGCATGTCGCAATGGATTACCGACAAGAGCAAATTTAGCGAGAAAGATGGTGATTCAATCTAATCTATGTCGCATTTGTGGCTTGTTTTATAAAGATGTGGTTAATGCCCTTTGGAACTACAATGTAGTTAGAGATGTTTGGAGTTTTGGTGGTCATAAAATACAGAAAAATGAGTGATTGGAGGTTTGGACTTTTTGTCACTTATGAAACACATGTATAACTTGGAGCAACATGAATTTTCTGAAAGGAAAATGTTATTTATCCTTTTAAATTTTATTTTGTTTGGATTTTTTTAAAATTTTTTTTACATGATTTTTTTAATATCTTAAAATATGTTTTATAAATATAAAAAAAATTACGATATTAATTTAAAATATTTATATAAAAATCATATAAAAAAATTAAAACAAAACAAAATAAAAAGCAAACAGGATGATCCGTACATGGACGAGTAGCAGCTTTCAACTGCTGAAATGACAATTATTCTAAGCAAGATTTGGCTTTGGAGGAATGCTGTGATATATGAGAAGTCTTTCCTTCACCCTATAGTCCTTGTTTGTTAAGCTAGGACGCGGTTGCAAGAGTTTCAAAATCCTAAGATCGAAAGGGTATCCCTATCCCAAGAGAATTTCACTCGGTTTGGGCATATTGAGGAAATTAAGCAAATCTTTATGTGGTTTGATACTTGGCAGATTTGATATATTAAGAGGGACTATAATCAAGTTGCACACGTGCTTACAAATGATTCTTTATCATGTAGTACTAAGTGTGTAGATGGGTTTGTACTAAATTGTATTCGTAGGTTTGTATTGTCTGATTTGGTTATTATTTAATGATAGGGGATGTGTTTTTACTATAAAAAATATATATAATACTCTAATAAAATTAAATGTGATTAGATATTAAAATATATATATATTTATTTATTATTGTGGAGTGCATAAATTTCACGTAATCTTTCTAAAATAATTAACAGATACAAAACACTTGTATACTGTAGTATTGTACAGCTATATCTATGAGTCTCTGACTCTATCATTACACATAAGTATATGAATTTCACGTACAACATATCTCACATCCGCCGATCCGCGTAGAAGTCCAAAATCCCCAGCGGAAGCCCAACCCAGCCCAAATGCAGCGGTAAAACGGCGTGGTTTATTCAATAAAACCGCCCGACAGTGCTCAATTACAAGAATTACAAGTAAAACCGTGTCGTTTTTAAGAAAAAAAGGAGCCCTTTAGAGCAGTTAGGGTTTTTCTCCCCTCCCTTTTTTACCCAAATTCAACTGCTCTCAGACCCGTCTCTCCTATTCTCAGTCTCTGTCTCTTCCCCCGCCGTGCGGCCGTTCCTTTACCCGTTCGCAGCTCCTAGAACTGCCCCTTCCCCTCGCGGTCGGTTCCAACTTCAGTCAACCCACGGTAATGTCCCTAGTCCCGTGATTGATTTCTTTTGGATGATGTTTTTTATATGGGCTTGCTAATGACGAGGAAAACTTGTGGATGAGTTCTTTGAGATATTGATTTGTAAAGTTTCTGGTGTAAACTGTAGATTTCTGCTCTTTATCTATAGGGTCTTTTTTTTTTGCTATTTTGACTCTTTCATTTGCTGAAGCGGATCGATGATAAGAAATTTTTGCCACCCATTTGATTAGTATACACCCAATAATTAGGTTTACTGTGCGTCCAGGCGCCGGCAGTATGGCCTCTCTTATAAATCGATAGAAGTCACCCGTATCTCCATTTCCCCCAATCTCCCTTCCTCTCTCTCTCTCTCTCCAACGTTGCTGAACACTGGTAGACGACTTGGTGTCATAGTGTTGTGGCATATTGCTTTGTGGGATTTTTATACCGGTGGTAAGCTATTTATTTGTTTGTTATGGATGTAAACGTGATTGAATGTCCTTCTCAAGAACAGCTTCAAAGGATCTCTGCATAAGATACCGATTCCCTTGAGTCGATTTCAGTTCTCCCTGTTTTTTTTTATCATTTTGTTTTTCTTTTACATCGAGGCTCAAATTTAGGCTTAAATTTTTAGTTTTGAAAACCATGAGATTAGTGTTTTATTTACAAAATATGGGTGTTTGAAGGGTTGGCAAGAAAATATGGAAGATGATGAAAAATTAAATACCTGACAATTTGGTCAGGGATTTTTTTTTATAAATATTTGTTAAATGGGGTTAGGATCCTTCCACTTTTTTTTTTTCCATGGGTTAGCTTAATCTGTTGAAAATTTATGACATAAAAACTGCCAAAAAGTAAGAACTTTATCATGACCTCTTTGTGTGGATTATTGTCATATTCTTTTAACTCATGGATTGCATTGGTTAGGCATCTTATTGGAGGATTGAGTAATTACACTTGGCACTGCCAGATGATGTTGGGACGTTGCGCAAGGGCTTTGAGTTCCATTCTTACTATTACATTACGCTGGAACTATGCAATAACTCTATAATTTATCCCGTCTGATGGCAGCATATAATTGGCCTTTATGCCATATTACTTTCTGTTTCAAGAAATACATGCCAATTCGGTTAGGAAAAATAAAATCTGTGTTAAATGGGGTTAGGATTCTTCCACGTTTTCCATGGGTTAACTTAATTTACTGAAAATTTTCATGATGTAAAAAAAAAAAAAAACCTTTATGGTGCTCTCTATGTTTGGATTATTGCTATATTCTTTAGCTTATCAATTGCTTTGATTAAGTAGCTTAAGATTGGAGATATTGGTAATTCCACTTAACTGCCAGATGATGTTGGGACATTGCGCAAGGGCTTTGAGTTCCAGTTAATTGTTACATTACGCTGGAACCATGCAATAACTCTATGATTTAGCCCGTCTGATGGCAGCATATCATTGGCTTTTATGCCAAATTACTTTCCATTCCTATCAAAATATTTACATGTAGAAGACAGTCTGTTTTCTCCCATTAAATGCTTGTCATCTGAAAAATTATACTCAAGCTGTTGCTTTCTTTGATTGAAAATGTCAACTCCAATGGCTATTTTTTAAGCATTGTTTAAATAGAAAATATTAGCAGTAATTCTCTTGCTTTGCTTTAGGCTCAATGTAAATAAATTTTAATATGCGCTTGTTTTGATTAGCATGTTCATGTTAAGTCCTTTCTTGAAATGATTGCTCATACTCCGTGGTTTGATAGACAAGAATATTTGTTTTTTTATAAGTAGAGGTACCGCATTATATTGAAAGTGCTAGGGGTGCAACCGAAGTTTATTGGGGGTATACAAAGGGGAAAGCTTGTATGGTTGGTATGTAGCTTGTCTCGGAGTTTGGTTAATCTGGCTAGATTGACATTGGACACGTTTTAGCTAATTGATTTAGTGAATTATTAGGCTTTTGACTGCACAATTGTAGGATTTATAATGAAATATATTGACGAAGAATCTCCTTTCTTTGATCCATAAAAAGGGTCCTTGAGGTTAAAATGGTTCCCTAGCCAGGCCTTGGATCAGATGGTAAAAAGGATAGGAATAGTGACTATTCTTCTAGATGTGGATAATATTCTTTGACAATGATGCTGCGATTAGCTGGGCATGTATGATGGAATGCCTCACACCCTAACTAGGTGTTTCTCATATATACTACCTTATTTTTATTAATAATATTTCTATGATTACCTATAAAGAAATAAAGTATATAAGTTTAGATATTACTGCAGAGAGTGAAAGAAGGAAATGTATGCTTCTCACTGGCCCTTATTGTAGTGAAGGAATGTTGTAGTAGATTTCAGGTTTTTAGACAGGAACATCGCCTTCTCCTATCAGAAAATAGCTGTTCAGCTTACAAGCTCTTTCTACTCTGATAATATTCTTGTATTGTTTACAGCCATCCGCTCCACTTTATCATAGACCAATGAAGCATATTGTCAAAATTATGACATTACTGGTGGCCATCTCTGCATTATGGGGTGGCCTCTTGCAGACATCTATGGTTCCAAGAAGCCATACTTTGTTAGTGAGTTACTTCCAAAAGTTTATTTTTTCATTATTAATCCATTTCATATAATATATATTTATATTGTTGTAGATGATGCTTAGTGTGCCCTGTTTCCAACTTCCCAGCTACCAATCTATTTTGTAGTGTGCCTGGGATGCTATGGCCTGTTAATGGTTGGAGTTGGTCTAATGCAATTTCCAACTTGTCCTCAAGAAGCAGTGCTTTTGCAGCAGGTAGTTTTATTTTCTTTTTAAACTTGATTAAATCTCCTTCTCATATGCATTGCAATTTGGTGAGGTTGTTCTTTGTTGCTTTATCTGTCTGTCTGTCTGTCTATTTTTGTTGATGACCCCTTTTGTTTTCAACTTAACTACAAAAGACCCTCTTACTTTTTAACAATTAAGGCCTTGTTTGGTGACACAAATAAGATGAGATGAGAAATCTGTGAATAGTAGTGAAATTGTTTGAGTTAAGATGTTTTATCGGATTTTGGGAAATGAGAGAAAAAATTGAATAAAAATATTATAAATTTAAAATATTGTTAGGATATAATTCTTTAATGTTATTTTTATTTTGGAATTTGAAAAATTAATTGTTTTTTGTGTTCTGTTTGGAAGTTTGGGAGAGTTGTAATGATTAGGTAATGATAAGATGAAAAAGTTGAAAAGTTAAAAATTTGAAATTGAAGTGTTTGTGTTTGAATGGTGTTTATATGTTAAGATGAGTTGGGATGGGATGACATGGGTTGAGACCATCTATGAAACAAAAGGAGGCCTAAGTTTCTAAAGTGAACATTACATTGGTCAAAATTATTAGGCCTTGTTCACTTTTACATAATTTTTCATCTCATCTCATCTAATCATTAAAATTTTTTTAAATTCTCACACAAAATCAAATAAATCACTTACCTTTTTTAAATCCCAAAACAAAAAATATATTAATAAAATATATTCTTACGATATTTTGTTCAACTTTCATCTCATCTCATCTCATCTCATCTTTGAAAACAAACGAGGCATTATAGAATGACTTGGGGGAAACAAGGGTGAAAGAGTTGTTCTGAAAATACCTATAAAAAAAAAAAAGACAAGAGTTGTTCTGAAAATACAGTGAACTGTTGATTTTAATGGTATATTGCTTATATGTTGCCAAAAACTTTATGATTGTTGGCATAGAAACACTACAAGAAAAAAGGCCAGATATAACCAATCTGATGCATCGAAAATGGTCATAGTAAAAGGATGTTCCTTATTTATTAAAAAAGAAAAGAAAAAGATGTTCCTATGTTGAACTTTAGTCACATATTTCCCTGATTATCAAATTTGCTGCTTGCACGTGAGTGGTGTTTTTTTAGTATGCAGAAAAAGGAACTAAAACTGATAACATGTATACATTATAAGCGCAAAGGGCACAGCCCGGTTGCATGGAAAGTATACAGATGAGCACCTAACTGTAAATAGAAAAAGATACAAGAAAATCATGAAAATTCAGCTCATTAAGATCCATAGAATCTGAGCAAAGGAATTAAGTGTCTCCTAATACCTCCTAAACTTGATGCATCAAATGCTGAAGTCTCTAGTTTGCTTCCACCAGTAACTAGGGACAAAATTTGGTAGGAGCAACTGTGCTGAAGTGCTTGTTCAAGTTATTGTTGTTATTATTCAAGTTGTTGGTATAATGTCTGCTGACAGTTATTGTTGTCGTTACTTATCTATATTGTTATTGTTATTGTTATTGTTGTTGTTATCAGTATAATCAAATTAAGCAAATAAAACCGTTATTGCTGCATGAAAATTTCTACCCATCATCTGCTATATAATAAATACCAACCTGTGACTTGTCATTTTTACTCTTCTATTTAAACACATCAAAAAAATAAATAAATAAACACATATTGATGTATAAACATATATGTTTAAATAGAATGACAAAATTGACAAATTATATGTTGGTGTGGTGTGGGAATCATGAGTAGCATTTCTCAAACTCAAACAATACGAATAAATAAAGCCTCAACACCACACACCATCTACATGACATAACTTGACTCTTATAAATCAAATTAGTCATGAGGATGGTGTGTGGTGTAGAGGTATTAGAATAGTATTTCTCATCAAGTAAATACTACAGCATTACTTCATGCCCATAGTACCGAATCACTATATATGAGATGGCAGATTTTGGTTGGTTTTATTTTTGTGCCCTTCCATGAATCAAGATCATCCTTGATATCAAGCTTTACAGAGCCTTAATTGTAACGTTTATTCTTTTGTAGGACATAATTGAGGCCAAGAAATATCTGAAGCCGAGAGGGGTAGATGTCGGTTCTGACTGACTCCAAGATGCTTGGATTTGTTCATTACGTATGGCTGGCGACTTACCATTTTCAAACACAAAAAGTTGGTCTGGAAAATTTTGTTTTTTTTATAGGCATTGAGAATTTCCGTTTGTAAAGTTTGAATCGTTTGGGCTTCTTTATTTCTATTTTCTTGTACCATTAAGGAAAACTTATTTTGAAAATCGTTGCAACTGTTTTTAAAACAAGATTACTGACAGATTAGGAATGCATAATCGTTATTGAGTCGAAGGAATTAATTGATGATGAGTCCAAGATTTTCTTGTTGTACGGTATTAGCACTCAATGACTTATGTATCCTATCTTTTAAATATAATCAATTTTTTATATATATTAATTTTTATAATACGTCATATGTTAGCTTATCTATTTGTTCTTTATATTACTTAAATGTTATGTTGTTTAATATTTTGTTGGAGAAAAAGTACAAGGAGAGAAATTATTGTGGAAGACAAAATACATTAAAAGAAAAATAAATAAATAAATGAAATATGCTTATATTTGTGAACAGTTTATGCTTTGTAAATTAATTTTTTATTATTATTATTTTATTTAATGATTAAAAAAGTAATTTTTAATTTATTGATGTATTTTTTTTTATTTTTAAAAAATATTGAAATATATTCAAATAATATATAAAAAAAAATCATTTTGTACTAGGTGGCACGCCCAGTGGTAAGTACTGGGCGGCAGCCTAGGATTGCCCAACACTATAACAAAATATAAAATAGATATGAAAATACATAATTTGTTGTAGGCATTATTTTTTTCATATTTTATATAAAAATAGTCTTTTCAAAATTCATTGCGAGTGCTAAGGGAAGAAAAGAGAGATTTTAATTGATATGAAAATGTATATTTCAGTAGCAGCTGTGCTCACGCCACCATAAAGGAAAGGGAACATTACTAAGAAATAAAGTACAGAAAGAAAGAACGTTATCGCTGTGAAACGTAAAAGCAAAGAGAAAAAAAGATGGAAAAGAACAGCAAATATCAAAAGGAAAAATAAGTATTATTTGACCTAAAAATAATATATTTTTAATAGCAAACGTTATTGTTTTTTTTTTTTTTTTTGGGAAAATGCTTCGATTTGTCATTTCTTTAAGATACCTGTAGGCAGTGCCCATTACACATTTGATCATCTACTACTAGAGACATGATCTCAGTAGGGCCTTCTTCTATCCAACAAATAACATTGTCAAGCTAAAGAGCCCTCTTTTGCCAACTTATGAGCTACCTGATTAGCTTGTCTAAGTACAGAAGTTATGTGCCAAGTTTTCCTAGAAGCCAACACTGCTTGAATGTCTTGAACTAAGTGTGTGGTCCATCCTATACTACTAGACGTGTTCAAGACAGTTTTAGAAACTACTTGTGCATCCCCTTCAAAAACTGCTTCCTGGACATGTAAATCAGACGTTAGTTCCATAGCCTTCCACAAAACAATTGTCTCGGCCATTTCACTGTCACCAATAAGACTTTTTGGTATAGCAGCAGCAAGCATAATCTCTCTTGCATTATTCCTTGCAATAACAACTATGCCTAACTTCTGATTAACTTGATCAAGAGCTGCATCATAGTTAACTTTAGTGTTGAATGCATTAGGTGGCACCCACCTTGTAATATTCCTCATGTCTGTTGATGAAAGATGCTATACTTGATTCTTCTATCCTGCTTCGAGATAGGATTTCAAGATGCCTTCCGCTCTTCTGATCAACAACTTTGGGCTGTCAAAAACACCTTGATACACCCACTTGTTTCGTCTATGCCAGATTCCTGCCATAACCATTACCACTCGTTCCACCTTATCCTGTTCCAGATTTATCATGATAGTCTGCCAGAGGACGAACAAGTCCTGGTCTGTTGAGTTCCATTTTGACAGTGCAGTATCTCTCTCTTCCCAGACATCAGTAGCTGCTGGGCAACTCTATAGAGCGTGTGACACAGTTTCTTAGTTGTGATGGCAGATAAGACACTGAGCATCTTGCACTATTTTCCCGTTGAATAGATTGTTCTTTGTTGGCAAGATTGAATGGAGAGCTTTCCAAAAGGAAATGTTTAATCTTTGGTGAGATATTAAGCTTCCACAGGTGCTTCCATATTCTGTTTGTGTTCTGCCCTGTTGAGCATTGACCTTTGTCTGCTTGATCCAGCGATTTCCCTAGGTAATAAACACTCTTTATTGAGAACCTGCCATTCTTAATGTAACTCCAAGCTGGTATGTCATCTTATCTCATTCTACTGATGGGGGGATAGTACTTATCTTGATCATTTCAACCTCTGCGAAGATAAGAGTTCAATAAATCTTCTTTCCAAGAACAGTCTTGCTTATTATTGAGCTCTGCTAGTTTGGCATGAGATGTTAAAATATTGATAGGAGAAGCAATTTTGTGTGCAGTAGTTTGTGGAATCCATTAACGTGCCATATTGAAATATGTTTCCCATTGCCTACTCTCCATGCTAAACCTTCTTTCACCACTTGCTGAACAGCCATTAAGGTCCGCCACATATAAGAAGGCCTGCAACCCATTTTAGCTTCAATAAAAGAATTTTTCCGAAAATATTTCTCTTTGAATACATGTGTCATCAAAGCATCTTGTTGTACTTGAAGCTGCCACCCCTGCTTTGCAAGTAGAGCTTTGTTGAAAAAGTGGATGTCCCTGAACCCCAAGCCTCCATTCTCTTTAGTGTCTCCCATTGCGAGACCATTTTTGCCGGTAAATAGGTCTCTTATCTTTATTGTTCTGCCACCAGAATCTTGATAACATAGCATTGATGTTTTTTGAGAGTCGCTTTGGGAGCAAAAAGACATTCATGGTGTAAGTAGGGACTGATTGTAACACTGATTTTAGCAAAACTTCTTTACCTGCTGTGGACAGTAGAGCATTTTTCCAGCTTTGCATTTTCTTCCAGAGTCTCTCTTTTATGAGCCGAAAGGAATTAAGCTTTGACCTTCCAATCATTTTTGGCAGCCCTAGATACTTCCCATAATCCCCACATACCATAGATCCAACTTGTGTACTGATAGCAAGTTTAGTTTCTACTGGTGTATTGGCACTAAAAAGAATTGAAGACTTCTGTCTCTTTAACTCCTGCCTTGATGCTTTCTCAAACAGATTTAAAATCTTCTGGATGCTACTCCATTGATCAGATTTTGCCTTACTAAAGATTAAGCAATCATCCACAAACATTGTGTGTGTAATGCTGGTACCCATGTACGGCTCACACTCCTTACAGCCTTCTTCTTCTGTAGCTTGTTTCCATTCTGCTCATTTTCATTCCACTGTACTTTAACTGTTTGTTTATACAAGTCTTCTGCTCCCCATGCCATTTCATACTTGAATTTTCTGTGTCTGGAGCTTTATTATTTTGGATCAGTTTTTGTAAAGTGGATTAATAGGTAGGGGTGTAAATGGTCCGGTTCGGTCCGAAAAATTTGTGAACCGGTTCTATTCGGTTTAAGAATTCTTTCACCCTAGACCAGACCGAATTCCTATTCGATCCATACCGGTCCGGTCTAATTCAATTCAGAGGTAGTCTGGTCCGATTCATGGGTACTCCATATGATTTAATGGGCTAAATTTAATCTAAAATTTTACAATGATCAAATATTTTTTTTGGTCCAAATTTAAATTTCAGTCCAATTTACGCATTTATCACAGATTTAAACTAAAAAATATTAAAAAAAAAATACTCTTAAAAAAATAGCAAAAGAAAAATAATCTAAATAAAAAAAAAGGAAAAAAAAGCAATCCTTAAAAATCCAAATAAAATAAAAAAGAAATTAACTCTTAAGACTTAAGAGTCCTTAAGAGTTAGTATATTATATATTTATATATTAGTAAATAGTGATTAATTAGTAATAATATATTAAATAATAATAATACACTTATTACTTATAAATTATTACTAATACTCTATATAGATATATTATAATTTATATTTTTATACTACAACTAATCAACTACTATAAATTATAATATATTAATATTAGAAGAGTATATATTATATATTAATATGTAATTATATTAATCTATATTAATATTAATATTATAATTTATATATTATTATTTATATATACATATATATATAAATTATATGGTGGGGTTCGGTCCGATCCGATTCGATCCAGAAAGAGAATTCTCATAGACTGGGACTAGACCGAAATTATTCGATTCATATATATTTCGATTCATATATAAATTGGATCATTCGATCCGGTCCTATTCAATTCATATATAAATTACATCATTCAATCCGGTCTTGATCCGATCTGATATACGATTCGATGTTTTTACCGCCTATTAATAGGGGCCTATGGTCTGAAGTTCGAGCTTCTAAAACTTCCACTCTTGAGCACTTGTACAAACTCTTCCAATGAACATTGGCTAGCCCCCATCCATCCAAACTTTATTGTTAAGGTGGTTATTATTTTTATTAAATTCTGTCAGCCAAATATTTTAATGCAATTATTGTTTCACACGTTTTCTCCGCATAGCATTCAAAGACTGATAAACAAGGACTCGGTCATTCAACCACTTTACTTATAAACCGCATTCTGCTGTTACTTATTATAAAAAAGGTGTTCTATCTTAATAATTTTCTGTAAAAAGTTATGTTCTCTTGATCACGATTTCTGACTATCTTCTTTGTAAATATATATATATATATATATATATCAATTATTAAATGCGCTTTTCATTAGTTGTTTTTTATTTTTATTTAAAATATATATTGCAATCTCGTACTTTTTATCTATATTTTTTAATCATGTTAATAAAATTATCATAAACAGCAAACAATAACAAATTCTCTACTTTTTTTAAAGTTAAGATAAATGTTTAATCTATAAAAATATTTTTTAAAAACAAATTTATATAATTTGACTTGGTCTGTCATATTTTAATTTATTTTAATTTTAATTTTAATTTTAACTTTAATTTATTACATTATATAATTTATATTATTTTATAAATTTACTTTTAAAAATATTATTAAAGAAATGATTTATTTATACAAAATATTATTAGAGAAGTAATTATCGGATTTAACATGGACTTTTGGAAACTTGGGACTTTATACTGAACAGAATTATAAAAACAAGAAATTCCTGAAACTTGTCCGTCAATCCTAATCCTTCTTTTCTTTACTCCCGACACACTCTCTCTCGCTATCTCTCAGAGACAGCAATTTCTCTCTCCTCCTCTTTCTACTAAACTTCCAGCTCGATCACGTACCCAACACCCTTTACTCAGTTCACGACCATCTCGTCTCTCTATCTCTGATCTCAGCAAACCCTTTTTTATTACTCCCTACAATGCCTCGCTTGCTAGATCCACCATTCTAAGCGGGAGCGCGCTCTTCACAACTATCCCAAAATGGGGGTTCTTAGTGAGTCTTGGTGTTTCTGCAAAGGCGTGGGCAAATCCGAGAGAATGAGAGCCGCCATTTTCTCTAACAAAGCCTCCGCCATGGCCGGAATATCCGGAACTGGTACCGGGTTCTTGATCCACCGAAACCTGCTGCTGACCACTCACGCTAATATTCCGTCGGTGGCAGCTGCAGAGAGTTCCGAGATCCGGCTCCAAAACAGTGTCGCCGCCATTCTTGTTCCTCATAGGTATTGGGTTTTTGGGTTCTGTTTTGTTGCTGAGAAAATGTAGCATTTTCTGAGTTTGTTTCGTTTCTTGGGTTTTCTTTGAAACTGTAGTTGAATCGCGGGATTTACTGTTTTGGGTTATTCGTTTTTGTTGTTTTGGGTTTGAGGAATTGTTTGGAATACTTACCATCAAGTGAGCAAAGTTGTTGCAGTTGGTGTAGTTAGTGTGGTGGTGTTCATCTTTGTGGGTCCCAAAATTTAAAGTTGATAGCTCGTTATTTTTGCGCAGGTTAGTTGTTTATTAGTTGATTGTGTTTATGTCCGTGTGATGTTTTTAAAATGAGATGGCTGTGGTCAAACTTGTAGAAATGAATTTCATGAATCAGGAGTGTGCTGTTGGAGCTGAACTACCAGCTTTATTTGGATAGAATCTCTGTTACGGCGTTGTCGCTGTCATCTTGTGAACTATGAAACCAGATTCCTGAATCTTAGCTTGCCATATGCTAATAGAAAATTGAAAGGTAAGTTGTGAAAGAATAATGGAACAAAAATTTAAATCAATAAAAGAAGAGGTAAAATGCAAGTACAGGTTGTGCTTATGTGAAGAGAAATGAGATGGATTTCAAGATTGTTTGAGTGCTATAAGCCTATAACTATGACTCTTATATTTAATTTAACCTATCAGAATACTTCTAATTTTGCATTGGCATGTGAAACTTTTAGTGAGTTCCGGAATTCTTGGTGTACCAAGAGCTATTTGCAGTGCAAACTATTATCAACATACATTGTTCAAAAAGGTTCTCATATTTATATGCTGTGTATGATAATTTTACATTTTCCTAACCTATCTTATGTTTTACTTATGAAACAATAAATAACTTACAATTCAGTAAATGAAGGGTTCTCCTGTTTTTTTAGAGAATCTTACTGCATAGCTATCATTTAATTGCAATAATCAAATGATTCCTTTTGTTAGGTCATGGTACATGGACTTAGGTATTTGTGTAGGTCCTAGTGAGTAGTATGTTGTATCTTTGGATATTATATGCAAGCATGTCTTCATGGCCATAAACACGTACATCAAAATTTACATAGCTAGAAGGAACCCATCAACTTGCATCTTTTACACTCAAGCTGGCATGTGCATAGATTACCTGTGTGACTGTTTGCATAACAAGATATCTCTCATTCCATTCCAAATTTGGATGCATTGGGTGTGCTCTATATATAAGCGGGTAGTTTTAAAGAAAATAACATACAAAGGGCTCACTAATTTTTATGGAAGTTTAGATCAAATAATTTATTTGGATTCATATGCGATGCGGCAAGGCAGAAAGTATAATTTCCATTGTTATCTACGCAAATTTATAAGATAGTCTTATTTTTCAGTAGGCATGTATCTGGGTGTGTGCTAGAGAAAAGTCTATTGGGCTTATGGTATTTGTTACCTACATCTTAGTGGGTCAGTGTAGCCTTCACCCCTTTTTTGACTTGGAGATTGCAGTGCCATTTTTTCAAAGGTATTAATACTTGATGTGGTTCACACCTACGTAAATATATGTATACAGAAGGTTACTTGTTTACTGGGAAATGACTCTACAGTTACAATCTTTCCTTGGCATCACCTTCATTCTACTGTCCACTTCCTGGCCCTACTGCTTCATTACATCATCACCAGTGCCATTACCACTTTCTGAGACTCTCTCACCATCCTCTGATGGCAATTAATGGAACTGCATGTGCTGTCTGCTCAAGTGCAAAGATTAATTTTACTTCTTTCTTGGGATAGAGATAAGCAAATCTAGTTTTTGACTTATTCATCATTGGATCTTTGAACCTATTAATGGTACCAGATAAAGAAGCCATTCCTGGTTTGATTAAATTGGATTCTGCTTAGACCTTGATATCAATCATAGACAATTGAAAACTTTGATTTCAACTATTTAGAGGCACCTCAAAAGCTCCAATAGACCATGTCCATGAGTGATGAATACCATGGTGTACTTTGAAGGAACGGGTGCTTGTTAATAATGTTCATGTTCTGCTATTATACTTGCGATGTCTGTCAGTGGTCATTAGAATTTATATACTTAAGGAGTTATGAATTTGACCTTCGTAGAAACTAGTTTCTCTTTCCTTCTTTCCTTTATTTTTACTTTTTATATAAGTCAGCCATTTATGGTACTTACTTTTTCATTGGTAGGATAATACTTGTCAATTGCTCATAAAAGGGATAATGCTTCCTTCCTTGAAAAAGGTCAGGAAAACAAGGCGAGACACTATGCTGATCCACTGGTCTTATTCCTCAATTGGCCTATTCATCGCATCAATTTTGACGCTAAATTACCTATGAAAAAATTGACATTAGACAAATTTTCTTCTTGTGGATTTCCCAAACTCTATTGAAAGATGTGTAACATCATATATCTTTTCTTCTTCCTGTGCATGATTTCTTTTCGTTGATGTAGAGCCCTAAGAATGTATTTAGGCATTTGCGTATATATACTCCCCGTGTACTTGGGCTATGCCTACTTATATTCATATCAATAAAATTTCTTATTACTTATCAAAAAAAAATGTGTAATACAAGAGTGATTGACTTATTAATGAGGGTCAGACATGTGTTGGTTATTAATCACTTATTTATTCAAATTAGTACTTCTTTTTACATGGCCAGACATTCTGTGAAACATCATCTTTCTTTTTTCATACCTTTTGCTAATACGAGATCTATAATTATGATGTAACAGTACTGTGGAAAGGTATTTTGTCGAGTCAATACAAAAAAGGAACTCTAGAACATTGATTGGTAGTCCTTGGAGGTTTATTCATTTGAGCTGAGAAGTCAAGGCCTAATCTTTAATTAGGTAGCTTATTCTTCTATATTTAGGGATGGGGTTCGAATATATATAAATATATATATGTATTCATATTTGTTTTGATATTATGGTTGTTAACTTCAATTTTTAGTTAGTAATTGTTACCTTGGTTGGCCCTTAATATACTTTGGGGACTTTCCTCCTTTTCCTGCTAATTGCATCATGAATTATCCTAGGCTTTGCATTTTTTTTTTCCTCCGATGCATTTTCTCATGTCCATTGGCTGGTTTCAGGTTTTTTATTACCAGCTCAGTTTTAGATCTGACAGTCGTGGGTTTAGATGCCATGGATGGAGATTCATATGCCCAGGGGCAGCAGCCTCACTACTTGAAAACCTGTTCTAAACCAAACCTGGATCTTGGAAGTGTAGTTTACCTCTTGGGCTACACAGATAAAAGGGAATTAGCAGTTGGCGAAGGGAAGGTGGTGATTGCCACTGACAATCTCATAAAATTGTCTACGGATGGAGTAATATGGAGTCCTGGGTCTGCTGGATTCGATGTACAAGGCAATCTTGCATTCATGATCTGTGATCCTATGAAACTAGCCACATCTCCAAATGCCAAGTCCTCTTCAACTTCGTCATCATCCACGTCATCTTGGAAGAAAGATCTTCCTATGCAATTTGGCATTCCTATACCCATTGTCTGTGATTGGTTAAACCAGCATTGGGAAGGTAGTCTTGATGAACTTAACAAACCAAAGTTACCAATCATTCGATTGATGTCTGCAAGCCAGAAGAGTGAGCATTCTAGTGCTTCTTTCACAATGCGTCAAGTTTTCAAGTCAACAGAAGCTGATTGTGATGGAACCCCATCTTCATCAAATACATTCTCAAAAGCCAGGGATCAGCCTGCGCCAATCCGCACTGCTACAGCAAACAATGTTGAAGGGGAAACCCTGAAAAATGACATGCATGCAATCCATGTGCAGGGAATTCCAACTCCAGAAATTTATGAATCGCCAAAGTTAACTTCAGTTCCACTCAGGAAGAAGGAAAGTGCACAAATCCAACTTTTGGATATTAATTTCCCTCCTAAGGTTGCCAGAGCCGGATTACTGCCTCCACCATCCAAACAACCGCCCGTTTGCTCTGATGAGAATTATATCAAGCAACTTCCTCCACATAGTTTATTAAGAGAAGACCATATCAAGGATAAAGAAGTCATGAGTCCTGGTGCTGATGCTGATGCCGAGATTGCCTCAACGGGTTCTGTAAATGGGGCACAAAGTGAGGTTCAGTCCAGCTCATCTCCAATAGAGGTCTCACAAATGCAGAATGGGTATAGCAGTGAGGGAGAGACTATGTACTCTGCAGAAACTGCTGAGAGTCGAAATTATACGAGTCCTAGAGAGGGAAAGTTTCAGCAAGTGGGAAGGAGCCAGAGTTGTGTAAACTACAATAGATCAGGGATTGTCCAAAGGAACTCGGTTGCCCGTAGAGCACTGCTAGAGAAGCACAGGAGCTTCATCCACGGAAGGAAGATGTATTCACAAGCAGCAACTTCTCAAAGGAGTAACGACTACTTCAGCCCAACTGTATCATCAATCATGAAGAAGCGGAACAACTTTGAGCAGCAGAACAACTTAGAGCCGCCCAACAGACCCCGGCAAAGTGCTGTTCATTCTTCCCCAAGATGGATGTTCTAATTCATTCTTGACTAGTGTGATGCCCGAAAATGGGTCATCAACAAAATCATAGTTTTTTAAGCGTTTGAATTAATGCCCATTTGATCTTCCACTTTGGTATATACTACAACTCATTCGTTGTGACTGTGCATAGACCTATTTGAGGTGAATAAAAGTTTCAGCCATGTTATTGTTGCTAGTCCCATGTTGCTTCCTCCAAGTCTAAAGTTCAAACTCTCTCAAGTGCAAACAATTTCTAGAGGTAAGTAGATTGGTAGATTTCTTCTTAAATTATCAGATGTGCACTTACGAGAAATTCCTTGTCAGAGGGCGTGCATATTCTCGAGACTAGTCAAGATGTTATTCCAAGATGATCCGGATGGAAGAAATCGGCAAATGATTTGAAATTCATTAGAACCCACGCTTGGTGCTCCAATTATGCTTAAGAGGAATACTATTTTTTTCATCTTAGATTTTGTTATTCTAGTTGCATTTGCTACGTGATACGCTTCAAGTAACTGCTATTTAATTAAGTGATTGATAAAAAAAAAATCAATTAAAGAGTAGGTAGCATTTCTCATAAGTCCTAACCTAAAGGCTAATATACCAATATTTAGCTGTGTAGCGGGATTGGTTTTCAACAAGCTTCAGCTTCCAAACAGCCCAGCCAATCTCAGCGAGTTAATTCCCTTGAACTTGAAGTAGTTGACTTTCCACTCGTTAAGCTCAACCAAATCTAGTCACATGTGCGACTTATCTTAGGCATGACTGTCTTGCACGTGGGCTTAAGTGCTGTTATCATCGTTACAAATCCCACACTGGGAAGGAGCAACAGAGTCAGAACAAGAGAACAGCCATAAAAAGGAAAGTGAACTGCGTTTCCAAATCACGCAGCCGCGCGGTGAGCACAGAGCGAACTATTCTTTCGCCTTTTACTAAAGAATACCGTGTGCTCGCCGCAGATAGCGGCATACTCCAATTTTTATAAGATGTTCCTCTATTCAGAGGGCTTCTACATTTCAGTCTTAACAGTTTTGATGATTAAAATTAATTTGAATTTTTAAATATTTAATATTTAATTTATTAAATTTATCTCAATTTAAAATTTCTTTACACCATTATGCACAATCTTATTAACTCAACTCAACATTTAAACGGGACCTAATTGAACTATTTGGAGGCTTTCATATCATACAGTATTCACTGTGTTGTTACTGATTCGGGAAGGTAAAGAGAAAAGAAAAACAAGAGGTAGGTAGCACGTTGATCATAAACGTATGTACGAAGGGGATCAAGAGATCATAGCCTGCAAGTAGTTTACTCAAACCAACCAAGCTTTTGAATGAGTTTGTTGAGGAGGTAACCTGCTAAGTAAGAAATGCCCGCGGCTCCGACCCCAAGTACAACGTAGTGCAGCACAGTTTTAACATAAATGTGCCACTTTGGTGGCTTTTGGACGTAAGCCTTGGCATTGGCAAGTATAGTGATGCATGCAAGAGAAACTGCGGCGACTGCTGCCATCTTGAGGGACCTCTCGTCACTCTTGTAAAATGAGAAGCCATACACAACTGGAGGCACCAACCCAAAAACAAGAAATGATAATACTGCAACTGAGGCATGGAGGATAAAATTCCTTTTCTGACCCAATACTTCTAGGTACCGACCCATTTCTTGTTCATCATCATCTATTTCATCCGAGGTCACTCTAGATTGATCATTCTTCAGCTCCAGAAGCTGTAATGCAAGTTCGATATCAATGAACTCAAAGTTAATTTTTTGTATCCAGGAGCAATGTCCCGACTAATCTTGGGGCACACAAACCCTCGACAAGGAACTTCCCACAAATGCACATCGGATAATTCATAGAAAAAATCTCTCAATCCGATAGCTCCAAGAGGTTGTTTGTACCTAAGGAAATTTGAACCTTAGACTTGGGGAGCATATCCCCGTATCAAGGCCCAAATTACCACTTGAGCCAACTCCTAGAGGTTGAGCTTAAAGTTTATTGAACAGAAATAATTTCCATAACATATCATATTAATTGAACTGCCAAATAAGAAAATTGTGCCAAAAAAAAATACTTAAAAAGTTAGGATTTTTTGTTTATAACCATTGGTGGAAATTATAATCATCAAATTGAAATAGAGGTTTCTGGGGGGCAAAAAAAAAAAAAAAAGAATCTCACATTTAATGGCATAAGTTTGTTGAAGTACTAAGAAAAAAACTTCATGAAACAAAGATGGTGAAACCAGGATTTTGCATGAATAGATCCGTATTTACACATCATGCAATGTAATTTTGGAAATAATAAAAATAAGAAATAAGGAATTAAAGAACTCACATTATGACCAATGACAAAAAGTCCACCAATCAGGTTTGCCAATGCCAAGGCTACAATGTTCACTGCAATATCACAATTGTTTGTATTAGTTTTATTGTTGATTTAGTTATTTAACCAATGAATTATAGATAAGCTACAGCTACTTTATCTGCTAATAGAAATAAATATATTTGTGCTTGGAATTTCATCTTATTGCAAAGAAATTACCTTGATAATTATTGTATAAAGTTTTAAAAAAAAAAGGTACTACAAAAGATAACCAACTCTGCTAAAGCAAAACGCAAAGGAAAAAAAAAATGAACTCTTACATGTGGCAGCAGCTGAACTAGCTGCAGATGACACAACTGATAAGCTTGTGATTGATTCTATTAAACCACCATAAACGATACTCTTTAGGATCTCCAACTTTATGGCACCATTTTGTTGGAGATTCCTTGGTGGAGTCAGTGTCTGTGGTTTAAGTGGATGAACATGAATATACTCTGGTTCCGCTTCAATGGGTTTTTGATTTCCTGCATAATAATGCATTGGAGACACCATATGAAAACTAGAGCTAAGCGTTAAAACAAAAAAGAATTCATTTACTGCATTTTGGACAGCTGCATGCTAGCTTGATCTGTTGTTGTACCATGATCAAACAAGAAATGAAATGTGATATCCTATATGATAAGAATAAGTGTAGGTGATGTATGAGATCCCACATTGTTTGGAAATAAGAAATTCTTATTCTTTATAAAATTCTAATGGGGTTCCAATTATATTACTGACTAGTCTTTTTAAAATACAGGCCATGTAGTTTGGGCCTTCCATTGAAACTTTACATGAAACTTTCACTACTGCTAGAAAAAAATGTGTTTGAGCACATTTGCGTATTACAAATGCGTATACGTGATTAGTCTTGGCCTTCAGCCAGAAGAACTTAATAAACTTTTCATAGCTTCAAAATTGTTACCAAATTCTTCATATATAGAAATAGCAAAGGAATGCCAAAAAAGTTTGGAAGAGCATACATATTACCTGGGTGATCAGCAGGTTCAGGCTTTTGAAAGAACCAGCCACCTGTTAATATGAGTACAATATAGTTAAATTTCCTGCCCTTGATCTTACAATAGATCAGCCAACAATTAACAAAGAAGAGAATAAATGGCATTCATGAATATATAGTTTCCAAACACAGTAACAAGATTTCGTGCCTGCAAATAATGAGAGATTTTATTTGAAGTTCTGACTGAAGGATTGCATGTACAGTTCCATTGATGAGATGGGATAAAAGGAGAAAAGTCATCATTTTAAAAAGAATATTACTGTAATTTTAATTTTTTTTAAAAACATAATTGCATGAGCTTACATATGCAGAGACTGTATGTAGACTAACTCGCAAATAGTTAGGGAAGTAGCATACGGCCATAAGATTAATTACTACTGCAATACAGCAAGTACCGAATAAGAATGCAAATTTACCTCTTGGTTTGAGAAATTCGAAGCAGGATGGGCACTTTAATTCATCATGATCTCTACAACGAATAAGGATCTTGTCGATGCAGAGTACTCTACATTTAGGGCAGAACTCATATGTCTTGGGCTGCTTCTCGTCTACATGAGTTTCAAGATTAAGATCTGTCTCTTCCACTTCTCTTCCTTTTGGCAAGTTAAAGCTGCCTCTCTCTTCTTTTTCAGTTATTACATTGATGGAACTATCAGTTGCAATTTTCTCCAGGACCAAGTTCTTGGAAGGTGGAGGATCAACAACAGGTGTGTTTATTATGTTCTTAGCTTTATCCTCATCTTCAATTTTTATCTCACCACTGGTTAATTGAATTTCAATTCTTTTTTCTTCTGTGACATTTACTCCAACACTTTCATTTTTCAACTCAGAAGATTCAGAAGAAAAGTCACCTGAAACCATGCAGTAAACAACTAAATCGTCAGAATTAAGGTTATGAATTTTATATTCTTAGCCAGAAATCTGAACTCATGATGAATTTGACAACATGTAATTTTGCAAGCTATGGATCAGACAACAGACAGAATATTACTGATAAAGTCTGCATCCAACACATAGATTTTCTAAATCAAACTCTAATACTAGTCTGCTATATATATTCTTGAGTCACAAACAAGAAAGATTTGAGCCTTTGTTTGAGCTCATCAGTTGGGTTCTGTTTTATATCTATCCCAATATACAAATACATAATTTCCAAATCGCTAAATATCAACTCAACTTAAAACTTTTTTATACGTAAGACTCACAATTTCTTTTAAATCAACATATTTACACTTGGGATCCACGATATTTTCAACTCTACTTTTTTACATATGGGACCTACAACCTTTTTTAAATTTTCAAAAATACATTTTAACATTCAAACACATTTTAAACTCATCGTGTACCTCAAAAAACTCATTCTACCATCTAAACTCACTATTATTCATAGAAAACTCAACTTATCTTAACTTAATTGAACTTTGATCCAAACAAAATCGTAAGTACTATGAAAGAAATACATGTTAGTGCTCAAACTACTGCAAAATATAGCTATTATGCGTGTAACATTTAAACTGAGAATGTAAATCGACATATACCTATGGGCCTGAGGAATTCGGAGCAGGTTGAGCACCTCAATTCATTGTCGCTATTGGGAATAAGGACAATGTGGATGTGAACCTTACAATTAGGGCAGTAGAGCTCACTTATCTCCGGGTTCTCGTAAACAGTTTCAAAATACGTTGCTTTCTGCTGCACTACTACTTCATGGCTGTCTTTTGTGAAGTACTCAAACTGCTGATCAGTATCATATGATCTCCCAGCTGCTGGTTCAGATGTCCCAATAATATTGATGGAAGTATCAGGAGTACTAGTGAACGCTGCAGTTTGCTCAACCTCGCCACCAATAGTTTGAAAGCCAAACCTTTTTGTTGCAACGTCCAATATAACTTGTCCTGGACTGGTCTTTGGATCAATAAAATCAACACCTTCCTTTTTCACTTCATAATATTCATACGAGATTAATTGACCTGAAACCATGCATGCAGCTAGCTAGCAGATCATCATCCAGATCATTATTTTTTTTTTTTCAGTTTATAAAATTTATATGCAAATTATAATGGGAAGAATTTTGCTTGCTTTTTCTTGTTTCATATTATAAGAAAAATGAATATTTATAATATTTATAATTTATTAATAACAATCAAAAAGACTATTTATTATGAAAACAGTACTGTTTTTACCTCCGCCAGATCAAGTCAGCGTACAATATTGTCCTATAGCTAATTGAGGAATGATTTGTAATAGACAAGCATGCACCACGCAACTTTTTATAAAAAGTGAACTACACCTTCAAAAATTATTAAAAAACTATTTTTTATTGATAGAACTTACTTTTTTACAAAACTTTTGTTAAGAATTGTTTAGTTTTATATGCCTTTTTCGCTCATGTTGAGAATCGATATATTGTAATATTAATATTAGTATCTAGTTACTTGATATATCAAACTATTAAATTTTCTTGTTAATATGTAATTTTATTTTATAAAAGTACTAATTTTCTTAGATAGTTTGGATATTGATAATAAAATATTTTATCTTGAATCTAATTGTAATTGTAAATTATTTATATATTTTTCCTTATATTATATATAAAATTATATTAATTGAGTTAAAAATAAATATAATAAATATACGTATCCTTATATTTTCTTATATAGTTTGGATATTAATTATGAAATTATATTAATATACTCGCAGTCTCGTCATAAAAGAGCTCTTTTCCCACTACTTGAGTTTTCGTCACTACAAAAAAATAGGCTTTTTATAATATTAAATTTTGTCACAAAAAATAAAAAGAACATCGTAAAAAATTATTTTCTGCAAAAATAATCATTTTGATTATATCAAGTTGGTTATTTTTGCTATTTTTTTTGTAGTGCGTGGAAAAAAAATACTTGTATCTCCACTTTAATGCCATGAATCTCTTACGGCCAAATGATTTTGTGGGAAAAAGCTATTACCCACGAAAGACCCATTTTTTGCCACAACAATTCTTCTAGGGAAAATCAGGGTTTTGTTGTAGTCGACCAATTCAAACAATTTATGTGAAACGGGTCCTAGCAGGTTAAAATTAAGTTCGTGTCCACTGTCCAAGTTAATCAAATAAAAATTAATATATAAATGAGTTGAGCAAGTCTTGTTGTAGCACTCATTATTTATTTGGGTCATGCTAGAATTTTAGAATTTAATTAAATGGGTAGTCATGTCTAAGTTGCCCGTATAACTTAATACTCATAAATTAACACAATACGAACGCAATAAACATATTAAAAGAAAAAGAAAAAGAAATAGAGAACAGAAACACATGATGGAAGTCTTGAAATTGTTAAAAATAAAAAATAAAATAAACCAAACAACACTAACAAAATTAAGAAAAAGAAGTACCTTGTCAGTTTTTGCATTTCACGCGGCTTGCATCTATATTCTGATCGGAAATTAACTTGTGTACTTCTTTCTAAATTAAAAAAGAGTAATTGTTTTTGTTCTAATTCCCTTACCTCCATCAACGACATGAGTACTACTCTCAGTTCCACCGTAATGCTCCGAGGAAAAACCACTACGGCCAGTAGCAGTAGAAGTAGTAATTGTAGCGTTGGAGAAGATGTCATCATCTTGGCGAGGCTGCCGACCTCCAGCTTGCAAAGCTAATATTCCGCCAGCTTCTTGATCTGCCTCTTCATCTTTTTTCTCCACTTCCCTCTGTTGTTCTTCTGCAATATTATCCATTTCTGTGCCTTTCTGATCTTAGATCAATAATGCCTCTCCTCATGTACGCACATCACCTAAATGTCTTTGGTGCCAACTTATCTCTATCACCTTTATGAATGTGATTAACGTGTTGCGTTTTTAAAAAAAAAAAAAAAAGAAAGAAAGAAAGAAAAGAAACAGTCATAGAAAGTTAATATATATAGCTAGGGGTATTCATCCGGGTTCCGGATTTGAGAATCCGGAATCCAGATTCAAAATTTCCTTGAACAAATCCGGAATCCAAATTCAAAATTTCCTTGAACATTTTTTTAAAAAAAATTCAAAAGTATTCATAAATAAATAAAATTTCAAACCGGGCCGGGTATAACCCGGCCCGGATGAACAGGCCTATATATAGCTAGGACATGAATCATATGAAGATTAATTACACTATAAGAAAATTATTTATTCATGTTCAAATATTTTCTGTCAAAATAATTATTTTTGATCAAAATAAATTTGTTTTTGCAATAAATAATCATTTTTATTGTAAATAATTTATTATAAATACTCATTTTTCTTGTAACAATTGTACCATGCAGATGATGATAAAGGTAGGTTAATTTCTCTCATCACAAATTAGTTTTGCATTCTGGAATTAAATTGAACACGTGATCTTTTTATTGAAACAGACATGGATGCATTTTGGCCTTGTTCCTTATGTCTTATACTAATTAAGAGAGTAAATGTCTCCATGGATAAGCATTCAGAACAAGGAGTACGTGGTTGACAGTGGTGAGCTATATTATCTGTGGTCTCCACTACTATTTATGGCTGTGTGGCGTTTTCTTTAATTTCCTTTTCTTTAATTTTTTCTTAATTTTTTGAAAAAAATGCTTTTTATTATAGTGTAGACGGGAGAGATCATGGGAAGTAGTATTAATATTGGAATATAGAATAAAGTTATATTAATATTTATTACAAGCTTGTTATATTATAATATATTTCTTACTATTTGATGTATTATATTTATAAAAAAAAACTACAAGAAGTGATGCCAACTAGCTACCTTTTAATGCATGATGATCTTGTAGCATATCCAATTAACCAATTCATGATAGGATGATGAATAACCCCAAGAAACCAACTAAGCATAACAAATTAAAAACCAAACCAAGACACCTAATTACAGAGTGCAATATGTAATTTAAACCACCCACTTGATTGCATTAAACCCGTTCTGTTTATATGGAGGGTACATTTTGTCTATTTTCACAAGATCAATTTTGTTATTTATCATCTTCACATCATACACTATACTTGTTTTTATTTTATTATTCTTAAAATAAGTGAATTCTTCTACTAATCATCCATATATACCCTATACATTTGGGAACACTCTAAGAAAAATAGATTTTTGCGAACAATTAATTGAGATAAACAGAATATTTGTGATCAATTTTGACTACAAATAAAAAATTTTCTTAGAGTGGAAGATAAAAAATAAAAAATTATATATGTGGTGTGTGGAAGACGAGTAAGACTTTTATTGTCACAATGCTACTACATTGGGTGACTTAATGCATCCAACTTGGTTGTCTTAGGGTATCTTCTTTGGCTTAGAGTTGGAACACTCATTGGATTATGCAAATGCAAATCCAATAGTGTTTGGCTAATAGAGTCTCAAAATATGTTGCATTGGATTATAAAAATGTAAATGAAAAAGGTCCCAAACTTATTTAAATTTCCACTCATAGGAAATGTGGTCCAAAGCCCACAGGAATCAAAAGCATTTACATATGTTGCATGTGTAGATGCTTGGGACCATATTTACATATGTTGCATTTTGATAAAAAAGTTCGAGCCATTTTGATGAAGAAGAACTAGAAAAGAAAGTTTGGGACCACATTAACCAAGTCTCAAAACTCAAAAACATTTCCACCCACGAGAAATATGGTCCCAAACTTTTTTTCCTAATTCTTTTTCTTCAAAATGGCTCAAACTTCACTTTCTTCTCTAAGAATCGATCATTGTCCTGATTCGTGAAGCTGTTGGAACTCATTAATGTACCAGAGTATATTGGTGATTGCTTGATCAATATCCTCGAGTCGCTCCAAAATGGAGGGCTCGGGTGGGCTCAAGTCCATATTAGGCACAATCCTATCCAAATGAGGTGTTGTTCTCTTCTGCTTAGTCATTGGAGTCATCTTCTAATCTAGTAATCTCAATAAGTAAACACACATCATACAATAGTTATCATAAGAATGAAACTGAACTTGAGTGATAACTTCACCACTTTCAAAAACTTGTGAAAGAGTTTGTGACACTTTTCAGAAAATATTCTTCGACTTTATTTTTCATGTTGATCTTAAACAGAACTTGCATTTTTAGTGAATATCACAAGATTTTTATCGAGTGATCTTTATCATATCACGAGATTTATATTAAGTTATCAATAACATATAAGCTCTTATACTTGTTCAGGTGGTGGACACAACCCGATTTTCCTTTGCACCGTGTGTTCCTGCTAGTTACCGCACCATCACCGGTTCGTGCATCATGATGAATACATCTTAAATAGAATCATATCATATTAACTCAACAGTACTTTGTCAGGTTACATGTCTTATGCACCCACTAGCGTTAGGCGCTTTCTCGCTCTAGAATTCTTTAAAAAGAATCAATTCGATTTGTCGACTGATTTTTGTCGACCTAGAGATTACTACTCCATTCTTAAGCACTCTACAGTTGACCGAGGAGTTCCACTTGGACATTCCCCCGCACTAACACTTGGTGTCGTGATAAAAAATTTAGACTCTTTTATTTGAAAACTCTTTTCTTTAAAAATACTTCTCCCAAATGCATGTGACATAAGATTTAAGACTTATACATTCTTACACTTTGACTCGCCACAAATAATAGTATAAAAAAGAGTCTCCTTTTGTGACAAGTTAAACTCGCCGCAAATAATAGTATAAAGAAATTTAAAAAAAAAAAGCTACTACAGCTTGATGGTGAAAGCAGATGTACAGGAATGTACATCTAGTTACTGCATTTGTTTGTGAAAGCATAGCATAAACATCAAGAGTAGCTCTCAACAAACTAGAAAATTCTAATTGAACCTACTAGTTTGAAATATCAACAAAAGAGTGCCTGATAGACTCACTTGTCGTAGCTGCACATTAACCTCTACAAGAAAACATTCATCTATTTGCCTTTCTTATTCCCTTTGGTATATCCCCTAAATGACAAGATAATTTAAGGAGCCCATGCAAAGGGTATTAAAAAAAAAACTTTTCCTATATACACAGCAAGTCTTATGATACTATTGAAATTCAGTTTTAAATCAAATCAAGAAGACTTTTTTTATCCATTAATTTGAGGGCCTCAAGGTCTCTAGGGGGCCAGGTAACCTTCCACACTTCATCAACCACAGGTTTCAATATCTTCTTGAGAATGTCAATGACTGACTTTATATATATTTTTTAGAAGTAAAATATATTAATCAATGGGCAAAAAACAGTTATAGAATTCCAATGGCCTATTAACTAGGTATTTTGGATACAAAAAAATCATGTAGGTCCATGTCGTTGAAGTCCACGACAATGGTCCAGATACATAAAGTTCTATAAAAAAAAAACCAACAGCTCCTCTTGGGATCTCTCATTGTCTTCAAAAGTTCGCTCATTTCGCTCCTACCAGAAACACCACATGATACAGATAGGAATCATCTTCCATACAACTGTAATATGTCACTCGCCCCTGATGGAATTCCAACAAGCCATTGTTGCCGCAACAGTTTCAGGCATGACCCAAGCTAAATCCAATCTACCAAATACCTCATTCCAAAGAGCTTTGGATATCTCGCAATGTAAGAGGAGATGATTTATCGACTCTCCCCCCTACAGCACATGCAACACCAATCTATTACAATTACTCTCATTTTCCTCAAGTTATCCGTTGTGAGGATCTTTCCTAACAAGGCGGTCCAAACGAAGAAGGCCGCTTTCGGGGGTGTTTTATGGCGCCAAATTTTCCTCCACGAAAATTGCTACTCAGGTCCTTGGTTGAGAACCCTATAAAAAGAACGGAATGTAAATATTTCCCCTCTGCAAGGGTCCACCAAAGATAGTCTTGATTCTGGATGTTCGGTCTTTGGGAATAGATGAGACCATAAAAGTCCACAAGACTGATTAATTCCCAATCTTGTGCCGCCCGACTGAAGTTAATGTTCCAATGTAGACATCTCCCAGCTGACTCCAAGGCCTCCGCTACAGTAATATTTTTATCACTAGCAATCTAAAAAAGAAAAGAAAACAAGTCAGTCAAGGTCCTATTATCGAACCAAAGATCTTTCCAGAATCTAATTATTAAGCATGCACCACATAAAAGCCTTGTGTACTGATAAAAGGCCCCCCACTCACTTCTTATGTTTTTTCCACACCCCTACACCGCCCACCCCCCTAACTTCATTAGAGCTCCCCCCCTCTATGCACCCCCATATTTGTGATCAATCACCAATCTCCAAAGTGCTTCTAGTTCTCAATGATATCTCTACAACCATTTGCCAAGCAGAGCTCGGTTGAACATCCTCAATTTATGAACCCCTAAACCACCGTCTAATAAAGGACGGCACACCTTCTCCTACTTGACCAAATGATATTTGAACTCCTGCCCCAACCCTCCCCACAGAAAGTCTCATTGTAACTTCTCAAGACGGCCTACCACCCTAGCTGGAATGAGAAAGTGCTTAGAAATAAGTGGGTAAATTAGAGAGGGTGCTCTTGATAGAGTTACACGCCCCCTTAAACAGATACATCATTTTCCATCCTACAAGTTTCTTTTCCACCCTTTCAATCACTATGCCCCATATCCTAGCTGCCTTAGAGATTGAACCCAAAGGAAGTCCAAAATAAGTCAGAGGGAGCGTAGAAATCTTACACCCGAGAGTCCCAGCCAACTCTGGCATATTGCGGACATCTCTAATTGGAATCATCTCAGATTTGTTGTAGCTCACTTTCAAGCCCGACACTGCTTCAAAACAAAATAGGAGAGCCTTTAGGGCTCGCACCTGTCTCAAGCCATGGGAGTTAGGAAAAAATCTTTCAGGACAACCATTGATCAAGACCGAAAATCTCAACGTAGAAATGCACCATCTTATCCAAGACCTCCATCTTTTCCCAAGAGTATATCTGCTAAGAAGATACAAAAAAAAATCCTCATTGACATGGTCATAGGCCTTTTCTATATCTAGTTTACACAGAATCCCGGTACCGCCTGCTTTCCTTTTACTGTCAATACATTCATTAGTTATAAGAATATCATCAAGAATTTGCTTGGGTTTCATAAAAGTATTTTGAGGTTTAGTGATAAGTTTCCCAAAGACCTTGCTGAGACGGTTGGCAAGCACTTTCGAGATAATCTTATAGACCCCACAAACCAGACTAATGGGTCAGAAGTTTTTGATATTAATGGCCTCCACCTTTTTGGGGATTAGTACCAAAAAGGTAGAGTTGAAACTTTTTTTTTTAAGTTTATGAAAGTGAACAAGTCCTGAAACACTCTCATAAGGTCTTCTTTTATCACTTTCCAACAGTCCTGAAAGAAGCTCATTGAGAAGCCATCTGGTCTATGCGATTTGTCTTTAACCATTTTTCGGATAACCTTTAAAACCTCATCTTCCTCAATCGTCCGCTCTAGCCAAGCTACATCATTTGGATCAATCATATCAAAAGCTAGACCATCCAGGTTAGGTCTCCATTCCTCATGTTCTGTCAAAAGGTTATCATAAAAATTGACAATGTGATTCTGGATAATTCTTTCATCTTTATATTCCAACTCATTGATCCTTAGAACCTCAATGTTGTTATTCTACAATATAAATTGGCAACTCTATGGAAGAACTTCGTGCTACGATCCCCTTCCCGTAACCATAAAGCCCTTGATTTTTGACGTCAAGAAATTTCTTTCATTAAAATCAATCTCTCAAAGTCTGCTACCAACTTTGTCTTTTGCAACTGTTCATCCTGAGTAAGAAGCCGTCCCTCTTGAAGCCTTTCTAGGTCCTGGATATCCTTCCATAAAGCATTCTTATTCTCCCATAGGTTGTCAAACGATTGAGGATTCTACAACTTCAAGTCTCTCTTTAAAGCTTTCAACTTATTGGTGAAGATAAAACTAGGAGAGCCATCAGACTGGTAAGAACACCACCATTCTCTAACCATTTCCACAAAACCTTTCGACTTCAATCACACGTTCTCAAGTTTGAAGTAGCGCAGCCCATTTCGGAGACCACCACAATCAAGCAAAATTGGCCAGTGGTCTGATGATATCCGATCTAGACGCTTCTGCTAAATATCAGGAAAATGGATTTTTAACTCTGAAGAAATAAGAAAGCGATCCAACATAGACCAAGTCTAATTATTTGACCAAGTGGCTGGACCCCCAACTAGAGGTAACTCTACCATATTCAAGTATGAGATACATTCCGAAAATTTCCGACTGGCACGCCTCGCTCTTCGATTACCAAAGTTATCATTGGCGAATCTAACAAAATTGAAGTCGCCACCTATGCACCACAAAAAGTTCCACAAACTATGAAGCCCTGCTAGTTCTTCTCAAAGAAGTCGCCTATCAGCATCGAGATTTGGTCCATACACACCTGCAAAAGTTATCAGATACACATCTGAACAAGCATGCTACCATGTACCTACCAAGATATTCATCCATTTTTTCCACCACTCGCTGGTCCCATAACACTATGACTCCTCTCGATGTCCTTAAGGAAGCCATTTAGACCCAATCCACGTGAATGCCGCTCCACAGACTTCTCACCGTTTTCATATCAATAGAAATTAGTTTAGTTTCCTGAAGACACACAATGTTCGCCTTCCACTCACGAAGTAAGTTCTGTATCTGGAGACGCTTATTCACTTCGTTGAGACCTCGGACGTTCCAAGACATGATTTTTGGTTTCATTGGGAAATAGTCGGTCCCTTTCCTTTGGCCCTTCCCTTACTAGGGGGACCCTCCGAGTTCAAATACCACGTCAACCGATTAAGTTCTCTGGTTTACCTTGACTTTCCTCTGCGGTTATTGTTGTATCCTAAGTTAATAACAGTAAGTAAGGCCATGAACTATTCTTCATGCCCAACACACCTAACCTCAGTCAATTGATGAATCCCTTGAGCCATATGTAAGACCCAATCAGATTGGTTTGTAACAAAGTAGTTTAACGGATTAGGATTTTGGAACTCTTCATCAACCGAGCTGTCCTCTAAGCCTAGTAGAGAATCCGAGAAATCTCCCACCGAATGCATCAAATCATCCGAGAAATCGTCATCCTCAGAAAGATCAAAATCAACCTCTAGAAGCCTAGAAAAGTTTACTGGCGGGATAGCCTGGCCACCACCCCTAGACGACAGTTTCTGGACCACCCCTAGCATAGGAACGGACCTTCCCATCAAACTCGCAGGATTTGAGTTGCCCCTGTTGAACTCAACCATCGCGTTTTGAAGATCTAGCTCTGCTGAGATGTCGTTAGAGCATTCCTCTGGCACCATCGGCGTCGTCGGAAGACCTCCTGTCGGCAACACCCTGAATGGCATGATTTTCAGCAGAAAGCCGAGGCCTTGAGGATGTTTGAAGCTGAAGAGAGAGCGCTAGGTATCGGGTTTCTCTAAGGGCTGGGTCTGAACCGACCCAACCCCTGGCTCATTGACACCTATTTGGGCCACCTGCTGAAACAACCCGACCTTAGCAGCTTTAGTCTCGCTATGGTTTTCGGGTCTGGAAAGCCCACCTTCATCCCCAACCAAAACCACCGTAACATGCCTCGAAACTATGGGGCCTTTATACCTTGGCCCAGCCCTCATCACCTGACTCCAAATAAACTTACCCTTGCCTTTCTTGGATGGGGTCTGAGCTTGGGGTATAGGCTTGGATGATTTAAGCCTAGTCCCTTTACTCTGCTCCACACCCTTGGCTTTAACACCAGAAGCCCGGCCCAACCCCAGGTCATCACTTTCCTTAATTAACTCGACAAATTGCACCACCGCATCCATAGCCTTCTGTAGCTTCCATAAGTTGCCTTGTAGCTCCCTCAGAATTTTGTGTAGTTCCCAGGCCTCCGACCTGACTTTATTTTTTTTCTACAGGAGAAATATACGGAGGTGGAAAAACAATGAAAGAACTACTGGGGGGAGGTAGGGATGGAGGGAGGGGGTAACAATATAATATACATGAAGCACATGAAAAAATCATTAATATAACAGGACTGCTCATCTTACTAAGGAATAGACACCATTTTACTATGCAAAAATAGAAAAAAAAAACCAACACCTTCTCAACTAATCATAATAGGACTTTGACTCCCAAATTTAGTGATCATCATGATTTAGTTCACATTCTAGAAGCATTAATATCCAATCCAAATTCCAAAAGATCAAAGATGGTATTAATCTATCAAAAAAATTGGGAGCTGGAACTAGATACAACTAATCTTCTTGATTTTAGAGAAAATACTGATATTTGTAGATTCATTAATCTTAAGGCTATTAAATAAATTAAAAAAATAAACAAAGGCAATAAGTTCAATTTAATTCCTGCCAATTTTGGTACCAATATATTCAAAACTTTGTACCATCAATTTTTTGCAAGATTTTTTTCACTTGTTGCTTACATATATTCATCATAATGGATGTTCACTTTGAGAACAGATTTCTGCATACACAAGCAAGGAAAAAAAAAAAACATAAAGCAAAGGTAAATACTATTAAAATGGAATAAAATACTAAGCCTATTACGAAACAAGCACACATTTTATAGGATGAATATTAAACTTTGACAATTGTTCCATACACAAGCAAATTAATCATCTTTATTATATATTTCTTACAAGAATGGCAATTTCGATTTTCAAAGCACACAAGTTATGTTCGATAGTGAGCAATGTCAAGCATAGAGGGATTTAGAACTAAATTGGGGTGAAATGTAGGCTTTTATTGCTGAATACTGAATACTAAATATTTCTATCTTCTATTATAATACACTGAATACTGAATGTTTTTATCTTTTATTATAATACATTGAATACTGAATATCACTACTCCCTACGTATAGTATCTAGTTAAAAGAGCAATTGAAGTTTTTTTTTATACATACTGATAGGGTTTCTCAACCATACCTACTGTCTAGTTTTTTCATACATGCAAGAAATTGAATAAAAAATAGGTTGAAAAAAGATTTATCAACCATACATACTAATAGGGTTTCTAAAAAAAAAAATGACTCAGGATAAATAAAATGCAAATGCAATATAACAAGCACAAGGAAAACAGATGCAAATAAAATATAAACTAAAGCATCTAGAAGAAACATAAAAAGATCAAGCTAATACCCACAACTTAGAACACCTAGTACACAAAAGGCAGAGATATAAACATAATTAACAAAGGACATGTCAAAGATTCATAGTGACCACATATTCTACAAGTTTTGTTGCACAATTTTTGGAAAGCAATGAGGGTGAAGGGGGATAGATAGATAAAGACACCTAGAGGGTGAAAGAGCTCTTTAAACAGGAAAATCCAGTGAAGAAAGCTGCTAGGACAATGAATCTATGGATGAGCTTTACACGTGACCAAAATCCAACTCTTGATCAACCTTTGTGGATGAACCAAGCTGTGTATACAAAGACAATCACCAAGCATCAGGATTTGGATAGATAGAGGAAAAAGGCTTGGAAATCGGGAAAGGAGAATACTGGATGAGGGAGAGAAGGCAAGATGGAAAAAAAATTTCCAATAGGAAAATGGTAAAGCTTGATCTGGAAATGAGAAGCTAACAAGCAAAGGGCTTTAAGATTTTGTTGTGGAAATGCAAGAAGATGGAAACCAACAATTGATTTTAACAGAGGAGGAGACTTAGTGCCTTTTGCGGACGGAAAATACAACAAAGGAAGCAGAAAGGCAGTCTGTGAGGGGGGGAAAATACAGGTAGGGCTCAACCATTTATGGCATTGTAAAGTAACAGGTGATGGTCGGGCCTACTAGGGGACAAAAACGTATAGGGTGGCAAAGTCAAGACATAAAGATCAAGGGTGTCTGGGCTTAAGTTAATGTGCAGGAAAGTAGTGAGATGGGTGAAAAGCAAACGGCGGAAGACGAGAACAAACTGACTGATACATGCAATCCAGGAGTCTATAAAAAGGCAACAATCAGATGGAAACGATAGACTCTCTCTCTCTCTCTCTAAGACCAGCCCACGGTCTTCTCTCCAATATCGTCTTCTTCGTTTTCTCAGAGGGACTTGAGAGCTCCAACCAGTGGATCTTATTCTTATACTTATGTATATTTTTTCTTGTATAGTGAGTTATGAGAAATTGTAAAATGCTCATTATAGTGAATTCCCCTCCCCAAATGTCCATGGACGTAGGCCTTACACTAAACTACATAAATGTCTATGTCTATTTATTTTATATGTTATTAACGTATGCACCAGCTGCACCGGAATCTTGTCAGGGGCCCTAAACGACTCCAAATGAAGCCCAACTCATATCAGTGGGCCGGGTTAGGGCTCTACCACCCATTCATTCAACCGTTGTGCAGACCAGGTGTTTTGGACATTACCGAGTAGCCTAGGCCACGAAACACAATATCAATAGTAGCGCAGTCTGTGGGATTGCATAGCGTGTACTCCATATGCCGACTATAACGCAATTCTAAACTACCTGTCGAGAAGAACCCCACGACCACGTGGTGGGATCTGAACACATTCTAAGTCGGAGGTTCGCGAATGATAATTTCTCGACACACTCGACGAGCTATCAGACAAGCAAGGAACGACCCCCCCCCCCCCCGGGGCAGTAGATGAGTATTCTTAATTGGTTATTTTCCTTTATTCGGCAAGAATGCCTCATCTTGGTATTTGACTTCCTTCACCACACGAAGATTGCATGGGACACCTTTTTTATTGCAGTAATTGCTCCCCCTCAGGCTAGATATTTAATCATAAAAGTGTCAAACTAGGACTCAATAGGGACAAAGGGTCGCACATGTGCCATGCAAGGCATGTAGGGTGCCATGTATGGCATGGTTACATGCCGTGCAAAGCACATGCGGTGCCATGCAAAGCACATGCGGTGCCATGCATGGCACGGTTACATGCCAAACCTGCCCCATGTCAAAGCGGGCACAAGGCCACTTGACGATCCCGTGAAGCCCGCTGATGTGCCAAAGACAGCCAGGTGGATTATTGGCCTTTTTTTGTTCGGGGATGGGTTTTCCTGTCCGGCAAGAGATGCTCAACTAAGCCGCTACGCACTAAGGACTGCAAGTCCCGTGCGAAGAGCCTCGTGGCTCGTCGTCGTGAGGTCCAATGACTCACCGGCGACCACCATGTGGGATGTCGACGGTTTCTGTCCACCCCGCAGTGACTCATCACCTCCTACGGGGTTGCACCTGGCGATCGAGCTGTGCACCATGTCTCGAGATGCCTAGTTCGCAGGCCACAACAGGGGACTGCGCCACTGGGCACTAAATCCCCCACCGGCGCCGTCTGTCCCAACGAGGGTGGTTCCTAGCCTCCTCAATGGCACATGCAGAGCTCAACTTCCATGGGCTCAACGCCACAGGTCCTCGACACCATGAAAGCTCAGGGCCTTCTCTGTACACTCAAGACTTGCCTGGACCACTACTTGGGACACCACCACGCGTCACCACAGCTTACCTACACTCGTGAGTCCTCCTTCACGGGAGCTCAAGCACGCCACTATAGAGCCCATTCCCATAAGTTCACCTTCACGGGATCACACACATTCGGGACCCTCCACAGCACGTACACACAAACGAGAAGCATGAGCTGCCATGCATTCTCGGGAGCTCACTCCCAAGCCTAAGATCACAAGCACTCGGGATTCGCCACCGACACCATCACTCGAGAATTGACTCTCCCCATTCGGAACCTCCATGAACTTGGGACACCCACTTAGGACCGTGAACCTTTGGACACCTCGCACACTATCCCTCACGTCACACACGGTAGGAACACAAACGTGGGCCTCATTATGCTCGCACTTAGATCACTCACCCCATGGACTCCACCCTTGGGAGCTCACTGTGCTTGACTCGGGGAGTTCCACTCGGGAAGTCCGTTCACAAGACCTCTCCATGCATGACCCACTCACCCACGAAACTGCACTGCCATATGCACCCTTGGGAAACATGCTTCACTGTTCATAAATGGGATTTTATAATCTACCTAAAGACTTATACACGGCATCCATCTCCCGTTTTGGATTTTTCTATTGCCCCATTTATTTGCTTGGACATGTTACTCACCACTCGGATTACGGGAACTCAAACTCGGTAGAGCAACAGCTTGGTTTTGACAAACCTTAGGCTCCAACTACGCATGCCCGGACTTGGGATAGCAACGCACTTAACTCGGGCCCTCTCTTGCAATGGTATGAGCTCTGCGCTCTCATCATACGTGGGTCACCCCAGTGGCTGCTTGCGAATCGTGAGGTCGAGTCTTGAGTCCGGCCTACTCCCCCGCCCAACGATTCGTCCACCATCAGCGTCTACCCAGTGGCTGCTTGCGAATTGCAGGCTTGAGTCCTGGATCCGGTCCACTCTCTCATCCAACGATTCGTCTTCCACTAGCGTCTCCACGGTGGCTGCTTGTGAATCATGGGGTCGAGTATTGGATCTGGTCCACTCCTCCATCCAACAATTCATCCACCACCTCTTGGGTCGGCACGGGCTCTGCGCTCTCGTCATACAAGAGTTGGGGTCGAGGCTCTAGGCTAGAGTCCCTAGTCAAGCATATTCATTAGTCCTCATCACCCTAGTGGCTGCTTACAAATCGCGGGGTCGAGTCTTGGGTCTGGCCCATTACCCCGCCCAATAATTTGTCCTCCACCAGCGTCTACTCAATGGCTGCTTGCGAATTGCGGGGTCGAGTCATGGATCCAGTCCACTTCCCCCCCCCCCCAAAAAAAAATTCGTCCACCACTAACGTCTCCACGATGGCTGCTTACGAATTGTGTAGTCGAGTCTTGGATCCGGTCCACTCCCCTACTCAACGATTCGTCCGCCATCTCCCACGGCGGTACGAGCTCCGCGCTCTAGTCATATGCGATCAAGCCTATTCGCCCACCACTGGCCACTTGTGAATCGTGCCATCTCTCGCAATGGTACAAGCTCTGTGGTCTCACCATACATGTTCGCCAGCACATCTCTCGCAGTTGAGGACATAGGATTGGCCTTCTCATAGTGTATGAATTCATTCTTACTAACAAAGTTGTTTTTTGTAGCATGGGATACTAGCACAGGTGTCAACTCCCATGGGGTGACGGCCAAGCACTAGCCTCGCACCTCCGCTCACTCACGTGATGTCAGCCCCTGTGGAGACCCTAATGTTGCTACTCCTATCGGGTCTCATGGGTTAAAGCCGGGCGCCATCCCCAGGCCTCAACAATGCCTCACATTGAAGAGTAAAACAAAGACGCCAAACCACTGTTCGTGGTTGAGTCCGTCTCCTGCTATCTTTGAGCATTGCGCTCCCACATTCGCGGTCGAGTCCATCTCCCACTACCTTTGAGCACTGCGCTCCCACGTTAGTGGTTGAGCCTATCTCCCGCCACCTCGAAGCCCCGCGTTTGCACTCTACACCAACAAAGTCTTGGAATACCAGCACATCACATGCACTCTCTTGATAGTTATTTGTTGCACGTTTTTATTTTTTTTCTTACCTTGAGCTCAGGAGTTGAACTCCCACCTTCTCAGTTTCTGGGTAATAGGTGTTTTAGAATTTTCACCAAAGTATCTTTACTAAGAATTTGCGGGATACTGTGAAGGGAGAAAAATACGGGTAGGACCCAACCAATTATGGCATTGTAAAATAACATGTGATGGTTAGGTCGACTAGCGGACAAAAGGGTATAAGGTGGCAGGGGCAAGACATAAAGATCAAGGGTGTCAGGGTTTAAGGTAGTGTGCAGGAAAGTAGTGAGATGAGTGAAAAGCAAACGACGGAAGAAGGGAAAAAACCGACTGATACACGCAACCCAAGAGTCTATAAAAATGCAACAATCAGATGGCAACGATAGATTCTCTCTCTGAGACCAACCAATGGTCTTCTCTCCAGTATCGTCTTCTTCATTTTCTTAGAAAGACTCGAGAGATCTAACCAATGGATCTTATTCTTAGACTTATATATATATATATATATATATATATATTTTTGTACAATGAGGTATGAGAAACTGTAAAATACTCGTTATAGTGGATTCCCCTTCCCAAATGCCCGTGGACGTAAGTTTTACGCCAAACCACGTAAATATTGTGTCTATATCTATTATTTTATCTACTATCAACGTACGCACTAGCCACACTGGAATATCTTCGAGGGCCCCAAATGACTCCGCACGAAACCCAACTCGCATCAATGGGCCGGGTTAGGACTTCACCAGCCATTCATTCAACCGTTACGCAAATTAGGTGGTTTGGACATTGCCGAGTAGCCTAAGCCGCGGAACACGACATCAACCAAATTTGTGGACGATTACCAACCGTGTAGCAACGAAACACATAACTGTGGTAACTTCTATGGAAACTCAGTGAATTTGCAGTTAGGTTAGTCGAAAATGGAAGTTGAATTTGGTCGAGAGGATGAAGATGGAGAAGACAAAAAGGATAACCCATAGAGATCGAGGGGTAATCTCTTCAAATTATTTTTTGGTGCATTTTGGCACTCCTATTCTGGTGTTCGGTGTGCTATTAAAACACTCATTTCCAGCGCTTATAAATGCCGCAACATGCAATTATCATTTGCGACGAAACAAATCATCACAACAACGGACAAAATCGCTGCAAATGGACAATTAAATGTGCCACCAACGCGAATTATCACTTTCAATGTCAAAACTAGTGGCGAATCTAATATCGCTGTATTTAAATGGTTTTTTACAATGTTTTTAGTTTAGCAACAAACACAAAATTGCCGTAAGAAGTACTTTTCCTTGAAGTGTTAAAGCACAATGGATATAAGATGATGAAGATTTGGACAAATCCTGACAAACCTTGCTTAAGCCTTAAACAATTATATTAGTGTGTTCGACATCCTTATAAAGTAATTTGGAATTGGCATTTGTAAGACTCCTGAAGTTGTTAGCTAATAAAAAGATAGCTGGACTGAGGTTGGCTCAAGTGGTAAAGACCTTAGGCAGATTTGGGGTATGCTCCCTCTAATTAAGTTCAAGATTCAAATTCTCTTGGATGTAGATAATCTCTAAGGACCATCAAATAGGGTAATTTTTCTCTAAAATTATCTGATGTGCACTTGTAGAATTTTTTTTATTGAAGGCTGTGCACTTTAAAAATTAGTAGTGATGTTATTTCTGAACACCCCATATCACTAAAAAAATATGAAGATCGCCAGAGGGAAGAAATTGGCAAATAATTGAAAACATGTTAGAACATGCATAGCCGCATCTTTGAGCCTCACTTGGTGCTCAATTTTTATTTTTATTTTGTTGAAAAGAACTTGGTGCTCAAATTATACTTCAAAGCATACTGTTTTTTGTCTTAGATTTTATTATTCCAGTCACATTGCTACGTGATACATTTCAAAGTAATTGCAATTTAATTAAGTGATTGATAAGAAAAGAAAAAAAATCAATTGAAGAGTAGGTAGCATTTCTCATAACATATTTAGCCGTGTAACGGGATAGGTTTTCATGAAATTTCAGTTTCTAAACAGGCCAGCAATCTCATGAGCGAGTTAATTCCCTTGAAGTAGTTGACTTACCACTCGATAAGGTCAACTAAATCTAATCACACGTGTGGTTTATCTTAAATATGATTAGGCCTGTTCATTCGAGTTGAATTTTATCTCGCCCAATTTTAAAATTTTATTAATTTTTTAATAATTTTAATATTTTTATTTAAAAAATTAAAGAAGATTTATAATCTAAAATCCGGATTTTCAAATTTGAAATCCGGACCTAGGGATGACTGTCTTGCACGTGGGCTTAAGTGCTGTGCTCATTGTTGCAAATCGCCAAATCCACACTGGAAAGAAGCAACAGAGTCAGAACAAGAGAACAACCATAAATGATAAAAGGATAGTGAACTTCTTTGGTGGTCTCCACTACTATATATGGTTGTGGGGTTCTCTTTAGCTTCCTTTTCTTTCCTCTTTTGTCATAATTTAGGCGGGAGAGATGGGAAGTGGCATTAATGGAATATAGAATAAAGTTATATTAATATTTATTAAAAGCATGTGTTATATATATAATATATTTCTTACTATTTGGTATTGTATTATATTTATAATAATAAAAAAACTACGATAGTAAAGATATATATATTCTTTTAAATAAGTTGATAGTACAACATACCTGCAATGTACATTAATGAAGTATTTGCATGGTATGTCAATAATAACAAACTTAGAAATATATTTATAGCTTTGACATCATGGAGATCAAGGACTCTTGATTCTTCTAATTCCAAGAACAAGAAGGGATGCTAGCTACCTTTTAATGCATGATCTTGTAGCGCATCCACATCCTATTTTTCAAAATTCTCCCCAAATTTTAATTAAAAATCTCATTTGTATATATTTTTTTAAAATTTTAAATATTATTATTTGTTATTGTGATATCCAATTTTGAAAAAACATGGGACGCCAATATAAAATAATATATTAAAATTTAGAATAAAATTTCGAATTTTTTTCTTCTCTTGTGTATGGTAAGGATAAATTTAATAAAATACAAACACAAAGAAAGAAAATAAAGTTTAAATAAATTATAATTATAATCGAGTCCTTATATTAGTCAAATTTTACCAAAATACACTACAACTACTACTAACCAAGACATCGAAATAATAATAATAAAAGTAGATAGTTCCGTTTTTTGTTTACGTCTTTCTACATCAAATTCTAATATATGCATACTTGTTTCAACCTCTATTGAGGCTTGTATTTTTTGAAAGTCGATTTTTGTCAAGTCATCATCTTCTTTCTATACCCTGATATTTTTGGGTCATACCAACAAAAAAACTCGCATAACTACCCAACCTAGACGATTAACAATGAACCTAGAAACAAAGAAATCATATAAAATTAACAATGACGAATTTAATTTCTTGAAATCCCAAATACTTATTACATGAAGAGATATATTCGATTACCTCACAGTTTTGACAATCGAGAAATCGCCACACATCATTTTCCTCAATATGCGCGGAGCATCGGCATACTTTAATACCACAATATCATACTGGGTATTCAACGCGAAGACTATTTATTGAGCGTGAGGATGTGGTTGTGCTACCTCTAGAGGCCAGCATATATGGTTTGGATTACTTTTAGTCTTCAAGTTTGTAGACAAATGTTAAAAAAATGGGCGAGAAAGTACCCAACATGTCAAAGTATGTGGTTCAATAATCTAGACTCAGGTAGGTTTTCTAAAATCACTGCATGCAAAAGCTAGAGGCATGCATGAACGGCTACAAACCGTGAATTCCGATTGCTGCAAGTGGCCTTCCGGGATTCACGGATTACCCTGCCATAGTCAATGGACCTCCTAGCCTAACCACCATGAATCATTATCCTACTCATCATAGCTTTACGTTAACTAGCAACAAATCTTTCCTGGCAGGCAAACAATAGAGCACATCTCAGAGACATAACAAATAGGAATTTTTGGATGTGGGGGTGTCTAGGTAAACATGCAGATCCCAACAATAATCACAAAACATGGGTATTAAATTTTACACAATATCTTCAATATAAACATGGGCTCAAGATGTGAATATCATAGCCAATTTACTCTAGCCAACCTGATGGAGCAAAATCACGAGGCAAAAAAAGGGGTCAGGAAATTCACATCACATCATAAGCACTAACAAAACATCCACAATACCAACACAATGGCAACACAATGGCAATATCAAGACAATGCCAATGCCAACAAGTAATAAATGTGAAATTATTGGACATCAAAGAGGTCAACTAACCTACAACGGAATAATGAATGTCATGGCACCAACACAAAACGAGAAACTTCAAAGGGGTCAATTACAATGCTAATTTCATCATGCACGACACCAAAACATTAAACAAAATGGTATAAAATTCACACGGCACCAAAATAGTTAACCAATGTGAAGTTATTAGACATCAAATGGGTCAATATGTGTCAAAGGGGATGATGAATGCCACAACACCAATACAAAATGGGGAACTTTAAACGGGTCAATCACAATGCTAATTTCATCATGTACAACACCAAAACATTAAACAAAATGGTATAAAATTTCTAAGTGCCAAAATAGGTAACAAATTGGACATCAAAGGGTCAATTAACCTCAAAGGGGATGATAAATGCTACGATACCAACACAAACAACAAAATTCCATAATGCATTGAAGTGGTATTTCGAAATCCTAGCAAAAAAGGCCAAGAAAAATCCTCCAAAATCATTGAATTCAGTAGAAACCCTAGGGATTCAAGGTCATCCAATGGTGAAGAGAAATAAAAAAAGGGGGCAACAATGATATAAATTGCAGTGTTCATTCCAAAAAAATGACAATTTTTTCTTTCAAAATCCCAGAATATGCATTTTACACAGGATCCGATTAGAGTTTCCTAGGAAACTCCACAATGAAAACACTATAAAAATCGAAATCAATATCAATTCTAGGGTGCACAAAATTAGTTTGAATCGCAACAAAGCCATGCAAAATCTCACGAAAATTGAGAGAGAGAGAGAGAGAGGGATGCTCATCGGTGAAAGTTAGAGGAGGAGAGAAGAAATCATCTTACTGGTAGTGAAGACAAATCAGCGACTTTGGAAAGGGACATGCATGTTGATAGAACAAAGCCGGAAGTGGAAACTCGAGACGGTGAAAAGTTGAAGAAAGGAAAACAGTCTCACTCGCAAGAAGGCAAACATGGATGGGGGAAATTAGATGAGGGGCTGTTATAGCCCATCTCATCTGGTGCCCTCAAAATAGGGCACCAAATGTAGGGATATTTTGGAGTAAAACTTATCCCAAAACACCCCCCAAATTATAGGCAATTGGTGCATTTGATGCACCCAATACGGATGCTCTTAATGAGTTATATGTAACAAAGAAAATAGGAAAAATATATCTGCATTATACTCCGTACGTATTCCACAAATCACTGGCCCAATACAGGTGGCTTGGTGGGGAAGCTGGTCCATGGGTACAGTCACACAACTCATTACTGCTTGTTTGTCCAAAGGCCATAGAGATTCCCTCCACCATGATGGGTTCACCTTTCTCTTCCCTTGCCCATCACACTTAGAGGTTCTTTAATGAGAAAAGTGACATTTGCATTCATAAAATGTGCAAATGCATTCTTTACATTTTGAAACAATTGAATGAATTTAAAATTTACATGAAAATTAATTTTTTAATAATAAACTCAATTCTTTTTTAAAAGAAGTGCACTCCAATGCTTACACATCTCATGACTTTTTTTCTTCTTCTTTGAGCTACACAAATCATGACTTTTTATTTATTTTATTTTTTAAAGATCTAAACAACTCATGACTTTTGACATGTTTAGTAAGCTAAGAAAAATGATATATGTAATTCTAGAATGTACAAATCTAACATATTTCTTTTGTAAAAAGTTATTATTTTAATGATTGGCATACTTTTTTTTTCTTTTTAAAATATATATATAGATGAAACTTACACATTTTAAAATTATATTTAACATATTCGCATGTTAGATATTTAGTTCTTCAAGGAATCTTATTAAATAAAATTTACAATTATAATATCTTATATAGAAGTAATGCAGGAGGATTCGAGTGAGGTGATGTTGAATTATTAGATAGTATGTTGATGATGCTGAAATATCTTGAATTGACAAATCAGTAAAAGGTTTGTTAGTAATCATGATCTTTTCCTAATTTGTAAAATTTTGAGTGTGTTTTAATATTTTGGTCATAACTTTTGATTATGGATATCAGAAACACATTTAAGACCTCAATTCGAAAAACTCTTTTCGGTGCACACATTGTTGCTTGCACAATGTGTATCTTTTTCGAGGTCAAGATTAATTGTTTTTTCTTCCGAATCTCAATTTTTAGTAATTTGTTTTCTTTTTTAGTAATATTTTATTTATTGTTTAGGAAGTAATTCTGAGTCAAATTTAAGTCAATTTTTGGTAGATTAATTTTTTTAATTCCGTATTTAATTTGGCATGATTATTGAGATTTTTCTAATTTTAATAAAATTAAGGATGATTTTTATTGGAGATTAATTTTGGACATTCTTGAATTTGATAATTTAAATTAAATATCAAAGATGTTTCTCTAAGCGTTTGGCCGATTCTCTTACATGTTTTTTTGTGACTTATCTATTAAAACTAGCATGTAGTGTCTATTCTATCCGATAGCAAGAGGCATTTAATTTAAAATGAATAATGATATGTATATATTTTGTTTATCACTAATTTATTATTTTATTTATTTTAAATTTTTTTATTTGATAATTAATATATTAATTATTATTATAATTAATAATTTAATTATTATTATAAATATATTTTTTAATATTTTTTCTTAATAATAAAAAATAATAATAAAATACTTTTAAAAAAATAAAAAAATTTAAATGATAAATTAATAATAAATAAAATATAAATGCATCATTACTCATTTAAAATAGTTTGCTTATAATTTAGTTTTTTGAATTTAATAGAACTCTTTTTGTTTTAATTGGTTAGGAAGATTAAAATTTGAAAGTCAACTAATTAGGTGGAGGCGGCGGCGATCAAAATCACCAAGTACTCTGTACCAAGTCGCTTTCGTGACTTTCGTCTCCACGTCGCTCACAATAGCTAACTAAATTCCATGTCAACTGTCACGACACTCCCCCGCTCTCCTCTCTCTCTTCCGATCCAATAATGGCCTCTTCGACTTCTCTTCCTCGATCAAACTGGAGTCCCCAGAACCTTTCCAACATCAACGAACTGGTTTTGTTTTGGAAGTGAGAGAGAGAGGGAGAGAAGATGTTGAAGGTCTCTTGCAATGTCCTCAATGATCAAATTCAAGCCCTGGCCCAATGCAGCTTCCTGAGTAGGCCTGTGGCCGGGCCTACTTTTACTCCCCTGAGAAACCCCGTCGTTTCGTGCCGGCATCTGTATAAACCTCGGGTTCTGGCTGTCTTGTCGGACGGGGGTGGAGTAGGAAGTGGAAGAGGGGCCGTCGGGTCGGATGCAGGGATGGTTCGGGTGCCGGGGTCGGGGAGCCTGGCGGAGCGGTTGAGGCTTGGGAGCTTAACGGAGGATGGGTTGTCCTACAAGGAGAGGTTCATAGTGAGATGCTATGAGGTCGGGATCAACAAGACTGCTACTGTTGAAACCATTGCAAATCTCTTGCAGGTTAGGAAAAAAAAGCATTTTTCATTCAATTGGGTTTCATTTGATTTAAACTTTTTAGTGGTTTCTGGGAAATTAAATTTTTGGGGTTTGTTGGTGATGTTGTCAGTCACATTCACGTCGGCTGGTAGATTTGTATTTGAAGATCTTACGTAGTTTTTTTAATGGATTTTTATAGGTAATTATTTTATGGGATTTTGTCAACTGGGTATCGTTGATTTTGCTTCTTTCCCTTATTTGTGTCTGTGAAAATCCGAACTGTAAAAGTTTTTCTCTTACGGGTGACACTGGCAAATTTTGGATTTGTAGTTTTTAGCAGTTGTGTATTGTTTTAAAACTGTGTCACCATATCTTGTAGCAATTGAGCGTCGAGTCCATTGAGTTTTTTTGGGGGCAAATTTCTGAGGTCTAGCAACTGGATATTTTGCATGGATTCAACTTGGTATGCTGCAGCTTGCTTTATTGATGACTTTCTCGACATCACTCCCCACTGAGACTATTGATGCTTGAATATTTTAATCTGCTCTTAATTTCCCCGTCGGGTCGTGTGCTAGTTGGGTACTTGGCTCTGCATTCACAACAATCCAGATATAGGAAATTCTCTCGTTCTCCCGCTGATGCGCTATCAAATGAAGCTGTGGTTTCCATTTCAGAAAAAAAAGATTCAATTTTGCAATTAGTCGTTCATCTTGGCACAGTGGAGAGATGCCTTTGACCTAAAATTGAAGGATAACCGGCTTCTCTCGAGAAAATCCCAATATAATTATTTCCTTCGAAATTTGTGATGCAGGAGGTCGCTTGCAATCATGTTCAGAATTTAGGATTTTCGACCGATGGTTTTGGGACGACCACCACAATGCGGAAATTGAATCTCATATGGGTGACGGCTCGCATGCACATTGAAATCTATAAATACCCAGCTTGGTGAGCTTTCCTCTTCGTCTTCTTCTTCTTACTATAATTCTGATACTGGAATTCTTACATGATAAATAAGTTTTTTTTTTTTTTATATGGGTCTATGTGATAGGAGTGATGTTGTTGAAATTGAAACATGGTACCAAGGGGATGGAAGAGTTCGAACCAGACGTGATTGGATAGTCAAAGATTATGCTACTGGTCGAGTAATTGGTAGAGCCACAAGGTGCATGTTATGCTGCTCTTTATTTTTTACTGTATTACATTTGCAAGCTAGAATTACAATGTTAATGAATATTGTGACAATAGAATAAGGGAACATTTTTTTTTCATATCATGGGGATTTTTTTCTTTTCTTATAAATTAACCGGATTTCATCTAAACTTCCTTCTCTGACATGCAAGTCCTGAGTCACATCCTTGAGGATTATTGGAAATACTGCAGAGTTGTTTTGAACCATGACAAAACTCATCAATCAATTGGTCTATAAATTCTATCCTCTCTCTCTCATGTCCTCCCATTGTTTTTCCATTTCCGTCACTTCTTGCCGGAAAATTTCTTAACCCTTTTCTTTTGTTCCTTTCGGTACTCCATTTTTCTTTTCAATTTTCCTCGTTAGTTGGGCATTCTGGTATTAGTTATCCATCTTCATTTTTTCCTCTTTCTTGTATCGTCTAAATAAATGTTTTTTTTCAGTTGATCAATCTTATTTTGATTTAAAGATTACCTTTGCGGAAGTTATTGAATATTTGCTTTCAGTTGAACTCAAGAACTTAACTTTTTAGCAGTACTTGACGTCATGTCTAACTGTCTCTTTTAATTTTTTTTTTTGTAAGTCTGTCTTATTTAATTTGAGATACATTCTCATAGTTTATCCTGTGAACCTCATGTTTCAGCAAGTGGGTTATGATGAACCAAGAAACCAGACGACTTCAGAAAGTTCGTGATGACGTCCAGGAAGAGTATTTAGTTTACTGTCCCCGTGAACTCAGGTAGGGATTTTTTGTATGCTGTAGGCCCAAAATATAGAGGAAAAATATATAAATTTTTACTGTTCATAAAATGCAAAATGTGCATGGAATATTTGCTCTTCTATTGTTGATGTCTACAACTTGACGTGGATTTGCTTGGAATATTCTATTGTCCGATTGTTGAAACATTTGGGCTTGCTTCTGTCATATGTGTGATTAGATAAGGCAGCTTAAAGTAGCTAAAAACATCATACATACCCAAAAAAAATTAATCAATGTATACACACACGCATATATATATATACTGATAAGTAAAAAAATCAAATCTAAATAAATATATTGAAATTAAAAAGAACTAATTTATGTACTGAGAAGCAGAGGAATAGATAGTTGCATATATACTGGGTATCCATAAATATTAAATATACTGTTCTTCTATGATGTACAAGGCACTAATCGATGTGGTAAACTTTCTTAGCCAACCCGAAAGAGAGCATCTTGTAATTATAGCGGAAGCAGCTGGAAATGCATTAAAATATAGAAAGATTTTTTGGGCCTAGTTTTTTAAGAGGAGAGGTGGAAGAGCCCGAATAAGATAACTCCTAACCCACCCAAAAGGAGTCCTCTAAGTATGAGATTAGGTTGTAGTTAATATAAACAGACTAGTCTCCACTGATATAAAAAAAAATGACTAAATCATTAAAAGTAAATTGAAGAATTAAATTTTCAAATGTATCAATATATATTAGCATACAGTGCTGGAAAGGCAATGTTTGGGAATTTGAATTTATCATTACAACGATAAACATTTTAATGATGCTTGAGTTCTAAGTAACAGATTGGAAAAGTAACAGTGGTACTAGGTTGTGTGATTTAAGTGTTATGCTTAATTTAATCACAGATATTTTTATTTATTTGTCTGCCGAGGAATGCAGTAGCTTTCTGCTTGAGTTGAGTGTATGTCTTTGACAAGATATTTATCATTTGGTCTTATTCCCGAACTATCAGGTTGGTTGTCCCTCACAGATATCTGTGTGGGTTCTTTTGCAAACATCGTCATCAAGTTAGAAGTTTTTATTAATAATGGCACAGTGGCTCAACCCAAGTACCATTGTGGTACACATGAGAGATGCCTTGTAGCCAGTAGAAGAAAATGATTCTTAAATCATGTAGGCTAGGACCATTAAAGTCTATAGGTATGGTCCATAAGAGAAGATTGTGAATGAAGACATTCATGAGCTCATCTGTCATCCATCTGCAGTCCTTGAAGATTCTATCATTTCTTTCAGTCCATATGCCTCAAATAAGGCACATAGGGGCCATCTTCTGCACTGCTGCAATTTGTGGGCTGCCATCTAGCCTTCTCCAAACATAGAAAAGCTCCTCTACTCTTGTAGGCATGGCCCAAGTCATTCCAACTTGACTGAAGTAAGTCACTGCACAATGCACTTACAATCTCACTGAAGTAAATTGTCCCAGTCACATAAATTATCAAGTGATCAGAAAAGATCCAGTCAATTGTTTTGGATATGTAGACACTCTATAAATGGACTCAACTTTTGACATGCATGCACATACTTATATTTCTATATCCCATGCTTTACGATTTACAGAAGAGAGAAAATGCTGAGTTAATGCATGGACTGAAATAGGTAAGCTTTGAAACACCTCTAAGGCTCTACCCCAAGGAAAACACTATTGTGTCTCAATAGTCCATTGATCATCTATACTTTCACTGTGAGGTTAAACGACTTCTTTATTAGAGTGAGACTTGCTTGGGTAACGCAGAAAATGGCAATCGATATTCTAGCCTCTTGGAGAGGCCTTCAGAGTAGCCCACAGATTGCAACAATTTGGTAGATGGTCCCATTATTTATGCCTATGGGGTGTCTTTGGAGGGAGAGGAACAAAAGAAGTTTTGAAGATTGTAAGCGGTCAATGAATGGACTTGGAACCTTCTTTTTGAATACTTTACTCCTTGAGCCGGTTATAATTGATTTTAATAGCACTAACTTTCATGAATTTCTTGTATCACTAGATTACCATGCATTGGTGATGCTCTTGTATATCCCATGTACTTGGGCTCTTGTTTATTTCTATTCTCAATAAAATTTTGTTTACTGATCAAAAATATAAACTCTTCAAGTCAGTGGTATTGCAAGGAAGTGGTGCTTACTTTTGTTATTTTATCTACTATAGCAGAAAGAGTGTGTATGCATATTAAATCGGTCTTGTTTTGGCATTTGTAGATTAGCATTTCCAGAGGAGAACAGTAGTAGCTTGAGAAAAATACCAAAATTGGAAGATCCTGCTCAGTCTTCCAAAGTGGGACTTGTGGTAAGATCATGCGGTTCATCTAAATTCTATCAACTATGAGTCCTTGATCTGAGTATGCTTTCGATCTTTCTACAGCCCAGAAGAGCTGATCTGGACATGAACCAGCATGTTAATAATGTCACCTACATTGGATGGGTTTTAGAGGTTAGTAGAAGTTACCCAGTACTTCCTCTTTTTTCTTTTTTCTTTTTTTCCTTTGGAATTGCTGTGGTCCTTTTCTAATCTATTTTGTAAACTAAATGTGATGATGATTTGAATTACTTCAAAAGCACTTCAGTACCCATGAGTTTATGATTTGAATCAAGGATAACCATGAGTTTGTGCTTTGAATCAAGAATGGTCATATGATACTCCCGAGTAGGAAATCAGGAATACTAAATAATCTGAACAATGTTCTTTTACTAAATAATCTTAACGATATTCTTTTGATGGACTCGACTTTATCATGTTTTTCTTTCTATGACAGAGCATGCCACAAGAGGTCATTGATAGCCATGAATTGCAAACTATTACCTTAGATTACAGGCGGGAGTGCCAACACGATGACATCGTCGATTCACTAACAACTGTGGAACCAGTCAAGGATGCTAAAGCAGTTTCCAAGCTTCAAGGAATCAATGGCTCTGCTGTTGTAAAAGAAAACATAGAAGATTCATGTCAGTTCTTACACTTAATGAGATTCTCAGGTGATGGGCTTGAAATAAATCGAGGACGCACCGAGTGGAGAAAGAAACCCGCCAGTTGATATAAAGTTTGGTCAGTTTTTACATTAATTGAGATTATCATGCTGTTTTTTCACATACATCTTGTTGCTTTTTCTGCTCGGAAGGAATTTTGTTGCAAATTGTTAGGAGCTAGGTTTTAAACTCATTTTATAATGATTACTGATTACCATGGCCGGCTCCAAATTGTTGGTTAGATTGAGCAATAGAAGATGTACTTGTGATTTTCTATACACACTCAAACTCTATGAATCACTTGTTATATATATATATTTTTTGATAAGTAATCAATTGTTAAAGCAGTCTATGTTGATATTTTCTTTTTTAATTTGCAAGCTCAAATGTATCTTGTTTGTTTCTGATATTTGCAAATCTTGATATGGATAACTATTAACCTTCATTTTCGGCTTAGTTTTAGATGGCCATTGTCGCCAATGGCTCCGACTGATCAATGCAACCTCTCCTTAATTTGTCAACGCAGAAACATCCTTTGCAATATAGATATGATGGAAATAGATTGATTTTATATATCACCCAGCTTCAATGTATCCTTGCATATTAAGGATTTGAAACGCTCACACAATCTACAACTCAGACGTATAAAATTATAATGTTTTGCATCACCTAAGTTGATTTACGTTGCTTACTTCGAATCAAAACCATAAATACTTGAGAACAAAATAGGCATTTAGCTCTGCCTCATAATAAAAATATTGCACTCAGAACCTCCAAGCTAAAATCAATATGATACTCGTTCAGCACACTAGCTGATTGTGGGAGCTTAGTTCGAGCATTGGCATTGGATTAGCTATCCACCAGTTTCTTTCATATTTTAGAGAATATGAGCTAAAGTGAGCCCACATTGAATTAGCTAAAAACTTTTCATCTGAATTTTTAGCTACAGTAAATCCATTCCATTTTTCATATATGAAAAGAACTGTAGCTTTTCATACTGATTATTTTATGATTTCCTTCCCGCGACCACGCATTTTCTTTCCATCCAAGCAGTGCCTTTTCCTCACCAGGTCATCCCTGTCGGCAACTCATCTCCATCGCCAGCTCCTCTCCGTCACCAGTGAGGTTTCCGTCGTCGTCTCCCTTCATCTTCTCCACTCTAGTGCTCGTGCTTTTTCTCTCCAGGTACATCTCTATCTCGTCATTTTCTCCACACCATTTACCTTCCATTGACAAATTGGGGCTACGATTGGTTTCTATTCTTCGTTTGGGGTAAATGATTCAAATCCCTAACAAGATGCAAAAGAGCTATAGGGCTATTCTTCATTTAGTTTCTATTCTTTGTTTGGGGTAAATGTTTTTTTTTTTTGCCTTGTTCAATCTGAATGCTCATGCTTGAATCTAGTCCCGATTCTCTACAATTAGCATTTTGTGTTAAACTTTGTTTGATTTTTTCTTTGTCTGCAACTTTTTGTTGGGTTTCTGTTTATTATTTTCGGTAAGCAGGTTGGATTTATTGCATTTTCTACCATTTTGTTTTGTGGGTTTCTGAGTAAATATATATTTCTCTGTTTTTTGGGGTTTTGTTGATACTAAATATATATTTCTCCGTTTTTATCTGAGTGACTTTGTAGGTCTACTGCATTTTCAACTGATTGTTTACTTCACTTGATAGTTTATTCCAGTGAAATGCATTTCTGTATTGACGTCCAGCCCTGTCGTTTTGTACATTTTCAAAATTTGAAGTCCAAACCTGTCGTTTTGTTTATTTCCTTCAACCCACAAATCTCCATTATAAAATGCATTCGTTTAGTTACCGTTTCATAGTGGACCTCAGCTATTGTAATAAAGTGGACCTCAGCTAAAAAGTGTAAAAAAAAATTACTCAAGTTTTTGGTTTCTTTTATCCTGTTTATAATGCGTCGCTTCATTTTTGTGGTAAGCATAATTGGTCAAACATAACCAATTGCTTGTAGGACTAACACCATTCATATACAAATCTGCTTTAGAAATATCTTCAGCTTTGTCAATTGGGTGTGGCTCTTATTCTAGTTCATGTACCATCATCTTCCTTTAGTTTGAGCTTAAATTATGCGTACTTAAAACCTTTAAAATCCGTGACTTTGGATATCTGAGCAGTGAAGCCAGCCATTGCAGTAATATTTTCACCTTGTCTTCATCATTGGAGCTTAAGCAAATCTTTTGGTTATGTTTGGTTAGGATTGGAATTCCTTAGGATTTGAAATTTTGTTTGTTGTACGATCAGATTTGTACATGTTTGTCTAGGTATTTTCTTTTCATAAATCATATTGCTCATTCTATAGTGTGTAAATTAATCAGGTTGGTCATCTAATAATAACCAATTACCTTGCTGCCAGTCAAATGAATTAGGAGTGTCATGTTCGAACATCATATCAACTCTGCCAATTGTGGGCAGCTTATTCTATGATTTCAAATTTTGATTGTGGATTGAATGGGTAACTAAACAAATGCATTTTATATCATGTCATGTCATGTTTTTTTTTTTTAGGTGGCTCTATGCTTTTTTTTTTCTTTTTTTTTTTGTGGGTTTTGTTATTTTGGATCACAAATATTGGTGTTTGTGAATGTGGGCAGGAACTCTATCTCTATCTCTATCTTTTTTTCTTTCTATTTCTCTTTCTCTTAGGGAATCAGAAGTATAATGACAGTTACTTGTTAATGGATATCATCAGGAAATGCTAATGGACTGTTTGATTAATTTAGCTACTTCACTTGCCTTGGATCTGTGTGATAAAGTTTAGGTGCTTGCACATATGAGCTATTACTTTAACATCTAATTAATGGTTTTGAGCTTTGGAACATTGCAGATGCAGGCATTGTTGTGGTGCTATTTGAACATTGTAGATGCAGCCACACATCTACTTCTGTAATTTAAGACTTGCTAGTTCTCTGCCTTTGGAAATATATGCAAGGTCACATATAATCTTATTCGGGTCCTTCCAACTGTTTTGCATTTTTGTATAAATTATTCTAGTCTGAGGCATTAATGGTTTTGATATTCCCCAATAATCTGTCGGACAAATGGCATTTGATCGATTTACATATGGCTACAAATGGCAGTGTTGGATTATAGCAGGCAATTATGAATATACTTTTCACAAACTCCTGGATTATGAAAATAAAATAAAAAAGTATTTAAAAATAATAATAATAATAAAATAAATATAAATAATAAAAAATAATAATATTTTATTATTATAAAGAATATGATAGCTAATCCAATATAAACTTTAAGTTGATTAGTTAAAAGATGAAAAGTTGCATATTTATCATATTTTGAAGATTGGGATGACCAATCCCAATGCAAGTTTTTAGTTCTATTCCATTGCGAAAGTTCAGCCCAGGAACCTAAAAAAAATTCCCTTAAATGAGTGAGTTCTATAATATTTACTATCTACAATACGATCCATAAAGCTAAAGTGAGCTCAATTAAAATCCCAAAACAGAAGGGATTAGAATTTTTGCTTCCTCAAGATCAATGACTTCTAAAAGCGATTAATTTGTTTACACAAATTATCTTACCTCATCTTATTTGATCTAAACTCTCAAAATAAAAATTAAAAAAAAAAAACATTATAACAATATCGTGTTTAGTTGCTGTTTTCAACTTGTTTCTTTACTTGTATATAATATATATATATATATATATAAAACATGAATTCAACTTTTTAAAATTTTAAATAAAAATAATATTTTAATAATATTATATTTAACTTTCAACTTTTATCTAATTTCATTATCTCATCTGTGTAATCAAATGAGACCAACTTGTTTGGTACGTGAAAAGTAACCAAATGATATATATCATTACTATTCATAAACTACTCATCATTTTTTACTATTATTCCCTACTTTTCATAGAGCATCTAAAACCATCATCTCAACATCTAAACGTATCGTAAAGCATAATCTGAACGTAGTTGCCTAACTTCCAAAAATCCCATATTTCTAATTTTAATATGCATACAAAAACTGTGCGTGCACACATAATATATAAGGGTAATGCTACTTGTTCCTACTTGGGATAGAGATCCCCATTTTTATTTTAAATCTTTATTTTGTTTTTAGGTTTTTTACATGATTATTTTAATATCTTAAAATATTTTTTAAAAATACAAACAAATCACTACATTATTTAAAAATACTTATTTAAAAATTATATGAAAAAAAACTACAAAAAAAAATTAAAATGAAAACCTCCCTAGTAGGAATCCCAAGTAGGGACAAATAGCATTTTCCAATATATAAAATCATGTATAACTTGCAGATGGATTCTCTAGACAAACCTCCTATCTTCAGCTGCTCAAATTCTCCTTTAATGCTAAAGATTTTAACTTGCAAACAATCTGAACATTCCATTTTCAAAGCAAATGTCATGTTGATCCATTGAATCCATGGGGTCCTGAAGCTACCAAAAATTAATGATTTGATGATCTATTGCCATTAGGTAGAATTAAAAGAAAACTTTATACAAACAACCATGCATGGCCCATGCATACATACACAATAAATCATCATACGTAGGTGGTTAGGTGATTAATTTCAACACGCTTAGTACTTTTTGAGGTAACACATGAGAATTAAGATTGGTACTTTTTGATCAGCAGCTCGAATATGGCTTGGATCCATTTTTCTTTTTCATTTTTTCCAAGCGAGCATATGAAAATCAACTGTTTATCGCAATATAATTTCTTGCCTGTCTGCGTGATTTATCAAAGATTTTGGTACTATACAAACCGTGAAATTTATGATCATCTGTCTAACATGATTCATTGCAACTCACAGTTCATGTTATATTTTAGAAGCTTGGAAAAATAGGTTAATACACACATACATAGTCTTGCACTAAATGCTTGCAATGACATGTAGATTTTTTAGCCCAATATTTAAGACTTTCCTGTTATCCTAAAAAGTAGCGGAAGAGCCGTAATTCGTATGCAGTTCATACAGAATAAAACCTGTTCCTTCTCGAGGGAGGACGAGCATAACGAAACAGGAAAAGCGTGTTAAAGGGACGAGGGAGGTCCAAAAATTTGATCAATGCATATCAGCTAGCTAGCTAGATAAACTTTTAACTCAGGCCACCTGCTCCAACCTCTCAACTTAATTACATAGTCCAATCTATTTGATCATTCCACTTATAGTTACAGTACTTATTATCTAATCCACAGTCTGACACATTTAATTCTTTTATATATATTTAACGAAGTCACCAATTATATTTAATTTCATTCCCATTTCCCAAGCCAAAATAGTAACAAATGGTGCCATCATTTTCACGAGTTGCACTATAAATTGGGAGCAGCCCGCCTTGAAATGATTATCTCTATGCAAAACAATACAGCTAATATATAGACAAAATATGGAGAAAACTACTAAGGCATCTCTCTTTCTGGTTCTGATCTTTGTTATGGCATTTCTGAATGGTAGTACTGAAGGAGCTGGAAGAAATATATATGATGATCATCATGATCATGATCATGTGGAGGCAAAGAAAGGTACTGATGATCAGGTCTACAAACCCCAGTTCTTTTGGGGCTGGGGCTTAGGGCTTCATTGGCCATTTTTGGGCTGGGGCTTAGGTTTTCCAGGTGGTGGCCTTCCTGGTGCTGGTGCTGGTGCTGGACCCTTCAAAGGATTTCCTGGTCTTGGAATTCCTGGTTTGGGTCCTTTTGGGGGTTTAATTCCTGGTTTCGGAGGAAAAGGTGATGGACCCGGGCCGGATGTTCCTAAAGCTGATATTGAAGCTGGAGCCAAATCTCCATAACCCGTTAATTAATAATGGAGCTATACCATGCATGCATATATGCATGTTGTGGTCATGATCAAAGTAAAAAAATAATCAACCTTGAAATAAATGTTCAGTCATCCGATCGATCTATATATATGTACTGGCTTGTGCTAAGTAATGTTATATGAGTACTGAAATAAATGTGCTTAATTTACACCTCTGATATCTCTCTCTCTCCTCGCTTGCCAATTATCAAAAAATAATACTATATATATTTACAGTTTTACTTATAATTTTATTTACAAGACTGTCATTTTATTAGTTATTTTTTAAATTTAGATTTTGAATATCAAATTTTATAATTTTTCACATATCAATAATTGACGTATGGAGAAATTTTTGAACATTTTTCATTATGAAAACAATTATCTTGGCAGAAAAGAACAAAAAAATGGGTCCTGCGCAAAAGTTGCATTGGGATAAAGTAGCACTGGAGAGAAAACATAGCATTGGGATAAAGAACGTGCTCTCCACTTGGACCTGTTACAAACTCCATAGTGTTGCTTTATGATAAAATAATGTAATTAGAAAACTCTAAAGAACATGTGAGTTCTTGTTTATTTTGGTGAAATATTACTACCACAAGGCTCAGTGGTAAGGGAGTGTTTTTTTAAAAGGAATGACTAATAACTACTACTTGACCAAGCATGCCCCTTCGTCTTTAATTGAAACATTATACCATTCAAACTAATAATTGTCAGTTGATGAGTCACAAGTTAAGAGTTATGATATTTTACCATGTACCATTTCATTCTCCATAAATAAATTATGAAACGAATTTCATTATTCTATTCTTCCATATTTTCAGTCTCATATAGAATTTTGTAAAGAAGTTTTGAAGAAAAAATTTCAGAATCGTTATTTGCAGTTGATAATTTATTGTCTCCTAGAGATGATGGTCAATTGCATTACTTGTATCCGGTAGCAAACTTTTTTGAGTGGGAGTGATTATCATATTAAAAATAGTATTCTATACGCCTTAAAATTTGTTTATTCTCTAGATTATTATATCCGCTCAACTTTCTTCAACACTTTTCTGCCAACATAAAAAGAGCAGTAGTACGTTATTACTGTTTTGGACTGATTTAATTATATATATGATGTATCCTTAGTTAATATACAATTAATCTAGCGCTTCTTATAATATATTTATATATATTATTAGTACTTACTAACATTGAGTTTGAATTAGGTTTCTTGTTATGATCGATCCTTACATCCGAGGTAACTGAATTAGCTGTAAGTTAATTCGTTCAGTAGTCGATCGGTGTAGCATAGAATAGTATAAGGTTCTTATAAGGTGTCTAACTTGAAAGTACCGTCTTTAATACTTGAGTGTCTAGTTCCTGCATGGTGTAGTGATTTTGGAAGGCTAGCTCCAAGGCCGGCTCAATAAGTTACGGATTTAAGGCAAAATTTATGATTGAGATATTTTATTTTTTTATTAAAGTAAAATTAAATTAATTAATTTAATATTTACATTACATTTTTATTTTAAAAAAATATTTATCGTTTGCCAAATAAAATTATTAATTAAGATTTATTCTAACTTTTCAATTAATAACTAACTTAATTTTTATTAAAAAAAATCACAATTTAGAAAATGTTTTATCAAACCTAGCTAATAAGACGTGCTTTTGAGTTTTAGGAGTCGTTTGGGAATACACTGTTTTTATGTATTCTCACATATTTTTAAATTTAATTTTTTTTTCCTCACTCAAAATCTAATAAAACATCTTAATTTAAATTATTTCACTATCATACTAGATATTTTAAGGTATTCTTAATATTTAAAAGAGATCTAAAATCAATTATAATAATTATCATTAATAAAGTTCATATAAAAGATAGGCCATTGCCTCTTCAAAGGATCATACAAAATTTTTTTATGAACATTCAAAAATTAGATTTTGTTATTTATAATTCTCACATTATATATTAAATTAATAATGATAAAAAAATAAATATATTCTTATAAATAGAATACTTGAAACAATTATTATATGAGATACTTTTAAAACTAATAATGACATATAATATCTATTTAATAATTTTGTTCTCTTATTAAATTAATTAATTTTTTTAAATAATTTTTTTAAAATTATATTTTAAACATTTTGAAAAGAAGTCTTTTGCCATTAGGGGGTCTTAGGTAATTGCTTAACTTAAGCATTTTGCCATTAGAGACCTTAGGCAAATATCTAACTTCCCTAAGACAAGAGCTGGCCCGGACTAGCTCATGTGTAGCCAAGCTTGAAATTATGATAGTATTAACCCTATAAAAAGTCAGTTCGATATTCCATCATATATTAATCGCATTCTCCAAATAAACTAAGTGGCTAGCTAGCTAATTCTAAAAGAAAAAAAAAAATATATATCTTATCCATCGATATTCATCATTTTAACTATTACTCATTCGAAAGGGAAAACATTAATTAACTAGTTTTTTAATTTTTTGATACCACATACTGAGTGGATCATCGAAAAATATGTAGATCATGATTAAACCCAAAAACTCTGGAAAGAAGATAAGTGATCAATCTTATAAGCACTACAACAAATTTATTTTTCTATGGAGGAAATTTTTTTAGAACAGTTTTTTATATTTGACTAGGCCAATGGCCTGCATCAAAATTAGCTAGTTCACTATAAAAATCTGCTTATTTACGATAATTTAATTTCAATGAGATGAATATTTCATAAATAATTTATCACCTAATTAGCTTAATTCTCTTGTAGTGGCTTTTCTAATCTATCTGATCCTCACAATTAAGTTCTTTAATTTCCCAACTATATTCATTAATTAATCCAGGCATGGGGACTGGGGTCATAATTCCCAACGAAATCACTTAATATATTATTCCCATTTGTGCCTACTAGAGGATTCAGAACAACCTAACAGCAAAACATATAAAGAAACATGGCCTATCAAAATAATTAATTTCATGATATTAACTTACCAATGCATTTAACTTCAATATTCCCAAACTAAGTAAAAGTGGCACTGCCCTGGTTTTCACGAGTTGAACTATAAATTAGGGTGTCGTTGGAACAATCATCTTCACTCGCTCATTAGCACATGAGTATAGCATAATCGAGACAAATATATAAAGATTGCTATAGAGAAGACAACTATGAAAACATCGTTCTTTCTCGTTTTGATCTTTCTTTTAGCATTTCTCAGTACTAATATAGGTAGTACTGAAGGATCAAGGAATGTGCCAAAGAAAGATCATCATGATGAAGTCTACAACCCTCAGAATTTCTTTGGATTTCCTGGAGGCTTCGGTCCTTTCAGAGGAGGTCCTGGTTTCGGTGGCTTTCCTGGTATGGGATTCCATGGCGGCTTCGGTCCTTTCAAAGGCGGTCCTGGTTTCGGCCCTTTCGGAGGGATTCCTGGTTTCGGAGGCGGCCCTGGTAAAGGTGATGGACCCTTTCCTAAAGCTGCTATTAATGGAGGAGTTGGAGGCAAATTATCTCCATGACCAAAGGAAGCCAGTATTTCAAGCATGCATAGATGCATGTTTCTATGGGGTTTTATATAAAACTAAATAAATATAATGAGCTTACCTTGAATGGGCATATTTAGTGTTTTGTTTGCGGTTGTTCAGTCATCTTTTAATGTAGCTTGTGCTACGTAGTAGTGTAATGTGCATGCATAATTACTGAAAGAAATGCGCTTTAGCCTATATATATAACAATAATTTTTAAAATAATATGCTCTCTCTCTCTCTCTCTCTCTCTCTCTCGGCATGCAGTTTTTCATAATTCCAAATATATATATATATATATATATATATAAGAGAGGCAGCTAGCCAAAAACCAACATTTATAAGAAAAACTAGATCAGTTTTAATCTAAACCAGCATCCATACAACTCTATGGAACGACAAACTTCGACATGCCCGCTAGAAGTTAGTATTTTTTTTTTTTTTTTTTGAGAAAAGATTAATGGCTTTATTAATACTCTTCAGAGTAAAGAATGTATACAAGAGAGAGAGAGAGAGAGAGAGAGAGAGAGTCCTCTAAAAGAATACTCTCCTCAAAGAGATTAGAGCAGTACTCTTAGCCAAAACATCATGAGTCCTCCCCTTATGGTTTAAACTTTACAGGGCTTCCTGCACCAAGGCTCTTAGTTGGCTCCTGGAAATTCCTTAATCTTTTTCTAAACATCTGATGACAATGAGCAACATTATTGGTACTCCTTTGCACATGCATTACAGACCTGCAGACTTGCACCGCCCAACAATATAGTCTTAATATCTCTTATAACCAGACCAACTGAACTCCACTTTTTCCTCAACGGCGCGCTATTGATAGAATTTGTTATAGGTTGTGATATTAAATATGTGAAATTTATTAAATGTGAATTATTATTTATTTCATGAAACACTATCTCAAAGAGGTGCGTTGGTCTAGTGGTAATTAATATTAATTATAGTGGTAATTAATATTAGTATGTGCTCAAAAAATAAAATGATAAAGAAACCACGTGGCCGTTACACTTTAAAGTTTTAATTTCAAAAAGGCATTTAATTAATAACCCAAGGAGCGCGTGGGCCAAGTCCAAAGAAGCACAATGCTTGATTTGAATGGATATAATATTTGGCGTGGACTGAAGAAGCACCATGGCCGAACAGGCCCGTGTGAAGCCCACTTGAATGGGTGTAATGCTTCAAAATAAATTCAATAGAAATATTGAATAAATGAATTAATATAACATATATTAATGTGAATTATATAATTAAATAATTAAAAAATATATTTTTATGATTAATGATAATAAATTAGATAATAATTCCATTATTAACTTATATTATTATTATATAAAAATAAATTATTAAATTATTAAAAAAAGTTATAATATATATATATATATATATATATATATATATAAGAATTCAATCCATTTAGTCTGGTCTGGTCTGTTTTTTTCAGTTCAGATCAAACTCCTTGCACCCCTACTCATTACCCCAAAAAAGCTAATGTAATGGCCTAGTGCGCGCAATCTAATGGGAGTGAGGTTCTCATTATTATATTGTTATGATCCCTAACCAACTCATGTGAAAGTGCACATGAAATGGTGCATCGTCTTGCATGGAATGAACAAAAAAGCATCAACATCTGAAGAAAGTTCAAAGTTCACTGGTCCACACAGCAGAGCAGAAAAATGTGGTGCTTGATGCATGCTAGCTAGGGGAATAACATTTGTAAGGGTCATGGCGACCATGCCCTTCGAATTAGATAAAAGAAATTAATGAAAGCTAAAGCAAGTAGCCATGCACTAGCCAGGCCTTGATCACTACCTCTCTTTAGGCTAAGAAAAAGGAGCAAATTCAAGTGCTTGAGCTTTTAAATCCTCAATCACGAGAATTGTACAAGGACTTAATTAGAGTAGAAAGTCGTACGGCCAGCATGTGAACACGTTATAGCATTTAGTTGGAGATTGTATTAGAGCGGAATATCGAAGGTCGTTTATATATAATATGAATGTCATAGATGACTTATACTCCAAGCTTAATTTAGTCATTCCAATATCAAATAATTAAGGGTGGGATATGGGTTTAGCGTTAAGGTCTTTTGGTACTGATGCATTAATTACTAGGCTTTGAATTAGTTAGGGGATCTTTTAGCTCTTCTAGTATTTAGATATGATATAATTTTATTTCTTTTATTTGTTTTTTATGTTTCAATGTCGACCTCGTTAGGATCATTAGTTTCATGTATATGAGAAAGAGAGAGAGAGAGTATAGCAAAAGCGCCTTTATTTTAGTTCTAAACTATTACATAACACAAACCACATCCATGCATGGTACATAATCTCCCCACCCCCCCCCCCCCCCCTTTCTTTTTATGCTCCAACCTTATATATGCAAGGCTTCTTATTTGGATGGTTATATAGGCGCGTTACTCTTGGTTTTACTTAAAAACACATATATATGCTAGACAGCACATAGACATGATGGAATCGATTATGTTATGGGTCACCATGTTGGTGATCATCATGGCACCCCCCGTCACCTTTGGAATGGTCTTCATGGCCGCCATCTTTTTTATGATCATGCTTGCAAGGTTTAGAGCCATCATCACCATCTTTAGGGCCACCGGGCTTTGGGATATTGCCTCCATAACCAGGGTATCCTCCATATAAAGGACCATATCCAGGGAACAAAACACAGTACGGGACTCCATACGGGGGCCATGATCTATAGAAAAGAGATTCGCCATTATAAGGTGAACCATAGGAGGACTGGGCATGATCATTAGAGCTGTAAACCTGATCGTCGTTGTTTGGCTGATCATCAGTCTGCATGCCTCCTCCTTCAGTACTTCCGACCAAAAATGCCATCAGAAAGAGAACCGAAACGAGCGCCGCTTTGATAGTAGTAGTTTTAGCGCTTTCCATCGTAATGATATTCTAAGTTTCAATCTCTGCTAATTTTTGGATTCATGGAAGAGAAATGCTTCAAGGCTATCCTAATTTATAGTGGGAGTTTTGAAAACGATGGCATTTTTTGTTACTTGTTTTGGCAACGAAATTAAATGGTCTCTGCACTTACGAAAATCATTATGCACAAAAACTAAATCTACAGATCATATACTCTATACCATATATATTGCAGGGCCCCTAATTAATTAATTCAATGGTACTAACTAATTGGAAAAATAGTTTAGCTATTATTAAATTAAAACAAAAATAAATTAACAATTTGATGTAACTTGATATGATATGTACGACACAATCAGATTCCAGAATTATATTTTATTATAAAATATATTTAATAAATTTTATGAAGCCCGTTAGTTCAATGTTGGTTTAGTACTTTATATAATCAATTTTGTTCTATCATAAGTATGGAATCGCGTGTGATCAAATGGCTTAGATCTAGTTGTACGTGCAAATTCAGCGCATGCTGCATCATGCGGATCAGATCATCATATATATAGAAGGTTATCCATGCATTGTCTCACGGCTGAATTAATAACATATAACATCTGCCAATTTATGTGAATTATTCTTAATGTAACACGTAGTACGCATGCAACCTCAAATAGATCACTTGATCATGTAATTTACTGCCACGTATTTCCCATAAAAGAATGGAAAAATTTACCCCGGCCGCTGGAATTCCCCGCGGGGTCAGCTCCTCATGATCCAATGCTTGAATCACTATAAAAAAAAATTGCTTATTTATGATTAGTTATTTTCTACTAAAATAATTATTTTTTGTTAAAATAAATTTATTTTTACAACAAATAATCATTTAATTTACTATAAATAATCTGTCATAAATACTCATTTTTCTTGTAATGAATTAAAATATTAAAAAAAATAAGAATAGATCGATCGGAGTACTAATCTTCCCCTAAAAGAGGAAATCAGAGATGAAAGAGATAGTGTACGTACGTGTATATGTATAAATATAATATATATATATATATATAATCGTGATTTTTAGATCAGGACTCCCCTTAAAGGAAATAATTAAATTACCGTTGTCACTACAAAAATAAAAACCTTACTTCCGACGATCAAAGTCGCCGGAAATACTGTACAAAATCACCGAAATTATTGAATTCCAGCTAAGTCCCGTCGCCCAACAGTAGCCGCTGTTAATGAGCCAAGTAAACGTTTTTACGGCTACAGTCAAAATTGAAAAGAATTAATACTTCTTGCTGCGACAAGAAATCGCCGCAAATAAGCTAATATTGGTCGCAAAAATACTTGTTAAAATAACGTGTTCTGGCCTTCTATAGTTTTTATGGTGCCAGAAATGCTTAAATCAATTTTTTTTCCCCTATTTTGTGTTTCGTGGTCTTTTTTTCTTGATATTTATCTATTTTATGATAGGTGCTTGCTAAAAAATCAAAAAATGCTAGATTTGGAAAATTTTATATTTACTTGCCAATGTCTACACATAATTCAAATATCAAAAAATATCATGTGATTTGCATACACGACGTCTAAGTTGTCTTGAAGTTGGACAACCAAGTACTTCAAATAAAGAATTGGTAAATGATAGAATCCTATATTCCAAAAGTATCATACCAAACTGGAAGAGTAAATGTGAAGTTTTGAATAACAATCCTCTTAATAAAAAAATCATCCAAATTCAAAGCCTCCTTCGTTCTTCAGCTCTACCATTCAAATTCTACCCTACTAATGAAAATCTTGGTGTTTTAGAACCTCCATTTCTCCAATGAACTGCACAAAACAAGCAGATAACTTTGAGGTCGATCTTAAGTAGCATTTGAGTTTCTAAACAATATGGAGAATTAGAAAGATAATGGTACTCACTCTGGTGTTGGTATTTGAAATTCTGGGTAATTGGTAGCAAGAAATTCAGATATCTGTTGGATTGTCATGCCATCTGACGAACAAATGTACATTCCTATCCTTTCGCATTAGGAAACTCAAAAGAGAAAAATATATGCTCTGGCCAAGTCATCTAGATGCACCATTCCTGAAGATGCAATACTGGCAAGAAAACTATATGCACCCTCGTTACCTGCAGAGATATATGAAATTGAAATTAGTTCATTTTGGTATAATTTGAGAATGTGCTTCCAAGATCTAAATAATAATTATTTAAAATATATAATAAATGAGACAGTGAAACACGTAGGGACGTTTTTGTATATAAGATTAATTGTCAACAAGAAAGTAGTTCTATGATCTTATCCATAAAACGTAAGTTGGTCTACTGTCAACAGAGAACTAAATATAAAGCTATAAAAGAATTCAAATGACAACAAAAGAGCGAGTGTAACTACAGAGCATGTAATTAAACTACTTGCAGGAGAATCAATATAGATAAATATGTAATGAATTTAGTGGAGGGACGGCAGCCGCCCCCTGTCCCACCACTAAATAATGTGAATGACCCCACCACTATTATATTAAATTTGTATAGTAACTTGCATAGTGACTTGCATAGTAACTTGCATAGTAATTTCAAAGCCTATAAATAGGGGCTTCAGTTGTAATGAAATTCATAAGAAAATATAGAGAGAAAGAAAGTTTCAGTTCTTAAGAGTTTCAGAGAGAGTTTCTTATTTCTCTTTTACAATAGTAGTTCCTTTCTTTAAGTTTCATAACACGTTATCAGCACGAAGGTTCTACCAATTCTGAAGCTAGTGGCCTTATTCCTCTGTAAGTTTTTCAATATATTATTTGAAGTCTTTAATATATTTTATTGATAATTATCTGTGTGAATTTATAAATATATTTTTTGAGATACACATATTTATTTCATTATTTATATATGTAGAAAATGGCAAATCTTACAAAATTGAAATTTGTTGCTCTTGATATATCTGGGAAAAATTATTTATCCTGGATACTTGATGCTGAAATACATCTTGATGCAATGAACCTGGGAGAAACTATTAAAGAAGGAAATCAAGCATCCCTGCAGGAACGTGCTAAAGCAATGATTTTCCTTCGCCACCATCTTCATGAAGAATTGAAAACTGAATATCTCACGGTAAAAGATCCCTATATTTTGTGGAACAGTTTAAGGGAGAGATATGAACACCAGAAGACTGTTATCCTCCCAAGAGCTCACTCTGAATGGATGCACCTGAGGTTGCAAGATTATAAAAGTGTTAGTGAGTATAATTCCGCACTTTTTAAAATAAGCTCAGTATTAAAATTATGCGGTGAGAAAATCACCGATGAAGATATGCTAGAGAAGACTTTTACTACATTTCATGCCTCGAATGTGCTCCTGCAGCAGCAGTATCGAGAGAAAAAGTTCAAGAAATATTCTGAACTTATATCATGTCTTCTAGTAGCTGAGCAAAATAATGAGCTCTTATTAGAAAGCCACCAGTCACGCCCTACTGGCTCAATATCATTCCCTGAAGTGAATGGTAATAGGTTTGCATCATTCCCAGAAGTGAATGGTGCATCCTTTAGAAGAAATCGGGGGCGTGGACGTGGACGTGGTAGAAGAAATTATAGAAATGTTGGTCATAGAAATGACAACATTAAAAGGGATATACCATATCACCAGAAGTGGTACAATTCAGAAAGGGGTAAAAATCCCCAGAATAATTCTTCAAAGAAAAGTGAAGAGGTGTGCCATAGATGTGGAATGATTGGACATTGGTCACGTACCTGTCGTACGGCCAGGCACTTAGCTGATTTATATCAAGCTTCTATTAAAGGAAAGAATAAAGTGCATGAAACAAATTTAGTAGAACCATCAGATGATTTATTAGATTCAGTAAATGTAGACGTTACTCATCTTGATGTATCTGATTTCTTTAATCATCCTGATGGTAGTATTGAACACTTAATTGGAGATGGAAGTGTTCCACTCAATTAATGTATTTTCTTTCTATCTATAATAAAAGTTTTTATATATTTTGTAGAACCATGGATCACATTGATGAGCATTTTATCTCTGAGTTGAATGATAAAGATATATGTCTGGCTGATAGTGCTACAACTCACACAATTCTCAAAGAAAAGAAATATTTTCAAAATCTAACACTGAGTAAAGCCTATGTCCATACCATATCAGGTTCATTGGATTTAATTGAGGGCTCCGGAAGAGCTTATATTGTGTTGCCTAATGGCACCAAATTTTGTATTGATGATGCTCTATTCTCTTCACAATCCAGAAGAAATTTATTAAGTTTCAAAGATATACGTCGTAATGATTACCATATTGAAACGACCAATGAAGGCAGTAAAGAGCATCTTCTTATTACTAAAACAATATCGGGCCAGAAGCTCGTTTTAGAAAAACTGCCTGCTCTATGTTCTGGATTGTATTATACAAAAATGAGAACAATTGAATCATATGTGGTAATGCACCAGAAGTGCATTGACCCTAAAGTATTTATGAATTGGCATGATCGCCTTGGACATCCGGGTTCTATAATGATGAGACGAATTATTGAAAATTCACATAGGCATCCCTTAAAGAATCAAAAGATATTTCTACTCAATGAATCTCCGTGCTCTGCATGTTCACAAGGTAAGTTGATTATCAGACCATCTCCCTCAAAAGTCATTGTTGAATCTCCATCCTTTTTACAAAGGATTCACGGAGATATATGTGGGCCTATTCATCCATCAAGTGGACCATTTAGATATTTTATGGTTCTAATTGATGCATCTAGTCGATGGTCACATGTTTGTCTTCTTTCCACTAGAAATGTTGCATTTGCTAGACTTCTTGCTCAGATAATTAAACTACGAGCACAATTTCCTGAGTATCCAATTAAGACCATTCGATTGGATAATGCAGGTGAATTTTCATCTCAAGTTTTTGATGATTATTGCATGTCAATAGGAATAGATGTTGAACATCCTGTTGCCCATACACACACACAAAACGGTTTAGCTGAGTCTTTGATCAAAATGCTTCAACTAATCGCTAGACCTTTACTTATGAAATCAAGACTACCTATTTCTGTTTGGGGACATGCTATACTTCATGCAGCATCTCTAATTCGCATTAGACCATCTGCATATCATAAATATTCTCCATTACAGCTTGCATATGGTCAACAACCAAATATTTCTCATCTTCGTACTTTTGGATGTGCTGTATATGTTCCAATTGCACCTCCGCAACGTACAAAAATGGGTCCTCAACGTAGACTTGGGATATATGTTGGTTTTGATTCTCCATCCATTATTAGATACCTTGAACCCCTTACAGGGGATATGTTTAAAGCACGTTTTGAGGATTGTCATTTTGACGAATCAAATTTTCCGTTAATGGGTAAAGAAAAGTCGGTGCCTGAAGCACGACAAGATATTACTTGGGATAATAAGACCCTGTCTCATTTTGATCCTCCTACAAATGAATGTAAAAGGGAAGTTCAGAGGATTATTCATTTGTAAAATGTTGCAAATCAATTACCGGATGTATTTACTGACACTAAAGGTGTAGTAAAATCTTATATTCCTGCTGTTAATGCTCCAGCAAGGATTGAAGTCCCTGAAGGACAAATTGTCAAAACAGCAATAGGTGAATCTAAAATACGCCTGAAGCGTGGAAGACCTATTGGGGCAAAAGACAAAATTCCCAGAAGAAAAAGAATACAAAATGAATTTGGTGTTCCTGAAGAACACGTACCCACAATACAGGCTACAAATATAATTGGTGCTCTTAAAGAGTTCAAATCTTCTATTCCAGAACCTCCTGAAGAGGAAACTCCTGAAGAGTATAAATCTCCTAAAAAGGGACCTCCTGAAGAGGTGTGTCATGAAATGTTTTCTCCTGAAGAGGAACAGGTACCTGAAAATAATGAGATCTCAATACATTTCATGAAAACTGGAGAAATTCTGGATAGAAATAAAACTGTTGTCGACAACATATTTTCATATAAAATGGCCCTTGACATTACCAGAAGTAATGAAGAAAGTGAGCCAAAAAGCGTCGAAGAATGTCGACGTAGAAATGATTGGCCAAAATGGAAAACAGCTATTGAAGCTGAATTAAATTCGCTAGCAAAGCGAGAAGTATTTGGACCTGTTGTCCAAACACCGAAGGGTGTAATGCCTGTTGGATATAAGTGGGTATTTGTACGAAAACGTAATGAGAAAAATGAAATTGTGCGGTACAAAGCACGGCTTGTCGCACAAGGTTTCCTGCAGAAACCCGGGATTGATTATGAAGAAACATACTCTCCCGTTATGGATGCAATCACATTTAGATTTTTGATTAGTCTGGTTGTTACAAAAGGATTAGAAATGCGGTTGATGGATGTGGTCACTGCATATTTATATGGATCCTTAGACCATGATATATATATGAAAATCCCTGAAGGATATAAGATGCCTGAAGCATCTACAAGTACATTTAGAAATATGTACTCAATCAGACTACAAAGATCTTTATATGGGTTGAAGCAATCCGGGCGCATGTGGTATAATCGCTTAAGCGAATATCTATTGAAAGAAGGATTTGAGAATAATCTTATATGCCCATGTGTTTTTATTAAGAAATCAGAATCCGGATTTGTCATTATTGCGGTTTATGTTGATGATTTAAATATTGTGGGAACTCCTGAAGAGATCTCAAAAACCGCTATATATTTAAAGAATGAATTTGAAATGAAAGATCTTGGCAAAACAAAACTTTGTCTCGGCCTGCAGCTTGAGCACTTGCCAAATGGAATTTTTATTCATCAGTCCATGTATACTGAGAAAGTCCTAAAGCATTTTTATATGGACAAATCTCATCCTCTGAGTACTCCAATGATTGTTCGAACACTTGATGTGAAGAAAGATCCATTCCGTCCTTGTGATGACGATGAAGAAATTCTTGGTCCTGAAGTACCATATCTCAGTGCAATTGGAGCTTTGATGTATCTTGCAAATTGCACTCGACCAGATATTACATTCTCAATTAATCTGCTTGCAAGATATAGTTCTGCACCAACTCGAAGGCATTGGAATGGCATTAAACATGTCCTTCGTTACCTTCATGGTACGGTTGATATGGGATTATTTTATCAACGTGGTTCAAGTCCAGAATTGATTGGGTATGCAGATGCAGGTTATCTTTCAGATCCACACAGAGGTAGATCTCAAACTGGATATTTATTTACTTATGGAGATACTGCCATATCATGGAGATCTGTTAAGCAGACACTATCTGCTACTTCTTCAAATCACTCAGAAATCATTGCTATTCATGAAGCAAGTCGAGAGTGTATTTGGTTGAGATCAGTTATTCAACATATCCAGGAAAAGTGTGGACTTCCTATGATCAATAATAGCCCAACAATCTTATATGAAGATAATACTGCTTGTATCACTCAAATCAGAGGAGGATACATCAAAGGTGATAGAACCAAACATATTTCACCTAAATTCTTTTATACTCATGAACTTCAAGAGAAAGGTGAAATTGATGTCAAGCAGATACGATCTAGTGATAATCTGGCAGATTTATTCACAAAGGCGTTACCAACTTCCACATTCAAGAAGATTGTGCATAACATTGGAATGCGAAGACTCAAAGATCTTTTGTCATGCACTTTTCAGGGGGAGTAAATGTGCTGATTGTACTCTTTTTCCTTCGCTGAGGTTTTGTCCCACTGGGTTTTCCTCTGCAAGGTTTTAATGAGGCAATCTTAAAGCACTTGTGGATACATAAGAAGACTGTACTCTTTTTCCTTCGCCATTGGTTTTTCTTCCCACTGGGTTTTTACTTGGCAAGGTTTTAACGAGGCAGATTCCTTATGAGTGGTCATTCAAGGGGGAGTGTAATGAATTTAGTGGAGGGACGGCAGCCGCCCCCTGTCCCACCACTAAATAATGTGAATGACCCCACCACTATTATATTAAATTTGCATAGTAACTTGCATAGTGACTTGCATAGTAACTTGCATAGTAATTTCAAAGCCTATAAATAGGGGCTTCAGTTGTAATGAAATTCATAAGAAAATATAGAGAGAAAGAAAGTTTCAGTTCTTAAGAGTTTCAAAGAGAGTTTCTTATTTCTCTTTTACAATAGTAGTTCCTTTCTTTAAGTTTCATAACAAAATAAGGCTTTTTTTATTATTATTATTAGCAAGCACAAGTCAAGCAAACACTCTCCTCAATGGTACAATTGATGTTTGACTTTGAAAATAACTCAGAAGCAGATGCAATGACTGCTTCTTGAGAAGGGATTTATACTTCTCTGTTGCCGCTTTAACTAATACAGAGTGCTCTTGGAAATACAAGCAGTGAAAACGTTTTCATGGCCACATGTAATTGATAATGTAAGTTCGCCTACTGCCTTTATGTCTCTTTTTTTTGCAACTAATCAATGTAAATAATCAATGTAAAGTGCAATTTAGATACAAAAAGAAGTGAACAAGAAAGTTACCTAATTATGCAAGTCCCTAATCTGACCTTTTGACTCATATCTCTTCATAAAGTCGTCGTATTTGGCTTGTTTCTCCAATAATAGCATGATAGTTTTTTCAAACCTTTCTACACGTTCAGTTAATTCGTCTATTCGGGCATCAACTGCTTGTCTAGATTCTTCTATTTGGGCATCAGCTGCTTGTCTAGATGACTCGAGAATAACCATCTCGCTGAGCCCCCTTACATACCCTGATCTGTGACCTAAAACTTCCTTAAAGATTGTCACTGCAGCCTCCTTAGTTCGCTCCTCAGGCTCCAACTCTGACATCTTTGTTGACATATTTAGCTATCAACCATTGAAAAATGAAACATATTAGTGAGGAATATGCACTTATTCCACACAAAATTTCCAAGATTTTACTTTTACACTCACATATTGCTTTTTCCCAATGGGAGTCACAAATTTTCCTTTCTTCTTTGACCACCTCACTGCTTTGAAAAAAATCGACTAAAGTCTCATTATTCCCAAACTGCAAAATACAAGCAAATTAGAATTAACTTAGTCTTAAACTTACAACCAAAACTATTGACTTACCATCATCTCTATTAGTCGCACAAATGACCTTTGTCCAGCCGTATGTTTTTTTGTTGCTTCTCCCTATTACCTTTATTTCTTTCAGACATCCGCTGCACTCACACGGGACATGATATACATGAGAAAAGTCTAAGTTGTCAAGCTTAACATGTTTTTAACATCAATTTATGACAACAAACTTACCATCCTAACTAACATTTATTATAGCTGACTATTTAAAAAAAAATGCCATGGTATGTTAATTAAATATTTGACTTCCAACTTACCTTAAAGTCCTCGCTTGATTATCGAGCGCATAACTTCACCGAGGTGGCTGGTTTCACCAACGGTGGCACATTCGCAAGTGCTTCTTCATTACTCCCGTATTGCTAGTAGGTTTTATATAAATCATATCGAATATGATTAAACCGTTTGCGAAGTGTCTTCGTAATTGCATCTCGGTGATTCTTTTTGGACCAGTCAAGTATGAAGTCATTCTAAGGACAAACAAATTAATTATAATTATTACTACAAGTTATACAAATACTCTATTTCATCATATATGAAATTCTTGTACTTTTACCTGGACGCGTGAAATCAATTCTTCCTTCTTATTATCTGGTATGGCTTGACCAACCATGTAACCCTTGTAGTAAAAATGGTTGCATTTTCACAACAAGGTGCAGTCTCACTGTCTTTTATTCTCAGAGATATTTTTCCATACTTTCATAGCTTTTCAAACTCTATATTTTTCGCTACTCCTCGCCCACGCTTTTGACTAGGTGGTACTAATGTTTTCAATTGACATGTTAGCATCATATACATGAGAACAATCAAATTAATCAACATAAAACATACAATGTAAAACAATATCAATAAAAATTAGATTAATACCATACGAGTTTGTGTTTAGTGGCAAATCAATATGTGGCATGTCATTTGGTTCTATACTCGGGACAACATTAGGTAGCTCGATTGAGTCATCTGAGCTTGAATTTAAATCATCTTGGGCATTTAAGGCAGCAAGGGATATTGCTTTGGGCATCCAAACTACATTATTGCTTTGAGAGCTACCTCGACCTCTACCTCTACCTCTACCTCTACCTCTACCTCTTCCTCTTTTAGTTATCATCATATCCAAGAGCAGCCAACTGGAATTATCCCTGCAATCACACTAAGTAGATACAATTATTTACATATTAGTATTCTTTACAAGGCAAATTACGCAAACTAAATAATTCTATGACAAAGTAAATTACACAAAATGAAATACATAAAAAGAATATTTATACTCAAGAGAAATACATAAAAGCTTGCTATGATAATTAAACTGAAAATAATACCAGCTTTCAAATGGTTAGTTTATCTCATCCTCCATTGTGAAACTATCTTCTTCTATGCTACCCTCTAGTTCAGCGCTATGAGTAGAACTGTCCTCACTGGTATTGTCGTTGATAAAATCTTGCTCGAAGCGGTCCCAATTAGATCTTTGCATTACCGACGTGTCAATATCAATCTGCGCTAGCTCAACATTAGGCCTATGCATGTCTGTTTGCAGTGGGATGTCATTAGCATGGGCACTCACGTAAGCATTGCCAGAATTGTCCTCTTGGTAAGTATCAACGTCGTTAGAATCAGAATCATCATCTTCAATAAGAGGTTCTCGTGGAAGGTCATAGACATTTCTATGTATGACATTTTGCACTACATACCAATCACCACAGATGTTGCAATTTTTTAGGTAAAATACTTGTGGCACTTGGCACGCCAAAACAAAAGGGTCGTCCTTATAAGCTGTCCGAGACATATTCACACTAGTAAAATGTCGTTCTACACGTATCCCTAGTTTGGAATTAGAGATATCAAACCATTCACATTTGAATAAGTAAACACGACGCCAACCCATGTAACAAACTTCCAAAATGTCTATTAGTCTCCCAAGTAACTCAAGCTTTTCAGATTCTGGTTGTTCACTAATGACCATCAAACCTGAGTTTTGGGTGCGACGATGTTCTTCACGATTTTTTATATGAAATCTTATACCGTTGTTTATGCAACCAGAATAAGATGCAACCCAAAGGTCAGGACCACACACTAGGGCATATAGATCATCCGAAGCTTCTTCGGGATTACTAGCACGCCTACCTTGAATCTATCACAAGTTCAAACAAGGAACCGCATAAAATAAAAGCAATACATGTCTTGGTATAAAACAATCATATTCATAAGGAAAATAGGAGCGAACTTCCAAATGAGTTTGCATACGTGTAACTTGAACCAGTCTGAAAATTTTGCAGCATGCATACTATCGACATCATCGGGATACTCTTCACTCACCTGCATGTAGTGCTCACTAAACAGAAGGCCAACACCGGTTAATAAGTATATGTTGAGAATGGAAAATCACAAAGTTGGTAAGTAGTTTGGTCACTTACTTAAAATATTCTCCAATCTCTATGCAATTATTCAGAATATACCATTTGGTTTTTATGAAAATGTCGTCATTTAATCGATGAAGGGATGCAAAACCCATAGGTCGCATCTTTTGTGAAAAAACAGAAAGTCCCTCTTGCACACTCTCTTCTCCTTCATCCAAGTTACGTTTGGAGGGATTGAATCTAGTCTCAACATCATGAAGATACATGGAACAAAAATTCAAGCATTATACATGGATATAGGCCTCAGCTATTGAACCTTCCCGGTAGGCCTTATTCTTAATAGATCTCTTGAATTTTCCAATTTACCTCTCGAAAGGGTACATCCACCTATATTTAACTAGTCCTGCAAGCAAAGCCTCACGTGGCAAATGGTAGGCTAAGTGCACCATTATGTCGAAAAAGGTAGGCGGAAAAATCATCTCAAGCTTGCAAAGGATGATGGTAATGTCAGCTTGTAGCCGCTCTGAAACATCAATCTTACATGTTCTAGCACACAATTCTTTGAAAAAAGTGCTTAGCTCAATTAGTGCCATTCGTACATCTTGGCATAAGTATCCAGAAACTGGAACAGGAAGTAATCTTTGCATGAAAATGTGGCAATCATGACTTTTCATCCCCAAGAGTTTACAATCACCTACACTAACACATTTGGCAATGTTCGAAGCGAATCCATCTGAAAATTTCACATCATGCAACCAATTACAAAAACCGGTTTGCTCAACTCCATACAACATATAACATGCATGTGCATACTAATGCGTTGTCCATCCTGAATAAGGTGTAACTCCTTCCTTATATTAATATTGGAAAGGTCACGACGTGCATTAGGATGGTCTTTAGTTTTGCCGAAGATATTCATCAGAGTTCCTAAAATGTTGTCACATATGTTCTTGTCAATGTGCATTACATCTAGATTATGTCTAATCTTGATAGTCGACCAATATGACAATTGAAAAAAGATATTATTTTTTTTTGTCCAATTGAACTCCTCAATCGTACGCTTTTTTTTCTTTATGGCTTTGCCAAAATTTGCATCAGGAATGTCTTGGAGTTGAATGAGTATATCTTCTCCTGTATACATTGTAGGTGGACAACGATGCTCTGAACTGCCATTAAAATAGTCTTTTTCTTTCTTCAGATGTGACTCGGTGGCAAGAATCAGCAATAAAGACAACCCTGAGACTATCTCGACCCAATATTCTTACACCCCCATTCATCTGAAATGCCCATGACTTGACATGTTTCCCTCAGAAAATTAGTTCTTTGGCTCACATAAAAAGTACAATGACGAGAAGGGTTCCTTTCCAAACGAAATAATCACAAGAACAAAAAAGAAAGATATGTTTTGTAACACTAATGATCGTATTTTCTTTTTCTTTTTTTATTCATTTCTGACTGATATTTTCCATTTCAATCAAGCATTTGGATATTTGAGATAGATGTGGCATCAAACCTGCAGTTTGTCAAGGAAAGTGAGCAATATGTAGGGAACTCTCTCCAAGAACTCAAAATCTAGATGATCTAGTGCTACTTCATAACAATGCCAAGCTCTTCTTAAAATTGCAGATTTGCAGATAATTATCATAGGTTCATGGATGACACCTTTATGCTTTCACCGAACAGTCAAAAATTTGTTCAAGGAGCACAGAACAAAAGGGAGAACCTAGAGAGTTCCTCCAAACCATGTAACGACAAGCTGATCGAGGGCGGCCACATATTTGAAACTATGGAGATTGATTTCTGCAAGCATAAGAATTAATAGAGTTTTAAGTTATTACAATGAATCAAGGAACCAAGATCAATGCAATATACTAAAATAAAGAATGGAGAAATAAAACAAAATTTTTATAAAAGATAACAGTAAGATCCATAGTTGCAAAATATGAAGCAACTTCAATGGCACTTACAAAACTGTAATGAAAACTTGGATAAAGCTATAATATTAGATGTGGATAGGCACCAATGGCCAGGTCATGACAGAGTAATAAAATAAGATAATGGTATTATAAAACTAAAAATATGATAGAGGCATCAACTTGCTCAGGTTTCTTTTACAATAATCTATATTTAAAAACTGAAGTTCATGACATTTTTGATCCAGGAAAAGCACTGTATTTTGGAATTGGAGGCGATATAGTGCCAGACACATATTCTCTCTATCTAGAATATGATTTCATTGAGAATAAATGGTAATTGCCCAAGCAATAGAATACTGACTATATATTTTTTACACACAATGATATGAGAAAAAATCAACAATTAGGACCATTTATTAGGAGACTGTTTTGAATGTAGACCAAACATTTTTAATCACAACAACCACTTTGAAACATATTGATGCAAAACCAAAGAATAATGTTCCATTATCCGCTTATTAGGATTTATTAAACAAATTAAAAAAAATAGAGGAATCTACATTTAGGGGTTCAATTGAACCACTAGACTCCAAAAATGAAGATGAAAAGGATTCAACAACAACACTGGATATTTAGGGGTATTGGTCGGCTTATAATTTTAGATCACCTACATTGGACTAAAATGGATATATATTTACACATATAGTATAGATTATTGACCAGGCCAATAAATCATATCAACAACTGAAAGCTAATCAATATAAAACAACTGACATCATAAATCATATCATAAATGTTGAAGCTCTAATTAGATATTAGTATACAAAAATTGCTTCTAAATTCTCATACAATATAAACTTCCAAGAGGAAGAAGTTTTATAACTTCAAGGGAATTCAAGATCATATAACCTATTTGTGCTTTATACTTCTCCCTCCTGTTAAAGCAAGAGAGTGCTAAGCTGAACACTAATTAAAAAAACAAAATGTGGAATGCGACGGAATGAATGCTTTATACTTCAGTAGGAGAATCTGCCATGGAGGGAGCAAGAATGCGACGGAAGGAGAAAGAGTGGAATCAATCGATGCCTTGTTCGAATCAGGTAACCGATGAAATTAGGCGGGGACTTAAACAGAAAACGAAGAGATTACACAGTGCTGACAATGAAAACCATTGTGTGAAGCACAGAGAGAGAGAGAGAGAGAGAGAGAGAGAGAGAGAGTGAGTGAGTGAGTGAGTGAGTGAGAGAGAGATGGGGTTGGGGGGAATTAGGCGGGTACTTATTTAGGTTTTATTTTAGTTTGCGGCAACTTTAGTAAGTTGACAGGAGGGGAAAAGTCTAATTGGCAAAAGTGGATTTTTGCCACAAAATTACTTTCGCCGGAAATATAATATAGCCCCAAATAGTATATTTTCTTGTAGTGTGTGTTAGGCCGAGTACCTGCATCTAATTGACAAAAGAAATTATATCCCTAACTGTCGATTTTATATCTGATTAAAAGATAAGTTAAATAGATTTGATTTGTTAATTTGGTAAAGTTAGCAATTTAACAAATCAATTGGTGAAGTTACTAAGGGCGATCAACAAATGATCACATCTTTATATGTAAGTCTGAAGATGATAAAATATGGGTCTCATTACAAGAAAAACGATTATTCTTGATGAGTTATAGGTGACAAGAATGATTATTGACAACGAAAATAAATTCATTTTAGTAAGAAATTATCATTTTGGTAGCATTTTTGTGAAAAACTCTGAATTCTCTTAGTGCCTATTATCGTGAGAACTAAAAACCATTTCAATATTGTCTTTGCAATTTCATCTGAGGTCATGATGAAAGTCTTTATCGTAGCATCCCTTTGAGCCATGCTGATAACCGGCCATGATCCAATTGGAAAGAGATTTAAACTCCAAAAATGAAAAAGGCTTCACAAGATAAGTTGGAATCGATCACTTCAAGAAAATAGACTTTTATATAAGTACGTAAGAGCACAATGACTCCAAAGAATCTTTTCTCAAGAGAGGCATCATCTTCAATCTCCTAAGATTTTGATTTCCTCTATTGCATTATGAGATACGTGAGGCTAGTAGCTGAGATTGTAAAATCACTCTTTATAGTAGATTTTGCTCCTTAAATAACTCGTGGATATAGGCATTATGTTGAATCACGTAAATGGATAAGCATGAAAAGCAGGAAAATATCAAGTTAGATCATTTGAGTACTGATGGCAATAGATCAAGGGACTATTTATGATTAATTGCTCCAATCGAGAAGAGAAATATTGCTTTCGATTGCGTCCAAGCAATACTATATATAGAACCATGCATTTAGATTGCTTCTAATTGATAGGTATCGACCACATTAGGAGAAATTAGTTGGGCTTGTACTGGATGTGGGTGGATCGAGCTAGCTGCTAGGTTGGTCACAATCTTGTAGCAAGGAGACCCACCTCGCAATCCTGATCATCATATATATCTATCTGCATATATATACTATTAAGATAATTATTTATTTGTGGTCAATTATTTCTTGTTAAAATATTTATTTTCTGTTAAAATAAATACATCCTCATCATAAATACTCGTTCTCATCACAAATAACTCATCATAAAATACTATTTCTTTATAGAAATCTAATGTACATTAACATTTAAAATTAGGTCGGGCCAGATATTCTAGATTAAGATGTACGTGTGCTTACCAATCTCTCTATATAAGAGAGAGAAAGTGAGTACCACAATATTCCATAATATAACTTTCTATACCAGTAATATGCATGTATATGCATTTAATTTGTCCCTGCTGCATAGCTTTCTATACGAGTAATGTTATATTCTATACTCTCATCTTATTTTCATCTCACTATGTATTATCATGTGACACATTATCATAATTGGATGATAAGGAATCATCCAATAAATTATTATTCAATAATGATAAATGTGCCATGTACATCTTACATAGTAAGATAAGAGTGAGCCGATAGTATATATGATGTATAGAATTTTTCGTGCTAAGTAATGTTATATTGTATACTCCTATCTTATTTTTACCACATCATATAATATGTGATACATTTATCATCATTGGATAATGAAAAATCATCCAATAAAGGATTGTCCAATAGTGATAAATGTACTACATTTTACATAGTATGATAAAAGTGGGTAATAATATGATGAAAGTGAGATGATAGTATGGTATATAGAATTTCTCATGCTAAGTAATGTTATACTATATGCTCCTATCTTATTTTCATCTCATTATGTAAGATGTATTACATTTACTAACATTGGATGATAAATGATCCTCCAAGAAGAGATCACCCAATAGTGATAAATTTACATCTTACATAATGAGATGTAAAAGGAGCCCCCCAAACCTAAAATTATTACTACAAAATTATTACTAAATTTAGCCCCCCAAACCTAAAATGAGCCCCCCTCATAAGTGGCTAAAATTAGCCTCTAATATGTCAGATTACAGCCAACTCTTTTGATATTTTTTTGAATTATAGTCCATAAACTTATAGTCTATTCCATTGTCCATCGTATATAAGCCACTGTTCACAGACTTGTGCACTGCTATTGGCATGCTGCGTATTGCCATCTATGTTGTTGCAGAACTGGAAGATATTATTTTATCAGTCAATCCTTTGACATTTAAGTTTCAAGACTAAAGATATTATTATTCCATTGTCAATATGTTGCTCAATGCGTGTTTGTACGCTGTATTGTTGTACGTTGTGTCGATGCCTGACTACACATTACCCGTTCCTAGTGTCTTGCTTTCCTTTCCAACAGATTTCTTAATTTCTCCTTTGTTGTAGTACGTTATAGTACTGTACGCTACTAAAATGCTTACCTCCAAAGCTTCAACAACAATACTTTGGTTCCCCTTGAATGCAAGGCCCAACTCTTTTTTCACAGGATTGATAACTAGTTTTTGAAATTATACATCGACATTCAACTCTTCGTGTACAACTTGTTCTGTCACCAGTAACTTGAGACTATATATGAATCTTGTTAGCAGCTAGAAAACAAAAGCTTATCTCACTTATTATGACACAATATTTATTTTTATTTTTCTATTTATTATGGCACAATTTTTTTTTTTTTTGGTAAGTGCTTATTATGACATAATATAGGATGTTCATATCAGATGTGAGAACTCTTTGGTATTCTTTCTTGATCTCCTTTGAAATTGTGACCATTTTCTTCTTAATAGTCACGTTTTTATGACACAACGATAAACCAATCTGTCGTGCCAACAGATGTTTATCTCAAGATCAAAAAATGACATCAGAGTCCTTGTCTAGTCCATATGTACAAAGAACACCGAGCTTTCTGTACTCCTAGCTAGGATTAATAAACCTTTCTTGCTTTCCCTCTATCATCTCTAATTTATTTTCTTTGTTTCCTTCTCAAGATTATTTTAAGCCGAGGTCAATAAAGGTTACTGGAAACTTGCCGGCCATCAAGCTCTAAGCTTTGGCACGTTTATCTTCTTCCTTTGCTCATATTTTCGAAAACTAACTTTCCAATCTTGTTTTTCTCTCTTTTTAGTTGCGGCATTACCTGTATCAAGCTCTTGTTGAGTCTCGATGCGACTGTTGATATACTCTCTACATAAATATTTAACTTATATTTAGGCTTTTGTTTTTAGTGTTGATGCAAATTTGCAATGATGTTCAATTTGGTTAATTTTCTTTTATATGATTCACATATAATAGTATTCAATTTCTCTTATTGAATTAAGATATATTTAACTAGTAGTGCAAGGATTATTGATAAACAAAATTAATTTCGTATAAGATATATAAAAAAACACATAATATTTATAGTTACATGTATCGTACATTTTTCAATCATTTCTCCTCAAACACTAAATCCTGGTTTCGTCTCTGCATATAGTAGAATGAGTGTGGGATAGTAGTATAGTGTATAAAATTTTACGTGCTAAGTAATTCTATACTTTATATTCTCTTCTTATTTTTCTCTCATTATGTAAGATGTGGCATATTTGTTATCATTAGATAATAAAGAATTATTCAATAAAATATTATTTAATAATAACATATATGAAATATCTTATATGAAAAGATGATAAATGATCATTCAATTATGATAAATATGTCATATCTTACATGGTATGATGAGAGTGGCAGGATAGTAGTATAGTATTTAGAATTTTCTGTGCTGATCTACTATATATACTTTATACTCCAATCTTATCTTCCTTGGATATGCAATTTATAATTATATGCATACAATATTCATACATATATGTACGTGAAGTTTTAAATTATAAAGTCCTTTCGATATATATAGTACTGTGCACGTAATTAGGAGAATATTGTTTATAACCTATATATAGGTATATATATATATATATATAGAGCCTCATGCTGAATTCATAAGAAGACATATATATATATATATATATATATATAGTTTGATCATTTAACTTATAATCAAACTATTTAAAAAAAAAACATGTAATTGTTAAAATACCGTGTATCAATTAGCAAAACTGAACCTAAATAATTTCATGTCTTTACAATTTGAGGCTTCCCGCGTCTTGTTAAAGCTGCAATATCGACTGCTGGCCTTATTTTGTTCTTTCTCTTCTCTCATTTGCAAGAATAAGTCATGTAGCCGCTTCATCAAATTGATGTGCGCAACGGATTCTTAAATGAAGATCATCATTAATAATCATGTATCACTAAAAAAAAACTGGTTATTTATTATTAGTTATTTCTTGTTAAAATGACTATTTGTTATCAAAATGAGTATATTTTAATCACAAATAATCATCATAATTGCAAATGATCCATCACAAATATTCTTTTTTTTTTTTGTAGTGTGTGTATATTATATATATATATATATGACTCTTCTCCAGGAATTTAAATATTCTTTCTTGAAATGCAAATGATTCGGTGCATATATACATACATATATATATATATATGAAATATTACTTTCATGGCACAAATGCTTAAAACACTTTCAAGTAATTAATTAGATGTATAATTAAGTACATGATTAAATTCTCTGATCTAAATTATGAAATCACTATAGTAAATATTTGAAATCCTCTCCATGCATTGTCTCACTAAACAGTAAATGAGTAGCAAAAGGTCCAACACATGCAGAGAGAGATCAGAGAGACACAGTTAAATGTTGAGTAGCACAATAGGCGCCATAAACAGTTTTATGTAATTCGTTGGATCTACTTTCTAGTAAAAATAACTTTACAAAATATTTATAATATACTACTAATACATCAGTTTATAATTTATTTTTATGAAATCACTAAACCCTTAAAGTAGTATTTCTCCAAAATGTTTATGCAGGATTCACCCCTCTCGAAAATCTTTAATAGAATCAGAATGCATGCATTAAATGACACATAACAGGTTTATCTTTATTTCAATATATTTATTAAGAAAATGACAGTATTCTACCCAGCAATTTTCCCTTTTCTACTCTGTCCGTACGTGTCATTCAAGTTATATCTTTTAAAGCCAAGTAAACAATTACATCAACATTTAAATACTTAAATAGTGCCATAATATTGCAGATTGCGGTCATCTTCGTTTCTACTCATATAGTACATGATCAACGGATGTTACCTTTTGGAATAAAAGAAAAAGAAACAGAAACTTGGCCGATAGCTCCCATTCTGACCAATAACACACACATACATACATATATATATACATACATATATATATATATATAATGTTGTTTCTCACTTAACAACTAATTGGGGAAAGGGCCATTAATTGAGGAAATAATTACGTGTTACATTATGAATTCACATAAAATGGCAGGTACTTCATGAGTACTCTAATCCTGATCACACGCCATTCCACTTAGATGTGTTGGGTCATAAGCCCTACGAATTTACACATTACAACTTCTATTAATGGAGGCCATCAATAACCAAATTCCAATTACAATGAAATCTTTAGGATAAATCAATGCAATTTAGGAGAATATTATATATATATATATATATAATCAAAACCATGAAATTACTTATGGGCCGGCCCTTCAATATGAAAGTAGATATCTTTCCATGGCCACCCGATTGCATGAATAACAATGCAAGCGCCACATGGGCCATGCATGTAGAGATCACCATTTAGCTTCGTTGCAAAACCAAGTAACAAACAATGCCATCGTCTTCGAAACTCTCACTATAATTATGGGTGGCCTTGAAACCATTCTCTTCCAAGCAAAAAACAGAGACTCATGAAACATAGATATTCCATGATCACCATGGAGCTGAGCACTAAAACTACTACTACTGCTACCAAATCAGCATTCATTCTCGTTCTCTTCCTTGTGGAATTTCTAGTTGGAACTGAAGAAAGGGAAGAGCCAAACAAAGGTGATCAGTCTACAACTTTGATCAACAGAACCAGTACGGCGAATCTTGTTTCGATAGCTCATGGTCGTTGTATCCCCCTACTGTGTTTTGGTCCCTGGGTATGGTCTATTGGGAATAAATCGATAAAACAAACAACACAGATATGAAATCAAATTCAGTGGTAGCAACTAAGAGAAGTAAAACAGTAAAGACAATACAGAACACACAGATTTAAGTGGTTCAGCTCAACTGAGCTTACATCCACTGTGGGGTTGGTCTCAAAACTTCATTATGATCAAATGAAGATTATAGAGAGAGAATCAAACGATTCTTATAAAAGAAATCACTCACCTCACGTGTATATACTAAATTCTCATGTGTTTACACTCAACCACTCAAGAAATGAAGAAAAAATGATCAAGAGAGAATGCTTTGTTCATTCGGGTGAAAATAGGGGCGCTGGAGTTCGTCGGGGATGAACGCAGAAATGAGATCGCGATATTTATATTTATGCGATCTCGCTCGAGCAATAGTTAAACTCGCTCGAGCGAACATTTCTAGGTCAGACTCGCTCGAGCTAAACGTCGAGCTAGTAGCTAACGGATTGCCACCTGGCACTTCGCTCGAGCGGGCTGTCGAGTGAATGTCGAGCGAAGTCTCTGCCTGAACCTCGCTCGAGCAGGACGTCGAGCGAGAGTCGAGCGAACTCTCTGGTTGGACTCTCGCTTGAGCAGGAAGTGACTTCGCTCGAGCGAAAGTACACGGGAGGCGTGTATTTAAGCAAATCTCCACCTTGACTTAAATACTCACAAGCTTCACTGAACCCAAAACACAAAAGAAACCAACCCCATTGAAATCCCCTAAGGGACCTGGAAACCTCGAACTCCAATCAAGTTCAAACAGAGTGTACTGCAACTGGCTTTGTCATCATATCTGCTGGATTCTCTAAAGTAGCAATCTTTTGAATACTCACTATACCATTTGTAACTACTTCTCTGAGAAAATGATACCTGATATCAATGTGCTTCGTCCTCTCATGATACATTTGATTTTTGGTTAAATGTATAGTACTCTGGCTATCACAAAACACTGTCATCTCCTCCTGCTGAAGACTCAAGTCACTGATCAGTCCCTTCACCCAAATGGCCTCCTTGACAGCCTCAGCTGCTGCCATATATTCTACCTCCGTAGTTGATAAAGCAACAGTTGATTGAAGTGTTGCTTTCCAACTAATTGCAGAACCACACAATGTGAAAACATAACATGTCAATGATCTTCTCTTGTCTAAATCTCCAACATAGTCAGAATTAATAAACCCAACAACATCAAAACTGAGATTTACATCTCTGTCAAATATCAAGCCAACATGTGAAGTTCCCCTTAAGTACCTCAGAATCCATTTCACTGCCTGTCAATTAACTCTATCAGGTTTAGCCATATACCTGCTAACCACACTCACTACTTCTTAAATGTCTGGATGGGTACAAACCATGGCATACATAATGCTACCAACAGCACTGGAGTAAGGAACTATTGCCATGGACTGTTCCTCCTCATCTGTCTGGAAAGATAGGGAAGCTGAAAGTCTAAAATGTATCGCCAAAGACGTGCTTACAGGTTTGGACTTGGACATTCCAAACCTGTTATGAACTTTCTCAATGTACTTTCTCTGGAACAAGTACAACTTCCTAACTTTCCTATCCCTGTGAATTTTCATTTCCAAAATTTTCTTAGTAGCACTCTAAGTCTTTCATCTCAAACTCATTTCTAAGTTAAGTTTTCATCAAATCAACATCAACCATATTTTTAGCAGCTATAAGCATGTCATCAACATAAAGCAATAAGTGGATGAAAGACTTATCAGGCAATTGTTTATGATACACACAACAATCATAACTACTTCTTAAATAACTATGATCAATCATAAACAAATAAAAACGCTTGTACTATTGCCTAAGCGACTGCTTCAAACCATACAAAGACTTCTTCAGTCTGCATACTCGGTCCTCTTTGCTTTCAACAATGAATCCCTCTGCCTGACGCATATAGATAATCTTTTCAAACTCACCATGTAGAAACGATGTCTTCACATCAAGCTGCTAAAGCTCCGGATCATACAAAGCCATGATAGCTAGTAAAACTCTGATTGAACTATGTTTTACTATTGGAGAGAACACTTCTTGGAAGTCAATCCCCTTCCTCTGACTGTAGCCTTTAGCAACTAAGCGAGTCTTGTATCTTGCATCTGTATCAGACTGGATTCCCTCTTTTCTCTTAAAAACCCATTTGCAGCCCACAACCTTAGTTTTCGTTGGTAATTTAACCAAATATCATGTTTGGTTCTTGTGAAGAGACTCAATCTCCTCAGTCATAATTGAGCACTATTGGGCAAACTCGGTACTCTTTCCAGCCTTTGAGTAATTGAAAGGCTCATGCACAATAATTTCTTCTGCTGTAGCGAGTGCATACATAACCATGTCTACTTGAGCATATCTCTGAGGTGGTCTGATCTGCCTCCATTATCTGCCAGTAGCTATACTGTACTGCTCCTCAACCGATGCTTCAGTTTTAGATTCAGAATCATGTTCATCAGCTATAACATGATCCTGAGAAATTGGTGGTTTGATCTGTGGAGCCTATAACTCCACCTTCTTCCCTGTAGACACAGGAATCTCCTTTCTCGGATTAAGCATTGATTTTTCATCAAAAACAACATCTCTGCTAATCACGAACTTGGGTGACTTGGGATCAGTACACCACAACCTATATCCCTTTACCTTAGTAGCATATCCTATAAATATGCATTTCTTTACCCTAGGTTCTAGCTTACCATCATTAACATGAAAATAAGCAGGACAACTAAAATTTTCAAATTCAAATAATCAGTAGGTGCATCAGACCAAACCTGATTAGGTGTCTTCAAACCAATAGTTGTGGCTGGAGAGGGGTTCACCAGAAAACGGGTTGTGTTGACTGTTTCCGCCTATAAGTTCTTAGTCAGCCCGGCATTGGAGAGCATACTGCGTGCTCGTTCTAGGAGAGTTTGATTCATCCGTTCAGCTACCCCATTTTGTTGTGGAGTGTGCCTAACTGTACGGTGCCTGACAAACCCTTCATTCTTGCAAAACTCATCAAAGTCACTGCTACAAAATTTCATTCCATTGTCAATCCGAAGCCGTTTAACCTTCTTGCTGATCTGGTTCTCAATCAGAACTTTCCACTGCTTGAAATTCTTGAAGACATCACTTTTCTGCTTCAGAAAATAAACCCACACCTTCCGTGAATAATCATCGATCAAAGTAAGCAAGTAGTTTGCTCCACCTTTCGATGGAACTGATGATGGACACCAAAGGTCGGAATGAATGTAGTCCACTGTACCTTTAATGTTGTGGACTCTTGTTGCAAACTAGACTATGCTCTGTTTGCCAAACACACAGTGCTCGCACAGGTGTAGTTTGCCTAAATTCTGATTCCCTAACAATCCCTACTTATTGGGGATAGACATCCCCTTCTCACTCATATGACCTAATCTCATGTGCCATAAACGAGTGTTATCTGACTCTGCCTCATCAGATACTGAAACTGCAGCTTCACCACTGACAGTACTGCCCTAGAGGAAATAGAGACCATCTTTCTAGTCTCCCTTCATAATAATCATGGAGCTTTTGCTGACTTTCAGTACTCCACCTTGTCTCATGTATTTCAACCCCAAAGAATCAAGGGCTCCCATGGAAATAAGATTCTTCTTCAGATCTGGAATATGCCGAACATTGGTCAATGTCTTAAGTATCCCATCAAACATTTTGATCTTCACTGAACTCATTCCCGCAATCTTGCAAGCTGTGTCGTTCTCCAACAAAATAGAACCAATGTTGACTGGTTTATAAGTCATGAACCAGTCCCTCTTGGGACACATGTGAAAAGTGCAAGCTGAGTCCATGACCCACTTGTCACTGAACCGATTGGTTGAATCACTAATTGCAAGGACCACATCTGAGCCATCAGATTCATCAGCAACACTGACGGCATTAGAGGAACTCGTAGATTCCTCCTTCTTCTTCAACTTTGTACACTCACTCTTGTAATGTCCAAACTTCTGGCAGTAATAACACTTGATGTTTTTCTTGTTGGACTTGAACTTGGATTTCCCCTGAGACTTCCCTCTGCCCTTCTCTAAACCCTTATCACTAGATCTTCCTCTGTTAGAGGATTCTTTGACAATCAACCCACTGGCTAAGTTTCATTGCCCTTATCACTATACTTGCTCCTCAACTCCTTTGACTTCAAAGTTGACTTCACATCAGCTAAGGAGATGGTATCTTGGCCATATAGTATAGAATTTACAAAATTCTCAAATGATGTAGGTAATAAACACAATACTATTAAAGCTTGATCTTCATCATCAAGCTTGATGTCAACATTTCTAAGATCCATAACAATTTTGTTAAACTCATCTAAATGTTCAGTAACAAATGAACCCTCATTCATCTTGAGAGTATATAACCGTTGTTTCAAATACAACCAGTTAGTAAGTGGTTTCTTAATGTACAAGTTCTCAAGCTTGTTCTAGAGACTCTCAGTAGTCTCTTCTTCAGCAACCTCTCTCAATACTCCATCAGATAAAGACAATAAAATAGTGCTATGTACCTTTTCTTCATTATCCTTAGACGGTACAGAAGAATCAACAGACCTCTCTTCAAGAACTTTGAATAGTCCCTACTGGCGCAATAGAGCTTTCATCTTCAAGCGCCACAAACTGAAACTGTTCTGTCCATCAAACTTCTCTACTTCAAATCTGGCTGTGGCCATCCCTTCAGTCCTTCACAGAGCTAGATATCTCTGATACCAGTTTGTTGGGAATAAAGTTATAAACTGATAAAACAAGCAACACAGATATGAAATCAAATGCAGCAGTAGCAACTAAGAGAAATAAAATAGTAAAGACAATATAGAACACACTGATTTAAGTAGTTCAGCTCAACTGAGGTTACATCCACTGTGGGATTGGTCTCAAAACTTCACTATGATCAAATGGAGATTATAGAGAAAGAATCAAACGATTCTTACAACAGAAATCACTCACCTCATGTGTATAGACTCAATCCTCACGTGTTTACACTCAACCACTCAAGAAATGGAGAAGAAATGATCAAGAGAGAATGCTCTGTTCGTTCGGGAGAAGACAGGGGCACTAGAGTTCGTTGGGGACGAACGCAGAAATGAGATCACGATATTTATATTTATGCGATCTCGCTCGAGCGAGAGTTAAACTCACTCGAGCGAACATTTCTAGGTCAGACTCGCTCGAGCTGAACGTCGAGCGAGTAGCTAGCGGACTGCCACCTGGCACTTCGCTCGAGCGGGCTGTCAAGCGACTGTCAAGCGAAGTCTCTGCCTGAACCTTACTCAAGCGGGACGTCGAGCGAGAGTCAAGCGAACTCTCGGGTTGAACTTCAGTCGAGCTGGATGTCGAGCAAAGATCGAGCGAACTCTCGGGTTGGACTCTCGCTCGAGCGGGAAGTGACTTCGCTAGAGCGAGAGTGCAAGGGAGGCATGTATTTAAGTCATATCTCAACATGATCCTTATGGAGGATACCGGCCTGGTTATGGAGGCAATATCCCAAAGCTTGGTGGCCCTAAAGATGGTGATGATCATGGCTTTCAACCTTGGAAGCATGATCGTAATAACAATGGCGGCCTCCATGGAGATCGTTCCGAATTAGATGATCGTTGGGAACTTGAAGAGCAGCTAGTATGTACTTGGTAAAATCAAGGCCACTATATAACTAGATAAATAAGAAGTCTTAATATGCTCCAACGTTATTGGGATGCAGTATATATTCATGTGATTATTGCTATATTGTAATGGTTTAAAAACTAAAATAAAGGAGCTTTGCCGGCCTATTTTATAAGGAAAATGATGTGTAGATGCATTCCGACAAAAGTCACCGATTCTTCTTTCTTTTTTATTTATTTATTTATTTATTTATTTGTTAATAAAGTGTTTTTCAATGAATTTATGATTTTTTTTTTCTTTTTGATGATCCTAGCGGTAACCATATTTAAATATAAACCTCTGATCTTTTCATACCTTAAGAAAAAAAAAGATGGAAAAAAAAAACTCTCTGATCTCCTTGATCTCTCTCTCATACTTGTGAATTATATATTTATAAGAAAAAGAAAAATACTTAGATGTGTTAAAGGATCCCTTACGTACTGTTCCGACTTTTCTACTCTTAAGCCTTGATATAATTCTCATTCTTAAAGGGTCTAATCTGCTCCTTTTCTTTTTAGCATGATTAGGAGAATAATCAAAGCCTGGCTACCGGCCTATTGCTTTTACTTTCATACATTAATTCCTCTTTTTTATCTTTACAAGGCCTTGGACGCCTTTCTTGACCAATGCAATGTTATGCTTATTCCCAAGCTTTACTTTTCTGCTCTGCTGTCCGTCGACTCGTAAACTTTCTTGAGCTTTTGAAGTGTTTATTTATTTTTTTTAATAAAAAAATGCTACTCTTTTCGTTGGTTACTGTTGAAACTTTTTATTTAATAATTAAAAGGTTATTTTTTTAATAATATTAAAAAATAATTTTTTAAAAAATATTTAAAAGTAATAGAAATACATATAAAAAAAAGGTAAGATAAATAAATAAATAACAGTAGCTAGAGGTCCAAGCAGCGACAGTAAAGCCACACTATTTTCCTATGTAAGACAAGCCATGTTGTCCCCTGAAACTTATGTGGCTGCCACATCGGAATAGTCAACACTCAAAATTATGTCACTCGGAATTGGAAGGGATTAAGTTTGGGCCTTTTAGCAAATAATTTCATATTTTGTTGCCTTGATTTCTGTTTTAAGTGACGTTGTTGACCGATCGAACTATTTCCAATATAAAAAATAGTCTCAATAATAATTAGACTATTTTTTAATAATAAATACAATAAAAAATAATAATATATATATAAATATATAAAAATATAAAAATATATATAATAAAAAAATAAAATGAAGAAAATATAATAAAAAACACAATAAAAATATAATAAAAATTATAATAAAAAAATAAAATAAAGATGAATTTTAGAGAGATTCGGCCCTCAGCCGAACAGAGCTGCCGAAGGCGGCGGTGAGCGACACCGCCGGTACCATCAGGACAGACGGGCTCCGACGAGTCCACCCCTGCGACGGCGACCTACGGTAACCTACGACGAAGCCCCGACGGCCTTAAACTTGAAATGGGTCCATTTGCTGGAGCTTGCCGACTGCAGGCTACTTTTAATGGGGGTCCGACCCTAGCTTTTTCCTTCCGTTCTTTATGTATTATAACCTATAACATTGTTATTCGTAAGTTTTTCAAACTATTTGAAATATTTTTAAATTAATTAATTAATAGTATTAGATTAATGTGTAACAGTTTTATACCACTTTGTAATATTTTAAAATTAGTAGTTAGCAACTTTATTACGTTTATTTATATTTGGACATAAGATTTGATTTTATATGTCTAGATTTTTTTTATTATATATTTCTTTTGAGTATATTCCAAGTGAAAAAAAGGTTCTATGTCAAAATTAGCCCAAAACACTCCGCAAGCGGAATGTGCGCCCAAATGACATACAAACAATTTTCCAGCCCAATGGTGAGCAAACAGCCCATAGACCAATCCTCTCTCTCCCAACGTCCAGGTGGGAGCACATGCCCAAGTAAAGATAAAGACGAGGTCCGGCCATGGCCACGACCAGATGGGCCCACTACTTGCCTGCTAGGGGCTGGTAGCCGGCCTACTAAGTGTTGCCACAAGCTAGCGATATCTATAAACAAAACTTGCAACATAGACAAAAATGATAACTAGTTAGTTGTTATTGCTTGTTATGAATAGGATAATAAGGTGTCATACATTGCTATACTATTAAGAAATTGTCTTCTAATTTTGTTGTATATCAAAAACCTTTGGAGCTTTTGGTTTGGATTTCTTTCAATTTATTCTTCCTCCTTTAAAAATAATGTACAAAATTGACAAAACAGTTCAATCTCAACTAAGAGATTTGGGGTTGGGTTCACCGTGATCAACTGTATGGCATATTATAAATTTTGGTTTAGTTAGGTCAGCCTAAAATGACCTCGATGGTGATAGGTTTAGGCCCGTTTGAATAACGAAATGGTTTCATCTCATTTGATTTAATCTTATGTCATAATTATAACTTTCTCGAATTTTTCATATAAAATATAAATATCAATTCAAATTTTTAAAATTTTAAAATAATAATAATATTAAAAAATAATATTTTATTCAATTTTTAATTTTCATCTAAATTCATCTCGTCTTATCTCACTATTCAAACGGGATCAGTCAATACTAAACTAATCGGGTTGGATCAAATCATGATTAGCTATAAAGAAAAGTATTTTGAGATACAAAAAATCCTATCCATCATCAATATTTGATCACCTAGTTTCATATTTGATTAAGTTATGTAACTGAACACTTTTTTCATATTCGATCATGATAACTAATTCATACTCAATTTCAGACACAAGAAGTTGTTATCAGTATCGTTAAGAATCAATGGAAAGTCAATATATATAACGACATAGATTGCTAATTTGACGCGACTTTTTAGAGAATGAAGAATATAATAATAACACGAGTATATATAAGATCCTCAATTAAATTGGCGCACTTCTATCGCCAATAAAGACTGATATAAAGTAGACTAATAACGCCTAAATAGAAAATGATATTGTTAGATATATAAGAAATACTAAAGTCACTCTCTAAACTTTAACCAACTCCTTGCCAATCTTGGCTGGTTCGGTCTAATCAGCATGTCCTATCATGAGCATAAATGGATTCTGCAGATTTTAACAGATATAAAGATAGCATAATTCTATGTGCGTAATATGATGAGATAAAGGATATGTACATAACAAGAAATTTCAGGAGAAAAATTTGAATGATAATCGTTAACAGAGGGAATAAAATATTGCTGTAGTTATTTCCTTCATTGTGGGGAAGAGGACCTAGCAGCAAGATAAATTGGTGACAGTATAGCTTTTTATAGGTATTTTTTGGCAGTGAACACAACATTATTTGGTGAAAGTTGTTCACAAAACTTATCCTTTTTCTCTTTAAACATCGTCCCCTTTTACATTTTTGTAGGATAGAATCTTTTTTGCCTACCACTTTTGAGGTTTTATGAGGTACCTATGCAGTGCCTTTAATTTGTATGCTCTCTCTGGATTTCCTGCTTTCAAACAAATCAATCAATTTGTAGCCAGAAGGAATGAAAAGCCTTTATTAGAGTACTGGTGAAAAACTATCATCTCAAATGTTGATGTGCGGAGACTTTTGCTTCTCCCTAGAGCTGACATCTTTGTAGTATACGTCCTCCTTTTAGAAACATTTTGATATGCTTCTACTCATCTCTGTATATGGCAGAACTTGACTTATCCTTGTTTTTTGGCATTGAGAATCACTAAATTCAAGTCTGCAGGGACCACACATCAACCTAACCCCTAGTTGTTAGCAGTTCCATCCCTCTCCGTGGCAGTACTTACTAAAAGATCTTAGCTGTTTGGAAATACATGTGGGTTAGAGAAGAGTAGGTTGCTTTGCATCACCAAGCACCAATTATGTATTCTGCCTTCAATAGGAAACGTAAGATGTTACGGAGATCACTCCAGCACATATGCAAATACCTCAAAATGGAACAAGCTTTGGGAAGATTTGGTCTTCCAGCTACCATAAGTATTGGGAATTAGAGGAGGGGATAGCTTAGTACCATGGTCATTTTTTTTCTCTCCAAAAAGCTCGTTAAGTTGGCAGGGAGCTTACATTGGATGATTTCATGGTTTTTGCAGTCTAGACCAGAGAAGCTTACTTGGACGCATTTTTTAAGGCCAAAGCGGGACACTAGTGGCTGAAAACAGCATTTATGAATATAAGCATGGTGTGCACCATTACTCATCTTACCCTGAAACCCCTGCTTCATATTTCCTTGGGTTTACTCAAGTTAGCTGAAGAATTTGCTACTCGTTCAACTTGTCCCTATTTCATCCGAAATCGATTGAAATGCAAAACCAGTCCCCATCACACAATGATATCTCATCATATTATTTTTCTTGTAATTAACTTCGACCAACTCCTTGTCGATGTTGGTTGGCTTTGTCTCTCCATGTTCTATCATGAACATAAGATGGATTCTGCAGATTTTAACAAAGCTATAGATAGCCTAATTCTAAATCATAATATGATGAGAAAAAGGAGACATAGCAAGATATTTGAAGAAAGAAAAAATTGAAAGATAATTATTAACAGAGGGAAAGAAAATATAGCTGTAGTTATTTCCTTAATTGTGGGGAATTTTGAAAAGTCTTTAAGCGAACACCTATCTTGTATTTGAGCCCAATAATTAAGTATCCAACATCCAATTCATAGATAACTTACCATTATTACTATCATTAACGATTTTAAAAGAAAACTGATGTATCTTAATTACATACACAATTTGACAACCTTTTTTAGGTATCAAAAACAAAATATTAACAAGAGTATATAACATCTTCAATGAAGTTGTAGCATCTTTGTAGCCAAAAAGGATTAATATAAACAAGACTCATAACGGTAAAGAAGTAAATGATGTAAAATATTGCAAAGCTCGTATGGAAGATCAAAGGATCTACTTCATACCATTTTCTATCACTTGCATCTAAAGATTGTGTTGGTGTTGGGTCTGACTTGTTTGCTTGGCTGCAACTTTTATCCAATGGTGGTCCGCAAAGAAATGGGTTTCCTTCATAGCTGCTTTTCTCAAATGTCCCAAATTGTGCTTTCATATCTGGAACTTTCCCTGACAAGTTGTTGTGAGCCACATTGAATACCGCAAGATAGTGTAGATCAATCATTCCTGAAGGAATTTCTCCTCTCAAATTATTATGAGAGAGATCTAAGCTTTCTAAAAGAGCCAAGTTTGAGAATGTTTTTGGAATAGTACCATCCAATTGATTATAAGATAAGTTCAATGCAATGATTGAAGATATTTGTCCCAATTCCAATGGGATGCTCCCTGTTAGATTATTGCATGACAAATCTAGTCCAGACATTTGTGCAAGTACAGAACCCTTATAAGAAAGGAACCTATATTTGGTTACAAACTCAATCTTTACTTCCGCATCATCATATCTAAAATCTAGGGAAAATTCATCATCACTCTTGTAAATGAGACCTTCATAAGGACGTGAGGCCTCTAGATTCTGAAAACTACCTCCTCTAATAGAATAGTTAAAATGAGTAGCCCCTATCTTCCCAAAATATATATTGTGAAAGCATTGGGGTATGATCCCAGAAAAAGCATTCTTGGAAAGATCCATTATGCTTATCATCTTTAACAAACACAATTGATTTGGGATTATACCAGTGAAATGATTACCACTCAATAAAAGTACTTTTAAGTCTTGAAGTTGTTTGATTTCAACAGAGATGCTCCCTGAAAAGTTGTTGTCTCTCATGTCCAATATCAAAAGAGATGAAGAATTGAATAGAACTTTTGGTATTGATCCTGTGAGATTGTTCCCTTGCAAATATAGATATTCGAGCTCTGGTAGATTCAAGCAAACAGGTAAAGGTCCTGTAAAGAAGTTATGGGAAAGGTCTAAAGTAACTATCGCATGACTTAGTTCACATGTGATCCGACCGTAAAGACTATTGTTAGCCATGAGAAGAGTCTTCAAGTATGTTATGTTTTCGAGCCTTTGGGGATTGCACTTGAGATGTCGTTGCAGCTAATATCTAAATAATTTAAATTGGAATTCGTTGAGTTAAGCATCGGTAGAATACTGGTGAATTGATTTCCACTCATTTGCAGAAACCATGTTGACTTGAATTGCTCTAATAAGATTTTGCCATGAAAGCTGTTATAACCAAGGTTCAAATCCATCAACTGTGATGTATTGCTTGCCAATTCTCTTGGGATTTCACCCGAGAATTCATTGAATGACAAATCCAAGGCTTGCATAATATTCATGTCACCAACTGTGGAAGGAAGATTACCTTCAAAATAATTATGGGAAAGATTTAGGTAGTTTATATTTGGAAACACCTTCCCAATGTTTTCTTGAAGCTTTCCCTCCATGTGATTGTTTGAGACATCCATCCAATAAATATAAGGGTGCTGCTGTATTTGGAAATGTAACTGACCCACAAACAAATTATCCCGAAGATCCAGGCCTTTCAATCCAGTATTGTTTTCAACCAACCAACTTGGAAAGCTCCCTTTCAACTTATTATAAGAAAGATCAATTACTTCCAACTCATGCTGGTCGAGGAGAAATGTCGGAATATTGCTAGCAAGCTTGTTCAAGCTACAATTAGACATTTGAAGAACCTTTAGCTGAAACAAAGGAACCCAACCCACAGGATTTTCAGTTTCTATCTTAAGCTTGTTGTTTTCATTATGGAATCTAATCACCTCAAGCTTAGAGTGATTGGCGAATAAGCTGAGCGAGAACAGTCCCTCAAATTGATTATAACTAAAATCAATGTACTCAAGAGACGTCTGGCTGGCTCCCACATAAGAGGAAATATCTCCTTTGAAGTGGTTCTTAGAAACATCTAAAAATCTAAGAGATTTCATATTGTTTATGCATGGAGGAAGCAACCCCGCAAAGCCATTATGAGATAAATCTAACTCTTCAAGCTTCTTCAAATTGCAGAATTCTGTCATATGGAAGAGAATCAACATTACAAAACATGAATGGTCTATTGCTATGATTTGAAATTGAAAACAAAGTCAACAAATATTCAAAATTAACCATTCTCTTTAACTTGTGTCAATATTCCTCACTAACAATAGATGGTTGCCAACAAGTGCAAATGCTTGATTTTATTTATATAAAGTTGATCATTACCTTGAGTAGGTAAAGTGCCGTTGAGTTCATTTTTAGATAGTGAAAGGGTCTTGAGAGAAAATAGTTCTCCAATAGAACGCGAAACATTTCCTGTCAACGAATTTCCACTGATATCTAAAGTCTCCAACTTGCTAGGATTTGCTAAATCTACAAGAGATATTGTGTCAAGAATATCATTAGACAATATGGCATACTGAATCACATTATAAAAATGGGTTCATTCTATTTTCCACCCTCCAATTATCACTGTTTTTTGTTTTATTTTTGGGTTTTATATATATATATATATAGAAAGACATCCATTCCATTGAAATAAATCAAAGTTAAAGTTACAGATTACACATGAGATACATCCATCCGCACAGATTACATATTATCATTGTTTTGATTGCCAATGACATGTGCCAAAGCATCATAATTAAAATCCCAAAGAATAATATATAGGATGAACCAAATCATGAATTTGCATGAAAGATCGACATAAGTGACATTTATTGGCAAGGATCCTACCAATTTATTCCCAGCAAGATTCAAATTCCTTAGGAATATGATCCACTACAAGAAAACTGGTTTTTTACATCCAAAGTATTTCCGTCCACACTCAAGTTATCGCTAAAAACCATTATTTGTAGCACAATTAAACTCGTCGCAAATGGTGTCATACAGTGATTCTAAAAGTATATATTTTATTGCAGTAAAATTTGAAATTTTTGCAGCAATTTTTTGTTGCCTTAAAAACCATACAAGAAAATTGGTGTTTTCGTAACTAATTCTTTTGCGACAATTTTAATTTGATTGCAAAAAGTCAATTTTGTGCATTTCCATCATTTTATTTCCGACAAATAAAACTTAATCGCTAAAAAAACTATTTGTGACTTAATTAAAAGTATCAACGCAAAAATTTGATTGTAAAAATTAATTTTGATACCTTTTGTATCTTTTACGGCAACATTTTCGTAAACCTTTCTTTCTGGCAACATTAAATTGTTGCTAAATGTGCTATATGATATTTAATTATTTACGGTTATAAGCTTACTACTTGAAGAGAAATAAAAGTACCGCAAAAAATCAATCTTAAAAATTAAATGACAGAAAATCAAGAACTCGTCGTTTTGAGCTTGCTCTAAACCTCTTTCTCCTTCTATATTTCCCCTCTCCTAGAGTCTGTGTTGAGTTTGACTTTATTTTTTAGTGAAAATGTGTTTTTTAAGGCTTGGCTTGATGTTGTTTGGTCTTGACTTGATCCTGGCTCAAGTCAGATTGTGGCTTGACATTTCGCTTGATATTAAACTCAAGCGAGATTCTTGATCTTGGATGGAATTGTGTGAACAAAATAGGCTGGGTATCCTTTGAATGGAAGAGTAATGCATACTTTAAAATCTATGTTGTGGATTCAGAGGTGTGTAATCCTAATCTACTTTAAGATGGTATTTGTTTACATTAATCATGATAACTTTCACCATAATTCACTCCTTGTATTATATTATATGCAAGACTAAATGTAGTAAGATATGTAAGCCCACCTAGAGATGGTATGATACTTTCATCAAAGCCATTTTGAGTTTCAATGTCTCCAAATTTCTCAATGCGGCGAGCCTTTTGAAACCTTGCATAAAAGTATTGGAGGAAACAACAAAATAATTTTTTTTTTATTTTGGCAAAGAGAGGGTGATCACTCCTCGACCAAGTTTATTAAGAACCCTCACTTTGCCAGTGGAAAACCATGGTAACAAATCAAACATGCTAGAGACTTACTAATAATCAATACGAGCCTCCCCAACATTACAAAAATAAATAATCAAAATAACTTTAATCAATTAATAAAAAAATTAGAAGAAGTTTTCCACTCACTCCATAATTTAGTACGTACTTATAAATACATCGGTAAGAATAGTTGTATTTATAACAGAACTCTTTGATAAAACATTGATAATTAAAGTGATTGCACCAGCTAGCATTGCCCAAAAAAACCCCTAGCTAAGAGTTAGCCCATGCGTATCTCAACGCAGCAGACAACTGTTTAATTCACTACTATTGGGAGAATCCATCAGAAGAGAGGAAAAAAAGAAAAAATGAGGGGACAAAGCCATGAGGAGGGCAGTATGTCAGGCATGCAGATGGTAATGTGTTAAGAGAGAAAATAAGTGATTTGATATAAAGCAAAAAAAAGTGACATAAAGCAAGAGCGACAGAAGATAAAAGGCACAAGCACCTACAATTTCAAGGACTTCTAATCAGGCCGATTGATGACTTCACCTTTTTCAACTTCATCGCAAGGGGACTCCCATGGGAAAGAGAAAAATTAGAGGATCGAACTCACATTATGTACATTGTGTAGTGAGAATAAGAGACCAAGAGAGACTGTAAACCAGAATATTATAAACAAATCTCCCCTCCATGAACTCCCATGCACGTAGGCCTAAGGCTAAATCACGTAAATCTGTATGTCTTCCTCTATTTATTTATTTTTGGATTTAAATACTATTCACTACCATAGATGTACACATGGACACCGTTAGGGCTGCAAATGAACAGAGCCGCTCGTGAACAGTTCGAATTCGACTCGTATAAACTCAACTCAGATTCAGTTCATTTAATAAACGAGTTGTTCGTGAACACTAATATTGGCTCGAATATTAAACGAGCAAAACTCGTATAATCTCGACTCGAATCAGTTTAGGCTCGTAAACAATATTCGTATAAACTTGATTCGACTCGTTTTAAGCTTGTCACAATACTTGATTCAATTTATATATATTTGTACATATATTCTTACAAATAATCTTTTATTATATATATCTTATGTATTATATATATTATTTTTGATATTTTGTATAAGTAATATATATTGTTACTTTAATTTTATATATAAGTAACTTGTTTTATTACTTTATAATAATAATGTATTAAGTTTACAAAAGAATTATTGAGTCAAATATAAAATGTTTATAAAAATAAGCAACTCCAGTTAATTGCAACACTTTCTTAACTAATTCTACTTTTATTATTTGACCATATTTGATATTATATCAAAGATAATTGAATACTTTAATATTAAATTAATAACTTTATTATGTAACTTTTAAATGACTTTAATGTACTAAGCATTCTTGATGCCATACATATTGGAAAGTAATAACTGATAAATTGATAATAAATCAATGATAGATTGATACTTGATAGGCTTATGTTTAGTATGATGTATGTGTATGTGGCTCACTGTTCATATCAAGTGAAACATCAAACACGTCGCACGTGTATAAAGAAAGCAGGACTAGAGTTACAACTTACATCTGTACGGTTAGAGTTTTTGTTTTTTTTTATTCGTTGGGGGAGGGGGGTTCAAACTCCAAACTTCTATTTTGGAAAGTGGGAATTATGTTATTCAGGCCACGACATGTACGGTTGAGTTAGTATAAGTACTTATGATATAATCATTTAACCTATTTTTTACCTAATTTTCGTAGCGTTTTATAACAACTTATTTATTAGTTTATTAGATACTATCTCCTAACTCCTACTATCTTGATTCTCTTTGTTATTCTTTTAAATTTAGTTAATTATTTCACTATTAGCTATGTCTAGTATTGAAATTATATAACTTTTAATTTTTTTATTAATAATTAAGAATAATAAAAAATACTTAAAATAATAAAAAAAATAAAAATCTCAATTACACTATAATTTATAGTTTAAGACTCTATACAATAATAAAATAATAAAATCTCAAATATACTAATTTTCTAAAAAAAAATTCAAATTTGTACTTTTTTTAATTATTTGTATAGTTTAAAATAATAAAATCTCAAATATATTTATGATGTAAAATAATAAAATGTCAAATATACTAATTTTTTATAATTTATAGTTCCCTTTAGATTGTTTAATTTATACCTTTTTTTATTTCCTTTCTTCTGGTTATTTGTACAGATACACTAGTGTCTTGGTCCGGCTTGAGAAGATGTAGCTTGTGGCCTGTAGCCGTCGGCGCTACCCATTCCCTTCCGTCTAATCTGTTCCACTGTCACACACATACATCATACACAGTGTATACTCAGTGATACACTCATAGTCTATACCGATAGGCTGAGGAACGAAATGGAAAACCCTAGTTTTCGAATCGGTGAATATTGCGCACGCAAACAGCAAGCATAGGAGAGAAGAGGAAGAATCGGACTCTCTCAACTCGAAGGAACTCGAACCAGTGGAGAAACCATAGTTCTCGAAGGAGCGAAGAGCCAGTGGAGAAACCCTAAATTTTGATTCACATTTTGGGTATGGACCGTTCCTCCTTCATCTTCTTTGCAATGTTTTGGAAAACCCTAAATTTCGAAAGCCTAGTTATCTTCTCTGTTATGTTTTCAAAAACCCTAAATTTTGAAAATCCTAAATTTTGTAGACCTAGTCATTCAAATTATTAGTTCTTCTATTTTGAATATTACTTTGGTGCTATGTTTCTTCGGTAGTTTCCTCGCATCACATGGATCGATAACAGGTAAGCTTTAAGATGTTGAATGTTTGGGTTTTTTTTATGGTGCTCTGTTACCTAAATATTCACTTTGTAATTACAGTTAAAAATATGGAATATAATTGGTTTTGGTGCTCTACTTTGGACAAAGTATCGCCTAGAGAATTTTTGGTTTTGGTGCTCTGTTCTTGTTCCCATTAGGTACCAAGTGTTCAGGCTTCAATTTTGTGAAATGATTGGTGCTTTTAGGTGTAATTTTGAATTGGGCTATATTTATAATAGGCTTTGAAGCTACTAAGCTTATTATTTTTGTAAGTTTGCTAGAAATTCTTGTAATGGACTTTGAAGCTTGGAAGTTGGAATTATCAGAACTGTGAAGATCAAATAATTCATTGTGAGTCTTATCATGAGTTGGCTGTATGAGCTGTATCGATAGGTTGTGGATTGAAATGAGATGTCACATATGTAATTTTGATAGGCTGTAACTTTCATGCGCGCTTATAAATCTTGGCATGGAAATGTAGTCTTAAATATTCATCTCTTCTCTTTTGAATAATTTGTAGATGGTGCTATGTTTCATGGTGTAATATAGTAATAGTAATATCATTTTTCAATCGATACAGTCAAACTTTTGAGAGTGGTTCTTTAAATTATAGATGGTGCTCTGTTTTTGCTTCATTTATTCCTCTGTTAGATTTTTGATACAGTCAAGCTTTTAAGGTTGATTCTTTAAATTATTTATCCATTTTCTTTAAAGATTCATGTTTTATTAAAAAATTGTTGGAAGTATACAGCCACACCTTCTACAACTCCACTAATATCATGACACTATTAGAAAATTAAATGGTCTGGTTCTAATACCAGAATAGACATTCCTGTGGGAAGTAACAAAGCTTCTTGAGCTAGCTTATGGGCATAAACATTAGCCACTCTTGGAGCAGCTTTAAACTTGAGTTACATAGTGTCTTGGGATGTGTAAACGAGTTCTAAAAAATGAGCTGTGCAAACGAGTGTGATAGTGATCTTTCCTTGTTTTATGGTTAGGAAAAACTGTAATTTATCAAGTAAATTTGCTAAAGCTTGTTTTAGAACTATTTCTTTTTTACTTTACCTAGTGTCTCAAGTACTTCATGGTTTGAAAAAACCATCGAATGTAAGTATAATTTTATTTAGTAATTTTTCATTGCCATCTAGAAGTTGTCTTAACTTATTTAGAATTTATCCTTACTAATTTTTCTCTTTCATTTTGTAGAGAGAAGAACCAACTATTGAGGAGATTTTACTACCTTGACAGGAATCAAGTGGCACTATGGTAGGTTATATATATATTTTTTTCTTTTGGTATGATGCCATCTATTCTTGAATTGTTATTTTGTTATATCATGTTGCTAATTATATTGTGTGTGTTTTGCATCATCATATGTTAAATGGTGATTGGAAGTTGGCTGGTTTTTAATCTTTGGCTTTTTTTTTTGTGAATTGATCTACTAAAAGGAATGTTTATAGAACATGTTGTTTAAGACAAAAGTTGTAATTATTTTTGTGGACCAAACTTGTTGACTCGTTGAAGGTTAGAACTGTTTAGCTAGACAAGATCACTGGAAATTTGGGATTTTTTGAAAGCTTGGATATATAGGTAATTCCATTATTTGAATAGCTGACTTGAGTCGTAGCCCTAATTTTTTGTAAAAGTCTAATTGTGCTTAATGGAGATTAATATGGGTAATATGAAGGAATTTTTTGTAGTGTTTTCTTTTTGTTCAAACATGTTTTGTAGTGTTTTCTTTTTGGATAATGATTATTGGTGTATATTAGTACTCTGAAGTTTGTATTATTCACCCTGAGAGTTTACTCAATTTGGACTCTGAGGTTTGATTACTGGCTGGAGTTGTATATTTGTACTCTGAAGTTTAATAACTGGCTGGAGTTGTATGCATCTTGATTGAATTAATTAATTGTTGAAGGAAATACACAATTAATTGTCCATTTTTAATCCATCTTGAGTCCTTGATTCTTAGCATTGCTTTCCAATTTCCAACTTGCAGGAATGTTACGTAAATGTAATGTACTAATGTGGGATGAGTTATATTTGTAATTTTTGGCCCTTTGTTATTATTTTCAGCTTTAAACGTTTTGTTATTTGACTAATGTGTAATTACTTAGTTTATTTTCTACAATTTCAAATTATTTTGTAATTATTTGTAATTACAGGTTTCCATTTCTTACTTTATTTCAGCTTGTAATTACAACTTATTATTTGTAACTTTAGTTGATTATGCCTATGGTACAATAAGGCATCTTGATTGAATTAATTAATTGTTGAAGGAAATACTCAATTAATCGTACATTTTTAATCCATCTTGAATCCTTGATTCTTGGTATTGCTTTCTAGTTTTCAGCTTGCAGGAATGCTATGTAATGTAATGTACAAATGTGGGATGAGTTATATTTGTACTGACCATATGTTATTTTGTTTCAGCTTTAAACCTTTTGTTATTCAGTAATGTGTAATTATTTAGTTTATTTTCTACAATTTCAGCTTATTTTGTAATTATTTGTATTTACATGTTTTCGTTTCTTAGTTTATTTCAGATTGTAATTACAGCTTATTATTTGTAATTTCAATTGATGATGCCTATGGTATAATATCATTCTTGTTGCATATTTATGGGCTTCTCAGTTCTCCCAAATGCCTATTTTTGTTTTCTTATTTAATGCGTTCGTTTAAGGACCCAGAATGAAATTTAGAGTTTCATTTATAATCATACCAAAATTTAATATATATTATCATAATTTTAGTTAATCTGATTGAGAGAAATAATTTTATTTATGATTCAGCCAACCAAAAGAAAAAAAAACTGATTATGGATAAGATTAAACCAAGCTTGAGTCGAGCTACTCGAGCTCGTATGAACTCGAGTATTTTGATACTCGAATTTGAGTCGAGTTCGATAATAGTATGTGTTAAACGAGTTAAGCTCGATCAGAAATTTATAATATTTTTCAAGCTTGAGTCGATTTCGAGCAATAAAATATGTTAAACGAGTTTTTGACCTTCTGTTCAAATTCGAATAGATTTGGTTCGTTTGCAGCCCTAGACACCATACAACCTTATCAAATCACCACTAGAGGCTCCCACCACACAAATCGAGGACTAGTCCAACTTTAGTGGGGTCAAGAATGGATCCTCCTCTCTTTTCAGGCCACACCATTTTGGACGTTAATAGTGGTGTTGTTTGTGGCATTGAGATTCTTTTTGCACTGAAAATAGAAGAAGGACGATTTCTCGATGTGCTAAATAATCTTTGAAAGAGCAGATGAAACTCTTCTAGAGAAGTATTCTCAACCTTTCGACGGCATTATTGCAAAAATTGGGCGAGTAAACTCTTTCTCACCTAGATGGGAACCCAAAGTTACTCACTGCATGAATTGTAATTTTTATTACTCTTTAAGGGTACTATGCAAAAAGGGGAGAGTATGGAGAGGTGCAGTATACTGGGTATATATGCAGGAACAAACAAGTGCACAGTGCCATGCATGGTGAGAGTGCGTGTTACCGTGTAACCTGGGCCATCATTGCCCACAAGCCATAGTTTGAATGAGGATACCTTGGCTTGTCAGCAAGCTTTGTCCACACAGAAGTGGTCACTGACCACCTCAGTGGGCTGAGGGCTATCCACTGCCACGTAGCGAGGCACGCAACATTCAAGTTAGACAACTCCTCGACCATATATCAGGGCAAGTTGCTCCCTCGCCTACGGGTAGGGAACCACGGCCACAACTCCACAACCACAAAATCAACACAATCTATGACCCTTGACATGTTATTCGTCAGCCATGCATGATGACACGTCAGCCCATCACTCCCCAGATAATTTCTCTCCTTGACATGACCATGCATCATGGCCTTATAACTCTTCTCACCCACAACAAACTCGCTTATCACCAAGAAACTCGTCGGCAGGCCTCTCCACAGCCATGCACTCCTTGCCCAATCACTTCATGGCCATGTGCCACCTCTAAGGTACATTGCACGACCCATACAATATGCTCACCAGCCTCGCTTGGCTACCACACGCATACACCACTAGTTACCTTACATGTCACTTGCACACCATGGACAAGAGCTGCCTCAACTAAGTGCAAGTGGGCAACTAACATTAAAAATCAGTCGCCATACTCAAATCATAGACAAGTATGCACCTCAGAGGATTTTAAAAAGTAGGAGAAATGAAAATGAAAATGATGATCTAGAAATAGAAGAAATAACAACTAACAACTGGCAATTTTGGTCAAACAACAAGCAAACAATAGCAGGCAAAAATCAATCATAATGCTAAACACCCCTATAGGTCCTGCCACAAACTTCCTAAGCAACCTACCTCTTCACAGGACCAAAAGGACAATTTTCGTCAAAGGCCACATTGTCCTTTTGTGTTGGAGAGCGTGTCCAACCTCTTGACTGCAAGAAACTTACCCAGACCCCATCGCGAATATAAGCGGACCAGTTACCTAGCCGTCTGAATTATTACCTCCCTGTGGGGACTAAAGGGGCAGGCTTGGCCTGAGGCATTCCAACCCCTCCCCTTGGTGGAGAGCGGGTCTAGTCTTTTGACTGACTAGTCAAGCTACTCCTAGGACACCATCTTCAACAGCGGAACGCCAGCTCCGACAACAGAACGCCAGACAGATAACACCTCAAACCTTCACTACAACCCAACAAGACATCTCAAGTTTGCAAATTTGGAACTTGTGGTTGGAAAATATTTGCACTAATTGGTTTGACTTTTGCAACATCTCCTGTTTACTTTCCCATTGAAGGTCAACAAGCAGGACCATCCTTAAGATGGCTCAACCTGCCTCATAGTGAAGTGTAGGTTCAGTCTTTCGACTATCCGACATTACTCCAAAGAAAGCATATCCTTCAACAAGTATCGAGCCTTTAGTCTTTGCCACACACTAGGAAGACAACTCAACACGATTGGACATCCAGCACTTACCTTCTCGTTGAGGGTCAACAGCCGGGTCCAGCCTTAAGGCAGTCCACCTTCCTCACAACGAAGTGCGGGTTCAGTTTTTTGATGGCCCGACATGACTCCTAAAAAGACATCTCCTCCAACAAACTCAGTGTGTTTACACTCAAGTTGTGACTGCCTCTCCTAAATAACTTTTTACAACAAATCCACAAACGAGAAAAATTATGGGCTGCTTGATTCCCCTCTAGGAGCCCAACAGTCAGTCAGGTGCACACGTTGTCAAGTACATCTCCTACCCAAGCCGAGCTATACACTCGCATTCTATGTGGTTGAGGACATCTCCCACCATAGCCGAGCTACACGCTCAATCCTATACGGTCGAGTTCATCTCCTACTGTGATGACCCGGACTTTGCATGACTTATAACTTGCTTTAGAAACCTTAATCTTTCCAAGGTTTAGTGTTTTAAGTGGGATAAGGCCTTAATAATTTTTCTTAAAATAAGATAAGGCCCTAGAGTAATTTGTACATTTGGGTTCAAGTGATAGAATTAGCTTAGAATGTTTAGTAGTTCCGGCCCTTACTTGTTTGCCCAAAGCCCATGACTAAATCCTAGTCTCAGGTGCCATGTGTCATATATGTAAAGAACTATATATCTAGTCTGAATATTAGACTAAGGAAGAGAGAGAGAGAGAGAGGGGGAGAGAGAGAAATAAGCATAGGGAAGCCCAAGAAGGTGTTACACGGCTATTATGAAAATTTTGACACTTGTCATGCATGTGAGACCCTTATAAAAGGAAATATGATAAGATGATTTAGGGGACTACATGGATTTCGGCCAAGACCCCTTGATACACACCTAAGACTTTTTTTGGGAAAATTTTGAGTTCCCATGCAATGGTTATAGAAAGTAGTGCCTAAAAGGTAAGAAAGGAGATTTTCGGGGAGATTTGCATGGAGAAACTCAATGGACACCCACAAATTTCAAGATTTCCAAATTTACACTCAAAGATCCCTTGATTTTTGCCACATGTCATGCATGCCTAATATATCTAGAAGATTTGAAAAAGGAATCAAAGATTTGGATAGATTCGCCCCCAAGATTTTAGTGAACACATACTCACACACACTCATCACTTACCATGTGTAACCTTGTTTCCTAATTTGACCAATGGGATTTGGGAAGACATGTTGGAAAGGTGAAAAGAAAAGCTGGAAGAAGGAAGAACTGGAGTGGGCGGCAATGGCTAGGGAATTGCCACTTGTCACTCATGCCTTGAGTCTTAAGATGGAAAGTAAATTGAATTACTCGTATGCCCTTAAAAGAAACTAGTTTGTTTGGATGAAGGAAGGGCAAAGAGGAAAATGCATGTGAGAATCGACCATGGGGAAAACCTACACACGCCACTCCACGTGTTCCTTCCAAAGGCAATCTAATGATAAAATTCAGAGATGATTTTTTTGCCAATGTGAAGATAGAAGGTGAAAGGCTATGCCAAGTGTCACCCTACATAAAGGTTGGAGGGAAACCAGATTATTTTACATCAAATAATGTCAAGTTGAACGGCCACAATCCCAAAATATTATTTTTACAACTCTAACCTCAGAACACAAATAATGAAGCGAAAATGAGAAGTGAGAGGATGGAAGGAAGAAAAAGTGTTTCAAAAAGAGAGGGGATGCATTGTTAATCGGAGGGGGGGAGAAGAAATAAGAAAGAAGGGGGGCCGTAGAGAGAAATGAATCAAAGAGCGTAGAGAGCAAGACAAAAAAAAAATTTCCCCCCCAACTATTCGTGCACAATTTCTTTCGCCTAATTCCCCTCTCCTAGTGCCATTTCTTTTGCCTCTCGAGTCCCCCCAAACTCTCAACTCAAACTCTATCTTTCATCACTTCCTTTCTCTACAAATCCCCCACCTTGCTTGTTATCTAATAGTGTGAGTCTCTGCATGTGCCCATGCGCATAGATCTGGATAATTTTCTTTATCTTGCTCTCTGCAGCATATACTCCATCTTGGTGAAGTCTGGGTACACAAATATTCAAGTGAATCGTGGCTTAGATTGAAGAATATAAAATTTCTTACGTGTCGTCTTAGTATTGGAGGGCTGTTTTTTTAAGTAATGCGGCCGGACTAGACCACAGGTAAATTCTATGCCCATACATGTTTAGGCCAAGGCCTATTCTTATGGATCCATGTCATTGTTTTGATATCTCATGTGATTTACATTATCATGCTATCAATTAGACTTGAAATGTTTGGTTATTTCGTGCACGGCATCTCACGTGTCATATGTCAAGTGTAAGAATATACAAGTCTTAAGTCTCATGTTACATGCATTTGGATAAAGTAATTTTTGAACGAGAAATCTTTTCAAAAGTGTTTTAAAAAAAAGAGTTTAAAATGTTTTATCATGACCCCTAGTGCTAGGGTGAGGGATTGTCTTAATGGAACTTCTCTGTCCATTCTTAAGTGCTTAAAAATAGAATGGTAACTCTCACGTCAACAAAAAATCATCGACAAACCTCGAATGGATTATTTTCAAAGAATGCCAAAGAGAGGAAGCGTCTGATGCTAGTGGGCGCATAAGGCAAGTAACCTAACAGAGTACTATCGAGTTAATATGATATGATATGTTTAAGACGTATTCATTATGGTGCACGGACCAGTGATGATGCAGTAACTAGCAAGAGCACGTGGTGCATAGGAGAATCGTATTGTGTCTACCCGCTGAACAAGAATAAGAGTTCATATATTATGGATCACTTGATGAAAGTCTCATTATATGCTCTGTTCTAGATCACTCTATGCAAATCTTGTGATATTCTCTAAAAATGCAAGTTCTATTAAAGATTAACATGAAATATGAAGAAAGAATGATTTTCAGGAAATGACAAGTCTCTATTACAAGTCTTTTGAAAAGTGTTAGTGCTTAAGTCAAGTTTAGTTTCAGTTAAGTGTCAAGTTCATGTCCACGCATGCATTGCATGATGTATCTCTTGTATGCTTATATTAACCTTGGTATGATGTGTAATTACTTACTGAGATTTTTTGAAATCTCATTATGGTAGTTTCCACTACCATTTCCTTCCTCGAATGGTAAAAGTTGTGACAAGATTAAAAGATACCATCCCGCAAGAAAAAGAGGACCGCACCTCCTCTGGAGAGGATTGTACCTAAGGCTAATATGAGCAGGCCTGAGCCCACTATATTGGAGCATCTTGAGAACATAGACCAGGAGATCACTGAGATACTCCAATTCATTGAGGAGTTCCACCAGCTCAACAATAGGGATAAGGATCAAAGTTTGAAAAAGCGGATGAAGGACAAACCCATTTAAGAGAAGATAAGATGGGACAACATTTCCTTAGAAAGAAAATGACTTTTGAGTTACTTTTGCAGACTTAGCATATTTTAATTTTTTGTTCTCGTATTTTGGGAGACTACATTTTTATCTCATTTTGATTGTTATGATCATGATACATTTATGGATTATGTGACAATGTTTTGGGTTAATGTTTAAGTTTATAGTACCATGTGATTTTCAATTGCCTATGGCGTCGCTTAGTTATATCGACCTTTTATATTTTTTGCTACAAAGATATTGCATACTGCTAGTTCTTAGGTGCATACATGTTATGAACGTTTTGGATATGTGACCTTGTGTTGCATATCCTTGTACTCAGCTATGATCAAATAATAAGTGGAGGATGGGGATGCAACACCTGCTATGGTGTCAAGACCCCACCAAAAATCGTCCATAGACGAGTTTTTAGACACGCATGGACACCTATACATGGAACCATGCCATGTACAACCATGGGTCATGCACCACACTAGCCCACCTATTGTAGAATGTTATTGTCATCAAACAAGTTGTAACGAAGGTTCAAAATTTCCAAATTCATTAGTGTTGAAAGCTTTTCAAATCCTGTAAAATATATCTTCAGAAATAGATTGAGTTTACATATTAAGTGAAGATTAATCTATATATATTCAAGTGGGTTTAGAATCTTTGAATAGCCATGTAATTTGCATACACCTTGAATACAAATTTATATATTTTGCCCGCCTATTGAAAGTGAAATACGTGCTTTAACATTAGCTAGCTAGTTACAAAATTGCAGTTTGTAAAATTATAGGCATCTATTATTGCATAAGTATTTATAATTAAAGACCTTTTACATATAAAATTAGTGTTTCGAACATAACTAACAACTTAATTAGGTAAATTTAGAATTTTGAGTTGAAATAATATTTCAAACTTTTCTAGGAAGGATATACAAAGGCATTATTACAAATAAGAGTACAATTAAAAATAATAGGTACAATATATGTGAAAATTTCAGAATATTATATATTTGGAGCTGTATATTAGATTATAAGCTGACTCATCACTGCTCACAACATACCTTCATCTGGGATGCAACCATTGATTCCATTAAAGGATAGATCAAGACTTATTAACTCCTTGAAAGGCTCTAATAGAGACACATTTAACAACCATCGACGTTCCAGAGGATTTAATCTAGTACATATGAAAAATAATTATAAGGATCAATATAATTCATTAAATTGTCGAGGGACAATTGTATCACATGACCTGTGGTGGAGTTGCATGTGACCCACTCCCAACCACAACATGAGTCAGTACTAGTGTTTGAGCCGTCAACCCATGAAGGAAGAAGTTTTGAACTGAAATTGGGAATGGAATATTGAAGAAGTGACTTAAAGTGAAGCAGGCCGATTCTCTCTTCCACCAAGCAACCAGCATTGTGCACACGATCAGTTTGAACAAAAACAACTAAAACCCACAACAAAACCTTCAATATTGAAAAATATGGTGACGCACCCATATTCATTCGTATGTTGATGCAGCTTTGCAAAACAGAAAACAATGCGTTGGGAGATCCTTTAAAAGGGAATTTCCCAAATCTAGTGCGCAGCCCAGTTGGGAAAATGCGTGGAAGTGGTCCACACTAGCTATACCGCTTCATTTAGGAGTGTTCATCCGGGTTCCAAATTCCTAAATCCGGAACCCGGATTCAAAATTTCCTTAAACTTTTTTTAAAAAAATTTCAAAATTATTAATAAATAAATAAAATTTTAAACCGGGCCGGGTTGTACCCGGCCCGGATGAACAGGCCTAGCTTCATCTCAGGTGGGTACAATTTGTCGTTGTTGCTCCCATTTAAAAAAAAAACAGTAAAATTAAGTTGAAGTACTTTATCAAAATTAAGTGGGTACACGAGTCAATACCGCCTATCACACTTCCAATGGATTATTATCTCGAATATATTGACTTGGACTGATATATTTAATAATTAGACCCACATCTTACGCATGCATGCATCTAGTAGCTAGTAGATATCACTAATGCCTTAACTTCAACGTTTAGATAGATTATGGGTTGTGTCATTTTTCACATGTTAAGACATAACTATAAATCATAAAACCTATATATGATATATATATAAATATATATATATATATATTATGAGTTGAAGATTTTGATATAAGTGGTAATTTTATATGGTATTATAATAGATATCTTAAAACTTTTGAGATAAATGATAATATTATATAGTATTAGAATAGAAATTGAGTTTAATTATGTCTTACTCATGTACGTGACTTCACTCATTTAATTATAAGTTAAATGATTCACGTGATGATTTTACAATTGACAAATATTACTGTGCTTTTACTTTGGTCGATTTCTTTTTTGAAAGAATGACAAACAAACTAATCACATGATATATACTTAAGAGATTATGTAATGCATCATAACTTTTTTTTTGTAGTGAGAGGATATTGGCCTTGAGTTCGTTCTTAATAGGTTCTTTGACCGTAGGTCTGATGGCCTGCTAGGGCTGTGCTCCGACTCCGAACTTGTCGGAGTTCGGAGTTTCCGACTCCGACTCCGACAATCATCGGAGTCAAAAACGTACTCCGACTCCGACTCCGAGACACTCTCGGAGGCCGACACCGATCGGAGTTCGGAACTCCGAACTCCGATCGGAGTTCCGATCGGAAGTTCGGAACTCCGAATTTAGTTTCCTTCGGCGAGTTCGATATGGGCCAAATTACACTCATTCCGAAACTAAATTCTTCCAATTGGGCCATACATATTCCATATGAACTCAATTGTTCAATTGAGATGTAAAGTTTGTGAAGAAATAAGTTAACCGTGCTTAGTAGCTTACTTAACAATTAACATGTATGCTATTGCTAATGCCTATACAGCTGTACTTTTTCACATCTATTAAAATAATATTATTTTATTTTTTATTTATTATTTTATGTCTTATTATTTGTTAAAATAATATACTTTCCTCACCTCTATTTTGATTCTTAACCACTTAGACTTGTCACTTGGCAACTGGCAAGTAATTAATCCATCAGTCATACAGCTTCTGACGTGCACGATCTTTGATAATGGAGCCAAATATTTGAGTTTCCCGCATAATCTCTTTGGGTTTACGGCGCGGCGCGCATGAATACTGGATAGGATATTAGGAAGTAACTTTTTTTATTTTAACTTACGTAACTGCATTTAATGGTTGAAGCTGATTTGAGATAGAATAAATTTTTTTTAATGATGAAAAAATAAATTAAGATAATAAAATAAGTTTTATGAGATTTATCTCAAATCACAAATGAATTTTAATATATTTTAATATTATAATAAATTTAGATATAGTTATAAAATTTTAAAAATTTATGAATTTCGTATATAAAGAAATATTTAATTAAAATCTCATAGTCATATAAATTTACTGATATGCGAATTGAGTATTTACTATTTAGATACTAGATTCAATTGAGTTGCCACAAAGCCCACAACTATTGATCTATTCAAGTTTCAGTTTTCACTACTAAGTACTAATTAGTCTTAAACAATTAAACAAAAAATACAAAATACTAAGTAGTAATTACAATGCTAATGCCAGCCAATAGCGTTATAGCATAATACAAAAAATAGTAATACAAAAAAAAAGCCCAGGACTCTAGACTATGTCACTATTAATACAAAAAATAATACAAAATATAAATTAAATTTTCAGTGATAGTCTGATGACTCTGGTTCAATGGGACGGTTGAGACCCGTATCGATGTTACAAAATAATAATAATAATAATTGCTGCAGCCTTGAACTTTGTTGTTGGAACAATGGAACTTATACAGAATCGTACCTGAGATTAAGATAAAAATAAAATGTATTATTATATATGAAAAAAATTAAAATTAACCAAACATGAAACAAGTGTGATGGAAAATTAGAGAAAAAATATACGTAATCGATAGTTGCTCCATCAGTCATCGGCAAGTATGGTAGGGTTGATAACTAAATCTGTAAAATCATAAACAGTATAAATTTAAATTTAAATAGATTTATTAAAATGAAATTATAAAAAATAATTAATAATTATATAAAATTTTTACTTTAATCATTTAAAAAGAATTATATAAATTAATTTAAGTTTACCTGACTCAAGTCTGTAGCTCACGGCATCGATGCCAATACTCTCTAGTCCAGTAGGTACATCTCTGAGCCAGTTTTGTGTGCAAACGAGGGCCTCCACGGTTGACGGTGACAATGAACTCCGGTAGGCATCCAACACCCGACCTCCAGTGCTAAATGCCGATTCAGATGCAACCGTAGTGATAGGAACGGCTAGTACATCTCGAGCAATGCGAGAGAGAATCGGGTACTTGGGTGAATTAGCTCTCCGCCAAATCAAGATCTGAAACTCCTCACTAGGCTCCTCAACCTCTGCCAGTAAATATCGTTCAACCTCATTTGTACACTGCAATGGATTTCTCGATGACCGTGCATGAAACGACGTCATGACGTTGAAGCCTCGGGATCGACTGGCTACACTGGCCTGACTCGAACGAGCATCTGTGGCTGGTCCTGAGCTCGAACTCGAACGTGAGGTACCCATGGCTCGTGAGGATGAAGCAGGACTACTGGCACTGTAATGGGTGTACAACTCGTTCAAATCTGCCTTGAGTGCTGTGATAAACGACTTAGCCTTCACTGCCCCGAGAACCTCTGTTGCCCACCATTCTACCACTGCCAACTTCAATCGAGGGTCGAGGATCGACGCTATGAACAATAATCTATTTATCTTCTCAACTTGCCCCCAATATTTATCATATTTGGACTGCATCTGTGATGCCATACCAGATAACAATCCACTCGGGTCAGCACAACCTTCTTTCAAGTGGTGGTGTAGCATGGAGATCTCGCTAAACCACATGTTTGCCGTCGCATATGCAGATCCAGAAACCCGCATCGTGATGTCATAAAAGATTTGTAAAAATGTGACAAACTCGGATACATGTTGCCAATCAATGTTGTCTGGCAGACCGAGCCCCCTTCCATCAGGCTCCAGTAAGGCATACCTCAAACCTCCATCCTCAATCTCTAGCCGCTCAAATGCCTTCTGGTACTTTAGTGCCACATCCAACATCAGATATGTGGAGTTCCATCGAGTGGGAACATCCAGGCACAACATCTTTGAAGACTCAATCCCAACCTGTTCTGCTATAGCCTTGAACTTTTGTAGCCTTTGGGGAGAAGCCCTCGCGTACCGCACAATGTTGCGGACTCTCTTGATAGAGTCGTCTATATTTTCCAACCCCTTAACTGTTTCATCATTGAAAAATATCTAATTATCATAATAATAAAAAAAATGGTACTATTTTCAAAGACTTTAATCATAAAAATACTAAAATACAAAATACAAAATTAAAACCAGAAAGACTCACCAACAATAAGGTTGATTATATGAGCAGTGCATCGAATGTGGATATACTGGTGATTTTTAATCACATCTTCTCTCGCCCTCGTATTTCGGATAAACCATTCGATTGCGGTCTCATTTGCACCGGCATTGTCAACTGTAATGCACAATATTTTTTGGATGCCCCAATCAACCAAACAATCATCCATCTCCGCTCCTATCGATGCACCCTTATGGTCAACTATTTCTTTAAATCCAATAATCCTTTTTTTAAGATTCCACTCACTATCAATGTAATGTGCTGTGATACACATGTACGAGGTATTCTGTACCGACGTCCATGTGTCGGTCGTAAATGACACTCTCTGGCCAGTGGTGGAGAACATCTTCTTCATTTCTGCCTTGTCCCTCAGATGCATCTTCATACAATCTCGCATCACTGTATAACGGGATGGGATTGGAAATCTTGGTTCAAGAAGCTTCACAAAATACCAGAACCCATCCTTATCAACCGTGGTAAAGGGCATCTCATCTTTTATAATCATCATCGCAAGCGCCTCACGAAACATCTTCTCACTGTATTGAGGGACAACTAGATTCCTTGTCTGTGTCCCTGTCCCATCAGTGGCTGTAGAAGTCTCGTAGCTAAGATTAGTCTGAGACCCACCTGCGTCTGTATTTGATAATTTATTACCAATATTAGTCTTAAATGAAAATTAACTGGGATTATAATCACAAAACTAATTAGCATATAAAGCAACTAGCAAGACACTAACCTCTTGATGCCATTCCCTTCGCTATTTGGTAGCGCTTGCAACCGTTCAGATGTGCTGAAAGGCAAGAAGTGCCTTGCCTTTTTGAATGACACCCAACTCGAGCGCCACAATGATTGCACTCAGCCCGTGGGTTCTGGGGATCCCCACCCTCAACCTTCTCAAAATGTTCCCATGTCCACGATCTTTTTTTATTTGACCGTGGACGGGGTGGCCTCGCAGCTGTAGGGTGTACTAGTACATCCGGATCCTGAATCGGATCGTCTCCAAGGCCCATCTCCTCCTCCTCCATAAACTGGTCGGGATCTTCCACTTCCAATTCTATGTCGATTGGAAGTGGAAATCCACTGCTAGCACACGAGGTTTGTGCTCGAGTGGAGGGTAGCCGACTACGGCTCGAAACTGCAGCGTGGAGCGCCGAAGGAGTCCCACCATCCGGATTCGGAGCCTCATGTGGAGTCGGAGTCCCACTAGCACTACGTGAGGGATCCATCTGTTTGTAATTGTAGACCTAGAATTCAAGTATAATAATATAAAAAATATTAGTAAATTCCTAAAAATTATAAATTTATAATGTTATTAGTGTAGCAAAATACAATATTAGGAAACTGTTATTAGGTGAAAGTTCATGACTTGTACTGAATAAATATTTAATTTTTTAATATAAAAAAAATTCTATTTAAAAAAATTAAATTCATCTCAATCTATTACATACATTCCAACAAATATTTCAATATATTTATATTCAAACAAATGATCTCAATAATAAATATAACCTACAAAGTACAAACATTAGTATTTACCTACAATATATATATTATTTTTTTTAATAAAAATAGTCCAAATTTGAGTAAGCCTTCTTGCTAAGTTTTACATTTAAATAAAATACACAATAACACAACGACATTTAATTAGGCCAAATTAGTTTTTTTTTTTCTCAATGGCATTTCATCGAACAGTTTACACACATTGTCAAAACATACAATATAAACTCGAAATTATTTTATTTCATTTTATTATTTATATAATAAATATTTAATAAAAAAATTAAATTCATCTCAATCTATTACATACATTCCAACAAATATTTCAATATATTTATATTCAAACAAATGATCTCAATAATAAATATAACCTACAAAGTACAAACATTAGTATTTACCTACAATATATATATATTTTTTTTTTAATAAAAATAGTCCAAGTTTGAGTAAGCCTTCTTGCTAAGTTTTACATTTAAATAAAATACACAATAACACAACGACATTTAATTAGGCCAAATTAGTTTTTTTTTTCTCAATAGCATTTCATCGAACAGTTTACACACATTGTCAAAACATACAATATAAACTCGAAATTATTTTATTTCATTTTATTATTTATATAATAAATATTTAATAAAAAAATTAAATTCATCTCAATCTATTACATACATTCCAACAAATATTTCAATATATTTATATTCAAACAAATGATCTCAATAATAAATATAACCTACAAAGTACAAACATTAGTATTTACCTACAATATATATATTATTTTTTTTAATAAAAATGGTCCAAGTTTAAGTAAGTCTTCTTGCTAAGTTGTATATTTAAATAGAATACACAGTAACACAACGACATTTAATTAGGCCAAATTAGTTATTTTTTTTTCTCAATGGCATTTCATCGAACAGTTTACAACTTTACACACACTGTCAAAACATACAATATAAACTCGAAATTATTTTATTTCATTTTATTATTTATATAATAAATATTTAATAAAAAAATTAAATTCATCTCAATCTATTACATACATTCCAACAAATATTTCAATATATTTATATTCAAACAAATGATCTCAATAATAAATATAACCTACAAAGTACAAACATTAGTATTTACCTACAATATATATATTATTTTTTTTAATAAAAATGGTCCAAGTTTAAGTAAGTCTTCTTGCTAAGTTGTATATTTAAATAGAATACACAGTAACACAACGACATTTAATTAGGCCAAATTAGTTATTTTTTTTTCTCAATGGCATTTCATCGAACAGTTTACAACTTTACACACACTGTCAAAACATACAATATAAACTCGAAATTATTTTATTTCATTTTATATAATAAATATTTAATAAAAAAATTAAATTCATCTCAATCTATTACATACATTCCAACAAATATTTCAATATATTTATATTCAAACAAATGATCTCAATAATAAATATAACCTACAAAGTACAAACATTAGTATTTACCTATAATATATATATATATTTTTTTTAATAAAAATGGTCCAAGTTTAAGTAAGTCTTCTTGCTAAGTTGTATATTTAAATAGAATACACAATGACATTTAATTAGGCCAATTTCAAATTTTTTTTCTCAGTGACATTTCATCAAACAGTTTATATACACTGTCAAAATACACAATATAAAATCAAATTTTTCACAATATAATAACATAGACAACTCACAAGCCAACCAACTCAAATAATCACATTAAAATAATACATTTAATTAGTTTTAATTAGATTTAATTAGTCATTACCGAGAATATTCCGAAATGGCCGATTTGGAATCTCGGATGGCTGACTCAGTGTGACAGCGACCGTCGGGCGACGCCTTGGAGCACCGGCGGTGTGAGAGAATCGCCGTCGAAGACTAGCAGCGGCAGCGCAGCACTTGGCCCCGAAGGAGATGACTTCGCGTTCGGAGTATCAACGGCGGAAGAAGAAGGAAGAAGAACTGAAGAAGAAAGAAGAAGAAGAAGGAAGAAGAAATAGCTGGCCCTAGCCTAAACGACGCCGTTTCTATTTAAATGGAACGGCGTCGTTTAGCTAAATTAAAAAAAAAAATAAAGATGCAAAACGACGTCGTTTTGCATCTTTACATTTTTTTTTTAAACTTCGGAGTTTCGGAGTCGGAGTTCGGTATAAAACCTGACTCCAACTCCGAAATCCGACTCCGAATTAGGAGTCGGAAATTTCCGACTCCGAATTCCGACACCGATCGGAGTCGGAATCGGAGCGGAGTTCGGACGGAATTCGGAATTCGAAAATTTTGCCCACCCCTATGGCCTGCTATAGAATAAGAAAAACATATATTATTAGATGAGTAGTTGTTTGCAAGTCTAATCTCAAGTCATTTACATCAATTAGTTAGTTCTCTATTGAAATTATTTGGTATCCAAGTTCTGAATTGGCACAAAATATTAATGACACATTAATGGGAGAACGCGTATAGAGAAAATTTTAAATGTTCCGTGAATGAAACTTGACATAAAGGGTAGTGCCTTCTATAATCAACCCAACCCAGAAAATGACTCTACTGCTAGGCAACCCCAATATTGAAATGATGAAATAATTGATCCGAGAATGATGGGCATTAATTCCCTCAAATTGCAATACTAATAATTAGATTAATATGCAGTTTAATGCAACTAATTTTTTTCAAACTTTTTTTCAAACCATTTCGTCTCAAATTTTCAAATAAAATATAATAAATAACTTATTTTTTTTAATATTAAAATAAAAATAATATTAAAAATTAGCACAACTTTCATAATAAAAATAATGTTTTCTAAATATTATTTTTGTTTTGAGATTTAGAAAAATTGAATTTTTTATTTTATTTTGTATGAGAATTTGAAAAAATTATAATGATTAAATAAAATAGAATGAATTGAGTTGAATTGTACTCAAAAATCAAATCAACCATTAATTTCAACATTTATAAATTTGGATTGAAGGTGTCAGTTTCCACAATGATTTCATTGACTTGAGATGCCTTCACTTTTAGTATTGGCTGAAATTTAAAATTTGGAACACTATCAACTTGGACTGAGGCAAACTTGACCTAAAGATAAAATAAGTGGTCCGCACTACCTATACCGCTTCATCTAGGGGTGTTCATCCGGGTTCAAGATTCCTAACTCCAGAACCCTGATTCAAAATTTCCTTAAACTTTTTTTAAAAATTTTTCAAAATTATTAATAAATAAATAAAATTTTAAATCGGGCCGGGTACAACCCGACCTAGATGAACAGGCCTAGCTTCATCTCAGGTGGGTACAATTTGTCGTTGTTGCTCCCATTTAAAAAAAAAACAGTAAAATTAAGTTGAAGTACTTTATCAAAATTAAGTGGGTACACATGAGTCAATACCGCCTATCACACTTCCAATGGATTATAATCTCGAATATATTGACTTGGACTGATATATTTAATAATTAGACCCACATCTTACGCATGCATGCATCTAGTAGCTAGTAGATATCACTAATGCCTTAACTTCAACGTTTAGATAGATTATGGGTTGTCATTTTTCACATGTTAAGACATAACTATAAATCATAAAATCTAAATATATGATATATATATATATATATTATGAGTTGAAGATTTTGATATAAGTGGTAATTTTATATGGTATTATAATAGATATCTTGAAACTTTTGAGATAAATGATAATATTATATAATATTAGAATAGAAATTGAGTTTAATTATGTCTTACTCATGTACGTGACTTCACTCATTTAATTATAAGTTAAATGATTCACGTGATGATTTTACAATTGACAAATATTACTGTGCTTTTACTTTGGTCGATTTCTTTTTTGAAAGAATGACAAACAAACTAATCACATGATATATACTTAAGAGATTATGTAATGCATCGTAACTTTTTTTTTGTAGTGAGAGGATATTGGCCTTGAGTTCGTTCTTAATAGGTTCTTTGACCGTAGGTCTGATGGCCTGCTATAGAATAAGAAAAACATATATTATTAGATGAGTAGTTGTTTGCAAGTCTAATCTCAAGTCATTTACATCAATTAGTTAGTTCTCTATTGAAATTATTTGGTGTCCAAGTTCTGAATTGGCACAAAACATTAATGACACATTAATGGGAGAACGCGTATAGAGAAAATTTTAAATGTTCCGTGAATGAAACTTGACATAAAGGGTAGTGCCTTTTATAATCAACCCAACCCAGAAAATGACTCTACTGCTAGGCAACCCCAATATTGAAATGATGAAATAATTGATCCGAGAATGATGGGCATTAATTCCCTCAAATTGCAATACTAATAATTAGATTAATATGCAGTTTAATGCAACTAATTTTTTTCAAACTTTTTTCAAACCATTTCATCTCAAATTTTCAAATAAAATATAATAAATAACTTAATTTTTTTAATATTAAAATAAAAATAATGTTAAAAATTAGCACAACTTTCATAATAAAAATAATGTTTTCTAAATATTATTTTTGTTTTGAGATTTAGAAAAGTTAAATTATTTATTTTATTTTGTATGAGAATTTGAAAAAATTGTAATGATTAAATAAAATAAAATGAATTGAGTTGAATTGTACTCAAAAAACAAATCAACCATTAATTTCAACATTTATAAATTTGGATTGGAGGTGTCAGTTTCCACAATTACTTCATTGACTTGAGATGCTTTCACTTTTAGTATTGGCTAAAATTTAAAATTTGGAATACTATTGACTTGGACTGAGGCAAACTTAATTTAGAGATACAATGAGTTAAGTTGAGTTGAACTTAAAAAATAAATCAACCATTAATTTCAACATTTATAAATTTGGATTGGAGGTGTCAGTTTTCACAATGACTTCATTGACTTGAGATGTCTTTACTTTTAATACTGGTTGAAATTTAAAATTTGAAGCACTAGACTTGGATTGAGACAAACTTGACCTCAAAAGAATGGAGTTTTAGGTAGTTTCTCAGGAAAGAATATATAAATGGGAAATGATATATACAAGTCTCAAATGTACAAATATTGTACAAATCATTTATAAAAAAATGATTTCTATTATGAAAAACTCACTTTCTCCAAATGGAGCTCATATTTTATAAAATGCTTGTACATTTAAAACTTCTATATAGCATTATTGTTTACTTTATCCAATTAATAGACACCATGTGAATTACTAAAAATAAATTTAAAAATATATATTCAAAACATGAATGTATAGTACCAGAAAATACAAAGAGAAAGGGTAAAATCTTAAATTCTTTCTACCCTTTTATGTTTATATTTTTAAATTATTTAATAAGCCATATAGTATCACAATATAGTTTCACGTCAATGGGACAAAATGTGCAGTATAACTTAGGGACATGGTATCATTACTCTATATCAAATTTTTTTTTTTAATTTTATTATTTTATTGTATTTACAATTAGGGACATAGTATCATTATGACGCCAAGTCCACCATTATAGGATTTTTTTGGAATACCCTTTCTTCGTGGAATTTGTTGGATGGCAGCATATTTGTTGGTGATACTGTTCATGCAAATGATGCAGACTGCTATCCGCCCATGTCTGAACAATTCTAGCCCTTTAATATTGAACTTATTCATCCATGGATTTACTCCGATAGCAACAATTTCAAACAAATAGATTGATGACTACAACAAATAGTAGTTTTTGGGACAAAAACTTTTCTCGCAAATATTATTTAGTAGCAAATAATGACAAATTGTCACCAAATTCATACCGTTAAATAATTATCGTATTATTTATTGAATCATTTTATTTCTTAAGGTGACTGTTTGTGAAAATTAAAGATTTTTTTTGTCTTCACAAAATTAAGTTTATCAAAAAAAGTTTATAGGTAATACTTTTTTACGACGACATACATTCATAAGTGACGAAATTAGTTGGTGGTAATAAGTTTACAATTTTCGTAAGTACTATTTGGTAGCAAATAATTATATTTTGCCACCAAATTTATATCATCAAAAACTTCTTGTTACAAATAAGTATATTGGACTATTTTTTCATTTCTCACGAGTTACAATTTGTAAAATTTAAAAACTTTTTCTTACAAAATGTATATCATCAAAGAAATTTTGCACATAATATACTTTTCTAACGACATATGCTTTCATTAGTGATGGAATTTGTTGGTGACAAAAATTTACAATTCCTGTGAATATTATATGATAACAAATAATTACAATTTGCCACCAATTCCATGTCGTTAGAAAATTCTCGCCACAAATAACCATTTGGATCATTTTTCACTTGTCATGAGAAAAATGAAAAAAATTCCCACAAAATTAAGATTATCAAAAAAAAAAAAAAAATTATTTTTTTACAGTAACATATGTATTCATTAATGAGCTATGAGGTATGATCTTGTGTAACGTTTCTCCATCATTAATAAAATTTTTCCTAGGAGTTCTTGCTATGGATAACTCACGAAATCAGAGAGGGAGAGAGTGGTTGAGGCTCTGGCGATTTAGGGTTAGGATTTGTCGATTTCTTGAGGTTGTTTTGCTAGTGATGTTGTAATGAGCTATGAGGTATGTAATCTTGTATAACGTTTCTCCATCATTAATGAAATTTTTCCTAAAAGTTCCTATTGTGGACGTAGGTCATTAGAGTTGAATCATGTTAAATCTTGCATGTTGATTTCTATTTAAGATTTTAATCTTTATTTTTCTTGTTACTTGTTTTCCGATTGATTTAATCTTTTTGATCAAGTTTGGCAAAGGCTTTTTGAAACCCTAATAAGGTTGTTGAATCTGGTTATATATTTCGGTAAAAAGACTAGATATTCTAATAATTAGTGATGGAATGAGTTGGTGATAGAAAATTTATAATTCCCTCAATATTATTTGGTAACTGATAAATAGATATTTATGTTGCTTTTAATACTCTTAATATAGTGAGTTAAATGAATTTAATGTGTTAAAATGAGAGTATTAATTCCATAATGTGAATAAAGTATTCCAAGTATGTGAGATGACATTTTACCCTTAACTAAATATATATGGTTTATATTATTGGGTTGGCTAACATTTAATTAAACTCATATTTTTTTATCTTGGCCCAATGCAGAAATTAAGCCCTTTAACCCATAGCTGCAGCCCACGCGTCCATGAAGTGAAACATGCCCCTGCTTTGTAACTCAAGCCCAAGTATGTTATTGCATGCATGATAAATTGGAGAGGAAAAAACAGTAAGTTGACTTGTGAAGATAAGCATCCGTTACTTTCCACAAGCCAATCATATGGGCTCACGTATTTCATAAAATCTGAGAAGGAATTAAAGGTAAACTCAAGCCCATGGCTGAAGCCTCTCAAATGCGTGACCTGACTTGCGGAAGACTTCAACCCGAGAGTAATGATCTGGAAGGCTTGGGACTACGAAGGCAACTCGTTCAGAGGAAGGGGGCGAATTCGGGAGAAAGGAAAAGGAGAAAATGGGAAAAAAAGGTGAGGTATAAAAGGAGAAGGAATTTCCGGACGTGAGAGGCAGTTTTTAGTTTTATTTACTTTACTTTTCCTGCTTTGTTCAGAGACGATTTCTACATTTTTAGGGTTAATTTCGTTTGAGCATTCTAATAGCTTTTGAGGATGGTTATTGGCTAATTCCTGTCACCTGAATGCGGGTGTATTTAGGGTTGATTCAAAGCTAAATTGATGGAAACTGTTACTGTTAATATTTGCAATCTATTCGTTTTTGGGGATATTTGCATTGTGAAGCAATTGATTCTCTTGATTTGGATTTTATGTTGACGTTTGGCACATTTAATCTGAATGTATACAAGGTCTCATTTGGCTATTTCAAGTCAATTTTTATCTCCTTTTGCTATAGATTATCATATTTGCTTTGATTGGGCTTAAATGAATTTATCATCCAGTAGTTATAGATTTTAATATCTTGGCTACTGTGTTAATCGATTGAAGTCATTTTAGTGGAGAATCAATTCTAGGAAAACTGCATCTCAGGTGTTTGATAAATTGTCCTTTTGAATTTCTTTAGTTATTTGTTTTCATTTTATCTCGAACCTTAGTTTATAATCTTTATTTCTTTTCCTTCGATTACCTTAAAAATTAGTTTGGATTTGTGTTACGTTTTTCTCTAAACAGATTTTTATTTTGGTATTAACTAGGGCTGCAAACGAACAGAGCTGCTTGTGAACAATTTGAGCTCGACTCTTATAAACTCGATTCGTTTAATAAATGAGTTGTTCGTGAGCACTAATATTGGTTTGAATATTAAACGAGCTAAACTCGTATAATCTCGACTCGACTCGTATAAACTCGGTTTGTGTTCGTGAACAAGATTCGTATAAACTCGATTCAACTCGTTTTGAGCTCATAACAATACTCGTAATATTTTTATGTACATATATATAATCTTGTATATATTCTTACATATATTCTTTTATTATATATATTTTCTGTGATATATATATTATTTTTGATATTTTGTATAAATAATATATTTTGTTACTTTATGTAGAAGTAACATTTTATTTCTTTACAATAATAATGTATTAAGTTCACAAAAAAATTATTAAGTCCAATATTTATAAAGAGTAAGAAACTCGAATAATTACTCGACTAAGTTCGGCTCATTCGTTAGAGAGTAAAAACAAAGATCGATAAATAACTCGATTCGACTCGAGCTCGTCTTTGATCGGCTCGAATTCGACTCGACTCGGCAAACTCTCAGCTAGACTCGAACTCGAACTCGAGTTATTTGAGTCCAGCTCGACTCGACTCGACTTGAACTCGTATTTGATCGGATCGTTTGCAGCCCTAGTATTAACTATTAGTTGAGTTCTAATGCTTGCTTAGCTTTTTGTTAGTTTAAGTTAGGTCCTTAGCACGTTAGTTAGCCTTTTGTTTTTTTTTATAGTTAATTTTGAATATAGTTTAGGATTTCATTAAACTTAAAAACTCTATTTTATACTTTTTATTTTCCTTTTCGAAAACATAAACAAAAACCAAAAAAAAAAGATTTGAATAAGTTGCAGCGTGTTCAAAGGCACAAAAATTCTCGTTCCTGTGGAAATGACCTTGGAACTTTCCTTGATTATAACTTGACATATTATGCACCTGGAATTAATCTTTTCAGAAGGAATTAGTAGCAAATAATTATGTTTTGCCACCAATTTGAGGTCATTAGGCAATATTATATATACTTTATAAACTCTTTTGCAGTTTAAGCAATATATACAGATAGGAAAATTTCAATTAAAAAATAAAATTGATTAAAATATTTATATTTATAGATAAAATATTTTAAAAATGCATTTTATTAGAACATTTCAATTAAACTTATAATGCAATTCACAAACATGCGAGAAAAATTATTCTTCACAGAAAAGAATCATGAAATAGTTATGTATACGATTAAGGCAAAGCAGCATCACCTGAAGACAGACTCACGAGAGACATGATCACCGGACATCTTTCGCTCCACTCTCTCCCTCCATTATCTCCAAGAGCAATTCTCAAACCTCCACTCCCGGCGAACAATAGCACCTCCGGCGCACGGAGAAGAATCATCACCCCGCTGTGCACAGTGTGCTCGAACAGAGCCCGAAGCCAAAGCCCCGAAGCCCAGACGACTACCATGCTACTCTCAAATCTCTCAACTCCAAAGGCTGCACCCCAAGAAATCTCTTGGCTAGGTCCTCCCCTATACTCATATACTCCACTTTTTACTTTGTCCGACGAAATTTAAACTAACTTCCCGAAATCTATCAGCTTTGTTTGGTTCCTGAGATAATGTTAATATAAATGACAATTCCAAATGCTTTCTTTGTAGATGTAGCAGAAAGAAAAGAGAATTCAAGATACTTTAATTTACAATCTGGATATCTTTATTTTGAACGAACCCTCTGTATATAGAATAATTCTTCTTGCATTCTATATTTGATGGACTACATTGCAGTCCTCCACAAAGAAACGCTTCTATTTTATGACTAAATAAAATGAATTTTTCAAATTTTTAGAATTTTTTATTTGTAAATAAGGGTATTTTAATCGATCTTATTTTAAAATATAGATTTTTCTATTTATTTATTACTTAGACTACAAAGGAATCCAATTTTTGAACTGTATGTAGTATTGCCCCTGTATATGTTGTTCTTCTTGATGCGTTGACTGAGATCTGAATAAAGCTTTAGCCCTCGTTTGGATTCTGAAAATGTTTGGAACCCAAAGGAGTTGGGCTGGGCTCAATGGGGTTTACTAATGGGGTGATTATCTTTGAGTTTAATTTGAAATTAAATAGTTAGAGACCTATGGGTCTAGGCCTGTGAATAAGAAAATGTTAGTTTGTTGTTCTAGTATATGAAGGAGTGGGGATAGTGTTTGGCACTATGGAAAATTCTGTAAGATTTGGAGCTCTCTTGGAGGAAGGTGGACCTCCAATTCCACCAGTGTGACTCACGCTATTCAGCTTATCATTTTCTCAAATACTTCATTTGCATCGTTTTTTTCTATTGTTCTTCATTCCATTACATACATTGCTTCCATTTAATATTAATTTCCCATAGTATCCTTATAGAAAGTTGAATAAAATATTATTATAATATTATTTTTTAATATTATTATTGATTTAGAATCTGAAAAAATTGAATTATTTATTATAGTTTGTGTGGGAATTTAAAAAAGTGTAATTATAAATTTGATATGATATGAGATGAGTTGAGTTGAGATACTTCTAAATCTTTGTTGTTATCTAACATCATAAAGTTTCTCGTTTGATTGGTTGCAGAGTAGCGTGCTTCGGGTTCAGCATCGAAGTCTCGGTTCCAATTAGTGAACCCTTTTGTGCTTGATTGGGCTGTTGCCTTTGTTTTCACCCGAATGTATGTTTATATTCTTCTTGAACATCCTCAAGAAATTGGATATAGTTCTTCCCTTTTATCAGTTGATGCATGGTTATAATTATCTTCAGCTGCTTCTTTGACATTTAATACTTGTGCTGGTTTTTGGTTTGCGTTTACATAATGAAATTAGTAATTCAAATTTCCACTGGTGTGATTGATAGTATGCATTGCCAAGAATGGATTCCATGGATGAAGTCTGAGTTTAGTTACTGGTATTGGATCGGGGATCAGGCAAGGATAGAAGGTATGGTGCGCATGAGTTCAATGAAATGCGTGATAGAGGAAATGGAATAGAAATGGTGCGGGTTTACATACAAGGGAACAAAGCGGATGCAGTGACTTCTCTTGCCTCCACCTGGATGAGCGACTGCTGCAAGAATAGGGGAAATGTTGTCGAGCTTCCACAAAGATACAGGCCAGAGAGTATTGAAGAGTTTGCTCGGTCATATTTTAGCAAAGGGTATATATATGATTCAGCCGACATCCATCAGTATGTTGAGCCATTGAAGGAAAATCTGATTGGTAAAACACACTTTACTCACTACCTATTTGATTTATTGCCTCTTAAATTGGTCTTTAAGCTTGTTGACAGAGGAAGATATTACCTAGTTGATGTATTTATGGGTGCGGAAGAGGAGATTGCTAAGGGTATACATTGTCAAGAGTTGGGTGACTGCTCCCATACTTTCCAGCTTAAAAAAAGCTATAGTCATAGCAAAAGTAAATGCTGACAAATTTACCTGCCTGACTCGTAAATATGATATTAATGGTTATCCCACCCTCAAAGTTCTTAGGCATGGCGTCCCTGTGGAGTATAAGGGGCCTAGGAAAGCAGAGTTACTTGATCGTTATCTAAAAAAAGTTGTCGCTCCTGATGTTTTGGTTATTGATTCAGACACTTCCATTAGTAATTTTGTTGAAGCAGTTGGCCCGCACTTCCCTAATTTTATAGGCTTGGGCTTGAAGGAGTCAATGATATCAAAGTTAGCTGACAGGTATAAGAAAAAAGCCTGGTTTTCTGTGGCAAAGGATCTCATACAGAAAATGCTTGATCATAATCCAAAGAAAAGACTAACAGCTCATTAATTTCTTTGCCGCCCATGGATTGTAGATGACCTTGCTCTAGATAAACCTCTTGATTCTGCAGTGCTATCTCGCCTAAAGAAGTACTCTGCAAATGAGAAGGTACATGAAAATGAAGTTGACAAGCTTAGGAAGTCTGCTTTGGATAAATTGGAGAAAGCTAGTGAGGAGTCATTCTTTGGTCAAGGTTGGATGGGTCTTGATATTTCTTTGGAAAAATTAACATCAGAACAAAAATCTATCGTGAATGGAATTAAATTGCTAAAACTGACCTGGAACTACCATTGGGTAAAGAAACAACTCTTGTGGCCTTTTGATAGAGGAAGAGAAAGAGTATACTGCAGTTATGAACAGGGTACACGTCCGTGTGCTTTGCCCTGAAACTTGGTTCATGTTTCAGCTTTTTACTTGTGATGAAGCTAATTTTTATGAAGGTTATCATGATCATAAAGGAGATAAAAATCTTAAGGGCTGTGACAAGAACATCAACCTAATGGAGTCAGTTCCTGGTCTTCAAAAGTCAATGTACGAGTTCATTGGTGGATATCCTAGTAAGTCAAAAGGATTCTCTCCTTCTGCAACATTTCCATTGGCTGAAATTGCTCCTTGCAAAAATACCAGCTATGAGTGGAACCCAATTGGACTTGCTATCAAGAACAAGAGGAGCAAGAAAGCTTATATTGCAGACGTGGCTGAGTTTGATCTAGCAATGCAGCCAACAAAAGTTGGAACTCATGGCATTAATGGATTCGGCTTCATTTTTCCGTGACAAAAGCCTTGGTGCAGACTCCCCTTTATCTGGACTGATCTCACTGCTAGCAGCTTTAATGTGATCATGAAGTGCAAACATGCTAGTGAAATGAACCTTGAGGAAAAGGTTCTTTAAAGGGGGGAGATTGTTAGGAACCCAAAGGAGTTGGGCTGGGCTCAATGGGTTTTAGTAATGGGGTGGTTATCTTTGAGTTTTATTTGAGATTAAATAGTTAAAGACCTATGGGCCTAGGCCTGTGAATAAGAAAGGTCCATGTTAGTTTGTTGTTCTAGTATATGTAGAAGGAGTGGGGATAGTGTTTGGCACTATGGAAAATTCTGTAAGATTTGAAACTCTCTTGGAGGAAGGTGGACCTCGAATCTAGCATGACTCATGCTATTCAGCTTATCATTTTCTCAAACACTTCATTTGCATCGTTCTTTTTCCATTTTTTTCATTCCATTACATATATTGCTTCCATTTACTATTAATTTTCCACGGTATCCTTATAGAAAGTCGAATAAAATATTATTATAATATTATTTTTTAATATTATTATTGATTTAGAATCTGAAATTTTTGAATTATTTATTATATTTTGTGTGGGAATTTAAGAAAGTGTAATTATGAATTTGATATAAGTTGAGATAGTTCTAAATCTTTGTTGTTATCTAACATTATAAAGTTTCTCGTTTGATTGGTTGCAGAGTAGCGTGCTTCGGGTTCAGCATCGAAGTCTCGGTTCCAATTAGTGAACCCTTTTGTGCTTGATTGGGCTGTTGCCTTTGTTTTCACCCGAATGTATGTTTATATTCTTCTTGAACATCCTCAAGAAATTGGATATAGTTCTTCCCTTTTATCAGTTGATGCATGGTTATAATTATCTTCAGCTGCTTCTTTGACATTTAATACTTGTGCTGGTTTTTTGTCTGCGTTTACATAATGAAATTAGTAATTCAAATTTCCACGGGTGTGATTGATAGGATGGTAGCCTAGGGTTTAACTAAATTATTTTTATTGCTGTATAATTTGATTGAAGGTGAGAAGTTATTTAATTAAGTTTGATTGATGGTAGCCTTAGTTTTAGTAATGGTAGTAGTAGCACATTTTTTGGCAAAGATTCAAAAGCAGAGAGTCCTAGGAAGATGGAACTCAGATGGCAAGGATAAGTCATCGAAAAAGAAATGGTTCAAAAAGATCTGATAAAAAGCTTGGTTGAGAAGGTGTTTGGCCTATTCGGTTTTATTGGATCGTTTAAAAATTCCATCCTTGCATTTAGATGTTTGGGCCTCTAGGTTTTGCTGCTTTAAAAGGCCTGCATTGAATTAAATGTTCAATTTCGCTCCCTAAATATTCAATAGGGTTTTCCATTATGGTTTTACAATTTGGCTGTAAAAACATTTGAAGAAGTATGTGTACTAGTATCTTTAATTGAGGGAGTTACTTCTCCTCCAAGTTCATCTGGCATCCTGAAGGACCTGAGCAATCTTTATTGTGTAGTGAATTGTGCAGAAATCTTTACGTCTACTCCTTGGTTAATTTTTATGCAAGTAACTAATTAAACTTTGTGGACTATTTTTATCATTAAGTTAACAGAATTCTTCTCTTTTACTGGTGGGTTATATGAGTATTGCGTTTTGGTGTTTACTGGTTGGTTGAAGCAAGGGAAAACAGAGTTCTCTAATTTTGCATGTGTCATCATGCAATCTATTTTTCCTTTCTTTCTTTTTTATTTATCCTAATTTGGCTCTAGAAATTAGGGGTGATCCCTGCCCTACCGGGGGCGGGGTCCCCCAACAACTGCCCCCGCCCCCGCCTGGGCGGGGGGTCATTAATATAAACCGCACCCCGCCCCCGGTTGCACGGGGCGGGGTACCCCGCCTATCAGCGGGGGGAGCGGGGGAATCTCCATCCGCCCGCCCCCCGCCACCGCCCCTGTTGGGCCTGACCTAGTTGTCTGGGTCTGTTTCGGCCCAGATCAAATTTTTAAGCCATTTTCGACTCAGAAAATCATCAAACCTGATATAATTTCACAATAATAAATATCAATATATTAAATACTAAATAATTATCATTACTAAATTCTAAAATGACAAAATAATTTTAAAAAAAACATAACTAAAAATTTAAAAGTCTAAATCAGTTAAAAGTTAAAATTTAAAAATAAAAACTACTAGAAGTCTAGACTAGTTACTAAACTATAAAATTTACAAATTTACAATAATATAAATGAATCTTACAAAATACAAAATTACAAATTGTACTATTAACTATTAACATTACAAATTTACAAATTTACAATTTACAAAATTATAAAAAATAAGATTGATAATAATGGTCCTTGGACACTGGTGATTGGACTTTGTCACGATAAAAGAATCATAATGCAAACTTGGATGGGGACTGTGGGATTGTTGGGCCTTAAGGCTTAAGCTTAACCTGCAACAATAAGTTAAAAAATAATTAGAGTACAAATATAATAATAAAGTTATAAACATGAAAAAAATAATAATTTATTAAAAATACTAAGTTACTTATCAAAATTAAATTGAGTTATTAACTTAAAAGATGGGCTTGACAATTTGAATTGACATACAAAATAATACTGTCATAGAAGTTAAAAAATGTCAAAAATCATAAACAAGAATTACAAAATAAGTTAAAAACTAACATTACAAATATTATAAAATTATAAATGTAAACAACAATTAAAAAACAATTGTGTAAAGTACAAACCATGGTGATGGGTTGGTAGGTGACGTAGGTCATACTGCAGCAGAGGTAGCTGTTGACGGTGTCCCAAATGTTGGCGTTACGGTCGCTACAAATTACAACAATTAAATATAAAATCTGTGTAACATTAAATTTAATTAAATAAATACAAAATAATGTAAATATTTATTGCGTAACAATTTACCAGATCCAGACTGATCAGCAGCCTCGTCTTCGGCCTCAACCAGATCATAATCAATAACTTCCGGAATATGAATTTCAGCACCCGTGATCCAATTCTGTGTGCAAATCAGGGACTCAACAGTGATAGGATCTAATGAGCTTCGAAAAGGATCTAATACGCGCCCTCCAGTGCTGAAGGCCGACTCTGAGGCTATTGTACTGATCGGGATGGCCAAGATACTACAAGCAACCTTTGAAAGTACGGGATATTTGGAGACATTCATCTTCCACCAAGCTAATATATCAAAATCTCGTACAAATGGATGAAGATCCAATGCCAAATATCTGTCTACCTCTGACTGGGCATCTGTGGTGGAACCCATAAAATCCAAGGGGGTCGACTCCATCTTGTCACCCCAGTCCATTTTACGTTTTTTTCCATGCCTAGCATCTGCACCTGGTGGAGGGATACCTGTGGCTGTAGGGGCTGCAACACTACCACCTCCCACGATAGTGAACTCATCAAATAATCTAACAAGTGTTTCCTGAGCTCGAGATGCAACAGCTGACGCACAATCCTTGCCAATTGCATCAGTCAACCCAAATACCATGCCTTTAACCTTAAACCGTGGGTCAAGGACACATGCAACATATAACAAAATATTGGCTTTATCAAACTCTTCCCCCCAATATTTGTCGAATTTCTCTATCATGGTCTTAGACATCTCCCGCAATGTGGTGTTACTACCTGCTGCAATATCATCTAATTCTTCTTTCACCTTGGCTATTTGTTGACAAAATTGATGTGTCGTGGGATATAGAGAACCAGATAAAACTTTGGTAACATCGTAAAAAACTCTCAGAAACTCTATAAAAATAGATACAACCTCCCAATCATTAGACAAAGGATGCCCCAACTTTTCATCAAAATACTTGACATATTGTATGTCTTCATTACCCAATGTATCAAATGCCAACTTATACTCCTGAGCTGCCTCCAACATCAAAAAGGTTGAGTTCCACCTTGTAGACAAATCAGTGTAAAGACCTTTTTTACATGTTATACCCACAGTAGTTGCAGCAACTTTGAACCTAGCCAATCTAGCAGGAGAAGATCTGACCTATCTCACAGCAGTCCTGACCCGAGCAACCGAGTCACCAAGCTTATCTAAACCATCACTCACAATCAAATTAAGAATATGTGCTGCAAATCGCACATGCAAATAATCCCCACCCAAAATCGTTCTACTTGCATTATTCATGAGAGTTTTAAAATGTCTCATTGCAACATCGTTAGCCCCGGCATTATCAACCGTGCAAGTGCAAACCCGAGTTAACCCCCACTCTTTTACAGCGGCCTCTAAGGCCTTCCCTATCGTCTCACCTTTGTGATCAGTTGTTTGACAAAATTTGAGGATTTTCTTATGCAATGTCCAACCCCCATCAACCCAATGAACAGTCATACACATAAAATTAAGATTATTACAAGAAGTCCAATAATCAGTGGTGAGGCAAACATTTTCCCCCGCCAATAAACCCCTCAACTTATCTTTTTCTGATCGACAAAGTTTTTTAACATCTCTTGCCACCGTGTGGCGAGAAGAAATATTGAATCTTGGTTCCAAGTACCTAGAATAGGCTTGGAACCCTTTCCCATCAACCACTTGGAAAGGCATCTCATCTATAACAATCATGCGAGCTAGGTGTATCCTAGCCTCGTTAGGATCATATTTTGTATACCCCTTTAATGCCAACTCCCCACTACTCCCCTCACCCATTTTTTTAAATCCAACTTCAAGCCTGGATTGGGTCTTCTCTACCAAAAACTTTAAAATTTGGGATTTTTTGCACTGTTCATCCAAGTGCAATTTTATCTGGGAAGTGCCATGTCTCTTGAAGTAGCATCCATAAATTTTGCCACAATAATTGCATTTGGCTTTTGGATCATTGGGGTCACCACCTTCTATCTTGGTGACATGAGCCCAAATTATAGATGGGGATTTCTTGCAAGACTGCTTGGGGGCGGGGCAAGTGGTAGTGGTAGGAGTAGGGTCAGGAGTCTCAACCGGAATGGGAGTACTGGTAGGATTAGGGGTAGTGGTAGTAGTAGTGGTAGTGGTCGGGATAGGGTTAGGGCCGGAGATACCCAAGGCCCCCCCTCCGGGGAGCTCGCACTAGAATCCTCTGGACTTTCCATTTACAACAAATCTGAAATTATAATAAATACAACACAAATGGCATACCAAAATATAATAGGCTCAAATCTCAATTCAAAATTAAACTCAATTGTCTAACTTTCAAATAATACCTAATGCATCAAACTATAATAATTTATATGATTATATCACTCATTTTGCCTATTAATTTAACATGACATCACAAATATATATGTGTGTGTATGTATATTCTCATTTATTTTATTTTGATATGTATAGACTTATAGTTAACATGTATGGTTAGTAGTGATTTTATTTTTCAAATAATAATTCTATTTTTTTATTTTTTTTATTTTAGTTTATTTCAATATCTAAATATCATAAATTCAATTTTTTTTTTTTTTTTATGTTTCAATACTTACAGTATGTCAGTCGATTTTTTATGTTTTCAATATATATTTTTATTTAAGTGATTAATCTATAAATTGGTTTAAAATGTGACACATTTAATCAATGATTCAATGCAACTAAAAATAATTTTTAATAAAATATAATGAGAGCTTTGTGCATAACTGCAAATTTAGAATCCTTACAATTTACATAACAAAAATATATATATATATATACATTATATATGTTACGGGTTACCGAATCAATCAAATTTCAGACAATCGGATCCATCGGCAATCGGCATCCAGAATCCAAACCCTAGAACAACTCAAGTCTCAACACAATCCACTCCATAAACTCATAATCAATTATTCAATAAATTCAAGTTTTCAACACAATCATATAATTTCAAATTTTGAAGAATCAAAACGAAAAAAATGGGAGATTAGTGATTACCTAGCAGGAGATTCGGAGAAATATTGGAGAGGCCGAGAGGGAGAACCGGAGAATTATCGAATACGAGAGAGAGGGATTCTTCGCACTTGGCAGCGACGGTGGCCAGCGGCTGTGACAACGGTGGCCTGAGGTGTGTTTTAGGGTTAGGGTTTGCGCCGATTTTAGAGAGAGAGTGAGAGAGAGACGAGAGAGAGACAGAGTGAGCGACGGAGATCGAAAGGGGAAGGGGGAGGGCTTAATTCTTAAATTCGTTTACATAAAACGACGCTGTTTATATAAAACGGCGTCGTTTTATGTAAGTAAAGTTAAAAAAAAATCCAGACGACAAAACGACGCCGTTTTGAGTCATCTGGGTTTTTATATATATGCGGGGGCGGGGACGGGGGCGGGGTCAAAGCTATACCGCCCCCGTCCCCGTCCATACCCCAAAATGCGGGCGGGTTTACCCCGTTGGGTTGTCGTCGAACGGGTTAACCCGCCCCGCAAGGCGGGGGCGGGGCGGTTTGCAGGCGGGTCAGCGGGTACGGGTACCCGCTGACCACCCCTACTAGAAATCTCTGTAAATTGAAAGGTAAGTTAACAAGCTTACTTGATTTCATCTGCTTAGTTTTCCTGAATCCGAATTTGCTTTTATATGCATATTATTTTGTTCATTTTACTATATGAAGTGGCCGTTTTTTGTTTATACATGATTCTTACAAGATATTTCTTGTTCTTTAGTTGTGTTCTTGCAAAGAGCAGGCAAAAAAAGTAGCAGCATTGAAGAATGAAGCCTTGAAACGAACAACTTCTATGCAACAACTGCTTCACCTAAAATCTGAGGTGAAGTATTTGTTGTTCTACATGCTAAAGTTATTTTTGGTTTCAATTTACTTATTAACCTCTTGGTTAATTTTTGGCCATTCTGTCACAGGATGTTGATAAATCAACTTTATAATGCTTAAAGCTTCAAGAAAGGAATATAACCCTGGCCAAAGTGCTTGCAACGCTCAAATTGTACTGTTTTCTTATTGTTTATTAAGCTTAGTATATTTGTAATATATTGTTCACATTCTTAATGTGTTTTAGCTAGGGGTATAAGTATATTGTTTTACTAGTATTTTCTTCTTCTTTTTTTTATCTATAACCTTAGTGTATTGGTAGTATATTATTCACATTTTTCTTATTTTAGGTATAAGGTTCTTATACTGTTTGACTAGTATTTCTTTTTTAATTTCGTTTTCGGCGATTTATAATCTGGAAATAAGTATTTTTCGTGATTTCTATCACGGCAGATAAGTATTTCCAACCCGAACTAATCATAGTCGGCACACTTTTTGCGATGAAAGTTTACACTTTTTGCAAGGAAAAAATGCCGAAAATAAGAGGGTTTTCTGACAATTTGTACAACCGTAGCTTTAAGGTTTTAAAGTTGCCAGTTCATTCCGAAGAGTCTGTTATGGCCTAACTTGGTGACAAAAACTTGATTCCATTATATGGCAATTGCAACAAAAAGACTCACCCAAAAATACATATTTTGTTGTAGTTATCATTCATGGCCTTAAGAAAATATGCCAAGGTAACAACATCAAGTTTTTATCTCATGACATAATTCTGAATTCAAGGGCACAGGAATAGGTCATATATTAATGCATTAGAGATCACATAATGATGGAGCAGGGACTGACCTGATCACACCCTCATATGAATGTCTATGTTACATACATTATGAAATGAAATGTATGTTATTTAGAATTTCTACTCAATATTCTCTTTCACCCTTTGTTTCTCTTTTTCCCCCTTCCCTTTTCCCTTTCTTCCTTCGTCCCATTTGTTGAGAAGTTTTGTGAGTGATTTGAAATGAACTCATTTCTCTTCCTTAACTCGATCTGCAACCTTTAGCTAGAAGAACCTTCATTTTAACGTGATTATTTATTTATTTATTTATTTCGAAATGACTGTAGTTTGCATCCCGCGGTGAATAATTTTGTTAAAAGAATCATGAAATGGCTACGTAAGCAAGCAAGCATGAAAGAAATATGTCTTGCAACTAACTGAAGAAAATCTATTTATTCAGATAAATATAATGTTATTCCGAATTGGTGTGACTTTTGATAAGAGTATTGTTTGTGAAAAAAAATGTGAGGGTGATGTAATGAGAAATTCTTTTTCTTTTATATTGATTCCATAGATTTACTTTGTACATTTTTCATGATCTTAAGGATCCCCGCATGGTTGCTATTGTGAGTGAAAGATTTGCAAGCACAGACATGTTGAAGGTAAAGTATAACTTTGGTGATGGCTAAAGCTGTAAATAGTATTGATTTATTCTGACTGGTTCCTCCTGGCAGAGATGCTCGTATCTTTTTTCTCCAGAGCATTACAATAATTTGACTCAATTAACTCAAATGGTAACAATTTTAATGGATCTTACAGTTTGCACCATGGGAAGTGCTTTTTGACTGTGATTGCTAAACAAATTTGAAGAAAGCACGAGACCAATTTTCTTTCACCTCTTTCATTCTACAGCAAATCTCTCTCAAAATTCTATTCGAAGTATAACTTTTCTGCCAGTTAGAAGTTATAAATTGGAGTTTGGAATAAGTTTCCCATCCACCATATACTTAAATTGATACCTTATGCATATGCGTCTTTGGAAAAACCAGAAAATGTTGTGTCTAATAGTTGTGTATACAATTAATGTAACTGAAAATTTTTTGTTGACAGAACTTAAGCAGTGTCAGGTAGGAATTAACCACTTACAATCTTCGATGAACGACTCTAGATGGCGACATGAAGCATTAATCGTTTACAATCTTCAGTGTTCAGTAGAAAGGTTTTATGTTTTCTTATGACTGAACTGTTGGTATTTTTCACATAGATTTCCATGTGTATATAAAGTGCCCGATGCCATTTTAACCGTCAGCATTCTATGTGGATACTTAATGGGTCTATGCATACTTTTTGTGTGAGATCCTATGTTTTCTTATTGTCGATTATATGTTGTTGATGATGTTGACTGCTTTCAATTGAACCGTGTAGGTTTTGAAGGAAGACTGAAATGTGACATTCGCTCCCATATGTTGTCTTTGTTGGGAAGTATAAAGTCATTGAATCATTCAAAATCAAGATGTGCAAAAGTGAGAATCCTACTTTTATGTACACAAGTTACATAATTATCAATCCACAGCCCCGGGATTAACTAAATATTAAAAGAAAAATAATACTTGTAACTAATTTAGCATGACCCCGAGCCATTATGGAAAGGATAGACCTTGTGAAAGTGTCAGTGTCAGTTCCTTGATATCTGTAAGTCTCATCTTGCTTTCCTTTATTTCTATATAACTGATGGAGACCTCACTAACTATGCTGAAGTGGAGGGGTGGATAGCTGAGTACTATGGTCACTTTTTTCTCCCCGAAAAGCTCCTTAAGTTGGCAATATCTATGTTAATTAATCTTCCATGGTTTTTGCAGTCCAGACCAGAGGAGCTTACATTGGATGATTTCGTGAAGCTGCATAACTTGATTGCCAAAGAATAGTGCTTTTGGTTTTTGTGAACGGCAACTTAAAAGGCTGAAGTCCCAACACAACCTAATATACCACATTGTGGAGATTGCACCAGAGTTAAAAGGCAAACATAGTCCCAGATATTTCTACATGATTAACATCATGTCATCATTCATGGCTGAAAGGTGAATTGGAGATGAAATAGGTTGTGGGCAAGTCTACTTGGACGCATTTTTGAGGGCCAAAGCGGCACACTTGTGGCTGAAAACAGCATTTATAAGCCCCAAATGTCAAGTTCATGCAATGAATATAAGCATGGTGTCACCATTACTCATCTTCAATCAAGTTCAAGTTGGAGCACCTTTGCAAGCAATAAGGATTAATATAAAGAAGACTTATAACACTAAAGAGAAAATGATATAAGTTACTAAGAAGCTCGTATGGAAGACCACAAGATCTACTTCATATCCCTTTTTGTCACTTGCATTTGAAGATTGTGTTGGTGTTGGATATGACTATAGCGCTACTTATTATTCAATACTGAAGGAATTTCTCCACTCAAACTATTGTGAGAGAGATCTAAACTTTCCAAGAGAGTCAACTTTGAAAATGATTCAGTAATTGTCCTAATTCTGGTGGGATGTCACCTATTAGTTAGTTGCAAAAATAACTAATAGGTGACATCCCACCGGAATTACTAAGTTTAAATTGTAATTCAAATTCACTCTTTTGAAATAAAAAAGCACGAGTTGAGAAACCAAAAAGATGTGCTTAGAAAACTTAAGACACTGCCAACTCTAAATGTAAATAATTGACTTAATTAGATATATTATTTTAATTTTGAAACCTTTCACTTATTTATATTCAGTTAACATTCATTTAATAACATGAGAAGGTAGTAGATGATAATAGGCATGCTTAATTTCAAAAGTACATATTGTAGTTAAGGCTGAACATCCGGTGTCCAAATCGGAAATTTGGGTCAAACTGGCCCGGAACTGGATAATCAATAGCGATTTCGACTCCAACCCGGTTTCACCCGGATTTTTTTATTTTTTTTTTTACTTTTTTGTAGAGAAATTTGTTGTAAAAATATTTATCAAAAATCTTAAATTTAGTTATAATTTTTCCAAAAAGTAATGTTAAAAAGTAAATTTTTTATTATATAAAAGTCTATATGTTTATCCATGGATGATGATAAAAAAAAAATATATCAAAATGTAAAACTAAATAAACTTGCAGCAAATTTCAAGTAAATAATACAAATAGAAGTACAAAGCTGAATGCACAAACAAATAGAAGTAGCTACACTTCCAACAAGAGGCACCTCTTTCAATATTAATCCACCAATCAAACGAGATGCTGTCAAGTTACACTTTCAGATGAAGAAAAAGGACCTGGCCTAAACAGATGTTCAAAAATGGCCATGATAAGAAACATTGATATCAATGTTTATTACATTACATTACAAAATGCAAAATTATAATATATGAAAATTACGTATCCAATGCATCTAAAACAAATCAATAATATTTATCATATGCAATTCACTACATATCATTGTCTGGTATTTATTACATTACATTACAAAATACATAATTACAATATATGAAAATTACGTATCCAATGGTCCTGCTCTACAGCAGGACACATGAAAAATTAAACATTTATGATCTTTTTGCAAGCTATAGCAAATTACAATTCCCATAGCACACCTGCATGTTCATTCAAAAGAAAATAAAAACCATTAAACTAAATCTGAAACATAACTTCAGTTGATATAAATTTTATACATGAGTTCTAATCCAACTAGTCAACATTTTTTGCTAGACCAGGTATGATCTAACAAATATGATATTTTACTAAGAATTAATTATTCAAAAACGACATAAAAGAATTGAACTTCAAGTAACCCCTCCCTCAAAAGGTTTAAAACAACCAACCTTGACAACCACTTGCATAACATTACAAGCTATACTAAAAAAAAAAAAATCCATCTAAAAAATATGCTAGCATAAATCTAACCCACAAAAAAATTTCATCCAAAAAATATGATAGCACATATACTAGCACAGATCTGACACTATTTAGATAATAACCTCTCTCAACATGGTAATGATAACACTTTCTTAAACCAATATTATAAACAATGAAATATCCATATCCCATGAAACACTTAAACAAGAAACTAATTTAAACCAGAATGGGCCATATTCAATAGTGTCAGACCAATAAGATACAAGCAAAGAAGTGCTTCACTCAACTTAGCCTATAAATTATGTTTAAAGTAGCAAAGATAGAAGAAGTTAAGAACTTAGCTTGTAATTCATGAATGATATCAGCACGACAGAAACAATCCTTATTAATTTATATCAATGCATGCGCAAAGAACAGAAAATTTGCATTGTTCACTTCCAAAAATGGCAAAAAGAATAAAATGATCAAATCTTTTGAATATAAACCAAACTTAAAAGATATAGTGTTTAATATAAGTAGTCAAAATACACTATATATAAGCCCCTGTTTCGATGTCAATATCTATATATATATATATAGAATAATTCTTTTTACAGTCCATCAAGTATGGACTGCATTGCAATCCACATAGAAACGTTTCAATTTTATGACTAAATAAAATGAATTTTTCAGATTTTTAAAGTTTTTTATTTATAAATAATTTTATTTTAATTAATTTTATTCTAAAATATATATTTCTCTATTTGTTTATTACTTGGACTTAGGGACGAAACCACTATTTGGATTGAGGGGCTTTGACCCTCCAAAATTTTTATAATTTGATAAAAATCAAATTTTGAAAGGTATTTTTATGAAATAGATTATATAAAAAATTAATATTTGTCTCTCCCTAAATTTTATTTTGTAAATTGACCCTCTCAAACTAGATTTTTTAGTTTTGCCATTGCTTGGATTGTAAATGAGTTCAATTTTTTGGACTGTATGTAGCATTGCCCATATATATATAAATATATATATTTATATAAGCCCTTGTAATGAGTTGTATAGATGTTAAATGCAGATATCAAAACCATTATGCAGATACACAAAACCTTACCAAAACCTCAAATGGTCAAACCAGCAGCAACATCCTTGAGGCAACAAAGAACAAAATAGAAAAAAAAATCATGTATAAAAACAAAGAGAGCAGATCTAACAAAAGAATAACCTAACACCCAAAACATTCAAAACATTCTCATCTGAAATTTAGACATGATAAGCCTTAGCATAACACAATCCAACCGTTGAACATAATATGTAACTTTTACCCAAACCTAACCCATAGAGCATCGCAGAGCACAAAGAGAGAGAGAGAGAGAGAGAGAGAGAGCAGATGAGAGAAAACTGAGGAGATGAGAGGCAAGGGCATCGCACAGAGAGAGAGAGAGAGAGAGTACCCTAGAAGCAAAAAAAATGACGACTCGGCGACGGCGATAGATCATGTCCCCCGCGGTTGTTGAGCATGGTCAACTCGATGGCTGGCTAGGGTTTTGTTTCGCCTGTGTGAGAGAGAGCGGGAGAGGGGGTGGACATGGATGAAAAGAGAGAGAGGGGTAGTTTGTAGGAAGAAGCTAGTGTTTTTAATATATATAGCCGGTTACGGATGTAACCGGATTTTACATCCGAATCCGGATCAATTGATCCATATTTTTAAAATCCGAATTCCGGATTTGGTTTAATGCGGGTAGGATTCCGAAACCGGATTCCCGGATATCCGGTTTTTGGACCGGGCCGGGAAAATATCCGACCTGGATGAACAGCCTTTTAATTGTAATGGTTTTAATTTTTATGTGATAAACATAATAGGGGAGTATATGATGTGGCTGAACTGGAGTAGAGCTTCGTGCTTCCAAAATCATATAGTGTGCGCCTAAATTTCATTTCAACTTGATCTTGAATTTTTATTCATTAACATATATAACAGAGGAGTGGAAGATGTGCTGGACAAGAGAAAAGATCCATGCTACCAAATTTATATATTAAAATTTTATTTCAACATGATCTTGAACGTGATGATCTCTGTTTGCTTTTCATTGATTAAAACAAAACAAAGAGGAAATGGATGCACAACCTATCTTTTTAGCATAGAATGTTAAATCCATCGCCGTTGTTCAGACTGGACGCACAGTTATTCAATTCTCTTTAGTATGTGTCCAAGTAATTTAAACTTTGCTTCATGCTTCAATTCTTGTTCACACGTATTCTTTTATATTATTTACACACACACATAACATTATTAGTACAGACGATGTAGTCAAACTAATTCTCCCAGTGATACAGGGAACAGAACTATAGATGGATTCTGCAGATTTTAAAAGAGGTATAGAAAGCCTAATTCTACATTCATATTTGAGCCCAATAACCAAGTAGCTAAAATTTAATTCATAATATGACGAGGTAAAGGAGATGTACCTAGCCAATCATGAAAAGCCTAATTTTACATTCATAATATGTAGAGATAAAAGGAGATGTACGTAGCCAATCATGAAAAGCCTAATTCTACATACAAACAAATCCATCAGTTTGTGGCCACCTATCTCAAACTTGAGCCCAATAACTAAGTATCCAAAATTCAATTCATAGATAACTTACCATTATTACAATCATTAACGATTTAAAAAGAAAATCATTGTATCTTAATTACATAGACGATTTGACAACCTTTTTGGGGTAATCAAAAATAATAATAATAACGAGAGTATATAAGATCTTCCATTAAGTTGTAGCATCTTTGTAGCCAATAAGGATTAATATAAAGAAGGCTCGTAACAATAAAGAAATAAATGATGTAAAATACCGCAAAACTTATATGGAAGACCACAGGATCTACTTCGTACCATTTACCATCACTTGCATTTGAAGATTGTCTTGGTGTTGTACCTGACTTGTTTACATTGCTGCAACTTTTAAGTGGTGGTCCGCAAAGAAATAGGTTTCCTTCATAGCTGCTTTTATCAAATGTCGCAAATTGTGCTTTCATATCTGGAACTTTCCCTGATAAGTTGTTGTGAGCCACGTTGAATACTTCAAGGAAGTATAAATCAATCAATGATGAAGGAATTTGTCCACTCAAACTATTATGGGAGAGATCTAAGCTTTCCAAGTGAGCCAAGTTTGAGAATGTTTTTGGAATAGTACCATCCAATTGATTATAAGATAAGTTCAACGCAATGATGGAAGATATTTGCCCCAATTCCGGTGGGATGCCCCCTATTAGGTTGTTGCATGACAAATCCAGTCCAGACATCAGCCCAAGTACAGAACCCTTATAAGAGAGGGGCCGATATTTGCTTACAAACTCAATCTTCACTTCCGAATCAACATATGTAAAAACTGGGGAAATATCAACAATCTTCTCTAGGAAACCTTTATAAATGTAAGGTATCCCTTCCGAATAAAAATAAGAATAATAACTGCCTCCAATGGAATAGTTAAAATGAGTAGCCCCTATCTTCCCAAAATATATATTGTGAAAGCATTGTGGTATGGTCCCAAAAAAGGCATTCTTGGAAAGATCCATTATGCTTATCATCTTTAACAAACACAATTGATTCGGGATTATACCAGTGAAATGATTGTCACTCAACAAAAGTACTTTTAAGTCTTGAAGTTGTTTGATTTCAACAGGGATGCTACCTGAAAAGTTGTTGTCTCTCATGTCCAATGACAAAAGAGATGAGGAATTGAATAGAACTTTTGGTATTGATCCAGTGAGATTGTTCCCTTGCAAATATAGATATTCGAGCTCTGGTAGATTCAAGCAAACAGGTAAAGGTCCTGTAAATAAGTTATGGGAAAGGTCTAAAGTAACTATCGCATGACTTAGTTCACATGGGATCCGACAGTAAAGACTATTGTTAGCCATGAGAAGAGTCCTCAAGGATGTCATGTTTCCAAGCCCATTGGGGATTGCACCTGAGATGTCGTTGTAGCTAATATCTAAATAATTTAATCTGGAATCCGTTGAATTAAGAATAGGTAGAATACTGGTGAAATGATTTCCACTCATTTGCAGAAAACTTGTTGACTTGAATGGCTCTAATAATATTTCGCCATGAAAGCTATTATAACCAAAGTTCAAATACATGAAGTCTGATGAAATGCTAGGCAATTCTCTTGGGATTTCGCCCGAAAATTTATTGAAGGACAAATCTAAGGATATCAAAGAAGTCATGTCACCAACTGAGGAAGGAAGATTACCTTCAAAAGAATTATGGGAAAGATTTAGATTGTATAAATTTGGAAACATCTTCCCAATGTTTTCTTGAAGTTTTCCCTCCATGTGATTGTTTGAGACATCCATCTTAGAAATAGTGTGCTGCTGCAGTTGGAAATGTAATTGACCCGAAAATAAATTATCTCGAAACTCCAGGGCTATTAATCTCGTATTGTTTTCAACCAACCAATTCGGAAAGCTTCCTTTCAACTTATTATAAGAGAGATCAATTAATTCCAACTCATGCTGGTCGAGAAGAAATGTAGGAATATTGCTGGCAAGCTTGTTCAAGCTACAATTAGTCATACGAAGAACCTTTAGCTGAAACAGAGGAGCCCAACCCGTGGGAATTTCAGTTTCTATCTCAAGCTTGTTGTTTTCGTTAGAGAAACTAAACACCTCAAGCTTAGAGTGATTAGCGAATGAGCTGAGAGAGAATAGTCCCTCAAATTGATTATAACTAAAATCAATGTACTCCAAAGACGTCTGGCTGGCTTCCACATAAGAGGAAATATTTCCTTTGAAGTGGTTCTCAGAAACATCTAAAACTCTAAGAGATGTCATATTGTTTATGCATGGTGGAAGGATCCCCTCAAAGCGATTATAAGATAAATCTAACTCTTCAAGCTTCTTCAATTTGCAAAATTCTGGCAACAAATATTCAAAATTAACCATTATTTTTAACTTGTGTTAATATTCCTCACTAACCATAGATGGTTAGGGTAATGCTAACAAGTGCAAATGCTTGATTTTATTTATATATAGTTGATCATTACCTCGAGTAGGTAAAGTGCCATTGAGTTCATTGGAAGATAGTGATAGGGCCTTGAGAGAAAATAGTGCCCCAATAGAAGGCGAAACACATCCTGTGAACAAATTTCCACTGATATCTAAAATCTCCAACTTGCTAAGATTTGCCAAATCTACAAGAGAGATATTGTGTCAAGAATATCATTAGACAAGATGGAATACCGACTCATGTTTTAAAGATATACACATGATTAAATATTTGGTTGGCCGACAGCTTCACTCTAGCAATAGGTGAAAACAAACATGTGCAACTTAAAAGATGCACAAACCCTCGACAAGTGCTCCTCAAGTAAAAAAATAACTAAGAAAAATTAAGATACATGAATAGTCAAATTGAAGAGACAAAATCAGAAAGCTATATGGTATTTTCCATTAAAAATCTCTGCTTTACGAAGGTTATATTATTAGTATAAAAAACTTTATTAATCATCATTTAAATACTATCACCACCATAGATAGACCCACAACCTTTGCAGGACTAGGAATAAATCGTTTTTCTTCTTCTGGGCCGTGCCACTTTTGAGCATAATCAAATTAATTAGTTAATGTCTAATCAAATTTAGCTTACATCCCCTAAATTAGTTATTTGCCTGAACTCTATAAGGAGATAAACTCTACATAAAATAAACACTATAATTTATTAAAAAACGCATAATAAGTGGACTTGAAAACATAATAACTCACAAACATTAATAATAAGTGATTTTTGTTTCCTGAAAAAATTAAGTCTTTTTTAATCAACTTTTGGCCTGCCTCCATCCCTAAAGGAGCCATATGAGGCAGAAGTTCCACGTACACTGACATGTGGAAAAGTTTAGTTGAAAACTCATGAAAAATAATCTAATATATGTCCACATATAATAAGCTAAAGTACCAATTGAATATTAAGTAATATATAGCAAGGCTGCCATCGATCATTCTAACAATCAACATACCTTTGATTGAAAAGGATCCCGTCAAATCATTGTAAGCAAGATTCAGATTTTTAAGAGATTTGATTGCAGCAATTGATTGAAGAACAGTACTAGTGTCGTTGAGGTAATTTCTCCTAAGATCTAATATCTCCAAGTTCTCCAATCTTGACAACATATTCCAACCTGTAGTTTATTTATTAATTTTTTTTTTTTATGAAACGAAGAAAAAACCAATCCAATTAGAATGAATTTTGAATAAATTTAATGATTTAGAACTTTATGATCAACTACGTATGTAAGCAAGATTCAAACTTTTGGAATTATTAATATTTTATTCGTATACTATAAATATTTGAACTAAATTAAATTATATCCTCTAAATTAGTCTTTGGCCTGAACTCTACAAAAAGATAAACTCATAAAGTACTAAACAGTACTGTAACATTTATTAAGAAAACATAATATGTGGACTTGAAAATTATAACTCACCAGCGTTAATATATAATAATCATCATATCTTTGGTTGGAATGAATGGGCCCAACTCATAATTGTCAGCAAGATTCAGACTCTTAAGGGATTTGATTGCAGTAATTGATTGAAGAACAATACTAATGTCGTTGAGGTAATTTCCACTAGGCCCCGTTTGTATTCGGAGGTAAGTTCAGCTCATCTCAACTCATCTCAACTCATTATTATATTTTTATAATTTTTTATATAAAACACAAATTTCTATATACCTTTTTCAATTCCCAATACACCTTTTTCAATTCCCAATACACATTTTTCAATTCCCAAAATAATAATAATATTAAAAAATAAACTAAACTCATCTCAACTCATCTCAACTTATCTCATCTCTGAATCCAAGCGGGGCCCAAATTCTTTTGTTATTAAGCTAAACAATTCAAGTTTAAGACCTTGTCCAAACCTAAATAATTAAATTTTGGTATATGATTCAAATCGAGTAGAGTATTTGTTGTTGTTAAGTCGTATTTAAGCTTAATTTTATTATAAATTGATTAGTCAATATCTTAACTAAATTAACTAACATCTGTCCATATATAAGCTAGCTAAAAATCAGCATTCCTTCGGTTGGAAAGGATCCGGACAATTCCTTGCGAGCAAGACTCAAAGTCTTTAAGAATAATTTGACCGAAGTAATTGATTAAAAAATTAGTGTTCTTTAGAGAATTTTAAATAAGATCTAATATTAATTTTCAACTTCTCCAATATTCATCCATAACAACATTTTTCAACCTATAGTTAATTTATTAATTTATTTTATTATGAAATGACTAAAAAAAAAAACCCATACAAGAACTTATTTAATCAACTTGTTATTATGTCATTTACACGTAACCTAACAAATAATAAATTACTGACGTGTGGACAAGTGTAGATTGAAAGCTCATGAAAGAATAATCCAATATCTGTCACATATAATAAGCTGAAGTACCGATTGATCAATCTAATAATCAACATACCTTTGGTTGAAAATGATTGGCCCAACTCATTTCCAGCAAGATTGAGCTTTTTAAGGGATTTGATTGCAGCAATTGATTGAAGAAAACTAGTGTCATTGAAGTCATTGAAACTAAGATCTAATATCTCCAAATTCTCCAATCTTGACAACATTTTCCAACCTGTAGTTAATTTATTAATTTATTTTATTATGAGAGATTAATTTCACATAGATTTGCTAATTCTACATAACATTAGAAGAAATGATAACATTTTAGCTATAGCATAATAGAATTTGTTGTAATAACAACATTTTTCAACCTATAGCTAATTTATTAATTTATTTTATTATGAAATGAAAAAAAAAAACATGCATACAAGAACGTATTTAGAAGAAAATTAGAGATTTGGAACTTTTAAACTACGTATATATGCAAGGTTCAGACTTATGACGTAAGTAACAACCACCAAGACTCATGATCACTTATGACGGACTTATGACGTACGTAACAACCACCAAGTTCTAATATTAATTTTCAAGTTCTCCAATCATCCAAAGCAACATTTTTCAACCTATAGTTAATTTATTAATTTATTTTATTATAGAATAAATAAATAAACCATACGTATTTATGGAAGAAAATTAGAGATTCAGAACTTATAAACTACATATATATATATGCAAGATTCGGACTTATGACGTACATAACAACAACCAAGAATCATCACGCAAGTCAATATTAGAAACGATCCAAACATTACTAAAATAAGGGATTAAGAATTAATAGTCATGATCAATATTATGTAATAGTAGAATATCACCTTCAACATTTACCCGTTGATCTCCCAAATAAATTCCTGAAAGACTTAATGTTATAAGGGATGTAAGGTTACTTAGAGATGGTATGATGTTGTCGCCAAAGTTATTATCATCGAGAATCAATGTCTCCAAATTCCTCAATATTGCTAGCCTTTCGAAACCTGCAAATTAAGAAAGTCATTGAAAGACGCAACAAAAAAAAATCATTTTTATTTTCTAAATTAACAAAATAAATTTAGCAATTGAAGCGTGCACTTGCCTTGATTTGGGAGGGTACCATTGTACTTATTGTAGCTTATATCCAGGGTGGTTAATTTTCTCAACGTAACTAATTCTACAAAATTAATCCAAGTTCAAGATAATGTAACACTATTAGATATGTACTTGAATGTTCTGATTTAAAATATATAATTAGATACAAGAGATCACTTTAATTACCTTGTACTGGAAAGTATCCCTCCAAGTAATTCCAAGTAAGATTTAAAGTCTTGAGTGAAGTGATAGCACTCAGAGATTGTAGAATGCTATTGTCATCAAACAAGTTGTAACCAAGATTCAAAATTTCCAGATTCATTAGTGTTGAAAGCTTTTCAAATCCTGCAAAATATATCTTCAGAAATAGATTGAGTTTACAGATTAAGTGAAGATTAATCTATATATATCCGAGTGGGTTTAGAATCTTTAAGTAGCCATATAATTTGCATGAATACAAATTTATATATTTTGCCCGCCTATTGAAAGTGAAATACATGCTTTAACGTTAGCTAGCTATTTATAAAATTGCAGTTTGTAAAATTACAGGCGTCCATTATTGCGTAAGTATTTATAATTGAAGACCTTTTATATATAAAATTAGTGTTTCGAACAAAAGTGACAATTAGGTAAATTTAGAATTTTGAGTTGAAATAATATTTCAAACTTTTCCAGGAAGGATATACAAAGGCATTATTACAAAAAAGATTTAAATTAAAAATAATAGACACAATATATGTGAAAATTTCAGATTATTATATATTTGGAGCTGTATATTAGACTATAAGACTCCTCATTCCTCACGACATACCTTCATCTGGGATGCAACCATTGATTGCATTAAAAGATAGATCAAGACTTCTTAACTCCTTGAAAGGCTCTAATAGAGACACATTTAACAACCATCGATGTTCCGAATAATTTTGATCCGGTACATATAAAAAATAATCATCATGCTCAATATTCATTAAATTGTCGAGGGACAGTTGTATCACGTGACCTGTGGTGGAGTTGCATGTGACCCGCTCCCAAGCACAACATGAGTCAGTACTAGTGTTTGAGTGATCAACCCATGAAGGAAGAAGAAATTCTGAATAGGGATTGAGAATGGAATATTGAAGAAATGACTTAAAATGAAGCAGGCCGATTCTCTCTTCCACCAAGCAATCAGCATTGTGCACACGAGTTTGAACAAAAACAACTAAAACCCACAGCAAAACTTTCAATATTGAAAAATATGGTGATGCACCCATATTCATTCCTATGTTGATGCAGCTTTGCAGAATAGAAAACAATGCATTGGAAGATCCTTTAAAAGAAAATTTTCAGGGTAGGAGTTCTAGTACCAAGTCTAGTGGAAAACGCGTGCAAGTGGTCCACACTAGCCATACCGCATCGTCTCAAGTGGGTACAATTTGTCGTTGTTGCTCCCATTAAAAAACCTATAAAATTAAGTTGAAATACTTTATAAAATGGTACTCATGAGTCAGGACCGCCTGTCACACTTCCAATGGATTATAATCTCAAATATATTGACTTGGACTAATATATTTAATAATTAGACCCACATCTTACGCATGAATGCTTCTAGTAGATAGTAGAGATCACTAATGCCTTAACTTCCACGTTTAGATAGATATTATGGGTTGTGTGATCACTTCTCACATGTTAAGCCAAAAACCATAAATCATAAAATCTAAATATATATATATATGTATATATTTTTTTATGAGCTGAAGATTTTGATATAAGTGGTGATTTTATATAGTATTATAATAGATATCTTGAAATTTTTGAGACAAATGATATTATTATTTAGTATTAGAGTAGAAATTATGAATTTAATTATGTCCTGACTCATGTACACTTCACTCATTTAATTATAAGTTAAATGCTTCACGTGATGATTTTACAATTGACAGATAGTACTGTGCTTTTACTTCGGTAGATTTCTTTTTCGGAAGAATGACAAACAAACTGATCACATGATATACTTAAGAGATTATCTAATGCATCATAACTTTTTTTGTAATGAGAGGATATTAGCCTTGAGTTCGTTCTTAATAGGATCTGTGACTATAAGTGGCCTGCTATAGAGTAAGAAAAATAGATATTATTAGATGAGTTGTTCACAAAAGTCTGATTTCAAGTCATTTACATCAATTAGTTAGTTTTCCCTCGAAATTATTTGGTGTCCAAGTTCTGAATTGACACAAAACATTAATGATACGTTAATGGGACTTGGGAGAACGCGTACAGAGAAGACTCTTAAGTGGTCCACAAATGAAACTTCACATAAGTGAGGAGCTAAATTATTTCCACATTAACATTGACCGATTGGAATCTAATCCCTTGCATTAAAGAGTATTGCCTTTAATTTCCACGTTCACATGGATTGGCTTTAATAAATTTCCACATATACTGATTTGATTGAAAGAGTAGTACCTTTAACCAACCCTGCCCAAAAAATGACTACTGCTAGGCAACCCCGATATTGAAATGATGAAACAACTAATCCGAGAATGATCATGGTCATTAATTCCCTCAAATTGTAGTACTGATAATTAGATTAATTTGCAATTTAATGCAACTAAATTTTTTCAAACATTTTTAAAACCATTTCACCTCAAATTTTCAAATAAAATATAATAAATAAGTTAATTTTTTCTAATATTAAAATAAAAATAATATTAAAAATGATCACAACTTTCATAATAAAAATAATGTTTTCTAAATATTATATTTACTTTAAAATTTAAAAAAGTTAAATTGTTTATTTTATTTTATATAAAGATCTGAAAAAAATTATAATGATTTGATAAAATAGAATGAGTTAAGTTGAGATCAACTCAAAAAACAAACCAATCATTAATTTTCACATTTATAAATTTGGATTAAAAGTGTCAATTTCCACAATAACTTCATTGACTTAAGGTGCCTTCATTTTCAATACTAGCTGGAATTTAAAATTTGGAGCATTATTGACTTGGATTGAAGCAAACTTGACCTCAAAATAGTGAAGTTTTAAGTAATTTCTTAGGAAAGAATTTGGATCACTACAAGAAATGAGACTTTTTCCATGGACTTTTTTGGTTCCAAAAGTGGCAAAAACTAATACATTTGAGCTAAAGCGTCAGTTCTGGGCGATGGTGGTTGGATGCCACAGTTTCATTATTGTTGCCCTTCAGCGTCGAGTAACAAGAACTGCCGCTTATTGCTTACTTTTTCCAACAAATTTTTTTCGTCGTAAAAAGCAATTTTCCCGCCGGAAATAACCATTTCTAAAACCGTTTGTATCCCATTGGCCTTTTTCGGCGACTATTTCGACACTTAACTTTTGTTTCGTTGGCCGCAAATAAAATAAAATAAATACGTACTGTTTCACTAGTATTCTAAAATTCTATAAACATGAAGTGCTAATAGAGTACCTTTGCATGCTCAATATGAGCTAACAAATATGCAAAACCAACTAATTTGTTCTTAATTATAACCTATTGCAAATAACATTTCCGCTTATATATATATATATATTGATGATTTGCGCATACCTTTAGCCAAAACTAAGAACATCACATGCACTTGTTCATATATACATATTCAGATAAATGACAGCAACCATACACAACAAACATATCCCATTACAAACATTATAAACAGCTGTATCAAACATCCCATACTTGTACACATAAACCATAGCAACCATGCATTACAAACATGGTCCCATTACAATACACATGTTCAGATAACTATTATATACACTATATTACTAACCTATAGGAATCCAGGCAACACAAACAGCTCTCATTCACAAGAAAGCATTGCAAAGCTAGGGAGATTAACCAAAGATTTTTTTTTTTTTTTTTTGCAACTTATGTAATCTCATAAGTACATACAAGTTATATGGTAACCTCAGAAACATGTATCATATTCAATAGAAAAAAAAAATATTACATACATATATCATATTAATTAAGAAAGGGAAAAACCAGAAATAATGTCTTCCGAGAAAAACCAAAAACCAGTCAGTCTCAACAAATAGCTCCTAGGTATATATAAAGTTAAGGATACTAGTATTTTAAACTTGTATACTTAGGATAAGATATACAAGTTTAGAATCAGAAAGCAAATAATAAAGTGGCTTCTCTATAATAAATCAAGATATTTATTAATAGTTTAGAATCAAGTAGTTTAGATAAGCATGCCTAAACCAAGTAGTTGGAGTATTTAGTAGTTCTAACCCCCTGTTAAACAAAAGCTTAAAGGAGCTAAAAAAAAGAAGCTTTCCTATAATCAGGCCTACATAATTTAATATAAAAGGTACTTCGAAATAAGTTAAAATAGCCTAAACCTCAATATATCAACTGAATGATATTGCATAGACACTAAAGTTTGATCCTCATATAAAGGAAAACAAGATAAGCATATTTTGCATAAACTAAAGTTAAGCATGTTAACATCATCACCAATACCCACACATCACATATATATCCCTTGCATAGCAAAGCAATATAGGTTCTTAGAATCTTAGACATTATGAGATGAATAACCCTTTCATTGGATTAATAAATCCCACAAAAAAGTTAAAACTTTACTATAAGGATTAATTATCAGCAACCCACTTCAACTTCTATCAACTTGAGCAAAACCAAGCACTTATAACCCATTAATTACATTACAAAAAAAAAACACTTAATTATAAGCTAGAGAAGGACTTACAGCATATACTTTGTGACTTCTGGCCAATCTTGAGATGCCACAACATGAATACAAAATCAATGATCAAAGTACGTTAAATAAATAAACTATTCTTGAAACAGGTAAAGAACATATGTACTGAAAGCACACTTGCTACCTGCTGCTAAATACAAAATCAATAATCAAAGTACGTTAGTCTTTTTACTGTGTTAACTATTAAGAATTAACTTTACGTATTAATCTTTCCATCTCCCCTACATCACATTCCAATTAATATGCTAGCACAATACATATATATATAATGCCACAAAATCAACCAATCGTGGAGATATAGGTGAAATATATATATATATATATACACATATACATAATGCCTAAATCAACCAGTTTATAATAGCTGGTATATATTTATATAGTAGCTTATATAAATATAGGATGCCAATCAGCCAGTTTAAATAGCTGCAATTTATTTATATATATAATAATTAATATAAATATATATATATACATTTCCAAATACAGTTATATATATATATATATGTCATCCTAAGCCTCTCATCACCCAATTTTTCAGATATATACGTCTTCCCAAAAAATGTCATCCCAAGCATTCCCTTCTAAGTTATTTTCAAAATGCTCAAGTTCACCAAAATAGATCCCCATCAACATCTACAAAATGCAAACAAACTTCATGCACACAATTACCATAGATTCATTCAGCCAACTCTAGTGTTATACAGTCATGTTCAGTGTTAAATGTGCTGGGCATCAAGTTACAACCCTATTATCTATAATTTGAGCATGTCATTACTTACACTTGTGTTAATAATAATTGCATACATGTAATATATGCGTGGGCTTTCATCCAGTGAAGGGTCAATACACCAATTAAAATTTTTCATCACATCCTATGCTGGGAATAATAAAAACTTGCCATGTACTGAAACAGCTGGGGGTACCCTTTAACTCCACAGATTCCCCCTGTAAATCAGGTGTGGTCACATTGCACTGATCCACACCAAAAACCAGCATTTTTTAGCCTCTATCCGATCCCTCATCCTTACTTCCAGCATCCAAATACCATGTTTAGATAAACAGCCACATCTGCAAATTATTTTTTACAAAATTCAGACATCATTGGTCCACTGGGGTCCCATTTTGTGAATCAACATAAATGTATTTAATTAAGAGGGAATCCATTTCGGTAGAAATCATGCACACAATAACAGAAAAGCAGAAAACCATGCTAAATGACTAACCAACCTCTGCAACAGTTTATATATGATCTCATATTTGGAAATCCAACAGTCATAACTCATATATCGATATGTACAGCTCCTTGAAGCAATATAATGGTTATGAACCATAGTCATTACACATTTTAAATCATCACAGCCCATATTTTCTCATACCCAACTGCAGCAATAGTTATTAAATGCAATGAGTGGACAATGCACACTACAAACGTATTTTACCTACCCTCCCTGACACATGCCATGCACCATCTAATTAACTCCAACAGCCGTGCCAACAATGTGTAGAAACCACACCTGCAATTTAATGACTGAAAAATGCATGCGTATATAACCATCCATTTTGTCCATGTTATTTTATAGTAAATCTATAAAATTGATAGAAGTATTTCCAAACAGTCATGCACATTGTTAAATTTCAGAGATGGCATATAACTAAGACCTGACACCTTTAACATCCAATTCCCCTCAAAATATTGGTGAATCCATGTCACCACAAAGTTTTTAGAAGTTTTGCAAATATACCAGTTCAAACACAGCTTAGGTGGCACCAACAAACCCCAACTGATCTCAGATCTACCTGTGATAAAAAAACACTCTTGTTAACATGCAAATCTAATAGTTATTACTCTTTGAGGGAAAACATATTAAATCATCAACATTTTCTCCAAGTAATTTTAATTAAAAACAAAAAGGTAAATTAAACTCAAGAAAATACTAAAGCACAAAATTAAAATAAAAAAATAAACCTCATCTGCAGTGTGAAATTTCCCTTTTCATTCTTTACCTTCAGTCTCTACTGAATGCAGCCAACAAGCTTGCCATTACTTGTTAATTTCCCTATATATTAAATGTTTAGCTCGGACACAAACAAAAAGTACAATATATTGAAAAATCTTATGCATTTATTTGTTTTTAATTCTGATGGGCATTTCATTTTCTATGGGTTTTAGGCTTTTGGGTCTCTCTGGACCTAGAAGTTCTGTATCAGACATTCTTTATCTTCACCTCTCAATTTTTGCCTATTTTTTTCCAGTACGCTAACACAAAATTTAACCATATATGAACAAAATGCAATTAAAAAAAGGCAAACAAGTACCTGTACATGTATAGAGGTGCTTGAACATAATTAATTAAATGGGTATATGTGCTTGGTCTACAGGATGTTAAGAATCGTAATACCAACAATGGTCAAATATCTATAAATATCAGACATCTAAATAAACATATGATCAAAAATTAGAATAAGATGGCAGGAAATGAAGACCTGCTTTTAAACATATATATGATGTTTCTCTCAGGTTTTCTTCAATACTAGTATCTTTAGTTCATGTGCTTGGGATTGTGGTTAAATGAAGGGTTTGAAAGCAAGAATGCTCTAAAGCTACTAGCTGTCCATGTTAGTGCAGAATTTTCTGCCATACAATCTGTCTTGAGGCTTAAACCAGTCTATTTCATCCCTATTGTTCATTGCATCCTTCACTCAACTAAAGTTAATTGTTTGTATGATAAACTACTGAAAATAAGGGATAAAATCTAGTCATCTAGTAAGCCTTAATTCTTCACCTATTTTGGTTCCAATAAGTTATATAATCATGTAGTTTAAATGATCCAGCTCAGTGGTAAATAATCATTAATTTATATGGATTTTTTTTAGAAACTTTCACAGCTCTCATGATAACCTAGCTAGCTAGCTCTCAAATCAAATGAGTAACTGGAAACTCAAGCACCATACATTACTTGTACCCTTTTAGCACAACTGTTTGGTCTTCTGAAACAAAGGAGAGTCCTCCAATAGCCCAATATCAAGCCTGTTGACAAAACTTGTAAATATCTTAATTTTCTTATGAAATTATTAAGACAAATATATAGAATTAACCTTAAAAAGGGTCAGACAAGAGTTTAAAAATATAGGTTCTAAAAAGCACATTGCAAATAGTACTCATCAACTAGTATTTTTGTTCAAGTACCTCATTTCACAAGTACCTTCGTAAGCATGGTGTCTCTTCTTTCTTTCTTTATATTCACAAGTACCTCATTTCATGTTTAAAATTATAATACTTGCATGTATCTCTATCCAGCTCTCTCAATCCACATTTCTACAAATGCTTAATATAATATATATATATATAATATATATATATATATATATGTAAAGAGATATATATTCCCCTGCAAAGGTAAAATTATTGGAGGATGGAAACATTAAAAATCCATCCAAACCCAGTACTACACCATGGCTAGTGTACTAAAAAAATCCTAAATACATCAATGACTCAATCAATTAAACTGCTTTGCTCACATAATTGCCTGGCCTAAAACCAAAACAGATAATAGGTGGCTAAGTGGCTATACGTGATGAAATAACCATGCACACATTTACTATGAAAGACCCAGGTGTAGTTTACAAAGAAGTTTTTTCAAAATCTAAACCATGCCATATGAGTCCTTCCTGTAATTAGAAATAAATGGCTAGTCGAACAAACCAGATGATCGAAACGAAAAACAGAGTAAATATCCTTACAAAAACGTGAAAAAGTGTGAGCTCAGAAAGAACATGCGAGAGTGGTGACGACATATACCAGCCCGTGGACATCTCAAAGATCAAACCGCTTAAACCCGTGTTCATACCCACAAGGTGCTCCCAAGCAGTGACGCCACGTCATGTGCTGTCTCAGGTGGAGCTTGGGGTCCAACCAGCCACCAGAAAATCCACGAGGTCAGCGACGTTGGAAGCTCCACCGAGACTTCTGGGGTTGAACGTGGTGGACGCAAGCCGTGGGAGTCCCTTCAACTCGTGTACGCCGACCCTCTCGTATCTGCGAAATTATCTCCCCCAAACCCTAATTGAACCAACCCACAAGCATCGAGCAAGGGAGGATTTTTGTGAAATGGGGGAAAATAAGAGAGGCAGAGAATAAATTTGGTAGATTTGGTTTGAGAAGAATTTGAATTTCACCGGCAAAAATCGGAGGGAAGGGAAAGAATCAGATCCCCCGTGTTTTTCGGGAAAGAAAAAATATTGGGGGAAGCCCGGCTGTTGCCTAGCACAGCCCTTCGGGGAAATGGTTTCCAACAAGTAACAGCACTCGCATTGAATTAAATAAAATAAAAAATTAAATAAGTAAAAATTAACATATATATTAAAAGATTTCGATCCAATTAACTCGATTGTAGAGAAAAAAAAATTTTAAAAATAGAATAAAAGAATTCTTATTTTAAAGAATTAAACAATAAATTTAAAACTATTTTCAAATTATGAATAAAAATATCTTTATTTTAAAGAAATGAACAATAAATTTAAAATTATTTTTAAATTTTATGTGTGTCAATTTATACTTATTTGAAGAAAATCTTTTATCAATTCAATGTTAGTGTTTTAAAAAAATTATTTAAATTTTATTTGAATTCAAAAATGATCTGAGTTTAGTTTATTTTTTAATGTTATTATTATTTTAAAATTTAAAAGAAATGTATAGAGATTTAAAATATATATATTAAAATTTAAAAAAATTATATTAAAATTTATATTTTATATAAAAAAATTAAAAAAATATAATAATAAATTAAAATAAATTGAACTCAATCCAAATCTAGCCTTAATGGAAAAAAAATTTGTGGGAGTTTCTGCGGCGTTTCTTCAACTTTGGCCGCAACGATTCCTTATGCAGCATCGAAAGAGTCCGACGGCAAACGCTCAACCTTTTCCCCCCGAAATAATGGATGTAATAGGAACCAATATCGTCACTAATGAATTAGTACTGTTGACTAGCGTTATTTACGATCAAAACATTAACAGTTGACCAGTCAACAAAGGTGGCGGCATCGCGTAATCAAAATTACGTCAGCAATAGGCTGGTCCCACGTGGCAATACTATATGGTAGTTGCACTGCCACATTGTCACCCAGTCGAGACAAGAATTGACTTGCAGAATTTGTATCGCTTTCATAGTTGGCTAGAAATAATAACAATAATAAGACTTGATTCTTATCATCCGCATTCAATTTGAGATTTTCAAGGGTCTCAAATCTCAATTATTAAATTGATTAGATATGACACGTCACCAGATCTAAAATCTTTAGCCACAACATGCCAATGTCAATTCCAATATATTAAGAAAATAATTAATATAAAATTACACAAAAATAATTCAATAAATTTTGTTTTATCTCGTTCATTAAATTTATTTTATAAAAAAATTAATTTTATAATTTAACAAATCACATCAAACTATTTCAATTATTTTTATATATTTAATTTGTGAATAAAGTATTTTTCTATAAGTCTCACTTAGATTCGGAGATGAGATGAGTTGAGTTTATTTTTTAATATTATTATAATTTTAGAATTTGAAAAAGATGTATTGAGATTTGAAAAACGTGTATTGAATTTTAAAAAATGTGTATAAGAATTTGTATTTTATATAAAAAATTATAAAAATATAATAATAAAATAAAGATGAGTTGAGATGAGTTGAACTTATCTTCGAATACAAACGGGGGCATAAGAAAGATGACTCTACCCGGCCATTTCTCTTTTTCTACTGTATCGGTGGCATTCAAGTAATGATGTTCTAATGCCAAACAAAACATTTAAATAGCGATGTGCAGATTGCAATAATCTTTCATCTCTGCCCATATAAGATAGATGTTACCTTTTAAAATATAAGAAAAAGAAACAGAAACTGGATAGCTCCCACTGCTGATCATTAACATACATATATAAAAACTGTTGTTTCACTTACAACCCAATGAGGATAGGGACATCAAAAGGACTCTCAACCTCGTTGTATCCATATCATTTAACCTAATATTTCCCTCTAGACCATCCAGTCCCAAACACTAAAAATTCCCATCAAAACCTAAGCCAGGCAGCAGCGTCTACACTAACAGACACAAGGTGTCTTTCAGGACAACAATAGTAAAAATAACTTTGTTCTTGACACGTACTCCAAACATATATTTGCTTTGCTCTTGCCCAAAACCTACCAATTTCAATTGTTAGGGGTATAAACAATTGTGTACCAACAAGCCAAAACAATTGTTCCATTTCCTTTTCACTCAGCAGCAGTTTGTTTGGACCCTGTTGACAAAAGAGGAACCTTGTCAGTAGTTGAAGGTTAACTATCCCCATACATGTGCCAACTAGGTAACTGAAATAATTTTTCTTTTTGCCAGGATAAATAAATCATTTGACAAAAAAAAAAAAAAAAACTCCTTTGTTTTATATAATCATACTCATAGCTTATTCACTAAACTGACAAATAATATAAACAAAAAAAATGGATTCCTTAGTTTAAGTTTCAACCTCAACACCATTATCACGCCTGCTAGATTTGACATGATGATACTCCACAATATCATCAGGTCTTGAATCAAATCATACAAATAGTTAAACTCCAAATAATTTAGCACCCCGAACTACTTAAAATAAATATTGCACCAGTTTCTTTCCAAGTATAGAATATTTTATTGAATAAAACACGAGGCACGGCACAAGATGTGTACAAGAGAAACAAAAATTAACCATTTCTATGGTTTAAAAGTCGACATTTGTCAGTGCGCTAACACAACCAACCAAATGGATTTTAAGTAATTTGTCATCCACAAGATATATGTCTTCTCGTGTTTGTGTGAGTCCATTCCAGACATTTCTTTGGTTATCGGTAAGGGACATTCAGTATTTATATGCATATATTTTTTTTTATAAGTAAATTATTTATATGCACATATACTTTCCATAATGTCATAATTTACTACTGCTACAAATTCAAAGAGATAAAGCAACACTTACGTAATCAAATATAAAGCCTGAGCATTAACTGGTTGAAGGAAGAAAGATTCTAATGAGTTCTTTGACTGTGATGTGTTTCCGACAAGTGGGGCATTTACTCTGTGTACGCATAGCAGTCTTAATACATGTCTTACAGAATATGTGACCACACCTCGTAGACATTTCTTCAACTAATGGACCCATACAAATTGGACAGGTAAATATGGGCTCCTTTGGTGGTGAAGGCAGCTTTGTCACACTCTCTTTCTGCCATGGAAATATTAAAGTTAGTCTTAGACCACGAGTGTGCGCACAACACCACCCCACAACTCCACAACACACATGTAGAGCAAGGGTGCACAACAAACAAAATAACGTCAGTTTCAACAGCTATATGAGAAATAACTTGAAATACAAATATATAAACTAGAAATTAATGAAACAATTAGACTTTGCAAATATGGAAGTCCATCAAATAATTTAAGGAACGGGTGGTTCATATTCATAGCAAAAGGGGTTATCAAAAAGTCGCCACTAGCAACAGAGGATCATACCATGAGTCTAACATGTCGTGTTGTGTTACTAGAATCATTTCAAAATGGGTGAGTGAAGTAGCTATCCGGACATGGCAAAAATTAGCTGGTGATAAGGGATGGATAAATGCCAGGCACAGTTACAGACGTGTGTGATGAAAGGGGAGACATACACATGCTTTGTAATTAACCCAACCAACAGCTGCAATGCATCTCAAAACAAGAGGCTGGGGTTGGTTCAGAATGCAGCAAATAAAATATCAACAATATGCAGACCCCGGAAACAAACATGTGAATATAAATACATGAATGGTAATAAGTTTAGCTACATTTAATTTTTGTCATTTATTCCCAACCCTTTGAAAAGTAAATTGAATATGTAATGTCTTTTTAAGCATAAAATTTTCAGCATGCGGGAGAAATAACTAGTATTTGGATATAAACATGGAGAGATCAATAATAACAGTTACCAAGCCATCCATTGACCTAAACACATAAACAACCAATAATGAAACAATATTACATCTATATAGCATGAAGGGTTGCTGTTACCGTAGAGTTATTGCTGCCTTCCAAATTTATGTATAAATCACAATTAATAATTGTCTGGTTGGGTAGATCTCTTCTTCGCTTGTTACGGTTATTCTGGGCAACCCTAGTTCTTTCTTCTGCAATGGCCACAGGTGAACGAAGGGGGAGGGGAAAGAAAGTGATGAGAGCAAAGCTTGAAATGCCAAATATATATGTAGATTCAGCTAAGAACAAACAAATTAGGCAGTATAAAATGGCCAGTATTTGTACATGGTCCATTGCCGTGGATTTTAATGGCATGGACCTTCACGATTTCCTTGTATCCAACATGGTCTCCTAATAGGCCATGTTTTCCTTTGTAAACGGCTTTTGCCTATCTTAATAAAATTTTACTTATCAAAAAATAAAATAAAATGGCCAGTAGACCATTTGGCTGCTACAAATTGCTAGCACATGGCCCAGCTCATTTGCTATCAAAATTTATAGATATAGTAGAAACTTGAAAGAAAAAAAACAACAGCCCTAACACACAAACAAGGAATTGGTGACAATCCGAAACATATACAGGCTACTCAAATGACCATTATATTTTCTGTAACTCAAACAATAAAGCTTTTCTGCCTCCTAAAGAGCACAAGGACACGCCACAGAATTTCTTTGTTGCTGATCATGAAGTTGGACAATTTGACCAAGCAAGACCAACAATTATAAAACAGACATAATTTGTTAGGAAAAAAAAAACAGCAAACAACACATGCCTCCCACAAACAAACAGATAATATATCTGCACATCTCCTCATGTACTTTTAAAAGTGCTCTGATTTCTCCATAATATTGATTAAGTCCAACTACGGGGATGTTTGGAAACATTTTTCATGCCATCTCATGTCATCTCACTTCCTTCCCAAACATCATTCAAACACTAACACTTTAACTAATCATTACAATTTTTCTAACTTTTCAAACAAAAAATAAAGAACAATTCAACCTCTTCCAATCTCAAAACAAAAATTATATTAAAAAATTATATTCTAACAATATTTTAACTTTATAATATTTTTTATTCAACTTTTTCTCTCTCATTTACCAAATCCAATAAATACTTATCTCAAACTTTTTTTTTTTTTTGATAAGTAAAATACTTATCTCAAACTATCTCACTACAATTCACAAACCATCTTACTACTATTCACAATATTCTCATTTCATCTCATTCTCCAAACATCCCCTAAAGAATCACTTTCTTTGTTCCCTTAAAATTTGGAATTATTGTATTGCACTTGACTCATTTTCATAAAATAGCTTCTTCATTTTTCCTTGCATTAAGAGCCTCCTTAAGAGACTCCTCTTTGCATACTTGGCACCCGTGTAGCTAAATTATTCTAGAGAATGAGCCCTTAAACCAATCAACCAATCAGCATGAAGAAACAGACAGGTTTTCTCAGCTAAAACATAGACCCCACAGTGATATATAGTACTAAATATTCAATACTCAGAAAGAAAAACGACGGCATTAATATGCTCACCTAGATCCACATCCACAACAGCCCTTCCACCATTCCTTCTAGAATTGTTTTTGGCCTAACATTAGATAGAACATAGTTGATACAATGAGTTGCAAGAGCATCAAACCATATATAAGCAGAATTAAATAAAACAAAAGAATCATACCTGAGCAAAAGCCCTCGGGGAGGATTCAACAACATCATCATCAATGGCCTCAACATCAATCATAGCAGGTGGCACAGGCCGCCCTTGAATTCCATTATGCTCCACCTGGGTTGAAGTCCCCTCCAGATCCCGATTCTCACTTGGTGGTGCGGTGTTGAGGTCTAAGTCCAGTCCTGTCTTCCGACGACGGTATCCTCTTACAGGAGCCCCCCTGGCCGCCCGAGAACTCATGCTAATATGAGTTTTCTATCCAAGTCCAATGCCTGAAGGTCATAAACCAAACAAATAATATCAATATGTCTGGAATGCATGTACACAGTAGAAAATACACATTTCATTTCATAAATACATAACTACCACTTACTTACATAGCATCCTTGTGTCCATACTTTATAAACTTCACATTTTCAAGCAACCAACCCTAATGTCATTGACGACAGATGACACCAAGGCCCACAATAAAGCATTTATTATTCATGCCAGCACTTCGGAATTATGGTGTATGATATAATTGTGATACATGCTACTGCTCTAAAAAGAATTCAAAAATTGTTTATCTTTCAAAAATTCCAATACCAAGTTTCCACTTTGTAAAGCCTCTATCTGTTTCTAAGTGTCCACAAACCTAAACCATACGTTTACGGGTACACAGCACAAGACAGCCACCTTCATATAGATGAAAAGGTTATCAACTTCATACAACTGAAATTTCAAATCGAGCCCATTACTGTCAAGCAAGCATGGTCTGAACTCTGAGGGCACAAATACACTAAAAACAAAAAACAGAAATAATAAACTAGCTTGCATAGGCATCGTTCTTGTATAGGCTTTTGCCTATTTCATGATCAATAAAATTTGTGTTCATCGATAAAAAAAAATAATAATAATAACTTAACCTTTAAGCTTTTTCACAGAAAAGTTTTTGCTCCTATTTCCACCATCGGAAAAGATCTCAGAAATCCGATCACGCTTAGAAAAAAGGCGAGATTTTGCTCTTATAATTTCAGTTGTATCGAGAGAATAGCAGTAAGATTACTATAATTCTTACATAAAATTTCGAAATTTCCTAAATATGTTTTCGTTTCTATAGACGAGCATTCAATTTTCCAAAATTTCCGAAGTAATCGGATTCAACAATCCATAACCAAATACCCAAAAAATGACTTTTCCTCCCATACATTCAATTCCTAAATCCCTAACCTCAACAAAGGTCAGATATCACAAAATAGGAAAAAAAACATCCAAGGGAAGTCCGATCGCTGTAACAATGCGATCCAAACAACTATCCGATCTATCGATTGAAACAAAAAAGCGAAAACTCCAAACGAAACTAAAGATTTCGAATTCACAAAAAACAAAGGTACCTTTATACGGTGCCTTTCAGAAGCAGAAAAACTTGATCAAATTCTTATAAAAATTCCGTCCCAAAACCTAGAGAGAGAGAGAGAGAGAGAGAGAGAAAGAGAGAGAGAGAGCGAGAGAGCGAGAGCGCGAGAGAGAGAACGTTCTTCTGAGCGAAGGAGAAAAGGGGTATGTTGAGACGAAGGGCGAATATGGCCGAGAGAAGGATATATAAGGGTTAGGGAGACTATGGAGACGAACGTCCAGTGAAATAACGGAGGCGGTGAGGGCTAGACGCTTCCACGTGGCCCTAGAACCGTTGAATCATGAATGGACGCATGTCACCTGCGTGAGCCGTATGCAGAGCGTATTTTTACACGTTAGGTAATGTGCGCTTGTTGGGGGTATTCATTTCTAAATTTAATATTAAAAAAAAAAGGGGAAATTCAGAATAATATTATAGTACGTAGGCCGTGACGCTGAAACTTAATCCGACCGACTGCACACCCCTCCAATTTTACTCACGAAAAAGAATTTCAGTACGGCGAGTACACCGTATAATAAAATTATTTTTATTATAAAAGAATTTCTTATGATTTTACGTTAATTTATCAAATTTCTTTATAATCATAAGAGAGAGGGGGGATTATGAAAGCAATGGGATGAAGATACATTTTTAAAGCTTTTTATTATTTATTTATTTATATCCCTTGACGTATTTTTTTTTAGTTTTTTAAAATAATTTTAATTTGTTTATTTTCAAAAATGAAATAAGATAAAAGTTTTAAAAAAACAAAATATTATTATAAGAATGAGAATTTAAAAAAGTTAAATTTTTATTATATTTTATATAAAAATTTAAAAATATATAATAATAAATTTCATATATATTTAAAATTTTAATCTCATCCTTATAAACAAACAATGTCAATTTAAGACAAATGATAGAAACCAACTTTATTAGTTTCTTTTGTCAAAAACTATTAAGGATTCTCATGGTGGTACGAATGACTTGAGATTCTGCGTCTAGAATTGTTTGTGTAAAATTAACTTTATTTGATACGGTATCTTAAGATAAAATAAGAGTACCTAATATCCTAAATTCTAATTCCGAGAATTGTTAATAATTATTCTTTTAGTTTTATAAGATAGTTTTGACCCATATAAATATAATAATTATTTATATAAATCTCAAGTAGATAAATTTAACAAAATTCTTTTATAAAAAGTAGATCACATCTCAAAAAGTCAAAAAAAAACAAAATATCCTATATTTTTTAATGGGATACGCCTTTTTTTATAAATAAATCTGAGATTTATCTATTTAAAATTTATAATTAACATTACTTAAATACTAACTCTTTAGGTTAAATTCAACTTCTAGTCCCACTTATCCAATTATAGGATGCCATGTCAATCAAATTGCATTCACTACTCATTCTTTCTCAAACATCAACTAGGCTCTGCCCAAGTCTGACGTTGGCAGTTACATTGGAGCTGGGACAGAAATTTGATCTTGTTTTGCTCCTCAATCTAAAAGCTCCTTGACCAGAAAATCGACACAAGGGTATTGAGTGTTATATATGTTTTAATCAGAAATGTGAACTTGTTTTTCTCAGATGGATTCAATAAATAACAGTTACAACTTAAAACAGTACTTAAGAGTCCTCATGCTTTACAGAACATGTGAAGGTAAGAAACAAGGTGTAAACAGACACTTCCTTACAAGTTTACAACTCATTAATTAATATTTTAACTTTACACCACTCAGGTTTAACCCTGTAGATGATATTCCTTACACAGTTGTATTGCTTAATACCATAACATTACATGCTTATATGCATAAAAGACATTCAAAATTTGATTATGAAAGTTTGAATGCAGCTTATCTTTATTTAAAGTCACTCTGATTCAAGCCATGACAAATAAGATCCTCACATGAGGTAAACAATACATCATTTCTCATTTACTCAAACTCGCACAATGCTTTGGAAACAGTGTTGCTAGTTTTACTCTGGACTAACTAGAATCTTCACAATGAAAAGTTGTTTAAGGATTCTAGTAAGGTATCAGTAAAATCTTCACAACAAACTTAGAATTCAGAAAGAGAAAATTGATTCTTTAAGGAGAACAATGAAAATATATCTTACCAGTAAAGTTGCTTCCAACAGCAGTTACCACAGCTATTATATGGCACCTGTCCTACATTATCATACCTCTTCCTAAAACCAGTGCCCTTACATTATCATACCTTTTCCCATATGTAATAATTATTGGTATCCTACCATATAAAATGTGGCCCTTGTATCACCCTTAGATCTTCCTTTATATTATAAGAGAAACATTCAAAGGTTGAAGGACAATGTTAGTTCATCATAGTGTGATGAGAGTATGGTATGTAGAATTTTCCATAAAATAAATTACATTTGTAACCCATTTAGCATTATCAAGCATGTTTCCTAAAGCAATAAATGGGTGTCATGCACATATGACTCCACTCGCCCTTTGACATCCATATTTTTAAACCAGGTGGTAGATCTTCTTTCTCAAAATGACCTAAACGGTTATATCGCCCTAGAACAAAGATCATAGCACAGTCATTATGAAATCATAGATACTGACCTACCATGAACCAGGTGCTGCTTCGAGAAATGGCTACCATTTCCTTTTGAGCGAGACTGAGTGCATGAATGTACATCTCATTTACTTTCCATGGCAAATTTTTTTCACATTCAATTCTGTTCTTAGGTGTAACATTTTACAACAGCGCAATGAGGAAAGATGAAAATGCACAAACATGAATTCAGAATTCAGCTTAGACAGTTGGCATTCATTCTCCTTCAGAAGGAACTGCTGTTTCTAAACTAAAACATGCGTATGTAATGAAGATAAGCATATGCCTACCTGGAAGAGATTTGCATGAAAGGAAGTATAAACAACAGAATGTCAAGTAGACAATGTTCAAAAGAACAATTGTGATATAACAGAACTCAATTTCCAAGAGTCAGAAAGGACAATCACATTTACTCATACAAGATCAATTATAGCATATAATTTATTGATCATCTCAGACATACTATAATGATGGGAAAAAAAAGCATGCTTAAAAAAGCTGAGGGTTTTTGTTAGACATACAAGCATTAAAATCCTACATCAGAGTTTTTCAGTCAACCTGACCATAAAGGAATTAACTGCAGCTGCATCCAGGACAATCCATGAAGATTCAAACAACTCGTGGAAAAATTCCACTCCGATCTCCTCAGCTGCATTTCTAAATGCAATTCCAAATGCATTTCCTTGAACTGCCCCAAGTCGAGGCTTCCCACAAACTCCTACAATCAATACCTTGTTAGGCTCTTGTGACAAGCAAGCACAGAGCAAAGGTTTCATCCTTGCTCCCTTCTCTCGCAAAGCATCCATCAGAAAATAACAAAATTTAGTCAAAGCCTGGGGATAGCCCAGCAGTTTTGTATCCACCGAATCTTCAAGCTTTACCCACCGAAATTTTCTTCCACTTCTTATACAACCACTCTTAGTTATTGATGTGCTTCCCTGTCTAAGAATTGCCCTCTGTATCCTAATTGCATGTTGCATTCCAGTTTTCAGCTTATCGATATTGCTCAAGGACAGAGCATCATAAGCTACGCCAAATTGCTTAGAAGCACAAGAGCCATCTGATTTCACAAAGGATTCAAGCAGTGCAGTAACTCCATACACCACATCTGCTGCTGACACCCTTGAGCGATAACCATGTAATCGCAAGAAACTCCGGTAGTAGAAATCGGTAAGCCCATACTCAGGTAAAAACCTACCAAACTCATCTTTCATCTTTCGTTTTACTTCGAGATTCATGTACTGAAACTTCTGTTGGCAATCCACAAGAGCAAACCCCATCCGGGCTAGAAGAAGCTTGAGCTTTTTCATTCCATTATCACTCCATGTTTTCAATTTAGTCGCAATATATGAAGAGCACAACATCGAATCAAATAAATTCCACTCCTGCAGTAGCATTAGTCTCGGTTCATCTTCATATGCAATTCTAGATGCATTGGGTGCTTGAATTTTTGTCCCATCTTTGAGAGTCACCGAAGTTACTGCTTCCAAATTCCCAGAGCTGTTGATATGCTGTTCAAGCTCCATAACCCCAGCTTGGTACCTCTCATCAGTTAACCTCTCATGAACAAATTGATCTGTTAATGAAACACAAGCCAACCAAAGCAACTCATTCGTATTCTTCCTCAAAGAATGTGACAAATCATACATCAAACACCCAGACGGCTTTCCATGGAAAGTACCCATATGATAATACTCCCTCTTCAGTTTCCGGAACACATGAAGAGGGTCTTCCTTATTTTCTTCCGAAACCCTCCTCCGCTTCCTTGACCCATCCCCATCCTCCTCTTCCTCACTTTCACTATCGTTCTCATCTTCACTCTCTGATTCCACATCAGCCTCATCATCGCTATTCAAATCACTCGCACTTGCCAAAGCCGAAACATCAAAATCATATGCCAAATCAGTCTGGTGCTCATCGTCCCGCGTGTAAAGCACAACCACCCTATCGTTCTGATCACTCAAATTGTGCAAATGAATTGGTCGGTGACTATCAACCACAAATACATGAGCTTCTGGGCCTAAATTCAGAATTTTCCTTAAATCCCGATGGCAGCCCCAATTTATTAGAAGAATTGAAACGGGCTCCTTAGACGAAGACAAACTCTGCCCAACGTATTTGTGAATTTCCTGAAATGACGAGACAGGATAACATGCGTATCGAATGGAATCAGATTCGAGGACATGGAAAATGATCTTGAGGGCACAAAGTGAGTCCACGTCAGAGGTGGATGGGAATATGAGCAGAGGAGAGTTAGAAGAAGCTGCCACAGATTCACGAAGCTTTGCATAAAACGACTCAATCCTTTGCTCCCTCACCATAATACCACTCAACTGGGCATAGACGGAAACTAACCAAGATTTTTTTTTTATAAATGAAACATAAACACCAAATCAGCCTACTAAGTACCCATAATCCCCTTCGGGTTTGCTTACATAATTGCTCAAACGGGTTCACGAACTTAAAGGCAATCAGCAGTTTTCGCAAAGAAACCTTGGAAACCTATAGAAGAAATCAAAATCTCGAGAAAAATACGAAATAACTGACTAAGAAACTAATTTGACGATTCTGATTTCTACTCAATGGTTGACCTCATGAAGGAATTGGTTTATGAGTATATCAAGTATAATCTAATTAGCTGTCTGAGGCAAAGAAAAATAAATAGAATTCGGGAGAGAGCGAGAGAGAGGAGGAAATGGTAGAAATTATAAAATCAAAGAGAAGGGAAGTGGAGGAAAGTGAAAAGGAAATGGGACTCGAAGTACCTGAGATTTGTAAGAATCCGAAGAGAAATTTCGGTGGTACTCTCACCGTTCAGCTCCACACTATCAGATCTCTGAGAGAGAGAGAGAGAGAGAGAGAGAGAGAGAGAGAGAGAGAGAGAGAGAGAGAGAGAGAGAGAGAGAGAGAGAGAGAGCGAGGGAGCGAGATTTCAAGTTTTGGGCACTTTCAGCTTTGAACTCTAAAATGCTTATGAAAATTTTTGAATATTTTTAAAACCACCGCCAAAATATTGGCGCTAGACTCGGGGACCACGTGGTTTTGAAGCAATTATCAAATATAGACGCCACTAGCGTGAGCTCTCTTTCATGTATTGATATAGTGCGGACGGAACACATGAAACCATCTAAACTCTCCCAGGAATCCAATAGGGGCTAAACATGTCATCATATAAATCTAATTGAGTTTGGTTAAGGATTCAAATTTGAAGAAAAATTCTACTACGTAGTTAACAGTTAACACCATAAACTTATTTTATTTTTTTCTCAACAGATATGTGGTGTAAAATTATTGTGTATATGAACTCAACTTCAAATACAGCCTACGTCCAATTCACATATGAATGCTATAAAGAAATCTTATACCATACACATCTACTCAATTAACATGTAATTTGTCATTTTTGTTATTCTCTTTAAATACATACATATTTAAACATTAAGATAAAATAAATCACATATTAATTAAGTAGATATGTATGATATAATATTTTCAATTAAAATATCTCGTAAGATAATATATTATTATTTTATGCCCTTATAAAAATAAATGAAAAAGAAATATTTCTCCTTTATAATTTTGTTTTTTTTAACTTCAACGGAGGGTCCTTTAAACCCATCTTTGCAAATAGCAGGTTTAGAAAGCAAAAAAATTTCAAATATTTTTAAAATAATTTATTATTATTATTATTATTATTATTATTATTATTTTATCTATTTTTATTACTATTCATTACTTTTTTCTTATTATATAATATTTTATTATTATTTTTTATCTATCCTTTACTATTACTTAAAAGTGAAATAATAAAAAGAATCTACACTCAAGAGCACACACTCACATAAATAATATCATGTTATTGTTTATGGTACTGTTTATGTGAGTGTGTGTTCTTGAGTGTGACTTTAATCTAATATTTCTCTATTTGTAAATACTCTCAGCACTTTTCATCATTCAAACGCAATTGTATATTGCGACCTCTCTTATTCAGGGCCCCGCTTGGATTCAGAGATGAGATGAGTTGAGATGAGTTTAGATAAGTTTAGTTTATTTTTTAATATTATTATTATTTTGGGATTTGAAAAAGGTATATTGGGAATTGAAAAAGGTGTATTGGAAATTGAAAAAGGTGTATTGGGAATTGAAAAAGGTGTATAGGAATTTGTGTTTTATATAAAAAATTATAAAAATATAATAATAAAATGAAGATGAGTTGAGATGAGTTGAGATGAGCTGAGCTCACCTCTGAATCCAAGCGGGGCCTAAATCATTTGAGAGAAGCTCCAACTTCCAATTATAATACAGCACCTTGTAAGCCCTACTTTATAGTTCCTTTAATTTCAATTCATACGATTCCTTTTTAATTTTGGTCAAAGTCAATTTTTTATTTTAAGAAAAAAAAAAAAAGACATAAAGCATACACACGCGCCTAGTGGCTAGTACCGGAAATGACCTGCTTTAGCAAAACTTCAAACTCAAAAGCAGGTTATTGGCGATTTTAAAGTAATTAACACAATATTTTAGGTAAAAGCAATTAAAGCAAAATAATTATATAAATAGATTTAAAGGAAGGGAAATTTTCTGATTACAAAATAATTAATTGGATATAATTTATTAAATTATAAAATTATTTTTATTATAAAATAAATAACAGAAGTATTCGCTCTAAATTTAATAGCAAAACCGAACATAATTAAATAGTGCACCACCTAAGACCAGCTGTAAAGATAAAAGAAGGCGCATGTTCTTACATCAGAATTGCATGATTGTTAATACAAAGTAGAGAACACAGACAAGATGATCGCACTGTCGGAGAAGTAACTCAGCTGAGAGAGAGAGAGAGAGAGAGAGAGAGAGAGAGAGAATTGAAGGGTAATTAGGGGTCCCGCAGACCCTTGTAATTATCCACAAGTTACAACTCCAAAGACATCATTTTCTGCCCCAAGGAAAGCAGCTGCACTGAAAGATATATAGATAACAGAGCAAGAGAACAAAAGCCAAACATCAGTTCCTTGCAAATTAGAAAGACTTCCTTTTAGGCACCATTTCTATATTTTTAAATGATTTGAAATAATTTATAACTAATAATATAATATGAATTTTATTAAAATATATTTGAATTTCATTTTTTTCCGGCTTAAATATTTCGTTTCGGGTGAATTTTTTTATTATAATATAGTATTCAATACACTATATCTCACTCTGGTTTAGGTCTGTTTCAATCATTTTGATCAAATTCCGTCCACTTCTAGGAAATTGCTGCTCCGAGGACAATTTGTAATTTTAAATATGTCCACCCATGTTTTGTTAAATATAATTATTTTTCATAATTTCTTTATTCTTTTTTTTCGTTCTTTTTTTTTATTTTTGGTATCTCAACTCAAGTTTATAATTTTCTCAACATATATTTATTTTATAAGTTCTCAATTCTTCCATATATTCACATATACATGACGCACACTTACATATATATTTATTATATTAGTTGTTAGTTCATATATAAAATACATATATTTATAAAATATATAATTATTCCTGAAATGGTATACCCAAATGCACCCATATCGAAATATTTTGTACCAATACTTAATCTAGAATTATTATTGGAATAGAATGTAAAATATTGGTTTGAATATATGAAATAGGTTAAGATGAATTTAACTTTTTTTTTATGAAAAGTTAAAAAGCAATGAATCCTATTAATGATTAGTTTGAGATGGATTAAGACTACTAATTTTGAACCATGACAAAAACACCTCACACGGTTCCAGCTTCTTTGAGGGTCTAGACTATTAGGTCTCATTAAGTTACATAGATGATAGATCAAATGAGATGAGAAATATGCGACTAGTATTGAGATAATTTGTGATCAATAGTAATGAAATAACTTGAGTTAAGATACTTTATAAGATGTTAAAAACTTAGAAAGGGAAAGAGAAAAGTTGAATAAAAAAAATTATAAAATTAAAAAAGACTTAGAATATAATTTTTTAAGATAAATTTTATTTAAAAATTTAAAAAAATTTGAATTATTTTTGTGTTTTTAGAAGTTTGGAGAAGTTGTAACAAGTAGGTAACAACTAGATAAATTAATTTAAAAATCAAAAATTAAAAAAATATTTGATGTTTAAAATTTTAAATGGTGAATAAATATTAAGTTGAGATGAGACTGATTGAAAAATTTGTGACGAAATCAATCTTAGTCCATTCTACCTTTTCTTTGTTTTTTTCTTCTTCTTTTTAATCTTTTAGATACTATAAAAGTAAGAGAGGCTGGGGACCGGTCGGGCTGTCCCCAGCGTCTAAAGCAGCCCAACGACAGTTGGGTTGCTTTTCGATGAAAAATACACTAAAATAAAATAAAAAACATGATAAAATAAAAAAAAATACAATAAAAATATAAAATGAAGAAAACATAATAAATAAAAAATATAATAAAAAAATAAAAACATAATAAAAAATAAAATTGAGATGAATTTTAAGGAATATTCGGCCTTGGCTGCAGCCCACCACCTCCGGTGGGCAATGGGCAACACTGCCCACCCCATCGGGATCGGCGGGCTCCGGCGAGCTTACCCCTTTAAAGGCGAGCTCCGGCAACCTCCGGTGTGCCCCACGGAAGCTTAAACCCAAAATGGGTCCGGTAAGCTCGCCAGAGCCCACCGGTCCCAATGAGGTGAGCGGTGTCGCCCACCACCTCCGAAGGCGGCGGGCTACTTTTTGCATGGGGATCGGTGCGGTCGGACCGATCCTCAGGAAAACTCTAAAAGTAATGGATGTAACATCCACTGATCTACCCCCTTCCTCTTGTACCTTCGTTTTATTTTAATGAGATTTTGCTTATATTTAAAATAAAATTTAAAAAAAAAAAAGAACATGAGTCATTGATGAAAAACAGGCCAGAGTTGATGAATGATAACAAACCTTAGCATTGTCATCAACATCTTGGCTCCGCATGTTGTTGTAATGTGTCTCAGGAGGCTCCGGTACCCTTCCCACCCCAATCTGCCTTTCCTCCCGCACTTTATTGAAAATGTGAGTAAAACCATCGGCTGATGCCGGGTTGTTCTCATCCCACTCGCCAAATTTTGGAACCGCAGCACCTTCTTCAGGCTATCCAGACCAAAACAATCAGCAACAAAGTTTTAACAAAACACTAGATTTCAAAAGATCAGTTAAAAGTGTCATTCCTTTTTTTTTCAGCTACCATACAAAATGCTCAAATGCATTCAACATTTTCAAGTTTATCTTTGGCAGAAAAAATAGGATTTGAGATCAGAAACAAAATTTACCGTTTCATCACCTAGTGTCTCTGATTTCCTTCGTTGTCTTCCAGCAGTACTACCATGGCTACTGTCATATGAAGTCTTTCCTTCTGAAGAGTGTGAACTGACACCACCACCATCTCTCGTGGCAGCCGGGACCCTTGCCTGCCGGAGTGGCAAACGATCAACACTAGACTCGGATGGTCTTCTATGGGTTTCACCAGAACTGATTCCACAGCCTCCACGACTTTGATATGCTGATTCACTGTTAGCTCCACTTCCCAAACGGTCATGTCTGGCTGGAGGGTCAGTGAATTGCCTGAGGTCGTCATCTTCCAGCCTGCTCTGCGGTTCATGCGCTGATGATCTGGAAGTTGGACCTTGTTGAGCTGAAGATGAATGATGATCGGAGAGTAGATCAGGCTTCTCTTCAGGGTCATTAGGATTTATCATCTTGGTCCCACGACCCTTGCGAGCCTTTTCAAAATAAGCAGTGTAAGGAACATTCTCTTCACTCTCCCAATTGCCAAATTTTGGTATATGTGAACGTTGCTGTCATATTGAAAACATGCACCATTAATTTTTGCATGACTGAAAAAGAAAAGAAACATTGAGCTTCTACGCTACTTTATGACAATATTGGAAACAACATTGGAACAAATAACACTATGTTTGTAGGCTACAAAAGGCAAGTCATGCATTATAAATATTGCTTGTAGAAATAGCTGTCTTGATGACCACTTAATAGCTAAATAACATTTGGACATTTGGGGGGTAAAAACTCTATAGCAAAAATGACAACCAGACTGCTGAGATAGCAGTAAACACCATCGCAACAAACATTGAGAAGGGACAATTTTAAATAGAGTAATGTTAGATATAATCTTAAAATGTGCAAGCTCCATGCACTGACTTTAAAAAAAAGTGGAACCCATTATTAAAAAAATGATTTTTAATGTGAGTCCCGAATTTATCCACTTTTTCAAAGGGAGTTGCACACCATATCACTGCAGATGTCATTTCTCGTATAAATAATAAATCAAGGGTTTAATGGAAAGGGGATGGACATCATAAATTGAAATATTATGCATTGAACCTGAAAATGAGGTTGTAACATTATAAGAACACAAAACCAAATTGCAAGATGCCATCTAGCTGTTTAAAAGTTTTAAACATGTTCTAAATCCATTGGCATATAAAATAGCTATGTGCCTTCAAATTACAATCCCTGCGGTATGACCCCTAAAAAAATATAGAAAAATGGAAGTGTTTCCGCTTAACCGTGGCCTCTCAGATTGATCAAAAAGAAAGATGATAGACAGGAACACAAACACATGCACGTGGACTAGGAGAGTGTGGAGATTGACCCTCAAACAACAAGCTTTTTCATGTAACATGAAAAGTTACCACCCAGCTAATACTAGGAGAGTTAAAAGTTTTCAAATGTTAAGTTAAAAGAATCACAGAGGTGCAAAACAACGAAACAAGTGACATTATTATTATTTCTTTATAAGTGTCTTCACATCTCTATGATGATCCACGGATAAAAGTGTTGTTTTCTTTGAAAATACAAGGTTAAACCAAGGAAACCAGATTTGTAGACCACGACTTACCCAATATAAAAAAAGAAAATTCAAACACACCCAAACTGCCAGTTGTATCTGCCCATCCTTTTATTTTAATTCAAACACCTTCATTATTCAAGCAAGAGTTCAAACTCTTTTTCCATTTTTTAACAAATAATTCAATCGTTTAACTCTTCAACATCATATCTTGGCTGAGATTCTTGTTTGTTTTCAGAGATGAAATGAAATAAAAGTTAAAAAAAGAATAAAATATTATTATATTATATTTTTTCAATATTAGTTTTGTTTTAAGATTTGAAAAAGTTGTTTTGGAATTTGAAAAAGTGTAATTTTTTATTTTATTTTGTATGAAAATTTGAAAAAGTATAATGATGAATTTGAGAAGAGTTTTGAATTTTTAGATTTTGTCTTCGTAAGCAAACCAGGCTAATTATCAGATTTTAGAAAACACTGATGTTTGGTTATCTCTGTCAGTACTCATCCAAACAAACCAAAAAATCTTGAGCAAAACAGACCCAGATAAACTGAATTCCTCCATGTTGTTAATGCTTCTTCTTTCGTAACCAAAATTATTCAAAACAGCAGCATTGCTCACTAAAAGAGGGAGAAATAATTAAGGCCTAGAAGGAGTCCACTCTTTGGATACCTAGATAATTTTTCTCAAGTTCCCTTTCCACACAATTACAGCATCACGTTTTACAAAAAGAATTGCATATGCTCGATTGGATAACTACTCATGTAAAGGTGGAACCAAATAAGAAAATACAATCTTAGAGCTAATATTATCAGAGCCTGATGAAAACACAAAAAGTTCCTTACAAATAAACCCAATAGAACAAAATGCAAAAGATGCAGACACTCAATTCCAGCTATTTCCTTCAGCTTTCTAAACAGCCAAGCAGAGAGCAAGAGAGAAGAAAAGAAGAGTATAAGCTTACAGTCATTGCTCTCTCCACCAAGCTTGGAATGAAAGGCAAAATTCTTCAACAAGTTTTAGCTAATAGGATCAAACCCTCCACAATTATTCAAGAGAGGTTTATCAAACAGTTAACCGGCGTCACCGGTCATGTTTGAACATTCTCTGCCCTGTCTCTCTCTCTCTCGTAGTCTCAACTGCTGTCAGTGGGTTCCGAAATTGACTATGCAATTAAAAGCTCGAGACTGGCGTGGAAGAAACGAAACCAAACAATGGCAATCACCTGGCTTTCCTTAAATGATTCGTTTAAAAGCGAAAGATTCGTGGTTGGTCTTCTTCCTTAACGCCGTTACTGTTAATGGCGGCTGACTTCGGCATCCATTGGAGGGCGATGGTAAACCAGTGTTTGTCTTCTTCCGTCTCAATACGGGTCCTCCTCGGTTTTTGTCTGGGAAACATGTCTGCTAAGTGCTGACCTCCATGGTTGTTTACGCTTTGTCTTGATATAAAAACCAAATATATTAGTTTAAAAGATGATATTTGTTATGAAACTTAAAGAAAGGAACTACTATTGTAAAAGAGAAATAAGAAACTCTCTCTGAAACTCTTAAGAACTGAAACTTTCTTTCTCTCTATATTTTCTTATGAATTTCATTACAACTGAAGCCCCTATTTATAGGCTTTGAAATTACTATGCAAGTTACTATGCAAGTCACTATGCAAGTTACTATGCAAATTTAATATAATAGTGGTGGGGTCATTCACATTATTTAGTGGTGGGACAGGGGGCGGCTGCCGTCCCTCCACTAAATTCATTACACTCCCCCTTGAATGACCACTCATAAGGAATCTGCCTCGTTAAAACCTTGCCAAGTAAAAACCCACTGGGAAGAAAAACCAATGGCGAAGGAAAAAGAGTACAGTCTTCTTATGTATCCACAAGTGCTTTAAGATTGCCTCATTAAAACCTTGCAGAGGAAAACCCAGTGGGACAAAACCTCAGCGAAGGAAAAAGAGTACAATCAACACATTTACTCCCCCTGAAAAGTGCATGACAAAAGATCTTTGAGTCTTCGCATTCCAATGTTATGCACAATCTTCTTGAATGTGGAAGTTGGTAACGCCTTTGTGAATAAATCTGCCAGATTATCACTAGATCGTATCTGCTTGACATCAATTTCACCTTTCTCTTGAAGTTCATGAGTATAAAAGAATTTAGGTGAAATATGTTTGGTTCTATCACCTTTGATGTATCCTCCTCTGATTTGAGTGATACAAGCAGTATTATCTTCATATAAGATTGTTGGGCTATTATTGATCATAGGAAGTCCACACTTTTCCTGGATATGTTGAATAACTGATCTCAACCAAATACACTCTCGACTTGCTTCATGAATAGCAATGATTTCTGAGTGATTTGAAGAAGTAGCAGATAGTGTCTGCTTAACAGATCTCCATGATATGGCAGTATCTCCATAAGTAAATAAATATCCAGTTTGAGATCTACCTCTGTGTGGATCTGAAAGATAACCTGCATCTGCATACCCAATCAATTCTGGACTTGAACCACGTTGATAAAATAATCCCATATCAACTGTACCATGAAGGTAACGAAGGACATGTTTAATGCCATTCCAATGCCTTCGAGTTGGTGCAGAACTATATCTTGCAAGCAGATTAACTGAGAATGTAATATCTGGTCGAGTGCAATTTGCAAGATACATCAAAGCTCCAATTGCACTGAGATATGGTACTTCAGGACCAAGAATTTCTTCATCGTCATCACAAGGACGGAATGGATCTTTCTTCACATCAAGTGTTCGAACAATCATTGGAGTACTCAGAGGATGAGATTTGTCCATATAAAAATGCTTTAGGACTTTCTCAGTATACATGGACTGATGAATAAAAATTCCATTTGGCAAGTGCTCAAGCTGCAGGCCGAGACAAAGTTTTGTTTTGCCAAGATCTTTCATTTCAAATTCATTCTTTAAATATATAGCGGTTTTTGAGATCTCTTCAGGAGTTCCCACAATATTTAAATCATCAACATAAACCGCAATAATAACAAATCCGGATTCTGATTTCTTAATAAAAACACATGGGCATATAAGATTATTCTCAAATCCTTCTTTCAATAGATATTCGCTTAAGCGATTATACCACATGCGCCCGGATTGCTTCAACCCATATAAAGATCTTTGTAGTCTGATTGAGTACATATTTCTAGATGTACTTGTAGATGCTTCAGGCATCTTATATCCTTCAGGGATTTTCATATATATATCATGGTCTAAGGATCCATATAAATATGCAGTGACCACATCCATCAACCGCATTTCTAATCTTTTTGTAACAACCAGACTAATCAAAAATCTAAATGTGATTGCATCCATAACGGGAGAGTATGTTTCTTCATAATCAATCCCGGGTTTCTGCAGGAAACCTTGTGCGACAAGCCGTGCTTTGTACCGCACAATTTCATTTTTCTCATTACGTTTTCGTACAAATACCCACTTATATCCAACAGGCATTACACCCTTCGGTGTTTGGACAACAGGTCCAAATACTTCTCGCTTTGCTAGCGAATTTAGTTCAGCTTCAATAGCTGTTTTCCATTTTGGCCAATCATTTCTACGTCGACATTCTTCGACGCTTTTTGGCTCACTTTCTTCATTACTTCTGGTAATGTCAAGGGCCATTTTATATGAAAATATGTTGTCGACAACAGTTTTATTTCTATCCAGAATTTCTCCAGTTTTCATGAAATGTATTGAGATCTCATTATTTTCAGGTACCTGTTCCTCTTCAGGAGAAAACATTTCATGACACACCTCTTCAGGAGGTCCCTTTTTAGGAGATTTATACTCTTCAAGAGTTTCCTCTTCAGGAGGTTCTGGAATAGAAGATTTAAGCTCTTTAGGAGCACCAATTATATTTGTGGCCTGTATTGTGGGTACGTGTTCTTCAGGAACACCAAATTCATTTTGTATTCTTTTTCTTCTGGGAATTTTGTCTTTTGCCCCAATAGGTCTTCCACGCTTCAGGCGTATTTTAGATTCACCTATTGCTGTTTTGACAATTTGTCCTTCAGGGACTTCAATCCTTGCTGGAGCATTAACAGCAGGAATATAAGATTTTACTACACCTTTAGTGTCAGTAAATACATCCGGTAATTGATTTGCAACATTTTGCAAATGAATAATCCTCTGAACTTCCCTTTTACATTCATTTGTAGGAGGATCAAAATGAGACAGGGTCTTATTATCCCAAGTAATATCTTGTCGTGCTTCAGGCACCGACTTTTCTTTACCCATTAACGGAAAATTTGATTCGTCAAAATGACAATCCTCAAAACGTGCTTTAAACATATCTCCTGTAAGGGGTTCAAGGTATCTAATAATGGATGGAGAATCAAAACCAACATATATCCCAAGTCTACGTTGAGGACCCATTTTTGTACGTTGCGGAGGTGCAATTGGAACATATACAGCACATCCAAAAGTACGAAGATGAGAAATATTTGGTTGTTGACCAAATGCAAGCTGTAATGGAGAATATTTATGATATGCAGATGGTCTAATGCGAATTAGAGATGCTGCATGAAGTATAGCATGTCCCCAAACAGAAATAGGTAGTCTTGATTTCATAAGTAAAGGTCTAGCGATTAATTGAAGCCTTTTGATCAGAGATTCAGCTAAACCGTTTTGTGTGTGTGTATGGGCAACAGGATGTTCAACATCTATTCCTATTGACATGCAATAATCATCAAAAACTTGAGATGAAAATTCACCTGCATTATCCAATCGAATGGTCTTAATTGGATGCTCAGGAAATTGTGCTCGTAGTTTAATTATCTGAGCAATAAGTCTAGCAAATGCAACATTTCTAGTGGAAAGAAGACAAACATGTGACCATCGACTAGATGCATCAATTAGAACCATAAAATATCTAAATGGTCCACTTGATGGATGAATAGGCCCACATATATCTCCGTGAATCCTTTGTAAAAAGGATGGAGATTCAACAATGACTTTTGAGGGAGATGGTCTGATAATCAACTTACCTTGTGAACATGCAGAGCACGGAGATTCATTGGGTAGAAATATCTTTTGATTCTTTAAGGGATGCCCATGTGAATTTTCAATAATTCGTCTCATCATTATAGAACCCGGATGTCCAAGGCGATCATGCCAATTCATAAATACTTTAGGGTCAATGCACTTCTGGTGCATTACCACATATGATTCAATTGTTCTCATTTTTGTATAATACAATCCAGAACATAGAGCAGGCAGTTTTTCTAAAACGAGCTTCTGGCCCGATACTGTTTTAGTAATAAGAAGATGCTCTTTACTGCCTTCATTGGTCGTTTCAATATGGTAATCATTACGACGTATATCTTTGAAACTTAATAAATTTCTTCTGGATTGTGAAGAGAATAGAGCATCATCAATACAAAATTTGGTGCCATTAGGCAACACAATATAAGCTCTTCCGGAGCCCTCAATTAAATCCGATGAACCTGATATGGTATGGACATAGGCTTTACTCAGTGTTAGATTTTGAAAATATTTCTTTTCTTTGAGAATTGTGTGAGTTGTAGCACTATCAGCCAGACATATATCTTTATCATTCAACTCAGAGATAAAATGCTCATCAATGTGATCCATGGTTCTACAAAATATATAAAAACTTTTATTACAGATAGAAAGAAAATACATTAATTGAGTGGAACACTTCCATCTCCAATTAAGTGTTCAATACTACCATCAGGATGATTAAAGAAATCAGATACATCAAGATGAGTAACGTCTACATTTACTGAATCTAATAAATCATCTGATGGTTCTACTAAATTTGTTTCATGCACTTTATTCTTTCCTTTAATAGAAGCTTGATATAAATCAGCTAAGTGCCTGGCCGTACGACAGGTACGTGACCAATGTCCAATCATTCCACATCTATGGCACACCTCTTCACTTTTCTTTGAAGAATTATTCTGGGGATTTTTACCCCTTTCTGAATTGTACCACTTCTGGTGATATGGTATATCCCTTTTAATGTTGTCATTTCTATGACCAACATTTCTATAATTTCTTCTACCACGTCCACGTCCACGCCCCCGATTTCTTCTAAAGGATGCACCATTTACTTCTGGGAATGATGCAAACCTATTACCATTCACTTCAGGGAATGATATTGAGCCAGTAGGGCGTGACTGGTGGCTTTCTAATAAGAGCTCATTATTTTGCTCAGCTACTAGAAGACATGATATAAGTTCAGAATATTTCTTGAACTTTCTCTCTCGATACTGCTGCTGCAGGAGCACATTCGAGGCATGAAATGTAGTAAAAGTCTTCTCTAGCATATCTTCATCGGTGATTTTCTCACCGCATAATTTTAATACTGAGCTTATTTTAAAAAGTGCGGAATTATACTCACTAACACTTTTATAATCTTGCAACCTCAGGTGCATCCATTCAGAGCGAGCTCTTGGGAGGATAACAGTCTTCTGGTGTTCATACCTCTCCCTTAAACTGTTCCACAAAATATAGGGATCTTTTACCGTGAGATATTCAGTTTTCAATTCTTCATGAAGATGGTGGCGAAGGAAAATCATTGCTTTAGCACGTTCCTGCAGGGATGCTTGATTTCCTTCTTTAATAGTTTCTCCCAGGTTCATTGCATCAAGATGTATTTCAGCATCAAGTATCCAGGATAAATAATTTTTCCCAGATATATCAAGAGCAACAAATTCCAATTTTGTAAGATTTGCCATTTTCTACATATATAAATAATGAAATAAATATGTGTATCTCAAAAAATATATTTATAAATTCACACAGATAATTATCAATAAAATATATTAAAGACTTCAAATAATATATTGAAAAACTTACAGAGGAATAAGGCCACTAGCTTCAGAATTGGTAGAACCTTCGTGCTGATAACGTGTTATGAAACTTAAAGAAAGGAACTACTATTGTAAAAGAGAAATAAGAAACTCTCTCTGAAACTCTTAAGAACTGAAACTTTCTTTCTCTCTATATTTTCTTATGAATTTCATTACAACTGAAGCCCCTATTTATAGGCTTTGAAATTACTATGCAAGTTACTATGCAAGTCACTATGCAAGTTACTATGCAAATTTAATATAATAGTGGTGGGGTCATTCACATTATTTAGTGGTGGGACAGGGGGCGGCTGCCGTCCCTCCACTAAATTCATTACAATATTTAATTTAATACATAAAAAATATACATTTTATTTAATTTTATATTTATGCTTCAAATAAATAAGAATGAGTAATCATATAATTATACTTCTTTTATAATTTTTTATATAATTATATTATAAATTATAGACTTTTTTATAAAATGATGAATAATTTTATACATCACTTTATAAAAAATTCCCTCATTTATAATATATAAAAAATTATATGGGTTGTAATGAATTCATTGGGAGGGCGGCTGCCGCCTCCCTGTCCTACCATCAAATTATGTGAATAATTCTACCACTTTTATTTTAAATTTTGTATAGTGACTTGCATAGTAACTTGCATAGTAATTTTAAGGCTTGTAAATATAGGTTTCAGTTGTTATAAAAAATATAAAAAAACATATAGAAAGAAGAAAATTTCAGAGAGTTTCAAAAAAGTTTCTTTTCTCTTGCAATAGTAGTTCATTTTTAGTTTTATAACACGTTATCAGCACGGCGGTTCTACCAATTCTGAAACTAGTGGTCTTATTTCTCAAAAATGACAAACCTTACAAAATTAGAATTCGTTGCTCTTGATATTTCTAGGAAAAATTATTTAGCATGGATTCTTGATGCTAAAATCCATCTTGATGCGATGAACCTGGGTGAAACAATTAAAGAAGGAAATCAAACGTCCCTGCAGGACCGTGCTAAAATAATGATTTGTTTTCGCCACCATTTTCACGAACAATTAAAAACTAAATATCTTACAATAAAATATCCATATATTTTGTGAAACAGTTTAAGGGAGAAGTATGAATACCAGAAGACTGCCATCCTTCAATAGCTCATTATGAATGGTTGCACCTGAGATTACAAGATTATAAAAGTGTTAGTGAATATAATTCCGCACTTTATAAAATAAGTTTAGTACTAAAATTATGCGGTGAGAAAACCATCGATGATGATATGCTAGAGAAGACTTATTCTACTTTTCATGTCTCGAATGTGCTCCTGCAGCAGCAGTATCGAGAGAAAATTTTCATTCTAAACTTATATCATGTCTTCTAGTAGCTGAGCAGAATAATAAACTTTTAATAAAAAACCATCAGTTACGCCCTACTAGCTCAATATCATTCCCTGAAGTGAATGGTAATAGGTTTGCATCATTCCCAGAAGTAAATGGTGCATCCTTTAGAAGAAATCGATAGCGTGGACGTGGTAGAAGAAATTATAAAAATATTAGTCCCTAAAGTGACCACAATAAAATGGATAATAATAATATACCGTATCACCAAAAGTTGTACAATTTAAAAAGGGGTAAAAATTTCTAAAATAATTATTCAAGGAGAAGTGAAAATGTGTGCCATAGATGTGAAATGACAAGACATGGGTCACATACCTGTCGTACGGTCAGGTACTTAGCTGATTTATATCAAACATCTATTAAAAAAAAGAATAAAAGAATTGAAACAAATTTAGTAGAACCATAAGATAATTTATTAGATTCAGTAGATGTAGATGTTACTCATCTTGATGTCTCTGATTTCTTTAATCATCCTGAAGGTAGAATTGACCACTTAATTAGATATGTAAATGTTTCACTCAATTAATGTATTTTCTTTCTATTATTTGTAAAAGTTTTGTATATTTTGTAGAATCATGGAGCTTTGATGAGTTTTTTATCTATGAGTTGAATGATAAAGATATATGTCTGGCTGACAGTGCTACAACTCGCACAATTCTCAAAGATAAGAAATATTTTCAAAATCTAACACTAAGTAAAGCCTGTGTCCACACCATATCAGGTTCATCAGATTTAATTGAGGGCTTTGGAATAGTTTATATTGTGTTGCTTAATGGCACCAAATTTTGTATTGATTATACTCTATTCTCTTCACAATCCAGAAAAAATTCATTGAGTTTCAAAGATATACGTTGTAATGATTACCATATTGAAACGACCAACGAATGCAGTAAAGAGCATCTTCTTATTACTAAAACAATATCAGGCCAAAAGTTCGTGTTAGAAAAATTATCTGCTCTATATTTTGGATTGTATTATACAAAGACGAGAACAATTGAATTATATGTGGTAGTGCACCAGAAGTGTATTGACCTCAAAGTATTTATGACTTGACATGATTGCGTTGGACATCCGGAATCTATAATGATGAGACGAATTATTGAAAATTCGCATGGACATCCCTTAAAGAATCAAAAGATATTTCTATCCAATGAATCTCTGTGCTCTGCATGTTCTCAAGGTAAGTTGATTATCAAACCATCTCCCTCAAAAATTATTGTTGAATCTCCATCCTTTTTACAAATGATTCACAGAGATATATGTGGACCTATTCATCCATCAAGTGGACTATTTAGATACTTTATGTTTTTGATTGATGCATATAGTCGATGGTCACATGTTTATCTACTTTCTACTAGAAATGTTGCATTTGCTAGACTTCTTACTCAGATAATCAAACTACGAGCACAATTTCCTGAGTATCCAATTAAGATCATTCGATTGGATAATGCAGGTGAATTTTCATTTCAAATTTTTGATGATTATTGCATGTCAATAGAAATAGATGTTGAATATCATGTTGCCCATACACATACTCAAAACGATTTATCTGAATCTTTGATCAAAAGGTTTCAGCTAATCACTAGATCTTTACTTATAAAATCAAGAATTTCTATTTCAGCTTGGGGACATGTATACTTTATGCAACATCATTAATTCGCATTAGACCATCTGCATATCATAAATATTCTCAATTACAGCTTGCATTCGGTCAACAACAAAATATTTCTCATCTTCGTATTTTTGGATGTGTTGTATATGTTCCAATTGCATCTCCACAGCATACAAAAATGGGTCTTCAACGTAAACTTGAGATATATATTGATTTTGATTATCCATCTATTATCAGATATCTTGAGTCCCTTACAGAAGATATGTTTAAAGCACGTTTTGAGGAGTATCACTTTGACGAATCCATTTTTCCATTAATGGGTAACGAAAAGTCAGTGTCTAAAGCACGACAAGTAATTAGTTAGGATAATAAAATTCTGTCTCAATTTGATCCTCCCACAAATGAATGTAAACTAGAAGTTTAGAGGATTATTCATTTACAAAATGTTGCAAATCAATTACCGGATATATTTACTGACACTAAAGGTGTAGTAAAATCTTATATTCTTGCTGTTAATGCTCCAGCAAGGATTGAAGTCCCTGAATACCAAATTGTCAAAACAACAATATGTGAGTCTAAGATACGCTTGAAGCGTGTAAGACCTATTGATGCAAAAGATAAAATTCTCTAAAGGAAAAAGATACAAAATGAATTTTGTGTTCCTGAAAAATCAATACCCACAATACAGGCTAAAAATATAATTGATGCTCAAGAAGAGGTTAAATCTCCTATCCCAAAATCTCCTGAAAAGGGACCTCCTGAAGAGGTATTTCATGAAATATTTTCCCCTGAAGAGGAACAAATACTTGAAAATAATGAGATCTCAATACATTTCATGAATACTAGAGAAATTCTGGATAGAAATAAAATTGTTGTTGACAACATATTTTCATATAAAATGATCACTGACATTACCAGAAGTAATGAAGAAAGTGAGTCAAGAACTGTCGAAAAATGTCGACGTAGAAATGATTGGCCAAAATGGAAAGCAATCATTGAAGCTGAATTAAATTCGCTAGTAAAACAAGAAGTATTTAGACCTGTTGTCCAAACACCAATATGTGTAATGTTTGTTGGATATAAGTAGGTATTTGTACGAAAACGTAATGAGAAAAATGAAATTGTGTGGTACAAAACACGACTTGTTACACAAGATTTTTTGTAGAAACCCGGTATTAATTATGAAGAAACATATTCTCTCGTTATAGATGCAATCACATTTAGATTTTTTATTAATCTGGTTGGTACAAAAGGATTAGAAATGAGGTTGATGGACGTGGTCACTGCATATTTATATGGATTCTTAGACCATGACATATATATGAAAATCCTTGAAAGATATAAAATGCCTGAAGCATCTACAAATATATTTAGAAATATGTACTTTATCAGATTACAAAGATCTTTATATGGGTTGAAGCAATCTGGACACATGTGGTATAATCGCCTGAGCGAATATCTATTGAAAGAAAGATTTGAGAATAATCCTATATGTCCATGTGTTTTTATTAAGAAATCAGAATCCAGATTTATCATTATTGCGGTTTATGTTGATGATTTAATTATTATGGGAACTCCTGAATAGATCTCAAGAACCGTTACATATTTAAAAAATGAATTTAAAATGAAAGATCTTGGCAAACCAAAACTTTGTTTCGGCCTGCAACTCGAGCACTTGCCAAATTGAATTTTTATTCATCAGTCCATGTATACAGAGAAAGTCCTGAAACATTTTTATATGTACAAAACTCATCCCCTGAGTACTCCAATGATTGTTCGAACACTTGATGTGAAGAATGATCCATTCTGTCCTTGTGATGACGATAAAGAAATTCTTGGTCTTGAAGTACTATATCTCAGTGCAATTGGAGTTTTGATGTATCTTGCAAATTACACTTGACCAGATATTACATTCTCCATTAATCTGCTTGTAAGATATAGTTCTGCACCAACTCGAAGGCATTGGAATGACATTAAACATGTCCTTCCTTATCTTCATGGTACGGTTGATATGAAATTATTTTATCAACATGGATCAAGTCCACAATTGATTGAGTATGCAGATGCATGTTATCTTTCAGACCCACACAGAGGTAGATCTCAAACTGGATATTTATTTTCTTATGGAGATACTGTCATATCATGGAGATCTGTTAAGCAGACACTATCTACTACTTCTTCAAATCACTCAGAGATCAATGCAATTCATGAAGCAAGTCGAGAGTATATTTGGCTGAGATCAGTGATCAAACATATCTAAGAAAAGTGTGGTCTTTCAATGATTAATGATAGCCTAACAATTTTATATGAAAATAATACTGCTTGTATCACTCAAATCAGAGGAGGATATATCAAATGTGACAGAACCAAACATATTTAACCTAAATTCTTTTATACTCATGAACTTCAAGAGAAATGTGAAATTGATGTCAAACAGATACGATCTAGTGATAATCTGGCAGATTTATTCACAAAAACATTACCAACTGCGACATTTAAGAAGATTGTGCATAACATTGGAATGCGAAAACTCAAAAATCTATTGTCATGCACTTTTTAGGGGGAGTAAATGTCCTGAAGACTTTTGCTGATCGTATTTTTTTTTCTTCGCTAAGGTTTTGTCCCACTGGGTTTTCCTTTGCAAGGTTTTAATGAGATAATCTTAAAGCACTTGTGGATACATCAGAAGACTATACTCTTTTTCTCTCGTCATTGATTTTTCTTCCCACTGGATTTTTCTTTGACAAGGTTTTAACGAGACAGATTTTTTATGGGTGGTCATTTAAGGGGGAGTGTAATGGATTCATTGGGAGGGCGGCTGCAACCCCCCTATCCCACAACCAAATTATGTGAATGACCCTACTACTATTATTTTAAATCTTGTATAGTGATTTGTATGGTAATTTGTATAGTAATTTTAAGGCCTATAAATATGAGTTTCAGTTGTTATAAAAAATATAAGAAAACATATAAGAAGAAGAAAGTTTCAGAGAGTTTCAAAAGAGCTTCTTTTCTCTTGCAATAGTAATTCCTTTTTAGTTTTATAACAGAAAACATATAAACAGAAGAAAATTTCAAAAAGTTTCAAAAGAGTTTCTTTTCTCTTACAATAGTAGTTCCTTTTTAGTTTTATAACAGAAAACATATAGAAAGAAGAAAGTTTCAGAGAATTTTAAAAGAGTTCTTTTTTCTCTTGCAATAATAATTTCTTTTTATTTTTATAACATATGTATCATTATTCAATAAGAATTATGACAGTCAGAACTTCAAAATATTCTATTTTAGAAAAATATTATTTGTCCATATCTAAGATTTTTACTTGAGATCCTAATTTTATTTTATTTTTAAATTTTTGTTATAATTTTTAAATAATATTATGATTTTTTTATATTTTTAAAAAATATTTTAAAATATTAAAAAAATTATTCTTCCATCATATTGCAGTACGGGCACACATTGATGCCACTGCCGACATTTTTTTTTTAAATGAGAATTTCTGCAGAGATTTATATTAAACGTCGATTTTATCAAATTGGTTTTGCACCACCCATCCACATTTACGTACCGACAGGCTTCCAATTCTCAATCAAAAAAAAAAAAAAAATCTTTTATACATCACAAATTATTGCATATTCCAAAAATATCTCACTGTAAAAGCAGCTTTATTTTACTTTTTAAAATTTTTTTAACTCATCTCATTTAATTTTATTTATTTTTTATAATTTTTTATATATTTACATAAAATAATATAAATAACTTAATATTTTTAAATTTTAAGATAAAATAATATTAAAATATCTATTTTAATAATATTTTATTTTTTTTTAACTTTTTTATTTAAACACATTTTATCTTATCTTACGCATCTACAAAGACAAACGAGAGAAGATGCCTATCATCTCCAATACATCTGCATAAACAAAAATTCTGATTGCTGGCAACTTTTGTGCACCGACACGTACCAAAAATTAATGTGTTTAACGCTTCGTTTAGATTTAAAAATGAGACGAATTGAAATAAATTTAATTTATTTTTTAATATTATTATTATTTTAAAATTTAAAAAATATGTATTAAAATTTAAAAAAAATATATTAAAATTTGTATTTTATATAAAAATATAAAAAAATATAATGATAAATTTGAAATAAATTGAGATGATAAGAATTCAGCAACGAATATAAACGGGCCTAAAACTTAAATGCCGGAGACGTTGCACGTATCACATGGCTAAGTACTTGCTATCTTGTTGCAAGAGCTTTTTGTTTTCTGTCAAGCTATCCTTTATTAAGTACTAACCCTTTTGGCCAAGTATTTTATAAATCGTGTTTGGTTGCGGAGAAAGTTCAAGAAATTCACATACTACATTTGCGAGCATGATGGTATTTTTAAAGTTGCTTTATTTTTGGGTAGTAAACAATATAAGCAACTGAGACAAGTTCCTACTACTTCTTCTTCTATGTCTTTTTTTTATTTTGATCTTTTAAATGTTCAGTTCAGCAACGCATGAGAGAGAGAATGAAGGCTCAACTCGGGATTGAAAGTAAGATAGCCACGCCGGTGCACTCAGAATTCACATCCTTTAATTTTGACTTATTGCCCCAATAGTTCGATCTGAATGAGCCAAAATCGAAATCTCCCCTTCCCCCGCATCTCTCCTTTGAATATCCATTTGATCTTTCTATTTGTTGCCACTGATGTTTTTTTTTTTTCGGAGTTTCAAAATTTATTCCGTTTCTATTTGCAAATAGCCTAAAGTCATTTTCCTGCACCCTTATTCTTCTTCCCCATTTCCCCTCCCTCCTGTCCATCGTACACATGTTGTGAATCAGAGGAAAAATTCCTCGCTCAGACTTGTCATTGTTCCCAGCTCTCTTCTTTCCGACCTTCATGGACGTTAGCTTTTCCCAAGTTCTGAAAGTGAAGGTCTTTTTTTAGTTTTAAGCTTTATATTTTGTGGCTACAATTGCATACAATAGTCAGTTTGTTTAAATATACATATATACATCATTGGCTTTCTTTTGATAAAATTTCAGTCCATTATGGCAGTTGGAAATATGAGCAAATAGAACAGGTAAAACGAGTTTTATAAGAATATATGTCAATGCAATTTAGTCAGGATGATGCAGAAGAAAATGACTTGACATTTGTACGCCTACACATCCATTGATAAGTCATCGAAAATAAAGAAGGAAGGCAACGCACACAATGTGCTTGACAGGAAGTCTGAGAGGAATTCCAGAATTGCAAAAACTCTCTTGTATTTTCTTCCACACTTTACATCAATGTTTTCGGTACATATATATACAGAGTTAGAATAAGTTAATCTAGAATAAAACAATCTCAAGTTACACATGATTAATACTACGGCTCACATTTGTGCAAGAGAATTTTGGAGCTTTGCAATCTTGACAGATGGCGTGCTTGAGGGCTCTGTTGTGCTGCAGCTGTAGGTTTGTTCTAGGCCTGGTGGTGTGTTGTCTGGTACATGTGGCAACTGCTCTTAGGGCTGTAATCGATTTGAGTTGAGTCGAACTTTTAGGTTATCGAGTCGAGCTAGACTCAAATAACTCGATCTCGAGTTGAGAGTTTGCTGAGTCGAGCCGAGTTCGAACAGATCAAACACAATCTCGAGTCGAGTCGAGTTATTTATCGATCTTGATTTTTACTCTTTAATGAGTTTGTGTCGAGTCGAGTTATTACTCGAGTTTTGTTTATATTTATATATATTTTTTAATACATTAAAAAATTAAAAATATCAAATTATAAAATAAAATATTAAATCTAATAAAAATTTAATTAATATATAAATCTTATATTAAACTATAAAATTATAACATTTTTATGAATACATTTTTATATGGTTATACATTGTAGTATATAATGAAATCACCAAGTCTTATATACTAACTATTACACATTATACATATACTAAAAGTATTTACTTAAATACTTAATTAACTAACATATCATTATAAATTATATTCAATATATAGGTATAAATGAATAGCATAAGTAAGTAAATTATATACTACATAATTAATTTTCAAGATAACTATGTTTATGTTATTAAATTTAATATGCATAGGTGTATATATGTGTGTGTAAAAATACTAATATATAAAAAAAAAAACTATATTTTATCATTATTTATGGACGAGTTCTAATCGAGTCGAGCTAATGAGCCGAGTCGAGTATGAATGAGCGAGTCTTAACGAGCCTTAACCGAGTCAAGTCGAGTTTAATTGAATATGTGTCATTTACTAATTGAGCGAGTTTCTGCTTCACGATCGAGTTTTTTTTTTTTTTATGAGTCGAGCTCAATTCGAATTTAGCCAAACGAGATTTAACGAGCAATCGAGCAGACTGATTCATTTATAGCCCTGGCTGCTCTTGCTGGGACAGAGTGCATGGTTCTGTTGTTGGACCTGCAGAGGATTCGATTGTTTTCATTTTGGTTGCCTCAATATCCATCATACGTTCATACCCCGAAGTTGGTTGCCAATCAATTCAGTTTACCAGCTCTCCAACCACATAAAAGTTGCTACATATTACCACAACTTGACTTCGTAGATGGTCAGAACTTGATTGCATTTCCCCATACATTCTAAGCAATTTGTTTGTTTTCCTATTTTTTATGAAAAAATTAATAAAATCTTTAAACTCTTTGTATGGCTCTAAGTTCATATATATTTCTCTTTTTTCCTTGTTAGGATAAAAAATTCAGTATTTTGCATCTTAGACTTACGTCTCATTAGATTTGATTCTTCGAATTAGAAAGTTGTGTCATTGAACACAGTATCTAACTCTAAATAAGAAATAAGTTCACTGCATTATATAGATTAACTTATCATTATCTTTTAATAGTAATTTATAGTGACCTATATAGATTAATAGAAATAAGATATTTGTAAATTTAATTTCGTGTTGGCTAAATTAGTTGACTCGGATTTAAATTCTAAAATTAGTTGACTAGGACTCTAGGATTTATTCGATATGATAAAATCCAATTTGGAATGTAACTCTTATCATTATCGTTTAAATTCAAAAATAAAAATTCAAAGAGTCCAAGATATACGTTTGAGTCTTGAGACCAGTTGAAGTTATTAAGTGATCGAGATAAAAGACCTAAATGAAGATAATGAAGTAGATTTGAACTCGGATGCATCCAGTGAAAGTGTTCCAATCTGGCATGTTTGGTATATTTTGAGGGAGAACAATTGCCTAACGAGTACATATTGTGTGAAAGAGCAAAAAGTCATAGAGAGTGAGTTGAGATTGAGTGATTGTAATATCCTCTAGTTAATAAGATTTATGCAACTCTGTGGACATAGGTAATTTGTTGAACTATGTAAATCTTATATCGTATGATTGACTGTATTTGCTTTCACTTTTATTTATTATCGTTGGGGTGTGTGTGTTTGTTTTTTGCCGCAATAAAATTTCCAAGTTATTCCTAGATATGAACTTTAGGTTTTACAATAACACTTAAAATTGGTTAGTAAATAACAATATCAATTCATGCATGAAATATTAATTAAAATAAATATGATATTTGATTATGAAGAGAAACCCAATGAAGAACTTTTTAATAGTAAAACTCTACGGTGTAGCCAAATATAGGAAAGTTAATTTTATTAAATTGAGATTATTACAAGTAAAATTCTTAAATTATAAAATTCTTGCAATTAGATACTCTTACTTGACAAGACAAATGATCCGTTTGTTTTCTACCGTAGTAGCCATCAGAATTTCTGACAATTTCCAATCTGTTGTTTTTCCTCCTAAAACCTTCAGTGGCTGAACATGAATACTTCAACTCTTTTTTGTAGTATGCTCTCACTCAAACTCTTTGGATCGAGTAATTAGAAAATTCTTTTTTTAAGAATATTCTCTTACACGAATACTTGAAATTCTACCTAAATTTTCAAGTTCTCAACAATGTGTGTGAAAGTGTTGTTTTTGGTGTTTACCAAAACCCTCAACTGAACCTTTTTATAAATAGGCAATACAGTGGTTGAGTTATATTAGGATTCTGCCGATAAATTTATCCAGTTATCTAATTTATTACGCTGTTAACAGTTTGCGACAAATTTATAACAAAAACGACACTGAGAATTATAATTCAAAAATTTTTAGGAATCTCACTCAAGTGAAATATCGAGTGAGTGTCAAGTAAAACCTTTTGAGTGTCAAGTAAAACTTTTTTTTTAAGTTACACTTGAACCAAGGTCGAGCGAGATTTTGACACTTGATTCTCAACTCCTAAATTAGTCTTCACATATAACTCAACAAATTTCAATATCAAAATTTGAAAAAAAAAAAAATATGATATGTTCCGTCGTTAAAGATCATAGGCATGCGGCCGTTTACATGAATAACTAGGCTCAAAAAAATAAAATGAGTTTCAACCCAAAGCCCAGCCCAAACAGGAATTTGACTGAGCCCAAAGAAAATTTCAATCGCAGTCTCGTCATTCGGGTTGTTTCCCTCCTATATTTTCCGAAGGACGATGTTGGAATCACCATTAATTATGTTCATTAAATGCACATTAGTATAAATGAATTTCTTTTCTTTAATATTTTTAAAATAATATTAAATATTAAAAAAATATAAATTTATTAATAGTCATTCCTTAATCATTAAAAAAATAAAAATATTTATGAATAGACACATTTAATGAGAATATTTGATAATCATATTATCACTATTTTTCTTAAAAATATTAAGCAATGATATTTCGTATGAAGAGTAATATTAGATATAGTTTAAACTATGCAAGTTTTGTATATTTTTTTTGAGTGAGGTTTATTTTTAAAAAATATTTTTATGTAAATCTCAAATTTATCCACATTTTTTGATAAAAATACATGAAATTTGCAAACTCTAAAATTGTAAATATTTTTTCTAATATGAAAGACAGTATTTCATTATTGGAATTATTTTCCTACGAGTGATGAAACATTATGATTTGTTTTAATGGTAAAAACAAAGACGAGGTTTTTTTTTTTTTTTTTAAATTCATAAGAAAAAAGGCGTCACATCTTTTACCCTCGTATTAATAGTCAACTACGCTTCATCACGTTCTGAATCCTCACATGGTATCTTTTTTTTAAAAGATATTTGAATAATAAGTTAAAATGAGATAAATTAAGATGAAGATTTAAATTTAAATAAAATATTGTTACAATATTTTTTTTTAGAAAAATAAATTATTTATTATATTTTGTATAAAAATTAAAAAAAAAGTGTTACTCATTATCTTTTAATTTGAGATTGATTGAAAAACTTATTTTCATTCTTTAAAGTTTATTTCAATAATTTGATATAAAAAATAAGAAAACAACCATAGAAATGAGATATGGGGATAAATAATATGAGTAATGTTATACAATACACTCTTATTTTACTTTCATCCTATTAAGTAGTTAGGATGTGTCATATTATTTACTATTGTATGATAAAGAAGTATGTAATAAATGATTATTTAATAGTAATAAATGTGTCACATCTTATTTAATAAAATAAATGTGGGATAATAATATGGTGTATAGAATTTTCGAATAACATTTTTCCTTTATATGATATGTATGTTGGAAAAAGTTAGGGATGCCATTTTGGAATCCTGTTAGAGTTTTTGTTTTTTTTTTCATAATTAAATAAGTATTTTTAAATAATATTGTGATTTTTTTATTTTTAAAAAATATTTCAAGATATGAAAAAAACCATGTAACAAAAAAATTAAAAAACGAAAAACTATTTTAGCCTAACTGCCTAACCATCCGCATTTATGTTTTCTTTTGTTTTCTAAAATCTAAAAAATATTTAATTTAAATTATCTTATTATTATTTTTAAACTATCTTACTATTATTTATAAATTTTTTATTTCAATCTTTTAAGCGAACCATAAAGAGCTCCACTATGGCTTTAAAAGCCCAAGCTCCAAGCCCAAACAATACCCACACTTGACCAAATACAAGGTGCAATGTAATCAACACTAATAATCTCGGTCTGAGACAACAGAACTTCTGTAAAGTAGCATCTCGTAGTACCAATCCTATCCCAATTTGATAAGAACCCTGCTTGACTGCAACATCCCAAATCAATTTCACCACATTTGGAAGGTGGAGTTTTCCACTGATTTGTGTGATGAACAGGTTGCCTCATACCTACACCCTGGAGAGCAGTGGCCGATTTGTGCATGTCAACTGTTATTAGAGCATTGCCGGCACAGAGAGAAGGGAGATTGAAACTAATCTTAAAAAACCAATTGGTTTCTCCTGAGCCAAATCAATCGAGCAGTGACTGCAAACAAGTTCATGACCTCTTCTGTCAAACTGTCCACCAAGATACCATATTAGCAAAGTCCACAACTATTATTGCAGCCTTTTGGAGACTTGGACTGCCTCAAGATTACACATCTTTGGTAGATGGGCACTCCTACAAATTAAATATGTCCTGGTACCTCAACATCTTTATGGCAGATTGGGCATTGCGCATCTTTTACAATGTGTCTCTTCTCTAAGTTTTGCTCAGTGGGCAAGCCCTATACATAAAATTGTTCACTACTGGAGGAATATTAAAAGACCATAGTCTCCTCTAGAAGCGTTGAGTGGTGTGCTGATATCAAGTCTCTCCCCGCAATTATTGCCTTAAGGACATGGCTAAGGGTCAATTTGGATTCTAAGACGAGACGAGTTTGTCTCAATTCATTTTAAACTTATTATTACACTTTTTAAAATTTTCATACAAAACACAAATTTTAATACAATTTTTTTAAATTTTAATACACATTTTTCAAATCCTAATTTAATTTTTTTAAATTTTAAAATAATAATAATATTAAAAAATAAATTAAACTCATTTTAATTTATCTCATCTTTCAATCCAAATCGAACCTTAATAGGCATTTTTAACACTAAAATTTCCATGAGTAATATGCCATACCAACTGATCCAAGGCTTCTCTAGTGACCGTAGAGATAGATAATGTGGTGCTTAGTTTTGATCAATATAAATTTATTTTTTATTATATTTTATTATATTTTTTAAAAATAAAAAATATACAAATATATTAAAAGTAATTTTCTTAATTATTAAATAAAAATAAATAAATCAACAATCAAGATGAGAGGATAAACTCATAGATATAGTAGCATTTTCTATATATATATATTTTATCTATAATAGGCTGAAAAATAATTCGAAAGAACCTGAAGTTTTCTGTTCCGACACCAGTACACTTCAGCCATCTGCCCCGCTGGTACCAACCCAAGTTCAAAAATCAAAAGCCCTGTCATCATTCGCCGCTATGCACGTGCCCCCTAATGCCTTCCGGTTCCACTCTTCCAGTCTTCCACAACTGAATCTTCCTTCAAGCATTAGTAACGAATTCATTAATTTTTTTTAAATGTATAAATTTATATATATATTAAATTATTTTTATCATATTTAATTAAATATAAAGAAAAAAAATAAAAAAATAATCTAATTTTTAAATAATAATCTATCAAAAATGTATAATTTTTTAATATGTATACAAAATTTATACTTTAAAAAAAAAAAAAATTCAATGAATACATTGTTATTGTTCTAACTCCTCCAATTATAATTGCTTATCTATTAATTTTGAAAATATTTAAAAAAATTCTTACTATTCATACAACTTTTATATATTATATTTTTTTAATTATATTTTTATCAAATATTTGATATATAAATAATGAATAAAAAAATTAAATTAGTTTAAAAAGAATAAATCCAAAATAAAAATATTAAAAAATAAAAAAAAATTAAAATATAATAGTATATGAAAGTTGAAAGGTTGTGTAGAATTTTTCATTAATTTTTCTCTTCACAAGTATTTTATGACTTTTATACCCAACTATTTTCTATATTTTTCGACTCTAAGAGTACTAGTATTGAATTAGTCAAATATTTTTTTTTTAAAAAGTATAACTTTACACAAATATAAAAAAAAAAAAAATCATCTTTGATAAAAAAATGATATTTTTGAATGTTACAAAAAATAAAAAATTACTTTTTGTTTTAAAAAGTAAATAGTAAAATATCAACATTCTTTAAATTTATTATTTTTGATTAAAGATGACACTTTTTTTTTTAAATTATATTTGTGTAAAATTATATTTTTAAAAAAATATTTGACTAATTAATGGCAATTTTCTAATATGTTTTTCAACTTTTTCTCTTGAAAAAAGTAAGCCCATGTGCTATCACCCCCATTAATCACGAAATTCAAATTACCAAACTACTGGGTCTCTGCAAAAAAAACTTCTTTCTACATATGGATGAATGCACGGATCTGTGTCCTTGAATCTTCATTTCTTGGGGACAAAACCAGGTTTTGTATGGTGCGTTAGCAGTTCAACTTTTTGTTAAGATTAGATATGGTGTTATTCTTGTCGCAATAGATATCAGAAATCAGAAATGGGCCTCGTTTTTCCTTTTCTATTTCTGGACAAGTCGTGAGGTCTTTGAAGCTTCGTTTTTTCAAAGTATAAAACTGATCTATTGGAGTGGGTTTCTGTAAATTGGCATTGGAGGAAAACCCTACTCATTTTCAAAGTACCGGCAAGGTTTGTATATCTCTGTTTAAGAAGAGAAATGATTCAGTTGTTGTTCTTGGTTTTGTTCGCCGAGGCTGTTGTGGCATTCCTTCTATTGGTCAAAATTGGGCCATTGAGAGATCTTGTCATAAAGTCTTTGGATCAGCTGAAGATGGGGAAAGGTCCTCCTACAATGAAAACCATAGCTGGTACTATGTCTGTGATTTTCCTATCAAGCCTTATGAGCATTGTTAAGATCCAGAATAAGGGTGCAAAGCTTGGTACCATGTCGCCCATGGATCAGGTTCTATGGAGGACGCACTTGCTTGAGGCTTCTCTCATGGGTATGCTTCTTCTCTTTCTTCTTTTGCATTCCTTTTCTTGTCAATATCTTGTTCTTTTCATTTATTTTTTTGTAGATTTCACCACTTAAATTTCAAGTTTTGATTCTTCTTATTCATTTTATAAAATTTAATCTAGCAAAGTAACATGGTTTTAAATCAAAACGACTGAAGTTCCCTACTAATAGATTTGATAGCATGAAGAGAAGTACACTGCCCGCCCGGCTGCCTCTCTTCCACCTTCCACCCAGGTCCCCAATAAAATGAGGCATATAAGTTTAAATCTATTTTCAGATTGTGCTTCTCAGTTGTTTCTGAATTGAGTATTTAGGGGAATTGTGTAGAATGTTTAAACCATTTTGAGAAAATGGTTTAAAAAGATAAGAGCTTAGCTCTTCGAAAAACCTGATGTGGACCAAGACAATGAGAAATGAAATGAGATTTTACCATAGAATGTGGCCCCATATGCTGTAGAATGAACACATATGTGTAGCTGAACAGGGATGCTAGAGGTCTTTTTGAATTGAATGAGGTGGCATTTTTGCAGAAAGCAGAATAAGCACGATCATCTTCAACCTTTCTGATGGTGGACATCTCACCTCTATGTAGTACCGCCTAGATTTCAACATATTAAAATTTATTTTAAGTTGTGTATGCTGTTTCAAACTACTGGTTCCTGATGAGTCAAACCCACTAAGCATTCTGAGTTACTATTTTTCCTTCGAAAGACAAAAAGAGCTTTTCTCCAGAATTGCAAAAGATACAGGAAAGTAATCTACCACTAATGCATCTAAAATTTAAGTAAAGAATCCTATTGGCCATGACCAGTGACAGGATGTTCAACTTTATTACTGCTGAGTTTTCTTGTAGAAGAAAAATCATTTGTCTGAGTATTTTTTACTTGCGTTTTAGATCTTTTAAATTGATCAGTATGTGATAATCCATCAAACTGAGAGTCTTACTCCTAGCGAACATATCACAAAGGTCTTGGTTTATTTCTGGAAAATATGTGGGCTGATCATTAGTAATATTCATTGATGGATCATTTGATTACTAGCATTATGGCTTGTCTTGAGCCTGACCAAAAAAAGTGGTCTTTTTCACCTGGTTCTTTCAATTACTGTGGTATTTTAAAAGCATAAAAATATTAGCTTTAAGTTTTGTTATGCAGTTCCATCTGTAGAAAACCTCTAGGCTAAAGCTAATATTAAGATGATCTTCACTTTTGGTATCATGGGAATAGAAAACCTCTTCTCTCCTCTCCTCTTAGGCATACTTAGGCAAAGAGGAGGAGAGGAGAGGAGCATATATATGTCAAGGTATTTACATACATAGTTGTGTCTACATAAATATATTTACATGGACTTGGATGAATTATCATTTCCTTAAAGAAGTTGAGGATGGCTTGTAGGGGATTTGGATAGTATTCTTCATAAATATTTTTCTCAATAAGATATGAGTTTATGTAAAAACATAGGTAAAATATAGAGGGGAGAAGGAGTTCTCTTCTATGATTGAAAGAGAAAGCAACTAGAACAAATGAAACCTTTGCACCTGTTGGAAAACTTGAATCCATAAGAGTCCTCTTAGGCATTGCATGTCTTTTGAAGTTCAAGTTTTAGCAAATGCATGTTAAGAGTGCATTCCTTAATGGATATTTACAAAAAGAAGTTTATGTTGAACGACCTAAGGGGTTCATTGATCTCATATATCCTGATCATATGTTCACCTTAAACAAAGCTCTTTACAGGCTAAAGCAAGCTCCTAGAGCTTTGTATGATAGATTCACTGCCTATCCTGTGGACCATGGTTTTACAAGAGGTCGGGCTATTAGAATTTAGAACTTTGTTTATTAGAAGATGCAATGAGGCTTTTCTTGTTGCTCAAATCTATGTTGATGACATAGTAAGTGACAAAATAAAACAAATAAAAAACGAGGCAATGATTTGGTGACCAAGGGAACCCTTTAAAGAACTCTTTAAAGGTAGAACCACTCCTGGTAGCCTTCACAGAACAAACCAATTCCACTATTTGAAGATCAATGCATGTAAGTTTCTCAACGTGACAAGACAAATTGGTAGTTTTGTCCCTACCATAGTACCAGCCATAACCTCTGACAATTTTCAAACTTGGCTTTTTCTCTTAGAATCTCCAGTGGCTGAGCACTTTCAGGAATATCACCAAGCAACCGAAGCATAAAGATTAGTTTTTCGGTCCAAGAAGTTTTGCATAGTTAGGAACAGAGGAGGATTTTCTCAACTTTTTCAGCTTCTTAACTTCTTGGCACACGTGCGTATGGTCCAGTAATCCTCTCAAAAACTGTAGGTCATATAGAGTAAGTGGATATCTCATGCCTTATCATGTCTTCATAGAGTCGATTTGAAACTAATTTGTGCAACAGATAACACTGCAAGAGTCCTGTCATGATGGGTTGCTGACAAGCTTATATTGGGTTTGGAATGCAGATAACTCTGATCTCTTTGCTGGAGCTCAATTCTTATCCCTGAAAGAGCTCTTATAGATATGGCTAAACACTGACATTGTCACTTCAAATCTCCTCTACAAACATTATCCCACATTTTGACTACTGAATTTATGCCAACACACAACCTAACAAACATGAAGCTAAACTGCATTTGGATTTTCGGTGTCAAAATACAAGTTAAGACATCAAATCTATACTATTACATTTAACATGAAGCTAGGGCCCCTATGAATCTCAAAATTATCAGCAAATTCAATAGCCCCAAGGATAGCATATATATCAAGTCCTGCATCACAAACTCCAGTTCAGTTCAGTTCAGTTAACAAGGTTGAGCATTCCGAACCCGACTTCTATGGTTATCCATCAATCGTTTCTTAACCAAGGATAAACTGCAAACAGGAAGTCATCACAAGTTAACAGAGTCATTATGGCAATACAACCAAAGATAAGAGCTTAACAGTATAAGCACACAGGCTGTAGTCTATCACCCCACCAAAATATGGATCAAAGCTTCTCTGGTGGTTGAATGATGCAGAGTATTTTCTTTTACACTAGGCTGGGCATGAAATAATCCAGCTTTATTTCATCTTTTAATATAATTTCTTAGATGTAATGAATTGTGGTTAGAAGCCACTGTTCTGCAATTATCTAATTCAAGCTTCTCCTGTGTTGTATGCTCAACAATTTCAGTGTGATCATGTTTTGAAGCACATTGTTCTTAGTTTTCCAAAGTGCACTGAGCATTTAAGTTAATTGTACTTTTTCTTCAACTATTAAGCATTGCTTCTGTTATGGTGATGTGATGCATCGTGATTGCTAAAAGACTACTAATATCTGAAGCAGCTGCTAATTGTATGGTCTTCTTTAGTTTCCTTTGAGATCTGTCCCACCTGTGTTTCTGAAAGCCTTTACTTAATTTGCAGGTTTTACCCTTTTTCTTGGATTCATAATTGACCGTGTACACCATTATCTCCAAAAGCTCAGTGCGGTGAGGAGTAGTGTGGGAGCTTCAAAAGGGGAAGTTGAAAGGCTTCAAAAAGAAAAGATGCAGCTCAAAGAAAATGAAGAGAAATCTTCAAAGCAGATAAAGCTGCTGGAGGAAGAAATTGCAAATCTATCAGAGAATCTGAAAAAGCTGAAGCTAGAATCTCAAAATAAAGATAAGAGGGTTGAAACTGCCGAAAGCCATGTCACAGCCCTTCAAAAACAAGTGGCAGATCTACTTCTTGAATATGACCGGCTATTAGAAGAAAACCAAAATCTTCAAACTCAGGCTCTCAAGTAATAATTTTAAAAGGCATCGAGAATTCAAGTTTTGGCCAGAAAGGGTGTTTGTTAATGAAGCATCTCCTTGTTGCGAGGAGGGTGTTTCTTTGGCCCTTCCAAGGGGAAAAATGGAGGGAATAGCTTATTTTTTTCCCTTCTCATATTTTTGGTCCAATTGATTGAAATTTTTGTAGTGTTCTTAAAATTTTGGTAGTCTAGCTCGATGCTGTTTTGGTTGATGCCAACTGTTCTTCCCTTTCAGTTTTCTGGAACAGATATTTTGTAGTTCAATTTAGACTGCTAATGAAATGCTTATCTCGAGCCAGCTACCTAGGCAGACAACTAGCGTACCTTACTTTGTCCTTGTAATGCTCTAATTGTTTGTTGATTGCTGAGATGTGATGCATACAATAGCTTTGCATTATTCTGCATTTTGCAGAAAAAGCTTTTAAAACACTTCTCTTTGGTATGGGTACCCTTTTATTGTCAGTGTCTTGAAATGTCACCATTTTGTTAATTGTGTGTTTGCATTTATAATTAGAAGTTAATTTATTATTGACCTACTAAATGGACTTAATCGATTGAATACATTAGTTTTATTTCAAACTTGAGATTTTGGCCCATCTATTCTCTATTTAGTGCAATGCATTATTTTATCATGAATTTACAATATCAATCACAGGTTAATGTGGCATAATTTAAGTGTTTTAAAAAAAAAAATCAGCATAACACTTCATTGATTATTTCTGTCAAAATTAAACTCATATGGATGGTGGAACATCTTCCGTCCAAGTTCTCTCATTTTCACATGATAAAGCAAATTTTGCTGAACTATGAGCTACTGCATTTGCTTCCCTATAAACGAAACTCACATTCCAACCGGGAATTCCATGAAGCATACATTTGTTATCTTCAATAATTTGTCCATGTTTGGCCCAGTCCTCTTCAACTCCATTAGTAACTTGAATGACGTTCTTAGCAACCCCCTCAAAAACAACCCAAGAGAAGTCCATCTTAGTTCATAACTCCATAGCCCTTACTCTATCTCAGAGGATGAGCTTCAGCAGCATCGGCAATCTTCATAAGAAAATTGTATCTCAAATATAGAGAAAGCATAGGATCTCTTTCAGAATCTCTTACAATGATCCCAATGCCCACTTTTCTATTTTGATTGTCCACTACTGCATCTCAATTTGTCTTCATCACATCCAAATCAGGTTGAAATCATTTTGGCACTGTTTCTTGCAACTTCTGAGTTAACTTCCCTTCACTTGGCAGATCCTGAGCATCCATGAATTCTTCTAGAGTCGTGGTTGCTGCTGTCATCGTTTTCTTTGGACAATCGAACTTATTTCTAAAAGTAAAAGTGTTTCTTCTATCCCATGATATCTTCCTCAAAATAACAACAACTAGGTTTAGCTCTTCCTTCTTCAATCTTTGGATGAACTTCTGCCATATCTCTTGAACACACCCATTTGCTCACTGGACTGGTTCCTTCTAGCCAGACATCACTTGCTGCAGGACATTCCCATAGAACATAAAGAAGAATTGGTTCCTTGTTAATCACTTATACGAGAAGTCAATTATAATACTTTACATCAGTTGATGTGATTAGGGATGGTAAAATCTAATACAAATAATTATGGAGAAAAGCTCGTGTTCTAGTACTTATATGATGGTGATTCTAAGGCGGTTTTGTCTGCATAAATATGACGAAAGTCGGTCAAAGTAGTGCTTATAAGGAAATAGGAAGAAAGCTTATATTAAATACAAGGAAAAATGCTAGATATACTTCAATAAAACTTAGCAAAAATTTACTTCTCTACATGTCAATTATTGATATATTGAAAATCATGAAATTATGAAATCAAAATTTGAATTTCAAAAGAAATCTAACAAAATGAGTATGTAAATAAAAGTGTAAGTAAAACTATAAATATATGTAGCATTACTCGACACACAAGTCAAAATAGGTTTAAATGTATAACTACCTGGTCCAATAATTATAAAGTTGGAATATAGATAATTTTATTAGGCCTAAATTATGTTTAATGGCTCATATTAGATAAGCCCACGAGCGATAAATTATTAATGTTGACTAGAAGTTTTAATTAGATTCAATAGCCAAGTCAGATCCCATTTATTATTAATTGAAGGAGTTAGACTCCTTTTAGAAATTAGCAATCGGCCATTGAAAATTTATTTTAGTTTAAAATCATCACTAATTGAAGTCTTCTATGCAGTCTCAGTCTCTGCCAATTCTACATTGATGAACTATTAGATCACATTTTTAAATTCAAACTCTCTTTTTGAATGATTGCGACTGAGCCCAACTTAAACTCAAACTCAAACTCACCGGCACCTTTTTCCCAAATCTTTATAAATATCTTTCTTTCTATGTTTTATTTAAAAAAATCATAAACCTCCGTAAGTGTAATAGCCAAACACAAGATATCCAGTTCAATACCATGCGTATCCCACATTCACTATGCCAATAGTTGACTACCTCACATTTTCTCTCTCATTTTCTCACACGTTTGTTTTCTCTTAAGTTCTCGATTAATCTATATCTCTTTCTAGCCAGCACCAAGCATGAAAGGAAATTAGTCGAGTCCCAAACATATCGGATTAGTGCTACAACATAAGTAGCTTGATCATAATTATTAGGATTAAAGTACATTAGCTAGTTATATATTATTATTAAAGCTAGTTCTAGGATTTATGTACCATGCATATCATGATATTTGCAAACACGCTATACATCATATTTTAATTTGCATGTATATTATAATTATATATGAATTATGCATCTCATGCATCTTGTAAATATAATTTTTGTGGTTGGCTATGATTAGATGACTAGGGTTTAAATTCTAAACATTGGATAAAAGTAATTTTATTTAAAACTCTAAGAGTTATCCAAAATGATAGAATTTGTTTTGGATGTATGTAATTCTAATAGGACTTTAAGTGTTATTCGATAAGGATAAAATTTGTTTTGTAATATAACTTTTATCAAACAATGTTTAAATTAAAAAAATAAGAGATTACAAGAGTCTTAGATAAGTGTTAAGAGTCTGAGATAAAATTTCAAATAAAGTTCCAAAAGATAGAGCTTATCAAAAAAAGAGTTTAAATATGAAACTGCTAGTGTTGAGAAGATAAAAATCAAGTGCAGCAGAACTCGTCAGCAGAGTTTTAGTGTGATTCAAACTCTTATTAGATCTTATTCGCTAGCAGAGTTTTAGTGTGGCCAAACTCTTATCAGATCCTATACATCAACAGAGTTTCATTGTGACTTAAACTCTTATTAGGACTCTAGTTGTTAGCCGATAAGGATAAAACTTTGGTTTAAATGAAACTCTTATAAAATATTGTTTAAATTAAGAGATAAAGTTTGCATGAGTTCTAGATATGTTTTGAGTCTTAAAGTCAACTAAAAAGATAAAAATGAAAGATTTAAATGAAGAAATCGAAACTGATTTGAACTCAGAAATATCCAGAAGAAGTGATTTAGTCTGAATTGTTCGCAAATTGTTAGCAACGTAATAGGGTGAAAATCTAGATAAACCTATCAGCAAAGTTTTACTCCAATACAAGTACTGCACTATTGCATTATCTATTTAAATGGGGCTCGACTAAAGGGTTTAATCAATACTTCTAAATACTTTTATAAGTATTCTAAAGAGCTTGAAGCCAAGATGATGTTTAAGCATTTTTGTGAGAGGAAATTTTCAAGGAAAAAAAATCTCTAGTGATCAAGTCGTAAGGTTTGAGTGAGAGCATACTCCAAGAGGGAGAAGAAGTATTCGTGTTCAACCATTGGAAGTTCCAGTAGGAAAGGCAAAGATTAGAGATCGTTAGAGATTCTGGCCACCTACTGCAATAAAAGATAAACAGGTCGCGAGTCTTGGGTAAACGGGTTAAGTTACAAATGTTTTGTAATCGTTTTACTTGTAAATATCTCAATCAATAAAATTGATTTACCTGAATTTGGTTGCCTCGTAGAATTTTACCTTTGAGAAGTTCTTCAAAAGATTTTCCTTCATAACCAATCATTGTATTATGTTTCATAATTTATTTATTGCATATTTTTTATTATTCACATGATTGAAATCTAACAAATTTGATTGAGAAAATTGTTAGATACATTCGGCCATACAGAGGTACTTGGGTAATTTCAATTAGCATCAGAGCGTGGTTCACTCAATCTGAGTGTGATCCGTTCTCCTGGTAGATTATGGTAAAATTATCATTGCCACCACAATTCGATGGTCATAACTATATCTACTAGAAGGTAAGAATGAGAGCATTTATAAAGTTGTTTGATGAAAAAGTCTGGCTAACAGTGGAGTCAGGATGAACAAGGCCCACAACACTAATAGAAGATTGGACCAAAGGACAGTCAAACATCTGTAATTGAAACAACAAAGGTCTTAATGCAATTTTCTTGGCAGTTTCTCCTGATGAGTTCAAGAGAATCTCCATGTGTGAAAATTTTAAGGATGTTTGAAATATTTTAGAAACTACACATGAAGGGACCTAAATGATGAAAAAATCCAAATTACAATTATTGACCTCAAAATTTGAGAAAATAAAAATGTTGGATGATGAGACTTTTAATGAGTTTGATGTCAAACTAAATGATATTGTTAATTCCAAATACAATCTCGGTGAGAAGGTGGAGGAGACACGAGTTGTGAGAAAAATTCTGAAATTCCTGCCAAAGAGGTTTCGACCAAAGATGACAGCTATACAAGAAAGTAAGGATTTAGATACCATCTGGGTAGAATAACTGGTAGGCTCTTTGCAAACTTATGAATCTACTCTGCCATAATAAAAGAAAAGTAAGTTAATCACACTCAAATGTGCTAAGGACGAAAATTAGTTTGATGACGAAGATCTGTGCAATGATGATTTAACTCTAATGGTCAGAAAATTAAAAAAATTCATGTTTAGTAAAAAGAATTTTGGCAAGATGAAAAAATGTAAGAATTTCATTAAAAAGAATGAATCTGAAAAATAGAATAAAGACAACACTAAGTCTAAAGATAAAGTCTAATGTCACGAATGCTCTGGTTTTGGTCACATAAGAAAAGAATGTCTTAACTTTAAGAAAAGTAAGGTAAATGATGATTCTTGACTCTGAAAGTTCAAGTACATCTTTTGAAAATGAAATTGGTTTTATTACTTTCTCTGCATCTGTTACTAATTGTGCTAATACTAGCAAACAATGTGTTGACAACAACATGTCTATTTATGATGATAGTGATTCTAAGGTTGCTACAGAAATTGTTGACCATGAATTTAGTGTGCAGGAAGCATATGAGAACTTATGTGAAGAGGTTGTAAAAATAAAAAAGGTAAATAAAAAGCTGTACAAAAACCTTACCACAATGGAGAATGAGGAAAACAACTTGGTGGAGGTAGCTGGACTGTCAGTAATAAAGGTGTCAAGATTACGTTGTCAGCAAGAAGTTTTGAAGAAGGAACTTATAGCTTGTCAATAAGTCAAGGAAAAGACTGACACTCAGAAACTCAATGAGCTACTGAAGGTTCAAAGAGACAGTTCTGATCACACAGGTTTGGTATACAAGAATTCCAAAAGTCCAAATTACAATGCATCCACTGCTTCCTCATCAAAAGGTATCACATTTGTGAAGGCAAGTCAAGTGGAGGGTGTCCAAAAAAAAAAACTGTGAGCAAAGGTAAGACAACCGTGTTCCATCTAGGTAAATTTGAAAGTAAGTTCATTCCTACTTTTTATTATTGTGATATTTCTGTACATATACGACCATATTGCTTTAACTTGAATAAAGTGTAGAAAAATGAAGGTGAAAGAAAGTTAAAAAGGAAGGAAAAGGCTTTAGAAGATCGAGTTGATGAGATGAGTTAACAAATCACCTTCATAAGGATCAAGCTTAGTGAACTAGCAAATTTCGTCTTCACAAAAAAATAAAAGATCATACAAAGTGGTGAAAAGAATAGGCCAAAACTCAAAGAAAAGTGGGTGGTCAAAGACGATATCGTGTCGCATTAATTGAAAGAACATTTGCATGTTCTTGCGCTTCTTGCATATCATTAGTTTAGAACATGCATGCTTATTTTTTGGTTTTGTTTGTTTATGCTAGAAAAAAGAAGGGACTCTGTATATTATCTTTTCATTCATGATTATATTGATGTAAGACCTCAATATATATAGATAGATATCATAAGAGGAATATTCCTCAGTGACAAATTTTTACAGCTGGCTAACGTATGTGAGTGTGTGGTTTTTACAAATGTGTTGTATAACAGATGATTAGTGGATGGTAGCCTGGATGGTGCAGGTGAGTGGTCCCTCACTAAATGGTGCAAACTGAGGTTCTTTGGCGCTACATGATTTGCGTCTGTTGAAGGAGACACTGCATGTCCTATATGCAGTATTGCTACACTATGTGTTGCTGTGTTTGAGTGCTCAGGATGCCTTGCATCTTTTGCATGTAATGGTTTAACAGACCCCCTCAAGTTGAGCGGGAGAGAAACTAAGCAAAGACTTGAAAAAAGCTTCTAAAAGCGTGCAAAGGATAGAGGCTTCGTGAAGACATTAGCCAGTTGTTCTCTCTCGAATATGAAAGCCACTGATAAAGATTTATTAAGAACTCTGTTATGCACAAAGTGGAAGTGTATTCCCACATGCTTTGTGCATGTGTGAAACATAGGATTGGATGAAAGGTGATTTGCCTGATGTTATTGCAATCGGTGTAGGCGCTGCAGTAAGATGGAGACCAAGGTCTTTGCACAAATGTTGAACCCAAATCATTTCAACAGTGGCATTTGCCACTGCTATGAACTCAGCTTCCATCGATGACTTCGCAATCGTTGGTTGTTTCTTAGATGACCAAGATATCAGATTAGTGCCAGAGAAGATGCAATATGCTTTAGTTGATTGCTATCGTCCGGGCACTCTGCCCAATCGGCATCAGAGAAGGCTATTATATTCATTGTTTCGGATTTATAGAAGTGTAAGCCTAGATGTGGAGTGTTCTTGAGGTAACGGAGAATCGGTTTAACTGCTTGCCAGTGTGGGACATGGGGTGAGTGCATGTATTGACATACTTTGATCACAACAAAGGCAAGATTGGGGCGTGTGCATGATAATATTGGAGGGAACCAACGATACTCCTGTAGAGTGTAAGATCTTCAAATAAATTGTCGGAGTGAAGTGATAATTTCTTTGAGGTAGCCATTGGAGTTTTAACAGCTTTAGCAGAGGAAATGTTGGTGTGCAACAGTAGGTTTGAAATATATTTCTTCTATGTGAGAAGGATCCCTGAGTTGGTGTGGGTTGCCTTTATGCCCAAGAAGAAGTGAAGGTTGCCAAGATTTGTGACAGGGAACTCTGTTCGTAAGGCTTGAATGAGCTCATTGATTGACTGCAAGTTTGAACCTGTGACAAGAAGGTCATCAACGTACACTAATACAAAGAAACTGTTAGTGTCATGAATTCGAACAAATAAAGAGGTGTCGGCTGAAGATGGTTGAAATCCCAGGTCAACTATTTTATCACTTAGCCGTGAATACCAAGCTCTTGGGGGCTGTTTTAGTCCATATATAACCTTCTGAAACTTGCATTCATGCTCGGGAAATTGTGGATAAATGAAGCCTTGAGGTTGTACCATGAATACCGTCTCTATTAATGGATCGTGAAGAAAAGCATTTTTTACATCGTATTGTTCAACCTCGAGTTACTGCAAGGGAGAGGACCAGACGTATGGTAGTCGTCTTTACCAAGGGGCTGAAAGTTATATTCTATTCCAGATTGTTGGAGGAATTCCTTGGGTACGAGGTGAGCTTTCCTTCTCTTGATAGTGCCATCGGCTGATTGTTTTGTTTGAAACACCCACTTACCTGAAATAACATTCGAAACTTCATGCATAAGGACCAGTATCCATGTATTTTTGGCAAGGAGAGCATTAAATTCTTGAGTCATTGCCACCCTCCACTCTCGAAATTTTTGTGTCGAAAAGAAACATGTTGGAGTTTCTGGCATGGAGGGTAAAACCGAGAGATTGGCTCGAGGTGGTGGCCATCATATTGTTCTATTTGTGAACTGTCGAGGTCGAGTGATGCCAGTTTGTGAACGAGTCAACACTGAGCGTGCATGGTGTTGAAATATTGGTGAAGGATGTGCAGGTGGTGTAGGCGAGGTTGAAGATAAGTTTGGAGGTAGGCCAAGTATGGATTGTGAAGAGGAGTGTAAGGTTGGGCTAGGAATGGTGAATTGACAGCAGGAAGAGAGACATGCGTGGGCTCAGTTGGAGAGTTGGGCTTGGACAATTTTGAGAATGGGAAGTGGGTCTCATTGTGTTGGACGTCTTTGGAGATGTAAATGTTGTAAGATGGGATATGGTAACATATTGAGCCTTTATGGGCTGGGCTGTGGCCAAATAAACGCATTCAAGGGCCCTAAAGTTGAATTTGTGATTATTGAATGGTTTTGTTAAGGGCCAAGATGATGAGCCGAACACTTTAAGGGAGGCAATGTCTGGTTCTTTGTGATGTAAGAGGAAAAATAGAGAATGGTTTTGAAGCGATGAAGATGGTAGAATGTTTATCGTCCGAACAACATGTTGAACAGCATAGGGCCGAAAATGAAGGGGAATCGATGCGTGAACAAGTAGAGCTAAACCCAAATCAACAATGTGCCTATGTTTTCTCTCAATGATGCCATTTTGCGTATGGGCATGAGGGCAAGTGATATGATGTATTATTCCAACATTTGATAAGATTTCTTTGAATGATCTAAACTCCCCTCCCCAATCGGTTTGGACTTGTTTGATTTTTGTTTTAAATTGAGTGCTCACATATGCTTGAAATTTGATGAACATTGACAGTGCTTGTGACTTGGTTTGTAATGGAAGTATCCAAGTCTAACGAGTATGATCATCAACAAAGGAAATATAGTATTTAAAACCTTCATTTGAAACATATAGAGATGGACCCTAAAAGTCACTAAAGATAAGAGAAAAAGGTTCATTAGACTTTAGAAGTTTTGCATGTGCTGGCTTTCTATGGTGCTTAGCCATGGTACATGCATTACAAAAACTTAAAGAAGAAAATTGATCAAAAGGAATAGTGTTTTTTTATGACAGCTTGGACAATCTTGAGAAATGGGTGACTGAGTCTTGAATGCCATAATGGGAGGGTGGACATAGAGCTTGTGTGAGCTTGAGGAGGTAGTAAGAAAGTGTATAGCTCGTTAATTGTGTTCCCTTGGAGTAGAGTTTTCCCTATGATGCAATCCTTGACATAAAAATGGTTTGAGAAAAATTGGAAATAGACGTTATTGTCTAAATAGAATTGTCTTACGGATATTAAATTTTTGGTAAGTGAGGGGACACACAACATTTTAGTTTAAAATGAATTTTGAAGAGTGAGAGGGGGAAAGTGGCTAAACCAGAATCTGTTATGGGTATTGGTGAGCCGTCTCCAACCCGAAGTTCATCACCATGATGTTCAGCAACATGCATATTCAGGTTGGTGAGTTCACTTGTGACATGATTTGTAGCAGCTGTATCCGGGTACCAAGCAGCATTATGGGTGTAGTTTGAGGCACTGTAGTTGGCGGAAGGAGGTGTTGTTGTTGTATATGCCTGGTTGAACTTGTAGATGCATGTAAGAGTAGAGTGTCCAACTCTGTTGCATACTTGACAGATGGGCCGTGAGTCAATATTGGATGGAGAAAAGTTGGGTGGAGGAGTACTTTAGCGACCCCTACGGCCATTGCGATCCCCTCAACCACGATAGTTATTTTGACAACCTCTCAAACCATGACCTTGTCTAGGTGAGGGGTAACAAGTAGTGTAGTTTGCAGATGCATCAGGTGTTGTGAGTAGAGACATGTTGGCTGAATGGTGTTGAAGGCGTGCCTCATGAGAAAGCAGGTGACCAAGCAATGTTTCAGTGGAAATGGGATCCATTCTTGTGGTTACAAAAGTATCCAATGGGTTGTAATTTGGTCCGAGACCAGCTAGCAAGTATGGAACAAACTCATCGGAGGGCAAAGATCTTCCGGTTGTAGCCATTGTGTCAGCAATAGATTTAGCACATTGAAAATAGGTAGAGATAGAATCAGTACCTTTTTTCATACTAGCTAGCTGAAGTTGTGTTTGAACCAACGACTTGAGCTATAATGGGTACCTTTCTTCATACTAGCTAGGTCTTTTCAATGGAAAGCCATACTCCTCATGTAGATAAGCAACCAACGACTTGAGCTATAATGGACTCAGATAGAGACGAGATTAAAGCCGACATTACAAACTAGTCTTGTTGAGTCCATATGTCGTGCTCTAGGTTTGGGGCATCGTTGGCAAGAGTGCTTGGAGGATCAGGATGTGACCCATCAACAAACTTGAAGAGCCTCTGCCCATGCAAATATGGCACTATTTGCACTTTTCATAGAAGAAAGTTTTTAGATTTGAGTTTTACCGAAATGATATGGGAGAGGTTGGGTGTGGTGAAAGCAAGATGGGAGGTAAAGGTAGAAGAAGAAGCGGTTGCGGAAGAGGCAGACATTATGGACGCTTAGTCCTAGGCATTCTCTGATACCATGCTAGAAAAAGAAGGCACTCTGTATATTATCTTTCCATTCATGATTACATTGAGATAAGACCTCGGTATATATAGACAGATATCATAAGAGGAATATTCCTCAGTGAAAAATTCTTACAGCTGGCTAACATACATGAGTGTGTGGTTTTTACAAATGTGTTATAACAGATGATTAGTGCATGGCAGCCTGGATGGTGCAAGTGAGTGGTCCCTCACTAAATGTTACAAACTGAGGTGTTCTAATGTTGCATGATTTGCGTCTGCTGAAGGAGACACTGCATGTCCTATACGTAGTATTGCTGCACTATGTGTTACTGCGTTTGAGTGCTCAGGATGCCTTGCATCTTTTGCATGTAATGGTTTAACAATTTATTTTCTTTTTTAGTTTTTTTTTAAATTAATACAAAAAAGAGGATGAGTTTTGACTATTTTGCTTATTTCCTCACAAATTTCATGTTACTATCATTTTGTAAGGTACAAGTTTTATGAGTATACCAAGTCTTTGAGCATTGTGACTCTACCAAACCATTTTGATAGAATCGAGGTAGACCTTGTCTGGTATGTGTTTTTACTTTTGATGCACAAATCTTAAAGAAGACCACACAAAGATTCTATTTTCTACACTGTGAAAAATTTAGATCTGACCTCTTAACAATATGTTAACATAGTACGAACAATTAAAAATGCCCAAAGTAAGTGGGAGTCTATGCCTTGAATTAACTAAAACTAGTTGAACCTAGTATCAAATCAAAAAAGGTCTCATCTTGCCATGCATTAAGGTCGATTCTTATAGAAAAAGTCAGATGTTCAAAAGTCATTGTGGAAAAAAAATGAATACTCATGCATTGATCTGAATTCTAAAAGTTCTTGTAGAAAAAATCATTATCTCAATCATTATGAAAAAAGATGAGTAATAAAAAATGGATATATAGAGTGAATATGGCTTTATGCGTAGAGGGAGTTACTTTTTCAGGTATCTAGCCCCTAGCATAAAGTTTGATTTTCAAGGAAAGTTCACTCTTTCTTTTGGAGTAATAACATAAAACTTATAAAATAAATGGGGAATAAATTAAAAAAAAAAATCATTTTTGGAAATTTTTTTTCTTCACACATGCCCACACGAATTTCTTGACTAGTCAATTATCAAAAAATGTGCTCATTGTGAAAATTGTTCAATAAGGAATGCATCTCCTAAGTAAGTGAAAAAGTGTTGAATGAAATAAAATTTAGATAAGGAAATTACACAAAAAAATCCAAGCTTTGAAAATGAGAAAAACAAGCTGATTTTTTTATAACTCCTTTTATTTATTTTTCTGTTATGCAAAATTTATTTTCAAAAGATTGAAAAAAAAAAGGAGAAAAATTGGGAGTTGAAATTGCTTTGTGTCAAAGCTTCAGAAAGAAAGAGTTTAACTAGGATTTGAAGTTGTTTTCAAATTTGTTTTTGAAAAATCCTTTCAGCATTCCCAAAGTATTTGAAAATCAATTTGGTTAGCTGTTTGCTGACAATCTATACAGGGGGAGAGAAAGATGAATGGTTCCAGGGGAGGACTGAAAACAAACTGTCAGCAGGAGTGTAAGTAAAGTAAAATCACTACAACTATCAGCAAAGGATGAATAACAATGTTTGATTGTTTGATGGTTTGATACTTATATATTTCTGTTCCGTGTGAATGTAATTTTGAACTTTAATATGATTTTGAAGTATAACCATTCTACATGAGATCTTTGCTGTAGCCTATTTATTTTGCAGGAATTAATCACATTCATCCAAAGTGTGTTTTTGTCATCAATCAGCCAAAGGAGTAGATTGTAAATGTAATTTTTGTGGTTGGTTAGGTTTAGATGACTAGGATTTAAATTCTAAACATTAGATGAATGTAATTTTATTTAGGACTCTAAGAGTCATCCAAAAAGATATAATTTGTTTTGGATGAATGTAATTCTAATAGGACTCTAAGTATTATCCGATAAAGATAAAGTTTGTTTTGTAATGTAACTCTTATCAAACAATATTTAAATTAAAAAATAAGAGATTACAAGAGTCCTAGATAAGTGTTAGAGTCCAAAATAAAATTTTAAATCAAGTTCCAAGAGATAGAGTTTATCCGATAGTGTTTATCCAAAGAAGAGTTTGAATATGAAACTGTTAGTGCTCAGAAGATAAAAATTAAGTGCACGGCAACAAAACTTATCAGCAGAGTTTCAGTATGACTCAAACTCTTTTTAGATTTTACTCGTTAGTAGAGTTTCAGTGTAACCAAACTTTTATCAGACCTTATCCGTTAGCAGAATTTCACTATGACTCAAACTCCTATTAGAACTCTAGTTGTTATCCAATAAGGATACAATTTTGGTTTAAATGAAATTCTTATAAAGTATTATTTAAATTAAGAGATAAGAGTTTACATGAGTCCTAAATATGTTTTGAATTTTAAAATCAGTTGAAAAGATAAAGGTACAATATTTAAATGAAGAAATCAAAATTGATTTGAACTCAGAAATATTCAAAAGAAGTGATCTAGTCTAAGTTGTTTACAAATTGTTAGCAACATAATAGAATAAAAATCTGGATAAACCTATTAGTAGAGTTCTACTCCAACACAAGCACTGCACCACTGCATTGTCTATTTAAAGAGGGCTCGACTAAAGGAATTAATCAACACTTCCAAATACTTTTATAAGTATTCTAAAAAGGTTGAAGTCGAGATGGTGTTCGAATATTTTTGTGAGAGGAATTTTCAAGAGGAAAATTTTCTAGTGCTCAAGCTATAGGGTTTGAGTGAAAGTATACTCTAAGGGAGAGAAGAAGTGTTTGTGTTCAACCACTAGAAGTTCCAGTAGGAAAGACAAAATTGGAGATCGTTGAAGGTTTTTGTACCTTCTGCGGTAAAAAACAAGCGAGTAGCGTATCTTGGGTAAACGTGTTAAGTTACAAAGGTTTTGTAATCGTTTTATTTGTAAACATCTCAATCAATAAAATTGACTTTTTTGAATTTGGTTTCTTTATAGGGTTTTACTTTTGAGGAGTTCTTCAAAGATTTTCCATTTGTAACCAATCGTTGTGTTATACTTGATAATTTATTTATTGCATATTTCTTATTATTTACATGATTGAAATCTAACAAGTTTGATTGAGAAAATTGTTAGATATATTCGGCCATACAAGATTACTTGGGTAATTTCACATCTCATGTTGCATAAAACACGTAAACTTTTATAAAATCAAGTTTAAAATAAGTTCAGAATAATTAATCAAATGCTCATTCAGATACATAATCTCAATGTAGTCAGGGTGAATATGCAAGCCACACACCACACACTCAAGCGTGGTTCACTATAGTATTATTATTGGATTAAATTTGCATTTCCCGTTGTGGCCACATGATATGAGACCCGTGCACAATTTTGTACACAAGATTATTGAGTATATTGGCCAGTCAGAATGATCAAATAATTCACATTTGCCAAACAATTTAGTTAATTCATATACATCATCCATGTCATAAGTATAAATATAAATGATCATAATTTTAATTCTCAGCATGAACTATTTTATGAAATTTTTTATGTTAAGTATGTTTCGTCATGCTGGGTGTCTATATTGATTCATTTTAGTTTGTTTTATATTTTAAACCACTCCTGATCTGAATATTTATGAAGGTAAAGCAGCACAAGGAGGTGTGCCAATAGCCTAAATCATGTACAAAGATTTCAGGTTATGATTTTTTTGACACAAATCTTGAGAAATATTAATAAATTCTTCCATACAGTCTCGTTTATGATCTCAATATTCCAATATAAAATAACTTTATTTATAATAAGGAATCATTGCATTTGTCACAGAATAAAAATATCACAAAAACTCAATTTTTGTTACATATAAATTAGGAGTAATACTTGCATGCCCTAGACTAAGGGGAGGGGACCAATTTAGGCCCCCAGTCATTGGACCTAACCTGTAGAGTAGCATTACCACTCTCATATATATCATCCAAGTAATCTTTCACCTAAAAAATTTACTGATAGTATTTATTGCATATAACATACAAAGACCTAGAAATGGTACATGTCACCTCATAGAAAAGCTTAAAACATTCTACAAAAGTCCGCACATTATCCCAATCATAATTGGTGGGCTGCCTTTATCACTTGTTGTCCTCAAAGTGGTGAACATATTGTATGTCTGTCACCCATAGCATCAAAGTCCAACTTGTATTGCAAGACCGTCTCCAACATCAAGAATGTTGACTTTTATCTTGCAAGAGCATCAAGACAACATCTTCTTGCATTGCATGTTTGCATCATGAATAAACACCTTGATCTTCTCAAGCGTAGCCAATGAAGATCTCACAAATCTCACAACACTTCTTACTCTTACCACCAAATTTTGAATATTTTTCAAACAATCATTGACAATAAGATTTAGGATTTGTGGAGCACATTGAAGATGCAAAAACTCACCAATCAAAATTCACAAATTGTCCTCTCTAACTTTATTCTTATGATATGCAAGTGCAATATCGTTATATGAGATATTGCCAACTGTTATTAACATAACCATTTCCAACCCTACTTCTTTATTGAGACCTCTAACACCTTCCCAATAATTTCACCTTTGTGTTGGGCAATGATCTCTTTGTCTCATATTGTAACGGGTTTCAAAACCTTTGTTTTTTTTTTCTTTTTCTATGTGAACCACATTAACAAAAAATAAATGGAACTCTAATGGCTTTAATTTTTTTCTTCATTTGGTAGGAGGGAATAATCGATGAAAGTATCTTGAGGGCTTCATTGGCTCAATATGATTCAATAGGATTTTCTCTCAACGAAGATAGTACAAGAGCTATTGTTGCCACTCTCTTAATCAAAGAAGTCGTACATTGTGACGCCCCCAAATTTTCCTTAAAATAACACGGGAATCGAGGCGTCAGGATGATAACAATACGGGTCACACATCCCAACGAAAAGTGCCAAACGTGTGTGCACACGTGACATACATAAATAAAAGTCGCAGCGGAATAATTAAAATCAATATCTAAGTACCAGAATTTTAGAAATATTTTACAAACCAATTAATATAAACTCTCTAACAGGAGATTTAATATAGTCATCCAAGGTCCAAATAAAAATAATACACAACCATCAGAATTAACTGACTGTCATCCAAGGGACTAACTACACTAATTCATTCCAGCGGTGGAGCCGCCTCTTCAGGCTCAACCTCCTCATTCTCTGCATCAAAATCTATGATACCAAAATGGTACCGCAGGTAAGTAAAATCCCAAACAAACCTAAGATAATAAATACATTAATGCAACAACAACAACCATGAACAATTACCATATGCATGAGGTTTCAAATCATCTTCCTCAAAGTCAATGAAATAACCACACACGCCAAAATCCCAATTTAATCCACAATAAAATCCCAATAAAATCACCTATCATTTTCCATAAAATAAAATCCTCAAAACCAATTATACCGGGCGTTACGTATCGCCGCCCCTGATATGATTTACACAAAACACCAATCATAATGGACGTTATGTATCGCCGTCTCCATTATGATTCACACACACTCATTTCATACCGGTCGTTACGTATCGCCGTCCCCGATATGAAATGCACACTCAATGATCATAACGGGCGTTACGTATCGCCGTCCCCGTTATGTCATCCACACACACTAGTTGATCACAACGGGTGTTACGTATCGCCGTCCCCATTATGACTCAGCCAAAAATCATTAAAATCCATAAACTCAATTTAAACCCAGTTTCTAATTCCAATACATGAATATCCGAAATCATGCAAAAATCCATTTTCCAAATATTTTCATGAGCATGCGCGTAAATACACAATGTAGACAACCATGCAGCAATTATCCAACATTTAATTAATCCAATCAACCAACAAATACCAACATTAACCAACACATAGCAACAATAATCAAACACAATAAGTGTTGATGCCAAAAATATATTTAAATCTTAAAGTTCGTTTGGAAAGTACTTACAGAACGCTCGCTAGTAATTTTTGAAGTTATCGAAAATGACCAACAGCGATTCCAAGCTTCCAACTGGGTACTTGCCACTATAACTACGCCCAAAGCGTCAACGTATATAAATCATTACAAATAAATAAATATCAATATCGGGAACAACTAAAATAATTAAAAATCAACTTAAATAATTATTCCGAGTATTGCAACCAAATAAATTAATCCTCTTACTGTAAATAAATAAAATACAAATTATTAACTAACTAAACTAAACATTTAATCATAAATAAAATCATACCACAAAAATAAATTAAAATCGACACCAAAAACAATCTAATCAATTAAATTAGAGAAAAAGCTTACCAAGAGTGTCGTAAACGATGATTTTACGGCGATAAATACCCAATAAAAGGACCACTACAATTTTCGGATTTAGATGGGTTTTGAAGAGGATAAACTAGTGTTTGGTCTGGATGGGAAAAAGGAACTCTAAAACCGACCACTTACAGGGAGAAAAACACAAAAGCCGCAGTGATTTTGCAAGGGTTGATGAGTATTTTATAAACTAAAATGGGGCACGAAAACGTGGATTTTAGAGCGAGAAAAGTCGCGTGAAAGTTTACAAATATCAAGTCAACACAACCAAACTAAAAAGAAGAGGAATAACTCAACTTTTCGAAAGTTTACAAATATCAAGCCAACACAACCAAACTAAAAAGAAGAGGAATAACTCAACTTTTCGAATGAAGAATTGATGGCAAACGTGGCTGAAAGCTCACAGTTTCACACCCTATTCTGGGCACGTACAGCATGGATCGGACTAGAATCTTAGGGTGAAATAATCATCTGAGTATTGGAAAAATAATGGAGTGGAGCATGGTTAAATTTAGTGAAAGAAAAGCTGGAAAAATCCAAGCTTGAAGTTACGATATGCAGCAACGGAAGCGGAGGAAAGAAAAGAAACAGAAAGAAGAAGAAGAAGGAAATGTGAAAGAAAGCTTGCGTGATCGAAAGAAAGAAATACTAAATTAAACACCCACATTAAATTAAACGGTGGCATATTGACATGAGAAAGAAAACTAAGAAATGGGATTATGGGCTTGTTTTATACTGCTGGGCTTAAGACATTATAAAACACTTAAAATCCCAACCCATATATATATATATACTCTCACCAAAAATCACTTAAAATAAAATAAAATAAATAGAACACATCAAATTAAAATAAAATAAATTACAACATTTTAATTTTAATACCAACATAATAAAATAATGAGATTAAATTCCAACGTTAAATTGAATGCATCACAATAAATTTCATAAGAGAAAATATATTAGCTTACAATTATTCATGAAAATAATTCTTAAATGAAAATGAAATATATTCAAATATTTAAACACAAGCACAATAAAATAATATTAATATCCACTAACTCAAAACACATAATATCCATATTAACAACAATACATATTTAATATTAAAATAATATATTACAAAGATAGTAAAATTACGGGTTCTCACATACATAATTATCCATAGAGATTTAGATTTTCTTTAGTTCATTTAGAGAACCCTATTGAAGGATGCCAATGATGCAAGTAATTTTCTATCTAAGGAGCCAACTGCAGCAGCATTGAATACAAGTCGTGCCCACTTTAGAGAGTATACATACTTTGCTGCTATTGTATATGAAAAGGGCTAAAGATGCACGCCAATTTTGTTCTTTTGTATTTACCATTTTTGTCTTTATTAATAAGTTGTATAGTTGCTTTATTTTTCATTTTTTTGGCATGTAAGTATTGTCAGCAATGTGTATTTATTTCAGTTGAATGTGTGCAGCTTCATTGATTTATTTCTTCGAATAGAGAGAATACAAGTTTTTCTGCTCAAGTTTCTTTGTCTGAATTCCCTTCATCTCCTTCCCTTAGTTTTGTGTTATGGTATCAGAGCAAAATGTTTTCTTTTGCTAATTTCCTGCTACTGATTTTTCTTATCCACGTATAATTATGACAAACACAGAATCAAACCAAGTTTCTCCCTACCTTAACTTTACAAACCCAAACAATCCTTATAGTGTTGAAAACGGTGACAGCACAGCCGATGTTCTTATCACTGAACTCCTCACCACCGACAACCGTCTCTTGGTCTTGAGCAATGTGTCGGGCACTTAGAGCAAAGAACAAGCTTCGTTAGATTAATGGTAGCATTTCAAAACCTACTAAAGAAGATGACCCCCTGTTTGATGCATGGGAAAGGTGCAACGATATGGTAGTATCCTGAATCCAAAATTCTATTAGCATGGACATCAAGTCTAGTATGGCTTTTCTGGATGATGCACAAGCAATCTGGATAGAGCTTAAAGATCGGTTTACACAGCAGAATGACCCTCGTATTTTTCAACTCAAAAGGAACTTGGCTAGCTTTCAACAAGAGCAAGACTCTGTGAGTACCTATTTTGGAAACCTTAAAACTCTTTGGGATGGAATATCAATTTGTGAATGTGTTCTTCCTTGCACTTGTGGTTAGTTGGATGTTTTGAATGATACACCAAAGAGACTGTGTGATACAATTTCATGGACTTGAATGATCAATATGCCAATACCAGGGACCAAATAATGCTCATTGAACCAGTCCCTACTGTGAATAAAATATTTCCCTTGATATAACAGCAGGAACAACACCATCAGCTCACCAATCTTTCCCCATTTCTTGACTCTATGACATTGGCTAGCAAAACCTTCCACCCCTCTTTCAAAAACAACAACAAAACTCCTACTGGTCAGAAAATGGACAAACCCCATTGCACACATTGTTGTATTCAAGGACACATTCTACAAAACTGATTTAGGTGGGCAATGCCTAACCTCGTCTGTGCAATCATTGTAATATAACAAGCTATGTAGTTGAAAAATGTTATAAACTCCATGAATATCCCTAGGGACACAAGTTGTATAAGGAAAAGGGAGCAAGTTCCTATGCAAATCAAACAAATTTGTCCACAGATTCTCTATAGGAAGAGGTTAGTGAAGATAAGTTCAACTTCACTAAGAAACGATATTAGCAGCTCATGAGTCACCTTTAGCATAAGGATTTTGGCAACTCTTTTCCATCTGTGAATCAGGCACAAACCATTCCCAAAAGAAACCCCACAGCACCAAAAGCCTCTTAAGTGTTTGGTATGAACCCTGCTTGCTGTAGTTCCCTTGCTTCGAGTTCTTGTAATTTGAATAGTGTCCCCTGAATTATTGATTCTGGAACTACAGATCACATGTTGTAGAGGTTACATACATTGTTAAATTGTCCAATGGCACTTGTATGCTAGTTACTCACTCGGGCAATGTTAAACTTACTGACGCATCAATCTTGCCAATATTTTGTGTGTGCCCTCCTTTGTTTTTAACCTTATTTCAGTGAAGAGATTTACTGAAAATCTAACTTGTTGCTTGGTTTTTTTTTATCTAATGCATGTTTCATACAAGACCTTTCCACTTGGACTACGATTGGGATGGGTGAAGTGAAATGCAGTCTATACCATTTCCTGCACAGTGCTGTTTCTCCTATTGCCCTCACTAATGTTAGTAATCTTTGGCATTGTTGCATGGGTTATATTTCTTATTCTAGGTTTAGTTTGATCCAAGACCGTGCTGTAAGAGATGGTTACATTTTCACTCATTGTTTCATTTGTCCCCTTGCTAAACAACACATACTTCATTTCCTTGTTAGCTTTCATAGATCTTCTATTACCTTTGAATTGATCCACTATGATATTTGGGGTCCTTGTTCTATTGTTGCCTATGATGATTTAAGATATTTCTTGACCACTGTTGAAGATTTATCTAAAACTGTATGGGTTTACTTGCTGCAAAGTAAGTTAGAAACAAGAAAATACATTAAATCCTTTTGCAACATGGTAGAAACTCGGTTTAACACCAAAGTGAGGAACCTTAGAAGTGATAATGGTGCTCAGTTTAAAATAATAGATTTTTTTAATGAAGGAGGCATCATTCATAAAAAATCTTGTGTTAAGACACCTCAACAAAATGGTATAGTTGAGAGAAAATATTAACATCTCTTAAATGTAGTCCGGGCACTCCTTTTCAATCTAGTTTGCCATTGTCTTTTTGGAATAATTGCATTTTAACTCCAACATACCTAATTAATAGAACACCAATCCCACTGTTAAAGAACCAAACTCCTTATGAAGTCACTTTTGGAACCAAACCAAGCTATGCTAATCTTAAAACTTTTGGGTGCCTTTGTTTTGCATCCACGTCACTCTCATATGGAAGGAGAAAGTTCGATCCAAGAGGCAAGATTTTTCTGGGCTATCCTTTTAGGGTAAAAGAGTATAAATTGTTAGATATTGATGCTCACACCACCTTTATTCTTAAGGATGTTGTCTTCCACGAAACCATTTTTCCTTTTCAAATCTCTTTTCCAATTGAACCAACTGAACACAATCAAGGCCATTTTATTCACACCACACTAGAATAGGTAAACAATTCTCTTCCTGTTTCAGACTCCTCACAAGACAACTTAGCTTCATTTCCTGAATCTTCACATGACAATCCATCTTCCATCAATCCAGAACTTGAGATCACTTCCCTTACAAACCCTCCTAACTCACCTACTGACATTGGTCCTTCTTCACCATCACAATTACCTCTTCGAAGGTCATCTAGGACTAGAATAATCTCCACTTACCTGCAAGAATTCTACTATCAACAGGCTGCAATCACTTCAGATTCTCAAAAGTTGGTTTAGGTATCTTTTTCCCACGCTGCTTGCTCTTTTCCCTTACATTATCTCTCTTATCATTCTTTTTCACCTACTTTACAAGATTTCTCTAGTAGCCTTTCCACTGATTTTGAGCTAATCTCTTCTTCTCAAGCTGCCAAAGATCCTGGCTAGTGTAAGGCCATGTATGTTGAATTGTTAGCCTTAGAGGAGAATGAAACTTGGCTTCTTACTGACCTATCTCTTGGAAAGAAGGCCATAGATTGCAGGTATGTTTACAAAGTAAAAAGGAACTCAGATGGGAGTGTAGAAAGATTGAAAACAAGGTTGGTTGCAAAGGGTTATACCCAACAAGAAGGGATTGATTACCAAGAGACATTCTCACTAGTAGCCAAGATGGTTACTATGAGATGCCTCATTTCCATTGCTGCTGTCCGAGGATGGTTTTTGCACCAATTTGATGTAAATAGCACATTTCTACATGGTGACTTGGAGGAGAAAATATACATGCACAAGCCACCAAGTTATACAAAATGAAAGACCCAACAGATTTTCAAACTTCTTAAAAGTTTGTATGGTTTGAAACAGGCTTCTCGACAATGGTATGCCAAGTTACCCTCATGCTTGCTTGATTTTGGTTCTGTGCAATCGAAAGCAAAATACAATCTTTTTACCATGACTAGTGGCACATGTTTTACAGCTTTACTAGTTTATATTGATGATATTTTAATTGCTAGTGACTCAATGGATTCCATAACTACCATCAATAACTGTTTACATGACGGATTCAAGATAAAAGACCTTGGGTCCTTGAGATACTTCTTGGGAATTAAGGTGGCTTGATCAGAAAAAGGGAATTCATTTAAGTCAACACAAATATGCACTAGATATTCTTGCTGACTCTTGTATTTTAGGCTCAAAACTTGCAAAAACTCCCATGGAGCAAAACCTAAAGTCAATAAGGAAGATGGTGCACCTCTTAGTGACCCCTAAGTGTATCGAAGACTTGTTGGAAGAATTTTGTATCTAAACATCACAAGGTCAAACATCAGTTATCTAGTTCAAACACTTAGTCAATTCATGGATAAACCTACCATAATTCACTTGACTGTTGCTCATAAGGTCTTAAAATATATTAAGGGTGCAGCTGGCCAAGGTCTTCTGCTGTCCACTGCCATAGAATTGCAACTCATTGCATATCATGATTCTGATTGGGCATCTTTTCCCAACACCCACAAGTCCATCATGGGTAATGTGTGTTTTTAGGACATTTTTTGATCTCTTGGAAGTCAAAGAAACAGACTATAGTGTCTCAATCATCAATTGAAGCTGAGTATAGAGCAATGGCAACAATTACCTCTGAGCTCATTTGGATTCATTTTATTCTTAATGATTTACATGTGTTGCATCTTCAAGCAACCACATTTCATTGTGATAATCAAGTTGCTCTTCAAATTGTAGCAAATCCAGTCTTCCACAAATGCAATACTCATTGAATTAGATTGCCATGTTAATAGAGATAAAATCCTTGAAGGCTTTATTTGCACAGCTTATGTTCCTAGTCAATTATAGAAGACTGACTTGCTCACTAAGGCTCTGCCATTAGCACTTCTTCGATCTCACCTCCTCAAGATGAGAATTGTCAATCTCCATTCTCCATTGAAGGGGGGGGGGTATTGAAGGATGCTAATGATGCAAGTAATTTCCTATACAAGGAACCAACCAATTGCAGCAACACTGAATACAAGTCGTGCCCACTCCAAAGAGCATATACACTTTGCTGCTATTGTACATGAAAAGGGCTAAGGGCACGTTAGTTTTGTTCTTTTCTATTTTACCATTTTTGTCTTTATTAACAAGTTTTATAGTTGCTTTATTTTTCATTTTTTTGGCAAGTAAGATAGTGCCAACAATATGTATTTATTTCATCTCAATGTTTACAGTTTCATTTATTCACTTCTTCAAATAGAGAGAATATAAGTTTTTCCTCTCTAGTTTCTTAGTCTCAATCCCCTTCATCTCCTTCCCTTGTTTTGTGTTAACTCCAAATCCAAGAAAATGCGTTTCTAGGCCATATTCATTTGAGCAAGTGTCAAGCTAATATCGAGCAAACTTTTTGTTCAAATTTTCAGTCAAGTCAATACTAAAGTACTTGTCTGAATTAGTAGAATTTGAGATTTGAAGACTTTTTTGAAACATAATTTTGTAGTTATTTGAGTCACTTTCTAATCCGTCACAAATAGACTTTTTTATTACAATTAAAGTGTCACAAATACATACTTTTCTTACAGTATTATGGTCTAAGTTTGCCATAAAAATATGCCAACATATCATTTTTACATTAACCCCCAAGACTTTAATTTACATATATGACTAATTAAGGCACATAGGATACAAGTTGATGGTCCCAAGCCAACTTCTTTTTTGGGTACAAGTGATTTAATTAAAAAATAAATTAAAGTGCTTTTTTGCAGTGCCGAACCAAAGAGGAAATGTTGGCAGTTTTGCATAACATAGTTTTAACTAAGACTTTGTTTAGACATTGAAATGAGATCATGAAATAAGACTAGAAATTTATGAATATTAGTGAAATTATTTAAGTTAAGATATTTGATGGAATTTTAGAAAATGAGATAGAAAAAATTGAATAAAAATATTATAAAGTTAATTATGTTAGATTAAAAATTTTTTATTTGAGAAAATAAATTTTTTTTGTGTATTTTGTTTGTAATTTTAGAAAAGTTTTCATAATTAAATAATGATTAGATGAAAAATTTAAAGATTTTTATAAAACTAAAAATGAAACTACTACTATTGTAAGAGAAATAGAAAAGAAACTCTTAAGAACTGAAACTTTTTTCGTTCTATAAATTTTTCTTATGAATTTCACTAATGAAACTCATATTTATAGGCGTTGAAATTACTATGCAAGTTACTGTGCAAGATTTAAAATAATGGTGGTGGGGTCATTCACAAAAATAATTAAGGGGGCGGTGGCTGCCCCCAATAATCCATAACACTCCCATTTGAATGACCACTCATAAAAAATCTGTCTCGTTAGAACCTTGCCTAGGTAAAATCTAGTGGGAAGAAAAATCAATGGCGAAAGAAAAAGAGTACAATCTTCTTATATATCCACAAGTACTTTAAGATTGTCTCATTAAAATCTTGTAAAGGAAAACTCAGTGGGACAAAACCTTAGCAAAGGAAAAATAGTACAGTCAGCACAAGTCTTCAGGACATTTACTCCCCCTGAAAAGTGCATGACAATAGATATTTCAGTTTTCGCATTCCAATGTTATGCACAATCTTCTTGAATGTCGCAGTTGGTAATGCCTTTGTGAATAAATCTGCCAGATTATCACTAGATCGTATTTGCTTAACATCAATTTCACATTTCTCTTGAAATTAATGAGTATAAAAGAATTTAGGTGAAATATATTTGGTTCTGTCACATTTGATATATCCTCCTCTGATTTGAGTGATACAAGCAGTATTATATTCATATAAAATTGTTGAGGTATCATTAATCATTGGAAGATCACACTTTTTTTAGATATGTTTGATCACTAATCTTAGCCAAATACACTCTCGACTTGCTTCATAAATTGCAATGATCTCTGAGTGATTTGAAGAAGTAGCAGATAGTGTCTGCTTAACAGATCTCTATGATATGACAGTATCTCCATAAGTAAATAAATATCCAGTTTGAGATCTACCTCTGTGTGGGTCTGAAAGATAACATGCATCTGCATATCCAATCAATTGTGGACTTGATCCACGTTGATAAAATAATCATATATAAACCGTACCATGAAGGTAACGAAGGACATGTTTAATGCCATTCCAATACCTTCGAGCTGGTACAAAACTATATCTTGCAAGCAGATTAACTAAGAATGTAATATCTGGTCGAGTGCAATTTGTAAGATACATTAAAACTCCAATTGTACTGAGATATGGTACTTTAGGACCAATAATTTCCTTATCGTCATCACAAGGATGGAATAGATCATTCTTCACATCAAGTGTTCGAACAATCATTGGAGTACTCAGGGGATGAGCTTTGTCCATATAAAAATGTTTCAAGATTTTCTCTGTATACATGGACTGATGAATAAAAATTTCATTTGGCAAGTGCTCGAGCTGTAGGTCGAGATAAAGTTTTGTTTTGCCGAAATTTTTTATTTCAAATTCATTCTTTAAATATGTAGCGGTTCTTGAGATCTTTTCAGGAATTTTCATAATATTTAAATCATCAACATAAACTGCAATAATGACAAATCCGAATTCTGATTTCTTAATAAAAACACATGGGCATATAAGATTATTCTCAAATTCTTCTTTCAATAGATATTCGCTTAGGTGATTATACCACATGCGTCCGGATTGCTTTAACCCATATAAAGATCTTTATAGTCTGATAGAGTACATATTTCTACACTTACTTGTAGATGCTTCAGGCATTTTATATCCTTCAAGGATTTTCATATATATGTCATGGTCTAAGGATCTATATAAATATGCAGTGACCACATCCATCAACTGCATTTCTAATCATTTTGTAACAACCAGACTAATCAAAAATCTAAATATGATTGCATCCATAACGGAAAAATATGTTTTTTCATAATTAATCTCGAGTTTTTGCAAGAAACCTTGTGCGATAAGCCGTGCTTTGTACTGCACAATTTTATTTTTCTCATTACGTTTTCGTACAAATACCCACTTATATCCAACAGGCATTACACATTTTGGTGTTTGGACAACAGGTCTAAATACTTCTCGCTTTGCTAGCGAATTTAATTCAGCTTCAATGGCTGCTTTCCATTTTGGCCAATTATTTCTACGTCGATATTCTTCGATGGTTCTTGGCTTACTTTCTTCATTAGTTCTGGTAATGTCAATGGCCATTTTATATGAAAATATGTTATTGACAACAGTTTTATTTCTATCTATAATTTTTTCACTACTTATAAAATGTATTGAGATTTCATTGTTTCTCTCCAGGGAAAAATATTTCATGAAACACCTCTTTAGGAGTTTTCTATTAAGGAGTTATCTCGTCTAGATGTTTGTACTCTTCAGGAGTTACACTATTCAGGAGTTATCTCTTCACGAGGTTTTCTCTCTAGGAATTTCCTTTTCTGTACAGAAAGTTTGGATAAATCTTATTGCTTGTTTGTTTTGTGGATACGGTCTCTACAGGAGTACCAATTTCTTTTCTTTTATACCAATAAGTCTTCAACACTTCAAGTATGTCTTAGACTTATCTATTGCTGTTTTAATAACTTGTCCTTCAGGGATTTCAATTCTTGCTTAAGCATTGACAACAGTAATATATGATTTTACAACACATTTAGTGTCAATAAATACATCCAGTAATTGATTTGTAACACTTTGCAAATAGGTAATCTTCTGAACTTCTGATTCACATTCATTTGTAAGAGGATCAAATTTAGACAAGATTTTATTATTTCAAGTAATTTCTTGTCGTGCTTCAGGCACCGATATTTCATTATTTCAAAACTTGATAAAATATTAATAAGTTTATATATAAAAGCTTAGTATAAGTGAATCAAGTGCTTGGTCGTACAACAGGTACGTGACCAATGTTCAGTCATATCACATCTATGACAAACATCTTCATCTTTCTATGAAAAATTATTCTGAGAGCCTTTACCCTTATCTGAATTGGATTACTTCTGGTGATACGGTATATTATTATTATCTTTAGTCTTGTCGCTTTTGGAACTAACACTTCTATAATTTTTCTAGCACGTCTATGCCCTTGGTTCCTTTGAAAGGATGCACCATTCACTTCTGGGAATGGTGTAAATCCAATATCATTAATAAGACGTAATTGATAATTTATTAACAAAAATTCATTATTTAGCTCAATTACTAGAAGACAAAATAAAAGTTCAGAATATTTGTTGAACTTTCACTCTCGATACTGCTACTACAGAAGCATATTCGAGGTATGAAAAATAGTATATGTTTTATTTAACATATCATCATCAATGACCTTCTTACTGCATAATTTTAATATTGAGTTTATTTTAAAGAGTGCAGAATATTTAATACCACTCTTAAAATCTTGCAACTTCAGATGCAATAAGTCATAATAAATTTTTGGGAGGATTACATCTTTTGGTACTCATATCTCTTCCTTAAATTATTTCACAACTTTTTTCCAGAAATGTTAATAGTAATAAATCTCAATATTTGACATTATATATATATAAATCACAAAAATAAATCTATGGATTTAAGAAATATATTCACATAATCATAAGAATAAAAGTAGAATTTTATTAAGTAATATTCAGTAATATTACCTTTAATATTTATCTCGATTACTGCAAATAATAGATTAAAAAACTTACTTGAAGTAGAAGACCACTAACTTCAGTATCGATAGAACCTCATGCTGATAACGTGTTATAAAACTAAACAGAAAACTACTACGATTGTAAGAGAAACATAAAAGAAATTCTTAAAAACTGAAAATTTCTTCGTTATATAAATTCTTCTCATGAATTTCAGAACGAATAAAACTCATATTTATAGGCGTTGAAATTACTATATAAGTTACTGTGCAAGATTTAAAATAATGGTGATGGAGTCATTCACAAAAATAATTATAGGGGACGAGAGTTACCTCCAATAATTAATAACAGATTTCAAATTTAGAAGTTTTTGTATTTATTGTCTGTTAGAATATTGAGGTAAGATAAGATAGACTATCTTGCTATCTAAACCAAAATCTTTTAAGTGAAGTAATAATCCAATATTTGAGCCTTGAGGTGCGCTTGATCAATAAGTGGTCTCAGGGAATATGTTCAATTACTAAAGCTCGGACAACATAACACATTTTCCTTCCATCCATTATTGATATCTATACCAAGTGTTTTGATGCAGGCAGGTGATATTTACACTATATATATATATATATATATATATTGAAACTCAAGAAAAGCTTTAAAATCTTCCAAGGCCGTGTTCATGGCATTCGTGCCTTGTACTTCACCCCACAGGCATGGCTTTTTAGGCCTTTATAGATGTACTTTTGAACTTTATAGCTAGTCTTCTTGTACTTGATTCGGACTTCTGTGAAAAATCGAATCTCCTTGATAGCAGCTTTTTCAGGGTTGGTCTTGGACTTTTATAAAGACAGCATTCTGACAATATATGTCCTGTATTTTTACATTGAAACCTATTCTGCAGAACCATTGCATAACCTGATAATTGTGTTTCTCACTGATTGCCTTCTCATGTACACACGAGATCACTCGGGCCTCATGCTTATAAGATGATCATTTTTTTTTTTAAAACTTATGGCTCTCCCTTGTTTCACATTTTTTATATATGCATGAGGTGTCAAACCACCCGGCTCCCAAGCTCCAAAAAATTAAAATTATTTATTATATTTTATATAAAAATTAAAAAAAAATATAATAATAAGATGAAATAATCAATGGGTTAAAAGTGCTTTTCAATCCATACGGTCCTTAATTTGTTTACTTTATCATGATAAGAAGTTTCAGCAGAATACAGTACAAGCTAGCTGGAGGCTAAACACAACCAACATTAATTGGAGTAGTACTTGTGTTAATTTGCAAGTCTACTTAGTTCTGAAAAGGTATCATGCATGGAAAGATGTTGAGCTTTTTCTTCATAAATCCAAAACCATAAAGCATCATCCTTGCAGTTTCATCTAAGTATAAAGCCTAAACCCTAGCTAGACTGAAAAATGCATTAAAAAAAAAAGACTGAAAAATGGAACAGTTTTGGTCAATTGAAATTGCATGGATCATAGCGATTAGAAAGAAAAAAGGGGGGTGGGGGTGGTGGTGGTTATGATCATTCTTCCCCATAATAAGTGTGGGTAAGAATCATGTTTTTTCGTACGTCTTCTGATCATAAAGATTACTTTCATCTATGTCATGATAGAGTAGTACTACATGAGCTTGACTGGAGAGCTCATGAGGGGTCTCTTAAATAATAATTGCCTCTAAATCAGGAAATACTTCCTTCACTCATCTCTTGTTTGAGTCTGGAAAAGGATGCCAATATTGTAGTTTTTAATCCTTTTTCTCTATCAAGAGCTGACCCACGCTGATGCATCGATATTGGGCGAGTTGTCTAGCGAGTGCATGCGTCCTTTGAGACCAACCAAACTAGCAGAGAAAAACATAAATTTCCAAGAGATATAGTCATTTAACAGCATGTTTAAGGCTCCAATTAATACGCCACCTAAATTAATTATTTCACAAAGTATCATATAGAGCAGCACTTGAATATTGCTTACACAAAGATGGTGTTCTAGGCAACAAATTTGCGCAGATTTTAGGCCATTAAATGATTCACATAATTCCTACAAAATCTTAAACGCGGCTTAGATATAACTTCAGTCCTACCCTGATTATCCAATTACATGAGGCAGAAATCACTAGTTTTGCCAAGCATAAAGAGGGTAGGTTTATTCATGTAAATTAATGAGCCTCCACTTCGATCCTGCCCACCATCTCATGCACAGCAGCTGCAATCTCATTAACTGAGGTTAGCTGAGAATCATCTTCAACCTGTGCCAAATAAAGCTGATTTTTAGATTTTCAACAAAACTAATATAAAGGAATTCAAGTTCGATAACTCTTCTGTTCTTTTTATTCCTTTTCTTTTTTCTGGTTTGATCAACTGACCTTGACGCTGAAAGAGGAGAGAACCATATTTTCAACGGTTGTGACATTAAGGTGAAGAACGACGAGGTGCATGGAGTGCAACTGGGACACCATTTTCAAGAGCTGTTTCGGATATTTTCTTGATAGAACTTTGATATTGGCATGGCGTTCAACCATCGTTACTTCAATGTCTGCAATGGCCGACCTCTTCTCGCCCATTAATGACTCAGTGGCCGATTTAGTGCAACAGGTCGTGTATTGAGGGAAGGTAAAGAAATCGGAGAAGAGATCAGAGGACAAATTAGTACTGCTTTCCGGCCGTTGCTTGATTCTCTTCTGGGCTTGCAGGGACTGGAGGAGATGCTCAAGCTCCTTCACAAAATTAAGTGCTCCCCCGATGATTGATGCTTGGTCTCCCTGTTCAAATGATGATCATGTGCTAGATCAGACTAATTAATGATTAAAGACAAACGTTTTGATCTTAAGTTTTCTTATTCTTTTTCGAATTAATGCCTTTTTTCTAGATCTTTAAACAACAAAAAACAACATGATTATTGATATATAAAAACTGACATAAATATTAGTTATATACTGGAATATTAGATGGAAGTAATTTATATATACCCTTTGAACATGAGAAGCAGGCATCATAGACCTAAGCACGGAAAGATAGTCGTTCATTTGCCTTCTCCTATTGCGTTCAACAGCAATGTGGGTCATTCTCTGATTCTCCAATTCTTCCTCGTTCTTGGCGCTTCTGGTGCGTTGTCTTTTTCTCCTGCCGGTTATCGCTGCCGGAGCAACTTCCACTGAATAAGGCTCATGTCTTTGTGCCAACAATCCATCCCTGGCGCGATTCTCCGGCCGGTTGGAACTACTGTTTGTATCTCGCTCCTTCACACCTTGCACCACAGAATTACAAGGTGACGAAGATTCCTGCAGCAGGTTTTCATTCAAATATCCTTGCCCTAAATTATTGCAGATCAGTGTTTCAAAGCAGACTTTCTCGTTTTGATCAAGATCAAAATAGTAGGATCCCCAAGGTTGACCGCCTCCTAATACAGAAGTATCAGTACTGCAGCCATAATTTAACGAATCCTGTTTGAACACCACAGCCTCCAAAGCCATTAATTCTACAGGAGCTAGCACACAGATACAAGTGCTGATATTGAAAAGAAATAAACCGAGAGAGTTTTTCAAAACTCATGAACAGAAATTGGTCAGAGAGAGTACTGATAATTAAGCTAGCTAGCTAGAAGCTGTGTTTTAACCCATTAAATCCCAAATAACAACAGATATCTGAGAGAAAACAGAGAAGTTTTTGGTCCCCAATACTTTGAAGCTTGATCTCCTTTCACTTCTAATTAGACCTAAACCTAGTATAATAATATATACACCAATAAAAGACCCAATTGCACCAGCCACATATATTTGGCCATCAAGTTGCATAGGATGTTTGTGTGCGTGAGTGAGAGAAAGAGTGATGCGCCTTTGTTCCTATTATATAATCATAAGAAGACAATGAGTCTGTGTTGTGTCCACATGTGATCGTGTAAAGCACGCATTCGTGGCTAAAAAAAAGCTGTGCCAAGATGACTATATTGCACTTTTTTTTTTCATATGTGCACAAAAATTATGCCAATACAAGTTTTGGGTACAAATTAAACAGCTTATAATTGAGAGCTAACTGTTAAAAATGTCACACAACCCTACGCGCTTGTGACTTGTGAATTCTAGTGATGATTCCTTCCTCGGTCTCAAAAAAAAAAAAAAAAACGCACGTTTACAAAGATCATCGTTATTCATTTGGTCATAATGATATAGGACTCTTAGGAAGACACAGTGTGTCTTCGTTTGTTTGTCTGTATGCTAGAGAGAGAGAGAAAGAGATCAGGGAGAGGGAGAGAGAGAGAGAGAGAGAGAGAGAGAGGAGCAGGACTGCAGAAATCAGCAGGGAAATCCATGTGAGTGACCATACAACAATGGGAGGCAGATTCTGCAATCATGAAAGTCACTGATCATCTCTTTCCGATGGCAGACTGAAAATATAGCATTCCTTTTCTGATCATCTGCGTTCAACATGGCCCAAAACATCTTCATTTTTATTTTATCAATTTTATTATACTTGCTAGCTTTCAAGGGCGCTAACCTCCATTTGGATAAAAAAAAAAAAAAAAAACATTCCTTTATCTGTCTGTGTATAATTGTCTTTGAAATTTGAAAGGTGAATCCTAGGAAAAAAATAAATTAATAAATTAAAACAGCGAATAGCATTTATTTTAGATGGGAGATCGATTGATATATTTTGTTTTAATTTTGGCCTCCCGGGCCATCTTTGTAACCACATTCATATGCATATATATATATATATATATATGTATATATATACACCTTGCACACTCACGAAAGTAGTGCAACTATCATTTATATATAAAAAAAAATAATAGTTGCAAATGATATATGCAGTCGTGAGTCTACAAGCGCAGTATGGTCGCTTTAAAAAGATACGGAAATGCAAAACTCAAATAAAAAAAAATTAATGTTTTAATAAATAGACCCAACCCATTAATTTTTTTCAAAATGGCTACACAATGCTTGTGCACTCTCCGACTATATGTATAGTATTAGTAGTCATATATATATATACATACATATACATTAGCATACATATAATAAGCATGCCTGTCACTTTAACTAAATGATCGGTTATTACATATGCATGATCTGTTATTTTCCGTTATTAATTATCTGCTCCTTATACAGTGTTTGCATGTACTTCTTCATTTGGATGTGAATATATAGTTATAAACTTATTCGATATTGGGTACTGGACAGACAAAATGCTGGAAAAAGTTAGTGGAAAAAATGATTCTATTAGTTTGCCAGTTGATGCATATTGTCAGTACGTAATTGACGCCGGACAGAATAACGATTATTCTACAGGCTAGTTTCAACAGATAAATTCACAGGAAAGAACACGAGAAATTCGCCCAAAATACAGAGAATACGTCTCTGAGAAAAAAACTGAATATTATCAAATGAAAGAATGTCGAAAATCAGTCCACAAGCCGGACTATATAGTTAAAATTCGTCTGTAACCAAATTTTACTAAAAATGGCAAAATCTAGAAAATAACGTAAAGTTCAAATTTAAATTAAAATAAGCAATCTGAGAAAAATCCGGAACAAATCGGATTTAAAATGACTTCATAACAAACATACGAAATATTACCAAAAATAGTAAAAAATAACTAAAAATGACAATTCGGAAGGGAAAACAGCGGAATTCGAGGTCGAAAAAAAGGCACATGGAGCCATGCTCGATGTGGACAGCGTACGCGTCGAAAAGAGCTTTCCGAATTGGAGTCTTATGCGCGATTCTGACACCCGTGCCAAAGTTATGGCCAAAAGACTGAAACGCACCTAAAACTCTCTCAATTAGAAAGAGATTACGATCACTTCCGACCTTTACGCTGATCTGCCAATTCATGGTACCTCAGCGCCATCAACGTACAATCAGACAGCTCAACATCATCTGTCTCGGATCCCGCTACATCAGTAATTCATACTAAAATCAAATTATTATATATGAACATGCGTTTTACAATGTGAGATCTATATATATAAATATACATATGTATATATATATATATTTGTTTATGTGTGTGTATAAACATATATATATATATATATATATGATTCAGTACATCATGAGGTTGTACGTTTTCATGAAATGATTCTTCAAGGGAAAATACTGTGGAGAAACCAATTGTTATTGGGTATAGGAGACGAATTTCGGGGATCTAGATGTTCTTCTTGTTCATAGGACAAGGAATAATCACATGATCATGATATGAAGATCATGGGATTATTCCGATCGAGACAGTTAAAAAAAAAACGTTTCCAAGTTGATGATCATCATGTTATATTGCATGTTTCCACAATCATGTTGTGCATGTTTCCAAGATTTTGTTTGCTAGGAAATTGCTAATTATTAGGCTGTTTTTTATTGGAATATTCTGTCATTGAAAAACCATAGACAGCGGCCCTTAGATTCTGGGTACGTACAGATATTCGATCGCATATATTAATGTCTTTTTTCTAGCTAACTTTCCTTTTTCCTTTTTTATTTTGTAATTGGTGATATATACCTGATAATGCAACGATCTGAAAACATTCTTGGACGGGTACAATATATCCAATATTCATTTCGTATTTTCTTACTGGAAAAAGGCCATAATCATTATAAGAAGAAAGAATATATATGATAAATTATTCATAAGAAAAAAAAGACTATTTACAACGAGAAAGAACTCATTTTAATAAAGAAAAACCATCATTTCGTATCAACTAACTGACCAGTACTCCAAATAAATGTTTTTCTTCATGTAGTGACTACCAACCTGCACATGTACACACGAATGCGCAAATTAAAGATCCAATCATCTAAAATTCCTAAAAGTCCCGAAAATATAGAGATTAAGGCCAGCTATGGTCCCTTAACATAGACTAATAATTCTTCTTGCAATCCATATTTATGGACTGTATTACAAGTTTGAGTGAAACGCTCCAATTTTATGTATAAAATAAAATGAGTTTTTCAGATCTTCAATATAGAATACTAATTCTTTCTTGTGATGCTGATTTTTTTTTTATTATTATGTTTCGATGGTTTTTTACTAATAGAATAACGATTATTCTGTAGACTAATTCTAACAGATAAATCACAGGGAAGAACATGACAAAAAAAATTGTTTGAAACACAAAGAAAATGTCTCTGAGGTTCAATTGGATATTATGAAATCAAGTAACGATGAAAATCAGTTCACAAGTCGAACTATATAGTCAAAAAATTGTCTGCATTGAAATTTTGTCAAAAAATACGAAATAAAATAAGTAATTTGTCAAAAATTTGGTCTAAATAGGGTTCAGAATCACTTCATAATTGACAAACGAAATATTATCAAAAATGGCAAAAACAAAAACCTTAAAAATAAGCATTCGAGAAAGAAAATAGTGAAATTTGAGATCGAAAAAGACGTAAACTGAGAATAACTTAGTGGTCACGATGTGGGCGCCAAAAAAAGTTTTCTGAATTTAGGATTCTAATACCCATAGCCAAAGTTATGGCCAAAATACTAAACCGTCTCAATTAGAAAAATATCATGATCATTTCTCGCCTTTGTGCTGATATGCCAACTCATGATACCTCAACGCTATCAATGTGCAATCTGACAACTCAACCTCATCATCTGACTTTGATCCTCCTGCATCAATATTAAGCTATAATGTGAAGGCAATTAATACTGCTTAATTTCATGAAGCAATAGTGAGACAATCACACATGAAGTATATATATTTAGCGCATCAATGTATACTCGAATTTCAAATTTATACAAAATTAAAAGTATATAACTGATCTTTGATGATATCATATAAATAAATAGCCACCGATATATTACCAAAAGTCGATAATGCCTTCAATGAGAATTAATTATTACAAGATTACTGTACATGCATGCTTTCCTTTCCATTGAAAGTTATGTTGATAAATAAAAGAGAAGTGCTACATTAGTCAAAAAGAGATCACATAAAAATGAACTCACAAATTGATATGAGTACTTTATATGAGGTGTTAAATCTATTTTATATATTCTAACATACTAAATCAAATCATGCCAGTTTATAAATTTATTTTATAGAATTTCTTTGTAACTAACATTTTTCATAAGTTAAATAGTGTCCAGTACAAGCTAATTAATCTTTTGATGTATGTATGTATGTATATATATAATTCATCATTGTTTTGATATGACATATAGCAAAATTCTACTTATCATTCCATATCATACATGTACATAATTTTTTATTTTCTTATTTTTTTCTCTTGCCTGGCAAATGTATGTATATAGATGACGAGTAAAAAAATTCAATTAGTTTTAAAAAAATGTATAGTGTGTGGCTGAGGATGATAAGTAACAAAGCTATAATAAATATACCCTAGCTAGTGATTGGATTTTCTTTTTGGGAGAAAGAACGTCATTGGGGCCACGTGTTTGATGTTTTTTCCATCCTATAAGAGAGTTAATCTACTCTATTATTTAAAATACATCACCAAAATTTATTTATTTTTATTTTACATGCTATTTTTTACAATATATCATCTATCAACTTATCCATTTTTTCTCTCTATATATCATTTAAATATTCTTTTTTATTCATTTAAATATTTATTTAAAATTGTGAAACTTCCCAGCTTCGTCTTCACCATTCTCTCTCGCCAGACCCTAGCTTAAAATTGTTTCAAACAAACTTCGTCTTCCTAGCTTTTGAGAATATATATGTAACTCTTCAAACAACATTTCACTATGTAGGAATGGAAGGGTCAAGACAATGTAGTATCTCCATCCATGTCTATTTGCTGACAGAAAGGTCATAAAGATATGCAAGAAAACACGCAAAAACGTGCGACAACAGTATGCAACCCTTCCATTCCAGCACAAGGAAACTCTATGACGACCAAAGCTTGGTTTTTCTACTTGCGTGCGAACGGCAAGTACAGTATGGAGGAAAGATAAATGAATATAATAATTTTACAAAGATGAACAGTATTCCGCTGCATGTAGTGGGATCACGGTAGCAAAATGTAAATATTTTGTAAATACGCAATCCAATCAAGCTTGTTTTTAGAGTATGGCATTGTATTTGAAAGGAAAATGTAAACTAAAAGAGCCATTGGGGGAGTGCTCTAATAACCTCAGGATAGTTTGCAGTTTGAAATATTTAGAAAGTTAATTTTGAGAGTTGTTTGAGTTCAAGTTGATATTTGATAAACCTAATAATTGGATACATTTAACCTTTTAGTTCCCATAGAGCCGAAACCAATGTAGGATAATTAAGTACTAAATTAATACGAGTCCTATATATCATGTACGTACTTGCCTTAACAATTCTTGACGTTTCTTAATTTACACACATACATAAAAAAAATTATATTTACAATTATAAAGTGCGTAAGAATCGTAAATTTTTTGTTTTTAAAAAAATGAGTAAATAGGAACTTACATAAAATAAAAAATAATTAATAATAATCTAACTCTTTTTGATTGTGTGGCGCTTGTGTAGTCCCATAGAACCTACATGTTGGTTATTGTATATATGGCCCATGCATGAGATCATGGGCATTCCCTAAGCACAATGTCGAATAGAAGTTAGGTAAATACCAAACATGGGGTACTGGCCGTTGATCTACAGTATATATATTTCAAAACTTCAGGGCGGATTTAAGTTTCCGAGCTATACAAGTGCGTGATTAGAATTGGGATGAGATTTCTAACGTCATGGATTCAGCTAGTTCGGAATTGGAACGAATGTCATGAAAACATATTTTTTAAAGGGCTGGTTTGGTTTTGGGAAGACTTTCCAATAGAAAGGACTCGGCGCAGAAAGATAATGATCCATTGGGGGAAGAAAAAAAAAAAAAAAACCAACCAAAATGATGTACACATAAACCTTAATATTCCCAGTAAAAAACAAATTTGCTACTCGTAAAAAGTTGAAGTTAGTATGAAACGCATAGAGTTAGCTCAATCACGCAGAATGTTTTACTGTACCTAATAGAGCAAACAGTGTCATTTCTTTGTTGGGTTGAAGCTCAGCCTTCATCCGTGATGAGTCACAAAGAAAGAGAATATATATATATTTATGAGAAATGATACATATATATATATATATAAATTAATAATAATTTATAAAAATACTCTTATTTTTATATTTATATTATATAAATTATTATATAAAATAACGTGTGGCTATCATTTTTTTATATATTAAGAGTGGTGTGATGAGAACTGAAACACAGGTACGTAGATATCGAGGGAGAAATGCCCTTGGCCTTTGATCATCGAATTCCGACAATTATGCAACTGTTGTCTACGTCAAGGAACATCTCTTTTTGGTTGCTTAATACTGTCCTGTTTTATAATTTTCGGCCACTTGTTTCAACCCCATCTCAAAAACTCCTTCCAATTTTGTTCTCTCCATTGATCCGCTATCTTCGGTGGATGGAAACTATTATATATTTAGAAAAATAAAATAAAAACCTGTTTTTCAATTTTTCATTTAAAATTTACCGTTTGATCCTCTCAATATGTACAGCTTAACTATTAGATCCTGCATGAATTTTATAAAACTTCCAAGTACTTTTGAAGAAAAATAATATTAGATCAAATTTAATATGATGGAGAGAAATATATGCATGGATTTGCCATCTCTCTGCATCCTTTAAACGTCCTTCCTGGCGGGCATATATATATATATATATATATATATATGAGCTTGTTTTCGACTTTTTAACTTTTGGCCAGTGGTTTGTTTTTGTTCCCTTGGACAGGCATCTAGCTAGTACGTACTGAGGCTGGCCTTAAAATTATGATGCTTTCACCTTCATCCCGTATACTATACGTACTCCAAAAACACGAACGTTATTAGCTGCAGCTAGCTAGACTAGTACTAGTCATAGACGTCGTCGGTCGTTCAATAATGGCTGAAACTTTACCATGCATGTGGGCCTGTGGCCATCAACTTTTTATGGCATCTTGTGGTTGGGTTTCTTTGCACTCCAATAAACTTTTTTAATTAAAAAATTAAATATATTTTGTCTGCATATTATCTTTTATTGTTTTTATAAAAAAAATGAATTATTAAAAACTATAAAATAAATTATACTTACGAAGATACAAAATGATACCACCACGAAGTCCCATATCATTCCTAATAATATTATTCCAAGCCACAATCCTATTCATTTGATGGCAATTCATATATATAATTTCCAGTATTAATTCTTTAAAAATATGTGCATATATATATATATATATATAACGGGTTATCTCATCATCATGTACAACTTGCGAAATACGCCAAATCAGGATTGCCAGATGATAGAGGAAAATACGTCTATGCATGCAGTTAAGATTTATTTTTTAACAACTTAGTGCATGCATGTATCATGTAGGTATAGAACTCAAGTCAAATTGCCATGAACCAATTGCCATCAACGCTCAAAAATTCTTGGATTTGTTAGTAACGGGGCTGCTGGAGGGTGGGGGTCGGGGTGGGTATGCATTGGGCACCAACTCCTCCTCTCCCCCCCTCCCTTCTCTCCTCCCTCTTCTCTCATTCCTCTTTTCCTCTTTTCTCAATTTCTTTATTTTTTCTTCATTTTTTCTTGTTTTCTTTTGCTTTTCATTTTCGTTTTGGATTTACGGTTTCTTTCATCCCTCTTCTCTCCCCTTTTGTTTCTTCTTTGTTTTTCATTTTGTTTCTTGCATTTTGTTTTTGACAAATACACCGTTGGAGGTCCAGGAGGTAGCGACTTTCGATTATTCGAAACCAGCCGTGGTCCAGATTCTCTCTGCACGCGCCCTTCTGCTAGATTCACAGTGCGCCGATCCCTCAACAAGGACGGACCTGCTCCGAATGAAGCGGCGCTTTAGATACACGTGCACTCCTAACCTCTGGCTTTTTGCCACGTGCCTTCTCAGATGGTAGTTTTTCAGTGACCATGCGCTGTGGCAATGGAACAAGGACCTTCGACCGTTTCGACCTTGACTACCCACCACCTTCAGAGGCGGCGCGTGGATTCCATGCGCCAATCCACGCGCCACCCTCAACTACTGTGTCCTGTACTTTTTCAGATTCTTCCAAGATTGAAAATCAGGATTTTGTATTTCAATTTTTGCATTTGCTTTTATTTTCTGTTTTGTAGTTTTGTTTAATAAAAACAAAAAATATTGTCTCTAGGGACTTTGGCTCATAGAGTGTTTTTTTCTTAGACTTATGTTTGAAGGAGTTTTTTCATGTTTCGTCGTAGCACAAGATGGAGTTTGTTTTGATTTGTTTGTTAACTTTGACTTGAATAGAGTTGGACTATCTCTCAGATCATTGATCTGAAGAGGGCTATAGTCCAGGGCTAGACTATGTCAATCACTTTTATAAGTGATTGAGAAGTTACAGATCTTCGTTTTGTTGGCTTGTAATGTATATTTTAAATTCAGTTGTAATGTTCATCCTTTAATAAATGCAGATTGCCTTCTTTTTCAAAAAGAAAAAAAAAAGTCCAATTGTCACAGCACGCATGAATGCAAATATAGATAGTACGGAGCTGCGGGATCATATATATTCTATACATTATATTTTCATTTTATTTTAATTCTATTAATTAAGATTTGATATATTTATTAGTATTAAATGATAAAAAAATATATAATAAATAATCATTCAATAATAAAAAATATGTCATATTTTTTTTAATAAGATGAAAAAAAATAAAAATATAAAATATAGAATTCTTATGTATATATATACATATTACTAAAAGTTAAAAACGGGAAAAGCCTAGCTAGCTAGCAATATTGCCAAACGCTAAATACGTACAGTACCTGTAGCATCCTTATTATTTATTAAGCATAAAGACACTACAAGATTTTCGGGTTTTTTCTAGGAAGGATTCTGGTGGCTAAAAATATAGTTTTTGTGGGAAGTAGTTTTTTGCCACAAATTCACTCCGTGGGACGTTTGTGGCATAAAACTCGCAATAAAAAGTATTTTTCCTCACGAAAGTTTAAACTCGTGGGAAAAAGTAGTTTTTCCCACGAGACCATTTGTAGATAAAGCATAAATACTCATGGCAAAAAGTTCTACAATAAGTATAATTCTTGTGGTATTTAGTACTATTTGCCATGAATGCTATTTGAAAATACTTATTTAGGAAGAATTCTTGTCATGGAAAATAATCATTTCCTGCAAAAAAAAAAAAAAGAAATTGCCATGAGTTCCATTCATGACAAATGCTAAAAGATTTTAGAAAAAAAAAATTCAAACAAAAAAATGAAACTAAATCAAAGTTAGCATAATGTGAATGAAACTAAACCAAAGTTGTAACTTATAAAGATGGATTTCCACATAATGTGGTGGATCCTGGCCAGGAAAAGAGGAAAGAGCTTATGATTTCAAATGAAAATTGAAACATGTGAAAATTATGGCATGTGGAGATTGTACCAGCTCTGAGTGCAGGGCGCATATTCGGTTCCCAATTTTGCAAGGCCCTACCGATCCCCAATTGAATTGCTCCAACTTGGCCTTCAATCAAGTCCATCTAAGTTCTTCCGTATTCAGAAATGATTAAGGTAAGATGGCAAGTGACAAGTTCAAGCAAGATTAAAGGTAAAATTTCGACACATATTGTAATATGGGATTGAATGCACATGACATAACCATTTACATTTCATACAAAAGCAAAGATGCTATATTAAAACTCTAATATCAAATAAATAATATCCAATAAAGTTCTCACAAAAGTGGTTAATATTTTGACCTTAAAACCAATAGCATAACAAGCATCCTGAGACAGAAGAAGGAACACAATGGGAAGTGGGGATGGGATTGGATGGGTAGTGATCTGTTTCAAGACAACCAAGAAAGTCTTGCCAGGAAGAGTAAATGAGAATGTAAAGATGGATTAGTGAATAAAATTTAACCAAAAAAGACCCATATAGCATGCAAATGTGCATATAATTATCCAGTACAGCAGGACATGTATCTGTGGTCCCTAACAGAAACTTGGCTTTTCTGCAAGTTCTATTGTAATTTGAGATGAAAACTCCCATGAAGCTGATCAAGCATGGCTTATAGTTAACAAGACCACAAAACTTTATAAGTCACAATTCATGGCTTCACAAAACCACAACCAACATTCCAAATTTTTTCTTGGAAGATTTCTTTCTAGGTAGCAAACAACATTCAGCAATATTCTAATTTAACTACTTTTTTGCATCCAACTTGGCATTTGTTGGCAATGTAGGGAAAAAAAGCAAAGTTTACCCCAAGATGTTGAACAAAGACACAGAAAAAACTTACAACAAAATCATTTACCAAGCTATTCATAGACACAAAAAAAAGTTAGCATGAAACTATCAAAACGCTGCTTGAGAGATCCTAAGGACCTAAACAGAAATAAAACCATTTAATGAAGTGCTGGAAATAATGAGTATATGTAAATTTTCAAGCTGAAAGTTAAACTAAGTATGGACGCATTTGATTAACAATGAAATAGAATAAAAAAATGCACCAGTGTCACAAAATGCAAGGGTTTATACTACTTCGTGGACCTCACACAAATTCATCAACAGAAAATTACATAAAGTATAAAACAAAACACTTTTTTCCTAGATGAATAAAGGAAGGAGAATCGCACTGCTCACAGTTAACACCAACCTTCCAAAATAAACTGAAACCAAAATATAACGAAGTAGTCAGCATCACCGTAGAAGAATTCGAAATCCTAGAGGAAAAAACTCCATTAATTTGTAGCAAAATGCACACAGTTAAAGCTAATTTAACTAAACCCTAGAGGAAAAAAGAGATGTTGTAAACACAAAGGAATTCAAAAAGAAGAAATCAAAAGAAGTAGTTAGCATCACCGCAGAAGAAGTCGAAATCGCATCCCAAACACGAAATCGGAGTGCAGAGGAGTTGGGGACTTTGGGGGTCCTTGGGAACTCGAAAATAAAGCAGAGTGGTTGGGGACTCGGCTTCAGGAACCCGAAATCGCAGTGAACAAGGTTGGGGGCTTCGAGGGGAGAGGGGGATGATCAGAGGAAGCCGACGATGGGCAGTCAATGCCGTTGACGACAAACGAAGCCCAGAGGGAAGGAGGCTTGTCTTGGGGAAGAAGGATAGGGACAGAGGGGCACTGTGGGGGGCTGGGTTCGGCGACGTGTTGGTAGTGGTTGACGGTGAGGTGTCACTGGCGCGACGACAACAGCGGCTGGGCTGTGGCTGTGATGGACGTCGCCTAGGGTTTAGAGGGAGACGGGAGTGGGTAAAATGTCGAAGTAGAGGGAACTTGTTCAAATTTAGGTAGGGATTGGATATATGCTTTTGTGATTTTATAGTAGAGTATTTGCGGCGAAATTTAGTCATGGCAATTAAGAAAACAACTTGTGGCGAAAAATAACAAACTACGAATAGAAGCTCATACGATTAATTACTATTTTTGTGGCAATTAAGACTCGTGGCAAAAGAAGTTAAACTCGTGGAAAAAAATTTTTGAACTAGGAACATTATAATTTTGATATCTTTTGTATTTCATGAAATTAATTTTTGTGGCAATGGCTTATTTTTTTGTGGCAAATTATTTTTTCTCACCGCTTTTTATCTACAACAAAAAATTCGTGGTAATAAGTAGAATATACCCACGAACATTTTTGGTGTCAATAAGTCACTTTTTGCCATGAACGTATATTGTAGAAAAAGAACTAGTGGCAAAAATCCAGATTTCTTGTACTAAGATCATGAATCTATCATCCTTAATTACTGGCCAGCTTGCTAGGTAATCATGATGTAAATATATATTTTTCATAAAATTCCATGCACGTCTATGCTACCTTAATACTAATTATTTTAATTTAAAATATGATTTGGACATATAATGAGTTGAGATGAAATGAATTTTGAAAGTTAAATAAAATTTTATTAAGATAATACTTTTTAATATTATTATTATTATTTTGAGATTACAAAAAATTGAATTATTTATTATCTTATATATAAGAATTAAAAAAAATTATAATAATGGGATAAGATAAATTAACAATCCAAATAAGGTCTGTTTCATATAATGCTATATATATATACATATATATATATATATATAAGATTATATGATATTTGTTTTCAATCTTATATATATATATATATATATATATATATATATATATATAGGATTTGTTTTCTTTTGATGAAAAACAAAATTACAAAAGTTTATATTAATATATAGGGTTCTTCCAAAAAAAAAAAAAAATACAAATTAACAAAAGTATAAAACTTCTATTTAGAAGAGTTGATCCTATCATGAATTAGTTGTTACAAATTTAATAAAGTGAAGTTCATGACTAGATTAATTACTAAGTTTTATATACGATCCTAAAATATTATATATGTCCCAAAAAGTGGAAATACACACATATATCTATTTTATTATAATAAATAATTATTTAACGACTACTTAACGTATTTTGTATATTAAATAATACAAATTATATAATTTTTATAATATGAAAATTATAAATTACTAATATTTTATTTGTAATAAATTATATAACATGCAAATTGTAATATAACATTATAATATTACTAAACCTGTTCCATGTTATAAATTATAATATAATATTATTTTATATAAATTATAATTTTATAATTTATATTATATATATATATATATATATATATATTAGATCGAATTTGTTTTGACCTTCATGTGGGTTGTTGTATTTGTTGGATGATTTGAAGGAATTGACAGCCATGGGCGCAGTTACTATTTCAGTTACTGTTTAATTAATTAGCGATCAAGATTTGACTCCACTCTCCCTATCTTCTGTAGTTAAGTAACTCAACGTATAATTAAGAGAAAATATTACATTTTTCCTTTAAAATGGAATGTAATCGGAATACAATATTTTCTTTAAAATGTATTCCGATTACATCCCATTTTGAAATTTTCTTTTCAATTGTTTTTACATGATTTTAAAATAGGTATTTTAAAATAATATTGTGATTTTTTTATATTTTTAAAAAACATTCTAATATATTAAAAAATTCATGTAAAATAATTTAAAAAAATTAAAAAAAAAAAATCTTAAAACGGAATGCAATCAGGATACATTTGATAGAGATAAGTAACAGTTCCCATAATTATGAGTGAGTAACTATCATATAAATATTTTAAAAAATAGTAGAGTTTATTATTAAAAAATTATATATATATATATCTTTATGTGACTCATTATTTATTTATTTTTTTAAAAATAGTTACCTGATGGTATATTCCAATTCGTAGTTGCATATATATATATATATATATATATATTTGATAGCCATGCAGCATGGCTTCCAATTAATTTGTTTCCTTTTTCTATTTTTCATGTGTATCTCGGTACAAAATAGAAAGAGAAAGCTTTAAATGGCAAAAATACTGACGAGGAGTTTCACATGCAGTAGGATTTGTATTATAAAAAAATTATTTATTTGCAGTCCATTAATTTTTTAAAAAATAATTATTTATAATTAAAATTAATTATAAAAAATTATTGCAATTAAAAAACTACAAATACTTAGTTCTTTTTATAGTGTTAAGGGTGCGAGGAGAATGAATGATCTTTGGCAAAAAAAATGGATCAATGGCTTAATTTGGTGAAAAGAATATAAGTAGGCCGTACTTCCAACAATGGAGATGTGACCAATGCCGGAGAAGTGACAGAACCAGAATTACTTTCTATTTGGAAAGACGAAATTATAATTTTATGCATGGTAATCGAATACTTTTTAAAATAGAACAAGCGAGAGTTCTCATTCGTCAGATCGTTATAGGAGGATTTGATATTACGAAGAAATTTATGAACTTAATATATTTTATATAACTTTTTAGATAAAAGAAGTCAGTATATTATTTATAAATATATATAAAATTTTATTCATAAATAATGTAAAATTTATTTAATGATTAAAAAGTATTTTTTAATAAATTTGTATTTTTATGTTTTTAAATATTTATAACATTTAAAAAAAAAAATTACAACTCGGTGAGGATGAGAATCCTCATTAATGAGTACGGTACATAGCAACTCCCCTATCAAAATTTGCTTTTAATAGAGTAACGTGATTTTACTTTTTTTTTTTTTTTTTTCTTGGCAGAGTAACGGGATTTTAATTGTTGCTTTATTTTACATTTATTTTGTTTTATTTTTCTCAGCTATTTTACATTTAATTAGTTTGATATATTGTATTATTTGGTACTTGAATATTTGGAGAGATATATAGATGAGCTATATCTGCTTAATTTAAAGGAAACATTTACAATAAAACAAAATCCTCATTAATTTAACATAATAATACACTACTTTCGTATATGTGGACTGGGGCGGACCCAGGTAGAAGGAGCCCCCCAATTTTTTTCTAAAAATATTTTAGTTTATAAATATATATAATTTTTTTTTTTATGTAATTAAAGATTTCCTCCTAATTCATTAAAAATAAATAAATTCTCCCCCCACTCCCCAATTCTTTTTTTTTTTTTTTTGTAATGATCACTAGCAAAATTAAATGAAATCTTTAAAAAAAATTATCTAATAAGATGATTTATAAATATATATTTTTGTATATAATTTATAATGTATAATTATTATTTTTATTTATATAGTTATGTACAAAAAACATATATTATTTATAGTACTCATATATAATATACTGTATAATTTATCAATCGCCCTCTCGAATACTAATAATATTACTTAGATAATGTAATATTACTTGTATGGATCATGCAGTACTTTTATCTTATTAGATGTTTAAATTACTTATATAAACGTAAATACTAACGTCATTTAATATATAACATGATGTCTTGTGTTAAAAGCCGTCGACCAAAACCAAGTTCATGAACCGATCTTTTTAAGGAATATAGGCATATATATAGGTAAATACAAGTTTTGAACACATGAAACGATTAATGATTGATTACACTTTTAGAAGTCAATTATATATATAAAATATACACACACATTGCTAGCTAGCTAGCTGGGACAGATTATTCTAATCTTTTTTTAGCATAAATTTTTGATTAGCATTGAGGAAAGTAGATCATTTTGAAATTAATTTTATGAAAGGAACATATAATATATATAAATCAATAAAAATATCAATCGGCCAGGTTTCCACTATGATATAATATATTAATTTAGAAGACTACGATGTGTTTGTATATATGTATGTATGTATATATATATATATATACTAGGTGAAAGTAATGTGCAAAGCACATTTGCCTCATTTAATTATGTAATTATCAAGATTTATTTTATTATTAATTATATTATTAAGATTTCTTTGTTATTTTTCATACTTGTTAATTTACTTTTCATTTAAAAATTAAATATAAAACATATGATATATTAATTATATTTATTGCCTTTTTATTTTATAAAACAAAACAGATAAGCTTCAAGTTGTTATAGTCAAACCAAACAGTAGTGGCATCATGTTCTGATTGATCCTCTTGTTTCTGCATGCTTGTTTCCAACCAAACAGGGTCCTATATTCATTCGGATCTTGCAATTTCCATTGAAAAATATTAAAAGCCGATCCCATCCATTGCTTAAGTGTTGCATTTGTCCCAAAAAAGAGAAGAAAAAAACAGAACCAATAAAAAAATATGTATGCTTTATTAATCAAAACTCTACAAAATAGTAGCAATACAATGAGGAATTTCCTCTACATCAATGATAGTTTCAGAAATTTGTAATGCATCTCTTGCCACAACATGAGCTACTTGATTGGAGCCTCTCTTAACATGTGAAATAGTACTACTGCAACTGTGAAAGCGCTCTTCTAGCATCAGATTTGATCATATATACTTGAAGTATCCGATCCTTGAGTCCCATTTCTCATTGCTGTAACCACATTAAGGCATCTCCTTCCAAGACAATCCTTTGGAAACCCAACTCAATATCAAAACTTGAAGCATGATAAGCAGCCATCGCTTCAATAAGTAAAAGATCAAGGTAGAGTGGTCTCTTCAGCAAGTTAGAAAATCCATCAAGATTCTAACTCTAATCAAGTAATTATGAAAAAAAAATACTCTCATTTGTTACTGAACAAAAAGTAACTAAACAGATATGATCAGTACTACATTTGGCCACTTCCATTTTGTACAAATGTCAAGAAAATGCAGCTCTATTGATTATCTTGTTGCACTACTTCTCAAACTTGCTTTGTCATTTCTTAACATTTGTAATGAATTTACACTTGGTACTAAGCCCAAAGGGCCAAAATCCCAACAGAGTAGATTTTTAATTTATATGTTGCAAATTCTTGGGAAGCTGGCTGGCCAATGATATTTGTTATTTTCTTGGATTTTTCGATTTCTCCATAACTGGAAAAAGTTATTTAAGAATGCAACAAGGGACTTGAAATGGTTTTGATACTTTTAAATACCTTTTTTAAGCATTTTATGATATGATTCTTATTTCAAGCTAAGAATTTCAACTTTACAACGGGCAATAGTTTACACTTTACTGCTCTGATCTACAATGATCATTGATTACAGATCTACATGGCTTCGGAGTTCCAGGTACAGTAAAAATCAATCGGTGGTATTAATTCAAAAGAGTGATGAAGAAAGAGTAGAAGTATTTAAGGCTTTTAAGCTAACAATTTTGGTTCTGTTCCTTACTAACCTCCTATTATTTGTTAGCATTTTCGTGGAAAAATCCAATATAAAGATGCCTTACTTCGATTACTAATATAATATTTTTCTATTTTCCTCTATTTTCTTAGCGACCAAACATTGGAATACGCAAAGAAAAGAACAAGAAAAATGATCAAAATCTCAAAGTTTTTCTAACTTTGAATGTTACATAGAAATCAGAACTTTCAAATTCACTGAAACAAGAACTTCTTTTGCCTCATTTACTCAGCAACCAAATAAAGGATACCTCAGAGTACAAAACAAAAACCACACATAAAAATACACATTGATAATAAGAAAAAACCCTTTCAATAAATTAGTTCAAATTAAGTCCAAAACCAACAAACAAATGCAGATGAACAAAACCTAGAAAAAGTAGGAAGCCAAGGTAGAGAGAAATAGAAGAAAAGAGTACCATTGAAGTGCAGGATTTCTGGGTTTTGCAGTACCCTTCAAGTTGTTGAGCTTCCTGAGAGAAATTATGGAAGTAAGGGAACAAAATTTCAGTGTCTGCATACATTTCTCCAAGAGTCGAAACTTTAAATAAAAACAGAGTTTTTACAGAGAAGAAGATCGTTACTCTCTCCAAGAAAAACAGAGCATAAATAGAGTAACACAAAAGAAATGAACAATAAAGAAAGAGTAGCCAAAATGGTTCGGTACTTGCTTGGTTTGTTCAATGGGTGTTACCTTTTGCATGTTTCCATCTCCTTCCAGACCTCTCTCTTTGCTCCACAAAACAAAGTGTCGGTTCCCTTCTCTACTCATTACTCTAATCTTTTGAAATGAGAATACCAAACGAAAAAAAAAATCATGCCGATGAAACAAAAACAAATCCAACGATGCAAATAACAAATCTGAAGAGTGAAAATGCAAGGATAAAGAACTCACAACATATAAATCCACAGGAACAAGATGCAATGAAAACAAACCCACACTGCAAATAGCAAACTGAGAAAATCCAAAGATAGAGAACACACAACATGCAAATCTACCGAAAAAGAAAAAAAAATCATCACGCAACGAAAAAACATCTTATTTAAAAAAATGCATAAACAACGAAATGAGAACAAAAAATCCCATCGATGAAATGAAAACAAGCACAATACAACAAATAATTAAAAAGTGAAGATCAGACGCTCTTTGGAGGCCGGTGAAATTAACGCTGGCATGGATCTACTTAGCCCGCGACCAGTGCTACTGAAGTGATCGAATGGCGTCATTTTGCAGTAAGCCTCTTTTCCCCCAAATCTGCTTTCTCGCCCGAACAATTTCCTTTTCCAATCTCTTCTTCTCCGAAAATCTTTCAAGATGATTCTCATCATCTCTCACGTCGTTGCACTTAGCTGGCGATTTATCTCTCGCAAACTCTCCCTCACGTCGTTGCACTTATCCGACGATTTATCTCTCGCAGACTCTCCCTTTCTCTCTCGAAAAATTTTGGTTCCTTCCCTGTACAGCTATGATTTCGCTGGTCTCAGGTTCTTGTCGCCGTCAATTGATCTCCAAGTTTATCTCTCCTTTGTTTTTGAAATCAAAAGGTTTTCAAAGCGACGGTTACATAATGCCTCTTCGGAGCCCTAATCTCCTTTACTTCTCAGCCCGATTCAAATATTAATGGGGGCGTAAATTGCTTGATTCGAAGCGACGGTTACATAATACCTCTTCGGAAGAGTTCGCATAAATTGCTCGATTCGAAGCGACGGTTACATAATGCTCTTCGGAAGAGTTCGAATTCCAAGTTTTCAACGCCGCTTTTATTGAATAGTCTTAACTCTTAACGGAGTAATTTAACGGATAACAATTGAAATGATCAGATCCGTTAAACCAATAATTTCTGTTAGACAGACTCTTTATATATATACTAGGTGGAAGTAATGTGCAAAGCACATTTGCCTAATTTAACTTTGTAATTATCAAGATTTATTTTATTATTAATTATTTTATTATTAATTATTTTATTAAGATTTATTTGTTATTTTTCATACTTTTTAATTTACTTTTCATGTAAAAATCAAATATAAAACATATAAAACATATAATATATTAATTATATTTATTACCTCTTTATTTTATAAAACAAAACAGACAAGCTTCAAGCTGGTACAGTCAAACCAAACAATAGTGGCATCATGTTTTGATTGATCCTCTTGTTTCTGCATGCTTGTTTCCAACAAAACAAGGTGCTATATTCATTCGGATCTTGCAATTTCCATTGAAAAATATTAAAAGCCGATCTCCATCCATTGCATAAGTGTTGCATTTGTCCCAAAAAGAGAAGAAGAAAAAAAAAAACAGAACCGATAAAAAAGTATGTATGCTTTATTAATCAGAACTCTACGAAATAGTAGCAATACAATGAGGAATTTCCTCTACATCAATGATAGTTTCAAAAAATTGTAATGCATCTCTTGCCACAACATGAGCTACTTGATTGGAGCCTTTGTTAACATGTGAAATAGTACTACTGCAACTATGAAAGAGCTCTTCTAGCATCAGATTTGATCATATATACTTGAAGTATCCGATCCTTGTGTCCCATTTCTCATTGCTTTAACCACATTAAGGCATCTCCTTCCAAGACAATCCTTTGGAAACCCAACTCAATATCAAACCTTAAGCATGATAAGCAGCCATCACTTCAACAAGTAAAGGATCAAGGTAGAGTGGTCTCTTCAGCAAGTCAGAAAATCCATCAACACTCCAACTCTCATCAAGTAATTATGAAAAAAAATACTCTCATTTGTTATTGATTTATTCTCTTTTATTGTTATATTAATGCCCCGACAAAAAGTAACTAAACAGATGTGATCAGTACTACGTTTGGCCACTTCCATTTTGTACAAATGTCAAGAAAATGCAGCTCTATTGATTATCTTATTGCACTACTTCTCAAATTTGCTTTGTCATTTCTTAACATTTGTGTGATGAATTTACACTTGGTACTAAGCCCAAAGGGCCAAAATCCCAATAGAGTAGATTTTTAATTTGTTTGTTGCAAATTCTTGGGAAACTGGCTGGCCAATGATATTTGTTATTTTCTTGAATTTTTCAATTTCTCCATAACTGGAAAAAGTTATCCAAGAATGCAACAAGGGACTTGAAATGATTTTGATACTTTTAAATACTTTTTTTAGGCATTTTATGATATGATTCTTATTTCAAGCTAAGAATTTCAACTTTACAACAAGCAATACACCGCTCCTCTGATCTGCAATGATCATTGATTACAGATCTACATGGCTTTGGAGTTCTAGATACAGTAAAAACCAATCAGTGGTATTAATTCAAAAGACTAATGAAGACAGAGTAGGAGTATTTAAGGTTTTTGGGTCCCATCATGTGTAGGTGCTAAAAGCAACTATCCATGGCTTTCATTTCATGTATTGGGGGGATTTTCTCATCTTCTTTTCCTTGTCATTATTCAAAGTGAAAGAGGACAATATCATTTGCGCGCTCTAAAACACCTATAATAGTGAGTTGCTACTTGTTTGACCATATTGATTTGATTTACTTCGGATATTTTTAAGCTTTAGATAAAAATTAAACCAATTAATTTTGGAATTTTGGTTTTGTTCCTTACTAACCTTCTATTATTTGTTACCATTTTCGTGGAAAAATCCAATATAAAGATGCCATACTTCGATTACTAATATAATATTTTTCTATTTTCCTCTATTTTCTCAGCAACCAAACATTGGACTAAGCAAAGAAAAGAACAAGAAAAATGATCAAAATCTCAAAGTTTTTCTAACTTTACATAGAAATCAGAACTTTCAAATTCATTGAAACAAGGACTTCTTTTGCCTCATTTACTCAGCAACCAAACAAAGGATACCTCAAAGTATAAAACAAAAACCACACATAAAAAGACACATTGATAATAAGAAAAGACCCTTTCAATAAATTAGTTCAAATTAAGTCCAAAACCAACAAACAAATGCAGATCAACAAAACCTAGAAAGAGTAGGAAGCCAAGGTAGAGAGAAATAGAAGAAAATAGTACCATTGAAGTGCAGGATTTCTAGGTTTTGCAGTACTCTTCAAGTTGTTGAGCTTCTTGAGAGAAATTCTGGAAGTAAGGGGAACAAAATTTTAGTGTCTGCATACATTTCTCCAAGAGTTGAAACTTTAAACAGAAACAGAGCTTTTACAAAGAAGAAGATCGTTACTCTCCCCAAGAAAAACAAAGCATAAATAGAGTAACACAAAAGAAAGGAATAATAAAGAAAGAGCAGCCAAAATGGTTGGGTACTTGCTTGGTTTGTTCAATGGGTGTTACCTTTTGCATGCTTCCATCTCCTTCCAGACCTCTCTTTTTGCTCCACAAAACGAAGTGCCGCTTCCCTTCTCTACTCCTCACTACTCTAATCTTACGAAATGACAATACCAAACGAAAAAAAAATCATGCCGATGAAACGAAAACAAATCCAACGATGCAAATAACAAATCTGAAGAGTGAAAATGCAAGGATAGAGAACTCACAACATATAAATCCATAGGAAAAAAATGGAACGAAAACAAACCCACACTACAAATAACAAACTGAGAAAATCCTCCCTTGTGCTCCTATGATTTCGCTGGTCTCAAGTTCTTGTTGCCGTTAATTGATCTCCAAGTTGATCTCCTCTTTGTTTCTGAAATCAAAAGGTTTAAAAACTCTGATCTCCTTTACTTCTCAGCCCGACTCAGATATTAATGGGGGCGTAAATTACTCAATTCGAAGCGACGGTTACCTAATGCCTCTTCGAAAGAGTTCGGATTCCAAGTTTCCAACACCGCTTTAATTTATTGAAAGGTCTTAACTCGAGAGGAAGACGAAGCGATTTAGGGATTCTGAAAAGGAAAGTCGCAAGATGCAGACAGATGAACTTAACGAAGGTTTTAACCTACGGATTATTAACGGAAATCGTTAAAACAAGAAATTCCGTTTTATAGCCACATTATATATATAGAAGATATATATATATATATATATATATATATAGATATATATATATATGTGTTTAATTTGGACCCATTGAAAGTAGGTCATGAAGCTAGCTAGCGATGATCATGTGGGTCGCCATTTAACTTCCAAAATTGGATTAAGCAATTAATTAATTTATATACAAATGCCGCGTATAGAACAAAAAGCTAGGATTCCTTCTCGATTGGCTTATAATATCTTGAATTTATGTTGCCATTGCCATCCAACTTATTATGTGTACTTCGAATCTCATCTTGCCGTTTTATGTTTAAAAACAATCTCACGATCTCATCTGCCAATTAAATGTTGGATCGATCTACGTTGAATCTAAACAAAGATACAAACCAATACGTCCACATATCTTTATCTTTATATATATAAAGTGGTTATTTAACGAAAAATTTCTTTTTAATAAAAAATTTTATTTTTCTGTTAAAATTAACATTTTCTATATATTTTTGTTAAAATTAATACTGTATTTAATAAAAAATATCATTTTAAATATAATTTATTAAATTTATTAATCATCAAAATAATGCTCTTATTTTAACGGCCTTATGTTAAAAAGAAACTTTCCGTCTATGAACGTTTCTAGAATCCGAAGAGGCAGTAGTTCTCGTTTCCAAATGTAACGTCGCCTCGTTCTCTCTGTTACTAATTACTATTCGTAGATAGAACCCAGAGTAATGCTACATATAGTCGTGAAGTTGTAAACGACGTGCAATCATTTTAGAAAAAAAGTTAATTTTTTCACGTGAGTCCTATATATATTCATTTTTTTTTAAAGTAATTGTACGCCGCTTGCAACTCCATGACTACGTCTATCTTTTATCTAGAACCCAACGTCTTCACGCAACCTTTTCATTTCTCTTACTATCTCTGCTATGTCCTCTTTGTTTCTCTCTCTTGCATCTTTCACTTCGTTCTCTTTTCATTTCTTCGAAACAGATGGGGTTTCGATGATGATCTCTCTTTTGGAGTAGGAAGAACGACAAGACTGAGACTCGAGAGAGAGGGTCGAACATCATTAGAGTTTTACAGTCAGTGGTGGAGACTGGGTAACTGAAGGCGACACCTGAAATCCGTATATAAAAGTCGAAGCCGGCGATCGTCGAGAGCGAAAGGTGCGTGGGAGCGGAGTCGATCCATGCCGGCATCAATATCATCGGCCTCCAACGAGCATCTGATCTTCACTGGTTTATTATTTGCAGCATTGGTTTTGTTTTCATTTTATCAATGTGATTTTTTTGTTCTATTTTGTTATTTACGTATTTTTTTAAAATAACAATTTTTTTGTTGCGTGATTGGTTATTCTTTCTGTGAATTTGCGTGTTGTGAGTTCACTGTCTTTGAATTTTCTCAGTTTGTTATTTGCAGTGCGGGTGTTGTTTTCGTTTCATTGGCATGATTTTTCTTTGTTTGGTATTTTCGTTTCGTAAGATCAGAATAGTGAGGAGCAGAGAAGGGAAGCGGCACTTGGTTTTGTGGAGCAAAGAGAGAGGTCTGGAAGGAGCATGCAAAAGGTGACAGTAGAAACTACTAGATTTTTCCACGCTTTTTCTATTTCTTTATTTTTGATATTTTTGGATCTTAAAAAAATATTACAGATAGTGATTTATTTTTCCTCAAGTAAGATTAACAAAAATATTAAGGAATATGAAAATTCTTAAATTTGTTATAAGACGGGATTATTCCTAGAAGAAAGTAGGTAAATCTGGAACTACCGAATGGATTATTCCTACAACGAATCTTAATAGGAACGTACAAAACAAGAAATGACCAAATTTTTGGATAGAGAATTATTGAAATGAAAAACAGATATATAGAAACTCATAAAACATGATCAAGAGGATATAGGATATACTTAGATTATTATTATTATTATTCTATGTCTTCGATAATAGGTGGTCCAAGAATTCATGGACTTTAGGAGTATCATGTAAAGGAGTTTGAAAGGACCTTTGCTGTAAACATGCCACCCCATTCCATTGCTGCTAAGAAGCACATTGACTAGAGCACAACTATTTTGGATATGTAAGAAGTAGTAAGTTAGCCGTTCCTATTTAGTATTTTCTCAACCAAATAGTACTTAAATCATCAAACAGAGAATGGTAGAAATTCAAATATTGATTGAAAATCATTTTCTTACTTTGCTTTCTTTCCCAACGTTTGCCCCTGTTTTCAATGCATGGTGTAATGTATCTCTAGATGTATCTTTGGATGCATGGTGAAAAGCCGTGCTCATGTTATTGATTGATGAGAGCACACAATGACTTCTGGTTTTATTTGGAAATGTTGGGAATTCAGCTTCTTTTGTAATCTAAATCTTCTGACATGACTATGAAAATTTGTTTCTGAAATCCAAAGCTAAAGGCGTTTTTTAAGAAAATGGAAGCAATGTTATTATTTTGAATTCAAAAGTGAATATTGATAAATTGATATTCTGTATAGTTTAAATTACAATACTAACAGATTTTTTTCTGTTAATCGAGTGCTGCCATCAGAACTTATTTATTAAAAAGATCCTGAGTTTGTCAAGTATCTAATCCTGAACGAAATTATCATTGCTTATATATGCTTTGTGCTGCACCACCAGAGGTAAATTGGTCTTCTCCCTGTGCATGATGCCTTGATTGATCATTGATCAAGCACAATAGAGTCTGCATAAAGTTTTTAAGTTTGCATAATGGAAGTCATCAAATGGAATTACAGGTCAGGAAAAGACTTATAAACAAAAGTAGAAACAAAAAATTCTTGGCTTGGCTTTTGGAATTTCATAGCATGGTGTGTTAAATGTGTATATTTGTTGGGTGTTAGAACCTAGGGTCCCTTGGGTTCCATTTCCAAAATCCAGAATAGTTAAAGAGATACTGTAGTGGCATTTACAGCATAGGTTTATAAGGGATTATGGTGTACTGGCTTTAATTTTGTATGTCATTTATGGGAATATATATATATATTTTTATCAAGTTGATATTTATTGACCAGAGCTCCACTATAAAGACTGTATATTATGTTTTGGGCTAAAGCAAAAGTATCGGAGACTCCATTCCTAAAAACTTTCTTCTTTCTTTGTAGAAAGCAAATTCTTCTTTTTCATTTTCTTTTTTAGCAGGTAGATTTCAAGCATTTATGTATATTGTTTACTAAGCCTGTAAATTCATAATTTTTCCTAAAGTCCATATTATATATTAATTATTCTAATCAATGTCTTATTTTTGCACATTTTATTCTTATTGTTGCCACTTCTATTGTTCAGTTCTGTAAATTGACTTCACTATTTTAGTCGGTTCTCTGCTCTTTTCTACTATTTAAAGTCATGAAATCTTTTTCAGATTGAGCTCCTAATTCTCCAATTGCAGTTTATAGATGATGAAGGTGCCCAAGCCTAACTCTGAGAACTGTCAAGAACTTTCTTGGATGCACTAATTAATGAAACAGGATTTCAGATTATTTGGACATATTTGTTTAGTTACAAAAGTAAAGTGTTTGGAATTAACTTACATATTTCTTGAATTAACATGTGGAGGAGGTTCTCTATTAATGTTACCTAACCTTTGCTTTGAAGTTGAGAATTTTAGCCGGTATCCATTTTAAAGTAAAAGAGTTTTCAATCCTTGAGCAATCAATCTTGAGGAATTGATGACATTCGAACTACTGTTGCTAATATTGGTTAATGATGTATGCTTTTTTACCTTTTTATAATAAGTGAATGTATTCTTACTTATTATAAAAGTGCTGGTTTTTACATCTACAAGATGTGAAAATGTTTATGTCCAAATTTATCATGGATATAATGCAAACTTGTAATTATTATACTTCACTAACTTATTATTATCCAAAGATATCTTTTAAAATTTGTTTTTTTGTTTTAATTGCATTAATTAATTAATTTATTTAATAAAAGATCATATTATTTTTATTAAAATTTTGTTTCATCCAACTAGGCAAACGTGCTTTGCACGTTATTTTTTCATAATATATATATATATATATATATTAAACATATGATCATCAATTTATTAATTATAAATATTCTTGCTTTCTGTGTGAATTAGTTAGTCATTTATGGCCTACTATATTTACTATATTTGTTGCAACTATCACTGTTGATAATCAAGGATATTTAATCATGCAAGCGTAAGCAGATCAAATGAGAGCCACTAGTATGTATTCTTTTGTTAATGTTGAATCAATGGAATAAAAAAGTAAATATTTTGTATTTTATCACTTTTAATAAAGAGTATTGGGAGGGATATTTCCCAACCAGCCCATCTTAATTGGTCTGGGCTAACGCTGGGTCCCATTCCAGCCCGAGTCTCACTCTTATGAGGCTTTAGAGTCATCAAAGGAGTCCAGCCCTCAAGGTTGCATTAGAGGAAGAAGGATGTATGGCTCATGATACTAGACACCGGGAACAGATAGGACATGCCCACTTTGACATCCAATATTACACCTAGCATTAAGGGATTTATGCTAGCAGATAAACGGAAAATGTGGATGACCACCCTCCATTCTGTGATGGAGGGGATCAGAACTAAATACGCCGTTCACCCATCGCCAGAATTTGCCATGGAAAGAAACAACATCCCAAGAGCCATGATGCATTGAAAGTTTTGTCTCAGAACACCACGTCGTATTATATACTTGACTAATTAAAATTAGATGTGGGATGGACGACTTAACTCATATAAAAGCTACATGCAAGTACAAAGAACTTTCTCTAAACTCAATTATTCTAAGGCCAATACCAAAAACATGCACGACTAAGATGTGATAATCCGGATTTTTAAGTGTTCTTTTAATTTTTATATTTGGCCTGATTATGTTTCTTTAAGATTATTTTAGGGAACCTATGAAACTTTTGGATATATGTATATAGTTCCTATGAACTTTTTTATTGGTATAGGAGGAAAAATCTTGGGAGACATTAAGTATGTTGAGAGGATGTGGTTTTTGAATATTTAAAGAGATATTATATAGAAATTGAATTTTTTTTACAAAGGAAGTCAAGTGGTATAAGTAAGGAATATATTCATGATATTTCGGATTAGGTAATTTTAGATAGTTTTAATGTCTTTTGGTAATATGGACATAACTTACTCATTTTTTTTTCGGATTAAAATTATTCAAGATGATTTGGAAAATTAAGAGAAAGATTTACAATTTTCAAGTTTTGAGTTTTAAGAGATATGAACTTAATAAAATACGAAATTGAGATTGAAGTGGTAGAATTGAATTGGACATATAGGCATTGACTTGGAGTTGACTAGTGACTTTGATTAAGATTAAGTCTTTGGAATATTTTCTCAATTATCCTAAGATCTTGAAAATATGAAACAAGAAAAAGTGTATGGAAATATGAAAAATGAGAAGATTTTACCCAGGAAGTTTCGTGTGAAACAAGAAAAATTATCTATCAAACACTTGGTATGTCTAGATTGGTGCTCTCAAGCTGATCTGTAGACTTTCAGTAGAATACTCATAACTATGTTATATGAGCTCCGAATTAAGTGATTCTAGTTTCTATAGAACCTTAAGAGTAATATCTAGAACTTTCATGTTTTGGATTTTTGAAGATAAGGAATGGATAAAAGACTAAATCTAGTATGACGTGGACAGACAAAAATAGGAGTCAACTGGTAACCGACTTAAGCAAAATGCGCCGACTTTGCCATGTGACGAAAATCCAATTGGTTTCTCAGGTTTCTCAACCTCTTGAAATGTGTTGGGATATGTGGCAAGTTGAGGTAAGTCATCTAGAAGCCTTGGTTGGCAAGAAAACAAAAAGAAACAAATGGTGAATTCGGATTGGGTATTCTCGGGTGGTTTTGACATGTTTCAGTGAATTAATCATATATATCTCATTTATTGGAATAAAGTGATTCAAAATCATATATAATATTAAGAGGATTATCTAAAACTCTCATGTTTTGAGTTTTCGAAGAATCGAATTGGATCAATGACTTAGTTGGGATGGAAGTGGCCGGATACATCCTATTGGAAGATACCATCATGCTATTTTGTCTCTACCCCTCATGAGTTGGTTTTACTTGAGCCATTGATCAAGAAGATTTTTAGGCAGCTTAAAACTGACCCTTGGATCAAAGTATGACTCACCAAGCCTAAAATTTAAGTGTGATCATAAGCTAAGTGAGAAAGGGGAAAGGGAAACTCTCGACTAAGGGCATTGCCGAATACCCCATCTGCTTTCACCCTTAAGCCACGCCTCCTATGCCTATATATATGCATGTAAGTCTCTCTTCTCTTCCCTTTAGAGAGAAATTTCGGCCATAGTGAAAAATAAAAAAGAAAAACTCACTCAAACATACTCACTTCACCAAAACATCAAGAGAGAGTATATTAGGGGCTTTGGAGGAAAAGTTGCACAAAACCTACTTCAATCATCCAACCAAACTTAGGAGAAATTTTTAAGTCCATATATTAATTTAATCTTGTCATATAATAAGTGGTTTGGTAGTTGAATTATGTTTGATATTTATGTAAGTTTAATATTTGTTTATGGGTTAAATGGAAACATATTGAATTTTGGAGTGATTTTTGCTACAAAAAAATGCTAGAAAAATTATGAGACCTCAGAAATATATTCTATGATGTTATATGAAGAGAATTATATGAAAATATGGACTCTTGATTTGAGAAAAATTTGAGAAAGAAAACCTAGAGCAATTCGGGTACAATAGGGTTTTGGTGGAGTTTTAGTTCTAAATTTTATCTATTGATCTTTAAGTATTTGCATAATATTTTAGTGATTTTAATGAGTTTAGAAACTCTAAGTTACTTAGAAAATTTTCAAGAATAATTTTGATAAGAACTATAGAAGAAATATTAAGAAAAATAATTTAATATGCATAAATTGACCAAGAGAAATTTGATATGTTAAATATGTGAATTTTTTGCTTGAGTTAAATAAGCTAAATAAATAAATAAATAAATAAGATTTAGTCCCCCATGAGCTTCGGCCAGCCTTAGTTTTGATAATAGTATATTAATTAATTATTAAAGTATTATTCGTTAAGTTTTGACGTTATAAATTTATGTGACGTATGTGCATGTATATGTGATGTATGTTCTTGTGATATATTTTTATATGTTACATGAATTATGAAGACACAAAGCATGCATGTCATAAGTCTAAATTTATGTGTATATTGCATTTCATCACATATATGTGTCGTCATAAGTCACGACGTCTGTTTTAAGAAAATATGTCAAGAAAATTTTATAAGAACATGATAATACTAAAGTCACGTCATGACGAAAATGACGATACGTAAAGCCCGTATGACTGACATGCCGACGGGGACAACAATACGTAACACCCGTCGTAAAATAAGAATCGTGTCACGACGGGGACGGCGATACATAACGCTCAGATGACTAACATGGTTTGATATCTTAAATGTCGTGTCACGATGGGGATGTCGATATGTAATGTCCGAAAGATTGATATGACTAGCGGGGACGGCGATACGTAACGCCCGCTATGATAAGTATTTCCATGTCATGACGGGGATAACGATATGTAACACTCAGAAGATTGACACAAGACTCGTTAGGATGGGGATGGGGATGGAGATACGTAATACCCGGAAGATTGACTAGTTTATGTATGGCCAAGCTGACACGTTATGCTAAGAAACTCGGCGGGGATGTCGATACGTAATACCCGTCGAGGTTAAGATAAGAAGGGCCCATATAGATAAGACTTACAAGGATAAGAATTTTAAGGAAAGAATAAAAGTTCATGCATGGTATAAGTTTGTTTAGAAAAGAGAGATATCGGTATAAGTCTACCTAAGAAATAAGTTTAAGTCATGCATGAGTCATATGAAACATGCAATAAGTGCATATTCTGGCTATCTGGCTTGTATGTGATTATTTTGCTATACCTATGCTCTTATTAAGTTAAGTGTGTACTTACTAAGATTTTCAAGGAAATCTCATTCTTGTATGTTTCTTTTCTTTTTGAAAATTTTAACTTCACTACAGGGTTCAATGTCTAGCATGGGCAAGACCCTAGTTACTCAAGAGACTCGGAGGAATCCTGAAGGGATCTCGGAGTACTCTCTCTCTCTCTATTTATAAGTTTTTAACCAGTTGATAGTAGTAGAGACCGGCATCAGTATGGAGAAAGAGTCTCTCAAAGTGAAGAAGGAGCCTAGACAGCTCTAAGTCGAAGTTTTGATAAGTTTGTATATTGGTTGAGAAAACTAACTAGGTTATGCATGTAGAGATACAATGTTATTATAAGAATGGATGATGTGGATATTATATTTTTATTTCACCATGTGATCATTAGAAGATTTTTAGTCAGAACTTTTTCGCTATGATTTGCATTGCATGTACTAGTAAGTCTAGGTGCATGTATTAAATTTCGATAAGTACGGAGGTGGGTAGCCTAGCATTACTTACCCTGACACTTCAATTTGTATTGAGTTACGAACGTAAATTAGGAGCGTCACAGAAGGTATCGAAAGTTCTTCGGACTCCCGAGACACCCTTTTTTTGTGGTCACAGATGAAGATCTCGGCCCGAATTACTAGAACCTTGTTCAGGTATATAAAATACGATGTTAACAAGTATAATTATGATCATTCTAAAAGAAAAAAAAAATTAAAAAGATTAATTTGACTCTCTTGCAAACATCTTATTGGATTTATATATTTTGCCCATTACATTCTTGAATTTTAAGCAACTTATAATCTAGTATAGGGGTGGCAATATGTAACAGAACATGTGAATTGAACATAATCATGAATACAACACGAAACTGGTAGATTTGAATTTGATATAAATGAGTTCGGGTAAAAACGGGTTGACTCGTTAAGACAAGATTAAAAAATAGATTAATAATAGGTTAACCTATAATAATCCATTTAGATTTTATTTTAAAATTATAATTTTATTATTGTTGAGTTGTAATATCAGTATTTCTCAATTTGCTTATATTTTTATTGTGTTGAGATTGTAATTTTGGGTCTATGCTCCTATTTGCTATATTAGGTTTGTAATGCTATTATGTCCTCTTATTTTGACATCTCAATTGGACATCTCATGTATTTTAATTTATTTATAATTTTTTATTTTACTTAATGATTAAGGAAGTAATTATTAGTGTATTGATATTTTTATATATATATTTTAAAAATATTTAAATGTATTAAAAAATATGAAAAGAAAATTAACAAAAATTTTTTTTTTTCTATTTTTTATTATCATTTTCTTATCATTTTAATTTTTTTTAAAAAAAATATCAATACTAGTAATTACTTCCTTAATCATTAAGTAAAATAAAAAATTTTAAAAATAAAATAAAATGCATAGTGTGTCAAATTGAGGTATCAAAATGAGAGGGCAAAATATCATTTTTCTTGATTTTATTGTAGGTTAAGCTCTTGAAAAATATTGATATTTTTTTAGTAGATAGCCTATTTTTCTTTTAGATATTGTTGCTACTATTAAATATAGATTTTAACTTTTATGTGAAATTATGTTAATTAGGTCAATTGGATTATATGCTGGTAACTTCAATCTATTTACATGAAACAGTTTGAAATGAGTCTGCATGTCTTATTGATCTATTTCTAATTAACTACTAATAAGTTATAATAGATTACATGACACAACCCGTTATTTAAATGGATTGTGTTGTTATTTGAAGCTGGTATGATCTATTTAATTTAAGGGGTTGTGTTCTGGTTGATCCATATAATCAAATATCCATAACATAACTCAACACAAATACAACAATTAAATAGGAAATGCCACCCCTAGTTTAATCCCTTGTTCTAGTAGTCAAAATAACCACTTGAGAATTCACACACACACACACACACACACACATAAACGAGATCTTCTGTTTTAGTTACTGTGATAATTAACATTGACATCTTCAATGCTATTTCTATTGAAAGATAAAACAATAATAAGTGAGAGAGAGAGAGAGATAGAAAGCACGTATGACAATTGGCTTTAAAATAGTATTAATGGTCAATTACTACAACAGGCAATGCGACAATATTAGGTTCTTCTTGTATGTATGAAGTAGTGAGCATTTGGCAGAACCAATGACCCTAATACAGCAGAGCCATCTCTCTCAAATCCACTAAGCTTTATCAAAAGGGGAAAAGCCTCTCATCTCTTTAGAAAATAGTTTTCAGTAACTCAAGATCTTTTTAAAGAGTAGAAATGATAGTGATAAAAAAGGAAAAGAAAAAATGGTACTTAAGCCACCATGTTAGGGACCTCGGTCTAATCCATAAACACTATGTTGCCCTCACCTTGGTTCTCCTAGGTTGATGAAGGTATGTTGTTTAGTGATAGAACTGATGTTGTTGATGAGTTCGGGTGATCTAAGTGATGATTTGGTGTATTTGATGCAATGTAGAACGGCTTGAACGTTGCCCTTAATGTTGGCACCACTTGAATGATGTTTAGGATTGGTATGGTGAAGATAGGTTAGGGTTTGGATGGTGGCTAAGGGGAATTTCGAGATTGGAAAGATTTAGCTTAGGATTCGAGTGTAGGATGAGATGCTAGGATTTGGAAGGATGTGGATGAATGGGGCTAGGGTTGGGAGGTGAATTTTGACTAGGGCTTGGTTGGAAGAGTGTTTTCTTGATTGGTGGGATGATGGAGGCTTGATTGACTGATTGAGTCACTTATAGTAAGTAAGATCAATCAAACGAGGTAGGAAGGGATATGGCTCAGTCAAGTATGGGAAGTAGGGTTTAGCTATAGCAAGGGAAGGCTATAGCCGAATGGGTTATCTAGGGTAAGTGAATATTTGATGTGGATTGATTGGGATAATAGATTGGGGGTGATTTGAGATTTGATTGGTTTGGCTAAGGTAAGATGGGTTGGTGGGATTGGATGATTGGCTTGGTGATTAGAAGGTGATTGAAAGATGAATGGAAGACTCTAGGAAGTTTCCAAGAGTGGATGGTTTATATATGATAAATAGTATCTTAGATTGAGTGATTGGAAGATTGGTCTAAGAGTGATTGAAGAGGGCAGTCAAATATGGTAAGTAGGTGTTGGGTGTGTATGGTAAGTGAGACTCTTGTGGTGGATGATTGGATAATTGGATTGGGATTGATTGATGGGATTGGTCGACTATGGCAAGTAGGTGTGAGCGTGTATGCTAAGTGGGAATGAATAGGTGGTCGAGTAGGGTGTTTGTGAGGTGGGAAACTTCAATAAATCTTATAAACATGGAAGAAAATGCATGAACACTTGAAGAACTTGAATAACACAAGATAAACAAATCAATTTTGATTCACGAATTGCACAAAGTTGAAATGGAACCTCACACAATGAAAAATATAAGAACAAGGGTAGATAATTGAATGGAACACAAGAAATACCCATAAGATTGATAGATAATCGATTCAATACCTATTCACAAATTGCAAGGTGATAAATCAAAGAAAGATAAATGGACAACACATATTCACGAAGTGCAAGGTATTAATCATTTGTTTGAGATTCACGAATTGCACCCAAAAGAGTCCAAATGTGAAAGCACTGAAAGTGTTCTTCAAGAACACACCAAACCTTTCCACAAAGAAAAAAATTTCAAATGATCAAAATATGTAAACTAAAATGCTAAGGGTCCTATTTATAGAGATTACAAAATAGAAACCCCCAATAGGTCCCTTGAAATATAATAAAATAAAATAAATAAAGATAATAAAATAATATGGTCTTGGATGGGCCCCATGATGGCCCGTGGCTAGATTAGCCCCATAGGCCATGGCATGATTGACATGGTTGTCATGCTTGCTGGCGTGTGGCTGGGATGGCCCAGGCAAGGGGCCTGAGTGCTGGAGCTGTTGGGCTGCACACAGAGCTGCTGATGGCATGGCTTGGCTGGCAAGGGGCCTGGGTGCTAGCATGGTTGCCTGGCAGGGTGGCCTGAGCGCTGCGCACATGGCTGGTATGGCCTAGGCATGGCCTGGGTTCTGAGGCTGCTTGGGTTGTTGCATGGGCACGCTGGCATGCTGCTGGGGCACACTAGGCTAGGCGCATAGGGCTACTGGCATGGCTGCGCTCACTGGGTTGCTACTCCCTGGGCATGTGCGAGCTGTGCTGCACGCACTGGGCATGTCTTGAAATGGCCCTGGCGTGCTGATGGCCAGGCCATGTGCTGCTGGTGTGCACTGAGGCATGTCACTAGCCTCACCTTGGACTGTCAAGGGCATGTCATGGCAGGGGCCATGACATGCCTACTACATGCTACTAAGCATCAAGGACATGTCATGGTAGGAGCCATGGCATGCCTGCGATGCTGTCAAGTGGATGTCATGGTAGGAGCCATGGCATGTCTGTGGGGCTATCTTGGCATGTCAGCTGCAATGTCAAGGCATGGCTCGCTGGGCTTGACCCCGAAAGTGGCCCGATCTCAACTATCCATGCATGCCTAGGATCTTGTTCTAGGGAGATTTTTGTTGGGGTCTTGACATACCATCTCCTCCAGTATTGAGGCAATTTTCCCCCTAATGGAAACCTCCTTGTGACTTGGCAACTCACCACAAGGTCTCTCTTCGAGCCGAACCATCCAACGAGCTGGCTATAGTGAAACTCAGTCATTAAGATTCACACCAACTACAATTAATTCTTCATTGTAGATAACCCCAATCTCCTACACTAGCCAAAATCATCAGCTCAAAGTATTTTCGATCTATCATCAGACTCTGTATCCCAAATAATTGAAAAGACTCCCACAACAGATTGAATGGAAAGCCTTACCCTGATTATAACAACAGATCGTATGGAAAGTCTTACCCCGATCATAACAATAGATTGAATGGAAAGCCTTACCCTGAACTAATCTTTGGAGATCTCACTGGCGCCATTTATATTCTGCAATGGCAGGTTTTAAGCCCTAACAGTCAAAGTATGGGCTTGAACCTACTACAATCGATAGGGGGAGTTTTCCCAAAATCAGAGCTCAATTAATGCCCTCTTGATCGAAAGCCCAAAAAGAAAGCCCAATAAGGCCACTATGAGCCTAGTCTCATCATCAAGTTTGATAAGCCTCATAAACCCAAACAAAGAAGGCTCTTCATTTCTCCTAAATCAGGTCGAACAGAGCAAACTTTCTTTTAGCCAAAGCCCAACATGCTCTCGTCTTATAACCCAAGAAAAATCCAATGGGCCACTCTAAGAACATTCCTCCTTCAGCCTCCATCCATCCCATTTAGCAATATAACCCAATACATGATCAATCCCTATAGCCCAACGGTATCATCCTCTCTCCCACCCACTCAGAAGGAAATCATGAAGGAAGTAATCATAGCTATGCATGCTTTCACAGCACCTTAACTATCTTTGGCTCCCTACCTTTTGACACCCATCATCTGCACCCAATTGGAATCCACCCCACCACCATTGCCATTCTCTACCTCTTATCTACTGCCAATGTTAAACTCCTCAAGGGTCGTATCTTATCCTATGCAATCTGAACATCAACCTCATTCAATAAAAATCCCATGGCAAAGAAAAAAAGGAAGAGAATATCACCTGAAGGTGTATCTCTCATGAACATGCCTACAATGCTCACTGTTAAATTCGAAGACACCTTCCAGGACCAACAAATGGAAACTAAACTCATGGAGCCGCAACCAAAAATGAAGAAGCTTTGTACATCAGTCAAAATGTAGAAGCAACTCATAGCCGAGTCCAAGCTAGCAGTGGAAGTAAAATCTCAAGAATCCATCTTAACAAAAATCTTTCTTGACATACAATTTGCTCCATCAAGAAAATTATGCAAGCTAAAAGGAAAAGTTAGGGAATTTCTTTATAGCAGACTGCCACTACCGTCGTCAAAACGAAGAAAGCGAACAAGGCCAGCTTTGATGGGCCTCCCCTGGAGATATGATTACACTGATATGAAATTGCAGGGGCTTGGCCCCGACCCAAGGTAATCAGAATTATAAGGACATACATTAGATATTATAATCCGGATGTAGTCTTTTTGTTGAAAACTATGGTATCTGAAGATCGAATCACCACCACCGTAAATAGCTTAGGTTTCCAAAATTTTGTAAGCTATCCAACTGCTTGTTAAAAAGGGGGTCTACTCCTTTTGTGGCGACCAGGTGTAGAAATGGACTGGTCCATAAAAAACTTGGTGGTCATCCAATGTCAACAAAAAATAAGCAAGGAATGAGATCTCTAATGAATAGAAATGGGCTCATAGATAATAGGCTTTCTAGGCCCAAGGTTCACTTGGACAAACAATAGAAGTGGCAGGCTCTCATCAGGGAAGGACTAGACAAAGTCATAGCAAATCAACATTGGTGACTCTTTTTCTTGAATCACCATCTTCTACTCCTACGAACAATCGTATCCTACAAAAAAGAATCATTCTTTAAATTTAAAGAATTATGGATACACGAACCCCTAAGCCACAATATCTTCAGACAGGCATGGAGCACATCCTTTTAGGGAAAGCCAACCTACATTCTATCAGGAAAATTCAAGCCACAAAAGACTCGCTAAAATTGTGGAAAAAAATTCACTTCGATCGGATCCAAGATAACATCAAAAAGATGGAACTAGAACTGGTAGAAATTCAAAGTAGCCCCATGCCAGCTTATAATCAAGAAAGAGAAAGGGAGTTGCAGTACAAAAAGCAAATAGAATATAAAGAGATCTTATGATGTAAAAAATTGAGGATATCTTGGCTCACCTAAATGGATCTACAAACCAAAATTTTTCACCTATCCACTACAATTCTAAGGAGGAGGAATGCTATAGATTCCATCAAATTGAGCCCAAGTAACTGGTTTATGGACTCCATTGATATTGAATCTATTTTAATTGATCATTTTAAAGCTCTCTATACTTCATCAAATCCACATCCAGCAAGCCACTTGGATAATATGTTTGAGAAGCAAATATTAGATCAGGAAAATGAGTCCCTAATTGCTTTCTCGAGTGAATGTTAATTGTTGAAGCTTTGAAGCTGTACAAAATGTTTTTAGGGGAGGAAAAATGTTAAAGAAAGTAAACAACACAAATATTGCTCTCATTGCATCCAAAGTCCAAATAGAAATCATAACAAAAATTCTAGCTAACCGCTTCAAAACTACTTTACCACAAATCATCCCTCCTTTGCAAATGACTTTTATCCCTAGTCAGAACATCAAAGAATTCTTCCACTACATAAAGTGGAAAACAGGGCAAAAAGGGAAAATAACGGCTAAACTAGATATGAAGAAGGCTTTCGATTAAGTTGAATGGTGTTTCCTCTATAATGTGATGAAAGAACTGGATTACAGTCGAAAATGGATAGGACTGATCCAAAAATGCATTTCAACGGCTGATTTCTCAACTATTAATGGTTCTCCGCGAGGGTTTTTTAAGGATGAGAGAGGCCTCAGACAAGGTGACCCTTTATCGCCATTCTTTTTCATTTTAGTAACTGAGGCACTTTCTAGAATACTTTTCAAGGCGGAAGCTAAAAGGAAATTAGAAGGAATAAAAGTCAGTTAAAATAGCGCATCCGTATCTTACATTCTATTTGCAGATGACACAATAATTTTTTGGGCGTTCACAGAAAAAAAAAATTGCAAAGACCATTGTTGAAAGCTTATTGAAAAACGAAGAATGGTCAAGCCAAAAGATAAATCTTGTTAAATCATCGATTTTCATCACAAAAAATACAAGCTCAGTGGCCAAACAAGCAATGCTTCAACAACTCCCATACACAAGCTCCATTGCAAAAATAAAATACTTGGGTCTTCCTACTCACTTGGGAAAAAATGAAAAGGTGAACTTCAAGGAAATAATGGGCAAGATTGATAACAAACTAGAATGATGGAAGTCAAAACTCTTCTCACAAGCTAAGCGTTGATAAGAACAATTGTAAGCATTATTCCATCCTATGTAATGTCTTTTCTTCAAGCTTTCAAAATCAGTGTGCAAGTCTTTAGACTCAAAATTAAAAAAAAATTGGTGGAAATTCCCAAAAAAAGACTCACAATAAGACATTCAAATCTTGGAATTCTATTTGTTTACCAAAAGCCAAAAGTGGGCTAGGTCTCAAGAAAAATGAAAAATATGAACTCAGCACTTTTAGCAAAAATAGGATGAGAATTGAGTGAATGGCTGGCCAAATAGATAGTAGAGTAACATTTTAGCCATAAAATACATCCAAAGAGAAGATTTATGGAAGTAACATGAAAGCAATCAGATTCTAGCCAACGGAAAAGCATCCTTCACACTAGAGAACTGCTATAGAAGGGTAGATGCTATCAAATCAATGACGGACTATTGGTTAACCCATGGACGGATCCCTAGATTCCCAATCTAGGAACTTTCAAGCCAAATCCCCTCCAAACCGAGACCCTTTTGAACACCACTCATCCTACAACAAGGGTCGCTGATTTTTTCACATGTAATCAAAGAATTTGGGATATCCAAAAAAATGCACACCATTTTTTGTTCAACAAGCATTCAAGAAATTCTATAAATTTCATTTTCGGCACACTTCCGACAACTAGATAAATTCAGATGGGTCCCCTCACATAATGGAAAGTTCTCAGTCAAGTCAGCTTATCAGCCGGTGCTAAAGAACCAATCTCAAGCACAACAATTGATAAGTGCTCTCTTCAAACCTCTCTGGCAACTGAAATTTCATGAGTGACGTAAACTACTCCTTTGGAAAATGATATGGAACCTTCTCCCCACTAAACATAGAATCCAAGAAGTAATTCCATTATTCATTCCTGATGAGTGTCCATTATGCAACCAAGAGAAAGAAATTCTAGAACACTTATTCATCAAATGCTCGATCACCTGAGTTTTATGGAATCAAGGTCGTTGACCGTTAAATATTGGATCTCTTCCAATATAGGCTATATTTGTTTGGATATGAATGATAATCTATCCAGGAAAAGAATTGGGGCTAGAACATCCGGATAGTCATCATTTCCAACTCTTTGCAGTGATCATTATGGATTATATATGGAGACTGAGAATTAAACAACATTGTGCACAACAACTCCTTAAATCTGGAGAAGGCAAAAGAAAATCTCTTTCATATTCCAATTATAAAGCTACTTGGGATAGGAGGCTAAAGAAGAATGCAAAATAGTGGGAACCTCACACCCCCCTCCCCCCCCCCTCCCCCTTCTCACATAAGTTTCTCTTTCAATGCAGCAATTAAAAACTCTTTATTCTGTAGCTTCTCCAGTATGTAGAAATCAAAGCAAGGAATTACTAGAGATCAAAATGGCCCAAATTCAAACCTCCACCCCTCTCGTAGCTGAAGCCTCGGTGACACTCCTCGCTTCTCAATGGCGGTATCAAAAACCCAGATCACAACTCTCAATGGAGAATTTTCCCATCATTAAAGATATCCAAAAGCTCTTCAAAGACAACAATGATGGATATTTCCCAAAATTCATTGAACCTAAAATCGATATGTGCACTCTATTGCACAGTGGACAACTTCCAACTTAACATTTGGAAGTATACCCTTATATGGAGTTCATTCTTCTTTTCTCTCTTTGACCCCCCTTCAATGATTGTACTTATAAACCCTCGAGTTATATATATATATATAATACAATACAATATAATATATATATTGAGAGGTTTAGATTGGATGCTTGATTAGAAAAAAAAAAGTAGTGATCTTTCTATTTCAGGCTTCGGCAGGCCTAGATATTAGGTTGTTCTTACGTTGCATGGAATATTTGCGATCATGACTAAGCAATTTTCATGTTTAATAGACTTTAATTTGGAAAAATCCCAAAACTAATAAGTTTGAGCAGCATGCATCTGATCAAGAGGTCTAGAGAAATCTTAGGCTCAATTTTTATCTAATTTTGGACCAACACTATAACAAATTTCAGTATTTTTGGCGTTTATATGTCGCCGCAAATAGCATATTTTCCACCGCAAAAACCAATTTCCAGCTCCTTTTAACCACCAGAATAGTGCTGCAATAGTTGGGTCAGAAACAAGAAATCACGGCGCTTGAAGGTGCATCTGGAATTTTTTTTATTTATTTACGGCGACATCAAATACCAAAAAACTCGCTAGAAATAATACTTTCCCACAAGAATGTACCCAAAATTTGTCTGAAGCATTTTGTGATAGAAATTTCATACTATTTTTTTTACTAGAATATCTCGCAAATTAGTTTTTTCCCCTCCCGATTTCATATATTTTCCATTTCAACCCCTTTTTTTTTAAAACATCTATAATCCTCCATCAAATACATTCGCATATTTAATAGATCAATATATTCTCCAATATGTATCTATATATCATTCATTCATAATAAAAAGTGTCATTTCAAATTTATTCCAACATCTCATATTAATAGTTCAATGTAAAACAATTGTACTCCCCATCCATATAGTGTAGCAAAGATTTCCTAAGCAAGTCTGGATCATCATTGAAATTGAAGCTGCTCACTTCATCTAAAATATTGAAGCCTAACTCCTTTATTAATCTCAAACCTGCAAAAATTTAGAATCACAAATTTTATTAAATAAGGATAAAACCTTACACCAAATAATTTGTACTTCTCTCTTTCTTGATTTGATATAATGAGGAAAATTGTGATAATAATAACAATTGGACAATTGTGCAAACCATCACCAAAAGATTAGCCAAAATAATAATAAATACAATCTTTCTATTTAGACCAATGGGGCTAAAGGCCGTAACTTATCTGTTTGAGATAATTAATAAATATAATCTTTCTATTTAGACCAATGGGGCTAAAGGTAACTTATCTGTTTGAGATTTCCTTTTGACCACATTTCAATGTTCTTATGAATATTCTCAAAGGGCCTCACTCTTGTTTGCAACAACTATTAGTAATGACTAATGGGTTGTTAATCCATTTGATTACGATCAGTCTAAACAATAAAATGGAACCAAAATAAAAAATAAATAAACGTGCTTAATACACATACCACAATTTATTATTTCACCCACCACTAGAAACATTATTAAAAAAATAAAAACCAAAAACAATGAGACCATCAACTTATAACTTAAATCTAAAAAAAAATTCATTTCAACTTTTCATCCAATCATTATCCAAATGCAAATCTTTAATACAAATTGAATATGCTAAATACTGATTTAATATCATGTCAAGCTTCGCATCATTTGACCATGAAACTATTGAAAAATCAAATCTATCAAACTAGAACTACTTAGCATCATTTTCAACCATTAAATAGTTGGGATAATGAAATTTACCTTTCTTCTATTTCAAGTATCTTTGCTTTCCAAATCTCTTAATTTTTCAAAAGACTTTCATTAAACTGCATCCAAACACAAAAGACTCTCATTAAGCTGCATCCAAGAGGCAAAACTATGTAGAAATCAAAGTACTGCATACAAAAAATTCACAAAAAACTTATTGATGAAAAAAGGTACCACTTATGCAGGTTCTTAAGTCTCTCTATGAGACTCTCCTTGCTTCTGCCTCTCTGATTCCATGTATGAACTTAACAATTTATCGTACTCAGTTTGCTTAGCCAACATTTTCTCTGCATTCCCTTGTAATTCTTCAAACAGATTCTTGTAATACTCAGCAACCTTCTCATACCTCTCTGCACATTTGGTTAATACTACAAATCTTTTCTCATTGTTTTATCTAGGCGACTCAGGGATAACCATCTCCCCCAACTCCCTTACATATCCTGGCCTGTGGCCCAATACCTTCTTAAAGATTAATGCAGCAGCATCCTTAGTCTGTTTCTCAGGCTCTAACTTAGTAAATTGGGCAACCATTTTATTCTGTTCAAGAGAGTGAAATCACACATCAAATTGTACACATGGACTTGTTCAAAACTAGAATGTAAATAATATGTACACATAGATATGTTCAAAGTCGTTCATATGTTTCTCTTCCATTGCTGGAGTAATAAATTTATCATTCTTCTTACTCCACCTTGATTCTTTAAAGAAATCGATAAGGTGCTCATTACTCTCAGACTACAAATACAAGCAATGATTAATACCAATATAATATAAATCAGCAAATAATATGTTACTTCTTACATTTGCATTTACAAATTTAAATAAAAGTCGTACCCTATTTTGCATTAGTCTTACAAAAGAGGTTCGTCCAGCCGTGTGATTTGTTTGTTGCTTCTCTTTATTGATTTTATTTTTCTCAGACATCATCTACAACTCACATACTTGTATTAACACAACTAGATCATAAACATATATAAAAAAAGCACAATTAACATCCATTAGACTTACCTTAAATTCTACACTTGACCATCGGGCGCATAACTTCACCCATGTAGTTGGTCTCACTAGCTCTAGCACATGCGCAAGAGCCTCTTTGTTTGTCTTGTAACTCTTGTAGATTTTGTGAAGATCATATTGAATATGATTGAACCTCTACTTGAGTGTCTTCGTTACTGTATCACGATGATTCTTTTTCGCCCAATCGAGAACAAAGTTAGACTAGAGACAAACAACAAACACATTAATTATTTGGTAACACAAATAATAATTTCAAATACATTAGAACATGTGCTAGTATGAGTTTTGTTATATTACCCGAACACGAGAAATCAACTCTTCCTTCTCATTCTCTGGCGAATCATGCCAGCTTGGGTGACTCAGGTCCACATGGTGCTTCACCAATCATGTAATTCTACTTGTAAATACTGTACAATTTTCACAACATGGTGTTGTCTCACCATTCTTTATGGTTAGTGCTATCGGCCCATACTTTTGAATCTTATCAAACTCAAGGTTCTTTGCAGCTCCTCGTCCACGTTTTCAAGTAGGCGGTACTAATTTCTCTTTAACTTTTCTTACATTGTCCACATGTTTTACCAACAAAGGAATATGATATTAGAGGTTAATCCACATTTTAAAAGCTAGAACAATAAAATTTGACAAAAATACAAACAGCAAATCATTACCATTTGTCGGTATAGTCGAATCTACCTCAACACTCTACTCATGGAGTCTCCGGTAACACGATGGAGTCATCTAAGGGTGACATACCATCGTCTCTATGATTAGGTGCAGCAACGCGTGTTCTACCTCTACCGTCTAGTTCGTAGGAAGATCTCCCTCGACCATAGCATGCACCACATGATTGACCTCTGCCTCTTCCACTTAAAGTCATGTTATGCACTGACCCGCATAGGCATAATTGTAATGTGACGCCCCCAACTCCCACGTATAGAAACATGGAAATCGAGGTGTTAGAATGCTAACAACACGGGTCACGCACTCTCAACGTCAAGTGCTAAATGTGTGAACACATGACATGCATAAATAAAAGCAGCAGATAAATAAAGTCAATATCTAAGTACCAGAATTTTTAGAAATATTTTACAAAACAATTTAATACAAATTCTCCAACATGAGATTTAATACAGTCATCCAAAGATCAAATAAACACAATAGACAATCATCAGAATTAAGTCAACATCATCCAAGGAAACCAACTACACTAATTCACTCCAACGGCGGAGCCGCCTCCTCAAGCTCAACCTCCTCGTTCTTTGCATCAAAATCTACGATATCAAAAATGGTACAGTAGGTAAGTAAAAATCCCAAACAAAACCTAAGATATTAAATACATTTGTCTAACAACAAAATGCATGAACAAGATACCATATGCATGAGTTTTAAAATTATTTTTCTTAAATAAATAAATAAAGCACACACTCCAAAATTTCAAAGTAAAACTCCAATGAAATCATCTATCATTTTCCCAGAAAATGATGCCTGTAAAACCAATCATAGCGGACGTTACGTATTGTCGTCTCCGATATGATATACACACATCACCAATCATAATGGGCGTTACGTATCGCTGTCCCCATTATGACTCATACACACTCATTTCATAGTGAGCGTTACGTATCGCCATCCCCGATATGAAATACACACTCAATGACCATAACGGGCATTACGTATTGCCGTCCACATTATGTCATCCATACATCACCAATCATAATGGGCATTATGTATCGCCGTCCTTATTATGACTTAGTAAAAAAAATCATTAAAATCCATAAACCCAATAATACTGTTTCTCACTTATAAAACCCTTCAAACAAATCATTTTAATATACCATAACTCAAGTTTCACGTAAAAATTTCAAATATCATATATACACATGAACGACCGTGTAATTTCACAATTCATATCACCATGTACAAAATATCCAATATTCAATAAACTCAATCATCAACCGAACACATATTTGTTATGTAAAAATATATTTAAATATCAAAATTCGTTTGTAAAGTACTTACAGTACGCTCGCTAATAATATCTGAAGTTACCGAAAATGCCAAACAGCGATTCCGAATTTCCAACCGTGTATTCGTCGCTGAAATCAAACCCAAAGCACCAACGTATGTAGATCATCACAAATACATAAATATTAATATCGGAAACAACTAAAATAATTAAAAACTAGACTTAATTAAAACACCAATAAATTATAGTAACATCAATAAAACCAATAAATAAACCTAACAATTTAATTAAACCAATAACGTAAATAGAACAATATATATACATATAACCAATTCAAATAATTATCCCAAATATTGCGACCAAATAATTTAATCATCTTGCTGTAAATAAATAAAATATAATTATTAACTAACTAAACTAAACACTTGATCATAAATAAAATCATACCACAAAAATAAATACTAGGGGGTTTTGAAGAGGAGATGTTCTAGTTGAAGAAAGGAAGAAGAACCAAATAAAATGGAAGCTACACCTTTGGATAAAAGGATGAGAGCGAGAGCATCATAGGCAATTTTTTTTTATAACAATGAGAGTCGATGTTTATATAGGAACGTAAACAAACATCAGGGAGCAGAAAAATGGACGGAAAACAAATAACGTGAACACAACAACACATAGCCAAGACAATGCAAATTGTAAAGGTAAAGAATCTTCAACCTTTTTAGATGAAAATGGTATCAAAAGTACTGTTAAAAGCACATAGTTTGGGACTGATTTCCTGGCATGTGATGTACGGATCGGCAGTGAAATTATAGGGAAAAAATTCATCTAAGTGCTGGGAAATTGATGGAACAACACATGGGCAAAATGGAGAAGAAAAAGGCTGCAAAAAATCAAACATTGGTATCACATGTGAACAGCAGCAGCACAGCGGAAGAAGAAGAAGAAGAAAAGAAGAAGAAAAATGGGAAAGAAAGCTTGCGTCCGTCGAAAGAAGGAAGCACCGAATTAAACACCTACATTAAATTAAACGGTGATGTATTGGCATGGAAAAAAGGCAATGAAATGAGATCATGGGCTTGCTTTATACAGCTGGGCTTGGGGCATTTTAAGACACTAAAATCCAACTCAAATATATAAATATACATTTATAATAATACATTTAAGGCCCAACTTGAAACACAACATAAATGAATTAAACACATTAATTTAAATTAGAATATTCTACAACACATTTAATTCAAATACTAACATAATAACATAATGAGATTAAATTCAAACCTTAAATCAAATGCATCACAATAATATAATAAGAAAATAAATTAACTTGTAATTAAATCATTTAAATAATAATATATGCCATCTCATAACACCCAAAATTAAATTAGTAAATAAAACATATTTAACATTAAAATATTAAATTACATAGAGAGCAAAATTACGGGTTCTCACATCCTCCCCCTTTAAAAAGAATTTCGTACTCGAAATTCGTACAAGCGATCCGAAAAGAGAAAACATATACTGGTCTTCAAATAAATACGGTATCTCTCTCTCATATCCGCTTCTTTCTCCCAAGAGAAATCTTGAGCTAGAGGATCTCCCCACGACACTTTAACTAAAGGTATCGTTCTGGATCTCAACTGCTACTCTTTCCAATCCACGATCTGAGTCGGCGCAACTTCAAAAGTCAAATCCGGCTGAAGTTGAATACACTCAGGGTTGACGAAGTGCGGTTCCTGCTGACCGAAACTCTTCTTCAGAGACGACATATGAAAAACATCATGAACATCACTGAAGTAGTCTGGTAGAGCAATCCGATAAGCGACAGGTCCAATCTTCTCAAGAATCTGGTAGGGACCGACGTATCTCGGACTACGCTTTCCTTTCTTCCTGAAACGCTTGACACCCTTCATAGAAGATACTTTGAGGTAAACCCAATCTCCTTCTTCAAATGACAAATCTCTTCTTCTCGTATCAGCATATCTCTTCTAACGACTCTGCACTGCCGCCATCTTGTCTCTGATGATCCGAACTTGGTCTTTCATTTCTTGCACGATTTCACGTCCAAGCAGTCGACTCTCGCCAATTTCATCCCAAAACAAAGTGGATCTACACTTCCTTCCATACAAGGCTTCATATGGGGCCATCTAGATGGAAGCGTGAAAGTTATTATTATAAGCGAATTCTATCAACGGCAAATGATGCTCCCTGCTACCCTTGAACTCCAAAATGCAAGCTCGTAATCTTCAAGAGTCTGAATGGTGCGCTCTGATTGGCCATTTGTCTGAGGATGATAAGCGCTACTGAACTTCAATCTGGTGCCCAAAACTGAATGTAAGCTCTTCCAAAACTGAGACGTAAACCGAGGGTCTTGATCCGACACTATAATCCTAGGTATTCCATGAAAACGTACGATCTCCTTAACATATAATCGAGTTAACTTACCCAAGGTGTCGGTATTAGTAACTGGTAGAAAATGCGCACTCTTAGTCAAGCGATCGATAATCACCCAAACTAAATTCTTCCCGCTAGGTGTCCTTGGTAGACCCACTACAAAGTCCATAACAATGTCGTCCCACTTCCACACAGGAATAGGAAGAGGTTGAAGAGTACTGGCGGGTCTCTGATGTTCGGCCTTAACTTGATGACAAGTGGAACACTTTGCAACGAACAAAGCAATATCCCTCTTCATCCTTTCCCACCAGTAGTTTTTCTTCAAGTCCTGATACATCTTCGTACTACCAGGATGAATTGAGTAAGGATTAGCATGGGTTTCCGCTAAAATCCTTTCTTTAAATTTTGATTCTGATGGTATTACCTGTCGATTCTTAAATCGGAGGATTCATTCTTTATCTAAGTTAAAATGTGCGAGTCCTCTATCTTTTCTAACTCTTCTCCGGATGTCGAGGAGTTTTGGATCTTTCCTCTGAAGAGTCTTTAATTCTGCAAAATCACTAACACGAACGCTAAGAGTTGCAACCAAAACTTCCTCATCTTGCTGCGAACTCTCCACCATCAATTTCCTTATACTAAAAAGAAGGGACCCCAACTCCGATGACTTAGACTCATCTGCTAAATAAGACTTTCGGCTTAAAGCATCAGTGACTTGATTTGCCTTACCAGGATGGTACTTGATCTTGCATTGATAATCACTGATCAACTCCAACCATCTTCTCTGTCTCATATTAAGATTCTTCTACGAAAATAGATGCTTCAAACTCTTGTGATCAGTGTAAATTTCGCAAACTTCACCATACAGATAATGTCGCCAAATCTTAAGAGCAAAGACTACCGCTGCTAATTCTAAGTCTTGCATAGGATAATTCTTCTCATAATCTTTCAACTGACGGGACGCATAAGCAACAACTCGCCCCTCGTGCATAAGGACACATCCCAATCCAAACTTGGATGCATCACTAAAAACCACATAAGGCTTGTGCAGTTGAGGAAGTGCCAAGACAGGCGTTGATGTCAACCTCCGCTTCAACTCTTGAAAATTTCTTTCACACTTGCCAAACCAAACAAATGTGGCACCCTTTCTTGTCAAAGTTGTAAGGGGGGCAGACAAGAGAGAAAACCCTTCTACAAATCTTCGGTAATAACCAGCCAAGTCCAAGAAACTTTGAATTTCGTGCACCAAGGAAGGACGTGGCCATGCTAACACAGATTCCACTTTGCTAGGATCAACCGCTACCCATGCCTGAGAAATAACATGAACCAAAAACTTGACCTATTCCAACCAAAACTCACACTTACAGAACTTTGCATACAACTGATGCTCTCTCAACTTTTCCAAAACTAGACAGAGATGATAAGCGTGCTCATCAATACTCTGAGAGTAGACCAAGATGTTGTCGATAAAAACAACAATAAAAGAATCCAAATAGGGTCGAAACGCCCTATTCATCATATCCATAAAGCTGCTGGAGCATTAGCTAATCCAAATGGCATCACTTTGAACTCATAGTGCCTGTACCTCGATCTAAAAGCTGTCTTCTGTATGTCCTTATCTTTTATCCTCAGCTGATAATACCTTGATCTTAAGTCAATCTTTGAAAACGTTGCGGCACCCTGAAGCTGATCAAACAGGTCATCAAACCGAGGTAGAGGATACTTATTCTTGATAGTCACCTTGTTAAGGTCTCGATAATCAATACAAATTCTGAGGGTTCTATCCTTCTTCTTTACGAACAACACTGGTGCTCCCCAAGGTGACGAACTAGGTTGAATAAATCCTTTATCTAGCATGTCTTGCAACTGAGTCTTCAATTCCTTCAACTCTGTCGGTGCCATACGGTAAGGAGCCTTGTGCACTGGAGCTACTCTAGGTTCCAAGTCTATAGTGAATTCCATATCTCGAATAGGCAGTAGACCAGGGAAGTCATCTGAAAACACATCGGGATATTCCTTTACTATTGGGATACCAACAATCAACGCATTCGCAGATGGGGAAGACACTAATTGAACAAAAAATGCATCTGCCCCACAAGCTATATCCTTCTTTACCTGAATAGCGAACACAATTGCAGGTCTCTCTTTCAGTTTGCTGCCTACAAATTCCATGCAATCACCACTAGGGAGTTGAAAATTGACAACTCTACTCTGACAATTGATACTAGCGAAATGTCGATACAACCAATCCATTCCTAGGATAATGTCGAAGCCAAGCAATCTAAACACGATCAAATCTGCATCAAGTGTCAAATCTCCAAAACCCAAAGGGCAACCCAAAGCGATCTTAGTACAACACACCGTCTTGCCATTAGGTAGGGCCACTACCATGGATTGAGATAGAGGCTCCACTGCAAGATTACAAATTCGTGCAAATGTAGCCGACACAAAAGATCGCGATGCACCCGAATCAAACAAAGTACAAGCATGAAATTCATACAATCGAACTCTTCTTGTGACGACTCTTGCATCTTGTGCCTCGGGAGCTTCCTCGTCATAATCACCAGGCTTCAAGGTGAAAACTCGGGCTTGCACTGGCTGTTTTTGTTTAGCTTTGCCATCGCAATGACCTCCACGACTTCCTTGACCTATGCTTGGGCATTCACGAGCATAATGTCTCAGTCTGGCCACAACTGTAACACCGATTATCTCCCTATCGACACATGCCCTCATGAGCTCTGTTGCATCTTCCACAAACTGGGACTCGTCCTCCTATACAGACTCCGGTAGATGGTTGAGGACGGGCTCCGGTCCTTGACACGAACTTCTAAGGCGATCCCGAACTGCCCTCTCCAAAGCTTCTTCTCTTCTGGCCTGGGGGGGAACCAATGGGAATAGCGAACTTTCGTTCAACAATAGATGCAATGTCGACTAGCTGTTGAAAGGTGGTCACCTGATGACAAGCTATATGTCAACGAATCTCCGTGCGCAAACCTTCTTGGAAACGTTCCACTCGCAACTCTTCAGTAGTTATAAGGTGACTAGCAAATCTCCTAAGCGCTATAAACTTGCGAGCATACTCCTCAATTGTCATGCTACCTTGAATTAGATTGGCTAATTCACGAGCCTTCTGATGTCGAGCTAATCTTGGAAAGAAATGATCATCAAATTCTTTCTTAAACCACTCCCAAGTCACATTAGCAAATGATTCAAGTTCTTCTACAAGAAGCTTTCGCTTCGTTCCCCACCAAGGTACCGTCTTGCCCTGAAACAAGTAACTTGCATAATGAACTTTCTGAGCTTCCGTGCAGCCACAAATCTCAAATGTCCTATCGATATCTTTAATCCATCTATCAGCCCTCAGCGGATCCTCCTTGCCTGAAAAAGAAGGGGTACGGTGTGCCAAAAATCTCTCATAAGAGCATCCCTCCTGCTCGACCCTAGGCTGTGATCGAGAACCCTGTCGAAGAAAGTCAGTCATGCGATTCAAAGCTCTGGCCAAAGCAAAATTCCCATCGCCTCGTGGTAAATCATCATCTGGCAAAGTCTGCGGTGTACGTGATCTCACCATTGTCCTGCCAAAACAAACCTTCAACCCCACTCCCCAAATTTAAACGAATAAAACAAAACCACAAATAAACAAAACAAATAAAATCATCTGGTACTGTCCCTAGATAACATATGGATTTACCCAGAGCCAAACTGCTCTGATACCACCTGTGACGCCCCCAACTCCCATGTATAGAAACATGGAAATCAAGGCGTCGGAATGCTGACAATATGAGTCACGCACTCCCAACGTCAAGTGCTAAGCGTGTGAACACGTGACATGCATAAATAAAAGCAGCGAATAAATAAAGTCAATATCTAAGTACCAGAATTTTTAGAAATATTTTACAAAATAGTTTAATACAAATTCTCCAACAGGAGATTTAATACAGTCATCCAAAGATTAAATAAACACAATACACAATCATCATAATTAAGTAAATATCATCCAAGGAAACCAACTATACTAATTCACTCAAACGGCGGAGTCGCCTCCTCAAGCTCAAACTCCTCGTTCTTTGTATCAAAATCTACGATACCAAAAATGGTACCGTAGGTAAGTAAAAATTTCAAACAAAACCCAAGATATTAAATACATTTGTCTAACAACAAAATGCATGAACAAGATACCATATGCATGAGTCTTAAAATCATTTTTCTCAAATAAATAAATAAAGCATACACTCAAAAATTCCAAAGTAAAACTCCAATGAAACCATCCATCATTTTCCGAAAAATGATGCTTGTAAAACCAATCATAGAGGGCGTTACGTATCGCCGTCCCCGATATGATATACACACATCACCAATCATAATGGGCGTTACGTATCGCCGTTCCTATTATGACTCATACACACTAATTTCATAGCGGGCGTTACGTATCGCCGTCCCTAATATGAAATACACACTCAATGACCATAATGGGCGTTATGTATCACCATCCCCATTATGTCATCCACACACCACCAATCATAATGAGCGTTACGTATTGTCGTCTCCATTATGACTTAGCAAAAAACAACCATTAAAATCCATAAACCCAATAATACTGTTTCTCGCTTAAAAAACCCTTCAAACAAATTATTTTAATATACCATAACTCAAGTTTTACGTAAAAACTTCAAATATCATATATACACATGAACGACCATGCAATTTCACAATGCATATAACCATGTACAAAATATCCAATATTCGATAAACTCAATCATCAATCAAACACATAGTTGTTATGTAAAAATATATTTAAATCTCAAAGTTCATTTGTAAAATACTTACAGTACACTCGCTAATAATATCTGAAATTACCGAAAATGTCGAACAGCGATTCCAAGCTTCCAACCGCGTACTCGCCGCTAAAATCAAACCCAAAGCACCAACGTATATAGATCATCACAAATACATAAATATTTATCGGAAACAACTAAAATAATTAAAAACCAGACTTAATTAAAACACCAATAAATTATAGTAACATTAATAAAACCAATAAATAAACCTAATAATTTATTTAAACTAATAACGTAAATAGAACAATATATATACATATAATCAATTCAAATAATTATCCCAAATATTGCAACCAAATAAATTAATCATCTTACTGTAAATAAATAAAATACAATTATTAACTAATTAAACTAAACACTTGATCATAAATAAAATCATACCACAAAAATAAATACTAGGGGGTTTTAAAGAGGAGATGTTCTAGTTGAAGAAAAGAAGAAGAACCAATAAAATGGAAGCTACACCTTCAGATAAAAGGATGAGACTGAGAGCGTCATAGGCATTTGTTTTTATAACAATGAGAGTCGATGTTTATATAGGAACGCAAACGAACATCAGGGAGCAGAAAAGTGGACGGAAAACAAATCACGTGAACAAATCAACACATAGCCAAGACAACGCAAATTGTAAAGGTGAAGAATCTTCAGCCTTTTTAGATGAAAATGGTACCAAAAGTACCGTTAAAAGCACATAGTTTGGGACCGATTTTCGGGCACATGATGTCCGGATCGATAGTGAATTGATGGAACAACACGTGGGCAAAATGGAGAAGAAAAAGGCTACAAAAAATAAAACCTTGGTATCACAGGTGAACAGCAGCAGCGCAGCGGAAGAAGAAGAAGAATAAAAGAAGAAGAAAAATGGGAAAGAAAGCTTACGTCGGTCGAAAGAAGGAAGCACTGAATTAAACACCTACATTAAATTAAACGGTGACGTATTGGCATGGAAAAAAAGGCTATGAAATGTGATCATGGGCTTGCTTTATACAGCTGGGCTTGGGGCATTTTAAGACACTAAAATCCAACTCAAATATATAAATATACATATATAATAATACATTTAAGGCCCAACTTGAAACACAACATAAATGAATTAAACACATTAATTTAAATTAGAATATTCTACAACACATTTAATTCAAATACTAACATAATAACATAATGAGATTAAATTCAAGCTTTAAATTAAATGCCTCACAATAATATAATAAGAAAATAAATTAACTTGTAATTAAATCATTTAAATAATAATATATGCCATCTCATAACACTCAAAATTAAATTAGTAAATAAAACATATTTAACATTAAAATATTAAATTACATAGAGAGAAAAATTACGAGTTCTCACATCTACATTCAACTAAAGTTCAACTAAAGTTTGATTTTATCTTTGAGAAATAATTGTACATTCAAAATGGGAGAAAAATTTTCTTACCTGTTTAAGCCTATGAAATCATAAAATTGCTTAAGTATTATTAAAACAAAATGGGATAAAACCTAGTTTGCCTCTTCGTCCGTCAAGAGACTATCTTCTTCTTCTTCAGTGCTTCCCTCGTATTTAGTGGTGTAAGGGGAACTGGATTCACTGCTATCATTGTTGATAAACGTTCCGACATCAAGGTTGTGATTACAAGCTTCCATTACTGGAGATGCATCAATTTGAGTGGGCTTGACATCAAGCCTGTGCATAGCTGTAACTAGCCCATTTTCATCAGCATGGACTAATATATACTCTTCAAAAGGATCATCATCTTGGTAAGCCTCCACACCGCTATCATCAGAAGCATTTTCTTCAATTAGATTTCTAAGTGGAAGATCATACACATTTCTACTGACAACTTTTTGTACTACATGCCAATTACCAAGGAAGCTACGATTTTTAAAATATAACACTTGTGAAGCTTGGGACGCCAAAACAAATGGCTCATCCTTTTAAAATGTCTGGGACATATTCACACTAGTAAGATGATCGCCCACACGTACCCCTTGTCTAGGATCAGAGATATCAAACCAGTCACATTTGAATAAGTACACATGACGTCATCCCAGGTAATGAACTTCCAAGATGTCTGTTAAAAAACCATAGAAGTCAACACTTTGAGTATCTAGTTCACCAATAACCAGGACACCTGAATTTTGGGTACGACGATGTGTTTCACGTTGCCTCGTGTGAAATCGTATGCCATTCATGATGCAACCAGAATAGGATGCAACCTAAGGGTCGGGACCACATGCAAGTGCATATAGATAATCCGAAACATCATCGGGATTATCAACACATAGATTTTGAATCTGTCACAATTGCATTAACCAAAACAATTATTTGTTGTAAAGCTACATAGCCACCTGGTGTGAATGAGGTATGTAACAATAAACTAAAATATATACCTGTGACTTGAACCAATTTGAAAAATTTGTCGCATGCAAACTATCGACATTATCAAGGTACTCTTCACTGACTTGTAAGTAGTGCTCACTAGACAAAAGACCATGATTAGTCAGTAAATATGAACAAGGTATTTAAGTAATCCAACTAAGCAAAAAAGATATGGCAATGACTAGTTGAAAATACTTACTTCAGGTATTGTCCTATCTCTCAACAATTATTAAGCACGTACCATGTCACTTTTAAGAACACGTCATCATCTAGTCAATGAAGTGATGTGACACCCATAGGGCACACCTTTTGTCTGAAAACACTTAGTCCATCTACTACACCATCTTCTCCTCCATCAAAGTTCCATTCTTGGGGATTAAACCTAGACTCACTGCCATGAAGGTACATAGAGCAAAAATTCAAGCATTCTATATGTATATAGGTTTCCGCTATTGAACCTTATAGACGAGCCTTATTCTTAACATAACTCTTAAAATTTTCAATGTACCGTTCAAAAGGGTACATCTATCGATATTGAACTGGCCCTGCAAACAGGGCCAAATGTGGTAAATGATAGGCTAGGTGGACCATTACATCAAATAATGTAGGTGGAAATATCATTTCCAGCTTGCACAAAATTACGACTATATCAGAATGAATCCGTTCTAAGACATCAACTTTGACAATTCTTGCACGCAATTCTTTGAAATATGAACTCAACTCAGTCAATGCCAGCCATATATGTTGTTGTAAGTATCCACAAATTGCAACATGAAGTAATCTTTGCAATTTGTGGATACTTACAAATTGCAAATATGTAAGTAATCTTTGCAAGTGTCATAAAAATATAACAATTATGACTTTTCATGCCAGAGATTTCGCAATCTGCATCACACATCTCGCAATATTAGAAGTGGAGCCATCTGAAAATTTGACATCATTCAACCATTTACAAAAACCTAACCTCTCAGCTCCATACAAGTTGTAACATGCATGTGACATACTAACGTGTTGTCCATCGTGAATTAGGTGTAACTCCTTTCTTATATTTAAATTGGAAAGGTCATGAAGTGCATTCACACGATCTTTGCAATTATTTTAAGATATTATTGCAAAGTCATAACTCAAGAAACAAGAACTTTTAACATTGCAAAACAGAACCTAACAGTAAAATGTTTTCTCTTTGTTAATGATTAATGATAAGGATTAATGTCTTTGTCGCTTATATGCTACCAGGTCTCTTCTCTCTTAAACAAATCCTCTTTCTTCTTCTCTAGTGCACTAAGCAAGGCTTCATTTTGTTAATGTTCTACACATTTCTCATGCTCCAAGTGCCAAACAGAACCTAAAAGTAAAATGTTTCCTCAATCCCTATGTTCTTCAAAATTCCACTTCAATATTTAGAATAACCTTTATATTACTATTCAGCCACTTCAATATTTAATCTGATATTAAAGTATCATTAATGCAAAGAACAAATAAAGCACAGGAAAAAAAGAGAGTTCAAAATCGAGGAAACTTATTTTCATACCTAGCTTAAGGAAACTTATTTTCTTGACTAGCTAGAAACAATATTTATATAGATATAATATATATATATATATATATGTATATATTAACTAGTACAAAAAAAAAAAGAAAAAATTCAAGACTAGTGGCCTCCTAAAACAGTGCATAATGGCCTGTAGGAAGGTAAGTTATAGATACATGGATTTGGCAAACATTATACCTCGGCAAAGGCCTTCACTAGCAGCAGCAAATTTGTTTTCTAAATCAACTTCTCCTACAGCATTAGCAGCACCACACAACTGAAAAAAGGAAAGCCAATCACAAGTACAATATCACAACCCAAACCACTTTCATTCGAACAAAACCATGGGAGGTCAAATGGAACAACATACTAGCTATTCTTTATAAATGTGAGAAACAAGAGCAAAGAGTTCACCTAAGAAATCAGTCACCAAACAAATAAAAGGGTTTGAACATTATCAATTAGGATTTGTCAAGTGCAAGGATACTCTACATTAAAAGCCAAGAGGTTAACCTTGCATATGCATTAGGAAAAATCAAATGAATGCATAGTCCTATAGAGAACTAGAGTTTATAATGAATCCCGATGTCAGGAATACATATACGTGCTGAGATTGTAGCAGAGCAAGAGGTCATCAGGAAATTAAACAAAAAGCAGCATCAACTGCATCGATGATCACAAATGAAAAAATTAAAATTAAAATTATTAAAATTAAATTTACAAATTATTTACAAATCATTCTATGGTGAACTGCACAAAGATAAGTACTGTTTTAGATAATTATTTACAAATGAAAAGAGCCAATAACAAAACAAAATAAATACACCATTATCATTGTCCTTTCCAAATTGAAAGAGATCTCATATAGCTTACATCAGTAAAAAAGCAAATCAAATATTGAAGATGCCGTGTGTAATTTCCAATAATTGATCTAGAACTTAGGTTAATTTTACCATAAATATGATTAATACTCAACGAAGCTCAGACAAAATGATTCATGTATTTCGACCAGAGTTTTTGTTTTTGTTTTTTTATATCAGAGATCGGAGAGAAGATAAATTGAAAACCTAAAACTCCATTAATGTTCGTAAGAAATGAAAAAGTAAGGGACAACCAAGCTCCCATACCTGCTGATAATGTGTGTGTATGTGAGAGAGAGAAAGCGATAGTTATAGAGGAGCAGCGGCGTCAGCGAGAAGCAGCGGTGGAGTCTGTCAAAATCCCGCTAGAGAGAGAGTGTGTGTGTGTGTGTGAGAGAGAGAGAATGAGAGGAAATGAGGAAGGGGGAAATAAGAGCGGGTAGGTATTTGGGGATTTAGATAATTTATTAAGGTTTTACAAGTCGCTTTAATAAGTCAGATTGATGAAAAATATGTAAAGTATATTACGCAACAATAATCACCACAAAAAGTACATGTAATGGCGACTTTATTTTCGATGACCCAAAAACGCTGGAAAAAAACAATTAATTTCTGTCCAAATTTTAAATGGATGTCAGATTTCGAAATGGACACAAGATATAGCTTATTTTCGAGAATACCAAATGTTGTTGGAAATAAAAATGACCCAAATTACTCATTATTTTTGTAGTGCAACTTTAGTCTAAATCAATTAATTGCAATTCAATTGTGCTAAAATTTTCCCGTAGACGACTATGCTTATACATTATAATTTCACATTAAAGTACTCTAAAATATTAACAATAAATTAATTAAATGAATCGATTCATAGCTTTGATACAAAATAAAAATTGTAAATTAAAATATTAATTAGGGGATGGCGTTATACTTTTATCATCCAAGCTATCACTCTTTTGAGAGTGATATTCCAGCCATGATCAGAGTTATGATCAAGTTACAATATTAAGATTCCATTAATATAATTAGAGAATAATGAATCTTTCCACTAAGAAAATTAACCAGAGAAAGGCATAAATTACGTATAATTTATTATCTTTTGAAAAAGAACTTCCACATAGATCAGAATAATTTTTTTTTTCCCTTAAGGAGCCAATAATTAAAGTAGTGACACCTCATTATTGATTCTCTATTTAGTAATATTTCATCAGTCCTTATAAATATTAATTTTGTTCTCAGTTATTTAATTTGTTTGATATATGATATTGATATATATATATATATATATATTTATCTATATATATTATATATCAGATGGAAAAACTTTTAACAATGATGAGTTTGGGAGAAGAGAGGAGGAAAGAATTATACGGTAAAGATATAGAAATATGATAATATGACCTGTTCTTAATTTATATAAAAACGTATTAGTTCGAAAAATGATACACATATAATGATTTTCACATTTATTTTTACAATCCTATGTTAAATGAAAGCACTTTTATTAGATAAATTACAAAAATATCATCATTTATAAAATCACCTTTATTTAAAACATAACTATAAAAGAGAGAATAAAAAAGATTTGGTTCACATAATAAATTTAAAAAACTGGTGCATACAGCTTTCTATGAAAGTACCACCTTTTAAGAATGAATTGAAGATAAGTTTTAGTTGGAACAACTCCTCTGTTTTCCCTTTCCCAATCCATGCCGTGCTTAAAGTTTACCTTCTTTTTTTTTATTTTTTTTATTTTTTATATTTAACCTTTCTCCGAAATCAAACGCTCAATTACCCTGAAAATCAACCCCAAAAAGCCACTCCAAAACTCCAAGAGGGGGGTCACCCTTTCTTTACCTTCTGGTATGAACACAATTACATCAGCACGCTTTTGCCACCCTCTTTATTCTTTGACACTCCAGAAATTGTTCTTTTCTTCTGCTCTTATTTTAATGGCTTTCGGCTTGTCTCGACCATGGACAAGGTTTCAACACACGATTAAAATAATGGGAATTTGGAAAGGCAAACTACGAGCTTGTTTACAAGGTTGAATTTGGTATTAATTTAGTGATAAGGAAGGAATTGCCAAGATTCTCGCGAGGCTTTTTTTTTTTTAGCAGGGAATCTCGCATTTTTTATTTGGAGGGCTATTTGTTGCAGATGGATAACATATTTCGCCTCTGTTGAAGCTTTTGGGGGGCCTGCATTCTTCATGGAACTTGGTTTTAGCAAATGGGTATGTGCATTTCTACTGTGTTGTTGGCTCATCATCTCTGGAGCATACTCGGGTAAGTTTTAGTACCTCCAATTCATTGGAATTTCATAAATAGCTATTGATATTACGCAATTGCGAATGGTTTTTTTTTTTATGTTGTGTTCTTGGTCCCCAAGTGGAGGGATTGCGTGGGGATTCTAAAGTGAGAGGAGTGAACTTAGGAGGGTGGCTGGTCGTGGAAGGCTGGATTAAACCTTCACTTTTTGATGGCATTCCCAACGGAGACATGCTTGTGAGCTCCTTCTCCAAATTCTGTTGTCATTATGATTCTTGGACATAACCTGGGTTCTTCATAATTGATTTGGCTGACCCATTATTGGCAATGGGAGCGTAGGATGGAACAGAGGTACAATTTAAGTCAGTGACATTGCAGAAGTATGTGTGTGCAGAGAATGGGGGAGGCTCGACTGTTACAGTCAGCAGAGATGTAGCATCTTCATGGGAAACTTTTAAGGTGAGGTGCCCGACCAAAATGTTCTGCGGTGTAATTTTCTATTGGCAGTGCTATATTGGTTTATGAATTGATATTTTAGTCTTGCGTACTAGCAGTGTTTTTCCCCTACATTAATTCCTTTAAATTGGCAATGCGATAATGGAAAAGTGTCTTTTGTTGAGTTCTTTGCGTTCAATCTAATGCATGGCTTTGGTGTCAAACTGAAATATATTGTGATAGCAAGTGAAGGTTGGAGAAAAATTTAGTGATAGGAAAGTGAGAATGGCCCATGTCTCTGATATTTCATCCGCAGCATGCTAAACAAAAGTCTTATGCTTATGAAGTGAGAGTGAAGTGTTGTGTTATTGCCTTTTTGATTAGCCATCCAAAGGATTGGATGAGTTCTTTTCGTAAGGGAGTCATTTCTCAGATTAACACAGCTAAAAGTCCATATCCCAGTTATCTGGATTTTACTGTGGAGGAGATTTACTAGAAAATATCATCCTATGTGGTGTTTGAAGTAAATTACTTATCCAAATAATAATGATGATAAATATATAATAAAATAATGCTAATTTCAATAATTATAATAGAAATAATAATAATGATAATAGTACTACTACTAATAATAATACTAATAGTAATTTCAGTTTTGCAGAGATTAATAGTTTTGAGTTGGTGAACCTAACCAAAAGATATAGTACTATATTGCATGAATTCTTATTATTTAATAATGGGCGTTTTCATTATTTTGAGGAATGAGAAATTAAAATTACATTGATAGCTCACAGGAGTAGCACAAAAATGTCGTCAAGAGATTGTAGATTGATTGAGTTTTGAATTCCATTGTACTCAAGTGACTATGGTTTATTGTTCAGCTTCATCGTTCTTATACTAATTCTTATAGTCCTTGATCTCTGCTCAGAGGCTAAGAAGTAATATTTGTCTCTTATGTAAATTTATGAATATGAAAGTCCTCATGTGATTTATAGCAGTGTATCATATCCTTATGACTTAGTTTTCGAAGTAAAGGAAGTGCTCCTGATCTACAAAGAAACTCATCCCACTCCTTTATTTTCTTACAGCTATGGAGAGTTTCGGAATCAAAATTTCATTTGCGCACCTCCAAAGGCCAATTTATATCATGTGATAGAGAAGGGTGCTCTGTCTCTGCAATTGCAGAATACCCTTCCACTTCAGAAACATTTTTCATTGAAAGGAAGAATAGTAGAGTTCACATAAAACCAGAGAGTGGGGCATATCTACAGGTATAGCTTTTCACCCTCATATGTGTGCTTAGGAAAAGAATATAAATTTCCCATATTGTTTGCATTGCATTTATATCAAGTATAGATAGTCAGGCATGCTTGGTAGTGTGTGCTGTCAATGTTTCATTACTAATCAGAGAATAGAGTTAAACAGTTTAAAAAAATAGTTCTGCCTGTGTGAATCAGCTTCCAAAATCTTACATTTTGGGTCCTCCAATCATTTGGATTTTGGAATGACATAACAATTAATTGGGAAGTTCTATGTAACTGAGAAACCATTGATCTCAGTAAGACCTAGCAGCATTTCTTTATAATTAACATAATTTTAAATCAAGGAAAACGTGATTAGTGAGAATTATTTGAATAATAGGCTTTTCTCAGCTTGCAGCCATCAGATACTTTTACAACCACTTTATGCGCACTGACCGTGCCAAAACTATACCTGTTAAGGATGGACCAACGTGGCATTTGATTCTATGTCATTATTTTTCAATTGTCTATTCTTAGGATGTCAAAGATCTTAATTACAAAATCATGATAGCATATTCTTTTAGGCTACAACGGGAAATCAGCTCTCAGGGGACTATCCAGGAATGCCAGGATGGGATGATAATGCAGCCACATTTGAGATGACAATTGTAGCAAATAACTTGCATGGAGATTACCAGCTTGCAAATGGATATGGACACAAGAGGGCCAAGGAGGTTCTTATGGTAACTCCATTTCTACTGTAGCACAAACTTCTCTTCCTTTTGTTAAAATCTTTTCATCCAGAATAATAGGCAGGGCGGCACCATCTGTATTAGTTTGTCGGCATATTCTCATACACAGCTATCTGCAAAGATTCAAGGAGAAGTTAGCACTTGAACACTTTTTTAATATAATCTATTCTGCCCTTTATATTGACTAATTCAGTGGGAACTAGCGATTACATGGGGATATGGTCAATCATAACATCTTACATATCGATAATACTATTGGCTGATGCTGCACTAGCATTTTCGATTGCTAAGATAGCTGAAAGTATGAGTGCTAACAAAGAGTTCTTTTCAGTACATATTTGGTAATCAATTGAATCAATTCCTAGTATAGTAACCATGTGTTATTTCCACATCTTTGTCTGAACTGATCGGCATATGAGCTTGGAAATGTGATATAATTATGCATACTTCAGTATTCTTGTTTAGTATGCTTGTGATGTTGTCTTCTTTGATAGATGGGAAAAAAAATGATATATGTCCATGAACCGTGTAAGGTTCCCTTGAGAAGGTGAGTTTCATTTTGGGTTGTTATATAGACAATATTTTCTTGATGAGTGAGTAGATTCCTCCTGTATTGTTTTATTCTTGTCTAATTAATTTATCAGCATCCCGAACATGCAGAGACACAGAAATAGTTTTATCACTTTTGAAGATTTCAATTTTCTTAATGGAAATGGAATAAATACTGTGAGGATTCCAGTTGGCTGGTGGATTGCTTCTGATCCTGATCCTCCTCCTCCATTTATTGGAGGAACTCTTGTGGCTCTGGATGATGCATTCTCATGGGCACAGTAGGTCTTGTTTTCACCTTACTCTGTTCCAGTCATTGAATGAAACATAGCATTTCGTTCTGACATTGACCTGAAATATTTGGTACAGAGCCTATGACATAAAGTGCATAATCGACCTTCATGCTGCTCCTGGCTCCCAAAATGGGATGGAACATAGTGCTAGTCAAGATGGTTTTATAGGCTGGCCTAGTTCTCCGGATTACATCTCACAAACATTGGATGTTATTGATTTTCTAGCTTCCAGGTACATCCTAGACAAGTTTTTGAATTGTTCACATCCCATCATGAAAAGACAGTTATTGGCCTTCAACTGGATCTGTCTAATTCAAAAGATACAGTTCTTGTTCAGAGTTATCCACTTGCTTGTTTATTAGCATATCAGCCACAAGGTTCAATGTTCTGATGGTTTGTGGTGTTAAGAACTTACCAAAATTTGCATTATTGTCTAAGGATACTGGCCAAGTTGTTCAGGAATGAAATGGTCTTACAGCTAGGAAACATATAATATATGAGGATTGGATAGTTAATGGAGTTGAAATGATTCAACTTCAGGTCGATAGCTATGCTTGGAGTCATTAAAATCAGATTATGGTTTTATATCCTGTAAAGATTTTGAAAACAATATAGGAGAATCAACAGAACTCACTTCAGTCATATCGCAGGAAAATTATGAAGAAATTTTTTTATGTATTTATTTTGAGTTAAATATAATACGCATTTCTCTCTCTGTTGTGGATTTGTGATATTCAAGTATCCAAGTTATTCGAAACAAGAACATTCATAGTTGATGACTGTGATGAGTGTATCAGCTATAACTGAGAAGATAATGAAGCATGTTTGTGATAAGTGGAAGATCCTGTATGTATGTCTCTTTTTTTTTCTCTCTCTTTCAAAATCAGATGCAGAGTGGGTGAGAGAGAGAATTCTTTGGTAATATTAAACTATATGATGTGAATGGTGCCAAAAAGTGCCACTTGAAGAACTTTTTCTGTTTCGGTTTGTTATTTTATGACACCTGAATCATTATTTCAGGCTCTTCTGAAATGTAGCTCTATACAACTAGACTGCTTTCATTTGCAGGTATGGAACGCATCCTGCATTGCTGGGAATTGAACTCTTAAATGAACCATCTGCAACCACAGTTCCCTTGGATACTTTAGTTTCATTTTATGCACGAGGCTACCAAATTGTTCGAAAATACTCACCAACAGCTTATGTAATAGTTTGCCAAAGAATTGGCAATGCAGATCCCTCGGAACTTTATCAAGCAAACATAGGCACTCACAATGTAGTGGTGGATTTGCATTTCTACAATCTTTTTGACACTTTCTTTGTTAATATGAGCACGGCGGATAATATAGAATTCATATACAAAAGCAGGGAAGCTCAATTACAGGCCCTCAACAGCTCCAATGGCCCACTTGTTTTTATTGGTAAGTATGCGCTCTTTTATTGAAAATGCTTTGCTTCTTTGAGATCTTATCCTTCTAATTTTCTATTCAGATCAATTTCGAAGTGATATTTTTCTCCTGAACATATTTGCTGCCAAATGAACTAAAATCAGTATGGAACATTATAGTGCATATAGAGATCATAAAACATTTGCTCCCTTTTCTTTCTTAATATTCTGAATTGGAAACTTGAGGTCATTTGAGACTATATAGTTGGAGACTTGGTTAGGGGAATGGGTGAATAATTTTTTTGAAAGTGGATTGACCTCAGGGGAATGGGTGAATGAGTGGAATGTGACAACTGGATCTCAGACAGATTACCAAGAGTTTGGAAAGGCACAATTAGAGGTATATAATGCTGCTTCATTTGGATGGGCTTATTGGACACTTAAAAATGACAGACAGCACTGGGATTTTGAATGGAACATAAAGAACAATTATCTCCAGCTAGGTAAATGCTACATATATAAGACCCATCCGGCTTCTGTTTTGAATGATGCACACCATGTTGGGTGCTGAATCTGTGTGGTGTACATATTCTTGCAGGCGATTCACCCAACAAGCAAAGTCTCAATAGTTTAATGTTGCTTGGTATTACATGTGCCTGTTTCTATCTTCATCATTTTCTATGAAGAAATGTCACATCTGAGCCTCATAATTGAGGAGGAAGATCTACTATGCGGGTTCTCTTTGTTTTTGGCTCCCCAGCCATCAAATTCATTTTGTTATGCTATATTGCAAAGTGCAATAATGTGGTTCTAGTAGAGTATATGCAGAAATTGTTGATGATTTGGTAAAATCTTCAATGCTACACACAATAATCTACAAAGGAAATTCTTCCCTTTCCTAGCAGATTTATGTGTTAATGCAGTTTCTTCTTGTGAATTCGGTCTGTTATCTAAAGCTATCTTTTAAAGGACAAAATGTGAAGTCACTTAACCACCTGGGGCCAACTGAAAAGAATCTAAGAAAAAGAACCATAAATCCAACATATGACAATGGTACGTTGTTAAACATATGATAAATAATGGTCATGAGATGAAACACTTCTGGGATCGGCCTCTTAATTCTTGTACCATATTTTTATGGACTTCATATTATTCCCAAGCGTAAGTTGGCCTTGCTCAACTCCGGCAACATGGACGTAGAGGTCTTTCTCAATTAAAAATAATGTCAGCAAGTCTTTAGTAAATTGATACACCTACATTGGCAGCGTCTAATATTGCGAGGTGAGTCATTCACGCCATGCAGCACTAAAAATCCAATTAATGAGATGAGATAGAGTTTATGTGAATTGTAAATAGTAGTGAGATTGTTAATTAATATGAGTTGAGTTGAGGTAAGTTAAGCTTGAGATGAGATGGTTTCATCTGATCACACTTCTCAATCCAAACAGCAAGCCTAAGTTAGTAATGTTACTCTTCATTCTAACTCTTGTCGTCCTTAATCACACAACTTTTAAATTATTTTTTCTGTAACCACTTCACTTGCCACCAATTATTGAAACTTATTGAGTTGCCACCCTATGCAATGACTTCAGTACTAGTTGGAAATTTTGAGTTGGGTAAGCCTAACTAGCAATGTAGTTCTTTTGAGAGTTTCATGGATGAGGAAGAGTTTTGCTTGTCCCATTTTTGCGATGACACCGTTAACAAAAATAAGAGTAAAAAAACTAGGAGTACTTATCTAGAGAAAATTTCAGTTGTTGATTCAGAGATTATTCAGTGTACTAAAAAAAGTCTTCCTTCTCCAACTTCTAGCAGAGAAAGCAAATCAAATCCAATAGATGGCACCATTGTTAATGCTTGAAAAATCATACAACAAGCCAAAATGGGAGAGAGAGTCATTTCCAGCCTACTGACATTCTTTGGGCCTTGGACGGTGTTGTTTGGAACTCTCGACAACTGTCTAATACGATTGTATGGTATCAGTGCGTACATCTACGGCGGTGAATCAAAATAAGTGTAGAGAAAATAAAAAGAAATGGACAAAAGATTTATGTGGTTCGACATGTTGCTTACATATACGGGCGTTCAGGGAGGAAAAATTCACTATAATAAGGTATCAAGATGTTCTCGATAGAGATCTCCCTCGAGAGATTGAAGAAGAAGCCACTGTTTAGTCGTATGGCCATTTGCTTTATCTGATACCCTTTACATGTACCTACCTGCAGTGATGAGGCTTGACTAACTCTCCATTTTTCCAATTTCTTATGACACCCCCTTTTATCTCTTGACACTTTCACACCTTATCCCTTCTTGTTCCCCGTTTCTTATTTTTCTCTTGCTCCTAATGGTGGCCTAGTGGACTAGGCCTGGTCTTGAGTCTGGATATTTTATTCTCTTCAGTTCAAATGAGCCACACATCACTCCTCCGCATGATTCTTGCCATCATAAACCAAAAAATCAGCATAATATAAATAAAAGTGATTATGTAGTAGATAGTATAGATATTGTTCGTCATGATTTTATTCTTTCATCTCGTATTTAGTAAATCATTAGTTGAGCTGTACAAATTCTTTACATAACCAGTAATCTCTCGTAGGCCTCTATATTTAAACACAAGCATTATGTCAATGAAAGTGTAACCTTCTTCCTCATCTTGTTTTTTCTTCCATGATCAAGTAAATCTAAATCATAAATGCATACTTAATTGGTTATAAGAGTTTCATGCAGTACGTGCACCTTGGCACCATCTAGTTGAAAGGGCTAAATGTAAAGAGTTGTAGCATCAAGTCCATCACCAAGCTAGGGAGAAGCATTGCCCTCCTACTCAAAATACTCACGATTGCATATAAGAGCACTAGCATTGAATTAGCCAAATATTTTCTTTAAAAAATACAATTTTGTACAAACATCAAAAAAATAATGTCATCTTTGATAAAAAAAAAATGATACTTTTGAGTGTGGCAAAAGGTAAAAAGTTACTTTTTGTTTTGAAAAATGAATAGTAAAATATCAAAATTCTTCAAAACAAATGTAAAAAATTTAAAGAGTTTTGATGTTTTATTATTTAATACTTGACGCTAAATTAATTGAGTTGAAAGGGGATTCCATTCCCAATTAATCCTCCTCGAATCATAGGATGGCACTGATCATCCTCTGCCATGATTGATTTGTAGATCAGTCTCCCTTAATTAATATTCAATTTTCATGAGTTGTAAAGTCTCTCCCTCCAACCATTTAAAGGGAGTACTCAACCTAGCTACCCCTCGCCTTCTTTTTCAAATGACTTAATTATCTGATTTATTTCTTAAAGAACTGAGTTTTAATTTTTTTAAAGAAGGGAAAAAAACAGGGTTTTTACACCTTGTATATATGTCAAACTAAAGACGTGTGTCGGACAATATATATATATATATATATATATATATATAAATCTATACAACTTCCTACTATTCATACAATCTCCACACACCACATTTTATTTTATTTTATTTTTATTAAATATTTAATATATGAATAATGAATAAAAAAAATAAAATTATTTTTAAAAGAACAAATTTAAAATAAAAATATTAAAAAAGTAAAAGAAATTAAAAAATAATGCTGTGTGGAGGTTGGGAAGGTTGTATAGAACAACCCATATATATATATATATAATCATGTCAACGTGCAGAATGGTATTGTACGTCTCGAACGGTTAATTAATAATGTGAGGGTGATTTAGGGAGTAATGAAATGATCAGTCATACAATAACATGGAATATAAAAAAGTTTAATTTTGTTATGAATTATAAGTGTTGGCAGCCGCCTCTCCCATTGCCTACCAAATTATGTGAATGACCTCACCACTATTATTTTAAATATTGCATAGTGACTTGCACATTGACTTATACAGTAACTTGCATAGTAATTTCAAGATCTATAAATATGGGTTTCAGTTGTTATGAAATTCATAAGAAAATATAGAGAGATAAGAAAGTTTCAGAGAGTTTTAAAAGAGTTTCTTATATATTTTTCTCTTAAAATAGCAGTTTCTTCTTTAGTTTTATAACACGTTATCAGCATGACGGTTCTACCAATTCTAAAGTTAATGGTCTTATTCTTTTGTAAGTTTTTTCAATATATTATTTGTAATTTTTGATATATTTTATTGATAATTATTATTTAAAATCTGTGTGAATTTATAAATATATTTTCTGAGATACACATATTTATTTCATAATTTATATGTGTAGAAAATGAAAAATCTTACAAAATTTGAATTTGTTCCTCTTGACATATTTGGAAAAAATTATTTATCCTGAATATTTGATGCTGAAATCTATCTTGATGTGATGAACCTGGGTAAAACAATTAAAGAAGGAAATCAAACGTCCCTGTAGGACTGTGCTAAAACAATGATTTTCCTTCGCCACTATCTTCACGAAGAATTAAAAATTGAATATCTTACCATAAAAGATCCATATATTTTGTAGAACAGTTTAAAGGAGAGATATGAACACCAAAAGACTGTCATCCTTCTAAGAGCTCGTTTTGAATGGTTGCACCTGAAGTTGCAAGATTATAAAAGTGTTAGTGAGTATAATTCCACACTTTTTAAAATAAACTCAGTACTAAAATTATGCGGTGAGAAAATCACCGATGATGATCTGTTAGAGAAGACTTATACTACATTTCATGCCTCGAATGTGCTCCTGTAGTAGCAGTATCGAGAGAGAAAGTTCAAGAAATATTCTGAACTTGTATCATATCTTCTAGTAGCTGAGCAAAACAATGAGCTCTTATTAAAAAACTACCAGTTATGCCCTACTGGCTCAATATCATTCCCTGAAGTGAATGGTATTAGGTTTGCATCATTTCCAGAAGTGAATAGTGCATTCTTTAGAAAAAATCGATGGCGTGAACGTGGTAGGAGAAATTATATAAATATTGGTCCCAGAAGTGACCACAGTAAAAGGGATAATAATAATATACCGTATCACCAAAAGTGGTACAATTCAGAACGGGGTAAAAATTTCCAGAATAATTTCAAAGAGAAGTGAAGAGGTATGCTATAGATGTGAAATGACTGGACATTGGTCACGTACCTGTCGTACGGCCAAGCACTTAGCTGATTTATATCAAGCATATATTAAAGGAAAGAATAAAATTCATGAAACAAATTTAGTAGAACCATTAGATGATCTATTAGATTCAGTAGATGTTGATGTTACTCATCTTGATGTCTCTGATTTCTTTAATCATCCTGAAGGTAGAATTGATCACTTAATTGGAGATGGAAGTGTTCCACTCAATTAATGTATTTTCTTTATATTATCTGTAATAAAAGTTTTGTATATTTTTGTAGAATCATGGATCACATTGATGAACTTTTTATCTCTGAGTTGAATGATAAAGATATATGTCTGACTGACAGTACTATAACTCACACAATTATCAAAGAAAAGAAATATTTTCAAAATCTAATACTAAGTAAAGCCTATGTCCATACCATATCAGGTTCATCAGATTTAATTGAGGGCTTCGAAAGAGCTTATATTGTGTTGCCTAATGGCACCAAATTTTGAATTGATGATGCTCTATTCTCTTCACAATTCACAAGAAATTTATTGAGTTTCAAAAATTTACGTCGTAATGATTACCATATTGAAACGACCAATGAAGGCAGTAAAAAGTATCTTCTTATTACTAAAACAATATCGAGCCAGAAGCTCGTATTAGAAAAATTGTCTGCCCTATATTCTGGATTGTAATATACAGAGATGAGAATAATTGAATCATATGTGGTAAGCGCCAGAAGTACATTGACCTCAAAGTATTTATGACTTGACATGATCGCCTTGGACATACAGAATCTATAATGATGAAGCGAATTATTGAAAATTCGCATGGGCATCCCTTAAAAAATCAAAAGATATTTCTACCCAATGAATCTCCGTGCTCTGCATGTTCTCAAGGTAAGTTGATTATCAGATCATCTCCCTCAAAAGTCATTGTTGAATCTCCATCCTTTGTACAAAGGATTCACGGAGATATATGTGGGCCTATTCATCCATCAAGTGGACCATTTAAATACTTTATGGTTTTGATTGATGCATTTAGTCGATGGTCACATGTTTGTCTGCTTTCCACTAGAAATGTTGCATTTGCTAAACTTTTTGCTCAGATAATCAAACCACGAGCACAATTTCCTGAGTATCCAATTAAGATCATTCGATTGGATAATGCAGGTGAGTTTTTATTTCAAGTTTTTGATGATTATTACATGTCAATAGGAATAGATGTTGAACATCTTGTTGCCCATACACATACTCAAAACGGTTTAGCTAAATCTTTGATCAAAAGGCTTCAACTAATCACTAGACTTTTACTTATGAAATCAAGACTTCCTATTTCGGCTTGGGGACAGGCTATACTTCATGCAACATCATTAATTCGCATTAGACCATCTGTATATCATAAATATTCTCTATTACAGCTTGCATTCGGTCAACAATCAAATATTTTTCATTTTCGTACTTTTGGATGTGCTGTATATGTTCCAATTGCACCTCCACAGCATACAAAAATGGGTCATCAACGTAGATTTCGGATATATGTTGGTTTTGATTCTCCATCTATTATCAGATATCTTGAGCCCCTTATAGGGGATATGTTTAAAGCACGTTTTGAAGATTGTCATTTTGACGAATCCACTTCTCTATTAATGGGTAAAGAAAAGTCGGTGCTTGAAGCACGACAAAATATTATTTGGGATAATAAGACCCTGTCTCAATTTGATCATCCTACAAATGAATGTAAACTAGAAGTTCAGAGGATTATTCATTTACAAAATGTTGTAAATCAATTACCGAATGTATTTACTGACACTAAAGGTGTAGTAAAATCTTATATTCCTGCTGTTAATGCTCCAGCAATGATTGAAGTTCCTAAAGAACAAATTGTCAAAACAGCAATAGGTGAGTCTAAGACACGCTTGAAGCGTGGAAGACCTATTGGTGCAAAAGATAAAATTCCCAGAAGGAAAAGAATACAAAATGAATTTGGTGTTCCTGAAGAACACGTACCCACAATACATGCTACAAATATAATTGGTGCTCCTAAAGAGCTCAAATCTTCTATTCCAGAACCTCCTGAAGAGGAAACTCTTGAAGAGTATAAATCTCCTGAAAATGGACCTCCTGAAGAGGTGTTTCAAGAAATGTTTTCCTCTGAAGAGGAACAGATACCTGAAAATAATGAAATCTCAATACATTTCATGAATACTGAAGAAATTCTGGATAGAAATAAAACTATTGTCAACAACATATTTCCATATTAAATGGCTATTGACATTACCAGAAGTAATGAAGAAAGTAAGCCAAGAACCGTCGAAGAATGTTGACGTAGAAATGATTGGAAAAAATAGAAAGCAGCTATTGAAACTGAATTAAATTCGCTAGCAAAGCGAGAAGTATTTGGACCCGTTGTCCAAACACCAAAGGGTGTAATGCTTGTTGGATATAAGTGGGTATTTGTACGAAAACGTAATGAGAAAAATGAAATTGTGCGATACAAAGCACGGCTTGTCGCACAAGATTTCCTGTAGAAACCCGGGATTGATTATGAAGAAACATATTCTCCCATTATGGATGCAATCACATTTAGATTTTTTATTAGTCTGGTTGTTACAAAAGGATTAGAAATGCGGTTAATGGATGTGGTCACTATATATTTATATGGATCCTTAGACCATAACATATATATAAAAATTCCCGAACGATATAAAATGCTTGAAGCATCTACAAGTACATCTAGAAATATGTACTCTATCAAAGTACAAAGATCTTTATATGAGTTGAAACAATCCGGACGCATGTGGTATAATCGCTTAAGCGAATATCTATTGAAAGAAGGATTTGAGAATAATCCTATATGCCCATGTGTTTTTATTAAAAAATCAGAATCCAGATTTGTCATTATTGCGGTTTATGTTGATGATTTAAATATTGTGAGAACTTTTGAAGAGATCTAAAAAACCGCTATATATTTAAAGAATGAATTTGAAATTAAAGATCTTGACAAAATAAAATTTTGTCTCGGCCTGCAACTTGAGCACTTGCCAAATAGAATTTTTATTCATCTGTCCATATATACTGAGAAAGTCCTGAAGCATTTTTATATGGACAAATATCATCCCCTGAGTACTCCAATGATTGTTCGAACACTTGATGTGAAGAATGATCCATTCCGTCTTTGTGATGACGGTGAAGAAAATTTTGGTCTTGAAGTACCATATCTCAATACAATTGGAGTTTTAATGTATCTTGCAAATTGCACTTGATCAGATATTACATTCTCAGTTAATCTGCTTGCAAGATATAGTTCTGCACCAACTCGAAGGCATTGGAATGGCATTAAACATGTCATTCGTTACTTTCATGGTACGGTTGATATGAAATTATTTTATCAACGTGGATCAAGTCCACAATTGATTGGGTATGCAGATGCAGGTTATCTTTCAGACTCACACAGAGGTAGATCTCAAACTGGATATTTATTTACTTATGGAGATACTACCATAACATGGAGATCTGTTAAGCAGACACTATCTGCTACTTATTCAAATCACTCAGAGATCATTGCTATTCATGAAGTAAGTCGAGAGTGTATTTGGTTGAGATCAGTAATTCAATATATCCAAGAAAAATGTGAACTTCCCATGATCAATAATAGCCAAACAATTTTATATGAAGATAATACTGCTTGTATCACTCAAATCAGAGGAGGATATATCAAAAATGACAGAACCAAACATATTTCACCTAAATTCTTTTATACTCATGAACTTCAAGAGAAATGTGAAATTGATGTCAAGCAGATACGATCTAGTGATAATCTGGCAGATTTATTCACAAAAGCATTACCAACTGCGACATTCAAGAAGATTGTGCATAATATTGGAATGCGAAGACTCAAAGATCTATTGTCATGCACTTTTCAGGGGGAGTAAATGTCCTGAAAACTTGTACTGATTGTACTCTTTTTCCTTCACTAAGGTTTTGTCCAATTGGGTTTTCCTTTGCAAGATTTTAATGAGACAATTTTAAAGCACTTGTGGATACATAAGAAGACTATACCATTTTTCCTTCGTCATTGGTTTTTCTTCCTACTGGGTTTTTCCTTGGCAAGACTTTAACGAGGCAGATTCTTTATGGGTGATCATTCAAGGAAGAGTGTTATGAATTATAAGAGTCGGCAGCTGCCTCCCCCATGGCCCACCAAATTATGTGAATGAACCCACCACTATTATTTTAAATCTTGCATAGTGACTTGCATAGTAATTTACATAATAATTTCAAAGCCTATAAATATGGGTTTTAGTTGTTATAAAATTCATAAGAAACTATAGAAATAGAAGAAAGTTTCAGAAAATTTTAAAAGAGTTTTTTTATATATTTTTCTCTTGTAATAATAATTTTTTCTTTAATTTTATAATAAATTTCACACTTTATGGACTAAATATTTAACCACATATAAAGTGGAAAGTAATAAAGTATTTAATCAATAAAAGGGTCAAAATAGAGAGAGAGCGCCATGCACTAATTGTAAAGGGTAAGATTCTTCTTTAGTTGACAAGTGCCGCAGAAATATTTTATATATATATATATATATATATATATATATATATTTTATGTTTTTATTTATAACACCCATTTAGTTAATTTTTTTAATTCAAATTTTATAATTTTCAACATATGATCAGTAACTCATGATCACAAGTGGAGAAGTATATTTTTTATAATTTTTTTTAAAATACATTTAGTATTTTTTATAATATAATGACCATTCAATAGTACGCGTACGCTACTTACGTGCATCCTACAAAATCACGACACTCGTGCATTGAGCCCTTTTTTTAGTGACAGTACGACACAAGGAATATTAAGCGACAGCTCATGCACGCAACTACTTGCCCATTTCTGATTAGGAAGCCCTACAGTACAGAAGTATGTTGGAAATAAAACCTCTAATATATGTACAATATATAAGCTAGCTAGCAAAATATTAACACATATATAATGGAAATAACATGATCAAATGCATGATCTAGACGGACGTGGAACAGTACTATATATTGTTCCTCCACATGATGAGAGATCAGTGCGTACTAGATCGATCTTGTAAATTGCTAATCTTCCCTTCATATTTTGATCCGAAAAATACTCGTCTTGTCAACTAAAGGCAAGTACGTGGACGACAATAAAAAAGAGACAGGATTAATTGGTAGCTGTACTATTGCGCCAGCTTGTCAAATTAATGATGTGGATCTAGTACTTGGTGGTTTGGAATGTTAATACTGATTAAAATATATAACAACTACTTTTTATTTAACTGCACACATGCAATTTTTCACTTTTTGATGAGATGCTCATGATGATCATGATCTGTGTGCGCGCATGTGTGTATTTATATATTTATATATATATATATATATATATATATTAGCCATAGCTTTTGTTTTTTCTTGGTTAGAATTAATTGGATTCAAATAATTAATACCAACATTAATCGTTTTAAGCGAATTAAAGGAACATGATCAGGAACAAAAAAACCTTCGACCCAGGTAATAAATTCTATTCCAACTTCTGACAATTAATTGCTGCTTTCTAGTATGTTCCGATGAACACCACTAGCTAGTAAAAGATCTTACAGTACTCCAACGAATTGGGTTGACACATGAACTCAAACGCATACGATTCTCAAACTACAAAAACAGTTGAGAGTTCATGAGTACATGAATCAGTGGGCAAAATATAAAACTAAAGCCTATGCTATCAATTAAGCAGTACAACTCAAAAAGGAGAGGGCAAAAATTGGTTGCAATTTGCAAACCATCTCGACATGACTTGGCCTTTTCTCAAAACTCCATAGAACTATATAGAGCAAACAGCAAAGGTCATCATGATGATCATCACCTTGAGCGAAAAAAGAAAATACTAATTAGCTCCGATCCTGACTAGTACTACTGCTCCGATCCTGATCAATCAAATGGAATGACTCAGAATTAGGAGAACCACAAACTCTCTCAAAGTTTGCCCTAAGATACATTAACTCCTCTTCTCTTTGAAGCTCTTTCCCACTTATTACGTCAGCACCCACAACAACGCGATCTGCACTCATTAGTACCCGAAGTGCCTCCATATCTGCCTTTGAAGGCTGCCGCTTAACCGCAAACCCAACTTCCCTCCCATTGCAATACATTTTCCACACTGGCATCGACAAAAGATCAGAGCAAGAATTGCCAGGCGCAGTAGTACTCTCTAGTGCAATTCGAAGAATACCTCCTTGCATTTCTCTTGCTAGGGTTGTTGTGGGGACAGTCAATTCAAGGAGGAGAACTGGGTTGGTGCAGTTGTAACTGGTTTGAATACATAGCCTAACTTTCCCATGGTGAAATCCAAATATTGTGCCAACAATGGTTGTACTTGTAGAAGAAGAACTACTATTAAAAGCAAGGTACCGTAAATTATTATAGCAGTTTTGCAGAAAGTGATCATTTTCGTGTTGTTGAATATCTTGGTCTTCTATAAATAGGTACTGCATGAGTTGCAGCTGGGTATGAGGAGCTCCATGAGAGAGAGCAGAAGCCTCCATGACCGGACTTAATGTTTCTGGCAGTCCACGGTGGTGACACTATTGGACGTCGATATTGCCCGCCGGGTGCCACTCATTGACTTTGGAAAGGCCATATATTGATGTGGGCAAGGCTTCGGTCTGTGGTTGCACACATGTACAGGGCTTTTATATGTATAGATTGATCGATGATCAATTAGATGAGTACTTCAATTCATTTGTCTATGTAATGCAATATGACACGCGTTCTCTTGTGAACTTCTTCAACGGAAAATACATGAGTTGTTCATGAGTCACAAAAGGCATTTTAATTATATATATCTATATATATATATATATATATTTTTTAGGATAAGGGCATTATTTTGTGCACACGAGAGTACTGCTCAAATTCTGAATAAAAAAAAAAACAATTAAAAGTTAATACCACATGAATTCCTTCATTCCCATTAATAGTGACTACCATTTTATTGAAATAAATAAAGAAACCTATCTCACCAGGATGATGGGTCTCAAATTGAAGAGCATGCATAGGATAGAGAGTTCATATAGATGAAACCATTTGCTAAAAATAAAAGTTTCATATATAGAACTGTCTATATACCATGAAAGTTACCGAAATTGTTTGGCGCCATAACTATCTAGGTACACTCATTATATATCAGTCGTTATTTATTTAAAATTGATTATTTTTGTCGAATATATATTCTTGTTATAAATCAAAAAATCATATTCATTTTTCTTGAAACGACCTTTTTTCAAAATTCAAGAAATTATGTTTGTGATAAAGGTGGTCGTCACACAATTAATTAGAATATGAATTATGAACGGTCGAAGTAATGCCTTTATATATATGAATAATGATTTTCCTATAATTACTTTACTATCCATTTTACAACTAATCAATGTACTGATATCATTTCATTATATATATATTGAAGTATTTTAATTTGAAGACCAGAATCATCAGTATCTCCCTAGTATTGATCATCAGTAATGCTAAAAGGCACCCTATATGTTTTACATGATAAGTACTCTATATTTAAAACAAAGTTGTAAAGAAAAGAAAAAAAGACGCAAGTATATAATCGTGATAATTACTGTACAAGTTTAACAACAATAAAAATAATTGGTAAATGTTAGATCTATTAATGATTCTTAATTATAAAAGTAACTAAGTTATAATTAATAAACTGTAATGGTTTTGTCAAGTGATACATCAAATCTAGTACTCTACAATAAAAACATTTACAACTTAATGAATCAAATCATGAGAATAATTCGGGACAATTGTTGGAATTAGAGTTATCATGTTCCAATCATTATGTTTCTTTTGTACGTATTTACCTGACATGGGCCAATCTGGAGTGGAAAATAAAAGAAGAATCAGCATATTGACTCACTTTCTAACTAAACAAACAGTGGCTTGATCGATCATCTTTATTCATCTTTTTTAAGCTTACATTAGTACATTGAATAATATCAATTATATATAGATCAAACACATAAAAATAGACCATTTTCAATATACAATTATACAAAAGTTGTAGTATCCAAAATCATTAGGCCCCATTTGGTTATTGGGATCATTTGAAATCAACTCAGTTTAATCTAATATTAAGTCTAACATTCAAATATCTATTTATCAAATTATTAAACTCATATCAATTCAAAAGCTCTTGGCACATAGCACCTACTACCTTTTATAATTCAACACATTTTTACATGTGAGACTAACGAATTTTTTCAATTTTTTATAAATATATCTAAATATATTTAAATTCATTTTGAGTGAACTCTACAAACTCACTCTACTATCTCAACTAATATTATTCATAAAGCATTCAATTCAACTCGATATTCAAATACAATCTTAAAGTTTCGTTTGGATTTTAAGATGAGTTAAGTTCATTTCATTTCAATTCATCTCAAACTCATAATTATATTTTTTTAAATTTTTATAAAAAATATAAATTTCAATACAGATTTTTTAAATTTTAATAAATCTCAAAATAATAATAATAATAATAATAATATTTTATTTAATTTTTAAAATTCATTTCAATTTATGTTATTTTAACTTTAAATTCAAATAGAGCGTAAAGGTTGAAGAGGGATGTGGAGTCTTTATTAAATAAACATTTTTCTCAAAAAAGTAAAATGGAATCGAGGGTAGAATTTGTGGGCTGTGAAAAGCAGGAAGAATATTGATGATTGGTCCACTAACGATCATTCAAGAACAGTAAATGCCATGTCCTGCAATGTGCAAATATATGCTTTGTCTCGTATGCCCACTCCCCATATAATATAATATGTATCATTAAAACATGTATCTAAATTCTAAAAATCAACCATTTGGCCACGTTAAAAGACTATGGTACTATGTTTTTGTGAAGATACCTTAAATATTGATGAACGGTACGTAGTCTCCTGATTACAAAGTTAGAACCTTCACCAGCTAAGTTTGTCTCTTCACCTCCACGTACGCCATTGCCAGCACATTCTTCTATCTCTTCTTATTTTAATATCATCCCAACCTTTTTTGCACTTGGAGTAGGGCTTCGGGATTAGCTAGGGTGAGGAAATGGATCAAGATGGCTATGGAATCTTATGGGCATACCTGCTTCTCATTGCGCCGGCGTACCTTCAGTACGCCTATGCCCAGCCAACCGCCGAGTCGACGGACAGTCCCTTCCGATTCGACTTGGACCTTACGCCCTCCACGTTGGGCATCACCGTCGTCCTTGTCTGCGGATTCGCCTTGCTTTCGTTCTTCTCCATCTACATCAAACACTGTAGACGGTCGCGGGCCGCGGCAGCTTCAAGATCAACCGTCAGACCGGATATGTCTTCCACTCCCGACCGACCCAAACGCCGCGGTCTCGACCCTGCGGTGGTTGAGACCTTTCCAATACTCGCGTACTCGGCGGTCAAGGGTCTCAAAATGGGCAGAGCGCTGGAGTGTGCTGTATGCTTGAACGAGTTTGAAGATCACGAAACACTCCGTTTGTTACCCAAGTGCAACCATGTCTTCCACCCTTATTGTATCGACGCCTGGTTAACCTCCTGGGCAACTTGTCCGGTTTGCAGAGCGAGACTAACCCCGGAGGCCTCCAAAGCCTGTCCATCGCAACCAACCCAGTCGACGCCGGAAAACTCGACTTCCCAAGTCGGCGAAGAGCAAAATCACGTCGTGGTTGACGTTGAGGAAGTTGAAAGCGGAGACTTACAACAGGCACGGGAGATCGCAAACCTTCCGGCGAGGCCTGGGATACCGGAGAAGTTTCAGGAGTCGAACTCGACGGGGGAATCAGTGGTTCAACCCGGAGAGAACACGGAACGATACACGTTAAGATTGCCAGAGGAGGTGAGGAAGCAGGTTCTGGAATGCGAGCAGCCGGAGATTCCGAACAGCCACGGCGTCGTTTTGACCAGAGTTGAATGTTCACGGAAAGGGTATAGAACCGGTGGGGGAAGAGAGGAGTGACGTGGATCGGTGACTGGTTTAATTGTGATTAGTCAAATCAAATCATGATAAAGATCTTGATTTCTTGGGACGAACGATGAGTGTAAATTGTATTATTTGGTAGTGGCTTCTTGTTCTTTTCAATTTTATGATTGTTCTTTGCTCATGTCTGCATGAGAAACAGAACATGGTGCTTTTTGGACTGTCCAAAAATAATGGGAGGGTCTTTTTGGGAACTTTATGTTGTTATTTTAATTGAGTTCGGCCTGTCAAAGTAAATTTTAAGATGAGGCCAAGTATTTGTGGGTGTTTTCAATAATTTTTGTTTCAATCTGACGTTTGGACACGGTTTCTTTTCTTAAAGTAAAATTGTTTAAAGAGAGATCCTGCAGGCCGGTCGGACCATTTATTCGAGAATAACAGTCCATTTTTAACTTGCCACCTAATAACATATATCATAAGAAAAATAAATCATGCCACACAAAAATATACTGATTTCGCATAAAAGTATTTCGTGATCTGCACAGCATTATCTTCCTTGTTTTCCCTTTCTTCCATCGCCATTATCTCAGTCCGGCCAACTGAATTTATTTTTCTTTTGTTATTTTTTTGGTTATATTTGACCTGAAAATTGAAACTTGAAACTTGAAACTAATTCAAATATAATTCATATTTGGCTCGTGATTTTCTCATGTATCTCGAAATTTAAGAAATTTGAAAAATTAGAAAATACCGTCAATCAAAAGTAGCAAAATTCTCATGCTCTCGAGTGCAACCTTGCTACAATTCAGGATTAAATCTTGAATCGTTTTTACATACAACTCTAATTCTTGTTTTAACGCCAAATCTTCATCCGAATGTGAAACCCATCATGCATTTTTAAGTTTTCAAGATTAAAAAAAAAATAATAATCTAAAAGCCCCTCTAATTAAGGGTGTAACCGGTCCAGTTCAATCCAGTTTTTTATAAAATCAATAATCAAATCAGTACTACCGGTTTTGCAATTTTTAAAATCGTATCACCGAATTTTATTGGTTCCAGTCTGATTTTTCGGTTTTAATAAAATGTAATTTTAGAAAAACAAATATGTGCCTTTTTTAGAAAAAAAAACTGGTTTAAAAAACTTATTTTATTAAAAAAATTGTAATCTATTATAAAAATTTGTTTTAGTAAAAAAATCTATTATATAAAAAAAACCTGCATTAAAAAAATGCTATTAAATAAAAACTGCTCTATAAAAATAAACTGCAGTAAAATAAACTGCAATTTCAATTAAGATTACATTTTCATTTTATAAATTATTACAACATTATTTTATATCTAATTATAACTTATATTATCATATATAATAATAATTCTTAAAAAAAGATAAATAGAATCTATTCGATTCAGTCAGATTTGGTGCTAAAATGATCAAAATTAGAACCAGACCAATTCTAATCGGTTCTTTATTTTTTGAAATCAGAACCGGACGAGACCGGCATAAAACTGAAAATTTCAGTCTGGTTCATCCTGGTTGGGTTGATTTCCCGATTTCCTGATTTAAACTTACACCCTACCTCGAAGAAATTCCAGACAACTCTGAGCGTCAGGATAAAATGAAAGAGAATTGTAAAACCATAGCAAGCACAGCCACACAAATCCACAACCCCAACTTTGCTAATTTTTTTCTCTCTTTTCCCTTAGGATGCTGCTACGTACACACGGTTGTGGGTACACGACGCAGACATTGCTGATGTCAGCAGATATTAAAAAAATAACTTTAAAATTCGTAAGTTTTGTTTTAAAACTAAGAGGGGTAAAACTGTAAATTCATAAACTAGAACTCTGCAAGATAACGTAAGGATGAAAACACAACATGTAGAAATATCAAGTTATTATTAGGAAGCATAACGAACCGAGGTTGAGGCTAAGGCATGTGATAGAGGATCATCGAGAGGATGATGAGCGGTGGTAGGCAGCGGCAAGAAGCTGGGTGCGGTGGGAGACCACTGCGAAATGAAGCAAGAGAAGGTGCTATAAGAGAGAATGATGAGAGAGAGATATCGTGAACTCACCGAGAGATGAAGACGGAGAGGGAGGCCGTGGGGCACGTCGTGAACTCACCGAGAGATGAAGACAACGGAACAGGGGGCAAGGTCGGCCGTTTTTACTGTTGCCTAAGAGGTTTACCAACGTGCAACGAGACAAAAAAAATGAGGGTCATGGAGAGCTGCTGAAAGAGAGAATGATGAGAGAGAGATATCGTGAACTCACCGAGAGATGAAGACGGAGAAGGAGGCCGTGGGGCACGTTGTGAACTCACCAAGAGATGAAGATGGCGGAACAGGGGGCAAGGTCGGCCGTTTCTATTGTTGCCAGAGAGGTTTACTGGCGTGCAACGAGACAAAAAAAAAAAAGAGGGCCACTGAGAGCTTTACTTGCTCTGTTTTGGGAGATGAAAACAGGAGAGGTTTCGGTTTTGGTTGGCCACTGCGTGCGACAACGAGATATCGTCTAGTCGTGCGGGGCTGCAATGGGGAGGTTGAGATTGTGGCTCAAGAAGAAGGGATCTGGTGCTTTGTTTTCTGGTTGTCTAAAACTGGGTGTTTGGTTTTAGTGGACTGTTTCCATGAGATGTGGGTGGTGGCGGGGAAAGAACTGGGAAGCCAAGGGAAAAAATTACATGAAGCGGTAGTACTAATTTTTGAGAAATCGAGATAGCGAGCCAAAAAGTTAAAATGCATCGTTTTATTAAATATGGCGTGTACGCAGTGTAAACTACGGGCGTGTACATCTAGCATTTCTCTTTCCTTTATTTTCTCCCCCAACGAACCATAGGAAAAAGAGGAGAGTTTTTAGACAATTCTAAGATCAAGAAAGAAAGAGAAGAAGATCAGAAATCGCCAAATAAAAGGTGGAGAAAAAGAAAAAGAAAAATGATCAACAAGCTAAACTAATTATCTTTTGTTCTCTCATGAATCTCTCCAAACTATCTACATGAGTTTACTGCATTTAGCTCAAATAAACAGACAAGACTGGTCGAACCGTTCCACACGAATTTCGCGCTTTGCTCCACCGAAGCTCTGGTGGCCGACGGTATTTTTTTGACAGGAGAGGGCTAAGAGGGGTAGGAGCTGAAGGTTTTGGTTTCTTTTCGCACGCGAGAGGTGAAGGGACGAAGTGCCTTAGTGCAGTGGATTGGATTTAAGAGAGACAAGAATTGGAGGCTTCTACAATGAAATCGATGGCCTCTTCAACAACTTTCTAATAGAGCTATGCTTGTTGGATGTTGTGCGAGAGGGAGAGCTCCAGTTAGGGGGTTGTCGTGCAAGATGAATGATTGGAAGACGAAGAAGTGAGGGAGGGGGAGGGGGAGGGGGAGGGCTGGAGATATTGAGTGTGTGTGGGTAAATATAGATTTAAGTAAAATATAAAGCTTATGTGGCATGTAACTATTTAAAGGTTGTTTATTAAAGAAAAACAGCTAGTCTGTCTTATGGCTTTTCTCTTGTTTAAAATATACGACTGGATCACAAAAAGATATACGCATGTAATGGTAAATTTAACTATATTTTTTTCATCTCGAATTTTATTTTTACTTATTATGGGACTTGATATGTTACTATGTTTAGATAGTTTTTTAATTTAAAAAATATGTAAAATTACGTAAATATTAAAATAAAAAATAACATGAATGTTTGATATAAGAGCACTCTCATTGAATTGGTTAAATATCAAATCATTTTTATATTTAGCCAATAGGCCTTAAAATAAGGTTACATTGGGTTAGCTTTGTAGACTTTGAGCATTCTCATTAGATTGATTAAAAAGTAAATTTAATAAGAATTTAGATAATAAAACTTATTGTAGGTTCACATTAGATTGCTCAAAAGTCAAATAATTTGGCTAAAATGAACTCTAAAGCTAAAACATTTGTCAAAGATAACCGATTTGGTAGAAAGACCAAATTATAATTTTATTCATTTTTTACCACTATCTTTCCTACTTTATTTTCTCTTTCCCTTCCTAATTTAATTTTTTAAGCTTATAATTTAATTAAAATATGATTATTAATTAACATATAATAGTAGAATAGTCAAATATGATAAAATTAATTATTTTAATAATTACAAATAATCAAATATTTTTTTAATTATTAATTACTTATTATTATATATTTTTATAAATAGGTAATCTAATATTAAAATTTGATGTGAATAGCCAAAACCAAATGTTAGTTATATTATTTTATTATTATATTTAAAAAAAATTATTATAATATGAAAATTTATCTAAATGAAGTTACTAAAAGCTAAAATCTATATTATATTGGCTAAAATTATACTTTAACAATAGATAAAATTGTACTTTAGGTAGCCAAATTTATTTCCACTTTTGGCAATCACTCTACATTAGCTAAATATCTATTTTATTAATTTCTTATCTCTCTTATATATATAAATATCTATTTTATTCATTTTTTTGACAGTTACTGTACATAGTGCAAATGTCTATATTTATACAAATACTTATTTTATTAAATATACTTTTTTAAAATTATTAGGTTAGGAATTTAATTTAAATAGAATATAATTACTAATTAATTTTTTAATCTATAGTTTAATTAGAATATAATTATTAACATGTAATAGGTAGAATGGTAAAATATGATAAAATAAAATAAAAAAATTATTATTTTAATTATTAATTACTCATTCTTATAGAATGAATAAATAAATAATCTAATATAAAATTTTAATATAAATAATTAAATTAAATTATTATATAATAAAAAAATTAATTTAATATAAAGATTTATATAAATAAAATAGTCAGAAATTAATTTTCTTTTATATTAATTAAAACTGTCAACCATAGTTTTTAATTTCAGATTGAATAGTGATTCGGTATAGAAAAGTTATTATTTTGTTTTGACAGATATTTTGAACATACCAATTGATATTTTGACTGTATTAATCAATATTTTGGCTTGTATTTTGACTGTATCGAATTTTGATCTTGTAATTTTTTTGTTTTATTATTTTTTTGCATTTCTTGTTATTTTTTTATTTTAATTCGTACTAGATTACTTATATATACAAATATATATATAATTTATTGATATTTTGATTATTATTTTGAAATATAATTATATATGTATTTATATATATAAATTATTTTAAAATAATATATAAAATGATATTAATATTCAAAATATTTTATTTTAATATCTTTGATCAATATGCTCACAAAGACGTCGTTACTATCAAAATACTTGATTTTAATTTCTTCATCAATACGTTTACCAGTATTCAAAACATTTGCTATCAATTCTCTCAAAAAAAAAAAAAAAAAAAACATTGCTATCATCACGGCGTTGAAACATCTTGGAATTGAAGCTGCTCATTAATTGGCCATGCGATGTGTCGCCACGTTATGTGATTGTGATGGCCCAGATTCTTATCCATATTTTCGCAAGTGGGTCGAGTTTAGTTGAAGTATTAAGTTCCCGTTTAGTTTCAGAAAGTAATTTTTATTTTATTATTATATTTTTATAATTTTTTATATAAAATATAAATTTTTATATCTTTTTCAAATTTCAATATATATTTTTTAAATTTTAATATATATTTTTTAAATTTTAAAATAATAATAATACTAAAAAATAAACTAAACTTATTTTAACTTTCTTATCGTTTTGAAATCCAAATTGAACCTAAATCAGCTTTAACTTTTCACGGTATAATGTTAAAAGAAATATACATTGTTTCTAGAATAATTTTATTTAAAGTTATATATATATATATATATATATATAAAGGGTGACGCACGCGTCAGTGGGGCTGTCTCTACCATTAAAAATAATTTAAAAAATATATATAATAAAAAATTTTAAAAAATATAAAATAAAAATATAATAAAATAAAAATATAAAAATATAATAAAAAATACAATAAAAAATAAAATGGAGATAATTTTAAGAGAATATTTAACCCTTAACCGAACAGAGCCATCATCTATGGAGGTGTGTAACACGAAACGGACTTATTTCGAATTTAAGGCTGTCGGAAGAATGTGGGAGGTCACCAAGGGTCGCCGTCGCAGGGGTGAGGTTACCAGAGAGAGTCGATCTCGATGGCATGGGTGGTTACCGCCACCGACAACGGATGGAGCTACTTTTCCTAAGGGAGTCGGTGACCAACCCCCAAGATTCCTCGTATATAAAAGATAATAAAAATACTTCATCTCATTTCATTCAACATATCTCAATATAATTATAATTTTTAAAATTTTTATATAAAATATAATAAATAATTTACTTTTTTTTAATTTCAACTTAACTTTTCAAATTTTAAAATAATGATAATATTAAAAATAATATTCTAACAATATTTTATTTAATATTTAAATTATATTTAAAATTATTTTATCTCGGATAATAGTATATTTATGCTTTTTCTTAAATAGGACTGCTTTCCGAATTTTAAACTCAGATTCGAAAAAGTTGGGGAAATGGGAATCTTGTCAATTTGGTGTTTGACTCAACAAACTATCACTCACAAACTTTGATTGAATTTTCACTGATCTAATGATTCTAATCAAAACAGAGGTAGATCACTCATGCCTATGTGATTCGAAAAGTCTTAAATGGATATTAAATGTTGTATTTTAAAAAAATGTGTATATTGTTATGAATTGTAAATGAACGAACGAAACGGCGCCGCCCCCTGTCCCACCACTAAATTATGTGAATGATCCCACCACTATTATTTTAAAATCTGCATAGTGACTTGCATAGTGACTTGTATAGTAACTTCAACGCCTATAAATATGGGCTTCAGTTGTAATGAAATTCATAAGAAAATATAGAGAAGGAAGAAAGTTTCAGAGAGTTTCTTTTACATTTCTCTTGCAATAGTAGTAGTTTTCTTTTTAGTTTTATAATACGTTATCAGCACGAGGTTCTACCGATACTGAAGCTAATGGTCTTCTACTTCAAGTAAGTTTTTCAATATATTATTTGCAGTCCTTGAGATAAATATTAAAGGTAATATTTCTGAATATTACTTGATAAAATTTTATTTTTATTCTCATGATAATGTGAATATATTTCTTAAATTCACAGATTTATTTTTGTAATATAATGTCAAATATTGAGATTTATTACTATTGACATTTCTGAAAAATGTTATTTATCCAGGATCCTTGATGAGATCTATTTGGATATAATGATGAACTTGAAAGATACAATCATAGAAGAAAACCATGTGTCCCTGAAGGACCGTGCTGTGTATCTCATGATGAAAAATCATCTTACTATGTGAAATAAATTAAGAGAGTGATATAAGCACCAGAAGATGTAATCCTCTCAAAAGATCATTATGATTTATTGCACCTGAAGTTGCAAGATTTTAAGAGTGATATTGAATATTCTACACTCTTTAAAATCAGCTCAATATTAAAATTATACAGTGAAAATGTCACTGATGATGATATATAAAAGAAGACATTATTTTTCATACCTCGAATGTGCTCCTGCAGTAGCAATATCGAGAGTGAAAGTTCAACAAATATTCTGAACTTTTATTTTGTCTTCCAGTGATTGAGCTAAATAATGAGTTTTTGTTACACCAGTTACGTCCTATTAATGATATCGAATTTACACAATTCCCAGAAGTGAATGGGAACTAAGGGCGTAGACGTGGTAGAAAAATTATAGAAGTGTTGATCCCAAAAGCGACAACACTAAAGATGATAAAAATATATCGTATCACCAGAAGTGATCAAACTCAGAGAAGGGTAAAGGCCCTCAGAATAATTCTTCATAAAAAGATGAAGATGTTTGTCATAGATGTAATATGACTAAACAGTAGTCACGTACCTGTTGTACGGCCAAGCACTTGATTTACTTATACTAAGTTTTTATATATAAGTTTATTAATATTTCATCATGTTTTGAAATAATGAAATATCGGTGCCTGAAGTACGACAAGAAATTACTTGGGATAATAAAGTCCTGTTTAAATTTGATCCTCTTACAAATAAATGTGAACCAGAAGTTCAGAGGATTATTTATCTGCAAAGTGTTGCAAATCAATTACATGATGTATTTACTGACACTAAAGGTGTTGTAAAATCATATATTACTGCTGTTAATGCTTAAGCAAGAATTGAAATCCCTGAAGGATGAGTTGTTAAAACAGCAATAAATGAGTCTAAGATACACCTGAAGCGTTGAAGACCTATTGGTGCACAAGAAAAATAAAAATCGGTGCTCATGAAGAGACCGTATTTTCTGTATAAAATATAATCCTCCTGAAAAGGTAACTCCTGAAGAGTGTAACTCCTGAAGAGAAAACTCCTGAAGAGTATAACTCCTGAAGAGTATAACTCCTGAAGAGAAAACTCCTGAAGAGTATAAACCTCCTGAAGAGGAACCTCCTGTAGAGGTGTTTCATGAAATGTTTTCCCCTGGAGAGGAACAATGAGATCTCAATACATTTCATGAGTACTGGAAAATTTATGGATAGAAATAAAACTGTTGTCGACAACATATATGATAACACTTGATATTACCAGAAGTAATAAAGAAAGTGAGCCAAAAATCGTCGAAAAATGTCGACGTAGAAATGATTGGCCAAAATGGAAAGCAGTTATTAAAACTGAATTAAACTCGCTAGTGAAGCGAGATGCATTTGGACCTGTTGTCCAAACACCAAAGGGTGTAATATCTGTCAAATATAAGTGAGTATTTATACGAAAGCGTAATGCGAAATGAAATTGTGCGGTATAATTTGTCGCATAAGGTTTCCTGTAGAAACTCGAGAGCAATTATGAGGAAACATATTTCCTTGTTATGAATGCAATCACATTCATATTTTTAATCGATTTGGTTATTACAAAAGGATTAGATATGCAGTTAATGAATGTGGTCCCTGCATATTTATAAGGATCATTAGATCATTACATATATAAAGATTTACGATACTTGAAGCATCTAATCCAAGTACATTTGGGAGTATGTACTTTATAAAGCTTCAAACATCTTTATATGGATTAAAGCAATCCGAACGTATGTTGTATAATTGAATCAACAAGTATTTATTGAAAGAAGGATTTAAGAATAATCCTATATGTTCATGTGTTTTATCAGAATCCGGATTCGTCATTATTGCAGTTTACGTTGATGATTTACCTTGTTAGAACTCTTGAAAAGATTACAAGGGTTGCTATAAATTCAAGGAATGCATTTGAAAAGGAAAGATCTTATTATTCAATTCATAGATGAGTTACAAGAATTTGAGACTTCTAGCCTCATCTCTCAAATGCATTTGCTCTTCATAAAGCAACATACCATCCTTATCTAAAGGATTAGGCAGTCGAAATGAAGAGGCAAGTAAGGATTTTAAATCCTTATTCTCCTGCTTTAAGTCTGCAATTTTTTTGTCAGACTCTTGAACGAGTCATTGAAGTACAGAAACCTTCTCGTTAAGCTCATCAATCTCACGATTTTTGGATTGTAATCGGTTGGAAAATCCAACAATAGAGGAGGAGTATCGGGTGCCGAGAGTCACCAGCTCATAAACAGCTTCACGATCTGACTTATTAGCCAGATCATTTGCTTGCTGCAACATTGCACCTGCGGAAGATGCAGGATCAACTTGTAATTGAGGTGAAGGATACCTCATATGTTGATTGTGAGAAATAGTAAAAGGAAATTGATGAGCCATTGGAAATTTGTAGAATAAGAATACAAATACAGATGAATTATAGATATGAGAAGAAGATTTGATGCGTACTAAATGAAGCTAAAGACGGTTCTTATAGAAATGGAAATAAGAGCAAGACAAACCATCATCTCTTCAAATCTCACTTTACAAGATATGCTGGATGCATAATTTCAAAAGCCAGCGAGATTAATTACAGCTATCCCTATTTTCTTGTAAACGCTGAACCTCTGCCGTTAGCTGCTGTTGTTGACTTTGTATCTGAGCTCTTTCTCGTTCCAGCTCTTCTACTCGTGTTTTCAGGTCACGAGAATACCAGTCTACAAGTTTCTTCAGTTCCTTGTTTTCTTGTCTTAAATCTTTATTTTTTCTATCTTTAGTTGCAAGCGTTTGATGCAACTCAGATATTTGAGTTTTAAGATGATCAACCTCACTCGTTCTCGCCAATAGCCTTTGAGACATGGTTGTAAGAGAAGCAGCATATTGAGCACTGAGGGTTCTTGATGCTGCAACAATTTCAGGATCAGATTTACTAGAAAGATATATCTCTGCTCCTATCATGGTGTTTACAGCCTCAGGAGAAAATATAAGTGGTTGAGGTATAAAAGGTTCATGGTTTAAATCTGGGACATTAGAATTTCTATCAGACATAATATCGTTCTGGATGAACAACAACTGAATCTATGAGGAATGCGAAATCTTTTTGCTAGAGTAAACCAATGGTAAAATTGGTTATATTTAAACAACAACCCGAAACCTTCAAATCTCTTCAAGATCTCATTTGTCCACAATGTCAAGCGGATTTGATTTTCCGCCGAACCGATAATATTAAATCTCAAAGCTTTTACAGCTTTTATCATACATAGATGGTTTCCAATATTATTTCCGCCGTATATAAACAAGTTCTTCCTAATAACGTCGAATGAGGGGGAGAAAATTTTAGATGAAAATATTATCATACTCTCTCTAATGCATTATTTAGTTGGAGATCGTGTTTGAATTCTTAACTTGTTATATATACTGAAATCATATTTGCTTATTACTTGAAACACTAACGCATATTATCAGGGGGAGTTTAAGTATTACTGCAGGTATCAGATTTTTATTAAGTTTGTCAACCAGATATTATTTTTCATTTTCAAATCACTCAGAGATTATTGCAATTCATGAAACAAGTCGAGAGTATATTTGGCTGAGATCAATGACTCAACGTATCCAAGAAAAGTGTGGTATTTTGATAGCTCAACAATTTTATACGAAGATAATGCTACTTGTATCATTCAAATCAAACGAGAATATGTCAAAGATACGATCAAGTGATAATCTGGCAGATTTATTCACGAAGACATCACCAACTGCGACATTCAAGAAAATTATGCAGAATATTAAAATGTGAAGACTCAAAAACTATTGTCATGCACTTTCCAGGGGGAGTAAAAGTCCTGAAGACTTGTGCTGATTGTACTCTTTTTCCTTCGCTAAGGTTTTATCCCATTGGGTTTTCCTTTGCAAGGTTTTAATGAGGCAATCTTAAAGCACTTGTGGATACATAAAGAGACTGTACTCTTTTTCCTTCGCCATTGGTTTTTCTTCCCACTGGGTTTTTCCTTGGCAAGGTTTTAACGAGGCAGATTCTTTATGGGTGGTCATTCAAGGGGGAGTGTTATGAATTGTAAATGAACGAACGAAACGGCGCCGCCCCCTGTCCCACCACTAAATTATGTGAATGACCCCACCACTATTATTTTAAAATCTGCATAGTGACTTGCATAGTGACTTGCATAGTAACTTGCATAGTAACTTCAACGCCTATAAATATGGGCTTCAGTTGTAATGAAATTCATAAGAAAATATAGAGAAGGAAGAAAGTTTCAGAGAGTTTCTTTTACATTTCTCTTGCAATAGTAGTAGTTTTCTTTTTAGTTTTATAATATATATATATACATATATATTTATTTATTTTTAATTTTGGACCATCTAATTTAGCAACACAATTAGAGGTACTCTCTATTCGCTTTCCTTGATGCATGAAAAGTGTTGACGTTGTGTTTTGTTATGTTTATGGATCAAGTTTCGTACGTATAGTACTAAAATTTCAACAACACTTGATTCTGAGAAAGAAAAATGACAACACCAACCTCTTTTCACAATAATTATTTATCATCATTTTATACAAATATTCTCGTTTAAAATTGAATTGTGAAAAAGACCTGTGTCTATCGTTGCTCATCTCCTTTTATATTTTAATTGTGCTTCAAATTTAAGCAAATATATATAAGAAATTTTGTTCAAACACTATATATATGCATTATAAAAATAACCTCATTATATGCTCAGCTAGGTTCAACAATGAAGTTAGACCCTCACACACATCATAAAGAGATATGGTGATAAATGATCTTCTTATTATATACCTCTCAAAGTTGAGAAAAGGGCATGAGGTTCACCATTTATCGATATAAAATATGCGAATGAGGAGCTACATTCCGTAATAAGAGAAGTCCACCTATGAGTAAATCCCATTTGGTTCATAATTGCTGCAAGAAACCTCCACTTCACATAATCATAGGTTTTAGTTATAACAAGTTTTAGAGCCATATCTAACTCACTTCCTTTCTTCTTAGTGTTCAAAGTAGGACTATTCACCCGAACCGTTCTGACCCGATAAGAAATGTTTCGACCCAACCCGATTTTGTCTTGTTCCGTTTAACTGATATTTCAATAAACTGATAATCAGATAGGCTAATTTTCTTTGTTATATGCGTTAATGTGTTGAAGATAAAAGACGTAAAGGATATTTTTATTGATTTTATGTCCTCTTTTGCCAGTCTAAACTTTTAGGTGGCATATCCTTTATTTGACAGCTAGCTCTTGTAATTATCAAGAAATCCTAAGCCCTCCGATTACATCCCAGCCCTCTATGTACCGATCTTCTCCCTTTCTTTTTCACTTGCATACGGCACCCACAAAAGTTGGCCTCAGTTCTCCATTTCTCTCCTTTATTGCCGTTTTCATCAATTAAGCTTTTTTATTCGTTTAGAAATGGCATCCCGCCAAGAGGCGAAATGACGGTTTCAATAAATCCAAGAGGCTCACTCTGGTAGATGCATGATTCTTTAAATTTTTTCATTGTAGATGAATGATTCTTTAGATCTTTTCTGAGGTAGCCTTTTTTTTTTTCTAAGTAATTTTCTAAGGTAGCCTTTAAAGAGGTCAATGTACACGTCGGGCTCCTTTAGAGGAAGAAGATGAGGTCCATACTTTAAATCGGTCATCAGGTATTTTTGTTTCCGATTTCACTACTAATGAGTCGGGTAATTCGGGTCGAGTCGAGTCGAAAAATCGGTCGGTATCAGTATTCGATTATTTTGAACACTCCTAATTCAAAGTATGAATAGTTTTATAAACCACAAGAATATTATTAGTAATAAGCCTCACTGGGATGGATGCACTTTTATTCCGAAAATGATCATTGGCAGCACTAGTCTTAGGCCCCGTTTGGATTCAGAGGTGAGCTCAGCTCATCTCAACTCATCTCAACTCATCTTTATTTTATTATTATATTTTTATAATTTTTTATATAAAACACAAATTCCTATACACCTTTTTCAATTCCCAATACACCTTTTTCAATTCCCAATATACCTTTTTCAAATCCCAAAATAATAATAATATTAAAAAATAAACTAAACTCATCTCAACTCATCTCAACTCATCTCATCTCTGAATCCAAGCGGGGCCTTAATTTGTTGTTTAGTACTTTGGCTACAATGTTGTAGAAGACTTTGCATATAGGTATGAAATCTTAGACTGTTTTTAGCTCCTTAAGTTTTGGAATAAGAGTGATGAAATTTCATTAACACTTATGAGAGTGCCACCGCCCTTGAGAAAATTTAGCACAAAATTGCGTACTTTCTTTCCAACAACCTCCCAATGAGTATGATAGAATTGAACAAGGAAGCCATCAACACCAGGAGAGCTTAGGGTAGGCATTTGGAAAATGGATTCTTTAACTTCTAATCTAGAGAAATCAGGTAAAAAAACAAGCATCCATATGGTTTGCTAAAGTTACTATAGGGTTTGATGAATTAGAGAGATTTGTAAAAATAAATGAAACTATCACCTATTTTGGATTGATCTTGGTGTAGCTCTCCTTGTGGATGAATGATTTGCTTGATAAAATTTGCCTTCCTTCTTTGATTTTCATGCATATGATAAATAGTATTTCTATCTTCATGAGCTAATCACTGCTGCTTTGCTTTTTGCTTCCATTTCAGTTCTTCTTCTTCTAATAAATTCTCCACTTCATCCTGGAGTTGCTTTATAGTACTCACTTGTTCATCATCTACGGAGTCTTGCAAGTGTGATATTCTCTTCATTTTATCTCTAATTAAACCAAAAGTCCTCTTATTACAAGATTGGTTCAAGTTTTGCAAAACTTCTTTGTAGTGCTAGATTCTACCACATATATCAGGAGTACCTCGAAAACCACCATGGCCTTTCTTCCATGCTTTATTTATAATCTTTTTGCAATCTTCCTTCAAGTTCCAAGAGGTTTCATATTTGATAAAAAAAAGGTATTCTTCTTCAAGTTCCTATCCTTTCTTCCAACCACAACAAAGAGTGTATTATGATGATCAGATTCGACAACGGGCAACACAGTACATAGAGAATCAGAAAAACTTTGGTGCCACTCTAGATTTGCAATAGCTCTATTCAATTTCTCCTTGGTAAAGCCTTTATCCCTTTTATTATTAGTCCGTGTAAACTTAGGCCCCTTAGTATAAATACCACTCAGTGCACAAAATTCCAAAGCCTCACAGAAAGTTTTCATATGTTTGTATCGTCTTAAAGCAACTCCCACTTTCTCTGATTGGCATGTTATTTTTTTAAAATCCCTGGCACATAGACCTGAAATGTTCGTGTCAGCCTTAACATGCTATAGGTTCCCTCTTAGAAGTATCAAGATGCCCATAGAAACAAGTAAATCTATAAAATCCTTGTTCCTGCATGGATCTTGCATGATTAGACTCCCTAACACATCCATTAATCCTATATTTGATCGTGCCACATCTAAAACAGAAAATTGGAAGTCTTTCATATTTAAAAGAAACCCATATCTCGTTTCCATGAAAATTGAGATGTATTCCTCAATTGCGCCCAACATCTCTGAATATCACTTGTCCCTAAGATTTCCAGGCACTGAACATAGTAGTCTTGAGAGCAGCTCTCTGTTAATGGCTTTTTTAGAGACCGTAACACCAATTAATGAGGCATAGCTTTCCCTCGCCTTGTAATCATGACATCCTCAGTAGACAATTCCACTGTCACTTCAGTAAGTTTGAGGTTACCGTAACCACACCTCTCAAGGCTCGCCGCCTCTACCATATTTCACTTTTGGCATTTGTCCACAAACAGACAAAACAAAAATCGAAGAAACACACATGCTTAGTATAAACTTGGAGAAACTCTTTGGCCAAGACAAAAATATCCCTCAACCAGTGTTTGGAGACCCTAAAATTAGATTTAATCATTAAACAATATAAATTTAATAGACTCCGTTTTTTTTTATATATATATATATATATATATTTGTGATCAGCATATTTATATATAATAGAGAGAGAGAGAGAGCTTAGAGAGAGAGAGAGAGCTTAGAGAGAGAGAGAGAGCTGCAATGTCTTATTCAAGTTTAATATATATATATATATATATGTGTGTGTGTGTGTAAATGATAATGAAATTATTTGAGTTAATATGTTTTATTCAATTTTAAAAAATAGAAAAGAAAGTGTTGAATAAAAATATTATAAAATTAATAAATAATTTGAAATTTGTCTTTATTTTAAAATCTGAAAAGCTTATTATTTTATGTATTGTTTGAGAGTTTAAAAAAGTTATAATGATCATATATTTGATACTCAAATTAAAAAATTAAATATTTAAAAATTAATTTTTTTTTATATATAGTGATGCATAAAAAAAAATCTAAAAGTATTTAAAAATATCGAACATATTTGCTCATAAAATACGGCCTTAATGAAGCCAAGTTTGATGAATATACGTAACTCTTGGTAATGGCCCTACCCACCACTGTTCTTGATAAAGTTGAGAGTCCAAGCAACGCCAGATTCCATTGAATCATTTAAGTTTTCGTTTTGATTCAGAGATTATAAATTTAATTTATTTTTTAACATTATTATTATTTTAAAATTTAAAAAAATTAAATTAAAATTTAAAAAATATATATAAATATTTGTATTTTATATAAAAAAAATTAAAAAAATTAAAAAAATAAAATAAAAATAAATTAAGAAGAGTTTGTAATACAAATTCGTAATTAGCCGTTTCAATCAAATGTAGTTTTTTTCACGTTTCTTTCGGTTTTGTTAATTAATTATTACGCTACAGCCGCCTATGTGGTCTCGCCATCTGTTTTTAAAAGCCGCGGTTTTAGCACGAACTCAAAACACTTTCTACGGACGGAAACCACCTTATTCTTCTCAATCATTATGCATGCTTCGCGCGGGGCTGGCTTATCTACAACCTTTCGGATTAACAAAAGGCACTTCAATTAGAATGGTTGATCGCCGTCCACCAGGCATCATAGACGTACATCAGCGAGTTTTACTAAAAAAAAAATAAATATTTATAATATTTTTATTATAATTAAAAAAATTATTTATGATAAAAATAAACTATTTTAATTATAAATAAATTTTTTAACTAAAATTAAAACATTATAAATACCTATTTTTGTTACCGTGCTTGTTTAATTGATTTGATCAAATATAAACATTTTGTCGCAAAATTATTCTATTTTCGAATATCTAAATTACCGTATTCACCGAAATATAAATGTTTGATAAGATGTTGAATTATTGTTGAAGTAATTTTTTGGCAACGTGTCGAAATTTTAGGCCGCCACGACCCACCCTGAGGCCTGAACCAAGCTCCATACATAGTACATACATATCCTCTTTGTTCTCTTCCCGCCCCCAATAACGTCCCAATATTCCACCAATCTCCATAACTTGTAAAAAACTTCCATCCGGCCATCTTCATTCTTGTTCTCTCGTGCAGCCTTATCCATTCGAAAATGAGAGTATGGATCAATCTCTATCTTACCGTCGTTCCTTCTTTAGCACTAATATTCCTCTCCCCAGTGTACCTTCTTGCCGATGCACAGTACTCTGGCAGTCCAAAATCAATGTCCAATCCATACGGACCAGAAGCTAATTTCAACCAGTCGATGGCGGTGGTCATCGTGTTCCTTATGGTCGCCTTCTTCCTCATGGCCTTCTTTTCCATCTACATCCGGGAGTGCCTTGAGTCAAGCGCCGCCGCCTCCGACAACAACGGTTCGGTGATCACCACCAGCCAGTCAAGGCATCACGGTCTCGACCGTACCGTGATTGAGACCTTTCCGATCTTCGTTTACTCCAAGGTTAAGGATCTGAAGATCGGCAAAGGAGTGCTCGAGTGCGCTGTGTGCTTGAGCGAGTTCGAAGACGACGAAATGCTTCGTTTGTTGCCTAGATGCTACCATGTTTTCCATCCCGATTGCATTGATGCCTGGCTAGCTTCTCACGTTACGTGCCCGGTCTGCAGAGCTAAGCTTGAACTCGGATGCGAAGCACCAAAATCGTGTACCGACTCGACCGGCTGTTCGGGCCGTGATGACAACCCGAGCCCAGAAGTAGTACCAGTCGAGATGCGAAACGAGCAGGTTTTGATTGATATTAACGGTGACCACAGCACGGACGAGATTGCGAACTGTCCTTCGAGAACGAGAATATCAGGGAAGTTCCCGAGGTCGCACTCGACAGGTCACTCACTAGTTCAACCCGGAGAGAACACGGAGAGATATACACTGAGATTGCCGGAGGAGGTGAGGAAGCAGATGATTCTAGTAAGTGGGAAGCTGAGGCGGTCGAGTAGCTACGATGTCGTTTTGGGAAGTAGAGGGATCAGTAATAGAGGGAGTTTCGGGAAGTAGAGGGATCAGTAATTGAGGGAAGAACGGCAGTTTGGACCGGCAGGCTGGAGCGTCGGACTGGTGGCTGGTGTCGGTGACGCCGCCGTTTGTATCAACGGGTGGCTCCGGGAAAGTCTCCAAAGTTGAGTGGGGAGGGAAACGTGACGAGTACGGGAAAAACCTTCTTGACTTCGGTTAAAGACGCCGTTAGATTGTCTTTAGCGTGTAGACAGCGGGAGGGCAAGAAAAAGATCTGTCGGTCCCCTCAGGTTAGACGATGTGTCGTTGTAAATAACAGTTTTGTTACTTTGTATCATAATAATATTAATACTATATTAGTTTATTCCATTTCAGCTCTTAATTTCTTCAGAAATTGTACACTGACTTGATTACTGACATTGACTAATTATAATGGATTAGCAAGATTTTTTTAAAAATCAAAGTGTTAAATTAATTAATTAATTAAAACAGATAGAGTTTTCGTACAAAAATTTAATTCTCTTAAATAGATTGCTAGAGGAATAAGACAAATGGAAAAGAAAAATAAAATGTTTTAACAACGCGAGTGAATAACTTACGATGATGTAATTAGTTTATATATATTGTTTTTTTTTTTTTTCTAGGATATATGAATATCCCCTGCAAGTATAGGCTGCTAGACTTTAGGTGAAATTTGGATAACCATTAATACAGGAGATCTAGTATTTTTGTGGGGTTTATGTAACATGCATGGACATAACTACAGTGCATGGAACCTGCAGGTCATGAACCCCACAAATCCCTATCTCCTGTCTTGTCTCAATTTTAGTGTACGACAAAAAAAAATTGATTAGAAATTTATTGTTTGTTTTATATTTTATTATATTTTTATAAATTTTTTTTAAAATTTTAAATTAAATTAAGATGAGTTAAATTTTTTTATAAATAATAATAAGTTGAAATAGTAGAATAAATTTTGTAAAACTTATTTAAGATGAATTTAAATATATTTTAATATTAAGATAAACTTAAATGTTTTTATAAAAAGTTAAAAAATTATAGATATCAAATATAAATTAATGTTGAATTGAAAAAAAAGTGTTCTATATAAAGAGATTTTGAGTTAAGATGTGTATGGTGATTTGAGAATTAAAAAATTAGATGTTATACTTAATTTAAAATTAAATAGAGTTGAGTTAATTTCAATTCAATCTAAATTTAAAATGGAGATCTTGCGATTGTTTATTTTGAGCATTAACCTTAGTAGTTGAATATACTTAATTTGACCTTTAAGATGAAAAGAAAAATAACATCCCTTAAGATCAATTAATTGGTAGATCAACTACAAATACCATTGCCTCTACCACCATTCTTTTGGATAGGAAAATGAAATGCATCTTTACAGAAAGATTTGTGGATTTTTCAAGCGTAAAAGGCTATTCTAATTATATGTAAATTTACGTAGCATCACTCTCTTGGATAATTAATTATCAAAATATAAGATTCATGACTACAAAGTTGTGTCTTTTTGTCTAAAACAACTGAACCCATGATCACAATAATCAAATTTAATTAACTCAGTTCATTTGAATAATACATAATTTCGCCCTCCATTTTCGTATGTACTCGTGTAAAATAAGCTCGTGTCTGAATTTTGAATTTTAATTTTAAATATTGATGGTCAATTTGAAATCTAATTTATAGTAGAATATTAAGGCATGAGTTAGTCCTCAAGAAGAAGTCTCGAAGAAGACCTGTCCACAAGAGCCAATGCAATGTAAGGCCACTTGAGCTACCAGAACTAGAAACTTTTGGAATGATTTCTGTCAACAACAAATGGGACTTCAATATTTTTTGATAACAGAGTTTCTGAGGTGGAATTCTAAGAGTGGTGATTGTGATCATGTGATTCTCTGCTACAAGAATTGTATAAATAGTCTTGGAAGCAGACTTGTATGTAGGCAACGAAAATATGAAAAACTGGAATGAAATAATATGACATTCAGTTGAGCATTTTCTCAAACATCTTATATACATTTTTATTCTTCTTCAGCATTCTGCTTGTCTCTTCATGGTCATGTCTTAGCCACAAAAGGACTAACGTCCATTTATCCTTTCCATAATCACCATGGCATCTCCAGAAACTTCAAATATATCAAATTCCTCCCACCCATTCATCCATCGTCAATACATCTATTGTTAACTCATCCACACTTTGTGACCATCAAAATTACAATTGATAATTACCTAATGTGGAAAGTCCAAATTTTTTTATTTCTCAAAGGTCATCAATTGTTAAGCTATGTTGATGGATTATTTCCAATATGTCTTCCCAAGGTCGATGGCATCGGCAACCCTGAACACACCAAATGTATCTTACAAGATCAACTCATTATTTCGATTTGCAATGATTCATTGGAAGATACTATCCTTGCTCAAGTTTTGAACTCTATAACCTCACAAAAGGTTTGGTCCACATTACACAGCCTTTTTTCTACTCAGTCTTCAGCTCATATCATACCGACACAATACCAATTAGCCACACTAAAGAAAGGCTCATTGGTTGCAACCCTTGGTGCTATCGAAGAACCCCTCTCTTCCTCTGAGTTCATAATCTATTCATTGGCAGGCCTTGGAATTGACTACGAATCACTCATGACCTCCATCATCATTCGGCCAAATTTCCTTTCCACCCCACAAGTGTATAGCATATACCTTTTGAATCATGATAAAGAGTTGCTCATCAGACTAATACTCTGCTTTTAGGTACTTAGCATGCCTACTGCAACTTGGCAGTTCAATTCAAATCCTTCATCTGCTTATGGCCTAGGGTCCTTCTATCGTGGTTGGTGAGGAAGTGGAGGTAGCAGAGGTGGTTCCACTCATTTTTCCAATTGGTCGAACAATCGTCCCTTATGCCAAGTTTATCACAAACCTAGCCACACAACACTTTTTTGTTACCATCGATTCAACCAAGCTTATCAAGTCCTACCACTTATATGTCTTGTAGCTCACTTCACGGTCCTCCCGGCCCTCTCTGCCCCCTAATTAGCTGTGTGGTTCCCAAACACAATTGCAACAAATCACTCCGATTCCACATCAGATATCTCCAACCTTAATCTGGACACTACCACTTATCAGAGCTTTGATCAAGTCAGCATTGGCAATGGATTGTATTTAAAACATTGACACTGCTCACTTACACTCCCCTTGACAAATTTCTTCTTTCTAAATTACTCCATGTTCCTTCTATTTCTGCCAATTTACTTTCAGTTTGTCAATTCTGCCTATAATTCAATGTTTTTTGAATTTCAGTCAAAAGTATTTTTTTGTGAAGGATTAGCACACTCAAGTAGCTCTTCTTCAGGGCCACGTTAGGAGTGGATTTCTCTACTAGCTCATTCCTCTCTGTCCCACAAATATATTGGGATGAGGCATTTCAGATTGCAGTCTTCCTTATTAATTGTATGCCCAAACCAATTCTCAACAACATTTCTCCCCTTCAGACCCTTTTTCACCATCGTCTTGATTATACATTTTTACGAACCTTTGATTGTTTATGTTGGCCCAAATTTGCAACCCTTTAATACAAGTTGGACTTTCTATCTAAATTATGTTTTTTCATTGGTTATAGCCCAGACCATAAAAGTTATAATTGCCTTTACATTCCCATAGATTGGATTTACATCTCTCAAGATGTCCAGTTTCATAAAAATTCTTTCCATTTGCAGTGTCTAACCCACCTTTTTTCCGTCACCTCCATTTTTTTCCTTAAATCCACTAAATTCTGGGCCACCTTCTCTAATAAGGCTATTTGGACCCCTCTTTAGCCCATCACCCATGCATAACCTCATCAAGTTCCCCCACATAATCCTTCCTTAGACTCGAATTGTCAAATGCCTACTTCCTGAAGCATTCTTCCTCCGAGGCCCATCAACCTTTTAACCTCCTCGTCCAAATTCCTCAGACTCGACAACTAGGTCATCTCTTTGTCAACATGTTCTCCCAGTGCCACAACCTTTATCTTCAACAGTATCATCCTTGCTCTCTCACCTAGCTTCATCTCACCCCATGGTTACTCGTTCTAAAAATCATATTCATTGTCCTCTCCTTTGAACCGATGGTGCGCTTCCATGGACAACTTCTAAACCATCCCTTCAACTTATTGTTTCCACCACCTCTCCATACCCAAAGAGCCTACGTCTTTCACTAAAGCTGCCAAGCATTAAAAGTGGTGTGCGATTACGGCCATTGAATTTGAAGCCCTTATTCAAAATCACACATGAGATTTAATTCCCTCATCTACCAACCTCAATGCTCTTGGTTTAATATGGGTGCTCAAAACCAAGTATTGTATCGATGGCACTCTTGAGCATCCCAAGGCACATATTGTGGCCAAAGAATTTCATTACCAGATTGGTATAAATTTCATCGAAACCTATAACTCTTCTTCAAAACCAGTTACTATAAGACTTCTCATCTCAATTGTTGTCTCTTCTCAATGGTCGTTGCGTCAATTGGATATCCAAAACGCTTTCATACATGATGACTTCGATGAGGCTATCTACATGCAACAACCCTCTGGTTTTGCAAATCAGATTATCCCACACATGTTTGTAAGTTGTGTAAATCAATATATGACCTTAAACATGTCCCTAGGACTTTTTTTTTTCTAAATTAAGTAATAGACTTTTGTCCCTTGGTTTTTGCGATTCCAGATTAGATTTCTTTCTTTTTATTTACTGTAATTCTACTAATTCTATCTTTGTCTTGATTTATGTTGATGATATTATAGTCATTAAATAAATCCTAATTTAATTTTGGATTTTTTAACTACTCTTCTTGCCTCCTTTTCTGTTAAAGATTTAGGTTCCCTGCATTATTTTTTAGAAATAGAGGTCAATCAAAATTATCACAATTTATTCATGTCATAATCAAAATATATTTCAGATTTGCTTAAACTTATAAATATGCATAACTCTAAATCTGTGTCTACTCCTCTGTCGTGCTCAGTTAAACTTATTGCTCTTGATGGTTCCTCCTTCAAGGACTCTCAACTTTATCGTAGTGTTGTTAGGAGCCTCCAATATCTAGCCTCCACTTGACTAGACTTTTGCAGTTAGCAAAGTTTGCTAATATATGCACTGTCCTAGAGTATTTTTTGATACTTGTGCCTTGCTCAAAATTTTGGTCTCTATTTTTCTACATTTTCTTCTTTTGTCCTGTTTGTATTTTTTGATATTGACTGGGCTGATTGTCTTGATAACCGTAAGTCTACTAGTAGATTTTTTATTTATTTTAATTCACACCTTATCTCCTGGGGTTAAAAAAAAAAACTCATGACCGCTAGGTTTTTATTGAAGTAGAATACAAAACCGTTGTTAATACCACTAGTGAACTCCTTTACTAGATGAGCTTACTATTTTTTTTTTCCTGATCCACCTACTCTCTAGTGTAATAACATTGATGCTACATATTTATCTGTTAACCCTGTCATACATTCTCGTATTAAACATATTGACCTTGACTATCATATTGTATGCAATTACGTGGCTGCCAAAGCTCTTTAAAGTCTCGTTTATATCTACCAAAGATCAAATTACAAACATATTTACAAAATTGCTCTATTGTTCAGTTCGATTTTCTAAGATCAAGACTCGCCATTTCTCTAGTGCTACTTGATTCCCGAGAGGCTATTAAGGCAGCTAGTCCTCAAAAAGAAGACAGGAAGAAGACCTATCCACAAGAGTCAATCCAATCATGTAAGGCTACATGAGCTACCAGAATTACAAATTTGTGAAATGATTTTTGTCAACAACAAATGAGACTTCAATGCACATGATTTGTCCTAGCGCTCTAGATTATTCTTGTATAACAAAATTATTGAGGTGGACTTCTTAGAGTGGTGATTGTGATGTGATTCTCTTCAATAAGAATTGTATAAATGGTCTTGGAAGCATACTTGTATGCTAGCAACGAAAATATGAAAAACTGGAATGAAATTATATAGCATTCCCTTCAGCATTTTTTTCAAACACCTCATATGCATTTTTATTCTTCTTCAATATTCTGCTCCACTCGTCATGGATTAGTTATAAATCATCATTTTCATATAATAAAAATAAATAAATGTAATAATCCTCCGATATGTAAACTTCACAAATTACAGTTGTGAAATAGATTTGTTGAGCACAGTTCTGCTAGGTACAGTCGAGACGTGCAAACAGATACAATTGAACTGTACGTAAAATTTATGTAGAAAAAATAAATAAGTAAAAAGTAGAAAACCAGATGAGAAAACCTAAAGACCAGCCGATCTGGTCTCCTTGTATAATCAGCTCTACAATTAGATTTTACCACATTAGCATCTTAAAGTCTTTATTATGCACTTGCCCACACCCAAAAGAAAACCAAATGAGAAAACCTGAAGACCAGCCAATCTGGTCTCCTTGTGTAATTAGCTCTCCAATTAGATTTTACCACATCAGCATCTTAAATTCCTTATTATGCACTTGCCCACACCCAAACTTGCTTAGGCCCAAACACGTTTACCTCTCTTTGCATTTTCCTACCACTTGGTTTTTCCCATCCTTCACATCTAACAACACCGATGTCATCCTCTCTCTCTCTCTCTCTCTCTCTCTCCAAGCCCTAGAAATTGTGCTGAAAGTGTCTCAATCGATGACCAGATTGTATGTGACGGTTGCCTCCTTCCCCAACAAGATCTCTAAATTTGAAACTCCCTATCTCCTTCGTAGTTGAAGATGAAATGCTTAGAAAAGCTCTGCTCAATCGCTTTTGAAAGCAAAACCAATGAACAGAGATCCCAAAAAATAATTAACCAAACCTAGAATTACATGCAAATCCAACAGAAAATGGGGAAGAGGATTGAAAAATAAGAGACTTAAATTTGGTTCAAACTCCAGGGGAAGAAGATTTCGATTCAAGCTCCATAGGATTTCGACTTTGGACACTGGCAGTAGCCTCGTCTGGTTCCCCTGCACTCCAATGCTTTTTCTTTTTCGAAAATTCTGGGTTGCAAAAACCCCCCCCCCAATGTACCTAGATTACTTGCTCGGATTATTAGTCTCCGAGACCATGGATTTTTCCGAGAAAACCTCCAAAGAAAATCAGAACACACTGTAAGCCAAGCATCTCAAGTTAATACCTATATTATAAAAAAACCAATCCTGGTAAAGAAAAACGAAGCAATTTACTTTTTTGATTGGTAAAATTGAAGCCATGTATATAAATTTCTGTCTCCAAAATGATTGTTGTCGATCTCTTTACTTTGATTGGTTTGCTGTAAAAGATTGATTTCTCAAAGATGGCAAATTTGTGGTTGTGATGATGGGGTCTAGAGAGTTCGAGTGGAGAATATGGGTTTATTTGGAAGATAGATTAAGAAGAAATCAGTTGCAAACAAGCGTATTTTTAATCTCTTTCATTTTTCTTACTTTTCTAACGTGTCACAGCCTGGTTGGAGGGCTGTTTTTTGCCCAAGTCCAACCGGGCTGGCCTGCAGCGTTTCTCAAAGCAGATATATCTCTTTCAACCATTCTCTTTCTTCTTTGTTTCTATTTTTTTTAGATTTTTATTTTTTTTGCTTGTTTATTTTCTGAACTATAACTTTCTTTGATTATTTTGTCTGGACTAGTTTTGTATTTTTTGTCCATAAATTTTGAATAAATTCGTCTGTTGGATAAATTATTATTTTTTCTTCTTCATACACTAGCCCATTTTCTCATTTGTGGCCGAGCAAATGATAAGATCAAGATATAGGCTTTGCTTCAATTTGTTGGTGAAGAGTAATTGCTCACAAACAAAGAGACGGGCACTTTAAGAAACAATGACAGAATTCTGTAAGGAAAAGCTTCAAATAGGAGGGGTGTAAAATAACTTTTTACACCCACCAATAAAAAAATGCCACGTAGGCATTCTAACAGAAGAAAAGCTGAAGCCGCATGCACTCTAAAATTTCTCTTCTTCTTTCTCTACTCTTTCCTCCCTCATCTGCAGCAGTATCATCGAAACCCTATCAATCTCTTTATATCAATCTCTCCCTCTTCTTATAAAAGGATGCAATTGGTCAGAGTTACCATTGTGAAAAATCAGTGACCTCGAAATTAAACAAATCCTCTCAGCAACACAACATAATACATATTCATATGGACCAAAAAAAAAGTTCGAGTCAAAGTTATTAAATAGCTAGCTAGCGCTAAATAGTTGCGGAAATAATCAACACAAGCCACAAACATGAAATCAGCATTCACAGGAAAAAAAAAGGTCTGGAGCTCATCGAATTTCAATCGACCTCTTTGGCCGCTCTTGATGAATAGTGGACAAAAGAATAAAGTGAAACATTAATCTGCAAATCAAACCTATTCCTAGTTGAATTTCCATTTTCGCTGCCATTCACATGAACTTCCATAGCCAAATGACAGCTTGCGAGAATAAATGTATAAAATTACAGGGCTTCGGCGTGCAGATGGAGAGAGAAAGGAAAAGAAAAAAGGTAAGGGAGAGATTTTTGAGTGTATGAGGGTGTAGCTTCTCACTTTTTCAAATACCCATATGGTATTTGTATATTGGCCGGTGTGAAAGATAGTTTCACACCTATCTGGCCTGAAGTGCCACCCAAAGACTTGGTTTAATCAACTAGCTCGAAAAAATAGAAGAATAATTGCTTGCTAGAAGAAGAATGTCAAAATTTTCCCCCGTCCAACTTTTGGGCCTCTTCATTTTATTGTATATGAGCAGAAAATGCTGAAGTTTTGCAACTGATTTTAGATTAGGACTCACCTTTTTTAAAGTTGGAGTCTTCTTTAAAGATGAATATCAGTACGGTTAGAGACCATTCTTTTGATGACTTTGTTGCCGAACAGAGCAGGGAGTCTCGCCATTCGAGCTTAACTTTTCAGAAAATTCAAAACAACATTTTACACTATTTATTTATTTATTTTACATCCAGTTGAGTAGTACGGTAGGAGGAAAAATAATGGATGTTCAACTGTTTCCTTTTTATCAAAAGGCGCATTAATTGTGCAACGTTTACCTCCAACGCTTGCCACAAGTATTTCTCTAATCTTTTTGTAATCAATTTATAACTTATTAATATATTTCAGTTTTTTTTTAAATATTTTTAATCATTAAAAAAAATATACAACTTTTCTTATATATATTCTTAATTATTAAATAAAATTAAAAATTGAATAAATTAAAAATATAAATAAATTATAAAATAATTATAATACTAGCATTTCTGATGATGCAAAATCTGTGATGGTATAATGTAATGCTGAGGTAATCCTTACAATGAAATTTATGACATTGACTGAAAGCCGCCGAGAACCTAAGAAGATTCAATCGTGCCAACGTCTAAGGTAGAAAATCTGTCATGTTCTTTTCTATTTTGGGCCCCACTTTTTCTTTTTTTTTAATCGACCATGAAGTGGATGGGGAAAAGCACCGAACGGAAAGGCCCCTTCATTCATAAAACTATATACGAAGACATTATAAAATAATTTTCAAAAGATTATACAAATCTCTCAAACATCTTATTGGTAGTAGTTAGTACTCTTGTGTGAAACATCACCCACTTTTGCTATCTAGATTTGAATATAACCATGGGAAACAATAACATGCTCTTGACAAAAAACTTTCCCACGTTTATATATTGCAAGAAATCGCTTTGCCACAGATTCAAATTAGTAAAATATTGATTGGGGGGTTTGGCATCATAACCAGAGGCATCTTTTCTCTCCCTGATCTCCACCTTTCATTCCCTCGATGGGACTCGCAGCAAAAACCAGGGACGTCGTCGGCATGATCAAGGACAAGGTCTCCCAAAGCAAAGCAGCAATTCTCTCAAAACCCAGCAACCTCTCTCTGCATCTAGCCCTCCTCCGCGCCACCACCCACGACCCCTTCTCCCCTGCCGACAACAAACATATCGACGCCATCCTTTCCTTTGGCCACAGCTCACGCGCCACCGCCGCCATCACCATCGAGGTTGTCATGGACCGTCTCCAGAGAACCCGCGACGCCTCCGTCGCCCTCAAGTGCCTCCTCATCGTCCATCACGTTGTCAAGCACGGCGACTTCATCCTCCTGGACCAGCTCTCTGTCCGCCCCTTCACCGGCGGCAGAAACTATCTGAATCTCTCGAACTTCCGCGACAGTTCGAGCCCCTTCACTTGGGAGCTCTCCTCGTGGGTACGATGGTACGCTCAGTACATAGAAACCGTTTTGTCTACCTCTAGAGTTTTGGGATACTTTTTTGCTTCCTCTTCATGCAGTATAGATAAAGATAAGCAAGAAGAAAAAATCTCAGCGCTTACAAATTCTTATTTGCTATTACAAATTGTTTCTTTGGTGGGACTGATGGAAGAGATATGTAAAAGACCGGATTCTTTGCATGTAAATGGAAACAAATTGGTAAATCAAATAATGGGTATTGTGGGTGAGGATCATTTCTCCGCCACAAACGAGGTTTCGGTTAGAGTCAGCGAGTTTAGGGAGAGGCTGAGTGGCTTGAGTTTTGGTGAATCGGTCGAGCTGGTCTGCACCTTGAGAAGGTTGGAGAATTGCAAAGAGAGGCTGTTTGAGTTGTCCAGCAGTAAAGGAGCGGTGATGGAGAGCTTTTGGGGTATTATAAGTGAGATTAAGGATGGAGTTGGGACTGAGAAAGATGAGGGAAAATTGGTGATTACGGGGATGAGAGGGACGGCGGGCGAGAGTTCTGATGTCGGAAGACATGATGTGAAATATTCCTCATTTCGGGCTGTATAGTCTTGTCGTAAAGATATCAATTGTTTTGGATGGGTAGATTTGTGTATTTTGTTCATATATACAAGTTGAATGATTTCTGCCGAAATTCTCAGATGATCGTATGTATAGTACTAGGAACACTTTTGGAATCGACAAAAAGAAAAATATGAAATTTTGAGCATTCGTTTGGTATATTGGGTATTTGGAGATGCCCACATCAATCTGATCTTTTGGTTAATTGGAGGGATCCATGCACGACGCAGGAACAGATAATAAAGATGAGAACTAGAACTAGTGGATAAGGTCGGAGACTGCAGTTTCTGTGATAATGATAAACATCATGTTCATAGCGTTAATTAGTTTGTACTGCCTATTCTTTATGTAAGGGTTGAGGGCGGAATGGGATGGGATCAACACTTTTGCGCTTCTTTGTTCTTTGAGGAGTAATGTACGTATTAGACACTCATTTTACTATATACTACAACAAAAAAAAAGAGAAGAAATAAGCAAAAATAATCAATCTATTACGTCTAAAAGGGATAAAAATAACCAAAACAAACTACAAAAATAATTAATTTGGTTAAGTTATTTCTGCCCTTTTTAAATACAACAGATTGATTCTTTTTACCTCTTTTTTCTTGTAGTGATAGTTTCAAAAAACATATTGCACGTTTTTATCACTTTTAAATCAATCTTTATTATTTTAAGAAAATTTCAAGGTTGATAAATAATATTGAGACCTTATTATAGTTAGCAAAAAGTGAGAAATAATATGGTAGCTAGGTAGAATTTTTCTTTTTTGAGGTACTTTCCCTGTTGGCAGCTCAGTAATTATTCTGATATATGCAGATATATATTTTCCCTGATTATTTGTGGAGATTCTGGTTGATTAGAGATTAAAGTAGGGAATTAATTATAAGCTGAGTTGGATTGAGATTTTCTGTATATTCTTATAGATCGAATTCAGAGACATATATAGGTACAAGGTGTGGATTCCACTGCATAGTATAGACTATAGATATGGAAACAAACTTCATTTAATTTGTAGATCACGTAGAAATAACATTGCCTCTACCATCATTCTTTTGGATAGGAAAATGAAATGCATCTTTACAGAAAGATTTGTGGATTTTTCAAGCGTAAAAAGCTATTATTATTTTATGTAAATTTATATAGCATCACTCTCTTGGATAATTAATTGTCAAAATATAAGACTCATGACCACAAAGTCGTGTCTTTTCGTCTTAAACAACTGAACCCATGATCACAATAATCAAATTTAGTTAACTCAGTTCATTTGAATAATACATAATTTCACCCTCCATTTTCGTATGTACTCGTATAAATAAGCTCGTGTCTAAATGTGTTATTTTAATTTTACATATTGACGGTCAATTTGAAATATAATATATTGTAGAATATTAAGGCATGAGTTAGTCCTCAAGAAGAAGAAGACTCGGAGGAGACCTGTCCACAAGAGCCAATGCAACTTTTGGAATATTGATTTCTGTCAACAACAAATGCGACTTCAATATTATTTTAGGGTAATGCTACATACAGTCGTGGAGTTGCAAACAGCGTGCAGTCGCTTTAGAAAAAAAAGTTAACTTTTTCACGGAGGTCTCATATATATTCACTTTTTTCCAAAGCGACTGCACGCCGCTTACAACTCCATGACTGCATCTATCATTTCTCATTATTTTATAACAGAGTTGCTAAAGTGAAATTCTAATGGTGGTGATTGTGATCATGTCATTCTCTGCTACAAGAATTGTATAAATAGTCTTGGAAGCAGACTTGTAAGTAGGCAACGAGAACATGAAAAACTGCAATGAAATAATATGGCATTCAGTTGAGCATTTTCTAAAACATCTTATATACATTTGTATTCTTCTTCAATATTTTGCTTGTCTCTTCATGGTATCTTAGCTACAAAAGGACTAAAATCCAGTTATCCTTTCGGCAATCACCATGGCATCTCCAGAAACTTCAAAAATATCAAATTCCTCCCACCCACCCATCGTCAATCCATCTATTGTTACCATCAAAATTACAATTGATAATTACGTTATGTGGAAAGTCCAAATTGTTTTGTTTCTCAAAGGTCATCAATTGTTTAGCTATGTTGATGGATCATTTCCAATACCCCTTCCCAAGGTCGATGGCATCGTCAACCCTAAACACACCAAATGTATCTTACAAGATCAATTCATTATTTCGGCTATCAATGCTTCTTTGTACGATATTATCCTTGTTCAAGTTTTGAACTCTTCAACTTCAGACAAGGTTTGGTCCACAGTGCATGGCTTTTTTGCTACTCAGTCTTCAGCTCATATCATGCAAACATAGTACCAGTTAGCCACACTAAATAAATGTTCTAACTCCATTTCAGAGTACTTTCACAAAACAACTCATTGGCTGCAACCCTTGGTGTTGCCGAAGAACCCCTCTCTTCCTCTAAGTTCATAATCTATTCATTGGCAAGTCTTAGAATTGACTACGAATCACTCATGACCTCAATCACAACTCGGCCTTATTTCCTTTCCACCTTACAAGTGTATTGCTTATTCCTTTTGAAACATGAGTTCAGGCTTGCTAATTAGACTAACACTCTGCTTTCAGGTTCTTAGTATGCAGCTCATTCTACTGAAGCTTGGCAGTTCAATTCAAATATGAAATTACCCAAGTACTCATGGATTCACGACACGTGAAAGTTAAGCCAACACTATTAGTACGGATTAGTAACTAACATAAAATATTTAAATAAAATAAATACAATATTTGGTTATAAATTAGTTACGAAGGAAAATCCTTTGAAGAACTTCTCACAGGTAAAACCCTAGGTGACAACCAAATTCATAAAAATCAATTTTATTGGTTGAGAGTTTTACAAGTAAACTATTTACAAAACTTTTATAACCCGACATGTTTACCCAAGACACGCAACTCGCATGTCTTCTACCACAATAGGTAGTCAAAATCTTTGGCACTCTTTGATTTTTGTCTTTCTTACTGGAACTTCCAATAGTTGATTACGAACACTTCTACTCTCCCGTGAGTATGCTCTCACTCATTCCCACGGATTGAGCACTAGAAATTTTCCTCTTGAAAATTTCCTCTCACAAAAATAATTGAACACCCTCTCGACTTCAAGTATTTTAGAATACTTATAAAAGTATTTGGAAGTGTTGTTTAACTTTAAAACCTTCAGCCAAATCCCCTATATATAGACAATGCTGTGATGCAGTGCTTGATTTGGAGATGGACTTTGTTGATAGTTTTATCCAGATTTCGAATATGTTATGTTACTAACAATTTGTGAATAACTCAGACGGGATCACTTCTTTTGGATATTTTTGAGTTCAAATCAACTCCAGTTTCTTCATTTAAATTTTGCATTTTTGAGACTCAAAACATATCCAAGACTCATGCAACTCTTAGCTCTTAATTTAAACAATATTTGATAAGAGTTTCATTTAAACCAAAATCTTGTCCTTATCAGATAATAACTAGAGTCCTGATAGGAGTTTAAGTCACATTGAAATACTATTGACAAATAAAATCTGATAAGAGTTTGAGTCACATTGAAACTTTGCTGACGGATAAGACCTAGTAAGAGTTTGAGTCATACAGAAAATCTGCTGACAAGTTATGTTGCCAAATTTTGCTATACTTAATATTTATCTTCTCAGTACTAGCAGCTTCATATTCAAATTCTTCTTTGGATAAACTCTATCTCTTGAAACTTTATCTTGGACCCTAACACTTATATATGACTCTTGTTATATCTTATATTTTAATTTAAGCATTATGTGATAAGAGTTACATTACAAAACAAACTTTATCCTTATTGGATAACATTTAGAGTCCTATTAAAATTACATCCATCCAAAACAAATTCTATCATTTCAGATAACTCTTAGAGTTCTAAATAAAATTACATTCATCCAATGTTTAGAATTTAAACCCTAGTCATCTAATCCTAGCCAATTATGAAAATTACATTTATAATCTTCATCTTTGGTTGATTGATAACAAAAACACACTTTGAATGAATGTGATTAATTCCTGTAAAATAACAAGCAATAGCAAAAATCTCTTACAAAATGGTTATACTTCAAAAGCATATTAATGTTCAATATTGCATTCACATGCAACCAAAATATAAATATCAAAACCATCAAATAACCAAACGTTGTTATATATCATTTGCTAGTAGTGGAAGTGGTTTCGCTGTACTTACACTCATGTTGACAGTTTGCTTTCGGTTCTCCTCTTGAACCATTCATCTTTCTCTATCCTTTTGTGGATTGTCAGTAAACAGCCAACCACATTGATTTTCAAATATTTTGGGGATGCCAAAAGGATTTTTTTTTTTTTAAAAAAATCGAAAACAATTTGAAATCTTGATTGAGCTCTTTCTCTCAGAAGGTTTGGCACAAAGCAATTTCAACTCCCACTTTTTCTCCTTCTTTTTCATTTTTTTTGAAGAAAAAACTTTGCATAACATTAAAATAAATAAAAGAAGTTTTTTTTTTATAAAAAAAACCAGCATATTTTTCTCATTTGCAAAGTTTGGACCTTTTTGTGTAATTTCCTTATCCAAACTTTGTTTCACTCAATACTTTTCCGCTTATTTAGGAGATGCATTCCTTATTAGACAATCTTCATAATGAGTACATTTCTTAATAGTTGACCAGCTAAAAAATTTGTGTGTATGTGAGTGAGGAAAAAAAATCTTTTCAAAAAATTGAATTTTTTTATTTCCTTCTTTTCCTCCCTTTTTTTATATCTTACTCCCCATTTCTTTTATATTTTTTTCTGTTATTGCTAAAAAAAAAAAAAAATAAACTTTCCTAGAAAGTCAAACTTTATGCTAAGCCCTAAATATCCGAAAAAGTAACTCCATCCACGCAAAAGTCATATTCACTCTATATGTCCATTTTGTATTACTCGTTTTTTTCTACAATGTTTGAGACAACGATTTTTTTACTAGGACTTTTAGAGTTTAGATTCATGCGTGAGTGTTCGTCTTTTTCCACAATGACTTTAGAATACCCGACTTTTTTTATAAGGATCGACCTTAATGCATGGCAAGAAGATACCTTTTTCGAATTGGTACTAGGTTTAACTAGTTTTAGTCAATTCAAGGCATAGACTTCCCTTTACTTTAGGTATTTTTCATTGTTCGTACTATATTAACATATTGTTAAGAGGTCGAATATAAATTTCTCACAGTGCAAAAAATAGAATTTTTATGTGGTCTTTTTTAAGATTTGTGCATAAAAAATAACAACACATTCTAGACAAGATCTTTCTCGATCCTATCGAAGTGATTTGGTGGAGTCACAATATTTAAAGACTAGGTATACTCATAAAGCTTGTATCTTACAAAATGATAGCAACATATAGTTTGTGAGGAAACAAGTAAAACATTCAAAACTCATTCTCTTTTTTTTTTGTATTAATTTAAAAAAAAAACTAAAAAAGAAAATAAATACAAAACAAAAAAATAAGCATGCATGTTCTAAACTAGTGATATGTAAAAAGTGCAAAAACATATAAGTGGTCATTCGATTAATGTGACACAATAGTCTTTGACCACCCACTTTGTTTTGGGTTTTGGCTCATTCTTTTCACAACTTTGTATGATCTTTTCTTTGTAGTGAAGATGAAATTTTGCTTTTTCACTAAACTCGATCCTTATGAAAGTTATTTGTTGACTCATCTCATCAACTCGATTTTCTAAAATTTTTTCCTTCCTGTTTAACTTTCTTTCACCTTCATTTTTCTTCACTTTATTCAAGTTAAGACAATATGTCCTTATATGTCCAGAAATATTACAATAATGACTAATAGGAATGAACTTACCTTCGAATTTACTTAGATAGAGCACAATTGCCTTACCTTTGCTCACGATTTTCTTTGGGACACCCTCCACTTGACTTCTTTTCACAAAAGTGATACATTTTGATGATGAGGTAACATATGCATTGTGATCTGGACTTTTGGAAGTCTTGTATCCCAAATATGTGCGATCAAAACTATCTATATAAACTTTCAGTAGTTTATTGAGTTTTTGAGTGGCCGTTTTTTCTTAATTTCTCGACAAGTTGTTAGCTCCTTCTCCAAAACCTCTTGCTTACAGCGCAATCTTGACACCTCTATTGCTGACAGTTTCAATATATCCACTAGGTTGTTTTTCTCATTCTCCATTGTGGTAAGGTTTTTATACAGTTTTTTATTTACTTTTTTTTTTCACAACCTCTTCACATAAGTCATCATATGCTTCTTGCATACTTAATTCATGGTCGATAATTTTTGTAGTAACATTAGAATCACTATCATCACAAACAGACATGCTGTTATCAACACATTGTTTGCTAGTATCAACAAAATCATTAATAGATGCAGAGAAGATAATAAAATCAGTTTTATTTTCAGAAGATATATTTGAACTTTCAGAGTCAGAATCATCATTTAATATTTTTCCTTTCATTCTTTTAAAGTTGAGACATTCAAATCTTATGTGACCAAAATTAGAACATTCATGACATTGGACTTTATCTTCAAACTCGATGTTGTCTTTATTCCATTTTTCAGATTTATTCTTTTTAATGAAATTCTTAGTTTTTTTCATCTTACCAAAGTTATTTTTATTAAACATGATTTTTTTTAATTTTTTGGCCACTAGAGCTAAGTCATCATTGCACAAATTTTTATCATCAAACTGATTTTCCTCCTTAGTAGATTTGAGTGTGATGGACTTACATTTCTTTTGTTGTGGAAGATTAGATTCATTAGTTTGCAAAGAGCCTACCAGTTCTATCTGAATGGTATCCAAATCCTTATTTTCTTTTATGGCTGTCACCTTTGATCCAAACTTCTCTGGCAAGGATCTTAGGATTTTTCGCACCACTTGCGATTCCTCCACCTTCTCACTGAGATTGTACCTGGAATTAACAATGTCATTCAGTTTAGCATAGAACTCATTGAAAGTCTCATAATCTAACATCTTTATTTCCTCAAATTTTAAGGTCAATAATTGTAATTTAAAATTTTTTACAGTTTCGATCCCTTCATGTATAGTTTCCAAGATGTCCCAAGTATCATTGGAATTCTCACACATGGATATTCTCTTGAATTCATCAAGAGAAACCACCATGAGAATAGCATTAAGACCTTTGTTGTTGCAATTACAAATGATTGAATATTCTTTAGTCCAATCTTCTATTGATGTTGCAGGCCTTGTCCATCCTGATTAAACGAGTTTAGGAATACTCTCATCCTTATCTTCCAGTAGGCATAGTTATCACTATCGAATTGTGCTGGTGATGATAGAGTCGTTGTGATGCCCCCAATTTACGTTCATAATTGAACACAAATTGAAGTGTCAGGGTAAGTAATACTAGACTACTCACTCTTGTACTTATTGAAATTTAATGCGGATTGCAGCAGAAAAATTCTGAATAAATTTTTTTTAATGATCACATGGTAAAATAAAACCACAACATCCACATCATCCATTCTTAAAAATATTATTGTATCTTTACATGCATAATCCAGTTAGTTTTGTCTGTCATATACATAACTTATTCTTAAAACCTAGATTAACTTTATGACCATCCAAACTCCTCTAGGTTTTCTTAAGTCATCAAACATTCCCTTTTCTCAGTCATCAATCCTGCCGCATAATATTATTTTTCCAAAAAGTAAGTACACACGTAACTTAATAAAAGCATAGACATCGTGAAAAAAATCACATACAAGCCAGACAGTCAGAGTATGCATTTATGACATGCTTCATGTGACTCATGCATGACTTAGACTTATGTTCTTCATGGACCCATTCTATCATACTTAAAACCTTATTTCTTTTCTTTCATAACATTGTAAGTCGTACTTATTTCGTATCATATACAGGCTTAGGTCCCTATCGGATCTTACTTATTTCGTATCATCGACAGGCTTAGGTCCCTGCCGGCTTTCATATCATCGGCCGGCTTTCATATCATCGACAGGCTTAAGTCCCTGCTAGATTTCATATCATCGACAGGTTTAGGTCTTTGCCAGTTTTCATATAATCGACAGATTTAGGTCCCTGCCGTTTTCGTATCATCGACAAGTTTAGGTCCCTGCCGGTTTTCGTATTATCGATAGGCTTTGGTTCCTGACGGCACATTAGTCATACGGGCGTATTGTTGGTCTCTATCATGACGTGACTGACTTATTAATCTTTTTACTTGTAAATTTTTCTTAACGTATTTTCTTAAAACAAACTTCATGACTTATGACGACACATATATGTGACAAAATGCAACGTAAACATAATCTTAAACTCATGACATGCATATTTCATGTCTTCATAATTTATAGAACATATAAAAATATGTCACAAGAACATATATCATATATACATGCACATACATTACATAAATTTGTAACGTCAAAACTTAACGAATAATACTTAAACAATTAAATAAAATATTACAATATTATAAAACTCAGGCTGGCCAAAGATCATGGAGAATTAAATCTCATTTATTTATTTATTTAGCTTATTCAACTCAAGAAAAAATTTACATATTCAATCTATCAAGCTTTCCTTAATTTTCAATGATCAATTTAAGCATATTTATTTGTTTTCTTAAATATTTCTTTAATAATTTTTAGCATAATAATTCTTGAAAATCTTCAAATTAAATTAGAGTTTCTAAGCTTACCATACTTAAAAAAAATCTCATTCAAATAATTCACTAAAAGATTATAATAAAAGAAATATAACCCTTTTTGAAGTTCATACCTACTATGTTCTGCCACTTCAAGTCCAATTTCGTCCTTTATAGAGTTCTTATCTCTCAAAACGTAAAACACAAAAGTTGTATATCTCTGTCATCTTTTCATATCCTTTTGAATTATTCAATTCCTATATTACACTAACAAGTTATGACCAATTTACCATAAGTTGTTAAATCTGTCAACATTACCCCTTTTAGATTCGAAAGTTGCTAGGGTTGATTTATCATTTTTCTTTCAATTCAAGACCTAATATTTTTACATAATATTCTTAATATAACATCATAGAATATATTTCTAAGGTTTCATAATCTTCATAGCATTTTTTCACAGGAAAAACCACGCCAAAATTTCAATATATTTTAACTTAACACATAAACTAAGATTAAGCTTAAATAAATATCAAACATAATCCAATCACCAAACCACTTATTCTATGCCAAGATTAAGTTAATATATGCACTTAAAAATTTTTCCAAAGCCAAATTGGATGTCTATAGTTGGTTTTGCACCACTTTTTCTTCAATACTCTCAATTAGCTCTCTTTTGGCACTTATGTGATGTGAATGAATTTTTGTGTATTTCTCTTGAGTATTTCTCACTATGCCCGACTGGTATCTCTCATGGGAAAGAAGAGAAGCCCATGCATCTATTTATAGGCATGAGTGGCGTGGGGAGCAAGGGAAGATGGCTTGAGCACTTCAGCCACCCTGCTTGACTGATTAGGTGATGTGTCCTATAGGTTTGTGGTTTCATGATCAACCCTAAATCTTAGGCTTGGTGAGTCATGTTTCAATCCAATGGTTAATCTTTGGTCTGCCTAAAAATCCTTTTGATCAATGGCTAAAATTATTCCAAAACATGGAAAGAGGATGAAGCAAAATCTGAAAAATTCTCCACCTATGCATGCATCGGCCACTTCATTTCTCCAAAGGCCAGCCATGTTCCAGCCTAAATAAGTCATTGATAAAATTTGATTATTCAAAAACTCAAAACATGAAAGTTTAATATCATCCTCTTAAGGTTCTATAGGATTTTTAATTACTTCATTAAAAAATCAGATGAGAGAGATATGATTATTTCACCGAAACACGTCAAAACTTACACGAGAACACCCAATCCAAGTTTTCCATTTATTTTCCTTTATTTTCTTGCCAACCAAAGCTTCTAGATAAATTATTATCAACTTGTCACATGTTTCCAAATATTTCAAGACCTTAGAAAAATTTATAGCCAATCACAATTTTCATCACATGGTCGAACATAAGACAACTCATCTAAGTCGGTTACTAATTGACTCTCATTCCCATCCGTCCACTTCACACCAGATTTAATCCTTGATCCATTCCTTATCTTCAAAAACCCAAAATATAAAGGTTCTAGATATGCCTCTTAAAGTTTTATATGAATTGGAATCACCTCGTTATAACCTTATATGAAGCAATTATGATTATTATACCAAAACTCGACGGATAAGCCCGAGAACTCGTTTTGGCACACCAAGTGTTTGATGTTTTGTTCTATCACTTCCCTTTGAATTTCTTTCTCAAATTTCAAAAATTTATCTCTTTTTAGGTCCAAATTGAATTTCTCTAGTTGACACTTTGCTAAAATTCCCAAATGTCAATCCAAATTTTTCTTCAAATGCATCTAAGCCTCAAATCCTATTTTCATGGAAAAACTATCCTTCCAATAAATCTCTTTAAAATATTCTCAAGTAAATACTTTATTTTAAAAAATTTGGGTTATTACAATCGCCATAATCTACTAGCAGAATGGATCACACTCAAGTTGAGTGAGTCACACTCTAATACCAATTGAAATTATCCAAGTATTACTAGATTCACACGTGAAAGCTAAACCAATGCTATTAGTATGGATTAGTAATCAACATAAAATATTTAAATAAAATAAACATAATATTTGGTTACAAAGGGAAATCTTTTGAAAAATTCCTCAAAAGTAAAATCCTACGGGGCAAATAAATTCAAAAAAGACAATTTTATTAATTGAGAGTTTTACAAGTAAACTGTTTACAAAATTTTTATAACCCGACATGTTTATCCAAGACACGTGATCAGCTTGTCTTCTATCGCAGTAGGTAGTCAAAATCTCTGACGTCCTCCAATGTTTACTTTTCCTACTAGAACCTCCAGTGGTTGATCACGAATACTTCTACTCCCCTTTGGAGTATGCTCTCATTCAATCCTACAGATTGAGAACTAGAAAATTTTCCTCTTGAAAATTTCATTTCACAAAAATAATTGAACACCCTCTCTGCTTTAAACTCTTTAGAATACTTAGAAAAGTATTTTGAAGTATTGTTTAAACCTTTCAGCCGAATCTTCTATAAATAGGCAATACAGTGGTGTAATGCTTGATTTGGAGATGGACTTTGCTGATAGGTTTATTTAGATTTTTAGTCTGTTACGTTGCTGACAATTAGTAAACAACTCAGACTGGATCACTTCTTCTTGATATTTCTGACTTCAAATCTACTTCAGTTTCTTCATTTAATATTTATCTCTTCAGCTGACTTTAAGACTCAGAACAAATATAGGACTCATGCAAATTCTTATCTCTTAATTTAAACAATACTTTATAAGAGTTTTATTTAAACCAAAATCTTATCTTTATTGGATAACAACTAGAGTCTTGATAGGAGTTTGAGTCACAGTGAAACTCTACTGACAAATAAGATTTGATAAGAGTTTGAATCACACTGAAACTCTACTGATGGATAAGATCTAATAAAATTTTGAGTCACACTGAGACTTTGCTGATGCGTTATGTTGCCAGATTTTGCTATACTTGATATTTATCTTATCAGTACTAACAGCTTCATATTCAAACTCTTTTTTGGATAAGCTCTATCTCTTGGAACTTGACTTGAAACTTTATCTTAGACTCTAACACTTATCTAGGACTCTTGTAATCTCTTATCTTTTAATTTAAACATTGTTTGATTATAGTTACATTACAAAACAAACTTTATCCTTATCGAATAACATTTAGAGTCCTATTAAAATTACGTCCATCCAAAACAAATTCTGTCATTTCGGATAACTCTTAAAGTCCTAAATAAAATTACATTCATCCAATATTTAGAATTTAAACTCTAGTCATCTAATCCTAGCCAACTACGAAAATTATATTTACAAAACCCTTCATCTGGTTATGGACGTGAAGGCGGCAGAGGTAGTTTCACTCATTTTTCCAATTGGTTGAACAATCGTCCCTTGTGCCAAGTTTGTCACAAACCTGGCCACACAACACTTTTTTGTTATCATCGATTCAACCAAACTTATCAAATCCTACCATTTACATGTCTTGTAGCTCACTTCACAACCCTCCCAGCCCCCTCGGCCACCCAATTAGATGTGTGGTTCCCAAACATAGTTGTAACAAATCACTCCACATCAGATTTCTCCAACCTTAATCTGGACGCTACCACTTATCAAGGTTTTGATTAAGTCAGCATTACTAATAGGTCGTATTCAAAACATTGACACTGATCACCTACACTCTCCCCAACAATTTTCTTCTTTCCAAATTACTTCATGTTTCTTCTATAACTCGCAATCTACTTCCAGTTCGTCGATTCTGCCTATAATTCAATATTTTGAATTTCACTCAAAGTATTTTATTTGTGAAGGATTTGCACACCCAAGCAGCTCTTCTTCAGGACCACGTTAGGAATGGCTTTCTCTACTAGCTCATGTCTCTCTGTCTGACAAATATATTGGGATGAGACATTCCAGACTGTAGTCTTCCTTATTAATCGTATGCCCAAACCAGTTCTCAACAACATTTCTCCCTTTCAAGCCATTTTTTACCATTAACCTGATTATACCTCTTTACGAACCTTTGGTTATTTATGTTAGCCCAATTTGCAACCATTTAATACAAGTTGGGCATTTTATCCAAATTGTGTTTTTCATTGGTTATAGCCCAGACCATAAAAGTTATAACTGCCTTCATACTCCAATAGGCCGGATTTACATCTCTGAAGACGTCCAGTGACATAAAAATGTCTTCCCATTTGCATCGTCTAGCCCACCTTTTCCCATTACCTCCCATTTTTCCTTAAATCCACTAAATTTTGGGTCACCTTCCTTAATAAGGCTATTTGGACCCATCTTCAACCCATCACCCACGCACAGCCTCATCAACTTCCCCCACATATTCCTTCCTCGGACTCGAACTGTCAAATGCCTACTTCCTGAAGCATTCTTCCTCTAAGGCCCATCAACCTCTTAACCTCACATCCTGCCCAAAATCCTCAGACTCCTTCTCAACATGTTCTTGTAGTGCCGCAACCTTCATCTTCAAAGGTATCATCCTTGCTCTCTCACCCAGTTTCATCCCATCCCACAGTTACTCTTATAAAAATCACATTCACTATCCTCTGCTTCAAACCGATTGTGCGCTTCCATGGATAACTTTTAAACCATCCATTTAACTTATTGTTTCTACCACCTCAGCCATACTCAAAGAGCCTACGTCTTTCACTAAGCTTCCAAGCATTCAAAGTAGTGTGCGACTATGGCCATTGAATTCCAAGGCCTTCTTCAAAATCACATATGAGATTTAATTCCCTCATCTGCCAAACTCAATGTTCTTGGTTCAAACTGGGTATTCAAAACCAAGTATTGTATCGATGACACCCTTGAGCATCCCAAGGCACATATTGTGGCCAAAGGATTTCATCGACAGACTAGTATAAATCTCACCGAAACCTTTAGTCCTGTTGTAAAATCAGTTACTATAAGACTTCTCATCTCCATTACTATCTCTTCTCAATGGTCATTGCATCAATTGGGTTTGCAAATTCGAATTATCCCACATTTGTTTGTAAGTTGCGTAAATCAATATATGGCCTCAAACATGCCCTTAGGGCTTTATTTTCTAAATTGAGTAATAGACTTTTGTCCCTTAGTTTTCACAGATCCGGATTAGATTTCTCTCTTTTTATTTACTACAACTTTACTAATTCTATTTTTGTCTTGATTTATGTTGATGATATTATAGTCACTAAATCTAACTCTAATTTAATTTTGGATTTTTTAGCTACTCTTCTTGCCTCATTTTTTGTTAAAGATTTAGGTTCCTTGTATTATTTTTTAGGAATAAAGGTCAATCAAAATATATTTTTGATATGCTTAAACTTACAAATATGCATAACTCTAAATAAGTGTCCACTCCTCTGTCATGCTTAGTTAAATTTATTGCTCTTGATGGTTCCTCCTTCGAGGAAACTCAACTTTATCTTAGTGTTGTTGGGAGCCTGCAATATCTGGCCTCCGCTTGACCAGATATTTCTTTTGCAATTAACAAAGTTTGTCAATAAATGCACTGCCCTAAAGTATTCTTTGATACTTGCGCCTTACTAAAAATTTTGGTCTCCATTTTCTACGTCTTCTTCTGTTGTCCTATTTGTATTTTCTTATGCTAATTGGGCTGCTTTTCTTGATAACCGTAAGTCCACTGGTAGATTCTGTTTTTTTATTTTGGTTCACACCTTATCTCCTGGGTTTAAAAAAAAATCACTATCGCTAGGTTTTTTCTTGATCCACCTACTCTTTAGTGTGATAACCTTGATGCTACATATTTATTTGTTAACCCTATCTTACATTCTCGTATTAAGCATGTTGGCATTGACTATCATATTTCATGCAATCATGTGGCTGCCAAAGCTCTTAAAGTCTTGTTTGTATCTACCAAAGATCAAATAGCGAATATATTCACAAAATTATTCTCTACTGCTTTGTTGAATTTTTTATGATCAAGCCTCACCATTTCTCTAGTGTTACTTGATTCTCGAGAGGCTATTAAGGCAGCTAGTCTTTAAGAAGAAGACTGGAAGGAGACCTATCCACAAGAGCCGATCCAATGTAAGGCTTGGATCTGTGGAATGATTTCTGTCAACAACAAATAAGACTTCAACGTACATCTGTCCTAACTATCAAATATTCTTGTACAACATAATTATTGAGGTGGAGTTCTAAGAGTGGTGATTGTGATGTGATTCTCTTCTATAAGAATTGTATAAATGGTCTTGGAAGCATACTTGTATGTTGGCAACGAAAATATGAAAAATTGGAATGAAATTATATACCATTCCCTTGAGCATTTTCTCAAACACTAATGCAGTTTATTCTTCTTCAATATTCTGTTCCTCTTGTCATGGATTAGTTATAAATTATCATTTTCATATAATAAAAATAAATAAATATAATAATCCTCCTATATATAAATTTCACAAATTACGACTGTGGAATAGATTGACGGAGCATCTCTACCTTAAATTTGGACGAAAGAAATGATAAAAGTTAAAAAAGTCATGCTACACTCATTCTTGGAGATCTCGAATAGGATCCTGCTCAGATAAATATTTTTTTATTATTATTATTTTTTATTTTTTTAAATAGTATTTATATTTTAATTTTTAGAAATAAGTTTAAAATATTATTAAAAAAATACTTAGTTAACCATTAAGTTAAAAAGAAATTAAAAAGAAATTATTTTTTAATTTTTTGTGATTTTTTTTTATGACTTTTTTTTTTTATGGTTTTAACATTTCTCAAGTTAGAATGATACGATGCAAAAGCTGTGATGGTATGATGTAATGCTGAGGTAATCGTTACAATGAAATTTATATGACGTTGAACGAAAGCCACAGAGATTATAAAATAATTTTGGGCCCCTTTTCATTTTTGTTTTTCGACCAACAAGTGGATGGTGAAAGCACCGAACGGAAAGGGACCCTTCGTTCATAAAACTATATACGAAGACATTATAAAATAATTTTCAAAAGATTATAAAAATCTTTTAAACGTCTTATTGGTAATTCTCTTGTGTCAAACATCACCCACGTTTACTATCTAGATTTGAATATAACCATGGGAAAGAAGAACATGCTCTTGACAAGAAAACTTTCCCACGATTATATATTCCAAGAAATCGCTTTGCCACAGACTCAAATTAGTAAAATATTGATTGGGTTTGGCATCATAATTAGACACATCTTTTCTCTCCCTGATCTCTACCTTTCATTCCCTCGATGGAACTCGCAGCAAAAACCAGAGACGTTGTCGGCATGATCAAGGACAAGGTCTCCCAAAGCAAAGCAGCAATTCTCTCAAAACCCAGCAACCGCTCTCTGCATCTAGCCCTCCTCCGCGCCACCACCCACGACCCCTTCTCCCCTGCCGACAACAAACATATCGATGCCATCCTTTCCTTTGGCCACAGCTCACGCGCGACCGCCGCCATCACCATCGAGGTTGTCATGGACCGTCTCCAGAGAACCCGCGACTCTTCCGTTGCCCTCAAGTGCCTCCTCATCGTCCATCACGTTGTCAAGCTCGGCGGCTTCATCCTCCTGGACCAGCTCTCCTTCCGCCCCTTCACCGGCGGCAGAAACTATCTGAATCTCTCGAACTTCCGGGACAGTTCGAGCCCCTTAACTTGGGAGCTCTCCTCGTGGGTACGATGGTACGCTCAGTACATAGAAACCATTTTGTCTACATCTAGAATTTTGGAATACTTTTTTGCTTCCTCTTCATGCAGTATAGATAAAGATAAGCGAGAAGAAAAAATCTCCGCGCTTACAAATTCTTATTTGCTATTACAAATTGTTTCTTTGGTGGGACTGATGGATGAGATATGTAAAAGACCGGATTCTTTGCATGTAAATGGAAACAAATTGGTAAATCAAATAATGGGTATTGTGGGTGAGGATCATTTCTCCGCCACAAACGAGGTTTCGGTTAGAGTCAGCGACTTTAGGGAGAGGCTGAGTGGCTTGAGTTTTGCTGAATCGGTCGAGCTGGTCTGCACTTTGAGAAGGTTGGAGAATTGCAAAGAGAGGCTGTTTGAGTTGTCCAGCAGTAAAGGAGCGGTGATGGAGAGCTTTTGGGGTATTATAAGTGAGATTAAGGATGGAGTTGGGACTGAGACAGATGAGGGGAAAATCGGTGATTACGGTGATAAGAGGGACGGCGGGCGAGAGTTCTGATGGCGGAAGACGTGATGTGAAATATTCCTCATTTCGGTCTGTATAGTCTTGTCGTAAAGATTTGTGTATTTTGTTGATATATACAAGTCGAATGATTTCTGCCGAAATTCTCAGATGATCGTATGTATGGTAGTAGGAACACTTTTGGAATCGACAAAAAGAAAAATATGAAATTTTTAGCGTGCCTCAAGATATTAGTATAATAGTAAAATAATTTGAATAAAAAACAAATAATATGAAAATTAACACTTTGCTTTTCTTTATTATATGAGGAGTGATGTACGTATTAGACCCTCATTTTACTATAGTATCAAAAAACAAATTGCACGTTTTTATCACTTTTAAATCAATTTTTATTATTTTAAGAAAATCTCAAGGTTGATGAATAATATTGAGACCTTATTATAGTTAGTAAAAAGTGAGAAATAATATGGTAGCTAGGTAGAATTTTTCTTTTTTCAGGTACTTTCCTGTTGGCAGCTCAGTAATTATTCTGATATATGCAGATATATATTTTCCCTAATTATTTGTGGAGATTCTGGTTGATTAGAGATTAAAGTAGGGAATTAATTATAAGCGCTGAGTTGGATTGAGATTTTCTATATATTCTTATACAATTCAGAGACATATAGGGTACAAGGTGTGGATTCCACTGCAATTATAAACCCAGGCATGAATGCAATCCATTTATGAATCAATAGATACTACACATGACCCTATTGGGTAACGTCGTCATTTTTACTTCTAAAGGTGAGCATTTCATAGATTAAAATTACGTGAATACAGGATACATATTTTTGTAAAATGAGACTCTAATAATTTTTCAAAACAAACAAATATGCAACAACACTAAAAAATAAAAACGATTTTAGAATAAAAAATATGACTCCCACCAATCTCAATTGAAGGGATATCGCCTAAAAATATTTTAAAATAATTTGATGAACAAATTAAATAGGCTATTTGACTACAACTAAAAGTCACAATAAAGAGAGGTGTGCTGCATTTTGTTGAACTGGTTTGATTGAAAGAGATTCTCACAATCACTTTATCTTAGTTTGTAGTTAGGAAAATAAGAAAATAGTAACTAGAAGATGAACTGATGCACTGGCATAGGACCATCATCTGTTATGGCGTTGCATGAATAGCACTTGTCACTATGGAGTGAAAATTGGTAGCCGAAACTAAAGGATCCAAGATCGTTGTCCCTGCTGGTGCCATGTGTGGCGGCATGGGCCCTTCTTGAGGTGGTGGCGCATGGGTTTCATGCGCAATATCCATTGCACGTGAAACTCACACGCCATTCTTTCAGGCATTCTTGTACGTCTCTCTTTTATATTGACGGTTGGAGAGTCCAATGGCCCGGTGCGCAGGGGCGAACCCAAGTGTAAGGCGGGGGGGTGGGGGGGCTATTTAAAAAAATATATATTTAACCGAGTATATAAATATATATTTTTTTATATAATTAACATTACCTTTCTAATTTATCAAAAAAAAAAAATTGCCCCTGCAATATTTAGGCCTCTAAAATTTATGATATGATAATAAATAAATTTTATTCTATAAAAGATCATCGACAACTTAAATTTTATTCCATAAGTTGATATTTTATTTTATTTTTGTAATGATATCTAGCAAATTACGAAAATTCTAAAAAATTATTTTATAAGATAATTTGTAGACATGTATTTTCTATTTATTTACACATATTACATATTTTGTCAATCGTTTTTTCAAATATTAAATTCTAATTCTGTCCAACTAACGCGTGGTGGTCGAAAAAGACCATAAAAAAAAGATAGGCAGTACATCTTGATGCTATGGGCAAAATACTTGAAAAAAAAAACTAGAAAAACTGGAAAAAACATAAAGAAAAAATGTCTACGAGGGCTGGGCGGGAGGGAGGAGCTGTCAAGCTGAGCTCCACTTCCCTTGAAGTAGCGGCGATAGCTAGGGAACGCTAGACAATGGGGAGAAAGAAAAAGTCAGGAGAGAGAGAAGCTTGCTTTTCTCCTTTTAACGTCGCCATTATTTGTATCAATTTGTGAGTTACTCATGATGATGTAAATCATGATCTCTACCGATCATCATGATCACCATTAATACATGTGTAGTAAAATTCAATAATCGGCAAATATGTAACACCCACAATCTTGAGGAGCCAGATCTTTATTCGATATAGTTTTAATGTGTGATTTTTTTTTAATTGTTTGTTTATTTATTTCTAGCGGTTCCTCTGTTATATATTCTATTGTTTAAATTTCCTTCCTTTTCCTTTGAGTTTATTCTCACATTTCCTTCTATATTCGGATATTGCTTTTTCCGTTAGTTTCTTTTTAACTCACTGTGGCCGTATCTCATAGAATCGGGCATCACGGGTAGCAATCCCAGCCTCTTCCGCGATTCACGGCCCTCACTTTCACATCACCATGCACGTATCTTCTTCCACTAATTTTGGCAACCGATCAATATCTTTATAGATAGGTATTTTTGGTGCATCAACTTCCTTTCCAAGCTAAGTCTGCCCCCCAATGAGTCTGTTTCTTCCGCTTTCACGTTTTCGTTTAGGGCTCTCAGTGTCACCTTATATATATATATATATATATATATATATATATGCATGTTTCTGAGGCTCCCGAACATGCTGTAATGAAAAGCCGCAGCCCTCTCATGTAGATCATCTTTCCATCAAAGCCAAAGCCCCTCCCCAATTCGGCACCCCTGCATCTCGTATCATGTAGCAGCCTCTGAAGGCCTCCACATAGCTCAGCCTTTCCCAACCTTTGCAGCCTTAAACCCACAACGAGAGAAACCAACCGCTAGCCATCACCGAAAACAGCCACTGTTTTTGTTCCCCGAAAACAGAGCAAGGGAAGCTCTCCCCTTGTCTTCAATATTTCAGCCCAACCGCGCATCAAAAACCCATCGGGAAATCCCACAGAAACCGTAGCCAACTTCTCCTCGTCATACTGACCGTCGCACGCTATATCTTCCTCTTGGTGAGCCACCTCTTCATCTTGTCGTGTTCCTCTCCCTCGTGTTCAGCCACCTTGCTCCACAGAGTTTGCGCCGTACCTGCCTTTGGTAATTTCCTTTCTCAGTCATGCGCTAAACTCCTTTTCTTTCGATTCCTTTCTTTTCGTTGTTTAGCTTGTTGCTACTTCAGAAAATCTACACAACTCTTATTTTATTCTCTACATGATGTGTTTTTACCCGTTACTGCGTGTTGCAAAACAGATGGCTTGGAGTTACAGTTTTATCACCTCGTTTTATTTCAAATTTAAAGAGTTTAAAAGTGATATTTTTTAATGGGTTGATTTGTTTAAGGTCTTCTCAAATTTTTTCTACGAAATCTCTTTTCTTTTTCTTTTTGAGTGTTTTATGCTAAGACAAAGTTTTGGCTAAATGTTTTGGATTGGGTTCGAGTTCTATTTTAATTTTTATTTTTGATTTCGAATTTTATATTATTTTGGATACATCTTTAAAATTTATTTAAGCCTTGTAATATTTTATGAAGTGACTATTCTCTTCAGTGGGTTGTATTTTGATTCGTGAAAGACACTTGGTTTGAATTGGAATTTGGGGTAAGTTATTAATATTAAGTGAAGATCGAGGTATTGAAGAATTTATTATATTTTAAGGTTTGAGAGGAATTTAGTGAATTCTAGTATTTTGTGGAGAATTGTTATTCGGGATATCGAGGATGTTTAGATGTTAAGGAAAAATATTGGATTTTTTATTTCTCAGGATCTATTTCCGAAGTTTGTAATCATTTGGAAGTTTATGGAAATTACGTGATTATTTTATAGGTGACAATTAATTCAGCTTTATTGAGGATAATTCAGAAAGCTAAGAAGTTCAGGTAAGCGGAGTTCCTATGCTAAACTTTGCATTAAAAATATTGATTGAGGTTATTGTGAAAAATATACATATTTTAGTCACAAAAAGAAACTTTGAAATCATCTTAGTTTTGTTTTGCCTATGCATAAAATTTTTGTATAAGAATAAAGTATTTCCGATATGAACTAGTATAGACATGAGCTAATTTTGTTGCTTTCTATTCTCTGAACTGATAAAGGGCGAATATGGAAGTTTCTGCATAAATAATATTTTCGATCTGATTATGTTCTATTTTGGAAAAGTTTGTACTCTAATATGATATGATATGATTTCTGAAACCTTTGACATGACATTCTGGTTCTATTTTGCTCCGTTCTGTTCTGGGTTGGTACCAACTATTTTTGTTTCCGGTGCACCATTTTGGTTGCAAAGTGGTTTTCTGCGTGGTCTTTCCTGTATGCACACTTGGGACTCCGAGAATAATAAGAGGAAGATTCGCATTCTGTTTCTGCTCGATTGGCCGCCGGGGTTTTGCACAACCCTACCACGGGGGTTAAACATGGTATTTCTGTCCTAATAAGATATTTCAATTATACTATGCCAAATGATTTTTTTGTTTCTATTTATATTAAACTTTCGTTCTGATTTTTGATAATATAATCTGCTTCTGCATTTTTCTGTAAAATAAGAAATATTTTGTTCTGCATTCTAAATTTTGGTAAATGCTCATGTTTGCACACTAGTATATGTTCTTTGCTTATTGAGTTGTGGATTACTCACCCCCTCCTCTAATAACATTTTTCAAATATTTGAGATGGTTCAGTGCAATCTCAGCAAGGGTAGTCATTACTAGAGAGGCTTAGTGATCATAGGAGAATAAGTGCTCGTGGATACAAGTTTTCTTAAGTCTTAGTAATAATTTATCTTTGTTGATTATTTTAGTATGTCAAGTTTTAGGTTGTTGTAAGTATTTGAAATCATTTGATTTTATTAAAATTATGTTTAGTTTTTTTTTTTTTGAGTGTGTCATGAATATTTGTTAAGTAATTATGGTGTGTCTTTTTAATAATAGTTGATTATTGGAGAATTTGGAATATATGAATTAGTGATATTTGAGATGATTCGAGAAAAAAGACTTAACTCTTTAGACATTCGAGACCAGGGTATTACAAAATACGTACCTACAAATTCCATTAACGATCTAATTATAATTATAACGGGGTATAAGGCATTATCCTGATAAGATTAATGTTTAATCCACCAGATCATAAAGGAATTAAGAATCAACTTTGGTAGTCTATATATATATATATATATATATATAATATTAATCACTCAAAACATTCCTGCTTAATATTTAATCTCATGTAAAATAACTTCGATCGATGCTCAGAAGAAAAAGAAGGGCACTTAACTCTAGTTCTGACTAACCCTAGATGTGAATTATATATATATATAATGAGGCGTGCTGGGGCCAGCCGGTGTGACGCTGCACACCCGGCACATCTCCTCACTGCAACCATAATTTTTTGTTTTTCAGTTTTGGCACACAGGCTTTCCCATATAATTTCTGACGTATAATATGAGGATTAATTAGGACTAATTCACAATCATGTATACCATAAGTAGTTGGCCCTCCTAAACACTCAAATCACTCTCAATATCTAATTAAAAATGGAATAGAAATATTATATTATAATTAATATGACCTAACAAAAGCAAATGGCCACTAGCTATGTAGATTAGTTACACTTGTTGACTTTCTTGATTAACTGAAAAATATATGTAAGAAAAAATAAAAAAGGATAAGAACATCAGGAGATTGGAGGAGGGAAAGGAGTTGGGAGCATACTGCATATATATATACCGATACAAGGACGTCCCATGATTACTTTTGCTAACCTTTTTGACCTGTTGCTGCTTGGATATTATTATATATCCAAGTTGTCTGGTAGCTACTAGCTAGCTAGGTAGGGGTGGATGTACTAATTGCGTACCTATGATGTCAATTATTTCATCAGAATTAAGCGGGAAGAGTAGGGTACACTAGTAATTGCAAGCATGTATTTATGCACCAACTATATATGCCAGCTTCCACTGCAAATCATGTTGGGAATGATCGATGTATGCATGTGAACGATTAATAATAATACAGGTAGCATACAGCAATGACAGGATGAATATCAATCATGACTCTGAAATTAATTAGTGAAAGTTTAACGAGTGGCCAATTCGTGAAGAAAAAATTAGGGCTGCAGCCCCTGCAGTCCGTAATAGCCACTCACATAAACAATTCATTGATAAAATATGTGACGTAGTACCGTAATCACCTGCTTTATTCTTTTAACTTTTATGCGAATACGGGTTCAGCTCAAACTTTTAAATTTTTTTTTTAAAGTAAGTATATTTTATTATATTAGAAAACATGATACAAGAGGAGGGATTTCTCTTACAATCATCCCAAAGTAACAAATAATAGTATTTAAAAACAAAATTATTTGAGACCAAATTCTTAGTTTCTATCTATGTCTTGAAAGACGTCATCTTATAACAAGATGAAATAAAAGTGTTCGATAAAAAACGAATAAAGAAACCACTATAAGAGACGGTGGATCTTTCGCAAGAAGTGGTGTAGGTGGCGAGAGCACTATTACTTTTTGCCTGGAATAAATTACAGGATAGGTCCACGATCTCTCGAGCAAGATCACGGATTATTAAAAGTAGAAAGATAGGATAGAAGCAGGCAGAACTAAGTTGCCGACAAGAGTCCATCGGCGGTGCTTGGGGCGGTGGTGGCGTGTGATACGCGCGTCACCTTAAGCAGACGAAAGCAGGGTCAACCGAGAGAAACTAGGACGTCGGCAGAGCTGCGCGTGGCCAAAACGCACAGCAAGAGCCACACGTGCGGTCAACGCGTTAGCCAGAAAGGCTGTCTCCTTCAACGAAAATGAAGATCAGCGACAAGGGAGGACGCTGAAGTCGCACGTGGTGGTCGGAGGTTGCCGAAACACAGGAGATCGGCTATTGGCGCTTGTGGATAGAAACAAAACTAAACGGAACTAAAACACATCAAAAAAGGGACTAAACTATACAAGAAAGGGCCAAAAATAAAGGGGAGGAAGGGAAGTTATCAAAAAGGAAGTAGACGATGTATAACGGAAGCATCCTCAAATCAAGAATATCCCTCAAATCAAGCAACAAAAATGATATCAGATTCTTAGCCTTCATTCAAGGATGTGACAGTCATTACTTTCCATGTTTATACTCTGTAATTGATAGCCTTCATTCTAGGATACTTACTTAGAATAGTTTTTGTTAATGTGTATTTATTTCCTCATATGAACACTTGTAAATCGTGTGTAATATTTCTTCAAACAGAGCAGTAATATAGAATTCAGAAATTCTCAAACTCTTTATGGTAGCAGGAGAGCCTTCCTCTCACGAGAACGCGATCCCCACCTCTGAAAACACCCACAACCCGATTTCCACTCCACCATCCCCAATCGATATCCCTCTTATTGCTCTCAACATCTTTGCTTAAATAAATGAAAAACTCATACTATCAACCTTTCCTCAATGGTGTGCTCAGTTTGAAGCCTTCATAATTGGCTATAATCTATTTGATTATGTCACAGGTGACAATCCCCCCTTCCTTCTATCATGATGTTCGCCTGGTTTGAGAAAAAACAAGAGAGGGAAAGGTTTACTTGAGTTGGATTTTACTATTACGAATATAATTAATTTCTATAATGTCTTTAAATATTAACAAAAATCCTCATTGTGTTATGAATTATTAGGGGCGGCCCCCGCCCCTTATTATTTTGTGAATGACCCAACCACCATTATTTTAAGTCTTGCACAATAACTTGCATAGTAATTTCAACGCCTATAAATATGGGTTTCAGTTGTTATGAAATTCATAAGAAAATATATATAGAGAGAAGAAAGTTTCAAAAAGTTTCAAAAAAATTTCTTATATATATTTCTCTCTTGCAATAGTAGTAGTTTTTTTTCTTTTTAGTTTTATAACACGTTATAAGCACGAGGTTCTACCGATACTGAAGCTAGTGGTCTTCTACTTCAAGTAAGTTTTTCAATATATTATTTGCAGTCCTCGAAATAAATATTAAAGGGAATATTGCTGAATATTACTTGATAAAATTTTACTTTTATTCTCATGATAATGAATATATTTCTTAAATTCACAGATTTATTTTTGTAATTTATATATATAATATCAAATATTGAGATTTATTACTATTGACATTTCTTAAAAAAAGTTATTTATCCAAGATCCTTGATGAAATCCATTTGGATATGATAATGAACTTAGGAGATACAATCATAGAAGAAAATTATGTGTCCCTGAAGGACCATGCTGTGTATCTCATGATGAAAAATCATCTTACTGTGTGAAATGAATTAAGAGAGAGATATGAACACTAGAAGATGTAATCCTCTCAAAAGATCATTATGACTTATTGCACTTGAAGTTGCAAGATTTTAAGAGTAGTATTGAATATTCTGCACTCTTTAAAATCAGTTCAATATTAAAATTATGCAGTAAAAATTTTACTGATGATGATATTTAAAAGAAGACATATATTATTTTTCATACCTCGAATGTGCTCCTACAGTAGCAATATCGAAAGTGAAAGTTCGACAAATATTTTAAACTTTTATTTTGTCTTCCAGTGATTGAGTTAAATAATGAGATTTTGTTAATAAATCACCAGTTACGTCCTATTAATGATATTGAATTTACACCATTCCCAGAAATGAACGGTGCATCCTTTCAAAGGAATCAAGGGCGTAGACGTGGTAGAAAAACTATAAAAGTGTTGGTCCCAAAAGCGACAACGCTAAAGATAATAAAAATATATCGTATCACCAGAAGTGATCCAACTCAGAGAAGGGTAAAGGTCCTCAGAATAATTCTTCATAGAAAGATGAAAATGTTAGTCATAGATGTGGTATAACTGAACAGTGGTCACGTACCTGCTGTACGGCCAAGCACTTGATTTACTTATACTAAACTTTTATATATAAGCTTATTAATATTTCATCATGTTTTGAAATAATGAAATATCGGTGCCTGAAGCACGATAGAAATTACTTGAGATAATAAAACCCTGTCTAAATTTGATTCTCTTATAAATGAATGTGAACCAGAAGTTCAGAAGATTACCTATTTGTAAAGTGTTGCAAATCAGTTATAAGATGTATTTACTGACACTAAAGATGTTGTAAAATCATATATTACTGCTGTTAATGCTTAAGCAAGAATTAAAATCCCCGAAAGACGAGTTGTTAAAACAGTAATAAATGAGTCTAAGATACGCCTGAAGCATTGAAGACCTATTGGTGCAAAAAAAAAAAAAATCGGTGTCCATGAAGAGACCGTATTTTATATATAAAATATAATCCTCCTGAAGAGGAAACCTCCTCAATAAATAACTTCTGCAGAGTATAACTCCTGAAGAGTGTAACTCTTGAAGAGGTAACTCCTGAAGAGTATAACTCCTGAAGAGGTAACTCCTGAAGAGAAAACTCTTGAAGAGTACAAACCTCCTGAAGAGGAATCTCCTGTAGAGGTGTTTCATGAAATATTTTCTCCTGGAGAGGAACAATGAGATCTCAATACATTTCATGAGTACTGGAAAATTTATGGATAGAAATAAAACTGTTGTCAACAACATATATGATAACACTTGACATTACCAGAAGTAATGAAAAAAATGAGTCAATAATTGTCGAAAAATGTCGACGTAGAAATGATTGGCCAAAATGAAAAGCAATTATTGAAGCTGAATTAAAATCGTTAGCAAAGCGAGAGGTATTTGGACCTGTTGTCCAAAACAAAGGGTGTAATGCCTATAAGATATAAGTGAGTATTTATACGAAAGAGTAATGAGAAATGAAATTGTGTGGTACAATTTGTCGCACAAGGTTTCCTGCAGAAACCCGAGAGTAGTTATGAGGAAACATATTTCCTTATTATAAATGCAATCACATTCATATTTTTAATCGATTTGGTTATTACAAAAGGATTAGATATGCAGTTGATAAATGTAGTCACTGTATATTTATAAGGATCATTAGATTATTACATATATAAATATATACGATACTTGAAGCATCTAATCCAAGTACATTTAGAAGTATGTACTTTATAAAGTTTTAAATATCTTTATATGGGTTAAAGCAATCTGGACGCATGTGGTATAATTAAATCAACGAGTATCTATTGAAAGAAGGATTTGAGAATAATCATATATGCCCATGTGTTTTATCAGAAGTCGGATTTGCCATTATTGCAGTTTATGTTGATGATTTACCTTGTTAGAACTCCTGAAGAGATCACAAGGGCTGCTATAAATGTAAAAAATGCATTTGAAAGGAAAGATCTTATTATTTAATTGATAGATGAGTTACAAGAATTTGAGACTTCTAGTCTCATCTCTCAAATGCATTTGCTCTTCATAAAGCAACATGTCATCCTTATCTAAAGGATTAGGCAGTCGAAATGAAGAGGCAAGTAAAGATTTTAAATCCTTATTTTCTTGCTTTAAGTCTACAATTTTTCTGTCAGACTCTTGAACGAGTCGTTGAAGTACAAAAACCTTCTCGTTAAGCTCCTCAATCTCACGATTTTTGGATTGTAATCGGTTGGAAAATCCGACAATAGAGGAGGAGTATCGGGTGCCGAGAGTCACCAGCTCATAAACGACTTCACGATCTGACTTATTAGCCAGATCATTCGCTTGCTGCAACATGGTACCTGCGGAAGATGCAGGAACAACTTGTAATTGAGGTGAATGATACCTCATATGTTGATCGTGAGAAATATTGAAAATAAATTGATGAGCCATTGAAAATTTGTAGAATAAAAATGCAAATATAGATGAGTTATAGATATGAGAAGAAGATTTAATGCGACCTATATGAACTAAAGACGATTCTTATAGAAATGGAAATAAGATCAAGACAAACCATCATCGCTTCAAATCTCACTTTACAATATATGCTAGATGCATAATTTCAAAAGCCAGCGATATTAATTACAGTTATCTCTATTTTCTTATAAACGCTGAACCTATGCTGTTAGCTGCTGTTGTTGACTTTGTATTTGAGCTCTCTCTCGTTACAGCTCTTCTAATCATGTTTTCAGGTCACGAGAATACCAGTCTACAAATTTCTTCAGCTCCTTGTTTTCTTGTCTTAAATCTTTATTTTTTCTATCTTTAGTTGCAAGCGTTTGATGTAACTCAAATATTTGATTTTTAAGATGATCAATCTCACTCGTTCTTGCCAGTAGCCTCTGAGACATGATTGTAAGAGAGGCAGCATATTGAGCACTGAGGGTTCTTGATGCTGCAATAATTTCATGATCAGTTTTACTAGAAAGATATATATCTGCTCCTATCATGGTATTTACAGCCTTAGTAGAAAATATAAATGGTTGAGGTATAAAAGGTTCATGGTTCAAATCTGGAACATTATAATTTCTATCAAACATAATATCGTTATGGATGAACAACAACTGAATCTATAAAGAATATGAGATTTTTTTGCTGAAATAAACCAATGGGAAAATTGGTTATATTTAAACAACAACCCGAAACTTTCAAATCTCTTCAAGATCTAGTTTGTTAACAATGTCTAGCGGATTTGATTTTCCGCCAAACCGATAATATTAGACCTCAAAATTTTTACAGCTTTTATCATACATGGATGGTTTCCAATGTTATTTCCGCCGTATATAAACAAGTTCTCCTTAATAATGCTGAATGAGGGGAAAAAAATTAGATGAAAATATTATTATGTTCTCTCTAATGCATTATTTAGATAGAAATCATGTTTAAATTCGTAATTTGTTAAATATGCTGAAATAATGTTTACTTATTACTTGAAACACTAATGCATATTATCAGGGGGAGTTTAAGTATTACTGCAGCTATCAGATTTCTATTAAGTCTGTCAACCAGATATTATCTTCTACACCTTTAAATCACTCAGAAATTATTACAATTCATGAAAACAAGTTTAGAGTGTATTTTGATTGAAATCAATGATTCTACGTATTCAAGAAAAGTGCAGTCTTCCCATGATCAATGATAGTTGTTGTTTATACGAAAATAATGCTACTTATCATTCAAATCAAAAGAGGATATATTAAAGATATGGTCAAGTAATAATCTGGCAGATTTATTCACGAAAGTATCACCAACTACGACATTCAAGAAAATTGTGCAAAATATTAAAATGTGAAGACTCAAAAATCTATCGTCATGCACTTTCTAGAGGGAGTAAAAGTCCTGAAGACTTGTGCTGATTGTACTTTTTTTCCTTCGCTAAGATTTTGTCCTACTGGATTTTTCTTTGTAAGATTTTAATGAGGTAATCTTAAAACACTAATGGATACATAAGAAGACTGTACTCTTTTTCCTTCGCCATTGGTTTTTCTTCCCAATGGGTTTTTCCTTGGCAAGGTTTTAACGAAACAGATTCTTTATGGGTGGTCATTCAAGGGAGAGTGTTATGAATTATTAAAGGCAGCCCCCGCCCCCTTAATTATTTTGTGAATGATCCCATTACTATTATTTTAAGTCTTGCACAGTAACTTGCTTAGTAATTTCAACGCCTATAAATATGGGATGAAGTTGTTATGAAATTCATAAGAAAATATATAGAGAGAGAAGAAAGTTTCAGAGAGTTTCAAAAGAGTTTCTTGTATATATTTCTCTCTTGTAATAGTAGTAGTTTTCTTTCTTTTTAGTTTTATAACATATTGTAAATTTAGATGTAATATTTTAACAACGGATAAATATGAGATTATTCAAACTAAAACGAGCCAATGATTACAAGAAGTAAAACCAAAATATTGGCTCGTATGGTCTGCAGTGGGGTCACATGACCCTTAAGATGAGAAGGCTATGTGCTACTTATTTATTAAGGGGCTGTTATTTAGACATTAACAACCTAATCGGCCAAAAGCTTAACTCTTTTTAATTAATTGACATTTTGCGATAAAATAAAAAGAGAAACGTTTGTTCTAAAGTAATCTTAATTAATATATTAAATTGTAAATTACTTTTATTACTAAAAAAATAAATCTAACATATCACATTACATTGGAAAGCAAGGTTTGTTGGCGTCAAAAGTAATAACAGATAAAAAGAAAAAGAAAGAAAAGATGGGCCTGGGCCCAAAAATAAATAATATAGTTTTTCCACTTTCACATAATGTGTGATGAGTATGCACGCAGTGCACGTAATTGTACGTATTACTTTTGGGTTATTACCCTAGATAGCCCATCAATCTTCTTGGGCGAACGTAGATGCAGAAGAAGGGAAAAAAACATAATTATCTTCTGAATTATATTATCTGATGTAATTATTATAATTTTTTTAATTTTTAAATATATATAATAAATAATTCATTTTTTTCAATTTTTAAAATAAAAATTATTTTCTAATAATATTTTATTTAACTTTCATCTTATCTAATCTATATAACTAAACCAGACGCCTTAATTATCACTTACCATGATCATTTGAAATCACGAGAAGCACAAGTTTTGTTAATTAATAGAAATAAATTTTCTAATTAAAAAAAAAAGAAGGAAAACGTTAATTAACCCTTTTGAAAAAAAAAAACAAAACATAAATTTCTGTTATAAAGACTTTTCTTATATGTTTGAATGAAGAGTAGAAATATGATATAGATTGGATGGAGGCCGAGCTTTCTCTAATCCTGTTTGTAGAGAGTTTTTGTTCAAAAGATATTTGTTCCCTTATATTTTTGGTATAATAACTCACACTTAAGTACTCCATCGACAAATGAAGAAAAAAATTAGCGTCTAAATTCTTATAATTGAGAATTCGATGCATGCATGCAGCTTCTTAAAATGGTATCTTAATTTTTTCAGTAGGATTCATATTTTTTAAAATTTATTTTTAATGATTAATACAAAAAGTAAAACCAAGATTCATTAATATAATTTGCAAAAAGGACATAATTAATTTGACAACAGATCTAAAATCTAGATGAACACGCCTGAGATAAGCGATGGGAACACCACATTTTGACACGAGAAAAATAATCCATCATTTTTCTGACCCAAACTTTTTCTACGATTCAAAGATATATATATATATATAGAAACCCGATTGTGTTTATTGTTAGGGCTCACATTGTTTACTGCTTGTACGTAGTTTTTAGCTTTTGTAATTTTTATCGAACATAATTTATCTCTCTGATTAATTATAAAAATGAAAATTTGGATCAGAAAATTAATTATAAATGATCTTAATCCTTGACTATATCGCGTTATCCGAAACCACATTGTTGCTGTTCTTGCTTGTGTTGGCTCCCCACTTCTTAAGCTGTTTGTTTGCTTTTGCTGCCTGCAATTTCAATTCAATTAGCACAACAAAGAAAACCATGAACGAAGTGTGTGGACAGAAATCGAAGAAATACTGCCAGAATAATGTTAAGAGGGTCGACTTTTAATTACCTCCTTTTCCCAATCACATCGTATGGTAATGATGACCAATATCAAGGTTTGAAGTGCTGTCCCCCCAAATATCATTCCAGCCCACATTCCCTGCAGATATATACATTAGTTTAATTTGTTTGATCGTTAATGTTAGAAAGTCATGTGTTATGGTTTATAATCTTTTCAACTGTTTGGATAGTAAAATAAAATGAGATGATTTTAAATAAAAGTTGAATAAAATATTATTAGAATATTAATTTTAATAACATTATTTTTTTAGAAATGAAAAAATTGAATTAAAATTTAAAAATATATATTTATTATATTTTATATAAAAATTTAATAAAATTATAATAATTAGATAACATGAAGTGAGATAATTTTTCAATCCAAACTAGTCTTAGTGCTAGCTTTTTGTTGATCATGTGGCTCGATGGATGAAAGAAGAGTTAGGTACCATAACTCCAAGATGGAAGACCCATCCCATGAAAAATCCAAGAGGCACACCAACCAGATAGTAGCAACCTAAGTTGATGTATGCCACATATGATTGCCATCCCGACCCCACAGCCACGCCTAAACAAAAATCAATATTAAATTAATTAAAAGGAACCAAGTTTCAAATAATTAATTAGGGCAAATTAAACAAAACATATAGAAACATATACATGTCTAAGAAAAAGAAGAAGTAAGATACCATACCCGAGAGAACTGGCTGCACACTGTTGAGAAGAACAGTGAAAGCTAAAAGAACAGAGAGCTTGTTGACTTCTTCCAAGACAAGTTTGCTTGAAGTGAATATCAAAGCTAACTCATTGTGAACAAACATAATGAGTAAGCAGAAAAAGAGTCCGATTATTATTGATGTTACCACCGATACTATGGTAGCAAATTTAGCTCCTTTTCCATTTCCAGCTCCAAGTTCATTCGCCACCCTCACTCTGTAATATTAATATCACAAGAAGCTGTTTTGAGTACGTATAAATAACAAATTATGGAATACTTAAGAGTATTAGTATTGGTTTTATAAAAAAAAAAAAAAAAAAAATTAATAAAAAGTAATAAAAATTTAATTTTAAAAAAATACCTAAAAGAATCCTATAATGAAGAATTATTCAAAAGTTAAATTAAATGTCTTTTTACTTCATTCTTTTTACTATTTTTTTTTATTAAATATGATAAAAAAAATTTGATAAGTTTAATATAAAGTTTTTTTAAGTGTTTTATTTTTATTAAATTTATATTTTTATCAAATTAAAAAAAAATTAGTAGAACAATACCAAATTACCAAGGGCTCTAACATGAAAGATAAGGCTCGAGTACAAAAAGGGATAGTACTCGACGAGTCAAGATAGACGTACGATCATTTTTATAATATTTTTATAACTTATTATTATAATAGTGTTTTTTAATTTTTTATTATTTTTTTAAGAATTTTTTTAATATTTTTAATTATTAAAAAATTAAAAATATATATATAATTTTATTAATATTTATATTCTTAATTATTAAGTAAAATTAAAAATTAAATAAATAAATTATAAATAAATAATACAAGTATCATTTTTCAGTACTTGACCGTAGACAACTAATGTACATGATTCTCTTTCTTTCATCCTGAGCACCACATGCATACAGAGCAGCTTTTTGCAGGGATGAGCCGTGTTGCATATACGGAATTTAATGCCTTAATCAGGTATTTTCCTTTCGAGATACCCTCAAACAATGAGGGAAAAAGATCGTATCCATCCAAGGCCTCTCCTAAGACAACGACGTGATTGAGGACAACAACATGACATGATTGAGCTAAATTAATAATAATAAGATGACAATAGACTGAGGACCCAACGACATGACATGATTGAGCTATTTTTGATTAAAGAGAACTGTTCCATAGATTAGAAAAAAAAAAACAAAAAAAAAAATTTAAATTTAAGTAATTTTATGATATTTATTAAATCTTATTTATAATAAAAATGATTTAACAATCTAACCTATTTATATTAATTATTTTTATACCATACATTTATAACTAAAATATTTCTTATAAAAAAAAAAAAAAATAGTACTTCTGAGTTTAGACCAATTGATCAAACGGAAGCAATTGCATGCTGTTGTGTCATGCAAACATGAAGACATGAGTACAAAGGCCGGCTAAGATCAAATTAAGCACCAAAATCTTGAGGTAAGAAGTTGAATATATTTAATTTAGGCTTGATTTGTTTTGGAAGATAAAATTTTAAATTTTAAATTCTTTTCAAATTAATCATTATATTTTTTAAAATTTTCATACAAAATATAATAAAAAAAATTTTAACTTTTTTAATTTTTAAAACTATTTTTTCAAATTTCAAAACAAAATTAATATTAAAAAAATATTACAATAATATTTTATTTTATTTTAACTTTTATTTTATTTCATCTCATCTTTAAAAATAAATAAGATGTTAATTACACACTGCAAATATGTCTTAAATTATGTACCAAAACTATAATTAATTTGAAACCTTAAGAAAATATATTTAATAATGATCACGGACTTTCCTCTCTTTTGTTTTTAGAGGACGTCACAACGTGGACTGTCTTTACATAAATAATGGCAAAAATAATGGTGGCGTATTACTATTGTTCATTGAATCCATATTTGATATTTGAATCAGATAAATTAATGATCAAAACGGCAAATATTTTCTGCTCATTCGATCCATATTCAATTAGATAAATATATAATTAATTAATGACAAAGACGACAAATAGTTTTTATATAAAAAATAATATATATATATATATATATATAAACTAAAGAATGTAATACTACAAAAAAAAATGAATATTTATAATGGATTATTTCTGATCAATATGACTTTTTGTAATCAAAACAGACTTATTTTGACAAAAAATAATCATTCTGACAGAAAATAATTGATCACAAATAAACCATTTTAATATAATGTAATAAAGTATTATATTCTACTTTTTTTATTTGAATGAGTCCTTAAAAAGCCAATCGCTTAAGCATCGATCATAACTTTATGCTCTCTACGGCAAATGACACACGACTTTAGAGGTAGAAAACTTCAATTTGAGTACTTGCATTAGGGTTTCACTGTTTTTTATGCTAATCCGGATGCATGCTTTTTTCTATTTGATTTGCTATATATTTTAGCCACCATATGATCACTTAAATCCAAATTAAAATAATTACTTAGATACTAGTTCGATCGAAGCGAACCATTACCCGGTTGCAGCAAAGAATGCCAAAGGAATCATCATCTCCCAACCATTCATTGTCATGCTGCCGAATGAGACATAAACTAACATGCTCAGTCCACAAATCGACAATTCTCGGGAAAAAAAAAAAAAAAAACTACAAGTTGACAAAATATAATTCAATTATAAACAATAATTGTATGGCTAAAACGGAATGGCTTACTACATTATTCTATGCTTTTCAATGTCATGACAACGTACCTGAAAGGTGCATATACTATTTTGAAACATTAATTGCCGAATAATTCATCAGACAAGATAAGGTACGTACTAATTAGATTTAGCATATATATTAGAACCATTTTGATTATAACAAAGAAAAGTAGTGGAACCTATTAATTTTTTTTTCCCATAAATTTTAAATTTATCTGTTTTTTTTTTTTATTTTTAAAAAGCGTGCAAGCTTGCGTACCTAACACTTTATATATCATTTATCGATAATAAAATAGCATATGCATATTTGAATTACATGTGATCTACTTATTGTACACACACAAAATCCCGTCTAGATCTACATTTATATATATATATGTATGTATAGACACACACACTTATACATGATACCTAATAAGCTAAACAAATTTAAATCACTCATTAATGTCAAAGAGAGCTTAATAATTACCATATGGCCAAAGCATCCAGGGCGATCTTTGCATTCTTCAGATTTCCAGTCATTAGTATCAGTATTCTATAATACCAATTCTCTAAGCTGCAAATTCCAATAAAAAGAAACAATCTTAATTTTTTAAAATAGAAAGAGATATCAAATAGTAGGAAAAAAAAATCTTGTGAGAGGTATATATATATATATACCAAAGCATGAGGCCAGAAGCAGCAGAGAGTTTAACGAATTCCCAGAGACCAGAAAAGGCTTCAATGGAGAAACCAGTCCATGTAAGAGGGCAACCGCCACAAACTGTATAACCCAAAAGACCGAACACCAAAATCCACCATGAAAAGTTTATAGTAATGGCTGTACCCACAACTCCGAAGTGAAGCCCATACACGAACACCCAACTCACAATCACATGCACAATTAGAGCTGCAAGAGTAACCCAAGCAATTACCCCAGTTTTGAGTTGACTCTGTAAGAATCGTTGTAGAGGGAACTGAAATGCAAAGCTAAAATGAAGTGGAATCATCCACAAAGACACTTCCCCCGATAACTCCGCTACATCTGAAGGCTGTCCCAATAGCTTTAACACCGGAGTGGCAAAGAGATAGATAGGCAAAAGCAGAACGCAACACACAAACAGAACGATCCATGATCGTTGCATATATACACCCAACATGTAGTACTTTTTTGCTCCAAAAGCTTGCCCACATAAGGTTTCTAAAGCGCTTGCCATTCCCAGCTGATCATAAACAAATTAAAACCATATATAAGACACAGAGATATTGAGAACATGACTGGAATTATTAATTCTGTGTATGTCATGTAATGAGAAAGATGAAAACTATACCAAAAGGCCAAAGTCGAAGCCGACGATGACATTATTGGCAATGGAAATGGCAGCGAGGTCAAGTTCACCCAAGTGGCCGGCGAAGGCATTGGTGATGACTAACATAGAGTAGGAGGCGAGGCGGCTGAAGATTGATGGACCCAGTATGTGCCACAGCTTTTTTGATTCAATCCAGACCCTCCTCGCAAAATCATGATCATCATCTCGTCCATCATCTTTTGATGGAGCAGTTGAAGCTAAATCTTTCAGTAAGGGAACTTTGACATCCTCTATTAATGCCCTGTTAGACATCTTTGATCAGTAGCTTTGTTTGCTTATAATCTATGTTAATGAATTCTAGGAATCCACAGACGCACAGAGAGAGAGAGAGAGAGAGAGGCTCAAACTTCAGAGACTTGGTATCTTGGTGATTAATCATTTGGGTTGAGATTTATGGCGGTACGGTTAGTCAATTTACTGGGACGTACAGGTCAATAATCATCTTCAGTAGTGGACATTAAGTTCTCGTGACGATCGGCGTCGTCTGCTGCCTCTCGTTTCTTTCAATAATATAGAACAAATACTACCTCTCCTTTACATGACTTGACTTAAAGATATTTAGCATCTATACATCTATAACACGTATTGGAAATATTTATGAGGTGGATGAATATTAATATATTAGTCTTTTTCGTTTAAGGTAAAAGGAAATTATCATGATGAGTTTTAGGGGGGAGTTGTGAAGCCACGTATGAGCTGCAATTTCTCATCGTCTTTCTGGAGGCAGGGCGGTTAATCTGCACCTATACATATATGATATAACAGTAGTGATCGACACCCACACATACATACAAATGGTGTCACTGCTTACCACAAGTTTTTTTGTAAGCATCTGCACTCACCATACAGGTTATTATACGTAAGACTGACATGATTTTATCAGGAGCCCATACGGGCTCAATGGCCCATGCATATAATATAGGAGAATGTTAGGAGATTCGTTATTCGATTCCGTTACTAAGTTTTTTTAGTTTATTTTTAAATTTTAAATTTTATTTTATATTATTTTTTTAAGATCTATAAACATTAAAAAAAAAATTTATAATATTATTAAAAAATATTTATTTAATCATAAAGCAAGAATAAAACAAAAACAAATAATAAAAAAAAAAAAGAGCAGGACCACTGGGCAGGCTCACCGAGCAGACTTCCAAGCTTTTTCTTATAATATATATTAGAGTCGTTCTACACTTACTCCTGCCGGATCTGGGGTCCCGCCTAATGTTTTTTTTTCTTTTTTTGTATTTTTTATATATATTTTTTAACAATTTTAAATATGAAAAAATAAAAAAATTACAATATTATAAAATAATACATCTTTCATCATTATGTATAAAAAATCTAAAAAAGAAATTATTGTCGGAAATTCTATTTGTGGGACTAGTATTTTTCTATATATTATATATATGCATTAAAATAAGAAAGTAAAATGTTTTCATCACGTACGCACAATACAAGTTCATGCGACCAGGGGGCGGACCCAGCTGGGGGTACCGCCTCCCAAAATTTTTAAAAAATTAATTTATAATATAAATATATATAATTATATATATATATATAATTAAAATTCTTTCTCAAATTAAAAATAAATAAAAATTACTTCCAAATTTTTTTTATTAAAATTATTCATTTAAATCTTAATATATATATATTTATATTCTAACTTTTAATTTTACTTAAACTCAAATTTTAACTTACATAATCCCACAGTTACTCAACTAATAGTCTAACTCTAATAAAAAAATTGATTATAAATTTATATGATTATAAAATTGATTGATTATACTCACTTATTTAGTTTCAGTTTAACTTGTATGATTATGAGATATAATTTGTTAAAAATTTAACAGCGTTACATCATTACTTATTAGAAAATTCTCAAATTTATTCTTAATTTATAAATTTTTCTTAAATCATAAAAAAATATGAGCAAATACTTAAAAATAATTTTTTTTAAAAAAAAAGACGTGAAAAATTCAAAGATTAATATATATTTAGAGAGTTCAATAATAATAAAATATGACATTTTTATTACTAATAATTATTTTTATAAAATTTATATTTATTTACATTTTATCGATTACTTTCTTAAATATAAAATTTTAATTCCGCCTCCACATGCGACAATGACTGTGTAAATGAGAAGCTAGCTGCAGGAAAGACGGGTGCTACAGTTCTGGTGTACGTTGCTTCAGCTCCAAGTTAGAACCATCTGGATCGATTTTCCTAGATGTGGTTTTCGCTTTGTCTACTTTCTCTATAAAAAAAAAAATATTAGCCATAAGCATGCAAGCTGCGATTTGAAAAAAAAAAAATATATCAACAGCATTAAATAATATTTTTCTTTTATTTATTTATTTTTGAAGTTTTTTCCACTTGGTTTACTGAATTCTTAACTTATTGTTTCTCTCGGATATTTAATGATATCTGACAGCAAACAAAAAAGTTCTACATCATCCTTGACTCAAAGCTCTATCTCAGTAACACATAATGACAATAACAAAGAAAGAATTCAACTGCAAATACAAGTCTCTTTTGGAAGAAATTTATATTAAGGATTTTATTGTATTTTTCCTCTAAAATATTCTTGAAATTCTATTTGTACAAAAATGGAATATTTTTCTATTATAGTTACTCTGTACAGCTAGCTCTAAGACTCACGCACAATGCATGCTTGTAAAAAGGCCTGACCTAATTTCGTTACTCTTAGTTCTATAAATAGAGCACTATATAAACAGTTATCGACAAAGAGAAATGAAATCATCAGAAACTTAAAATTCTACATGGTATCTAGAGCTATTCTAAGACTAGCATCTCACCATGGCTGAAGAAATACCTTCTCCAAAAACTCCTTCGAACCCACCCCTTCCTTCCTTTCTTCCTCTTCTCTCCTATCTCGTTTCTGTGAAACTCACCAATGATAACTTCCTCCTATAGTGCACTCAAATAATACCCTAACTCAAAGAACAACAGCTATTCACTACATTGATGGCTCTACTCCCCCCCTCGCCTCCTACCTGATAACAAAACTCTCAACCCAGCATATATCACCTGGTCCCAAACCAAACAACTCATTCTTAGTGCCCTGATTTCCTCCCTCTCCGACAATTTAATTGCTCAAGTTGTTGGGCACACAACATCTAGTGATGTATGGGCTACACTGGAGAGACTCTTTACATCCAAATCCCATGCTTGCATCATCCAGTTGCTCAGCTCGCCACTATTTCAAAAGGGTTGAGCTCTATTTCCTATTATTTCAGCAAGGTAAAAAATCTCTCCGACAACATGAGTGCCTCGAGTAATCATCTTTCCAACCTAGAATTTATCTCTTACCTTCTTGCTGGCCTAAATAGTGACTATGATACCTTTGTGACCTTTATTACCACTCGAATTGAACCCCTCTCTCTAGAAGAATTATATAGTCTTCTCCTCACCCACGAAACTCGTCTCTCTCACTCCAATCATCTCCCTAATTCTAATAACTTTTCAGCAAATTATACCTCAAATTTCTCCTCTCGTGGTTGCGGCTTCAACCGTGGTTCCCCCTCTAGAGGTGGTTATCGTGGTCATGGTCGAAGCCACTCACCCTCATTTCCTCCTCAATCATCCTTTCCTTCTCCAATTCCACACAATAAATCCACTTGCCAAATATGTGGTAAGGTTGGCATATGTCCATTCGTTGCTACTACCGATTTGATCATGCTCTTCAAAGTGATCATTCCAAAACTCTCACAGCCAACTATACCAACTATTCTTCCTCACCTGACATGTCTTGGTACCCCCAATAACGTTGCAACAAATCATCTGACTTCTGAACTCTCCAATCTCAACGTTCAATCCCCTCTTTATGGTGGTAATGAACAAATCAGAGTTAGTGATGGCAATGCACTGCCGATAGCAAACATTGGTGACTCTGTCTTTCCCATTTCCTCTACTTCTTTTCTCTTGAAAAATTTGGTACATTTCCCTGCTATCACTAGGAATTAAGTTCTGTTAGACAGTTTTGTATAGGTAATTCTGTCTTCTCGAGTTTCATGGTTCTCATTTTCTTGTGAAGGATTCAAAGACAGGGAATCTTCTTCTTCATGGCCCCACCACTGATGGTATCTACTCCTTCCCAGCTCCGGTTTCCATCTCTCAAGCCCTTGTTGGCAAGCACACCTCTACCTCTCAATAGCACTCACGTCTTGGACACCCCTCTCTTCAACTAATTCATCTCATCCTCTTTACTCTTTGCCTATCTCCACTCGTGATCCTCCAAACAAATGCTCAGCATGCTATCAAGATAAAAGCTCTTAGCAACCTTTTCGTGACTCACATCAGCATTCTACCAAGCTTTTGCAACTCATATATTCTGATGTATGGGGCCCTGCCCTAGTTGTATCTAGGAATGGTTTTTGATACTATGTAACCTTTCTAAATGACTTTACTCATTACACTGGTGGTATCTCTTAATACAAAAATCTGATGTTGTCAAAGTTTTTCTTCAATTTCAAGCACATGTTGAGTTACACTTTAATTCTAAAATTGTTTCATTACAAAGTGATTGGGGTGGAGAGTATCGATCTTTAAACAACATTCTTCAAAATAAAGGAATTTTACATCGATTGTCTTGTTCGCATACACACCAACAAAATGGTGCCGTTGAGCGAAAACATCGACATATTGTCAAAACCTGCTTAGCTCTTAAGTCTCATGCATCTCTCCCTCAAGTTTTCTGGGCTGATGCTTTCCACACTTCCATATATCTAATCAATCGGCTTCCCACACCAATTCTTCATCACATATCACCATTCGAAAAGCTATTCTCCAAACCACCATATTACAACTTTCTCAAGGTATTTGGCTCTACCTGTTGGCCTCATCTCCGGCCATATAATCGGCACAAGTTAGATTTAAGGTCAAAATAATGCTTGTTTGTTGGTTATAGTGACAACCATAAGGGATATCAGTGCGTAGATCTTGATACTAGGCATGTTTACATCTCACGAGATGTTGTATTTAATGAACTTTGTTTTCCTTATGCCCAGCACACAAATTCACAGCCCACTGCTCCCAAGTCTAATTCTGTCTGTTTACCTTCCATCCTCGAGCCTCCTCCAAAATCGACTACCTCACAAAGGCCAACCTCACGTCAAAGCCCATCTCAGTCTTCTCTTTTTCACTCCACTTCTGCCAGCCCACCTGAGCCCATTCCTTCTAATTTAACCCCATGCGACTCCCATCCAAATCTCAATTCAACCCCACCAACACTATCGTCTTCTCCTGACTCCTTTAGGGCTTCATCACCCATTTCTGAATCATCTCCATCATCCTCTGAAAACTCTTCTTCCCCATCCTTGATCATCACAAGAGCCCGCACCAACACGTATAAACCTCGCCAATTCACTTATGGCACAATATTATGGCCACCTCCTCGCAGCCACCTTACCACCACTTCTCTTATACCTGAATCACTCACTTCTTATACCGAAACCGCCAAACATCAGCCATGGAGAAAAGCCATTTTTGACGAATTTCAAGCTCTTTTGCAGACCAACACATGCACTTTGGTTCCTTTTACTGGCATCACCAACATCGTCAGCAACAAATGGGTCTTCTGCACAAAAAGGCTCTCTGATGGTTCAATTGACAGATACAAAGTTCGATTGGTAGCCAAGGGCTTCCATCAATAGGCAGGTATTGATTACTCAGAAACTTTTAGCCCAGTGGTTAAACCCAATACGATTCGCACTATTTTGTCTATTGTTGTCACTGAAAATTGGTGTCTTTGACAATTAGATATTAATAATGATTTTCTTCATAGTGACCTTCAAGAACAAATCTATATATGTCAACCAATTGGTTTTGTAAATCCAGATTATCCTAGCTATGTGCGTCGCTTGAATAAGGCCATTTATGGTCTTAAGCAAGCACCCTGAGCCTAGTTTTCAAAATTAAGTAGTCGGCTTCTTGCAATTGGTTTTATCGCATCACTTGCCAATCCATCCCTGTTTGTCTATCAACATAATTATGTTACCATTTACATTTTAGTTTATATTGATGACACCATTCTTACTGGCTCATGTTCTCATGCCATTTCTTCTATTCTCCATTCATTGAGTACATCCTTTCCATTAAAGGACCTGGGTAGTCTTGAAATAAATAATTTTTCTAGTGGTCTTCATTTATCTCAAACAAAATGCATCTATGATCTTCTAAAAAGAACAAATATGGACCTAGCCAAGCCTGTGAAATCTCCTATGGCTTCTTCCACACGCCTCTCTCTCACTGTTGATCCAAATTTTTTTTACCCAACTTTATACCAAAGTATTGTTGGCAACTTGCAATATCTATCCATTACCAGGTCGAATGTTGCTTTTGCTATAAGTAAAGTTAGTCAGTTCATGCATGCTCCTAAAATTCCTCACTGGCAAGCTGTGAAGAGAATACTTTGGTATCTCAAACACACTACCAATCTCGGTCTGCACATCAAACCTTTCAGATCCTATCATCTTCATGCATTTACTGATGTTGATTGGGCGGGGTGTCCTGATAACCGTTGCTAAACCGGTGGATATTGTGTTTTCTTTGGCTCAAATCTCATATCTTGGAGCTCCAAAAAGCAACAAATACTGGCAAGATCAGGTACCGAAGCAGAATACAAATCACTTGCTAACACCACCGCTGAGTTACTGTGGATACAATCGCTGCTCAAAGATCTTCGTGTGTTTCTGTCCCACCCCTCCCCCCCAAATGGTGCGATAATTTGGGTGCAACTTATCTCTCAGCCAATCCAATTCTACATTCACGTACCAAACATATGGAGATTGACTTCCATTTTGTTAGAGATCGAGTTGCAGTAAAAACATTTCATGTGGCTTTCATTTCTTCTTGTGACCAGCTTGTTGATGTGCTCACAAAGCCGCTGCCCTCATCTCGATTTATGTCATTAAGATCAAGTCTCACCATGGTTTCAATGTTGGACTCGCGGGAGGGTGACAACAAATAAAAGAATTCCTCCTCATTCATGATTCAAAGCTCCATTTTAGCAACACATGATGACAGCAACAAGGAAAGAATTCAACCGCAAATACAAGACTCTTTTGGAAGCAATTTTTCGTAAGGATTTTATTGTATTTTCCCTCTAGAATATTCTTGAAATTCTGTTTGTACAAAAAAGGAATACTTTTCTGTTATAGTAGCTCTATATAGCTAGCTCTAAGACTCACGCACACCATATGCTTGTAAAAAGGCCTGGGCTAATTCCGTTACTCTTAGCTCTATAAATAGAGCACTATGTAAACAGTCATCGACAATGAGAAATGAATTCATTCGAAACTTAAAATTCTACAATATCAGTTTTTTATGGTAAGAATACGCTGAATCTGATCATCATGACTGGCTATATATATATACCCATTTTGGACCCAAATTAAATCCTATATATGTTTACACACCTCTTTTGCATGGGTTAATATTAAACCAACTACCTTCATTTTGTGTGTATATATTCATTTAAGATCAACTCATGGGTAAATATAGCAATGTAACACTTACCACTACAAGAAAAAAAAAATGGTCTTTTACGGTATTTTTGTATCGTTAGAAATAAAATCAAAGCAATAAGTTGTTAATTTCGACAATTTTGATGTTGTCATGGATTTTTTACATCAAGTTTTGAAAATAATTTGTTATGGCGATATTATTTTTTACGAAGAAAAAATTTGTCACAATATATTGGTTGGGCTTTTGAAGCAATTTTTCACTTTTTACAACGAAAAAAAATGGCCGCAAATGATATATAATGTATTGCGGCGAAATAGGGTCGCTAGGAATGTCTTCGAATGAAATGCCAACAAGTGAAAAGTGAAAAACTAGTTTTTACGGTGAATTCGCGTCGCCATAAAATAGTTTGCCACAGAGGAGAAGTTTAATTAATTCTGCAATTTTCTTATTAGGACGCTACTAGTTCGCTGTAATATGTCATCTACACTAAAAAAAACACTTAAATTTTACCCTCCACGCCTAATTTCGATATCAATTTCCTCCATTCTCTCTCTCTCTCTCTCTTAAGGCTTCCCGTAGTCTTATCCCCATGTTCTTTCGCTATCACGATGTTATCGTCGCCATCTTCATCGTTGTCGTTGTCGTTGTCGTTGTTGTCGTGATGGCAATTTTTGGGCTAAGGATAGAAAAAAATCCGCATTCTTGGTAGTACTCCACCATTCAAGAGCAATTTTTGAGCCAAGGATAGAATAAAAAAAACCTTTCACACACGACTCCACCATACTCCACTATCTCACATGTTTCCTTCACTGAAGCTCCCAACTGTTCCAAGCGCAGCGGCCACTGCCATGAGTCCCTCTTTCCATCTATCCCTATGCTGATTGGTAAGCCATTTGTACTCTCTCTCCCATCTCAATTTTTCTCTTTTCATTTCTTTGTTAGATCTGTAATCAATGTGAAGAATTTTGATGTTGATTGTGTTATTTGCGCTTATTTAATGACAAATATTGCTTATATGCCCTGTATTTTTGTGTGTGTGTGTGTGTGTGTGTGTGGTATAGGAATATAATTCGGATATGATCGTAGAAATCAAATCTATGTGTTTTAAGAAACGAGATTCTTTGCTCTAGCTTTGTGGAGAAATTTGAGAGGAGCCAAATCTCGCTCAGGTTTCCTTCATTGCTCATTTCTTCGTATTTTTGCCTAACTTTCATTCACTACCCTTTTCCTAAAAGTTTGTCAAAAGAGGAAGACTTCCTGCAATACCCCATATCGCTCTTTATTTAAATTAACTGAGAATGTTAGAAGAGCAGTTGGTCAATTAGAATATACTATTGCAATTGGTACTTTAATGTATGTTATGCATTGCACTAAGCTAAATATTTCTTAATATACGAATAATCCTATTACAAAGCATTAGAAAGTAATTGGTATAGTCTTTGGCTACCTTAAAATAACTAAGTCGTTAGGACTGTATTATATCAATTTTCATGTTGTACTAGAAAGATATTATGATGCTAATTGGATTACTAGTGTAAGTGATAATAAGGCTATGTCTGGTTGGGTTTTCACCCTTTGTAGTGGAGTTGTTTCATGGGTTTCTAAGAAATAGATATGTATTTCACATTCTACAAAGAAATCTAGATATGTAACCTTGGGAGCAGCAAGCAAAGAAGCGGAATAGTTGAGGAATTTATTATTTGACATAAAATTGTGACGACAGCCGATGTCAGTCATTTTTTTGCACTATGATAACGAAGCTACTCTGTTTAGAGCTTATAGTAAAGTTTATAATGGAGAATCTAGATATATTAACTTGAGACATAAATATGTCAAACAATTAATTAATGATAGTATTATCACTATTGTATATGTGCAGGCAAGTAAAAACTTGAAATCCAAAGCATATTGTCAAATTGCCAGTTTATGTGAACATGTTTAATGGTTTCATTTTTTGTATTTTATATTTTCACTCTTGAATATGGATAGTACAAGTGTTTGGAGCATACATATGGAATGATGCATGTTTTTTGGTGTTTCTCATTAGAGAGTGCATGAGGATCACACTTGCAGCTGTGTTGAAGATCATCCACACACTCTTGCATACCTGATATTGGTGCATTGCTGCCTACCATCACTCTGTACATAGAGGTGTTATATATATCATTCCCAAAAGTGAAAAAGTTATGTGTGCCTAAATCTTAAGACTGCTATATGTGGAACTTTGGGAAAGAGTACTAGCTTTAATTTAATACTTGGATGTTTGTGGATCATTCTTAGCCACCGATAGTATATTTGAGATTGCTTTACTTTTTTGGATGGGGATATTTCATGTGAACAGAATATTATATATGAAGGAATATTCTGTGCTAGTATAGTGCCTTCTTTATGTGAATATAATTGTTCATACACATTTTTGGATAGATCATAGGCATGCCACATGTTTCAATTACGTATCATTGCACAAATGTTTTAATTAACATTTTAATTAAAATAGGCTTGCACTAGTACTGTGTGCATGAATTGCATGCAAACACATAGACTTGTATTTGGGCTGATGAAAAGTGATGCATCAATAACTGCAAGCCAAATGAAAAGGAAAATAACTAAATTGTTATATTAAGGCAATTTACAGGGGAATTAAAAAAAACCAAAAAACAAAATATTGTGAAAAAATACTATTTGCAGTGAGACAAAAGCAGATGGGAAAAGAAATGTAGGCATATAGTTTTTTTTTTTTTTTTGCAAGGAGGAAATAATGTTGGAATTAATCTATTTGCGGTGTCTTACTATTGCCAGAAAAAGTAATTTGACTTCACGCAATGAATTATTGTGATGGAGGCCATATTCGTTATCAATTACTTGTAGCAGCAACCTTGAAATTTATTACGACAACATGTAATGCAGCTAAATATGTTATTTACGTCGAAGGGGCATGTCGTTACAAAAGACTAACCTATGGCGCTGTAACAATGCTTTTACTATGATTTGGGTGGCATCTTGAGCATAGAATTGCGTCAACCAAATGATATTTTGCGACAGCACAAATTCGCCAGGAAAAAAAAATTTATGACAAAAACAAGCATTCTACGCAGATAACTTAACTCAACAAAACAGTTGTGACAAAACTGCGGCGTTGAGTATTGTGATGGGAAAAGTATAATTGCAACGAAAAAATGAGCTTTTTCTGATAAAACCAGACATTGGGAAAAGGCTTTTTCCTTGTAGTGACAATAAAGAAAATGAAAATCCCAATAGTGCAAATATAATTGAAAATGAGATTTCGAAAATTGTGGTCATCGTCTCAAAAATGCACATTAGCATAATTGTAGAGTTAAATATGGCTACAACAACTGAGCTATCTTATTGTGGTATGATTCAGGAGATGTCGTCTATGTTTGCAGTTAAATATGTCAATTCAAAAAATTATGAAGATGCAACAGATGAACATGTAATACTAAAGAAAAATCACAATTCTGCAAAAATTGTGGAAAAAGAAACTATAGAACTTTAGTTCACTCCTAAGAAGAAACTTAATCTTATCGATGTTCTCATGTTCCAGAAACAAACAAAAAAAAATCTTGTATATGCAAATTTACCTTGTAAGATGGGTGTCAAGACCATAATCAAATCTGATAATACAATTCTTTCCAAAGGGTGAGTGTTTGTTGGAAAATGATACTCTTGTGATAGCATGTACAAACAAGTGTTAATAATATAAATTATAATGATGCTTATGTTGTTGAGTCTTTTACTTGTGGCATAATCGTTTTGCACATTTGAATTTTAAATCTTTAAATTTAATATCTAAACATGGTTTAATTCCATATAATCATGGACATGGTGCTAAATGTGAAATTTGCATTCAAGCAAAAATAACAAAAATATTTTCCTAAAACAAATAGAAATCCACAATTATTAAAGCTTGTGCATTTTGATATTTGTGAACTAAGTGGTATTTCAACTAGAGGAGGTCATAAATATTTTATTAGTTTTATCGATGATTTCTCAAAATATACATATGTAGATTTAATGAAAAGTAAGGATGAGGTCTTCAATATGTTCAAATCTTATAAGTTTATTGTTGAGCATCAAAATGAAAAGAAAATTAAAACATTTCGTAGTAACAGAGGTGGTGAATATTTTTTCACTTAATTTTTTTTGTACTACTAGAAGAATGGCATATTACATCAAACTAGTACGCCTTATGCCTAACAACAAAATCGTTCAGCAGAAAGTAAAATAGGACACAGTTGATTTGTTAAATGATCTGATTTTGAATGCAAAATTATCTTTTAATTTTTTGGAAGAAGCATTGCTCACGGTATGTTATTTTCATAATAGAATACCTTCTATAAGATTCAAACTTTCACCATATGAATTGTGTAAAGGTGGGAAACCAAATTTAGAATAGCTAAGAATATAAGATTGATTAGCTTTTTATAAAGTTCTAGACCCAAAAACAACAAAATTAGGTCCAAGGATAATTAAAAGTGTTTATGTAGATTATGCTAAGAATTAAAAAAAGTATAGACTTTTGGATTTGGGTTCTAACATTATAATAGAATCAAATGATGAGAAATTTATTAAAGATAAATGCTATAATGATCCTAAAGCATATTAGATCCTACTCGAGCACTAGAAACGGACTTGAGTAGGAAAATGAATTATATAATTCCTAACACACTGAATGGGCCCAGGAGAATTCAAAGAGTCAGAAAAGAGAAAAGTTTTGATCCAAATTGTGTGTCATCTCAGACTATTATTTTCTTTTTGAAAGAAAATAGAGATATTATTTTAAATAAGATACATATTCTATTAAATATAGAAGAAGATCCAAAAATATATAAAGAAGATATGACTTATAGAATTGTTGTATTTTAGAAAGAGACAATAAATGGTGAAATGGACTCAATATTATCAAACAATACTTGGGTTTTGGTAAATTTGCCTCTTGGATCAAAATCTATTGGTTGTAAATGGGTATTTAAGAGAAAATACAATACATATGGGTCGCTTTAAACCTTTAAGGCCATATCAGTGGTTAAAGGTTTTAAACAGAAAAAAAGCATAGACTATTTTGATTCGTATGTCTCAGTGGCTAGATTTGCATCCATTAGAATGCTTATGGCACTGGTTTCAATATATAGCTTATTTGTATGCCAATTAGATGTTAAAACTGATTTTCTAAATGGCGAGTTAGATGAAGAGGTGTATATGGAACAACTAAAAGGATTTGTTATGCATGGGCAAGGAAAGAATGTTTACAAATTAGTTAAGTCATTGTTTAGATTAAAGCAAACACCAAAACACTAGCATGAGAAATCTGATTCAATAATTTTTATCTAGTGGATTTAGGCATAATAATGTTGATAAATGTATTTATTCTAAATTTACAGATTATTATGGTGTTATCATATGTCTTTATGTCAATGACTTATATTTAGAATAAATATGGAATGAGTATTTGAAATTAAGAAGTATTTATCTTCAAATTTCAAAATGAAGAATATTAATGAAGTTGACACTATTTTAGATGCCAAAGTAAAGAAACATAGTAGGAGTTATGTTTTTTGTCAATCTCATTACGTTGAGAAAATGCTTCTTAAATTTCAACATTTAGGAATTAAATAAGCAAATACCTTATATGATTCTTTATTTGAATTAATTGAGAATGCTGGAAAAGCGGTTGCTCAAATAGAAATGTTAGCGCAATTAGTACTTTAATATATGATATAACGCCCCGGTCCTACAAGGGTCAAAGAGTTACTTCTTATCACATACACTCATAGTTCAACAGTACAATTAAAGATTCCAAATTTCCAAATATCATATAAAACTTGGTCTCAAAACTCATTTCCTCAATATCATCAATTCCAAAAAGGTTAAGTCACAAGAATACAATAATATTTTCTTACTAAACCTTATCAATACTCATATAAAATCTCTATGCTTAATCTACCATTCGGAAGTCATCTCACCCAATGCTTCAGAATCTGATCCTTGGCTAAAACATCCAAACTCATCTAAAAACTATTTAGAGATATGGAATGAGCTATCAACTCAGTAACCAGTGAGCATATGCTAGTATGTAAACATGTGCAATTATAACTTCATCATGTAGAACAAAACATTTTACTTTCAGAGTTAAAAAAAAACCAAACTTTTACTTCCAAAAATGCAGAAACAAATTTTTACAAACATCGGAGCGAAGCTTTCCAAAATCATCCTTATACAAAAATCATCATTTGGCATATAAAATCTGAAATATCTCATTAAAACAAAAACTAACCCCCATGGTAGAATTGTGTCATATTTATAACCCGTGGTCAGGCCATATCCACTATTATTACCCGTAGTAGAGCCACATATCCACTACTCTTACACGTGATAGGGCCACATGTCCACTATTCTTACCCGTGATAGTCTAACACCCTGCTCCCGAATAAAACATTTTGAAAATATTTTAGGGAGCCAGTGTGCTACTAGAACTTTTCTTTATAAAAACGCACCAGATACGAACGTTTTTAAATAAATGAAATAGTCTTTATAAAACTTAAAGAGAGTTAGCGGAACCATTTGCTTGATTAAAATGTTGAAATCTCATATGTTTACTAAAAGTAAAAAATATTTTATTCACTAAAGACCATAAAATAAAATTAATACACTGTCTAGATTTCTGCATCGCCTCTCTGAGTCAAATTTTGCCAACTGTATATCCACATCGTTTGTGATGGTTTTTTAAAGGAAATATAAAAACATAGAAATAAAAATAAAATGAGTCGAATACTCAATAAGTAACACATCATACGGTAAGAATAATACTCATCAATTCTCTCAAAACATGCATACTCATAGATACATACATAATAACGTGAACATGAATTTTTCATAAATGCTGAACATGTACTTTTTTTTATAAATACTGAAAACATGAGTTTTTCGTAAATCATGAACATGAACTTGAGTTTATCTTATCATATCATATCGTTTCGTATCATAGGCCATTACCCACTGTTGACCCCCGTGAATTAGGGTTAGCGAATCTAAAAAGATTCTGATTCCGCCCGTGGCTGCGGGTTATGAAATCCATACATAAGAAAAACATACTGGGTGCACTACCAGCATGTATGGCCTGGCAATGCAATATGCCCATACATAGGTACCGACTTCATATCATACATAGGCCACTTACATATCTTATCATACTTGCATACTTATCATAACATAGATTTCAAAAGAAATCACATACTTTCGTAACATGTAGTGATGCATGCTTCCTCACATGAATTTCTGATCTTTCATAACTAATTTTATGCATACTCTCACATAAAATCATGATTTTTCATAAATAACTTTAATACATAAAACTTGAGATTTCATACTATCTTAATACGTAAGCTTTACGTAAATCATGCATGACTTTTCATACTTTTTCAAGATTTGGGTACGTAAATAGGGGTTTCCAAATGATGGTCATACATACATAATATTTTTATGAAACATGTTTATCATACATGCGTAAAAAGTATGATTATGCTACTTATTTTTTAGCGTTGCGTCTTGATTTCACGACGTAGCTCATAACTTATACGATACACTAATCGTCACTAACTTTCTAAAATAAACATGTTGTGACAAGATTTTCATTGTTTAAAATCATAATTAAAATAATTGAAATAGACTAAGAATATATTTTAAAAATCCCTTTAAAACTCTTTAAAAAATAATAGAAAGGTCCAAAATTTTAGTTAAAAAAACTAGGCTTAAAATATTTGAAATAAACATACTAGTTTAAAATGGGTTAAGGCCCGAGATCCAACTAGAGAAAGAATTATAATTGGCATGAAATTAGGGCTCGGGAACATAAGTTTTTGAGAAAACAATTAAATGGCCATGGGTAAAGCGGGAAAGCTGAGACATATTGAATAATAGACTAGGGAATACTTACCGAAAACAAACACCAAGGCAGAGCTTGTGCAATTAGGGAAGAGGCTCACTGAAGTGGTGGGTTCTCGACGGGGATGGGTTGTTAGGCAGTTTCTGGTAACTGGGGTGGAGTCCGGCGTGCAAGAAGATGGCTGGGTTGGGTGCTCTGTTTTCGGAAGTTTAAAACAGGGGATTGTTTGTGGTAAACGGGCGGTTCAAGGCAGCTTTGTTGGCGGCTTCCACACTGCACGATGGCTGCTTATGTGGAGTGGCTTCTCCGGGTGGTGCAGGTGGCGGTTTGCACTGGTCGTGCATGTGACGATGCAGTGGTTGAAGGTGGTTAACGTGAAGGGCTCGCCGGAATAATGGGTGCTCAACGGGGATGGATTTCTCGGCAGTTTTAGAGGCAGGTGGGAGGTGGTCCGACGAGAGACGTGGCTGGGCATCGGCGAGCACTTTGTTGCTCTGTTTTTCGTAGGCTAAACAGGGCTGCTTGCTTGGTGATATCCGGTGCAGTGGATCTGGGCGGCTGTTTCTGGCAGCTGGGCTACTAGGCAAGTGTTTTACGGTGCCAGTTAAAAACAGGCTGAGTCGTGGCTTGAGCATGGAGTGGCGAGGCTGCAGGGTGAGTTTGGTGATTGCCGTGAGGCTGCTTTGCGTGTAGAGTGCTGTGGCTTGGGTTTTTCATGTGCATTAGGGAAGGGTCTTGTGAGGTGTATTTATAGACAATTAATAAGAGGACATATGTGAGTGACGTGTTTAAAATATGATAGGAGATTGGGTTGAAGATTGAATTTGGTTTCGGTTTTAGCTATTTCCACGAAAAGGATAGAGTTTGAAGTTGGATAAGGTTTTGAGTTTGAGTGTGAATATAAAATATTGCATTTTTTCCGGTGATTTAAGTTGGAACTGTTTGAGTTTGAACTCCACTTAAGGAGTTAGAATTCGGATGGTGGTTTTGAATTAGAGATGGTTTTAAATTAGAATAAAGGTTCTAAGATGATGATGATGATTTAAAAAAAAATCAATCTAAAAGGTGAAATACGGCTAGAAGAGAAATTAGAACAAATACAAACACTATTATAAAATTTATCAAAAAAAAAAAACATGACTTAATAACATAATAATAATAATAATAAGAAGAATAATAATAATATTAGTGAAAAATCAAATAAATCAAATTTTTGGATTGGGATGTTACAGATAAGGCCACATATCTACTATTCTTATTCATGGTATGGCCGTATTCAAAAACAAAATAAAACATTAAAAAAAATCACTTTTCTTTCAAAAAATATATTCAAAGTCTTATTCCAAAGTTTTCAGATGTCGCATCTTATCAAAACAAAGTAATAAATAACTTCATATTATTTCACATGTTCGAAATCAGAATCAAGACTTCTTCATTTACTTATAGCAAGACTTTTAGATGTCATGTATCAAAATATTTCTATTTCATCAAAACAACACTTTTCAACAAATTCTTATTCGCTCTTTTTTAGTTCAGAAACAAAATACACAAAATTAAGCTCATGTCTACACCAGTCATGTCAGAAAAATACTTTTCTTTTACAACTTTTTATGCACATGCAGAACAAACATCTGAGGTTATTTTTAACTTTCTTAAAAAAAAAACAAAAGGCATATTTTCAAAATCAACCTCATTTTATTTCTTTTTTATGCAAAGTTAGCATATAAACTCCGCTTAACTAGATTTCTTAGCTTTACCAAAACTTTCATTAGCGATGCCGATCTGAAATACTCATCACCTATAAAATGATTGCATAGTTTTTCATAAATTTCAAATCAACCATGTATTTCGATATTTGGATCTAAAATACTAAAATCATCCTCCTTTTAATTCCTCAAAATTTCAAATTCTCGTAACCCCAAAAATATTATCATCCTTCCAAATCCATCCATATCCACTTAACATATTTAACCTAATTCCAACCCAAATATCAGTTTAATTAAGAAACCAAAACCCAACCCTCTTATAAAGATAATTTACTATTTTTTATTGAAAACAGACACCTTGTTAAAAAAAAGACATAAAAATACACGTGCAAACTTTTAAAAAATTAATTTCATAATAAATAATATAATTTAAAACTAATCTGTTTTCTTTATAAAACTATGTACTTAGAACAAACTCTACAGAACGTGGGTTTAATATCAAGAGGAAACGAACCACATAAATTAAGAAATCCCTAAACCTGAAACCAGTGGGATATTAGAAAATCAACCATAAAAAGCAAACTTTTCTTTCGAGTGAAATTTCAAATATATAGTTTAAAACCGTTGTGTTGATAACTTTGGAGACAGAACATATGTAATATTATGTAAAAGAGCAAAATCGTAAGATCATAAAATAAAGTAAGACTCATGCGAAGCTTTACGTAAAGAAAACGCAAAGCAAGTTTTTGCTTACAAAAAGTGAGCCCACTAACGAGGGAGAGACCCAGACCGAGAGATGGAGAACTCACCGAAAGGGAGAGGAAGTGAGCAGAGAAAATGGGGTCAAGGCCGTGGTCTTGGGTGGACGGCTACGTGCAAAAGCACTGGGGGAGAGAGACTGACGAGAGAGAAACCATGTAATGAGAGGATGAGAGAGTTTATAGAGAGGAAACCGTGGGAAAAACAATTGTGTAGAGGGAGGTGATCAGCTATACCTTCTCTGTGCAGGTGGGTCGAAGTGGAGGGTGGTTTACGGTTGTGCTACGATACTTGGAAGGTGAGTGGCTCTGTTTTCGTGAGTACAAAGCAGAGTAATGCTTGCAGTGCTTCTCGGTGTCTGGGCACGACGCTGCAGGGCGGCTTTGGGTGTTTTCTATCATGCAGAGGGTGGGTCGTTTTGTGGGGTTGCGACTTGGAAGCTTGGTAGTAGAGCTTCCCTTCGACAGTGGTTTTTTACACGTCGTCGTGTTTGTGGTTGTATCTTAGAGAGGGGGATGAAATGGTTTGATTTGGTTTGGGGAAAAACAATAAGCACGATTTCTTGAAGAGGCAGCAGCGGCGGTGGAGTGCTATGGCCTATGGGTAGTTTTAAACATGCTATCAAGAAGAATTAAACACACACACACACACACATATATATATAGGTGACTGGAAACCCTAAAGAGAAAATGAGAGGAAGTGTCTAAGTGTTTGAATCTGTTGAGAGAGAGAATTTAATGTGAGAAACCGAAGGGAAAACTACAGGAATCGTGGGGAGTTAGATTCAATTGGAAAAAAAAAATTCGGTTAAAAGATATATGGTTAATTGATTAAAGTAGTGGTAGATAAAGCTGTGGAAAATCCTAGGTAAAATTTAGAGAGACAAACAGCATAGTCAACGTCCATAGTGGAGAGTTTGTAACTAAAAACCTGTTTGGGATTGCGTTTCGAGTCTTAAAAAATACTTTTAAGTAGTTAAAAATAATTTTAAAGAAAAAATGACGCATTTGGTAATTTTATAAAAAGTGCTTTTAAGTGGTTAGAAAAATTAAAAATCATCCTTTTTAAAAAACACCAAATTAGAATTTTTATAAAAAAGTTCTTGCAGATAATTATATATTTTAAAATATTACAGTAACTAACTCTAAAAAGTACTTTAGACATATAGATCCCAAACAGTAAATAATTTTTTAATAGTAAAACTTATTATATTAAGTTTTAAGTTATAAACTTAAGCTAAAAGTAATATTTTTCACCACAACCTCAAACATACATTAAACAGAATTTGTGAACCAAGAATTGAGACGTGAAATGCATGGTATGGTAAACATGGGCTAGGACAACTAGTAACTGGCTAACTTTAAAAAAAGAAAAAATTAGATATTCCCATAAATATTGAGCTGTAAAATACATATATCTAAATATATAAATAATAATAAATAATTCAATAAAAGCAAGGGTTTTATAATTTAATAGAAAAGAGACCTTATAATTGTTGAAGAAGAACGGTGTTCCGCATAATATCACTAGAATAATAATAATAATAATAAATGATAAATTGTATCGTCACAAAATCTTGAGCCTATAATGTATTCACAAACAATTTTGAAAACTCAAAAGAACTTTTTACACATGTAAAAATCAAAATCTTTAAGAAGCAAAAAGGTATTGGAGCGGGATGTTACATATGCTATTAAGTCGGATATTTTCTTTGCCAGTTTGCAAACTTTTTAGATATACAGATTATCCTAATGCAAAGCATTGTAAAGCAATTGATAAAGTTTTTTAGTACCTTAAAAAAAATCGTTCGTTAGGACTGTATTATACCAATTGTCCTACTGTACTAGAATAATATTGTGATGCTAGTTGGATTACTAGTGCAAGTGATAATAAGGCTACGTCTGTTTTGGTTTTCATCCTTGACAGTAGAGTTGTTTTATGGGCTTTTAAGAAACAGATATGCATTTCACATTCTAAAATGGAATCTAAAATTGTCGCTATAAGTGCAACAAGCAAAGAGGCAGAATGACTGAGGAATTTGTTATGTAACATAAAGTTGTGGCCACAACTGATTTTAGCCATTTCTTTGCATTGTGATAGCAAAACTACAATGTTTAGGATTTATAGTAAAGCCTATAATGAAAAATCTAGACATATTAGTTTGAGGCATTAATATGTCAAACATTTAATTAGTAATAGTATTATCACTATTGTATATGTGCAGTCAAGTAAATCTTGGAATCCAAAGCATATTGTCAAATTGCATTTTCTGTCAAACATAAACATGTATGATGATGTCAATTGTTGTAATTTATATTTTTACTTTTGTACATGGGCAGTGCTACATCCATTAGAGTACTTATGATACTAACTTCAATATATAACTTATTTGTATGCCAAATGGATGTTAAAACTATTGTCCTAAATGGTGAACTAGATGAAGAGACGAATATGAAACAACTAGAATAATTTGTTATGCACGGGCAAGGAAATAAAGTTTACAAATTAATTAAGCCATTGTATAGATTAAAGCAAGCACCAAAGTAATGATATGAGAAATTTGATTCGGTAATTTTATCTCATGGATTTAGGCATAATAATGCTAATAAATATATTTATTCTAAATTTATGGATTATTATGATATTATAATATGTCTTTATGTGAATAACTTACTTATATTTAGAACAAATATGGAAGGAATATCTAAAACTAAGAAGTATTTATTTTCAAAGTTCAAAATGAATGATCTTAATGAAATTGACACTATTTTAGGTTCCAGTAAAAAAAACATAGTAAGGGTTATGTTTTATGTCAATTTCATTATATTGAGAATATGCTTTGACATTTAGGAATTAAATAAGCAAATACCCCATACTTTTGTAGATATTCATGAATGTTATGATGGAGCACATGGATTAGTGCGAATAATTAGTGAGTTATCTCGTTAAGATTGGATGGAATCAGGAATGTGGCATTTTCATTCTTAACATATAGAATCTTGGTTTAAATCTAGGCCACCATTGACTTTATTAGGAATTTGAAATATTTACACCAATTGAAAATTTAAGTCGAGAGATACCTTCTTGTATCCATAAGGATATCAATATTTGACTGAAAATTTAATATCACAATCTAAGCGAGAGATTATTATATTGAAATCAATAGATTGTGATATTAAATATGAAACTTTTTTGAATGTAGGTTATTATTTATATTCTTGAATCATTAACTCAAATAGGCACAATGTTTGGTTCGAAGAGGCACAATGCTTGGCCCAAAGAGGTACAATACTTGAGCCGAAGAGGCATAATCTTTGGCCATGGGCTGAAGAGATTCAATGCTTGGACCGAATAAGCGCGATGCTTGAATGGAAGAGGCACGATGCTTGGACAGAAGATGCACGATGCTTAGACCAAAGAGAAACAATGATTGGCCTGAAGAGGCATAATGCATGGCCTGAAGAGGCACAAAGCATGGCCCGAAGAGGCACAATGCTTGGGCCGAAGAGGTACAATGCTTGGGTCGAAGACACAAGTTAAGAGTAGTGATCTTTCGTATTGTACCACTTCATTCTATATAAATAGAGGATGAGAGCAACAAATTTTATTTTATTTCATTCTTCCATTTTTCAATTACTTACATAATTTTGTAAAGAAATTCTAAAGAAAAAATTTTATAATTGTTATCTATAGTTGATGACTTTGTTGTATCTTGGAAGTGAATTGTTTATAATTCGATAGCAAACTCTTACGAATGGGGGCAATTATCACTTTAAAGATAAAGTTATACATGTCTCAAAGTTGTATTTATTTTCAAATTATTGTATATGCAAAATTTTTCTTCACCAGTCATGTCAACAAATAGAATTGCGAAAAAAGTCTTTTGTAATCTCGATGATGTCTTTATTCTCCTCTCTTTATTTTTATATCTTGTTTATTTTCAGAGATAAAATGAGATAAAAATGAAAAAAAGAATAAAATATTGTTGTAAGATATTTTTTTAATATTAATTTTGTATGAAGATTTGAAAAAATGTAATGTTGAATTTGAAATGTGTTTTAAGTTGTCATTCCCAAAATAAACAAGGCCTTAAACTAATTCTACTAGTATGTAAATGTTGCATAATGTTTTTTGAAAAAATGAATATTATTATTAAAAAATTAGTTTTTTTATATGAACGTGTATGTAGTTATTTTTTTTCAAAAAAATTATACGTAGTTACATTTTTCAAAATTATAAATATAATTTTGAGAAGCCTAACATTGCACCAACATAGCGAGAGCCTATGTCAAATACAGGATAAAATCCACTTTCCACGATTGTTGTCTTTATGAATCAGAATTGATGCGACAAGCATGCAATAATATTACTGCATGTAAAAATTTGAAATATAGGAAAAGTGCTAGATTCGTAGAGAAAATCTTATAAATTAAAATTTCAAAATTGATAATATTAAATTTAATAAGTTGGATCTATTTTATAATAAGTGAAATTTTATAATTTATAATTTTAATGCATTACAATAAAATACATCAATTTATAAATTTTATTTTTATAAATTTTTTTTGTTAATAGGAAGTTTCTTAAAGATACATATTGATATAGTGATTCAAAAAGTTGTAATTAATGGAGACGCATGGAGTTTACCATGGGATCTACGTCTTAACTCATTATTTAAATTTATTTTATTTTATTATTATAATTTTTATAAAAAATATAATATTTTTATATTTTTTTTAATTTTAAAATAATAATAATATAATATAATATTTTATTATTATTTTATTAATTTTTATCTCAATTTATCTCATCTCAACTGAATATTTAAACCTAATCTAAGGCTCCGTTTAAATGTAGAAAATATCGTAGATCATTTCAGTTATTTTCATGCCGATCATTAGAATACTTTCAATATCTCAGTTTCACGATTTATTCAATCTCGTTGATGGGATCTATTTTGTTATTTTTTTAATTTCTCATAAAAAATTTAACGTATTTTAACATATTTCATATATTGAAACATATTTTAATACTATTCACACTTTTACACATAACTTAATTAAATATCTTAACTCACTACTAATTTAAAATATTCTAAAATGCATTTACATAAAAATTTTATTGCTTCCGTGATGTCACATTTTTTTGGTGCAGTGAATAGTCAAAGTTTTTTATGTTGAATAATATTATATATGATATTTTTATTTTATTTTTATTTTTATTTTATTAAAAAAATGTGATATATTTATTATTATTAAATAATATAAAATTATCTAATAAATAATTATTTAACAATAATAAATATAACACATCTATACAATAAAATAATATATAATATATAATATTTTCCTTTTTCACCCCCTGTAAAATATTATTCCTCGTGACTTTAGTATTTCAGTCGATCAAAATGAATATGTAAAGAAACGATATCAAATCAAAAGGTCATGCTTCAAATCGAAATCCCACTATTAATCGCAGCCTGTCTCTGTACCACTGCTTTTATGATTTGATCAGCTCATTAAAAACATTCACAATCATTTTTTTTAAAATTTTTAAATTTTTTACTCATTCTTAAAAAACTTCTAACATTTTATTTTTTATATTTTTTCATATTTATTAATATATTATTATTATATTATTTCTTTATTATTTTTTATACTAATTTATTTCATATCATAATATTATTCTCAACAAAATACAATAAATAAAGAAGTGATATTGATTTAGGAAAAAATAATAATAAAACTACTATTCACAATATCAAACCCTCTTTTATTTTGAGAGAACAAATGTAAGGATTCCAATGAGATAAAACAATTTAAGAGTGAGTGTATGAAAATAGTGATGATCCATTTGTTACCTCTGGTAAGGAATTTATAGAGTGATGTGATGGTAATAGATGCTAGTCGTTATTCCTATATTATGAATCTCTTGTGATCTCTAAATTATAGGATAATAGGAGGGTGGCCAAAATGATCTTCTCATCTTGGTTGTCCATGGTGAGCCTTTCTTTGTTAAAGTTTATTAGGTAAGACTTTAAGCTTTTCCCCTCCTGCTTTATGGTTAGTAGATAAGCGACTGGTTTACAACACCTTATATTTGCCATGTATTGTGTAAGGAATTGCTTTGTCAATTCCTCAAAACTGCTAATTGACCCAATACATAGAGTCCCAAACCAGACTTATACTATCTTCAACGTTAACAGAAAAGCACAACAAGCCATTTCTCTAAGAAAATCGTGAAATATCATATGTGCTTTGAAGTTTTTAAGGTTGTCGACAGGGTCTTTGGACCCATCATACAAGTCTATTTGCAAGACCTTGAGCTTAGACGACAAAGGTATCGCCATGACTTCCTCACTATAAGGAAGATCGGTGCAAGTGATCAATTATTCTACAGAGGAGGAGCCACCTATCCTCTTTGCCATATGCTTGTACTTATCAACCAGGTTATGGAGTTCATCATGCAGCATTTTCTTCTCTACCTTTTCACTGTTCACTCCTTTTGTATTGTGCGCGTCTTCTTCAACTTGCCCATTTTAAACAAGAGAAGGGTTGTCCTTCAGGCGTTTTAGTTTTTCATTTTCTTTTTGTAGTTGTTTGACAACTGTCATTACTTCTATGTTCGTCTTGCTTGTTTTTTTTATCACGGTTTGTGAGTCATTGCGTGATAGTTGGCATGTGAAAATCATGTCAAAGTCTATAAAAAAATCCCATAAACTAAGCCACTCTAAAAGACATGTTTCACACTATCAACCACACAGATAACCTACAAGAGATAAAGGGGTGTGGCACTGGTTGTCTTGGGGACACTCAAATGCCTAAGTTAATAAAACAATATAAGAGTGAGCATATGAAACTTGTGATGATCTTTTTGTTACCTCTCGTAAACCATTATATAAAATAATGTGATGGTAACAGACGCTAGTTGTTATTCCTATATCATGAATCTCTTGTGATCTTTAAATAATTGGGATAGATATCTCTAATTTATTAGGAGTTATTTAAGATAACTCTTGTTTTGTATGAGCCATCTTGCTCAAGGTAGTTGTTCCAAAAACAAATATTTATCTCCAACTCGTTAAGGGTTATTTGTTACGTGGGTGAGACTGTGGGCTTCTTTGTTGTGGGTTGGGCCATTGTGTAGGCCCAAGTATTCTCTCAAGTTGGTGTGTTTTCTATGTTGATCTGAAGTGCATAAAAGACTTATTTAGAAAAGGAAAATGTCATTAATATATAAATAAATTTATTTATCATCTTCTTTCTCATCATCCTATAATATCACATTAGATGATAGGCTAATAAGTAAAATATAATAAATAATCTCCAATCATTTAATGCCATATCATAAAATGATGAGAGGATAATGAAAAATGAGATGATGAATAACATTGCTCTTAATATATAGACATTGCGTACTTGGTTTCAGAAACGTCATCTCCCACTCATTATTGTCAGAAGTGCTAGAGACAGGAACAATTGCATAGGAAGAGCTTTCTACACGTGATTTATAACTAAAAAGAAAATAGAAAAGAAATATAAATGAGTCCCGCACAGTCCATTTTCGAAATCCAATATGCATGTCATTCGTGCCAAAACAGAGAAGGCCTTGGTAAGAAAACAAGCAGAGGAAACATATAAGAGAGCTGTTATTAAACAAGTCCTTTCTTTTACTTTAATTGAGAAGATATTTCAAATTTGCATGTACTCTTTAATTTTTCAATCTAAGTTGAATTAAGTGAACATTGCAGACATTTTTGAGATTTTTTTTGGTTCTCAAGGTGCCTTTGTGAAGGATACCAAGCCATTCCAAGCTAGCATTAACAAATTGTTCGACACAAATTATGATCCAAGAACAATACATACAAACACATACATGTTACAATTTGAACCGTTAATTTGCTCAGGGACCAAGCAGAGTGAAAACGTAAAAAAAATTACAGAGAAAATGGACTAATCTAAGCAACACAAAACAAAATATCAAGAAAATTTCTAAATATCAGGAAAAGGCATAGAGAGAGAGGGAGAAAAAGTTAACACCAATAAAGAGAAAATCAACTGTAAACTAAGTTTAGGCGGACTTACACAAAGAGGTCCAATTAAGAACGTATGAATGAAATAAAAGTGAAAACTTAATTTAGACGAGCCAAAACACCAAAAAAATTAAAACACTTCAAAATGGAACATGAAAATCAGCCAGTGAATTCAGATAAGAGCATAACAAGAAAACATAAAGATATCAAAGTTTTCTCAAGCCCCAAATCTACGCCTAAGACCCAGATCAAACAACCAACACATTAAAAAAGGGTGAGAGAGAGAGAGAGAGTAAAGTCAAAGTCGAAACTTGACGAGGAGAATGAAATCTTAGAGGTTAGGATTTAGCATAGAGGGGAGGGAAGGAGATCGTGGAGGAGGAGAGTGAAAGGAAGAGAGATGCGAAAGAGAAATAAAAAAATGCATCGTCTCATTTAAGTGCAAAACGCACCGTTTCATTTTTCCTGCACAATTCCTATGCCAAACATCCTGCACCCATCCTTTTCCTTTATTGTCATGCTACCAAACAACACTAATTCATAACCTAAGTCCACAAATAAACAAACAATCGATATCATCAAATCGGTTTACATTCAAAAATCAGATGAGATGAGTAGATAAGATGAGATGATTTAGTTTTAAATGAAAGATAAAATTTAAATAAAATATTATTAGAATATTATTTTTAATATTATTATTATTTTAAAATTTGAAAAAGTTTGTTTATTATATTTTATGTGAGAATTTTAAAAAGTTATAATAATAAGATGAGATGAGATAAAATTCTTTCCGAATCCAAACAAGGACTTAATGATAATTTGAAAAATATAATCCACATGAACTTTGTTTAATTATCATTATATATATAATATGAAAAATATTATTCTTACCACTCAATCTTATGGCTCAGTGTTACCCATTATGATTTTTTATTTTATTTTATTTTATTTTATTACCAAATGATTAAGGATGTGTTTAAATAATATTTTTATTTTTTATTTTTTTTAAATTTTAAAAAGTATTAAAAAATTACATGTAAAAGGAACAAAAGAAAAAAAATCCTAATTGCATTAACAGCTCCCAGTAGGAGTTCCAACTGTGGGCGTAGACCCACCCATATAATATAGTTCTCATCATGTCCTTGTGAAATTCAAGTTCCAACTATTTCAAAACATGCTCACCACCCACTTAACAAAGTTACATAATTAATATTGAGAGGTAGTAATATCGCTCAAGTCTCGCTCGACATCCAGTTCGAGCGAGACTCAACTCGTAAGTTCGTTTGACTCTCGCTCGACTTCCAGCTCGAGCGAGATTCCAACCCGAGAGTTCGATCGACTTTCGCTCGACATTCAGCTCGAGCGAGACTCTAAGCAGAGAGTTCAATCAACCATCGCTCAACATCCAGCTTGAGCGAGACTCTAGGAAGAGAGTTCGATTGACCCTCGCTCGACATCTAGCTCGAGTGAGGTACCAGGCAGTGAGTTTGCTAAACCCTCGCTCAATGTCTCGCTCGAGCAAGATTCCATCCTGGACGTTCGCTCTAAGTCTCGCTTCGAGCTAATGTTCTTTTGCTAGGGTTGGCGCCGTTTACAATAGTGTCTCGCTCAAGCGAGTGTCACTTATATAAGTCGAATGCCTTCATTTGAACACCGTCCCGTTGAGACTGCTGCTTCTGTTTTATTTGTCATTTTGAGAGCTTTGAGTGTACACGCATGAGTTGAGAGTTATACACGTATGGTTGAGTGATTTCTTTGTAGAATCTTGTGATTCAATCTCTGTACTCCATTTTTGTACAATAGTGAAAGTTTGAGACCAACCCCACAGTGGACGTAGACTTGTTTTTGAGCCGAACCACTTATATCTGTGTATTCTGTATTGTTGGTTTTATTTTCTCCTTGTTGTATCCGCTGCGTTATTTCATCTATTGTTGTTTGTTTACCAGCTTATTCCCAACAAACTGGTATCAGAGCTTTGGCTCTATGAAGATCTGAAGGGATGGCCACAACAAGATTTGAAGTGGAGAAGTTTGACAGACAGAACAGCTTCAGTTTATGTCGCATCAAGATGAAGGCTTTGTTGCGACAACAGAGATTGTTTAAGGTTCTTGAAAAGAAGATATTTGCTGATTCTCCTATACTATCTAAAGACGATGAAGATAAGATACACAACACTATTCTTTTATCGCTATCTGATGGAGTTTTGAGAGAGATTGTTGAGAAATAGACCATTGTTGGTCTCTGGAAAAAGCTTGAGAGCTTATATATAAAGAAATCTCTCATAAACCGTTTGTATTTGAAACAACAATTGTATTCTCTTAAAATGCATGAAGTGACTTCCATTCTTGAACATCTAGATGAATTTAATAAGACTATTATGAATCTTAGAAATATAGACATTAAGCTTGAAGAGGAATAATAAACTTTAATTGTTTTGTGTTCATTACCAATGTCATTTGTAAATTTTGTGAATTCCATACTGTATGGAAGAGACGTCATTTTCTTAGCAAATGTGAAATCTGCTTTGAATTTTAAGGAATTGAGAAGTAAATTCGGTGACAAGGGTAGTGAAAATCAATCCAGTAGATTGTTTATCAAAAGTTCCTCTAACCGAGGAAGATCCAGTGAGAAGAGTTTAGAGAAAAGCAGAGGCAAGTCCAGATGTAAGTCGCAATCGAAGGGTAACAAGAAGAATGTTAAATGTTACTACTGTTATAAGTTTGGACATTACAAGAATGAGTGTACGAAACTAAAGAATAATGAGGAATCCACCAGTTCCTCGAATGCTATCAGTGTTGTAGATGATAGTTCTGATGGCTCAAATATCGTCCTTGTAATTAGTAACTCAAGTACTTACTTTAGTGACAAGTGGGTCATGGATTCAACTTGTATTTTTCATATGTGCTCCAAGAAGGATTGGTTCACGTCTTATGAATCAGTCAACGAGGGTTCTATTCTATTGGAAAATGATATGGTGTGTAAGATTGCAAGACTCGACTCAGTCTAGATAAGGATGTTTGATGGGATTGTTAGGGCATTGTCTAATGTCTGGCCCATTCCAAATTTGAAGAAGAATCTTATCTCGATAGGCGCTTTAGATTCTTTAGGCTTTAAGTACACGGGAGAAGGTGAAGCTATGAAGGTTAGTACAGGCTCCATGATTGTAATGAGAGGAGATAAGACAGGTGGTCTTTATTTCCTTCAGGGTAGTACAGTGACAGGTGCGGCTTCAGTTTCTGTATCAGTTGATCCAGACTTAGATCTCACTCGTCTATGGCATATGCGCTTGGATCATATGAGTGAGAAGGGGATGTTTATCCTCAGGAAGCAGGGGTGATTGGCAAACTTGACTTGTGCGAACATTGAGTATTTGGAAAACAGTGCAGAGTTCAGTTTGCTACAAGAGTTTACATAACCAAAACTACTGTAGACTAAATTCATTCCGACCTTTGGGGTCCATCTTCTGTTCCATCGAAATGTGGAGTTAACTACCTACTTACTTTAATTGATGATTACTCACAGAAGGTGTGAATATATTTTCTCAAGCAGAAAAGTGATGTTTTTACCAATTTCAAGCAGTGGAAAGCTTTGATTGAGAATCAAACAGGCAATAAAGTGAAATGGCTTCAGACTGATAATGGTATGGAGTTTTGCAGAGGGGAATTTAATGAATTCTGCAAAAACGAAGGTATTGCCAAACATCGTACAATTAGACACACTCCACAGCAAAATATGGTAGCTGAACGGATGAATCGGATTCTATTGGAGAGAGCACACAGTATGCTCTCTAATGTAAGTTTGTCTAAAGACTTTTAGGCGGAAGCAGTCAGCATAGCCTGTTTTCTGGTTAACCGCTTTCCAACCACAACTATTGGTTTGAAGACACCAAATTAGGTATAGTTTTCACTCCTATTGATTATTCAGATTTGAGAATTTTTTATTGTCCTGCTTACTTTCATGTCAATGAGGGTAAGCTTGAACCAAGGGCAAAGAAATGCATATTCATGGAATATGCTAGTGAGGTGAAAGGATATAGGTTATGGTGTACAGATCCCAAATCACCCAAATTTTTGGTTATGAGAGATGTTGTATTTGATGAACAGTCTATACTTAATCCAATAAAGGAGTTTACTGTGATGATAGGTATAGACCAGGGGACAGGCAAACAAGTGGAGTAACAGGCTCCATAGAGGACGCTAGTTAATACCCAGGATTATGCTATTGCTGATGAACATGATTCTGATTCAGAGGCTGATGCACGTGATGAGTAGGAATACAATATAGCTACTAGTAGACTGAGGAGGCAGATTAAATCGCCTCAGAGATATGCTCACACAGAGATGGTGATGTACACACTGACTACGGCAGATACTATTATTGGTCAGGAGCCTTCCAATTATTCAGAAGTTGTTAGGGGTATAGAGTCTGCACAGTGGTGCTCAGTGATGATTGAAGAGATTGAGTCGCTTCATAAGAACCAAACATGGGATTTGGTTAAGTTGCCAATGAAGACAAAGATTGTTGGCTGCAAATGGGTCTTCAAGAGAAAAGAGGGAATCCAAAATGATACAGATGCAAGATATAAGGCACGCCTAATTTCTAAGAGCTACAGCTAGAGAGAGGGGATCGACTTTAATAAATTATTCTCCCCAGTTGTAAAACATAATTCGATTAGAGTTTTACTTGCCATCACGACATTATATAACTTAGAGCTACAACAACTTGATGTTAAAACAACATTTATACATGGCGAGCTTGATGAGACATTTATATGTATCAGCCAGAGGGATTCATCATTTCAGGCAAGGAGGACCAAGTATGCAGATTGAAAAAATCATTATATGGTTTGAAGCAGTTTCCAAGGTAATGGTATAAACGTTTTGATTTGTTTATGATTAATCATGGTTATTTGAGAAGTAGCTATGATAGTTGTGTTTATCACAGACAATTACCTAATAGATCTTTCATTCACTTATTGTTTTATGTTGATGACATGCTTATAGCTGTTAAGAGCATGTATGATATTGATTTGATGAAAACTCAACTTAGGAATGAGTTTGAAATGAAAGATTTAGGTATGGCAAGGAAGATTTTGGGGATGGAGATCCACAAGGATAGAAAAGTTGGAAAGTTATACTTGTTTCAGAGAAAGTATATTGAGAAGGTACTTAACAGATTTAGAATGTCTACTTCCAAACATGTAAGTACACCGCTTATCTTGCATTTCATGCTTTCAGCTTCCCTATCTCCCCAGACAGATGAGGAGGAACGGTTTGTGGCAACTGTTCCCTATTCCAGCACAGTTGGCAGTGTGATGTATGTGATGGTTTGTACCCGTCTAAATATTTCACATGCAGTCAGTGTTAATAGCAGATACATGACTAATCCAAGTAAAACTCATTGACAGGCAGTGAAGTGGATTCTGAAGTATTTAAAGGGAACTTTGCATGTTAGCTTAATTTTTGATAGAGATGTAGATTTCAGTTCAAGTGTTGTTGGATATGTTGATTCTGATTATACTGGGGATTTAGATAAGAGAAGATCATTGACAGGTTATGTATTTACATCGTGCAGTTCTGCTATTAGTTGGAAAGCAACATTACAATCAATTGTTGCTTTATCAACTACAGAGGTAGAATACATAGTAGTAGCTGAGACTGTTAAGGAGACCATTTGGCTAAAGGGCCTGACCAGTGACCTGAGTCTACAATAGGAGGAGATGTCAATTAACTGTGACAGTCAAAGTGCAATACATTTAATCAAAAATCAAATGTATCATGAGAGAATGAAGCACATTGATGCCAGGTATCATTTCCTCAGAGATATCATTGTAGACGATATTGTAGCAATTTAGAATGTTGATACTACAGAGAATCTAGCAGACATGATGACTAAGCCAGTTCCAATACATAAGTTCAAACTCTCTTTGGACTTAATTGGTGTTCGGGATTTTCCAATCCCTTAGGAGATTTTTTGGTGGGATTGGTCTTCTATGAAGATTGTTTTCAGTGTTGCTTGTAAGAATTCAAGCCAAAGTAGAGATTTGTTGAGAGATGGTTTGAATTGAAGCCATTATCAGTATGCTCGCTCAAGTCTTGTTCGATATCCAGCTCGAGCGAGACTCAACCTATGAGTTCGCTCGACTCTTACTTGACTTCTAGCTCGAGCGAGATTCCAACTCGAGAGTTCGATCGACCCTCGCTCGACATCCAACTCGAGCGAGACTCCAAACAGAGAGTTCGATCGACCATCGCTCGACATTTAGCTCGAACGAGGTACCAAGTAGTGAGTTTGCTAGACCCTCGCTCGATGTCTCGCTCAAGCGAGATGCCACCCTGGACGTTCGTTCGAAGTCTCACTTCAAGCTAATGTTCTTTTGCTAGGGTTGGCACCGTTTATAACAGTGTCTCACTCGAGCAAAAGACTCTCACTCAAGCTAATGTCACTTATATAAGTAGAACGCGTTCATTTGAACGTCGTCCCGTTGGGACTGATTCTTCTGTTTTATTTGTCATTTTGAGAGCTTTGAGTGTATACACGTGAGTTTGAGTGATTTTTTTATAGAACTTTGCGATTCAATCTCAATATTCCATCTTTGTTCAATAGTAAAAATTTAAGACCGACCCCACAGTAGATGTAGATTTGATTTTGAGCTGAACCACTTATATATGTGTGTTCTGTATTGTTGATTTTATTTTCTCTTTATTACATCTGCTGCGTTACTTCATTTATTGTTGTTTGTTTACAGGCTTATTCTTAAGAATTAATCAATCAATCACATGAAAGTACTTGATATTGTACATTTAGAGATCTCTTATATATGCACAAATCTTATATATCTAAATAACTGATTTTTAAATTAAAATTGACAAAATATGATAATTAGTGTAATATAATTAATAATAAATGCAAAAGGATGAGTGTATATAATATATATATATAGGATTAATGTAATTAATAATACAGTTAGGATGTATATTGCATTAATTTTTTCATTTCACTTCCATACTTTTATCCACATTTTTTCGAAGGAAACGTGCGTAACATACCCACTTTATGATTATAAACATCATTTTTCATTATATAACATGATCAAATAATACTGTCAAATCATGCATACATAAACCACTCTCGGGTCAGTTAAGGAGGCTATATATATAAATTACCATATGGATAAAGCATCCACGGCAATCTCTGCATTTTCAAGGTTTCCAGTCATCAGTATCAATATTCTTACTACCAATTCTCTAAGCTGAAAATTTGTATTGAATGAAACGATCTTAAGTTATAAAATAACAACAAAAAAAGTAAATGGCAGGGAAAAAAAAGCAAGTTTCAAAGATGTAATGGAGAAAGCAATTCATGGTTGCTTTCAATGTGCAATGCAATTTTGGACTTTGAAATGGAATTTAATTGGGCTTTCACAAATCCCACCCTCTATCTCTTATTTTATTTATTTACTAATTTTAATTTATTTATTAATTTCACACTTCTCATTAAAGAAATATGAAAATTCTCATGTATTCAACTAGTCCCTATTGATAGGAGAAAGAGATATGTAAATTAGTACAATTTTATATAAATCTTAGTTTAGCAAGAATACGCTAAAAAAAAAAAAACTTTAAATTATTAAAACTAATAATTCATTATTCTAATGAATTTGTTCGTTCTATTACTCTATCGGAAAATTTGAAAAGAAAAATAGAGTGAGAGAGTTTGACAAATTGTCAGAGACCAGGAAAGGCTTCAATGGAGAAACCAGTCCATGAAAGCGGGCACCCACCACAGACGGTATAACTCGGAAACCCAAATACCAAAACCCACCAAGAAAAACTCATTAGTAATGACAGCACCAACAGCACCAACAACTCCAAGCTGAATTCTAGACAGAAACATCGTCTCAAGATTGTCTCAATGTCGATGTCTCAAAAGATTTGTAGAGAGAAAATTTTCAATTTCGTTTTAAAATATACTTTTTATTTGACTTGAAGGATTTGCACAAATTTCAAAGCCTCGTTTGCATGTTCTCCCGAGGGTAGCCAGAGAAATCCGTGTGCCGCAATAACCCCAGTTTTGAAAAGCTGAAATGAAGTGGTATCATCCATATCAGTCTCTTAAAATGCTTTTTAAGATTAAATCTCAATCTGATTCCAAAATATATTTTAAACGATTAATTATTCATGTAACGGTAAGATGCGTAAATATTATATAATTATTTTAAATAAAAATAAATAAAAATTTATTATTAATTTATATATATATATATATCTCATATTTCATTCACTTTTTTTAAAAAATAATTTTACAAAAATTATTCAATACACAGTTACATAAATATTTTCTCATTCTTAACTTTGACTCAAAGGATTTTCAGAAATCTCTCTTAAGCTGAGCGTCTTCCAGCTTCTGTATTTTTTATTTTTTATTTTTATGCTTCGTCATCTGTTACTCCTTTTTTTTTTTAAAATTATATTGCCAAGTTAGTGGCGTGCATGTAGCAGAACTGTATCGAAAATGGGAGAATCCGATGAAAAGAAGTATTAAGTATATGACAAAGTAAATTATTATTGTTGTCGAGAGTCCACCAAATCGATAGTGACTGCATATGATGCGATATATGGCCCTCACGGACTTAAAAGAAAGTATTATATATATAATATATATGCAACAACCTAAAAGTCAAAAAAATTCAGTACTCCACTCTCTTTTGCATTAGAAGACATAATGCTATTTAAAAGTTCTTCAGGATTAGTTCACGTTAATGATATGGAAAAGAGTAGTATTATTCTTTATTTTAATTTTTATTATTTATAATCACAATTTTTAGTGTAATGATCTATAATCAGATAGCCATGACTTCAAATATAATTCATCATAAGTATAAAAGTAATGCTAGAAATAATTTTAAGTTGGGCAAATTATACACATTTTTATTGAAAAAGTAAATTTCAATATTTTTTTATATGTCTCAAATTTTCTTACTTATTTCAAATTTAGTGGATCAAACTTGGCAGTCTTTAAAATTATAAATATTCTTTTTAAAATATAAAAATAAAAAAAGAATAAATTTAATTCTTTTTACAGTCATTTAATAAAAAATGGGATTCAATTATATAAATTTTATATTTATACAATTTTTTAAAAATAATTATACAGTATTTATTCACTTACAACTGCAACAATAATTTCTGATGCAAATAATGACTTCCGAAGTTCCGAACCAGAAGCGGCAAAATGGGCATATGTGTAACAGATCAGAGACGAAAAGAATAACAAACAGTTTTATTCGACTATTAAATGATGTACACCGGACTCATCTACAAATGGATACACGTGTCAATGCAGAAGAAATGAATCTCCTAAATAATCATTCTCATTCTCCTCATCATCATCATCACCGTCAAATGCATCCTCGGTCAAACCCAATTTTAAATGAAACAAACACAAGGAAAAAAATAAATATAGAAAAAAAAAGGAAATTAAAGGGAAAAAAAGGAACAGAGAAGGAGAGATAAATAGATCCAAGCCGTCAATCGAAAAGCCTCCACGTGGACAGACCCGAACACGTTCTAAGCCAGGACGACGGCGAAGAAAGCTCCAACAAGAGCGGTCCCCGCAACAACGGCTTTGCTAGTAGAGAATGCAGCACTCGGTGGCTCAGCAGCACTCGGTGGCTCGAGTGCGGGACCTCCGGGGCCGGAAGCAGGAGCGGTGGGTGAAGGAGGTGAAGCGGTGGAGGGAACAGGAGATTCCGGCGAGGGAGTGGGAGCCTTGGTCGAGGACGGGGTTGGTGCAGGCGTGGTCGGAGCTGGGGCAGGCGTGGTCGGAGCTGGGGCGGGCGTGGTCGGAGCTGGGGCGGGCGTGGTCGGAGCTGGGGTCGGAGATGTTTTAGGGGACGGCACTGGTGCTGGCGGGGATGGAACTGGTGTAGGAGGTGTGGCGGTGGGTGGGGTGGCAGTTGGCGGCGTTGCCTTTGGTGACGGCGTTGGACCCTGGGCTAAGCAGGAGGAGGCCAAGAGACCCAAGATGAGAAAGAGTTGAAACCCAGAAACAGCCATCTTCATCTTCACCTTTACCTTCAAAACTGAGAAAAAACTTGGGAGATGGAGTATGTTCAGGAGAGCTAGATAAGAGAGTTGAGGGCCTGAAAAGTGTGGGAAGAGTATAAAAAGGAGAGGAAGAAAGTGGGTGGGTTGAGAGCTGAGCAGAGACAGATATTAACCTAATCAATAATAATGCGTAAAGATTCTTTTCTGGAATCGTTTTAAAATGATGTGTGCATGTACTTAATATTTATAATAACAACAACATGATGAGCTTTGGACTCTCTCTCTGTCTCTCACGTTCTGTTTGGTTGAACTTTCTTCTAGGATTATATCAGGTACAGATGGTGCACCTAATCAAGTTTTCCCAAACGCGACACCTTTCAACATGAGGGTTATATTAGGAACTTAATTTTTGTAAAAAAAATAGTTTAATTACCAGGGTGCCATTGAAACTGGACGTCTGTCGGTGGCTCGGATGGTGAGTAGGACGTCTCTGTCCGACCACCTACGTGCATAATGCTTGGTTTCAAATATAAAAATGAGGTTTTCAGTGTTCACAGTCTGGCTTCCGCGTTATAGCCATTTCAACGGGACATGAGGACCAACATAAACTCGTGGCGTGCTCGGTTTGTATTACCGGAATGCCCCTCAAGAATACTGTTTCTCTATTAATCCCGCGTGTGAATTGAATTGGTATGGACCTTTCGAAAACTCGGAGACGACGACGTGGCACGTACCCATTAGTCATTTTGTCTTAAATGAGATCCAGCCACGTGGCACACGGGCCAAGTCAATGCAATGTCTTTCCACGTGTCGAGTTTACTGCGGCTCTGATGAAGGACATTTTAGCCGTTTGGTATGGGGATTAGTCGGCCATTAGATTATTGATGAAATTAGCTGTGACAGAGCCGTTTGGTGCTTAAGATAATTGGGGAGAGAGAAAGGAGGAGAAGAAGAAGAATAATGTGAAATGTGACCGTTGGACAAAAAAAATAAAAAAAAAGTTCATTTTCACCCAAAAATATATGTTGCCTCAAAACATGATGCACTCTAATTATTATTAAAAAACAGAAAAGAGTTTCTCTACAGTTTCTGATAGTAGGTGAAAACAAAACAATTGCTTTGCTTGGAAGACATGTGTTAGGGGAGGGTTTTCGGTGTACAGGTGGCAGGTGTGGAATGGTGGGAGTATAATTCTTTGGTAAGCCCTGGGTAAGAGAGTAGGATAACGGGGGCAAGAAGGAGTGGGATATTTTGGTAGTATGTGATGGTTGGTCATGTTATTTTATGCTTGTCTGAATTATAAGAGTAGGCTAGTAGGAGCTGGCAACAGCTGGCATTTGAAAAAAATAGGCTGTGGTGAAAGGTTGAGAACATGGGGCATCATACATACATACATACATATATATATATATATTATATATAAAAAATTGGATTGCAATTTTTGTGCACTGCAGCTTAGTAATACACACATAATAAATAGTGAATACTATTTATTCTGTATGTGTTGTTAGGCTACAGCACACGGAAATTATAGTCCAACAATTCTCTGTATATATATAAAAAAATAAATGGCAATAGCTGGTGTGTAACTTTACACTAACTGTTTAAAGGAAAAAAATAATAATAAATATTTGTAAAGGAATATGCATGTGTGAGCACAGTAACTACTGTCAAGCAAACCCCCTATATATATATATATATATTAGTTGTTTAAAATTTGGGACTTATGATTATTGGACAAGAAATTATTCGAATGAGTTTCTTTTCATACGATTCAAATAGAAAATTTTATACACCATATAATTATTTTATTTTATTTTTATTAAATAAAAAATAACATATTTATCATAATTAAATAAAAAAAATCATTTAATAAAAAAAATTATCAAATAATAATAAATATATCACATCTTTTATAATAAAATAAAAATATAATATAAGCATTATTCGATCCAAATAACATAAGAAAATGATCCTCCAACAGCAGTATTAAATTCAACTCGATATGACATGCTAGGAGGGAAAACTTACTATTCAGACTTGAAGTCATCAAACAAAACAAAAATAGAATATACATATAGAATGAACTTTCTACATTTATTGAAGTTTACGTGGAATTAGCAGATAATATTAAATGTTTAATAGCTATATGTAGGATTTATTTTTATGTGTCTGTCTGTCTTCCTTAAATTTCAATTCTCTCTAAATCAATGAGAACATGGGGACCGTGTTCTGATTCATTGTTAAGGTGTTATTTTGGAAGGTTTTGTAGAAAAAAAATTCATATATATTTTGGGAGGGGGTGGGAATTCTCTTAAAAGCTTTTTCTTTTTTTGTACTCATAATTGGCTTTTTGCAATAGATCCATCATTAAGTCCAGCTGGTTCCTATATGGGCTCTAGAATTCCGTGATAAGGTGGTCAACAAGGGGCATGCACCCAAGCCAAACCCATGCATGCTACAAAAATACAAATGGACAAAGTAAAGCCATCGCTCCTTGAAAACCGATCTGATTCAGTATCTATTTTATATTAAATTTATTTTATAATTTAATGTAATTCATCAAATCATATTTATAATTTATTTATAAGTTTTTTTTTTTAAAGCTAATAGTCCTTAGAATCGGGGTGACTTTTGGGAGACAGACAAGAAACAAGCCAATTGCACGAGGTTAGTTGTCTTCTTTCAAGAACTTTGCTCTTACATTACCACATTACTTTTCGATATGGTAAAATTATCAAAAGAAGTAAAGAATTAATCGTTGAAGGAAGTCAGATTGTCTCGGCTAACGTTGGGTGGACGGAGTCATGAAATATATGTTTTGTAGTCGCGTGGATCACTACAAAAGAAATTATTTATTTGTAATTAGTTAATTTTAATAAAATAATTATTTATAATTAAAATAAATTACAAATAATTTATTTTTGATAAATAATTAATCACAAAAATTTATTTATTTATTTTTTATTATAATAGGTAAAACCATTTTTGTCAAAGTTTTTGCTCAGAATTCCTTTTCCGATTAGGTAATGGTGAGCTGGTGGGAATGCCTGTTGATGACTACATTGGACATGTCATCACTATTTTGTTTTTCTGAATGTCTGAACATGTCATCAATTTTTCTGGATCTCACATGTTTGAGCAACCGCTTTTGTCGCTAATTACATGAAAGTCAAAGGAAAATTGTGTTTCCATCTAATCTAACTAATTGCTTGGAAAGCTTCACTATTGATGTAACGATTAATGTAATATAATACCTTTTGTACTGGAATCCAAGGATAAAAGGACGATGAAAATATGTCTATGGTACAGTCTTCAACCCAGGTTTTGCTGATTGGTAAAGCAACCGTAAATTAGGAACCTTTCTTCATTAAAAAAGAGAACTTCATACTTTTCTAAGGCGAAGAGTACAATACAAGAACATTTATTTTAATAAAAAAAAAAAAAAACTTTATATTTTTTTAGGGCAAAGAGTAAAATACAAGAATATTTATTTTAAAAAAAAGAACTTTATACTTTTTTAAGACAAATAATACTTTCTTGAGAAATATTTTATACATCAAACTATCATTTTATTTTTATCTTATTAAATAAAATATGACATATTTATTATCGTTAAATAATAATTTATTAAAAAATTTTATATAACTTAATAATAAAGAATGTATCACATCTTATTGAATAAGATAAAAATAAAATGAGAATATAATATATAGCATTCCTTTGATGTATAAAATTACTCAATTCTTAAAAATTAATATTAAAACCTAGGGATGAAGACCAGTCTTTTTCATAGTTGAAATGCGAGAAGAGTGAGGACAAAAAGGTTGGAATATTTACTTATACAAATGTAAAAGCTCAAGTCATCAAATCTTGCGCCGCTGCGCGAATTCGCACGTATAACGTTCGCAATATTCCAATCCGGTTTGAACCAACGACCCACATTGGAAATGTTCTCCCTTATCCACGAAAGAGGCCGAAGCTGAGAGGATCTATCCGACGTATTCAAGCTAAAGAGGATATTTCGTTGGGAGAAATCATATTTCTTAATTATTATTTATAAATAGTTTACTATTATTTACAACTTGATAAATTATCTGAAATCGCTTCAGAATCCAAACATAATTTTAGCCGTGTGTCCGCATACTCATGCAGGCAGCAGTCAGAAATAACGGAATGCAGGAAGTTGAATATATATTAGTTTAGAGTGTAATTTAAAGCTAAACGAATCAGTCAGTCATCCAGACCCAGTCCATGAATCATACCCTTCTGAAAACCAATAAAGGCCTCCCAAATTTTGGAATATAGAACGCGCCAGACTGACATGACTGGAATTTAGTTCGTGCTCATCAGTCATCACCAAGTCCAAATTGCGAATTTCAGATAGCTAACTGCAACTTCTGGTAACAGTTAAAAACTGGTCTCACCGAGAAAATGACCTCAGTTCTGAAACTACTAACTAGGGTTCAAATGCTATATTAGTTACTTGAGATCGCTCACACCCACCCACTGTTCAGATGTGCTGATCGCGAAATCTGGTCCTCCTTATATGAAACTCTTTTATACAAAGATAGGGGTTGATTGCTCCTGAGAACCAAATTCTAAGAAAGGTGAATAGAGACGAGGCTAAGCATTTTAAGTTGATACATCTCAAAGGAATAACATTTTTAATTCGTGCATGTTGTAAAATCAGTCAGCAAGCATGTACCGCAACATTTTTTTTTTTTGAGGGGGGGAGGGGGGGGAGGGGGGGCTATAAAATTGGTTTTACCAGGCAACCTGTTTCATAGCACCTGGACATACATGATGGCCACAGATCGACACTCTTTGATTCTCGAGTAGCAGAGCCTTTCTTTTGAATTTGGAGTAAATTAGGTCCCTCATCTTCTTACAAACTTGGACCAGAAGTAGACTACACTGAAACAAACTAGTCCAAAAATAATCACTTGCAAAATATGATTTGAGCGCTGCTGGGTAACCGTTCTATTCAACCTCCGCATGCCATTTCTCACCCCTGCCCCAGCTTGACTCATTGCCAATTGCTGTTGAAAATCAAAAGCAGCAATTTGTCATGATGCAATACATTCATCGCTTCACCAAAAAGGTAGATACTTTTAAGTAGAATGCCAGGACTTCGGATGGTTTTTGTGTGTGTACGTTCGCGCATATGCATGCATGCATGCAGTTGGGTGTCTCTGTATATTTCATTAACAACAATTAAGTATTATCGCAAAGAAGGGTCATGCATCCACAAGGCAAATTAGGAAAGAAGCATCAAACAATGATCTCAATCACGGCACACTATATTTGGTTGTTGAACCTATCTCAACTCATCTCAAATCAATCAATCAATCATTGATAGTACCCACTACATTTTTAATTTCCCATAAAAAAGTTAAATCCATCTAAATCTAGAATAGTTAAACCCATCTCAATAGGACCCACAAAATACTATTATTCACAACTCAACTCATCGCAACATCTAAACGCAACGTAAAGACATTAGGTGTCCTTAGGATATTATATTTAAGAAAGAGTGGTGCTACTATGCCTCTTCAATTTGTACTTTCTATTGCAATTTGTACTTTCTATTTTTTTTACGTTTTATTCAAAAAATTTTAAAAAATATAAAAAATAAATATATCAATACACTAATAATTACTTCCTTAACCATTAAGCAAAACAAAATTGAAAAAAAAAATTAAATACATGAGTGGTCAAAATTAGTGGGCAAAGTGAGGCGGCATAGTAACATTTTCCTTTTAAGAAAATATAGGGTTCAAGTTTTAAATTTACCAAATCCGAGAGGATATCATTCTGAATTTTCGTTTCTGCTTCAATCTCTTGAGCCACCTGCAAAAAAGTACATGAATTGGAATTTTGTAATAAAAAGGGGGGAAATTGAGATATTAGTAAAATTCCAAAACAAAAAGGTAGCAATATATATTTTTATATTCTACGAAATCAAGGTTTAACCCTGCTGGGTTGATAGGAGTGAGTCTCTTGAACTCTCCATAATAGGGAGGTGGGGCTACATTTGGGTAGTCAGATGATCTATAAATAGTAGTGGAAAAGTGGTGGAAAAGTAATAATAAAATATTGAATAGTAGTAAAAACAGTGAAAAGTAATGATAAAATATTGAATAGTATTGAAGTGATCTCACTACCCAAACACAAATCAATCAGCAACAGGGCAATATGTGAGTCAGCAGATGGAGCACAAGTTAATTAAGAAACCAATTGCATTTTCCCAAATAGCCATTCTAGATTGAAACCATTGTAGAACGAAACCACTTGACCAGAAGTAACAAGAATATGAATTCTTCGGGACATACAATTACAGGACTTATGTAAGCCAAATGCAAGACAAAACAATACCCATCATTAAATTATCAGGGCAAAGTTAAAACAAATAACAAAATTGATGAGCCATAATGCAACAAACATGACTACTGACACAGTTGTGATATAACAGATGAGATTAAATGATGAGAGATGGTAGTTGAATACCAACTTAATAGTAGAAAAAGATGCTTCTTGTACTTATAAAAGAAAAAAGTAGAAAAGATGCTTTGTGAGCAAAATACTTCTGGACAATCAGTTCAAAGAATGGGTACAGGAGGTGACATACAGATAATAATCACGATTGATGTATAAGATTAATTAACTTCTTTATCTTTCATTTGATCAACCAATAATGTTATTGTTAAAAGATCATTGAACCTAACCCCTAGGTGTTGGCTCAAGTGATAAGATCCTTAGTCTTGGTGGTATGCTCCCTCCAAGTTTAAGGTTTGAATACTTGGGTGCAAACAATTTCTAGGGATCGTCGGACTGGGAAAATATCCTCTTGAATTACCCGAGATGCACTTACGAAAAACTCCTTGCCAAGGGCATTGCATCACCAGGATTAGACGAGACTTTGTTCCAGACACCCAATTCCAACAGAAAATAGACTATTGTACCTAGCATTGAGATACCTAAAAAACTGAGGCTATGGTATTACTTTCCTTTAGGGTGTCCTTAGGAGACGGTAAAAAAAATGAATTGTAGGCCACTGCATGGTTTAAAGCTAAGTGGTAATTGTGTTTTGTGAAGTGTTTGAGTTTCAGAAAAATATTGGAGGCATAAGGAATACTGTTCAAAAAGGTCAGAGTAAGCCAAACCATAAAGCAGAAATATGGAAAATATTTATCATTATAGGCTGCTAGGAATGCTCAGTTAGACCCTCTAAAACTGTACTTCGGGCATGGCCGCATTGTTTGGCATAACACTCTAACAAAATTCTGAAAGCAACTAGAAGAATGGTGAGCTAGGATCTCCACCATCAAGAACAAAATGCAGCTGAGAAGTAGAATCAAGCTATGGGAATTCAAGATCCAACAGAATGACAAATTTTGTACATTCAGCACTGGTATTACTAACTCCACAAACATGTAACTTGATGGCATTAAGGAAACAATTTACAAGCTTAACTAAGTCTAAGCAATAAAACAATAACTTTTTAGTGCCAGTATCAACAGCCTCTGCTAATCAGCATTAAAAAAAATTCTCATTTTAAGGGCAAACATGGACGACCATACCAAAGCAACCTTCGAATTTGTATCCACTGATTAAGGGACCATCAGCAACACTTAGCTTGGATGACTATGCTACAGTGGAGTTATCAATATGAGCTCAAATGCTTATAAATTAAACAAATGACCAAATGTCCACATTTTATTGTTATATTAAAAAAAAACTAGCTAAAGATGCAGATGATTTATTTTCTAACTGAAATGAAAACACCTTCACAAACTAAGAACAAACTACTCCTTCTGTTTTCAATTTCATACTTGCATTACTAAGTCCCAAACATGCCTTGAAAATTATAAGCTATTCTACAAATTTCAGGTACAATTCGATGAATTATGCGACCAAACTAAAATGAATCCATTACTCAGATTGGAAAATTTTCCTTTTGAAGTAAGATAATGAATTCCAAACCCAACAGTTAACATCCCACTAGCGAAGGAAATTGGAAAACGTACGCTTTTAAGGCGTCTAACTTGGGAATGAAGACCCGAGATTTCCTCATCGAGGTCCCCATGGACAGGATCAATCCTCAGTTGGATCTCATCAGAATTAGAGCCCTGTCTCGCACTAAGACCATCGCTGCACAACACATTACCCCCAAATTCAAATAAAATATGGCGTGTAGGAGAGAGTGAGATACAGAATGACTGGTCTCCAAGAGGGAAGTCTTGGAAAATAGAATTAAGAGGTAAATTGGGTACCTTGATCGGTAAGGATTTGCCATCGGAAGAGAGTGGGAACCGCTAACCCTAGAAAGGGAAGCTTGGGTGATCCGGTACTTGTCTTCGCCGGAGAGGAGAATTCCTAAATGTTTTTGTTTATAAGTGTAAGTTATTTTTCTGCGTCATCATACTAACCAACCTCTTTTGTTTGTAAAAATAAAAGAGGAGGTAGGGAGGAGATCTAATTAGAGTCCTTCTAGAAACATTTTTATTGGCATAAGAGGCATTAGTTTATCTATACATATATATATATATGTAAAACTACATTTTTTAGAATTTACTTTGTCATATGTATATGTATATACAAAACTGTTTTACATTTTTTAGAATTTACTTTGTCATATGTATATGTATATACAAAACTCTCACATTAACTTATGTATCTATATATATATATAACTTATATAGAATATATATAACTTATATATATATATATAGTTAAATTAACATATATATATATAACTTATATATATATAACTGGAATAGATATAAAACTCGAATATATAAATAAAATACATATTTTCATAGGTAAACAATAGAAAGAGAGGGAAAAAAATAATAAAATATGTTTTTATAAGTGAATAGTGACTCCAAATATTCATAGTTACTGTTTATAGCTATGCAAATAATTGCATATGCATATTCCAATGTGGAGGATTTTAAATCCATATTATGCAAATATAGGTTTGTATATGCATATACATAGACTAATGCTAATGCTCTAAGTATATGCAAAATTATATTTGTATAATATAGACTTAAAATCATCCACATTAAAATATACATATCCAAGAGGCATGCTGGATTGCAGCCTGTAGCCCCCATGCAGCTGCAGCTCGTTACGCCATCACTAACTTTTTTTTTTAAAAAAAAAAGCAAGGGTCGTAGCCTCTATGTGCCTCTAGGCTGCAACACACAGGGGCTACAACCAATATTTTCACTATATCCAAATATTTAGATATTTATGAACAGTAATTATGAAAATTTGAAAAATTACTATTCAAGTATGAAAACATAATTTTTTTTTCTCTCTCCTTCCACCTATAAAAATATGATTTATAAATATATATTTATATATCATATATCATATATATGTTAACAAAATACATCCCATGTATATATATATGCATTCCAGTTTATATATATATATATATATATATGTTAATGAATTAATTGAAATTGGAGTAAAATAATATTTTATTATTATTTTAAATATTATTTTATTTCAAATTTGCATAAGTCAATGTGAGAGTTTTGCTTGAATGACAAAATGAATCTTTGAAAGGAGTGATTTTGATATGCATATGCATAAGCCAATAAGAATGCTATAAAGTAACTATTTTTTCTTTAAAATAGACTATCAAAAACTCACTTTTTTTTTTATTTTACCTATTCACTTTTATGTTTTACCATCTATCAACCTCTCTATTTTCACTCTATATCTTTTAAAATATTCATATTTTATTCTAATAATATTTATTTCATAAGTTTAAAAAAAAAAGTTTGAAACGGCAAAACGACAAAACACCAAAATCCATTGTTACCAACATTGGAACTGCGCGTGGGAAACGACGGCAAATTTGCCAGAGTTGAGATCATTAGGGGTTGGTCGCTAGCGTGATTGAATGTCGGTAAAGGAGCGGTGTGGCTAGTGGTGGCCGATAGTGGGTCGAACGAAACTCATTGTTACCAAAACTCATTTTTAGCGTTGGAGCTGCGCATGGAAGACAAAGGAGGAGTTGCCGAAGTTGAAATCATCGAGGGATTGATCGATGGCATAAGGGGATGCCGGCGGTGTGGCTAGTGGTAGCTGGCAGTGGGCCGAACTTTGAAGACGACCACTGCGAGCTTGAAGACAACCACTTTAGCAGAGAGCGGAAAAATAATAAGAAATTATTTGAAGGTGAGTAGTGTTTCACTATATATAGCGAAAATATTGTTCATGCTCTCATAATTTCTTTGTTTTGAAGTGTTCAATAGAGTGAGTTTTTTGACACTTTAAGCTATAATTTAAAAAAAAATTTGTTGTTTAGTTATTTCATTGGGAGTACTCTGAACATTCCCATCAGATTTTTCAAAATTTACTCTAAATTTTAGTTAAAAGACACATTTTAAGATAAAGTTTTACTCATTTTTTAAAAACATTCTACATTTTATTCTTTATATTTTCTCTATTTTATTAAAATAATATTATTCTATTATTTATTTATTACTTTTTTCTCCTCTCACTTTCATTTCTATTCTTATCTATTAACTCCTTTGTCTTATTCACTTATTTTCAAATATCACATTCTAATAAATTCATAAATATTTATAAGATTTTATTTCCTAGATGTAATATTATTTTTCAAACCAACATCGGTATTGAAAATAATACTTTTTTTAATATGTGCATTTTTTAACTTGATGATGTTTTTTAAAGAGAACTGCTAGAGATACATAAATATTATGCAGAGAAAAATCTACAAATTAATATGGTTTCATAGTATCTGTTAAATTTACTTTATAATAAAAGTAACTCTAACACCTAACGTATCATATCAATTTGTAGATTTACTTTTGTATAATTCATTTACGACTAAAACATTTTCCTTTCATATAACAGTAATATTTTTCCAGTTTCTCGAACGACAATATCTATCCACGTATCGACAAAAAATTTTTTTTGTCATTTCTCCACTAGTAATATTCTTTGTCCTCCCTCTATCAATGGTAACACTTTTATCCTTTCTTCAATGGTAACATTATCAATTCCTACCTCCATCGGTCATATGTTTTGTCTTTTCTTCAATAGTAACTTGTTTTTTCTTTGCTCCAACGTTAATTTTGTTTTGTCCTATATATAACAGTAACTTTTTACTCTATAAAATTGCCTTCTACTAGCATTCACATTCTCAAAAACCTAAGTCTCATTTGATCTAAGAATCGAAATTCAACATTACCCCCATCTCCAATTCCCTTAATCAAATGTCTCGTTCATTTTTTCGCAAATTACTCACATACTTGTCTTCTAAAGATGAGTTGGAGGCTCTTTTTAATGCCAGGCTAATGGAAAGTCATGGAGGCATTGTGGTAATCGCCAACGTCGTAAGTTTATTCGACATGATCATGTTTAAGGACACGAACGCCTATTTCACAATTACTTTGCAGAAAATCTAGTATATTCCTCAAACATATTTTGAAGGAGATTTTGAATGAATCGTCCCCTATTTCTCCGTATTCTAAATGAGGTAGAGGCTTACGAACCGTTCTTCATTCAGAAAAGCAATAATGCTGGAAGACTCGAGTTATCTTCTGTATAGGAATAATAGTAGCCCTTAGAATGTTGACGGAAGGAGTTATTGGAAATTTTATAGATGAATACATACATATTGGTGAAAACACCGCAATGGCGAGCCTAAAATTTTTTTACAAGATAGTCGTAACTCGTAAGTGTTGTTTTAGACAAATATATGCAGTCTGCAAATGCCGATGGTATTGTTCAATTACTTGTAGTTGGCGAACAACGGGGATTCTTAAGAATGTTCGGAAGCATTGATTACATGTATTGGTATTGGCCTATCCAATTTGATGACATCATTATCCACAACATTCTCAACCTCTGTACCACCAACTCAATTAGGTGCAAATGCTGAGGTATGCGAATATGTTGGGGACATCGTCGACCTTCGCTTCATCTTGTCTTTTGTGCAACGCTACCTCCATTTCAATTGGTCCTTCAATAGCACCCAACAATGCTCAAACTAAAAGGAAGTTTTCTCAAGTGATTGGTACGTGATCTTTGCTATGTCGAACTTTCAATTGAAGCATAAAATGAAATAATTAAAATCAATTAAAGGTAGAGGAAACTGAACACAAAAATATCATATTAAGAGTAAATAACAATATAAAACTGGAAATTTATACTTTATCTTACTCAATCGTGCCACTTTGATTCAATCCCTCAACTTGGGCGAGTCTAGCACAAAACTTCTTTGTTGTCTTTTGTATGATAGACTAGTGATGTATTAAGGATCCAACACTCCGCACATTTGTACTTTTTTTATAATCATTGAAGTATTGACTAATTTTTTCTCAAACTTCGGGATGTTTTGGTCCATTAAAAAATTAAAATTCTCTCTAGGTTATCTTTCAATTCTCATTCTCTACTTATTAACAAAATAATAAAAATATTAATATACGTAAGGGTGGGCAGTGAGCCCCCGCATGCCACTAAGGGCAGGCAACCCTATTCCGCCCATGGGGGTGGGGGCCTCGTCCCGCATTTAGCCCTCGTAAAGAGGGCAGGGGTGGGGAGGGCCTAACCCCGCCCCACATTTTCCCTGCCTTGCCCCCGCGTATACATTAATGTGTATAAATTTTATATTTTACAAATTGTGTTCATACAAATATATATTTCAATTTGTTAGATTTGTTCACAAAATATGTATTAGCTAATTTAAAACGTACATACGTTTAAAACTATTACACTATAACTTACACAACATATACATTAACATATAGTTTAAAAATTATTACACTACAACTTACACAAAAAATATACTAACAAATTCTAATCATATTTATAAAATTTAAATTTACAATTTGGGTTTAAAAATATATTTTTAATCACTTTTAAATCTAAAATAATTTTTAAAGTTAGTGGAATATAATATACTTTTAAGGAAACATGAGACGACACTGATTGGAAATTCATCCTGCACCTCGCCCACTGAGGTAGGGTACCCCTTGAGATGCGGGGGTAGGGACGAAAACCCTACCCCCCACTGAGGTAGGGTACCCCTTGAGATGCGAGTGGAGGCAAGGTGGGAGCACCCCGAAGGCATAGGTTTGAGTTTATAATATTTTCTTAAAAGAGATTGAAAATTAAACTCATTTTTCAAATATAGCTTCAAATAAGCTTGAATTGGTTCAACTTCGATTAAGGCACGATTTGGATTGTGAGATGAGATGAGTTTAGTTTATTTTTTAATATTATTATTATTTTAAAATTTGAAAAAGTTGAATTAGGATCTGAAAATTGTGTATTAGAATTTAAAAAACTGTATTAAGATTTGTATTTTGTATAAGAATTTGAATAAATGTAATAATGAGTCTGAGATAAGTTGAGACGAGCTTGTCTCGTCTATGAATCCAAACCGGCCCTAAATCAGTTTTGAGACCAATTAAAAATTGTGTAAAATAGTTTATTTTAATGATTCAAATTACTTATCTCATTAATCATTATAATTTTTTCAAATTCTTACACAAAATAAAATAATCAATTCTGTTTCTTAAAATTAAAAATAAATATTAAAAAAATATTTATTTCAATTTTTAACTTTAATCTCAACTCATTTCATTTAATCTTATCTCATCTACTAAAAAAGGGATAGTTGACACTTATATATAGGTTATTGTCACATTTTACCTACTTATGAAAGCATAATTTAATTTCATATAAAAGCAAAATATCAATATCTTCAAAAGAGAAAAAAGAAGCAAAATATCAATTATTTACATACTTCGAACTTGTTTGAGATTACATTTCGAGATTTAAAAAATACTTTTAAGTAATTAAAAATATTTTTAAAGAAAACATGACGTGTTTAGTAAATTTATAAAAAATGCTTTATACGATTAGAAAAGCTCAAATCTGCGTTTCAACAAAAGCTATATTTTAGTATTTTTTATCAGAAGCATTTTTGTGGTTCCTATTTTAACACACTATTAAATAGATGAAATAATCCTTGTTATTTAATAAGTTAACAATTTCAACCCATAATCCTCGCAGCAGAATCGTTATTTATTTTAACTTGCAATTGATAATTTTTTATTTATTTATATGTATTTCGTTAATAAGTATGTCAGATATGTATGGGATATGTCAATTCACGTGTTGATTAGTCAATTCACTTAATTATTTGAATTTAATTAATTGAGATATCAGATTCACTTTTCCTCAACGAATTGATTGTATGAGGATTGATTGCAGGATCGAGTTTGACCATTTAGAGCTTGTTTGGATTCAGAGATGATATGATATGAGTTATAAATAATAGAGTTGAAATTAGTTAAAATGAGTTGTAAATAGTAAAATTGAGTTTGGAAAATAAACCACCCCTTAATATAAATAAAGTTTTAATTTCGTTCATCGACATGTTACTGCTGGTAATGAAGAATAGATATGGCTTTATTCCTTGTTTATATTCATAAATGAAATTAGATAAAATAAGATGATTTTAAATAAAAAATAAAAATAAAATAAAATAATATTTTTTTAATATTGATCTTATTTTAAAATTTAAAATAATTGAATTATTTATATTATTTTGTGTAGATATTTAAAAAAATTATAATAATTAAATAAATAAATTGAGGCTATTTTTGTCATGTTTAGTGTTTAACTTTTACCATGTGTGCAAATATATTAGTAGTCATTATTTCGTAATTTGCTTCAATGTTATTAAAATATAATAATTAGATAAATGACAGATACAGTCATGAAGTTGCAAATAGTATGCAGTTGTTTTGAAATATATATATATATATATGGTACTCATGTGAAAAAAATTGACTTTTTTTAAAGTAATTGTACGTCATTTACAATTCTATAACTGTATATAGTATTATCAATTATGTTCTTTTATGTTATTTATTTATTAAAAAACACTTTTTTAATTTATTTTCAAACAAGTATAATATGTTAAAAAATATTTTAGACATATAGATGTAAAATTGTAATAACTTTTTAATGGCAGAAATTTTTATATTAAATTTTAAATTTTAAATTAAAAATAATATTTTCTACGAAAATTTCAAACGGGCTCTCCATAGCATTACGGTGATGAGACAGGATCTTAAATATCTAATGCTAGTTGCGGTAACGCTACGTCGCTAAGGCCTTATTTCACATTCCTGAAGTCAACTCTCGCGGAGCTGAACGGGCAAAGATGAAGGGTTCAAAGAATCGAGGGGGATTGATGAGTGAGAAAAAATAAGAAGTTCAAGAATCCCCCACTGGAAACCTACTTTCAGCTGTCAATAGAGACCAATCTACTCGAGAGATTGTCTCCGAGTATTTCTTGGGACCGACGACACAAAGTTCTCTAAACACAAAGTTCTCTGGCACTTGATGGAGAACCAAACCCAGAAAAAACCCAGAATTTTGTGCCTTCACGGGTTCAGAAATAGCGGTGAAATCCTCAAGAAAATGGTGGGAAGATTGCCTGGAACAGTGCTCGAAAAGCTGGACCTTGTCTTCCTCGACGCACCTTTTCCTGCTGGAGGAAAGTCCGGAGCAGAAAAAGGCAGTTTTGACCCTCCTTACTACGAGTGGTTTCAATCCAACAAGGTTTTACATCTTTTTCCAAAAAAAATAGTGTTTCATCTTTCTTCATTTTGGACACGTTCGTACGTTTCATTGACTTGCAATGGTTGTTTTATCATAGGATTATACAGAGTATACGAATTTTGAAGAGTGTCTTGCATACGTAGAAGATTACATGATCAAGAATGGTCCTTTTGATGGACTACTGGGCTTCTCCTTGGTGCGGTTCTGAAAAACACTTAAAACTTTTAACTACGATATTGTTGCTGAAACAAGAAAAAATGTTTTTCACCACCTATGTCCTTTAATTCTTTCCAAATTGATTAATGAATTTCAGGGGGCGATGTTAGCTGCTGTAATGCCTGGAATGCAAGCCGAGGTATAATTAACTTGGATTGGTATCTTCAATTTAATGTCTCTCAGGCATCCTTCATGTAGCATTTCTTAGGTGCAAAGTGAAACCATCCTGTGTTAATTTGCAGGGGGTGGCTCTTACAAAGGTACCAAAGGTAAAGTTTTTGATAATAATATCTGGGGCTAAGTTTGGAGGATCCAACTCCAAGTTTGCGGCACCTAAGCTGGCTGCTAACGCTTTTTCATCCCCCATTAACTGCCCATCTCTCCACTTCATAGGTAAGTTGAAGATTGAATGTGTCCTCTATGTATCTGTTTTATTCTTCTTAGGTACAATTTTGCTGCAAGTCAAGCAAGTTATTGAGTCCTACTTTGAGTACTGCTGTAATTAGAAAAGAGAAGCGGCTATATACACAAGGGGCAATGCTACATACAGTCTAAAAAATTGAACTCCTTTGTAATCTAAGCAAGGGCAAAACTAAAAAATCTAGTTTTGAGGGTCAATTTACAAAACAAAATTTAGGGAGAGACAAATATTAATTTTTTATATAATCTATTTCATAAAAATACCTTTCAAAATTTGATTTTGATCAAGTTTTAAAATTTTAGGGGGCAAGTCAAATGGTAGTTTTCCCCTGAGTCCAAGTAATAAATAAATAGAAAATTTTTTATTTTAGCATAAAATTAATTAAAATAACTTTATTTATAAATAAAAAACGTTAAAAATCTGAAAAGTTTATTTTATTTAGTCATAAAATTGAAGCGTTTTTATGTAGACTGTAATACAGTCTATATTTGATGGACTGTAAAAAGAATTATTCTATATACAAAGAGAGTACATTAAAATAAACTTAATGTTTTTATATAATCTTTTAGATTTATTTTTAATAAAAATAATTTTACAATATGTAATATTATATCAAATCACATCAATTTATAAATTTACTTTTACGTGTTTTCTTTGTGGCTAAAATATTTCTCAGTTGAAGAAGGTTCTCGATGCAGATTATCTTCCTGCATTTCTTCTAGTTGACATCACTAGTCACTCAGTATTGAATCCATGATTCGATCCCCATTTTATGTGGATTCAGATAATTCCACCAGCAGACATCACTTTTTATTTGCTTAATGACCATGTCTAGTGCTGTAGGTGAGACTGATATCGTGAAGCCAGATGGGATTGCTCTGCTGGATTCATTCGTGGACCCTGTTGTCATCAATCATTCCGAAGGACACACCGTTCCTAGACTTGGTTAGTACCAAAATTTGGTTTTTGCCACATGAATATGTTCTATATTTTCTAGTCTATCCTAAAAAAACCGAATCCGACTCACCGAAAGACTTAACACAAGACCACAAAGCGAGAGAAGACCGTGAATTTGGAGAGAGTTTGACATATTGCAGATGTATCCTGGATTGATTATAAGAAGTTCAGTCTTTTCGGTAGATTTAATACATGGCTAGGACCTTCCTTGGGGCGTTGCATTTTCATTTTACCAAAATATGGAGTACTTGGGGATAGGATAGGACTAATAATTAACTTTTCAATTCCCTCTCTTTCTATTCAGATGGTAAACCGCTGGAAACAATGCTCAGTTTCATTGAGAAGATTCGGATGATCCCACGAGACGAAGAATAGATCTGGTTTAGGATTTGAAGTCTGCTTTATTGCCTCATATTCTCACATATTCGTTGTTTTTTTCTTATAATCATGTAATGACAAGTGTCGTTAATGGACGATCAATAATCTTATATTTTATGATGATATTAATCGCTGGTTAACTTTATTGGATGTCTTAAAAGATGGTTAGAAAAATAAAATATAATATAAAAGAAAATGGAGAAGAGAGAAACAGGGTAAAAGGGTAAGAGATTTTTAAAAACTATATATATACTTTCTGGATTAGTACTAAATACAAGTATACATTCTTATTTATGTATAAATTATATTAAGATAAGAAAGATAAATATTTTAAATATTATAAGAATTAAATCAAAATCAAGTTAAATCAAATCAAAATAATTGAAAAAATATGAAAATCAAATGAAGATAATATTGATTTGATGTTATCTTTAATACTTCTTCTCAAATTCAAGGTGGAGAATTTCAAAAACTTGAGTTTAAAATTTAAAAGTAGTAGTCTTCATAATCATTAAGTGATCGTTGATCGCCAATAAAATGATGTTGTTTGTGATAAAGTGGTATAATTGGGACATCACATTTAGAGTTGTGGCCAACAATAAGCTATATATGACCTTAGTCAACTATTGAATCAAAATCAAAAGACCAAAATGAAATCTGGGGCATCAAATAAAATATTCTTGAATTATTACTTTGTTGAAAGCAAGTCTCCAAGTTAGTTTAGAGATCATATGAAATGTTACGGTATAGCGAACTGCTTGAAAAAGAGGATTTAATGAAAGCAAGAAGCCAAGAGATATTTATTGCCATGAAGAAGGGATTCAACTAAATAAGATTTTGGGTGATTAGCAGAGTGAAGAGAAATATGAAAATTAAATCAAGATAATATTAATTTAATATTATAAAGATAAATCAGTGATGGATTTGGAAGTGCCATTAATAAAGTAGAGTTTATTCTTAGTATTAATGACTCAATGAAGTGCACGTTATTATTTGTGAAAATGATTTGCAGTGAGATGGCTGGAGTCAAGAACAATGCTGAGAGAATCAGATAGCTATAAGAGATATGGAGAGGAAAATTTGGAAGAATAAGCCATGAGAGACAACAAAGATATGTCAGGAACGAGTTTTAGCTGATACCATATTAGAAAATAAAATAATATAAAAGATGGAGAAGATAGAAAGATGGTAAAAGGGTAAGAGACTTTTAAATATTACATATTTACTTTATTGATTGGTATTGAATATAAGGCATACATTCATATTTGTAGAAAAATTACATTAAGATAATAAAAAAAAAATATCTTAAATATTATAAAAATCAAATCAAAATCAAATCAAATAAAAGTAATTTTAGAAATATAAAAATCGAATCAAAATAATATTAATTTGATATTATCTTCAACAAATATAATGTTCAAGATTAAAGCTTGAGAGATAAAACTTCATATGAATAATTAGCTCTCAAACATTGTATGTAATCTATTGTTCCACAAATTTGATACAACTATTTTACGATGTCTCTTAAGGTCTTGTTTAGATACATAAATGATTTCATCTTATTTTATTATTATAATTTTATCAAATTTTTATGAGAACTGTGTACTACAGCCCAAATTTTTTGAAATTTTATATAAAAGAGACCGAAAAGTAAAACTCATTTTCCAAATATAGTTTCAAATCAGCACGAATTGGTCCAAATGGATTTAAAATAGGATAAGTCCGGTTAAATCGGTTTTGAGACCGATTAAAAACTGTATTAAAATTGCTTTCATTTTTTAACTGGATCAAATTGAGTTGACTTGAATAGAAAAAAGGGTACAGTTGACACTATAGAGAGGTTAACGTCACATATTACCTACTTAAGGAAGCATAATTTAATTTCCAATAGAAGTTATAGATTTAAAATGTAAAATTAAAATATCAATTATTTACAGACTCCTTAGCATTACAGTAATGATACAGTATCTCAAGTATGTAGTGCTAGATGCTGTAACGCTAGGGCCTGATTTCACACACCTGAAGTCAACTCTGCGAGAACTGAAGAGGTAAAGATGAAGGATTCAAAGAATCGAGGGGGTTGGTGAATGACACATGTTTATGTCATGGTCAAAAGAAAGAAGGGAGTTGGTGAGGTAGAAAAAAACAAGAAATTCAAAGAATCCTCCACCGAGAGACCTACTTTCAGCTGTCAAAAGAGGCCAAGAGCCGCCCTCTGAAGTGTTGGGTTTCAGCACTTTTTTCCACTGTGATGACAAAACTCCCACATTTTTATTTGCGATGTGCGGTAGGAGATCTGGACCCTACTCAAATGGTTGGACAAAGCCACTGACAGATCATAGATGTCATATTTATGGGCAGAAAAGTGGATTTGATTGATCTAGATCGATCGGCCTAAGAGGCTTTAAAGTTTAAAGTCCATGGTAGGTGTGGATGAATGGTAAAGAAAGTCTTCGGTTGGTTCCTTATCTATAACTTCTAATCTACTCGAGAGATTGTCTCTTGAGTATTTCTTGGAATCAAAGACACAAACTTCTCTAATCTCTGGCAATTGATGGAGAACCAAACCCAGAAAAAACCCAGAATTTTGTGCCTTCATGGGTTCAGAACAAGCGGTGAAATCCTCAAGAAATTGGTAGGAAGATTGCCTGAAACCGCGCTCGAAAAGCTGGACCTTGTCTTCCTCGACGCACCTTTTCCTGCTGGAGGAAAGTCCGATGTAGAGGGCATTTTTGACCCTCCTTACTACGAGTGGTGGCAATCCAACAAGGTTTTACATCTTTTTTCCAAAAAGATTAGTGTTTCATATTTCTCCATTTGGACATGTTCGTACGTTTTATTGATTTGCAATGGTTGTTTTATCATAGGATTATACAGAGTATACGAATTTTGAAGAGTGTCTTGAATACGTAGAAGATTACATGATCAAGAATGGTCCTTTTGATGGAGTACTGGGCTTCTCCATGGTGCGGTTCTGAAAAACACTAACTTTTAACTACGATATTGTTCCTGAAACAAGCAAATACGTTTTTCCTCACCTCTGTTTTTTAATTATTTCCAAATTGGTTAATGGATTTCAGGGGGCGATGTTAGCAGCTGCAATGCCTGGAATGCAAGCCGAGGTATAAGAAACTTGAATTGGTATCTTCAATTTAATGTCTCAGGCATCCTTCATGTAGCATTTCATAGGTGCAAAGCGAAACCATCTTGTGTTCATTTGCAGGGGGTTACTCTTACAAAGGTACCAAAGATAAAGTTTCTGATAATTTTATCTGGGGCTAAGCTTGGAGGATCCAAGTTTGGGGCACCTAAGCTGGCTGCTAACGCCTTTTCATCCCCTATTAACTGCCCATCTCTCCACTTCATAGGTAAGTTGAAGATTGAATGTGTCCCATATGTATCTGATTTAGTATTCTCAAGTACAATTTTGCTGCAAGTCATGCAAGTTATTAAGTCCTACTTTGGGTACTGCTGTTAATTAGAAAAGAGAAGTGCTATATACAAAAAGAGTACACAAAAATAAACTCACAATAGTTTTATATGATCCGTTATATCTACTTTATAATATAAGTAACTTTACAATCTGATGTACTGCATGAAGCTGCATCAACTTGTAGATTTACTTTTGTATATTCTCTTTGTGGCTAAAATATTTCTCACTAGAAAAGGGTTCTCAATTCAGATTGTCTTCCTGGATTCTTCTAGTTGACGTCAGTATTCACTCGCAGTATTGAATCCATTATATGATCACAATTTTGTGGATTCAGATAATTCCACCAGCAGACATCACTCTTCTTTGGTTAATTACCATGTCTTGTGCTGTAGGTGAGACAGATTTCCTGAAGCCAGATGGGATTGCTCTGTTGGATTCATTCGTGGACCCTGTTGTCATCAATCACTCCAAAGGGCACACCGTTCCTAGACTTGGTTAGTACCAAATTTTGGTTTTTGCCACATACATATTTTCTATATTTTCTAGTCCATATCCTAACAAAACCGAACCTGACTCACTGAAAGGCTTTACACAAGACCGTGAATTTGAAGAAAGTGTTTTGACATATTACAGATATATCCTGGATCATAGGAAGTTCAGTATTTTCTGTAGATTTATACATAGCTAGGACCTTGCTTGGGCGTTTGCATTTTCATTTTACCAAAATATGGGAGTACTTGGGGATAGGACTAATAATTAAAAGTAAGATCTATTAACTTTTCAATTCCCTCTCTTTCTGTGCAGATGGTAAACCGCTAGAAACAATGCTCAGCTTCATTGAGAAGATTCAGATGATCCCATGAGACGAATAATAGATCTGGTTTAGGATTTGAAGGCTTCTTTATTGCCTCATATTCTCACTGAACCATATTCATTGTCTTTTTTCTTATAATCATGTAATGAAGAGTGCCGCTAATGGACGGTCAATAATCTTATAATTTATGATGATATAATCACTGGTTAACTTTATTAGATGTCTTAAAAGATGATGTTCGAGGTTAAAGCTCAAGAGATAAAACTTCAGAAGAATAAGTAGCTCTCAAACATGGTATGTGGTCGATTGTTCCACGAACTTTGATACAACTATTTTACGAGGCCTATTAAAAAAGATTGTGCATGTATCATTATTTTATGACCTAATCAAAGTATTATAATGTCACAATGAAGTGGTTGTTAAGTCTCTTTATTATAGAGATACCCATTAAGATATTGCTCTCATTGCAGTACTTGAACAAGGGACTCAATATGAAATTGAAGTATGGTTGTTTGGCAGGAACCAGAGTTTCTTTCCATGACAAAAGTTGGCAATTGGACAAGATTCTTTTTCCTTTTAAATTATACAATTTTATCTCACTTTTATCATATTAGGTTAGCGTGATATTGTCTATTAAATTGATATATAATTTTTAGATTAATAAATTTAATGAGGGATAAATAATATTATATCAATCATGATTATTTTTCTTTGGATTGTAGCTCGCTATACTTGTACCCCACCTGCAATGATTTATAACAAAAGAAATGATATTTGTAATTACTGTATTTTTTTAAATAAATATAATACTGATATAAAAAGGTTAATTTTTTAAATATAAATTTACCCTTTTGTGCATAATCTTGCGGTAACCGCTGGCGGCCTGCTAGCGCCTAGAATACTCTTCATTGAATCATGGGATTTGAAATATATGAAGGACATTGTTTATATTTTTTATTATTACCAAAATATCCAAATTTAACTTATAATAAATTATTTAATCTAATGATGAAGTTCTTAATTTTTGTAATTCGATTTCAATTTCCTTTTTAGAATATTTTTTTTAATGCCAAATATCCAAGTCTAATTGATAAGTTGTAATAAAGAAATTTTTTGGAGATCGGTCCAATCGATGTGTTCAAAAATAGCCTCCAATTTCAGTCAATTATAGACTAACACGTAAAACAGTTGCACCGAACATTTTGAAGAACCGGCTACACGCAATCTCATCTTGAATCAAGTGACTAGCCCTCCATTGAAGACCATGTTTTCGCACCACCTTGTTTTCACACAAAAATCAGCCTCTTTTTTAGCACAAACCGTCGTAGCCATGCTTCCCTCACAGCCTCTTCCATCGCAGCCAAGCTTTCTGTCCAACGTCCACGCAATCCACCCTCATTCAGTCTCACCCCCACTCCTTCCTAGACTTTAACCTCAGGTTCATCACACATTGCCACTGGTCCATTGCTGAGCATCCCAGCCTTCCATTCATGGCTAATTCCAATGCTTTCAATGTCCTTCAGGTACTTTTCATCTTTGACATGGTAGATGTTTGACAGAATATTTCAATGGATTTTTTGTACTGAGTTTTGGTGTAATTGGTGTTTCATCATGCTCTTTTTATAATATAATTGTTTGTTATTAATCAGATATATTTGATTGGTATTATCCCTTTTATTGATTAAAGTATGGGTTGGTATGGGGGAATGAGTTTGAAGATAATATATGCAGAGTGATAAAAAGGGAAAATTGATTATTCAAATATGGAGTTCCTACAATTTAAAATTGATTGATCAGTCTAGTCTTCCCAACTTAAAACAACTTGACTTGTTACAATTTCCTGCAAAGCTTATAAGTATGGAGTTCAAATTACTCCATTCAAATTAGTGTAACATGTCTACAATTTAAATCAATACAAATATAACAAAAAACTAAACCACCTAATATTTATATTTCATTAGTACGATTAAAGTAAAAAAAGGAAAGAAAGTGGGACATGATCTATCCGAATTTGAGTTTAAGTGTATGTGTGTGTAGAGAGAGAGACACACACACACAGCATACACATGAAGTTCATTGTTGTTAATCACACTTGTCCCATAACTCTAAATCAATTGAAAGAGAGAATAAAAAATGTCTATTATATAATAATAATATTATTCAGTTTCAACTTTGGTCCTCAAATTTAATAAGAGGTTTGAGAATCTTTGTCTTGAAAGTAAAGCAAGTGGCCTTGATTAAAAATAATGTATAACTATTCAAAAAAAAATTTTATGTTATGAATTGGAAGAGTTGTTTGTTGAAAGCTCTGATTTCCTTTTACCATGGTTGCATCATCAATTTGTACATTATATAGTTAATGGAGCACAAATTGCATGTTACATAGAATTATAGGTCCACAGAAGGATAAGTGAATTCACAATGCTAATGACCAACTCAACTTTCATTTTGGGATTGGCTAGGTTAGATGTTGTTTTCCTCCCTTTGTTCCTTAGTTGGTATCCTTGGATAAAAAAGGTCTTTCTAGAATGGAAGGCCATTTTGGGAGAGTGATGTTTTTTTATTTTTTTGGGTGAGTTGATGTTTGAAGTGCCAAGAGTTGAGAAGTTGGGTTGTTATGATCCAGCTGCATTTCAGCAGCTTGGTTTATTGACAATATGGGTGCATATTTTGAAATAATTGAAGTCATTGCAAAGGTTGAGTAAAGTTAAATGTGGATGACAGTTCTTTTAGGAATTCAGGTCTCCATGTGGAGGTGTAGGCATTATCCAAAATTCTTATGGGTGTTCCCTAGCTGGATTCTCTTCTTGTTACAGGTGGGAACAAATTGTAAGACTGAAATTAAAACTATACCTTGTGTTTTGACTATTACAAACTTGATCTGTGTTGATTTAAAATCGAATTCTTTCTTAGTTGGCAGTGGTGAGGTTGCAAAATGCAGAGTAAAGGAAGAGTTTGCTTTGATCTTACTTGATGTTTGGTATACTATTATGGACTTTATGAGTGGCTTTTGTCTAAGTTACATATGGGTGGAAGTTAATTGCACTGCAAAAGATGGAATCGGGTGGATTTCATATGTTTATTTTGTTAAAGATAACATTCTTAAGGAGGTTAATGGCTTCTTAAGATCCTGCAATCACACTTTCACTATCATAAACACCCACCAATGACCTTTCTTTGTTGAGAATGCCCCCAAAAGCTCATTCATAGTTCACCAAAAACACTAAGATTTATAGTGACAATAATAGTAATATGCATTCTACCACCCATTCATTTATATGCTTAATTTACTGTGATTTGAATTTCTGCAGTCTCTTCTGCAACAGTCATGACATGGTGAGTTGTGCTTGTCCTATATTCAATCAAATTGGGGGTGGGGGTGTTGGGGGTATTGTTTATTTATTTATTTATTTATATGGACAACATTATATATCACTCAATAATGTCATATAAATTACCAGTTAACATGTCTTTTTTCTCATGACAGGTATCGGTTTATAATCTTAATAGTGATGAAAAATGGGCTGAAAGTGACATTCAATGTGACGTGAATGTCAATGATGAGATTAATGTCGGTGATGGGGTTCCTGTCAACGATGGGGTCAATGTCGAAGTGGGAATAAATGTGATTTCTTTGTCGAGTAGCGGTCCGCTAAAGCCATTTATTAGTTTGGAATTTGAGGAGGTCGAAGATGCCCAAACAATTTACAAGGTATATTTAAGACAAAAATGATTTACAATCCAGATGAATCATACCTGAAAGTCGAAAGAAGATAAAACTTTTTGTGCTATAGACTATGTTTGCACAAGAGAAGGCCGCCAACGGGTAAGAATGATGTCGAAGATCAAGTAATGCTAAAATCTGCTGAGACAAAGATCAGATGTAAAGCAATTATGAGAATAAAGAAATAAGATTAAAAGTGAATAGTCAACAGATTTGTAGTTTGACATAACCATATATTATTCAGTCCGAAAAATACTAGCCTCCTCCATGGATATAGTGGAGTTATTAAAGCTACAAAAAATTGATTATGACTTTGAATGTGTCTGGTGTACCGATAAAGAAAATAATGTCGGGTATTGAATAAAGATGTAGGTGATGCCTTTAATGTCGATTGTATTGATAAGGATGTAAGAAATTTTTTGGGAAGCGAACGGAAAAAGATATTTGAAGAAGAGGGGGATGCATAAAGATTATATAATTACTTTCAAGAGCGACAACGCAATGAGCCCAAGTTTGTGTTTTCCATGCAAGTAGCCAATGATAGATCTTGTGACGCCCCAAATTTACGTCTAGAATTTAACGTAAATTAATGTGTTAGGATAAGTAATATTAAGCTACTCACCATTGTACTTATCAAGAACTTAACACATGCATCTTGGCTCACTAGCATATACCATATAATTTGCAGCGGATTAGGTTTTGAATATAAAAATTTCTAAAAATCAAATGTGACAAAAATTATCTTTCAACTTCCACATCATTCATTCATTCACATAATATTGTACTGTTATATAAACATGCCCAAACAGTTATTAGGATTAACAAAATACTATTACATATCAAAAGACCATTCTTATGGTCACTTGGGTTCCTTCTTAATTTCGAAAAATTTCCTCCCATAACGAAACATATCCAAGTTAAGACAACGGTCTTGCTGGAGATATTGTCCCTGTGGTGTCGAATAAACCCCACATATGGACAGGGAACCATCCAATCCCAAAGTCAAACAGCATCATGTATGCTGCTCCTGCTCAACAAAAGCGGAAGCACTGTGGTACCAAAACTCCACCGGTTGATCATATATAGAAAGTCCCAAAGACGCAAAAGTGAAATCTACATAGGGATTAAAAATAGAGAGAGTTTCCTGCAGCATTGGGGTTTTCCCCTTGTCGGTCATCACATCCTGTGTATAGTTTATATGTACAAGAAAGAAATATAAAACTACAAAAGAGTGATATTTCCTTAGAAATTTCAGTAAGTACACAATTAGTTTAAAAGAGCATAGACAAGGCAATCACTAACATTTAAAAAAAAACTAATCGAAAACACAATTTAAAATATGTTTCATGTGACTTATGTGTAACTTACCATTAACTTACACAAGTATACATTCTTATGATTACTTATATTCTTTTTTTCTTAACAAAATTACACTCTTAAAAACTTATTTATTCCTTATTTTCGATGGGCGTTACGTATCACCATCCCCATCGCATATAACTCATCAGTCACCCGAGTGTTACGTGTTGTTGTCCCCGTTATGATGAGTCTCATGTCAGTCTTCCAGGCGTTACGTATCGCTGTCCCCGTCTTGACACGGAACATATTTAGCATAGAGGGCGTTACGTATTGCCGTCCTCGCTAATCATGTCACTCTCACAGGAGTTACGTATCGCCGTCCCCATGATAGTAAATAATACTCTTATCATACGACAGACGTTACGTATCGCCATCTCTGTCGGCACATCTGTCATCCTAGCGTTATGTCTCGTCGTCCCCGACACGACGTGTCTAACTTATTCATAGTTCTTATTCATAGTTGTTCTTTTCTTATTCTTATGAATGTTTCTCAATTACATGACGTGCCACTTATTCCTAAATCTCACCACATACAAGAACATGCATGTACTCTTAACTTTATCACATAATTACATATGTATGTATCATAAATCCTGCAACGTATTTTTTTTCCTCAAGTTATATACTTAGATAACACATATAATTCTTTCTTATTGAAATGTTAACTTTTATCCAAGTAAAAACTTCGAATTTCAGCAAAACAGGGTATCTCACTCGAGCGAGAATCAAGCGAAATCTCGGGTTGGAACTCGCTCGAGCAGAATATCGAGCGAGTGTCAAACAAATTGGGTATCTCGCTCGAGCAAGGTATCGAGCGATATTCAAGCGGGGTCTCGGACTAGAACTCGCTCAAACAGGATATCGAGTGAGTATCGAGCGAAATCTCAGGTTGCACTTCGCTCGAGCCAAACATCTAGCGAGAGTCAAGTGACGGTTTATAGTTGTTCTTCGCTTGATCCATCGGTTGAGCGAGGGTCGAGCGAAGTCGCAGAGCATGGAGTTTTTCAATCCAAAACTTACAATCTTTTCACATAAACCTAATTTTTACTCATTATAACATAATTTTAAGTTCTTCTAACTTCATTTAACACATTTCCATAACCAAAACCAATTCAAACAATACTTAGATTCCTTATATCACTTACACAAGATTTTAAGGGTTCAATACTAACATGTATAGTTCAACCACTTAAATAAATCATATCCATTCTAAAGTTAAGCTATAATGTGGACTTACCAATTCTCTAAATCTTGTTGGAGATAATCAAACCAACCTTTAAGAGTTTTCTCCCCAACAATACTCAATTAGCTCACGTAGGGGATGTGTAGAGGTTTAGGGGATTGAGAAGGGTTTTTCTTTGGTATTCTTCAAAGGGGACGTGTCCTATGCTTCCAAAGAGAGTTAGAAGACTCTCAAATGTTTATTTATAGGGGTGGTGATCGACCCACATGAAGGAAAGAAGAGGGAAATCTGCTAAGGGTAACCGGCTACTGGTTTGCATGGGAGATGAGGTGTCATCCTATACAAATCTCATGATTTCACTTAAACCTCCAAGATCTTAGGTTTTACAGATAGAATGATCATCCAATGGCTAATATTTAAGATATTTTTGCAGCCCATTTGATCAATGGTTGAGGTGGAAACTTATAGGATAAGGGATTGGGTGGCATCTTACCTAACCATACATGAACCCTCATTTCCAGCTTTCTTCTGGTATGCCACGTCCCTTAACCTTCTCCTAACCCATTTGGTTATTTTTTAACCTTCTTAAGACTCTACTTGATAAGTTCTAGAAGGCCCCTTCTTGGTTTAGTTAGGATTGAGTCCCATTTTGATCCACTCAGTTACCTATCAGCAGAATATGGCTTCCTTTGTGTTTCCATTACAACTAAACTAACTAAACTTCTAAATCAACTTCCCACCACTTGCCAACTATTCCTACACATGTCAAAATACCTAGAAACCTAAAAACCAATTACATAATTCGTCACATGCCCCAATTTAGTCCATTTCATCTGACTCGAGTTCCACTTAAATTCAATCTAGAACAGTCTACTTATTCCCACAGATAAGTCGTCTATCCGGTCCAAATCTTCAAAAACCTAAAACATGAAAGTTTTATATCTGTCTCTTAGGATTCTATACGAATTATAATCATCTCATTTGGACATCACATGAAGAATTTATGATCATTATAATAAAACTCGATAGACTAATCCGAGAATGCATATTCCGGGTACCAAATGTTTGATCTTTGGTTCTTTCATTTCCTCTTACGTTACACTTTAATTTTTGAGAATTCAACTCCTTCTAAGTTCAACTTGAATTTCTCTAGTTAATACCTTGTTTTAAATCTCAAAAATTCCTTCATAATATTTTCTATAATACATTATTTCACTTATTCTAAACTCAATATTCTCATTTAAGTCTCCAGCTCTATTTTCCTAGAAAATATATCCAATATATATTCCTTTTAAAAATAAATTCAAATAAAATTTCATTTTAGGAATTTCGGGCTATTACATTCTCTCCCCATTAAAAATGATTTTGTCACCGAAATCGCTAAAACATGAATTAAGGGTTCAATTAATTAATACCTCGGTTGTTTGCAGCAGTAGACTCTTCTGAAGAGGTAGAAATTTTTTCCTCATTTGACAATGAATCTTGAGAATGGTAAAAGATCATATCGACATCCTAATCATAATACATATTCACGCTAATCTCCTGTAATTTACGCAGTATTTTCTATTCTGTTTCTTCTATGACTGGTCTCTCCTCATATCGACGTTTTCAATCTTTAGACCTATCAGATGACTCCAATATGATGGATTTTCCTTTATCTTCTCTTTTCAAAAAATTTCTTTCTGCTTGCAACCATTTTTTAGCAGGTTGTCTCTCCTCACCTGGTAGTGCTTATCTACATACAGGGTTACCCTTTTAATCTATATGTCCATGATATATGTTCTATGTTTCTCACTCTTATTTAACCAACTTAATCTATTTGCTTTTCATTGTTTCAGCTTTTTCCTATGAACTCTTTCTCTATCCTTTCAGATATTTTCTTTAACTGATCTACAAGAGTGACCGACGTTTATGCATTTCTTTTTGGAGCCATAATCTTGAGTAAGATCAATCATAAAAAACTACAGATATAAAAAGAGCACAATTATCATACAATATAACATTATGTACATACATCTGAGTTCAAACGTGAAACACAGATTAATACAACTAAGTTTCAAACAAATGAGGATAACTAGCTCTCATCACATCCTTACGTTCTCAGGTAGCTTTCTGAAAAACAGGATTGTTCCAAAGTACTTTCATTAATAATATTGTGCGATTTCGAAGGGTCTATTCTTTCTGATCTTCAATCCTTATTGGCCATTCTTCATAAGTTAAGTTGGGATGTAAATTAACAGGACCTGGATCCATCACCACCACTGATTCATTACTTAAACTCTTCTTCAGGGAAGATACATGAAAAACGTTATGGACTCCTTGCAAATTATCAGGTAATGCTAGGAAGTTAGCCATCGGACCTACTTTTTCCAAAATTTCATAAGGTCCAATATAACGACGACTTAACTTTCATTTATTCTCGAATTGCATAACTCCCTTCATAGGCGAAATCTTCAAATACACCTAGTCTCCCCCCATAAAATCTAAGGCTCTTCTGCGATTATCTGTATAATTCTTTTGCCTACTTTGCACCGTTTTTATCTGATTTCTAATCTTTATAATCTGCTCCTTAATTTCTTGTAAATACTCAGGTTCTAAAATGCTATTTTCACCAACTTCATCCTAATATATGGGAGACCTGCATTTCCTTCCATAAACTGCTTCATAAGGCGCCATTTGTATAATAGCTTGAAAACTGTTATTGTAAGTAAATTCGATTAATGGTAGCACACTCTCCTAGTCTTTGCCAAAATCTAGTACAAAAGCTCGCAACATATCTTCTAAAGTCTGAATAGTTCTTTCTATCTGCCCGTCTGTTTGCGGATGATATGCATTGCTAAAATTTAAATTGGTACCCATCTTTCTGTAAACTTTGCCAAAATCGAGATGTAAATCTAGGATATCTATCTGATACTATGGTCTTGGGCACTCCATGCAGACGAACTACTTCTTTTACATAGATTTTTTCCAATCTTTCCATAGAATCTATATTTAAAATAGGAAAAAAGTGGGCACTCTTTGTCAACTGATCAACTATTACCCAAATCGAATTTTTTCCCGCCAATGTTCTTGGTAATCCTACCACAAAATCCATAGATATATCCTCTAATTTCCATTCAGGAATTGATAAGGGTTGTAACTTACCGGCTGATCTTTGGTGTTCAGCTTTCACTAACTGACACACTGGGCATTTAGCTACAAAGGTTGCAATATCTTTCTTCATTCATTCTCACCAAAACTTTTCTTTTTAAATCCTTATACATCTTAGTACTTCCAGGATGAGTAGTATATGGTGTACTAGAAGCTTCTTTCATTAATTTTTCTTTTAAATCTGGATTATTAGAAACTATTTTTTTTCCCCAAAGTATAGCATCCCATCACCTGAAATCATGAAGTGTGAAGACCCTTTTTCTTTTCAGTATTTGCTGTTTCATCTTCTCCAGCTTAGTATCCTTTCGTTGTCCTTCCTTGATCTCCTCATCTGTTAAAGGAACAATTTCTTGAATCACCATTAACTTGAGTTTTTGTGATAACTTGTCTACAAGAATTTCTCACATTGCTGCTAGCACTGATAATTCTTCAATTTGAGTTTTCCTGCTTAAGGCATCAGCTACCACATTAGTCTTTCCAAGATAATATTTTATTTTACATTGAAAGTCACTTATAGTCTTTATCCATCTTCTTTGCCTCATATTCAGAGTTTTCTGACTAAAAAGATACTTAAGACTTTTATGATCCATAAATATCTCACATTTCTTTCTATATAAGTAGTGACTCTAGATCTTTAATGTAAATACCACAGCTGCCAACTCCAAATCATGAGTGAGATAATTCTATTCATGATCTTTAAGCTGTCGGGATGCGTACGTAACTACTCTTCCTTCTTGTATTAATACACACCCCAGTCCATTTTTTAGGCATCACTATATATCACATAGAGTTTGTGAGGTTCTGGTAAAGCTAAAATTGGTGTCGTAGTCAATCTTCTTTTTAGCTCTTGGAAACTCTTCTCACATTGTTTACTCCAAACATATTTAACATTCTTCCTGGTCAGTGCTGTCAGAGGCGCAGAAAGTTTGGAAAATCCTTCCATAAATATTCTATAATAACCAGCTAACCCAAAAAACTTCGTACTTCATGTACAATGGTTGGCTGCTGCCAATTCATCACTGCTTCTATTTTTGTTGGATCCACGGAAACTCCTTCACTCGAGATCACGTGACCCAAAATTTTAACTTCTCGTAACCAAAACTCACACTTACTAAGTTTGGCATACAATTGATGTTTCTGCAAGACCTCCATTACAGTTCTCGGATTCTCTTTATGACCTTCATCAGTCTGGGAGTAAACCAGAATATCATCAATAAAAACTACCACAAACTTATCCAAATAAGGTTTAAATATCCGGTTCATCAAATCCACGAATACCTCTGGTGCATTTGTCAGTCCGAATGGCATAACCAAAAATTCGAAATGCCCATATTGCGTTCGGAAGGCCGTCTTAGGTACATCTTGCTCTCTGATATTCAATTGATGATAACCAGACCGAAGTTATATTTTAGAGAATACAAACGCTCCTCTTAATTGATCCAACAGATCATCTATTCGTGGCAATGGATACTTATTCTTGATTGTGACTTTATTCAGATCTCGGTAATCTATACACATCCGCATTGTTCCATCTTTCTTCTTTACAAATAACAATGGTGTCCTCATGGGAACGAACTAGGTCTGATAAATCCCTTCTTCAAAAGTTCCTCAATTTGGGCTTTTAACTCTTCTAATTCTACCGATGTCATTCTATATGGTGCTTTATGAACTGGAGTCGTAGCTGGTTCCAATTCGATTGCAAACTTCGTTTCCCGATCAGGAGGTAATCCCGACAGATTATCAAAAAAGACTTGGGGAAAGTCTTCCCCAACTAGAATTCATTTGATACCCTTAACAACTTCTAAGGAATTTAACATTATTATCACGTACACATTTACCTCTTCCTCAATACTTTTCTTCATTCGCTTGACAGTTACTATAGAGGAAATTAAATCAATTATTTCCCCTTTGTAATAGAACTTCTCCTTTATTGGTAAATCGAAAACTATCTCCTTTCTACGACAGTCAAGTTTAGCATAATACTTGACTAGCCAGTCCATCCTCAAAATTAGATCAAATTCCATTAAATGGAATACTATCAAATTAGCAACTAGTTGTAGACATTCCACTTCCAAAGAAAAATTTCTTTCAATTCGGTGACATCCTACTATCTTCCCATCAGGCATGACTACTATAACTTTTTGGGCCAATGATTCCACTTCTAATTCACATCTTTGGACACAATCATATGAAATAAAAGATCTTATTGCTCCCGAATCAAACAAAACATAGACCATGCATTACTTCAACTTAAATTTACCTAGAAAAATTATCCTACTATCATTATTATTACCGATCCAAAGAATCCATTCATTAACTAAAAGAGGGAAAATTAAAAAGCTACTAGTAATAACATTAGCGTCTATTGTCTCATCAGCCTCCATGTCCACTTCTCTTAGTGTGATCGCATAAATTTTAACTTTCATGGGAGCCTTGATTTTTCCTCTTGATAGAGCTACTCCTTGCGAGACATTCTGAGGGCAATCCTTGATCAAATGTCCTGGCCGGCCGCACTTGAAGCAAGCCCTAGTATCCACTCTGCATTCTCCCTTGTGTCGACGTTCATATTTAGCACATATTGGAAACAGAACCGGTACATTTAAATTACCTGCTATTTCTTTTCCTCCATCCATGGGTCTAAAATTTCGTTTCCTCCCAATATCTTTTCCCCCAGAATAAGGAAATCTCCTTTTTTTAGCTACTTGAGTTTGCGCTATTACACTCATCTGTTCAGCTTCTGTTATCGCTGCTATATTCACCAGTTCCTGAAAATTCTCCATTCGTAGGCACGCCACCTGCATACAAATCCGTGGCTGCAATCCTTCTTGAAATTTCTGTACTCTCAACTTCTCGATGGCTACTAAGTGTGGGGAAAACCTTTCCAATTCCATATACCGAGCTGCATACTACTCCACCGTCATGCTGCCCTGTACCAACGTGGCAAATTCTAAACTTTTATGCCGCTTCACAGATTTCGGAAAGAATCGATCATCAAATTCTTTCTTGAACCGTTCCCATGAGGGTACTACATTTTCTCCTAACTCTAGCTTCAGCAGCCTCCGCTTCGTGTCCCCCCATAATCCCGCTTTTCCTTGCAACAAATGTCCTGCATACTGCACCTTCTAAATCTCAATGCAACCACTAACTTCGAAAATACGTTCCAGGTTGATAATCCATTTATCAGCCTTTAATGCTCCTTCCGTCCCTATAAAATGTGGGTATCGGTAAACTAGAAAATTTTCATACGGACATCCTTGGGTTTCTCCTCTATTCTCATCCTGCTGGCGATAACGACTCTGCTCTATTTGATTTTTTACCACTTCAGTCATCTGTCGAATGGCTTTGGCTATCGCCTAGCCTCCTTCTAATGGAGGGTTTTACGCCTCCTGTCCTTTTTCCAAAGGTGGATTTCGTGCCATATGTTCCCCTTCCATAGGTGGGTTTTGTGCCACTTGTTCCTTCATATGGGGAGGGGTAACCAGAGGAGGATTTTGAGCTGTCGTATCTACTCATTACGAAGAAGGACGACCTCTTGTCATATTATCTTTCTGAATTAAACCAAACTGCATCATGAGCTATATTTGCTTTAGAAACCTCCAAATTTCTAAAGTTCAAAATATTTATCTATAACACTCCAATTCCAATCTTGTAAAGATTCAAGCCTATTTTTGTGTCATGTGATTCATTTTTCCTAAGACAATATGGATTTTACCCAGAGACGTAATAGCTCTGATATCACTCTGTGACGCCCCCAATTTACGTATGGAATTTAACGTAAATCAAGGTGTTAGGATAAGTAACATTAAGCTACTCACTCTCGTACGTATCAAGAACTTAATACATGCATCTTGACTTACTAGCATATACTATATAATTCGCAGTAGATTAGGTCTTAAATATAAAAATTTTTAAAGATCACATATGGCAAAAATTATCTTTCAACTTCCACATCATTCATTCATTCACATAACATTGTACTATTATATAAACATGCCCAAACAGTTATCAGGGTTAACAAAATACTATTACATATCAAAAGACCATTCTTATGGTCACTTGGGTTCCTTCTTAATTTCAGGAAATTTCCTCTCATAACGAAACATATCCAAGGTAAGATAATGATCTTACTGGAGATATTGTCTCTGTGGTGTCGAATAAACCCTACATATCGACAGGAAACTATCCAATCCCAAAGTCAAACAGTATCCTGTATGTCGCTCCTCCTCAGCAAAAGCGAATGCACTGTGGTACCAAAACTCCACCGGCTGATCATATATAGAAAGTCCCGAAGACGCAAAAGTGAAACCTACATAGGGATTAAAACTAGAGAGTCTCTCAGGTTGGAGCTTTCCCTTGTCGGCCATCACATCCTGTGTATAGTTTATACGTACAAGAAATAAATATAAAACTACAAAAGAGTGAGATTTCCTTAGAAATCTCAGTAATTACACAATTAGCTTAAAAAAGCATAGACAAGGCAACCACTACCATTTAAAAAAAAACTAACCAGAAACACAATTTAAAATATGTTTCATGTGACTTATGCATAACTTACCATTAACTTACACATGTATGCATTCTTATGATCACTTATATTACTTTTTCTTAACAAAACTACACCTCTTAAAAACTTATTTATTCCTTATTCCCGATGGACGTTACGTATTGCCGTCCCCATAGCATATAACTCATCAGTCACCCGGGTGTTATGTGTTGCCATTCCCGTTATGATGAGTCTCATGTCAGTTTTTCTGGCGTTACGTATCGCCGTCCCCGTCTTGACACGGAACACACTTAGAATATTGGGCATTACGTATCGCCATCCCCGTGATAATAAATAACACTCTTATCATACGACAGACGTTACATATAGCCGTCCCTGTCGACATGTCTGTCATCTGGGCATTACGTCTTGCCGTCCCTGTCACGACGTGTCTAACTTATTCATAGTTAGTTGTTCCTTTCTCATTCTTATTAATGTTTCTCAATTACATGCCATGCCACTTATTCCTAAATCTCACCACATACAAGAACATACATGTACTCTTAACTTTATCACATAATTACATATGTATGTATCATAAATCCTGCAATGTATTTTTTTTTTCACAAGTTATATACTTAGATAACACATATAATTCTTCCTTATTGAAATCTTAACTTTTATCCAAGTAAAAGTCTCGAATTTCAGCAAAACAGGGTATCTCGCTCGAGTGAGATATTGAGCGAGAATCAAACGAAATCTCAAGATGGAACTCGCTCGAGCAGAATATCGAGCGAGTATCAAACAAACTGCAAGGTATCGAGCGAAATTCAAGCGAGGTCTTGGATTAGAACTCGCTCGAGCAAGATATCGAGCGAGTGTCAAGCGAAATCTCGGGTTGCACTTCGCTCGAGCCAAACATCTAGCGAGAGTTAAGCGATGGTTTATAGTTGTTCTTCGCTCAATCCATCGGTCGAGCGAGGGTCGAGCGAAATCATAGAGCATAGAGTTTTTCAATCCAAAACTTGCAATCTTTTCACATAAATCTAATTTTTACTCATTACAACATAATTTTAGGTTCTTCTAACTTTATTTAACACATTTCCATAACCAAAACCAATTCAAACAATACTTAGATTCCTTACATCACTTACACAAGAATTTAAGGGTTCAATACTAACATGTATAGTTCAACCACTTAAATAAACCATCTTCATGCTAAAGTTGAGCTACAATGTGGACTTACCAACTCTCTAAATCTTATTGGAGATCATCAAACCAACCTTTGAGAGCTTTTTCCCCAACAATACTCAATTAGCTCACGTAGGGGATGTGTAGAGGTTTAGGGGATTGAGAAGGGTTTTTCTTTGGTATTCTTCAAAGGGGACATGTGCTATGCTTCCAAAGAGAGTTAGAAGACTCTCAAATGTCTATATATAGGAGTGGTGGTCGACCCACATGAAGGAAAGAAGAGGGAAATCTGCTAAGGGTAACCGGCTACTGGTTTGCATGGGAGATGAGGTGTCATCCTATACAAATCTCATGATTTCACTTAAACCTCCAAGATCTTAGGCTTTATAGCTAGAATGATCATCCAATGGCTAATATTTGAGATATTTTTGCAGCCCATTTGATCAATGGTTGAGGTGGAAACTTATGGGATAAAGGATGAGGTGACATCTCACCTAACCATGCATGAACACCCTTTCCAGCCTTCTTCTGGTATGCTTCTCCCCTTAGACTTCTCCTAACCCATTTGGTTACTTGTTAACCTTCTTAAGACTCTACTTGATAAGTTTTAGAAGGCCCCTTCTTGGTTTAGTTAGGATTGAGTCCCATTTTGATCCATTCAATTGCCTATCAGCAGAGTTTGGCTTCGTTTGGGTTTCCATTACAACTAAACTAACTAAATTTTAAATCAACTTCTCACCACTTGCCAACTATTCTTACACATTTCAAAATACCTAGAAACCTAAAAACCAATTACATAATTCGTCACATGCCCCAATTTAGTCCATTTCAGTTGACTCAAGTTCCACTTAAGCTCAATCCAAAACAGTCTACTTATTCCCTAAAATAAGTCATCTATCCAGTCCAAATCTTAGAAAATATAAAATATGAAAGTTTTAGATCTGTCTCTTAGAATTCTATACGAATTAGAATCATCTTATTTGGATATCATATGAAGAATTTATGCTCATTATAATAAAACTCGACAGACTAATCCGAGAATGCATATTCCGGGTACTAAGTATTTGATTTTTGGTTCTTTCATTTCCTCTTGCATTTACACTCTAATTTTTGATAATTCAACTCCTTCTAAGTTCAACTTGAATTTCTCTAGTTGATACCTTATTCCAAATATCAAAAATTCCTCCATAATATTTTTTATAATACATGATTTCACTTATTCTAAACTCAATATTCTCATTTAAGTCTCCAACTCTATTTTCCTAGAAAATATATCAAATATATATTTCTTTTAAAAAGAAATTCAAATAAAACTTCATCTTAGAAATTTTGGACTATTACAGATCTATGGGCAATTGTTTTTGGATTGATGCACGTTCAAGAGCTGTGTTTCAATATTTTGAGAATGTTGTTACATTTGATGTCACTTACTTGACCAATGTCTAAAAGATGCCATTTATGCTATTTTTGGAGTTAATTATCATCATCAGATTGTAGTGTTTGGGTGTGCTTTGTTAGTTAATAAAATGACAGAATGATATATATGGTTGTTGAGAACATGGCAGATGACAATGCTTGGGCGTGTCCTCTTAACAATAATTACGGATGATGAAAAGGCAATGACAAATACAATTGTAGAAGTATTCTCAAATACAACACATAGGATGTATTTGTGGCACATTTTACAAAAAAATTTCGAACACTTGGCCCACGTATACAACAAATTTTCGGACTTTGGAAACGAATTTAATCATTGCATCTATAGAACACTTACTACGGACGAGTTCGAGCAAGAATGGGCACGGATTATGATGAAGTATGAGCTTGGAGAAAATGCTTGACTGTAAAACTTTTATGAACGATGAGATAAGTGGGTACCTGCTTTCTTTCGGTCGACATTTTGTACTGTCATGTCAACAACTAAGATGAGTGAAATTATTAATAAATTTTTCAAAGATTATGTTCGGCCAAATATTATGATTAGTGATTTTGTGCATCAGTACGAAAAAGTCATAGATGCACGTTACTTTAAAGAGAAACTTAAGGATGTGCAAACGGGTTCTACATGGCCAATTATGAAAACACTTTTTAAAATCGAAAAGGAAGCAGGAATGGTTTATACAAGGAAGTCTTTCATAAAATTCCAAGATAAGTTACTCAATAGTTTATAGTACCATGCAAAAAAGCCGTATGCGAATAGTGAGGACAAGACATACGGAGTGACAACTAATGACAAAGAGAGACCTCCTTACCATGTGACATTGGATAGTGATGATGCTACAAGTACATGTCATATGTGGGAGTTTATGAAGATTCTCTATAGGCATATCTTATGTGTTTTAGGTAAGAAAGTAAGGTTAAATAGATTGACACAACAATATATTTTAGAGAGGTGGATTATTAATGCTAAGAGTCAATCCATTCCCGAGATTCCATCTCCCGAAGGCTAGCGATGGAAGTATAAAATGAGGTGTCCATTAGAAAAAGCAAATCAATGATATAGTTGTATGACATTGTCGAACTTGTAGTACAATCAAAGGAAAAACACAAGCATTTCACAGTTACTTTTTCTAATGGACACAAAGAATTGTTTGAAATGGATGTCCATGCCCAACGTTCACAAAGAATTGAGTCAGGTGGTGAAGAGATCAAACAGTGCATGATCCTCTAAAAGTACCCACAAAAAGACACCCAAAGTCGAAGAGATCAAAAAACCTAAAAAAGAGCCAACCAACCAAGAAAATACGTTGTAGCATTTGCAAAAATGAAGGACATGCTAGAAACAATTGTCATTCAGTGATGTATTGTAGGTTTGATTTTTTTTATTTGTTTTTATTATTTTTTTCAATGTTTATGTAGGAACATTAGGGATACACTTGAAGCACCTGCTAAACCTGTGGCACCTGAGATCGAGCAGACTAACTTGTAAGTTTTCTAATATTTTTTTATTATAATCAAAGTATTATTGTGTTTTTATTACTTTTTTTATTTTATTTATGTAGAAATATTGGGGGTAAACCTGAGGCACCTGCTGAACTTGCGACACTTGAAGTCGGGCGCACTAACTTGTAGATTTGAATTTTTATTTATTTATTTTTTTCATTATAATCAAAGTGTTATTGTGTTATTATTATTTTTTTAATAGTTATGTAGGAATATTGGGGGTACACTTGCGATACCTATTAAACTTACGTCACATGTGCATTAATTTGGAGAACTGATGGAGGTTTGTTTAAGTCAATGTTCAAAAATAAATTTAGTATTTCTATGTTTGAAATGCGTCATGTAATCTAATCATATATTTATTTTCCATATTTTAGGAGGGTTGTGAAACATTTGAAATTTGTTTAGAGGAAATGACAAGCTTTGACAATGAAGTGAAAATATGGAAGTTATTTTTGCTATGTAAACTATGAAGTAAAAATATTAAAAAGTTATTTTTTGTAACCGCACTGTTTATTATAATAGTGAAGTAGAAATATGATTGTTATTATAACAGTGAAATAGAAACATTGTTTATTATAACAGTGAAGTAGAAACATTGTTTAATATATGGTCATTCTATTACTAACTTTTTAATATTATATATTCAATTATTTTGTCTAAATTTGATTATAGTAATGAATATGACTCTTCTATCCAGGTTCCTCTTTTTGAATGAATTTTTTAAGAAAGAAAAAATATCCAATTAAAAAAATTAATTAGAAAATGAGAGACCAAAATTATAAATAACAAAGTTCAAAAAAAGAGTTTGAAAATTTAATGAAGTGGAAATTTAATTTGAAAATACAAGTCTTTTTAGTAGTAATATATATACTAGTACTATATATTATAGTTAATAGCTATAAGTATAATTTAACTATAATAGTACTATATAGTAATGTACTAATATAATTAATACTAATATAATTAATACTATATAGTAACTATTAGTAGTAATATATATACTAGTACTATATACTATAGTTAATAGTTATAAAAATAATTTAACTATAATTAATCTATATAGTAATGTACTATTTTAATTAATACTATATAGTAATAGTTAGTAGTAATATATATACTAGTACTATATAATATAGTTAATAGCTATAAATATAATTTAACTATAGTAGTACTATATATTTTAGTAGTACTATAAGTTATAACTATTAAATATTATACTAGTACTATAAGTTATAGTAGTACTATATATTATAGTAGTTAGTACCAATAGTCAAATACTATAACTATTAAGTAATATGTGTAGTTTTTATATGTTAAACTTAGCAATTAGCAGATAATGAAGTCAGCTCTGCCATTGGGACAACATATATTACTCACATAATGATCGAAGTGACCAACAAAAATTACACCAAAACACATTACATCACAAATATCATAATAAAAATACACCATCTTACATTAAAATCTTACAAAAGGTATAACGGATTACATGAGGCGTATCACTGTTTGTGATACATAATCATTTTTTATATATATAAAAACTACACCACAAACCATTATAAAAAAACCCATGACAATAATAACACTTTCAAGACTCTCTTGTACTTCTTCTACATTGCTGTAAATTTGGATTCTTCAATGCGTTGTACCTTGTCGAACTCCCATTTAGCTAACTCCAACGTCTACTTACAATAGTTGTTTTACGCACTTTGAAAATCAATCTACTCGAAAAAGTTATATTTATTATAGTTGAGACAGTTATAAAATCTTCTATCAAAACTATGAGATCTACTAGAAATTCAAAATTTCGCTTGGTAGCCATAATAACAAAGTGGTCTATCCAAATCAAGTTTGTCTTCTTCATTTGCAGTCCAAGAACTTGAACCAGAATTTGAACTCGAACTTCTTATTTTCTGTCATTATATTAAAAAACCATTCATAAATGTAATGTTTTATTGAAAATGAGAGAGTAAGATATTATCAATTTAAAATAAGAAATAATAGATGATTATATTCTATTTATGAAATTAAAATACTTTTATAATTACATCATCACAAAGTGCCCAACAATCCTTTATACTCCTACCAATACACTCAAATCCTATGCAAATGAATTCTACTACTTGGTACTAAATCATGCTCGTTGTTTATCTTTTTATTTATCCTGATAAGTAAGTCACATATGTATTGAACGGTTCTTTTTTTTTTTATTTAATTTTTTATATATAGGTAAGAATATAAGTAGAATGCATTGGATGGTTTTTGAACCCATGACCTCACCTTCCATTGAATTCTTATGGGGGTGAAAGCCTCAGAGCAAAGAGGAGCAGATGGATCCAACCTCCAACAAAATTACTTGTAGCAAACTACTTTAAAGATAAAAAGTATACACTAACCTACCAAAAAATAACTAATAATAGACCTTTATAACGTTACAACACTATAGTATATTATACTATATATTAGATAATAAGTGCACAAAGCATCCCCTTAATAACTAAACACATAAATTTAAAAGGCACCATTAAATCAAGAGAAAGAAACTTAGAAAGAAAAATCCAAACACAAGATTAAAGAGGAATTTATATATATTACCAAAACTGAAGACTATGTGTTTTGATAAGTAGTGAAGATATGAAATTAATCCAATTAATCCACATGAATAGACAGAACCATGGAACATACACTATCATACAACGGGCGTATAAGCCAATTCTCATGCCGCTTTTGGCATTATTTAGCCCATATTACATGCAAGCTTTGAGTAACAGAGGGTGACAGTGGGAGATAATACCATTTCAACAAGACTTCTTCAGAACCATTTGAATTTGCATCAACAGGCATGAACATATTTTGATAAGCCATTCTCAGGCGATTCATCTAAATTATTGCCTAAACGAATACATCAACTCTTTCAAACTTGGATTCAAACAAAATATATTCATGAGCATGAAATGTTGCTTTATAAAACCTCCACAATTGTGAATCCAAGCCGCCAAATACCTTCCACATTTGTTTTTGCTTCAACTTCATTTTTAATAACTATTTTCATTGTTTTCCCATCAAATATATAATTTGATTTATTAACGTGCAAAATAAAATGAAGTGGAGACAAGATTGAAAATTAATATGGGAAAGTAATATCTGGAATACCCAATTTGTGCAAGACCTAGGATTTTCTAGTTTAAGCAACTCGTGTTCATGTAAGACCTAAGATTTCGAGAATAAACAATTCATGCAAGATAACTTAGGGTTTTCGGGAATTAGCAAAAGGGGCTTTAGACTTAGGGTTTCCAGATTATAAATTATAATCGACATTAAGAAAGGGGGTGTTATTGTGGGTCTTGCAACAACTGTGACAGGGACTTCAGATGGCTACGAGAGGGGCTTGAGACCACTGCTACAGGTGGTTGAAGAAGGGAGGGGGTGGGTTTATGAGAGAATCGAAGAAGTAAGGGAGGATCGAAGAAGATAAATGACGGTAATAGGAGGAACATGGGAGACAGGGATGAGTTTACGAAATGGGAGGGAGAAGGCGAACAGGAAAATGACAGGAAGGGAGGATTTAAATGATATAAGTGAAAAATAAGAGATCAGATGAGGGCAACGATAGAATCTTTCCTTGAACTTAACATATGTCAATCCATAATTGGTGAGCTATTTTTTAATACCTAACCATTGGACCAAATCCAGCTCACCCTACAATAAATCCTTCAAGATTACGATAAAGTTCTTATTTTTTTTTATTAAATTTGATTTCATAATTTTTAATTTGACAAATAACTTAAAATCTCCTAGTAATATATTTGTTGATATAATTTTTAGTATGTTTGCGGCATGCTGTAACTCTATAATTAGAAAGGAAAACTTCAAAAAATTTCATCCAAGTAGTTTGGATGCTTGTCTTATTTTGTTATATAAATGAAATGATAAAAGTTAATAATTATATAAAATATTATTAAAATATAATTTTTTTAATATGATTTTTATTTTAAAAATAAAATTTTGTATTATATTTGATATTATAATTTTAAAAAATTATAATAAATATATAAAATGAGATGGGATATGTCATATGCGCCAAACCAGGCATAAATCTGGATCTCGTTGGGATACACAGTCATCTAGATTTCCAAATACAGTTATGCTCTTTTATACAGGAATGGTTGGCTTTATTCCTAAACTGAAATAATGATAATAATAGCCCTTTCAAAAAAGAAATAATGATAATAATAGCGAGGCAAAAAGGCATTTACCCATTACCGCCCTCACGCACACCCGGTAATAACGATAGTCAAAATTTTGACAATTCAAACCCGAAAGAGACAAACTTGATTATCGAAAAAGCCAGATTAGGACAGCCCCCAAACCACGATCCCTCCCCACGCTCCTCCCAGAGAATGGAGCAGCCCAAGTCGGAGACTGAGCAATCTTCGCAAACTCCGATACAGGACCCCAATCCAAAGCCCGATCCGATAGAGACGTCTCACTCCCCAAATGGGGATGGCAAGTGGACGAGTTTCGTTATGGCATCGGAGTCTCAAAATGAGATTCAGACTCAGACCGAGCCATCGACGACCCCTACGGCTTCCAGGAAATCGGTGCATTGGAGCCCCGAATTGGTGACGGAATCTTCCGCTATGTCGTCCCCCCACGGTTCCAACAACCCCTACGTTTCTCCTTCCCCTGCGCCCTCCTCGTCATTTTCGTTCAAGGGTAAACTATTCTCTCTTCTTTGCGTATAGTTACTGGATCCATCTACGCCAATCATTTGATATCTTCTAATTATTGTTTTTGGGCAGACTCGATGGACTCTGTACGGAATGTGCTGGGAAGATGGGGAAAGAAGGTTGGGGAAGCCACTAAGAAAGCTGAGGATCTCGCTGGAAACACTTGGCAACACTGTAAGTTTTTTAGAGTTTTTGATTTATTAAATTCTATGTGGGATTTGAATAATTTCTATCTATTATGAAGATGTTCTCTTTGATTCTGTGTTGAATTAGCTGCACGGTTAAGTTGTTTGATTAGGCCCGGTTTATTTTTAAAGATGCGATTAAAGTTAAAAAAAATAATAAAATATTGTTGTAATATATTTTTTGGATATTAGTTTTGTTTTGAGATTTGAAAAAGTGATTTTGGAATTTGAAAAAATTAAATTTTTTATTATATTTTGTATGAAGATTTGAAAAAGTGTAATGATGAGTTTGAGAAGAGTTTGAAGTTTTTGATTTTGTTTCCCAAAGAAAACCAGGCCGTTTAGATTGGATATCTGGTTCCATCTTTTATTTTGTTTCATTCAATTTCTTTCCCGGGTGCAGATGTTGTGCCCTATGATTTTCGTTCATTGGAAGTTTGAATGAGTATAATTTGAAGGGCCAAAACCTTTGATTTTTGTTCTATTCATTGATGTGTCAGGGTTCCTTCAGTGAGTGAACTTTATTGGAATTGATTTGCTTGTTTTATGATAATGGCATTTGGGGGCTTATAGAGATCGAATTCCTCCTGGGAACACACGAAACAAAGATATGAACTAGGTAAATAGAAATGGAAAAAAGATGTTTCCAATATATCAAAATCAGAAGCTTTTTCTATATCTATATGATCTACTATAACCAGCACCGAAAACCATCTTTACATTGGATGGTATGGTGTTTTGATGATCCTTACCTTATTGACTGCATCTGTATTTATTATTCCTTTTATTGCTGCTCCTCCAGTGGATGTTGATGGTATTCGTGAACCTGTTTCTCCAACTAAAAAGATGAAATGATTTTTGATTATCTTTATCTTGATTGAATTAATGAGCCTAATTCAACTAGTCTCTGTGTTCCTCGAATGGACTTTTAATTGTTGATAGGGTTGCCCAAAATAAGATATAATGAAAATGCTAGTCATTGGAGTTATGTGGAAGATTACTCACAAAAGTGGCTGGCAAATGTTATCCACATAAATGAACAGAAAGTTGAAAGTGAAGAGGCAGCCTTTTCCTTTTGTTTTTGTCATTGAAGAAAGAAATACTCTTGTGAGAAAAGAACAAGTTTTTTGAAATGGATAGAAGGTGTTGCACATGGTTATTAGTTATGCATATATGTTTATCTCTTCGGATGCATTAGAATTGTGGATCGTACCAATCACAAACTATAGCTGCAATCATAAGAAATAATAATTTTTTATTTTTTTAAGGTATACAAAGTTAGTTTTGATATGTTCCAAGATGCATGAAAAATATCTGCAATCAAAAGAAATAATAAATTCTCATATCTATTAGGTATACACAGTGAGATGTAATATGTTTCCAGATGCATGTCTAGTACTGCTAAGGTGTGGTTTGGATAGTGAGTTGAGATGAGATAAGTTAAGATGAAAGTTAAATAAAATATTATTAGAATATGACTTTTTAATATTATCATTGTTTTGAGATTTGAAAAAATTGAATTGTTTATTATATTTTATATGAAAATTTGAAAAAATTGTAATAATGAGATGGATGAGATTATCTCTCAATCCAAACAAGGCCTTCAAATTTTTGGAGAATAGATTTAAGTGGAAGAGTTGATATTAAGAAATGAGGTCCAAGAATGAAGAAGGGTTAATTAACCTATGACTTCTTTAGAAAATGGGTGCCAAACTATGGAGTTGTGAATAATGGTGGTCATCTGGGGAATCCAATATGATTATTACAGCCTTTACATTGCCAAATTCTCTCCTCTGTGGTTTCAAATATATAAAAATCGATTCTAAACATTTGTGTTTATATGCAGTAAGTCTAAAAGTAGCTTTTCAACTGTTCATTACCTGAATGCAAATAGTAATACTTTCCGTCTATGAGATTATTTTAAGCGTTACTCACAGGTTGGTCCAATATAACATCCCTTTCTATAGATAAAAAATATACCACCCCTTTACAAAATTGTTGAAATTACTGATCCAAAATATAACACCTCCCTTCCCGTAGGTATAGGAATGCTACTAAAACATGAAAACTTGTGTCATGTAAGAGATCCAAATACTAAAAATTACCTCATTTATTTGAATTTTCAGGATCACTGAAATAAACAATCAGACCAAGAAATCAACATGTTATATGCATGACTTATTAAACCTTTTTTTTTTTACTTATTAAACTTGTTCTTCCACTTACTTAGTGGAAACATTCTTTTCTTTGTGCACTGGTCCCATTGCCTATGACCAGAGGGGAAATTACTTATGTGATTACAAGGGAGACCGCTTTACTTGTTCATAACTTTCATTCTCTTTCCTATTTCTTGTGAGAACAAGGGAGATGGCTTCATTGCTCTTAACTTACTCTGGTGGACCTCATCATCATGAAAACGTCATTTAGCATGGCTTGCACATCCATATAACCTTGCATTTGTGTTATGCATGTCTTATCCAATTCTTTAAAGCTTCATGCATCATCCACATGAAGCCTCCTTTATCTTATAAGTCTTCCATGATACATGTGAAGTATAATATTAAAGAAGTCCCAACTAATCCCGGAGTGCACAGACCCTGATCAAGGAGTTTATCCCGCAGGTGCATCTTAGCCCTTGGGTTATTCAATTTGAAATTTGCCCAATCTGATGACCCTTGGAAATTTTTTGCACCCAATGGTTCATACCTTAGACCTAGAGGGAGCATATCACCACGATCAAGGCTCTTACCACTTGAGCCAACTCCTAGGGCTTTTATAATTGTACCATAAATGTATGGCATTACATCAATCATGCTATGACATATATTTGTATGCATGACATCCATAAGTAACAACATGGCATAGTAGGCATAACATCATAAGAAATACAATTCCTCATGTCATGGCATTCATATGCAACAACATGGCATAGTAGGCATAACATCATAGCAAATACAATTCCTCATGTCATGGCATCCATAAATTACTTTCTTGACAACATAGTTACATAAAAGGGGACTTCTAATGAAGGGTTTTACATGGCATAATAATTAAACAACACTTTTCAAGACATAATGTTTATCACACATATAAGGGTATGATCATGCTACTTACCTATTAGCTCTGCATAATAAACTGGGCCAGTTTCTAATCAGTTGCATGCTAACAATTTTTTTATTTATTGATAAGCACATACTATTCATTAAAAAAATACTGAAATTTCACTTTATGGGCTACCCATAACTTGAGCAATTTTTCCATTAAAATTGAGTACCTACAACATCCAACACACCAAAACAATTTATCCTCCCATTAGAGCCACCCGTGACACTTAAAAGCAGATTTCCTTCTCAAATCTTATCATCAAAACGTAACACTCCTTTCTTTTGACATTAGCTCGTGACTTGTAGTACCAACATGCCTAAGGTTGTAAATTAATCAATCTGTTTGATAGCTCACTTGGTACTCGTTAGGTTAAACTCGAGTTGAACTCGACTTGTGAAAAAAAAAACTCGATCATGAAAGCAGATACCTACTCAATTAGTAAATGACACATACCTGACTAAATTTGACTCAACTCGACTTGAGGCTCGAGTCGACTTATTAGCTTGATTCATTTAAAGCCTATTCATATATTGATATATATATATATATACATATACTTATGTATATATACATATATATATGTATTAGCTAATAATATAAGCATATCATTTTTATAATTAAATATATAATATGTATCCTAATTACTTATGCCTATATATTGAAAAAATATTGAATATAGTTGATAGTTATATTTTATAATTTGTACAATAACTAATCGGTAAGATTTATTAATTTCATATACTAGTAAATGAGAATTATATATGAAATAGATATATCCTATCATATTATGTGTATGCATTAATAATTTATTTTGGCATATAATATGTTGTTATCATGGATAAAAAACAACTAGCTACATATTAATTATTTATAAAATTTTAAAATCTTATAATTCAATAGATATTCTATTTGTTAGTTGTACAAACTCAATATTTGATTTTTATTAGATAAAAATCTCAATCTCGTGCTCAAGCTCGAGCTCGAATTTTTTTAGCCGAGCCGAGCTTGCAAGCCAAAGATTGCCTCGGCTCAGCTTGATTACAGCCCTAAACGTGCCAAAATGACTTCTATCAAGCCTTAGACTATTTATAAGAGAGGTTTAACGCATGTACACAAAAGAGAGACATAGATAGAGTGAGTGTGTCAAACCGAGGGAGAGAGGATGTTGTCCCGAGAGATATATGGCAACAAGATGAAGATAAGTTCTTACTTATTCAAAAAAAAAAAAAAAAAAAAGCTAGTGATTGGTTCTATCTGGTGTTAAGGTGTGGGCTTCTGCTGGTGTCTATCCAAAGTATGACAAGAAGATTTTTTCGCCTTAAAACAATGTCTATTTGCAATGGTGGTTGATGTGCAGTTGGGTGTCGGCGAGTGGTTGGGGAGATGAAAGCAGTGAGTTATAAAGGGCGAAAGAGAGAGAGTGTGAAGAACAGGAGGAGAGAGAGTGTGTGAGACAATGAGAGAGGGAGAGAGCTTGAGGAAGAAAGCTTACATGCTTTTGGCATAGAGGCAGATGAGAGATAGTGTGAGGTTGAAAAGTGACTGGTCTTCAACGGCATATAGGTGTGAGCTTGAGAGTTGTTTTTGGTGCAGCAATATAGGTTTTAGCTTGAGAGCTGTTTTTGGGGTAGCGATATAGGTATAGGCTCAGGAGTTGTTTTCAGTACTGAGGTACAAAGCTGTTCTATCAGTTCATCTCTCTTGTGAGGAGAAAGCGGAGGGAGAGAGATTCATGAGATAAGAGCATGAGAGGGAGATAGTGAATGAAGACAGAGAAAGAGGGTGATGATGTTTCAGGAAGAGAAGGAACTGGAGAGTGCGTGGGTGAGAAAATAAAGGTGTGTTCTTGATTGGCTTTGTCTTTATTTGGAGTCCATGGGCAAGATAATATAAATGGATGAAGTTTAGCAGCAATGGGAGCATGCATTCTAGTAGCATTATAGACTTGGGATGGTTTTCAAATATCTTGGGGTTTTCAGGTTGACAAGGTCATTGAAATTTCTTGGGCTTTGAAGAGATTCATGGGCCTGTGGGTCCAATATAAATATTCTCATCCAACCCTAAGAAATTGGGCTCGAGTGCCACATAAAGTGTGAAGTTCCTCTTGATAGGAGTCTTGGAATTTTGTGAAGCCATAAGGTCATTTGATTTTAAGATTTTGAGCTATATAGCATTATAAATATTGAAGTAAGCAGGATTTCTTACTTGATGTTGTTGAAATAGGTAACACTAAGTACAACTATGGAGGTATGCCACAGAGAGGGAGGCTCTGTGGCGACTGGTGGTGGATGCTAAATTTCATAGTATGTGGGGTTGATGGTCTTTAATGTGGTTGGTAGGCTTTTTGGTGTTGGGAGCATAGATAAAAAAGGGCTAACACATTGGAGTTCTCTGGTAGTCAAGGTGATGCTGATTAATGCTACCGTATTCAACTTTACTTATTCAATTTTGAACGGATTTGGAATGGGGTGATCGAAAAGGTAGAGCGCAGACTGACTTCTTGGAAGAAATTATATTTATCTAAAGGGGGAAAGCTGACATTGATTAGGAGTACCCTTTACAACCTACCCACCTATTTTGTCTCTGTTCTCGCTTTCTACAAAAGTAGCTAACCGCATTGAGAAGTTATAAAGGGATTTCCTGTGGAGCGGAATGGGGGAAGAGTTCAAATTTCATTTGGTTAATTGGCCAACAATGTGTACTAGAATAATCGGGGGAGGTTTGGGGATTCGACACTTGGGGACATTCAACCAAGTTGTTTTAGATAAATGGTTGTGGAGGTATCAAAACGAAAGGAAGGCGCTTTGGAAGTTGGTTATAGACTCAAAATATGGAGTCTTGGGAGGTTGGTGTTCGAATGAGGCTTTAGGCACACATAGGGTGGGGTTGTGGAAGTTTATAAGGAGGTAGTGGGAGACATTTAGAGGATATGAATATTTTGTGGTGGAAGATGGTTCTTGGGTCAGATTTTGGTATGATAATTGGTGTGGTGGTAACAATAGCCTCAAAGATACTTTCCCCGTTATTTTTGATCTCACAAGAGAAAATGATGCAGCGATTGTAGATCTTGTGGTCCTCTCAAAATCTGTGAGGGATGTCCAAGATTGGGTGAAGGAAATTATTCTAGAATTCTTTGCGACACTGTATTCTTTAAATATCCGTAAGGCACTGGGGACAATTTGCATCGGAGTCACTCTAAGAAAGGTATCTTCTCACTTAACTCATTTTACCAAGCCCTTTTTAGTCTTGGATTGTCCTTGTTCTTGTCGAATAGTATTTGGCAGACGAAAGCTCCTTCAAGAATGGCTTTTTTTGTGTGGACAAAAGCATTAGACAAGATCCTTACTACAGATAATATGAGGAAATGCCGAATAATTGTGATAGACTGGTGCTGTATGTGCAAAAAGCATGGAGAATTAGTAGATCATTTATTCCTCCACTACGAGGTGGCCAGGAACATGTGGGATGATTTTTCACGAGGCTTGGCTTATCATGGATCATGCCTCTTTGCTTGGTGGATTTTTTAGTAAGTTGGCGAGGCCTCCGAGGTAATTTACAGGTGGTAACCCTTTGGCGTTTGATTTCTATTTATATGTGTTGGTATATCTGAAGAGAGAGAAATGCAATAAACTTTGAAGATTGTGAGAGAACTTAGAGGAACTAAAAATTTTCTTCTATAAGACTTTGCTTTCATGGGCGGGAACCATACATTGTAACGGAATTAATGTTCACAATTTTCTTCTTTCTATTATAATTGCAAGCTAAGTTTTCTCATGTATACTACCTGTGTATTAGGGCTTAGCCTATTTGTATTAATGAAATTCTTATGATTACCTATCAAAAAAATATATATATATATATTAGAAGGGTTGGGATGATTTTTCTTGTTGTTTCAGTTTTGAGGAGGGATATGGGTTGGAGATTAAATTTTGGTATGATATTGTGATACCCCATATAATAAGGATAATGGTATGTGGTGTATGAGATCCCATATTATTTGGGAAGGAGATGATTTTATTCTTTATAAGGTTCCAATAGGGTTTCAATTGTATCATTGACTAGTCATTTTGGAGTACAAACCCTATGGTTTGAGTCTTCCATTGGGACTTTATAGATAATTGATGCAGAGACCTGATTTGGAAGGTATTATTCTCAGTTTGGTCTTGTATTTCAAGCTGCAGGAGCTTATGTAGCGGAAGAAGAACTTATGTAGGTTTTTGACAACAGACCACAGTGGAATATTATTTTTATCCTATTAGCAAATGATCGGGGGGTGAAAGATATCTGTTCATTGTTTCATCAAGCATATTCCATAACTGTGAGAGGTGGGGGGAGGATGAAATACATTGGATTCTGCCCAAAAAGCTTCAGGTTAAATCTTTCTACCATGCACTCACCGCTCAAGCTGGAGTGCATTCCCTTGGAAAAGAGATCAACTGTTAATCTCCTATAGGCTATTTAGAAGATTAATATCTTTTTCTGATGGGGATGCTGTATTGCTGTTTAGTCATAAATCTAAAAGGTGGATTTCTGAGCTGGCTGTCTTGCACTTTTGTAAACTAACTGTGGAAATCCTTGCCTTCAATTTGTAACTTTTTTATGTTGATAAATTTTTAATAACTTCATGTAGATCAATGTTTTTGGTCAATGTTTGATCTAGGCAGACATCTGTAGTTAAGATTTTAGAACATTATGCATCTTTTAATCTTGGTCCATCTACTTCAACCATACTAGTAAGTGTAACATTGGTCCATAATGTAGATGATTCCTTTCTGTGTTATGTGGTGCATTTGGTTGGAAAGAAATGAGAGTTGTTCCAATGATAGGGAATGTAATGTAGATGAAGTCTGGAAGTTTTTTACTAGTACTTTGCTTAGCTGCTTTGCTGCTATTGTTCTTAATGGTGGGGCAATCAATGAGTTTTTGTCTTCACTTTCTTAGCTTTGGAATGTAAATAGGTGTCTCTTTTGTATATTTCCTGTGTACATGGGCTATGCCTATTACTTTATGATGAATAAATTTTTAACTTATAAAAAAAAGAGTCCATATACTGGTTCTGTTTGAATGTGACCCAGCCATCTATACACATTTTTTCTGCCAAATAGAAGTATCTTCCTTTTTGTTTCATTTTAAGGATGGAATGTGGAATTGTTACATCATCTTGTTACTGAGAAAGTGATGATTATTGTCCCCATCTTTTATTTCTTTTTTATATTGATTGTTTATGGTATTTTGTTATTACTTTCATCAAATTTTCAGAAGTGTTTCCCATTTTTCATGCATGCAATTATTAGTGAAGTCTTGTCTTTTGTTTTGTTTTGAGAATTAAAGTCATCTCCTTTTGCATTAAAATAGTGAAAACCAGCCCTAGTTTTGCTGATGCTGCTATGGGAAGAATTGCACAGGGAACAAAGGTCCTAGCAGAAGGTGGATATGAGAAAATTTTCCGACAAACGTTTGAGACAGTTCCTGAAGAGCAACTTCAAGATTCATATGCATGTTACCTATCTACATCAGCTGGTCCAGTCATGGGAGTTCTATATTTGTCTACAGCAAAGCTTGCTTTTTGTAGTGATAATCCTCTTTCGTATAAAGTTAATGGCCAAACCGAATGGAGCTATTATAAGGTACATTTGCTCAAATCCTATATGCCTGTGTACAGTAGGGGAGGAACTGGGGAGATTTCTTTTCTTTTAAGTCTTCAAATGATTAATTGTATGTTTTATCTCGATTAGTAGCTTGCTTATCAAAAAATGTTTTTGAGTCTGGTTGGACTTCTATTTTTTTTTCCCAGGCAGCATTATATATGTGTGATTGAATAAGCTGTAGCTAGGGGAGGGGTAGGTGAAGCAACAGACAAGACGAGACAAGTTACTAGACTATTTAGTTGAACAGGGCTATATACAATTTACTAAGGCTGCGTTTGGATGTCGAAGTGTGCTGAGTTCTTTTTAAATAGTAGTTAGTTGAGATAGTTGAGTGAGTTTTGTGACACCCACCACTTAAAGAAGTTTAAAGTATGTTTGGATGGTTAGATGAGTTTAGGTAAATTTATAGGAAAATGTGAATTGATAGGACCCATAATCTGTCCGGCTGTCCCCTACGCTCGAGTTGCATCCGTTTGAAAGAAAAAAAGCATTAAATGCTGCTATCAATTCTTGTCGGCTGGAGAGAGAGAGAGAGGTCAAAAAGCTGCCCAGTTTACTGTAGCATTACTGTAGCTACAGTATGCTATGATACTTTTGACTTTTATCAGATTTTGGTTTGAGTTGAGTTAAATTTGTGTGTTTAAATGATGAAATGAGTTTAAAATAAAGTGTACTGAGTACACTTTATGAACCAAATGGGGCTCAAGGTGCCAAGGAGTAACGGGCAGCCTGACTAGCATATGTTATGCAATATGAATACCCAAAATTTATGGGGCATTTAGCGGGAGGGTGTCATTATTCCTCTAAAAAATTTTATCTGTAGTTATTTTGACATACTTCTTATGCATTTCACTAATATGATTGGCTGCATTTCTAACATAAAATAATTGTTTTGACCAATCACACTAGTGGAGTGCACATGGAGTACGCAAAAATGATTGCACATAAAATTTTTGAGAGGAATAATGACCCCCTCCCACAAATGCCCCATAAATTTTGGGTATTCATATTGCTCTCAAAATTTTTGTGTAGTTACTCTTATGTACTATTTGTGCACTTCACTAATATGATTGGATGTATCACTTTTTTTTAGTATAAAATAATTGTTTTGACCAATCACATTGGTGGAGTGTACAAGGAGTACGCAAAAGTGACTATATGTGACACAATTCTATTCCCCTGGGACTACCATCAAGTTCTATGACAGTAGCTTGTATTTGAGCTTTTAAATCAGCATTCATATATATATATATATATTTTTATAAATAAGAAAGAGATTTTTATTAATACGAATCAAATAGGGGAAGCCCATGTACATAAGTATACAAAAGAAACACCTAAATAGATTCTTGAACCAGAAAACGACAATAGTAAATTTAGCACTAGCTCCGTTAAGCACTAAAGTAGAAAACCAAAGCAGTAAGGTGTGCACAAAAAAAAAAATTGAAGTTCGTTCAAAGTGTGCTCCTTGTCATTAAAACACCTATCATTCCTTTCAATCTATATTCCAGATACACCACATAAGATACAAAGGGACCATCCTCCTAACCATAGCCACCTGAGAACAACCGTGAAGACCGTTTCAACTAGCTAGAAGGTCTACCTCCCTCAAAGGCATCACTTAGGCCATACCAGTTTTACTTAAAAAAATTCATCCCATAGTGCCATTTCCACCTCACAATGCAAAAGTAAATGATCATGATTTCCCATGCTTCTTACACATGTAACAACCTTTAATAACCATGAGACTGCTTTCTCAAATTGTCCATTGTCAAGTTTTCCCAAGAGAGGCCGTCCATACGAAGAAAGTAACTTTGGAAGGCACATGAGACCTCCAAATATACTTTGAAGGAAAAGAAAAAGAGTTTTGAGATGTCAAAAGCTTGTAATACGATCAAACTGTAAACTTATTGCTCCCCTTTGGCCTCCACAACATCCTATCCCCATCATTTCTACCAAGCCTTGAAGGACTAACATATCCCACGCGAAGTGACTCCCCTTCCAATTGATATCTCTATAACTATTTCCCAAACAAGCTTTATTAAATATCCTCAAATTACGACCCAAGCCTCCATTAGAAATGGGCGAGCAATCTGTATTGCAACTAACCAAATGGAACTCAACTTCCTCTCTCATTTCACCTTACAAGAAAGTACGAAATAACTTCTCAATCCGGTTAGCCACCCTTATAGGCAAAGGAAATAAAGATTGAAAGTGGGAAGATTGGAGAGAATACTCTTGATTAAGGTAATTATACTCCCCTTCGATAAATACATAGGTTTCCACCCAACTAAATTATCTTTAGCTTTAGCCTTAAAAGGCTCCCCCAATGGAAGGCCCAAATATTTCATAAAGAAGCAACTTTACAACCCAAAAAACTTGCCAAGTTATTAATATTGTGCACCCACTGGTACCATCTCAAATTTTCCAAGATTTACCCTTGATTATCAAGTATACATTTTTTTTAAGTGACAAGTATGATATAAAAATATTGTAAAATAGACTTTTATCACATCGGTGGTATACATCAACTCTAATCAACCGAAATACTTCATACACAAAACTTCGTCTGGGTTAACCCCAGCCCTCTTGGCACTGGTAATCCCAGTTGCCGATAACGAGTCGCCTGTTTGCAAGGGGAGGCTTCTGTGCTCGGGGGGCCACAGACCCAGTCGCTGGCTTCCCCTGGGCTGACCTTAATTGTCGAAATGGCCTCCTCTGGGCTGACCCCAGTCAATTCATTATCCGAGAGATTCAAGACAAGTTCAGGGCTAAACATGGAGATGAACAATACGACATATGTGGTGTGTGCAGAGTCTTCAGAGCAAGTGGCAGTTTTGGGGGAGGACTTGTTGGTGCCTTGCGATGAGAAGTTATCGTCAGGATCTATGTCAGGAGAAGTTGTCCCTTTGGTATCTCTTCCTCAAATATAACTGGATCATCACATGATTGGCTTTTGCAAAAGGTTAATAAGATTTAGCATGGCGTGAGAATCTCGTATGGAGGATGTGAAGATCAGTTTAACACACACTACTCATTGCAATTGAGGAGGGTCACTCATGTGATATCAAATCAAGATTTAAGAATAGTAAGGAGCTGCAGCGTCTTTCTTGGGAAATCAACTACGATAGTTCAAGTCGAGGGAAGACTAAAGAGAAGATATTCTGAAGATGTTCCCTTTGTGGGTGTTTCGGGTGGTTATCAGTCTATGAGAACTACGGGTTAGGGTTGAGGAGGTGTATTGTATTCCATGGGTATTTTGGGCTCGAGGTATTTTGGGTAATTTTCTTGGGCTTGTTGGGTTTTTCATGGGCTGGGTGTTTTCGAGCATTCATGGGCTGGGTGTTTTCTTGTATACAACTAGTGTACTTGTTTACTCTTTTTGATATATATAACATTTTTACTTATCTAAAAAAAGTATTGGAGCAACATTACCTATTGATAAATCCTTAAAACTTTAGGTCTTTTAAAAACTGATACAATTCTGAAATATCTGGGGAATAAAAATGAAAGAGTAAACTGTATACACTTGGGCAAAAAGAAAAACTTGTATACACTGAAAGTGCTTGTTACATATATGCTGACATGTTTTATTAGTATGAATAAAATCTTTTTACTCATCCAAAAAAACAAAAACATATACGCTAACGTATTGACATCAAAGTTTACATGCATGTAGTAACTAATTAACCATACTATTAGTTTGTTATAGATAATAATATATTATATACTAATAGTAACATCAATATATCATTTTAATATATTAATGTGTATATATAGTGGTATATACAAGTTGATTTGTACAAGCTTTTGCAAACATCAACCAAGTCGGATGAGTTTTATATGAGTTTTGTATCATTTAGTAATTGAGTCTAGTTGAGTTTTGTATCATTTAATAATCAAATCAAGGTGAGCACAAAGTGCCTGGTGAGTAGCCCTTTTCGTTTACATGGCCCCTATAGGTATATGATGACTTGCTGATTTTTAGCAATGCTGGCCTATACTTGCGTTATCAACTACCTTTTTCTGAGGTTATTACTCTGAGAAATAATGTGAATATAATTGATTCTTCTCGAGACTATTGGTGACGGAATCATAGAACCCTTTTTTGGCATGTAAAATGAATTTTGATCAGACGTCTTTGTAGTGCTTAAAATAGTATGTAGTTGTAATGATGTTTGAAGTTGCCTCCACATTTGACTTTTGAGTTTTCTTCGTGTTTATGCTTATTTTCTATGTGATGTTAATAGGTGGTTATCCCGTTACATCAACTCAAAGCTGTTAATCCTTCTACAAGCAGAAACAATCATGCTGAAAAGTACATTCAGGTCATCTCTGTTGATAACCATGAATTTTGGTTTATGGGCTTCTTGAACTACGACGGTGCTGTGAGATGCCTAAAGGAATCTTCGGAAGCCATGATGAGCAATTCACAATCTGCATGATACCTGTTGTTGTGCCTCATAGTCACACTTTATTGTACAATATGCTTCATGTAACTCAGAGAAGTTAACAGATTAGACAATTTTATCATCATGTGTTGGTCACGGAGAATCATAAATTGGTGCAAATTTGTTTGAGAACTCGTGATAATCGTTTGAATTGAAACGAAGTAATTGTAGAGTTGGATTTTGGTATATTTTGGGAGGAAAGCCACAAAGATATATTTATTGTTGTTTTTTAGTTCAGATGTTTGTACTTGTAATATCTATATGCACGTTGCAAAATTATTTTATCATCCCCCACCCAACTTCCCCAACTTGTTTATTAAGCCCCACATATGTACCTTGATGTGAGACGGCAAAAACCATCGGCTCCACCAAAGCCAGGTCAAATGACTGTTTACCAAAATCTTTTTGATTGCGTGGTATCCATTAAAATCTTGTCAATTTCTAATCTCTGATTAATGTATTTATTTTCTGTCGTTGTGCAAAACAATATAGTCTTTAGTGCACAAAAGGTTTTACCCAATTTACTCCAAGAAATAATGCTTGAAATTCCAGAGAAAGCACTTCATAAACCCGCAAAGAAATTTTATGGATGATTTTGTGTCTAGAATTCTCTCTTGTTGGGATGATCAGTCGACTCTGCTCAATTTGGAAATGATGGCATTAGTCATATATGTTCACTGATCTTATAATGATCAAGTCCAGATCTGATGAGTCGACCCACATCGGGTTGACCCTCTTACTGCCACTAAAATTAATGGTTAAGATTGAATGTTGATGTCTATTTCAGAAATAGATTAGACTCTTTTATACCTTTTTGCTGTTAATTTCCTTCGATCTTTCAAGGGGATTTTGCAGTCATTTGATTGGGAATTTAGTCCGAGAATTACTCTCATACGCTGGTTTAAAGGATGTTTGAAAATGTGTCCCGCACCGACAACTACTTGATCCACACTTTCTTGTAGGAAGAAAAAATGCATCTAGGACGGTGCAAATTTATAGCACAGCTTTTATATCCCAATTAGTGTGACATATATCTACATATATATATGCTTTGGAAATTGGGATTTGGGTCATGGCGCCCTATGTTGAAGAGGTTATGGACCATTCATATATATATATATATATATATATATAATCTCTTCATGCGTAATTAAGAGTAGTAGTACTAGTGTACTGCATCAGCATGCTATGCGCCTAGGCAACTTGGACAACATGGTTTTACTTTTTTATAAAATGACATAATTGAAGCGGGCCATACAATTTGTTCCTTTCGGCATGTGATTAAGATTTACACTAATAATAATATTTATATATAATAATAATATCCTAGTCACATTGTTTTAGTCATTACGCTATAATGTCAGAATCAGAGATATCATCACTAACTGTTTCTAAAGCATGCTTAAATGACCCACCTCTTCATGTTTTATGTGCACGCGCAAATGTCATGTCTTTTGAGATTACATACACTTTAATATCTAATCCCCATCTTAATTACATTGAACTGAAATTAAAGCATATACATGCACCTCAATTATTCTCTTAAATCACTACAACTCTTGAGATCAGTCGATGATCCACCCATTCTGCACTTGATCCATAATTCTCTCAATCGATATTCTTCCAAGGAAACGATCGAGGTGGAATCTTAGACCAAGTACAAATTAATTACAGAGGGGGGTCGGGTTTTCTTGCTACATTAATTAGAGATATTACCAGTAATGATTGATATATGTATAATCTTTTTTACAATTTTTGATATAATTATATTTTAAAATGAAGTTATTTATGTAAAGTGATTTTACTTGTATAAGTTATAATTTTATAAAAAAAAAAAAGTCTCTTATTTAAAATATAATTATATAAAATATTATAAAAGATATTGTATCTCTGTCATTTTACTAGTGTGGCATATATTAGGCTTATAATTACTTCTTACCACTCTTTTACTTCTCTATTCTTTATTTTTTTCTAAATTTTGTATTATATTTTATTTTACTTAATAAATTATAAAATAATAAAAGAATAATTTGAAATATATTATATATATATATATCCTGGAAGCAAGGTAGCTAGTAGCTAAGCTTAGGTTCATAATACCTATGATTTCAAAATAGCCCTTTTAGCTGGGCTGTAAAAGCTACCATTATTGTTAAGGAGAATTTTAGGGTAGAATGTTCACTTTTGTTACCATCAGGAAGCACTAACTACATATTCGTCCTATGCATCAAAGAACAAAGTCCAAGTTATCATCGAAACTACAACTCCAAAAATAAATTATATATATATAATCAAAATATAACTGATAAGAGTAATTAACATCTATATAATATTGGAAGTTAGCATCTATGTATTGGATATTGTCATAAGTACCTGATCAGGTACTCAGTCCCGAAAATAATTAGAAACGTGAAGGTAATTAAGAATAAAGACGATGTTTGACTGATCTATTAAATGGCATGGTGTCGTGCCTTAATTCATGAAGTTTAATGCAGTACTGCAAAGCTTGTTAGTTGGCTAAAATTGAATTAATTTCGAAATTAGAATCTTTTACTTGGATGTATGTATCTTCCTGATCACCAATGATCAAATGCTGTACATATAATGAAAGTCTGCTTTCCTTCTATAACTTCATTTCTAGAGAGAATGTCTACCTTCTTTCTATAATTTCATTCCCGTCGAGTGCCGTCAACGTAAAAGAGAGTGGAGCTGTTACTCTCACCCTTCTCTCTTCTTCTTTTTTTATTTTATTTCTATATTATGTACTATACACTTTTCTAATAATATTTTTTCCCTCCTCCCTCTAACACCGGTTAAGATTATATCATATCTATTGCTTTCCATCCATTGCCTGTTGACACGCGCCCCACCACCGTATTCTCCTATTGCCGATCCACTGGGATGATGCGGAGTCACTCCAAAATGATTGGCAAGTGAACTGCTACTCGTGGTCTTCACGCATTGCCGCTCCAGGATGCCTCTGACGGCCACAAGGGTCGTACTAGTGGATTCTCCATATCAAGATCTTCCAGATCTGGCCTATTCCATCTCCATTCCACCTATGCATGGCCTTCGCGTACTATCACAATTTATTTCATTTGATGTTGTGTTTTTCATTATGTTATTGTTCTCCCTGACTGGTGATCTTGAAAAATGGATTACGGACTTACGGTTCTCTCTAAAATTCATCTCAAGACAATAAACAACAGTATATTCGCCACTTTCACTATTTTTAGCGGAAGTTTTACCGCCACCAGCAGTAATTTCATTATTCGTTTTATGTGAATAGCTTATGAGATTCTTCTTCATATATGATCTTTTTAATTTAATGAAATAAACTTACTTAAAAAAAAATGTTCTCCATATAATATAAATCTTCCTCCATCTAAAACATAAAAAAAAAAAAAATTAGAAATCTCCGAGTGCGTATGGGAAACGACGAACGAGAGGGGAGTTTTGATTAAAGGCAATTATCATGATATGATGTGAATAATAATGTTAAATATTGTAACCTTCCAACCAAACAATATCTAAAGCCGAAGCCATAGGCTTTTACAGCCATTAACATTAATGATCGATTAAGGTATGCAAATCTACTGTTCCATTAAATCATTGCCTTTGATCAAAACTCTTGTCGTACTCATGTCCTCAGAATCTAATGTGACATAATTAGTATCTACCTAGTTTACTTCTCCATGACTCTTAACATCACACCCACAGTCATATATGTCGGTGGCCTACAGTAATTCTTCACATATATACATATATATATATATATATATATATATATATATATAGAGGGTAGCTAGGCTAGCTATGATTCTTCTCATATATATTAGCTTTAACGTCTTCCTTTGTGTTCTAAAGCATACTCATTTGATCTGGCCCCATGCATCCCATATTTTCTAATCACAACACAGCTTTTTCAGTACTCTTTGCCATATTTTCCTCTTAAATTTTTATAATTATCTATAAGTACATTTGATAAAATGAAAAATAAGAATAGATCATTCCCGTTTCATAGAGAAAGTAACTCCAAATCTTAGGCAAGATATGGATCTGATGGTACACTTCTTTATAATAATTAAGAGTCATCAGACTTTTAACTCCAGTCTTTTCAAGGATATAATAATAGATATGAGCAAGAATCTCATGCGTTTAGTTAATCTGCTAGGCTTAAATTCATCAAACCTTGTGGCCTTGAATTTAATTAGTTAATTACCACGCATGAAACTCCAGTACTCCAGTTGGTATTAATTGTATCTAACCTTATCTCACATAACGTCTATATATCATGTTTCTGTACAGTACTACTGCCTTTGCTTTGCACTTTTATTTTATCGAAAAGATCTTCCTTGTTTTCATGATGCCAGATCTCCTCCCATATTGGCTTTGGTACTGATCTATAATCTATCCCATGTGTTAAGTGGTGTAGCTCATATTTTTCAATAGAAGTAGCCCTTACAAAAAGAAAATAATATCATGATAACTTGTTGTAGAAAGCCATGACAATGAACACAAAAAGCAAAATATATATCAGAGACTTGAATGACACGTTCCTGAAACTGTCATAAATTTATTTTTTACTCATTATCATGATTCAGTACTACTGAGGAATGGGTAGGGTTTTCATTACACGCAAGAGTTAGTGAATAGCCATTAAAAAAGAAAAAAAAAACTTCCCATTTAGATACAAGCTGAGATGCTAGTGGAGGAAGCATGCAGTTGACATTGTCAGCCAAATATGGTAGCTCTTTGATTTCTCTTTAGACTTTCACACTCCAAACATAAAAACAGGGCCATGCTTTGATCCAAATCATTTCATCTAAGACATCAATCTTTTTAGCTTCCTCCATATTCAAAGTCACATGCCTGATGATCTGCAAAATATTGCATATTGACATCATGAATTGCCCTAATCCTGCTCTGAAAATGTCTTCAATGGAGATTTAAGTTACTGTCTGTCATTGTTGTTGCATTATTATTGAGTGTTAAAAACCAATTATCAGTATTAGAAACGGCTGATCAGAGAGATAAAAGAAAGTCACCTTTATTCTCGACACAGAAAATGTCAACCAAACCAGTGGTTGTGGGGGATGGAAATGTCAGGCACACAACACACTATACATCTCTCTGCCAGTGGATATGTACCATACAACTGTGTGAAAAACACCCATTTAATCTTTTTATTATCCCATCCCAGTGGTCCTCATTATAACTGCCGGATATTTTCATTCAGAACCATAATGATTCTGGGTTTAACAAGTAGTTTTACATTTATATATCTCTTTTTTCAGTTCAAGAAGAGAGAACAAAGAAATCTCATTTCAGAGAAAAGAAAATTATAACATGAATGCTTTTCCAGTTTAGTTTTATTTTGCTGCATTATGTAAAACCTGAAGCATGAATGAATTATGACAAGAAGAGTTACGAACATGAAATACAAGCAAAAGAAAACAAAGGAAATGGGCTTTTGTTCATCTGTTGCTGGATGATGGTGTTGTGAGCAGCATGCTGGGGCCAGTACTATTCTAGCCAGTACCTGTGCTGTGCATGTATGAGAGAGAGAGAAGAGAGAGAGAAGGAAAGAAAGGCTGCCAAGGAATATGGAAATGGAAATCAGGGTCGTCCCACTCTTTTTCTCGTCCTGTCACCGTCCACTACCCTTTTCTCCGCAATTCTCTCTGTGTGTTAGCTATAATACTGCACGGTGCAGCCTGAACGGAGACCTTTAAGTACTGCTCATCTTTAGATCGCCGTTCCGTTCCTGCTCGAGATTTATCGACCCCGTTCCGTTATGGAGAAGCACTTTTACAGTTTACTGTTGAACAAAAGTGGCGTTCATGTAGTGGTCAAGGAATATATATATATATTTATAGAATTTTTTTTTTTATATATATATTTATACAGATAGCAGATCAGGGGGATGACATGCACAATGGAAGTGTCGTTTCTCGTTCTGTCTTGTTGTAACAGCGGTTTCCCGCCAACTGACAGCCATTTCTCTCTCTGTCTCTTGCTTTCTTTCTCTGAATGCATGTCAGCATGTCCCGTCAGACGTCTCTCTACCGATGCCTGTCTTCTGCAATCACATGTAACCCTTCGTCATGGGTTTTAAAATCTCTTTCTTCTCTTTTCAATTATCTAAACCATTTCAGCAAAATAAATTGCAGGAAAAGGGCCAATAAAAATGATAATTACAAGCTTTACATCTTTTTATCATCCACTTTTCTTTGAGTTTTTTTTTTTGTTTTTTTTAATGGTTCTAGCTTGTAATTTATTTTGCAACAAACTGTCAAATACTGTAGACCTTGACCACGATAACTCCTATTCTGACCTTCTAATCTTTTCCTTTCTATACTGTTCTGCGTACAACTTTTTAGAAGATTACTTCATGTTCTTTTCATTTATTACCTAATTTGTAAATGAAAAGCAAAAAGTAATTATTTGGTTTACTAAATAAAGTTATAGAGTAATATAATTTGTTATGATACATCTAATTACAAATTATTATTTAATATAAAATAATTTTAACGTATTATATCTAATTAATAAATCGGATTTATAAAAATTATACAAACATAACAAAATATTGGCGAGATGAAAGCAGAAAACTCAAAGCAATGGGAAAGAGAAATGAAACTTTAACTAACTCTTGAATGCAGAGGAGCCAAATTAAGGCTCCGTTTAAATATATATAAATGATTTGATCTGATCTTATTATTATATATTTTTTTAGAATTTTATATAAAATATAATAAATAATTAATTTTTTTAAAATTTTAAAATAATAATAATATTAAAAAATAATATTTAATTAAAATTTTTAATTTTTATTCAAAATTATTTCAATCTCTATCTAAATGAGATTATGATTTTATTTAGATTTAAAAATAAGATGAGTTTAATTTATTTTTTAATATTATTATTATTTTAAATTTTAAAAAAATTAAATTAAAATTAAAAAATATATATTAAAATTTATATATAAAAAATTAAAAATATATAATAATAAAATAAAAATAAATTAAATTCATCTCTAAATTCAAACCGTACCTTATATGTTTAAAATGGATAAGCACAAATCAACACAACTCACGAGCCACGACTGTCCAGCTCCAAAAAAAAAAAAAAAAAAACTCACGACTGTCCAACTCAATGTCTTCTATTCATGACAAGACGTAAGCAGTAATAAAATACTACGATTAAGATATTTAATGCAAGTCTTAAGTAGTACCGTTTGCCATTAGAACACCTCCATTTTTTTGGAATTGTATGGAAGACAGTCGACACTTTATTGAAATGACGATGCTCCTGACAAGGGCCGTAAACTTCTTGCCTATTCCCCAAGATCATTAATCCAATTTCTTATTATTCTACGAGTTTGTAATTGATTTCATCATGAATTGAAGACCAATTAATTAAAGATCAATAATGATAGGGTTATTTCCTATCTATCACCATTTTCTTATTTTTTTAATTTTTTACTTAATAATTAATAAAGTAATATTAATAAAATTATATCTCTTTTTAATTTCTTTTAATAATTAAACATAGTAAAAAAATACTCAAAAATAAATATTTTATAAATAATAAAATAATAATAAACGAGAGATAAGTATATTACAAGAAAGAAAAACTTAATCCATAACAATTTTGTGTCTTATCCTGTGAGATGTTAACACGTGAGAGAACCCCAGAGGCTGTCAGCAGTGGGAGGATGGTTTTAAAGTCTACTGCAATTATTAGGATATTTCTGATTTTGATTAGACTGCCACAAACAAACCTGCGTACATAGGGGAATGAGTCTAGTGGAGTTTTGTCGAACCTTTGTTTACGAGGACGACTTAGGCCCCAATTGTATTCGGAGGTCCGTTTGTATTTGGAAGTGAGTTCAACTTATTTCAATTCATTTTAATTCATCTTTATTTTATTATTATATTTTTATAATTTTTTATATAAAATATAAATTTCTATACACCTTTTTTAATTCTTAAAATAATAATAATATTAAAAAATAAACTAAACTCATCTCAACTCATCTCATCTCTGAATCCAAGCGGACAACTCTTTAATGATTTTATTAAAATTTATCTTTTAGTTAAAATAAAATAAAATATAATAAAAATTATTCCACATTAGTCTAATTATCTTTAAATAATTTTAATTTTGATAAATAATAAATCATCTATTCATTCTAAATATAAAGAGTTACTATTCATGAATTATTCTATTATTGTATTCTTATTTATTGATACAATCAAATTGTGCTAGTGTTTGAAAGAAAATATAATTATAAAAAAAAATTATTTTTTCAAATTTTAAAATAATTATAATATTAAAAAAATAAATTAAATTCATATCAACTCATCTCATCTTCTAATCTAAATTGAGTCTTAGCTAGGTTGAAGTTTTATGATGTTTGTATTGATTTATAAGAATGAAAATAATTCTTTATTTTTGTTTTCATTTATGGTATTTGTAGAAGGACATGAAGATATTATAAAAAAAAATAAATATTTGTGATATTTTAATTATAATTAAATAAATTATTTGTGATTAAAATAAATTATTTTTATCACAAATAATTATTTTTTATTATAGTTATAATATTATAAATACTTTTTTTTTTTGTAGTGAAATCATGATGAAAAATTACAATAGTCCTAGTGCACATTTGATGGATTTCTATACTCTTGGTGGTCTTGCATGGGAACAAATTATCTGGGGTATGTCTTCGGTCAAGAGCATAGACATTCACATGCTGATTCCTTGTCTATGTTGGCATCCAATAAGGAGAATATTGTAAGCAAGCTACGGGAGTCGGGAACGGAGATAGAAGGAATGTCTCGTAGAGAGAATCTTAATTTTGTTGTGATGGGCGAAAATTTGACAGAACAATGTCATGAGAAGGTAGAAGGCCTATGGATTGTGATTTATTTATTTATTTATTTATTTTTAAGAAGCAATGATGGTATTTGAGGAGTTGATGGTATTTGTGGAGTAATCATCGGCCACTTCGATTCTATGCTAGCAGCCACCGTGGTAATGCAGATAATGCAAACATTATTCAGAATGATTGGACATAAAGTTTATTTAAGAAAAATATTTTTTGGATTGATCGATTTTTTTCTTTAATTTTTTTTTTATGAATATGAAAATAAATATTATTGAGTTTATATACTTTTAAAAAAAATTTAAAAAATTTAAAAATATATTTAAAACAAAATTGCAATTGCATTGATCCGTTGGAACAATTGATTAGAACTCTCGGTTCTAGTGACAGTATCTAGAAATTAATACTTGAATGGATGGAGAGGATGATTGTTTAGAGATGAAGTTTAAGAGTAGTCTACTTGTAGCTAATAAGAACCCATGAGATAGAATGAGAGGCAACATGAGATATTGTAATTATGAGATGAATAGGTGCCAAAAGTCACATGAAAGAGCATGCAACTTGTAATAGCCCTTGGGTTGTCTTTTATGTTTCAGAATAGTTGACAATTATGCATGCGAATTATCATTGGAACTTTTTAACAATGTTGTGACAATCTTTATATACATACATACATATATATATATATATATATGTGTGTGTATATATATATATATACACACACGCACACACATTAATATTTGATATATTGAACTACATATGAAAATACCAGGTGGAGTTTCAACAAGATATCGTGCTCCCCTGGATCAGTTAGAACTTTGCTCATTAACTGTGTGTGGGGGATAATTCTCGAGCCTTAGGCCAAATCGAGCCAGCTCAAGACTTAGAGCCCAAGTTGTTAGCGATGGCATAGAGCCCCGAGCCGGACTAAGCCATCCTAAGACCAAAAGCCCAAGTTGTAAGCCAAGACCTAGACTAGGAGCCCACAGTTGAGTGTCGGGTACACACCAAACACATGGGAATCAGTAGCGGCAATAACAAAGAAGGAGACGAGTGGCCGATAGCACAGAGCCAGGATGTTAGGGGTAACCCTGTTACTCGATGCTAGTGGATAGGTAGTCTCAAGCAATACGAGCACGTCAGACAGAGGCACGCCGCATTTAATGAAAACACGCCTCCTTAAATGGGGACCATGTCACATTAAATGGAGGATGGCAAGGAGTACGAGACGGCATGACTGGCAACACTGTCACCTGACAGCAGACTGACGAAGGACGCAACTAGAGGTTGTATGAGCGACAACCCCAAATCTCATTATCAGGATATCCGTTCGGCCAGGTATATAAATATCGATACACCCCATTAAGATGCTCTCTTTGATCTATATTCTCTCTTACTCTTTACTGTTTAAGCTTGCTCATTCTTCCATACTAATTTAAGGATCAGAGATACCACGGCTCCTACAAGCCCTCCTCTCATCCTTAGTAGACGTAGGTTGCAAATAGAGCTTTTCCGATGCAGAGTCCATGTCCAAGCTCGCAAAACATGATATCAACAACGGGAGTTCAAATTAACTAATCAACTCATGACGAATTGGCTTGTCACAAATATAAAAATTAAGATAGTGTCGACGTGAATATGTCATTGATAAAAAGTTTCAACAGTGCTAGATTTTGATGATAATGAAACATTCTAATTTCTTGAATATAAAGATAGAATTTGTTGTTGGTAATTGTTTGGACCAAGAGCCTCATTCAAGAACCTCATTAGTTTGAACTACATTACTAATCTGGAAAATGATTTACAATGAAACTTTCGTCCTAAAAAAAAAATATATTTAGTGACAACGTTGTTCCTTGCATATATTTAAATCAATATTCAATTTCTAGAATGTGTAATTCTTGCAACACCTCACACGCAAATCTATTGGATGGTGGTTATTTGGGGAGGAGATATTATGATTCATAATGATTCCACTTAAGAAAATTATTAAAAAAGGGTTGGTTTTTACCATATTGATATAAACGAACAAATCGGCCAGCTCCCTGCTCATAAATATATCTCTTGCGGTATCAAATAATTGGTTCACAGGTGGAATACAATAAATAATCTTCAATTATTAAATTTTGTATCATATTTTTTTAAGTTTAGTAATTAATGATGATCATCCTCTCAAAAAATAAAAATTCAGTTCCACTGATATATCCATATATATCACTCCTAAAATTGAATTGTTTAATTGAAAGCGCTGGTAAATAATTTGTACAGTCATACGTTGAATAAGCCTTGTGCTAACAGTGACGAAATCAAGAATTTGTTTTGGAGGGACAAGTCAAGGATAAACTATAATAAAATATTTTTTGTTTTGTTTATATATATATACAATTTTCATGAGGTATAGAACAATTTGATAATAATATCTAAAATAAAAATAAAATATATTTAATACACATATGTAGTAAAAGAATATATGATATGTCAAAAATAATATATCATTGAAATAATATAAATACACTTATATAAATATATAAGATAAAAGAAATAACGAGTGTCTAAAATTGTAACTAATTATGTTCTTTTAAAGAAAAAAATCATCAAATTTTGAATTTAAATTAAATTCTTAGTTATTTCTTTATTAATATAGACAACTAAATTATTTACTAAAAACTCATCTCCAAATTTATTGTGAAGTATTGTTTTAACAATGTTCAACATGTTATCATGTTATTAGATTATTTATTTTCTGTAAGATGTATTTTATTTTTAAATGGATTAAATTGTTTTAAATTGAACTTTTAAGTAATTAATGATCTATAAGATCAAAATAATTTTGTAGAAGAGGAAGCAAGATAATTTTTTAGAGAGGAGACCAACACAAGATAAGATTAATATCCTATTAAATTATAAAAAATAATATATATATATATATATATTTTTTCAAAATCATAGGAGCAGGGACATGGTCCCCCTGCTCCTATATAGTTCCGTCAATACTTGTGCACTTCTTTAAAAAAAATGTGTGAAACTTGCGTCTCTAAAATGTCTAAAACTTAAAGAAGTTTGCGAAATTTACACATCCTTGTTCGTATTAAAGACATTGGGAATTATGGAAACTACGAGAGTCAAAGTTTATCCCTGTATTGCTTATTAAAGTGGGATACAATATGGGTCAAAGGTTATTATACAAGGCTTAAGATTTGTATTAATATTATAACCAGACTTTGTCAAACAACAGCAACTTCTCGAAGCTGAGCCTATTAATTTGAACACCATCTTATTTTTCAAACATGTACAAAGAAAAAAAAAGCCTGATTTTAAGTTTATTTGTTCAATTAATTCATGCTTGACTAGCAATTAATGGCTATCTAGGTCAATCAACTACTCAAGGCTTTTGGGTCTGTCTTTAATTAATTATATATATGACTACTCCTTTTTTTCTTGAAAGTATTAAAGATTAGTTGAATCTAATTAACATATATGTAAATCGATTGAGCAGAGTTGAATTGAAAAGGAAAGAGAAGATGTCGTACTGATTAAAGGTTGGGGAATGATCTACTCATAATTAACCCAATAGCTAACTTCTAGTTAATTGCTGAAAGAGATATTTATGAGCCTTGTAAACCCAACTCTACTCCCACTCAGACGGAAAGTTCGGTTTTCTTTTTCATTTTCTATGGAAAGATTGAATCCTAATCATTCCCTTTTGTATTATATTCTTAACAATCTATATGGATTAAAATATAATTTATCACTATTCAGTGTTCATAACTAAAAAATAAAATCATACTCTAGCTAATGTTTATTGTCTAATGTGTATATATATTAACCAATTGAGTTATCACCTGGCATACATTTGTCCAAGTTCTTTAGACCAGATGTTATAAGACCAAATGAAATAATCAGATTCGAGTACCCCACTCGGCCTCTTATACCTAAAATCATATCTAACGAAAATTCTTGTTTTAATGGAAATTCTTGTTTCTCCGTTAAAGTTAACATTTTCCGTCAGTTTCTATTAAAATTAATACTGAATCTAATGAAAATTACCGTTTTAAACACAATTTATTAAATTTATTTCCTGAAATAATGTTTTTGGCATTAAAATTAATTCCACCTCTTCAACTTTCTACAATAATAAACTTTTCATTAAAAACTCATTTAACATCTATTTAATACTACTTAATACTTTAAACACAATTCATTAAACTCATAAATAATGCTAGAAATTTCTATTTTAGAATTCCTACTTAGGACATATTTTTTAAATTTTATTTTATGTAAAATAAATATAGAATAATAATAATAGTATAGAATGACACAATAATAGTATAAAATATATAAATATAACAATATATATAAAAATAAACCATTCATAAAAATTTATACGTTAGAGAGTTTAATTTTATTCATGAAAATTTTATTTCTATTATATGATTAATAATTTAATTTTTTTTAAAAATAATTTATAATTTTAAAATGAATGCATTATTTATTAAATTAACTATATATACGGTATATATAGTTAATATATGGTATATATAATTTATTATAATTATATTAAATTGGTAATAATAAGTAATAAATATAATTAATATTATATGTTTGATATTTAATTGAAATATATGTGATTAAATAAATTTATATAAATTATAAATTATAAATTATAATATAACATTCTTATATAAATTATAAACTATATAAATTATTTTTTCAAAAAACTCATTTTATTTCTTAAAAATAATCACATAACTAAATAAACATAGATATTTTAATGTCCTCTGTTTTGAGGCCGTACAAAATAATACAAATGTTAAATTATCATTTTGGAATTAAAAAAATATCATATCTTGAACTAACCTTTTATTAAAACTTTAATCAAAATTATTTCAAATAAGTTTGATAAAACTATATGTTATATTTATTTATGAGACTATCTTATTGTTTTTATTAATTTTTTTATAATATATGAAAACATATAATTATTTATCATCTATTTAATTATGAATAATCATTAAATTTTTATTAAAAATTAAATTAAATAAACGTGCTTTGCACGTTATTTGTATCTAGTGTATATATATAACATCATTAGATGCCTGTTATGTAAGATTTTTTGATGGTGATATCCACTACAAAAAAAATTACTTATTTGTAGTCAGTTAATTCCAGCGAAATCTGTAACGCCCCGGTCTTACAGGGGTCGGAGAGTTACTTCCTATTACAAAACTCACATTTCAACGGAATAATTAAAGACATAAAATTCTCCAATATTATATAAAACTTGATTCCAAAATCACTTTCCTCAATATCATCAATTTTGGAAATACTACATCATAAAAATACAATAATACTTCCTTACTAAATCTTGTCAATACTCATATAAATTCTTTATGATTAATCTATCATTTCTAAAATCATCTCACCCAATACTTCATAATCTGATCCTCTACTAAAATATCCAAATTCATCTGAGAAAATATTTAAAGATAGGGGGTGAGTTTAACCATAACTCAGTAAGCAGATGATATATACAAGAATGCAAACATGAGCATTTTCAAAAGAAATTTCATATGCATAAATCGGAAACCTTTTATTTCCATATACAAATCTTCAAAATATATTATCAATAAAATAGAGCGATTTTTCAATCCTTTTACATTTAGAAAAAATAATATTTATTATCAAAAACGTTTTGGCACAAGTAACTGTACAATCTCAACTTATCATCATATCAGAACATGTACCATATTTAATCCCAGTGGTAGAGTTGTGCTATCCTCGGTGGCCAAACCAAGCGGTATCATATTGTAGGACTTTCCTTTATTCGTTCTCAGAGTCTCGAGTGTGCACACAGGAAAGAAACACATACAGAACCATTTTGTTTCCAGAGTGGTTGCACTCCTATCATATCATATTATGGTGGTACCAAGCATATCACGTGAACCAGTATCATCATATCAGAACCATTTTACAAAATAGATCAAACAGATAAGAATGCCAAAGGTTTTCATATCCATATCATATCATGTCATGTCATATCAAATCATGTACCAAACTTATTTATATCATTTTTAAATAATCAACAACAACTCTAAAACATTTTACATCACATAAATAAAACATAAATTTTCATACTTGCTCTTTTATGCATTTCATAAATATGTCAACATTGCTCATGTCTACACTATGCCTGATAGAAACATTTTTCTTTTTTTTCATATAGCTTTTATGAGTAGTGCAAATAACTGACCGATGTTGTTTTTCTCAAGTTCTCATTTATAAGAAAAACATGCAAAGTTTTCAGAAAATCAACATCGATCTCAAAGTTGGTATAAAGCCAAGTATAAGAACCCCACTTACCTGAACTTCTTAGCTTTTTATAATTTTTTCTTAAGAATGCTGAATCAAATCATTCGTCACATATAAAATGATCACGTAATTTTCATAAATTTCCAGTCAAACTTGTAATTCAAACATTTAAGCCTAAGATGCTAAAATCACAAAAGCTTTTTTATTTTATTTTTTATAATGAGAATTAGAGAATTATATAAATGCAATATCTCTTTTATCTAATATTCGAACTTAAAACTTATTGAATGCGCCCATGTCACACAAATAAGATGAATAATAAACTTTTTCATCCATGGCAAGTAGCTCCTAAACTAAAAATTCTTTGTTTGTGCTTTAAACCCGAGTCATAGAATAGGTAAATGTATTTTTAAGATTAAGATTTGGTTTGTTTTTAGAAATGAGATTGAGAGAAGATGAGAGGAGTTGATATTAAAGTGAAAAGTTAAATAAAATATTATTATTATAATATATATTTTTAAATATAATTTTTATATTAGGGTTTGAAAAAATTAAATTGTTTATATTATTTTGTATTAAAATTTAAAAAATGTGTAATAATTAAATGTGATGAGATATTTTGTTTTTGTAAACAAACCGCCTAAGATACTTTGTCACAGCTTGAACTAATCTTAGAAGTTGGTCATCTTGTGATATATTAAGGGCCTGCTTGGATTCTGAGATGAGATGAGATGAGTTATGAATAGTAATAAAATAAGTGGTTGAGATGAATTAAAAATTTGAAATGAGTGGTTGAGATTAATTAAAAATACGAAATGAATTGTGAATAGTAATACCCAATTTATAAAACAAACCGGGCTTAAAAACATATATACGAGGGTTTGAAGAAAGCCTATGGACATTAAAGCATTGCAAATTCCAATTATATATAAGAGAACACAAAACAATATATATATTTAAGGTAATGCTACATACAGTTGTGGAGTTATAAACGACGTGCAGTCGCTTTAAAAAAAAGGTAAATTTTTTCACGTAGATCTTATATATATTCATTTTTTTTAAAAATGATTATACATCACTTACAACTTCATGATTATATCTATCATTTCTAATAGACATATAACGTGTAAATTAAAAATTTTAGAGTTATACTGTTGAATATGTTAATTTCGATCATTTATCTTCCGCAAACAGAACAAAAGGGGAAAAAAAAGAAGCCAAGTACGACGATGTTTTCCAAGCGCGTTACTTGCGCTCTTTATAAAGACAGAGCAATATTAAATGCATGTTGACGCCAAGAGCGCGTCAGCCATGTCTGAGACGAGCGCACGTATGCAGTCGCAGCCTTAAATGCCGACAATTTATTTTTTCCTAAGTAATTCCGTGTCCGTGTCCCATCGTCCACCTCTATGTCCATTTTTTCCCACCGTACCCTGACCACCTACCAATCTCCAAAAACACAAAAAATATCTCCACGCGCAACCCCACGCGCAGCCTTTCCCAACTTCTCCGCCGGTCCCACCTCGATCAGTTTCGTTCCGTCCAGAATAGAAATGCGCACACATATTGACCCAGGGCTGGTCTCAGACTTTCAGCTCCCATATACATAAACGATTCAGCAACAAGAGAAGTGTGGGTTTTGTTTAGTTTTACTGTCTGGTCCTGGTCCCGGTCATGGGCGCTGAGCAGCGCGTGGGGTTACAGAAAGAAAAAGAAGGAAGAGACGATATATATTTCGGATTCTCTTTTACCCTTCAGTCGAGTCCAGTCCCTTAAGGCTTATGCTGCAGACTGTACCACAAACCACTCTTTCTGAATTTCACAGTTTCAACCACCTCTCCCACATCCAATTATCTGATTCTTCATTTTTTTTTTTTACCTTAGTTCAAAATTAAAAAGAAAAACGGCAGATTTACTTCGATATTGATCAAGAAGGTGAAATTCACCGATTTACCGGCAATAGCGGGTGGAAAAGGGAGGTGGGGTGGAAAGAGACCCCAATTAGCTGAGTCTCAGAAACTGGAAAAGTATATGAGCGACTTTGAAGGGAGACAGCTCTTTTTGCAGAGTGGGAAATTCATGGCCACATTCTCTAGCCTCCTCTTATCTTTTCTCTTCAGCTTCGTCTTTCTTTTGAGGGTTTAAGAATATAGTCAAAACCCAGAAAGAAAAGAAAAAGTTCTCGTCTTTGGTGGCCGCGGTGGTGGTGATTCTGCTTTCTTCTTGTTTTTTCCTGTTATATAAATAACACATATATTATTTTGGAGAAAATTCTAGTGGGATGGAGTTCGAAGATCAAGAGGAGCACGAGGAAGAGATGGAGCTGGCCGGCGCGAGCTACGACTCGCTGGGAAACTCGGGTCGCGTAAAAATGCAGAGTTCGGGGGGTGGAGGAGTAGGGGGACCCGAATTAGCCCTTGCACAGCAACAGAAGGGGAGGCCGAGGTACCGGGAGTGCCTGAAAAATCATGCCGTCGGCATCGGAGGGCACGCGCTCGACGGCTGTGGCGAATTTATGCCGGCCGGAGTGGAAGGAACTCTCGATGCCCTCAAATGCGCCGCCTGCAACTGCCATCGCAACTTCCACCGCAAGGAGACGGATGGACAGTCCGGTGCCGTTGTCGGTACCGCTGACCCATACCTACAGATCCCACACCACCCTCAATTCTCTCCATACTATCGGACACCGTCGGGGTACCTTCACGTAGCTCCTCAGCAGCACAGGCCGCTAGCGTTGCCGTCGACTTCAGGGGGTCATAGCAGGGAAGACCAAGAGGAAGACGTGTCAAATCCAAGTGGGGGATTAGGTGGGTCGTTGTCGAAGAAGAGGTTTAGGACCAAGTTCACACAGGAGCAAAAGGACAAGATGCTGGGGCTGGCGGAGAGTCTGGGGTGGAGGATTCAGAAGCACGACGAGGCCGTGGTGCAGCAGTTCTGTAACGAGACCGGGGTCAAGCGTCACGTTCTCAAGGTGTGGATGCACAATAACAAGCACACACTTGGTAAGAAGCCCTAGCAAGAACCGAGAAAAGAAGCCTAAGCAAAAAAAAAAAGAAAAGAAAACTCCTTTGTAGCAAAAGCCTAGCATTGAAGGATTTTTACAAAGAAGGGCCTCGTTTTGTTCTTCTGTTTATTATTAATCTCTCCCTCTCTCTCTCTCTCTCTACTGTGCACTGAAAGAAAGAATGGTGGTACGGGATGATTTGAAGGAAACGGGAGTGGGAAATTGTGTTGCTGACTTTGCTGAGAAATTCTGCTACTTTCTCGGGATTTTAGTTGGTTTTTAGGGTTTCGGTTCTCCTGGTCATGTTTCCTCTCTTTTCGTGGTAATTACTTTTGTGGGGAGTTATCGATTAAGGCATGGTGCTGGTGTTTGAATGGATGTTGTCATCTTCGATTAGCGTAGATTATTATTGATGGCTAGCTAATTTCTTTTTCATTTCATGAGTGCATGAGAAATCTTTGGTTTATCAACATCTCTGCTACATGCTGTATTAATGGCGCTAACGCTATGAGCTATGGATGCTATAGTAAGATACATTTGGTTTCAATTGATCAAATTTCTCTTATTTCCAAGCATCTGTACATGAGACTGTAACTTTTTGTTCATCTTGAGAATTAAATGAGGACTTCCATTATTGGAGCTGTCTGTTTCGTTTATCTTTGAAGTTGAGCTTTCATTTGTAACTTTGTGTGACCTCAGACTGTTGGAAGCCAGCTCTTTCTCAGCCACAAACGTGTGCCAACCTGCATTTTCCGTTACACATTCCGTTCTACGTGTACTCGAGTATGTGTGTAGCATTTAAGAACTCAGCTTTTCCTTTCAGTTCTGGAAGAGGAGAGAGGGAAAGATCAGAGAAATAAAGGGTATGGGGATGTTTGTTAGAAGCATTATTGATGGTATTGAATGAGTGTCTGGCCTTTTCCTTTTTCTTATGCTTTTCAAGATAGATCCTTCGACTTCCATTCAATGTGGATGCATATATATATATATATATATATATATATGCTTTGAGCTTTTACATCGATGCGTTTCCAGAGCCTTTGCTTCCTTTTATGCATCTTTTCTTCTGAAGGTACTTTGGCCAACTTTAAATGATCATGGAAGAAGCAAAGGTTGATCATCACTGTCTCTCAGAGACCTCCCTATCTGGTCTGTCCCTGTTGCCCAACTCTCCACTCTTTCTTGCAAATAATGCATTAACTTTTGCAGTCGTCAATGCACACACTGATCTTTCATTTTCCTGTTTTCCATTTAAGTCTTTAAACATATATATTACATGGATTAATTAATCGTGTGATTTTTATAAATTTTTAATATTTTACATCTGCTTCATCATATGATCTGCCCCTCCTGCATGTGGTGATGGTCGAACCCAGATGTTTGATCATTGATGGGGTCACCTTGGGAAGGAATATCAGCTGATCATAGGTTTGTTTTATTTCATGTTATTTTATTTATTTTTTAATGGCTATTACTATTACTTGTTCTTCTTCTTTTTTCATCTTGGGAAATAATATGGTATTAGCAACTTTTAATATTCTATCATCCCTCTCAAGGAGACCCAACTACTCCAAGTTCATGATCGAGAAATTCGATAGATCCAATCATTCAAAGCTTCTCAAATTTACTCCTTTTCTTTTTCAATATAGTCTGTTTCGAAGGGAACATGTGGGCACTTCAGCAGCAGGAAAAGATCTTATAAAATATTCCAGAGGGGCACACATGCAGATCACGCAGCTTTTTATCTGCAACTCTTCAAACACTACCATGTATACTCAACGGTTCAGTACTGTACGTTTGGTGTAGGATCCACTAATATCCCAAGATTCTCTTACTAATCTAGTTTATCTTCTTCCAGGAGGCATGGGTTTATTTCATGCTCATCAGCACCCAGTTAATTAATTTGATTTTGGTTCGGTTTCCCCAACTTTTTCCTTCACTCAGAACGAAGTTTTTCTAATTAAGGTCACTCTCCTCGACTCACGACTCAGCTTGATCTTGAAGGATTATTGGGGGTTGGGGGGGGGGGGGGGGACCTGCAGCCTGCTTCCTTATTTGGGGGTACCATAGAGAGAGATTGTGCCTGGCTTGGGTTCTTTCACTAGCTACTTGCCGCTACTTCTATATGCATGGGTTCTGATATTTCATTTTCATAGCAAGATATACTTTTTTATTGATTGTTTGCTTCCAAGAGTCCAAGCTCATCTGCAAGGAATGCTCTTCAGAAGATGCTTTGCTTCTCTGGGGACCGGGAAAATGGAATCCCATGCAGTATCAAGAGTTAAAGCTGCCAAAAAGAGATGGGATACTCCAGATTTTTAAATCTTGGTCAAAGGCTTGCTGCAGACTGTTAATTTGTATATGCCCGTCTTGTTTCTAGCATCTATATGCTTAATCTGATAGATTGACTTCCACACTTGATTTGGCCATTTGAAAGAGTTCAGATCAGTATGGTTTGAAGTTCAAAAAAAGTAATCCAAAATGACCAATGATATATCTGTGTCGAAGGAGGATCAAATACCAGCTGAGTGAGAGAGAGAGAATAAAGAGTAGTTGAGATAATTTGCTAACAGTTAGAATAATTCTAGGGTTTAATATTCGATGCATAACCCCCGAAGCCCTCAATTATGTATTGCATATAAGATATTTTCTTCTTAATTTCCGATCCCTTTTTATTGATCTTAATATTTAATTAACTTCCATTCTCTGAGAAAAGCTCTGTAAAAATTAGTTTGGTTTCTGGGAAACCATATACGTGTAGGGACATTTGATTAAGATTAATCAACTTGAATCGATGCGTCTCTGATAGCCCATCATGATCATCATAACAAAAACAAAAACAGATCATCATGATTTATGAAATGCGTCATTTCAGTGGCTCGACGCATTTTCCATTGTTGAGCAAGAGTGATATTTGGGTGTCACTTTCGGTCTACTCATCATTAACATGTATGCATGGATTCCTGATTTGGACACTGAATGCTGGCTGCACGCCACCAAATCCCAAACACTTGGAGCTACCACTGTTTATCTGATGTTTTATATTATATAATATACTGAAACTGAAATGAAAGCTTAGCTGGTCATGATGTTTCTGGCTGATAGACAAGAAAAACGACATGCTTGTACGACCAGTCACCAGCTGCTTCACAAACCATGGCTAGTATTTTAGTCGACTGAGTTTCAATTAATCCTGCAGGCCTGCAAGCATTTTCCACAAAATACCAAATGCTTATTTTTGACATGAAAATGGGCTTTTGATCTTCGTGCTGCATGCATGCTTTAAATATTTCTTGTTTTACACACGCATGAGATAATATGATATATATATATATATATATATATATACGGTCTATAGAAGGTTTTTCATTTCTCGATCATTAATTATATATATGCAAAATTCTTAAACTCTTGATTAATATCTTGCTGTAATATAATTGTCTCTCATATGCTCAAAATATTCCTAGATGAGTCAGGGAGCACAAATAAAAATGACAAATGCTGGAGAGGAAGGGTGGGGTGGGGTGGGGGGGGCCTGATGATGAGATTCGTTTGGATTATCCACTTTTTTGAAAGCAAAAACTTAAGAATTGGAAGGAAAAGTTGGAAAAGGAGATGGCTTTGGGCAGCATAGAGAGATTATACCCTTTTTGATAGTTGAAAGACTACGACTCTTCAATAGCACGCCAATATTTGTGAATCCGGCCGGAGCTGACTATAACATCCATCGTTGTCGTCCCTACTCAATTTAAGGTCTAAAGGGGAGGGGGAAGAGATGAAATTAGTGAGCTTTTTGTGTGATTCCAATATTTGGAATTCATGGCTGTGTGCATGATGCCACAGGCCCACGTACACATGGCGCTTTCATGCTGCCTCTACTCATCAACATCAGTTCTTGTCTAACAATTCGACATGTTTTGCTTGGTGACCCAACTTTAAAAACAGTACCCTCATATGTCTTGAATCCCACCTTGGTCCTTCTAAATTCCAGCATACCCTAAACGTAGATATCTGAAAGTACTGCCTGGTGTGTGTTTTTGTGGCCTAAGGTGGCAAAAGTTGGTGGATATATCATGTACAACATTTATAGACCACGTGCTTCGAAGATTAATCATTAAATTAATGACTAATTAAATAGTAATTTTGTCTTGGTACAATTTTTAGGGCAAGTTCTTTTTTATCAGAATAATTACTAGTCTTGTGTTTGTACTCTACTTTCATGTCTCTATTTTACATAAATATTTTGTGTGTTAGGCCTCATTTGGATGTTGTTAATTGAGTTGAATTCTCTATTAATAGTAGTGAGTTGAGTTAAGTTGGTTGAATGAGTTTTATAAGACCTACTTAAAATAAATTTAGATATGTTTAATGAATATTTTTATGAGAAGTTAAAAAAAGTATTTGTGAATCCCGCATATAAAGAAGTGTTGAATTAAAAAAAATTGTGAGTTTCGTGTATACAAAAATTTTAAGTTGAATAATATTTAGTTATTTGAAAATTGTGTGTTTGGATGTTAGATTTTATTTAAAATTAGATTAAATTGAATTGATCTCAGTATTATACAACATCCTAACGGGGCCTTAAAGTTAAACCCAAAAATTCTCTTCATGTAGGCCGGTGGTCACTGATGATCAGTATAGTATATATAATGGAAAATGATACTTGAACAAAGAGCCCTCAGCCATGACTTAAATCAGTAAAAATTAGACTTTAAACAAAACCTTATAAACCTCATGATCAGCATCATGAAGACCTCCATTTTTCCATATATGAATTTGAAGGTGGTCGAAGCAGCCGGGACGTTTAATTCCCACCATCAGAAGTGTGGACCAAGACCCCATATATAAGCTTGGCACGAGATCCTCAAGCTCTTTGGCAGACAAGGTTAGATCCAAAGCAACAGTACTACTCAGGCGCCGTAGGTCCACTAGTTTCAATATTGTTTCCTCGATCGAGCCAGGCAATGGTGAGCCAGCAATGGCCGGCCAATAATAGCTTCTCCAGCTCATCTTTTTGTCTCCCAAACTTTGTATTCACCCTTCAAGTTGCTCAGACTCCAACAACTGCAAATATTTCTCATTCTTGTCTCCTTTTTGGTTTCCCCTCATGCAGCCTTTTGTTTTCATTGAACTTCTAGAAATTCCTTCACGCCAACTTGGTTGTAATCAATAAGTGTTGAGAAAACAATACAAAGTTGGGTTATTTAATTCCATGGGGATTGCTATGCTTTAGTGCGTTCTCAGACCCCATGAATTTTCAATCTTCTTTTAATATTTTCTCCCATCTGCAAGGCAGCCATTACTTTTAAATCTCAAGGAGCTAGATCGAGCACTTCTGCCTAATTATGTGCTAAGATCACAACTTATATATATATATATATATATAGCCCCACTTTTAGATAAAACTACTCAACTGGAACACCCAAATTAATAACATACTTTTCATAAAGTACATTCTTTCTCATAATCATCAATATGCTTATTACATTAATAATTAATACCAGAATATATAACAACATCATGCCTTCAAATTAATCACACGTAACAATATTTGTACTTTGTTATTATTTTCAAATCAGAAAAGCAAAAAATATATCAATTTTTCCATCCCAATTCAAGTACTTTGTTATCGACACAGCTCCCACGGACCTTGGGCTTCCCCAAGGCAGAAGTAGTGCAAATTCTCCTGGCATTTTTAAGGTCAAGATTCAGATGATCATAGCAGCAACGGTTGTTGCTTGGTGTTTTAGGCTGATTTAAGCTGACACGTTTTGATGATCTATCAATGGCAACCGGACCTCCATTGAGTCGGAGACTCCTCACCCAATTGAGCTTCTTCCCATTTGAAACCGGCAGAAATGGTTGCAAGTTTTCAGATCTAGAAGTCCGAGGCCGACCCTTGATCGCCTGATGATGATGATCAGCTTCTTTCTTGGTCTCTTTTATTTCAATTTTGGTCCCTCCTTCCATTCTTATGCTTATGTTCACTTCAAGAAGTGTTTGGTTATTCTTTCTTTGTTGACTAGCTTGAAAGGTTTCAAATCCAGGTCCTTGTTTTGCAATCCTTTCCTTTTGATGCTGATACAGTCGGTGCAATCTGAGAGCATGATAGTATATTCCATCTTTGATTTCTTCTTCCAAATCTCTTTCTATCTCCATCTCTAGCTCACTCCGAATCTTTAGCTCCTCTTCTGAAATGACAGCCCTCAGTCCTTTCATTTTCAGGACATTAGTCGTCCTTGAATGGCTAGTTCCAATAACATCAATCTGTAAAAACCTCAGTCAAAACTAAAAATGTTAAAGTTATCATATATCAATCAGTAAGTCAAGGCAAAAAAATCAAAATAAAAAACTAATCTTTAATTTACCAATGGTCCATGCAATGAATTGCTATGAGAATACAAATCATCTGACTCCTCCCCTAATGGCAGAACAGACAAATCTGCAAAACCCATAAAGGATTTTAATTATTGTTGCAGTAAATCTTGAAAAGAGCTGAATTAAACTAAAATTAATTAAGAATTTAGAAGGAAAATAAACTGATATGCACAGCCAAGAAAATAAACTTATAAAACCTAGTATATCTGCTTTGTTGTCGGCCATGTTCTAGCATATGCTTTCAGCTGTGAAGGAAATTCAACCTCCTTTAAATCGTAGTAGAATGATTTGGACTGCTGGGAATGGGACCTGTGGCAGGGTTGGAACGAAGGAGACATAAGAGGATGTTTTAGGGAAACAATGACCGTTAAGGACGTTGTTTCAGTTGGCTTATTCAAATTTAGGCGCTAAATGTCTCTGCCCGACATGGGAGTTAATTAATTTGGGTGTGTTGGATATAATTAAGAAATATTGATAGTATTATTTTAAAAAATAGATAAATAGTGCTTTACGTGGAAGGAAATTACAAGGGTTTGGGTTGCCCTTAAAGCACAATCAAAATAGGGTACCATACCAACATGTTTGATGTGTGTGTATGGATAGTTACAGTACTTCCATTAATGGGCTAACAAGGTTTGTTGAAGAGCACTACATGTTTCTATTCTTCTGGGCTTTTCTTGGCCCATGCCTAGCTTCTTAATGTTTAGAACATCAAATTGTTTTGAGAATGCATGTCATGCTTTAAATAGGATTGTGGAAGTTTAATGTTGCCCGATTGAAAAAAAATTAGTAATTCTAGATGTAGTTTAAAAGTGTTAAAACCTTGAGACCCATCATTTAAATGTGGAATTTTTCATGCTGATCTTAGGTATGCTTACTTTTCTTTTTCAAATAGATTGTGTACTAGAACTTGCATACATTAAAACTATACAAATCATTTTTTTTTAATTTTTTGAAAAAAATCTAACATAGAAAATCTAATTTACATGGTTTATATCTATTGGCTTATAATTGGGCAGTTTGGCATGCCTTCAACTGATCATCATGAACGTTTAGTACTTTCACATCATTTACATAACAAAGATGTCACTACAACATATGTGGCCTTTTGCCACAAATTCTTTTTTCACAATATAAATTTGTAGCAAATAGTGGCTTATTAACACCAAAACTGTTTGTAGAAAAAAATTATAATCCTTTTGCAGCAATATTATATTAGCAAGTAAAACTTTGTAACAAATACATGTTTTGTGGCCAAACAATAGTGTTTTTCTGGCAACATTTTGTCGCGACAAATAGACTTATAGATTTATTAGATTTATTTTCATTGTGAAGAAAAGGTTTCCTGAAAATTATCTTTTAGTGGGAAATAATTTTTTTTTACAGCCACTTATTTTTGCCACAAATAAATTTATAAAAAATATGAATATTAGTTTTTGAGATTATGAATAGTTTTGTGGGAAAAAAGATTTGGTGGCAAGATATCCATATATATTTTTTTGTTGTTGCGATAACATGTTGTGGCCGGCGAGATATAGTAACATAAATTTAACATTTCCGGCAACTTTATGAGTTTTTGCTACGATTATTACTCGCGGCAAATACCCTTTTAAATCAAGTCCCTCGCCCTAAATTTCATTTCTTCCGTTTACACATCTCATCTCTTGTCTCTCTCTCCCCCTGCGACGATTGTGAGGGTTTCTCCCCCGCCGCCGAGCTGATCACCCAGAGCAACCCCCCTCTGGCGCGACCTCACCTAGAGCCAGTCCCCCGCCCCCTGCGCGACCTTACCCAGCCAGCTTGATCGCCGTCAAGGCTTGTCGATCCTTGCGACGACGAGAGGATGACCTCGCATCTTTTCCTCTCTGTTTTCTCTCTTTTCGTCCATTAGGGCTCTCTCGATTTTCTCTCTCAGCACACCATTTCGATCTCTCTCTTTCTCTCTCATTAGCTTTTCTCTCTGTTTTTTTGGCTTTGGCAGGCTTGCAAATGTATTCTTAGGTTCGATGGAAATCACTTCTTCACAGTCGATGGCGGCCAGCTCGACGAAAACTTTGCTCAGAGGCTTCAGAAATTTCATCGACAGAATCTTCACCCAGGGTTTCTCTTTCACCACCCTATCTCTCTCTCCCTCTTTCATGACTTGTCTCTGTTTTTTCCCCTTTGTTTTTAGTCTACGAAGCATGGTTATAAAGTAATGTGGATATTATTTTGTAGATGCAATTTTTATAGAGTAGTTCCTTTTATTACCAAGAAATTAATATCTCAATAATACTGTTAAAAAAAGGTTATAATCTCAAGTGGTGACTATGACTACTGATCTGTGGTCCTAAAGTGGTTGAATCTGTTGAAATTGTGGTCACTTCGACTTATTTATCTTTTTGGTTGGGTTGATGATTTAAAATTGTGGTCATGTTTATTTTTGGATTAGTTTTTGTCAATGGCAGTGTTTGTACTTTGTATGACATTGTTTTATTCCCTTTGTTATTTTTAAATTTAATTGATCTGACTTGGTATTTATTCCCAGGTTAACTTTAGCATAGCATCCTCTTTTTAACTTGTTTGCACATTAGATTCAGGTGGAATTCAAACTTATTTGTAAATTATATTTTATTAGAAGCTTATACAGTTCCACTTCTTGTTTTTGTTTTCTTATTTTTATTTTTTGTTCTCTTGAGAAGAGGGGGGTTGTGTTAATTCTTGCTGTTGTATGCCTCCTTTAATGAAAAACCATTGCAGTATATATTAAAAAATGAAACAGAGAGAATATATGAAACCATTTATATATTAAAAACCATTTAAATGAAATAGAGAGAATATTTGACAAGATAAGCTTATTAATTTGGTAGATTTGCAGTAGATGAAAGTTGGGACTATTTGACAAATTATTATTTAACAAGATAAGCTTATTAATTTTGTAGATTGCAGTAGCAACATAAAACACAGTTTTCAAAGAATCTTAGCAATGTTAACCAGCCACAAAGAGTGTTCTGGGTAGGACATGCAAAAATTCAACCAGCCATAAATGTTGGCATGGCTGAAAGTATGCACTTTAATAAGATAAACAAGAAAAATTAAATGAGACAAACTTTAATAGTTTGACTGCTTAGCTTTGTAAGAAATAAATAGATAATATTGATAGGGATGAAAGTTCTTCCATTTAGCCATTTATTAAAAGAAGTTGAAAGTACTACTTGCTAACTTCAGAAAGAACACCCTAATTAATACATTAAAAATCATTGTTATCTCTTTATCTTAAAGTGTTTTTTTTTTCTCTTAATGCATTTTCTATTTTAGGTTCCTTTTCATGTAAAATTCCTCTTGGTGGAACAATAATAAAGCAGCCATTTGCAACTAGAGGTATGTATTACTTAATCTAAACTACTTCATTCTACATTATTAAATAAATATCTTGATTTATTATGGAATTCTCACTTTATTATTTGCTTTTTGGTTGGAGATTATTGAATATAAATGTTAGGACTAGATAGAGTTACTGCTTTGTTCTTTGGAGTGAAGAGTTCTGTTTGATGGACTTGTAGGTTGTATCTCTTGCTTTTTCATGTATTTGCTAATATTTATAGTATTAGCATACTATAGATATTTCTGAGGACAACTTGCTTGCTGTATCAGATAGCTAGGGACTGAGGATGATGCTTTTGAAAACATTTAAGTAGCTTGACAGATTTCGACTACACTTTTATCTTAGAAAATTGTAGCAATGCATGTCCCCATTGGTTCATTAAAACAAATTATGATTTAACAAGTATATGAATTTGGAAATCAAATTTAGTTGTTCTCCCCATTTGGGTATTAGTTTGAATGGTTCCTCTAAATGCACATATGCGGTTCCTTTAAGAGGAATGTTTCTTATATGCTAGCTTCATTTCATGACATGTTTGGTGCAGCAGTTTGCCTTATTCTTGCTATATTTATGGATAATTTTGGCACAACAATTTGCCTTATTCTTGGTAGAGTGGAATTGACTAGTTTTTCTGCAATGGTAATTTCTGAAGATGTTGCTTCCAATTGGCTAGCTTGTTTCCCCCTTTCAGCAAGTGTACATGTTTATGTTGTTTTATGTTGTTAGAGGATTTTAATTAGGTTTATTTCTTTTGTATATTCCCTATGTACTGGGGATATGCCCAATTAATTAGGAGGATTAATCAATTCTTTTTTGTACAACTTTTATATTTCTTTTTGATGTAGGAGCTAGATTCTAATTGGCAAAGAGCTACAGCAAGCATACCTGTTTCAATGGGCTCACATTTGCCTAATTAGTGAGTTTCTTGCTCCGTTGCTTATTCTGAATAGTTTTAATAGTATATAGGCAATGTGAAGTGTACTCTTTTTTAATATATTTCTAAAACATCTTAGTTAACTTTTCCTATAAAAATTATAGATAGAAACTCTCTTCTACTGAAAATTCTGCATACAAGATCACATGGACTATTGTTCTTGTTGTATATTACCAAAATGAAAGTTTGCTGAATTGGAAATTTTGTTGTACATTACTAAAATCCACATTTAACATAAACAAATAACTTATGAATTCAAATAAACATTAGTTTTCTGCTGGAATTGTCAATTATGTATTTGGGCGTCTAAATTTGTTGCTGAAAAAGCTTTAAGACATGTGAAGCTGTCCATGACCTTTAAGCCCATGTCCAAGACCTTTAAACACATGATTATTTATCCATGTTTTGGTTAAAAATAGCCCATTGTGTTTAATAGAATTGGAATAGTGAAATGTAGTTCCTTTCTAACTTATTCTAACTACTAAGCAAAGTATATATTTTGTTTGCTGCTTGAAATTGTTAATATTATCTTCTAAACTAATCTTGAGGTTCTGGTTTTGACTTGATTCTACTTGGGAAAGATGTTTGCCTCTGGCTGAGAACTATTACAAACCTCCTATACTCTTACGAGGTGAATATTTTATTTGTATGGTCAATTCTACACATTTTCAGTCTTTAACTTTGTGCTAGGATATGAGTTCTTTACCAGGTGATTCTACCCGAGTAGTGTGGAGGTTAGATTAGTTTAGGTTAGTCCCAGTTGTTATTAGTAGTGTTTTAGCATTATTATGTGGAAGGTGGGGGGAAGCCAAGCATTCAAGGTCCTGGACACATTATTTACTCCACTAGTTGCGTTTTCTTTTATTTTTTTTATGTTCGCTATTTACTTAGCTTAAAATAGTAACTGACTTCTATTTGTTCATATGGCAGAAAGTTTCAATGCAAAATACAGAGGATAGAAAGAGGACAACTAATCACAAAAGTGGAAGAAAATCGCTTGTGAGAATACTAAAAGAGCAGGTATATAAATTGTATTAAGTCAGATTTGATAAGTGAAATCTTAACTATTCCAGTTGTTACTTCTCTTAATTATTTCAAGTGTAGTCTCAATAATTATTGTTGTTCCTACTGCTTGTTTATTTCATTTGCTACAAATATGTTATGTTTTTATCATTTGCTCAGTAATTTATATTAAGTGTATTATTGTTTACAAAATTAACAAAATAATTTGTTGTTTACTAAAATTAATATTTAATATATTAAGTGTATTTGCAAAATTTATTGTTTACAAAATACTAGTGAAACCAGTTTGAAATTAGTGAAACTGGTTCGCTGGTAATTTTTTTTCTTGTGTGTGTGATGTGTAGACCAATTTTTAGGACACTAGGAGGGGGCAAGAACCATGAAATGACTTAATTAGTAGCATTTGGGTTATGCCAAGAAGGTTGGTAGGTGATGTAATTGAGAGAATGATATCTAGCTATTTTCAAATTACAGCAATGTGAAAGATGGCTACTATCTATTGAATGTGTGGTTTTTGGAGGGAAAAGAATGATAAAATTTAGAAGACCATTGGCGGATGGTGCAAGAACTTAAAATTTCCTTCTTCAATACAATACTGTGGGTAGCCACTTAAGATTTAACGAGCCTAGTCTTCATGATCACCTGTATTGGATCATATGTGACATGTAAATCTTCCCCCCCCCCCCCTCCCCTCCCCCCCTCCTTTTTTTAAATAGTATGACTATGTATGGTTTTTTTAGAATTTTATAATTTATGGAGGGCCGCTTCATCTGTATATGAGAAAAATACTATGTACAGTCAAAGCTTTCCAAAACACGGTCAGGTGTTTCCCATGTAATTACAATTAAGAAAAATACTTTAACCTATTCTGATTAGTTTATGTTTGTGTGTGTAGAATGGTCTCTCTGACAAAAGTCTTCGGCTAATGCTTGTCACTTGGTCCTTCATATAATAAAAGGAAAAAAAAAAAAACAAACTCATTAGTTGAAACTCCTAGATGGAAAGAAAACAGAAAAGAAAATCCCAATTGTTAAATGTTTTCAATGTCTCGAAAATGCTTTGTATTTTTTTTTTTTTATCCATTTCCTTTAATATCTTTCATTTTTTTTTTATTTACGTAGATCTTTTTTTTTTCTTTCTTAATGAATACTATTGCTCCTGTTTGAAGATCATATGGGCTTAGTTGGGTGATTCATTGTTGGGTGGTAGAGCTGTTAGCTTGTTGGATGGGGTGGCCGGTTGATAACAATCATAGTGAGACTCTCTTGAAAATGATCCCAATGTTTGAAATTTTCTCGATTTCTTTGATCAAGCATTGAGTTGATATTTGATGCCATGGGACTATGAAGTACAACTAAAATGTTAAAATGTTTAAAATTATTACATTACACTTTTACTTGTATAAATGGTGAGTTTAAGCTTTTATTTGTGTGATGTACTTGAAGCTGGAAGAAAGCTTGGGCATAATAGAAAATTTTTTTAGGGATATAATGGTGCAATTTTGATAGCTGAAGTAAGATATCTAGTTCGAGTGAACTTGGGGTACTTGCTATTTTTTATAACATGGGTAGTGGAAGGCTCTTTTACAAAAAAATCTAACCATGCTTTCTTGTATAGGATGCTGCTTGCTTTTCATATATTGAAAATATGTATTAAAATACAAGGGTTGGGTAGACAAAGGGAATGAGCAAGAGAGGGTTAAGACCTTGAATGAATTGATTATTGCTTCAACAATGAGAATTTTGGCGATAAGACTCTTTATAAAAATTATGTTGACTTTTGGAATTACTTAGGACTTTTTAAATATACAGTGACCTCTTTCATATTTCAGTGTGTTATACTGTCTCTGCTTTACATATTTCATTTAATATATTATTATTTCCTTCTACGTTGGCCAGTTGGCAATTCAGACCTCTAAGGACCTTTGTAAATTTTTTATTTTCTTGATTTATGATTTGTTATGCTCAATTGACAGGTATTGGCAGTGACCTCTACATGAATGTGCAGTGACTTCTTGTTACAAGTTGCTTCCAAAAACAAGTTCTTGAAATTCCAATAGTTCAAGTACATGGAAGAGTGAAAAATGTTTATCACTCATATTAGTGTTTATCACTCATGGAGGCTGAAAGTTGGTTAAGATTGGATTCTTGTATGTTTTCCTGAATTACTCTCAATAGTTGATTATATTTTGTCGTATGCTGCTGTGATTCGGTATTGGCATTCTTGCCTCATTGCTGCTTATTGGGTTGATATTTTTTTCTTTTTTCTTTTTTTTTTGCATTTGAGAATGAGTGCACAAAGCCACATTTTTTTCCTCTCTTGTCAAGCTGAAATGTGCCTTCTTAAAGTCCTTATTCGTGTGATACATGTAATGGTGCTGGTTGCCTTATGAAATTGTCAATATTAATTTGATACATGTAATAGTGCAGATTTATTAGAACAAAAATCGAGCCATTTATTTTCTGTTGGGTTCACATTGTTAATTTCAATTTGATTGTATTTTGTTGCCTTTTGGCCAGGAATTATTATGCAGTGCTAACTAATATTATCATATTCCATCTTGCAACCTAAAATCAAGACAAAAGCAAGAAAAGCTAAATTCTTGAAACTGTTCCATTTCTGTCAACCTTTTATATGTTCTTGGACCTTGTATATAGCTCTTTCCTATAACTCATAAAGCTAAAGATACAGCAAAGAGATGGAAAATAGATATGGAAACCAGAGTTTCCAATATTTAAGTTGGACTAAAATATATTTTTGGAGACTACATATGTTGGATGCTGCCTGACCTACAACTTTTATTTCATTTTATATTTTTATGTTTAATGGATTCGCAAATCTTTATCGCTTACCACTTGTAACAAAAAAAAAAAAAATCTTTATCACTTACCTATATATTAGAGAGAATTTAAAAAAAAAAATAGTTTTATGATATCTTCATTGGACATGAATTTTATTAGAAGAACTCTGCAGTTCAAGAACATAGAAGTTCTCATATTTCAAAATTTTTCCTATATTTTAATTAATTAAAATTCTTTATCATGTTTCTATAACATGCTTATGTTTATGCTATGAATGAATATTATGCTACCTGAACTCCACTATTTTAATATGAATGGAAACTCTCTCATTTAAATTTATACTACTCATTTTCTACTCTTATTTTTGCATCAAAGAGATTGCTAGTGTATTTAAAGCTGACTATTGACCTACATAGCGATTTATGCTATATCAAGGTCATTTTTCCATTTGTGACTTCTAACCTTTTTTTTTTCTTCTGTAGGGTCATGAAATCAGGTTGCAAATTATCCTCTCCTACTCTGGATTATGCAAGTCGACAAGATCTTGTGTATGTTTGATGTATATTTTTTAAGAAAAATGTTTACTTCAGTTATAACTGTATCTTGAACATTGGGTTTTGTGTTATCAAGAAATATTGATTTTGGCCGTGTGAACATTTTATTTGAGAGTAAAGAAAGTTGATTTTGGCTTTCTTTGTGAGAAGATGGATATGCTTATCATGAATAATGACTATAAAGTATGCATGTTGTCTTTGTCTTTACTCCAGGTAGTGCTTCTTCTTCAATGAGTCTATGTAGACATTATGTACGTCTTAATTTAGTAATTGTTTCTTTAGTTAATCTGAATTTTGGAGGTCATATTTTGCCCTACAACATGAGTTTATGTTTGTGTTGAGAAAATGCCAACAAAAATGTAAATATTTGGGTTTGTATTTTGAGTTGGTGATGACATTGAGATAGTTTAGTTGTTTTAAAGACATTGAGTTGGTGAAATTGGTAACAGAGTCTGTATATATTTGCTTGAGATCGTTATATGATATTTTGCTGAATTTGGATCTCCATTACTTCATAATTATGCTTTTAGGCTTATTACATGATATTGTTTTTCCCTTTTTGGACTCATTCTTAATTCATTTGTTCTCTAGTCTATATTTTTTTTTTTGAATTTTTTTCTATTTGCGGCAATATATTGTTGCCGCAAATATTTTTTTTCTGCTAGTAGAGATTATTTTTAGCAAAAGTATTTATAGAGAGAAGGAATTACTGACAAAAATTCTTTGTCACAAAAGTTTTTTTGCATCAAAATTGAGAAAATTGCATAGATATAGCTTTATGCGCACTTGAATATTAGTATTAGCAAGGAACTGTTTTGCCAAAATAAATCTTTTGTGGAGATGCATTATTGCAAGATTGTTGTGCCAAATAATTTAATATTGGCGATTATGGTTGCCAATAAATTCCATTTGCTACAAGATATAGTGGTTGTTAATGGGAAATTGAGAGAAAGCAGATTGAGGCCAATTATATATTACAACAACTTGTTTTTGCAGGAAAAGGTCATAGTGATCGAAGTTGGAGCAGTTATGGGTTGTCATTTCTGACCAAATATTTTTCTATTAGCTAGAATAAGTTTTGTAGCAATAAGAGATTAATTTCTACAAACTGGGACTTTGCCAAAATAGGTAGCATAATTGGCAATTTTTTATTTACAACCATGTGGCAATGAGTTTTGGCAATAATAAGTCATACCCTAAGCGGTATATTAATATACCTTTTAAAAAACAATATACTACTTTAACGTCGCCTCTCTTAGGCCCATTTAGATTGAAAGATGAAATGAGATGAGTTGAAATGAGTTTTAAAAATTTGATAAAATAATAATATTATTATTTTAAGATTTGAAAAGGTTGAATTGAAATTTAAAAAAGTTGTATTGAGATTTGAAAATGTTATATTGAGATTTTTATTTTGTATGAAAATCTAAAAAAATAGAATAATGAATTTGAGATAAATTAAAATGACTTGATCGTCTCAACTCCGAATTTAAACAAGGCCATATTTAATATCTTAAAAAAAAATAAGAATGACGTTACTCTCTCTCTCTTAAAAGGTGATGCAATAAGCTACTCATTATTTTTATAATTTATAATATCTCTATAACCCTTTTAAATATTGTATTTTAAATTAAAAAAATTTCTATATAAAAAATGTTATTATTATAAGGTTTTTTTTTAATTGAAGAGCCAGTAGCCACTCTCATAATGATCCTGTCTCAAATTTATTATAAAAACCTCACTTATGACAGAGAAAACTCGTGGATATTGAGTAAAAAATACACCCATTTCGAACAAAATTGTAGAGATGATTGTAAAAAGAAATTGTAAAATTACTTTAAAAAACCTTTTCCGTTCAAGGTTACACTCCAAATATCAATTATATATCCATGAAAACCCAAAAATTGCCCGATTCATATTCATGCTTTCATTTCCATTTATTTATTTATAATAATTTTACGCGGGTGTTTAAATTGTTGGGCGAAATACAACAGGACCAGGTAGAAGTAGAATGCCAAAGATGGGCAAGCAAAGGCATAAACATAAAGTACGAGATCAGAGACAACAGAAATGGGTACAAAGCTGGGGCTCTTAGAGAAGGCATGAAGCACAGCTATGTCAAAACGTGTGCCTGCATTGCTATCTTTGATGCTGATTTCCAACCTGAGCCTGATTTTCTATGGCGCGCCATTCCTTTTCTCGCTCACAACCCAGAAATTGCTCTTGTTCAAGCTGGCTGGAAATTCGGTAATTTTAACCTGATTAAGCTTTCTTAATCCTTGTTTCTTGGTTGACCCAATAGTCCTTGTATATATATGTGTGTGTGTAACTACCTTTTATGGCTGCTCTGCCTTTATAAAAATAAATAAATTATCTCCGTTTCTTCGGTTTTGGAAAACCATCCAGGGAGTTGGGATAAATATGCTGCTTTCATTTCTATTTAGTTTGTCAAATAAATGATAAATTTGTGATTTTTCTAACTTGTGTAAGATTTTTGTATAGACCAAATATTTCTCAATTATGCTGATGAAGGATTCCTTTCATTCGGTTTCTGAAAGTATTTTTGCCCCAAGTTTGCAACTTAGGATGAACTGAATGGAAGACTCTGATCAGCCATGTCACCTTAGACAATGCTTAATCTTATTATAAAATCTACATGATATTTTGACTACTTGATTATATTATCATATCTCAACTTGAATAAATTGGCAGGGCTTCCTCTTCAATTTTGGAGTTTTTGTCAATGTTTTGAATATCATACTGGTGAGTGTACCGGTCAAGGCACTGGAACAAAATATTTCAGTACCGGTACCATTTCGTGTACCGTTTCGAAATAATCTATAGATAAAAAAATTATATATGTAAATTATATTTCAAAATAATAGTCAATATATGAATAAATTATAGATATAAATATATATGTAAATAATCTAGTCTAAATTAGGATAAAAAATAGCAAGAAATGAAAAAAAAAAAAAGTGAAATCCCGAAATCCAGTACATGCCGGTACACATGGACGGTCGGCCGAAATCTAGGTCAGTTCGAAACAGACCCAATTTCTATACCAACCACTGTTCCGATATGGTACATACCGGCGCTACCGGTACGATATGAAATTTAAAATTATGATTTCTGTTAAACAATCTCTATGAAATGCGAGAGGAAATTATTTGTTTTCATTATTTTGCGAAACATCTAAAAAGTAAACTTTTGGGTGAGAAGTCTGATGGCTACATGTTATTGTAGTTAACGCTAACGAATACTTAATGACAAGGATGCAAGAGATGTCCCTGGATTACCATTTCACAGTGGAGCAAGAAGTGGGGTCATCAACACATGCCTTCTTCGGTTTCAATGGTAAACCATATTTACTAAAAGAGCTGACATTTTTGGTATTTCTCTACATAATAAGCTTCTATATTTGATTCAATCATATAACATGGAGAACTTGATGCAGGGATTGCTGGTGTCTGGAAAATTTCAACGCTAAATGAGGCTGGAGGATGGAAGGACCACACCACGGTGGAGGATATGGATTTGGCTATCCAAGCCACCCTTAAAGGCTGGAAATTTGTGTATGTTAGCGACCTCAAGGTATTAAGAATAGAGAAATGATAGTTGCAATCGTGAGCACTTAAAAAAAAGTTAATAAATATAGGACCCACGTAAAAAAAAATTAATTTATTAATATTGGATCTCACTTTTTTCAAAGCTACTATATGGCGCTTGTACATTCCACGATTGCATGTAGTATTACTAACCCTGCAAAGCAGACAAAATTAATTTTAGTTTGAGAAATTAAAAGGTTGACTGATTTCTATTTTCTAGCATGGGCTTTTTATTAAACATTTCATTGACTAAATCTCTACTTAATCCTACATCCACGTCCTGGCACTTTGCTATTGGCATATGGACGAAAAAGAAATGTGGATAAAAAATTGGGGCTTGATTATGGAATAGTCAAGATCATCTTGCTTAGTATGAGAATTGTCTCACATGAAATAAGTTCTTCAATTGAAACCTTTGCTCCTAGTTTCTAGTTCTGTAATTAATATGCAGCCTTTTGTTTTGGCTCTACCTATTTTATTCAATTAATAATTCACTTGTGTCGTTACTTATCTGACAAGTTTTCTCTTGACTTATCCTATACTAAGTTGTTATTATTTGGCCTTTCCAAGTTTGATCTAACATGAATGTGATTATAAATTTCAGGTGAAATTTGAATTGCCTAGTTCTTTGAAAGCCTTTCGTTATCAGCAGCACTGATGGTCTTGTGGCCCTACTAATCTCTTTCGAAAAATGGCCATGGAAATTATAAGAAACAAGGTATGCTTCTTCTTACCTTCTCTTATTGTTTTCTGCTCCATCTAGAATGATAATTAATGTAGAAAGATGAGGCCAAGGAATATATATATATATATATATATTTTTAATTCAGTTTTTAGGTCTAATGTTGACAATTCACTACTTACTATTTTTTTAACAATGAATTGCAGAAAGTCTCACTGTGGAAGAAGTTTTTATGTTATCTACAGCTTTTTCTTTGTCCGTAAAAGCGTAGGTCATATTGTCACATTCGTCTTTTACTGTGTCGTTTTGCTGGAAACAGTCTTGGTTCCTGAGGTGGAAGTTCTCAAGTGGGGTGCCGTCTACATTCCTTCTATCATTACTCTCCTCAATGCGGTTGGAACTCCAAGGTCTCTCCCATTTCAATATTCTCTTTTTTTAGCAAGCAAGTTGTAATGTTGTAGACTACATTAGTCTGCCAGAAATTCTAACCTGCTCAAGTACAACCAATAGGGGTTACAATGGGGTGTAGATTGAATGTCATTACTTTGTGGGATCATGCTATGTCCAAACTTGGTTCAAACATCACCCATTCTAGCAATCCGTCAGAACTACTAGCTATATATAAAGGATAACCTAATAGACATTTCTTGTCAATTCTACTTTTATTAATTTCTAAACACGCTTAACTCTATGTCATCTTGCAGATCATTCCATCTACTGATCTTCTGGATTCTCTTTGAGAATGTCATGTCACTGCACCGGACTAAGGCAACATTTATAGGTCTACTTGAGGCTGGGAAAGTAAATGAATGGGTTGTCACTGAGAAACTGGGAGATGCTCTCAAGACAAAATTAGGAACCAAAACTCCCAGGAAACTGCACTTCAAGGTTGGAGGAAGGTATTATTATCTATAATTATGAATCATTACCATGACGTTTAAAATCTCTTGAATTACACTTGTCCAAATAACAAGGTGAACCCTATGATGGGGTACTCAGAATAATATCAATTCTAAAGTAGGTGTAATGAATTTTAGGTACCTTTTTGAGGATCTCTCCCAAGGTTGGAAGCAAAAATTAGCAGTTGAAAGTGGAGCACTAGGGTGCTTAAGTAGTAATGCCTGTGTTTTAGGTATACAAAAAACAGAGGAGAAAAATATCAATTGATATGCTTAATACTTGAAGTGGAATGGTTGTTCTAAAGTTCGCATGTTTTCTTTCATTTCCTTGATATGTTCTGCAACAATTGTTGCAGCATTATGTTCCAACCATTGAGTTGGAATCAGGAAGACGCATGTCACCTCTATTTATAAAGTTTGCCTAGAAATTAAAAGCAAAGCATTTGCCAAGGTCTTTTAGACCAGATGACATAAGGACTAGTCTCCGACTCTCCATCTAGGAAACATATTCGAATCCCCCCACCCCATGTATCAAAAGAAAAAAAAAAACAAAGCATTTTATCCCTGCATCTACCATGAAAGTTGAGGATATGAGGTTTGAATTTGTTTCTCTTTTTCCTTTTTCTATTGAAGATATGAAGGCTTATTACATTTGTTTATTGATTGCACAAAAACAGGCTCCATTTGCTAGAGCTTGGTGTTGGGGCCTATCTCTTCTTCTGCGAGTGGTATGATATTACCTTCGATGGGAAGAACCGCTACTTCATATACCTTTTTCTCCAATCCATGGCCTTCTTCACTGTAGGGGTTGGTTATGTTGGCACCTTCGTCCCCAGCTCGTAGCCGCAACTCTTTTGGCAAAGAATAATCTCAAGTCTATTTATTTTGTTCTCCCCAACAAAAGATGAAAAACACAGTTCTTATAGAGCTTATTTTATTTAGAAAGTTTATGTTTCAGCTTATTAAAACAAAGACTGGTCATCTTTCGTACTTCGAGGAGCTTCTACTTGCCAGGGTATCGCCTAGTGGTAAAAATGATGAACATGAGATGAGCTGTAAACTCAAACATCCTGAGTTTGATTCTGCACTATGAGTTTCCCTAATTACCTTATATGTAGTTCTGAAGGGTGGGTCCAAAGGGAGTTTGTGAGTTTCTATGTCATAAAAAAAAATTCCATTGGGTTAGAATGTGAGAGTAATAATTTCAGAATGAAAGGGAATGAAATAAAGGATAAAAAAGGATGAGCAAAAAGCTACTGTTTGTATTTCATTGCATGTCGAGAATGTACAGACTGATTGCTACTTTATACAAGAGAAGAGAATAATTCCTAACTGCCTAAAGGAATCAAACAAAATACAACCTTTTGTACAGTAGCATAACAAACTCTTAAATTACATAAATATACATGACACATCACTCATGTGAAGGTTCTTCTGGTAAATCAACTTCAAGACTATAAGGCGTGCTTTCTAGACTTGATGAATGCTAAGCTTGCATAGTAGGACCATTAGAATGTCTACGAGTAGCCACATGATCTAAAATATGCTAAGTAGGCTGTGAATGTTGCTCTAATACCCCCTACAAGATGGAGAATAGATATTGACTGTTCCCCTCTTGGAAAGGTGTGGGTAAAGAAGATGAGAAGGAAGATGTCAACAAGCCGTGAATATGTGGAGACATGAGCAGTTTGGATGCTACCTTTTGTTATTTTGTCACGGATCAAGTGGCAATCAATTTCAATGTGTTTGGTCCTCTCGTGAAACACCGGGTTAGCCGCAATGTATAGGGCAACTTGATTATCACAAAATAATTAAGCAATTTGGGAGTGAGGAATGGATAGATCTTCATGCAATTGTCTCAACCAATTTAACTCAGTAGTTATAGAGGCCATGGCTCTGTATTCTGCCTTAACAGAGGATTGGGAAACCACATTTTGCTTTTTGCATTTTCAAGAAATGAGGGACTGACCAAGAAAAACACAATATCATGTGACAGACTTTCGGGTATCAAAGCATGTAGACCAATCAGAATCACAAAAACCTTTGAATTGAACTATTGAAGTAGATGACAGTAAGATACCTTGGCCCGGTGAATTTTTGAGGTATCTCTAGATCTTATGAGCAACAACAAGATGAGAAGAGGAGGGATGATCCATGATCTGGCTAAGGACTTGAGTTGGATAACTGATGTCAGGTCTTGTGATGGTTAGGTAAAGGAGTCAACCAATAAGTTATCTGTAAGGGGTAGGATCTGATAAGGGACTACCACTGGTTTTATTGAGCTTATGATTCTGATCCATTGGAATCTTCAGTAGTTTGGCAGCAAGCATACCTAAATATGCAAGAATATCAAATGTGTATTTTCTTTGACAAGGGTGGATACCAGTTTGATTTTGAGCAACCTCAATCCCAAAGAAATATCTCAAAGTTTCCAAGTCTTTAATCCTAAATTGCTTGTTCAGAAAATCCTTAAGCAAAGATATATAAGCAATGGAATTACTAGCTACTACTATGTCATCAACATAGACAAGTAGAGTTGTAAAAGAAGTGACAGTTTGGTGAGTGAAGAGACTATAGTCAGACTTGGACTGAGTGTATCTAAATTGAATAATTGAAGAAGAAAATTTGTCATATGCCTTGAGGCCTGTTTGAGGTCATAGATGATTTTGAACAACTTGCAGATTTGATTAGGGGTGCCTTTCTGGTATCCAGGTGGTTTCCTTATGTAAATTTCTTATTTGAGCTCTCCATTAAAGAAATCATTGTTGACATCAAATTGATGAAGATGCCAACCCTTAATGGAAGCTAAAGCTAATATTGCTCTGACAGTCACAATTTTCACCACAGGTGAGAATGTCTCTTGGTAATCCACTCCTGGTTACTGAGTGAATCCTTTGGCCACCAACTATGCCTTTTTTCTTTCAATGGTAACATTAGAATGGTATTTGGTTTTGAAAACAAACTTGCAGTCAATGAGAATTTTTTCAGGTGGTAAATCAATAAGAGTCCAAGTGTTGTTCAACTTTAAAGCTTCAATCTCATATTCAATTGCTTTACACCAATCCAAGTCTTTAACAGCTTGTTTAAATGTTTGAGGGTCTGTGTGTGAAAATATGGTGTCAGAAAAAAGAGAAAATGCAAGAGATAAATGATCATAAGAAATAAGGGAAGACAAAGAGAAATGGATACCTGATGTGAGATCCCAAATTTACGTGTATTTTTACACATTATTTTATTCTCAGTGTTAATTATTTTAATAATATTATTAGTCGTGTTTTATTTGTTTAAGATATTTATTTGATCTATTGATTAGTTAATATTAGTTTTATATTATTTTTATAATTAAATATTGAGTTACGTTGCTTTTCTTATTAATTTTAATGTGAGGTAATTATTTTAATAATTGGAATTAAATTCCTTTATTTTATTATGTGATTTTATTTGATGTGCTTTCTTAATAATAATTAGTGTTCTATAATTAAATTGTTCTTTAAATTAAATTGGATTATTGTTGGGTTTTAAATATTTTATTTTATTAATATTAAATTGTAGTATTTTCAGTTAGCTTTTATTTGATTTATTGTGCTTTTTCTAGTAGTCATCTTTTTCTTCTTTTCTTTCTTTTTCCTTTTTCTCTTTTTCTTTTCTTTTTCTTCTTTCTTCCCTGCCTTTCGCCCCCCAAGACCCGCGAGCCCCTCCCTTGTTTTCCCTTTATTCCGCCGTTCTTCCTCTTTCTATCCGGCGCCGTCGTGCGCTTCTGGTGGCCATCATTGCCCCTCCCATTTTCTTCCCCACCGGCCAGCGACCAACCCCCTCCATTTCCAGCCCAATTCATGCCGTCGTTTACCCCCACGCCGACCTCAAAGCCGTGGCCTCTATGTGCTCCAGCGCCGCCGTCGCTCCACCACCGGCTACCATCTCTTCACCACTTCACCACCGACCCCTCAGCTACCTAACTCACCCTTCCTCAGCCCCGATCCGCCACCCTTGTAGTCCATTGATCAACATCTCTATTTTAAGCTTTTTGGCCTCCAACCGCCGCCCACGCCGCCACCCACGGCCAACCACCACTGCCAATCACTTGACCAACACCTCTAAGTCCTTCCCTAGAAATCTCAAGTCTTCGTTTGTTCCCGTTCAAAAATTGAGTTTTTGAGACCCACGGCCAAAATCGGTTTTATACTGTTATGTTGCTTCGCCGCCGTCGGTTGCACCTCGAAGACGCTTCGAAAGTTATATTATAGCGCTGTAAGTACTTTCCAAACAAGTTTTAAGATTTAAATATATTTATGGCATCAACAAATTTTGTGTTTAGTCATTGTTGGAATTTATTAATTGTTGGCTATTGGATGCATGGTTGTCTGCATTGTGTAATTGAACGCTTGTTTATATGTATGTTGATATTGGGATTTTAATGTGAGCTGCGATTTCTGGATTTATGAATTTTAATAGTTTTGGCTGAGTCATAACGGGGACGACGATACGTAACGTCCGTTGTGATTAGCATATGTGTGGATGACATAATGGGGACGGCGATACGTAACGCCCATTATGGTCATTGTGTGTGTAAGTCATAATGAGGATGGCGATACGTAACGCCCATTATGATTGATAGTGTGTGGATGACATAATGGGGATGGCGATATGTAAAGCCCATTATGGTCAGTTGGTGTATATTTCATATCGGGGACGGCGATACGTAACGCCCAGTATAAAATGAGTATGAGAATCATAATGGGGACGGCGATACGTAACGCCCATTATGATTGAAGAAGTGTGTATATCATATCGGGGACGGCGATACGTAATGCCCGATATAATTGGATTTGTGGATATTATTTTCTGAGAATGATGGATGTTTAGGCCATTTTTTTGGAAAGTGGCGGGTTTTAATTACTGGTTATACGTGGACCATTTTCTGGGAAATTAGTTGTGGTTTTAATGGATTTACGTATATCATTTTCTGAAAAAATGATAGATGTTTTTATTGGAGCTTTATTGTGATTAAAATGAGATTTTAGCGTATGTGGGTATTTTATTTGTTTTGAGAAAGAGGATTTTTAAGATTCATGCATAAGGTATTTTGTCCATGTGTGAGATTGTTGTTGTGCATGAGTATATGTTATATCTTGGGGTTTGGTTGGGTTGTACTTACCTGCGATGCCATCTTGGCGTCGTAGTTTTTAGATGCAGATTTTGAAGAAGCTAACCCTGAGGAGACGGCTCTGCTGTTGATGGACTGTTATTATAAATTGTTATCTTGGAAAAATTATTTTTCCCTTTTTAAAAATATGTATTTGTTTAATTTGTATTTCGGATAACTGTATTTAATCTCCTGTTGGAGAATATACGTTAAACTGTTTTGTAATATAATTCAAAAAAAAATTCTGGTACTTAGCTAATGACTTAATTTATTCGCTGCTTTTATATATGTATGGCACGTGTGCACACACGTTTAGCACTTGTCGTTGAGATGTGTGACCCGTATTGTCATCATCCTGACGCTTCGATTCCCGTATTATTTTAAGGAGAATTTGGGGGCGTCACACCTGAGGAAGAAGCCATGTCCACTTATGGAGTGGGTGAGATAGAAGTTACTTACTGGCAGTGGAAGTCTTGGAGATATTGTGGAGCTGTTCTGGTTCTGGTGGACTTTCTTGGGAGAGGTAGGGATGAAAAGGAAAGTGGGGTGAGTGAAGTAGGAGGTGATGGTGTTGAATGGGTGGGAATCATGGCAGGATCAGGAGGCGTAGTATTTAAGGTAGATAGTGGTTGAGGAGAATGTGTTTGTGGAGTGGATGAGGAGATAGATTGATGAAAAGGGAAGACATATTCATGAAATGTAACATCTCTGAAAATGAAGACAATTTTGGAATGAAGATCAAGAAGTTTGTAACCTTTCACTCTAAATGGATATCCAAGAAAAACACTGATTCTTCCTTGAGGAGCGAACTTGGTTCTATTGTGGGATAAGGTTGAGACAAAACAGAGACAACCAAGAATCTTCATATGAGAATGTGTGGGAGGAGACTTGAAAAGGAGTTATAGGGTGTTTTGTTGGAAAGTAATAGACCAGGGACTCGATTTATAATGTAGGCGGCAGTAAGGATGCAATCATTCCAGTAAAGGTTAGGGAGATTAGACTGAATTTTAAGTGATCTGGCTATGTTCAAAAGGTGTTTATGCTTTCTTTCAACAACCCCATTTGTTTGGGGATTGTCACATAAGTTTTCTGATGAATAATACATTTCTTTTTGAAAAACTTAGTTATTTGAAACTCAATACCATTGTCACTTCTTAAGATTTTTATTTTGGTATGGAATTGAGTTTCAATCAAATTGTAAAAGGCTTCGAGGCACAGTCTAGTATGAGATTTTTTTTTAAGCAGATAAATCCAAGTACTTCTAGAAAAGTCATCAATGATAGTGAGGAAATATCTGGTGCCATCATAAGTTTTACTGAATTGGGTCCCCAAATATCACAGTGTATCAACTCAAAGAGATTATTGCTTTTATTAGTGCTGATGGGGAAAGGTAATCTGTGGAGTTTGGAAAGAGGACAAACATGACAAGGGTTATTGGCATTAATAGAAGAAACGTGTTGTTTGATAGCTGGATCATCTATTACATGTAATTTAGAAATGGGAGTGTGACCCATTCTACAATGTCAGAGATCAAAAACTTGACCAAAACTATAAGAAACTGCATAAACATAAATGTTCTTATGTAAGAAAAAAGAAAAATATTCAAGGAGACCTGATGGAGAAACCGGTACTACAAGTAGATAGTATAAACCACTCTTCATCTCACCCATGCCAATCATGGTCTAGGTCAAAATGTCCTGGATAAAACAAATATGTGAAAAGAAAAGAAAACAACAAGAGAGTGAGCAAGTTAGCTGTTTAGGAGAAATTAAATTAAAATTAAAAGAAGGAACACAAAGGACATTGTGTAAAATAAGAGTTGAGGTAATGTGGAAAATACCAATATGAGTAATTGGGGCAGATTGATCATTAGATAATTTAACAAGGAAGAAAACTTGAGATGTAATGGAAGAAAAATATGAGGTGTTACAGATCATGTCACCTGTAGCACCTGTGTCAATAATCTAAGGAAAGTGTGTGTTTGTGTGATGTGAGGAAATGAGGGAAGAGAAAAACAATTACCACTCATGCTGGACAAAGAATGACTAGCTGTTCGGACAGTGTTGACTGAGTGATTTGCAATTGAAACTTCCTTTGACTGCAAAAGAGGGAGCAGCTGCTGGTATTGATCTTTGGTGAGGGTTGGGTGATCATGGAGTGGGTTTTCTGGTTCAATAATTGTCATAGGGGCAGAGGGAGTAACAATGAAGGGGGTTTTGCCATAGAATTTGTGGTCGGGTGGGTAACCATGCAACTTATAGCATTTTTCTACTAAATGACCAGTCCTGTGGCAATGAGAGTAAGTAGAGGTCTGTGCATTGCCTGCTTTGAAACAAATGTCCAGTGTGTGGCCTTGAATTTTACAGTAGGTACAAAAAGGTCTGTCTCTTTTAGGCTATGATGATGGCTTAAGGAATGACATGTAGTATGATAATTTTACTACAAGAGCTAAGGCATCTGGTGAGGGTATGGGATTAAGGACAGTGTGCTGCATTTCTTGCTATTGGATCATGGAAAAAAAATTTATATATGGGAGGTAATGGATCAAGTAACATGATCTAGTTACATGAAGCATTATAAGAATCATTGAGACCCATAAGGAATTGTATAACACAATCCCTTTGATATCAGTTAAGGAGAACCTAAAGCTTACCACAAGTGCAGTAAGACATAGTATCATATATTTGGAGTTCATCCTAAGTAGTTTTTAATTTACCAAAATAGATACTCACAAAGTCAGAATCCTGTCGAAGAGTCAAGAGAGCCTTCTTGAGTTGAAAGATTATATGTCCATTTTGTTGGTTGAATCTGTCCTTGAGCTTGCACCAGATTTGTTGTGCATCATCCACCAATGCGATGCTTGACTTCAGAGTTGGGTTTATAGAGTTTTGAAGCCAGGAAACAACAAGATCATTACATCTCTCCCAGGCTTTGTAGAGAGGATCTTTAGATGATTTTGGTTTAGTTAAGCTCTCATTGATGAAACTAATCTTGTTTTTGACACGATGAGCTCTACAAATGGCTCGGGACCAGGTCATGTAGTTCTTGATATTGAGTAAGTCAGGGACCAAAGGAAGAGAATGATTGTCCCCATGGTCGAGACGATATGGATTGTTCTTCATTGCGAGAGGTGCTTATGCACTGGCTCTTGATACAATGTAAGAATAACAATTTTAGAATGAAAAGAGAATGAAACAGATAGTCAAAGAGGATGAGCAAAAAGCTGTTGTTTGTATTTCATTGCATGCCGAGAATGTACAGACTGCTTGCTACTTTATACAAGAGAAAAGAGAATAATTCCTAACTGCCTAAAGGAATCAAACAAAATACAACCTTCTGTATAGCCACATAACAGACTCTAAAATTACATAAAAATATATGACACATCACTCATGTGAAGGTTCTTCTGGTAAATCAACTTCAGGACTATAAGGTGTGCTTTCTAGACTTGATGAATGTTGAGCTTGCATAGCAGGACTATTAGAATATCCATGAGTAGCCACATGATCTGGAATATGCTGAGTAGATATTTACCAGATGTCAGTATAGAATACACAGTTTCTTTTTATTGAAGTGGCTAAAACAAGTATTAGACATGTCTCTTATGTGAAGATATGTCGCCTATTGTTCTATTCGATACTGAGATACCATGCTGACTTATTTTTTCAATTTCATTGATTAGAATTTCTATGGATGTTGGTAGGCCTGTACTCTTTGTTTTACACACCCCAACTAGCTTTTTAAGTAATTAGCATTTCGTAAACATGCGAAAAAAGCATTATGCTGATTATAGTAGAATTGTATAATTATTGAATTTTTTGAAGCAAAAATCCACTTGGAAGATATTCTCTCTGATAAATTTTGAGAGAAACCATTTAGATAACATTGAGAGTTATCTCTTTTTCCATATAATTTTGGTAACACTATCACAAGGGTAGAGATTGTCCCCAAATCTCTGTCCATATTTTATCAACAAAGTTATAATAGTTTGCCAGGTAATAGTTTTTTGAAATAACATTTTCTTACAATTAGTGATTTTTGCAGGGTATTCAAATTATTGATCAAGCTTATAGAGATAAATTATTGTCTCAGCCCTTGAAGGTGCTATACATATTGGTTAAAGATAGTAACTTTGGTGAAATGGTCGGTGCCCTAAAAAATAAGGGTTATTTTATATCAACAGGTTCATTATGCACCATATCAAACTCTAAAAACAGGTGAACAAGGATATTATATTCTGATGATTATGTTGCTAATATAAATCAGAAAGTTATTTTTTCTCCATCTAATGGGTTTGAAGCCACAATTCTTGTGTTGAGCCCAATTCATCATTAAAATGTTTTGCTTGGTTGCATGTTGTAAACCTTAAACCTTATGGCTTCTAGGTAAAAGGCTGGCATTTTTCTTGGCAATTGTGGTGAAAAAAAGTACTTACTCCCCAAAAAAGAAGAAAAAATGGTCAACAATTGGAAGTGTCTGATGTCAAAATATGTTGTCAAGTTGAACATTGCATTGTGCTATGATTAGATGGTGGGGTAAAGGGTAGAAAGTATGTACTTTCAGGTTTTTTAAAGAAGGGTTTAGGATTTATTGACACAAGGAATTAAGTTTTAAAAGGTTTTCTGTTTCAAGACTTGAGGGTTAGTAGTAGTGAGAGGAGTAAGGGTGTGGAAGTAGGGTTTTGTAAAGGGTAAAGAGATGAATGAGTCACATGGGGAAAGATGTTTTAAACTTTTGCTTTATGTCCTTGGTGAGAATTTGCATGCAATTGGAATAATAAAGTGCAATAGGTGAACTACACACTTCGGGTGGGAGTAAATAGAAACCTCAATACAAAGGATGTGTACATTTAACTCATCTCATTTTTCTACTCTTTAATTCGAAAGCAAAGTGAAAAATGAAGTGTCAATGATCAATATGGAGCAGATAAAAACCATCGATCTAAAGGAGTATGGTCTTGTAATAATACCCAGTTTTGTACTTCTGATCGACAATTATGTGTACGTTCTCACTAGGATGGCTCGCCACACTATCAATGATGTGTTGCATAGCTTTCTAACCAAATAAAATGCAGTCATTGCTGAACCATTGATTGATATCCTTGAACGATGCGGACAGGCAGTGCCTGAACCTTTAAGAGACTTGTGTCTGACATCATCCATACGGGAACAATGAACTTAGGTGTGCTTTGATCATTATTTTTGTCTCAATTCTTTCTAACTTTGCTGCTAGCATACTTTGTTGAAAATGCATCGTTTATATTTTGGTGTTACTGACCAACTTTTGCAGCGGTCGCTGAGAGAATATTAGTGTCATATTCTCATAACCGAGTTGAGATAGAACTCAATTCTTGATAGATGATATAGGAAATGAGGAATATCCATAATCCCAGCTACTAAGAATAGCTATTTGCTAATTTTCTATCTCAATTTTGTAATGAAGGGCTTTAGTTTCTTCTTATAAGAAATGAAAAACTAAGGTGAAGAACAAGTAAGAACTCAATTCTCTGATGGAGGTTTCTACCTCTATATTTTATATATTGAAATAAGCTTCACAAAGTGTTTCTTATATACAAGATTGTTGGAAAGTGACAGATAGTTAGAGGCAATATGCACATGTACTGTTTGTCTAATATACTAAATAGAAAAGGGAATCAAAAAGCAAAAAACAAAAAACAAAAGGCGCCTCTACCAGCAAACATGAATTGTACATGAGTAACATTTCCTATTTTTCCTTGAGACAGCTCTCTTCATTCCTTGTCAACCTTCCAGTAACTGTCGGTGTTGCCTTCATTCCTTCTTTATCAATTGTTTGCTTGATCTTCAATAGCCCCTTACAAGGTGGAGAGTAGATATCTTCTACTCCTATCTTGAGCATACATGAATAGAAGTCTTGAGAATTCAAAACTTTAGTTAGCAGAACTGCAATTTGAGACTTGCTTGAGACATGATGAGTGATAATACTTCCATCCTGTACTTTATCTCAGATCAAATGGCAGTCCAACTCTATGTATTTAATTCTTTCATGGAAAATAGGATTTGTGGCTATGTGCATAGCAGATTTGTTATCACAATACAAATTGGCAGCCTGTGGATGATTTACCTGCAAATCTTCAAACAAATACATCAGCCAAGTTAGCTCACAACACAAGTTTGCCATAACTCTATACTTAGCCTCGGAGGATGATCTAAAGACCACTTGCTGCTTCTTAGACTTCCAAGATGCCAATGATTTCCCAATTAAGACACAATATCCTGTGACTGACTTCCTAGTGTCTGGACAGGACCCCCAATCCAATCACAATACCCATGTAATTGAAGTTTTGAGTTCACTGGGTAGTATAATCCTTGACCTGGAGCTCCTTTGATGTACCTCAGAACTTTGTGTGCTGCTTGTAAGTGTGGAACTCGCAGGTTGTTCATAAACTGGCTTAAGGATTGGACATGATAACAAATATTAGGCCTTGTCATGGTCAAATACAGTAGTCGACCCACCAATCTCCTGTAGAGTGTTGGATCTGGAAGTAATTCACCCTCTTCCTTGCTTAATTTCGAATTCTGATCCATGGGATTGCTTGTTGATGTAGAACCAATTGTTCTTGAATCACTAAGTATGTCTAGAGCATACTTTCTTTGGCATATATATATGCCATGCTTAGACCTTGCCATCTCAATCCCAAGAAAGTATTTCAGCTTTCCCAAGTCTTTGATCCTAAACTTTTCGTGAAGAGGTGCTTTAAGATAATTGATGGAATTAACACAATTTCCTGCCATAATGATATTATCCACATATATTAAAATAGCAGTAAATGAGTTGCTGGTTTTCTTGGTAAATAAACTATAGTTAGCCTTGGATTGAGTATAACCTTGTTCAAAAATGAAATTTGACAGTTTTGAGTACTATTATCTTGATGCTTGCTTCAATCCAAAAAACTCTTCTTAAGTTTGCTTACCCTTTTGTCATTACCATTAGAGTAACCAGGTGGGAGTTCCATGTACACTTTCTCATCTAACTCACCATGCAAAAATGCATTGTTCACATCAAATTGAAAAAGGTTCCAACCCCTTATTGTTGCCACTTCCAATAAGGTCCTTGTAGTGACTAGTTTAGCCATGAGTGAGAAGGTCTCATGGTAATCAAGATCTTCTTGTTGGATGTAACATTTTGCTACTAACCTTGCCTTTAACGTCTCCACACTCCCTTCTACATTGAATTTAACCTTATATACCCATATGCACCTAGTTGGTTCTTTGTTGGATGGTAAATCAACTAAAACCTAAGTGTTATTAAGTTCAAGAGCCTCAATCTCAGCTCTCATGGCTTTGCACCATTCAGTAGTCTTTGGCTTCTTGGTAATTTTTAGGTTTACAATAGGAAGTGATAAAGATAGAAAATGATTTGTGTGCTTTCATAGGAAACAATATTGCTAAGAGGGAATGATTTACCTGAGGGAATATTGCCCTTCTATTTGTCCAAAGTTTGAGATGGGTGAAGCAAGTTGGCCTATTGGCATATAAAGTCTTTCAAATGGGATGGAGCTCTTCTGATTCTCATAGACTTGCAAGGTAAGCGTGTAGCAAGAGTGGTATTTGGTGATGGATCATGAGTGAGAACAATTTGAGTGTCATTATTAAGATCACCTTGGTCTGTGGTCTTTGTTGTTTCTTTTTCAAAGTTTTCCATTTGATTATTATCTTCCACTGTTTGTTGAGGTGGAGTGAAGGCAATAGGGATTTGTGTAAGACTTAAGGTGTTTGGGTCTGATTGAGCTTGGATTTGAACATCAGTGGATGTTTCTTTGTAGGAAAAAATATTTTCATAAAAAATAACATTTCTAGATATGAAAATCTTTTGTTTCCGAGGTCTAGAAGAGTGTATCCTTTAGTGGCAAAAGGATACCCTATCAAAATACATCTTCTTACTCTAGGGTCAGATTTGTGCCTTCCATTAACAATGGTTGTGGCAAAAGCTAGGCAACCAAACACTTTAAGGTAGCCATAATCAGGTTTTCTTTTGAATAAGATTTGATAAGGAGTTTTGTCTTTCAATATAGGTGTGTGAGTTCTATTTATAAGGTAAACAGCAACTAGAATGCAATGATTCCAGAATTTCAAAGGGATGCCACTTTGGAATCTTAGAGCTCTAGCAATGTTTAAAATATGTTGATGTTTCATTTCAACCACAGCATTTTGTTGTGGTGTTTCAACACATGTTGTTTGATGTATGATTCCCATTTTAAGGTATAACTCCCTCATATTAAATTCTCCCACATTATCACTTTGAATAATTTGGATTTTGCTTTCAAATTGTGTTTCCACCATAGCACAGAAATTCTGAATGTTAACACTGGTATCAGATTTGTATTTTAACATGTAAGCCCAAGTACATTTACCGAAATCATCTACAATAGTTAAAAAAATATCAAAAACCATCACTTCCAATCTCATTGCAAGGGTCCCAAATGTCACAATGTATTAACTGAAAACATTTTTCTGTTTTGTGAGAACTTGTAGGAAAAGGCAATTTATGGAGTTTAGCTAAAGGGCAGATGAGACAAAGTTTATCACTAGAAGACTTAGAGAAGTGAACATCATCATAAAGGTTTTGAATAGAGTAAGAAGAATGTCCTAGCCTATAATGCCAAATGTTAAAGTTTTGATTCTCTTTGATGACAGAAGTCGATACAGAAGGAGGAGGATTTAGTTGGACCAAAGTGTCTGTCAAAGCTGAAGAAGGGACATTCTTTTGCAGCATATGATACAGCCATTGCTTTACTTCACCCATGCCAATCGTTTTCCAAACTGAAATGTCCTGAATATAACAAAAATGAGGAAAGAAAATTAGGCAACAATGAAGACTTTGAGTGAGCCTTTTGGCAGATATCAAATTAAAAGAAAAGCTGGGAACACAAAAAACATCATGGAGGATTAGCGAGTCAGTTATCTTTACTGTGCCCACTTGAGTAAACATCATGTGGTATATTGCCCCTGTATCGATTATCCATGGGATATCTAAGATATTTAAAGGTTTGAAACAAGTAGACATGCAAGTTGATATACCAGAGACTTGGTGAACATTTCCATCAGAGGGGATAGGATTTAGGATATTGTGAACATTGTTAGTCGAGGAACTTGTTTCTAGTTTGAGCAAAGTTAGGAGCTGTGAGTATTGCTCCTGACTTAAGGACACTTGAGATTTATTGTTCACCATTTCCTGTCCAGTGGCTTGATTTGCAAACCTGTTCCTTGCATCAGACTTGTGATTTGGTGGATATTCATGGAGCTTAAAGCACTTCTCTGTAAGGTGACCTGGCATTTGATAATGAGAACAAACTTGTTTGCTTGGATTAGCTTTGAAGCACCTCTCAAGTGAGTGTCCCAGAATCTTGCAAAACTGCAATAATATCTATCTTTTCTCTCTGTGGGATTGTTGTTCCTATTTCCCTCTTTGTAGTTACCTCTAGCGAATACAGCCATACAGGGGCGGACCTACCCCAGGTTTAGGGGGGGCTACCGCCCCCCCAAATCTTTTAAAAAATTATATATAGCATATAAATATATATAATTTTTTGTATATAATTAAAATTTCTATATCAATTTATCAAAAAATAAAAAATTTGCCCTCCCTAATTTTTAGACTTCTAAAAATTTTATTAAAATTATTTTTTCAAATTTTAATACTTATATAATCTCTCTCCCACTTTAACTTGATGTGCTGATACAATTAAATTTTTAAGATATGTTTAAATTATCTAACTATGTAGATGACTAGAAATATGAATTTTTTACATATAATTTGCTAATTTATATTGAAAAAAAATTGTCAATAATTTCACTTTAGAAATGATAATAGATGAATTTTATTTTATGAAAGATCATTGTTAAACTTAATTTGTAGGAGAAATCTTAAGGTCTTTTTTTTTTTTTTTTTTTTGTAATGGGCTCTAACAAATTGCAAAAATTAAAAAAAAAAATGATTTATAAACATGTATTTTTATATATAATTTTATAAAATATGATTATTATTTTTATATATAATCACGCGTAAATAAAAAATTTATATTCATATATACTACATATTTTGTCAACCGCCCCCCCAAATATCAAATCCTAATTCCGCTCCTGCAGCCATAAACTCTTGAACTGACCCCTATGTAGATATTTTCCTTCTCTTTTCTTCTTGTTGTATTATAGAGTAGACTTAATTAAGGTTGGGAAAAGGTTTTATTAAAAGGATTTGAACAACAACTTCATGACCTAGTCCCACTAAAAACTTCATGACCTACTCCCTGTGCTAGTTTTGAACAACAACTTTCAGCCCCCCACAGCTACAACTAGGTATGGCCTCATAGTTTAAAAGTTCATCCAAAAGAGTTTTAAGTTTGGAGAAATAAACATTAAAAGCATGTTTAAACTTTAAGAGGGATCAAAACCCATAATTAAAATCTTTGTTTGAACTCTAAGGATTAAGTAGGAGAGAGATAAATATATCAAATAACTCTTACAATATTTATTGATTATTAATACTCTTCAAGATATTCACAAGGCGCGTTTTTTTTTTTTTTTTATCTATAATTAATTTTGATCTTAAAATTCATACAACATTAACTTTAGAGAATTTTGATCCTTTTAATTAGAAGGTGAATAGAATGTAAAGGGTTTAAAACTCATACTTCAACTAATGGATAGATCAAATTGATTTAAATATTAAATCTTCAATTTGCGATGTGCGATTATATATAGCAACCATAATTGAAATTAACACTGAGGAAAAAGTTAAAAACTTTTAATTGATAATTCGTAGAGCAATATTATATATTATTCTTCATCATGAAATCTCTATCTTTAATCATATCAATTAATATGACATAATTTAAATAATTTCTTCTACTACTTTTTACAACAATTTACACAATACAAGAATAAAGGTAAAAGTATTTTTTTAAACTGTTATTAATTTTAACAACAGTTTACAAAAATATCCTTATCTTTATGCATGTGTTGTGCAAGTTGTTGTGTAAAGTACTGTGTATCTATCATTTTTCTAAATTTAAATGGAAAAATTATTCAAAACATGTTAGAGAATATTGACAAATCTATAATAATCTATATTATATATATATATACTCACAATAATTATAAATTCTTATAACATAATGGACTAAAAAAACAGACGCGTTATTAATTAACTTCTTTCAAACAGGTGATCATATATAACTAGTTCACTTTGGCCATGTCAATTATAATATTGCCAGGGTACCTTTTATTTTCATTGGCCTAAAATCACTAGTTTTTTTCCATGCATGAGGAACGTCTTTTAGCTAAATAAAAGGAATAAAGTGGTTGAGCTGAATTCACTACTACTTCACAGGTATGTGTCAAGATGAAATTGAGTAAGAAGTTAGCAGTACTACTCATCATGTAATTCCTTCCTGTTGAGAAAACTATACATGATAGAGAGGGCTGTTACATGAGGACTCATGTTATATTCATAAAGGAATTACAAAAAAGTAAATCTTGTAAATAGAAAGACGTGGTTTCATTTAATCCACTAAATCTACTTTATAATAAAAATATTTTTATAATCTAACAAATCACATTAAATTATATCAATTTATAAAATTATTTTTGTATAATTACTTTGTACCTTAAGTATTTTCCTATAATATGGTAATGTGGCATGACTCTCTTCATTGCCCAAGGCTGACCCAAAGCTGTTAAGGGCGGACTTACTTGAGTCATTGTCCAAGATTCCACCCTATATATAATTCAAAAATAAAAGTAGTATGTTTTTATTTTATGTATTTTAATGTGTACAATGCCTTGTGCTACTAAATTTTATATTTAATAAAATGAATATTTATATTTTTAAGTATTTTCTTAAAGATCTTTCTAAATAGATGTGCAATATTTATTAGAAAGCTTCATTTTAACTGATGTATTATATATAAATTCAAACACTTTTATTTAATAATTTCAAATAAAGCCTAATTTTATTGTGAATTTTTAAAAAATTCAATATAATAACTTATATTTTATTATATTATTACTAGTATTCGGGGCCATTGTTTTCTCTTGACTAATAACCGCAGGATTTGTCTTGAAATATACAGTGTAGTTAGTAGAGAGAAATAATTTATAGAACACATGTTATATATGGCAAGAAAAATCACCTTTTGTAGAGCCGCATGCATTTCGTTGCAAAAAGTGGTCAAATCGCTGATGTAGGTCTTTTCCATTGATTTTGAATTCTTTGCACATTCGTTGCCATTATTTATTATTTTAAGTTGAACCAACTAATGCAAATAGAGGGAATTCGCATCGTCATTGTAATAAGTACATATTTCCAGTTATTATTTTCGCTCGAAATAGTAAAAAATAATAATAATAATAATAACGGCTATTTCTTATAACAATTTTTACATAGTTTGTTAGATAAAAAGTATTCGCATCGTCACAAAATCGTCGCAAATAGGGTTGTGTCCCCCATATATCATGTTATGCAGAAATTGATCAGCCAGGCGAGGCGATGATTTCAACTTTTGTCGAGCAATTACAAAGGTCAAAGGATTAAAATAAATAATTCTCACTTTTGCTGACTCATATTAGCATTCACCCACGAGCATCGCTTTTATCCCATGTTCATGTCTTGCCAATGCCACTTCATTCATTTCTTTTTAATATAGTTTTTTTATTTTTTACCGATTCTTTTTAATATAGTTACCCAATTAGTGCTTTGACTTTCAATTATTATTTTAATACTCTCACGTGACATCACTTTTGTCCCTTCCCTTTTAAACTTGTTTTCTATTCACGACTTATCCCTTCTATTATACATATTTGATTTTTTTTTTCTTAAAATGAATGGTAACTGTAGTTATATTCTAAGACAACTGTATATATATATATATATATATATATTTATACTTAATAAATGCCTATCTTAAATTGAACAGTTATAAACAATAATAATTGTTTAACATTCATAATCATTTGTCCCTTAAACTACAAATCCGAATTTCTCTTTTCAGTTACATAGAAAACTAAAGTCTATTGACATATGTCTTTCGGCCACACTCACTTCTATTCATGGCTACCCTTTACCATCGGCCACCGAGTCTCAGACTCTCACCACTACCTCTGACACCTCTCTCATGATCAGGCGAACAACCTCCCACCATTCAATGCCCATCGCAACCCCTCCCTCAGACATACGCGAGTCCAATCCGAAATGGGTACCATATGAGTTATTTCACTTTGCCTCTCTATAGAGTGCTATAAGCACGGCCACCGCCACCTCTGGCACCTCTAGCACCTCTAGCACCTCTGGCACCTCCCCCATAGTCTAGCGAACAACCTACAACCATTGAATGCTCTTGGCAGCCCCTCTTTCAGACGCACACAAGTCCAACCCGAAATGGGTAGCATATGAGTTCCTCCACATCGCATCTCGATACAGCGACGTAAGCACAACCACTGACTCTCACCACCACCTCCAGCACCTCCCCCATGGTCCGGTGAACAACCTCCCACCCTTGAATGCCCTTAGCAGGCCCTCCCTTAGGCGCACATGATTCCAAACCGAAATGGGTACCACGAAACTCACGATCTGTAACCACATTCAACTCCTTTCTTTTCCACCAAATCCCACAACAATAACAACAATAAATTTCCACATTCATAAATTTCATTGCCTTAACCTTGAAATCGAGTGAAATTAGAGAGAACCAATGAAGATAGAGAGATGGAGATCGAGATCAAGAGAAGGATCGAGGACGAGAAATGAGAAGCCTGATCCATTGATGCTGTGCGTTTTGATGTTGGTTTGGTGGATGCCATAAACCACGCAAAACGCAGCGTTTTTAGGTTAGTATGGTGGATGCCATAAACAGTTCATTTTTCTCTCTACATAGCGTTTCATTTATATCACTTAAATGATTTACCTGCTTTTCAAGATTAGCAAACGCACCATTTTTCTCTCTACGCAACGTTTCATTTCTCTTTATGTATTTCTCTCTACGCACCGTTTCACTTATCACTTATCACATACAAAATATCACTGTTTCAGTAGACTTGTCTCATTATTTCATTCTCCTAATTCAGTTCGTTGTAATGATTTTGATTTCTCTTACTTGAATCTTGTTCGTCTAGTTGCATTGATCTCGTTTGTCTGATTTCATTTACTGTTTTGTGATGTAACGTTGTCAGCCGAGATATGATGGGAGTGTTGGAGGGCAGAATATTATTTATTGGTTTTTAGTTATTTGTTGTCTTGCTTTGAGGCATCAAGAGAGAAGAGACAAAATTTTTACGCTCTGTTGTAGTGGTTTGAGATAGTTTGAAAGAGACATAAAAATTTCTTTACCGAATGTTTTTGTGGTCTTCATTCTCTTCGTCTTTGGTTTATGCATTTCTTTATTTTTGGATATAAATATTTGTTTATGCATTTGTGGTTTTCATGTTTATTTCTTGCATTTACTATTTATTTATTTCTTGCAATTTTTTTCTCAAAATTGGTATGTTTATTTTTTTGTTTCACTCGTATGTATTTTGTTTATATTTTTCCTTGCATTGCGACTGATGTGATTTTTTTTTTTTTTGATCATAAATATTCATTACGTTTCACTCTTATGTAAATATTTTTTTGTTTATATTTTTTGGTGGATGGTATGGCTGTTGGGTGCATTTTCAGAACTTCGAATTATTTTAAAATCTATAGAGTTAAAAAAAAAAAGTCCACTTATAGCCTTCTAAATATGTATTCTATTGTTGGAAGTACAAAATTGCTTATGGTAGATTCAGTATGTTTTGATAGCATGTTCCATTGTTGGAAACACAATATGTCGTCTTCTCTCCAATTTATGTTCTTAATGGACGCTTGTATATATGGCGTTGCGGTAATATGTAAATGGCTGCCAACTACCATCTGTTACGTAAACAAGCAGGTATGACATATAGAATCATTAGTGCATATAAATATGCATTTATATCTATATATCATATTATAAAAGCCAAAAAAAAAATCAGAGAAAGACAAATTTCTTATGCATATGTTTTTTTTATGCATTTGTTTATATTTATTTTTTAAGTTGGAGAGCTATCAACGGTGACTATGCTTTGGTTTGACGCATTTGGTTGAGCATTTATGCATTTGGTTGAGCATTTGTTTTTGTTTCTTTAAAGAATATATTGAGCTATCTGCATATCAGATAATTTCTTTGCAAGCCACCCTAATGTTCCTTGTTTCCAAGTTGGGATTTAATACAAATTTGTTCAAAATCCCAGAAAACAAAGAACTCTCATGAAAATTGCTAGAACCACAGGACATTATCATCAAAAGAAGTATTGGATAGAAATAAGATAGAACATGAAAAAAATTATGATATAAAACTGGCAAAAATTGATCTAAAAAGCTGATATAAATAGGAGATAACAAAGTTCATGTAAGAAACAAATAAATACATTCCATTTCACAAGTTTTAGACAACATTGAGGTAGAGTTCTTAATCCCAAGTCGGTCTTCCAATAGATTCTTCTTTCCATTTTTTCCGCATCAACAAGAGTAGTTAGGAAGAAAATGTGAGGAAAGCAAAGACTGGATTTGTCTATTTTGAGAAGTTGCAAAGACAAATTTATTATGCATTTGTTTTTTTTTTTTTTTTAATATATTTTTGTGCTTATGCATTTGTTTTATTTATGTATTTCTTTTTACTTATGCATTTTTTTATATTTTTTGGTGAATGGTATGGTTGTTGGGTGTATTTACAAAATTTTTAATTATTTTAAAGTATATAGAATTTAAAAAATAGCCTTCTAAAAGGAACTTGCCTTTTATTTGGATTCATATGAAAGAAATAAGAGTTTGATGTGTATATGCGACGTTTATCATATGTTTTCCATATTAGAATAGTAATGATGTGTATATGCGACTTTTATTATATATTTGCCATATTGAAATACTAAAGCCATACTTTTTTACATAGTGCTTTTAGACTGGGCTATGCGATAGAGGAAATCTTCTTTCTTTGCATTGATGATTCTTCATTAGTATGTTTTCATGGTCTTCATTCTCATTTCTTTTTTTACTTATGCATTTGTTTATATTTTTTGATAAATAGTGTAGCTGTTGGGTGTATTTATAGAACTTTAATTTTTTAATGAATTAATTAAACATCACCTAAAATGACAAGTTTTGAACAAATAAATTGTTGAATATGGGAGGTTATGTAGCTGACCTTGGGATTTTATGTACTGATTACTTAAAGGGTTTGATGGGAAGTTTTAGTTTTTGGATCGTTATACTGGGGAAATGATTTGTGTTGGTTGGTTGTACTTTTAATGAGAAAATATATTCTATTGTGAGTTCTTTATCTTCCTTTGAATGATTGCTATCTTACATGCAATTTGCTATTTATGCATGTGCTGCCGCATCCTTTTGTATATGATAGTAATTAGGGGATTGGGTCACAATGGACTTAACTGGAATTGTTATTGTTACCTTCAATCGATAAAAAATTCGTACACTTCTTAGAGCTTCAATATGTGTTTTTCTTTTCACTCATATAACTATCTAATTTAAGCAACAAACAAGTAGAAATGCGCTTCTCCCAAGTAGGAAAATTTATACAAGTGTTATTAAAACCTTGTGCTTGTATCTCTTATATAATACTGGTAGGAATATTTATACAAACAATAATAAATGGTATCGTGCTCAATGAAATAGTAATGTTACTTTTTAACCCCAAAAATTAATTAGTTATTTATAGTTGTGCTTAGGTTACTATACAACGTAATTAAAGCAAACTCAAATAGCAATATAAAGACAAGTTTTTTTTTTTTTTTTTTCTATACTAGAAACCATCACAATCTTATTTGTATGAGAGAGTACAATCAAATGTTTTAATTTTTTTTCCTGATTTAAAAAGCAAATAAAGAAGCAAGTAACATAAGAATTATTCCTTCCAAACTAACTTAACTTTGGGATGCCCTTAGTTAATAACTTAAAAGATTAATATAAACTAAATGAAAATTTGACAATGAATTATCACAATGTTAATGATTTTTGCTTCTTTTTAAATTTGTAATATATGATTACTCCTAGCTAAAAATTATATTGATAATTATTGCTTTTTTTTTACAACTGAATATCAATAAAATTTTAATCTTGCAAATTTTAAGTTCACCTTTGTATTTGCTTTGATCATTTTTTTCTAATTATTTTTTATTTTCTTCAATTGTTTATTACCATTGGCATCTCTTATAAATCTTACAAACATATTCTTTTTCTATGTCAACTATCTCAACGTGACTATGCAGTTAGGGTTTCAATTTTTCTCCTCACAACCTTAATCAGGCAACCTATGGCGGCTAGCAGTAGCAGCTCACTACCACCGACACACTTTTTCAAAATAATATTGCCATCTACTTTGGCCAAGAAAAAAATTGGTGAGTAATTTATTTATCCACTAAGTATTTCTGATTAATTAATTGTATAACTGCTATTCTATTTTATTAGTTCTGTTATGTTTAAATAAAAAGTTCCTAAAATAAGTTCTACTTATATGAGTAGAGTCCATCTTATTTCAATAACCAGCATATTTTTGTAAAAGCATCTATTTACAAAGGAAGTGCTACTGATCCCACTCATTTGGGTCCCGAATGGGTCCCGTTTTCTTTTTTATTTTTAAGTTTTTTTGACGTGACTTTTAAATAAGTATTTTTAAATAATATTGTATGTTTTTATATTTTTAAAAAATATTTTAAAATGTTAAAAAAATCATGTAAAAAAATATATTTATTTTTCATATTTTTTTAACATCTTAAAACATTTTTTAAAAATATAAAAAATTCACAACATTATTTAAAAACACTTATTTAAAAATAAAGTAAAAAAAACTAAAAAAAAAAAAGTTAAAATGGGACTCACTCGGGATGAGTGGCAATGGGAAATATAGCATTTTCCCTATTTACAATGTGATTATAAAATCATAATTTCATTTCATTTTTGCAGAGCATCCAAAGAAAATTTGTGAGGTTATTTGGTTATGAACTTGGAATTATCATTAAACTCACGCTTCCTAATGGTCGTAGTTAGCAAGTTGGATTAGAAAAAGCTGACATCAATAAATGATTTTCTCAAGGTTGGCATGAGTTTGCACAACATCATGCTATAGATATTGGGCACTTTGTAGTCTTCATATATGAAAGAAACTCCACCTTCCATGTTCTTATATTCGATAAGACTTCTACTGAGATCCAATATCCAGTAGAAGTTATTATTGATGAAATGGCAAGGTTGGTTTGTGTACCAGATGATGAACAAAAATCAAGCAAAGATAATTTATCAACTTCTGAAATGTCTGAGCAGCAAAGACTTAAGATTATTAATGGAAATGAGAGATCAATTCAAACAGTCAACGCACTAGAACTTACAATCCTTCATTCATGCGTTCCTTACGGCTCCATAATATACAAAAATGTTATATGATGAGTCTAAACTTCTAATCAATGCAAGTTGTTCTTTAAATTTAATTACTTTTCAAAAATATGCTAATAATTTGACATTCTTCTTTGTTTTGAAGTATGTACCTGCCGAATTTGCTACAAAATATCTATCAGAGTACCAAACTATCAAACTTCTAACTTCTAAAAATAGAAAATAATGGCATGCCGTTTGCTCTTATCATAGTAAAAATTGTTCATCAATAAACATGACAAGGGATGAAATGTATTTGTAATAGAAAACAAATTTAAAAGAAGAAGCCTATTATGCTTAAAATTTACATATTTCGTTTAACTGATTATGCTTGAAAAAGTTTTTTAGTAACTTCTCTTATTTCAATTTCAGGGTAACTTTTTTTTAGTATCTTGTTTAGCATTTTAGGCAATTTCATAATCTATATGCAGCATATCTTATCATAAATATTTAGAATATTGATTTTATTCACCATCATGATAAATATTTGCAATCATGCTTTGTGTTGCTATCAAAATATTACTTAACATGGTTTACTAAATAGTTTAATGTGGTTCACTAATTGTGGAGAAAAATTTAATATAATGCATTATTTTGGGAATTGATGGAATTGAATATTTCTTATATAGTTCCCATATTTCTCACAATTTCTTAGAAAATTTGAAAATTTAGAAGTCTTAGATTGTTTGAAAATACAAATATCTGACTTTTAAATGTATTTAATTATTGTATTCATGAATATGTGTCCAGCTCTAATAGTATTAAGAATTTTCCCAAGTGAAATTAGACTTTTGATCCAAATCTAAAGGTTGATTAAGATCAATTGTTATTTAATATCTTGCATTTATTTATTTCTTTATTTTATTTTCGTAACTATGACTAGACTTTCATTTGTATTTATCATTTGGGCTTATTTTTTATTAATTTTTTAAAACTGGTTAGCCCATGTATGACAAGATTTTATTAGTGTGAAAGTTATATTATGATCTTTTTAAACATATTTTTATATTGTTCTTAGCAACTTCTAATGATCAACAATAATTTTTGCCACACTTATTTCTTTTTCTATTTCTTCTCCCTATGTTTTGTCTCTTTTTTTCTTGCTTCTTCTTCTTATATAGTTCTGTTTTCTTTTCGGTTTCTTCTTTGCTTTTTATTTTTTTCCTTTTCTATCTTAAAACTTCTATCAGTTCACATCTCTTGTATGTATTCATCTTACATCACATAATAGCTAAAGCGTCATTAAATTTAAGAATCCTGGGAGTTATTTTATTTCTACACATAATTCTAACCATGTTTTAGAATTTGTTCTCAAAATTATTGATCATGTTTTCTATTTTACTTTTTAAGTATGCTTTTCTATGCAGTGTTTAGATTGGACGGAGGCCACTTGGATATGATGTTATTGACTTCCAAGACCCTAGAGATGTAAAGGATGCAATCGATGATCAGATATACATGTTTCTTGTAATTCTGTTACACTTATTTTCTTTTTTGTTCCTCATTTATGATGAGATTTTTCTAGCCTTCTAGATTATGAATTGGGACTTTATATGATAGCACATATAATAGGACATATGATCTTTTGAAACAAAGACAATCATAATAACCTCTTCAGATGTTGATAATCTTTTTAGTTTTAAACTTATTAATGTTTGAATTAATAGTTTACAACTTGAATGAATTATGTTATTTTAATTTACTTTAAGTTTTTTTTTCCCACTAAATGTTTATATATATATATATATATATATTATCTTATAGTAATACAAGGCAACGTGCCACCACTACTAGTGTGTGTATATATATATATATATATATATATATATATATAAAGAATTTTAAAGAGAAGTCTACATATCTTACACTCTTTTGAAAATATAATTTTATATTTTTATTCTCTTTTATTTTATACTTGAAAATTATTGATATGCAAGGTGTGCAGGCTTCTGTATATCATTACACACACATATATATATAAAGAAATTATATAAAAATAAACTTATAAATTAAGTATATCAAGCTCTCTTGATTAACAAAGTTGGATGTTTTATATAATTTTAATTTTCTTAAAATTTAAGATACAAAAAATTCTAAATAGAAGTCTGATCTTGTATACCCATTTAAAAAAGTAATTTTATATTTTTATCTTCTTTTATTTTATATTTAAAAATCTTTAATGTTGTACAGAATTCTGTATAACATAATAACACAGCAACTTAATTATAGGCGATAGACACGTTTTGAGGGAAGCCTAATTTTTTGGGCATGAGGGTGCAATTGGCGCCCAATAAGAATAATTTTTTTACAGTCCATCAAATATGGATTACATTGTAGTTCATATAGAAACGCTTCAATTTTATGACTAAATAAAATGAATTTTTCAAATTTTTAAAGTTTTTTATTTCTAAATAATTTTATTTTAATTAATTTTATTCTAAAATAGAGATTTCTCTATTTGTTTATTATTTGGACCCACTCTTTAATTTTTAAAATTTGATAAAAATTAAATTTTAAAAAATATTTTTATGAAATATTATATAAAAAATTAATATTTATCTCTTCTTAAATTTTATTTTATAAATTGACTTTATCAAATTAAATTTTTTAATTTTATTCTTGGTTGAACTAAAAAAAAATCTAATTTTTTAAACTGTATATAGTATTGTACCAATAAATACACATTGAACAGAGTGGGAACTCGCTCGACAGTTGTGTACTGTGGAAATTGGACAACACAAGGATACATGTTTTTTCTGTGGCCAGTTATGTGATTAATGCTTAGTTTCGGCGCCGTTTGTGTGAGAGAGATTTTTGAAATGAAAGTGAACTACTTTCTCCAAAGGTTTGGAAAAAAGACTTTGGATTGTAAATGCGAATCCGGTGGTTGTGATTCTGTAGTAGTAGGTAAAGGCTCGACCATATATAGAAAATATCACAAAAGTAGATTTTAAAATTCATATTATTTAATGTGATGTAAATATATTTTAAAATAAAAAATAATTTTATAATATGATATACTATATCAAAATATATCAAATTATAAATTTATTTTGTTAATTTTTTTTTTTTTTTTTTTATGTCGAAGCATTTCTCTACTATAAATTAGATGTCACACTTACTCCATATGGCCCAATTGAGATAGGAATTCATAGTATTTTCTAAAACCAATTTCAAATATATAATAGAAAATTTTAAGTAAATAATCATATCTAAAATAAATTTGGTCATTAAATTTATTTTTATTTTTATTAAATTTTATGAAAGCAGTTTTTGAAATAAATATTATAAATTGGAAAAAGCACCCTGCTTTTGGTCGCAAATAGTTTCAAAAAACAGCTTTACGTGGTTTATAAAACCAGCAGTTCCTCGCCATTGCCACCCGTCTCTCTCAGTTTTCTCACCGTTACGCAGACGCAAACTCTCTCGTCCTTTTCGCACCCTCGAATAATCAAATTCTATCCCCGAAGCTTTTTATCACATTCTCTACTGTTGGACCAGCTTCTCTGCGAGCCGAATATACACGTTCTTCGAGGGACTGATCATCCGGTCGCCTCGTAATCTCGGAGTTTTCATTTCATGGGCACTATCTCGCATGCGATCACTTTCAAACTCACTCTCCCGCGCAGCGATTCTCACCGCTCGTATGGGCTTCAGCACTTGAATCCTCGTTTCTGCCGACTGAAGTCGAGCAGAGTGGCCAAGAAGCTGCGCGCGTCTGCGGAGACCACGAAGCGGAGCCCAGCCGTCGATTTCAATGATCCTGATTGGAAGTGTAAGTTTCAGAAGGACTTCGAGAGGCGCTTCAACATCCCTCACCTTACCGACATTTTTGACGATGCCGTTCCTATTCCCTCTACTTTTTGCCTCAAAATGAGGTCCGCTTCCGTTTGCCTCCACGTCTCTCTCCGTGCTTTTTTGGAAGAAAGTTGTCAATTGCTCATTTAATTTTGTTTTTATTTTTTTCCTTTTCGTGCTTTACGATTGTTTTACTTCATACATCGAAGAATTTTGTGTGATCTCGCTTATCAAAACAATTGCTCAAGACTATATTTTTCCCGCGATTTTTTGGTGCATTGCGTTTTTTACTCAACTATAAATACCACACATTCCATATGCATCTTTTATTTTTTAACCTGCTTGAATCTTGTTATTTAATTTGTATTCGTCTTTTTGGTTGCAGGACACCAGTATCAGAAGAATTCGCGGCAGGTTACCCATCCGACGAGGAGTGGCATGGTTACATAAATAATAACGACAGGGTGCTTCTTAAGGTACATTACCTTTCTATGAAACAGTTGTATTGTTTTAGAACTTCTAGTGATTTAAATTTGATTAGATTTCTTGGAAACATATACAAACCTGCCAACCACATTAGAAGTGCTACTTTTCATTTTCTTTGATGTCTTTTGGCTCATTTGGGTGTGTTTCTGTTCATTTCTCCTATATTGATTTGTCTCTGTTTAAGTATATATAATACAGAAGTTGTAATTATGTAAGATGGTCTACGATTAGAAAGTCTTTGTTAATTTTTATTTTTTTTCTTTAGCTTCACGATACCCATAAAGCTTGAATTGTTTCAAGCAATCATCCACGAGATATGGTTGGTAGAAAGATGCTATGATGGTCACGTGACTTCGTATTTTATGCTTATATGTATATTTTCATTTAACTCGGCTATCCCAAGATTATCTCATTTATATTAAAAAATCAAATGTCTTGAATCATTCAATATACGGTCTTCACTTCAAAGAGGCATGGGAACAATGTCCTGAAAGTGAAGATGCGACTAAAAGTTGCCAACGAGAAGAAAAGTTCTTAATTTTTCACCATCAAAATGGGTAGGTGCTCCTAACTAAAAATTAACTAGTTATCAGCAAACGAAGATTGTGTTCTGTATGAAAGTTTCAGTTGAATATTGTTTCCGTTCCTATTCAATTTATCTCATGTTCTCAGGGAAGAAAGAATCTTCTTTTAGATATTGATTTTATTTTTTATTTTTTATCTTTGGGGAGTGGTAAGAACTTGAATGATTTGTGACAGCCTATAGCAGTCCGTGGAATCAACAAAACAAGTTTTTTTTTTTTTTATGTGTTTTTGTGTGTTTCATACTGAATTTTTTGTTGAATTACATGAGGTCTATCTTTTCTCTAGGCATGAGTATTTTAATTCCCAAGAACATGATTTGTATGAAATCCAGTCTGAATGCCTTACTTGTAACATCTTTTTTCAGGCTATTAACTATCATTTGCATTACAATCTTCATCTTTATTCAATATTCCAGGTCATAAACTACTCGTCACCTACATCTGCTGGTGCTGAGTGCATTGATCCTGATTGTACATAGGTAGAACAATGGTAAATATCGATCTTTTACTCTCTTATAGGCAGTAGTGAAATCCTAGAGTATGCAACTGTCTGAAAGGACTAGAAAATTTTAAGCATGCATCACTAAACTAGCATGCATGGTCGATGCTCATGTATATATTTCATATACTTGGGCTCTTGCATAATATTATGATTAGATTTTTGTTTACCAATAAAAAAAAAAACACTTAATGTTTCATTCAGAAAAAGAGGGAATATTTTTGTTATTTGTAGAAACTAAAGTGGATGGAGACGAGAGATAAAATGAGATATTTTGGTGTGGAAATATGGAAGTGGTGATGGTGCTTGGTGCTGGTAGGTTTATGCCTTTCACAGTTTAGGTGTTTGCAAAATGAAAAGCCATTGCTTTGAAGAGGGTTACTTTTTATTTTCCTGGTGACTCATGGAGTAGTTACATGTCATTACTTTGAAGAGGCAAGTGTGAATGACCAACATTGTTTGGAAAGGTGGGCAAATGGTACAAATTTTTCTTAGTATATTCTAGGATATGGGATGTAGAGTTCCATGAGGATTTTCAAGAAAAGAAAAAAGAGAAGTTTGTTAATTAGTTGATTTTGTTTTACCAGGAAATTTAGACCCCATTTAGATGTTGAGCTGAGTTAAGATAATTTGAGTTTTTTATAAATAATAGTGAATTAAGATAGTAAAATGAGTTTTATGAGGCCCACCTAAGATGAATTTAGATATGTTTAGATGTTAAGAAAAATTTAAATGTATTTATGGAAAGTTGAAAAAGGTTATGGATCTCGCGTTGAGTTGAAAAAGTTGTGGGTTCCACATGTAAAGAAATTTTGAGTTGAGATAAGTTTAGTGATTTGAGAGTTGTGTATTTGAATGTTAGACTCAACTTAAAATTAGAATGAACTGACTTGATCTCAGTTCAGTCAAAATTCGAAATAAGGCCTTACTCTCACACTCGTGGAGATATGTGGAATCCATAAAGTATCTCCTGATGAATGGCTATTTACCTACCAAAGTCTTTCCAACCAAGATGCCTCAATCTACTCAAGGGACTCAAAAGAAAGTCCATCTGCGGTAGGCCTCCAACTAAATTCCTCAGTATACATATTCTTGAAACAATCAGTTCTGCGATTCAGCTTTATCATGGTTGAAAAGAAGTGACTTCAACATTTTTCCATATCTTAACAGTAAATTTTTGCACCATTAATTATATGTATCTATGTCCAAACAGGGTTAGGTGAAAACCCAGTCTACAAATTTTCCACATGTTCCTTTAGCATGTGAGAAGCACATGTTTTTTTAAAATCATTAACATGTTCCTTGATCATTAAAAAACATGTACTTCTCACATGCTCTAGGGACATGTGGCAATTTTTAGATTATAGTTAAAAAAAAATGTGCTTTTCACATGATCAGGGGACACTTGTGAAGTGTATAGACTAGGTTGGAGGAACTTCCTCTAACTCAATTTGGAGAACTGCCTCTATGGGTGTATTTTTCTTGGGTTTATGTTATAATAAATGTCAATTTGGCTGTTAGCATGATATTGTGGTGTGTATTGTGTAATTGGGAATTCCAGGGTTCATCGTGCTGGGCCACGGGAAAAAATATACTTCAAACCAGAAGAAGTGAAAGCAGCAATTGTAACTTGTGGAGGACTCTGCCCTGGTCTCAATGACGTTATCAGACAGGTCATTGTCATTACTCATTATGTTGCTTAGATTTCTATGCTTTAAAATAACAATACAGAACCCAAACTGTGATAGTTATGTTAAAATAATAATCCTTACATAATTTCACTAGTACATATTTAGCACAAAATTCCCTTGGTCATAACATTCTACTGAAAGTAAACTTGAGTTGAGATAAGTTTGTAATAATGTATTCTCAGAACCTTCTTAAATCTACATATCTTTTTAAACACATTGTTTGAAGTCCATTTATTTTGTGACCTTCAAGTAATATTATGATATTTCACTATGGGGTTAGAGAACAAGAAAAATCTCAATTTAAAAATTGATCTGAGAATAGCAATTTTAAAATGTATTTGTTTAAACTTTAAAGCCCTGTATGTAGCAACAATGCCTCTTTATCATTATAATTATTTCATCCACATTCTTCTGCAGATTGTCATCACGCTTGAAATATATGGTGTGAAAAAGATTGTGGGTATTCCCTTTGGTTATCGTGGGTTTTCTGACAAAGAATTAACTGAAATGCTGGTACATTCCTATGCCTTTGCAATAATTTTAAAATTAATAGATTGATCAAACAATGTTGCATTGTACTCAATATAAATGCTTGTTATCTTTTCTATGGTAAGGGTTGTAAATTAACTTGTTTAGGTTGAACTTTGATTTCAGCTGTCTAGAAAAGTGGTTCAGAATGTCCACCTTTCCAGTGGAAGCTTGTTAGGAGTTTCACGCGGGGGACCTGACGTTAGTGAAATTGTGGACAGTATGAAGGTGCCAGTTCATCTTTCTGGTTGACCGATTATGGAGTAGTCAACTATTCCGAAAATGCAACCTGATTCCAGGCAATAAGAGTTATTTGATTTATTTCTTTATTTATATATTGCACATTGATGTCAGGAAAAGAGGAATCAACATGCTGGGGCTGAGGCAATACACAATGAGGTTTAAATAGAGATTTTTTAAATAATGAAATTTGTTTCTGAAGCTGTTTTATCTGATTCTATTTATAATTAATGCAATGAAAGTAAACTAAATGAATGAATGAATGAACAAACATATAAATAATGGAAGACATGCATTTGAATGCCCAATGCTATAAAGACTTGTGTAATCCTCATTTTCAAGGTAGTGAAAGTGGGATAATGATGGGCCGATACATCTTTAAGATAATAACATCTTGAACCTTACAGGGTCTACACTTGTGGCTCTATTCTAACTTTGTTTTTGCATATTGCTAATGCATGCTCTATTTCCAAACTGAGGTCTAAGTTCATATATCTTCTGCTTTCAGTGCCGTAAAAGACAGATGAGGGTGGCTGTAGTTGGCGTGCCAAAAACCATAGACAACGATATTTTGCTGATGGACAAAACTTTTGGTTTTGATACTGCTGTTGAAGAAGCACAAAGAGCAATAAACTCTGCATACATAGAGGTAATCATGTGCATTTTAGTTCCCCACGCATTGGTTTTATGTTTCTTACATAAGGTCTCCGAAGAATTATTTCATGCAGTTTGTTACTTCATGGTGTACTGACTTTTAGTTTATTTGCTTTTGCTTCTCAATCTTGTTATAGGCGCACAGTGCTTATCATGGTGTTGGCATTGTGAAATTGATGGGTCGTAGCAGTGGACTTATAGCTATGCATGCATCCTTAGCTAGTGGACAAATTGACATATGCTTGATCCCTGAGGTGCATATTTATAGAAATGAATTAGAATATTACCTATCAAAAGTAAATATATGAATTAGAATAGTTATTTTTTGTGAAGCCTTACTGATACTCCTGATATACACTTCTAAGGTACGTTTTAATTTGCATGGGCCTCATGGCGTTCTACAACATCTGAAATACCTGATTGAGACAAAGGGTTCAGCTGTTGTATGTGTTGCAGAGGGAGCAGGGCAGGTCAGTTACGCAAGGAATTTACAGTTTATACTTCCGCTTGAAGTTTGAATACTATTAACCTACTAGGTGATTAACATAGTACACTCCTTTTTTGCTTCATTGGATACAATTAATAACTGTTTCTTTTCATTCCACTACATTACATAGATCTTATAATTTCTCTGTTGTTTTTCCACTGAGAGAGTAAAATACTGTGTGCTGTTGTTCTCTGATGCAGGATTTTCTTCAGAAAACTAATGCTAAAGATGCATCAGGAAACATTGTACTTGGAGATATCGGTGTACACATTCAACAAGAGGTTGGTGGTTGAATTTTGAGTAATTTCACGTGGTCTTGATCTCCATGACACTTGAGACACATCAGTGGTTTGATAAATGAAGACTTGATTGAAAGATGGAGGTATTTTTTTGTTGGTTGATATGTTGCAATGCTACGTAGATAAGAATGAACTGCTGTTTGGCCTTGTAGTTCTCACTTTTCGGCATGACAAAAAATATTATGCACTTTAAGCCTTCAAGAACTAACCCCAGTTGGTGGTTCTTCTGCTAAGACTAGATTTTGTCGGTTGACTTCTATGATGTAATGTGCAGTGAACAAAACCAAGTGGTTCTGCTCTTGAACTGGAAATCATTGTCTATGCTTTCTTCTTTTTTTCTTTTCTGGTCTGGAGTTAGAATTGGAATTGATTTTAATACTTATCAATTTTCTTTAAAAATCTGGCACGTCTTGAATGTGTAGAGCTTACTGCATCATTATTTCCCATTTTTCTCATGTATTTACTGCAGGGTTTTTATTACTCAGTGCATCATTAAACATTGGGACAAATTTCAACAACAACAGAACTATGATGTATTATGTGTACATTTCCAATAAACCCAATGATATATTCGTTCATTTAATATTGAACTTCATGTTAACCAGTTTTGCTTTGTTTTTTGTCATATTAAACAAAATTTCAACAAGGACAGGTGCTTTTGATTGTTAAAGTAAATATTTTATTTTGATTGTGTATTATCTTGATACTAAAGAGATATTGTGTATTATCTTGATACTAAAGAAATGCTAGCATTCTATTTAAAGTAACTAGTAAGTTTTTCTTTGGCGATTGCTTCCATGCCTAATCTTAATGTTTTCATTTTTGAATTCCTGTATGCCTATCCCATTTGGTACCGAAATCTAATAACCATTGCCTTTTCAGACAAAAAAACATTTTAAGGAGATTGGGGTTCCAGTTGATGTGAAGTATATTGATCCCACGTACATGATCCGTGCTTGCCGTGCAAATGCATCAGATGGAATTCTATGCGCTGTACTAGGACAAAACGCTGTGAGACTCTCTCTCTCTCTCTCCCTCTCCCCAACCCCAAAACAACAAATAAGGGAGTAATAGAGTCTATCTGCTACCTCAGTAAGCTGCATATTTCATAGGGATGTCAAAATGATTGCTATCGAGCAAGAAGCAATACAAATTTCTTCTGACATGATATGTCAAACTTGTATGCCATTAAACCAGATGTCATTTCTCAACATCTTACTATCACCCACCCGTGGGTATCCCAAGTTGTTAGGGCGAACTTGTGTACATGAGCCCCATGTCACAGGTTCAATTCCCCTGAGATCAAACTGTGATTTAAGTGAGAGGCCATGGCGGTGGGTTGCGTGCTAGTCTCCCTGAGTATTTAGGCTCCATGGGTGAGTCCTAAGGGCTCTGCCATGGGATGGTTCCCCCCTCATTAAAAGAAAAAGAAATTACATCCTTACTATCAACCGGCCCATTAGCTTGGACTGCTATGGCATTGGATCAGGGAGAAAGATCAGCTGAGCAAAAATAAACATCCATTGCTCAGGTTTTTACCATGTGGTGAGCCAAGGTCAGAGGCTTCGATTGCTAAATGGAATCATTTATCAAAAACCAGGATGGGAATAGTTTTGTTGGGACTTCCCAGTTTCCCGTTAGGACATTTTGTCCCTTAATGATGTCTACTGACCTAGCTGGAACCGCTTGCAAACCTTGATCCGTCCCTGAAATTGCGGTTGGTTTTGGTTCGGCAAATCAGTTGATTCCAGTGGGGATAAAAAATTGCTTCCAATGGGGTTAGGCTTATATTTAGATTTGGTTAGGCTGATCAACTGACTGGAGTTATTTAAGATTGCCTGTGAACCAGCTTGATCATAGGTCTATTTAAGTAGGTCAAACTTGCCTCATTTTTCAGTAGGCGAGCTGGCAAGCTCATATGTGACAATTTCAATGATTGGTCAAATTTGGATCATTTTGAGCTTGGCTGAGGCCGAACCAAACCTTGTCCAAACTGCTTACGGCTTGCAAGTCATGGCACTGGCATATATTAGGTTGATCTCCAAGTAACCCTGCTGAAGCAGGTTTCAACTTGCTTGTTTGCAGTTCTTTTCTTTTCTCTGGTTTGTTTTCACAAATCATTTTATCTCATCTCAAATTCATCATTACATTTCTTCAAATTTCCGTATAAAATAAAATAAACTATTCAACTTTTTCAAATTTCAAAACAATTTTTTCAAATCCTAAAATAAAACTAATATTAAAAGAATATATTACAATAATATTTTATTCTTTTTTAAACTTTAATCTCATCTCATCTAATCTCTAAAAACAAACATGGCAAACTTTCCTAGTTTTTAATATCCGTTCAATATGGATGTGTGGCTTTGGCAGGTTCATGGTGCATTTGCTGGATATTGCGGCATTACAGTAGGCATTTGCAACACTCACTATGTCTACCTTCCAATTCCTGAAGTCATTTCTCATCCCAGGCTGGTGGACCCCAACAGTAGAATGTGGCATCGTTGCTTAACTTCTACAGGCCAGCCTGACTTTATCTGATAAAATGAAGCTCTTATTTATGCTTAGAGGCTAGAAAAATAGAGAGCTTCTACACATAAGCTCTCAGAAGAGAGCTCCCAAAGAGTAGAAAAATCAAGGACAGTAGCTGCCTTCAACCAGTTGGTTTAGAAGCAATAATACCGAGGGATGGGGTTCCCTGCAACTAGAGGTGGAATTGTGTGTGTCTTAGGGGGGCTACCGCCACCCCCCCCCCCCCCCCCCCGGGGGAAAACTTTTTCAAAAATTTAATATAGTATATATATAGATTAGTATATTTTTCTCCTACTTAACAATTTTTTACTAAATTTAGTCTCCCCACACTAAAATTAGCCCCCGCCAAATACGAATTGCTCTAGTAGAAATTAAGGATACTTGAAATTACCCTCAGGTACTCATATTACCCATTATGTTATTCTCCGTTATCCATAAAAAAAAGTTATTCGTCTTTCTTGTTCCCTCTAATTATTACCTGTTTTGCAATGATGTTGGATTTGGTTAATCTTTTTTAATATAATTCACATATAATAGTATTCAGTTTCTCTCATTGAATCAAGATACATTTAATTAGTGCATGGATTATTGATAAAAAATATTAATTTTGTATAAGATATATAAAAAAGACATGTTTTTCATATATATATATATATGTATGATTTTGTTTATATTGTATCATCAACAAATTTAAATTTGGATTGGGTTATCGATTGGGTATTGTAGTTTGCAGATTAATTAGAATTTTCTTTAATAGACAAATTATACAAAAAAATCTAACAATTTTATATCATTACTTATTTGGTATTTTTCAGTTGATATTTCATTTTTTTTTCTTTTTGTAATGGTCTCGACTCTCTAGCCAACTATAAAAATCTTACAAAAAATTATTTTATAAGATGATTTATGGACATGTATTTTTTACATATAATTTTATGACATATAATTATTGTTTTTATATATAGTCACATGCAAAAAAAAATACACATTATTTATACTCACACGTATTACATATTTTATCGATCGCCCTTCCAAACACTAAATTCTAGTTTCACCCCTGTGTGCAACGTTGAATATTTGTTGAGTATAGGCTATTACTCTGATTGTATTTACAAGAGTTTACATGATTGTTCATGATACTAATCGTGCAGATCGAGTTGTGAATTTTAAGAACTTTTAAATTGTAAGAATACTTCCAGGAGAAAATCTGGGATTCATATTAGGGAACAGCACGTCTAATCAGATGTCCAGAAACACATCTACAATGAGGATTCAAAATTCAACAACTGGATCATTGAATCCACTGAGGTATGTCTTGGTCTCTGCCAGCTTCTATTGTTCTGTACCGTACAACTTAATACTATTTGTTGATTGACCGCATCAAACATCGATCATATTTTGTAGAAGCATTGACGCCCACATGCTGTTAATTATAGCTGTATGTTTGATTACGCTCGTGCCGCCCTTTTCTTTGACGTTTTTCTTTCTTTTTTCTCCCTGGGTGGGGTTTTGTGTAAAAAACTAGCAGTAGGCAATCACTATGTTTGTGACAATAAGATAGCCAGTCATCTTGAACATGACAATTAATAATTTGTTCCTACATGTCTTCTCAATAAAATAGCTGTGTTTTCCTATGTCCTGAAGCAGGCTAATGCACATGTCAAACATGAGTAACTCGTTAAACTATGTTCAATGAATAATAACAACTCCAACTGGTCAAAGAATTAATAAGTGCGAATTCCTTAAGGCAGTACACGTACTCTAGAGTATAGACTGTCTTATATGGATGTGATGCCATGCCAATACATCATTTAAACAAATCTCTGAATCATGCAAATAAACGGGTTAAATCAATTGAGGTGAATGAATTGGTCGATATTCTTTCCTTTTTAACATGTTAAAAATGAGTATTCTTTTCATTAGATTACACCTAAAAATGAGCATTCCTAATATTTTGCTCTTTAGCCAGTGAGAAAAGACCCATACATACAAGACATGTTTATCTATTTCCTAGTATTTCTCTCCAAATGAGCCCCATGATTTACTAAAATTGGCAACAGGAAATGAGCGACCAAGGCTGTCATGGCACCAGAAAAACTTGTGTACTAGTACTTTTCTTTTTGGGTTCCCCATGAGTCAATTTGTTTTGGTGACTGAATCATTTTCCTACCATTAACATCCCACTGTGGTTTGCTATTCAGTAGTTTTCTATTATCCCAAAGGTATAGACAAATGAAAGGGATCTGATTCTGCTAAAGATTCTGACCAACCACTCCTTTTACCCCTCTTCCATTTCTTTCAATAGTGCTCTCTCTTTCACCACCACGCACACTTTCTTTTTTAGGATTTCTGATACCCCCCAACACGCACACTTAGAAAAAAAGCTATCTTGTTGAGATTAAAAAGTCACCCTCTTGGGTCTCGTGTTGGCCTGTTGTAATTTAATTTCTAGTCCATTTGTTTTTGCGACAGAGCATATATATTTTGGATTCCTAGTCCTTGTCAACTTTCAATTTCTTTGCAACAGGCCCCCCATTTTTCTCTCATTCTTGTCCTTTAAATTAACTCTTATGTTAGCAATTATAATGCCATTTTCTGATATAATTAGAATAAGGAAGTCATCATTACTGTGAGAGTACTTAATAAATTTTCAGAGTTGAAATGGATGGATTCTTATAGACTAGAATAAACAACTTATGCCATAGCAAGAGTAAAACTTTATAACTAGAGACTTCAGATCTTGAGTTATTACAAGTTGCCACAATAATCTATACATAAATCAATTGAATTGATATGATCTTTAGCACGATCCATATAATAGAATAGCTTCAAAATTTTATTGAATAGGTGTACATAAGGTGAATTTGAGAAGTAATGCATCTACAAAGAGATTTTACAAAAATAAATTTTTAAATTGATTTGACTCGATATGAGATTTTAAATCTACTTGTTGGATTTCTTTGTACACCAAGTATTTCTCTTTGGTTTATATCGTTCTATCTGAGGATGAATTTCTCAATCTGGGACGATTGTACCATTTTAAATTTTGAAAAAAATGAAAGGATTAATTTTCTTCGTAGAAACATGTTTAATGTTTCTACATTCTAATTTTACTTTTGAGGTGTGATGAAATGTTAAAGACCTATTTATGTCAAGTTTGTTTTGCTAATTTGAATTCTTTTAATTTTTGTTCATTAACTTTATAAATATGATATATATATATATATATGTAATTTATATACTAACAAGATCTAGCAACCAGATTTAAATAACTTCATTCCTGCCTCCTGGGTAGGGGTGTAAATGATCCGGTTCGGTCTGGTCCGAAAAAAAATGTGGACCGATTCTATTTGGTCCAAGAATTCTTCTACTCTAGACCATACCGAACTCCTATTCGATTCATATCGGTCAGGTCCAGTTCGGTCCAGGATAGTCCGGTTCGGTCCAGAGACACCTGATATGATTTAATGGGTTAGAATTTTATCTAAAATCTTGCAATGATGGAAAATAATTTTTAACCCAAATTTAATTATTATATTATTACATTAGTATATTATAAATTTATATGTTAATAAATAGTAATAAATTAGTAATAATATATTAAATAATAATAATACACTTATTACTTTTACTTATAAGTTATTACTAATACTTTATATAGATATACTATAATTTATATTTTTATATTACAACTAATCAACTATTATAAATTATAATATATTGATATTATAGGAGTATATATTATATATTAATATGTTATATTACTACTCTTAATCTATATTAATATTAATATTATAATTTATGTACTGTTATTTATATATACATATATATAAAAAAAATTGATATGCATTCAGTCCAGTCTGGTCCGATCTAAAGAGAGAAATGCTCTGGACTGGGTTCGGACCAGATCGAATTTCATCTAGTCCAGCCGGTCTGGTTCAGTTCATCGGTCTGACTCGATCTTCTTATACTCCTACTTCTGAGTTTTTCTACATAAATACAAATGGAAAGAGAGAGACAGACTGAATAATAGGCTGACAAAAATGCTAATATAAAATGGGGTACACAAACGAGGCTGATTTGGTGATTCTAGTTTAATATATGGAGTAGATTTCTTTTACAGTTTCAAGGCAATTGCCTTGTGTTACTTGCTCTGTTGGTTCCTCTTATATGCCATGCATGTATCTGAATATGCCATTGGGATCCTTAATAGTACTTTAAACAGGTTATAATTGACTTGTTTTTAGAAACATAATTGCTTATGCTTAACTCTAATTAATCAACGAAGGGTTTTTTTTTTTTTTACTGCTGGTTTCAATTGCATGTTTGGGCATTATTTGCTCATGGTTAAAAGACCATATTCGGTGGATTGATGCTTAGATCTATGAAAAATAGTGTTTGTTGTGTGTGAGAGAGAGAACCGAGTGTTCATTTATCGTGCAAGTTTTAAGAGGCAAAAGTTCATTTATTGTACAAATTTTCATTATTCATTTGACTCGTGCTATAGAGGGTGTAGTCGGAGGATGGATTCCAATTTCCAGTAAGGTTATTTGGTTCTTTGGTTATTTTTTATTACTTTTTTGTATCCTGATACATTTAAAAAAAAAAATCTACAAGATCATTCAAAATCACTTTTGTAGTCACTAAGTAAAAAAACTATTGAGACCCATTTATCAGAACAAGTAGCATTATTCCTTTTAATTTTGTTTAAATGAGCAATCGAGCAAGAAAATAATTTAAGACAAAAATATAGGAAAATCTTCTTGATGGGTTAAAGTCTCGAGAAACCGATCCTATTAACAAGTTGCCAAGTGCCGCATAATAAATCGAATAATTATTAGACAACGAGGGAGTACATATTAGTTTTCAATACATGTTATATGATTAGATAAGAATAGAGTTATCATCTCCATTCTCGAAAGTACTTGATTTTTCCAACAAATTGAATCCTCCATCCATTCTCCATTTAAATCATTTGTGAAAACTGTTGAAATTAGGGGTATAAAAACCATTCAAATTGGTCCGGATCGACACGGACCAACTGTCAAAGTCCGATGAAATTGGTCGAAATCAGTAGAGAATCAATCGGTTGGCAACAAAAGTAAGTTAAAACCGATATTAGATAAAATGATGCGGTTTCACTTAGTTTTACACAATTATTTAGGAAAATAAAATTAAAATGAAACCACATAATTTAGTTTAATACACCAAACGATATTGTCTTAATTTAAGGTTAAATTCTCTCTCCCCTTCTTTTTCTCTGATTCTCTTTCTCTCCTCTCTGTCTCTCACGCAGCAACGCATCTCTCTCTCACATATTGTATTTCTCTCAATCGTTTGCCACGAATCTCTCTCTCTCATCGCACAATCGTGATTGACACGTCCATTTTTGAGTTTCTAACCATTCACGGTGTTGAAGGAATACCGATGATCGACGGTGATCACACTGAAACCGTTTCCTCCCCTTACTGGCCTATTTCAACAAGTTTTACCCTTGTATAATCAATGTTTTGAATACCGTATCGGTATCGGTATCGGTTAAGTCACTGAAACGAAATATTTTGATATCGATACTATTTCGTGTACCGTTTCGAAATAATTTATAAATAAATAAATTATATATATAAATATAATTATAAATTATATTTGAAAATAATAGTAAATATATAAATAAATTATATAGATAAATATATATATGTAATTAATTTAGTCTAAATTGAGGTTAAAACATAGTAAAAAATTATAAAAAAATTAAAAAAAAAAACCCTCAAAGGCCGAAATCCGATAAGGCCGGTACCGGCTATTTTTCGGCCGTAGCGGCCAGTACGGTCGAAAAATTGGCCGAAACGAAATTGTAGTTTTTTTGTACCGGCCGACCGGCCGGTACGGAAATTTCCGACCGTTCCGGCCGGTACGGCACGGTATTTAAAACATTGTGTATAATAGTTATTGATTCCGAAACAATCAATTTTCACCTTTAAAATAACACCTAGCCGCAAGCAAGGGAGACCTAGGTTATGTTTGAGTGGTAAGAAGTATTGACAAGAATTATAAATAATAATAAAAATTAAGTGAAAAATAATAATAGATTATTAAATAATAATAAAAAAATAATAAATTGTAATAAGAGTATATTAGAAATTATAATAAAAAAATAAATAATAATAAAGAATATTAAAAAATATTGAAAAAGGTTTGATTGCTAAACCTACCCTTAATTATAATATTATTTTTATAAATCTTTCTTTCTAAAATATTATTATACAAGATATTATGAAAAACTATTTTTTTTTAAAAAAAATATTGTGTCGGACTCTTGAGATCTTATTAGAAAATTTAAATATAGATTTTTTTTTTTTACAAAAGAAGAATTTTGAATCTAATTTTTTTTATTAAAGTCTTGTTTATTTATAAATGAGATAAGATAAATTAAATTGAAATTAAAGTTAAAAATTAAATAAAATATTATTAAAATATATTTTTTAATTTTTAATTTTTATTTAAGTTTTAAAAAATATGAATTATTTATTTTATATAAAATAAAATTAAAGAAAATGAGTTGAAAAAAATTGTAAAATTAAAAGAAGCATTATCAGAAAACGTATTAATATCATCTGGTTATTGACCCCAAACGGCGTTTTCGTGCAACAATGAGTAGCATCCGCAGCACAGCACATTTCAACCTCTAATTCTCAGAACGCCATTTCAAATAAAAATAAAATAAAATCTCAGAACGTCTTTTCACCATTATTTCGGGTTGCAGAGCAGGGCAGAGCCGAGCCCAGATGTTGACCGGTCGTGGGATCGAGAGTCGAGACAAAAGGATTGTGGGCCTGAAGGATCCAACCTGGCCCTCTCTCTCTCTCTCTCTCTCTCATAATAAACAAAAAAAACACTTGACAGCACTTAAGTTACTATATGCAAATACGACATCGTTTCATTAAGGCAATCACATCACACGATTCTTCCACCTTGATAACGGGACAAAACTAGTTGTGTTCTCAAAATTGATTAGTGGACATTATCAAAATCTCTTTGGAAGAAAGGAATCGACAATATCTATAGAATTATAATGACATTTCTTCCCCTTCCCCTCCCCCTCTCTCTCCTCTCTCTCTCTCTCTGTATTTTTTCCTCCCATCCTTTTCTCTCATTTGAAATGCAAGCTACAACAACAACTAATAAAAAAAAAAAAAAAAGAGGCTTTGTTTTCTAAAGCACCAACAGACCAATCCAGACAGCCACGACCACCACCATTTTTAATATATATTTTAATATGGATGGCTTGAGAATTCCTGATTATAAACAGCTACCCAAAATTTTCTTCTTTCTTTCTCTCATGCTGTCACGCATGACACCAAAACACCAAAGCTTGATAATTACTTTCCATCTTAATTTATTTATTCCAAAACTATTTCTATCTTCCTTTGTAACTGAGGGGCCCCTCCAAAACCACACACCAAAACTCCCATTCAACCAAAACTGATTGGGACTTGGGGGTGTGACTGTGAAGGAGAAAAATTCACATCTCATGACTTGAACTCCACTTCAGATGCTGCTTTTGCCTGGTTACTTCCCCTTGTATTTGGACTATTGTGTGAAGAATTTGCACATGAACCAACTGTTAATTCATCACTTTTATAGCTCAAGCATGCCGCATCTAAAACCCCAATGGGGCTTTGGGGCACAGATGGAGCTGAGGCATTTGCCATATTAGCCGACCCATGAATCAATGACAGATCTTTCATCAGTTCAACACACTTCAACACTCTTCCCTGTTAAAAAACCAAAACTCATCAAATTGGAAACAAGGTGAAAAGGTATATATTTTTTTAAGACCAAAAGCAGATTTGTCCTGCCCATGGTTTATTTCTGTGGGCACCACCATTTTTTTTTTTCTTTTTACCTTTTCAACATATATGAAACAAGTCATGGCCCTATCAATATCCACTGTTTGCATTTGCCTTGAAACAGAAATAGCAACTGCTGCAGCAACTTCAGAAGGCCTGAATTCCAAGAAGTCAATACCTGCATTCAATTCCCACCCAATTCTGCATCAACCCCCATTAATCCTCAAGAACATCCGAGTACGTATATAATGCAAACACAGTTAGGGACAGACCTTTGACCGTACTTAATATTATTTGTACAGATCTAGAGAGGGACAATTTTAATTGATGCTGAACAATGTTGGTCTTGCTAAGAAAGTAGTCAATGAAAGAGAACGGGGTAAAAGCTTGCATTCTCCAACCCAGTGTGCTCAGCACCAGAAGCTCCATTCTTTGTATTGTAATAGCTTCAAACACAACCTTTGGTTCTCCCACCTGCTCACAAACGCACATCCAAAGACAACGGCATCGAATCAAAATACCAAAGTCAGAATATACGGCGCTGTTTATTCCAAATTTTAAATCATTGTGCATTGATTTCATACCTGTAAATCTACCGACTGAGGCACTCTAGTCTCCTCCATTTTGGCTGCTAGTGACAAACAAGCTACAGCTAACAATTGCACAGCCCAACTTTTACCTCTCTTAACATCCAAGAAAATTGACAAACAAAAAATGGATGATACAGACAATTAATAAGCAAAGACAATAAGGAAATTATTATAGAAAAAAAGAAGTATAGTTGGTTTCAAAATCTGAACTTACTGGCAATTCATAAATTGATAGGAAGCGATCCAAGTAGTTCATTGATAGACAAACACTTAGTGGTCCAAAACTGTAGTGGGAATGAGCCTGTTGATCAAAATGCACCAAACTCTGTTATCTTGAGAAGTGACCCTCTCAATAATCAAGAAAGAGATCAGACAGACTATATTTGTTTATCAAACTATTAATCAGAAACAAAAAAAAAACAGAGCAATATCTCATTGAAATAAATAAGATATACAAGGGGCAAATATAGAAGGAAAACTCAAATCCAAGATACGAATCCGATCGAGTTGCCAGAAGAACTTGTTAATGAATAAACATCAATACCAGTAATCCACCAACATTTTGGAAGAAATGATGAAACCAAATAAAGCACAGGATATCGGTTCCATAAATCCGATTAAAAGATCAACACCAATCAGAACCTTTTACACATTATTTACCCCCCCCAAAAAAAAAATCTTTTGTGCAAGCAACAAAAATGGCGTTGAAGTCAGAAACCAGTTAAGAACACATTATGAACCCAAGAAAAAGAAAATTCCACAAGAGTCAGACCCATTATATGAGTTAACTAATGATCAAGAGATCAAACAAACAGAACACAACGCCATTTAAGAGAGAGAACCGATTAGACCAACCTTCCAAATCCAATCAAGGGCCTCTCTCCTAATACTCAAGTCTAAATCCCCACTGCGCCATCGCTTGAGGTAATCATCCCTAGGCAAATGCTCTCTCTCCCTCTCAACCATTTCTCTGACCATCTCATCGCTTTGCAGTGGAAAACCCACCAAGGATTCGGATCTAATTATATCAAAAATCGGGTCTTGATTGTGTATGTGATTGTTTTGCTTGTTCCAAAAGGGGGAAATCCCAATCCCATTAGTAGCATTGCCATCAAAGCCATCAAAACAAGTATTACTGTTCTCTGAACATAGAAGGTTTGAGGTGACACAGTCAAAACTTTCCGCCATTGAAAGGACCTCAAAAACCCTCCGAAAACCCGAGAAAAGCTCATGAAATAAGAGTATTGAACGAGAGATAGTCAAACATAATAGCTTGCAGGGATGAACATTTTCTTCTTAAATTTTTACAATAAACCCAAAAGGAGAAATAATACATATAGAGATACTCGGTGAATATAAAAGGGAGAGTGGGAGGAATGCTGCTCAGAAGAGTGGTGTGGCAAAGAGGGAAGCTTTATGTAGGGATGAGAGTATTCGCTTTTAGGGCTACCAAGGTACTGGCGGAGAGAAGGCTGTGAATACCATAGGCCAGAACATAAGAAAGGAAAAGAAACTAAAATTCCAAATAAGAAATTAAAACTATATATATGTATTTATTATAAAATAATTTTGCATAAAATAATTTTGCATAAAATACATGCTATACAGCAAAGAAAAAATAGAAAATTTATATACTAAATAATTGTGTCTCTTAACTTTCCATTTGGTAGTTAATGAAAGACTTGAAGGAAGAAAATGATTTTAAGGTGATGGGGAGTACAAAAATAATATTTTGGAAGATGTATTGGGGACATTTAAAACACAAGATAAAAGTGTTTTTCAATAATGTGTTTGGAGGCAGAGAAAATAGGGGGATTGTTTTTATGAGACCATAAACATAGAAGTACAGAAGAAATAGGAGTGTAAAGAGCAATATTCAAAGTTTTCTAATTGTCAATATTGCGTGTAGAAAATGGGTTCTCACTCAAGTATGCTATGTACAAAAACTTGAAATAAATTTCTTCGACAAATCACGACAAATATGCATCTCCCATCAATCACTCACAAAAAAGGTAGTATGAGAATGGGAAAATTTAATTATATACAATATTTGTATTTATGGATTTAATGTGATCTCAATTGCTCTAAATAATACCATCCCATCCCCTCATTTGGCATGTAGATTAAATTTTGGGTTCCAATTTTTTCTTAGAAATTATGTGATGAGAAAACTTGGCGATCCTCTTTTTTTTTTTCTTTTTTCCTCTTTATTTTTCCTGTGCCTTCTTATCATTTCAACCCGATTAGGAATCGATTGAGTCGCACATTGGAACCTCTTTGTGCAAATTCTAGTGTGAAAAAAAATCTATTCATAATTTTTTTTTTTATCATTATCTCATTATCTCACAGTATGATATTAAATGATAGATTTATAAGTAAGTTAAAAATAATTTTTAATTATCTAATATCACATTATAAAATAATAAAAAAATTATAAGAACTAAATAACAGTAGCATTACTCAGAATCTCATCATTAAGTACAATGGTTAATGAGCCGAAAACTTTGCAATATCCCTTCAAAAGTTAAACATATTAAAAGAATAAGTGATTGAAGTCTAATAAAGAAACTTTTTCTTTTGTCTATAGAGATTTAAAAACAAAAGGGAAAATGGGGATGTGGGAGGCAAAACCCATTAACATATTGCACTTAAAAAATTGGGAGTTCTAAGCTCTTAAATCGGATCTCAAAGATTTAGATCTTTAAAATTGTTCGAATGTGGACTGAGAGAGAAAGTTGGTGGATTAATGTGATGATGAGGAGATTGTGAGATCGAACTAGGTAATGGTTTGATGGTAAGAAGAATTAATGCATAAATTCCAACAATTAGTTGGGTGTTCCAAATGATAAAAGTTGTGAACTAATTGCCATACATATACATACACATATTCGTATATATATATATAAAGAGTAATGCTATTTATCATCTTAATTTTTATCATTTTCTTATTATCTTAAGATGTGATATTAGATGATTAGAGATTATTTGTTATATTTCACTTGTGAACCTGTTATTTAATGTTATATCATAAAATGATAAAAAAAAATGATAATGAATGGATTTATTCAATAACAATAACAATACTTTAATACGTTGGCTGATGTGGAGTGTGTAAATAATCAGGCTTGTGAATAGATTTTTTTCAGGGCACAAAACCCATGGCCACATCATTCAAAACACATGCACTGCTACAAACCCTATCAGAGGCATTTAACATCACCACTGCCACCACCCAATGTTGTAACTCATCCTTCTTCATTTGTGAGTTGAATTTGTTCTGAGGGAAAAAAAAAAAAAAAAAAATAGGCTGTCATTTTCATGTCAAGTGAGAAAGTATGCATGTTACTACCCTGCTATCTCATTATACGACCAAAACTAAAACCGTTTTCTTTCAGAAATTCTCATCATTATGGTTCTTGACTTTTCTCACTTTCAAGAGTCTCATTGCATGCATAGAATTACATATCATAGCTAGATCCGTCCAATATACCATTCAATTCTGAAATTACTTCTTTTTAGTATTGTGGTCCATTGGTTTCACAGACCAGAAAGCAATTGGACGACCAAAGATATATATACATATATATATATATCCGTTATACATTCTAAGTTCAATAAGTAAAATCAAGTAGGCCGGCCAATCCCAGCTTCTGATGGAGTAAAGTGACAAGAAGTGAGAAAAAGTGTGAAGCCAAAAGAACTAATCTGCAGTACTTGGGAAGCTTAATCCTGCATTCAGAAAAGAAATCTACATATTGAGATCTAAAAGACGCATGCTTTTACTCTTTATTAAGACTTTAAACAACACAAATTTCAAACCCTTTTAATGTCCTAGAGATGCTCTGTCTTTCTCATTGTAATGGCCGGGGGGTTTCGTCCCAAAAATTCTGGTTAGACCAAATATGATATGCTTTTTATTTTAATGCACGTCCCAAATCACGTGTAATTAGAAATTCTAATGGCAGCCTTTCTTACTTCTTGCTTTTTACCTTAACAGTGTTTAGAGCTACTTCTGAATCTTACCAATTGCCAAAGGCTCCCTCGGACCTGCATGGCATGGTGGTCCAAAGACTTTCTTTTTAATCTTTTTTTCGTGTTTGAGATTCGAGCTCTCGAGAATGGTTCCCCTCTTTCTCTCTCTCTCAGTCTCTCTCTCTCTCTCTCTCATGGTTTGTGTACACAGCTATGAAAAGCATCCAGCACCTCGGCCATTCCTTGCGCACATACAAACATGCATGCATAAAATATGTTAGTGTGTACGTATGTGCTTATTTCTCATTTGTATGTAGCACACCTTTAATATTGTGCCACACCTTCCTTCTGTAGTGAGGATGAGTAGCCCCAACGAATAAACCAAACAAGTTAATATTGTGCGAAATAAAAGAAACAAATGAGAAATAATAGCCGATCTCATATTTTTTAAAGGTAAAAGCCAAGACATCTCTCACCACGGGGTAATTTTAATACAAGGTGCTACTACTATGTCCCATTAATTTGCCCCCTCAAGTTTAGTACTAGTGTAATTTTACTTTTTTTTCTCTTCTTTTTCAAATTTACTATTATTTTTCTAATAGTCACTCCTTTAACCATTTAGAAGAAAAATGAAAATATCTGAGTGATATCTTTGAGGGGGGTAAAATCATGTGCTCAAGTATCATTTTTGTTAGGGAGGAAAATCCCCATGCCTGTGTGAGACATCTCAGGCTGAGTCCAAAGGGCCATCATCAAGTCAAACAAGGAGGTGGCAAGGAAAAGTAAGTGTCAAAGAGAAATGAGGAATGTGACGAAAAAATAGAAAAATGAAAAAAAATAAGTCAAATGAGGAATGTGATAAAGCTGACTTTTCCACTTATTTCTGAAATTTGAAAAAAATGAACAGTTAAACACTAAACGACAATTATGAGAATATAGTGACTATCTTCAACTTTAGGACGAGCTCAGCCAAGATATTATTTTCTTCTTAAAAGAAGCATCCGACCTCTATTATGCAGAAAGAAATAAGAGTCAGATAATGGGAGACTGTAAAACATCTATATTATAGTGAATCTACTCCTCGAATGACCTGTGTACATAGGCTTTTTGTCAAACCAAGTAAATTTATGTGTCTTCAATTCTGTTTTTATTTATTTTTATTTACTTTCTATATTTATTTTTTATTTACTACTATAGATGTACATATGGGTTCTGTACACCACTCTAGACCGCTATCGTGGGTTTCAGAAGGCACCAATTGAGGTCCGAGTTACCATCGTGGGTTGAGAACGACTCTTTATTCCATTTTGACATGTTGTGCAATTTTTTTGGCATTAACAATTTTCCTTTAGTATAATCCGGTGATAGATTGCTACAACGTGTGCTCTCTAGATATCTGATTTTGACAGGTATTGTAGAAGTTTAGAACACTTAATTCACATTCTCGGAAGGAATTTCTAAAAAAGCAATTGGATATTATAAAATTCAGATGAAATGTAGCATCATTCTACCTATTTTGTGGAATGAGCTAGGTACATTCAACTCAGCCCAAACACTTCCTGTCTATTCCCGGGAATTGGGTGTCATTATTATACTCACGTCTGGGTATGGAAGTTAAGGTTAGGAAGGAAGCTACCTCTGGTTGTCCCCTTCTACCCTTCTTTATCTAGCAAAAAAAAAAACACAAACTGGTGATAAACTTTTGTAACCGTGGGACTGACGCTCTTACCCCCACCCCTTTCAGCTTATTTGCAAGCAAATATCCAATTTTATAGAAGGCCAAAACGGGAGCACTGGGATATACTATTTTCACCTTCTTTTGTTTCTTCTTTTCTCATCTTTTCTAAAATTACTTTCCAGAGATTTTATTTTTATTTTTATTTTGAATGATCATTTACAATGAACGATTGAAGGGTGGTTCATCCCAACTTTCGTCTTTAGAAATTAGAATTGCGTTCCGAAATGAAAAGGGATCCGGGCCGATACCCAACACCCAACCTTTGTGGTTGGGGATCCCATGTATGTGGTTAAAGGGGTAAAATAAACTTCATAAAATCACAAACAGGTCATTGTGAGCAACTGTCACCTAATTCTATGTTTGTTCACTATTTCTAATTAAGAAGATTTGTGGCATTAAATCCTTTCATTATGGTGTACGATAATCAAGATGAGAGAGATAAGGATGAGTTTTAAGGCTGAGTGAATGTGTCCAAATATAGTTTCTGCTTGTGGGAATGGAGTTACTCTAGTCTGCACCAACTCCTGTGCATGCTGGTGCCTTCTATTATGCAACATATACCTACAACATTTTTACAATCAACCAATGAAATCACGTCATTTCATTAAAAAATATATTTTAATTTTACCACACTAAGTTCGATTCACATAAAGTTGTGAAAAGTTTTTTATTGCAGGAGCTGTTTAGTGTCTATACCTCCTTGACATACTGCGGGTTGTAAAGAATGTTCTGGGCCACAGGAAAAATGAATGTAGCAGTTGAGTGTTCGAAAGACTATATATAACACTTGGTGGGAATCTTTTCATATATAACATCAATAATCGAGTGGATTTCAGTAGACCACATACATATATATAATATACACATTCTTGATAATTGAAATGCTTCAAGTTCCTAGTGAAAATAATGAACGGTCAGCCTCTGTTTGCCTTTCAAAGCGACCCCACTGCCTCGAAAAGGAGGTTTTTCTCACAGAATCAGTTTGTAACAATGGGATTAATGCAATTATGAGAACAAAGTGGATATCATGCTACTTGTCAAATGATGAGAACAAATGCCACCAACACTTCAGGCCATCTGGCCGTGCAGCAATAACTCAAGGTCGCACCCTTGTGCAGAACCAGTCTTTTTAAGATCTGGCAATTTGGAAGGGGGGTGTGACAAAATAATAACAAAAAGGGAACAAGGATACTGAATGGATTAGATAAACTAGATTAAAAATTCTAATTAAACCCTCTAATCCAATTATACATCTTAGCACTAGTCAAAGAGTCTCGCTCCTTTGGATTGTAAAGATCTCTAAAAAGTTACCAATTTGCATAAAATGGGTAATAATGAATGTCAAGTTCGAGAGCATTATGGGTTAATGCTGGAGGGATTGATGACACTTTTGGTAGTTTTTGTTAGCACTGTTCCCACATGCACCTATTCTGTAGGGAAATTTGAATCATATTTGACAAATACTAGGTAATCTATAATTCAAATTTCACAGCAAAACATGTCCCTGTCATATTTCCCTACAGAATAGGTGCATGTGGCCTGTGGGAACAGTGCTATAAAAGCTACCAAAAGTGTCAGCAATACCTCCAGCAATAATCCAAAATGTTCAAAAGAAAGAATTTAAACTAGGCCTCCTGCATTTTGACTACCAAACTTGTGTCAGTTACCTCAATAGTCAATACTACAATACGGCACAGAGACTTCAGGATGCTACCTGAATTGCAATACTCAGCATGAGGTCTTGGATCCTAGAAATAAAGTTAAACCCAGTGACGATGATATCCATTTCGACACGCCCAGCCCAAGGTGTAAAGTAAGCCCAATAAAAAACCTCTAAAGTTGTTTTCGGGTAGGATATACCAGCTTTACAGGAAACAAGTATCACCGTTTGAGTAAAGAAACATATATAGAACTACTCTCTTACAGACAAGTTTAGCATAGCTAATGGAAATCCTTTAACTGGGTATTAGAAGTCAACTTCCATAAAGTCAATCACACATCTCAAGTTGATACAATTAGAGACCAACCAAGACGGCACGATAAATCTCGCTCTCTATTCTGCTCGACCAAATCCTAGGCCCCCCTCCCAAACCCTGGCGTCGCGTGAGGGGGTGGGAGCCTCGGTTCCCCTCCCTCCCTGCCCCACCCCTTTCCTCCCGCCCCCTTCTCTCTCCCCTCCCTTTGTTTTAGCTCGTTTCTCCCCCTCTCGTCTCCTACCTTCCCCCCTTCTTTGTTTTTCTTCTTTTTCTTTTGTTTTCTCTGGTTACGGTACATAGGGGTTCCGTCGACATTTTTGTTTTCCCTAGGGATCATTGGCGGAAGGTGAATGGTGAATAGCGACTCGAACAAGCAGCCCATGCTCCAGAGTAGCTCGTGCATCCAGCCTTTGGCATCCAACCCCAACGCGCCACTCTACTGGCCTCGCAAGGTCCCGATCTTTCAGTCGATGGTAGTTCCTCGCCGGTTGAAGGCGCGCGTGAGGAGCACGCGCAGTCCTAAGAGAGGATGTTGTCTCCCCACGCGCCTCCTCCTATGGTGGCCTTCAACTGCTACAAGCGTCTCCGCGAGGACCAGGGCCTTTGGTTGCATTGCCCTCCTCTCTCCAACATCCTCCAGGAGCAACACGTGCTATCCACACGACACTCACAGCCACGACTTCTCCTATCTGGCCGGTTTATGTTTCCTCTAAAGTTGAGAGACGGATCCACGTCCATGTGATTCAGTTTCTCCCATTTAGTATATTTCTATTTGTTGTTCTTTTAGTTAATAAACAAAACAAAAAACACATTGTCTCTAGGACTTTATGTCCTAAGAGTTTGTCCCCTTATCCGTCTTTGAACGATAGTGGAGTTAATTGTTTGTTTGGTATTTGTAACTCTGTCTTTGACGGAGTTGAACTGTCTCTCAGATTTTGTTCTGGAGAGTTGTATAGCCAGGACTAGAATATGTCAGTCACTTTAAGTTTAATGAGAAGCTACAAATCGTCGTTTAATTGACTTATAATGTATATTTTAAGTCCATTTGTAATGCCCGTTATTAATGAATTGAATGCAGCTCGTTTAAAAATATAAAAAAACTAGAGACATTTGCTATCACTAAGAAAATGAAAGTAGAACAAGAGTATAATAACTATCACGAGTCAGTTTAAGCCATAAAATTACAACAACAAAAAAAAAAAAAAAACAATTAAACAAGATAGACAACAGCTTATCATTAGTACATGGTGTGCATATGAAGACGCATTTGATCAGCATTACACAGATTACAGATAATTTATGACATTCAAGCCCACCTCCCTAGACGACCACAATATTCCACTGCTTATGCTTCATCGATATGCTCCTGCATGAACCCCAAAAGTGTAGCAGTTTAGCAAAATTCATATCTTGGAGTCCACCATGAGGAAGATTATTAAGCTTCATGAGCTAGGATGTTAAAATGAAGTAAATGCTGTATTGCACCTGTTTACACTATATTGGTTTAGACACAGTAACCAACCTAACTGGACAGAACAATCAAGGATCAGAGGGATTTACCAATCAGACCAACTAAAAGCTTTGGATTCAAAAGCAAGGTAATCCCCCTGCCTTGGCAGAAAGCACCATGCGGCCAATTGATATATTAGCTAGACAGGATGAAATTTGGGTCACGAGGTAAAGGAGATAAATGAAAAATGTAGAACAGGAGTGAGAAACAAGGGGAAAAGAGCATGGGCATATATGAGAACAACCAAGCAAGACGGTGCACATGTCTGACGGCTAAAGCCTGAAGCTGCATAACAGCAAGAAGGGCATACAGATGGGAGAATAAAAAAGATCTATACGCGGTGAATTTACTCCTTGACTTCTCCAGTTGGCCAGGTTGCTTAACTTCTTTTTTGATTTAGCACTTCCAGTTTCAGAATTGGCTCACCCGATTTACTTTACTATCAATTTTTTTTTTTTTCTCTGTGTGTTTAATTCACACATATTTGCAATGAAAGTAATGTCATTGAAATTTTCTAGCAGTAGTTTCCATAACAAGGATCTGAATGTGGGCAGGTGGAATCCAACGGAGAAGTTTGTTCTCCTCTTCTCCAAACTGCCTGATTGATTCTCCTTCACACGCATTACAGAACCTGGATTAACCCAATTGAATTTGAGCCACCATTGGCTCTGGCACATCAATGCTCTGACTGACTACCAATTTTGGGCAAACAGCACCACACAAAATTTGAAATTTTGTTACTGCTAACTCAAAAGGATATCCCAAGGACACCGGAGATTGAAGCCATTCAGTTTTGTTGTACAACGGACCTTTAGTAAGACTATCATGTTCTTCCATTGCATTTAAACAATATTTTGCAAACATGATCGGGATGTTTTTTTATAAATTCCAGAGACATATTTTGGTGATGCTCCATAATTATTTGTTCGGTATTTTCTAAATGCTATAAAAAATGTTCAACGGTTTTGTCAGAATGACCAAAGTCTCATCTAACTTCAAGTTGTTGCGCTCACCTGCATATCTGAAGTCCAAAGTGTAAGGTTGTCCCTCAGCAATTGCATGATGAGAGTGCTATCCTTGTAGGACTCCTCGCCTAATGTGTCCAGCTCAGCAATAGCTTCTTCAAAGGCCTATGGACAGAGAAGAGGTTCAAAAATCCAATTAGTACAAAAAGGTCAACTAAAACAGATAATCACTACATCAGCCTATAGTACAACTTCCAACATAATAACATACAAAAGTACCTAAGAGCAAGGGTGCACCCATATCTTCCGTAGATCAACATAATGAAGCTATTATTTTAACACTTTTTGGTTCTTTTTCTTTTTTTTTTTTTTTTTGGGGTGGGGGGGGGGGGGGGGGTTGGAATAATCAGATCATTGTAGACTTTAGCTTCCTTTCTAAGGAGTTCTATTAGATAAAAGTAGGCAAGTTCAAAAACTTAACTTGCCAGAACATGACAACACAGAATCAACACATTTAATTTTATGGGTTTTTCCTTTTCTGATTTTAATCATCCTTGTTAAATAGTACACAGAGACAACCCAATACAATAATAAATGACATTTTAGAAAACCGACCTACATTCCATAACTTGAACTAGACCACTAAAGGGTCCAGTCAACAAGTGATCTTTCATAAGTTCTTTATCAAACCATAATGATACAGTTTTTATCGTTATGTTACTGAAATTATATCTTTAATTAATTTCTTACTGCCAGAAGTACCTCAAACAGATGAAACCAGTGATATTATGTGATCTGCCACAAGATGGTTAAGTCTCCCCAAATCCTTGGTGATATAACCCACAGGGCCACTTCCCTACTTAAAAAAGAATGATAGCCCAAAACCCTCATTCCAATTCGTTAATGACCAATCAAACTTAGCACATACATCCACCAGCAAACGAGTGTATCTTGTTCCAGTAATTCGTGACCCACCTCTGCTTGAGATTGAAACTCCACCAGTGTTTCCCTATGCCTTTTAATTTAGCAGTTCTAAGCTGATATCCCATTTGATCTGGTTCAATGTCTCCGACTCATGGAACATCCATGTGCTTGAAGTTATTCCAAAGCTCAATTTGTATAAAACCCAATCCTAATTTGAACCCAAATTCAAGAAAATAAAACTGACAAAAACAGAAGATCCTATGATAGCCACGATGATCCCATTTCCTGATTCATATCGATCACACTTTAGAATCGTAGACAGATACCTGAAACTGATCCACAAGTGGGGCCATATCGTTAGGACCAGTGTTTTAAATACCGTGCCGTACCGGCCGGTAAAGCCGGAATTTTCCATACCGGCCGGTCGGCCGATACAAAAAATATCACATTTCGTTTCAGCTGTACAAGCCGGTACGGCCAAAATCGGCCGAAAAATGTCCGGTACGGCTGTTTTCGGCCTTCCCTTTTTTTTTTTTTAATTTTTTACTATGTTTTAACCTCAATTTAGATTAAATTAATTACATATATATATTTATCTATATAATTTATTTATATATTAACTATTATTTTGAAATATAATTTATAATTGTATATATATATAATTTATTTATGTATAAATTATTCCGAAACGGTACACGAAATGGTACCGGTACCGAAATATTTCGTTTCAGTGACTTGACCAGTACCAGTACCGGTACGGTACTCAAAACATTGGTTAGGACTGAATGAAACATGGATACAGATTTACTTAGGAAAGGTGGTCCAGACCTGAAGTCACATTAATCCCATCAATCCTAAATCTCAACGATTTTTTTTTTTGTTAATAATTTTATCAATAAATCTCATTCAAATAGTCCTCTCTCTCCGGATATTAATTTTGCAGTGCCAGTCACACTTGACAATTTTTTTTTTTTTTTTTGTGTAATAAATTATAATGGATTTTATCACTGGATGCTCATGCTTAGATGTCACTCTTGTATATGTCCCCTATACTTGGGCTATGCCTATCTATATGATGAATAAAACTCTTTACTGACTAAAAAAACCAATGCACATAGCACCATCAGCAAATTGCTAAAGTGGAAATGAAGTTTGCTAAGGCAGCCAAGCAGATGGATGAATTTATTAAGCTGGATAGGAAACAAAAAAGACAACTAGTTAAATGGCTCAAAGGTATAATCATGCTTGTCAAACAAAGCATAAGAAATTCACAAGCTCGAGCTTTCCAATCCTAATCATATCTATATGTCCTCTATACTTGGGCTATGCCTATCTATATCATGAATAAAACTCTTGTTTAGTGACTAAAAAAATCAATGCACATAGCACCATCAGCAAATTACTAAAGTGGAAATGAAGTTTGCTAAGGCAGCCAAGCACATGGATGAATTTATTAAGCTAGATAGGAAACAAAAAGAAGAAAACTCATAAAATGGCTCAAAGGTATAATCATGATTGTGAAGCAAAGCATAAGAAATTCATAAGCTCGAGCTTTCCAATCCTAATAATGTCTACAAAACTCTTATATACATTCTGGTCCATATAGCTTATAATTTTCTTCTGCTTTTCAAATCAAATATAATTTTTTGTTCTTGTCCACTATACACGTGTTACAAAAGAGAGAAGCCAACCTGCTTTGCCATGCCACAAGCTTTCTCTGATGAGTTTAGGATCTCATAGTAAAAGACAGAGAAGTTAAGTGCCAGCCCCAGCCTTATAGGGTGTGTCGGAGCAAGATCTGCAAGTGCTATATCCTTCAAACCAAAAAATAACCACATAAGCACATATATGAGAGAAGTCTTCAATGAAAAATTTTCAATCAAAGAAGAAGTACCAAGATAAATCATTTTTTCCAATATAAAGTAGACTTTCCCTTGTGAGCAAAAACTAACATAGCCAGAGCACCCTACAGAACAACCAACTAGAGAGAAATTGAGGGACACTCAACAAAATTGGAGTCAAAGCAAGGAACTGGCTTATCAATGGAGATACGCAGAAGCTTTGATCTATGCAGAATATCAACTGAAGAGTAATTTTAGGGGGAGTCGGCTTTAGTTTAAATTTTTTTTTTCTCATTTTCAACTTTGATTTCAATTCCTGTACCAAAAACAAACTAGTAGAATTTATTAGATCCATGAAAACAAGATTGAAAATGAGGAAAAAAAATTAAAACTAAAAACAAGGTTGAAAATGAAAATGAAGAAAAAAATGTTGAAAACAAGGTTGAAAATGAAAAAAAAAAAAATTAAAACTAAATCCAACTCCTTCTAAACTCCCTAAAACCGACTCCCCTGAATTATTCGACTTTCAGACATCTAACTACAGAAGTAGGAGTTGTCTTATTTCACCTTCAATAAAAAAAATCCCTTATATGTTTAGCTGAAAAATCTTACAATTATAAGGGTTCAATATTTATTTGGCATTTGTAAAATCTAAAAATTTGGGACTCATTTAGAAATATATAGAAATTTAATAACGGGATCTTCAAATTTTGCAAATGGAGAAACAAATCATACAAATCGTCCCACGTGTCATTAATTGGAACGAAAAACGGCCCATAACCATTTCAAGGACCTGAGACCCCAAAGTTAAAAAACTACAAAGCAAAAAACAGCAAAGCTCGTACTGAAATCTCAATGCACAACTTCAAAGACTGGAATTACCTCGACATTTATTTAAAGAAATGGATAGCTGTTTTGAAAATTTGTTGAGGAAAAACTCAAAAAACATATGAAATTATCTAAGCTAAAATAAAAAAAAAATTCATCTACTCAACCACTACAATGGCTCTATGTGACAGAACGATAAACAATTAAGCTGATAAGATATATAAACTAATTAATTAAAACCTGAGCCGCTTTGTAAGCCAGCATAGTCTCCTCAGCCGCGGTTTTCCTCTCATCCCCGGCCTTGAACTCAGCCATATAGCGATGATAATCGCCCTTCATCTTCAGATAAAACACCTTGGACTCCCCTGTGGAAGCCGACGGCACCAGATGCGAGTCGAGCAGCCTCAGAATCCCAGCGCAGACGTTCGAGAGCTCCGACTCAATCTTGGACCGATAGTCCTTGACGAGGACGACGTGCTCCTCGTTCTTGCGGCCCTCTTCCTTCTGCTCGATTGAGGACACGATGCGCCAAGCTGCCCGGAGCGAGCCGATCACGTTCTTGTAGGCGACGGAGAGGAGGTTGCGCTCCTCCACAGTGAGCTCGGAGACCTGGTTGGAGCCAGTCACAAGGTTTTCCATGAACTGGACCATTTCCTCGTAGCGCTCGGCTTGCTCCGCGAGCTTCGCCATGTACACGTACTGCTCCCTAGTCAGTAAAGAAGCCATTGGAGCAAAGAGAGAGAGAGAGCGAGAGAGAGAGAGAGAGAGAGAGAGAGAGATTCAGTTTGAACAGCTTTGGACTGAAGGCTTATAGAGGTGGCGGTATGGGTTGGCTTTCGGAATTTTGTGAGACTATGAGGAGCATTAACAAAATCGCGGGTGAGATTAACAAGGCCTTAATCGCTTTTGTATGGAAACACGTGGAAAAGGGTAGGATATATTGTCCTTTCAGGTGTGTGGTACGCTGTCGTTTTCTCTGATCACATTCGGGATTACGGAGATCAATTGGACTGTGGCGGAACGCCGGCGTGGGATTTTGATATAGGCGAGTGTGTTGTGACAGTGCATCAGCGCGCGTGGAGTAATGATTCAGGCCGTCTTATTGGTCGATGGTTATGAGAAGGAGATAGAAGCTGAGATGGATGAGCGTCAGATTCCACTTGGACGGTCCAAAGTCAACAAACCGCCTACGTTTAGACTTTTTCCTTTTTTAATACTCCGAATGACCTTTCGGAGGAAGCTTGATGAAGGCCCAAAATCTCAAATATTGATTGGGCTGCTCAATTTCCACGACCTATGTTTTGCAGCAGTACAAGATTGACAAATTCAGGACGTTTTATTGGTTTAAGTTAGTTTGTGTGATATAGAAGTCAATCATAATCCAATTCAATTGGGCAAATTTATCAAACCAAACTTATTAATTTCATGTTGATTTGTAACGAGATCACAATTATAGTGAAAATTTTCATTTCTAATCATGTCAAAAACCTTAACTTGACTCTTGTAAATCAACTTTGTAATAGGTCGTAAATGTAGAGTTTGGAGTTCGTGTGAGAAATTTGTAATTATACTTCCTAAGTTTATTTTATAAAGCAAAATAAAACTTCATTGCAAAGAATAGCTTACAACCGATTATTAGCCCAGATGACTTGAGCAATAATACAAGCAAATCTTGCAACTCTATGAGCGGCTTCATTTTCCATTCTTCCAACATGTTGAATAGCACAGCTATTGTTCCAAAAGCGTTGGATTAAGCCAAAAGCAAATACTTTGAACAAGGTCGACGCAATCATAAAATTGAGATTCATTGTCACTCAGGCTTCACCCCACTTGCCCAATGATTGTGACACCCACCAAATGAGTTAAAACTAGAACCAATCCAAGAATGGTTTACATGGGGCGTTGTTGCACCCATTATAGAGCATGCTGAACTTAGCTCAAGAAAATTCTTACCTTTCATCAGGGATAATCAAGCCTTGCAGTCATGGAGATTGAGACAAAGCATGCAAGAACCAGCCACAAGAGAATAGTGAAAGAGAGCAAGAGAGAGATTGAGTGAGAAAGTAAGAGAGACAGAGAGAGAAAGACAGAGACAGATAACTACAAACATAGAGAAAAACATACTAAAAATTTGAAAATTTTTAATGTGAGCTGAGAAATTTACAAGAATTGAAATTAAAAATATGCAAAGAGATAACTATGAGGTAAATAAAAACGATGTAATTTATAATATGATTTAGATAATTTGTGTAATTAATTAGGCAGGGGCAAAACTGTATACAAGGTAGAGGGCTACTGTCCCTCTAAATTAAAAAAAAAAATTAATATAGAATATAAATAATTATAATTTTTCTATATATAATTAAAATTACCCCCTTTCAATACTCATGCCTCCAAAACTTTTATTAACATTGTCCTCCTAATATTCATATAATTTCCACTCTAACTTTTCATTTCACCTAGCACCCTTAGTCTAGACTTTAATATCTACCTTTTTACTTCACCTGATACCCTTGAGCCTACAATACTCAAACACGAAAATACTCTCACTCTAACTCTAGGCTTTAGTGATCTGACATGCTATTAAGTACTAACTGAACACAATTTTAATTTGAACAATTCTGACAATGACAATTACACAAGATATACAGTCTTTGGCATGAAATTATTCTGAGAATTACAATTTACACGGTTACTTATTCCATCAATCCATCACTGATACCTCTCCCCTTCTCCACTATACAACGTCTCTTTAAGTTTTCTTTTCATTCTCTACGACACTAACACTAGAGCCAAAGCACTGACCATAGTTTCTAGTTGATTTTCTCCTGAAGAAATCTCCACCAATAATACTAAATTTACGATTTCAAGTATGTTAATCTAAAATGTGTAGTGTACTGAGGTACATTATTATTATTTACTTGCAAAAACAACTCTATTTTAATAATTCTCATCTCGGTTGTTAATGTTCTAAATCCATGGATCTAGAAGTTTATGGCTCATGATTATTATAATTTTATTCTATAAAAGATTGTCGTCGAGTTAATTTGAAGAGGAAATCCTGAGTTAATATTTCATTTTCTATTATTTTTGTAATAGTTTTTAATAAACTACAAAAATCTTAAGGAAAATTATCTTATAAGATAATTTATAGACATACATTTTTTATATACAATTTTATGATGTATGCTTATTATTATTTATATAGTTACGTGCAAGAAATACATATTACTTATATTCACACATACCACACATTTTGTCAATCGCCTCCCTCAAATACAAAATTATAATTATGTCCCTGGTCCCATAACATTATATATGCATATAATTAATAATTACTAAAATGAGGTATATTTGGTAATATTTGAACTATTTTGATAACGATTGGTCTCATGCATTTTACAAATAACTTAAGTTTACACACTAGTATATGATCGCTGCTTATTGAGTTGTTAATAAACTCGTCCTTTATCTCTAATATTTTTCAGATGTCTCTAAGGTGCCAATTGAAGATTAGGAATAAGAAGTGTAGTTGGGGCTAGTTGAGCGTTGAGGAATAAGTGCTTAAGATGCACAAGTGAATTACTAAGAGATTGGTGGAGTTTCTTTCCTTGATTAAGTTTATACTTTGAGCGTTGCTAGAATGAAATTTTTTTCAAATGAATGAGGTTTACTTCTTTTAAAGAATTTCCGCTTGTTTATTTTGAATGCAGTTTAGATGATGTGTTGTGGTTTTTAAGAAGCATATATTAACTCTCTAATCCTTCGAGTACGGGGCTATAAATATGTGCCTAACTTAGTGTACAATTACAACTTAAATGTGATCTTCTAACGTGTTTGTTTTTCAGCCAATGATGTGTAGACATATGCTTACATTCATAACCGTTTGATCATCTGATAGAAATTATTTAACTCGTTGAGCGGTATATTGGATATTATGCTGAGAAGATATTATACGTTGCTGCTTGATCCTGGACCGTTAGATGACCACGTGTCACTATCTCTCATTCCGTATACATATATATTTAATCTGAGATTAGGGTTACGAAAACTTCATTTGTATTTTACTGAGGCAGAGAGCGAGAGAGAAGTTTGAGGGTATCCCTCTGCTATGGTTTCGTGAGATCGAGAGAAAGAGAGGTTGAGAGTTGGCTCTCTTGTACTCGAGAGCTAGCATTGATCTGTAAAACACTAAGGCTTTTGCTGATTCTTCAATAAGACTGATCTCTGAGGCCGTTCCCTTCGTGGATGTAGACCATTAGGGTCGAACCACGTAACTCTGGTGTGTTCTTTCCTTTTGTTATTTTACTGCTTTTTTTCTTGCTGATTATCATACTGTTGTGGGTCTTGTTTGCTTGATAAATTGTGAATATCGGAAATCCTAATCTAAAAAAGAACTTAAATCTTTGTGGGAAAGTTCAAGGAAATTTGGTCACTAGTTTTCTAAAACTTAACAACTGGTATCAAGAGCTTTAGGTTAGACGGGAACCATGAGATTTAATGTGGAAAGATTTATGGGGGATAATGACTTTGGGCTCTGGAGGATAAAGATGCAGGCACTGCTAGTCCAACAGGGCTTGCAGGGGGCCCTCAGCGGTGAGAAAAAGAAAGGAATCCCGTCCTCAGAATCTAGAAATGAGGATGTCTCAAAAGACATCCTTCAAAAGGCATACAGTGTCCTCATTCTCTCTCTCGGAGACAAAGTCCTGAGAGAGGTGGCAAATGAGGACACAGCCGCTGGGATTTGGTTAAAGCTAGAAAACTTAAATATGACTAAATCTTTAGTTAACAGACTTTACAAGAAAACAAAACTTTATACATTCAAGATGACTCCTGGACAATCTATTAGTGAACACCTAGATAGCTTTAACAAGAGTATATTAGATTTGACTAATATAGACATAAAAGTAGAGGATGAAGACCAAGCTATTCTCTTGTTGAGTTCTCTGGACTCAACTTACCAGAACTTAAAAGAAACCATGATGTACGACAGAGACAACCTAACCTTTGATGAGGTACAAGCTGTACTTCATGCCAGGGAGCTTCAGAACAGCACTGATACAAAACAAGAACATAGTGAGGGTCTTAATGTGAGAGGTAGAACAGAGAAGAGAGGCAAGAAGATTAAATCTGAGAGTAAAAGGAACAGATCTAAGTCTAAGGGAAAACAACTAAAGTGTTTCTTGTGTCACAAGGAAGGACATTTCAAAAGGGATTGTCCTGATAAAAAGACCAACCTTGGAAACAAAACCAAGGAGGAAGAGGTTGCATCAGTAGTCCTAGAGGGCTATGAGAGTGCTGAAGTCCTTAATATGGCTGAGGTGAATTCAAGAAAGGAATGGATCCTGGATTCAGGATGCTCATTCCACATGTGTCCCATTAGGGAATGGTTTGAAACATTCTCTGAATTACAAAAAGGTCATATGATCCTAGGGAATAACAAATCCTGTAAGATCATGGGAATTGAGCCTATAAGACTCAAAGTACATGATGGTATGGTGAGAGTGTCAAAGGAAGTAAGGTATATACCTGAACTAAAGAGGAATTTAGTGTCTCTGGGTATGTTAGACAATACTGGTTATACCTTTAAGTCTCAGGCAAGAAATCTTAGGGTTATGGAGGGATCTCTAGTGGTAATGAAAGGGATGATCAAAAATGGTCTCTATACCTTAATTGGGGAGACCATTGTTGGGGAAATGTCTTCTGTCCAGAATGGGATAGAAGACAAATCTGTGCTCTGGCACAGAAGATTGGGACATGTTAGTCAAAAGGAACTTTTAGAACTTCAAAGACAGGGTCTGTTAACTGAAACAAACCTGGATAAACTTCCTTTCTGTGAAGACTGTGTATATGGGAAAACAAAAAGGGTCAGTTTTAAAAAGGCAACTCATGTGACAAAACAATCCCTGGATTATGTACATTCTGACCTGTGAAGACTTGCTAGGGTAGTCTCTCATGGTGGAGGGAGCTATTTTCTTTCCATCATTGATGATTTTTCTAGGATGGTGTGGATTTACATTCTCAAGAATAAAAGTGACACCTTTAAAAAATTTAAGGAATGGAAAACCCTAGTAGAAAACCAAACAGGGAGAAAGCTGAAGGTTTTGAGAACTAACAATGGGTTAGAATTTCTATCAAATGAATTTAATAATTTCAGTAATAAAGAAGGGATTCTTAGGCATAAAACTATTAAGAAAACCCCTCAACAAAATGGTTTGACTGAGAGGATGAATAGGACCATTTTGGAAAGAGTAAGGTTTATGTTATCAAATGCTGGTATATCAAAATTCTTTTAGGCAGAAGCTACTACTACAACAATTCATTTAATTAATAAATGTCCCTCTTCTGCCATAAATTTTAAAACCCCTAAAAAATTATGGGCTGGAAAACCTCCCAACTATGATTACTTAAGAGTTTTTGCATGTGTTGCTTATGCACATTCCAAAACTAATAAGCTAGAACCTAGGGCCCTCAAATGTATCTTTGTTGGGTATCCTAGAGGGGTGAAGGGTTATAAGCTATAGGTAGATTTACCAGGAAAATAGAAATGCATAATGAGTAGGGATGTGGTCTTTAACGAATCCCAAATGGTTAGAGTACAAAAATTAGAACCTGTTAAAATTCAAGATAAACCTTTAGAAGATGTACAGTTTGAGGTGGAGCCAAATACCTCATCTAAAGTCCATCCTGATCAAAACAGGGTAACTGAGGATATAAACTTGGATGAATTGGATCAAGGCGGAGTTAACTCTTATGTCTTAGTAAGGGACATGAAGAGGAGAATAATTAAACCACCTAAAAGATATGGGCAGGCAGAACTTACTCATTTTGCCCTCACAGTAGTAGATGAAGTGGTTTATCAAGAACCTAGGACTTATAAAAAGGTTGTTAACAGTAAGGAAGCATCCAAATGGATACTTTCCATGCATGAGGAGATGGAGTCTCTTAATAAGAATAAAACCTGGGAATTAGTTACTAGACCCCCAGGGATTAAGCTGGTTGGATCAAAATGGATTTATAAAAGAAAGGATGCCATACCAGGGGTAAAGGGCATTAGATATAAAGCTAGACTAGTAGCAAAGGGTTTTACTCAAAGGAGGGTATTGATTTCAATGAAATTTTTTCCCTTGTGGTAAAACACAGTTCTATTAGACTATTGCTTGCTTATACTGCTTTTGAAGATATGCATTTGGAACAACTAGATGTTAAAATTGCTTTTCTCCATGGTGAGTTGGAAGAAGTGATTTATATGCAACCCCCTGAGGGTTTTATGGATGGATTAAATTCTGACAAAATGTTTTGTTAAAAAAATCTCTCTATGGTCTGAAACAGTCACCTAGGCAGTGGTATAGAAGATTTGATACACACATGTTAGAAAATGGTTTTAACAGAAGCTGTTATGATATCTGTGTCTATTACAAGCATGTTGATCAGACTGTGATATATCTGCTATTATATGTTGATGACATGTTGGTTGCTTGTAAGGATTCTGCTCTAATTAACCAAGTCAAATGCATGTCAAAAGCAAAATTTGAAATGAAAGAACTAGGCCCTGTCAGAAAATTTTGGGAATGGAAATATTAAGGGATATACAACATAAAGTTCTGTTGTTGTCTCAAAATACTTATATTTGCAAGATTCTCAAAAGATTTGGTATGGATCAAGTTAAATCTGTTAATACACCTTTGGGATAGCACTTTAAATTGTCAGTAAATCAATCTCCTACTTCTGAATCTGATATTGAGTTTATGAGCAAAATACCATATGCTAGTATGGTAGGTAGTTTAATGAATGCTATGGTCTTAGACCAGACCTCACTTATGCTGTTAGTAAAGTTAGCAGGTTTATGGGAAATCCTGGAAAACCACACTAGCAAACCATTAAATGGGTCTTTAGATACCTTGCAGGTTCAGCAAAATTAGGAGTGGTTTATGGGTTAAGTGCTAAGGAGGGATGTGAGATAGAAGGGTTTGTAGACTCTGACTGTGCAGGAAATGTAGACACTAGGAAGTCCCTAACAGGATATGTGTTCATGGCATTTGGGGGGGCAATTAGTTGGAAATCAAATTTACAAAGTGTTGTAGCTTTGTCTACAACTGAAGTCGAGTATATAGCCATGACAGAGGCAATAAAAGAGGCCATATGGATCAAAGGAATTGCAAAAGAGTTGAATATCTTTAATAGTATTGTCATTGTCCATTGTGATAACCAAAGTACTTTACACTTAGCCAAAAATCAGGTATTCCATGAAAGGTCCAAACATATAGATATTATAATTCATTTTGTAAAGGATGTCATAGAGTCTAAGGTTGTTAGTGTGGAGAAAATCCCCACTGAAGATAACCCTTCAGACATGATGACTAAGTCTCTCCCCTCTTTGAAATTCAGATACTGTCTAAATTTAATTAGTATGGAGTCTGGTCTAGGTCCCTACTAGAGGGATATTACGAGAACAACCAAGGATGAGAGTTTAGTAAACTTGGTAAACTAAGGTTTGTCAAGGTGGAGAATTGTAAATGTGTCAAACTTAGTGTACAATTACAACTTAAATGTGATCTTATAACGTGTTTGTTTTTTAGCCAATGATGTGTAGACATGTGCTTACATTCAGAATCGTTTGATCATCTGATGAAATTGTTTTAACTCGCTGAGCAGAAGGGTATATTGGACATTATGCTGAGAATATATTATACGTTGCTGCTTGATCCTGGACCGTTAGATGGCCACGTGTCACTATCTCTCATTCTGTATAAATATATGTTTAATCTGAGATTAGGGTTACGGAAACTTCATTTGTGTTTTATTGAGACAGAGAGCGAGAGAGAAGTCTGAGGGTATCCCTCTGCTAGGGTTTCGTGAGATCGAGAAAAAGAGAGGTTGAGAGTTGGCTCTCTTGTACTCAAGAGCTAGCATTGATCTGTAAAACACTAAGGCTTTTGCTGATTCTTCAATAAGAATGATCTCTGAGGCCATTCCCGCCGTGGATATAGACCATTAGGGTTGAACCACGTAACTCTGGTGTGTTCTTTCCTTTTGTTATTTTACTGCTTTATTTCTTGCTGATTATCATACTGTTGTGGGTCTTGGTTGCTTGATAAATTGTGAATATCAGAAATCCTAATTTAAAAAAGAACTTAAATCTTTGTGGGCAAGTTCAAGGAAATTTGGTCACTGGTTTTCTAAAACTTAACAGGGGCGTTATGCTTTCTCTTAGAGCAAGCCTGTATTGTCGAGGTCGATACATGTGAATTGACTTGACATGATAATAATTGCTTAACTTCTTCTTTTTTTATATAATTTCTCTCTTTAGTCATTTTTCAGTATTATTGATCACTCTTTTACTTCTTTATTCAGTCATCATTAATCTGTCTTCATCTTTTCATTCTCTTCTTCAAAAAATAAAGAAGAAATTTCGGTAAGAGAAATGATAATGGCCCCGTTAGAAGGTCTCGTTTTGGGGCCCGCTCATACATATATATATATTTGTTTTTTTTTTAATTTACAGATTCATAAAGTATTATTTAATATTATTGTGATTTTTTTCTTTTTTTAAAAAATGTTTAGGAGTGTTTAAAAAATTATGTAAAAAAAATATACTAAGTAGGCACAAAAAATGGACTCTCTATTGAGCTCCCTAACATCTATCTCCCTTTGAGTAAATGGTTGAATTATGATATTTTATGATAATAAGTTAAAATAGAAAAAAAGGATTAGATATTTAAGCTATTGAGAATGCTCATAAACATTCATATTTCAATTTTCCACCAGTCAAGTTATTAATAATAAAAACATTAAGTAAAAGTTTTCGAGAGAATATAAACTATAAATAGAAAAAAGAGGGGACAAAAATGGAACGAGCGAACTATGGAGTGTGATTATGATGTAAAATATACCCAAAAGGGGGAGGAAAAAAGGAGAAACACAACTGTTACTAAGCTTTGCATTATTTGCTGTGGGATATATTGATATAAGCCCAGAAAGCTTATAGAACCCAAACGAGGCACATTATTTACTGGGTTAAGAAGAGTTTCAACCATCTTACATAAAATAGCGTTGTTTATTTTAGGGAATGAGATTAAAAATTTAAAACACATTTTAAATTTATTATTACACATTTTAAATTTTTATATAAAATAGGAAAATGTTAGGGGGCCCATTTTATGGCCCTTTAGCATGCCCTGCTTGACGTGGATGGTCACTTTTAAATTTGTTTTTCAGTATGTTTCAGCCAAATCATCATATGCAATCTATTGGATTTATTTCTTCCTAAAATCACGCCCATGTTATCTTCATTCTTCAAAGAATCCGAGAGAATCATGCCATCCATCTCCCTCCAAAATACATGCATTCATCTCCGACAGCCACCTCCGACAGCCACCTCATCGCACTGCTCCAATCGAAGTGTTTTCTCATCGTGAATCCGACTATTCTTATGAGTAATTGTCATCTATTTCATCAATGGTTTGTTTTCCAGTCTTCATTCTTCATTTTTGTTTGATTTTGGGGCGATTTTCTGAGCATTTTTGTGAGTAATTGCTTTCGATTCCTGTGAGTAATTGCCATCGATTCTTATGAATCTGACATTTTTGTTTTTCAATCTATTTCATCAATTGCCGTGTATTTTATCAATGGGTTGTTTTTCTTTCAGTTAATCTTCTAATTGATTTTTTTTTTTGGTCTTTTTTTTTTAAACAATTTTTCCTTAAGAATTTGTTTTGGAATTTGTTTGTGGCAAATTTGTTTGGAATTTGTTTATGGCAGTTTTGGAATTTTTTTTGTGGCTGAGACTCATTGTTAAATTTTATTGTAGACTAATAAGGTCATTTTCTGAGCACCAAGTGCTTGACAAAATTTTTCTGGAAAAGGAAACTATTTTCTGAGCACCAAGTGCTCACCTTTAAGTTGGTTTGATTTTGCTGCATGCTGCAACACTATTAGATATTTTTTTGTTAAGCCAAATCAATTTATGTTCGTGTCACTAAGCCAAATCAAAATAAAAAGGGTCATTTTTTCAGAATGCTGATTTTTGAAAAAAAAAAAGTCTAGCTCACGTTATCCACAATAATTTGCTTTAAAAAGCCTACAACTGAAAAAAAGATATAATATAAAGAATTCCTTAACTACTTTTAATTACCTAATTAGTCGTTATTCTTATTATAATCCTAAGAAACCAAATTTTAAAGTTAAACTAAGATTGCCCAAGATAAGCCATGATAAAACTCATCTAGCATCCAACCCATGCCACATACATCGCTTCAATTCTTCAACAAATTACTACAAGCAATGTAAAACTTCCATCAAATTTCTTAGAGTCGTGGGTTTTCATGTCTCACTTGTTAGATCATAGTTTTCATTCATATGGACTTCCATCAATTGGAAGTTTTAATATCCATGTTTCACACGTTGTATCTTTGTAGATAGTTCGAACGTTGTAATGGATGACGTAGATAATTCGAATGTCGCAATGGATGCCGACATAGAATATTCAAGTAATGAGTGTGAAGAGGTAAGAATTGATACGGAGGTTGGAAGTGATGAAACTATTGAAGAACCTACGATTGGAATGTGATTTTTATCTGTAGAAGAAGTGCATGCTTACTATATGAAGTATGGTAAGATGAAGGGGTTTGGGATATCTAAAAGGAATTCTAGACAAGATGACGATGGAATAGTAAGATGGCTTTGTTAGCATGCGTGCGAGGACGCATATCAAGAAGTAGGACTGTCAATATTATGATACCAAGACAAACAGTAAATATGGGTTGTAAGGCTAGGATTAATGCGGTATTCAATGATAAAGGCGGATATACTATATCTAAGGTGATATTGGATCACACACATGCCCGTAGTCTGGGAAACGCAAGACATTTCAGATGCTTTAAAAAGGTTGATGCTCGTGTCGCTAAAAGGTTTGAAATAAATGCCGATGCAGGAATAAAGCCGGCCAAAAATTTCAAGTCCGTGGTTGTTGAGGCGGTGGGTTATGAGAATGTAACATGCGGGGAGAAGGAGTGTCGAAACTACCCTGACAAAGTACGACGACTTCACCTCGGAGTTGGAGGGGGTGTAGCTTTATGTAACTATTTTGAAGATATGCAAAAAAGAAATCTAGAATTTTATTATAAGATAGACATTGACAGTGACATGCGGTTAAAGAATGTGTTTTGGGCATACGCCTGTAGTAGAGCTGTGTATGAATCATTTGGGGATGTAATTACGTTTGATACAACATATCTTATAAATGCATATAAATGCATATAAAATGTCTTTTGCCCATAGTGAACCACTATGGGCAATCAATCCTACTCGGGTGCGAGCTGATATCTAGTGAGGACGCAAATACATTTTCGTGGTTATTTAAGTCGTGGTGGCAGTGTGAACCACCATGCATTCTCATTGTGGCATATAATGAAAAAGCTTCCTGAGAAATTTGAATCACATTGTCGATATGGGAAAATCAAGAGTGTTATACATAGGTGCGTTTATGACTCTTTTAGTGAGCATGAGTTTGAGGAATATTGGTGTCATATGCTCGATACATATGACTTGCATGAGAATGCATGGTTGGGATCATTATATAGTGATCGCCATTTTTGGGTGCCGGCCTATGTTAGAGATACATTTTGGGCAGGAATGTCAACTACACAGCGTAGTGAAGGAATAAATGCATTTTTTGATGACTATGTTCACTCAAGAACTACCTTGAGGCAATTTGTTGGCCAGTACGATTCATCACTTAGGAGGAAGGTCGAGAATGAAGAAATTACTAACTTTAAGTCTTTTAATACAGACATTCCTTGCATCACTCACTATCCTCTTGAGAAACAATTTCAAAGTGCATATACTCTTGCTAAATTTAAAGAAGTACAAGAGGAATTGAGAGGATTTATATATTTGGCTACTAAGGAGATGGGGTGTGAGGATGATATATATACATTTGTTGTTATTGATGAGGTTATGGTTGGTGATGACTTACTAAAACGTGTAACCTTTAATGTTGAAGTTGTTCAAGATCCCCTTGATGTGAAATGTAGTTATAGGTTATTTGAGTTTAGAGGTATTTTGTGCAAGCATGCTCTTCGTATCTTAACTCATATGGGCCAATATACAATACCATCAAAATACATATTGGATCGGTAGAGGAAAGATCTAAAGTGAAAATACACCTTCGTGAAAAGTAGTTATGACACAAGTAGCATCGACGATGCACGAAAGTATGATAGAATCCAAAATTCCTTCTATGAACTATGTTCCAATGCTTCAAAGGCAGAGAACAATTGTGTTAAATTGATTAGCCAAATAGAACAGTTGAAGACCCAGTACCCTTGTATCGTTGATCGTGATTCTAGCAATACAGTTGGGCTAGCTACTTCCATGGAGGGCACAACAGGTAGAGTTCGTAGTCCAAATATAATTCGGAGTAAGGGAATACCACCGTCTAAGAGGAAAGTGCACCCCACTAAGAAAAGTATTAAGAAATGTCGTACTAAAAGGCGATTACAGCACAATGTAGTTGAGGTTTGTTTATATCTGTATTGTATACTAAATTTATGATTCACATATTATAGATGTGTAAAACTAAATTATAATGGTAATTCTAATGCACAGTGAAATAGTCACACTCCAGATGAAGGGGATGTGGGCGGCACACAACATGCAGCGTTGGGATTGTTGCTTCCCACCTCGGGGTCGAGAGCCTTCATTACGCGTGGCTGTATTGACAGAGCCCACAGTTGTCTCAAGAGCAGAGTTATGTTGTTCAATCCTTAGCTCAAAGTTGAGAAGATGGCCGTGTTGAGATATGGCTTGAATACACGCCTCCCCTGCACTCTCGCTCGAGCAAAGGATTCCCACTCGAGCGAGAGTCCAATTCGAGAGTTCGCTCAACCTTTGCTCGACGTCCAGTTCGAGCGAAGTGCAACCTGAGAGTTCGCTCAACAGTAACTCGACATCCCACTCGAGCGAGATTCAGGCAGAGATTTTGCTCAACAGTCGCTCGAGCGAAGTGCCAGGTGGCCATTCGCTAACTACTCGCTCAACGTTCAGCTCGAGCAAGTCTGACCTAGAAATGTTCGCTCGAGCGAGTTTAACTCTCGCTCAAGCGAGATCACATATATATAAATATCGCGATCTCATTTCTGCTTTTGTCCCCAACGAGCTCCAGCGCCCCTGTTTTCGCCCGAATGAACAGAGCATCCTCCCAAATCATTTTCTCCTCCATTTCTTGAGTGTTTGAGTGAAAACAGGTGAAGATTGAGTGTATACACGTGAGGTGAATGATTTCTACTGTAAGAATCTTTTGATTCTCTCTCTGTAATTTCTATTTGATCTAGTGAAATTTTGAGACCAACCCCATAATGGATATAAGCTCAATTTAAGCTAAGCTACTTAAATCTGTGTGTTTTGTTGTTATTTACTGTTCTATTTCTCTTAGTTGCTATCGCTGCATTGGATTTTATATCTGTGTTGTTTGTTTTATCAGTTTATTTCCAACAGGCCGAATAGATCCTCAGCTGACATAGGATCTTCACGAGTAGCAATGGAAGTCACTGTAGCATCATATGTTGAGTCGAGTCCTCCAAGGACGTAAGACTGGAATTCATCACATCTGAGAAGTTGTCCAATGGAAGCCAGAGTATCTCCAAGTGTTTTGATGCTTTGAAAATAATCTGAAATGGACTGATTACCTTTCTTTAAGGTAGAAAGAGAGCGACGTATTTGCATGATTCATGCCTTGGAATGAGAAGCAAACATTTTCTCCAAGGCAAACCAAACTTTAGAGGACGTTGAGATTCCCACCATTTGAGCCAAAATATCTTCAGATAGGGAAGACACCAAAACAGTAAGGACAATTTGATCTTGATCATACCAGTCAGTATATGCAGGGTTGAGAATTTCTGCAATGGCAGTGTTGGATGGGAAGCTTTCGGGATTTTTGATGTGGGTGGGAGGAGGGGTGATGGTTCCATCAACAAAGCCATACATTTTTTGCCCACGTAGTTAGGGGACAACTTGGGCTTTCCACAATAAATAATTGTCCTTGGTTAGTTTAATTGTGACTAAGTTTTGGATGTTTACGGGAGAAAAAGTGACAGGGGAGGCCATTTAGGGAGAAGATGAAACAAAGACAGAGGTCACGTAAGGCTCTTGATACCATAAAAGAATAAAAACAATGGCTGAATCTCTCGGTGCTGTGCATGTAGCCGGAGTTGGTCTTTTTATATGAATGATTGATTACAGGATTACAAGAAAAAGTAAGTTGCCATTTAGGCAATTCTTTCCTATCGTACATATATGACAGAATCAAGTAAATTATCATTCCTAATATACAGATGTGCAAATATAAAAGATTCCTATAATCAAGTTCCTATAATTCAATAGACTAATTGTATCCTATAATCATGTTCCTATATACAGATGTGCACTATTTCGTTGAATCTTGAGTAATATCCTTAATACGGATGATATAGTAACCTTTACTAATGGAAGTAAGGCATAGTTGCGGAGCATCTTAGATACCTTAGAGACTTATGAAAAATGGTCTGGTCAATCAGTTAGCAAAGAAAAGTCCCCCATTATGTTTTAAAAGCAGTTCAACATTGCAAGTCAACGGGCTAGTCTTCGTATTACGGGGTTTTCGAAGGGCTCGTTGCCCTTTAAATACTTGGGGGCGCCTATTATTTCAGGAAGACTTGAGGCGATTTAGTTTGATGAGATGGTGGCGAAGATTCGAGATAGAATTGGAGGCTGGAAGGCGAATATGTTATCCAGTGGCGCCCGGGTTCTTCTTTTAAGACATGTGTTGGGAAGTATGCCTATTCATATTTTTTCTATATTGCAGGTCCCAAAATCAATTCTTTCAAAGCTAAATACTCTATCTAGAAATTTCTTTTGGGGACTTCATGAAAGAAAACAGAAAAAGCATTAGAGGGCATGGGAGGCCATTTGTAAACCAGAAAAAGAGGGTGGAATAGGAATGCATAATCTGCAGGATATAAAAAAATCACTTCATATGAAATTTGCTTGGAAACTTCTAACAGATGACTCCTTATGGTCTCGGTTTTTTGAAGCAAAGTATGTAAAGGACTCTCCTATTTCCTTGATCAATACTTCAAAAGGAACGAGTTTTTGGAGAATGGTTATTGGCTGCATTCTGGATGCCATCAAACATGCAAAGTGAAAAATAAAATCTGGAAATAATCTCTTTTGGCATGATAAATGGCTAGAAGATGGTCCTCTGTCTCAGCATTATAATTCAGTGGAAAACTCAAATCTGAGATTGAAAGTTTTTAGTGGAGGATCAATGGGATTTTGATCTCATGAATAGGATGGTTAGACCTGATCATATGAAAGTCATTATAAGAACTCTGAGGGGGAAAAAAATCTAGAAATGATGTTCTCTTTTGGATGCCTAATTCAGATGGAAAGTTTAGCACTAGAAGTGCTTGGGATGTGATACGAATAAGAATGCCTAGAATATGGTGGGCTGATTGGATATGGCATTATAGTCTTCTTAAATTCATGGTGGTCACGATGTGGAAGGATCTCAATAATTTTTTTGAGTGTGGATGATCGGTTAGAAGAGTTGGTATTCCAATTGCATCTAAATGTAATTGCTGTAAAAATGGAGCTTACGAGGATCAAAGTCGCGTTCTGGCAGAAGGGGACTCGCAAGAAGCATTTGGAAGAAATGTGCTCTACAGGTAGGAATGACTGTGAGAGATGGTTGGTCTTGGCGAGATATTGTTGCAAGCTGGTACAATAGAGCAAAAAAATCAACCACAATGGGGAACATTCTAGGTTTATTTCCTTCCATTATTATATGGAGATTGTGGTACAGGAGATGTAAAGCACGGATGGAAGAGATGGAAGAAACTGTTGAATAGGTATGGAGGAGCATAAAATTCTGAGTGGCAAAGATTGGAGAAAAACTCAAGGCGGGGATTGATTTGCTCGGCCGTGATGAGTTCATTCTTACAGAATTGAATGTTCCTTTTAAAGTTGGAAAATTAAAAAAAGTGGAGATTGTTCGTAGATGTAAACCAATTGAGGGGCGTTACAAGCTAACTTCAGATGGGAGCAGTAGAGGAAATCCGAGTCCAACTGGGGCAGGAGGCATCATTTGAGATTCTAATGGAAGATTAGTAAGAGCTTTTCGGTTTTCCTGGGACCAGGTATTAGTTCCTATGCAGAATTTATGGTTGTTTATCATGGTGTTAAAATTGCTAAAGACATGGGTATTATTCACTTAGACCTGGAAGTGGATTCTATTACTGTTGTAAATTGGTTGCGTAAATCTGTTTGTGGACTCTGGTATATTGAGGAATTTTTGGAGGAGCTAAAAGAGATGTTGTAGGATATGAATATAGAGGCTGCCCCCTCACATTTGCCATATAGAAATAACTCATGTTTATAGACAAGGGAACGCACCTGCAGACTTGTCAGCAAGAATGGCCTCAGATGGATATACATGTACTTGGGATTCATTTGTTAATTTGCCTTGGAAACTACGTGAACTTCTGAAGACTGAAAAACTTGGGCTTTCTTACATCCGAAATGCTCAATATGTTTCGGCATTGAGTCATGATGTTTGATTGGTGCTATGTTCAGTTGGTTTATTGGTTTGTAATTATTCAATAATAAGGTATGGTATTGGTTTGGTAACTAGATTTGCGTCATTTTACGACTTTGCGTTTTGTTCCTCATTGAATATTTTAGGCTTGTTTAGGTATGAAAAAAAAAAGTATTTTTGCACTTGGCTTCCGTTATTTTTATCTTTTCATTTTGTAACCCTCCAACTGTAAAGATGTTTCTATAATTAGGGGTGAACAAAAAATTCAGCATTCCGACCCGACTTGATATCCCGACCCGATTCGAATCCGATATTCCGACCCGTTTCAGTTAATTGGGTAATCGGGTATTTACCCGTTACCGATATCAACCCTTAGGTATCTCCCTCAGTTCTTCCCTCCATTCATTTCGTCAAAGCCAACCCTCCCTCCTTCCCCTCATCTCTCTCTCTCTCTCTCTCTCTCTCTCTCTCTCTCTCTCTCCAACCAAGCAAAGATGCGTGAGATCCTTCACATCCAAGGTAGGCAATGTGGCAACCAGATCAGTGCCAAGTTTTGGGAAGTGGTGTGTGCTGAGCACGGCATTAACCCTACAAGGAGATACCAGGGCAATTCTGAACTTTAGTTGGAAAGGATTAACGTTTACTACAATGAAACTAACTGTGGAAGGTATATGTCCCTCGCGCTGTTCTCATGGATTTGGAGCCTGGTACCATGGACAGCATCAGGACCAGTCCCTACAGCCAGATCTTCAGGCCAGATAATTTCATTTTCGGTCAATCTGGCGCCAGAAACAATTGGGTCAAGGGTCACTACACAGAAGGCGTATAGCTCATCGATTCTGTGCTCGATGTGGTCCGTAAAGAGGCAAAGAACTGCGATTGTTTGCAAGGTTTGTGCTTCCTAGATCTGATTTCTCTATCAAGCTCTTTACGAAGCTCTTTACAACATTTGCTTCCACACCTTTAAGCTCTTTACAACATTTGTTTGATTACAGAGAAATCGAAGGGAATGGATGGAATGGCCTGGAAAATTTGAGTGTTTATCGGTAGGCTTATCGGCCAAACGGTAACGGGCAATTGGTATTGATTTGCAATCGGTCGAGTCGGAAGTGGAGCATATCGGTGCGGGTCGGGTCGGGTGAACACCCCTATCTATAGTATTCATTCCCTATAAATAAGGGTCTTATTAATAAAATTGGGATAGGAGCCACCATTAAACATGTGACTCTGACTCTTCGCTAAAAAAATCTACTAATTAAATACAATTATTAATTTGAACAATTCTGAAAATGACAATTATATAGGCTACAGAGTTACTCAAGCCATCAATCCATTACCGATACATCTCTCTTTCTCTACTGCGCAATGTCTCTTTAAGTTTTCTTTTCATTCTATACAACACTAATGCTAAAGCCAAAGCACAGTTGCACAGACCATATGTTCCAGTTGATTTTCTCCTAAAGCAGTCTCCACCGATAACACTAAATTTACAATTTTGGGTATATTAATTTAAACATGTAAAGTACTGATGTACATTATTATTATTTACTAGCAAAAACAACTCTATTTTATTTTCTTTCATCTTTGTTGTTAATGTTCTAAATCTATGGATCTAGAAGTTTATGAATCATGATGATTATACTTTTATTTCATAAAGGATTGCCATCGAATTTAATGTGAAGGGGAAGTTCTAACTTAATATTTCATTTTCTTTTCTTTTTGTAAAGGTCTATTAGCAAACAACAAAAATTCTAAAAAAAAATTATTTTATAAGATGATTTATAGACATGTATTTTTTGTATATAATTTTATGATTATGTTTTTTTTACATAGTCATATGCAAAAATACATATTACTTTTACTCATACATATTATACACTTTGTCAATCACTCTCCTAAACACCAAATATTATCAAATCCTAATTCCACCCCTAATCTCATTGTATTTTATATGCATATAATGATCATTGAAATGAGGTATATCTAGTAATATTTCAACTATTTTGATAATGGTTGGTCTCATGCATTTTACAAATAGTTTATATTTGCACACTAATATATGGTCGCTGCTTATTGAGTTGTTAATAAACTTGCCCTTTATCTCTAATATTTTCAAATGCTTCTAAGGTGCCAATTGAAGATCGAGAATAAAAAGTGTGGGTGGGGCTAGTTGAGCAAGAATAAGTGCTTAAGATGCACAAGTGAATTAATCAAGATTGGTGGAGTTTCTTTCCTTGATTAAATTCATACTTCGAGAGCCATTAGAAAAGAACATTTTTTTTAAATGAATGAGGTTTACTTCTTTTAAAGAATTTCTCCTTGTTTATTTTGAATGTAGTTTAGATCATATATTGTGATTTTTAAGAAGTAGAGATTAACTCCCTAATCTTTCGGATACGGAACGTTACACTTTCTCTTAAAGCAAGTTTAGAGGAGGTTGTATTGTTGAGGTCGATACAAAACTTTATATATATATATAATTTATCTTTCTTTAGTCGTTTTTCAGTATTATTACTCTCTCTTTTACTTTTTACTTGCTTCATCATTTATCTCTCTTCATCTTTTCATTCTCTTCTTCAAAAAATAAAACAAAAATTTGGGTAAACGGTTAGATTGTGATATTTTATGATAATTAGTTCAAATAGAAAAAAAGGGTTAGATATTAAAGCTATTGAGAATGCTCATAGACATTCAAATTCCAATTTTCCACTAGTCAAGCTATTAATAATTAAAACAATAAGTAAAAATTTTCTAGAGAAAATAAAACTATAAACGATAGCTTTTGGTAGACGAGTAATTTATGGCTGATTTATAAGGGTGAGGGTTTTGGTGAAGAAGAGGGAAGGAAAGGGGAAATTGGGAAGCAGAGGAGCTCAGGTTCGCATATTTTAGAGTGAGAGCATTTTAGGAGAGAGAGAGAGAGACGAGATGGCATTTCATTCCCTGCATCACGTGGTAAAGCAAAAGTCTCTAAGCCTCTTATGTGGTAGTTGAGGATTGGTTTTTGTTAAAATCTCTTTATAGTATACACTTGTTCAAAAAGTTTCTCTTTCTCGCAAGTATTTGTGTAGATCAGATGATGCAAATGGATGCCTATCAATAGTATTGTTCAACAAGAAGGGTTGTAATGTAAAAAGATGGCTTCTGTATATAATGGGTGTGACAAGCAGCCCCAGGCCCACATGGATGCTTTAATAGGCCCATATTTAGGAGAATCCAATTGAGGGCCCATATTTCTTATCATAATAGAGTTCCAAAAGCGTTGGATTAGGTCGAAAGCAAACATTTAGAACAAGGTCAACGCAATCATAAAATTGAGATACATTGTCACTCAGGCTTCACCCCACTGGCCCAATGATTGTGAGACCCACCAAATGAGTAAAAACTAAAACCAATACAAAAATGATTTACATGGGGCATTGTTGCATCTATTATAGAGCATGCTGAAATTAGTTTAAGAAAATTCTTACCTTTGATCCGGGATCTTCAAGCCTTGTAGTTATGGAGATGAGAGAAAGCACACAAGAACCAGTCACAAAAGAATGGAGAAAGAAAGCGAGAGAGAGAGAGAGATATTGAAAGTTTGAAAAATTTTAATGTGAGCTGAGAAATCGACAAGAAATGAAACTTAAAGTATGTAAGGGATAAATATGGGGTTAATAAAAATGATGTGATTTCACATATGATTTAGATAATTTGGATAACTAATTAGACTCTCATAGTATTATATATGCATATAATGATCACTGAAATGAGGTATATCTGGTAATATTTCTACTATTTTGATAAGAGTTGGTCTCATGCATTTCACAAATAGCTTATGTTTATATATAAGTATAAGATGACTGCTTATTGAGTTGTTAATAAACTCGTTCCTTATCTCTAAACTCGCTCTTTAAGAGGAGTTAGATGATATATTGTGGTTTTTAAGAAGAAGATATTAACACCTTGATCTTCCAGGTATGAGGCGTTACACTTGACATGATATTAACTCCTCTTAGAGCAAGCTTAGAGGAGACTGTATTGTCAAGGTCTATATATGTGAGTTGACTTGACATGATAATATATTGCTTAACTTTATATATATATATAATTTCTCTCTCTTTAGTCTTTTTTCAGTATTATTGCTCTCTCTTTTACTTCTTTCTTCCTTCATCATTTATCTCTCTTCGTCTTTTCATTCTCTTGTTCAAAAAATAAAGAAGAAATTTGGGTAAACAGTTGGATTGTGATATTTTGTGATAATTAGTTAAAATAGAAAAGCGAGAGAGAGAGAGGTATTTAAGCTATTGAGAATGCTCATAGACATTCATATGGCAATTTTCCACCAATCAAGCTATTAATAATTAAAACAATAAGCAAAAGTTTTTGAGAGAAAATAAAACTATAAATAGAAAAAAGAGGGAATAAAAATGAAAGAAGTGGACTGTGGAGTGTGATTATGATGTAAAATATACCCAAAATAGGGAGGGAAAAAGAGAAACACACTTGTTACTAAGCTTGCATTATTTAATGTGGGATATATTGTCATAAGCCCAAAAGGCTTATAGAACCCAAACGAGGCACAATACTAGAGTTAGTGAAACAAGGAGTTTCAAACCATCTTACATAAAATTAAATCTCAAGATCCGGAAAACATTGTATTATTTGGAGTAATGCCAGATATATTTATAAGTTGTGCAAGTATGATATAGTTTTTGAAAAATAATATAATTTATTATTAAATAATTAATCTTTATTATATTGATTTCATATTGATTTACTTTTTTAAAAAGAGTAAGCGACGCTTGCATATTCTATAACTATAAATATTATTTCTCCATTATTTTTTACTTATTGTAGGAGAATTCTTAAGAAATGTTTAGGTAATAAGGCATTTTCAGATATTTTCTTTTTAAACTTCACTTTAACATAAAATATTTTTCAATTCTAATGTTCAATTTTTTCTATCTAATCATTATTTAACATTATTCTTGAACAAAAGTCAATACAACTTTTCACAACTAAACAAAATACAAACATTAAACAAACAAAAATGAAAGATGAAGTTTGTTTGTGTTAGAAAATACATAGCAGAAAAATACTTAAAGCTCAGCTTTAAGAATTGCTCCACAAGTTTTTCCAGACTAACAAATCACTAGTATTTTTCTCTTAGTGATAAAGTGTACCACGTAATATAATACTAAAGTGACACCCAATAATTTTACAGCCTAAGAACAATTTCAAGAAAGAACAAAAAAGAAAGAGATTATCCTTTTTTCAAATGGTCCCAAAAACCAAATTGGTGGGCTATATATAGCCCCCACCCTCACACGGCTGGCCTTAAAGGCCAGCCATAAAATGGCAGAAAACGATAAAATGACAGAAAACACATGACATAAACGTTACAAGCCATGTAACGCATGGTCTTAAAGCCATGCGTTGCATGCTTGTAACGCATGGGAGGGCAAGAGGTCAGCCCCATGTGGGCGCCTCCTCCCATTTCTTATATCTCTCACTCGCACACAGTGGGCATGACCCCAGGTCTGCATCTCTCTAATATTCTCAATCTTGTTCATACAAGTAAATAGGTCGTGCGACCACCAAGCATATCTACAGAAAGGTGGGAGTACATATATCAAATCTCTCCCAGAGAAGACCAGCATAGTAACATCCTTGAAGTGTATGGCCATGTTCTAGACTTATTCGATCGCATCAAATCAAACATTTTCGAACCCTCTTGAGTTAATAAACTCAGAACAATGCTTGACTTTTTCCAAATCATTTCAATGTGTTCACAACCTTAGTCGCTACCAGTATGTAGTGTCATAGTTTGACGTCAGCAAACACTATCAAAGATACGATATCGAAGAGTTTTCCTTTTGCACTCATATCTTTCAACTTTGGTCAAACCACTTTCCTAACAATGCCTCTTTAGACTGAATCAATCATGGCCATAGACAACATACCAAAGTAGCAAACATTATAACATCAATTTCGTAACAAAGTCAAAAGTAAAGGACACCTAAAAAAATGAGACTCACACAGTGAGAAAGAGGAGAACCATTAACTCACTTACTCATACGGTCGAATAAGCACATGTAGTATGAAACACATGCTACGATGGATTTCTCTTTCTCAAAGAGTATATGTTTATATCAACACCGTACAGATCTTAGTCTAGTCGCTCCTTAAGCGGCTAACCCAAGTTTCTCTATTTGCACACCTCCAAGGCATCAAAGAGAATCTCACATCTGGCTAACCTCAGGCTATATGGATTGTGGGTGATCCATTCACAGTCTTCTCAGAAAAAACTTCATCTTAACTCCCACTAAGGTGACATATCTTTGTGTCAACTAACTTATCCCTTTGGACAAGTACTTAGGGACACAATGTCTCATCTCTACTCGTTACTTAAGCGCTAGAGGCGATTGCTCGTGTGAGTGAGCCAATCTAAACCTGTTGACATATCTTGTGTGTGTGTATAAGTAAAAAAAAAATACGATAAAGACAAGAACTGAATCATATTGTATTAATATCTCAAAGGAAATGTTACATCTCAATGTCATTTGAAACACAAATTACATTTACAATCTACGTAGTCCTAGATTTCTAACATGAGTTTCAAATACATCTCTTACAATGGGTTTTGTCAAGGGATCAGCAACCATGTGACTCGTAGAAAGGTGTTTCAGAACCACTTCTTTTTGCGCTACCATATCTTTGATGTAGTGATATCTGATATCTATGTGTTCAGTGGCGGAACCAGGATTTTATGTTTCGGGGGGGGATCAATAAAGTGTGCGGTGTGTGTAAATTTTAGAACGATGATCATCAGTAATAGAAATATCATATTCTGTTGTTACTGAACTCTCTAAACGTATATTACTTTTCGAATTGTACTCCATTTCTTTCTTTTTTTAAAAAAAATTAATTAATTGTTCTTAAATACTTGCTCATATTTTTTTATGATTTAAGAAAAATTTATAAATCAAGAATAAATTTGAAAATTTTCTATTAAGTAATAATGTAATGCTATTAGATTTTTAACAAACTATATCTCACAATCATACAAGTTAGAGTGAAACTAAATAAGTGAGTATAATCAATGAATTTTATAATCATATAAATTTATAATTAACTTTTTTGCTAGAGTTAGACTATTAGAGTAACTGTAAGATTATGTAAGTTAAAATTTGGGTTTACGTAAAGTTAAAAATTAAAATATAAATGGATGTATATTGAAATTTAAAAGAATAGTTTTCGTAAAAAAAAAATTGGGGGGCAATTTTTATTTTTTATTTTTATAATCTTAATTATATATATTTTTCTGTTATAAATAAAATTTGGAAAAATTTTAGGGGGGCCGTAGCCCCCCCAACCGAAGGCGTGGGTCCACCCCTGTATGTGTTTGGTTCTTCCATGATACTTTGAGTCCTTAGCATATGCGAGAGCTACCATGCTATCGCAGAATATCGTCACTGGATCTGAAGTATCCGTGCCAATGTCTAAATGTTTGAGGAACCTCCATAACCAAATAGCTTCTTGAACTGCTGCAGAACAAGCTATGTATTCTGCCTCCATGGTGGATAAAGCTATGCAGGGTTGTTTCTTGTTGTTCCAAGTAATGGTGCCATTGTTGAGCAGAAAAACATACACAGTAGTTGATTTGCGCTCATCTAGGTCATTGCCCCAATCGGCATCACTATAACCTTTTAGCTGCAAATCTGAACCCTAATAGCACAGCATATAGTCTACAGTTCTCTTGAGATATTGTATAATTCTTTTGACTACTTTCCAATAAGCCAGTCCGGGGTTAGATTGGAATCTACTTACTAAGCCAACTGCATAGCATATGTCAGTTCGAGTACACATCATCACGTACATCAGACTACCCACAACATTAGCATAAGGTACACGGGCCATCTTTTCCTTTTCTCTTCGAGTCTTAGGACACAACTCTTTAGATAAGTTCTCGCTTCTTGCAATAGGGGTGTCAATAGGCTTACATCCACTCATTAGGAAGCGCTTGAGAACTTTATTTATGTAAGTCTATTGGGACAAATACAAAAGTCTCTTAGAGCGATCTCTGTAGATCTTAACTCCCAGAATGTATTCTGCCTCACTCATATCCTTCATCTCAAAATTGAAGGATAACCACTCTTTTGTGGCTACTATCAACCCTTTATCATTTCCAGCTAGTAGTATGTCGTCAACATATAATGACAACATAATGAAACTCTTCTTAGACCTTTTGACATAGACACAATGACCCTCTGTGATCATCGTAAACCCATTCGAGAGAATGGCTCGATAGAATCTAAGGTACCATTGTCTAAATGATTGTTTTAGGTCATATATAGATCGTTTGAGCTTACACACTTTGTACTCTTGACCTTTGACTACAAAACCCGTTGATTGATCCATACAGATCTCTTCATCTAGTTCTCCATTGAGAAATGCTTGCTTAACATCCATCTGGTAAAGTTCCAAATCCATATTTGCTATTATAGCTAGAATCAGGCAAATTGAGGCAAACCTCACCACTGGTGAAAATGTTTTCTCATAGTCTATACCCTACTATTGGGTATATCCTTTCGCCACTAAGCTAGCTTTGTACCTATCTATTGATCCATCTGACTTGCGTTTGATCTTAAGAACCCATTTGTTCCCAATAGCCTTACGCCCTGTCAGTAGATCAACCAAATCCCAGACCTGGTTAGTCCTCATAAACTCAATCTCATCATTAAGTACTTTCATCCACTCATTTTAGTAGAAGATGAGAGAGCCTCATGAATTGTCCTAGGCTCGTCATCATCATGCGGAGCTACCATAAAAGTTTTTCCTTCAATCTCAAAATGATGACAGGGAATACTTTCACGTGTGCTTCTACGCGGCTGAGATTGTTGTGATTGATTGATAAGTGGTGTGCTCCCACTCGGATTCAAGTCATTTTTATAATTTATATGAGTTTGAAGAATTTCTTCCTCATTCTCAACTAAATTCTTTGGAGCACTTTCCTCTTGTTCTACAATCTCATGGAGTTCTAAACTCCTATCAACCTCACCTCTACTTGGAAACTCATCTTCAATGAAATCCACATCTCGTGACTCAATCTCAATCACACTTCCATCAGTTTGTTCACCTATTAACACATACCCTTTAAAATGTTCTGAGTACCTTATAAAGATACACTTCTTCCCTCTAGGGCCTAACTTTCCATACTTATGAGAAATACCGTGAACAAAACCTGTTGAACCCCATGGTCGCAAGTTACTCAAATTGGATTTTTTGCCCGTCCATAGTTCATATGGGGTGGAAGTTACTGATTTGGAGGGCACTTAGTTAAAAATGTAGGTAGGAGTCAAAAGTGCATTCCCCCAAAAAGAAATTGGTAGGTTTGCTTGTGCCAACATTGATCTAACCATCTCAAGCAGTGTTCGATTTCTCCTTTCCGCCATGCCATTCTGCTGTGGCGTACTTTGCATCGTTAACTTTCTTTTGATTCTTTTTTTATCACAGAGCCTTTTAAATTGCTAAGAGAGATATTCTCGTCCTTGGTCAGTTCTTAGAGCTTCTAAGCTCTTGTCTAACTGATTCTCAACCATACTTAGATATCGCCTAAAGCACTTCAATGCTTTGGACTTATGGGAGAGTAAGTAGATATGTCCATAATGTGAAAAATCGTCTATGAATGTGATAAAGTAAACACCTCCATGTCTTGCCCTCACATTCATTGGACCACAAATGTCTGAGTAGACTAACTGCAGTGGAAAAGATGTCCTAGTGGCTTTTTCAAACAATTTTCTCTTAACTTTTCCCATTAGACAATGTTTACATGTGGGCAAGATGACCTTAGCGAGATTGCCCATCAGGCCTTCTCTAGCTAACCGAGTCATTCTATCTTGCCCTATATGGCCAAGCCTAGCATATCATTTATATGAATCCAAATTATCAGATGCAGAAAGAAAAGAAATAGACTCATTCATATTTGAATAATCCAAATCCATTATCATAAATCCGTCTTTGAAGAAAAGCATTGTCATAAAACACATGGCCCAAATAAAAGGAAACATTATTGTTTTCAAATACAATCCGAAAACCAAGTCTTAAAAGAGTAACTACAGAAAGTAAGTTTCGTCAGATTTCGAGAGCGTATAGCACATTGTGGAGGAAAAGAGTGCGGCCACCCTGCAAGTCCAGCTTGTAGGTACCAAGTCCTAGCACCTCCACGCTAGCTCCATTCCCCACCTTAATATCACGGCTCCCAGGTGGAATTCGGCGATACTTCACAAATCCAACTCTATCTCGTGCTATGTGTTCGGTCGCTCCTAAATCAACAGTCCACACGGGATAGGAGTGAGCAACCATCACATGGCTAGTTACAAAAACAATGCGAGAAAAGTTATAGTATACCTTCTTCGGCTCAGTGCAGTCACGAGCGAAGTGGCCTTTCTTTCCACAGTTGAAACACTCTAATTTTGACATGATCTTCTCGCGCTTGCCCCTCTTGCTGCGCTGAGAAGTTCCTGACATCTTCTTAACTTGTCCAATAGCTACCCCATTCTTGGACTTCCTGCGCTTAGGCCTTGATGCCTTGTGCGAACCAGAATCAACCATATAGACCGAATGATTAGGCTTAGCAGCGTCTAGGTGCTCAGCCTCCAATTCCAAGTGACGCGAGACATCATCAAAATTTTTGATATTCTCGTTATGCATCAGGTTCTGGCTCATATTTTCCCTAGAACTCGATAGTGATCTTATCATTGCCTGGACTTGTTGTTCATCAGTCAAGTCGTTTCCTGCCGACTTAAGTTCGCGGATCATGGTCGACATAGCCTTAAAATGCTGCTTCATCGTGTGATCAGAGCGCATCTTATATGAATCAAACATCATGGTTAATCCACGCAACCTAGTGGCTGAAGTTTTACCAAACTTCAACTTCAAAGCCTCTCACATGCTTTGGGCAGTGTCATAGGTCTCGAACTCACACATTAGATCATTGCATGCTGCTTAACATTATTATGCACGCGCATCAATTTTTCTTAACCCATTCATTATAGGCTAACTCATCTAACTTGTGTTGTTCCGAGTCCCCTTCCATGGGCTTAGTTAGGGAGTGAGATAAGGCCTCTACGACCTCTTGCTCATCTAAGACATACTGGATCTTGCGATGCCATATGTCATAGTTCTCCCCATCCAATTTCTCCCATTTGTTTAAATCGGCAACTATACTCTTGGATGCCATATCACTACAAAAAGCAAATAAGGGATATTACACACACACCTAAGAAATTTGCCGCTTCCATCCAAGCTAGAAAAGAAATAATTTAAACATGTCGCAAGATCGAAAAATTGCTAAGTTTCAGAATCATCTCTTGTGCTACAATATTCAATTATTAAATTTCTAACCTAATTCCCGCGCAAATTTAAAACAAATGGGAGATTTAATCATATATCTCAACCATACTCCCATTATCTAATGTAGTCACCTAGTCCTAGTCAAGCGTAAAGACAAATCCTACTAAAATCACAGTAACCTGTTGGGCCAGTCTACAAAGACAGCTACAACAACCATAGTAGCTTGTTGGGCCAGTCTACAAAAATGGTTCATATAAGACCATTACAGTCCATTTTTCTTGTTCCATCAGTGCATTTACAGTTCTTAATAAGACTACCATGGTATTATCGCTGTACAGTGCATTTACAGTTCTTATTGGGGTCACTAATTCTTTCAACCTATCAATTTATACTGACAACTCTAACTAAGACTACTTAGTGGGAATAAATCTATTTTACCACTAGAATAAATTAAGACTAATGTCTAATCATACAAGCCTAACATTTATACATGATAAAAATAATAACACATCCACGTGTTGTATACATACATGCTATTACATACAATCTAAAACATTAAACATACTATCACATGTAATTTAACATTATGGAATTCATCAATAAAATAGCATGAATATCATCAAATATTCACATGTAATCATAAGAAATATATCAAAACATGCAAAAAAAAGAATTAAGCATATGGAGCTAGGCCGTGTAAAGACCCAGCCCAAAACAGATTATTATTTTTTTTTTTTTTAAAAAGAATGCAATGGGTCGAAGCCCAAGCCCAGCCATTAACAGATGACATAAGCCATCTTCTTCCTCCAATTGGGCACGGTTCACGTGAACAGTGCCAAATTTTCTTAGCAACCAAAAACAGTCACTGCAAGCATCCTTTTATGCCAGAAAACGCCGTCCCATCACCGGAAAACTTCTTCCCTAGGAAAAGGGGTGCACCGCACCACCCTTGTGGTGCGCGCTGCACCCCTGGTGCAAGCAGAGGTGCTCGCGACACCACAGGGTGCTTGCGCACCACCTCTGGGCACGCGCACAACACCTCTGGGTGCTCGCGCAGCACCCCTGGGTGCACGCGGCACCACAGCTAGGTGTGCGCGGCACCTGTGGTGTGCGCTACACCCCCGCTGGGTGCTAGCAGCACCACTGGTGCGAGTGGCACTGCCCAGGTGCTCACTGCACCTCCAATGGAGGTTCTCTCATAATACAACCCAGCTGATAAAAAAAAAATCTCAAGCAATTGCAAGAAATAAAAAAACTGGAAGCAATTATAACCTGTCTCTGATACCAATGTTAGAAAATACATAGCAGAAAAATACCTCAAGCTTAGCTTTAAGAATTGCTCCACAAGTTTCTCCAGACTGACAATCACTAGTATTTTTCTCTTAGTAGTAAAGTGTACTACGTAATATAATACTAGAGTGACACTCAATAATTTCACAGCTTAAGAACAATTTTAAGAGAGAACAAAAAAGAGAGAGATTATCCTATTTTTCAGATGGTCCCAAAAACCAAACTTGGGGGGCTATATATAACCCCCACCCTCACACGGCTGGTAAAGGCCAGCCATAAAATAGCAGAAAACACATGGCATAAATGCCATGCATTTTACATTACAAGCCATGTAACGCATGGCCTTAAAGCCATGCGTTACATGCTTGTAACGCATGGGAGGGCAAGAGGTCAGCCCCATGTGTGCGCCTCCCCCCCATTTCTTACAGTTTGGATAAAAGAAAATTAAACAAGAAAAAAAACAAGAGAAGGCGATATATAATTACTACGCCTTCAATGCTTTAACAATTCCTTAACAAAAAGCTGTAGTTGCTCGTGGCCACCGAAGGTCCGAAAGTCCAACTAACCAACCACGGCGGCACCGCTAGACGCCCAATCTTTGAAAGAAAAATATTTTTATTTTTCTAGTTTAAAAAATGTTTGAATTGAAATTTAAAAAAAAAAAATCTCTTAAAATCTTTTAAAAAGATTAAGTAATACTCTATCTAAAGTGAAACTTCGATTAAAAAGTAACGATCTTATTCTAATTAAGAATGATAAAACCTCATGATTCTAACACCAGAATTTGAAATAAATTTAGTTCCCAACTCAAGGAACATATATAGCTTCTGGTAGTAGAAATTAGCATTTGCAGTCTTCAATGCTAAGTTTTGTGCATTACTTATAAAAAAAGGTAGATCAATATGGGACCATCTGATAATATTAATTTTCTAATGGTCACCCTTCTTCAAATATAATGTGTATTACTTGTCCACCCAAAAATTGTATTTAATATTACTCTTTTAGTAGTAGATTATCATCAAAGTATAATTCAAATTTCACAAATATTGTCAAACATAAAAGAATATCACAATTTACAACATTAGAGTTCAGAATAAATTTAATTTCAAGCACCCACATGATATCATATCAGAGTGCTACAAGTGATAAGCCCAACAAATTTATTTACAGAGGCCGGAATGGAGACGCAGATAGGACCAAAGCAAAAGAGTTAGTTAGGTACAAAGCATTCAATAAGTAGCACTATTGATTTTAATCACAACTAATCATGTTAACATCATGAAAAAGTTTACTTTGGCAGCCCTATTCCACACAACTGTTGAATAAGATTTTTTTTTTTTTTTTTAAAAAGAGTTATTCTACTCAACAGGTACATGGTCTAAAATTGCTAAACAAAATAACTTTAACATCATATATATATATATATATATATATATATATTTATAGGAGGAACGTCAAAATTTTGTGCAACAAGGTTATAGATAAGTATCAAATTAGGATTCTTCAGTTTTCTCTTTAATGCTTTAAATATGCCTCAGATTAATTAGGACACATTCAATTTTCAATTGGAACAAATCATCAATCAGCACAGACCCAAAATATATATTAGAACATCCTTCCTTTACGATCATGATAAACCAGAAATTTCTAATTCTTGAGACACCTAATTTTAGTACGTACCATGAAAACTGATTTCAAATTTTACAAGTATTTATAATAAAAATCAATATATTTTCATTACAGATAAATCAGCTCGCGCAAAAGATACCAAAATACAAGTGTCACTCTAGTTTATACTACGTAGTACACTTTACCACTAAGAGAAAACGCTGGTGATTTGTCAGTCTAGAAAAACTTGTGAGGCAATTTAATAAGCTAAACTTGAGGTGTTTTTCCACTGTGTTTTCTAATATTGGTATCAAAGTCCATGTAATTGCTTTCAGTTTTTTTTTTTTTTTGTTTTTCTTCTAGCCATTGCTTGAGATATATCTGGTATTTTTTTGTTCACCTGTGTTGTTTTAAAAAAAATGAAAAACCTCCATGGGAGGTGCGCACCTAGAGGAGGTGTTGCGCACACCTAGCGATGGAGCTGCACACACAGCTAGGTGTTGTGCGCTCCAAGGTGGCACTATGCGCACTGCCACAGTGCTATACGCACCACAGGGGTGCCGCGCGCCCATAGGATGCTGCGCGCACCACAAGGGTGCCACGACGGCACCCAGTAGTGCTTTCCGGTGGCTGAGGCATTGCGGCGGCTACGATCTACTGGGAAGGGTATTGTTCACGTGAACAGTAACCCTAGCCAAGGTTGAAGATGACTTTTTGGTCATCTGTTATACTTGGGTTGGGCTTGGGGCCCTCGGCCCTTTTTTTTTTTGGAACAAAACTCTGGGCAGTAAGCCCAGGTGTTAAAAAAAAGAATAAAAGGATTGGGCTTGGGCTTGGGCTTGGGCTTGGGCCCCTCAACCCATTTTTTATTTTTGGAACAAAACTCTGGGAAGTAAGCCCAGGTGTTAAAAAAAGAATAAAAGGTTGCCAGCCATGGGTTTTGAAACCAGGATCACATGATGACTAAGACCAACACCCACCACTGGGGCATGGGTGTCTTTTGGTCTAAGTGGGACATTTATATGTATTAGTTATACTTTTATTTTGTTTCTATATATTTAAAAAAAAAATGGCATATTTTTTAATGTATGCTTAGATTTTTTTTCTGTCATAATATATGATCTTTTATTTAATGCTTTAGATTAAATGTGATTACATGTGAATATATGGTGATATTCATGCTATTTTATTGATGGATTCCATAATGTTATATTACATGTGATTTTTTATTTATTTATTTTTTATTAAATATGACTACATGCATGTATGTATGTATTGAACATGTGGATTTCTGATTATTTTATCTTGTATAAATGTTAGGCTTAAATGATTAGTCTTTAGCCTTAATTTATTCTAGTGATAAAATAGAAAAATTCTTACTAACTAGTCTTAGTTAGAGTTGTCAGTGTAAATTAATAGGCTAAAAGAATTGTAGTGACCCTAGTAAGAACTGTAAATGCACTGTACAGCGATAACACCATGGTAGCCCCCGTAAGAACTATAAATGCACTGATAGAATAAGAAAAATGGACTGTAATTGTCTTATATGAACCATCTTTGTAGACTAGCCCAACAGGCTACTGTGGTTGTTGTAGCTATCCTTATAGACTAGCTCAACAGGTTACTATGATTTTAGTAGAATTAGTCTTTACGTGTGACTAGGACTAGGTAACTACTTTAGATAGTGGGAGTATGGTTGAGATTTATGATGATTAAATCTCTCATATTTGTTTTAAATTTGCGCCAGAATTAGGTTAGAAATTTAATAATTGGATATTGTGGCGCAAGAGATGATTCTGAAGCCTAGCGATTTTTTGATCTTGCGACATGTCTAAATTATTTCTTTTCTAGCTTGGATGGAAGCGGCAGATTTTTTAGGTGTGTATGTAATATCCCTTCTTTGCATTTTGTAATGATTTGGCATTCAAGAGTATAGTTGCCGATTTAAACAAATGGGAGAAATTGGATAGGGAAAACTATGACATATAGTATCGTAAGATCCAGTATGTCTTATATGAGCAAGAGGTCGTAGAAGCCTTGTCTCACTCCCTAACTAAGCCCGAGGAATGGGACTCAAAACAAAACAAGTTAGATGAGTTAGCCTATAATAAATGGGCTAAGAAAAATCGGTGTGCGCGCATAATAATATTAAGCAGCATCCACAATGATCTAATGTGTGAGTTCGAGACCTATGACACTGCCCAAAACATGTGAGAGGCTTTGAAGTTGAAGTTTGGTGAAACTTCAGCCACTAGGTTGCGTGGATTAACTATGAGATTTGACTCTTATAAGATGCGCTCTGACCACACAATGAAGCAGCATCTTAGAGCTATGTCGACCATGATCCACGAACTTAAGTTAGCAGAAAATAACCTGACTGATGAACAACAAGTCCAGGCAGTGAAAAGATCACTACCAAATTCTTGGGAGAATATGAGCCAGAACTTGAGGCATAACGAAAATATCAAATATTTTGATGATGTATCGCATCACTTGAAATTAGAGGCTGAGTGCCTAGAGGCTGCTAAGCTCAATCATAGGCCTATGTGGCTTATTCTAGTTCACGCAAGATATCAAGGCCTAAATGCAAGAAGTCCAAAAATGGGGTAGTTGCTGGACAAGTTAAGAATGTGTCAGGAACTTCTTAGCGTAGCAAGAGGGGCAAGCGCGGGAAGAACAAGTCAAAATTGGTGTGTCTCAACTACGGAAAGAAAGGTCACTTCGCTCGTGACTGCACTGAGCCGAAGAAGATACACTCTGACTTTTCTCGTATTGTTTTAGTAACTAGCCATGTGATAGTTGCTTACTCCTATCCTGTATGGACTATTGATTCAGGAGCGACCAAACACATAGCGCGAGACAGCGTTGGATTTGTGGAGTATTGCCGGATTCCAACTGAGAGCCGTGATATCAAGGTGGAGAATGGAACTAGCGTGAAGATGTTGGGACTTGGTACCTACAAGCTGGATTTGCGTGGTGGCTGCACTCTTTTTTTCCACAATGTGCTATACGCTCTCGAGATCCAATGAAACTTACTTTCTGTAGTTACTCTATTAAAACTTGGTTTTCGGATTATATTTGAAAATAATTGTGTTTCCTTTTATTTGGGCCATGTATTTTATGGTAATACTTTTCTTCAAGACGATTTTATGATAATGGATTTGGATTACTCAAATATGAATGATTCTATTGCTTTTCTTTCTGCATCTGATAATTTGAATTCATATAAATGGCATGCTAGGCTTGGCCATATAGGGCAAGATAGGATGACTCGGTTAGTTAGAGAATGTCTGATAGGCAATCTCGTTAAAGTTATCTTGCCCACATGTGAACACTGTCTAATGAGAAAAGGTAAGAGAAAATTGTTTGGAAAATCTACTAGGGCATCTTTTCTACTGCAATTAGTCCACTCAGACATCTGTGGTCCAATGAGTGTGAGAGCAAAACATGGAGGTGTCTACTTTATCACATTTATAGATGATTTTTATGTTATGGTTATGTGTACTTAATCTCCCATAAGTCTGAAGCATTGGAGTGCTTTAGGCGATATTTAAGAATGGTTGAGAATCAATTAGAGAAGAGCTTAAAAACTTTAAGAACTGATCGAGGACGAGAATATCTTTCTGAGTAATTTAAAAGGCTTTGTGATGAAAAGGGAATCAAAAGACAGTTGACGATGTCAAGTACGCCACAACAAAATAGCATGGCGAAAAGGAGAAATCGAACATTGTTTGAAATTGTTAGGTCAATAATGACGCAAGCAAACCTACCAATTTTTTTTTTTTTTGATGCACTTTTGACTTCTACCTACATTCTTAACCGAGTACCTTCCAAATCAGTAAATTCCACCCCATATTAACTATGGACCAACGAGAAATCTAATTTGAGTAACTTGCGGCCATGGGGTTCAACGGGTTTTGTTCACGATCTTTCTCATAAGTATGGAAAGTTAGCCCTAGAGAGAAGAAGTGTATCTTTATAAGGTACTCAGAACACTCTAAAGGGTATGTGTTGATAGGTGAACAAACTGGTGGAAGTGTATCTTTATACAATCTCTTGTTTTGACTATGTCACGAGATGGAGGTTATAATGTCTACTACTTTGGCATGTTGTCTATGGCCATGATTAATACAGTCTAAAGAGGCATTGCTAGGATAGCGTTTTGACTAAAGTTGAATGATATGAGTGCAAAAGGAAGACTCTTCAATATCGTATCTTCGATAGTGTTTCTTGACGTCAAGCTATGACGTTACATATTGGTAGTGGCTAAGGTTATGAACACAGTAAAATGATTTGGAGGTAGTCAAGCATTGTTCTGAGTTTATTAACTCAAGAGGATTCAAAAATGCTTGATTTGAAGCGATCGAATAAGTCTAGAACATAACCATACACTACAGAGATATTACTATGCTGGTCTTCTTTGGGAGAGATTTGGTGTATGTACTCCCACCTTTCTATAGATGTGCTTGGTGGTCGCACAATCTTTTTACTTGTATAAATAAAATTGAGAACATTAGAGAGATGCAAACTTGGGATCATGCCCACTGTGTGTGAGTGGGAGATGTTAGCAGGAAGGGCGCCCACGTGAGCTGACCCCCTGTCAGAACCCCTAGAGGAGATGCCCAGGATCAGGCCCTGACTCAGGCCTTGGAGGGCCAAAACAGTTCCCTGGCTAGCCTGCAGACATGCCTCGACTTAAGCCTTGACACACAGCAAATGCCCAGCGAGACTACTAGCCATGCACAGAGCACGACGTGCACATAGGCATGCCTCACAGCGCATTCACCTGCACGCACGCGTGCGTGTGTATCTACGCCCCATCATACGCGCATCATTGCGTACCAAAGCCCCACTCAGCGAGGTTAATGGCGTGTCTTCATAGGTACGCCCTCCAGCGCGCGGCATCAGCCCGCGCCTTGCAGAGCAAGCCAGTGGCATGCACATCATGCATGCCATCTAGCGCGCGGCACCAGCCCGCGCCTTGCAGAGCAGGCCAGTGGCATGCACACCATGCATGCCATCCAGCGCGCGGCACTAGCCCGCACCATGCAGCCCGTGCCCAGACCGTCAACTTGGGCCATGCATGCACATCACCCCGGCACCCAGCCCGGGCCATGCAGGACCACCGCCCGAGCACCTTAATTAGGCAGCATCAGAGCAACCTGACTTGACCATGTGCCTACCACCAGGACCATGCATGGCACACTGCCATGAGCACCATCAGTTGGCCCTACACAAAGTCATGTCCTGCGCACCACCAGACTCCATGCAGCGAGAGAGCACAAGATAAGCCTGACCGTGGAGGTAGCAGCACGCCTGCCCACCCTGAGCCACTAGCACCCCACGGTCACACCATGCATGTGGCGCCACTTTCATTTATTTTTATGTTATTTTATTATTTTATTGCATTGGATATTTTAGTAATTAGTTCTTTTTAATAAGGGATCTAATGGGGGTTTCCAAGTTGTAAGACACCTTAAGTAGGTTTTTTACGTTTCATTTTCATTATTTTTGGACAATTGACTTTTAGAATTTGCTCTTGAGAAAAAGTTAGGCCGGCCATATCTCTTGTAGTTTGGATTCGGTGCTTAGCACTTAAGCTTCCCTATGGTGCAATTTGTGAATCCCTTTGGAAGAGGATCATCCGTGCAATTCGTGAATCGGTGATCCACATCTATCCTTTATTTTCAGTTATTTATAAAAATATTGAGGTTATTCATAAAGAGTGTTTCGGGTGGAGTATGTTCTTGTTGATTAATTTTATGTTCTTGTGTTCTTGAGTTAATTATTTGATTGTTGAGTGATTTTGTGTTGGTGACGCCAAATCCACACCACTTGTGGATTTGAGAATTTGTGTGTGTGTTCCCTAGAAGAATTCGAAAATCACATTCCTTGTGGAATTTGGATTGTTCAAGTGTGAATGAGAGTGAGTGTTGTTGATTGGAGAAGTGTTGAAGTGTTGGAGTATAGGTGATTGCCGAACCCTTAGTGTTCTTGAGAAGGGTTGGTGTGTTCTTGGATATTTGAGTGTTCAATCTTCATTTGGTTGATCACTTGGATTGAAAAGTGTTTCTTTGCCTCAAAGTAGCCCACGGCAACAACCTTCCTAAACCCTAATCCCATCACACGGCCAAAGGCCATGAAACTCTAGCCTCACACTTGCCCATCTTGCCCTTTACCCTAGCTGGCCACCCATCACTTAATCTCCTATAAGTTCTCATTTAAATCCACATCATTTCTCATCCATCTAAGAGCCAATTTTGAACCTCTAGCCCTTGCATGACCGGCCATCACAACTCCCATTTGAATTCAACTTAATTCAAATTCAAACCCAACTAACATCCCTACTTTATCTCATTCGGCCAACACCCACTTTGCCCTATTGAATTTGAATTTGAATTCAAATTCAAATTCAGATCATAGGCCCCTATTAATAGGCGGTAAAAACATCGAATCGAACCGGTAGATCAGATCGGATCAGGACCGGATCGAATGATCTAATTTATATATGAACTAAATAGGACCAGCCACAATCCCTAGCCATTGCAGCCCACCTCACTTGGCTATAAGCCATACTCTTATTTTTTAGGACTTATCCAAAACCACTCAAAACCCTAGCTTCCTAACCCTAATCACCTTGGCCGAAACCCTAGTGATACCCTAAGCCATATTCAGCTATCACAAACCCTAGCTAAACACCATCTAAACCAAACATAGGTCAACCTAGCCGTGCACCCCAAATCCACCCTAGTCATGCACCATATTGCACCAAACCTGGCCATTTAACCAATCATTCACCTCTAGCTCTACTAAATACTAGTCTCACTTAACCTTTTTCCTCCATCCATATCATCCTTACCAAGTATTGGAGTCCAACTCGGTCATTGGAGGGAACAAGCATTGTAAAGAGAAACCCTTAGGTGATTGGGACAAGACCGAGATCCCTATCACCCCCTCCCTTGTTGCCTGTAACGTATGGTTTAATGCCATACGTTACAAGCTATTGCAGCTTGTAAATAACTGCAAATTAATTGCAAATTAATGACCAGCCGTGTGAGGGTGAACTATAAATAGTCCCCTTCACCTTAGTTTTTGGGAACCATCTTAAAAAGGGAAATCTCTCTTTGTTCTCTCTTGAGATAGTTCTTAGGGTGTGGATGTATTAAGTGTCACTCTAGTTCATATTATGTAGTACACCTTACCACTAAGAGAAAACATTGGTGACTTGTCAGTCTGAAGAAATTTGTGGAACAATTTAATAAGCTAGACTTGAGATATTTTTCCGCTGTAATTTCTAACACGTCTTTCCCCCTTTCCCCCCTCCATTTTTTTGGGTCCTCTTGGCTCTGTTTTGCCCGGTTGCAGGTCACTAGGTTATGCCCCTGCACTTTACAGTGATGGCAATACGCCGGCAGTGTCTCATTGTAGACTGGTTGCTTCCAGCTTCCCGGTTGATGAGGGACCCCAATCCAGACTGCTCCTAGTGGTTTATTAGCAACATTAAAATTCATATATTTTCATTATATTAACATATTTTGTCATTTGTTGGCAATTTCTCTATTTGATGAAGGAGTCGTAACAACTCGTTGCCATTGTTGTCATATATCCACCCTCATATACCAATTAGTAAATCCGGTATCGGATAATAACACCTATAATTATGAATTTTATCTTTCATCATATTTTTTTACCTATAATTATGAATTTTATCTTTCATCATATTTTTTTACTTGAGTTTTAGAGAGAGTGGGTGCTATGATGATTCTTTTCACAGCTTATGATTAGAACAGGAATTAGTTGCTATGATGATGGTCAAAACATTACGAAGCTTTCTATATATGGTTGGTTGATGAAAGTCAATACTGAGCGGTTACCTGAGCAACATGTGATTCTTTACAAAAAATAAAAAAAGCTTCCCCTCTGTTTATTTATCCTTTTTCCCCTTTTATATTTGGACTTCTATGACCCTTTGATGGCGCTCGAACTTATCTTGTTCAATCCCTCTGCGTGGTACAAATGTGCATGTGTTTTTGATTATGTATCTTATTCATTGTGTATTTATTTAAAAAGTTTCGTGGATCTCCCCATGATCACGTGCTGCTCATCACGACAGTGACTTATTTTTGTACTGCTTTCGATCTCATTTTATGTTTAGTCTTTTTTAATCATTACGTGATTCTAATTTAAACTTTATATTTAAATTTTCTTTCTACCATCCCCTCCCTTTTCCCTGTGGGTGTAGGGGGTTGTCTCTTTCATGACATACCGTATGGTTATGTAACTGCTTCTAGCAACTTTTGTTTTTATTTTGTTTCTCTCCCTCTCTCTGTTTTTTTTGTTGGTGTTGGGGGGGGGGGGTGGGGTGGTTCTGGAAATCCTGCAGGGTAATGTTGTGCCATTTTTATATATGTATGCCAACCTCTCCACTATTCATATCATTAAGGGAGCGTTTGTTTGATTAGGTGAGCACGTGGTTCACAACATGCAATTATTGACTCCCTTCTGTGGGTAAAATGTAAATTTAAGAAATTTCTTAACTTGTAACAGAGACTATCAGCCCCCACCACACGCATCCACACACACACAAAAAAAAAGGGGGAGAAGAACAATGCTAATCTTTGTGGCTGGTTGCTCTGGTATTTTCCTACTTTCGAGAACGCCAAGCACATTCGTATGTAGTATTATAGTATACATGAAAATGACCGGAGTTTTTTTTTTTTGTTTTTTTTTTTTAGATTGCACATATAATGTGTCAAATGTTTCTTCACAGAAAAATAAAGTAATGTAATGGGTCAATGTTAATACTAGCACACAAATTACAGTTCTGTTTAGCTGAGTGGTATCCTAATTATAATACCACTGCCACTGGTGTGTATTTTGTATGTTTTTTGTGTTAGGTCTGTTCCTTGGAATTATAAACAAGGTCATGTTCCTTGTAATCTGATAATTATTAGTGTCAAATGTAATGAAATCAGTTTCCCAAGCCGTTGGAAGTTGTGGGTCTCAGCCGCTCATTCTGGTTCAGATATCAGTATCTGATCTTTGAGGTATCCACTGATTGTGTTGGATTTAGAATTAATTGCCTGCTTTTATGAGGTGGCATGCTAATAAATTCATCTTCCAGAAAAATATGGAAAAGTTGGTTTGCTAGAATTGAAGAGCTTAAGCGAGAGATTCTTGGTTCAAATGGTGATTGACATGATGGAGTCACCAATTGCTTTGTTTAGGTAGTAGGGAGTAATATATAGATGAATTATCAGTTACGGTGATATGTTTGTTACTTTTTCTTTTCCACTGAAGATAATGATATATAGATAACAGAGTATAACTTTGTTTAGTTCTTTTCTACCTGCTTTTAGTTAGTTGTGTTCAGCTGGTTGACCAGGGATGGACGAATGTTCGGGTCATTTTACCGTGTTGGTACTATTTCGTGTGAGATCATTGGTAAAGGGTTCTAAGGATAAGCATGAATTTGGCATACTAGAACTAGACCTCTCGGAAATTGGAATGGAGGAAGAGAGTAACGCAGTTGTGTGGCATTGCCTGTCGTTATTGTTTTGCAGTCTTTGAGCTCGAACCCAGAATTATCTGGACAGGGATTTAAGTTAAGTGGACATATAATATAGCGTAAACAATGGTTATTTTGGTACTTTATGTCAATCGATCGAATCTTTTGTTAGGCTCACAAATATCAGCACCAGATGAGTAATATTCATGTTGGAGATTCTTTCTCAAAAGATTAATGCATGGATGGAATTGGTCAATAATGCTTGTCAAAATTCATATTATAATGTCTAATTTGGTCTACAGCTGTGGAAGAGGTCGCGATTCTAAAAGTAAATCAATTATTAAGGAGAGTAAATTTGGTTTCCACTCAACTATTATATTCATCTTTCCAATTGCATACCTTTAAACTAAATTAAGTTAATGTAGATACCACATTTTTTCTTTTCTTAGACTACTGACATTGAATCCATTAAAATTTTTGAAGAAAATTTTAAATTTACTATTCACTTTTAAAGACAAAAAAATACTTTTACTTCCTTTTTCCATTGCAATTTTGGGAAGAAGAAGATGAATATATAAGCTTAGCCGTACTGATCATGTCGAATTCACTATTCATATTATTTCCTGTTAAAGAAGGCTAGGGTGTTCTCGAAATCTTTGTGATATCTGAGAATCTGAGGAACAAAACTAATTAAATTACCAAAACCTAAAGTCTTTTCAAGAAAAGAAAAAGGTGGGCAAAACAAATTATTGATTATTTCTGACTGGACTTTTCAGAACAAAATAATGCATGTACCCGTAAGACTTGTGTCATTAGAGAAGAATATGTTCAGTAGCTTTCGTGGAAAGTTCCAATATAGGTTCATCCATGTTCACTGAATGCATATATTCATTTGGGTTCCCCCCACTTGAGTTGTCCACGTGGACGGTGGAAATTCAGTCTCAGAACCTCATAAATCAAAGGAGAGCCTATCACGGCAGCAAGCAATTTGCTCCATCATCTCCTGCAGTAGCTGCTCAAGCTCTCAACAACACAAGATAGGAATTATGCTTTGCTTCAGAGGAATAATGCTTCTTGCAACATGGACGAGCCTTCTGGGGTCCCCCCAAACAGTCTCCAAAATTATGGCATATCCATGAACGATGGGACTCGTAGCCAAGAAAGCATTTTGGCAAGTGACATCTACATGTTGCATTCCACCAAAAAGATGGTGCAATATATATATATATATATATATATATATATATATATATACACATATATACAACTTGGATGGCCCCCACGCCCGACGCAACGTGTTCCCAAACGTGCTGGATTTGTGGTTGTCCATATACCAAGAAGTGCCAAGTTTTCTTGTAATTTATCAATTAATAGATGCAATCCTCTTGTCCCACAAGTAATTTCATGGGTTATGTACTAATTAAGGTGGCACCGACCGAATTTGCAAATAGAGTTTCAAAGTGCTCAATCTTATTCTACACGTTAAGTATTAATACTCGACTTTCATGAAAAGAGCTATACGTACATCATTATTATAATAATTCATATCAATTTAAATCTTCTTGAGTTTAATTATATATTTTGGAATTTTGTTATAGACACGCTATAACAAGCCTCGAGGTAGCTAAAATAGAGATCTAAATCATAGACAACACCTTAATTTCTTTCAATAATGTATGGCCCCCCATTTTCAACAGAGTGGTGGACATAACTATGTGCAATGTACAAAGCAACTTTGGACCATATCGACTTTCTCCACTAGAAATATTAATTGAGGTGGTTAGTGGTTACCATCTGTCCCTCAATTAAGTTCAATCATAATCCATAAAGCGCTTTCTACTTCTCTTTTTTAGCTCATGCCTGATGCCATTACACAACCTTACAGTGGATTCAGATTTCCTAATTTTATACTTTAGAGATGGGATCTAGTCATCTAGGTTTGGGTGGTGGTGTATTTTTATAATATTTTATTATTATTAATAATTATTTTTTACTTCTATTTAATATTCTATTATTATTATTTTATTATTATTTACAGAATTTTTAAGTTCACTTTACTATTCAAACACAACTGATCAATCATTAGTTTTGAATTACATGCCCTAAATGTTATAATATTTAAGACATTGAGTTGAAAGTAATTCTTAAGATTAAGATAATGATCACATTTGATTCGGTCAATTTACAAAACCGCGTTCTTGCATAACTTTAATTGTTCAACATTTATGATCTCCAACTGCTACTTTCCAACAACTAAAACAAGTTGGGACAACAATTCGCCACAAATCACGTCACTCGTGGTTAATTTTGTCATATTCAATCTCAATCAAAATATAATTTTATAAATATGATAGAAAGTTATAACAGACACTTGTGGACACACCCGTTTAATGCCTGTGGATGGGACGTGAAACTTGCAAGTTTTTATCCTCTATACAAACTTACTTGCAAGTTGCAAGCAGAAGAATTACGCGATGTCTGGAACACCACTCACTTCTTAATGATAAAATTTACTATTTTTTCAACTTTTTATAAATAAATAATAAAATTCATATCAACTTTTTAAATCCATATTTCAATTTGGCTAGTGCCTAGGCAAAAGTTTCTTATTTATTTTATTTTATTTTATTTTTTATTAATTTAAATTTATCAAATATATCAGGCATAGTATCATTTTTCTTTCAACTTATTCGCTCTAATGAAATCTACACAATATTAATATTCATAAATTAACTCAAATCATCTCTATATACAAACACAGCTAGATGAGAACAAAATCCAAGATCAAATAATTTCCATCCATTAATCTTCCCGGAATGGAGGATCGTCAAGGAATCAAGGATGCCAGTTTCTCTGTATTTTCCTTTTAGAATTGATATCACAAATGAAGCCATCACTTAATTTGTAATCAAATTGAACTTGTCATCACCTTAATTTGTAAGCAAGCAGTTCTACTCAGAAGAGAAACATTCCGTGAAGGAAAATAAAGTCGCTTATTAAATTATATAAAAATACCAACTTGTCGACACATAGCTGTTTTTGGGTACTCGATATCTCGAGGAACAGAAATTTAAAATCAAGTTTATTCTAAACTTCTTCGTCATCATCATAAGATATCATATTCATGTGATCATAATCAGAAATCCTTGAGCAGTTTGCGAACCTGCTCGAGCGTCACGAACAGCACGACAGTGAAAGGCCCCTGCCTCGAAATGGTCGGCACGAATCCCTTGTACAGCGCCATTGGACCCTCGGCTCGCACCGTCTTCAACGCGCAATCCAGAGGACCCGAGTACGGAGGCTCCGCTCCTGGCTCCACCTTCATGTTCATCACCCTCGTCTTGATCACATCCACTGGATTCGACGCCACCGCCGCCACGAACCCCGCTGCGAAGCTAGCCGTCACGTGGGTTCCTAGCCCGTCCTTCATCACTCCCTTCTCCAGTATCATCTCCTTGATCTGATCGTACGAGGCCAGCTGCGAGGCGGTCACCAGCATTGCGCGGTTTATCGTCAGGGACGAGCCGCGCCACAGGCTGGGGATCCCTTCCTGGCGGGCCATGCGGGTTATGGCGTCGACCACGCTCGTGTAGTTGCGGCGCTGAGCCGGGGGGAGCCGCCCGTCGGCTTGCATGCGGACCATGGCCACGTCGGCGGGGTTGCCCACCGCAGCACCGATCGCACCGGCTATGAGCCCCGCCCCAATCTTGCTTCCGAGCGGCAGGGTTCCGGAGTTGGGGTCGGTCCACTTCTTTTTCAGGATGTCGTAGAGACCCATTCGAGTCGTCGAGTAGAGACTCTGTCGGAGGACGGTCGCTGAGACCCCTGAGAACAACGCGCCGACACCTTCCTGTTGGACGATGCGGATACCAACGGATATTAGGCCCGCACGCGCCGCCGGGGGAGGCGGGAGAGGCACGTTGATCGATCTCGGAGCAGAGAGAGAGGTGGTGTGGAAGGCGAGAGCCGGGCGGAGATTTTGCACCGCAGCATTTGCGTTGGGTTTTGGGGCGTTGGCTTCACCTTGGAGCTGCATTCGGACCTTGAGCAGGTCCAGAGGGTGGGTGGAACAGCCTGCAACAATAGAAGCTATGCCTCCTTCAACAAAACCTTTCAGACCCATGATCTTTAAACTAATAAATTTTCTTTCTTTTTTTCTGAGAAACAAATACAAAGAATAGAATCAAAGGGGAATTAATTTCAAAGCTTGAGAAATTTGAGTTAAAAGATTTAAATGCAACACCAGTTGGAGTTGGGGTTCATATCACTGGAAACAAGGAGGTGGGAATGGAGGCCGAAGGCTATGGAGGAAGAGTGAGGAACGCTGGGCCTCTGAGACATATGCTATCAGAGAAAATGGTTTGAATGGTCGAGAAAACCGAAAGCAATGAATGTGGTTTGGGGAAGACGGAATGGGCAAGGCAAATTTATAGGAAGGAATTTAAGTGCTGGACCTGACTTTGGTTGGTTCGTGAAAAGTGGTGGAAATGAGGTTCTTACGCCAACTCCTTCCCCATGAGAACACTACGAAACAGGAACAAGTCTCCTACTATCATCACGCGGTCGTGAGGGTCCTTCGTACGACTTTTCTTTTGACCTTTTTTTTTTTTTGGGAAGTTAATAATTTCTCTTTTTTTATTTGTTATTTTTACTCTTACTCGTTTGAAAAGTTTTACCTTATATAATGCTATATAATTTAATTTTTAAAATAATTCAAATCTTAGAATTTATTTTTTAAATTAAATTTTGTCGCTTAAATTGTTTGTAGTAAGGTCTTCAAAATATCCCCCTTCCCCCCGCCAAAATAAAATAAAAAAAAAGTCTTCAAAATATATTTATTCTTCTTTATCGTATGGAAAGATTTAGGGTCGCTTGAATTTAAAGATGAGATGAGTTAAGATGAGTTTAGTTTATTTTTTGATATTATTATTATTATGGGATTTGAAAAATGTGTATTAGAATTTAAAAAATGTGTATTGAGATTTGAAAAATGTGTATAAGAATTTATGTTTTGTATAAAAAATTATAAAAATGTAATAATAAAATGGAAGTGAGTTGAGATGAGTTCAACCTACTTCCAAATCCAAACGAGGCTTTGTTTTTATGAGAATTGATGATTACTACCTTAGATATTGAATAATCCAAATAGACATATTGATAATATGTAAGACGTATTAGATTTGAAAGTGCAACGTTAAATGCTATAACATTTATTATATTTGACTAATCTAATTATAAGGTGCAATTTGGATAGTGAGAATTAGATGGTTTTAAATTAGTTAAATAAAATTTTATTTTTTAATATTATTATTATTTTAAAATTTGAAAAAAATAAATTTTTTATTATATTTTATATATGAATTTAATAAAATTATATATGAGATGAGATGAGACTAAAAAATAAAAAATAAATTAATATTTAAACAGTGCTTTAAAAAGAATGTGTAGCACTTGTTCATCATATAAACATCGTGTCTGTAATTCTAATTCTAAGAGCATTTTAGGCTTGACTTTGAAGTCGCCAAAGTTGGCCTGGGCTTGCCACGAGCTAACTATGTTTTGCCCGGTCCAACTACTTTGGAAGTGTTTCACTTTTTCTATACTTCTCATCACCATGTGAAAACAAGAAAAATAGTTCCATGCGTACAATAAACTATTAAAGAACAAATCTCCTTCTGATTGAGTGTTCCGGTTTTTACTATAAAATTTATTTTTAATTTCCTATTAATTGGTGATGCCGACTTTTTAACAAAATATTAATAATAAAAAATTTATCATGTGATAAAGGTAACAATTATTAAATTATCAATTATCTCTTTATAAATGCATCATCTCCTAGACATGAATAAATGTCCGGGATCAAATTGATCTTAATACATGTAATTTGGGTAGTTCGCAATTTTTTTTAGTGAAAATATTGATTTTAATATCTTTCATTATCATATTTTAAGATCAAATAATTGATATATAAGTAAAAATAATAATAAGTTATTTTTCAGTCATTTGATATTTCATTATAAAAATACGTAATGGTGATATTTAAAAACATGATGACTAATATTTTTTTAAAATATTGGAAATAATATTTATTCTTAATAATTGTTATTAGCCAAAACTAACAAAATAAAAAAATGATGGCAATTAGGGTGTCATTTCAGTGTTTCGAGTCGCCTTATATATAGATAGATATCTTGCATTTGTCTTTTCAAAAATGTCATAAACGTGTATGTGGGTTAATACAAAAGAAGCAACTCGAAACAACTACTCATATATTTCACCTGAGGGCCAAAATACGTCTCTTAATATGTTTTTAATTGTTAATATTGTCTTTCACAATTTGAGCTACTTAATAACACCCAAAGAGTCTGGACATGCAAGGGAATAGAAGAGAGAGGGTAGTGGATGGCGTGAGGCCACTCCAATGCCAAAATTAGATTAAAAAAAAAAGTGAAAATGCTTAATCGAATAAGAGTTTCAAGATTGGGAACTTAAAATATGTGTCAAGGGAGTTCCTTACTATTTATAGGGGCAAATTCGTACCTACTCTGTTCTCAAAAAATAGAGGATTGTCCTACATTCGAGTCATCATTCTCTTTATCGTGTTGGGACGAGGTATTTTACTTCAATCAAGACAAGTGACAAGTTATTCCCTCTGAGCTATATCAGCCTCTGCTTTATCCAAACTCGTGCCTCAGTTCTTGGTCCGCATTTAATGTTGACGTAGTGCTTACCTATGACACATTTATTATGGAGAGGTGGGCAACATGTTTCCACCATGCTTGCATTTAATGCGACATGATCTTAACAGGCTTTCGCAATTAATATGGTAAAAGACGTAGTCTATCACCTCCTGATTTAGTTTTTTCTATTATATGACACGTTGTACGGGTGCTATTCCTTCCCGCTAGATGTGGCATCCCCTTTTGGTATTCGTAGGGTTGCCTCCTTCCCGAGTCTTGAGCCGGACAATAGGGTGCTAGGCCAACTTCGAGTTTGAGCTTATTTTGGTCCTTAATTGGTCCTTGGGATCCATTCTGGATGGGCTTCCCCTCACACCAATAATAAGAAAATGATGAAAAAAAATAATTAGAGAATACTAAAGAAATAAAGACGAAAAATAAATTTTTTTAATAGAACGTAACCAAATATATTAAGAGTAGAATTGCTAAAGAAATAAACAAATCTGCAATCTAATGTGGTAATAAATCATATCAATGTTTACAAAATAATTTATTTTATTATCTAAATTATTTTATTAAAAGAATGTTGGATGTAAAAAGAGGATTATAAAAAGTATATGCAAACTATGTCGAGCCATTCAAATTATTTTTCGTTACGAAGCATTTCATTTTATTTTATTTCATTTAATTAGAATAAAGAATTAAGGAAATGATCATTGATATTAAAAAAAAAAAATTCTACTTATCATTTTTTGCATCACATGATTTATCATTTTTATTTTTTATTTAAAGGCACATATTAATGTGTAAATATATATGTTTAAATATAAAAATAAAATAGTAAATCACGTATGAATATGTAATGTGGATATGAAAAGTAGCATTTTTTTTTATGGTAATTAATATCATGACATTATAGCTAGCGTTGAATAATTCAAAATGTGGTGGTAGAGTTCATAAAAAAGTCAAATACAAAATAGTACTCGCGTTTTTTCTAGATTTTACTTTCTAGATTTTACGATGGAGATCACGATTTTTAATTTTTTAAAATTAAAAAAATGATATTTATAATCGTGATTATGCAAATATTATATCATCATTTTAAAAAAAATTAAATGTAAATTTACATTAAAAAAATTAATTTTTTAACAATAATTTTTTAAGTAATTGTACGGCATTTATTATATATAACATTTCTCTTAAAATTATAAAATCTCGTAATTACGTATTTGAATGTTAAGAGTGTTGGTAAATAGTAATAGAAAGTAAGTAAAAAATAATAATAAAATATTGAATAGTAATTAAAAATAATAATAAATAGTAATAAAAGTAAGTAAAAAATAATAAAAAATATTTAAAAATATTTAAGAGTTATTTATTTCGCCCAAGTCTCATGTGGGCTACGTAGTACGTATGTTATCGTCATGCAGATATTTTTACTCTTTATATATCAAAATTGGATGACGTTAGAGATTTTAATTTTGGGATCTCGATTTCTTTCCTTTTTTTTTCTTTTTAATTTTTTTATATAATTTTTAAATTAGGATTTTAAAGAATGTTATGATTTTTTTATTTTAAAAAATATATAAAAAAATTATAATATTATTTAAAAATATTTACTTAAAAATCATATTAAAAAAAAAAAAAGAGTTTCTCAAAAACAGGACAAAAGGCAATTCCCGTCTAGAACATCTAAAAGTAAAAACATTAAAAACTAAAATATTGTCTTTAAAAATTATGAGTGGGAAAGATGATAGCAATTTAACACGAAGTTTGAATTATAGCAAGAGTAATTAAATGGGGGAAAGCGTCCAATCGTGGGTACCAATTCCAAACGGCATTATTTGACTTGGGATACCAAGTTGTGGGAAATCTTTGATATTTGATATATAATGGAGGAATGCCCTATAAATGCAGTCCACCTGTCCTAAAGCTGCTTTTTTTGGAATTCCAAAGGGGGTCAGTGAGGCTGACCCTGACCGAGTTAAATCAGACAGCAAAAGTGGAGGTTGGATTTGGGGAAGGCAATGCACTGATGCAGGCCTTGATCAGTCTCTGATACGGGTCCCACTCCCCAGCCTTTAATTTCAATTTTAATTAAATTAAATAATTGAAAATTTCTTAAAAAAAAAAAAGACGTTCGTCGCCTGAGAGATTCGAACTCTCGCGGGGAAACCCCATGTACTTAGCAGGCACACGCCTTAACCACTCGGCCAAAGCGACGATTCTTTGTAATGGCGGCAGCGTTTTATTTTTATTTGTCAAAGAAATGCTATTCTTTCAAAATTTTGTTATTTACTTTTAGGGTAAATGAGAATTATTATAATTACAAATAATTCTCACCAAAAGAAAACAAAAACAGATATTATATGATTTGATATAATATATTATATTTATTTTATAATTAAAATAACTTTACCACATCAAATTATATTAGTTTGTAAGTTTATTTTTTTTTATAAAATCTTGTTATGATTAAATAATTTATCTTTTAAAACTCTTAAAATTTCTCATAGTTTCATTTTCAAACATCATTTGAATACAAAACACTTAATAATGAATAATGATACGGGGTCCTATGGTTGGGGCTCATTTGCGCCTCCATAAGTATAATTTATTTTATACTTTTTTGTTATTCAATTTGTTATCCTTAAAAATGATAAAAGAGGGTATGCAAACAAAGTATATTTGAATTTTTTATTATTTTAATTTCTTTTCTAATAAAATAAGCTCGTGGGAGCACAAAGGAGCTCCAATCGCAAGGTCTCAAAGAATTACTCATAATTTTAACAATTTTAAATTTTCAACTAATTATTACCTAATCATAACATTTTATTATTATAGAGTTAAAAATTTCATAATATATATAAATGTTTTTATTTGAAATGTTTTTATAATATCATAACAATTTTTGTTGAATCCAAGGTTTCAAGTTTCGTGTAACTATAAATCTACACATGGATTTTGATGATAACAAATGAATTCAAAGAATAAAGGAGTCTAAAGCTCAAGTTATCCACACAATAGAATCAAGCACATTAAGGAACCAAGCATGAGCAAGAAGGGAACAAGTTCATATTAAAATCATAGAGTAATATTGTAAATCTCTTAAAAATTCGAAATTAGGATTAAGGTTCAAAATTAATATTTTATCATAAAGCATTAAAATACATTTTCCACATGTGCATGAATATTTTGAAAATTAAATTTGAAAATTTTGAAAGATGATTGATTGTCATCTTTCACATGTGCATGACATGATTAAAGGTTTGAATTTTGAAAATATTAAGATGATTAATTGTCATCTTTCACATGTGCATGTTTTATTTGAATATTTTCAAAAGTGATGGATGTTTTTCTTGACTTATGCAAAAGGTAGATGTCTTTGTTTGAAAATTTTGAAAAGTAAAGTGTGCTCCTTTTGTCATATGCAAAAAGTAAAAGATTAGGTTTGAAATTTTTGAAAAATAAAGTGTACTCCTTTTGTCACATGCAAAAAGTAAAAAGATTAGATTTGAAATTTTTGAAAAGTGAATGATGATATATTTGACATGTGAATCCTTTTAAATTTGAATATGAAATCTCATATGTCTATAAATAGATCATTTGAGAGTTTCACATTTACAACACCAAGAGCATACAACATTCATTCAAAGTTTTTATTCTCTCTTCTCTAAGCATTGAGCCTTAAACCTTGTTCATTTTGAGAGATATAGTTTGCGCTGTATTGTTTCTATCTCACTCATTGAGGAGTGTACTTTGATAGTCTACCCACTATCAACTCTTGTATTTTTAAGAGGGTGTGCATAACCCTTGTGTGTGTAGAAGGTGTTATACACGGGGAATAGTTAAATCACCAAGTGTGAGGTGATTGGAAGTGTAGAGGGTGTTCTACACGGATTCTTTGGAGCGGTGCTGCTCAAAAGTGTAATAGGTTTCTATCTCCACCTAAAGGAGATTGACTAGTGAATTCGGGATCCTCAAGGGGTAGCTTGGGGCGAGGACGTAGGCAGTAGGGCTGAACCTTGTAAAAATACTGAGTTTGCTTTCTTTTACCCTACTCTTTATATTTCTTACTGCTTTACATTCTGTTTATATTTTATATTGTGTATTTGATTAATAAGTGTTAATTTTTATAATATAACCTAATTCACCCCCCTCTTGTGTTAGTCATCTGGGCAACAACTTCAAATTTTCATCTAATATATATAATAATAACATTTTATTATTATATAGTTAAAAATAATGTTTTTATTTAAATATTATTTTTATTTTGAAGTTTGTAAAAGCTATATTGATTTTTGTGATTGAATAACAAATAGATGAAAATGTACAAATTTATAATTGAAAAGTATTTTTTATTTAAGTAACGTTTGAGAATAAAATTATAAGAAGTTTTAAGAATTTTGAATATTCTCATATTTGCCAAATATCTCCTCAATCTTTTGAATTTCAAATATCACTTTATATTAAGTTGTTAAATTTATGAGATTACTTAAAATAGGGTCTCACCACATATAAGATGTGTAAACATACCATATTATGGGATCTAATGCAATTATAAAATGTGAAAACACAGAAATGCTACATATAATTACTTTTGCATTTTTTTTGCACACTCTATTAATGTAATTAGCTAAACAAATTGTTTTCTATTATTTATAAAATGTATAAGAAATACGCAAAAGTTATATAAAATTCTTGATAATATTTTACGTTAGCTAATATGCCATGTTTTTACATTAATTATATATTTATAGAGTTATAAGTGGATTTCTAAATATGTTTTTCTTTTAAATACACCACATTTGTTGTGATTGGAAATAACAAAATTCAGAATAAAAGTTAATATTGCTCTTGCCTCAGTCATAATTGAGTAGTGAAAGTAACTTTACTACGTCAAAATGTGTTAGTTTGTAGGTTTATTTTTTTTTTGTAGAATCTCCTTATGGTTAAATCATTTATCTTTTAAAATTCTCAAAATTTCTCTTTGTTTCATTTTCAAACACCATTCAAATACGAAGCACTTCATAATTTTAGCAATTTCAGATTTTTTTATTTAATCATTACCTAATCATTATTCACACTACAAGATTTTAGCCTTTTTGCCACTAATTTTTTTTTCGCGACATACATTCGTAAGAAAAAGTGGTCTATTAACACCACTTTTCTTGGTGGATATAAGATACCAGTTATTGCCATGATAAATTAGTGGTGGGAAAAATTTGGTGGGAAAAAAGGCTTTTATCACGAGAAAACAAGTTATTTTCACAAGATTAATTTGGTGGAATGTTAAAAAGAGTAGACATTATGATATTCTTGGGAAAAAAGTTTTTCTCACGAGTTGAACTTCTTTTTGCGGCGATAACAGAGCGCCGCAAATAAAAAAACTTAAATTTAACTGCGTAAACCCCCCCCACCCCCCGCGATATTTTCCAAATCCCTAATCCCCCCCCAACCCTCAGCACATACATCCTCTCTCTCGCTCCCGCTGTCTCACGTTGTGGACCGTCGCCGTCTCCGTCACTGTCGCCATCGCCGTCGTTGCCTCTCCTAGCAAGTGACTCTCTCTCTCTCTTTCTTTCTCTCTGCTGTCTCTCATTCGTCTCTCTTTCTCTCTGTTCATCTCCATTCGTCTCTACATTTAGGATCTAAGGGCCAAGAAGGAAACAGAGAAGGAAGCATTGGCTAGGTCTGGTCTCTCTGGTCTGTAGCGGTTCAGCACTTGGGGGAGAACATGGTTCGTACCATTGCTATGGACGGTACCGAATAGTTGGTCAGGGGGCAGCGCGTACTCAACGCCGGTTCTCCCATCACCGTGAGTCGCATTCATTTGGTTTTCCTTTTTTGGTTGGTGATTCTTATTTGACGAGATTTGGTGATGAAGGATGAGTAATTTGGTGTTTAGATTTGTGCAAATTAGCTGAGCCATAGCTGTTCTTGTGATTTGTAGATTTGGGTGTTATTTTTTTTTTGTGGGATGAGCATATCTGGAAAGGAAAAAATATTATGTTTTTTGATTAAACAAACTTCTTTCTGATTAGCTAGTCTTAGTTTGGATTAAACGAACATTTTGTGCCGTTGAAAATAATTTTTCTTCATCTTTGGAACAGAATCGTTAATCTTTTTTGCAAAAAGTTGAAATGAATAAAGTTTTTATCATTAAAAAAAGAATCTCCCCTTTCTCTAATTTTTGAGATACTTTTATCGATATATCTATGGATCAATAATATCAATCATTTAAATATGAGATACACAAGACTACTAATTTTGACAAAAATATTTTAGTTTGTCGAATAAGATGGAGTGTTTATTGTTTTGATATGGAATGATGGACCATTTCTCTTGTATACGACCCGCTTACATGGGCTATATGCCTATGCTATTGATAAACCTGCAAGATTACCTATAAAAAAAAGTGGAACAATGGACTTCAAGGATTCATGCTATTAATATGGTGCATGAATCCTTGAAGTGGTAATCGTGCTGCTATGTTGCTGATTGTTGTGAAAGGTCAATATTTTTTTACCAGCATAATTCAAACTCTGTGATTATTTATATAACTTGTCGTTTAAAATAAAACAAGTAAATACTATCATCAAAGATATGTTCTCAACTTTTTTAACTTATCAGACATTTCCTTTCTCAAATCATTCTGATTATGTGCCCTTCAATCTATTTGAATGATTGAGGGTTTATACCTATTTAATTATAATGGTCAATCTCCTCATGTTGTTATATCTATGGTGCTTGCTTTCCTCACGCTCTCTTTTGTATTGTGGATAAATATAGTGACTAACACAAATACTGGAGCCACAGGATTGGTTTCTGGTCTCTATGTTTATTAAGAGATAAAATCTAGGCTTTTCCCCATTATTATCATCACTTGTTACATTTGAATTTACATTTGAAACTTGTGACTTGTGGAAGACGTTTGTGATTTAGTTGTTGAATACTTGGTCTTAATACTTGACTTAGACTCTGTCTCAACAGCATCGAGTCATTCCACTTAACATTTGTATTGATGTTTTTTTTTTTGTTTATGGCAATATATTTCTAAATCTTTCTTTATTTTCCTACTTCTCAATAAACACTTTAATATATTGTGCTTTCCCCTGTATTTAGTGTTACCTTCCCGTTAAATAAATACATGGGCTAGCAACCATGCATATGTAATAACTCAAAATTAATAATTGTTTTTAATCATGGGGCTGCTTTTAACATTATGTAACGAATTTAAGCACATTCTGCATTCGTTTTCTGCCTAACACTGGGGTAACTCTCTAGAGAGCGTGGTAATGTCATTACTCTCATTGCCACAATGACAATTTTGGAACAACTTTACTGTTAGGAAACCTGGGATGGTAGTCATGATATATAATATATGCATTTAAAAAACATATGGCTGCTAGTTAGGATATCTTCTGCATTTTATTGGGACTACTTTTTGGGTATTTATATCACTTATTTGAGCTTCTTGCTGAACATGTCAAGTTTCTTATGATCGAAGACTTGATTGAAACTTTGTCAAACCATTAGGAAATATTAGTGCAAATTGCATTCAGGAAAAATTATTAGTTGGTGGTGGATAGTTCTTAGTTTATTAGCTGGTATGGTGGTTTATTAGCTCCTGTTTACGTGATACTTCACTTTTTTTTTTAAAAGATGATATCTAAACTTAAATCATACATATTTTACCTCTTTTTTTTTTTCTCTGTTTTCAAATATATTATCCAATATTCAGCATGATCCTTAACGTGACAAAAAGCCATGTCAACTGCCAATTAATATATAGGAATGGTTGGTTAACGATCATCATTTGTGGATTCTTTCTGTGTCTGGTTTGGTAAATACATAATCTATGTAAAAGATACTTGAAGTTCTATGTAGTAAGATCCAATGGCCATCACTAACTGCAACATTGATATGGAGAGTTTAATTTCAGTGTGTTAACTATTTATGTCATTTGTTCTTTTTCTCCTGTAATATTGCTGCACTAATAATGAGTTATGGCACCCCTGCATCATATCATTAATTTACACATAATCTCTTTTCAGGAAAGCTTACTTTACACTTAACTAATCATGATTCTTGACTTGCAATGTGAATGGATATTTATGTATCAGGATTTGGCTTCTAAGTTTTTTTTTTTCTTTGACAACTAGTTTGGTTGAATATTTTCTTTGCTGTTTTGATTTCAGTTATGTAGCTTTGAAACAAAAAAAAAATCTGTTATGGCTATTCGTTACCTTACTTAAGTCTTTGATTCTAAAGTTTGAGCATTCAAAAAAGGATTTCATGGAAGGGGATTGGGTGGTATTATTTCTGCTATTGTCACATTGTTCTCTTTTGTTCTTGTCCTATTCTTTTTTTTTTCCTATTTGAGAACTATGTTTAAATGATCTATATCACTTAGTGGCTGGAAGTGTGATTGACTAGTTGTATGCTTTTTCTTCTCAATGAAATGGTATCACAATCAACAATGTAATAGTTGCTGCTATACCTGGAAATTCTTATAATATTGTCAACATTTTCGACACATGGGGTAACTTTTAGTGGTTTTTGGTGTTTATTTTCATGGTAATTGATCCTTTAATTTTGTTTGAAGGGAAAACAGAGGGGAATTAGAGCATGCTATAATTTATTATCAATTATCAATAAACTAATATATTAGAGCAGTTTTTATAATGCAGATTAGTTTACATAATCTATATTAGAGAATATTTATATTACTGGAAATTGGTTTATATTTATGGCATATAAATGCAGGTTATATATTGGTTTACTTTATTTTTTGTATGCAGATTGGTTTACATTTTCAATAATTTGTTAGTGCAGATTGCTACACGTTTTCAGGTGTAGGAAAAACAAATTCTTGACTCCATTAACTCTGAATAGTTATTGGCCAACTGATTGCATCTATATTGCTTGTCCTGAGGTTATAGGTTTTGTCATAGACATAACGGTGGAATGTACATGTTGCATTTCCTGCTAAGTGTGATCCGACATTGTGTATGGTATGGAATGATCCAGTGTTGTGTATGGTATGGAATGTTGGAGTTTGAACTGTTTTTTTGTTTGTTCAATTTGTCACTGCTTTTTTATCGTAAACAAGAATTTTATTGATGACTGGAAGTTGGTCATATCAATTTCCCTTTACCATTCTTCCCTATTAATGACTGGAAGTTGGTCATATCAATTTCCCTTTACACAGCAACAACCTAGTAGTGAAGGAATTTCAAGATATATGGATAGCTGGCATGTTGTGAAGGAAACTGTGCGGTTAAGTATGAAGGTCAGCCTTCATTTTGTTTTTTGCAAAGATTGAAACCCAAAAATGAAGTAAAAATGCATTGCTTAATGATAGATTGGTCATACTTAACAAGTAAGTACATTATCTTCAGTGCATCTTTTAGTTTCTATTTCTTTTTTGCCACTGCCTTTTATCCTCACTTTGAATGTTAAACTGGGTAGAGAGTTTCTTTATTGCTTAATGAATTGTACATTTGATTGTACAAAAGAGCATACCTTCAAGTTTCTTCTTCTACTTTTGTATCAAAGTATATTAAAGAAGCCACATCCTTAAAGAGACAGAAGACTGCTTTTAATTTTGAACACAATATATTGCTATACATGGTAAGAATAAATACACGATTGGACTAAGCTATCTATAGACAGCATTTACACAGGAAAATCAAAGCGCAAAGCATTTACATAAAGAATAAAAACTAACAGCATTTACAAATGAAATTTAAACTGATATATAGATAATTAAATATCTAGCTTTTATTGCTTCGGTTTAAATTATTGAACATCTTCATCATCTTCCTTAATAATTCTTGTCTCTCAAAAAAGATGTGGAGATCGAGTATCAAAAGTCTTGTGTCCTTGGGACAGCGCAATATGATTACACTATTAAGTGTCTGAGCATAACTTTCTTCCTTGCTCTCTTATTTTCATTTTTATTTTTTTAATAGGAAGGCTTGGCTTTTAGTTTGGTTCATAATTTTTTGGCTCGTTATGTATATTTTAGCCTATATAGTTAAACTTAGTTTGGTTTATGAAACTTGTATGAATTCGGTATAGATTAATTTTGTAAAAATAAATCTATATTTCAGCTTATGTTAGAGTATTTGTTATGATTATTTTTTGCTTAAGTCGCAATTTTTTATATACTAATTTTTTTTTTCTAAATTCTCTTAGTATTTTCCATGAAAATAATTCATGGCAAATACTTTTTTCCCATAATATTAGTTGTGGGAACAAATTATATGCCATCAATATATTTGTGGGTAAAAACTTTTTTCGACCTATTATCTTCATGGATAGTATCATCTTTGGCACATGGAAATGTTATTTGCCACGAATTTTTCATGCTTTACCCACAATGTTAGGTGGTGGAAAAAAGTTCGTATTTGCCTTGAAATAAAATTTTGGTGGAAAAAGATTTTTGTTCATGGATTATATGCCACCAACATCCCACCAACAAATTTGGTGGAAAAAAAATATTTCCCACTTAACATATGCTTTTTTCCACCATATAGGTTTATGGCAAAAAGCTCAAAATCTTGTAGTGGATCAAATACAAAAATCAATAAAATTTTTACAAATTTCAAAACAAAAGTTATGTTAATAGTTTTTTAATATTATATAGTTAAAAATATTTATATTTAAATATTTTTTTAATATATATATTTTTTAATTTTGTAAAAATTATATTGATTTTTGTGTTTGAATAATAATTAGATGAAAATGTTACAAATTTAAAATTGAAAATTTGAAAAGTATTTTCTATTTGAGTGAGGTTTAAAAATAAAATTATAAGAAGTTTTGAAAAATTCTCATATTTACCAAACATTCTTAATCTCTTGAATTTCAAATATCACTTTATATTAATTTATGATATTAAGTTGTTAATATCACTTAAAATAGGGTCTCGCTACATATAAGAGGTGTAAACATTCCATATTATGGGATCTGATGCAATTATAAAATGTGAAAAGGCAAATGATATTTGAAGTATACTATATACAAACACTTTTATATTATTATTTTTTTGCATATTTTATTGATGTGATTGACAAAATCAGTTATTTTTCATTAAAAAAGTTAAGTGCAATAAATTAGATTAATAGAATGTACAAAAAAATTATGTAAAAACGACTATATAAAAAATTCTTGATAATATTTTACGTTAGCTAACATGCCATATTTTTACATTAATTATATATTTAGAGAGGTATAGGGGGATTTTTTAATATGTTTTTCTTTTAAGTACATCACGTTATTTGTTGTGATTGAAAATAACAAAATTCAGAATGAAACTTAATATGGTTCTTGCCTCATTTATAAATGAGTAATATTACATATATATATATATATAATTGTAAAATATTATAATAGTCATTTAATAAAAAAAATGAGAATTATTATTTAAAAATAAATTTTTTTCATATAAATCTCGTATTAATTATTATTAAATTTTTTAGAATGATTGCAACTGCACACTCATGACGTTATTATAACATCATTACTCTTTGCAAATACAATGCGTTGACATTTGTACATGAAGCGTGCGCCATTATATTATTTATGAGAACATGTTGTATACGACTCAACGTTATATTATTCCTTTCTTGGATCCTCCTTTTGTTGGAATAAAGAAAAAAGGAAAAGAAAAGACGGGGAGACAATTCCAACATCTTCATCTTTTTGCTTACGTTGTAAAGAAGAAACTACTTAGGGGTCAAAGCCGAACTACGTCTCATAATAAAACACGAGTTGATCTCAATTTGAAAACACAACAACTGCAGTTTTTGTCCGTCTTTTGTTACATTAAAAGAACAATAAAATTTGACCAAAAAGTAGTGCTACATTTGTTTTATTTCATGGCATTCAAAGTTGAACTTTACAAATTATTCTCTGTCGTCATAATGTAGAATGCATATTCATGCATGTCATTTAATGTCTTGGTTTGCCATTATCATTATTTTTTTTAATTCTATAATTAGAAAACATTTATATTATCTTGTAAAAAACATTCCCCCATGCCCCTGTGGTTTAGACCATTGGCAAATTATACTCTTAACATTGTTTCTTGATTAAAGTTTAGATTATTCTTAATTTTTAATCTATTATTTGTTTTTTTTAAAGAATATGTAAATTTATTGATTATTCCTTTAAAGCAAAGGAGAAATACATGAAGAAAATTCCTATTATCAATAATCACATCTAAAACACTTGACGAATTCTAGCCAAAACATGGACCACTATATTTGTATCTTTGTACATGGTATACTTTCCATTGGTGATAGCATTTGAGTTTCTCCTTGGCATCATTCACAAACATCTCAGCACTGGTCCAAGAATCCTCAGTAATAGTCAGAGTCTTTACAACTTGAAGAGAGTTGCCCTCTAGTACCACATCTCTTAATCTCAACTCAAGACCAAAAATTTTCTTAAAGAGTCTCAAAAGATTCGGTTAGTAAAGGGTCTAAAGAAAAGCTTGTTCATCCTCAAAGCAATCATCTTGCCTTCCTAGTCTTGAGCAATGATGCCCCTATACATTCTTGTGTTGAGCCTTATCCACTGTAGCATCCTAGCTTGATTTATAAACATTTATAAGGGGAGGATCCCAGCTATTTAATGTGCTACTAATTGAGACATTGCCTCTAGGAAGCTTGTCTTTTAACTTGTTTAAGGTATGCGACATGTCTTGAGATGACTTCACCACAAAGTTTGTATGAGAAAATTTTGCATTAAGAATAAACACATTCCTCCTCTACCAGATTTTCCTTGCCACAACTGTCACTTCCTTCATCTCTTCACACCCAAATATTAAAAATATTTCCTTCATCATCCTACAGAACTTGTCGACGGGAAAGTGATTCTTCTAAATTTTCTTTGAGCATTGTCCCAAAGTATCTCTTGCTTCTATAAAATTTCATATTTCATGAGCCACTATTTTTTGTTCCTCCATATAGATTGGACATTTGGATTGCTCCACCACTTTCATTTTTAACAGGTTAGCCTAGGGGTGTTCATACAACTCGGCCCGGTTTAAAATTTTATTTATTTCTTAACATTTTTGAATTTTTTTTGTAAAAATGTTTAAGGAAATTTTGAATCCGGATTCCGGATTTGGGAATCCGGAACCCGGATGAACACCCCTAAGTTAGCCTGAGTAGGAAGGGCTTCAAGATAAGCTCATAAATACTTTATTTATTGGTGGGATTTGCAACTTCCAGATCTATTGCCATACTTTTTGGTTTCTATTATTACAGGAAGGCTGACCCTTAGAAGCCATATGTAACTCTTTTTCGCAAGTGTTAAGCACTTTTGATTGTAAATTAACCATTTGAGGAGTCTTTCGAAATAAGCTGTTAGAAAGACTAATAAGGATTTGTACTATTAAGTCATTTTTCACTTTTGAAAAAATATCCTCAATCAAGCCAGTTTTCCAAATTCCAGTGTTGGAATCAATAAACGCTTTAACCTTGACACTACTCTCAAGTATCTGAATATGGCTTTAGACTTCAAATGTTATTGACTTGGAAATCCATCTATCTTGCTAGATGCTTACTTGGTCTCCTAGTCCTATTCTTTGTATATACTGTATTCTATTAAAGGCCTAGCTGGAACAATAATCCTCCAAATAAATGGAGGTTTACTTCTAAACTTTGCTCGAAAGAAAGATACCTCCTTAAAGTATTTGGCCTATAAGACTTGAGCTTCTAAAGAGGAAGGATTTGTGAATGAATCTCCAACCTTGTTTAGTAAGCACAAAAATGTTAGATCTCTCCAAATCTTTGAACCCTATACCTTCTCATGATTTGGCTTTTTACATTATTTTCTATGAAACTGAGTGTATCTTCTTTTTATTATCTTGCTATCCCCATCAAAAGTTCTGCAAAACTTTGTTGATACATTATTACTTTATTACTAATAAGTCAATGTTGATATGATTCCAATTATGCTCAATATATTGTCTTGCACTTCTCGAGAAGTATTCTTACTGAATTGAATTGAAGTCTTCTCCATATTCAATTAAAGCCCAGAAGCCTTTGCATATATGTTAAGGATACTTATCAATCTGCTTAATTTAATCGAATTAGTTTTGCAAAATAACAAGTTGTTATCAACGAAAAAGAGGTGATTAATGAGAATTTGCCTCTAGCAATAAGCACTTCAGTAATGAGTCCATCTTTTTCTACTTTACTGGGTAATGAGCTCAAAACTTCTACATATATGATAAAGATGTAAAGTGATAGAGAATTACCTTACCTAATACTTTTAGATGGCTTGGTAGGGCATTGTGGAATACACTTTCCTCGGATAGCATAAGAGACAAATTCTACACATTTCATAACTAGATCATCCATTTTTGCTTAAACCTAGCTTCCACATCATAGTTCTAAGAAAATTCAATTTAATTCGATTGTAAAACTTGCTTATATCTAGTTTCAAGGTCATATAACAAGCTTTTATTGAAATTTTAGAATTCATAATATGCATAGCTTCAAAGACCATAATAATATTATCTAATATAAGTCTACTTAATACAAAAGTTGACTAAGTTAGAAAATTAATACTCGACAACACTTTCGTCAATTTATTTGCTAAAATTTTTGAAACCAGTTTATAATTAATATTATAAGAAGAGATTGATCTAAATTCAAAGACTTTGACAGAAGACTCCTTATTTGAAATAAGAGAAATATAGCTTAACTAATTCAAATTGGCTTGTTGACCGGAGACTTCTCTTTTGTCATTTCAAAACATTGGTTTGTTGATATAGTAAATTTTTTAAATATTCTTGTAGAACAATTACTTAAACAAATAGTTAGTTAAAATATAACATATCAATTTGATAAAAAAGAACTAAAGAATACCGTGTAAGTATTTATATAATATATAAAACACGTCATTATAAATTTTTTTATTAATATAATTATTAAATTTATCTACTTTTTTGAAAAATAAAACACAAAAACTTGCGTGCTTTAAGGACCCGTTTGAATTCATAGATGATATGAATTTATCTCAAATTTATTATTTTATTTTTTAAAATTTTTATATAAAATATAAATATCAATACAATTTTTTTTAAAAAATTTTAATATACTTTTTTAAATTATAATTTAATTTTTTAAAAAATTTAAAATAATAATAATATAAAAAAATAAAATAAATTTATCTTATTTTTCAATTTAAATTTGGCGTAAATGAATATATGATAAACGAAAATTGAGTATAGCAGTCCACTACTATTGAATGAGAGGACAAAATTAAAGACGTGTTGTACCTGAATATGCTCTGCCCAAAATTAAAAAGAAAAAAAAAAAAGAGAAAAAAAGAAAAAGTGAATTGCACGACAAAACAGAATTACATTCCCTCTCTTTTTTATACGAGTCCGAGTGTCTTGTCCGAATCCGAAATCTCCCAAAGCCAATCCAGAGATGCTTATCGTCACGACCACCACTGCACCTGAATTTCCGTTTCTGCCCTCCACGCACTACCCTCCCTTACGCCACCCGGCGCATCCGAATCACCGACGCCACCACCACCGCCACATCTATGTATAGCAAAATTACGATCCTAGGGTTTCTCTGTTCTGGACTGATCCTCGGCGCCGGTTAAGCCAATGCTGTTTCCCGGAATCCTAGGGTTTCTGACCTTCCTCTTGCCTTCGATTTTTTTTGTTTCTCTTCTGATTCGCTTCAAGTGGAGGGATGCGACGGCGAAGAAGGAGGAGATCATGAGGCTGGTCGCCATGGCCTCCGAGGAGGCCGCCTTGGCCGAGGTCGAAGCTACAGTTGAGTACACTTCGATGCCGGTAGTGCGGCGCTACCAGTGTGCTGTCTGTTATAGCCCTACCACTATGCGCTGCTCTCAGTGCAAGACAGTCAGATACTGGTCTGTCCTTTCAAAATCTCTCTCGTTCAAGTTAATTTTCTGATATCTTAAACTATTTGTGCATTTGCGTGTGTTTGCTTGCAATCGTGTGTTGGTAATTGCTTGGCTTCTTGGGGCCTTAGAATCCATACGTTGAATTAATTAACTTTTACGGGTTGCTTGTAGGCGAGAGAAATCTCTATGCTTCCAAATTGATGGCTTGAGATTGTGATCTTTGTATTTCATATTTGGTTGTCAAAGCGATTAGTTTGACCGTAGGATTTTGTTTCGGGTCCAAACAAAAGGATAAAGCAAATGGAAGCTTAGAATTAGGAAACTTATTAGTAACGTCAGAACCTGACTTGATGTATTATTTGACCTAGTGTTTCTTTATTTGGAATCGTTGAGGATATTACCAGATTGTGTTAGCAGGAGTTGCTCATAGTTATTTTTCATCCATTCATCTCTTGCTCTCACTTAGCACAATGTTGACTTTGACTTTCAGATGGTCGTTACTAGTTTCTGCCTGATCAACATAGGAAACACCTAAATATTCATAGAAATGTCCAGAGGTCAGCCGTTACTAGAATAACACGGTTTAAAAATTATTTAAAGGACTCTTAAAAGAAATAAGTGTATTATATGATTTTGAAAAATAGAAATGTATGAACTAAGCTGAGCTAAATAAGAAAGATACTTGGTAATGATTCGAAAATCATCTGAAGGGGGCCAAGGAGGCGTAATTTAGCTTGGTTGATGCTTTTCCTTGTTTCCAACAGAATTTTCTTTTGTAGCTGCCTTGCCTCACAGTTACTCACATTCGTATTATATAGGTGGAAGCATGTGTGATGATACGAGGGGCTCATGGGATTTGAGGAATTTTAGATTTTAGAAAAGAAATGAATCCATACGGAGCGTGTGTTTTTGGGTGAAGTTGTTCTTGATTGTATTGTTAAAATAGCAGTTGCACATTGTTTGTAATACTACATTGTTTGTAGTATATGGGATCTCATATTGCTTGGAAGGATGAAGTTCTTGCTCTTAATAATGGTCCTCATGAGAATCCAATTTTATTATTGAATGAGTAATGCTAGGTACAAGCTCCATATGTATAAACCTTGTACAAGCTTTTTGTAATAATGTGGGCCCCATTAAGAAAAATGGACTTTTTTACACTTTTTATGGTGCGATCCAATTTTTTTTTTTTATAAAAGGCTTGCGCAAGACTTGTGCATTTGGGGCTTGTATATAATATTTCTCTTATTGAATACCCTTTTTGGAGCATAACCCATATGTGGCTTTGGTTTCATTTGAGGCTTTACAAATGGTATTAGAGCCTATCCTAATCAAAAGTGTAGACTTGACCCATGCCACCTATGATGGAATCGTTAGACGTGGATGTTGGGAATTTAAATGGTGGGAGATTCTGATACTCCATATTGAGTGATGATGATAGGTAGTGTATGAGATCCTACATTGCTTGGGAGAGAGAAGTTCTTGTTTTTATAATGGTTCAAATAAGGTTTCAATTGTACCCTTGACTTGTCCTTTTGGAGTATGGCCTAGATGTGGCTTGGGCCTTCTTTGGGGTGTTACATTGTTTTTTTCTTTTTGATAAATTAAAATTTACTCATAATAAAGAAATAGGCATAACCCATGTACACAGAGAGTATACAAAAGAAACACCTAGTTACAAGCCAAAGCTAAGAAAATGAAGACAAGAATTCCATTGATTGCCCCACCATTAAGCACAATAGCAATAAACCAGCTAAGCAAAGTACTGGTAAAATATTTCTAGATTTCATCTACATTATGTTCCTTATCATTAAAACACCTCTCATTTCTTTCCAACCAAATGCACCACAAAATACACAATGAAATCATCTTCCATGCAGTAGCCACTTGGGGGCAACTAGAAAGGTTGGGTCAGGTTGCTAATAAATCAACCACTTCTTTTGGCATGACCCAACTCAGATCAACATGACCAAGCACTCCATTCCACAGTCCTTTTGCCGCCTCACAATGTAGGAGAAGATGGTTCACGGATTCCGCTTCTTTCTTGCACATAAAACACCAATCCATGATAATCATTTCATGCTTTCTCAAATTATCTATGGTCTGAATATTCCCTAATGCTGCTGTCCATACAAAGAACCCCACCCTAGACGGAACCCGAACCTTCCATATCCACTTCCAAGGGAAACAAACATGTTGCTGGTTTAAACACACCTTGTAATAGGATCGAACGGTAAACTTTTTAGAAGCGGTAGGACTCCAACATAGTTGATCGCTGCTTTGGCCTCTAGTCTCCACTGAGTACAGGAATCTGAAAAAATCAGTCACCTCCTCTACTTCCCAGTCTTGGACAGATCTGGAAAAGCTCACGTCCCACTGCACCATTCCATTAGAATTGCCCTTAAATTCTGAAACTGTACCTTGTTGATTGATGGCCAATCTAAAGACACCCGGGTATGCTCGAGACAAAGCAAGATCTCCACACCAAACATCAGACGAGAATCTGATCTTGGCCCTATCACCAACCTTGAAGTTGACATGTTTCAAGAAACAACCCCAACCCTTCCTAATATACTTCCATAAACTCACCTTATGGGGTGTTACATTGTTGTTTGGTGAAACCTTTCTCTCTTCAATCGGACTTGAATTTTGTGTGTTGAAACTTATTTTTTAAATGCTTCAAGTACTTCCAATGACAGATAAACACTGATATATGGGCAAATCAGCTAAACAAAGTCTTAAGTGGGGGTATTTTCAAGAATTAGGAATGAGTATGACAAAGGAGGTTATTCTGTTTTTAGGATATAGCAATGACTTGAAATGAGTTTTAGTTAACTTTGCAAGGCCTGTCTCATTAAGGAGTGTGAGACTCAAAACCTATGTGAATTTAGGTGGTTTCCTTGCATGAAGTAAATAGGTTTCATTATCAATAAAAAAAGTTTTCTTGTGTACAACCTGTGTACTTGGGCTCTGCCTATTGTTATTATCGATAAAGCTTACAATTATTTATCAAAAAAATGAAAAAAGAAAGTAGCTAGGTCAAAGAAGCCACTAGCGCAAGTATGGTGAGCACCCTTTTGACCATTTGAAGATGCTCAGACTAAAAGGCTTTTTTTTTTTGATAATTAGTAAGAGGAGTTTTATTCCAAGTAAATAGGCATTGCCCAAGTACACATGATGTCTACAAATGAGAACACCTACTGACAAAGCTAAAGCTGAAAACAACTAAAGCTGAAAACAACTAAAGCTGAATGCTATTCTCACTACTTGTACTGTTGGCACCTTTAGCAGTGTTGTTAAATTGTGCCTAGGTACATTTTCTCTCTGTACAGTTCTAGCATGGGTGATTCCTTCTGGTGATCCACACTGGAATCATCATTCTGTTAGCTTTCTGGTCTAGGATAGGCTTCTTAAAACATGTATTAATAGAAACCAAGGTTTTTGTATTATCGTTAGAGGGGGGAAGCCACTTCCCGTATCACTGAAAGAAGCAAGAAGGTCACGAAGGAGATGGTACTCAGCCATTCCAGCACTTGTTGGCTAGCAAACACGGTGGAAGAATGCTCACTGTCGGAGGGAAGAAAGGATTTTTTAATGACTTAACGTGTTGGGTCTGTGGCAATAGTTGCTCATTGGCATTCCAATGCCTTTGGACGCTACTTGGAAGTCACTGAGTATGGTGGTAATGGGTGTCAAGGTCTGCTTGTGGCCCTGGAAGGGACGGAAGGAAGGGGAACGGGACAAAGGTGTACGGAGAGAAAATCCTTCTCTCTTTTATTTATTTTTATTCTTTTAGGCTAAATGAAACCCATTATTTTAACAGATAAGAAAAAATCTAACAAAGCCGTCAGGTCTATTAGACTATTTCGGTAGATTTCTAAAATCTAGGGGAGACTCGAATATTCTAGATTTCTAATGGACCAGTTCCATTTAAATCCTTCAACTTCAAGAATCAAGATTACTAGCAAATGAAATCCTTCAGAGAAAAAAATAGAGAGAGAACTTGTTGGCTGTTACCAGTTGAAAACAGAGAGGAGAGATGGGCTGATGGCGATCGCAAGCTCCCAGACTCTCCGAGACCAAGCTCCGAAGGACTGGATGGAACCCAAGCTACATATGTCTTTTAAGTTTTTTACGTAGTAGATTTAGGGGCTGTCAAAATCTTCTTTTTATTTTTCAATAGTGATGTTCTTAAAATAATGAAGGATTGAAGGTGCACATGACTGTTTATATGGCAACAAGAGATCACAAAACCGTACTGAGTACTGCATAAATTATGAACTAATGGATTATTAATCTATAGACTATAATAGCTTTAAATTTCAACGCGTAATGACTAATGGGTAAAAAGAAGTTTGTATAGAAGGGGCTAGTTTCAGTTTTGGGGGGGCTAAGCTTAGTAAAACCTTAATAGGTAGGAGAAAATTTTGACTAAATTACATACTATTTTAAGGCAGAAGGTAGGTCCGCCCTTGGGCAGAAGGTAGGTCCGCCCTTGGGCAGAAGGTACTTTCTGGGCTGAAGCTGAAGCTCATCGGCGTGAAGGAGGAGCTCCCTTGTTTGAAGAAGGCTGGAGCTCGTTCACCTGTGATACGTGCCTTTATTTAAGAATACGTTACCTAAATTTACTTAAAAAAAAAAAAGTTACCTAAATTTACTTATTTTTAACTATAGCCATATTCATTGATTCCTTATTTAATATCTGCACATACATGATTTTGGATGTACCAACTGGTAGTCATTTCCTTTCTTTTGTGGTTCTTTTTGTGTTTTTGTTTTTTGTTTTTTTTTTTTGGGGGGGCGGGTTGGAGCGATAATGTTTATTGATTTTTTAAGTTGTATCTTTTGTTTGTAGTTCTGGAAAGTGCCAGATTATGCACTGGAGACGAGGTCATAGAGATGAATGTTGTCGTCAACTTCGTACCATGGAATTTCAAGATAAAAGTGACTTTGGTGGGAAAGCAGTATTGGAAAAGCAGTCTGAACTTTATGGTAATAATAAGCATAGGAGGGAATTTGCTCTTTTTTCTAAACTTTCACTGATGATGGATGATGCTAATATTGTGCAGATACGAAAGGACTACATGCTGCTTTTGCATCTTCTGGTTCCTCACCGTCTGCTTGTTTCTCTCTGTCTCATGCTGGAAGTAAATCCTCTGTCGATATTTGTTCCAATCAGGGAATCAAGGTTGGCACAATTGACAGATTAGAGAAAACTCTTTCTGATGATGATGCCCCTGATATGCTCTGTAGAACTGCTAGCTTTAATGAGATGGAACTAACTACATCTCTGCCCACACAGTCTCCTAATTCAGTAAGTTTTATAGATGGTATTTCTTGTGCAAGCAAGTCAACTAAGATGAAATCTGGTCATATTGATGAAGGGGTTGACAAACCACATTTTTCTAAACCCAAGCTACTTATAACCAATGATGTGAAGCTAAAAAGTTCTCGCAATTGTAAGCCCACCAGAGGATCTGCTTTACCAGGAAAGTCAGTTGCAGATGCCTCTAATTTTAGGTGTTTGCCATCCCCAAACTTTTCAGTTTCAGATTCTGTAGCTGATGATGGAGAAGATGATTCTGAAATATATAAGTGTAAAGAAGTTAAGTCTTTGTCGTTTAAAGCTTCTAGTGATCATCCATCTTCAGCCACCGTGGGACATGCCTTCTCCCATCCCAAGTCTGCAAAGACTGATGGTTGTCACACCTTACCTGCAAAAGTTGGAAGCAGCCAAAGCTTGCCACAAGATATTCGTAATGGCTTGAAAACATCAGTGCGTAAAGTTGTACAGCAGTTTAGGGCCTCAAAAGAGTCAAAACACAAATTGTCAGGTCTTGGAAATGATATTGCTGGAAAGCACAATTGCAAGGTTTTTGACTAAATCTTATAGTTTATTTTTGGTAACCTTTTTGATTTTATTGCGATAATCTTTTTATTGATTTTTGCACCAAAATTTGCTTCTGTTTTGACAGAGTGTGTTTCCATATGAGCTTTTTATGCAACTTTACTGTTATGATGAGGTGGAACTAAGCCCATTTGGCCTTACAAATTGTGGGAACAGGTGATGCCGATTTCTATCAGCTTCTAATTTATTGGCATATAAACTGACTTTTAATGAGTTCCATGAATTGTAAGCAGCCTTGCTGTTATTTACTGGATTAAAGTGAAATGGGGTGAGGCAGAGGATAACAATTGTCTTTTTATGAGGTTGGGCATGGGGTTTAAGCCTAATGTATAAGTATTGTAATTTTGCTCAAAGCTGTAGGTTGTAAGTATAATCTGTTTACAGTTAGATGACAGCTATATCAAGGTAAAACTATTTCTTATTGCTAAAACAATAGCTATTGTGAAGAAGAGTTGCCATGTAATTTCCATACATGGTTTTTTTCGCTTCTGTTGCTGTTGGTCGGTGTGTTACATCTGATTGCTGGAATTTGATGCTCTCATTTTCTACTTCACGTATAGTGTAGTAAGAACTAGCAACATCCTCCCCCCCTTCTTTCTCTCTCTCTCTCTCAATATCTTTACTGGTCTAATAGCATGTTTTTCCTTGTCAAAATTAATTCTATATATATATTTTTTCTGATAAGTTAAAAGCAGAAATAATAGTTCTATATTTCTACTAATCTAATGAACTTCTCCTTGGAATTTCTGCAGCTGTTATGCTAATGCTGTTCTGCAGTGCTTGGCATTTACTCAACCTCTTACTTCGTATCTTCTTCATGGGCTTCATTCTAAATCATGCAAGTTTCTCTTTGTGATTCCCTTGTGGGATTATGACTTGCTCAATTATTTGGCCTTTGTGCTTGATTTCTTTCTCTCATTTTACAATGTTCATCTTTTGTCCCAGGCCGAAGGAAGGGATGGTGTTTTATCTGTGAGTTTGAATGTCTAATTCAGAAGGCAAAGGAAGGCTATTCCCCTTTGTCTCCCATTGGGATTTTATCCAAAATACATAAAATTGGAAGTAATCTCGGTCATGGGAAGGAAGAAGATGCGCATGAATTTTTGAGGTGAGCCATCTGAAAACTTTCTTAGTTGGATCTGTAAATTTTCATATTTCTATCTACTTTCCTCTTTTTCTGTCTTAAATGTGCATCACATGATCAGTTAGTAAGATGACAGGTATGCTGTTGATACAATGCAATCTGTTTGCCTGAAGGAAGCTGGGAGTATGGGTACAGTGGCTGAAGAAACAACTCTTGTAGGCCTGACTTTCGGGGGTTACCTTCGATCTAAGGTTGTTCCTTATTTGATGATACTTTAATAATAGTTTTCTCCTTAATAAAGTACATCTGGTGGTGGCAATAATTTTGTGCATATGGACTGCCATAACTGGGATTCTCAGATAAAGTGCATGAAGTGTCTTGGCAAATCTGAGCGGTGTGAGCAAATAATGGATCTCACTGTTGAGATAGATGGGGACATTGGAACTCTTGAAGAGGTTCTTGCGCAATTTACAGCTACTGAAATTTTGGACAGAGATAACAAGTACTATTGCAGCAGGTTGGCTTCATTTGCTCATTTGTATTATATATAACAAGTTACGCTCTTTTTTCTCTCAAGGTGAAAAATTTGGTATTGCCTTGCGCGCAATATGGCTTATTTACTGATCATGCTCAAACACATACTTGGTACTCATTTTTTTTGTCAATGAAATCCTACATTGGCTTCTTTGCCTTGTTGGACATCTTATACATGCCCAAACCAAGATTGAATTTGCGGTTTTGCACTCTTCCCTACCCCACTTTTTTTCCCTTTCTGTTGCTTATTTGGGTGGGGCTTGGAGGTGTAGGTGCAAGGAAGTTACTTTTGTGCAAAATAGACACATTACTGTGTGGATGTGTACTACTTCTGTTTGAGTTTTTGTGAAGGCCTAGTAACTTGGATGGGGCAGTGTATGTTACTTAGATGTAGATAATGAATATTTTACCAGAATTATTTGCGGGAGTGATTAATTTTTTATTTATTTTTCTTGTAACATAGAAATTCTTTTAGTATATTTTCTATGCATTGTGAGTACATCTTAGAAAGGTTTGAACTTGAGACCAACAATCACTTAAAAAAAAAAACTTGAGACCAATAACAACTCAATCAAATATGCCTAACTCACTGGTTATTGTTTCTGTATTCTCCTACCAAACTTTTAGCTTTGGATGATGAATTGTGTGCAATGAAGCTTAGAGTTGTCATTTTATTTGAACCATCTTTATTGATTTTTTTTTTAAATTTGTTAAGCTTTAATCTATTTTCTGGTTGAAATGCTCTGATCACGTGGGTTATTTGCTCAATAATTCTCGTTGCGCACTTCTTCTTACTCTTGTTTTATCTAGGTGTAAATCTTATGAGAAGGCAAGAAAGAAGTTGACAATATTGGAGGTGCCAAATATTTTGACAATAGTTTTGAAGCGATTTCGGGTAAGTTTGTCTCTATTAACTTGCTTTGATGCAATATTTTTACTTTTTCACGTATAAATCTAATGCCATTTTTTTCAATCCCTTGCAGTCTGGTAACTTTGAGAAGTTAAACAAATCAATTCAATTTCCTGAGGTCCTCGACATGGCCCCGTATATGAATGGAGTGTGTGATAAGTCTTCTTTGTACAATCTTTATGCAGTGGTGGTTCACTTGGATATCATGAATGCTGCGTTTTCTGGTCACTACGTATGTTATGTGAAGAATTTCAATGGGGAGTGGTTCAGGATAGATGATAGCACAGTAAGTTTGTTTTCTTCTTAGTCTATAAATGCACTGCTGAGATAGGCCATGCTTGGTTTGAATTATGAGGTGCCAAATCTTCCTCTCGTTTTTGACTTGCAAGACAGGATTTTCCAGGTTCTATTGAAAAATATACTTTGTTTGCAATCTTGCATATCATTCTTTGTAATGTATTTGTAGATGAGTAGTTGAAACTGATGTATTGCCAAATTAGATTACTCTATAATACTACTTAACAAAAAAAGAAAAGAAAAAGAATACTCTATAATACCTGAAAAAAATAATAGAAGTTTGCTTTTACTTGTATATCAAGAATATTAGGCTTGAGTTGTATTCTCTGATTTTAGAACTGATTGGTGTCGTTTTGTGTGTGTAGGTAGAACCTGTGGAATTGGAGAGGGTCCTGTTGGAAGGGGCGTACATGCTCCTTTATGCTAGGTATATCACCTTGTAATCAACCTGCGTATTGCGAATTTGAAACCTTTCTTTAGGAATATGCTTTTCTTCATGTTACCACCTTTTATTACCAGGCACTCTCCAAGAGCCCCAGCTTTTATAAGGAACAATGTGGCGTCTCATGGTGGACGGTTAAAGAAAAGGAACTTGGAAGCTGTTCCTTCCAGCCTGACTACATCCAAAACAGAGGCTAATACTATGGCAGCACAGCATAAGCTTGGAAAGCACTATAATCAATTGTTCCATCCGGAGGATTGGAGATCCCATCCAATGCAAAGAATTCCTTCAATGGATTCATCCAGTGAGAGTTCTTCCCTCTTCAGCAGCTCGGATGCAAGTTCTTGCAGCACCGCGAGCATCAAGGACTCGTCGAGCACGGGAGACTTCTCTGATTACATATTTGGAGAAGTGGGACCGAGTTGGTACAGCCATTACGGGCATTCATCGGACCCGGTTTCATCTTCCTCCTATGGTAACTTAGATGGAGATTCAGAAATGGACAATGACATGTGGAGGGAGCATTTGGATAGGAATGGAAACTCGGGGATTTTGTATACTGAGACTAGTAGACAATTTAGAAAGTCTAGTAGCAGTGGTTGTAGGGACGCTGAATTGGAGCAATATGGCTTTGCTAACCCTTTTGTTGTAAATTCTGGTGTAACATTAAGAAGAATAAGTGGTGATAGATCAGCTCAAACGTTTTCTTGAGGTTTGAGTTGAAAGAAAGCATTGTTATTTATGCTTATAAGAAGAAGGGGAAAAAAAAAAAAAAATCAATCATCGATTCTTTTCCCCATCGATCTGTGTTCTGGGTCTCCATCTTTATCATTTCTTTCTACTCCTATCATGTTTAATTCACACAAAATTTGCCAAAGAGATGGGTGGTATCGATTTATTTTTAATCTTATAAATAAATATTATGAATGGCTGTGTTAAAACGACAGCGTCCGTGCAAGTGTGATAACTTGCCAAGAAAACCTGTGGAAGTGGTGGGATTATGAGAGTGGCGTTTTCGGAGCAAATGCTAACAGCAATAACACCGGTGGCACCAAGTTACCTCCCCTACCAGAAGCTACACCACCGCATATCCGCCTCACTCTTCGTTCTCGCCGCCATCGGAGCCAAGAGAGCCATGGTTACTGGAAGCAGCAGCAGCAGCAGCAGCAGTGGCAACGCGGGTGCATACACGACTATCAAAGAGAGAGTGACATTCGAGAGAGAAATCAAGAAGAGCAAATTCATCGCCATTGTTGGCCCCGTCTCCGACGAGCGATCCGCTCTCTCCTTCCTCTCCCAGGTTATTCTGTCCTCTGTATTGTCTCTTCCTCTTTCACCTGTATGCAGAATATCGGATAATTCCCTGGAGCTATAAATAACGTTGTGAATTAGGAAATAATGTCATTCTTTCATTGAAACCTCGAAATTTCCTGAATTCATACTTTTTTTTTTTTTCCGTTCCATTATTCAGGTTAGGACAGTGATTTTGAATGGTATAATTAGGATTCTATGAAATGTTTTTTTTCTGGGGGAAAAACAAAGCTTCTACGACTTAATTTCTTTGTTGATTTTTAGGTCCGAGATCCCCGTGCTACTCACAATTGCTGGGCTTATAAGGTACACTAATTTATAATTTCGTATATCAATGACCCTAATTGGTTAAGCTTCTGAAAATGAAATTCAGTTTACTTTGTCCCCTTAAAGTGATTTTGGAGTAAGACAATTCATTAGCCGGTCCTTTTATGCTTCGCATCCCTGTGGTTTGGAAACATTTTTTTAGATGTTTATTACTAATTCAAACTGTATGACTACTTGTGGGACCTGAATGAGGGCTTCAGCTCTGATTGGGTCAACCTTAGAGCTGCCGTAACGGCCTTGGAATGACTACAAGAGCATTTTGAAGTTAAAGATTGAGGAATAAGTTTAAATTTTGTGTACTAGATGGACCTGAATGGCTCAATTGGTAAAAACCTTGGACTTGGGGTTGTGATCTTTCTAGGTCTAAGGTTCAAGTCCCCTTAGGTGCAAACAATCTCTAGGGCATCGGACTGGGAGATTTTCTCCTTGAATTACCCAAGGTTCACTTGCGAAAAACTCCTTTCCAAGAGCCTGTGCACTCCCGAGATTAGTTAGGACGCTGCTTCCAGACACCTGGTGCCAATGAAAAAAAAGATTGAGGAATAATTTTAAAATTTGTTTGATATTTGAATGGCCACTTTACACGGCGTTGAATCAATCATTTCTCTGTTCAGACCCATATACATCATTCCGCCTCTGATTTTTCTGGATACAAGCCTTCGCGGCTATGTGAAAGAGGACTGGACTCCATTGGAGGATAAATAATGAGAAGCATAGATAAGGGGTCCTGTTTGTGGTGACAGTTTCCTCAATTAAGTCCAATGTGGTTATCTTCTGCTTCTCAGGTTGGAGATCAGTATCGGTCTAATGATGATGGTGAACCCTTGGGTACAGCTGGCAAGCCAATACATTCTGCTATTGTTTCTTCAGGAATAGATAGAGTTATGGTAGTAGTGATCAGGTAAAATTTTTTACTTTTTCACAGCCCTCCTATGAGTGAGATTTTTTCTTTGCTAATTAAAATGAAATTTTATTAAACCAAGTAGTTAGACATAGCCCCATCTAGAACAATGGCAGAAGCCCAAATGAATAAAGTATGAAAGAAAATGCCTCTAGTCCCTCCTCCCATTGAGCGTTCTCTATCTTCAAAGCAACGACCATTCCTTTCATGTCAAATGCACCACCTAAGACATAGATGGATTATCCTCCATACAGCTGCGATATGAGTGATTTATATCAATGGGTCATATGCTTTTGCATCCATTGGAATTACTAGAAGAAAAGAAAGCAGAAAGAAACCCATTATTTTTACTTTTGTCTGACAGTACATCTTGTTTCATTGTGTTATCTGATGAGCTTTAGTTGGTTAGTATATTGTTGCAGTTATCGCACTGTTCACTCACTTTAATTCCAGGAATTTTGGAGGAATTAAACTTGGAACTGGTGGACTGGTCAGGGCTTATGGAGGAGTTGCATCAGAATGCTTGAGAAATGCCCCAACTTGTCTTGTGAAATCTAAGGTATTTGGTTTCTTCCTGTTGTTATGTGCATTACTTACGACTGCCTCTGCATGCTAATCCACTTCTATTAAGAATGTTAGTTATATTTCACTTTAATTTTAATCTGGTGAAATAACTCTTTTGGCTTCTTTGATTGGGCTGATTATGATTGCAGGTCCCAATGGGTGTGGAGGTTCCATTTGATCTTTTGGGTATTCTGTACCATCAGGTGATCTGAAGTCACATTAATTAGTTTTTGTGCATCTTTTGTGCTATTGGTTCCTGTCAATGCATTGTTGTACAGTCAGTAACTGTTAGCAGAACATGATAAATTTCTGTTACTCTTTAACTAAATAATAAATAAATAAATTTCTATTACTCTTGAGTTCTTTTGATTGTTTTCTTTTGTCTATCTCCTCTCATTTTACTTAATCTCTTAGAATGGGTGTTTTGCTAGGTTACCTTCTCTAACATGCCCCAACACTATGATCAAACTTTTTTTTTCAAGTTTGTTTTGCAGAGAGTAAGTAATTGAGTTGGATACTTTAAATTCTGACTTCAGCCTTTTTCTGATATGTTTAAATTGAGTAGTTTATTCCATTAAAATCTCTCCGATCCTCAGATAAGCTGTTCATAAGAACAATGCATCTTAAATCTGCTAAAGGTATATTTCTTTTTCAGGTTAAGTATGTGATGTCTTTGTATGGACATGTATGGAATAAGTGTGAGACATTCTATCTTTGACAAGTTAAACTTGTTTGTGTACCGATCTCTTGCTTCTTGTTTACAGTTACAATCTTTTAAAGTTGAAGACATCAAGCAAGATTATGATACTGGTAAAGATGGCATCAGTATGGTAACTTTCAAGGTTGATTTTGACCAGGCTGAGAAATTGGAGGAGGCTGTCAAAGCCAACTGTAGCCGAAAACTGGAGTTTTTTAAACATTGGGACAGACTTGGCCGTATTTCAGACATGTGAAGACATTTTTGAATGCTATCGAACGATCATGAAAGTGGTACTTTTCAGAACCGGGAGTGTACAATCCTTTTTCTCCTGTTTTGCCCCACAATGAGATACGTAAGTCATAAGATCTGCAGTTTAACCCTTCATTGGTTGATATACCGTTTGAAAAATTACAGGTAGCTGTATAAGATTATTAAAGGATTATGCCTGAATGGTGCTTGTGATCCGATGTTGAGAATTGTACATACAATTTCAGTTAATAAAGATGTCCTTATAACCCATTTTATAATTCATGGACTCTTGTAGATTTATTTACTCTACAGCTGTTACACGTTGGCATCTCCCTATACTGGAATTGATAGGCTATTAGCATTTCTACCCCTCATGGACTGGAGGTTGGTCCGGGGCTTATGTAGGTTAGCAAAGAAAAAAGAGGGTAGAGAAAGATCACTAAAAATGCAAACTATAAAGCCATCAGTTTGCTTAATAAAAAATACTGCGTACTTTTTTCGACAAACTTTGTGTTATTGATCTTTATGAATTCTTTGTCTAAATTTCATTGTATATGAGAAGTTCTTGTTGGTTTTTTAAGAGTCAGAGTGCCTTCATTTGCTGATATGACTTGAGAAATATATAATATATAAAATAATTTGTGCATGCCTAGGACGAGCAAGTCTCATACAATCCCTTTGAAAAAAATTGGGACTCACATGAAAAAGTCTAGTTGTTCATTTCGATGTGTGGGTGTGGGAGATACTAGATTTGTGGTCGCTATGTAATGGTCTCATGGTGCCAAATCATCTGTTTAAGAGCATGGAACAATTGCGGCATCCATATCTACCCTGGTTTTGCCAAGTGGGAAGTTGCAATTGGCTAATCTTTGTAATTTCCGGACACTGGTCAAATTCCATGTTTTAAAGTGTGATGTTTAAGGGAAATGCTTATTGAACCGGTTATAGACTGATGGTTTGACTGAAGATTTTTTTTTTTGCTTAGGGATTAAGAAAGTGAATATTATTTAATATATGTATTTTTTATAAAAAAATTTAAAAATGTTTAAAAAATGGGTTAAAAGAAAAGAAAAGAAAAGATAAGAAAAGAAAAAAAAATGCATTGCATCGGTCTAAAATCGGTTGGGAATACCTCGGTCCCAATAACACTATTCGATATTTTTATTTTTTATTATTTTGAAATGAGAATCCTTCATTCATTAATTCTCAAGAAATGTCTACAATACACTTTGGGACTAGTCTCAAATCGACAGAAGAAATACAATTTAACACTGCATCTTTGACTAATGCATGTGCAGCAGTGTTACTTTATCTTCTAACATGTGTAATTGACCAGTCTTCAAAAAAACTAAAATGAGATTTAATATCTTCTACAAACATATCTGTCACAGACAAGTTAGATTTATGAGACAGGCCCCGCTTGGATTCGGAGATAAGATGAGTTGAGATGAGTTTGATTTATTTTTTAATATTATTATTATTTTGGGATTTGAAAAAGGTGTGTTAGAATTTGAAAAAGGTGTATTGGGATTTGAAAAAGGTGTATTGGGATTTGAAAAAGGTGTATAGGAATTTGTGTTTTGTATAAAAAATTATAAAAATATAATGATGAAATGGAAGTGAGTTGAGATGAGCTCAACCCACTTCCCAATCCAAGCAGCCCCTTAATAGTCTTAACTACCTCAGCGGCGTCCCCCTCGAATATAGCTTTAGAGAGCTCTAATTCCATAGCCAAACAAGATGCTTCAATAGCGGCGATGGTTTCCGCCAGATGAGGATCGTGATGAAAGGGACGGTGGTTGCGAGCAATGGCCACTGTTCTTCCTTCACTGTCTCTCACTATTACGCCACTTCCCATCTGTCCGTGTTCCATGCTTAGGGCGGCGTCCCAATTTATTTTGAAGATGTCTTTTGGGCGGAGGAGACCAGATTGTTTGCTCCGGATGCAATGGGTTTGGGGCTAGGACTTTGTCCAGTTGTAGATCTCTCAATTCTTGAAGGATATCTGTTGCCACCTTTGAGATTGATTGCGGGGGGAGAAATTCCTTAGAGAAGATGAATTTATTTCTCCTTCCCCGGTTGTAGTGGGTATCTGTTAACACTGTCCAATGTTAAAAATATAGCAGTTGTCCTTTTACATGTAAGCTATGACTCTTTGGGATCAAATAAAGAAATTGTCAGGACACAACAAAACTTCTCCTATCCGCATCTTGCCAATTAAATAGTTGCATTTGGGTAGTGAGATGATCTTATATATTCTGTGAATAATAATAAAAAAATAATAAAAAATTAGTAATAAAATATTGAATAATAGTAAAAAGTAATGAACAATTAAAATAAAAAGCAATATTGCTGCTCGTCTTGAGAAAGACCCCAATGCAAACTTTGGAGAAATTCCTAACTTAAAGATCCTGCGCCTTTATTGGAATGTCTACAAGGGGAAAAAGGTGAGGTGTTCAACAAGAGGATTTCCTCAACTTAGAGGAGTGGGAGATGGAGGAAGGACGCATACCCAACCTCTGCCATTTGGAGATTGGCATATTGCAGGATGCAACGAATTGAGGATGTTTCCATATGGACTGAAGTTCATCACTTACAAAAATCGGTGATCATAGACATGTTTTGGTTATTCAAAGATGGGATTGGCGAAGGGCAGGATTTCTACAAATTTTATAAAATTCTCTAAGCTTGGTGAGCCGTCGGCATGTTTTCTTGTGGAAAGAGCACGATCACATGTAGAGTGGAGGCTCATTTTATGCGTTTGGACATTAGATCAGAAGAAATCCTTGGGATGGGACCATGTCATTCATAAGGGAAGCAACTTTCTTACAAGACCAAGGTGGGGAATAGAAACCTTTTCTATTATTGTAGGATTCTAATTGGACATTTTTGGAGAATTTGAAGGAGACCAAGACCATATGAATTAATATAATTATGAAACAATATTGTGATATTTTTTCAATGTTTTGACTTCTTTGAGTCTCTTGCTTCATCTGCTTTAGAATATTTAATGATATTAGATACAGTTATAAATTATGTAAGTTTACTTACTCAATTCTTTTTAAAAAAATAAAATTTATTATTAAAATATTAAATTTTTTTACATGAATTTTATATTTACTTATTAAAAAAAAAAAATGCAATGCTTGTGCACTTGTACACTCCCTAATAATAAATAATTAAATTGGTACATTAGAATGGTAGAATAATTTTTCGCTATAACAATTTTATTTAACATGTTAAAATGTTCGTTCGAACAAATTTAACCGTTTGAACGTTACAATATTACATTCAGTTTCTAACCATACCGTTCGAATACATTCAAAATGGTATACATCTTTCATCGTATTTTTGATACAAATATAAAGTTTGTCTTTCTTACTTTTTAGAACCATTTTTATTTCGTTTCAAATTAAAATCTCAAAAGGTGTTTTTTAGTTGTAGTGACGTAGTATCTCTTTTATCGGATTCGGCTTCATAAGACCGACAAGGAACATGAAACGTGTAGATGTGGGGCACACCGTAGGATATGATTAAAATCAGTTGCAGAATGTTGTCTGTGATTTCTATTTGATGTTGCAATTTATAACTATTTTTTATTGCAGTTGATTAATGGTAGTTTCACGAGTCCATGACAGTTATGGCCATAGAATTGTTTATAACTATTGTATTTCATGTTTCATATTGTACCAGTAACTAGTAACCATATATTTGAAAATTTAGGGTCTGCCCCTGCTCACCTTCTTCGGCTACATTCACCCTATCAATTTTGTAATTTATTGTCTCGACCGTATATAATTGATTTAGATTTCGTTCATTTAATAAATGATATATTTGTCGATACTAATATTGATTTGAATTTAAAAAAAAAAATTCGTATAAATTCGATTGATTTTGGTATTGTGAACAAAACTCATAAGTCATATATATAAATATATATATATATATAAATTCGGTTTGAACTTGTTTTGAAATTTGTAATACCTGTTATATTTATTACATATTTGTTGTATTTGATTTACTAAATTATATATTATAAATTTATTTATAATTTGTCTTATTTAATATATATTATGTTCTCAAAGTGTGTATAAAAGAATTTGTATAGTAATATATCATACAAGTATTAGGACTTTGGATTTATTATATATATATATTAAATATTTTAGTTAATTATATTTACCTTGTATATTTTTATTTAATTTATAATTATAAGTTAATTTCTTCTATTTATAAAAAGTTATACCAACTTTTATATTAAGAAAAATCAACGAATTTAGTGATCATGACACCCAATCCATTGCCCATGTCCCGGCCCTCTCCATTATTTTCTCCCAATTGGTGCTCACGATTTCCTCCTTATCTACTCTCCGTACCATACTAAAATACAGCTAGGTACAAGTTCTGGGCGGTCAAGACAGTAATGCAGATGTAAAGCATTTTTATTAGATTATGTATTTATATTTTTTTAAAAATATAAATATATATATATATATTAAAAAAAATAATTATATTTGATTAAAAATAGGGGAAAAAATAAGAAAATAAAAATAAAAATATTTTTTATTTTAAAAAATGAATAATAATCTTTTAAAAATCTTCAAATTCTTTTCTCTCACTTTTTTTTCTTAATTTTTAATTAAATATAATTAAAATTTTTAATATAGATATAAATTTATATTTTTAAAAATTATAAATATCTAATCTAATAATAATGCTCTAATATCTATCGTACACATACACATACATCTACATCTACATTCGTGATACTTTTAACTAAAAATAAAGGTGAAGGTAAATCTTAGCTTAGCGATCGTTACGAGTCAAAATAAAGTTGTTGACGTCATGAATAACATACTGACATATTATAAAAGTCGGACCACAAATGATCACTCGAATATCTGATAAAAGTGTGAGAAAATTACAATGTTAGTACACACGGAATGCACGGCTTTCTCTTTCTTCTTCTGTCTTTTCCTCATCTCACATTTTCTTTTCTGTGCAGGTACACTCTCATTTCAATATATAGTATATGACAAACATCAAAAGTTATAAATTTGCCATCGAATCATTTCCCTCACACGGTGGGACTCACACAACATTTATTATTATTTAATAGGCAATTTTACTTACAGTCTATTTTGCGGTTCAAATAATAAAAAGATGGAAAAATTCAAATATAAAATAAATTTAACTAAAATACTCTTATTCACAAATTAAAATTTTTTAAAATTTATTTTATTTATTTATAAAATAAGAGTATTTGAATTAAATCTGCAATGTAATCTATAAATATAAATTACAAGAAGAGTTAGTCTTATTTAATTTATAATTATAAGTTACTATTTCTTTTTATAAAAATTAAGTTATACCATAACAACTTTTATGTTACGAAAAATTCAACGAATTCAGGGATCATGACACCAATCCATTGCCCATGTCCCGGCCCTCTCCATTAATTTCCAATGCAACCGGCCTCCGTCCTCTCCATGCTTTTCTCCCAGTTGGTGCTCTCGATTTCCTCGTTTTCTACTCTCCATACCATACTAAAATACAGCTCGGTATAAGTTGTGGGCGGACAAGACAGTTCAGAATGCAGATGTAATATCTGCCATACATATACTGTATACATCTGCATTCGCGATCCTTTTGACTAAAAACCCGCATGGCAAGTAGTCTTTAGAAACTACAAGAAGGCTCGACAGACAAAATATAATTCATATATATGCCGGCATCTATAATTCATAAAATTTCTGCAGAGATTTCTGTAGTCTATTACTTTGTTTACTCATCTAAATTAGGTGCCGGCATCTAAAGTGTCTTCTTAAAACTCAGTTTTTGTTGTTGTTGTTGTTGTTAAGGCAAGATATTCTTAAAACAGTTACCATAAAGATTCATGCAAAGCCTGGATAAACCACTCAATTAATTAGAGGACTCTCATCACGATATGCTGTGATTCGGAAATTATTACAGTTTATGATAAAGAAAGAAAACATTCCGTATTTTTATAAACCAAGAAAAGTGAGAAAGAAACACAACATCAAATTCAAGTGGTTGGTGTCCGATCAGTTGGGCTTTATGTTTCGGTCGGTCGTTGCATGCCAATCTCAATCTGCTTTGCCAGCCGGGAAAGTGCAGTATAGGACGAACCACCCTTAGACACAGCTTTCTCTGCACTGTACTTCAGCTCCTTCGCCCTCGTCCTTGCCGCATTCTTCGACCCTTCTTTGTCCTCCATGATTTGTCTCACCGTCTCCTCTATCTCTTCCCTTCCCACCACTTTCTTCGACGGCAACACCTTCGTACGCACGGCTACTCCGAGCTCCTCAGCCAGCAGCGTGGCGTTCATCCTCTGCTCCGCATAGAGTGGCCACACGATCATCGGCACTCCTTTGACGACGCTCTCGAGCGTCGAGTTCCAACCACAGTGCGAGAAGAACCCACCGACAGATTGGTGGCTTAAGACTTCCACTTGCGGCGCCCAGATGGGGACCAAAAGCCCCTTGTCCCTCGTTCGTGTCAGGAATCCGGCCGGTAAGTAGGTTGATGGGTCGTCGCCGCCAGTCGACGCGGTCCCGGTCGTGAAAAAAGCTTCATCTGCACCTGTTCTCGCGGGAGGACGCACCACCCAAATAAACCTATGCTGGCTCATCTCCAATCCCCAAGCTATCTCAGTCATTTGCTCGTATGAAAGCGTCCCCCCGCTTCCAAACGACACGAAAATCACCGACTCGCTCGGTTGCTTATCCAGCCATTCGAACAAGTCGCTCCTCGAACTGGACAACGGTCTGGTTAATGGACCGATGGGATAAACCGGAGTCTTAACGAACCGACTCAAGAGATTCTCATCTCTAAACGCTGCAAGTGTTAGGGGCTGCAGCTCCTCCCATATATTCAACAAAACCCCATCACTTGTTGGTATCTCTTTCCCAATCCTCACGTATTCAATATACTGCTGGTTGGTCCGGTCCAGCATTGGGTCAACCATGTCTTCAGGCCGGACGGCCCTGCAACCCGGGATTCTCAACGGCTCTGTTTGGTCAACATACTCTCCTTCCACCTCTCTGTCTAGACATGGCACATATACAGTCAAAGCAAGGAACCATGCATTCGAAGCGACGTAAACATATTTGAGCAGACCAAGTTCCTCAGCTATGGGAAGTGACTCAGTTCCGAAGAGGTCGACGATCAGCGCCGTCGGGCGGGGATTCAGGGAAGATATCGCGGAACGGATGGCTGGACGGGCTTCCCGCATAATAATGGCGATCTGTGTAATAACCGAGGTGTTGGCATCAACTAGATGAGAGATGTCAACCTGTGGGAGTTGGACGACGTCGAAGAGCTTGGGGCTCATGGAAGACTGGATAACTTGGGACTCTGCCTGCGAGATGTGGCAACTGACGACGAAGACCGTGACTGTGAAATCGTGGTGGGTCACGAGGCGTTTGCCGAGCTCCAGGACGGGGATGAGGTGGCCCACGCCGGGACTAGAGAGCAGTGCTGCATGTGGCTTTGGGATCTCCATGTATGGCGATGTAGGGGATGGAAGGAGAGAGAATCAAAACAAGATCAAGAAGTGCAATGATTTTTTTGAATAAATTTTGAGAGCATTAAATTATATGGGAGTATTCATTGTACTTATTGTACTTATGATTTGGGTTAAATGGATTAATTATTTTATTTTTAAACAAATGATCATAAATGTAATAAATATTTCTCAAATAATAAATACTTTCTAGCTTTATTCGATTTTTTTAACCAAATAGTCAACTATGCGAGAAGATTTTATAAAGTGGAGCTATTATTCTGACAGACTGAGATTTATTTTAAATGAGATGTATTGAAATAAATTTAATTTATTTTTTAATAATATTATTATTTTAAAATTAAAAAATATATATTAAGATTTAAAAAATATGTATTGAGATTTAAAAAAAATATATAAAAATTTATATTTTATATAAAAAATTATAAAAATATAAGAATAAAATAGATGTAAGTTAAAATTTGAGTGAGTACTACATAGATTTGAGTGATATAGTATTTTTTTTATAACGACGTAATGCTATCGTATAAATAAGAAAAAATTTATACATGAGGATACACATTACATATTATATATTTTTAAAATTTTTTTCATAAAATATTTAATATATAAATAAAAAATAAAAAATTCAATTAATTTGCAAAGAATAAATTCAGAAAAAATTAGTAAAAAACAAAAAAATTATATAGTATATAGTGTGTAAGCTTATATATAATATTCTTCTATAAATAATATTGTGCATTTATATGTACATATATATATTTATATATATATTGATTTGTTAATTTGGGACTCTGCTTGCGACATGTGTGATAGGGATCTTGGTCTTGTCCCGATCATCTAAGGGGTCCTTCTTGCAATGATGTTCCTTCCAACGATCAAGTTGGACTCCAATGCTTGGTAATGATTATATGGATGGGGGAAATGATTAAGTGAGACTAGGATTTAATGGAGTTCAAGGTCAAGTGTTTGGGCTAAATGTTAGGATATGTGCAATGGGGTGCACGGCAATATGGGTTTGGTGATGCACGACTAGGTTGGCTTGTGTTTGGGCAAGATGGTGATTAGCTAAAGTTTGTGATGGTCGAATAAGGCTTAAGGCATCACTAGAGTTTCGACCAAGGTAATTAGGGTTAGGTTGCTAGGGTTTTGAATGGTTTTGAATAAGTCCTAAAAAATAGGAGTATGGCTTATAGTGTGATAAAGTGGGTGGCAAGGGGTCTAGGGTATATTGGCTGAATATGTGATGATGGAGGAGTAGAGTTTGATTGTTCACTCTTCAATTGCTGACCAATCAAATGAAAGAATGATGTGGCAATGGAGGTTTCGGCTAGTCAAATTGGTGATAGCCAAATGAGACTATTAAGGTAAGTGGATTTGATTTGATTTTGGGAATATTTTGAATTTAAGTGGGAAGTGGTGGCCGATCATGTGAGGTTGGTCGAAATTGGCTATTGATGCATGAGAGATGATGTGGATTTAAGTGAGAAAATATAGGAAATAAGATGATAGGTGGCTGGTTAGGGTAAATGGCAAGATGAGAAATTGTCTTGGCTAGGGTTTAATGGCCTATGGTCGAATTGCTTCTAAGGTTTGGGGGGTTTGTTGCCGTGGGCTGCTTGGAGCAAGAGAATACTCAAATGATCAAATGAACAATCAATTAAGGATTGAACAAGAAACCAATGAGAAACAGGCCAACACACTTCAAGCACACCAAATGTTCGACACTTACAACTCCTTCAACACTTCAATACTTCTTCAACATGCAACATTTTCACTCAATTACTCTTGAGCAATCCGAAACTCACAATGGTTATGGGTTTCGAAATCCTCTAGAGAACACACACACAAGTTTTCAAATCCACAAGTGGTGTAGATTTGACCTCACCAACACAAACTTATTCAACAATCAAACAAGATAATCAAAAACACAAGAACATAAAATCACTCAACAAGAACACACTCCACCGAAATACTATTTATGAATTACCTCAAGATTTTTACAAATAACTGAAAATAAAATATAGATGTGGATTATCGATTCACGAATTGCACGGATAATCCTCTTCCAAAGGGATTAACGAATTGCACCCTTAGAAAACTGAAGTGCCAAGTACCAAATCCAAACCACAAGTGATGTGGCAGGCCTAACTCCTTATCAAGAGCAAAATCTAATTCTCAAATGTCCAAAGATAATTAAAATGAAACCTAGAAAACCTACTATCAAGAGCATAATCAAATGTCCTCAAGTGTCTTACAACTTGAAAACTCACATTAGGTCCCTTATTAAAAAGAACTAATTACTAAAATAACCAATGCACTAAAATAAGGAAATAACATAAAAATAAAATGGATAGGTGGCGCCAATGCATGGATGGTCGTGGGGTGCTAGTGGCCCAGGGTGGGCTGGCGTGCTGCTACCTTCACGGTCAGGTTTGTCTCGTGTTGTCTCGCTGCATGGCGTTTGGTAGTGCGCCGGGTATGGCTCTGTGCAGTGCCAACTGGTGATCATGGCAGTGTGCCATACATGGTTATAGTGGTAAGCACAGGGTCAAGCCACATCTTGCATTAGCCCAAGACTTGCACCTGATAACTGGGATTGGATAATACTTAATGCACTGTTAGGTGCACATGGTTGGTGTGCGTCCTTTTTTTTTTTAAAATTTAATAATTAATAAATTATTATTTGATTATAAGTTTTTAAAAATATTAAAAAAATAAAAAATAAATAACAAAAATAATAAAAATCAACTAATGGTGGAAAGAGAGAGGGTGAGCACTACCCATTAGGATTTCAAAATGATAAAGTCCAGAGAACGGCTAATCCAGGCCGTGTGTTGCACTTAGGTGAATCCGATATTGGGATTTAAAAATCAGTCCCGCTTTGGACTAGGCAATGTGTACTAGGGTGCTTAACACCCACCAATGATAAGCTGCCACATCAGCGAATTACATGATAAAACAATAGAGCTTATTGCACTTGGTTATCATTGAAAAAGGAAAGTAGCACACGAAGAAGGTCTGATCTTCAATCGCATTTCGTCTTTACATTTGCCTTTGAACCATCGCCACCTTTGTGCCGTCAGCCGCTGCGAGATGTCGAGATCCACGTCTGCTGTCGTCACGCCATTGTTAGACACTGAAATCGACGCCCAAGATAGAGATAAATTGGAATTTTTTTTCACTATTTTGACTACCATTCGTTGCCAAATGGACACTAGATTTCTCTACCAAATTCTGGGTTTTGCTTCGTACTTAATTTGAACATTATGAAAAAAAATAGAGTTTAATCATTAATTTTCCAAAAACTTCTTCATTTACTCACAGCAAAACTTTTAGATCTCATGAATCAGAACTTCTTTATTTCATCAAAACAATACTTTTCAAAAAATTCATATTCGCTCTTTTTCAGTTAAGAAATAGAATGCATAAAATTAAACTCATGTCTACATAAGTCATATAAAAAATACTTTCTTTTATTCAAATTTTTATGCATATGCATAACAAATATTTGAGGTCATTTTTAGCTTTCTTTTCAAAAACAATTATGCATATTTTCAAAGTCAACCTTATTTAAATTTTTTGTATGTAAAACTATTATATGAAGCCCGCTTACCTGAACTTCTTAACTTTTTGAATCTTTCTCATAACAGAGCCAACATAAATCCAATCATGACCTATAAAACAATCAAGCTTAACTTTCTTAACATCCCGATTGAATATGTATACCGATACTTGAGCCCAAAATGCCAATATTAACCTATTTTAGTTCTTCAAAAACCTAGAATTCTCATAACTCCAAAAAATATCATCACTTCCCAAATTTCTCAATATTCATTTAATATCTCTGACTAAAACATTAAATTATTTCTATAGTGCATCCTAGTATTTACTAATTACCATTATGCCCCAAGTAAAGATATATATCAGCTTAAGAATATCTTAACATAATTATAATAAAAATCGATTATAATAGGAAAAACAAGATTCTGTTTAATAAAAAGAGAAAATATACTTAATTAGTTTCTCTTTAAAAGGTTCTAAAAGAGTTTTTTTGCTTATTATGCATTCCTCAAATTCATATATAAAAATAGAATATTACTAATAATATACCCCAAATCTTCCTTTATTTGGTTTATAAGTTATATATTTAAAAATTAAAAACTTCACAAATGAACAAAACTTAGGCTTAAAATAGAACAGGGTGTTTTAGAAAATATGTATAAAGAAGCATGGGCCTAATGGGATACAAAATAAACAAAGTTTCTTTATGAGCAACCATGCTTCCCAGACCTTCAAGGGCTAAACTCACCATGAGGGGACAATGTGACAGAATACTAGGTGGAATTGGGTGGCTTTGGTGGAATGTCTGCGACGGCGTGGCTGAGAGCGGCGGTAGGTTCTATGGAAGAGAGAGAGAGAGAGAGATCGAGAGTGGTAAGAGCATGGCATAAAGAGGAGAGGAGCTTATCGAGAGATCAAACAGACCAAACGATACACCAAGGGTGGTAGGAGGTTCTCGGCCACTATCTGTGTAAATGGCGACGAAGTGGGGAGGGCTGGTGCCATGGGGTGGCTAGGTTGGTGTCTCATGGTAGAGGAAAAATACTCCTTTATTTCATGTATGGGAAAATAAAGCATTGTTGGCAGTGCTTCTTGGTGGCTGGGCACGACGCTGTAGGATGTCTTTGGGTATTTCCCATTGTGCAGAGTGTGGATTGTTTTGTGGGGTTGCGATGTGGAAGCTTGGTAGTGGGGCTTCCCTTTGGTGGTGGTTTATGGTGGAGGGAGGCTATGGTGTATTAAAGTTGATGTAGTTTTCTCATAAACCTTAATATGTGTTCTGCTTTAATGATCTGCTATATTTAGATTACAATGATTAATTAGATTGTATTGGGATCTTCTCTTTTATTAATGCTGTGAGTGTAACCATGTGACTATATAAGTTTTGTTCAATGATTAATGATTAATGATTAATGCTGTGATTGTACAATGATTAATGCTGGAGAAGTTTAAGAGACAAGAAATACATAATCAATCCAACAGTTTGTGGATTGAAGTTTCTCTTCGTTTTTTCCTTTGTTGTCAATTGTTAATTTTCATCAATTGGCATTAGAGCCACTTCGATTTGTAAAAAGGCATCATGGCAGCACTTGGTTCTTCTCCCACTATTCCAATCTTTAGTGGTGAGAATTACGACTATTGTAGTATCAAGATGAAAGCACTCTTCATGTCACTCGATCTTTGAGATATTGTATAAAATGGAGTCTTTGTTGTTGCAGAAGGAACTTCTGAATCAACCCAACAAGATCAACAAACAAAGAGATGATAAAACTTTGTTTATTCTACAACAAGTTGTCAGTGAAGCAATTTTTCCAAGGTTGATGAGGACAATCACTTCAAAGCAAGCCTGGGAGATATTGCAAGAATTGTTTCAAGGTAATCTCACAGTTAAAACCATTAAACTTCAAGGCTTAAGAAGTGAACTCAAAAATCTCAAAATGAAAGAGTATGAGAATATAAAAGATTATTGTTCTAGACTTATTGAGGTCAAAATTAAATGCGTGACTATGAAGAAAAGTAACAGATGCAAGAATAGTTTAGAAAATACTCATTAGTTTAACAAAAAAAGTATGATCATATGATTGCTGCAATTGAAAAAATAAGAGGCCTTTCAACTCTATCAATCACTGAGTTGATGGAATCTTTATATGCTCATGAATAAAGAATTGATAGAAGAAGTGAAGTCTTCTTAGAGAATGCATTTCAGTCCAAAGTTACTAAGAAAAATTAAAAACCAAGAGATTTTAAAAAGAAGTATAAGAGTGGAAAAAAAGGAGGTCAAAGTTTTCAAAGGAAGGGGAATTCAAAATGAGAATTTCCTTTTTGTGGTATTTGCAAGAAGAATAATCACTTGGAGAATGATTGTTATCATCAAGAGAAGTCACATTGCATCAATTGCAAGAAGTTTGGTCATGCAGATAAGGACTGCAGACTCAAGAACAAGAACCAACATACCAACTACATAGAAGAAAAGGAGGAGTGTTTGTTCTATGCATGTCAAGTTACCATTGAACAAAAAAGTGAAGAATGGTTTCTAGACAGTGGGTGCAGCAATCACATGATTCCAAGTGAAAGTATGTTTTCGAAGATTGATAGATATGTCAATATAAAAGTTAAACTTGGAAATGGTGAATTAGTATAATCAAAAGGAAAAGGCACAATCACCTTGAAAACTAAGAAATGAACGAGATTTACTAATGATGTCTTATTAGTTCCATGTTTTGATCAAAGTTTGTTGAGTGTTGGTCAAATAATGCAAAAATGAGTACTCATTACTGTGTGAAAGAGAAGTGGGTACCATTTGTGATATAAATAATCATAAACAAGTTGTGGCAGGAGTTAAAATGGGGAATTGTAGAAATTGGAAAGTATCAAAAGGCTATGATTGCTAAGTTTGATAATACAACTCTTTGGCATAGAAGGTTTGGTCACTATAGTCTTAATGCCTTAAGAGTTTTGAGTCAAAAGAATATGATCAGCAATTTATGTTTACTGGATTCTAACATGTCAGTTTTTGAGGGTTGCATGCAAGGGAACTAACACAAATAGCCTTTTCCTAAAGGTGAATCATGGAGGACTAAAAAGATATTGGAGTTAGTTCACACTGATGTGTGTGGTCTAATGAGAACTCATTCTCAAAGCCAAAATAGGTACTTTATACTATTTATTGAGAACCAAAGTGGCAGCTAGATCAAAACCTTGATGAGTGACAGAGGAATTGAATTCAATTCAAAGAAGTTTGATGCTTTTTGTAAAGAAGGGCTAGCACATCAATTGACAGTTGCCTATTCTCCTCAGCAAAATAGAGTCTTTGAAAGGAAAAATAGGGCTGTAATGGAAATCGCAAGGTCTATGTTGCTCAAGAAGGGACTTCCAAAAAGATTTAAGGCAGAGACTGTTAATACGGCAGTTTATAGAGGCTTGGAGTGGTTAGAAGCCTATTGCTAGTGACTTAAAGATTTTCGGGTGTATTTGTTATATACATGTCAAAGAAAAGGCACAAATTTGAAGAAAAGTCTGGATATAGTTCTCAATCCAAGGGATTCAGAATCTATAATTTGGATTCAAAGCAACTTGTAACCAGTAGGGATGTTGAATTTGATGAGAAAGCTAGTTGGAACTTGGATGATGAAATGATTATTAGTGAATCTATCCCTATACTTTTTGGAGTTAGAAGCTCAGCCTCCTATTTTTGAAGTTCAAAATGAGAGAAGAGAAGAGATTGAAAAAGAGATTGTCACTAGGGGTGTAAAAAAAAATTGGAAAATCGATAAACCGATCCAAACTGAACCGGTTATACCAAGTTTGAATTGGTTCGGTCCAGAACCGGTTTTTAGAAACACAAAATCGGTAAGATTTGGTCTAATTCTGGATCATTTCATTTTAAAACGGATCGGACCAAACCGGATTGGTCTTAATAATTATATATATTAAATTATTTTTTTAATATTATATATAATATATTTTTACATTTTATATACTTTTTTATATATAATACATAATAACATAATCATATATATATAATACTATAATATTTATAAAATAAAAGTTTAATTTTAAATATGATATTAAAGCAATTTTTTATAATATTAAAGCAATTTCTTATATAACAGCTTTTTTTTTTACATAACAATTTTTTTATATAACAATTTTTATTTTATAACAGTTTTTATATTACATATTTTTTTTGTATTGCAATTTTTTTTGTTAGGCTAATAGATTTTTATAATAAAAAAACAAATTTAAACCAGATTTCAATCTTTTTTTAAAAATAATATAGATTTATTTTTTAAAATTTACAATTTATTAGAACCGAAAAATCGGACCAGAACCGGTAAAACCGGTACTACTGATTTTGGAGGATAATCGGGGCGTAATCAGTTTTGCATTTTGTAAAATAGGTTGTACCGGTTTGGTTCTATATTTTGGCCAAAATCGGACTGAACTAGACCGGTTACATCCCTAATTGTCACTCCAATTACATCACCTAGATTTGAACAAAGTATGAATGAAATTCCTTTAGCAAAAAGTTCTTCATCAGAATCTCCACCTAGAAGGTTTTAAATGAGATATATGAATCTTGTAACTATCTATTTGTTGAACTTGAGAGTTTTGTTGAAGCAGTAAAAGAATAAGTCCGGATTGATGAAGTGGAAGAGGAGATCAGAATGATTGAAAATAACAAAATATGGGAGTTAGTTGCTTGTCCTGACATAAAAGAAATAATTGGAGTTAAGTAGATTTTCAAAAGAAAACTTAATTCTGATGGCTCTTTAAAGAAATACAAAACAAGGCTTACAGCTAAAGGCTACTCACAACAACAAGAATTGATTATAATGAGACATTTCCACAAGTTGTAAGATTGGATATCATTTGAACACTGTGTGCATTAGCAACTCAGAAAATTTGGAAGATTTTTCAACTTGATGTCAAGTTAGCTTTTTTAAATGATATTTTAGAAGAAGAAACCTATGTTGATCAACCAAAAGGCTTCATAAGAGAAGAAGGTAAATTGTTTCGATTGAAGAAGGCTCTATATGGATTTAAACAATGACGCCAGACAGAATAACGATTATTCTGCAGGCTAGTTTCAACAGATGAATTCATAGGAAAAAACACAAGAAATTCGCCTAAAATACAGAGAATACGTCTCTGAGAAAAAAACTAAATATTACCAAATCAAATACTGTCGAAAATCAGTCCACAAGCCGGACCGTATAGCTAAAATTCGTTTGTAACCGAATTTTACCAAAAATGAAAAAATCTCGAAAATAATGTAAAATTGAAATTCAAAGTCAAATAAGCAATCTGCGAAAAATCCGAAACAAATCGGATTTTAAATGACTTCCTAACAAATATACGAAATATTACCAAAAATAGTAAAAAATAACTAAAAATAACAATTCGGAAAGGAAAACAGTGGAATTTGAGGTTAAAAAAAAGGCATATGGAGCAATGCTCAATGTGGATTGTGTGTGCGTCGAAAAGAGCTTTCCGAATTGGGGTCTTATGCGCGATTCTGACACCCGTAACCAAAGTTATGGCCAAAAGACTGAAACGCACTCAAAACTCTTCCAATTAGAAAGATATCACGATCACTTCCGGCCTTTACGCTGATCTGCCAATTCATGGTACCTCAGCGCCATCAACGTGCAATCAGACAGCTCAGCATAATCTGTCTCAGATCCCCCTACATCAAACAAGCACCTAGAGCATTGTATGGAAGGATAGACAACTACTTCACTGACAAAGGATTTAACAAAAGCATGAGTGAGCCAACACTTTATGTTAAAGTCAAAGATGAAGGTATTCTTCTAGTCTCATTGTATGTTGGTGATTTAATTTTCACTAGAGATAAAATTGAGATGATTGAAGAGTTTAAGCAAGATATGATGAGCACTTTTGAAATGAGTGATTTGAACCTTATGCACTATTTTGTTGGAATGGAAGTTCATCAAGAAGATGGAATCTTTATTTCACAGAGAAAGTATGCTGAAGAGGTGTTGAAAAAGTTTAAAATGTTTGGATGCAAAACTGTAGCAACTCCTCTTATTGTAATTAAGAAACTTAAAAAGGAAGATGGAACTAAGAAAGTTGATGCAGCCATTTATAGAAGTCTTGTTGGCAGTTTGTTGTATTTAACTACAACTCAACCAGATCTTATGTATGCTTCCAATCTACTTTCCAGATTCATGCAAAGTCCAATTCAAATTCACCTTGGTGTAGTTAAAAGAGTACTTCGATATGTGCAAGGTACTATGGACTTGGGCATTTGGTACAATTCATGTTCACAACCAAAACTAACTAGTTTCACTGATAGTGATTGGGCTAGCTGCTTAGTTGATGACATGAGAAGCACTTCAAAATATTGCTTTAATCTGGGAACATAAGTGTTTTCATGGGAATCAAAGAAGCATGCCACAGTGGCTCAATCAACAGTCGAAGTTGAGTATGTAGCAGCTGCTGGAGTAGTTAATCAAGCTATTTAGTTGAAGAAGATTCTTGAAGACATGGGAGAAAAACAGCAAGGACTAGTTGAGATTTTTTGTGACAACAGATCTTCCATTGCTATGGCTAAGAGTTCAATTTATTATAGTAGAACAAAACATATCTCAATCAAGTATCATTTCTTGAGAGAAGTTGAAGCAAATGGAGAAGTTGATCTAAAGTATTGCAGTAGTGAAGAACAAGTTGCAAATATATTTACAAAAGTTCTTTCTAGAGTCAAGTTCTAGTTCTTTCGAATGCTGCTTGGAGTTTCAAAAAAATATATTAAGGAGTATTAAAGTTGATGTAGTTTTCTAATTAACTTTAATACGTGTTCTACTTTGATGATCTGCTATATTTAGACTACAATGATTAATTAGATTGTATTGGGATCTTCTCTTTTATTAGTACTGTGATTGTAACCAAGTGACTATATAAGTCTATATTTAGAGAAGTTTACGAGATAAGAAATACAAAATCAATTGTTGGATTGAAGTTTCTCTTCATTTTTTCCTCTATTTTCAATTGTTAATTTCCAACATGGCGCAATGGCTGGCTGATGAGGAGCGTAGGAGAGGGCCGTGGGTTTGCTTGACCTCGACCGTGTGGGTGAAAACGTGGAGAAGAAATGGTTGCAAAGGTGCAACTGGTGGCTGTTGCAGTGCTCCGGTTGTGACTATTTGAAGGTGATGCAAGCCGCGGCGATAGTGAGATACAAGAAAAATGAAGAAAACTAAAGCAGCAGCTCTAGCTTACAGGGTATAAGCATGTTTGGAATTGCGTATCGAAGTTTTAAAAGTACTTTTAAATAGTTAAAAACACTTTTAAAGAAAAATGACATGTTTGGGTAATTTTATTAAAAGCACTTTAGTCGGTTAAAAAATTTAAAAATCAGCTTTTTAAATAAGTATCAAATTGAAACTTTTATCAAAAAATTCATGCAAATAACTATATATTTTTAAAAAATTACCGTAACTAACTAAAAGTGTTTTAGACATATAGATCCCAAACAGTAAATGACTTTTTAGTAGTAAAATTTATTATATTAAGCATTAAGCTATTAGTCTTAAGTTAAAAATAATATTTTCTACCGCAACCCCAAACATGCACTATGTGTGCGATACTAAGCAACGATCATATATATAGAAAAAATGATAAAACCCTAGAGAAGGAAGGGGATAAAAGTGCATGTGCAGTGTCGTGCGTGGTGGAGAGTCTTAAAAATAGTTGTGTTGGTCTCTTGATTGAAGATTTACTTGCCGAAACCTAAAAAGAAAAATATGCGGCAACCATAGCTTGGGGAGAAACAAACTGATGAGGTTTTAAGAACCCATGAACATATATGTATATATATGCTGAAACCCTAGTAATACAATGAAGGTAGGAGACGTGTAAGGTGAAAGGTTTGTAACTAAAAGGAAATGTGAAGTCTAAAAATATGGAGACGTGAAAGGTGCAAATGTGCATGGAAATATGGGAGTGAAATCTGCTCCCTGCTTGCCATGGCTTGGGCTTATAGGTCCATTCAATGCAACCGACACAAAAATAACTTAAATAAGATGGGAAATTAGCCGCAAAAGAAAGAAAGAAGTAAATAAAATCGTTATATAAGAAAATAAATTTTTTGGCCCATAGTTAAAAAAATTACTCGCAAAAATCTCAAATGGACTTTCCATACATATAAATCTAAGAAAATAAAAATAAAAACTTTAGAAAGCGATTTAGGTCTGAACGGAGTGTTACATAAGCTCTCCATAAAGCTAAACATTCTGCCAAGTCTGGTTGGATAACAATCCCCACTCCCATCTTTCTATCTTCTTTATCTAATTGGTTTTCACATAGTTTTCTGGAGGCCTCTTCCTTACTAATTCACTTTCTGCTGCATTGGTCCTAGTTTTTTTTGTGACTTTATTCATTCTTGAGCTAAACGGAACTCTGCCAAAATATCATTCCGGACTTCTGCGCCCCGGGTGTTTTTTTTTTTGTGTTTGCCGCGGGGGGGGGGGTGTGCAGGGCCCCCCATTTCCACGGTCCCATCCCTTCTCAAAATTTAAAAATATATATATAATATATGTCTTTTTAAAGAAAAAAAATTATATTTATTTATTTTTTTTAATTTTGTATAATAATATTAATTTTATTTTGTGTTAGTCCCATTTCTCAAAATTATCTTGGTCTCTCTTTACAAAATTAATCTAATTTAAAAATAAAATAAATCTCATATAAAATAAAATAATATAATAATATGATGACATGTTTTTATTATAGATAAAAATAAAAATAAAAAAAGAAGTTGAATAATTTCTAATATATTTTTAATATATTTTTATTATGATGACATATTCTTATCATATTATATACTTTTTTTAATACATAAATTATATTAAATATATTTTATTTTTATTATAAATCTTATTATCAAATCATTTTATATCATATAAAAAATTATATATAAATAAAATAAAAAATATTTTATATATTTTATTTTAACCTTGCTTGCCCCGTAACCCAAAGTTTTTGGCTCCACTACTGCCGGACTTTATAACATTTGCAGGGCTACTGAATTTGTTTTAAAAAACAAATTCATTTAAACCATATTCTCCTCATTGTTGTGGCTATCCATTCCAATTGTGTTGTAGCTAGTCTCTTCATCAACTTTTCCATAGCTTCAGAAAATCATTGTCTTCCATATTTTCTATATCCAAACTGGACTAGTAGAAATAATTGTTTAGTTCATAAAGAGATCTCACGGAAATAAAATTTACAGAGTAATATAGCTGCTTGTGGTATCATATTGTAAGACTGAGCTTTTTACTATAAAACCAATCTTATCTATCGCATTCAGCCATTTCATTTTATAAATTTTTCTTTTATAAAATCTTTGCATGTAGTGAGGACTTGTACCAACAAGATGAGGCCAGAGAGAGACAGGTTGTTACCCAACTGCCTTCCCCAAACAAATTTGAACAGCTTAATTTTGAGTGTATTAGTTTAAAGGGATATGGGTCGATATGGTAAGCTTTTTGAACGAACAGTTTGTTCAAATGATCTTGTCATATGGGGCTAGCTGTGCCTACTTTCATATTTTTTTGGAAATAGTTGTCTGAACTCCAAAGTTTATTTGTTTGACTTGTATATAAGAAATTCTATATGAAAGTCTTACGCCACATATTTTCACTTAATCAACATGAAAATTTTTATTCTATTTTAATGTTTAAATATGTGCATGTTTAAATAGAAGGATAAAAATAATAAATAACATGTTGATTAGGATGCGGAAGTGTGTGGTATAAGACTGACTTGTAGTATTTCTCATAAGATTAATTATGGTATTGTTCAGGATACAACTATTAAACCTTTCCTACAAGGAAAGTCGACCTATGATCCTCCATTATAGCCTCTGTCACAGCATGTACAACATTATTGTCTAGATTGTAGCTTGTTAATCTGTCTACATTTACTCATTGTAATCCTTTGAACAAATCATTATATAAGGGGATTGACGATTTGGGTATCTCTTAAAGGTACGTCAAACATGGATGTCCCCTTTGATGTTCAGCATATAATTATATATAATCAATATAATATAACGGGACATGTGATTGGCAAGAAAGCATGTCAATATTGGTTGTTCCAGCTGTTCACCGATGCCATTGAAGATCGAAATTCACAACAGATGTGGGTGATCCAAGAGAGAGATCAATCTCTGAAATTAAGTGATTATCTATTTTATTAGCTAGCTAGGCCTTCCACAATGTCATTGTCATTAATTGCTGGCCGGTACCTCGTTTTCAGGATATTATATATCTTTGTTTGATTTTGAAGATGATGATCCTCCAAACAATCGCTGATTAATAAATATTGTAAAGTCTATCTCTGGAGTTGATAAATGTAAGTCGATGTCACTTCTACAGGCTAGAAGCCAGAGAGATAATGTAGCAGTGGCTTCCAAAAAAATATGAAAAGTTGATCTGTCTGTACTAGTTTAAGGGGATTACAGATGTGGGCATCTCCTAAAAAAATCTGAAGGGAAAGCTGTAGGAAGCTTGGACGTATCTGCATGTATTGACTCATGAATCACTAAATAATTTGAAATCTTGTCATTTAGCTCTAATCACTTGCGGTTATATTAAGCATGCAATGTGGGAGTATTTTCTGTCATGGCATCATTTAGAGAATTCTTTGTCTTTTTTAATAGATGTGTCATCCACAATGCCCAAGGAATGGACCCACAAAATTGATGAATAATGTGGAATCAAAGCGAGAGCTTAATTGGATTTTGTTGATATGCTATATATCATTGTTGAATGTTGATATTATATATATCTACGTGTAAATGACGAAAAGACTAGATGATTTTTAAAAATAAGAGTCCATTATTCATTTCGAGTTCGTTTTGTCTTTTACAATCCTCTTTAGATCTAATTTAAAGAAAAAGATCACTAAATTTGGGTACCTTATCTTCACTGTTTTGCATTGTTTAAATTGAAAGGATCGGAGAGAGTGTTCTGGCTGTCCCGAAAGTAAAACGTATATGAAATTCGCAAGTTACTTTTGCATATCAGTGCTATGCTTCACGGCAATGATCAAAATATTGATTAGTAACTAACAATAATGTGCATAAAAAATAATAATTTAAAGAATAAAGTATTGATTATAAAAGGAAATCCAATGAATAACTTCTTCAATGGTAAAATCCTATAGGACAATCAAATTTAGAAAATCTAATTTTATTAGATTAAGATTATTGCAAATGAAATTCTTAGATTACAAAATATTTGTAATTAGACACTCTTATTTGACAAAACAAATGACTTGTTTGTCTTCTATTGTAATAGTTGCTAGAATCTCTGACGATTTTTAATCTATTGACCTTTATTGAACTCCTCGTTAGAGTTAGCATACACTTAAACTTGATAGAATAAGCAACTCAGAAATTCTACTAAATTTTTTTCTCTCATATGGATACTTGAAGTTCTTTTAAGACTTTAAGCTCTCAACAATGCTTTTTAGAGTGTTGATCCAAACCTTCAGTCAAATCCCTCTTTAAATAGACTGTGCAGTGGTTAATTTGTTTCAGGATTTTGCTGACGGTTTCATTTAGTTATTCGATTTGTGACATTGCTAACAGACTGCGAACGTTTCAGGCTAACACTCAAACTGAATGTCTTTTTTTTGTATTTTTGTATTTTTTTTTATTTCGAATTCAAGTCTGCTTCGATATCTTCAATTAAGTTTTTTGATCTGATCATTTGATATTTTCAGCTTGTTTCGAACTCTAATCTTTATCTTGGACTCTTTATGTTAAATTGACATTTATGCTATGTCAATACTCTCAATATATTGAGTTAAATGAATTTTAGGTGTTAAAAGAAAAGTATTTATAAAAAAATGTGAATGAACTATTTTTGACATGTGAAATAATATTTTATCTCTAATTAAATATAGATGGGCTAATATTATTGGACTGGTTAACATTTAATTAAAATTATATTTTTATCTTGGCCCATTGCAGGAGTTAAGCCCATAAGTAACTCAGCCTGTGCCTTTCATGTGAGAGCAGCCTGCGTACACAAGTGAGCCCATGTGGATTAGAAGACTAAACCGAGAAGAATGAGCCCAAAACTGAAGCTCATACGTGACCACTTGGAGAAGAATTGGAGAAGAAAGAAGCGGACTTGACTTGCGGAAAAGTGGAAACCGAGAGACAAGAAAAGACATCCGTGAACTACACTGTGAAGCTCATGCGTGACTTGAGAAGAAATAAGGAATTGAAGCCCGTGATTGTCAACTGAAGCTCGCGTCCACAACTAAGAAGCAACTCGTGAGTTTCAACAGAAGCCCATTTCATAGCCCATGTGCGTGACTTAATGGAACAACTTGCTGATGGAAGAATGAAACCCGGTAGAGATAACCCAACACACTTATCTTCGGGAAGCTTGGAGACCACGAATAGAGCAGAGGAAAGCGAGACCGTATCGCACGATAGAGAGGATCGAATCCGTGGCTTGGAGAGAGAACTCGGAGTATAAAAGCAAAAAGAATTTTCGGATGGGGGAGTTAGTTGATTTTCAGCGTTTTCTCTTCATTTCCTTACGGTATTTTAGAGGCTATTTTCGCGCTCCAGGGTTTATCCCATTGGAGTATTTTTCTTAGGTTTTATCATAGCTATATTTCAACTAATTTCTGTTGCTAGAAATACTATGCGTAGCTAATTTCTGAAGCTTGGGTTGTAGAATGAGACTTAATTTTTTATAGGTTCTAGTTTAATGTGATATTTTGTTGATAAATGTTGATTTCACTCTATTGCTAGTTGGATTTGAATTGAATATAGATTGTAGCTCTTGTTCTTGATTTGTTGTTGATGTAAGGCACAACAAAAGCTTGATAATCCCTCAAGCTTCTCTCCGTTGATTGTTAATGTGTGTTTGGTAACTAGTAAGGTAGTGAATCCCTTAGAGAAATATTGCAAAATCCGAGCATAAATTTTTATCTTCCGATTATCAATGCATTGACTGAATTGTTAGTTGAGAAAATTATCTAGGAGCCAAAACAAAGAGTCATATACCCAACCCAAGTGCTTGTTAGTTTGCCTTTTAGACAGAAACTTTAATTTCCTCTCTGATTTAATTTTACTGAATTTAATTTCATACTTTTTCTTAATTCGTCTTCAAGAGTCTTCATGTGTTAAGTTATTAAAAGTAAACTTCACTATTTCAGTTTCAGTTTAAGTTTAGTTTTGAATATAGTTAGTTTTTGGAAGTAAATTTCAGAAATCCTTTTCTCCTATTGACTTTGTATATTCTATTTTTATACAACCATAAAAGGCATAAAAAGATTTCTTATTTAGCATTTTTTTTTTTTTTTTATCTTTCATAGTTAATACATAATTTCTACAATAAAATTTTACAAATGTTTTGATAATCCTTTATCTTTGTGAAATCGACCTTGAGACTTTCACTATATTTCAACAAGACACCTTCTACACTTGGGAGGTAAATTCCAGAAGGAACCACTTTGAATCATGGATCACTTATCTTGAGTTTAAATGTTCAATATAAGAATAAGGATAGGATCACATGCGGATTACATTTATCACTTCATACGAACAAATCTTGGAGTCTCAATTACATTTACAATATCCTCCTTTGAAGGATTGTGACAAAACGTACTTTGGATGAATGTGATGAATACCTTAAAAAAAAATAGACCAAAGGCAAAGATGTCATGTAAAAAAGTTATACTCCTATATCCAGCAAGTTAGTGTTCATCGTAGTATTCACATACAAACCAAAAAAATAGAAGTATCACACATGCACATTAGTCTTAACAGAAAATAAAAACAAATATTGTTTTAGTTACAAACCAAACTGATTTAAAATTTTTAAAACTAAAGATATTTCAAAAAATATTCCGCATCTTCTTTGCAATAGCGTCTGGCCTTCATCCATCATCTTTTGCAACTTGTTGACAGCTTGCTGCTGCTAACAAGTTATCTCCCCTTATTTGTTAGCAGCAGTCAAAGAGCCCTACTCCTCATCTAAATCTGCCACACAGTTATGCACTTGCTGCACATCGAGAACTAACTGAACCAGCCTATCATTGACTTGTACCAAGTCATGTCTAACGGCTGTGATTTGTTCCTCTATATTGGCCATTTGTACTTCCCACTTTTCAACGAATGTATCAAATTTTTGGAAAATGAGTATTATCTGCTCAAGTACATTTGGGGTGGGGCAGTATGTTTTGGTGGGGTAGATGTGGAGCGAGTGGTGTGTGGTCTTTTCTTGTTGATCACTGCTTCAGACTTAATGATGGTGAGGGCAGAGATTTTACCATACATTCTTACTGTGTGCTCACTGTCTCTCGGAAGAACCTTAGCTATCATAGCCAGCTTGGTGATTAACCCACCAAAACGAAGGTTCATTTCCTTATCCAATTTAGCCATGTGAATTACATCAATAAAATGAGTAGGCAAATCAACTAGCACACCAGTGGCTATGGCATACATAAAGTGAGCTCTTTCGAGGGTAAGTCTTGCGTGTCTCCCAATTGGCCATAAATTTGTCAAGACTATTTTGGCCAGGAGTCTGTAAGGAGAGAGCATGTCATTCATGTTAATTTGATGAACCTTGGGAGACCATTTTGGATCCTGAGAACCATCAAACAATTCTTTCAGTGCTGTCCTAGAAGGGGTCTCCATTTCCTTGTATGGAAAATCTGGGTTCTCCACCTTGGTAGTTCATAAATTTTTCTCTATCTTAGTTCCTCTCACAGTAGAGGAAATGGAGTGGTTATCAAGGTTAAAGGAAATGGCGTTTGAGTAAAACTCTAACAACCTTCACATAGGGAGCATGTGCAGCTTCAGTGAGTTTCCCCCATCTTCCCTGAGAGAAAATGTGGCCAATTATTTCAAAGGCAGGATCAGTAAAGTTACTTAATCGTACATTTCTCTCTCCAAGGACACTCTTTTTAGAGAAGATGTCTCTGTAAGCAGCTTCAGCCTCAGATGTCACAAACTAATTGTCATGGGCACCAGATTTAGCTACAGCTTTGGAGAAGCTTGCTAGAGTCTTTGTTGGCTTAGGAGCTTTCTCAGCAGTTTGATCAGGAATTTATGGCTCATTCTGAATATTTTCTTCACTGGAGAAACTAGTTTGGGGAGAGAACTCCTCCACTTTCTTCCTTTTTTCCCTTTCCTTAAATCTCATATGTAAATTGATATATGTTAGCAAAACTTATAGATACCAAAAAAAAAAAAAAAAATCCCCCAAACAGTGCTAATAGCTCTGTGAATTACATTTCTTAACACTTTTAAGTCTCTATAAGTACTTCTAGTGTTAGAAATATTTCTAAATAGAATGCCTTTTGAGTTACTTTAGGATTAACGTAACACAAGGGTATATTCAAAAGCACAGAGCATAGTCCTTGACAATATTTCCATAACAGCACCGTACGACTCAAAATCTTCCCAACCACATGCTTCATTCAAATGAGCTACTCAATATGGATATGCATGTAAGCCAGAATATTACCAGATGAATAATGGAACACAATCTAGACAATAACTTAGACCAACAAAGTGAAGGAGGCACAAACTCAGTCATTTGAATAGATCTAGCGAAATACTCATATTGATGTGAAAACAATCAACTCCAAATGGCAAATTAAAAAAAATTCCTTTGCATGCATTATTTAAACCATTCAGAGGTATTTTCATAGCCTAATCTTACTTTTTAACTAGAAGAATAACTCCTAATCACCTCTCAGAGTATTAATCAGAAATCCCTAGCTTGAGTTTTAGCCAAACACAAACTCAAAAAGTAGTCCATAACACTTACCTTGTAGTCGATGAAGAGATTTTCACAATATTTTGATCCTTGTTGATATTTATCTATTGCAGTTTATCAAAATGGTGTTTGAGGACAATTAGGGATTTCGAAAACATGGAGAGATATGGAAAGGCTGGTGGACGTGATATGAGAGGGAGTTAATATCAAGACATATGTGGCAGCTTTTTCATTTTCCCACCTAAACCCCTCATGGCTGGGGTGTGCATTGCACGATGCCCCCTTTCTATCCACCCTTCTGAGACGTGATTGACCAATTCCACCATTTTTTTTGTTTTATTTTAATTTTGTAAAAAAAAACAGGAACAAAACTTAAATAAAAGGAGTTAAAAATATTTAACTGTTATAAAACTAAAAAAGAAAACTACTACTATTGCAATAGAAATATAAAAGAAACTCTTAAGAACTGAAACTATCTTTCTCTCTCTATATTTTCTTATGAATTTCATTACAACTGAAGCCCCTATTTATAGGTTTTGAAATTACTATGCAAGTTACTATGCAAGTCACTATGCAAGTCACTATACAGAATTTAATATAATAGTGGTGGGGTCATTCACATAATTTTAGTGGTGGGACAGGAGGCGGCTGCCGTTTCGTTCATTCATTACACTCCCCCTTGAATGACCACCAATAAGGAATCTGCCTCGTTAAAACCTTGCCAAGTAAAAACCCAGTGGGAAGAAAAACCAATGGCGAAGGAAAAAGAGTACAGTCTTCTTATGTATCCACAAGTGCTTTAAGATTGCCTCATTAAAACCTTGCAAAGGAAAACCCAGTGGGACAAAACCTTAGCGAAGGAAAAAGAGTACAATCAGCACAAGTCTTCAGGACTTTTACTCCCCCTGGAAAGTGCATGACGATAGATTTTTGAATCTTCACATTTTAATATTCTGCACAATTTTCTTGAATGTCGCAGTTGGTGATGCCTTCGTGAATAAATCTGCCAGATTATCACTTGATCGTATATTTGATATATCCTCCTTTGATTTGAATGATACAAGCAGCATTATCTTCGTATAAAATTGTTGAGCTATCATTGATTATGAAATACCACACTTTTTTTGGATATGTTGAGTCATTGATCTCAGCCAAATATACTCTCGACTTGTTTCATGAATTGCAATAATCTCTGAGTGATTTGAAAAAAATAATATCTGATTGACAGACTTAATAGAAATCTGATACCTGCAGTAATACTTAAACTCTCCCTGATAATATGCATTAGTGTTTCAAGTAATAAGCAAACATTATTTCAGCATATATAATAGATTACGAATTTAAACATGATTTCCATCTAAATAATGCATTAGATAGAGTATGATAATATTTTCATCTAAAATTTTCTCTCCCTCATTCGGCGTTATTAGGAAGAACTTGTTTATATACGGCGGAAATAACATTGGAAACCATCTATGTATGATAAAAGCTGTAAAAGCTTTGAGGTCTAATATTATCAGTTCGGCGGAAAATCAAATCCGCTTGACATTGTGGACAAACGAGATCTTGAAGATATTTGAAGGCTTCGGGTTGTTGTTTAAATATAACCAATTTTACCATTGGTTTACTCCAGCAAAAAGATCTCGCATTCCTCATAGATTCAGTTGTTGTTCATTCAGAACGATATTATGTCTGATAGAAATTCTAATGTCCCAGATTTGAACCATGAACCTTTTATACCTCAACCACTCATATTTTCTCTTGAGGCTGTCAACACCATGATAGGAGCAGAGATATATCTATCTAGTAAATCTGATCCTGAAATTGTTGCAGCATCAAGAACCCTCAGTGCTCAATATGCTGCCTCTCTTACAACCATGTCTCAGAGGCTATTGGCGAGAACGAATGAGGTTGATCATCTTAAAACTCAAATATCTGAGTTGCATCAAACGCTTGCAACTAAAGATAGTAAAAATAAAGATTTAAGACAAGAAAACAAGGAGCTGAAGAAACTTGTAGATTGATATTCTCGTGACCTGAAAACACGAGTAGAAGAGCTGGAACGAGAGAGAGCTCAGATACAAAGTCAACAACAGCAGCTAACGGCAGAGGTTCAACGTTTACAAGAAAATAGGGATAGCTGTAATTAATCTCGCTGGCTTTTGAAATTATGCATCCAGCATATCTTGTAAAGTGAGATTTGAAGAGATGATGCTTTGTCTTGTTCTTATTTCCATTTCTATAAGAACCGTCTTTAGCTTCATTTAGTACGCATCAAATTTTCTTCTCATATCTATAATTCATCTGTATTTGTATTCTTATTTTACAAATTTCCAATGGCTCATCAATTTCCTTTTACTATTTCTCACGATCAACATATGAGGTGTCCTTCACCTCAATTACAAGTTGTTCCTGCATCTTCCGCAGGTGCCATGTTGCAGCAAGCAAATGATCTGGCTAATAAGTCAGATCGTGAAGCTGTTTATGAGTTGGTGACTCTCGGCACCAGATACTCCTCCTCTATTGTCGGATTTTCCAACCGATTACAATCCAAAAATCGTGAAATTGAGGAGCTTAACGAGAAGGTTTCCGTACTTCAACGACTTATTCAAGAGTCTGACAGAAAAATTGCAGACTTAAAGCAAGAGAATAAAGATTTAAAATCCTTACTTGCCTCTTCATTTCGACTGCCTAATCCTTTAGATAAGGATGGTATGTTGCTTTATGAAGAGCAAATGCATTTGAGAGATGAGGCTAGAAGTCTCAAATTCTTGTAACTCATCTATCAATTGAATAATAAGATCTTTCATTTTCAAATGCATTCATTGAATTTATAGTAGCCCTTGTAATCTCTTCAGGAGTTCTAACAAGGTAAATCATCAACGTAAACTGGAATAATGGCAAATCCAGATTCTGATAAACATATGGGCATATAGGATTATTCTTAAATCCTTCTTTCAATAGATACTCGTTGATTCAATTATACCACATGCGTCCGGATTGCTTTAACCCATATAAAGATCTCTGAAGCTTTATAAAGTACATACTCCTAAATGTACTTGGATTAAATGCTTCAAGTATCGTATATCTTTATATATGTAATGATCTAATGATCCTTATAAATATGCAGGGACCACATTCATTAACTGCATATCTAATCCTTTTGTAATAACCAAATCGATTAAAAATATGAATGTGATTGCATTCATACTAAGGAAATATATTTCCTCATAACTATTCTCGGGTTTCTGCAGGAAACCTTGTGCGACAAATTATACCGCACAATTTCATTTCGCATTACGCTTTCGTATAAATATTCATTTATATCTGACAGATATTACACCCTTTGGTGTTTGGACAACAGGTCTAAATGCATCTCGCTTCACTAGCGAGTTTAATTCAGTTTTAATAACTGCTTTCCATTTTGGCCAATCATTTCTACGTCGACATTCTTCGACGGATTTTGGCTCACTTTCTTCATTACTTCTGGTAATGTCAAGTGTTATCATATATGTTGTCGACAACAGTTTTATTTCTATTCATAAATTTTCCAGTACTCATGAAATGTATTGAGATCTCATTGTTCCTCTTCAGGGGAAAACATTTCATGAAACACCTCTATAATAGGTTCCTCTTCAGGAGGTTTATACTCTTCAGGAGTTTTCTCTTCAGGAGTTACCTTTTCAGGAGGTTTCCTCTTCAGGAGGATTATATTTTATACAGAAAATACGGTCTCTTCATGAGCACCGATTTTTATTTTTCTTGTGCACCAATAGGTCTTCAACGCTTCAGGTGTATCTTAGACTCATTTATTGCTGTTTTAACAACTCGTCCTTCAAGGACTTCAATTATTGTTTAAGCATTAACAGCAGTAATATATGATTTTACAACACCTTTAGTGTCAGTAAATACATCATGTAATTGATTTGCAACACTTTGCAGATAGATAATCCTCTGAACTTCTGGTTCACATTTATTTGTAAGATGATCAAATTTAAACAGGGCTTTATTATCCCAAGTAATTTCTTGTCGTACTTCAGGCACCGATATTTCATTATTTCAAAACATGATGAAATATTAATAAGCTTATATATAAAAGCTTAGTATAAGTAAATCAAGTGCATGGCCGTACAACAGGTACGTGACTACTGTTTAGTCATACTACATCTATGACAAACATCTTCATCTTTTTATGAAGAATTATTCTGAGGGCCTTTACCCTTCTCTGAGTTGGATCACTTCTGGTGATATGATATATTTTTATCATCTTTAGTGTTGTCGCTTTTGGGACCAACACTTCTATAATTTTTCTACCACGCCTACGCCCTTAATTCCTTTGAAAGGATGTACCGTTCACTTCTGGGAATGGTGTAAATTCTATATTATTAATAGGACGTAACTGGTGTAACAAAAACTCATTATTTAGCTCAATTACTGGAAGACAAAATAAAAGTTCAGAATATTTGTTGAACTTTCATTCTCGATATTACTACTGCAGGAGCACATTCGAGGTATGAAAAATAATATATGTCTCATTTTATATATCATCATCAGTGACATTTTCACTGCATAATTTTAATATTGAGCTAATTTTAAAGAGTGCAAAATATTCAATATCACTCTTAAAATCTTGCAACTTCAGGTGCAATAAGTCATAATGATCTTTTGAGAGGATTACATCTTCTGGTGCTTATATCACTCTCTTAATTCATTTCACACAGTAAGATGATTTTTCATCATGAGATACACAGCATGGTCCTTCAGGGACACATGATTTTCTTTTATGATTGTATCTTTCAAGTTCATCATCATATCCAAATAGATCTCATCAAGGATCCTGGATAAATAACATTTTTCAGAAATGTCAATAGTAATAAATCTCAATATTTGACATTATATTACAAAAATAAATCTGTGAATTTAAGAAATATATTCACATTATCATGAGAATAAAAGTAGAATTTTATGAAGTAATATTCAGCAATATTACCTTTAATATTTATCTCGAGAACTGCAAATAATATATTGAAAAACTTACTTGAAGTATAAGACCACTAGTTTCAGTATCGGTAGAACCTCGTGTTGATAACGTGTTATAAAACTAAAAAAGAAAACTACTACTATTGCAATAGAAATATAAAAGAAACTCTTAAGAACTGAAACTTTCTTTCTCTCTATATTTTCTTATGAATTTCATTACAACTGAAACCCCTATTTATAGGCTTTGAAATTACTATGCAAGTTACTATGCAAGTCACTATGCAGAATTTAATATAATAGTGGTGGGGTCATTCACATAATTTTAGTGGTGGGACAGGAGGCGGCTGCCGTTTCGTTCGTTCATTACATTAACTTGTTTTTTCCCCAAACGAGTTCCCTCATAAGCAATGCTTGGGCCATTTTATGTAATATACGTGCAAATCTTATCTCATTCACACTTTCTACTTGTAGTGGAGATGCATGTCTCATCAGAAAGACTTCATAGAGGGGACTTATTCCTTATCAGTTGACCAAGCAAGGATATTGTGTGTGTGTGTGTAAGGAAAAAAAAATTGTCCACAATTATTTTATTTTATTTTATTTTTATACTTCTCTCCCTTTCCTTTTATGTAATTTTGTTATTACTTCAAAAAGCGGTTATCTTTTTTTAAAAGTCAAATTTTATGTTAGGACCTAAATATTTGAAATAGTACTTCCCTCCAAACACAATGTTTGATTCACTCTTTATGTCCATTGGTGGATTGCTTATATTTTTTTGCAATGATTTGAGCAATGCTTTTTTTAAAGGAATTTTTAGAGTATAGATCCATGTATAAGTATTCGTTGTTTTTTCGCAATGATTTGAATACTTAACTTTTTCTATAAGAATTAATCTTAATGCATGGCAAGAGGAGAACTTTTCCTTTTTAGTACTAGGTTTAACTAGTTTTAGTCAATTTTAAGGTATAGACTCCCCCTTCTTATGAGCATTCCTATGATCATATTCACACTTATTATTCAAACTATTAAGAGATAAGATTAGATTCCTCACAGTGCAGAGTGCCAGAGAGCAAACCCTATGCTTGGTCTTCCATAAGGTTAATGCTGCCAAAGTGAAATGCCTATCAGACAATTTTTGCCTTAATCCTTATCAAAGCGGATTTAGTGAGGTCACAATGCTAAAAAAATTGGCATACTCATATAGCTTGCACCGTGTTCAATGTTAGAAACAATCTCTGAGGAAAGAAGCAAAAACAGTTAAAACTCCTTTTTTATTTTAAAAAATTAAGACATGTTACAACACCAATGACTTTTCTTAAAAATTCAAACCTTAACCCATCTAAAAGTTTTGTAAATAAATTAGCCAATTGATGTTTGGTATCCACATGTTCTAATGGCACTACCTTTGACTTAACTAAGTCTCTATTGAAGTGATGTCTAATATCTATATGCTTGGTTTTCGAATGTTACAATGATTTTTTGAGATACTAATGGCACTAGAGTTATCATAATAGATATTCATAGTATCTTAAGAGAAAGCATAGTCCTTAAGTATTTTTTTCATCCAAAGAAGTTGTGTGTAACAACTCTCTGTAGCTATGTATTCGGTTTCAGCAGTAGACAAGGAGATTGAGTTTTGTTTCTTACTCGACTTCACCAATATAAAAACACTCTCTAGTGGTGCTTTTTCTTTCATCAGTATTTCCAACCTAGTCAGCATCTAAATATCCAACTAGACTCAAGTTTAAATCTTTTAAATACCAAATCTCATAATCAACTGTAGCACTTGGGTATTTTAAGATTTTTTTTACTGCTATGAGATGTGATTCTTTAGGATTATATTGAAATCTAGCACATACATCAACACTAAAAACAATTTCAGGTCTACTTGCTATAATATAAAGCAAACTCTCTATCATGCTTCCATATAGTTTATAATCAACATTCTCACATGTGGGATCTGAGCTGTTCTTAATTGGCATGCTCATAGGAGTATGAGCATGACTTTTTCCTTCCATGCCAAATTTCTTAACAAGATCTTTTGCATACTTAGATTATGAAATGAAAATTCATTCTTTGGTTTGTTTAATTTGAATTTCTAAAAAGAAATTTAATTCACTAATCATACTTATTTGAAATTCTGATTTCATTTCTTTAGCAAACTCATGAGTGTGTATATCAAGAGTAGCTTCGAACACAATATCATCAACATAAATTTGAGAAATGAGAAGATATTTACCAGTTTTTCTTAAGAAGAGAATTTTGTCGGCTTGTCCTCATCTGAACCCATTTTCAATTAAATAGTTAGTCAAACTTTCATACCATGCTCGAGGTGCTTGCTTTAGTTTGTAGTGGGCCTTTTCCAACCTGTACACATGGCCAGGAAAGAAATAGTTAGTGAATCCTCTAGGTTGTGTTCTACATAGACTTTTTGATGAAGAATGCCAATTAAAAATGCACTCTTAACATCCATTTGGTACAACTTAAAATTTAAATGACATGCTGATGTGTGCAATATGTGAACAGATTCCAAACGATCAACTGGTGCAAAAGTTTCATCAAAGTCGATCCCTTCTACTTGTGTGTATCCTTGAACAACTAGTCTGGCTTTAATTTCAACAAAGGTTCCATACTCATTTGAATTATTATTGAATATCCACTTGGTTTCAATAATGTTATAATTCTTAGGTCGTGAAACCAGTTCCTAAACTTCATTCCGAGTGAATTGATGAGTTCCTCTTACATGACATTTACCCATCTTTCATCATACAGAGCTTCTTCAACCTTCTTGGGTTCTACTTGTGACAAGTAACAAACAAAGAAAACTTGATTTAGTACTCTTTTTCTAAGTCTCATACCTTTATCGAGCTCACCAAGGACATTTTCTTTTGGGTGATTTTGGCTGATTCTTGTGGAAGGCTCTTTTCCACGTGTGTGATTAGAATTTTGAAAGGCATTTTCAATTTGTGCATGAGAAAGGGTTCTAGCATATTCATCATGAACGAGCTACATTTTCAATTTGTGGATGAGAAAGGGTTCTATGCATATTCTAGGTACAAAGAGTGGGTGAGGAGCCAATTGGCAGGTCAATTTGTTTGCCTTACCACTGATATTTGGATATTGATCTAAAATTTTAATTATGTCTTTGACTGTCATTTTGTTTGATTGTGATTGGACATTATACAATAAAATTATAACATTTTATCATATTATTGATCACAAGTGTGAGACGATTTGGAAGGTCTTGGAGGCCACAATATGGGAGTGGGGTTGAAATGAGTTGTTAAAGTTATAGTTAATAGTGTGTCATCTAACGATGTCGCATTGGGACATTTTAAGACATATCCTAAAAAGGCAAAAAAGACAATCATGGGTGACGAGCATTTGCATGTGAGATGTGCGGCATATATTTTGAAATTAATTGCCACCTATGGTTTGAGGGATCTTGATGACTCGATTGTTTGAGTCATAACTGATGTGAGATTTGTGAGATCTTCTCTTGTGAGATTGAAAAAAGTCAAGGTTGTTGTGAGGTCTACAGGCGTAACATCTAATAAGGGGCTTTGTACTGATCTTCCTATATGATAGAACTCAACATTCTTGATGTTGGAGGTGGCCCAATGATATAAGTTGGGTTTTGCATTAGTGGGTGATAAAGACATCTGACATGTAAAATATTTTGATGATCATAGGGGATTGGTAAAGGTTATGGATCAGATGATTGAGAAGTTGTTACAATTTTGGTAGATTTTTTAGGGCCTTTCTACAAGGTCACCACGAGACTATCTGATTTTTTATACCTTATATTTCCTTATTTCTATTAGAAAGTATGTAAGGTGAAAGAAGAATTAGATGACATGGTCGTGGGTGACCATATTAAGATGTGGGAGATAACATTGATGATGAGGGTGAAGTACAATTATTGGGAAGATTTCAATAAGGCTAATATTTTGTTATGTGTAGTTATTATTCTTGACCCACAGTTTAAGATGGACATCAAAGTTGGTATATAGATTGGGAATTGCGCACGGGCAAGCATGGGCGGAGCTTATTGCGACAAGGGTTAGGAAAATTCTTAATAGATTGTTTGATGAGTTTACCGTTTTACGTAGTGGTAATATTGTGGCACCTACGCCTACTCCCACCAGTTCTAAAGTTGGGTTGGAGGAAAACATAGATTGAATTGGGGTGAGAGATTGGGGCAGAATCTCATTGTCCGTCAATCTACGGAGGCATAGTTAGAGATAAATAGATACTTGGCAGTAGAGTTTCAACCATTTGCACGAGACTCTAATATATTAGCTGGGTGGAATATGAATGTCATGGAGTATCCCGTCCTTAGAGAGATAGCCCGCAATATTTTGGCCATTACTATTAGCACTGTAGCCTCAGAGTCAGCCTTTAGCACCAGAGTGCCCATATTGGATGCATTCTGAAATTCATTATTTGCTACTACTGTGGAGGTATTAATTTGCATGTAGAACTGGATCAAGGGGAATTCATCTTCTGGATATTCTTGACTATGATTAGGTTAATGAGGAGGAGGGCGGTGATTAGTCTAGATCTGGTAATTATGGGACATGGATTTCATTTTCTTATTTTAATTAATTTATATTTATTTAATTGGTATTAATTTCAAAATTAATTGTTATAATGATATATGAGACGATGTCTACGGCTACTTCCATAGCAATATGATTTCGTGAATATTAGATCCATCCTTGTTATTTCTCATTGGTTTGCACAATTTGTCCCTTAATTATTTTTTGCACTTAAAATTTTATATAATTTTTTATATCTAATTTTTTTGTTTATATGTTTTATAGCTTTTATATTCTCAATGTCATATGCCGAATCCTAATCCTAAAGACCCAATGATATATGCTTATTTTAATTCCAATGACCCAATCTCATCTTGATTATTACTTTTATTGTTTTAATTTTTAACTTTTGTTTCATGTTTATAATTCTAGTTTTTCTTTTTCTTTTTAACTTATTAATATTGCAGGTTTTATGATCTTAATTCTGACAGCTCACAATAGTCAACTCACCGATAGTTTTTTACCACCATGGCCACTCCAAATTGTTAAAATTTGAAATGCTATTGTTTTTTAATATTAAATTAGTTAATTGTAATGTTGCTATAATAATATAATTTGTAGTATTTATTATTTTTAGATGAGTTTGTAAGTTTGTAATAGTTTATTAATTGTCTTAATTTCTATCATTGTAATAGCTTAGTTATGAGCTATTACAATGATTCGTTTCTACTTAATAGTATATGTTGAAACTTAGTGGTATATAGTTAATAAATTACATTCATGTAATTTTGTTTTTGTTTTGTTTTAAAATTATATTCTTTTAGTTAAAATATGGGCTCAAAATGACCCAAAAAAAAGTTTGACCCAATTTAATGTGTTTATGGGTTTTTGGTCCCAAAAAACTGATCTAAGCCAAATGGTCTAGTTGGGGAGTTCGGAGGTTGACAGACGAGGGTCCTCCTGCACCTCGGTACTCAAACGGGGTACCTCGCCCCTGTATATATTAATAAGAGGAATATTAGAGACGATTAAGGAGGGTCTTTTCCACTGTTAATAAGCAAAATACATGGAGGAAGAATATCTAAGGATAAGTTCACCCCTGATAGCTGCCCATTGCACCAATAAGTGCACATATTGATTTTAGAATTGATAAATTTTTACTACTCTCCATCTTTCATACTGGCGAAAAGTAAGATGAATGTCGTCAATGATGGAAGAAATTTGCCAATATGTAGACTGGGTGATGACACTTTGGGCGTCGCCTTCAATTTCCTCCTAATCTCGTCTCCACGGACCATACTAAACACAGCTCGATTCAAATTGTGGGTGGACAACACAGATTTAGAGCACAAATATATTTGTCATAATATGGTTGGGCGGTAGATTCATTGCCTTGCATGGCTGGGAATGGGGTTTCCGCCCCGCTCCAAGGGGGTAAGTAGATGCAAGGGCGGATTGGGGTCACCCCCGCCCGCAGTTTCCCCTACTCTGCTTACCCATATGATATAATTATATATTAATTATATATATAATTATATAATTAGATATACTTATGTAGAAAAAAAACCTCTAATAGGCAAAACGTTGTCATTTTGTCTTGGGTTTTTTTTTAAACACTGACCCAGGCAAAATGGCGGGGGTCTTAAAACTAAACCCCCTTGACCAGATGCACATTTCACTCTCTCACTCTCGTTAATTTCTATGTCTCGAAAGTTTCAAACTAAACCCCCCCAACCCTAATGGCGATTAGCCTTCGTCTCACTCAATCTCCAGCCTCCGTGATCGCTGGCGATAATCTTTATGCTATCGCTCCTCCCTCAAGCTCCTTTCTCCCTCAAGCTCCACTTGGCGTCGGTTGCCAAGTGCATCATTGCATTGTGAGCTAGGTAAAACTGAAACCCACCACTTGCATTTCTTATTTTTGTAATTTTATTTTTTTGATTTGTTGAGTCACGGAGATTGGATATTGGTTGGAATGAAATGGAGAATGAGGATGAAAATTTGGTTACTGTGTGCTGTGAATTTCACCGTGTGCAATGCATTTGTTTAAAATTTGATAATTGATTTGTTTGATTAGTTTATATGTTCGATAATAGATTATGTAATAATATTTCGGATTAGAACCTTAAATTAATTTAGGGTTCCAATCCAAAAATCCTAAATTAAATAAGGGCTTCAACCCTAAATTAATTTAGGGTTTCAAAACATGTTGGAAATCTGATTTCAGGACTGTTTTTACTATTTAGTAAAAAGTTAAAAATAAAACATGTTTGATAGATTTTAGTAAAAAGTTAAGAACAAAACATGTTTCAGATTTTTCAACAAATCTTGCATACTAAAATGTAATACTTATATATTCTATTTTTGAAATCTAGTTGTTGGTTGATTTGGTTTCAGATTTGTAACTTAAACTTGTGACCCAAGAATGTTTTATACTCCATCGGGTTGCAGTGACTCGTGCCATACCCTTACCATCAACATTGACATACCTGACGACCCTCTCACGACCCCCACCAACCCTAATCCAGTGACTCTTGCCCCCACCGACCCTCCCACGGCCCCCATCGACCCTTGCCCTGCCCCTAAGTCCACTTTTAGAAAACCTGTTTCAATTGTGTGGTCTCACTTTGAAAAGGTAAAGGGTGGCGACCCCGATAACCCCCAAGCAAGATGTAAGCATTGTGGTAAATTATATGATGTCACTAAAGGAGACATGGTACCTCCCAACTGAAAGTGCACTTAGAAAAGCAATGCAAAAAAAGTCTTATTTTAAAATAATTGCTACAAAAGAGCCAATTTAGGCTAGATATTGGGTTGAAGAAAATGGGTGATGATAGTAGTGGGGGTGCTATTTTGAAGGAGTACACTAAGTGTGACCCTGAGGACTGTAGGAGACATTTAGCAAGAATGGTCATTAAGGACGAGATGCCATTCCAAGTTGTTGATAGAGAAAGGTTTCAAGAATATTCTCATTACTTGTAACCTAGGTTCAATCTTTTTTCATGCCACACTGTGGCAAAATATGTTAAGAAGATGTACCAGAAAGAGAAGGATTTATTGAGAGAACAGTTGACGAGTTTGGATGTTTGTCTCACCACTGACACTTGGACATTAGTCCAGAATTATAAATATATGTTTTTGATTGGCATTTCATTGCTTCTGATTGAAAATTGTATAAAAAAATTCTGAATTTCTGTTAGGTAATCGACCACAATGGTGAGACACTTGGGAAGGCCTTGGAGGCCTCAATAAAGGAGTAGGGTTTGGCAAGAGTCCTTACAATTACGATTGATCATGCGGGCAACAATGATGTTGCTTTGAGTTTTTTAAAAACCTATCGGAAAGAGGCAAATTAATCAATCATGGAGGGTGATTGTTTGCACATGAGGTGTACCACTCGTATTTTGGATTTGGTTGTTTCTGATGGCTTGAAAGATGTTGATGACTTGATTGTGTAAGTCAGGATGGCTGTGAAACTTTTAAGGTCTTCTCCATCTAAATTGGAGAAATTTAAAATTGCTACAAGAACCGTGAGCATAACAAGCAAGAGTTGACTTTGTACGGATGTTCCAACAAGATGGAACTCTACATTTATGATTTTGGAGGCAGCCCAAGAATATAAAACAACTTTTAAAATATTGGGTGATGAGGACATTTAATATGTGAGATACATTGATGAGCATGGGAGTTTGGGACATTCACTTGAAGATGATTGATCTCTTATTTTAATTTTTGTTGATTGTTTATGGGTTTTTTACGAGGTGACATTGAGTATTTCTGGTAGTTTGTACCCTACAATGCATGATTTCACTTAACAAATATGTAGGGTGCGGACATAAATAACTAATATGACTTTGAGTGATAATATCAAGATGCGAGAGATGAGAATTGTCATTAGGGCCAAATATGACAAATATCGGGGGGAGATGAATAAGCAAAATGTGTTTTTATATGTGGCTAGTGCTCTTGACCCCCATATTAAAATTGAGAGCATGAAATATGGGTTAAGACTTTCATTTGAGCCTACAAGAGCTACTTAGATTGTGAGCATAGTTAAAGAGACTCTCATCAAATTATTTGATGAGTTTATATTGATTAGGAGTGGCAGTGCACCCACCTGTGCACCTATTGTAACATGCCTTCTCCAGATGTTGGGACATCCAAAAAGTGCAAGGTGGTTGGGCTATAAATCTTGCAAAAGACCCTCAACTCAGCTCTCAACCTACTGAAGCGAAGTCAGATTTAGAAAAATATTTGATAGTAGGTTTGGAGCCATATGTAGAAGATTTTGACATATTAGTATGGTAGAAGGTGAATATAGTTAAGTATCCGATTCTTGCTGAGATAGTACGCAGTATTTTTTGGCTATCCCAATTAGCACTGTAGCATCGGAGTCAGTCTTTAGCATTGGAAGGCGAGTATTGGATCCATTCTGGAGTCCGTTAGCTCCTACCAGTATGGAGGCATTGATTTGCTCGTAGAATTAGATCAAGGGGACCACCATTCATGTTCCAGATATTCTTGACTATGTGGATGCCAAGGAAGAGGATATTTCTCAGGCTCAATCTGGTAAATAATAAATATCGTTGATTTTGTTTTTTATTTTATTTGATTACTATGTTTTGTTTTAAATTGTTTTAAAATTTAATCATTCTTACATTTCTTTATTTCTTAATGTCAAATTCAATCGATGTAGGCGTAGGCATATTTTACACAACATTCGCCTCCGCTACGAATTGACTTTCCCATGAGCCTATATTGGCTATACACATTTCATCTTAATTAGTCAGATTTTAGTTTTAATTTTATAATTCATCATTTCTAATTTATCTTTCTAATTTATCATTTCTTATTTTTATTTCTAATTTCTTTTTAATATTTCAGATTTTTTTTTTATCTCCCAAGTCACAACCCGTTTAGTTGATTAACCATTCCATCTCATATTGGTTAGTACTTACTATTTAGATATTATCATATTAGATATAACTTTATAATTTCAACATTTTATCATTTCAAATATGTCATTCTAATTTTATTATTTCTAATTTTAAGTTGTTAATGTTTCATGAACTTTCAAATTTTGTGATCTCTAGTGTTCCAACTTTCAATTTTCCAGATTTCAAGTCAAAGGTCAAGACTCCAATATCAATGATTTATTCAATTGATCAACATGACTCCATTTATCAAATTACTTTATTTTAATTTTCAGTCACTTTGTTTTAGAAACATGTTAATATTTAAGTTGTTTGTAATTTGTTTTAATTTATAATAGATTAGTAGCTTACTTTTAGTTTTTAGTCTTGACTCTCATTACAAATTTACATTATCGTAAATTGTAATAATTTAAGACGAGTGAACGACCAATTATTTTGGCTAGTTGGACAGTACGTTATATTTTTTTTTGTATTTTATGTTTTAATTATCCTAGTTTTAAATTTATTATATATTTTATTGATAGTACATTATATATTTTTTAATTTTTTTTTAATTTTTTTTAATTTTTTTTATATTTTATAGGGGTGCCCGTCCCTGCCTATGCGGGGAGCACGCCTATGTCATACCTCACCACATTCAAGGCCAACAATAATACGCATCCGCGATGCTTTTGACTAAAAACCCGTTTGGCAAATATAAATCTTCAGAAACTACAAAAAAATGACCGACAGTTGGGATATAATTCTTAGAAAAATGATGGGCAGAAGTTGTACTTCCGCGTCAGCTCTTAATATAAACACTAGTTTTACTGTTTACATGAACAGTAAACTCACTGTTTATAAGAGGGGTTGACGCGAAAGCCCGGCTTCCGCGCAGCCCGCTTCTAATTCTTATGCTCGTGTGAAAGCCAATTTCTGCAGAGCTTTCTGGAGTCTATTACTTTGTGTAATCATCCAAATTTAGGTGCCGGGTGCGGCCAGCATCTAAAGTACGTATCTTCTTCAAACTCAGTTACTATAAAGACACAAAGCCTGGATAAACCACGCCTCAATTAATTAGATAACTCACATCAAGATATTCTGTGATTTATTATTACAGTTTATGATAAAGAAAGAAAACATTCCATGTTAAACCAAAAAAAGTGGGAAAGAAACACAACAAATTTAAATGGTGGGAGTACGATCAGTTGGGCTTTATGGCTAACCTCCCATAGCCTCTGTTTCGGTCGGTCGTTGCATGCTAATCTCAATCTGCTGTGCCAGCCTGGAAAGGGCAGTGTAGGACGAACCACCCTTAGACAGAGCTTTCTCTGCACTGTACTTCAGCTCCTTCGCCCTCGCCCTTGTCACGTTCTTCGACCCTTCTCTGTCCTCCATGATCTGTCTCACCGTCTCCTCTATCTCTTCCCTTCTCACCACTTTCTTCGACGGCAACACTTTCGTACGCACGGCTACCCCGAGCTCCTCCGCCAGCAGCGTGGCGTTCATCCTCTGCTCCGAATAGAGTGGCCACACGATCATCGGCACTCCGTTGGAGACGCTCTCGAGCGTCGAGTTCCAACCACAGTGCGACAAGAATCCACCGACAGCTGGGTGGCTTAAGACTTCCACTTGCGGGCCCCAAATGGGGACCAAAAGCCCCTTGTTCTTCGTTCGTGTCAGGAATCCGGCCGGTAAGTAGGTTGATGGGTCGTCGCCACTCGACGCAGTCCCGGCAGTGAAATAATCGTCATCTGCACCTGTCCTCGTGGGCGGACGCACCACCCAAATAAATCTATGCTGGCTCATCTCCAATCCCCAAGCCAGCTCAGTCATTTGCTCGTACGAAAGCGTCCCCCCGCTTCCGAACGACACGAAAATCACCGACTCGCTCGGTTGCTTGTCGAGCCAGTCAAACAACTCGCTCCTCAAACCGGACAACGGTCTGGTTAATGGACCGATGGGATAAACCGGAGTCATAACGAACCGACCCAAGAGAGTCTCATGATCTCTAAACGCTGCTAGTGTTAGGGGCTCTAGCTCCTCCCATGTATTCAACAAAACCCCATCACTGGTTGGTATCTCTTTCCCAATCCGCACGTATTCAATATACTGCTGGTTGGTCCGGTCCAGCATTGGGTCAACCACGTCTTCAGGCCGGACAGACCTGTAACCCGGGATTCTCAGCGGCTCTGCTTGGTCAACATACTCTCCTTCTACCTCTCTGTCTAGGATTGGCACATGTACAGTCAAAGCAAGGAACCATGCATTAGAAGCGACGTAAACATATTTGAGGAGACCAAGTTCCTCAGCTATGGGAAGTGACTCAGTTCCAAAAAGGTCAACGATCAGCGCCGTCGGGCTGTGATTCATGGAAGATATCGCTGAACGGAGAGCTGGACGGGCTTCCCGCATCATAACGGCGATTTGTGTAACAACCGAGGTGTTGGCATCAACTAGATGAGAGATTTCAACCGGTGGGAGTTGGACGATGTCGAAGAGCTTAGGGCTCATGGAAGACTGGATAATTTGGGACTCTGCCTGCGAGATGTGGCAGCTGACGACGAAGACTGTGACGATGAAATTGTGGTGGGTCACGAGGCGTTTGCCGAGCTCCAGGACGGGGATGAGGTGGCCCATGCCGGGACTAGAGAGTAGTGCTGCATGTGGCTTTGAGATCTCCATGAACGGCGTAGTAGGGGATCGAAGAGACGAGAGAGAAATAATCAAAACAAGAAAGAAGTGCAATGGTTTAATTTTTGAGAAATAATAGATCAAGTCGTGCATTTGTAAATAGTTTGTAATCGTTTTAAAAAAACGTGAATATATAAAAAATTCACATAAAAAAAATTAATTTTTTTAAAAATAAATATATATTATTTATAACTTCACAACTGTATATAATATTAATTTTAATTTTAACTACTTAAGAATTGACTATAAGTCACGTCTCTCGGGACCAATCTTTATGCTATCTGATTTAAGAAAAATGATAGATACAATCATGGAGTTATAAGTAGTGTGTAATTGCTTTGAAAAAAAGTAAATATATATGAGACTCATGTAAAAAAAGTTAACTTTTTTTTTAAAGCGACTGCATACCGTTTGCAACTTCACGACTGTATGTAGTATTACCTTATATATCCAGATTTCAGATTGAAAACTTGGGTAGTGCTCGAAACCAGGGTCCCAGATGTGGGCCGAATTTCAGCCTGGATATACTCGAGTTTTGATACAGGCTGAAATTCAGATAAATTGGCTTTGTTTATTTTCAGAAATGAGATAAGATTAGATGAGATGAGATAAAAATGTAAAAAATAATAATATATTATTATAATATATTTTTTTAATATTAATTTTGTATTGGGATTTGAAAAAGTAATTTTGGAATTTGAAAAAGTTAAATTTTTTATTATATTTTGTATGAAAATTTGAAAACATTTAATGATGAGTTTGAAATGAGTTTGAGAGTTTTGATTTTATCTTCCAAAACAAGTGGGCTCTTGAATTTTCAAAACCTAGGGTTCCATGTTAAGCCCGATTTTTTTTTTTTTTAGAAGTTCATATTTAATTAAATTTAAAAGCATATTTGTTTTTTATAGTAAATAGGCTATATATTTTATTAAAGTTTTTTAAAAAGTAATCTGTTTAAAAGCATATTTTTTATTTTATTTTACTTAAAAGCTTATATTTATATAAAAAGTTTCAAACTATAGCTGTTTTTTTATACGAAAGCCTTTATTATATTAAAAAACTTTCTAATTCATCAAGTTGGAAAGCATAATATTTTTCTGAAAATACTAAATTCATGTAACATAAAATTAAACAAATTCCACTATTTATCTATGCATGCATCGTAATGTAACCCACTACATATTACATTATTTGTTATTTATATATTACATTACATTACAAAATACAAAACTACAAGAATTGAATTACAAAATAATTCCTACAAGTAGCAAGTTCAACTGATCTGTCTTTTGGCCTGAACTGATTTGAATAGTATATTCCTCCCCCATGAGCTGGTCTTATTGCTGAAACAGTGGACAAGCCAAATGGTAACTTGAACAATGGACAAAAAAAAAAAAACAATGGATCACAATCCTAACAACGCCATTTGTTTCAAGAGATCACCTCATTAGTGAAACCATGAGTAGATATATCAAGGCTTTCCAAATAAGAAATCTGCAAGTGCAAGCACAATTATAAATGGACAAAAAAAAAACATTGCAGTCACAAATTATACCGATCCTTATCAAATATGGTATAGAGATAAAAAAAAAAAAAAAAAAAAGTAGTAGGTAATGTAATAACCTCGTTCTTATCAAATATGCAAAACTAGAATATCACTCTCAAATTAAGAAGACATAGGACATGCTGAAATCATTTTAAAAAACATTTATGAAAAAGAGAAGGGACGTCTTAGCTAGCAATCAACGCTCACCCAACAAAAGTTAAATAACTAGAACATGAAGGGATTTTGGAAAATGAAAGAGATACGATCAACAAGAAGCAAAATTTTCAACCATACAAAGCACATTCCAATTAAGATAGTGCTTTTCCTCATGAATGTTTTCATTTTCACAGTTTCAACTTTGTACCGTTAGCATACCATGACTAACAAGACGTAGAGATGCCATTTAGCAGAAATAACAAAACCAGAAATCTCATACAAATACTATCTTCTTTAAGAATCAAAGTGTGAACTCTCAAAAAACTTAAGAAAACAAAAACCTTGTTTAACAAAAAAGAGCAGATGCAAAATAACAACATATATCTTATACCCACATGAGATTTGTTCAATTAAAGCGTCGATCATAGAACAAAACAAACCCAAATAAAAATAAAAACCACACGTCTAAAATGAAGAGAATAGATCTAGCAAAAGACTATTTTTTCACAACCCAAATCCAAATAATAGCACCAACATAGAGAGTGTGAAATGGAGAAAAAAAAACTCACCTTGGATTGTAGATGTTGACGAAGAAGCAAAAAGTAGAAGACGACGGTAGCCAAGAAGAACAGATTTTCAATTGGCAAAGGAAGACTGACAAGAGCTAGGGTTTCGACATGGGAAAGAGAGAGGACCTAAAGTTCGTGATTCACATCGGTGATGGGCTCACGCCATCAATGGGCTCATGATGATGGAGGCTAAGGTTTTGAATTTTTATTGCCTTTTATAGAGAGAGAGAGAGAGCCTGAAGTTCAAAATTTACGCTGGCGATGGGGTCAGGCCGGTGCTAGGGTCTAGACTTTCTGCTTCCTATTTGGGAGAGAGAGAGAGGGCATTCAAAATGCGGGTTTTTGTTTTTAAAGGATTTGGATACCGGGTTTTAAATTGACACTCAGATTTTAAGCCCGCATCTAGACCGCTTTAATCCAAGTTTCACAATCCGGATTTTGCCTTTGATTTTATCCAGGCCGAAACTTGAAATCGGAATCCGATATTTTGGGTTCCGGATCGGACTAAGAAAATACCCACCCAAATGAATATCCCTATTTTTGTTATAAACTCATTGCTTCTACTGTTTTACTCAAACTTTTAACTATTATGTTTTAAGATATTTTTACAAGTAGTGTAATGGTCAATGTTTTAAATCGGTTTTGTTAATCATTCTGGTTTAAGTATTAAAATAAAATATTTTAATATCAGTGTATTTTAATGAATCATTTTCAAATTAATTGTGTATTATATATGAATATTTATTACCAATTAATATAATTAATACATATCTGTAAGTGTGTGTCATGTATATGTGTATATATATAGAAAAACTAAAAATTTATAAAATGAATATACGTTGAAAGAATCACAAAACATGTGTTGCGACACAAAAAAAAAAAAAGAAAAAAAAAAGACAAATGATTAAAAATAATGATATTTAAAAAAGAAAAAGAAAAATGAGGGGACATATTTAAAATTACAAATATATATATATATATATTATATTCTAAAATAAATTAAATATCATCTTGATTTAAATTTAAAAAAATATCATTCAAGTACAAGTAAATTACAAAAACACTCCAAAATGGAATAGAGACTGAAATTCCAATTCCGACTGAAATGACTGAAACAAACTGAAAGGAAACGGAATTTGGAGTGAAATAAAACGAGGATGTATAGTATACCAGATAGCAGATAGCAGATAGCAGATACCATACTAGAACGGAAAATTCTAGCCAAAGCGGCCAGAGCGGAATGAAATTCAAAGCTATGGTAATGGTAGATAATATTGTATAGTGCGTAATCATTGTGTAATTTTATTATATTTTTTTATAAAAGAGTGAGATCTATTATTAAAAAATTATTTTTTTTTCATGTGAAATATTATTATTTTATCTTGCGAGTTCTTATTTACTCATTTTTTAAAAGAGATTGCACAATACAACTTGTACATTTTACGACTATAAATATAAATTTTTTAATAAATAAATTTATGAAAAGATAATATCATTTTTTCATAATACTATGATTTTAAAATAAAGTTATGAAAAATAATTATGCAAAGGTTCATTTTTGTCATTGCTCTATTTTGTGAAATAAAAATGATATTTGAAGTCATAAAATGTGTACAATATTTTTAGAAAAAGTAAGTAAATATAAAATTTACATAAAAAAAAAATTAATTTTTTAATAATAGGCTCTATTCTTTTTAAATGAATGTTTTTCTCGACAATCCATGATTATATCTAGCTATCATTACTCAATTATCTTTTTGCTAAAATTAAAATTCTTAAATAATTATGTAAGATGATGTTAGAGAAAAAGAAATGTAATTTAGTTCATATGAGATCTCACGAAAATAAAATTTACAAAGTAATCTAGTTTGTTGTGGTATATCATATTGTAAGACTTATTTTTTGCTATAAAATAAATATAACCTATCGCATTCATGAGCCATTTCAATTTATAAACCTCTTTTATAAAATCTTTGCACGTAGTGATCAGGACTTACGACCAACGAGATGAGGCCAGAGAGAGACAGGGTGTACCCAACTGCATTCCCTAAACAAATTTGAACAGCTTATTTTGAGTGTATTAGTTTAAAGGGATATGAAGGGTGGATCTGGTCAGCTTCTGAGCAAACAGTTTGTTCAAATGATCTTGTACGTCATATGGGGCTAGCAGCGCCTACTTCCGGCCGTATTATTTTGGAAATAGTACTACGTATTTCTATCTAGTTAATATATAATTTTTTTTTATTCTATCTTTATGTTTAAATACCTGTATGCTTAAATAAATAAAGGAAAATGATTTAAGATTACATAAAAATAAATTTACTAATGGATGTAACTTGATATAATATATAAGTTAAATTATAAAATTATTTTTATTATAAAATAGATCTAATAGATTTTAAAGTGATATATAAATCAAATTATAAAATTATTTTTATTATAAAGTAAATTTAATAGATTTTATAAAATAAAATTAGTTCTAGTTTTACTTTATGTAGTTTCTTTGTATTGGTAGCAATTCTCTTCAATAAATAGACCTTATATATGAAATAATTAATTAATTAAATACAATATAGAATCACTATTCAAATTCAAAATCTCTTAATATTATGTAAAACTATGATATTTTTTAAGATTTTAAATTGATAAGAAAATATAAATTTTCTTATTTATATGAAAAATGATATACATAATAATATTTAAAACTTTTTATTTAATCATATTTTAAATGAGGAGCATTTTTTTTAAAATAATTTCTAATATAATCTCATTTTATAAAAATATTATTATTTTAAAATATAATTAAATAAAAATGAGAAAAAAAAACTGCAAGTACATTCTTATATTTATATATCTCCTATTGAAAAAATGAGATCAAATTAATTGATTAGTGTATAGCTAGCTAGGTAGCTAGGTAACAGTACGTAGTGAAAAAATGAGGTCAAAATAATTGATTCAACGTACGCTTTTTCACACTTAATTTATATAATAAACCAGTAATTCTACGGTTGGGCCCATTTGCGCCTTACGGGATTTTCTAATTAAAAAAAAAAATTCAAAATAAAATCAAACATATTTTATTTACATATTTTATTTTATCATTTTTGTGAATAAAAATAAATTATAAAAAAATATAAAATAAATTATACTTATGAAAGGGCAAAGGAGTCCAACGACGAGACTCCATGAAATTTCTCTATTCATATATATATATATATATGCTCTTCTCACTTTCAAAACCCCATTTGTATGTGTAATAATAGTTACAAATTTACAATAAATCCTAACGTTGGCAACAGAACTTCCCCCTCTTGACGCGATTTAGGAACCCCCTTTCTCGTGTTTTCGGAAAGCTTTCCAAATCTCGCGTCTATTTCATTTCTAAATCTCGTTGCCAAATCTTGTTGTCGTCTCCTGCGATTTCACGCCGGCTTAGTTCTTTTCGAAAGAAGAGGTAATCCGCGTTTTTGTACATTTCATTTTGTTTTTTTTATTAAAATAAGTTCGAGACCCAACCGTGGGACTTCCTAGAATTTTTCATTGTGAAATGGTCCGACCAAAGAAATGTGTGTATTGCAGTCAAATGCCATTATGCATTCTTGCACTTTTTTTTTTTTCCTTTTAGTCAAGTCTATAATGCACAAAAATGCACTTACTAACAATATAGATTATGATTGTACTTCCAATTTTCACCCTGTTGAGGATTATTATAATCATTATAAAAAAATTATAAAAAAATAATTTTATAAATTAATATAATTTTATATGATTTATATGATTTATTTTATTATAAAAATAATTTTATAATGTGAGAAATTATATAAAGTTATTTCAATTTATAAAATTATTTTTATATAATTTATTTATTTATGATTATAAAATTTTTCAAATGACAAATCCATTATACAAGAAAACAAAAATTTAAAGAATAATACTATTTCATTCGAATTTTTTTACAGAATTGTTCTCTCAAATTCAAAAAAATATATAATTTTTAAATTTTTTTCCCATAATGATTAAATTTTTTAAAATATTATTGTGATTTTCTTATTTTTTAAAAATATGTAAAAATATATAAAATAAAAGAATGAAAAAAGTTCAAAGAAAATGAAAAAATATTTAAGAGTGTTCAGTACATATCCCGAAGGTTCGGGATATTTAGCAGCACTCAAATTTATAACACCGAGGTTTAAACTTTTTTTTTTTTTTTTTTTTTTTTCCGACTTGGGTTCCGAGAATCCAAAGTCATGGATTGTTTGAGATTTTGGAGATTTTTAGGCATAGTATGTTTTGGCAGCGTCTCTCAACTTATTTAATTTAATTATTATAATTTTATTAAATTTTTATATAAAATAAAATAAATATTTTAATATTTTTTTATTTTTAAAATACAAATAATATTAAAAATAGATATTTTAATAATATTTTATTAATCAACTTTTAATTTTAATCTCAATACATCTCATATTATTCCATCTAATCTATAAAAACAGACAAAACAGTCCAATCCTGTAATAAATTAAAGGCAAGTCAAACCTGGGTGTCCCTTTCGGTGATCATCAGCATATATATACATAATCAATAATATAGTGTGATTTATTATTGGCAAGAAAGCATTTGGTATTGGTTATACCACTTGTTTACCGATGCCAATGAAGATCAAAATTCACAACAGTCGATGTGGGTCTCTCTAAAAAAATGCTAAAGGGAAAACTGTAGGAAGCTTGACGTATACGTATGATCTGTGCGCATGAATTGACTTATGAATCACAAAATAATTTGAAATCTTGTCATTTAGCTCTAATCACATGAGTTTTATACTAAGCATTGATGCAATGTGGGATTATTTTCCGTCATGGCATCACTTCAGAGAATTCTTTACTCTTTTTTTGTTTTTTTCAATAGATGCGCCCGCCACAATGCCCAAGGCCCCAAGGAATGGACCCACGAATTGAATATAATGTGGAGTCTAATAAAAAAATTAATTGAATTTTGTTGATATGCTATCAGCCTATCACTGTCAATGTGGGATTATTTAATCTCAATTAATTGAATTCATTTCGTTTAAATCCAAATTAAAGAAAAGGTCACTGAATTTGGGTACCTTGTCTTGAATGTTATGCATTGTTTAAATCGAAAGGAGAGGGTTCTTTAGCTGTCCGGATCAAACGCATATAAACAGTCAATCAAAGAGTGTTAGGAATTAGGATCGAACGGCTCGATCTGTAAAAATATTGCTCTGAATTCTATAATTATCTTTTTTTTTCTAGAATTGAAACTAGCTTCTTAGTTTTTGAAAAGGACGGTCTAGAAGATGTCTAAAAACGCTGATCAATATTCATGTCCAGTTGTATTGTAAGATTAGACCAAAGATGTGTTATGAAATATTCAATTTACAAGTTGAAAGATATAATATTAAATTAAGTACTTTTACTCGATGCATTTGGTCACGGGGCCTTTTAAGTCTAATTATATATGATGTATGAAACAGAAGGAGAGTGATTAGTGGATACGAATTGTAGGTTGCATTCGTCATCTGTTTTTTTTTTTTTTTCTTTTTTGAAGTGACAGGCTAATTTGTTAATGCTTTTCTCGGTTTTCTACCTGACCATCAGGAATACAAAAAGTTTTCTACATTTAATTTAGCATATATTATAGAGGAAAGTTGGGACCGAACCCTCTATAGTTACAGTCCTTGCTGTTCTTAGCGGCGGTGGGTGACACCGCCCACTCCATCGAGACCAGAGGGAGCCGACGACCTCACCGCTGCAAGGGCAAGCCCCCGCGACCTGATGGGGTTCTCGATCAAGACACCATACACTTAAAGGTTTTTTCTTACTTTGGGTTGCTTCTCAATGATTGAGAAGGACTCCTAGCTTAGTGATGATCACGTGGATGGTGATATAGGTGAAGTGAGATTAAGATATATGTGGAACAAAGGGTTAAGTGTTTAGGAAAAATGGTTCGATTAGGTGGACAATGTGAGTCACGGCAATAGGGTTTAAGGCTTGAGAGAATAAGTGGCTTGCTTTAGGGTTGAGATGGCCGAATAGGGTTGAGGGAGAGATGAGAGTTTCGGCCAAAGGTTGGTTTAGGAAATTGGATTAGGGTTTGAGAATTAAATGTAAGATATTTGGTGGAGAGAATCTGAATTTTCAAATTGCACAATGGTGGCCGGTTTTGGGAATGAGGGGGGATTTGATTTTGTTTGATTTGGCTATTGGGGAATTTGATTAAATCAATTAAGGAATTATTGATTAATCAAATAAGAAGAGAAGGATCTAAATTGATGAGGTGGAAGAAGGGAATTTCGAGTTAGGTAAGTTGCCTTAGCCGAATGGGTCAATTATGGTAAGTGAGGGGTTTCGGTTTAGGCAAGTTTGGAGGGGCTTGAGGTGGCTGTCTTGGGGGGCACTTGCAGACCACGTCTAGGGTTGTTTGAAGAAATTTTAGGTCTAATTTGGTAAGGTAAATAAGGTAATTTCGTGGTAGGCAAGTTGCCTTACACGAAATGGTGCAAATTTGGAAACTAGTGGAAACTGTTTTGGCAAGTTTGGGTATTTGGAAGGAAATGTTGGGGCTGCTTTGTGGGGGCTGACCAGACATCGACCAGGGGTGTTTTAGGATGATTTAGGTCTGATTTAATGAGGGAAATATAGTAAGTAGGGTTAGGGTTTAGTGACTGGTTGTTGAGAAAGCAAAAGGGGCGAAATAGGCAACACACCAACTAGGGTTTGGTGCTTGTTGTCGTGGCCTATGTGGATGGATTGAGGCTGCTTGGTTTTGTATTTGGGGCAAGAGAATCTTCAAGAAAATAGAATGAACATCCAAAAAAATGGATGAACACTCAAGAGAGAAGAAGAACACGCCAACCACTCCAAACTCCAAGTGGTTCGGCCTTCACTCACACAACAATTATACTCTTTCTTCACTTGTTTTCAAGAACACTTTCTCACTCAACTCTCTAGGGGAATTTCGAAATTCACAATGGATGTGAATTAAAAAATCCTCTTGAACACTCACACACACTTTCTTAAATCCACAAGTGGTGTGGATTTGGCCTCACCAAGAACACTCACTCAACTCTCTAGGAGAATTTCAAAATTCACAATGGATGTGAATTAAGAAATCCTCTTAAACATCACACACTCTTTCTCAAATCTACAAGTGGTGTGGATTTGACCTCACCAAGAACACTCACTCAAGAACACAACACACAACTCCAAGAACTCCAAGAACACCAAGAACAACTCAAAACCGAAAACACCAAGAATGAATAAATCTCAAAATATTATTAATAATTAAATGAAAAACAAAAATAGATGTGGAACAAACCGATTCACGAATTGCACGGTTTGATCATTTTCAAAAGGGATTCACAAATTGCTCCCTTAAGAAGCCCAAGTGCTCAAAGCACCGAATGAAATCCAACTCACTCTATAGTGGCCGGTCTAACCCTTTCCAGAGCAAAGTTCTAGTTTTCTCAATTGTCCAAAGATTGTTAAATGAAAACCTAATGGTCCTATTTATAGAGCTAACAAGTTGGAAACCCCCAATAGGTCTCTTATTAAAATAAGTAAATGACTAACACGTCCAAAAGCAATTAAAATAAATAAATAGCATAAATAAAATGGTAGGAGGCGCCACATGCATGGTTGGCCGTGGGGTGCTTGTGGCCCAAGGTGGGCTAGTGTGTTGTATGGTCCACGGTCAGGTTTTTCTATGTGTGGATTGGCTGCAGAGTGCCTGGTGGTGCGCGGGCATGGCTCTGTGTAGGGCCAACTGATAGTGGTCATGGCAGTGTGCCATGCATGGTCCTGGTGGTAGGCACAGGGTCAAGCCACGTTGCTCTGAAGTGGCCCAGTCAGGGTGTTTGGGCGGTGGTCTTGCATGGTCCGGGTTGGGTGCCAGGGTGATGTGCATGCATGGCCCAAGCTGACAGTTTGGGTACGGGCTGCATGGCGAGGGCTGGTGCCGCGCGCTGAATGGCATGCATGGCGTGCATGCCACTGGCCTGCTCTGCAAGGCGCGAGTTGGTGCCGCGCGCTGGATAGCGTGCCATTGAAGACACGCCACTAAACTCTCTAAGGTGTGCTGAGGCGTGCAAGGATGCGCGCATGGCTGTGCGCATGACATGCGCACGGCCAACAGTCTCACTGGGCGCCTACTGATTATTAAGGCCTAAGTCAAGGCATGCATGCAGGCTAGCCAAGAGATTGTCCTGGCCCTCAAGTGGCTGAGTTGAGGCATAATCCAGGGCAATCCTCCCAGGGGTTCTGATACAATCTCCGGTGTGTCCCCGATGGCCTTAAACTCGTTTCGGACCCGGTACCGCCGTTGCAGGGGTGAGGTCGCCGGCTCCCTCCGGTCCCGATGGGGTGGGCAGTGTCGTCCACTGCTGTCGGCGGCGTCGGGGGCTGAGTGAGTTCGAATGTCTTTTAAAAATTCATCTTCATTTTATTTTTTTATTATCTTTTTTATTATATTTTTTATTATATTTTCTTCCTTTTATTATTTTATTATATTTTTTATTGTGTTTTTTAATTTTTATATATTTTTTGTATTTTTTATTGTATTTTTTGATATTTTTATTATATTTTTATATCAATTATAAGAGTTTAGAAAGTCCGACCGCACCCCTACATCTTCCTATATTATATCATCAACTTTCTTAGTTCAACTGCTATTATTATACAACTTTTAATTCCTTGGTTTTTGTTATGTTCATCTATTTGCGCACTGAGTGAATTAGTAGTTTTTTCAATATTTAAAGAAAAGAGAGTGCATGAGGTGTTCTACATAAAATCCAAGACATATGTATGGTCAAAAGAAAACGTTAAGAGGGTGTGGCGGAACAATAATATTGAATGGATTTAGTGCAAAGATGTATGGGACCCAAAATCAGTCTAATTAGAAGGTCACTCTCTCATGTTATAGATGCGGCAACTACTCGATCAGATGACCATTTTGATCATGTTTTTCGTTTTCTATCATTTTCTCCAAGCCATTTACCACTGAAAGGTACTTCAGGCACTTAGATTGTTATAACTTATAGGAAGGAGAGGACTAGTGCATAAATTCAATGGAAGCTGGTCAGAGTGCTTGAGACTAACAAACAATGAAAAGATAATATCATGATATATTATTCTATAATCATAAGGATGATTACAACATATTATGATCTCTTTAAACATTTTTTTTGTATTATTCTTAGCAACTTTTGATGAACAATAATTTTTACCCCACTTTTTACCTCATCTCTTTGTTCTCCCTACATTCTTTCCTCTATCTTTTTTCCCGCTATCTTTTTTGCTTCTTTTTGTTTTATAAATTATCGATCATCTCTTTTATTTTACTCTTAAAGTATGCTTTTCTATGCAGTGTTTGGGTTGGACAAAGACCACCATAAAGATGTAGAGGATGCAATCCATGATTTAGATGATATGGTTCACAATTTTAAAGTTCTTCTCATGGCTGTGTCTTTTCTACTTTTTAATGCAATTTAGGATACTTGTAAAAAGTTCTTTCACTAGACAACTACTGCCAACAAAATGTACTTGTTTGCTACAACTCTTATTATTATTTTTTTCTTCCTCTCATTTTTTATCAAATTTTTATAGATCTATGGTTTGTCTAAACTTATTCTTGTTTAAATTACTAGCATGTAACTTGATTGAATTATGTTTTTGTCATTCATTCTAATTTTTTTACACTAGATGTTTATATTTTTTTAACTTATTTTATAGTAATATAGGGCAACGTGCCTCGCACGTAACATCACTACTAGTATTATATATAATTATGAATGACTCACTTAAATTTTGCCTTAGGCCTCAATATATATTGAGCCGACTCTGGCATAACTACAAGAAATTAAGAAGATAATCAAATATTCTATAGATATTCTAAGATACAATATATATTGTAAATAAGTAAATAAAGAGTTTTACTATTTCATTCTTTCTTATATATTGAAATGTAAATAAGTAGTTATTAAAGGTTTTATTGTAGTCTTTGTAACTCGGAGTAAGACTTGCATGTTACATTTTGTAACTAAAGACTTACGTGTTACATTTGTCTTGTAACTAAGACTTATGTATCACATCTTGATTTGTAACTTGGTATAAATACCATTACACTTGATGTAATCAAGTTAAGTTGAATAACAAAATATCGAGACTTTAATTTCTTTGGCTTTCAGAACACTCATCTAAGTGAGAGTTGTTACATGGTATCAGGTGGTAGGTCAGTAAGATGTTAAGTATGGCTGGATTCAAAGGCAGCTACTTCTAAGGACAATATAGCATCTCTTCAATAATTGTTTAACAGCCTGATAATAAAATTCAGGATCTGTTTGTGAAGAAATAGAGATGTCAAATTGTACATGTGGTGCTTGTAAATAGTGTAGATGTCGTGCTACAAGGTTGTTTTTAGACTATCAGTAGCATCAACATGTCATGATGTTTCTTATGGGCCTAAATGAGGAATTTTCTCTCATTAGAAGTCAAATTCTAGTGCTAGAATCTTTGTCTTTGATTACTAAGGTTTTTTTTTTTTACTAATTCAAGAAGAAAAGCAGAGAGAAATTGGATCTATGGGACATACTGCTACTTATAATACTATGACTTTTATGAATAAGAGAGTTGATTAGTCGAAATCTAGTTCTAGCAAAATACAGTACAAAGGAGAGAAGGTTCTTTGTACTTATTGTGGCGTGACTAATCACACTGTGGAGAAGTATTACAAACTCCATAGATATCCTCTAAACTACAAGGCAAGAGGAAAAGTCTCCTTAGCAAATCAAATTATGGCTCAACCTGTGAGTACACTTCTTGAGATTAATAATTCCATGCCATTTTCTCAAGAAGAGTATTAGCAATTGATTGCCTTGATTCGCTCTCAACCATCTGATATCAACAACATACCACATAAAGCATCCAATATCACTTCATCTTCTACTATTTTATCCTCCTTTGGTAAACTAGGTCTATTACCTCATCCTCATTCTATTTTTTCATCTTCAATTAATGCATCTAGAACATTATTTTTAAACACCTAAATCATAGATACATGTGCTACCGACCATATCATTCACTCAATATCTCTTTTTATCAAAATTACACAAACTAAAAATACATTTGTCAAACTTTCGAATGAAGAAAATGTCACAGTCATGCATCTTGGGACTTTCCAATTATCAGATAGTTTAGTTTTGAAAGATATTTTATGTGTTCCAAGTTTTTCACATAATCTTCTTTCTGTGACTAAATTAAATGCTGACTTAAGATGTTTTTTTGTTTTTTTACCTGATATTTGTTATATATAGGGCCTTACCCCAAGAAAGATGAGTGGGAAGGGTGGCAAAGTAGCTGGCTTGTATATTTTGCAAAAATCATCGGTGAGTGATAATCGTAAACCTGTTGTTTCTTCATTTGTGAATTCTATTTCTTTTTCTACCTCAAAACTGTGGCATAAAAGGCTAGGTCATCTCTTATTATCTAGATTGTTAGTTCTTGCCAATGTTATTCCTGGATTTGTTTCAAATAAAAATGTACAAGAATATCATTGTGTTGTGTGTCCATTGGCAAAACAGAAACGTTTGTCTTTCCCTATTCATTCTTATCAATCAAGTTTTCCTTTTTATTTAGTCTACTGTGACATTTGGGGTCCTTTTTCATTGGCTACTCATGATGGTTTTAAATATTTTTTAACCATTGTTAATGATCATTCTTGATCAACTTGGGTTTATTTGATAAAATCCAAATTTGAGGTGAAATCTCTCTTCATATCCTTTTACAATATGGTTTATACACAATTCAATCAAAAAATTCAATGTGTAAAAACCGATAATGGTCTAGAATTCAAGATGACTAAAATTTTCAGTTCTAAAGGAATAATACATTAGACATCATGTGTTGATACTCCCCAAAAACTATATTGTTGAAAGGAAGAATCAATATTTTTGTAATGTAACTAGAGCCTTAAAAGTTCGATCCAATGTTCTATTAACCTTATGAGATGAATGTATTTTGGCTTCTACTCATATCAATAATCATATTCCTTCCTACATTCTTAATGACAAATCACCATATGAACTTCTTTATGGTGGTATTCCTTCTTATTCCCCCTTGAAAATATTCGGTTGTCTTTGTTATGCATCCACCTCACTCAAAACATATCAAAATTCTCACCTCGTGCTGGAAAGTATGTCTTTGCTTGTTTTCCATTTGGCATGAAAGGTTATAAATTATTTGATCTTAATTCTCATACATTTTTTGTATCACAAGATGTTATTTTCCAAGAGTCTATTTTTCCATTTTAGAACCAATCATCATCCACAAATTCTTCTTTTTCATCTAAGATTGTAATTCCCAAACCAATTTTAGATTTTGAACCTTAGATCTCAGACTTTGTATCTCCAGTTTCAGATTCTATTTCTCCTTCAAATCATGCCAATGAAACTCAATCTTCAACTTCACCTCCTATTATTCCTACTTCTCCTAGTTCATCCATTCCTTCTTGACAAGATCATTTCCATTTTCCTCCACTTAGAAGGACCATTAGATATCGTAAAACTTCTACCTACCTATAGAATTATCACTGTAATTTGACAGCAGCTCTTGCTCCCTCTCACTCATCTTCTATAGGACATTTTTCTTCTAAATCAAGTAAGCAATATAACATTTTTGATGTCTTATCTTATTAACATCTATCTCATTCTCATAGTGCATTCAACATCTCTATTTCTTCACAAACATAACTTGAATTTTATCATCAGGTTGTTAAATATTTTCATTGAAGAGATGTTATGTCTTTAGAATTAGCTACCCTTGAATCCAACCATACTTGGAATCTTACTAACCTACAACCTAATATATCTCCAATAAGTTATAAATGAGTACATAAAACCAAATTCAATGTTGATGACTTAATTGGGAGATATAAGGCAAGACCAAAATTTTGAATTTTGTGCCGTTCCGGCCGGAACGATCGTAAATTACAGTTCCAGAACAGTAACCGGAACGGATAGGTATTACAATTTGCACTAGATTAAATTCCAGCCATTCCGGTCGGAATTCCGAATTCGGGTGAAACATCATGTTCCGGACCGGAACATACAATGATAATTTTGTAAAATGCAAATCTCGAGTCCCGACTCCCAACTGCCTTTACTGATTAGCGATTAGTCTTCGAGCGTTCAACACTTCAACGACTTCATCTTCAAGTCTTTCAAGTCTTCAAGTCGGCTTTGTTTGTGAACTGCGAAGTGCCGAAGTGCGAACCACAGCAACATCGACCGAGCAGCAAGCCTCTCCACAGTCCACCCTCTCCAGTCTCCAAGCCGGCAACCCCAAGCCAGTCTCCAACTTCCGGCGCCTTTTCCATCGTTCACTGCCGAGCAACACCCATGGCCTAAAACTCCCTCCTTAGCGGTGATCCATAGTTGATTCTAAGCCTCCAATCGCTGACGAGAAGATCGGTATAGAGTGCAGACCATCCGCCCGGCAAGCCCTCTCCAGTCTAGTCTCCCCGATTCACTTCTGGGCTCTGGCGCCTTCTCCATCCCCTACTACCGATCCACACCCACAGCCCACTGCCGATCCATCGCCCACTGCCGGGTTATTCGAATAGCTTGGGATTGGTTTTACAATTTACAATATTATTTATTACTTATTTATTTAGGATTTGTGAACTGGACAATTCGTCTATGAAGTGTGAAATGTGAATCGCACAATTTATTTAGGGTTTGTGAGCTGCACAAGATCTACTCAATGGCTATTATTTTTTACAATTCGTAGTCAAACTTAGAATCCAACCGCACCAATGGTCGTGATTTCCACCGAGTAGTCGAATTTAGTATTTGTTTGTTATTTTTTTTTAGTATTTTGATTTGTGAGATTGAAATTTTTCTGATGAAAAAGAAGCTTATAAATATATATAAGTTTTGTTGTAACCGACTCACCATACTAAACTTGTTGATAGTTTGATGATTGATCACAGATTCACAATCACGTACTAAACTTGTTCTTTTATTTTATAAATTTGTTTAGATATTATTGGTTCTTTGCAAAAAAAATTTTAGTTTTTATAAACTTTTCTTTGATAATTTTGGAAGCCACTCTGACTTGAATTCTTGATTGTTGGTGCTTGACTTGGTGGTTTTTCCATTTTTATTAGTGCTTGACTTATCCATTTGATGGTTCCTCCATTTGGTGTACTACTTATTGTTGGTGCTTGAAATTGAATTGATTTTTATTTTTTATAACTATGTAGGGGTATATAAAATTATAAATGTCTAGTTGTCAATCAAACAGTGCTACATCTATGGCATTTGCTCCTACTAGATCAGAGGATCCAGCATGAGCCTATGCACGCACAGTGCTAGGGGCAAGAAGTAGTACCGAATGTATTTATTGCAATAAGACAATTAGAGGTGGCGGAGTCACGAGATTGAAGTACCATCTGGGTGGAATTCCAGGTGATGTAGAAGCATGTAAAAAGGTCCCTGCTGATATAAGATGGCAAATGAAGGAGTTAGTCAATGAAATGAAAAAAAATAAAGAGAAGAAAAGAAAAATAAACTCACAGATTGGATATCCTGTAGATTTAACATATGATGATATTGATGTTACTGATGATGATGAAGGACACGTTCATAGTTCAAAAGGGAAGGGAAAGGAAACAGTAGACGAAAAGTCAACAAGAAGAATAAATAAATTTTTTGCTCCAAGAACAACTCCTAGATCTCAACCTTCTATTAAAAGTGCAATGTGTTCAAAAGAGATGATTGATAAAGCAAAGATGGCTATAGCAAATTGGTGGTATGATGCTAATTTACCTTTTAATGCATCTCATTCTAAGTTTTATCAACCTGCTATTGATGCCATAGTTGCCACGAGCCAGGATTTAAGGGTCCTTCTTTGTATGAATTGAGAGGAAATCTGTTGAAAAATTCTGTGATTGAGGTTCAGAAATATCTCTCTTTTATTAAAACATCTTGGGGAGTGAGTGGTTGTTCAATTATGGTAGATGGTTGGACAAATCAGGGGCAACAACCAATAATTAAATTTTTAGTTTATTGCCCAAAAGGTACAATGTTTTTGAAGTCTATTGATACATCGGGCCTTAGAAAAGATTCTGAAACACTATTTAACATTTTTGATGAAGTTACTCAAGAAGTCAGGGTTGAGAATGTTGTGCAGTTTATAACGGACAATGATGCAAGTTATAAGGCTGCAGGAAAAAAGTTACAACAAAAGCATGGTTCTTTCTTTTGGTCCCCTTGTGTTGCTTATTGTATAAATTTGATGTTAGAAAATTTTTGTGATCCCAAGTATTTTCCTATTATTGATGAAATCATAAAGAAGGTAAGGAAAATAACAAAATTCATTTACAACCATGCTTGGGTTTTGGCCTTGATGAGAAAAGACTTCACCAATGGTCGTGATTTATGTCGCTCAGCAGTCACAAGATTTGCTACAAATTTTATAAGTATCCAATGCTACTTTTATTTAAGAAAGAGCTTAGACAAATGTTTACTTATGATAAGTGGGTTGGATCAAGTTATTCTAAAAGCAGTGTAGGGAAGGAAATAGCCAAAATCGTTTTAGAAGATGGAGAGTTTTGGATTCAGTGTTAATTTATTGTAAAAATCAGTGAACTTTTGGTTCGAGTATTACGACTTGTTGAGGGAAACGAGAAGCCTACAATGGGATATTTGTATGATGTAATGGAGAGATCCAAAGAAAATATAAAAGCAAGATTGAAGAACAAAATTACTGCATTTATGCCATTCATCAGGATCATTGATGCTAGGTGAGATAAGCAGTTTCATAGTCCATTACATGCGACAGGTTGTTTTCTTAATCCTGGAATTTATTTCAACCCTTGCTTTAAAGTAAAAATGATATTTTAAAAGGGTTTATGAGTTGTGTTATAAAATTGGAGCTTGATGTTGATAAGCAATACAAAATCATGGAAGAAGTTGAATTGTATAAAAATGCAAACGGTAATTTTGGAGAACCTTTAGCTATTCGCCAGCGTACAAAAGTTTGTCCAGGTAACCTTAATACACAAATTTTATTAGTGTAAATTTATCTTTTAATTCTTTTAATTGTTTTTAAATAAAAATTTATGATTTCTTTTTTGCTATAATTGCATGGTGGACTAATTATGGAATTGAGGTTCTAACTCTTCAAACGTTTGCAGTTCGCATATTAAGTCAATGCTGTAGTGCAACTGGCTGTGAAAGAAATTGGAATACATTTGAATTTATTCATTCGAAGAAGAGGAATAGATTAGAGCATAAACGTTTGAATGACCTGGTATTTGTTCGTTATAATTTGAAGCTGCGTGAAAAATGAATTTTTTCCAAAAGAATAATTTCTTTATTGTTAAAAAATATATAACACTTACACTTATCTATAACTTTTGGCAGAAATATAAAAAGGAGAAGAGATACTTTTGATCCAATCAATCTTGAGAATATTAACTTGATAGAAGAATGGGTTGTAGAAGAACCAGAGCTTATTGAAGGAAAAGACTTGGATTGGGGAGCCATTAGCCTCACTAAATTTAGAAGACTGTGAAAATGTTGATCTTGATGATGACGATGATGATAATATTGAAGAAAATGTTTTGAATAATGTTTCACTTATTGATCCTTATCATCTTATTGAAGACGATGAATATATGTTAGATTGAGAACTTATGATATTGTATTAGATTTTATAATTGTGTGTTTAAGACTTGTATTGACTATTAAGAAATATTATTAACTTTATCAAGTATGTATGCTTTTAAGATTTGTATATATGTTTAATTTAGAATATAGTTATTATATATAATTTATTTATTAAATATTAATCCCGAAACGGAACACCGGAATGGAACGGAATCGAAATATTCCGTTCCAGTACCTCAACCGGAACGATCACCGAAACGGAATTCAAAACTTTGGGCAAGACTAGTTGTCACTGGGTATACTCAAAGGAAAGGTCTTAACTTTTTAGAAATTTTTTTTCTTCAATTGTAAAAATGGTGACAGTTAGTTGTTTCTTATTCTGGGCAGCAATATATAATTGACATTTAATTCATTTAGATGTTAATAATGCTTTTCTTTATAGGGATTTAAAAGAAGATGTCTACATGAAGCCACCTCCTGGATATCTTAGAAAGGGGGACATAAGGGTTTGTAAACTAGATAAACCTCTTTATAGTCTTAAACAGACTTCTCGCCAATGGAACTCAAAGTTTACTACTGCATTGATAAATCTGGGATTTACTCAATCCAAATCAGATTATTTCTTGTTCACAAGAAGGAAAGATGATTCATTCATAGCTTTATTAGTATATGTTGATGATATACTCTTAGCTAGCACTGATTTGGATGAGGTTCAATATATCACAGCTTGCTTAAGTTTACATTTTAAGCTGAAAAACTTGGGTCCTACAAAGTATTTTTTAGGCATGGAGATTGCTAGGTCAATACAAGACATTTCTCTATATTAAAAAAAATATGTCTTAGAATTAATTTCAGACACTAGGTTGAATGGGTGTAAACTAGTGAATTTCCCAATGGATTCTCGCTGCAAATTGTCCAAGACTGATGATGAATTATTTGAAGATGGAATCAGTTATAGAAGATTCATTGGTAAATTACTTTACCTTACTTACACAAGACTAGATATCATTTTTTCAGTGCATATTTTAAGTCAATTTTTTGACTCTCCTAGATTTCCTCATATGCAAGTTGTCTTGAGAATTTTGAGATATGTTAAGATGGCTCTTGGCCAAGGTCTTTTTTTTCTCAATATCAAGCACAATTCATTTGAAGGCCTTTGCCAATTTTGATTTGGCTAGTTGTCCTAACACAAGACAATCCATATCTGGTTTTATGATTTTTCTTGAGGATTCTTTTATTTCTTAGAAGTGTAAGAAGCAAACAAAGTATCTAGATCTTCTGCAGAAATTGAGTATAGATCTATGGCCCTTGCTGTTTGTGAGCTTATTTGTTTTAATTCATTGCTGTTGGATCTTCATAAGAATCATTCACAAACTTCTTTACTTTTTTTTGTGACAATCAAGTTGTCCTACACATTACAGCTAATCCAGTATTTCATGAAAGAACAAAACAAATAGAGTTTAATTGTTATCTCATTAGGGAGAAAATACAAGCTAGAAATATGAAAACTTTGCATGTTTCTTCTTCCCACCAGCTTGCTGACATCTCGACAAAGCCCCTTGGATCTGGTCCTTTTCAGTCTTTGTTGTCCAAGATGAATGTTCACAACATTTATCATTCATCTTGAGGAGGCCAGACTACTGTAAATAAGTAATTAAATAATTTTACTATTTCTTTATTTCTTATGTACTGAAATGTAAATAAGTGGTTATTAAAGGTTTTAGTGTAGTCTTTGTAACTAGGAGTAAGACTTGCGTGTTACATTTTGTAACTAAAGACTTACGTGTTACATTTGTCTTATCTTGTAACTAAGAGTTACGTATTACATTTTGATTTGTAACCTGGTATAAATACAAATACAGTTGATGTAATCAAGTCAAGTACTTGAATAACAAAATATGGAGGCTTTCATTTCTTTGGCTTCTAGAACACTTGTCTAAGTGAGATCAGTTGTTACAAATATATACACTAACTTATATCATATTCAAACCATGTTATGCATTTTACTTCCCCCGCTTTCCCGTGATCAATTGATCTTTTTTCTATTCATCAATGAAACCTCCGTCAGATTTTGTCTAAATAATTTATGCAACATCCATGTGGCACTGTGGCGTGCCACTTTTTTCGCATTTTTCTTGGGTTTTTATTTTTAGTTATTTATTTTCAGATTTTGATTTTTTTTTTTTCACATTTCAAATGATTTTCGTTTTTCAAGTCATTCTTATTTTTTGCACCTAACCCAAAAATGATAGGAAGTAACAGGGGAAATTCTCCTTCTTGAAATAAATGTTTTCAGCTCTAAGTGAAAACCGGTCAAGTTTAGAATCCATGCACGAAAATGGACCGGCCTCTTGTATCTTTATGGTGGAGTCTTTTGATAAAATTAATTAAAAAAATGATAAGAGTTACAATGTTAGCTCTTAAAAATTCATCACTAAGTATTAAAAATGATACCAAAGGTTTCAACGTAATTAGTTTATAAAGATATTATTTTAAATATACATGAAATAAAAAAGAAGAAGAAGAAGGGCCTGTATGTTTTTTCATTGAACTAATTAAAATGCTACTAGTATTAATTACTTCTATCATATTTTATAATTTACTCATATGAAACAATACAATAACACTCACAAATGTTGCTGACATGACCAAAGAGTACTGACATAAAAATTATAGAATTAAAACATCAAAATCTATTGTACAAATAAACGCAAATGAACCCCTCAAGACTAATGTATTGAAAGCTCTCAATATAAGAAGAGAATTAGATTCTAACATAATCCAGAACAACATAAGTACTGGCGCAAACAAAATAGAAGAATGAAGAATGGAAATGTGGCATCTCAAGAACTAGTGTTTAATTTGAAGGTGGTGGGGAGAGGAAAGGAATTGTGGGGATAGTAGTTGGAATGGAGGGAATAGAAGGCAATGTGTTAGGAATGGTGGGCATTGGAATAGCTGGCAGTGGAGGTAGTGCACCTTGGGGATGGTGGGCATTGTTGGCAATTGGGTACTTGGCAGCGGCGGCAAGGTAGACTTTGGAAGAGTTGGCTGTGTTGGCAATGAGTTTGTGGGCAATGGTGGCAACGTGAGCTTCGAAATTGCTGGTTGAGTCGGCAAAGTAGGCAACGGCGTGCTTGGCAGTGGTGGCAATGTGGCTTTAGGAAGCGTTGGCATAGAGGGAAGTGGAGGCAAGGTTGCCTTGGGCAGGAACGAGATTGTAGGCAGTGTCAATGCTGGGGGCGGTGCAGCTGGTGTATCCAAGAGGTGACGAGCAGCGAGACTCATCTCAGTGCTTGAGAATAACAATGTCATGATTATAGACAGAAGGAAGCAATACTTGGAAAAAGCCATATTTGTTTAAATGCTAAGAGAGGAATGTTTTTGGAGGTTCACTTCTAGTATTGGCTTGTGGTGTTGATTGAAGATAACGGATACCAGGTGGTATTTATAAAGGCCTAATTTTGTGGGATATTGAGGAATAGAAGGAACTAATTTGGGTTTGATGAGATATGGTTGTAGGAAGTGGAAAGAAACATTAGTTCGCTCACCTTCCAAACTGTGATAGATTGGTTGTTAAAGTTGCTAACTAAACTAGAAAGACAACTCTTGACATCCCACGAAGAAGCCTCGAGGAAATCAGACCTACAAGGGTTACGACTCATTAAAATACGTCCACGAGTTATATTGAACCAATTTGGGGGCATAAGACACGTATTAGGGTGGAGATGTAGCTCATTTGTCCAACCTATGATTTGACAATTATTTGTTGGCCGGGACAGAGTCTTGATCGCCTGAATCGGGATGCCAAGACTAGAAAGAAAGCACGTACCCTCATGCATGACAACAGTACTGGTGGGATGTAACACCAAGCAATGTGTTTAAATTTGAGGAAATACTTTATACATAAACAATTTATACAAAAATAAATTTATGAACTTACGTGATTTAATAAGATACATAAGATTGTAAAATTATTTTTATTTTAAAATATATTTAATGGATTGCATGAAAGCTACATCAATTTATAGTTTCATTTTTGTGATATATCTTTGCATCTTTAGCATCTCTCTTAATTTTAATCCAGTTTGATATTTGGATTGACTCTACATATAAGATGTATACTTGATCATCTACAAACACGTATCTAAAGAGAAATGTTTTAGCCATAAAAATATTTTATAAAAATAAATTTATAAACTCGCATGACTTAAAGTGGTATATCAAATAATTGTAAAGTTACTTTTAATCTAATGTATAGTATGAATGTCATCACTTTATAAAATATTTACTTTTGTAAATTCTTTTGTTCAACATTTATTTTATCTGAATTATTATATATATATATATATATTTTACCAAAGAGCTGCTAGCCACTTTTCTCGTGATCCTGTCCCAAATTTATTAAAATCCTCACTTATGATGGAGAAATACCGTGTTACAAGACAAACATTTGGGAGATTACAGAATAAGAAAATAAAATCCTCAAAAATACAACCCAACAACCCAAATAGAACTAATAAAAATAGAATAAAATCATCTAAACAAGCCTATCAACAAATAAAATAAAACTAAACAAGCCTAGCAAAAACAGAATAAAACTCTAAACAGGCCTAATAAACTAAAACAAATCAAGAGAAACAAAGCATACTAAGAAAATCAATCAATATTTGATATGGGGCAAAGAAAGCCTATCCAAACGTAACATACCTCTTAACGGTAACGACAGCTCGTGTAAATCATAGAAGCGGCTATTGACCCCCTCCTCCCCCAACTGAGCGAGGAAATCAACTACAGAATTACCCTATCGAAACTGATGAGTAATTGTAAAATTAATAACTGCCAAAATCAAAAGGATTTCCTCCCAGTAATCCCATAAATAACAGCATAAACATTTTTTTTCTTTAAGCCATTTTACAACTAGCATAGAATCCGACTCCAACTCAATAGACGTGAAACCTATATCCTTGCACATGCGAATTCCCATGATTAATGCTTTCAACTTAGCCAAGTTATTAGTAACATGACCAAATGGGTTAGAGAAAGCACCCAAAAATATGCCCCAATGATCACGAATCACCCCACCCCCACCACAGTTGCCTGGGTTACCCCTACAACTTCCATCTACATTAAGTTTTACCCATCCTTCCTTTGGTTTACGCCAATAAATCAACCTCGGCCTTCTAATAGGGCAATGGAGAACAAGGATATCCAAAGCTTCCAAGATAAATTTATCACAAGCAGAAACTGACTTGCTTTTAACAAATGAAGAAGATAAAATACGTAACCAATATTTTACCTTTAACCATACACCAACCACAGGTTCATACTTGCCTTCCATTCTCGCTTTACAACGACGCAACCAAAGTCTCCAAGAAATAATGCAAGGGAGGATACCAATGAGAATACCTTTTAGCAAGGATTTTTTTATCTAAATTATTATAAACTTATAGGATGTACAATGTTTGGGCACGCCTAGCTTATGCTTAGATCATGAGAACTTAGACACAATTAGGCTGTATTTAAATATTGAGATGATTTTAAATAATTTAAGCTGATTTGTGAATAATAATATTATTTGTGGATTTTATTGAGATGTATTTAAATGTACATAAATAAAAATATATATTTGAATGTATGAAACAGGTTAAGATAGGTTTTATTTTTTATTAAAAATTTAAAAATAATACATTTCACTAATAATTAATTTGAAACAGATTAACATAAGTTTATGTTCAAAATATAGCCTAAAGAATGCTTGTGGTGTTACCGCTAGTGACATACATTGTCCACCTAGGCATGACTCTTTCCAACCCATCGAAGTAACCTGGTCACTTTTTATTTTGTCTTCTTAAAAACTTTCAATTCTTTTTTTCATTGGTTTTTAATTTTTGTTATAAATGTCAAATTTTCAAGTTTCAATTTAGTTTTTATTTGTATTTTTAAATGATTTTAGGTTTTATATTATTTTATTTTAAGATATTCATATTTTTGTTATTGTTCTTAGCCATGTAACTATTGAGAAGTACATTGAAATTTAATGTTGCAGGTCTCGTGAATCATTACAAATAAAAGTATGTGTTTACAGATGCAAATATGACAACTGACTTATTAGAATTAGAGAGTTGCAGTACAGAGAAAGAAGGACTAAAGTCATTATAGCTGTTGTATTTGATGTGTATTCATAAATGCTTCCCCTTTTTATGGATCTAATATACATCGAGAATTCTTTTAATCTTCTCTGTAAATAATATCTAAATAAATATAAGTGCACAGCAATGGTTAACCAAGTTGGTAACCAGCCACATATTTCTTCTTCTTTCTATTATAGTATTAGAGAGAGTTTTAATTCTCTAATGGATCCTGTTTCTCCAACCACCTTCAACTACATAGCCAACAACTTCAATTACCTTCATCAATGACTGATTTGAATGATGAAACCTTAAATCCAACCAACCCACTTTTTCTTCACCATGGAGAAAATCTTGGACTGGTATTGATATCACAACCTCTCACCCCTCAAAACTATCATGCTTGAAGTAGAGCCATGTATGTGTCGTTGTCTACAAAAAACAAACTTAGCTTTGCAGATGGCACAGTCAAGTAACCAATCGAAACCAGTCCTCAATATCATCAATGGAAAAGATGCAATCACAAGATTTTATCATGGATTACAAATAATTTGTCACCTGAAATAACTGGATATATGATGTATTCAGATTCTACTGAACAAGTGTGGGCAAAACTGAAGAAGAGATTTTCCAAATCAAGCAACAACCGTATCTTTTTACTCGAGCAACAACTAATTGCAACCAAACAAGAAAAACATCAATAAGTATTTATTTCTCCAAAATGAAATTGATATGGGAAGAGATCTCAAGACATGAAGATCCTTTCACTTGCTCTGCCACTGATTGTGGAGCCATCATCATCATCAACAAGAGGCAAGAAAATGGCAGATAATGCAGTTCCTGATGGGATTAGATGAAATGTACACTGGATTGAGGAACCAAATCCTCCTCAAAGATTCATTACCCTTGCTTGACAGCATCTTCAACTTGATACTTTAAGAAGAATCCAACCATGAGTTAACTAACAACACTCAAAAGGTACCTGAAACCTTAGCCATGTTCACTCATGGAGAAAAATCCTATGGACCAAGAGGAATGAATAGACGGAATCAAAGGGGAAGTACTAGACCACCTTCAACAAAGAATAAAGCACCATGTACCAAATGTGGGAGAACCAATCACATTGTCGATACATGCTGGGAAATCCATGGATATCCTCCCAATCATAAGCTTTACAAACCCTCATCTGATTCTAAGAATTACAAGTCAATCAACTTGGCAACAACTGTTGATGATTTAAGAAGTTCTCTTGCTCTCAGTGTCTCTCACGAGCAGATACAACAACTTATTGCACTTCTCCAAGGTCAAAACTCCAACACCACAAATCTTAACTCCAACACAGAGCTCCAAGGTAACCATCCTTCGAGTACCTTAGGTAATATCAAAAGAAGTATGTTTGTTGTCTCTAAACATAGCCTAAGCTGCACAAATATCTCCAATGAGTCACACACTTGAATTTTAGATTCAGGAGCCACATATCACATTGTAGGATTTCTTGGTCTGTTAACACACAAAAGAGTTGTTAAAGACACTGTTGTAAAATTACCAAATGACACATCTACACCTGTGACCCACATAGGAACATCAATCATTTTGCCTACCCTTATTCTTAGAAATGTTCTTTATGTTCCTCTTTCAATTTCAATCTTATTTCCATAAGTAAACTGACCAAAGAATTGAACTGTCACTGTGTGTTTCTTGCTTACCATTATTACATACAGGAGCTAGTCACCAAGAAGATGATTGGAGTTGCTAAAGAATCTCAAGGCCTTTACCACATGCATTCGAACCAGCCTCAAACTACCCATTTTGGTGCCCCATCAAACACTTCCTCGATCTCTGAGCTTTGGCACCTCAAAATGGGACATCCCTCTGATAAAAGATTAAATTTACTGCATAATATAGATTCTAATATTCCTAAGTTTGATGAAAAACATTTTTGTGATGCTTGTCGTATGGGAAAACAGACCAAATTGCCTTTCTCCTTTGGTCATCATTTTGTACAGTCTAATTTTGGTTTAATACATCTTGACATTTGGGCTCCCTTCTCTGTTTCATCTCTAAATGGAGCACATTATTTCCTTACAATAGCTGATGATCATAGCCGAACCACATGGGTGTACCTTATGACCAACAAAGGTCAAACCAAAAGCATTAATGACAGCTTTTTCAACCTCATTGAGAATGAGTTCAAATGTAAGATAAAAGCAATAAGATCTGACTAGGGAAAAGAGTTTAACATGATGGAATTCTTTTCTAAAAAAGAAGTACTTCATTAGAAAAGTTATGTTTATACACCACAGCAAAACTCAGTGGTAAAAAGAAAACATTTGTATTTGCTAAATGTGGCAAGGGCCTTTCGTTCAAGCTAATCCGCCTTTAAAATTTTGGGGAGAATGCATTTTAACCGTTGCTTATCTCATAAATAAGACTCCTTCACCAAATTTGAAAAACAAAAGTCCTTATCAACTTCTCTTTGGAAAAACACTAAACTACTCTCATTTAAGGGTATTAGGTTGCTTATGTTATGCATCAAATCTTGATCCCCACAAAAATAAATTTGATCCTAGAGCTTGAAAATGTGTATTCATTGGATATCCAAATGGCATAAAAGGTTACAAAGTCTTTGACTTAAAAACCAGAGAAACCATAACCAGTCGAGATGTGATATTTTATGAAAATACTTTTCTTTTTCAACAAGATCATCAGTTGTCCTCCTTGCTACCCACACCAGAAATCACCACTTATGATCATGTCCCAGTATTACCAAATCGCATACTAGAAAACCATGATTCCTTCTCACCACCAGATAGTAATCTCAACTTTCTTCAAGAACCAACACTCGAGATCAATGATCATGACCATGATATAGCCATAACTCCAGAGATTACTGAATTCCCTCTTATCCAAGAACCTTGTAGGTCCACTAGAATCAAATGAAGACCTGAAAATCTCAGAGACTTTCATTACAGGCTGGTAGGTTCCTTAGCAACTCCAGGCATTATTCTTTTTGATGTATCAGCTTCTCAAGGTAACAGTTATCCCCTTGCTTCAATTCTTGATTATTCTAAATTGTCACCTGCACATTTGAAATACACTCACCCTTGAGCCAAAACTCCAATCTTTTAATGAAGCTCAAAAGTTTTCATATTGGAAGAATACCATGAAAGCTGAAATCTAGGCACTTGAAAACAATAAGACATGGGAACTAACCAATCTGCCTCCAAGGAAGAAATTAGTTGGGTGCAAGTGGGTCTATAAGACCAAATACAAAGCAGATGGGACCATCGAGCAATACAAAGTTAGATTAGTTGCAAAGAGCTACACTCAACGAGAATGAGAAGATTATTTTGAAACATTCTCTCCCATAGCTAAAATAACAACTGTGAGGTGCCTTTTATCCATTGCAGCATGGGTATATATGTCCTTGCCTCCAGGGTATGGTAAAGAGGGGGAGCAACGAGTATGCAAACTCAAGAGGTCAATCTATGGGTTAAAATAAGCATGATGCTCATATATGTTGATGATGTGGTAATAGCAGGTGACAATGAAAAAGAGATACAGAAATTAAAGGAATACTTGGCAAACCACTTTAATTTGAAGGACCTCGAGAGATTAAAATATTTTCTAGGCATAGAAGTGACACAATCCAAAGAAGGAATTTTCATCTGCCAAAGGAAATATACACTGGAAATTCTACATTATTGTGGACTACTTGGTGCCAAACCTATCCAATTTTCCATGGAGCAAAACTTGAAATTAAACCAAAAAGAAGATGAGCAATTTCTGGTTGATCCGAGACTGTACAAAAGACTAATAGGAATGTTACTTTATTTGACAATAACCAAACTAGATATATCATATCTAGTGCAAGCCTTAAGTCATTATCTTAGCCAAGCAAAAGAGGTGCTTTGGAAGGCAGCATTAAGAGTAGTAAGATACTTGACGTCATGTCCATCACAAGAATTGATTTACCTACCAAAAAGTGAGATAAAGCTAACTGCATTTTGTCATGCAGACTGGGGCACCTGATTAGAGGCCAAAAGGTCCATTACTGGTTATTGTATTTTCTTTGGAGATGGAATGATTTCATTGAAATCAAAGAAGTAAATAACTGTGTCCAGATCCTTTACTAAGGCAGAGTATAGATCGATGGCTACAACAACTTGTGAATTAGTATGGTTCAAAAGCTTATTAAATGATTTTGGGATATCTGTTGAGAAGCCAATACAATTGTTTTGTGATAATCAAGCGGCAATGCACATTGCTTCAAATTCGGTATATCATGAGAGAACCAAACATATAGAAATTGATTGTCACCTTATGAGAGAAAAGATACTAGCAGGTTTAATAAAAACTTTTCACAATTCAACAAATTTGCAAGTTGTAGATGTGATGACAAAGGCAATCGAATCAAAGAAATTCCAATACCTCTTAAGCAAGATGGAGATTCATTCCATTGCATCTCTATTTTGAGGGGGACTATTGAGAAGTACATTGGAATTTAATATTGCACGTCTCGTGGATCATTAGAAATAAAAGTATGTGTTTACAGATGCAAAGATGACAACTGACTTGCCGAAATTAGGGAGCTGCAGTGTAGAGAAAAAATGACTAAAGTCACTATAACTGTGTATTTGATGTGTATTCATAAGTGCTTCCTGTTTTTATGGATCTAAAGTACATCGAGAATTCTTTTCCTCTTCTCTGTAAATGATATATAAATAAATATAAGTGCACAACAATGGTTAACCAAGTTGGTAACCAGCCACATATGTCTTCTTCTTTCTATTAGTAATATGCCAAAGTCAAATTCTGTTATATTATTTAACTAAAATATGGCATATGGTCTTACTAAAAAACAATTACAAATCTAATAAGTGAAATAATACGATTATAAATTCTAGGAGAAAAAATTACCGTGCGAAACTCAATAAGTACTGCTTTTCCACCTTATAACCCAAAAATTCTATTCGTAGTAACACGAGAAATTTCAGCCTTGAAAGTTTCCTTGATGCTTATTAATTTTTTCCCTCAAAATATATGTAATTTTCATTAGGTTTTCCAACTTTTTGCATGATCATATATATGTATGCTTAATTTGTTTTAGGTGAACTAAACTACGTTGATTAATAAGATCTAGAGCCGGTTTGGATATTAAGAATATATTAAGTTATTTAAAAATAATAATAAAATAGTATGCAAATAAGATTAAATAATATGAAAATAATAGTAAATAGTAATAAAATAGTTTGTGAATATTTGAGAACAATTGTGATCTCAAACGTAGCCAGCTATATATACCACTGCACTCATGATAACAACATATATAATTTCTTTGTTCATATTTATATACAAGATCAAATCATTTACATTTTACATCTCAAACAATCAAAGCTAAAGCAGACCGCCATAAAACGACAAAAAGTTAATAATGTACCCTTCATTAAGAATATCTAACCGTCAAGAATGTGCGATATCATGACTTTTTCTTATCTACTTTTTATTCATCTTAACGGTCAAAATAGATAATGATGTTTTTGTATGCTTTTTATAATATCAGAGATTCACATGAGTACAATGACTAATTAGTTTTCGTAGGAGTTCAAAGTGTAAAATACCTATTAGTATATATGGAGATCAAAATTTATATTCTGAAATAATTTTGACCCAAGCTTGTCAATTAGTGTTTAGCTATGAATATTCCATGCTTATATAAATATAACTTCTCTATATGATCACTTCGGTTCATAGCTAATCACAGTAGTGTTATCCTCAAATCATTACAGAGGATTTTGCCCCCTCATCCACATTAGTTTTTGTGATCATTTTCTTTTTCCAAATGATTATAGAAAAGATAGTAGTACTGCATTATAAGGTCTAATAGAAGTCACAAGCGCATGCAGTACTTAACTCTTAATGAAGATATTAATATAGGGACTTGTTTATCGGAGAAAAAAGAGTTAATGAGACTAAAAAACAAAAAAGATATCATATATTGAATACTCATGAGGTCGGTTACAATATAATAACATGCACAAACTAGAGTCGCGCGATGACATAACCAATTAAGAATTGACTTGAAAACTATAGAAATAGAGCACATATTCTCTTATGCAGACAAATGCAAATCATGGACCCCTCAAGACTGTGAAAACTCTCAATATAAGAAGAGAAACATGCTCTAACATAATCCAGAATAGTAGAAGTACTACTGCGGCACAAAGAAACATCCAAACTGAAGTAGGAGAACGTCTAAAGAACGAACATGATGAGGCATCTGATCAAGAGCCGGTGCTTAATTTGATGGTGGTGGGGAGAGGAAAGGAATTGTTGGAATTGTAGTTGGAATGGAGGGCAATGGAGGGAGTGACACCTTAGGGATCGTGGGCATTGTTGGCAGTGTTAGGAGTTGGGTGCTTGGCAGCGGCGGCAAGGTGGACGTTGGAAGAGTTGGCAAAGGTGGCAATGTGGGCTTAGGAAGAGTTGGTTGAGTCGGTAAAGTGGGCAATGGGGTGCTAGGCAGTGGTGGCAATGTGGCTTTAGGCAGCGTTGGCACAAATGGCAGTGGAGGCAAGGTTGGCTGGGGTAGGGATGGGATTGTAGGCAGTGTCAATGCCGGTGGCGGAGCTGCTGGTGTATCCAAGAGGTGACGAGCTGCTAAACTCATCTTGGTGCTTGAGAATAACAATGCCATGATCATAGACACAAGGAAACGGTACTTGGACAAAGCCATTGTTTAAACACTTGAAGAAGAATGTTTTTGGAGCTGTTTCACTTCGAGTATAATTTGCTGGTCCTTGTGTTGAGTGAATATAACATGCACCCGGCCGGTGGTATTTATAGAGGCCTATTTTGCTTGAGGAATACAAGGAAATAATTCGAGTTTGATGAGATGTTGTTAGAGGAAATGTGAAGAAATGTTAGTTCGCTCACCTTCCAAACTAGACAAATAGGATGTAACTCCAAAAAAACTACTAACTTAATGAGTTATTTTTTTTAATGAATTTGGAAGAAGAAGACACGTTGTGGGGTTGACAGGGTAGCTCACTTCTCCAACCTATGATTTGACTTCTACTTCTTGGGACAATATTATTAATGTTGTAATTTAATTAGTTGAGTCCAAAAGATGAAGTACCAACCTAAGAAATTTGTGTGTGATTTCTAATGGATTTAGAGAAGTACATAATGTAGTTTGTTAATTAGTTCCCAACAAATCACATATGATCATCCGAATTGGGTGCAGGGCAAGACCAGAGAGAATACATCATGATCTGCTGATATGTGCATGACATCATGAATGGTGAGAAGTAAATTTGGTATAATAAAAGTCATTTCATAATCTTACAACTCGCATCAAACTACGTCATTTATAAAATTACTTTTATTTTGTGAGTAAAGTATTTTTGAATAGTAATGACACAAAGCAATGGGTCTAATTTTAATGCAATATTGATATGGAGACCAACTTTAGATATGTAAATGAGCCCTTCATGAATGGTATGACAGTCTTTTGAGAAAAATTCCAATAGTACATACCTTCCGTTCTTAAAAAATGAAAGATCGAGTAAAACTCTTTTTACTTTGACAATCCGAAAAAGAGCGGATCAAGTACAATATTATCATGTCTACTAGGTTGCGAATATAAAACATCAACTCTAGCTTGAAGCTTATATATATATATATATATATATATATATATTGAGTCCTCAAAGTATCAAAACTGATACCCAAGGGCTCAACTAGCTTAAGATCACACTGCCATTGTTTGTAACACTTAAAAAACAAAGTGTATGATCGTTATTTGAGAATACAACTGTTCTTATCTATTTTTAGATATATTTTTTTCAAATGTCACCAAAATCGAAAACAATTTCTAATAATTTTAAATCTTAATTTGTTTTTGTTTTCACCTAATACTTACAATTTTATCAAAGTCCAGACAAAACACATAATCCTATACAACTTCGATACTAAACTTTCAAACAAAATTTATATTAAGAAAATTAACTTTATAATAATATATTCAACTTTTTTTTTTCTTATTTTTCAAAACTCAATAAAATATTTTAACTTCAACTATTTTATTACTATTGACAAACCATTTAATTACTACTATTTACAAATATTAATCTAAAATATTCCAGTTGTCCTTATTATAAGCCCTAGGCCGTCTATATAATGTTTTTTTATTAATAGAGCCAAAACGCGGGTAGAAGAAACGTAGGAATGCGCGAATGATTTATATCAAACTATTGTACTCTATCAAGTTATTGCCTCTACTTTGCTGAAACAACACTCACAATACTTATTTCTACAATTGAAATTAAAATAAATAAAAAATAAAAATTTAATATTTTAATAAAACAGTTATTAATTTATTAAATTTATTTTTTATAATAATAAAAAGTGACTAGTTAAAATTTATAAAAATGAAATTTCTAATCAAAATTTGACTAAATAATAGTTAGGTTACTGGGAATGCTCTAATTGTTATATTTACCACTTTTTCCTTTCATTTTACCCTCCGGTAATATCATTGCTTTGAAAGTGTTGATGTAGAATATGCATTAATAGTACTGCGTTTCGTGGGAGTACAAAACGGCCTAGTTTAATTTGAGTTGTACTTTTGTAATTTTAGTAACAAGACAAAATTAGAAAATTACATCATAAATAAAATATGAAGAAAAATCACAACAAAAGTCTCCGCTCGACAACCGCTTGAGTGAATATCATGCAGAGTTGGCGTAGTTTTAGCTCGTTAATGGCTCGAGTGGAACTCAACCAAAGAGTTCACTCAACATCCTGCTCGACATGCGCTTGAGAGAACTTCATATAGAGAGTTTACTCGGTTGTTCTAGTGATACTTACCTAAGCAAAATCTAAGTAGTCAAAGCACTTGATGCGTGATCAGCGACAATGGCTTGAACAAACAATTAGCAGGTTCAACGAGTTAATTCTGATTTGGACTCTTTAAGTATTGACCAAGCCACTGAAAGAATGAAGGAAGAAATGGTTTGGTGTTCCACACAAACCAGTGTATTGTATTCATCATATAAATAGCCAGAGGCTATGTACATATTTGGAAAGAATAAAAGGAAATATACATATGTAGGTACTGAATTACAGCAGAAAATATATCCTAAGAATAGCTCGATGTCACCTATCTTCTGTATTGATATCTTAAGATATGTTGCCTTGCGGGTAGTCCTTGAATTGAGCAGAAGACATGTTCTGTGATTGATCCTGAGATTGAGCAACGATATCAGTATGGTTAACAGCCAGTACAATCTCTTTTGATAAAAAAACCACCATTTCTTCAAGTTTATTTGTTGAGCATATTGGTGCGACCGTATTCATTGGTTGAAAGGATTTTTGGAGCTAAGTGCCATGGTTGTAGAGATCAAGTTAATGTTCATGGAGAAATTATAGAAGGGTCGGAGGTTTGGTGATTTAGAGCTGCCAAAGCGCATAAATTGAGGAGGTCATTTGTGGTGTTTGTAAGTCAGATTTAATTACTTCAAAAATAAAAGTATTTCTAAATTTAATATAACGAATTTTCATTTCCAATTAGTTATAGCAAAGAGAGTGCACGAGGCCAAATAAAAACCCAATTAGCCCACTCAACTCTTAAGATGATTAAAGGAATTGATTATTATTAGAGGAAGGAGAAGGGTGCATAAATTTCACGAGAAGCTATTGAGATTTGAGACTAACAAAACAAAAGAGATATCGTATATTCGATAGTCATAAGCTGGACGATTACAAAATAATAGCACTCACAAATACTACTATTGCCGAGATAACCAAAGAATTAATAACTTGAAAGCTTATATAAAAATCAAACATCGTATTCTCTTACACGCACAAATACAACTGAATCCCTCAAGAATGTGAAAACTCTCAATACAAGAACAAGGGATAGATAGGTTCTAACATAATCGAGGATAACATAACTACGTACTAGAGCAAAGAAACATCCGAACAGAAACGCATACGACCGAAGAATGCAAGTGTGGCAATATCTCAAGGTCCAGTGTCTAGTTAGATGGTGGTGGGGAGAGGAAAGGAAGTGTTGGGATAGTGGTTGGAATGTTGGAAGGGATTGTGGTCGGAAGGGTTGGCATTGGAATAGTTGGCATCGGAGGTAGTGCAACCTTGGGGACGCTAGGCATTGTTGGAAGAGTTGGTTGAGTTGGCAATGGGTTTGTGGGCAATGGTGGCAGTGTGGGCTTTGGAAGAGTAGGTTGAGTCGGCAATATAGGCAATGGCATGCTAGGCAGTGGTGGCAATGTGGCTTTAGGCAGCGTTGGCATAGAGGGCAGTGGTGGCAAAGTCGCCTTGGGCAGAGACGGGATTGTAGGCAATGTCAACGCTGGGGGTGGAGCAGGCGCTGGTGTATCCAAAAGGTGACGGCCTGCAAGAATCATCTCGGCACTTGAGAATAGCAACGCGATAATCATAGGCAGAGATCAGGAATGTTTTTGGAGCTGGTTTTTTTTTTTTTTTTTTTCACTTCTGATATTGGTCGGCTAGTTGAGTTGATTGAAGAGAACATGTAATGGGCAGTATTTATTGAGTCCAAATTGTGAGGGATATAATTGAGGAATAGAAAAGAAGTTATAAAATAATGTGAGTTTGATGAGATGTGGTTGTACGTAGGAAGTGGCCGGAACAAACATTAATTCGCTCACCTTCCAAGCCTAGACAAATTGTACGTAGGTTTTGAAAAACTACTAATTAAAGTGATCTTAACACCCACTCATACGAAGCCTCAAGGAAACCAGAACGACAAGGTTACCACGCATTGAAACATTGCAATGAGTTATTGAACGATATCGATGATGGGAGCTGCAGAATTAGACACGTTATATTGGGCCGGTTGAGAAGGTAGCTCGCTAGTTGTCCAACCTATGATTTGACATTTACTCATCATTGTTGTAATGTAGTTGAAGTCGCCTAGAACATAAAGCAGCCTATCAATTTTTTATGTACTTGCATAGAATAAATTGGTCCATGCCCAACAAAACAACCTTATAGTGATAGCCTGAATTGGGTGGCCAAGACTGCATAACATGAGCAGCTTTGAGAAGCAACGTCACAAATCCATTTTCTGAATTTTGATATCATTAATCCTACTTGATTAAAACTTTAAGTTACATAACACATTAATTAATTGATTACAACATGTTAGGAATTTGGTACAAGCCTAAATACATTTGTCAAACATTTAGATAGAACTACATCCATGTTATTGTTGCCCGTTTAACTTATTTGATTTAGATATTACAAGAGTCCTTAAGGTCGATACAGATGTCCTAATTATTACTACATATACCTCCTGGAGTTTATAATTATTGTCAATAAGAACACTTTTCATATTATTTTAAGAATAATTTAATGAAAATCTAACATCCACGTGCATGGCATTCCACATATCAAATCTATAAGATTTGAAATGGTTGATAAATAGCTAAGTTGATTGTGCGGCCACCCAAATTGGAACCAGCCATACTTGCGTTGCTCATACCGATGCTTGGATTGTTCATTTAAGTTGCCCGGCTAATTAGTAGAGTCTGGGCTGTTAAATGATACCTATGGTTGGCATTTGATGCCAAGACTAATTTATATGATCTGTAAATAGTAGTTTATGAATGATAATAAATAATTTGTAAATACTAATAAAGTGGTATGAGAGTATCTGTTTTGTGTTCTCAAATCAGGGGACGCTCAATACAAATTGAGGTCTTAGGAAAAATTTAAATGAGTTATTTGTAATAATAATATAGGAAAATATATATTATTATATGGAGTATTTTTAATAAAATGAGATTTTATTTTACATCTTCAAATAAAGTTTCTTTTTTAATTTAAATTTCATACAACTTAAAATTAGGCCTTAATGCAAGTTTTTTTACATGTAAGAAACTTTATTAAACGAATGAAACTAGGTGAAGTCTATGTACACATGAAGTATACAAATGGAATACCTAGTTATATTTAGTGTATTAAAAAATAAATTTAGGATTATGGGGCCTTGCACATATTGACAAATATAAATTTTTAAAAATTTTATTTAATGAAATAGTTTTTATTTAAAAAAAAAAAGAAAAAAACTTTTTTTTTAAAAAATTTTAGGAGCCTTACAAGAGCGGAGCCTTAGGCAATGACTTAAATGATCTTACTATTGAGCCGGCCTGTCTCAAACTTGGCCACCTGTTTTTTAAATTTTTTATTTTTATACTTTAATTAAAGAACTCTGCCTTTTTTTTCCTTCTTAATTTGTAAATATGATTTTTAAAAATTGAATTTGTGGGTTGAATTATTTTTATTTTTTTATAATAATTTTGATTTCTTATATGATTTTATATTTTTAAAAAGACTTTCATATTATTTTATTCTTCTTTTCCACGTGGCACGCCATGTCAGGTTTAATTATATAATTAAATAAAAACTATTACAACTTACAAAGCTGCTTACATATTATAGAGAAATATTAGGTAATTGACAACATAAGTAATAAAATTACATACTATATATTTAGTTTTAAAATTTGTGATGCTTATATTATTCATAACCAATATATATATGTAGGGACACATGTCCACACATTTATTGATGTATAAATGAGTTTTAATGTAGTTGAGCTAACGGGTCGAACATAAATTTGTGCAATATGAGTCTTAGTGAATTAATTTTAATTGAGTCAAGTTTAGTGAAGTCGATATATTTCATTTATTAATCGGATATGTTTCTGCAATCACAAGCAAGCTTTTTTTTCCTCTTATGAGTTGTGCTCAATTTGAATTTAGTCAGTATGATATCGATCGAATGATTTATCTAATTAAAGCCCTGAAAACCCCCCAGTCTTTTGATAAAATAATTCCTTTTTGTATATATCCACCAGTAGTACTGTATGTCTATATACAATTACATATATACATGCATGCATAATTAATAGGGAGGGTAATCAAGCGGAAGTGCAGCGACTAGGTGAGGATATTATCATAATAATTAACTTGCTTACTTAATTTCCAGAAAAGTTACTACTACATCTCTCTTTGACATCAGTTAAGTATTATTTGGACCAAAGAAAAAAATAAAAACCATAGCTAGGGGATATGGACATGATATATATATACAGCATTCGCCATTAATGGGTTAATTTTCCAAGCGATGGAAGCACATGAGTGAAGTATTCCTGACCTGATCATCTTAATTAAAGTAATTTTCATTTTCCAAAAGGTAGCTAGTTTTAGCGATATCGCAGTGGTATCTTTGTCATCATGTTGTTACCTTCAGAATCGGAAGTTCAGAACTGCTGACATTATGTTTGCTTCATCATGATCGGTTATTATGGATGGACTGTTAATATATATAGCCTTCCACCGATTAAATTATACATTTTTTTTAAAATTTTGTGTGGTTTATATGCGGTCCTTAACCTCTCTTTCACTTGCTATAAGAAAATTAATTAGGAGTGTAATCGGTCCAGTTCAATTCAATTTTGGACAAGATCTAGAATCGAACTGGTACCACCAAAATCGGACCGATTACGAATCGGTACCTATTCAAAATTGGACCGATTCTACCGGTTTGAATTGGTCCGGTCTGATTTACCGATTTTTCAATTTTTTCTTACACCCCTAAGTATAAACACTGAGCCTCATCGATCATTAAATAAGAAGATAAGAAATTTTATTCGTTAGGACAAATACATCAGTAATGACAATAACAATCTGAGTGACTCTAAAATGATTAAATAATAATGTCTCTCATGTATATGACACGTACAACAGCAGTATATATATATATATATATATATATATATATATATATATAAAGAGATCAGCCAAGGCAGGCTCCAATATACTGATCCAGAAACGCTTCATAAAGTGGGGCAGACACAAAAATCTCCAAAAACTGGATCAGTAGGAGAAAGTGAATGCTCCCATGACGTTTCAAAGACTACTACGGGTACTTCACTTTGATGGTGGTGGGGAGAAGAAAGGAATTGTTGGAATCGTTGGGATGGTGGGCAATGGAGTGGAGGGAAGAGGAGGAAGAGTCACTTTGGGCATTGTTGGCAGAGTTGGATTTGGGAGAGTTGGCATTGGGTTTGAAGGCGATGGTGGCAATGTGGGTTTAGGCAGTGTTGGTTGAGATGGGAATTGGGTGCTGGGCCGAGGTGGCAGAGTGGGCATTGGCAAAGGGGGTTGGGTTGGAAGTGTTGGCAAAGGCGAAGATGGCAGTGGTGGCAACGTGGTTTTAGGCAGCGTTGGCATGGAGGGCAGAGGAGGCAGTGTAGGCTTGGGAAGAGATGGGATTGTAGGCAGCGTCGGAGGTGGAGCGGCCGGTGGTGTGTCCAAAAGATGACGAGCGGCCAGGCTCATATCAATGCTTGACAAGGACAATGTGACGAGAAAACACAACATGAAAACATGATTGGAACCAGCCATTTGTAGAGATGAGAGAGAGCCAAGTTCTTCCTCAATGTATTGGGAATTTGTGTGTGTGTGTGTGTGTTTGAGTTGAAAGAGAAGCAAATCTTAATTGGTATTTATAGAGTGGGGTTGTTTAAGGGTTCCAAATGTTTGATGAGATGTAGTTGGAAATATGTAGAAGAAATTCTGGTTAGTTCACCTTCTCAACAAGACTTGGAGTTGGAACCCTGTAAAATTCCAACCTACCTACCCACTCAAGAGGATAACTTGACAGAACCAATCTGTCATGGAAACCAATCTGTTATGAAACAAGTTTTGAAATTTGTACTATAACTGCTGAGGCCATTTTGATGAGTCGTTGCCTCTCACAATTTGACCAAATCAATTTCTAATATTTCTATGTCACTCTGGTGGTCCATATAATGCCTCCAATTAATAGTACATAGTAAATTGAATCTGTAATTGCGGCCATCAGGGATTGTTATCAGCTCTCTCTTTTTTTTTTTCTTTTTGACAAATAATATCACGTTCAATTCTAACTATTAAGGGGATAAAAATAAATGATGTGGCACGATATATTAATTTCCCTTTATAGAAGTAAACTAGCATGAAGCCAATTTAAACTGTCCAGTTTCCACCCTTGAAACATTTTTCTCAAGAATTATCGCTAAAGCGCAATCCTTCCCTCCTTGCAATCCCTGAACAATCATCGCTTACAGTATTACTTGTACGGCCCTACGGGGATTGGATTTCTCGTCAATTCGGAGTTATGGGCCATCTTTTGTTGTCTCTTTGGTTAGCCAAGACTTCAAATCCATGCATAAATTAAAGGAATTGTTCATACTACAAAAAGATAGTTCTATACAATAAACCAAGAAATATTGCCATGTCCCTAAACCTATATTTTTAACCACATAATTACAATGATATCCCAGTCTCATATCGATCAGAAACTTATTGAAAATACTCGTCACAAAAAAGATTATATAAAAACAATCTCACAAACTGATGTGGTTTAACGTGATTAGTTAGATTATCAAAATTATCTTTATTATAAATTAGATCTAATGGATCAGATCCCATCTTCACCCTCCTCGAGTCCGCCATCGCATCTTCATGAACCCAGGCAAATTTGGCTTGTCTACGACCTCCTTCAAAGCTCTCCTTACCATTACAATCCCTTCATTTCCGCATTCCAGCCCTTGCACCCACAGCACAACCTTGGTCCTTCCTCCTACCGTCACCATCTTAGACCTCACCACCCTCCCTTTCACTGTCCTCAGTTGCCTCGCCACCGCTGACATTAATCCCACCCTATCTTCGCAGCTGAACGTGACCTTTACCGTCCCCATGTCATCCTTACAGCGTTCTAAGCTCAGCTTGTCAACCCCGCTTGGAAACACATAGTCCTTGTTGCTAACATGACATACTGCTTCCAAATCCGAAACTATCTTCCTCAGCTCCCTCACCTGCCTGACCGTCTCAGCAAGCACCGTTGCCTTGTCCATCTATTGTGGGATCCATTGTTAATTAAGATAAGAGACATTGAAACGAAGAAAACAAGTTCATGAACACACAGATTGTACCATTTCTATTGATCTGCATCACTTACTTTGATCAGATTTGGGAGGACACTGCGAAGAGTGCGATATTGATCATTGATTCGCTTCCTACGTCTTCTCTCTGCCTCGCTGTGTTTCTTGGCATTAAGTTGTTTGGTCTCAGCTTTTGATTTGGGTTGAGAGAAGCTATTTTGTATTTTATAGGTCCCCGACGTGTAATTACTTCGAAATTGTTGCATGTCATGTTGTAACTACACGACCAAAATCAAGAATGAAGGAAACAAATATAAGATCATTAGCAGACAGAACAGAGAAACCAAACAAAAAATGATGCACACATAAACAGACAAGGAATGAAAGCTACCTGTCGCAGTAGAGCCATGGTTCTTTCGAATATGCAATAATCAGGAAGGAGGTCTTGGCTTTGATTAAAATGTTGTGTAGAGGAAGAGAGATTGAGGGAGGATACTATGCATGTGATCGTATTAAAAGCAAATTAAATATGGGATACCGCGTGGTATATATTTGCATTAAACAGGGGAGATTTGAGTAGCAAAGACAAACATAATGATTTAACACGCAGGTTGATCGTATGCTTTAACTTGTGATCCTATTTTTCATGAATGTGGCCAAGTGAAAACCAAATTAGCATATCCCCTTTATTATTCTATTTTCTCGAGATTTGGAGTGCCAAGAGAATCTAATGACTGATATTGATCCTCTGCAAAAGGCACGATACGTTCCTTTCGAAAGATGTAAACAGAAAATCCACAGATAGTGTCATGCAATGAAATTATGAAATCCCATGTATTCAGCAAACTGATTCTGTGCAGAACATCTTGAATAGACCAACAACAGAAGCAACTCGACAGTTTCACATCATGAAATCAGGCTGCCTTGTAGTCTATACCTTTTTAAGCAAATTTTTTTTTCTTAGATTTATTTTTATTCATTTTTTTGGTGTCTTTAAATTTTTTCCCTGATAACTATTTTGTTATTGCACAACACCTTAGTAGATTCTTCGATAACATTCAGCACAAAGGTTGCTCAACAACAGGGTTGGACCCATTCACAAAAGCAACCCCATATGTAAAATCACATGAATTCGTGCTTCACTACTCCTCAGTCTTACTCCTCAGTCTTACAATTGTACTCCTCTACATGGCTGAAACTATCCACACAGCAACCTATTATTACATTCACTCATCCCTGCTGCAAACAGGCATATAAATGCATGTAGTTGATCAAGGCCAACAACAAACTCGCAAAAGAAACAAAAACAAACAACCAAATAATAAAGGTAAACATATAAAAAAGTTGATCACTAAGAATTACTACAGTCTCACACATTAGTCCAAAAAGAAATTCCTCCCAACTTTTTCATTTTTAAGACCATGCCAAACTTTAGAAGGAATGAAAGGATACAACCAAAGCAAACTTTGTCAAAGAAAGCACCTGTACAGTAATTTGACCTTCATTTTTCGACTACAGAGGCAAGCGTAAACACAAAATCCCCTGTTCTGCACTATTGCAATGCTAGATAAAACACAAAAAGGAACTTCCTTTACCAACAACCCTATTTAGACCCTCAGACTTTCCGATTCACTTCATCAATCATTACGGAGCACCCACCATACTAACAAATACATCATCATCCCCTTCAAAGAACTCCAATCCACCCTCACCACTTCCACCCTCACTTGCCTCTCCACTATCCGAATTCCAATCCATTCCACCCATTCCATTCCTCCTACACCTCATCCCACTCCCCATAATCTTCTTGGTGTTTCTCGCCACAGTCTTGGTTTTCATCTTCATCTTAATTCGCCCCGCCTTAGTCTTCAGCTTCCTCGTCACTCTTCCGTCGCCGATTCCAGCCCTCCCCTGACCCCCATGCTTCACTTCCACCCCAGTGGTACTGCTCTCTACTCCTTTATCATACCCCAGAGGAAAGCGAGCCCAGCAAAAGTAGAATCCTTCTTTCCTCATCCCTTCCTCCACTAACTCACTCTTTGATGGCACATTTACTGCCACCCCATGAAACGCCCTCCTACAGTTCTGGCACCTAAGGCAACATTCCTCGAAAACCTTGAAGTACTCGTACAAGTAGTAACAATAAGGACAGACGGTCCAGAATGTGTCCGTACTCTGGCTCTCGTTCCCGTTCTTCTCCTTGTTCTCGTCGATTTCGTTTTCGTACAGGGTTCTCTTTTCCGGGTCGGAGAGCACGGCCCACGCTTCGCGGACGAGGCTGAAGGCCACGTCGGTGAAGGGGAACTTGTTTACGTCCGGATTAAGGACGGCCGCGAGCTTCTCGAACTGGCTCCGAATGTGGTTGAGGTCACCGGAGTCTGAACGGCGGGTTTGGAGGATGGAGAAGTAGTCGAGATGGCGGTTACGGAGACGGTTGTCCGCGGCATTTAGAACCTCAGCAACGGCTAGAATCTGGTCCGCGAAGGGGGTTAATCTCGGGTCGGATTTCCGGGCTCGTTCGGCGTAGAGTCGGGAGATAGCTAGGTCTCGGAGGCTCAGGGAGTGTGCCGATACTCCGAGAAGATACTCGGACTCGGGTCTGGTCCGTGCTCGCTCCATTTTCTCTGTTCGGGATTTTTGCGCTCCGGAGGATGGAGAACAGAGCACAGGGGGTAAAGGGAACCGTCGGTTAAACTGAAAAATTAGAGGGAAGGAATGGGCTTTTATGCAAATTACTAAATGGACAAAATGGGCATAAGGTTTTCATACAAATCCGGATTTGTACAATGAGCTATTTCTTACATCTGGGCCTTACGATGCAGCCCGGCTCATTACGTGGGCAGTTGTGATCGGCATTGAAATTTGAGCGTACCATCGTGGATACGGGTTGGAATTAAGTTAGAGCATTAGCATTGAAAATTTTGAATTTATTATTTATTTTTAAAAATAAAAAATAAAAAATATTTTTTTTTTTTTTTATTTTTATTTTTAATTAAATATAATTAATATTTTTTAATATATGTACAAAATTATAATTTTTTAAAAAAAATTTTGATAAATTCAATATTAATACTCTTAAAATAAATTTTACATCTTTTTATCTCGTGGATTTGATAAGATGGCAAATTTGAAAACTTTTTTGAATTTTGAATTCTGAAATGTTTCCATATTTTTATTTTTAAATTGTTACCATATTTATTTGGATTTTAGGTTTGGCTTTTGGAATTAAATCGTTTATGCACCTGTCCGTTTAAAAAAAAAAAATCGTTTATGCACCTTAATCTCTTACGATCTCTGATTTTGAGGAGTAGTTATCCCTATTTTCACATATTTATTAATTGATCTGAAATGTTTCTATATCCTCCACATCCTTGATATGTGTCGCAGCGTTGGCACATCAAAATATGGACATGCAAATATAATTTTTTTCTTTTTTCTCATACAGAAGTTTCTGTATCTTTAGCATTATTGCTTGGAAGAGATGGTTTGCCATTTCAGAAATAGGATATTTATAAATGGATAAAGAAATCATAAAAGATATATATAGTAATATTGAAGTGATTATTGAATATAACGATGTTACTTTCACACTCAACACAATAGGGACATGGTCAACGGTATGTAGCGTGATGGCACAAGATCCACAGGACCACATCTTTAAAATGGAAATAAGGGATTTTCATGAAGTGCAAATTTTACATATAAGTAGATTGGATAACACGGTTGCTCATCAATTGACAAAGTATGCATGGAATGTTGAGAATATTGAAATGTAGTGAGATTATTGTCCTTCTTTTGTATCTCAAGCTTAATAAGAACAATTTCTTGTTAGGGGTCTATTTATTTCAATGAATGATATTTTGTTTATAACAAACAATTGGAGATATGGGTTCGACCCTCCCTCTCCAATGTATAACAAAAAACACCATAGGTACACAAACGAAATGTTTGAGATTTTCATTTCTCATATGAAAAAACATAATAAGTATAATTGTCGCGTAATTATTTTAAAAAATAGTAAAATTTACTATCAAAAAATCAACTTTTTTTCATATGGAATCCATGGTTTATTCATTTTTTTCAAAATAATTATGTGGTATTGTTTTAATTCATGATTGCATTTATATTTTGTCTATTTTTATTATGGCAACTGTATTTTGAAAGAGAAGTGTTGAAGGATGGTCAGGCTATTAAAGATAGAAAAGCAATCCTCTATTGAGACATTGACACAGGAAAAAACCACAATAAATTAGTTAGACCTCACCACACAAAACCACCTCCAAGCCTCTTTCTACACATGAACAGTTCTTCTCCTTCACCACATGAACAATTCTTCTCCTTCATTTTTCCTTTTGTCTTTCCCACCTTTTCCTTTTCGTCTTTTCCATCATTTTTTCCACTCTTCTTTCGAAATCTGAAAGTCTTTCCAGGAAAATATAATAATTTGATAAACAAGAAAATACTCAAAAATGATTTCTTCTTCAACTTATTTTTTGGTACTAAGACCTTGTTTGCTTTGAGAGATGAGACAAAAAACTCAAAATATATTTCAAACTTTTCATTATATTTTTTCAAATTTTCATATAAAGTATAATAAAAAAATCAACTTTTTCAAATTCTCTTACTACTTTTTCAAATGTCCATACAAAATTAATATTAAAAAATATCTTACAACAATATTTAATTATGTTTTTACTTTTATTTCATCTCTTCTTATTTCATCTCTAAAAACAAACAGGACTAAATCATTCATCAAGTACCATGCTCAAAGTCCCAACTTACACTAACATTCCTCCAATTACTTTATCTACGAATTAGTACAAAGTATGCCCTCACCCAAACAATAGAAAACCCAAATGTTAAAATAATACTATCAACTAAAAATACCCAGTAGAGATGGCAACACCAAGTTTCTACCATCCATGTCAATGAATCCAAAATAAACTCCAATATAGCAAGTCACCCCTTACAGCTTGCAAATTATGGAAACTGAGATCTTCGATGGAATTGGATGGGAACGAGCACAAAAGCAAGACTGAAGTTAAGTTGATAGAGTTACAATAACCTGAGTTCGGGTGTAGAATAAGCATAATAAAAAAACTTACATGGCATATAGTTATTGGAAGACTGTTTAACGAGGTGGAGCAGCCAAACTACTTCCTAAGTGTTCTCACTTTGAGAACCGATGTAAGAATAACTAACTAGTTTTGCAAAGGCATTGCACCATTCAAACCAATATAAATAAGAGAAATAATATGTACACAACACATTTAACAATATATTTCATAACATATATTTTAAATTGAGGATATTTTCATAAAGAGATATTACTTTTATAAAATATTTTACTAAATTAGTCTTCATTTTAAAATATGGTTGTGTAATATATTGTGAGAAGTGATGTGTTTATCATTTTTCTATAAAGAATGTGTAATGTAGGGACACAAGTAAATAAGATGGAACTGTATATAAAAATGTCAATGTGTATATATGGGTGGTCCGAAAAAGATATTTTGTTTATTAATAAAGATATGAGAGCATTGTCTAACTTTGTGAAATTTGGCCGATCAAAATAGGGGAAAGTTTTGGATTGCTACAAGTGAAGCGCTCTTCAAAAATTTTAAAAATAAAATAAAAATACTTTTTTTATCCTACATGGATATTTCCTCCAGCATTTATATTCTCTCACATCAACTCTCGTGCTTTTCTCTATTACTTATAATAATCAAACTTTTTGTATGTATATATATATATATATAAGAGATATTCTGGACCTCCTATAAAAAGTAGTTGGAGACGCCACCAGCTATCGGTGGCGTCATTGCCCATACCATCGAGATCGCCTCTCTCCAGCGACCTCATCCCTGCGATGACGACCCCCGGTGACCGCTCACATTTATTCGATAGCATTAAATTCGAAATGGGTCCGTTTTACCGGTGGTCAACGGCGACTCCATTCGGCTGAAGGCCGAATGCTATCTTGAAATAATCTTCATTTTATTTTTTTATTTTTTATTGTATTTTTTATTGTATTTTATAAAAATTTTATTGTGCATTTTTAAGGGGTTGTTTTTTATGGGGGGTCGGTCCAGCGTCTCTCTCTATATAAATTATCATTAAAAGTGATAAATTTTGAGAGAATGACTGTTTTCAAGAGAAAAATAATTATTATTTTTAAAAATCTTTAGAGATTAATAGAAGTGATGCTTTGTTATAGAAGTAAAAGAGTCATATTTACAACAAATTAAATTCTAATACTAATAGAAGTGATACTTCGTTATAATTATGTTCCTAATATTATGTGCATATGTATAGTACATATCGGATCATAAGGTTAGTTCCGAAGGGTGACTTGACCATACAATTGAAGTTGGTGATGGACATTATGCGATGACAAGTTTAGAGTGGGCCAGGCTCTTGCGTCCATTTTAAGAATGTACAACGAGCGAGGCCTTATTTTCCATATGGGCCGAATTTGAAACCATGACTAATGAAATAGCTCCCAAGGTTTTGTTGGTCTGTACTCGAAATTGTAAATATGGAGAGCACGTACTGCGTAGTCTTGTTTAATAATTACTATATTTGGATTGTCCGATTCTAGATATCCAATTATATTTCGGCTTTTCCTAAACGAGCAGTGCTGCGCGAGTCCCGAGAAGAGTAAAAGAAAATTTGATTTTTTAATTTTTATTATTTTTTATGTTCTTAAATATTTAAAAAAAAAAGCTATTAAATAATATTTTTTGAATCATTAAATAAGAAAAAGACTTTAACATTTTCGTTTCCTAAACCGTGTATTGCAATGTCTCCTTCTCATATGCAAAATCACAAATATTATAAAAAGATTATTTATTTATGATTAATTATTTTTAATAAAATAATTATTTTAAATTAAAATAATTATTTTATCATAAATAATCATTTTTATTACAAATAATTAATCATAAATATCTAATTTTTTTTTTTATAATGAGGTATCCGATGGATTTCTTGGCTGATTACAAAACTACAACTTCTAAACAGTCGCTTGCTCGACTTGGTTAAGGATCATGCCATGAGTTGGGTCCCTTTTAATGAGCCATTAAAGGTTTATGTTTTATTTATTCTGATTGTGCGCGTTACAATTTCTATAGTATTAATTAAACTTGGTTAGGAAAACAAAACAAAAAAACACTTGTATTCTACGGTCGACAAGTGGAATTGACCCCCCCATATGCTCGATGAATGGTTCGACTTGGTGTGTCTAGGCTCTGCACCATTGTCCGTGGGTCCATCATTTTCAACACGTTATGATGAAAAGCCGAGCTAAAACAGGAGCATTCTATTTGCAGAAAATAGGGAGTATTAAAGTAGGAATGCCGCATGCATGCTACGTACCCAAGGTAATTGATAGCTACCTCTCCTTATGGGGGCCCTCAAACTAATATCTAACAACTTTTTAGATATTTTCATACTACTTTACTATTATTAATAAATTATTTATTATTGCTTTATTATTATATATTTATAAACTATTTTACTATTATAGATACTCTTACTATCTATAATCAGGAGATACTCTTAATATCTAATGTGAGCCAAAAAAAATGAAAGAACTCATGATGAATAAACATCACCATAATATAAACCCCAAGTTTTCTTGGAAATACCCCCTCATCGACAAATATGCTTGATTCAGATTAATGTAAACTATCAAACTAGGGTTAGGCAGGCCATGCAAGCTACTGATCATCTCTTTTATTTACACAAATTACGTGTGATATTGTGCTAACTCACTAATTATAAAAAATTATTTATTTATGATTAATTATTTTTAGTCAAAATAATTATTTTCTGTTATAATAAATTTGTTTTCATCATAAATAGTCACATTTATTATAAATAATTTGTCACAAATGCTACCAATTTGTGAAGCATTACGTGGGTCAGAATTCTGACCTTTTGTTAGAGCTACTTGATCATGATTTTCTCAAAGAGAATGAGAATTTTCTCAAAGAGAATACAAGCGAGAAAACTATCACAAAACGACAATTAATGTTCGTGAAGGTTTCCACAGAAATCAGCGACATAGTTCCAGTAAAAGCCTGTATTGTATGTACTTAGAATAAAGCCATTTTAGTACATATTTGGATGAACCAAATAGATTAAGATGCCAGCCAACCCTTCAAGTTTGCAGGGCGAGGGGCCTCAAGAAAGCCATAACAGAGAATTAAGGGCGCTCTATATTGCAGCTAGAGAAGCCAATAAAGCCCCCTATAGGCTATATTGCTGCACATCATGACCTGTTTCAAGGCAACTCGAGCCTCTTTACAGGCCACCATGCAGTGTCTTTCCCTAGACATGCCCCCAACCACCATAATGCCTTTCAATCAAAGTCTATGATAACTGTATATCAATACAGCTTTATATATCTCCCTATTCGAACTTGCCAACATATATAGTTCATGATGTCTTATTATATCAATAATTGCGAATCCTTGCAAACCTTCAACTTCGGTGTTGACTCTACTGCTGGGGCCTGGGAAGTGGGGACTAGGAAAATTGACACCAAAGCCTACTTGTGGAAAATTGACATGGTCTAAGTTAACTGTTTCCAAAGCTGAAAGGGCCAACCCCTATTGCAGATAGATGCAGCATATGGCCAAGCTGAATCATGCACGGGCAGCATGCTAAAGTGGATGACTCGTATATCCTTATTTTGTCCTGAAACCTTCATAATAAGTTTTGAACTTTGCGCTCATTCTCAGCACCCTATTTTTTCCTTTTTTGTCTTCCCTTGATGTACTTCTGGGGGCCCGTAAATTACATAATGTCTGCTACAGTTTTCTGCTAGACACGTGGCTTATGTATTGCTTACAATATATAAATGGGTCTTCATTAAATGGGCAAATGTTCTCCTGTCAATCAAATATACATCGAGAATTGAACCGAGTTTGACTGTAAAGATCGATGTTTATGTTCGAATTTATATAATGATGATCATCCGTTCCAAGAAACTCCACAACAATATGATCTGTAATGTTTCTGTGGATGAGTATCCACACCCTGTAATTGTCAGTTTACAGCTCATTTATAATCCATTTGCTGGTCTATCTTGTTGCATGATTGGTGCCTGTTGGTTAGGCGATGCACCAAATATACCAAATTGAATGGATATATGCATGTTCTCAGTTTCAGGCACAAGGAAATTAATTGGTTTCATCTGTAGTTTCCATCGAATGGAATTTGGGAAAAGGGAAATAAGCGAATGGTGAGCTTTTATCATTCATTATATTTCCATTCATCCTGAAAGGCGAAGTCCCTCCATCCATAAGAATTGATAAAGGAATAGATGCTCCCTTTTTTAGGTCCTGTAGTGTACTGATTCCTGAAAAGCTGAAACATGGAGAACCGCATATATATAATATATATTAATTAGCTCATCTCATCATTTATATATGGTACATATGCTTGTGGATGAAGTTTCTAAAGTTCTTACCTAAATTTTGGTGGATATGTTTTATTAATCTATGTATAGTTTAATGGGATTTATTTGGAGGAGATATAGATTAGTACTTCAACTTGACCTTATAATATAAAACACAGACATATAAAGTTAATAAGAAGGCCGATATAAGGAGCTTAGAACAAAAAATAATTTTGAAGGGTCAGGGAATAACAGAAAGTCTGTGAAAAGATCAGCTTCTTATTCTAATTTTCATTAGCAGAGCTAGCTATTATAGGAACACTGATAGTTATAGCGACTAATACCCCACAGTATGTCTCAATCAAAACTACAGGCTCCTAATGTTATATCATTACAAAAAAATTACTTAATTACTGTTAGTTATTTATAGCAAAATGATCATTTTTGGTTAAAATAAGTCGTAAATAATTTTTTTATCACAAATAATTGATCACAAAGACTCAATTTTGTTGTAGTGTATTAATCTTTTGTTTAATATGGATTGTACAAAACCCCATGGGAAAAGACATGCTAATTAGTCGTAGAAACATGCATTACGTACACACTTGATTTTGCTGGCTCCTATATATTTGATTTCATATAACAAATTAGCCACAATGACATCTCAAATTCATTAAGTACAAGTTTGTTGTTTCTTTCTTCAAGCTAATTATGAAACGATTCTGATCATCACCTTGACATGATTGATTATAAAAATTTGAGGAAAACTCACTTAAATCTACTATTTGTAATCACTCCGGCACTAAACCATCCATTTGGATAATCATCCCCATGGACTATCCACAAATTGCAATGCCCCTCCTTAGAAAATTGACTCAAAATCTTTAGTGATAATTTGGCTTTCTAAGGAGAAAATGATCAGATACTTGTGGGAGGCAATTGTCAAAATTGATAGTTTAAGTGGGATTGATTGTGCATATTTTTGGCTAAAAATTTATCCAACCCAATAATACACGCTACAAAAAAATTACTTATTCGTGATTAGTTATTTTCATAATTATTCTCTATTAAAATAATTCTATTTTTATAACAAATAATTATATTTATCGTAAATAATTCGTCACAATTAATACTTGTTTTTTTTTTGTAGTAACATAATACGTAAAAACTTGTACTTGTGGATAAGAGCAAGCCGTAAAAACTTGTACTTGTGGATAAGAGCAAGCCACTAAACTGCAATGAATAGTACCCTAAGATTTAGAGAATACACGTCCTTCACAAAAGGCATCGGCTGTTGGCACCCACCACTAAACATTAATTTCCAAACATGCCTACCAGCCGGCCATTTTCTCTATTCGAAGTCAAACAGTACTAGATAAAATAAATAAATAGATGGGCTGATCTCTTTTTAATAAATAAATAAACTTGCTTTCTTATTTGATACGAGTACATATATATGATAATGAATCGATTTTGGTTCAACCGGTATTGATTCTCCTAGTAAACGAAGTGGAAGGTGAGATCATTGATTCTAATATCTGCATATTAATTGTAAATCATGTCATCACATGGCTATAATTTCATTAATGAAATTACCTACAAGAAATTGAGACAAAAATAAATAAGAGAAAGCATATAATTTTATGTACATACCTTCGAAGAATATTCATATAGGCCAGTGAATCACGCGCCACCGAAAGCAGCGGTCACTTGTATTTTTTTACATTCCTACAAGATCAAAAATCAAACCATTTGCTTTCGGATTTTTTCATTTAGGTCTCGTTTGGATTCAGAAGTGAGTTGAGCTCATCTCAACTCACTTATATTTCATCATTACATTTTTATAATTTTTTATACAAAACATAAATTTCTATATACTTTTTTCACATTCTAATACACATTTTTCAAATCTCAATACACATTTTTTAAATCTTAATACATTTTTTTCAAATTCCAAAATAATAATAATATTAAAAAATAAACTAAACTCATCTCAACTCAACTCATCTCATTTCCGAATTCAAATAAGACCTTAGTTGTAATTTAAGTTTGTCTTATAGTATTAATAATTTAAAAAAAAAGTCTGTCTCTCGAACTTATATTTCGGAGAGTTTGTCCTCATATCCATCTTAGTACGATAGTGGATTTGTTTGATTATTTTGGTTGGTTGTCACTTTGTCTTGAACAGAGTTAAGACTGTCTCTCAGACGTTATTCTGAAAAGATTTACAGTTAAGATTAAAAAATGTTAGTTACTATTAAATATATTGGAGAGCTACAAATCAATGAAATTATCATTTAATTAACTTGTATTGAATGTTTTAAGTTTATTTATAATGTCTATTATTAACAAATAGAATGTTATTTCCTCTACAAAAATATAGGCCAGTGAAAGCAAAAGGGTGTTTTTGGGTTCTGATGATATAAAAGAATGCAAAGTTGCAAGCCCCACTACAAATTGTCATTTATTGAGGAAGTAATCATGACTGGCACTGCCTCAGAAAGATAACGCGAAAAGGAACATAAAAAAATAAACAAATAAAAGAGGAAGAAGAAGAAAGAAAAAAGGGTTAGGCAGGCGAAGGAAAATGAATAAATAGAAGAGTTAAAAGTGACTTTTCCCACGAGAGATTTCAGGGATAGTGAAAGTAAAGTACACTTAGAAAATGATTCTCTTATAATTCTTTGATGATTGGTGCTAATATCCCACTCCATCAGTAACTTTCTTGCCGGACAAACAACTCTATTATTTCTTTCGAAGCAGTGGGACATCCCTCAATGATGGCTTTTTCAAACAAATTCTGGGTGTTCCAGCACATCAGATCGATGTTATCACAATAATGTCTCTATGGCTAATGTTTTTTTTTAAGTGGGAGATGATTTCTACGTTTTAATTAAGATGTGTGAACAGCATACTAGTTTAAGTATCGTACTCTTTTTTCAAATATTAAAAAAAAAAAAAAAATCTAGTTACAAGTAATTTTGCGTATCAATATCAATAAACACACTCACCTAATATAATTAATCACAAAATTAAAATTTAGTAAAAACAGTGTGAATTTGAATTTTAAATATAAATATAGCAGTACCGATATACAGATAGGTCCGCTAATTTAGTTATACATAGTAAAATCTATTTTGAAAATAAATGAGCCAATCTGAAATTCATATATATATATATGTGTGGCGTTACTCTTCTTAATTGTGTTTTGAAATTGAATGATTCAGTTAAACCGATTCGGACAAAGAGTTAATATTAATCTTTTCTGATAAAATAATGAATTTGAGAAACTTAAATTAATTAGCAGTTTTAAGTTGATGAATATGTCAAGTATTGATCTGTTTCAACGTTTAACATTTTAATTGAGGATTCATGTTATAATTAATGTTTTGCTATTGGTAATTTGAAAATATTTTACGTTGAAGCTGCTAACCTGATAGTTTGAAGATTTGAGATGTAATTTCATGGAAAAATTCTGCAACAAGAACATTAAGGAAACCAAATTATAACACAAATTTAACCAGAAACAAGCAGAAACGTACAGTTTCTTTATCATGATTTCTCGGGGCTAGAAATTATACACGCACCAAGAAAAAGAAAAACAGAGCCTAGAAATTAACTCTGTACATGACATTTTTTTCTTTTTATGATGAATATGAAATTTGAGCAGCTAATTGCTAACGGGTACTTGGATCTGGTTGTGAAGAACGATGGGTAGAGACTCTTCGCGATGAAACTTCCAGTGCTTGGCAATGAAGGCATCTATGGTGCGGTTGAACTCCTCGTTGCTCAGCTCATCCTCAGGGCATTGACTCTCCGGTGGCTTCTCATCGGAGCTCGCGCCTTTCATGCACTTCTCTGTCTCCGATCTCCTTAACTCTCCGCGTGACTTCTCCTTACTCTCTCGCTTTATCTTCTCTGACTGTGTCCTCCGGTACGCTTTCGGATGCACATGCACTAGGTCCGTATCCGAGTCCGTGTCCGTTTTATCTTCGTCTTCACGAGCGGTCCGGTTCACCTCGCAGATGATCTGCTTGTCGTGGTACACGGTTAAGTCCAAATCGTGAGCCGGAGTTCTGGTTTCGGGCTGCGTCTCCGTGGAGCCACCGCTGATGTTTTTTATGAATTCGTCAAAGATTTCGGTCTCGTCACTGTGGCCGGTCGGGTTTTGGCCTGAGAACCTGCCAGACTTGGCGATGAGAGTGACGATAATGACATTGCAGAGCATGAAAATGAAGACATGGCTGGCGACGAAGCCGGAGAGCTTCCAGAAGTATTCGGCGGAGATTTTCACGGCGAAAGGGACCCGTGTGAAGGCCCAAGAGATGAGAACAAGAGCCAAACACAGCTCGGCATAGCGAAAGAGCTTAGCGATGCGAAACATGGCGCTCGTTTTCTCAGCTTCGTTCTTCGGTCGATAACTTTCACACGAATATCTTGCTCAGCTAGCAGTTCAGTTCATCAAAATGGAACAAATTTATCGCATCACTCGCACAGACGGATTAGCAAAAACGATGGACGAAGCTGAAATAGTTTAATGGCATTAGAAGTCGGAGATCGAGAAACCGATTTTCCGGAAAAGTTGAAACGAAAATCAATAGGAGAAAATATTGGGAGAGTGACGGAAAGTGGGAGAAAGGGTTGTAGAGAGCATAGAGAGGCTCGCTCACACACAAAGCCCGACTCTACAGTGAGAGCAGTGAGGAGTCTGTGTCTGAAGACTGGCTTCGGCTTTCCCTTTCGCTGTTTCTGTTAAAGAACAATTTTCTTACGCCTCGTAGAACTGAACCCTTTATGTGGTCAGATTTTTGCCCCTTTTATAGACTGTCTCGACAATTTATAAACTTTTCTTTACCCATAATTATCTTTAGAGTTTAAATTGATTATATCATTTTAACTTATCTTACTGTTATCCGAAATTTTTTAAAGAAACAAAAAGCCCTAGTCCATCTCTCTTACTATGTAACCATAGAAAATAGAGAGAAAATTTTTTTTTGAATAAAATATAAAAATGAGAGAAAATATTAAATAAAAATATTACAAAAATTAAATTATATTTAAACATAATTTTTTAATATGATTCTTAATTTAAAAATTTTAAAAAAAATTGAAAATTTGTAAATAAGTATTTATGTTTAAATAATAATAATATTTAAGAAGGAAATCATAGAGTTTTGAGATAAGATTCTTGGCACTATTTGTCATAAGAAAAAGCCTAGACAAAAAGTTTGCGCTAGCTTGGCCAAAAATTTTCTTTGGGAGCATTGCCCTTGGACCCCACGAGGCTTGGTCATGTTTGCTTTGGCATAAGCCTCCTTGAAAATCTGCCAAAAAATCATAATTCATCATTTTCAAATCGAGTTATCAAATCGGGCCTACATATCAATAAAAGTAGACTCTACAAACCTTACAAGAAAGGACTCTAAAGAAAGAGCAGGTAATACCCTAGTTGAGAGGGATTGAGACCTAGACAAATTCAAGAGTTTGCAAAACGGTGTTGGGTAATGGAAATATGTGGTTTTCAAATTTAATTACCCAAATGGACAAAATGCACCCATCATCAAGAAGAGAGACATCAACTTTGGAGAAGTTTTAAGATCGTTTATTAAAATTGCCTTAGTTAGGTGTGACACATTTTTTAATTTGCAGCAACAAAACAAACGAATTACAGATCTAGGAGAAATTAATGACAGCTCCAATTGAATTTTGGTCCTAAGAATCCTAGGTCTGTTAGGCCATTTTCGTCCATAAAAAGTTGTAGCCCACTTGGACAAGAAGAGGAAGCAAAGGGTCTTCCTCTAAACTTTTCATCCTGATTCATAATAGCATTAAAGTCTTCTATTTCTTGCATGGGGCCTGAGAAAGCAGAGATAATACCATTGAGCATGTTCCAAAAGTTAGTCTTTTAAGTTTGTTGTGCAAGACAATAAGTACACAAGAGTAGACAGGGCATGTAAGCAAGATCCAAGTACACCATGGAAGCCATGATATTAATATTTTTGGTATTGTACCATACTGGTCGGTATGGCCGGTACATGTCGTACTGGTCACTTGGACAGTACAAGTACACTACCTGTACCGTACCGACCCAAATACCTGTTGTATCGGCCTGTACCGGCCATACCGAATTTAAAATTTTTTTTTTCTATTTTTTACTCTTTTTTGTCTCAATTTAGACTAGATTATTTATATATATATATATGTATTTATATATATAATCTATTCATATATTGACTATTTTTTTGAAATATAATTTATATATGTATTTATATATATAATTTTTTTATAAATAGACTATTTCGAAACGGTACCGGTACTGAAATATTTCGTTCCAGTGCCTTGACCGGTACCAGCACCAGTACGGTATTCAAAACATTGTATAATATTACTAAAAACATGTACAGGTTCAACGTTCATACCAGGACGCTACAAATTTAACAAACCTACCCATTTAGCTTGAGGATAGACATGCATAAAAAGAGAGAAACCTAGGCTATTTACAATACCTTGAGTTTTATTACCCGTTAAAAGAGTTTCAACTATGGAAGTTAAATCAGTTTAGTGAGTCTTGATTTGGACCCTTAAATTACGGCTAGCAGAGGAGCAGGCGATTCCTCTACAGTTGCAGTACAAAAGTCTCTTGTCTTGGGCAGTGACAAGATTTCTCCTACCTTTTTGGCTGCTTCAACCAAATATTCGAATTTCTGAGGAGGGGTCTGAGAGATATTACTGATTGAGCCATAATATTGTCATTATTTTGTACTCGAATTCGATGTCAATCACATTTTTTTCTCATTAGTAATTGAGTAAATTAGGCTTGATAAATCAACTCCAATTCAATTGATAAAAGTTTAGTTTTACAATTTCTAATTTCTAATTTAGTGCATGAAATTGAGGAGTCACATTTAATCTTAAGTTTTGGTATACATTTTCAAGACTCAAAGTGCAACTTAGGAAATGCTTTTGCCAATAAAGAAACAAGGGATTTTGTGCCCCATATGATGATTTGTTTAGTGGCATGTTGGAATAGAAATGAGGCAGGCCAAGAGTCAAAAATGGAACTCACTTACATCTCACCTCATGTTTGAATTCAAGACGTGGCAAGCCTCCATGAATTAATTCATCTAGCCGTGCACGAAGACACCTTTTCAACCCAGAGATATGCACGGAATGAAGCCTCTTCATGCCAAGAAGAGAGCATAGCTGCACTTCCAAAAAAAAAAAAAACACACTGCACCTCAACTCAAGGCACCGAAGACACTTCAAACTCTCTGCATTAGATAGCTGCTGAGATTAGTACGAAGTCTATTAGTTGTCCATTGGTTTTTTTCCAATGGCTAGAAAAGCATGCCAGCCCTTGCATCTCACAGCCAACCAAAACACAACAACTCCTCCAAGTTACCTATCTTGGACCTACAAGTTCTGCTACAGCAAAAATGACCTCTTGACTTAGTTGAAAATAAGAGAAATGAGTTGGGATGCGGAAGAAAGGAGAAAAGGCAAGGGAGGGCAACGTTTTTTGGTGGTTTTCATTTGGAGGAGTTTTGTAGACTGGTTTTCCAGCCAGGCCCCCTCTGAAGTTGCCCTTGTTTTTGCTTTTGATTTTTCAGTTTTCTTTTGAATCCATAGATCCTCTTTGACTGGTTTCCAGTTCTTATTTCGATTACTTTAATGCTTAACATTGCTTCCATTTTAGTTCATTTCATTTCAGTAACTCATTGCATTGGTTTATATTTCAGCAATTTATTTCTTTCTTTTTGATTCACAAGTTTATAGCAGTTTTGATTTTATTGTTGCAGTAACTTAAAGTTCGGTGGTTAGTTTTTCATTTCGGGAGTTTTGTTAGCCTCACGTTAGTCCTTTTAGTCAGTGGTCTAGATTGTTTATTATTTAGTAATTTTAGTCTATAGAACATTGCATTTGGTAGTTTTTATCTTGCTAATGGTCTCATTCTAGGAATTCATATTCGAAGCTTCTAATTTATTTTAGTAGTTTGTTTTGTGGCAACTCTGTTTCGGTGGCTTTTGTTTCCAACAACCTTGCTTCACTAGCTTGGTTACAACATTGCTAATTAGTTGTTTGGTGCGTTTCATTCCATCGGTGGTCTTCCATTTTATTTTAATTCATTAGCTTATTTCTCAATTTATGGTTAATCCATTATTCTATTCACTTTTCTTACATAAATCTTAGCGCTAAGTCATCATCTCAAACAAAAAGAAACTTGACATTATAACTTTAGATTATTTTTGGTAGTGGGTGAATTTGCATATTAAATTAACCATTCCTTGGGAAAATGACTTAGGGACTTCCCTATTATTACTTGACAACTCTTACACTTGGGAGTTATTTCTAAAACATTTTTTAGAATGAGTCAATTACTATCCTAGGAGGTCTCGAAATAGATATTTGTTGCTATCTGCAGTGGCTCGAAATCTGTGCTTCCTTGCTGGATTACCTAAAAGCTTCATCTTTCCACTAGATTTGAGTAAAGAAGCCAGAGGGATATTGTCATCTTTTATGGTTTCTTCACTATTATGGAAATCAGGTTCAATTTTTGCAATCAGTGATAAAACTCTATTCTTTAGACGAATCTCCTTCTTAGAATGAGTAAAAGCTCTTTTTTTTAATGATTTTTAGAAGGTGATAGGGAAGGGGAGATGAAGGGGTGATGATGAGGTTCGCATGTGGGGTTATTCGGAAGAACTTCTGGGAGGTTTGCATGGACACTAGGAAGGTTACGAACAGAAAGACTTGTTGGGTTTACCTCTGTTATTGGATTTAAGGGAATCGTTGGGGCCTTATCCGGTGACACGAATTTTGAATATGGGCTTAGTTGAAAGGTTTTGAGAATTGTTAGGTCCTTGCACAATTTGTTCACGAGGATAGAGGTAATAGGATGAGTTTGGAGAGTAGGTTTCAGCTAACCTTTTGAGAGATATTTAGTGAGAATCGAAGAGACTAGATAGGCTATAAGAGATGCAGATTTGGGCAGTGAGGAATAAAGGTACTCGGTTGGTAAAATTGGTTGCTTTTAAAACTGAATAAGGGTCAATTTTTCAGTAGTGGAATGGACCCTTGAAATGGTCTAAGTGTTGAATAAATTGTTTGTATGTGAATAGATTTTGTTTAGTAATGGGCCCTGGACAATTATAGTGAGTTTTTTCCACATTACTAATTGAGAGATGAAGGGTGCATGGATGAAATTCAATGGGATAACGATTAATGGGATTCTTCTGGGGGTAGAGAACAATGGTGTTTAATGGGAAAGAAGTCTGAAAGCATGTTAATTGTTAATGGGGGTATACTTAAATCTTGGAGCTCGATCTGTCGACCAAAATCATTGGGATGTTGAGGGATTAGAATAACCACTTCTTTTAATAGAGCTCTTATGAGTAAACTAGGTTGGCAATTCATGAGTGATAGCACTAGTGTTTGGAAAAATTTCTGAAAAAAAAAATACCTTAGCCCTTCTAATTGGCTTGATGTAAGAAGTAAACAATCTAATTTAAGGTTTTGGAAAGGTCTGTTAAACAAAGAAGATAGTCACTAGCTTCTATTTTCATATCAATAATGGGTCTAACACCCGAGTGTGGAGCTATCCATGGATTCATTCTCTAAACACCTATATCCCTACTCCTCTCTCATCTTGCATCACCTCTGACTACCACATGAGAGTCACTGAGTTAACCCTAGAGCAACCTAGGCATTCGAATAGTCTTATGCTTCAAACTCTATTTTTTTTAGAATTTTGTGGAGGAGTTCGAAAAGATTCCTTTAGCTCATTTTAACTTCCACAACAAGAAAGATAAATCAAATGGAATCATCATTCATTCAAAAAATTATCAGTGAAATCAGCTTATGCAGCCATTTTATCCTAATACCAGGGACAAAACTCAAACCATTTCCCGCCCCCTGGAAGAAACTTTGGTCCCTCATTCCAGGATATGTTCAAAATGCTCCTTTGGAAAGCTCTCAACGATATCTTGCAAACTAGAAGCCTTCTAAAAAATTATCTATCCCTTCTTGAGAATCGGGCTCTTTTCTCCATCTGCAACATAGATGAGGAAAATCTTTCTCATATCTTCCTAAAATGTCCTTACTCCAGAATTATGTGGTGGCAATCCCCTTGGCTTTTAAACATAGATAGGATATTTAACCAAGATATCAGAAACTGGATCATTTTCATTCTAGACACAACCATCACTCAAACTATAACAATCCAAGAAGTACAAAAATCCTAGCTCTTTGCAATCTTGGCTAAGAAAAATATTTGGTTCAATCGAAACCAAATCATCAATGAATCCCCCATTATAAGTACATATCAGTTTGTAACAAAGGTCTTGAAGTTTTACAAGGAACACTACAATGCATGGGAGTGGAAGTCACTTGGCAATTCACCCTTTTGGACCTTCATCCACCATACTTTCTCTCAATTTCATTTGATACAGCAATTAGGGAGTCTAAAAGCACAACACCACCAATTGCCAGAATCCAAGATGGTACAACTATCTGAGTAATCACAAAGTTCTTAAGTTCCAAGAACCCGAACCTGGGAGAAGCAATGGCAGCATGTATAAGAGTACATAAAGCCCTTTACACCAAAGCATAAATGCCATTTTAGAAAGTGATTCTCAAGTGGTTGTCGAAGCCTTACAACAACCTCAACAAACTTCAGACTGGACAATTGAAACCATAATCAGGGATACAAGAATCATGCTTCAAAATTTTGATAAATGAAAAACAATCAAGATATATCGATTGTGTACATTCCATTATATAGTGGATAGTTACGAATAACTTGTTTGGAAGCATTCCCTAAAGAAAGTTCCTCGATGTATGATGGATTTTTATAGTGAAAAAGACTCACCTTTTATTCCTTTTTAATTGTTGTTTTTATCGTTGTTTTATTATTTATAAGAACTCTTCTATTTTTTTAATGAATTTTTTCTGTTGAGGAAAAAAAAAAAAAAAAAGACTAACTCCATTGCTAACGATCTCATTTCTTGGCACTAAAGCTCATGGGGAAAAACTGGTCAAATCCAAGCGTGAAGGTGATCACTTTGATTAGGCAAGCTAGGTACCAAAACCTAGTGGGACCATGTGAGTAAATGTTCCAAATTAAGATAAAAGGGCAAGCAAGATAGGGCTTCCTCTCACTCCTAATCACCATACATCACTAGGCTTTCGAACCTAAAATGCGTTGTTCGTGTTCCCCTTGTGCCTAGACCGTACGTGCAATCCATTGGAGTTATTTGTAAAAATGAAGTTTGAAGTTTGAACACGGCTGGCTTCCTCTCTGACCCATTCTTCAATGCCCCCACCATATTTGATATTAGTGTTATGACTCTGAAAGAGAAGAAAGAGAAGCTAGTGAAGAAAGAGAAGCTAGTTTGCTTGCAGATATAACAATAAATTTTATAATTTTTTTCTCATCATCTCTTTATTATTTTCGCATTAAATTATAAATTTATAAATAAAATATAATAATTAATTTTCAATTATTTCATATCAAATTATATAAGAATTAAAAAATGATTAAAATTAAAATAATGAGTAGTATTAAATTATATTATTATTAATTGGCAATTGTTTACATACATTTGAAAAGAAAGAAGAGAAGAGAAAAGAAAAGAAAAGAAAAGAAAAGAAAAGGATTAGGTAGCTGTTTTGCTGGAAACGCAGGCGTCGGAAACATTGAAAGCAAATCAGCATGGGGGCCGTCGGTACCAAAAGCAACGTGTACCAATTAGTACGGAGCATGGAGCATCGGTTAACCATACACGTACATCTTCTGTGATCACGTGTACCTGAAGTCTATGGTACGTCTACTTATAATTTATTTTCCGACTTAAATAGTCCCTTTTTGGTTGTTAGAAGTAATTTATACAAACTATTATTATAAATATTAATAATATTAAATAAAGTAATAATAATATTATTATTATTATTAATTTTTAGGAAAGAGTCATTCAACACAACATTTATAAAAAATAAAAATAAAAATTATACATTTATCAAGGAGTATTGATATAAGCACAACATATTTTTACAATATATTTCATAATAATATTGTATAATGAGGATTTTTCTTTTTGTAAAATAGTTTTATTTTTATAAAGTATTTTATAAAAGTACTTCCATTTAACACAATATTATTGTGAAATGAATTATAGTACAAACCCTTTATTATTATTTTATGAAAAATATTAATATAAATTTTTAAAAATTCTCAAAATAAAATGATCTAAACCTACAAACAATCTCCAATTTGTATAGGCGGAGATCGACTGCACACGAAAAGAACGATAGAAGCAAACATTGATAATGAAGAAATTGAGCCTGATGGAGCAGGCTGACAGTGGTCGGTTTGTTTTTTTTTTAATGACAAGTACAGTGGTTGTTTGAACTTTAAAGACAGGGACTTGTTGACTGCTGGTGGGGGTGGGGGTGGGGGTGGGGGTGATAGATGCAGACTCATTGACTACGCTCACTTGAATCCCATGTAGTTCAATAATTAGTTTAGTCTAGCGACGTCCATCAGAAATAATGAACAACATCAGAAAGGTCATGGTTTTTTGTACTTGCTGTGTTGGGTGTAAAGGTGGGAGGTGGTTCTACGTGAACAGAAATTGTAGCAGCTGCTGCTGCTGCTGCTGCCGCCGCTGCGCGCGGCTTCCTTCCCGTGACCTCCTACGTTCATTTATCTGCAGACTGCTGCGTGTGGTTTTGGGTTTCATGTCTATGTCTATGTGTTTTTCTAAGCTTATTAGATTGAGTTGACAGCTTGATGGACGCCTCCCCCCTTATTTCTTTATTTATTATTTTTTTTTTGTAGTTACTTTTCTTCCATTTACTGACACACGACTAATTAGTAATTTTCCCTTCCCTTACCAGTTACCACTATCCTATTTACTTCTTTGCTTAATTTCTCACCCTATTTTATATCTTCTAATTTTATCTAGCGACTGGTTTGTCATCATTTTCACCTATGAAGAAAACTTTTTATGATTTATTTTTTCCCTTCTGCGAAAGACTGGTTATATACATTATAAGAAAATCGAATTTTTATAACTAAATATTTGTTATAAAAAAATTATTTATAATTTATTTTAACTAAAAATAATTATTTTATTAAAAATAATTATTTATAAATAAACAATACCATAACAATCTCATAAAATTCAAAGTCTTCAATCATGTAAAAGAATTTTAAATCTTAATCATTACTTTCAAATTAAATGGTAAAGATTTATTAAATCACATTATAAAAAAATTATTTATTTATGATTAATTATTTCATGTTAAAATGATTATTTTTTATTAAAATAAATTTATTTTTATTATAAAATAAATCATAAATACTTATTTTTCTCGTAATACCAGTCTCTACTCTTTTCATTGATTCAATGTTTATCATATCTACCTCATATTTAGGTCTTGTTTAGATTCAGAGATGAGATGTGTTAAGATGAATTTAATTTATTTTTTAATATTATTATTATTTTAGAATTTGAAAAATGTGTATTGAAATTTGAAAAGGTGTATTGAGATTTGAAAATGTGTATAGGAATTTGTGTTTTGTATAAAAAATTATAAAATTATAATGATAAAATGAAAATGAGTTAAAATAAATTTTAAATACAAACGGGAGCTTAAAGAATTTAAAAAGTGATATATAGATGCTGCTGTCGCAAATCTCAATTATTTAATATAAAATAATATGTTAACGAATATTCCAAGATTGTTTTCAAAGAAGTTGTAATATTAATTAGCCCATAAAGAGCTTAGGAACTTATAGCAATCCATGTACAAAGCATCGTCTAGATACTTAGCCAGACATGATGATGCCTATTAATACTTCACATTCCACTACATGCAGTAGGGCCTTAATTTCAAGCCAGGATAGAAATTGGTTCATAAATTCCGCATTTGGGCTTTATTCCAGTTATCTCACAAGTATATAATAAATATTTTCAAGGTAAAAGAAAGCTCAGCATTATTGCATACGGTTCTCCCATTCCCGGTGGAAAGCTTATAATTTTCAACAACATAATCATATTGAAAGACATTTTGATTCCAAATGTAAACTTTTTATCAGATATATACTTGTATTGCTTTCTTGCCTGTAAAGAGTACATTCGAGAATATATATATTCAAAGCTTGATAGAGATAATCAGCGCCTTTGATCAGTTTGGCTCTAAAGGATGCGGGTTGCATGTATGTATCATGTGCTGTGGTGGAATGATTTTTTTTTTTTTTTTAATTCTTATCCAAATCTGACGACTTTAGACACATGAAACAAGTTCTACAAAATATATTAAATATTTAATATTGTATGAAAAATTTACAATGACAATATAAAATACCGTAAGATCTCTGGCTGGTTTGAATAGCAAAGTTCGTAACTTATCTCATCTTATTTTATTTTAAATCTTGTCTCAATATTTAAACATTTACAAATACAAATATTTTTTAATTTCAAATCTTTAACTTTTTTACTTGATCATTATCTAATTATCACACATTTCTCAAACTTTCAAACAAAATACTAAAAATAATTCAATTTTTTCATATCTTAAAATAAAAATAATATTTAATAATATTTTTTAATAATTATATTTTAACTTTATAAAATTTATATTCCACTTAATTTTTCTCTCTTCTTTTTCAAACAAACTTTTTACTATTTATAAACTATTTTATTACTCTTCATATATTATATATTATGTCATGATCTCATATCTTTCCTCTCGTTTGAATTAGTCCTATCTTTTTTCTTCTAGGTAAGCTCCGCGTAAAAGATGATATTGACCTCTATATTTTGGGTTAATTTATGACCAAATCCACGTGATTATAAATCTGAGTTCATATTGCTCTATATTTTTGCGACATTGGTAATATGCTCTGTGATAGCTTGCGTGTATTCGCGCTTACACGGTTTGAACATTCAGTGGGTTTTGCATGCATGTAAGTATGATGTTTCATCCCAAATTCTTCTCCGTGTTAATTATTTGCTTTACCCAAAAGCATAAAGCATCAAATCTTCCCATGCCAGCTTTTCATGCTTCATTCTGAGATTTTATGCCTTTTCATGTTTCACAACGAGAAGTGGTAATATGCTCGAATATAGATTGAATACAAATATATTAGACTACTCTTATAATAAAAAATAAGAGATTAAATAAAAATAATTACACACTGTGATATAATTTTATGCAATCGACTAGATCAATTATACAATATTAAAAATAATTTTATATGCAAATTTATACATCATACCATATCAATTTGTTAGATTATTTTTATATAATCTATTTATTACTAGATTATTTTTCAATATATTAACTGGGTCTCCTTGATAGTACATGGGAATGAGTAGCTCTAATATACATCTATTAATAAAAAATTAATGTTATATATAATCGTGAAATGTGTAAATATTTTGAAAAAAAAATGTGATTCATTATCAAAAAATTAAATTTTTTTTTTATAAGTCACATATTTATTAATTTTTTATTTAAAATAATATTTATATATTTTTTATTTAAAATAATATTTATATATTTTATAACTGTAAATATCATTTTTTAAATAAAAAAAAATATTAATTCGAACTTCAAACTAATTATAAGCTCCTAATTTTGGGAAGTCGTACCGAAGCTACAACTATCGAGATTTTGCTCCTCGAGTTCTTAAAATAATTGGAATATGCTCCATCCTTTATATATCTAATAGTTAAAGATTGTATTGCAATATATTTTTCACCTATCTCGACATTTATAATTAGATAGATTACTATATGACAAACAGTAATAGTTGGATTATAAAATATTTCAAAATTGGTAGCTTATGGATGCAGCTATTACAATATGGGTAGCCATTTTAAGATGGAAACATTGGAAAGTACAAACAATCTTTCTATTAATTTTTGGTCACGAGTGAATATTTATTAACAATATAGTTTAAACTTTTAGAACAAATAGTAATTTCACACATATTAAGCTTTTAATTCAGCTTCCATGAGGTGGAGATAAATTGGTTCAAAAACTCTTTTCTTTTATTTTTTGTCTTGGGAATGAGTACTCATGAACTCTAACATTGAATAATATTTTACTCTTTGGGATTTTGATCTCCACCTATCAAGTAAGTCCGTTTATCACTGCTTCCTCAAATAAACCACTAGAAATGCCATGTTAATAATGATAATTATGGCGAAGAAAATACCATATTACAAAAATAGAAGCCTAAGGGTTGGTTACAAATAAAGATTCCTTAAACCAAGGCATTATAAAAACCTTATGGTATCAAAATTAACCAAACTCTTAACAAATTAAGGATCACATGCTGAATATTTACACAATTACAACATATATATTAAAGACACAAAAAAAAAAAAAAAAGATTTAACTCCATTTTAAATTTGACAAACCTGTACTTTTGTCAACTGCCAAATTACAATAAAGATGATGAATCAGATGACAAGAGGAAACCAGTTAACTACAAGTACTAAAAAGTCTGTTTATGGACGTAGCTCGAAGATCATGATATTAATACAAGAGCAACGTCGACCGATCAGCTTTAACTGTGGAAAGTTCAGAATGAACATTAGTGGCAATCCCAAAGAAGAGTACTGAGAAACCATGGATGAACTAACAGAGATATTATACCGACACATTCAAATCGCCCTGGATTCCCTTTAGAGACTCCATCAATAATGCTAAGCTTCATTTTTTCCGATTGGGCGAGTTAACTTGACAAGTTTTAAGTCCTTTTTCATGCTTGAGGCTTGGGCCCAAGCCTCCTTAAAAATCAGCCGAAAAATTATAATGCATCCTTGTTCACGAGTCGGGTTATCAAATAGGGCCGACACACCAACAAATAAGACTACTCCATAAATCCAACAATAAGGCCTCTAAAACCTCAAACATATTTCTAAAGAGTGGACCATATTAATAAGGAAAATGATATCTACATAATATTTTTCACAATAAATTTCACAATAATAAATTAAATGGAGGACAATTTTATTAAATAGTTTATAAAAATAATGTTACTTTACAGAAATACCCTCATCTTATAACATTATTGTAAAATATGTTGTGCAAATTTATTATGTGTGTATCAGTAGTACCCAAAAAGATGGTGACAAATGCAATTATTTTTTTAATGAATGCAATGTATCTTTCAGTCTCCTTCCTTTTTGTTTTTCCAAATAAGAGATGGTGACAAATGCAAACAGACAAGGCTATATAGCCATAGTTTCTAACATTTTCTTTTACTTTTTTTAGTCCTAAAACCAAGAAAGAAGCCAGTGGAGATGAATTCACAGCTAAATTGGAAAAGGATACAAGAAATTTAGTGGCTGATCTTCGATGACTCGTCCCCTTCATTCTTCAACAACAAATGAGAAGGAGAATGTTGTGAAACACGGGTCAAACATTTTTAGGCAGAATAATAAATGGACTTAAAAGCCACAAGGATCAATTATTTGACCAGAGTAAAGCGACAGGTCTAGTCTCCAGTACAATATTCCATTGGAAAGTAACCGACCCATGACATTAAACGAGTACTCTTCAAAGCAAGTATGACTGGGATTTTCAAGCATGTTATGGCCTGGGAATTGGGTAGGACAAAATTTTCCAATTTTATTTCTACTTTTCAAGAAAATATATGTATATTTTTTTAAATTAGAGAAATTCTTCAGACCATACCATTATCTTACTTTGATCATCCCACTACATATGTTCGTATTGCCCATCAATTTTTGAATTTACTATTCTTAAATAAAAGATTATGCATATGAGAAAAAGTGTCAAATTCCTAAAAGTATTGAAAGAGAAAGAATAGTATAGTATATAATATTACTTGTATTTATTATTATTTGTAGAAATGTTATAAACTCAAAACTTGTATGAATTTCTTTTTTATTATTGTGTTTGAGAAGACAAGAAGTACCGATTTAAGATTAGTATTTTTGAATGTTAAGATGAGTTAAATTGAGTTTTAAATAGTAATATTTTATGGGTTTTATTAAAATGAATTTAATTTTTTAAAGTTGAGATTAGTTTAAATTTTTAGGTTGAAATATATGAAGTAGGTTGAGATGAGTTTAATTTTCTTTTCTTTTCTTTTCTTTTTTATAAAAAATAATAAGTCACATAAATAATTGATTTGAGAAAGAATTATGTTTGTTAAACAACTAAACACAATCTAAAAAACCATTTAATGCTTTTGTGTAATTTATCGAGTTGTGTACCTAAGGCATTAGACTGAAAGAACGACACACAGGAAGGGGTGTACAATATGGTATAAAATTTTTGGTCAAATTCTAAAGATTCAAATGATAAAATCATTCATGTTGATGCAGTTTTCGAATATGCTTACGGTGTGTCCTACAACCCTCAATTAGAAAGGAAAATTCAGAGAACTAAGTGGGAAATACCTCTCATGCTTAAGTTAGCGAGGAGTTAAACTCTTTTAATGACTAATTAATATAAATGAATTAACAACACTTACTTGGTAGACTATTTTAGAGGTTGATATATGTATTCTAATATGGCAAAACTTCTTCATATGCATGATTATCCGTGCGCAATTTGGTATGGGAAAATGATATTTTGCCTACTAATTTTGACACTTCAATTTGATAATTTATGTATTTTTTTTTAAAATTTGTTATTTTACTTAATAATTAAGAGAGTGATTATAAATATATTGATATATTTTTTTTATATTTTTTAAAAATATTTTTAAAAATAAAATAAAAAATAATATTTTTGCCTAACATCACCTGTCACCTGGAGTGATAAACTCCAAACAACACGCTAGCATCTCCCTTTGGTATGCTATCTTTTGGATCACAATTTGACCATCGATATATATCTTGCTGATCATGAGTGCCCAGTTTCGTACCTTGTCGGGATAAGATTAGTTGGTTTCCATGCTGTAATGCCGTTCTAGGATTTACCTCTTTGGATTGATGTATTAGAGGAAGAGTTTTTACTAATTTCATATATTACACTTTTTATTATTATTATTATTAATTTTACTCATGCTAAACTAATTAAGTTCTTTTACTAATTTCATACACTACATACTTGCTACGAAAAAAAAAATAAAATTAAAAAATAATATATAGTGTATGAATAATGAATATAATTTTTCCTAAGGGGATATGATATAGTTGACTTCATCCATGAACTCATATAGTGCGTTTGATGTGTTTTTAACTTTTAATCACTAGTTATCAAGTCAATTTCTCGTGACCGCAACCTTAGATCATGTTTGAATGCTCAAGCATTTTTATATAGAAAAAATTCATTAACCTCATATAGCATTTCCCCTATTTCTTTGGGCGATTTTATTATCGACAGAATATCCTTTACTCTGAAAATCCCAGCTTTTGCAGTTTCCTTTCTTGGATTATTTCTTCGTGTTGGGGCAGCAGTGATTGGCTTAGGACGGTGGTTCTAACCTCTCTGATGGCGGCGCCATCGGCGGGGAACGCCATTTCTGGTCTGAAAACTTACGCCCATGCAGTGTATCAGACGGTAGAATAGAGTTTCTTTAAAATTCTTATGCGTTCTCCAATGGATATTGATGGAGAATTAGGTTTCGTCTTTTCTGAAACCAAAATGGTGAAGGCTACAGAGGATTTGAAGTTTGCCATTGTTATGAAGTTTATGCGCACTCGTCCATCCATTGATAAGATCAGGCTGAATGTGGTGAAGAAGTGGGGTTTGACGGCAATACCTACGATCAATTTCATGGACAACTTTCATGTTCTAATCCATATGAGAAATGAACGGGACTTTGTGCATGGATGGACACGTGAAGGAAGAACCATGGAAGGTAATGTGTTTCGGCTTTTCAAATGGTCTAGAGATTTTGATTTACATAAAGAATCTCCATTGGCTCCTCAATGGGTATTTCTTCCAGGATTACCAATGCATCTATATCACCAAGATTTTCTTTCAATTTTGGCCACCTAGTTTGGGCATTATCTTGGAACGGACAATGCTACCTTGAATTGTACTAAAGCCATCGGTGCCAACAATTGTGTCGAGGTGGATTTATTGGCAGAACCGGTGAAAGGTTTTCCCATTGGGGTATCTTTCAATCAATGTATTTGGCAAGAGGCAAGATATGAAAAACCTGACTTTTATTGTAACAAGTGTTTCAGGCAAGGGCATACTAATGTAGTGTGTTGGGTCGGGGAGAAGCACAAAGATGAACGAAAATACAGGAATAAAAAAATATGGCAAGCCAAAGCAACTAAAATGTTTGGTGAACCATCGGGCACTAAGGAAGCAGGGGTGCACACAGTGGAAAAAGAGGGACTTGGAAACATTGTGGGGCTACAAGAATTAATTCCTAAGAATGTTCAGGTGGACAGGATTTATGGAGACGCTATGGTTGTGAAGAAATTGAGGGAGAAGCAACACTTGTGAGTAAAACATTTGGTGGAGACAACCAGATTTTATTAGCGCAAGATGAGAATGGATATGGTAGACCTAAAGAATATATTCAGATGACCGATGGTTTTGTGCACGGAGACCAGGATAGAGCTGATGATAGTGAGGATGATTGTGAAGAAGTCTGGCGTGAGGAGTATATTGAAGAGTGTCCAAAGAAAGAACCTGTGCGGCATGAGGGGAATCATAGGGATATTGAGAATATCGTTGTACAGGGATTGCACTCCAATGAGATCAATTGTGAAAGGCACCATGGTGAATTAGTATTTGGGTATTCCTTGAATAGAGAGGAAGGTGAAATTATCGGGTTGAAAGGTAATGAAAAGGCTTATGATTTAGAAGTGGATATGGTTCCGGATACTAGAAAGATGACTAATGTGGAAGTCAAGTTAGTGCGGAAGTCTCAACGGGTCCACACCCACGCTCAAAAATGAATTTATGATAGATAACATTTTGTATTGGAATGTAAGAGGGTTGGGGAGTTTTAGAAGGAGACTAAAGAGCTTGATTAAGAAGAAAGACATTAGTATCCGAGCTATTGCGGAACCGTTTATTGGAGATAATCATATGATGGATCTTGGGAATTTTCTAAACTTCAATTTTTTTTCTGTCTAACACAGTCGATGGTGGGAAACTTTGGGTTTTCTAGAAGGAACCAAATGCTTTTCAAGTGTTGTTTTGTACGTCACAAGCGATAACTGGATGGTTCTTTTCGGATAATCAAAAAGTTCTTATTACTTTTTTTTTTTTTATGTGAAATGCTTTTATATTGAAAGAAGGGAGTTGTGGAAGGAGATGAAAGAGCGACAGGTTTCTAAGAAGACTTGGTGTTGGGTGATTTCAATGCCATTCGGACGGACTTGGATAGATTTGGTGGACATGCTAGACCATTGATTTCTATGTCAGAGTTCAATGATTGCCTTGACAAGTATAGTTTGTTTGAGTTGTACACAGGTGAACAAATTATGACTTGATGTAATGGTCATGAAGGGGTGTCTCGTAGTTGGGCAAAATTGGATAGAGTGATAACAAATAATGCTTTCTCAGTCCAGTATATGGGGGCATAGCTATCCTATTTCAACCGAAATTTTTAGATCATCGGCCTATGATTGTGACTTTTGAAAGCCCCACTTTGTCTTATGGTCCTTCTCCATTCCGATTCATGAACATGTGGTGTTTGCATGAGAATTTTTTACAATATGTGAAAGAAACTTGGCATAGGCTGGATTCAGTGTCGAGCCTCATGAGGTTAGCCACTCAGCTCAAGTGCACTAAGCTTGCTTTACGTGGCTAGAATAAAACTATTTTCGGGCATGTTCAAAGGAATTTAAAGGCACTTGAAGAGAGGTTGGAGTGTCTTGAAACCCGTCTTATGTTGGGTTATTCAGAGGATACTGAGATGGATTACCTTGTGACTAGAATTGAGATAGATGTTTGGGAGAAGAGGGAAGCTACTCATCTTAGGCAAATAGCAAAGAAAAAGTAGTTGACGAAGGGTGATCAGAACACGAATTTTTTCCATTCGATGATTAATCAGAGATGTAAATAGAGTATTATATCTCGAATGGTTCTCTCAGATGGGCAAACTCTGGTTAATGCAGAGGATGTACATAGTGAAGCTGCACAATACTTCCGAAACTTTCTAACAGAGCCGGTGGCTATTGGGTAAGGTGATTTATCGGATCTTTTGCAAAAGGTTATTACGGATGATGACAATTATATGCTTTGTTTAGAATCGTCAGAGGAAGAAGTCAAAGAGACTATTTTATCAATTCCTAAGCAAAGTAGTCCAGGGCCTGATGGCTTTGGGTCGGAATTTTTTATTCATTGTTGGGACCTAATCAAAGATGATGTCATTGATGTAGTTAGAGATTTTTTCAGAGGTTCGCCGTTACCTAAGTTTTATTTTTCCTCATTTATTGTACTTATTCCGAAAGTGCTTGATCCTTCTAGGTTTGATAAGTTTAGGCCAATCAGTTTGTGTTCTGTGGCCTATAAGATTTTTTTGAAAATCATTGTGAGGCGCCTAGCAAAGGTGATCCATAAGCTGGTATCTCAGGAACAAGGTGCTTTTGTTTCAGGATGTAGTATTTTTGATAATATCACTCTTGCTCAGGAGATGGTACATTCCCTTAGGACAGAAAATCAACAGGGAGAAGTCTCCTTTGTTTCCTTCTAAATTTATCTCTTTAAATAAGAAACATAATCTATTGCGGATTACGGGCTTCAAGGAAGGAAAATTTCCGGCAATGTACTTGGGTGCACCTCTTGTTTCAGGGAGGTTAACCAACCGAATTATGGAACCTTTGGTTGACAAAATTATAAAGAAGGTGGCTGGATGGAAATGCAAAGTTCTCTCACAGGGTGGTTACTTAATTCTTTTGCGACACGTTTTTATCTAGTATGCCTATACATCTCCTTTCCATGAAAAATGTTCCGTAGATTATGATTGCTCGGATTAATTCTTTACCAGCGAATTTTTTATGGGGAGAAGTTGATGGAATGAATAAGATGCATTGGTGTTCTTGGAATAAGGTTTTCAAACCTTTGAAAAATGGAGGATTGGCGAAAAGAGATTTAAGAGAAGTTCAAAAATCACTCCATATAAAGTTTGCCTATAGGATGTTGACACCAAGGAATTTATGGGCGGATTTTTTTCGAGCAAAATATCTCAAAGATGGACATTTTTTGGAGTATGTTCATAGACCTTCTAAGTCGAGATTCTGGAACTCTGTTGTGGGTTACCAACTTGGGGTGATAGAGAACATTCAAGTTATGTTAAGAGGCAGTAATTCATCTTTTTGGTTTGACAGATGGTTGTCTTCGGGTCCTCTTGCAGTGATAGTTTCTGATATTTACAGTAAACATCTACGCATTATGGATTGCTAGGTGGATTGGGAATGGAACATCGATATGCTTAATAGTCTTGTGAGGGAAACTGTTACGACAGAGATTATTTAAAAAAGGCTTACGCGGCGTGAGGATCTTGATATTTGTATTTGGAAACCTTCTTCTAATGGCAAGTTTAGCACTGCCTTGGCTTGGGATATTATTCGAAAGTCAAAAAACTGGTTAGACTGGCATGAGTGGTTTTGGCACAGAATTTTGCCTAAAAGAATTTCAACATGTAATTGAAAAGTTTGGTTTAATTGTCTTGTTGTGGATAACAAGGTTCAACAAAGGGGCATAGCCCTTGCTCCAGTTTGCAAGTGCTGTGATAGTAAGTCGACGGAATCGATGGACCATTGTCTAGCCACAGGGCAGGTGGCTTTTGATATCTGGAATAGGGCTTGTAGGCTCTTGCGTGTTCAATGTATGTGGGCGGAATCTTGGAAAGCTAGAATTTCTGCTTGGTTTATGTGTGCAAACAGAGTTATTTCTGGCATTCTTATTGGGATTATTCCAAGTATTATTACTTGGTGCCTTTGGAACCGGCGATGTAAGGCAAGGATGGAAGGTTTCAAAGCTAGCTCTGATTAGGTGTGGAGAATGATTCGGGTTTGGATTCGAAGTATTGCTGCTGAGATAGCTCCCACAAAGCTTTTGGCTGCAACGAATTTGAGAATTTTGGAAGAGTTTAATTAGAAAAAACCGATAGTAGTTATGCGAAAACAGAGAACTGTGGTGTGGTCATAGCCACCTAAAGATTGGTTGAAACTCAATTGTGATGGTAGTTGCCGCATTAACCCAGGATCATCAGGAGGTGGAGGTATTATTAGAGATGCGAATGGTAATTTTAAAGGAGCTTTCTCTAAGAATTTTGGTGTCGGTAGGAATAATGGAGCTGAATTGAAAGCTATATTAGAAGGCATTCGTCTTTGTAAAAGATTGTCTTTCCATAGTGTGGTTATTGAAACAGACTCAAGAATTGTGATTGAGTGGTTTCGTCTCAGCAATTGCAATTTATGGCACCTTTGAGATTTTTGGGAGGAACTTTTGCATGCAATTAAAGGGATGAATGTTTAGGTTGTTCATCAATTTCAAGAGGGATATCAAGTGGCAGATTATTTGGCTAAACAAGGTGAATTAGGCCACAATATTTGCTATGAGAATTTTTGACCAGCTGCCGAGGTTTTTAAAAAGTGTCATCCGTATTGATAAGGCTGGTCTTCCAGCACTTAGGATAATTGTTTTGTTTTGGTTTTCATAGGCATGTTTAGTGCTTGTTTGTTCAAGCTTTAGAGTTTATCTTTTTTTTTTTAAGCCGGTTTAGATGTGATTTCGGTTTGTTTTTGGTTATTGGTTGGTTTTATTTGGGGTGGCTTTCTTTCTTCCTTTTTATTTTTTTGTAACTACGGTATTTCTCTGTCATAAATAAAGGTTTATTAATAAATTTGGGACGGAGTCATGAGACGGATGGCTACCGGCTCTTTGCTAAAAAAAAAAATATATATATATTTTTATATATTTTCTTTTCAAATATCATTTAAATATAAAATATTTTTTATTTGAAATATTTAATAAAATATTCTAAAGAAAATTATTTTATTATTGTTCCTAAATATTTTAAAATATTTTAAATATCCAAATGAGGCAGTTATTCATTCGTGACCGACCATGCCAACATGTTCGTGGCGTTATTCATCGCCGCGGCTCTGTTCTCACCCCTTAAAGCATTTTTATGGTGTATACCCAACAATTGATCATATATGTCTATCACTTCTTCTCTAAAACCAAAGTAGAAGATCTTAATCATATGGTAATAAAAAATTTAAATATTCTAATAATAATTTTTCTCACAATTCAGCTCAACTCAATTCCACATAATAGAAGAAAATAAATATTAATAGTTTGCACTTCATCTGACAATTATATTTGACAATCTTCAAGAGTTTTGATTTTTATTTTCATTTTCTTAACTTAAATGAAAACTTCAAAAAACTAGATTGTAAAAAATTTGAAGAAAAAAAGGAAAATATTTTTACTTATCATTATCAAATATGTTTATCTTCATCAGGGGTGCTTCTTAGAAGGACTCAAGATTCAAGAACCAAATAAAAAAAAAAAATGAGGAAATCCAAAAAAGAAATCAGAGTTCTGAATCAGACACCACGTTAGGAAACTTCTCAGCCAATCACCATTTGAGGTTGGCAGGTAGCCCCCACACGGTAGTTTCCGAAGTCATGATAGACCATTTCTAAATGCCGTTTACTTGTCCCAACTTTCTTTGACTTCCCCGCCTGCTCTTTTCCTCAGTTTCTCTGTTCCCACTCAACAACAATGTCGCCAACCTCAACGTATTGTATCCGCCAGCCTTCAAAGTCTTTCCCAGTGCTCGTCCGAAGCTAGCTCTATCTATAAATTAATCTATGGTCCATGTCCCTTTTTTCTATCAAAATCGACTTCTGGTTGTGTTTTTTCTTGAGTATAGGTGTTTTTGATATAAATAAACTAAAGGGTCTGAACACCATGGCTGAGTTGATTAGAGTTTCTGATTTCAATGGTGGTGATAATGATGAAGGTGTTAGAGTTCAAAAGGAAGCTTTTGTTAATGGGCCATCCAAGTTTATTCGAGAGTTTATGGCTGATGGACTGGAAGCCACTCTCAATCGAATGGTTAGTATGTCGTTGTTATTGCATGTCAGTGGTGGTTAATATGATACATCTTTCACGTTACTTGCTTCTCATGAGATCATATTACACTTCTTATACAAATCTTTGAGTTTGCAGTCCTTGTATTTGCTAAAACTTAACAGTTGACAGTACTAGAACATCCGTTATATGGTTCATTGGTAACTAAAAGAACTTGGGTGAAAATGGATTGAAGAACATTTTATGTACTCGTTTAAGCAAATAATGAATCGTTCAGCAGCCCTTGGGAATTAGAATTTATTTTCTGCTCCTATAAGCACTCTTACTAGCATTTGCCTTAAAATCTGAGGTATGCATTAGATAGTTAGATGCTAGGATAGTAACCAAACTTCTCATCGCATACAGGTGATACTATTGCGAATTAAGCTCTTCTGCACATAATATTTTTGGATATTGCTAACCACACGTATTCTAATCTCGTCTAGTGACCATTTTCTTCTTTTTGGACTTCCTTTAGGGTTAAAACCATGCGTACCATGACCATATCTCACTCTTTATTTCATGGCCTTGTCTCTACATAACTAAAATGTAGCTTGATACAAACCATAGGGGTTTGCTCAGTGGTAAGGGTCTTGGTCTTAATGGTAAGCTCTCTTTAGTTCCAAGGTTAAAATCATCTTGGATGCAAACAGTTTGTGAGGGTCATTGGATTGGGAGAACTTTCCATTGAGATACCCAAGTGCACTTACAGGAAACTCATAGCCGAGAGCCTGTACACTCTAGGATTAGCTGGAAACTCATATCATGGCAAAAAAAAATATTGCTTAACATCTGAATTGCTTTTGTTTACAGAGCAAGTGGCTTGTAGTTGCTCTTTTTGGTGGTATCATTCTTTGGAGGCATGATTCAGAAGTCTTGTGGGCTGCTATGGGGTCTCTTCTAAATTGTATACTCTCTATTGTACTCAAATGGATACTAAACCAAGAGCGGCCGGTTTCCACTCTGAGATCTGACCCTGGGATGCCATCATCACATGCACAATCTATCTTCTTCACTATTGTGTTTACCAATCTTTCAAGTAATTTCTCCCATTCTCTCCCTACTTTATGATCACTCATGAGAGAGAGAGAGAGAGAGAGAGAGAGCAGTTGCATGGTTAAGCTTAGAATTGATTGACATGAACTTTGCTCCTTTTTATGAACATAATTTCAATATTTGTTGTCTCAATTGCAGAAAGTTAATGCTTTTTTTTCTGCTTACTGTTTCAGTTATGGAATGGCTAGGAACAAATATAATTACAGTAATCATCAGTGGTCTTGCCTTGGCATTTGGTTCATATCTTGTAAGTATCCTCACATGGCTCATATTACTTATTAGTCAAATGCTGCACATAATATATGCTTTTAGCTTAGGTTTCATAGATGAGGTTGTAATTCTTAAAAATAAGATGAGGTTGAACGCTAATCTGGTACATTTCGCTCCTCTGTTACAGTTAACCTATTGAACAATATACGGACCATAATGCAGTTATCCTTGCTAAAACTCTCTTTTTCATACCATAGTGGCAATTGCAATCATCCTTATTTGGTATCAGATGCCTCTTTATCTTGATATTTTTATGGGATAAGAAGATCAAAATCTAACTCATGGGGCTGGGGCACCATCTTCCTCCTAAAAGTATTGATTGGCTCACAATGAAGTAGAAAATAAATTTTTGCCCAGACTTATAGATCCCAAAAGGATTAAGTAAATGAGAAAAAGGAATGGAATTTCTTTTTAAGTGGTGTAGCTTCTACATGATAAGTGACCTGTCTATTGCATGGATATAAAAATAATGCTTAATTTTATCTTTTCTTTGGTGTTTGCAGTCATGGCTACGGGTCTCACAACGGTTTCATACTGTAAGCCAAGTTGTTGTGGGTGCTGTCTTGGGATCCATCTTCTGTATTTTGTGGTCATGGTCATGGAATGCTTATGTTCTAAAAGCATTTATTTCCACTTTATGGGTTCGAATAGTTGTTGTTCTGGGAGTTGCTGGATTTGCCTGGATTTTCTTTTACATGTGGTTCGTTTTTCGCTTAGGGATGAGAAGGAATTCCTTAAATAAACTCATGAAAACCAAACTTCACTCCATCTTAGTCAAAATAACAAGAAAAAGTATGCCAAGTTATCTAAACCGATGGATATAACTTTGCAATTTGATACCTTAATTTTACTACAATTAGTTTTGTAATATATCATAAGTAGCTTAATTAAGTAATGAAACATCAGATGTACAGCAAAGTAGTTGTCTCATTCTTGGTTACAAAACTTCAGAATAGGCTGTTCTAATTTCCTTTTTGTAATCTCAGTAAACAGATTACAATCTGATGTAATGTTAGTATATAGTTGTATAAGCATATATTAATGAAACTAGATTGGAGTTGAATGAATTTTAGTACTAAAAGTACTCTTGAGTTGTGGCTGCCCCACCCCCTTATTTTTTATTGATTGATATTCCATGGTAACTAAAGCCTTCATCAAGGCTATAACTTATTTTGTATATGGAATTCCTAGGATTGAATACTGCATTCAAAAATGGCTTGATCTTAGAAAAATAGTCGATTACACTAATGTTGACCCTGTGGAATAGAGGAGCCATTATATTGGGGGAAACCCCTAAAGCTTTTTGCATCAAAGTTCCCAGGGAAATTATAATAAAAACAAAGCGGGAAGAGAAAATTCGGCTAAAAACCTACTAATATCCAAAGCTTGGAAATCTCCAGTCTGTCTAAGACATAACGACCTAACAAAGCTTGGACTTATAATAAAATAATAAATATTCAGATACATCATATTGAACTGTTGAATCTTCTCCAAGAACTCAGCCTTATAATTCATCTGCATCTCCTCGTTACAAAACCCAAGACTGGTTTTACTTTCTGTAGAATGAATTATTATTACAAAAGAGCAAGGGTGAGGACCATCGCTTACAAACCCTATTCAATAAACATTGTCTGTCCATCTCCAGTATCTTGGTGGACCTCAAACTCTTGAACTGCTATCTCTTCTTGGACCTCTCCAAATTGTTATCAGGATTATTTAGGGATGGGTGTCAACAATTCTAAAATATTTGTATCAAGTCTATTACCCGTAAAGCAAAAAAAAAAAACAGCTCAGCCTTTACGAACCAACTTGAATGCCATAACACCACGGTTTGTGAAAAGATTGCTAGAATTTAAGTCAATTTATTCATGTAGGAAGTTAGGGAAGAAATTGGAAGGCCTCTGAAGCTAAGCAACTGAATAATGTCATGCTCCATATTGCAGGACACACCTTTGGTGGAGAACATCCATCCATATTCTCGAATCTCATGCACTCGAGTATCCCTGGTCTGACAATTAAATGTGGCATAAAGATAGCCATAATCTTTGAGCTACAACCAAATATGCCATCTCATTTCATTTTGTAGATTTTTTTCAAGGAACGACCTGCTTTGTTGTGCACTCATTCATAGCTAATGCAGCTGTAGGTCGACCTTGATCTTCTTCTCTGTCCACAATATGTTTGTTGACAGACAGATAGTCTTCAGAGTGAAAAATGGCTGCTCCATTGTTTGTGACCTGCAGCTCTAGAATAAGAAAACTTCTGCTAACCTTCCACATTATTTGAAATGGAACCCACTTCTTGAATTATAATTTCTGCCCTTGAAGCTAATAAGTCCAACATACTGTGTATATATATATATATATATATATATATATATATATATTCACCTCGGGGATGAGGGCGATCCCCAGCAACAAATGCAGAAACCTGGTCATTGACCTTAATCCAAGACCATCCTAGCTTTTTAATCACCCCTTTTGATTTCATCATCTTCCTTAGATTTGATGCTTCCCTCCATCTCCCTCTTGTGGCATAAATGTTAGCGAGATAATATGAGCTCCAGCACTACTTGGATCTAATTTAAGAATCTCCTTTGCAGTACGTATTCCACAATCAACATGTCCTTGTACTCTACAAGCTCTAAGTAGTGTAGATCAAACAACATCATCCCGTTGAAATGGCATATGTTTTATCATCTTCTCTGCGTCACTTAATCGTCCAGCTCGACAAAGGAGATCAATCATGCAGCTATAATGTTATTTTTAACGATTTATCCGATATTTATTATTCATCAAATTGAAGTAGTGGAAGCCAAGATCAGCAAGTCCAGCATGGCTACAAGCACTAAGAACGCCAATGAAGCTCACGGCATCTGGTCTTAAACCAACTTTAGAAATCTTCTCAAACACATCAATGGCTTCTTGGCTGAGCCCATGCTGAGCTTAACCAACGATCATGGCAGTCCATGAGACAATGTCATCATTTTCCATCACGTCAAAAATTTTTGAAGGTTCTTTTATACTCCCACATTTAGAATACATATTAATTAGCGCACTTTATATCAGAGCTTTGCGTTCTAACCCGGAAGACAAGACATGAGCATGCAGTTGCTTCCCTTGCTCAAGAATGGCCATAGCACATTGGAAAAAGCAAACTCATTTGGTTTTGGTCCTTCCTTCTCATCCACGATAAATACTCAAAGGCTTCTTCCCCATAACCTCCTTGAGAATACGCAGCAATTATAGTACTCCATGAAACAACATCTTTTCTGGTCATACCATGAAGCTAAAGTCAACTGCCCACATTTTGAATACATGGTCATGACGGAATTTGCCACTGATAAAAAATCAACAAAACCTGCACGTAAAACATGCGCGCGCATGTAATTGTTCACCCTATTCAATTCTTGCAAGATTGGCAACACCACAGATAATAGCTGCAAAAGTGTACTCATTAGTGTTATCCAGATGACTAACACAAGAGGAAGGTGAATTAAATTATATTATAAAAATTAACACTTATAAATCAAATACACAATATAAAATATAAACAAAATATAAAACAGCAAAAAATGTAAAGAGTAAGGTAAGAAGAAGAAATTTCAGTATTTTTACGAGGTTCAGCCCCACTGCCTATGTCATCGCCTCAAGCTACCCCTTGAGAATCCCAAATTCACTATTCAATCTCCTTTAGGTAGAGATAGAAACCCATTACACATTTGAGCAGCACCGCTCCAAAGAATCCGTGTAGAACACCCTCTATATTTCCAATCACCTCACACTTGGTGATTCAACTATTTTATGTGTAGAACACCTTCTACACACACAAGGGTTATACGCACCCTCTTACTAATACAAGAGTTGATAGTGGGTAGACTATCAAAGTACACTTCTCAATGAGTGAGATAGAAACAATATAGCGCAACCTATATCTCTCTAAAAAAGAATAAGAATTAAGACTCAAAATTTAGAAAAGAGAGAATGAGAGTTTTGAAAGAATGATGCAAAACTTAGAAATAGATGTGTAAGCTCTTGTTGTTGTAATTTTTGCAAAACTTAAGTGAGCTATTTATAGGCAAATGAGTTTTCAATTTCAAATTTGAAAAGATTCATATCAAATAAGAACACTATTCACTTTTCAAAAAATTCAAATAAAAGCATTTCCTTTTTGTATTTGTCAAAGACAACTCCATTCATTTTTCAAAAAAATCAAATCAAATCTTTTGTTTTTCATACATGACAAAATAAGTATGATTTATTTTTCAAACCAAATCATTTTCTTTTTACATATGTCAAAAAAACACACAACCACCCTTTAAGATTTTCAAACAAAATCATCTACCTTTTACATTTGTCAAAAAAACACATAACCATCCTTCAAGACTTTCAAACAAAATATGTACATGTAAAATATGATAATCAATCATCTTATAAATTCAAATTTTTAGATAAAAAAATATAATTTTTGAAATTATATTGTTTGATGATGTTATGTACATGTGAAAAACATAATTTTCAAAATTAAGATATTTAGAAATGTCTTGCATATGTGAAAAAATAATTTGATATTTTATGAGAAAAAAGAGTAATTTAAAGTGTTAATCCAATTTCAAATTTTATCAAGAGATGTACAAAAATAATCTGTGAGTTTTATTTGTAGACTTGTTCTTTTATGCTTGATGTGTGCTTCGCTCCATTGCGTAAATAATTTGAGATTGAGACTTGAATTTATTTGTTATCATCAAAATTTACACGTAGATACGAAATTTGAAACCTTGGATTCAACAATCTCTCCATTTTTAATGATGACAAATACTTAGAAGAATTTTGAGACTTGCAGTAATGCTTAAGCTCCCATTGAGAATATGTTTTAGTTTTTCAAGTAATAGATAAACATAATTCCAGCATTTATAACAGAGTTAAAAATCTAAATATTTACGTCTAAAACTTCTCCCCCTTTTGGCATCATTAAAAAGGAATCATAATTAACTCAATAAGACATCTTCCTATAATAACCAATAGACAAATAAAACGGTACATTAGTAAAGACTGTAGAGAATTCGATGTAGAGCCACGGGTGTCCGACAAAACCTGCAAAGGTTGGCAATTTGGTACGGAAGGAGATTCAAATCTGCTTGATGTTGTTGACAAATAAGATACGTAGAGATTTGAAAGTTTTCGGTTTCTATTTAAATGACTATTTTCACCCATCGAATGCTAAAACAAATCTCAAATTGCTTATTGATTAAGTATTTGTTTATCCAAAATGATAGAATGATGGAGAAAATTTCGTCTAATAATCTTCCAGATTTGAATTAGGAACCGTTTCAACCAGTCATTTTATCTCTTGAGGTTATTAACACCATGATAGAAGTAGAGATGCATTTTTCTGGTAGGACTGATTCTTAGATTGTTGCAACATCAAGAACTCTCAGTGCTCAATATGCTGCCTCTGTTACGACCATGTCTCGGAGATTATTAGCGATGGCAAATGAGGTTAATCGACTTAACAATTAAATATCTGTTTAGTATCAAAAGTTAGCAAATAAAGGTAGAAAGAATACGAGGTTAAAGTAAGAAAATAAAAATTTGATGGAATTAACTCGTGTTCTGAAACTTCGAATAGAGGAATCGGAACGAGTGAGAGTTCAAGCACAGAGTCAACATCAGCAGATAATGGCAGCGTTTCAAGAGAAAAATAGAGATAATCTGCAATAAATTTCGCTAGCTTAGCTAGCTAACTTTTGAAAATATACATCCAACATATCTTGTAAGCTTGACTAAGTAAGATTTGAAGAAATGATAGTTTGTCTTGTACTTATTTCCATCTCTATAAGAGCAGCTATCAGTTTTATCTAAATCGCATCAAGTCTTCTTCTCATCTCTGTAATTTATCTTCATTCTCGTACTTCAAATTTTCAATGGTTCATCAATATCCTTTTAGTACTCCTCGTGATCAAAATATGATGTATTCTTTACCTCAGTCTCAAATTGTTTCTGCATCTGTCGTAGGCGCCATGAAGCAACAAAACACTGATTTGGCTAATAAATCAGATCATGATATCATTTACGAGCTTGTGAGTCTCGGAACTCGATACTCATCGTCCATTGTCGCTTTTTCCGCTCGGTTGCAGTCCAAAATCTGCGAGATAGAGAAGTTTAATGAGAAGATCGATATTCTTCAACGACTTGTTCAAGAGTCTAACAAAAAAATAGTAGACTTAAAGTAACAGAATAAAGATTTAAAATCCTTACTTGCCTTTTTATTTCGATTGTCTAATTCTTTAGATAAGGATGACATGATGATCTATGAGGTGCAAATGCATTTGAATGATGAGGTTAAACGTCTCAAGTTTCTGTAGGTTATTTGATATAATGGAATAAAAATATCTAGCAGATATTCATGACATGCATCATTCATATTTCTCTTCTAATCATGCATAGTCTATCTTCTAGTAAGGGTTTTGTGAAAATATCTGCCAATTGATTGTGTGTGCTTGTGAATTCTAGTACAATATCGTCTTTCTGCACATGATATCTAAGAAAATGATATATAATTTCAATATGTTTGGTCCTAGAATGTTGTATTGGATTCTTTGAAAGATTTATAGTACTAGTATTATCACATTTAATAGGAATATGATTGTATATAAATTTAAAATCCTCAAGTTGTTGCTTCATATAAAGAACTTGAGTACAACAACTACCTGCAGTAACATACTCTGTCTCAGTAGTAGATAATGCAACAGAATTTTACTTTTTACTAAACTATGAAACAAGTGCATAACCTAAAAAATGACATGTTTCACTAGTACTTTTTCAATAAACTTTGCAATCAACATAATCCGTATTTGAATAACTGATAAGATCAAAAGAAATGTGCTTAGGATACCATAACCCTAGGTCAATGGTATCAGCAAGATATCTAAAAATACGCTTGACTGCAATAAAATGATATTGCTTTGGAGATAATTGAAAACATGTACATAAACATACACTGAACATAATATCAAGTCTACTAGTTGTCAAATATAATAAACTACCAATCATACCTCGATATTTTGAGTCAACTGACTTACCGCTTTCATCTTTATCAAGTTTGGTGGTTGGACTCATTGGTGTTCCAATTACCTTCGCACCTTCCATCTCAAACTTTTTAAGTAACTCTTTGATATATTTTGACTGATTAATGAATGTTCCACTTTTTTAAAGTAACTCTTTGATATATTAAGTTTTCCCATCATGCTCATTTCAAATTCTTCCTGCATGCTCTTAGCAAAATCTTATCACATATTTTCATTAGTAGCACCAAATATTATATCATCAACATAAATTTGAACTAGAAGAATATCATCCTGTTCATATTTGATGAAAAGAGTTGTATCGATCTTTCCTCTTAAAAACATTTTTCAATCAAGAAACCACTAAACCTTTTATACCAAGCTCTAGGAGCTTGTTTGAGTCCATATAATACTTTTGCGAACTTAAAAACATGATTAGGAGAAATATGATTTTTAAAACCTAGAGGTTGCTTAACATATACCTCTTTATTTATAAAACCATTTAATAAAGCACTTTTAACATCCATTTGAAAAAGTTTAAAATTTTTATAACATGCATATACAAGTAAAATTCGAATAGCTTCTAATCTTGTGACAGGTGCATACGTTTCATCATAATCGATTCCTTCCTCTTGATTGAAACCTTGGAGTATAAATCGAGTCTTGTTTCCAGTAATGATTCCAGACTCATCTTTCTTATTTTTAAAAATCTATTTTGTTCCAATAACAGTAAGATTTTTGGATCTCGGAACAAGTGTCCATACATTATTTCTTTAAATTAATTTAACTCTTCTTTCATAGCTAGAATCCATGATTCATCAATAAGTGCTTCATCAATATTTTTGGATTCAATTTAAGATAGAAAAGCAGTGTGATTAAAAATATTTCTAATAGATGATCGAGTACTTACATCTCGTGAAAGATCTCCTAGAATTTGTTCCACTAGATGATTTTTCACATGTTTCCACTGTTTGGTTGCATCTTGTACTAAGTCTTGATGATCTTTTTTGATGTCTCCATGTTGGACTTTTTTCATTGTATTCTCTTTGTCGAAATTGAGACTATTTGTATTATTTGGACATTATGATTCTTCATCAATAGATTTCTTGGAGAGTAGAGGTTAGATTCATCAAATACTACATGCATAGATTCTTGTACAGTCAAAGTCTTTTTATTGAATACTCTATAAGTTTTACTATTTGTTGAATACCCAATAAAGATACCTTCATCAAATTTTGCATCAAACTTTCCTGAATTATCTCTATCATTAAGTATAAAACATTTGCATCCAAATACATGAAAGTAACCAATGTTGGGTTTTCTCATTCCAAAACTCATAAGGGGTTTTATCTAATTTAGACCTTAACATAACTCTATTTATAACATTAACATACAATACTTACCGCTTCGGCCTAAAAGTAACTAGGTAAACTATTTTCATTAAGCATTATTCTTGCCATTTCTTGAAAAGATATATTCTTCTTCTCTACTACCTCATTTTGTTGAGGAGTTCGAGGAGTAGAGAAATTATACAAAAAACCATTTTCATCACAAAAAGACTCAATATCTTTATTGACAAATTTTTTCCCCCTGTCACTTCGGATGTTTGAAATAGTATAACCTTTTTCATTTTGAATTCTCTTGCACAGCTTGGTAAAGAAATTATGTACCTCATCTTTATGAGAGAGAAAGATGATCCAAATATATCTAGAGAAATTATCAACAATAACAAATGCATAATATTTTACTCCCAGACTCACAACTCTGTTTGGTCCAAAAAGGTCCATGTGTATTAGTTGCAAAGGTCTAGTAGTGAAAATATGTTTCTTGATTTTGAAAGAAGTTTTTGTTTGTTTACCAAACTGGCATGCATCACAGATTTTATCTTTAAAAAAGTTTGCTTTTGGCAAACCTCTCACAAGATCATTTTTTGAAAGTTTGGAAATAAATTCCATGTTTGCATGATCTAACCTTCTATGCCATAACCAACTATTTTCATGTTGAGCTGATAAACAAATAGAATCTTGTGAGACAATTTCTTCAAATTCAATTGTATAAACATTATTATTTTTAAAAGCAACAAAACAAACATTGCAATCATGATTATTCAAAATAATACACTTATCCTTTTTTAAGGTAACTGTAAATCCTTTATCACATAATTGATTTATACTTAAAAAATTATGTTTTAGACTTTCAATAAGTAGAACATCTTCAATTATGAGAGAAGACTTATTACCAACTTTACATATTCCCACGATCTTCCTTTTGAATTGTCTCCAAATGTCATGTGTCCTTCTTCTTTAGGAATGAGATCAATGAACTTAGTTTTATCTCCTGTCATGTGTCTTGAGTATCAGCTATCTAAAAACCATCTTGTTTTACTAACGGAAGACTTTATGTATATCTACAAAAATAATTAAAATAATTTTTCTTGGTACCCATATTCTTTAGGTCCTTTATTTATTAGTATTAGAAGAAATAAGATTCTTTGGTACCCATATGACCCTAATAGTTATTGTATGTTTTCTTCTAATAGGACATGCATGATAGTTATGATCATTTCTATTGCAAAAATTACAAATAACATGTAACATACTTGAAGAACTTGAATGATTGTAATAATGTCTTTCTTTAACAAATCTATTTTTAGGAAAAGAATTTTGAAAATTTGGTTTTGATTTAATGGGTTTATCAAAGAAATTTTTATAGGATTTGAGTTTTTTCTTTTGGCATGTATCCCAAACCTACCTTATCAAAAACACATATTTGATTACCAAGAAATTTTTCGAAATTTCTTTTTCCATTTGTGAAATTTTCAACAATCTTTTCTAAATCAGCTATTTTCTTTTTTAGTTCATAATTTTCATCTTTTGAAACTATATATTTTTTTTTAAATATCAATTTCATTTATTAAATAGGAATTTTTCTTTTTCAAAGCAGTATACTTAATACCCAATTTTTTAAATTCCCCATATACCTCTTCCAAAACATTTTGCAATTCTTCATAAGAGGGATTTTCAAGATTTGTTACTTCAAGATCATATTTAGCCATAAAACAAAGATTTGCAGATTCTTCATTACTTGCGTCGCTGTCTAAGTTACTTGAATCATCACCCCATATAACTTTCATTGCTTTATTGCATTTGATATGTCTTGGCTTTTTACATTTATAAAAAATTAATGAATCATTTTTACCTGTATTTTTGTTGGAAGATTTTTTGAAAAGTTTTCTTGGAGGAATTTTATTTTTCAAGAATCTCTTAAATCTTCTTGTGATCATTGCAATCTCTTCGTCATCACTTTCTTCATCTTCATCGCTTTCACTTTCATGAAGAATGGTTTTGAGTGCCAAACTCTTCTTTTGCTTTCCTTCTTCTTCTCCTCTTTTTAATGTGTACTCATGGGTAATAAGTGACCCGATGAGTTTATTTACTTTGAGTTTTTTAAGATTTCTAACTTCAAGAATCGTCGTTACTTTTGATTCCCAACGTTTTGGTAAGGAGTTGAGAATTTTCCTTACTATTTCCAAGCTGGAATAAACTTTACCAAGAGATTTCAAACTATTTATAATATTAGTAAAATGAGTATACATAGAAGAGATAGATTCATTATCATTCATTCTGAACATTTCATATTCATGTGTAAGAGTATAAATTTTTAATTTTTTGACTTGTAAAATTCCTTTATAGGTTACTTCCAAGTTGTCCCAAATTTCCTTTACTGTCCTACAAGTCATTATTCTGTTAAATTCATTACCATTGAGAGCATTATATAAAAAATTCATAGCCATTACATTCACAGTATAAAGTCTATCGTCTTCATGATCAAACTCTTCCTCTTCCTTTTTGACCTTTACTCCATCAACAATTTTTGTTAGAATATAAGGCCTATTTACAATACATTTCCAGATTTCTCGACCTTGAAACTGAAGAAATATTCTCATTTTAACTTTCCAGAAAATATAATTATCTCCACAAAATAGCGGAGATCGACTACTGGATTGACCTTCAGCGAAAGTAGCTGCAATATTAGTAATATGATCTTAACTCAACAGATAATTAATCTTATAACAGAGCCCTTACTCTGATATCAATTGTTGTTCAGATGACTAACACAAGAGAGGGGGTGAATTGAGTTATATTATAAAAATTAACACTTATAAATCAAATACATAATATAAAATATAAACAGAATATAAAGCAGTAAAAAATGTAGAGAGTAGGGTAAGAAGAAGCAAACTCAATATTTTTCCAAGTTTAGCCCTACTACTTACGTCCTCACCTTAATCTACCCCTTGAGGATCCCAAATTCACTATTCAATCTCCTTTAGGTGCAAATAGAAACATATTACACCTTTGAGCAGCACCGCTCCAAAGAATCTGTGTAGAACATCCTTTACACTTTCAATCACCTCATACTTGGTGATTCAACTATTCCCTATGTAGAACATTTTCTACACACACAAGGGTTATACGCACCATCTTACTGATACAAGAGTTGATAGTGGGTAGACTATCAAAGTACACTCCTCAACGAGTGAGATAGGAACAATACAGTACAACCTATATCTCTCTAAAAGAGAAGAAAAATTAAGGCTCAAAACTTTAGAAAAGAGAGAATGAGAATTTTGAAAGAATGATGCAAAACTTAGCAATAGATGTGTAAGCTCTTGTTGTTGTAATTTTTACAAAACTCAAGTGAGCTATTTATAGGCAAATGAATCTTCAATTTCAAATTTGAAAAGATTCACATGTCAAATAAGAATACTATTCACTTTTCAAAAAATTCAAATAAAAGCATTTCTTTTTTGCATTTTTCAAAGAAATCAAATCAAATCTTTTACTTTTCATACATAACAAAATGAGCATGATTTATTTTTCAAACCAAATCATTTTTTTTTTTGCATATGTCAAAAAAACACACAACCACCCTATTCAATTCTTGCAAGATTGGCAACACCACAGATAATAGCTGCAAAAGTGTACTCATTAGGACTCACATCTGATTCCTTCATTTTCATAAACGCTCTAATTGCATGCTCCTCTTGACCCATCTGAGCATAGGTCGTTATAATTGTTGTCCATAAAACCATGTCCGGCTTCCTCATCTTTTCAAACAAGCACATGCCATAGTCTAACTCTCCACATTTGTAGTACATGGTCACCAGAGTGTTAGCCACAAATGAGCTCTCATTGAACCCTTTTTTCATTGTCTTTGCATGAATCACCCTCCCGTAGTTCAAAGCACTAGCATTGGCACATGCGTTCAATGCAATAGCAAATGAATATGCATCATATTCCACCTTTGACCTCTGTATTTCACAAAAGTAAGCCAAGCCCTCCATATTATAACTCACTCGAACAAGCCCAGTTATAATGGTTGTCCAAGAGACTACATTTCTTATTGGCATCTCATTGAAAACTCTATAACCTTGCTCAATTTTACCAATCTTGGCATACATGTCAAGAAGGGCACTCCCAACAAAAACCGAATTAACAAAACCAGATTTCACTAAATACCCATGTAACAGTTTTCCATGACACAAATTCATAATCAGTGCACAAGCCTTGAGTGCAAGACTAAGCGTGAAGTGGTCCATTCGAAGTCCTGATTGAATGCACATATTTGAGAACATACCTAATGCTTCAGAGGAATAAGAGACATTGACATAGCCAGAAATCATATTGGTCTATGTAATCTCATCTCGGTGTGGCATTTTATCGAACATTACGCGAGCATTAGTCAAATGATTAGTTTTCACTAGCTGCTTAACTTGGGCATTGACTTCAAGCATATTTAGATCATTAACAGAATGGGTTTTTCGAATTATGCAAGTAGGTTTTAGTTCTAAAACCAAGAGGTCTCCATATTCAGTATAAGCAAGGGCTGATGCTGTAAAAAATCTCCTGGAAGGACTCTTAATGGGTAAAACCATGTTTCTTCCTACCAACACTCTGGATATGGCAGTGATGACTAAAGAACTTAGAAGCTAGGATGTAGTCATTACCTCCATTACATCAACATTACTTGTACAAGAAATTCAAAACCATGTCTTTCAGTAGAAGATGGTAAAATTAGCATTCTAAACTCAAATGATAACAAACAAGAGATGGTAGAATTACAATGTCAATATTTAAGTAGGAGAAAATAGTAGGAAAAGACTCAAATGATTTGTAATAGGGCCAAGACCTATAATTAATGTAGCGTTCATCTATATCTGAACCCAATCTTTGAAATAGCATCAATACTGATATACATACCTCATAAGATCGGATCATCAACTGGGTATTATTTTTTTGGAGGGCTGCCCAGGCAGCTTTGCTAAGATTTGGTGAAGTCAGCAAAAGCCGAATGTTGGGGAAAAGTACAGGCTCATAGTTCATGCTTAACATATAATAATAAGCACAAATACTAGGCAAATATGAACACTTACGCAAGTTGCTGACCATTATACTAGGCTTATGTGTTTATATGTGGCATTGCATGACTGGAGTATTGACAAGAATGATTCTAGATCTAATTAATAAGTATACTTAAAAAGAAACAAAAGAGAAAAAAAAGCAGGAACACCAAGTACTATGAACCAATGTGCCAGATATTATGACATATCTATTACATGTCTTTAACTTTTTTATGTGCTTTCATGGATGCATTTTTTGCATGTAGCAAATATTGACACTTTGGATTCATTTTTATACTCATATGTATTATATGCTGGGACTTATCTTATTTTTTCAAGTTTGGTGAGGATGTCGAACGAAATTCTCTTAGTATGGATATGAGTTATAATTATATTATATACCCAATGATGCTAAAAAAAGTTTAATTTTAAAGACCAATTGGTGGTAAAAAAAAATTTAACGAAAAAGGTGATGCAAAACAATCTCAATAGTTTCTAGTTGGATTGTAAAAAACGACGCACATTGCAATTGTTTGGTAGCTTGAGAGTTTAAGGTGTCACCATGTCAGTCTTTGTAGTTTAGGGTGCAAAGTATAGTGGTTCTCTTAGTTGGAAGGTGAACAGTGTATTCCCCACTCCTCCACCCAACTTTATTCCAATTCTGTACAAAAGAATAGTATAGAAAAGAATACTTTGTACAAAACCATTTTCGTTAAGAACTTTTCACAAATAGTTGGCACACACCATTTTCCTTTCAATTCATTAATCAGTGAAGATATATACATATATCTATATATATATAATTTGTGTAGTGGTTCCCTTAGTTGGAAGGTGAACAGTGTATTCCCCACCCCTCTGCCCAACGTTATTCCAATTCTGTACAAAAGAATAGTGCATAAAAGAATACTCTGTACAAAACAATTTTCGTTAAGAACTTTTCACAAACAATTGGCACACACCCTTTTCCTTTAAATTAATTAATAAGTGAAGATATATATATATATATATATATATATAATTCAAAAACATAGACACCAAAAGCAAGATTAATCCTTTATAGATTCCTAAAAAGTGATGAGTTGGTATGACGTATTACGTCGTTTGCTGGAGACTACATTGGCCAACAAAGCAGCCTTTCAACTTATGGCAATAGACCTAAAGGCGTCCTAATATAGAGTCGTTTAATTGACTGTGATGATGTTTGCAATTTGAGTTGTCTGTGATGTTTAGTTTAATTTCATAGAGGTCACTTTACTAATCTTAGAGGTTTGTTAGAGTCAGTGTTGTTGGAGTCTCGAATATAGAGCGGAGAGGAGTGTGAGCAAGGGTATCTTGAACATTGTTAAGTTTTCTGAAAATTTGTAAGGAGATTTGGGAGGCCCTCGAAGCACTCTCGTGGCTATGAAACTTAAAAGACTTTCTTCTACATTTTCTCAAACACTTGTTGTGCTTGTTTATTTCTTCTCGTGCCATCATCAGTTTACATTTCCATTAGATAGACTAAAACACAAGCAGACTCTGATTTTACAAGGAGCAACGTAACAAGAGTCATGCAGAAAAGGATAATAAGAGCCTAGCAAATCAAAACATACCCTCTTCATCTCTTGCAAGGTGTTAATGGTGCGATTCTTTCAAGTTGGAAGCAAGTTTCTGAACAATATACTCAATCACCGACCTGGAAGAGAAAGGCAACATGGAGATGGGCAACGGCGACTCGAGAGCTGCGACTTGCTCGAGACGTGCGATTCTCACAGCTGGAAGAGTAAGGGAGGAGAGAGAGATAGAGGGATGGGCGACGGTTTTTGCATGACGTCAACAGTGACGTGTTTTCGCTGTGGGATAGAAGAGAGGGAGGAGGGAGATGGGAAGGTTCAAGTCAATGGATGCATTTGTGGCTGTATCAGTTTCCATGCTGGCATGCTTGACACTAGGGCTGTAAAATAAACAGGCTACTCGATAGGCAGCTCAAATTCGACTCGATAAAACTTGAGATCGACTCGAATCGTATATTAAATGGGCCGATCGTGAACACAAAATTATATTTGATAATTAAACAATACAACTCGTAGAAAACTCGACCGACTCGTTTAATGTTCACAAACAAACTCATATATAGCTCGTTCGACTCGACTCAATTAATGTTCATGAATGAACTCGTATAAAGCTCGATTGACTCGTATAAACGTATGAACTCGACTCGTATATATTTTTACACATATAATACAATATATAATCTAAATTATAAGTCAATATATAGACATAATTATATAAATAGACATAATTTATAACGTATTATATATAAATTGATAAATTTTTTTTCTAGTGTAATAGAAGTATATAAGTTCTATACTTTGTGATGAATGATAATTGATGAATATGTGGAAACAAATTGCAATAACTATATAATATTATATATTTACAAATTGCACTATATAATAATATAACATTAATAGTCTAATACTATTAGTCTATTAGACTATTACTATTTACTAATATATGGTGGTGTATACTGTATACCATAGGTCTGTACTCAGTACTTTATTAGCATAATATTAATATACTAATATATATATATATATGAAAAAAAGATGGCGATCTACTAATAATATTATAAATAAAGAGTCAAATACTAATATAATATACTATAAAATATGAATTTATAATATAATTATAATATTATAATTAAAAATTATAATACTATAGACTATTAATAATTTATCACTAATTATTAATCTTATTACTTTATATATAATTAATCAATAATAACGTCTAGTATTATTAATCTTATTACTTTAGTTAATCAATATTAAATAAAGTCTAGTATTATTTTATTAGTAAGATTATATCAACTATAATAAATTATTAAATTAGTAATATACATCATACTTTTTTAGTATTAATATCAATTATTATTAATAAATAAGCTCATACTAGTAGTAGTATGTCATGCTATGTAGTATACTACTACAATACTAAACTTAGTAGTATTATGATTTATATTATTAGACCTTTCTACATTTGTCATTTATATTCATTCTAACTATAAGTATATACACGACTTACTTTCTTAGGACTTAGGAGGGTGGACTTAGAATTAAAAATAGAAAGGAGTCATACTTAGATAGGACTCCTAAGTAGATAAGACTTAAAATGGATGGTAGACTTAGAATGAATAGAAAAGAGTAATATACTACTAGTCTACTACTAGTATATCAGAATTAAAAATAAAAAATATATTTAAAAATATATGTTTATGTATTGGTACTATATAACTTATAAATTTATAACTTATCAGTATAGGTATTAATACTAGTAAAAGTATTTTATTAGTATCATAACTTAGATTAAAAGTCTCAAAAACTTATTATATGATAACTTATTAGTATTATAATCTATATTATATTCATATGATATAGTGATATAAGATATATTGGCAGTTTGAGTATTAATAAATATATAGATTAATATAGTATTATAAATTAATAGTTTATTAATATTAACTTATTAAGTAGTTAATAAAATAGTATAGTTTATTAATAAATATAATAAACTTAATATACTACTAAATTACTAATATTATTTACCCGTTCCCAACTTCCTACTAATGTATATAAATTTAATATATTACTAATATTACTAATATACTAGTTTATAAATGTATAATTAAATTTCTATATTTATATATTAATAGCAGTCACTGCTCGTATATAGTATAATATTAATATATTATATAACTAATTTCGAAAACTATTAATATAGTATTATAAATCAAAATTTTAATACTATTAATAAACTAGTATAGATTATTAATAAATATGCTTAACATTTAATTAAAAAAATTAATATTGTTTAAACAGTATACCGTTAGATCTGCATCTGTTTAATCTCACCCGTTGATTTATAATTTAAGAAATCCTAAATTTGCGCCATTGGATCTAAATCCTAGGATTAATCTTGGCCGTTCATCCAAATGATATAAATATCACTTATTCTCAATTCCAAAACCGGCAAAGCCTAATCTCAAACGTCTCTCTCTCACCATCTCAAATACTCGCGTCGTTCTTCTCGATCCTTCACGCATCTCTCTCGATTTTTCTAGGGTTTTACTTTTCGTCTCTCTCTCACACGTGTTTCGATCAGTTTGGTGTCATTCCATAGCTATTAGCCTGTGATTCGTGCGTGTTTGGTGTGAATCCGTGAGTGATTCGTGTGTGTCGAAACGTAGCCCCTTGCAAACAAAGGCGTCGGCCGGGTTTTGAGGGAAACTGTCGCTGGCTTACTGCCATCTCCATCTTAGAGATGGTAAACAGGCCTTAACAGGTTGGGGCATTAAATGCTTGCATTTAATGAGTCACAACCAACTGTCTCCCTGATTCTACAGTTCGGGGTTTTCTGGTTTGTTAACTCGTCCACCCATGACTTTATTTTCACTCGGTTACAAATTTACTCATATGTTAATGTTATAATGTTAGTTTTGTGCTTTATTTCATTTAGTTGGAACTGAAGCCATAGGTTGTATGTTCATGTCATTTGGTTTTGTTCGAAACTTCTCTATTTTTCTGATTCTTGTAGGCTGTATGTGACTGTCTGAGGTGACAACTGACAAGGTCCATCACTATTCACTATGAAGGCTCATCTATTTATAATTTATTTCATATTTTATTTAGCACTTGTAGTCTACAAACAATTATCCCCTATTACAAATTTACATTAGCATTACCTTGTGTTTATCTATTACAACCTGCCTAGATTTATTTTGCGAGTTATCTCAAATCTGAGAATTCTAATCTCAAACTTGAAATTTGTGCTTGAAGTTGAAGTAACATTCAAACCCATTTGTGAGTTATTTCAGGTATTATTTATTTATGTTTTTGCTTGATAAATTCAATGATGCTTGTGTGTTCATGTTTTGGTTGAATAATCTGATGATTGATCCTATCATCCTTTCATATTTTTGACTTGATAATTTATTGAAAGATGTTTAGGAACAGGGTTATCTGATCCTATCATCCTTTTGATTATAACTTATTATGTTTTATTGTTTTGATGTTTAGGGTTATAATTTAAAGGGACATGCTTTTTTAAATTCTTTGTAATGTTTATATGTTTATATGTATTCTCATATTTGGTTATCATGTTATTGACCTTAGGCCCTTAAATAGCAAACCTTAATCTCCATCTATCTTCGAGCATTCGTGCTACCAGTTGGTTGCCTCATTTTAGTTAAATATGCTTTCTTTTCTCCATCTGTCTTAAACTATTGGTGCTAGTATTTGGCTGCCTCATTTAATTGGAACATGTCTTCTTAAAACTAAACGTTGCCTTAACATGCTTGTGTGTGCTTAATTGCTTATGCTGTTTCTTCCTAAGTTTTGATGTTTATATTGTTTTAGTTTATAATTTACCTTATGGCTACTTTCAACATACTTTTTATTTCTGTTTGGGCTGCCTTAACATTTTTGTATGTTTATGTTGTTGATATGCCTTGTTTATATTGTTTATTTCTTTAATTTCTTACCATATGGCTACTTTCAACATGTTTTTTGTTTATATTTGGGCTGCCTTAACATTTTTGTGTGTTTATGTTGTTGATATGTCTTGTTTATTTTTTTAATTTCTTACCATACGGCTACTTTCAACATGCTTTTTGGCAATCTACTTTCAACATGCTTTTTGTTTATGTTTGGGTTGTCTTAACATTTTTGTGTGTTTATGTTGTTGATATGCCTTGTTTATTTATTATCATATGGCTACTTTCAACATGCTTTTTGTTTCTGTTTGGGCTGCCTTAACATTTTTGTATGTTTATGTTGTTAATATGCCTTGTTTATTGCTTTAATTTTTTACCATACGGCTACTTTCAACATGCTTTTTGGCGATCTACTTTCAACATGCTTTTTGTTTATATTTGAGTTGCCTTAACATTTTTGTATGTTTATGTTGTTGATATGCCTTGTTTATTTATTACCATATGACTACTTTCAACATGCTTTTTATTTCTGTTTGGCTTGCCTTAACATTTTTGTGTGTTTATGTTGTTTATATGCCTCGTTTATTTCTTTAATTTCTTACCATACAGCTACTTTCAACATGCTTTTTGTTTATATTTGGGCTGCCTTAACATTTTTGTGTGTTTATGTTGTTGATATACCGTGTTTATTTCTTACCTTATGGCTACTTTCAACATGCTCTTTGTTTTTGTTTGGGCTGCCTTAACATTTTTGTGTGTTTATGTTGTTGATATGCCTTATTTATTTCTTTAATTTCTTACCATATGACTACTTTCAACATGTTTTTTGGCAATCTACTTTCAACACTTTTTTTGTTTATGTTTGGGCTGCCTTAACATTTTTGTGTGTTTATGCTGTTGATATGCCTTGTTTATTTTTTTTAATTTCTTACCATACGACTACTTTCAACAAGCTTTTTGGCAATCTACTTTCAACATACTTTTTGTTTATGTTTGGGCTGCTTTAACATTTTTGTGTGTTTATGTTGTTGATATGCCTTGTTTATTTCTTACCTTATGGCTACTTTCGACATACTTTTTGTTTCTATTTGGGTTGCCTTAACATTTTTGTGTATTTATGTTGTTGATATGCCTTGTTTATTTCTTTAATTTCTTACCATACGGCTACTTTCAACATGCTTTTTGGCAATCTACTTTCAACATGCTTTTTGTTTATGTTTAGGCTACCTTAACATTTTTGTGTGCTTATATTGTTGATATGTCTTGTTTATTTCTTACCTTATGGCTACTTTCAACATGCTTTTTGTTTCTATTTGGGCTGCCTTCACATTTTTGTGTGTTTATGTTGTTGATATGTCTTGTTTATTTCTTTAACTTCTTACCATTCGACTACTTTCAACATACTTTTTGGCAATCTACTTTCAACATGCTTTTTGTTTATGATTGGGCTGCCTTAACATTTTTGTGTGTTTATGTTGTTGATATGCTTTGTTTATTTCTTACCTTATGACTACTTTCAACATGCTTTTTGTTTCTGTTTGGGCTGCCTTAACATGTGTGTTTGTGTTGTTTTTGTGCTTTACTTTTGGAGGCATATCGAGCCACCGATGCAAGAGTACACTGAAAATGTTAGAGTCAAAATGGTTTGACTCTAACTGATCAAATATATCAGTCTTGCCTACTGAAGGCTCATTGAGCCACCAAGGCATTGCCTTCTGGAGGCACTTTGAGCTTCCAAAGCAAGGCACAAATTTGTTTAAGTGTTGGAGTGAAATGTTTATGGCTTTAAAATTTTTTGGTGTCCTTGCTTCTGGAGGCACTTTAAGCTATCAAAACAAGGTGGGGTCCCGGGAATTAATCTAAATATGTTGGTTTGTTGTTTAAGTTTAGTTGCCAAATGGAAAATCGTATCAAGGTGATATTCCTTGAGGTGGGACTGCTGGAGGAGTGTGAGAATGAAAATTCTATTGATATTAGTCATTTAGAGCCAATATGTGATAATGACGGTGGAGACACTGCAACTACTGCGGCTGTTAATACTCAATCTACTAAGAGTCCGACGGAAGTTCAAACAATTGTTTAGGATAGAAGGAAGCGAAAGAGGACATCTGATGTTTGGAATGACTTCATTGAACTTGAACGAGATGGGAAGAAGCAGCCTCAATGTAAGTGGTGTAAACAAGTGTTCAAGGCATCTTGATCTAGTTCTATGACCATACTACATAGGCACTTACAAACTTGTTTGCTATTTATAGGGTCTAAGAAAAAACAAAAGGTTCTAACGGTTGAGTCTAACGAGGCGGATGGTGAGTTCACTGTCTCAAATTTTACCTATAATCGGAGTAGGATCCGAGAGCTTGCCTCTCACATGATATTTTATCATGAATATCCATTTGCTATGATGGAGCACGTGGTTTTTAATAAGTTCATGAGTGTGAACACTCCATATTGGGAAAGGATGTCTCATGCTGCTGCGAAGAAGGAATGTAATCGAACGTATGACTCTAAAAAGGCAAAGTTAAAGACTTTGCTTAGACCGATTAACAAAGTGCATATCACTACTAACATGTGGACGTCTTGTCAAAAACTTTCATATATGGTATCATATGTCATATTATAGATACTGATTGATGCCTTCAGAGGCGTGTTTTGAACTTCTGTAATGTGCCTTCTCCACACACTGGTCTTCTTATGGCTGATGCATTAGGAAAATACTTTCAAGAGTGGGGAATTGAAAATAAAATACATTCAATAACTGTTGACAAAGCGGGTGCTAATGATGTTGCCATTAGGATTTTAAAGAATGATTTAGCTTGAAGAAAACGTTATCAGTTGGAAGAAAATTATTTCATGTGTGTTATTGTGCACATATAACAAATTTACTAGTTCAATACAGCCTTGGAGAGATAAAGATGATCGTTGATTGCGGAGAGACAGTATCAAGTATCTGGTAGCGTCGGAGAGTCGGCTAAAATAATTTAGTGAGATTTTAAAACAGCTAAAATAATCCTCGATGTGAGTACAAGATGGAACAACACTTATTTTATGTTAGATGCTGCAATTCAATTCAAGAATGTCTTTCTGAGATACGGTGATAGAGACAACAGTTTTGAATGGGTTCCAACGGTTGATGAGTGGGCGCAAGTTAAAACTGTGTGTTCTCTTCTGAGTATTTTCAATTAAGTAACCAAGATTATGTCGAGAACTGATTAACCAACTGTGAACTTGTTCCTTTCTGAGGTGTGGAGAATGAAGGACATCCTAAATAAGAGAAGAAAAGATCCAAATGTATATGAAAGCAATAATAAAAAAGATGAGTCTCAAGTTTGATAAATACTGGGGGGAGTGTAATCTCTTGATGGCAATCGCTGTGATATTGGACCCTAGATTTAAGTTGGTCTTAATCCAATTTTATTTTCCTTTAATTTATTCTGAGACAGACGCAACTAAGAATACTGCATATGTCTCCAAAGTATTGCATGAGCTTTATGATGAGTATGTTCAAGATTTCAATGACTCTTGAGGCACAAAGGGAGCAGGAAAATGCTCGCCTTCACGTATCCAATTCTTCCTCATATGCTGAGAGAAGCATGTAGAGTGGTCAGTCATTATTCAAATCATTTGTTAGAAGTGTGGATACGGTATAGCCTACGAAATCAGAAGTGGACAATTACTTAGAGGAGGGTATATACATTTGTGAAGAGGGTTCAGATACAAGCTTCAATGCCTTGGAATGGTGGAAAGCTAATAGTTTAAAGTTCTGGACTTTGTCAAGAATGGCCCGTAATATATTGGCTACACCCATTACCACAGTTAGCTCAGAATCGACATTCAGTGCAGGAGGCAGAGTCATTGATCCTCATCGAGCTTCGTTGTCAACTAAAACAACACAGATGTTGTTGTGTGGTGCCGATTGGGTTAGAGTCATGTATGACACTAAAAGATACTCAACTATTCATGTAAGTGTTACATTTATTTTATTTATTACTTTCATTTTAATCTGTTTAACTTATTATTAATGCATTATTTATACAACTGATATGTATATTTATTTTTTTGTCAATAGAAGGATGTTCCATCATGTTGCTCAAATGTGTAATAGGTTTCTATCTCCACTTGAAGGAGATTGAATAGTAAATTTAGGATCCTTAAGGGGTAACTTGAGGCGAGGACGTAGGCAGTGGGGCTGAACCTCGTTAAAATACTGAGTTTACTTTTTCTTGCCCTTACTCTTTATATTTCCTGCTGCTTCGTATTTTATTTATATTTTATATTGTACATTTGGTTTATAATTGTTAATTTTTTTTTTATATAACCTAATTCACCCTCCTCTTGTATTAGTCATCTGGGCAATAATTGGTATAAGAGCGAGGGCTCTATTATAAGATTAATTATCTGTTGAGTTAAGATCATATGGCTAACATTACAGTTACATTTGCTGAAGGTCAATCCAGTAGTCGGTCTCTGCTATTTTGTGGAGACAATTATACTTTCTGAAAAGCTAAAATGAAAATATTTCTTCAGTATCAAGGTCAAGAAATCTGAAAATGTATTGTAAATGAGCCTTATATTCCAATAAAAATTGTTAATAGAGTAAAGGTCAACAAGGAAGAAGAAGAGTTTGATCGTGAAGACGATAGAATTTATACAGTGATGTAATGGTTATGAATTATCTGTATAATTCCCTAAATGGTAATGAATTTAACAGAATAATGACTTGCAGGACAGTAAAGAAAATTGGAACAACTTGGAAGTAACTTATGAAGGAACTTCGCAAGTCAAAAAATCAAAAATTTATATTCTTACGCATGAATATGAAATGTTCAAAATGAATAATGATGAATCTATTTCCTTTATTTATACTCGTTTTACTAACATTATAAATAGCTTGACAGCTCTTGAAAAAATTTATTCTAGTTTGGAGATAATAAGAAAAATTCTCAACTTTCTGCCAAAACGTTTGAAATCAAAAGTGACGGCGATTCTTGAAACTAAAGATCTCACAAAACTCGAAGTAAATGAACTTATCGGGTCACTTATTACCCATGGGTACATATTGAAAAGAGGAGAAGAAGAAGGAAAGTAAAAGAAGAGTTTAGCACTCAAAGTTGTTCCTCATGAAAGTGAAAGCGATGAAGACGAGCAAAGTGACAATAAAGATGATGAAATTGCAATGATCACAAGAAGATTTCAAAAATTCTTAAAAAAAATAAAGCTCTTCCAAGAAAATCTTTCAAAAAGTTTTTCAACAAATATACAGGTAAAATCGATTCCTTAACTTGTTATAAATGCAAAAAGTCAGGACATATCAAGACAGATTGTCCCTTGCTAAAGAAAGATCGATACAAAGGCAAGAAAGTAATGAAAGTTACATGGGATGATGATTCAAGTAACTCAGACAGTAACGCAAGCAATGAAGAATCTGTAAATTTTTATCTTATGGTTAAAGATGATTTTGAGGTAACAAATTTCAAAAATATTGAAAATCCTTCTTATAAAGAATTGCAAAATGTTTTGGAAGAGGTATATGAGGAAATTGAAAAATTAGGTGTCAAGTACACCACTTTGAAAAAGAAAAATTCTTCTTTAACAAATAAAATTGATATTTTAAGAAAAGAAAACATAATTTCAAAAGATGAAAATGATGAGCTGAAAAAGAAAGTAGCTGATTTAGAAAAGATTATTGAAAACTTTACAAATGGAAAAAGAAATTTTGAAAAAATTCTTGGTAGTCAAAGATGTGTCTTTGATAAAGTAGGCTTGGGATACATGCCAAAAGAAAAACTCAAACCCTATAAATTTTTTTTTGATAAACCTATTAAATCAAAGTCAGATTTTCAAAATTCTTTTTCTAAAAAGAAATTTATTAAAGAAAGACATTATTATTATCACTCAAGATTTTCAAATATGTCACATGTTATTTATAATTTTTGTAATAGAAATGGTCATAATTATCATAATTATCTTATTAGAAGAAGACATACAATGACTATTAGAGTCATATGGGTACCAAAGAATATTGTCTCCTCTAATACTAATAAATAAAGGACCCAAAAAACATGGGTACTAAGAAAAATTATTTTAATTATTTTTGTAAGTATGTATAAAGTCCTCCATAGGAAAAAACCAAATGGTTTTTAGATAGTAGATGCTCAAGACACATGAGAGGAAATAAAACTAAATTCATTGATTTCACTGCTAAAGAAGAATGGCACATAACATTTGGAGACAATTCAAAAGGGAAGATCGTGGGAATAAATAAAATTAGTAATAAGTCTTCTCTCATAATTAAAAATGTTCTACTTGTTGAAGGTCTAAAGTATAATCTTTTAAGTATAAGTCAATTATATGATAAATGATTTACAGTTACTTTAAAAAAGGATAAATGTATTATATTAAATAATCATGACTGCAATGTTTGTTTTATTGCTCTTAGAAACAATAATGTTTATACAATCGCATTTGAAGAAATTGTCTCACAAGATGCTATTTATTTATCAACTCAACATGAAAATAGTTGGTTATGGTATAAAATGTTAGGTCATGCAAATATGGAACTTATTTCCAAACTTTCAAAAAATGATCTTGTGAGAAGTTTGCCAAGAACGAACTTTCTTAAAGACAAAATCTGTGATGCATGCCAATTTGGTAAACAAATAAAAACTTCTTTCAAAATCAAGAAATATATTTCCACTATTAGACCATTACGACTAATACACATGGACTTTTTTGGACCAAACAGAGTTGTAAGTCTGGGAGGAAAATATTATGAATTTGTTATTTTTGATGATTTATCTAAATATATTTGGGTCATCTTTCTTGCTCATAAAGATGAAGTACATAATGCCTTTACCAAACTATGCAAAAGAATTCAAAATGAAAATGACTATATTATCTCAAACATCTGAAGCGATAGGGGAAAAAAGTTTTTTAATAAAGATATTGAATCTTTTTGTGATGAAAATAGTTTTGTGCATAATTTCTCTGCTCCTCGAACTCCTCAACAAAATGGGATAGTAGAGATGCAGAAAAGATCTCTTCAAGAAAAGAACAATGCTTAATGAGAATAATTTACCTAGTTATTTTTGGGCTGAAGCGGTAAGTATTGTATGTTATGTTATAAATAGAGTTATGTTAAGGTCTAAATTAGATAAAATCCCTTATGAGTTTTAGAATGAGAAGAAGCCCAACATTAGTTATTTTCATGTATTTTGATGGAAATTTTTAATTCTTAATAATAAGGATAATTTAGGAAAGTTTGATGCAAAATCTGATGAATGTATCTTTCTTGAGTATTCTACAAATAGTAAATCTTATAGAGTATTCAATAAAAGAGTTTTGACAGTACAAGAATCTATGCATGTAGTATTTGATGAATCTAACCATCTACTCTCCAAGAAATATATTGATGAAGAAACAGAAGGTACAAATAGTACAAATATTCTCAATCTTAACAAAAAGAATACAATGGAAGAAATCCAACATGGAGACATCAGAAAAGATCATCAGAATTTGGTACAAGATGCAACCAAACAGTGGAAACATGTGAAAGATCATCCAGTGGAACAAATTCTAGGAGATCCTTCACGAGGTGTAAGTACTCGATCATCTATTAGAAATATTTTTAATCACACTGCTTTTCTATCTTAAATTGAACCCAAAAATATTGATGAAGCACTTATTGATGAATTATGGATTCTAGCTATGCAAGAAGAGCTAAATCAATTTGAAAGAAATAATGTTTGGACACTTGTTCCTAGACCTAAAACTCATGCTGTTATTGGGACTAAATAGGTCTTTAGAAATAAGAAGGATGAGTCTGGAATCATCAATAGAAACAAGACTCGACTTGTAGCCTAAGGTTTCAATCAAAAGGAAGGAATTGATTACAATGAGACATATGCAACAATCGTAAGATTAGAAACTATTCGCATGTTACTTGCATATACATGTTATAAAGATTTCAAATTTTTTCAAATGGATGTTAAAAGTGCTTTCTTAAATGGTTTTATAAATGAAGAGGTATATGTTGAGCAACTTCCAGATTTTGAAAATCATATTTCTCCTAATTATGTTTTCAAGCTCACAAAAGTTTTATATGGATTCAAACAAGCTCCTAAAGCTTAGTATGAAAGGTTTAGTAGTTTCTTGATTGAAAAAGATTTTTCAAGAAGAAAAATCGACATAACTCTTTTCATCAAATGTGAACAGGATGATATTCTTCTAGTTCAAATTTAAGTTGATGATATAATATTTGGTGCTACTAATGAAAATATGTGCCAAAATTTTGCTAAAAGCTTGCAGGAAGAATTTGAAATGAGTATGATGGAAGAACATAATTTCTTTCTTGGATTGCAAACCAAGCAAGCAAAAAGTGGGACATTTATTAATCAGTCAAAATATATCAAAGAGTTACTCAAAAAGTTTGAGATGGAAGGTGTAAAAATAATTGGAACATTATTTAGTCTAACCACCAAACTTGATAAAGATGAAAGTGATAAGCCAGCTGACTCAAAGGTATATCGAGGTATGATTGGTAGTTTATTATATTTGACAGCTAGTAGACCTGATATTATGTTCAGTGTATGTTTATGTGCATATTTTCAATCATCTCCAGAGCAATCTCATTTGATTGCAGTCAAGCGCATTTTTAGATATCTTGCCAGTACCATTGACCTAGGGTTATGGTATCTTAAACACATTTCTTTCGATCTTATTAGTTATTCAAATGCGGATTATGCTGGTTGCAAAGTTGATCGAAAAAGTACTAGTGAAACATGTCATTTCTTAAGTCATGTACTTGTTTCATGATTTAGTAAAAAATAAAATTCTGTTGCATTATCTACTGCTGAGGTAGAGTATGTTGCTGCAGGTAGTTATTGTGCTCAAGTTCTTTATATGAAGTAACAACTTGAGGATTTTAAACTTATGTACAATCATATTCCTATTAAATGTGATAATACTAGTGCTATAAATCTTTCAAAGAATCCAATATAACATTCTAGGACCAAACATAATGAAATTGGATATCATTTTCTTAGAGATCATGTGCAGAAAGGTGATATTGTATTAAAATTTACAAGCACACACGATCAATTGGCAGATATTTTTACAAAACCCCTATTAGAAGATAGACTATGCATGATTAGAAGAGAAATAGGAATGATGCATGCCATAAATATCTGTTAGATACTTTTATTTCATTATCTCAAATGACCTACAGAAACTTGAGACGTTTAGCCTCATCATTCAAATGCATTTGCTCCTCATAAATTATCATGTCATCCTTGTCTAAAAGATTAGGTAATCGAAATGAAGAGGCAAGTAAAGATTTTAAATCCTTATTCTGTTGCTTTAACTTTACTATTTTTTTGTTTGACTCATAAACAAGTCGTTGAAATACAGAGACCATTTCGCTAAGCTTCTCAATTTCGCGAGTTTTGGACTGCAATCGAGTAGAAAAAGCAACAATGGAAGATGAATATCGAGTCCCAAAACTCACAAGCTCATAAATGGCGTCATGATCTAATTTATTAGCCAAATCAGTCTCTTGCTGTTTCATGGTACCTACGACAGATGTAGAAATAGATTGATCACGAGAAGCACTAAAAGAAAATTGATGAGCCATTGAAATTTTGTAGAGTGAGAATGAAGATGAACTGCAGAGATGAGAAGAAAATTTGATGCGAATTAGATAAAACTAAGGATTGCTTTTATAAAGATGGAAATAAATACAAGACAAACTGTCATTTCTTCAAATCTTACTTAGTCAAGCTTACAAGATATGCCGTATGCATATTGTCAAAAGTTACCGAGTTAAGCCAGCAAAATTAATTACAATTGTCCATATTTCTCTCATGAAATGCTGTCATTATCTGCTGATGTTGACTCTGTGCTGGAACTCTCACTCGTTTTGATTCCTCTATTTGAAGTTTCAGAACACGAGCTAATTCTGTCAAATCTTTATTTTCTTGCTTTAACCTCTTATTATTTCTACCTTTATTTGCAACCTTTTGATGTAGAACAGATATTTGATTGTTAAGTCGATCAACCTCATTTACCCTCGCTAGTAATCTCCGAGACATGGTTGTAATAAAGGCAGCATATTGAACACTGAGAGTTATTGATATTGTAACAACCTCAGAATCAGTCCTACCAGAAAAATGCATCTCTGCTTCTATCATGGTATTGATAGTATCAGGAGATAAAATGACTAGTTGAGACAGTTCCTAGTTCAAATCCGAAAGATTACCAGAAGAAATTTTCTCTGTCATTCTATCGTTTTGGATAAACAGATACTTGATCAATGAGCAATGTGAGATTTTTCTTATGAGTATTCAATAGGTAAAAAGGGTCTTTTAAACAGCAACTCGAAAGCTTTCAAATCTTTATAAAATCTCGTTGGTCAACAACATCAAGCGGATTTGAATCTCCTTCCACATCGAATTGCCAGAACTAGGCCTCCAGCCTTTGCAGATTTGTCGGACACGGGAGTTAGGCATCAACTTTTGTAGCTTTTATCGAACACGGGTGGCTTTGATTATTCAACACTCTACAGTTTCTACTAAACGCACCGTTTTATTTGGTTATTGGTTATTATGGAAAAGAAATTTTACTGAAACCAATTGCAGTTCCTTTTTAATGATGCCAAAAGGGGGAAAAGTCTTATACTAGTATTATACTACCCTGTTATATATGCTAGAATCATGTTTATATTTTTCTTGAAAAACTAACGCATATTTTCAGGCGGAGCTTAAATATTATTGCAGGTCGCAAATTTCTACTAAGTATTTGTCATCATCAAAAAAAGAGAGATTGTTGAACCCAAGGTTTCAAGTCTCGTATCTACGTATAGATTTTGATGATAACAAATAAATTCAAGTCTCAAGCTCAAATTATCTACGCAATAGAGTCAAGCGCACATCAAGCATAAACAAGAAAGAGAACAAGTCTATAAATGATGTTCATAGAGTAATTTTGTATATCTCTTAATAAAATTCGAAACTGGATTAAGGTTCAAAACTAATCTTTTTTCATAAATCATCAAATTGCATTTTTTACATATGCATGGCATCATTAAAATATTTAAAGCATCAAATCTGAGTTGTTTATTAATAGAAATGCATTTAATTATTTGTTGTAAATTTGTAATTTGTTAATTTCTTATTTGTAAGTTGTAATAATTTAATTTGTTAAGTTTTAATTTGTTGTAATTGTATATCATCTAATTAGGTCCAATACTGAAATATGAGTATTTAGCATAGGTCCCATACTGAAATCTTGATTTTTGAGTATCTAATTAGGTCCAATACTAAAATCTGGATTTGGACCTATAATGTATTAAAATTTGGACCTATAATGTTATCAATTGTAATTGAGAATTATACATACCTATAATGTATGTTTGGAATTTAGACCTATAATGTTGTAAATTGAGAATTGAGAATGAATGTTTCAAAACACAAATTGAAATTGCATTTGGGCTTACATTTAATGGGCCGAGCTTGACTAAGCTCGAGTCGAGTTTGGGCTTAACTCGAAATTGGGCCCGAACTCGAGTCGAGCTCAGCCATCCTATCCGCAAAAACGAGCCGAGCTCGAACACTAACTTGGGCCCATTAATTAAACGAGCCGAGCCCAAGCTCGGCTCGAGTAGTAAATGGGCCGAGTTCGCACAATCCCAACTCGCTCGAACTCAGCTTGATTACACCCCTACTTGATATTATAGCCGCTTTTTTTCTTTTTTGGCTATATAGTTCTTTTTTTTTTATTGTTTTATTTTGTTTTAATTGCACCTAGATATATTAAATATATTTTATAATAAAAAAATTATAATATAATGCCGTATTAAGTAAAATTATTTTTGAAAAAACTTTTGCAGATAAAACATGTTTCTTTGTATATTTTACTTAATTTGTTTGGATAATAAGATTAAATGAAATGATTTTATATGAAAGTTAATAATATTATTTTTTAATATTATTATTTTGAAATTTAAAAATTTTGAATTATTTATTATATTGTATATAAAAATGTAAAGAAATTATAATAATAAAATAAAATAAGACAATTTACATATAAAAGGTGACTTTAGCTTTAAAAAGTTATAAAAATGTCTTTTAAATGGACTTGAAGCCCAATATCATCGTTGGCTCCAGCCCTATGGGGGATAGTTTATCCCAAAAATTACACAACTGCTCTAGCAATCTTTGTTGGGAATCTTGACCTTCCAAATTCCCTCCCACCAGAATCTACTTTTGACAGAATAACAAGAAAAATAGAGAAATAAACACAACACAAGAATTTACGTAAAAAACTTCCAAACCAGGAGAAAAACCACCGAATCCAGAGAAGAAAATACACTATGTGAAAAATTGTTACAATCACACAATTTTTCTCCTTACCCCAACGACACTCACAAAAACTTCTCATACTAGTAAAACTCTAACTTTCACCTCTCTTCCTTTTACATACAAAAAGGACAATAGAAGAATTTTACTAAAGTCAAAAGTTACTAGATAAGTTTTTGACTGGTGTAATTAACTAAGGAGGCTAAGCCCTCTTATATAGGGCTTGGCCTTACCCCTTCACCCACATCTTTCCCATGTGGGACTCCAAAAGAGCAAACAACTAACAATCTCCACCTTGCGACTTTGACTGATCCCACAGTCATGCTCCACCGCAATGAGGATCTTCATAGCTTCTGCTATCATGCTCCACCATAAAAGCATAATCACTCAGAATAAACCAATTCCAAGCATTTCACTTTGGCCCATGTCGAAAATAACCTTACTAAAAAATTATGGTGCAACTTTCAAGTTTGGCTTTTCTGGAAGTTCATCAGCCATCGACATGAATTTCCACCACACACCCTGCATCAATGCCAAACCAATGCCCGTGTGCAAACTTGTGGAACAACTAACATTAACACATCATCTATCATGGCAACTTTGGGATTAGCGATATGCCATGAGGATGTACATGTTTCTTTTTCATGGAGAGATACACAACGTTAGCATCAATACCAGTATCTCCATTTACTGACTTGGAACCATTTGCCGAACCGGCTCCACCTCTTCTTGACAACTTTTCTTGACATGCTCAAGTTGTCCACACCTCCAGCAAATTGCGGATTTCATGGGTTGGTCGACGCCTTGTGTAATCCTGATGGAATCAACATATCACCGACTTGCACTTGCCACAAGTCAAAATTGATTCTCCTATCAACTTTCTCTACCTCCATTCTTGACATTGCCTCAATGAATTTTTGCCGTAGAAATGAATAGTACCCACTAAGTAAGTTCCCAGGAAAGATTAGAGGGTCACAACAGACACACTTAAAGTTTTCAATCTCCTAGATAGAACCTTCTTAGACCGTATGTATTCATACTATCACGCCAAAGCTCCACTCTGCAAAAAGAACCTAGTGGCTCTAATACCACTTGTTGGGAATCTTGACCTCCCAAATTTCCTTTCACCAAGATCTACTTTTGACAGAATAATAAGAAAAATAGAGAAATAAACACAACACAAGAATTTACCTGAAAAACTCCCAAATTAGGAGAAAAACCATCAAACCCAGAGAAGAAAATATACTATGTGAAAAATTATTACAATCACACAATTTTTCTCCTCACCCCAACGACACCCACAAAAAATTATCCCACTAGTAAAACTCTAACTTTCACCTCTCTTCCTTTTACATACAAAAATGACAACAGAGGAATTTTACTAAAGTCAAAAGTTACTAGATAAGTTTCTGACTGGTGTAATTAACTAAGGATGCTAAGCCCCCTTATATAGGCATTGGCCTTGCCCCTTCACCCACATCTTTCCCATGTGGGACTCCAAAGGAGCAAACAACCAACAATCTTCCTACCCAAACTGTCCAGGTCCAGCAAAACTGAAGATACAACACAATACAAATTAGCAACACCACACTATTATTCTCATCTATGGTTTCATACTTTTATTGGTAAGTCCCATAAACGGAAAGCCCTTTAATATATGATTTGTTGACTGGAGGATAATAAAATTAAGGACTAAAAAAATATATTTCTTTAATGGTTTCATAAGAAAAACTCAATGGCTAGTTGAGAATGAATCTGTCCAGGTTAATTGAATGAAACCAAGTAATGATCTCAATCCCAATATGAGTGATAAATGGAGCCAATTTGCCTTTCAACAACACAACTTCATTTGATGTAAAACAAGCTACTACAGTTTCATTTGATATAAAACAAGTTCCAGGCTCTGCAGTTTATTACAAACAGAGTTACCTGAACAGCCAGCAACACATAAAAAGTAGAGAATTATAGAAAAGTTACATTGTCTAGTTCTAGAAGAAGCCACCCTCCTGGACAAAAACACTCAGTCTCTAAGAGGGAAACCAAAACAAACCAGTTTTTGAAACCTTAATTAGATATGTTTACTTAAGACATAGAACATAGTCCACATGATTATATTATCTTAGTTGCCGATGTGCCTGCCTCTGTTTCTAGCCAACCATTGAGCTCTTCTGGTGGCCATTGCCCTCTTCCACCTCTCAATGTTTCTCATTCTTTCAAAAAACTTGCGAATCTGGTAAAGTTTGTGAGACTGTTGGGCAATGATGTTTGCAGTTGAGGGGCTTTGGCTCAGAACTATCTCATACCCATCACGGAAAGAGTCCATGCCTTCACTTAGAAGTTGCCAGAACAGACCTCCAGCAGCTGCACCTCCTCTTTTAGCTGAGGAGAATATCTTATAGTACACAGTATTAAACAACAGGTCTCTTTGGTATGTGCTGAAACCAGCAACTTTCCAGGATTTCCCAAATTCTGTAAGAAGTATTGGCTTCCTAAGAATGTACTGTGCATCTTGGATGTGGGCGTTGAGCCATTTGTTCAAGAAAGAAAGCTGAAATTGATCATTTGAGCTTGATAACCTGCCCATGTCATGTAAAATTGGATTAATCTCAAGATTTCATTTTTACAGCTTTTCTTGTTCTGTTGAACAGTCCAAAGAATGATATATTTGTGATTATTCTTTTTGTTTTTTCAACACTTAGAAAGCAATAGTTACCATTGATCAGGGTATGAGTGTGTTGTTGCAAAATCGATGCCTGGGATTCGATTATTTGCAATGAAATCTGTTCCGATTTCGAGACTAGGATTGAGTCCCTTTCTCTGAGGCGTGGATTGCCCATAAAACCCTTCTAAACCAGCTTCCAGCAGGTGATTTCTGTCAATGGACTTCACATAGGAAGCCATTTCAGTTATCCAAGCCTGTCGGGACAAGAACAAAAGGATTTAAGTTTAGCTCAAATGAGCAACAACCGGAAAAATCATGGCTTGTAAAATAAACAATACACAATGTGTGGAAAAAGTTTTTGGATTGAGACACATATAACTTAAAGCATAACTTAGATTTAAGTTGGGAAAAGACACAAAAATAAGAGATAATTCAAACCTGAATGGTCCTCCCTGAAGGATCGGATGTGCATCTGGGTTCATTCATCAGCTCCCAGGCCATGATTGTTGGGTCATCTTTGTAATGAACTCCAGTGTACCTGTTAAATCTGGACAGAACAGTCTGGAAAGGTATAGCAAAATTAGTGCGGGACATCATATATTATCTAGATCTCACAAAAGAATACTGTTTTTTTTTTTTTTTTTGGCGGTAAAATCATTACATCTTAAAATTGTAGAGGAGAATAAAAAAAATGGTGGATTGGCTTACCTTTATATGGTTCTTGTAATAACCCTTAACGACAGGATTCCTAAAAAAATCATCTTCAGATGACAAGTACTGCCCCTGATTTCTTGCCCAGTTCACATACTGTTTTTTCCCTCCAAAGCTGTCGTAGTTGTTGGCCAAGCTCAGTATGAGCTTAATTCCATACCTCCTGGCCTCAGCTATAACAAAATCTAAACCCTTCAAAGTTCAAACCACCAAAAAGAGAGGACCCAGAAAACCAAGATCAACATTCTCAACTTTTTCAGATTTATAAAGAATTGTACAAAATGGTAGAGAATAATGTGAAAATAGTGTGAGAAAAAGGGAGAGAAAGACCTTGAACATTTGCTCATTGTAGGAGCCAGGAGAGTACTGCAGAGGTCTGTATCCGCCATCGCTGAAAGCCCAAGTTCTAGCCACAGTGAGACCATGGCTTGAGGCCTCACGAAAGGCAGCAGAAACTTTGGGTCTCTGAGACGGGTCAGAAGCCACATACATGAACCAGTACGCATTGAACCCATTTGCATAGTAAGGATTTCCATTTAATAGAAAATGAATTCCTTTGGTTCTGATGAAACCATCTCCTGCTTCAACTCCAATGTGAAAGCACTGTCGGTGGACCAAAATGGCCAAAACGAGTGCCAAACCCAGATGCTTCATCTCTCTTTCCCACTCTCTGTGAATGTGGATGAAGATATCTTTTTTAGTATTTTTTTTATAAGCAGAGCATGTAAGAAAGATACGGCTTTTTAGGCTGTTGTCTATAACCTGACGATGAAAGTTTGTCTTTTTACAACCGCAAAATTTAGGGAAAAAACAACAGTAACTATCAAGGGATAGAAGCCGACAAGGATAAAACCGGTCCTCGAAAATGAAAATATTTATTCTCCCTTCTACCCTAAATAAAGCTTCGGTAACTAACAATTTTGAAGCTGTGTATGGGATATTTCTAATTAGAGCATTGTATTGGCCGATTAGTTAAATATTATTTTAAAAAAAATATAATTTTACACCAACATAAAATAAAAAATATCATTTTATATAAAATGACACTTTTGAATGTAACAAAAGGTAAAAATTTATTTTTTGTTTTGAAAAGTGAATAGTAAAATATCAAAACTCTTCAATTTTTTTTTTTTTATTTGTATAAAGTTGTACTTTTTGAAGAAAATATTTGGCTAATCTAATGCTAGTGCTTTAACGTTTAAGTTAATGTATTTGGGCATATTATCACTTAAGTCCGGTTTGGATTACAAACTCATTTCATCTCAACTCATTTTATCTCAAATTTATTATTATATTTTTTTAAAATTTCATACAAAATACAAATCTTAATACAATTTTTTCAAATTTTAATACAACATTTTCAAATATCAATTTAATTTTTTTAAATTTTAAAATAATAATTATATTTTATTCAACTTTTAAAACTCAACTCAATTCATCTTATTTCAATTTCGAATTCAAAAAGAGTCTTAATCTATATTGCTGAAGAAAAAGAAAATTCATAATACATATTTGATTGTAGCTGTGGGGCATCCTTAATCTTAATATTTTCAAATCATGAAATTGGTATGAACATAATGTGATGGACAAGAAAGGATGTCATGTATTGGCCCCTAAAGGAATTAACTATATTTCAAGGCATGGCAAACATGAGGGGTTCCATGAAAACGAAATAGTGAAGGAAGAGGTGGATGGATAATTATTATGTTAGATCTAAATTCATTATTGCATTTCTGTTTCATTTCCTATCTGATGAATATATAATTGTATGCATTGACTTGTTGAGCTGCAATTGAAAAAAAAAAAAAAAAAATCGTAACCATCTCTCAAAAATCAAGTTCTCATAATTTGTCAAATGGAATTACCTTAATTTTATCAAATGATTTCTGTCAACTTTCTTGAGATCAAATTTCAAATTTCTATTTTCAACAAGATTTTGGTCAATCGTATTTGTTGCTTCTAAACAATTCTAGTTGAATGTACAAGAAACTCAATTCTGATTACTGAGAACTGCAATTAATCTCCAGGCCAAAGTGATAAAACATCTCATAGTATCTGTTAGCTGAGATGGTTTTGTGGCAAGGCATCCTCTGCTTATCTTAGCCTGAACTTGTTGGATACTATACTGATGCCGACAATGGTCGTACCCACGTACCCAACTACTCTGCAATAGGCTCAAGGTCAAAAGCTCATTACTTTACAATCGTTGGATCATATGATTTGATTTAGAAAAATGATATTTATAATTGTGAAATATACATATACCACATAATCTCTTTTGAAAGAAGAGTAAATATGCGATCTATATAGAAATGAATTTTTTAATAATTAATTTTACTTTTTCAAAATGATTACATAATTCGTTAAAAATAGTATACATATAAAGATTGAAAGAAAAGAACAGTGATGCGATTGTTAATCTATCTCTTAGACAAATATTGTCTCCCACTCGTATAGAATTCTGCAAAAGGGAATCAAAAGCAATTATATCTTAAGGATACAATATTGTTTATATAGTGTGCAGATTACAAATTCTGAACACTAATCTTTTGAACGAAAAGATGCAATAGCAGCAGACATAACGTTTCAGTTAAAAAAATGTGACAATTATTGTCTGAAGAGTTACAAAAATAATTGTAATTGACAGTTAATCACAACTGTCAAAATAGTGATCAGACACATCATTTCGCTTAGCAAAAGAATTTCGTCACTTGCATACGTGCTTCTAAAGCGTCAATGCGTCTATGCGTCGCACGCGCACGGGCGCGTGCATGCGTACTCTCAGTGCTTCGCACTGGGTGACACTTTTAGAGTGTCTACCCTTTTATTTATATTATGTATAATGAAATACATTAACTTATAAACCATTAAATATTTCACTGTCTAACTAATATAAGATTAAAAAAAATACATTAGAATTTTTTTTTAAATAATAGATAATTTAAAATTTTGGATAGAATATTTGAAATAATATTTAAAAATCAAATTTAAAATATAATTTAAAATAATCTAACATAATAAATCTAATTTATCACTGTAGATAACATTATTCTATCATTTACTTTAGTATTCTGGTCTATTCCAAGAACCACCCCTGTGAGAAAGCAGCAGAACAAACCGAAAAAAGAGGGCCCCTGCCCTCCCATGCAAAGTTAAAAACATTATTATCTTTAACTTTTCTTTAGCTTTTCTCCCAACATGGCAGTTGTGCTTTTGTGAAATCTTTTAAATAAATTCATTATTGCATATAAGGAACAGAAACAAAAAATAAAAAATAAAAAATAAAAAATTGTTTATTTGTTCTGCAAATTAGATATGGCTTTGCCCAGTTTTGGAGGACTTGTATTGCTTTGAATATCTGATGTCTCTGTCTAATCTACCACGCGTCAGAACTTCGTGGGGGCATGTGATAGATAAAGCCATGTGAGGAGTAGCTTCTATTGCTCTTTCACATGGTCTCTTTTATGTGAATCTGTGATGGGGTTCCACAAATCTCAGACGCTATCGCCATGTTTCAATGTTTGTTCCTTCTCTCTTTTTGATTTTTAGTGCTTTGCTGAATCTGTGGAGGTGCTGCTTTTTATAGCTATATGCTTATTTGGTGGGGTGTTTTTCTTTACTTAGGAAAATCAACGTTAAACTATTAAAACTTGTCACAACATGGCAATTTGCAGTCTCTAGTTTACGATATTTTATTAAAAAAAATGGCAAAGTATGTCACTCATATTTATAAATTTTCTTAAATACATTTATATATCTAAAATTCGTATAAACACAATATAATTCTATTTTTAATATAGTAAAATTTTCACTGCTTGCTTTCATAGATGTAGACTGATTGTCGAACTACATAAATCTCTGTATGTAATTTTTTTATTTGATTAGTTTTGTATTATTCATCGTAATTGTCGTATAATCACAATAAAAAAATTCATGTAATATTGTGATTTTTTTTTTTGCATTGTTGTAAAATGCTTTGAAATATATGTTCGAAAATGGAGCTTTCGTGGCATCTGTTTGGTTAGATCATAGGGGCAAGAAAGAGAAATAGTATACTTACAACAATTTTACAATAATTTTATAATTTTTTTTGTATTTAATTTTTAATTTTACTTAATGATTAAGAATATGAATATTAATAAAATTATATTTTTTTTATTTTTTCTTAATGATTAAGAATATGAAAAAAATACTTAAAATAAAATGATAAAAAATAAAAAAAAATTTGATAACACTACAAATTATAAAATATTTATAAAATCTGTTGTAAGTGTATCGTCACTCGGGAAGAAATAGACAAAACCACCTCCGTACGGGAAAGAGATGGAGAGCAAATTAAATAGACACCATAGAATGTGAAAACCTACGAAAATAGACATTGCCGACAATCCTTAATTTCGATTTATTCAGATTCCCCATTTACTTGACACGAAAGAAAGATTTATTAAAGAATCAATAAATAGTTTAGGTACTCATCTTCCTCACTTTCACCAACCCCCCTACTCTTTTCTTTTCTTTTCTTTTCTTGGGTAAATATGATCATCAACGCCAAGAATTATTATTGTTATTATTTCCGCCTCGATAATATTTTTCTTGTTTTTTTTCCAGCTTTTACTCTGTACTGAATACTGATATAAGTAGAGAAATGCGGATCTGAATCTCTTCCAACATGTGACATGGGATGTCTGCTTCACTGCAAATGAGTAAACCACAACCTCACGATGTAATTAACCATGCAGGCTCCGAACCCTCAATGAAAACAAATAAAGATGCCTTGCAAATTGCAATCCCGTCTTCTTTACACTATATAAAATATGACAAGCCCATGAACGTACTCTACCAAACCGCAGGCTCTGTAACAGTTCATAAATCAGCCCCCAAAACTGGGCTTCAACTCTTTCCATTTCCACGTAGCGTAATGGGTTACGGATGAGGAACATTGACAGGGCCCATGGGCTCGAAAATTTCATCAAAGCTATTGAGAGTGCATACTTTACATCGATTTATCTTTCAAGTAAAGATGGTATTGGTAAGCCTTTCAACTCGCAGGGCTCAAATTTCGGTCCGGTGATATAAAAATAATAATCAAAATCAAAATCAGATCGATTTTGATCGGTTTAAAAAAATAAATAAACTTTATATCGGACTGAACCAAATCTGATACCAGACCAAACTTATCAACCCGGTTTAATTTACCAATTCATCTGTTTTTTTATCTTTACAAAATACAATAAATAATTTAATTTTTTTTTAAATCTCAAAATAATAATATCATAAAAAAAATATTTTAATAATAATTTTTTTAATTTTTAATTTTTATCACAATTTATCTCATCTTAACTCATTATCTGATCATCCATGTCTTCATGTATCTTTTTCTACCGCTTATGGTTTCTTTTTTTTTTTTTTTTTTTCTTCATACCGATGCATGTCTGCTGCATTGGTGCTAAGTGAAGGTTAAATTGATGGTGTTTACAAGTAATATTATTCGTTATTCAATTAGCAATATCATAAAACAGAAAAATAATTCACTTTTTACTAATCGCACACACATACCAAAGTTTTTTTTTTTTTTTCTAAAACGCCAGTAGTTCAACTAGAAGCACATCCATATTTCAGTCTTCTTTCTCCTCTGTTTAGTGGAATACTCGCCAGTGTATAGCATCTAGAATGGAACTAGTACTAGTGTAGTGCTATAGCCCATAATTGTAATTTGGGTGGGATTTTCTTTTTGAACAACTAATTGTAAGAGGTATTTGCAGTTGTATCACCTTTTATGATAATTTTTATTCATATAAATGAAAATAACTGCAAAACGAATCGTTTCACACAGACAATGCAAGGCCGACTAGCAGAGTAGTGGATAAACAAACGACTCGACGGGATAAGTCTACAGACCCAAAAACTAGATGCGATACGATAAGACTACAGACAAGAAAAATAGACGTTTGAGGAGCTCATAAAGATTTAACTCGAAGCCATAAACATGGTTTTCTAATTTAACTCAGAGTAATGCTAAATAATTTGGGGACTGCAATACAAACTTAGTATAAAAAGCTTTAAAATTATAATCACATTCTTTTTAAAATAATGTTATTTCCTCTTTTATCCGTATTTATCAAGAGGACTACAATATTGTTCTCTACTAAGAGTAAGGACTGTAACAAGAATTTTTCTTTTCAAAAATATTATTAAATAAGCCGAATTGTGCTCGAAATCATGATTTCAATGAAAAAACCTAGTCCATTTTATGATCTATCACTTTTCATATCAGTAGCAAAGAGCAACAAATTAAATTATATTAGAAGATATAAAACCAGTGTGCAGCAAAATCAAATGCTAAAAGCAAGAGAAAATGCCCACAAGGTGTATTATGTGATCTTTATTCTATACTTCCATGACATGTTATCCAATTTACTAACTGATTGACCACCGATTACTCAACTGCATCACCACCCTCAGGATTCTGCAAATGATTGGAGGAAGATGATCCTCTTCCATTTGGTAGATATGACCATGCTAAGGCTGCAGTGCCAAGGGTGATCACAGCAGCACACGAACCCCAAATCCACTTCTGCCTTCTTTTCTTCATTTGCCTTTCATGCCGTGCCACCTCTACAAAAACAGGAAACTGCAGAAGTTAGAGGAGCAAATGATGGTGATCACATCCAACAGGGCCTATAGGAAAGCTGTGCACTTGTACAAGCATGAACTACCACAATTTGCCATTTGCATATTCTAGTTTCAACGAGTATGTATGCACACAAACATGCATGTGTGGGTTTGTGCATGAAGAGAGTACTTCATCTGGTCCCCTCTAGTTTCTGGATCTCAAGCCACACAAGCTAAAGCTGCAACATCTTCTATCATATTAAAAGGTTCGAACCTACACACTCATCTCAGTGTGTGTGTGTGAGAGAGAGAGAGAGAGAGAGAGAGAGATGAGGGTGGGAGGGGGGTGGACGTTGGAACCTCGATACGAAAGATTCATTACATTCTAAGATAAATCATTTTCACTACACTAGAAGGCCGGCTAATTTTTTGACTGATAGGAATAGAAGCCCCCAAATTGGTACTGCTCCAGAAAATTTGGACAGATTGCTTTCTATTGAGGAATGAAGCAACCTATTCTTTAGGAAAAAGCATGGAACCCTAGACATGACACCTGTCAATAAAGTTGAACCCTAGACATGACACCTGTCAATAAAGTTGAATCCTAAGGGTGGTAAGGAAAAAGCCTTAAAGTACCCTCACTAAAAGAAGTTGGCAGTTTCTTGAATAACCTTAGATTGTTCTAATAGACTTCTTGCTTCCAACACGGCTATAAACTGACGCCAAAACAAAAATGCAACATTGAGACAAGGAAGAATGAAATCTTACACCCCAAAACCTCAATGGTATACAATACATAAATTCTCCTTAACTATTTATGAAACTCAATTACTATATATATATTTTTCTTAATGAAAATGATGAATAATCATGTAATTGTCTCATTCTTCTTATTCAAACCTTGATGGTATACATTGCATTAATTCTGTTTATGAACCTCAATTACCATATGTGACCTTCGTAATGACACCAAGGAATCTACATTTAGTAGTTGTAACCTACTTAATTTTGTTCAAAGTATACTGACCAAGAAGCTATATAGAAAATGCATTACAATAGAATTTTTGCAGAAAACTAAGCCCACTCTTCCTCAGTAAGTAAGTAAAACAACAAACAATTAAGTATAGCTGAAGGTTGAAAAATAATTAATGAAAGGTATTGATATCTGACCTAAAGCATCTTGGTTCCTCTGATACATTTCCTGATTCATGACCTCATAAAAATGGAGCCTGTCATGTAACCGAGCAATCTCAAAGTTCTTTGACTCGAGCTGCGCTTCCATCTCCATCTCCATCTCAGCCCTTGCAACAGCCCTTCCAACAGATTCTGATACAAACCTAGCAACATGTACCTGTTGAAGCAACTCTTCCATCTGATTACATTCCAGCTGCTCACCCTCCGCCAAAGCAGTAAGATAAGAAGGAAGTGTCAATCCCACAACAGATAACAGTTGCCTAAGCCTCTGCCACAGGCTTCGCATGTTATTCAAGGATTCTTCTGCTTGTTTCCGCTTCTCTATTTCCATCAATACACTCGATCTCATTTCACGCAATTCAGCTTCAACGTCTTGAAGAGAAGCCTGTGGCCCACTCTCAGGGGATAATTCTGTAGGAAGCTAGAAAACTGCATGAGATAAAATACTGCTGTATGCCCATACTGCTGTAGGCTCATAACTGTCTTTCATACTTAGGACAGTGATTTACAGACAGAGGTGCCCAAGTTTTACAATATTCAAGCAGTCATATTTTATAGTTAGATGGTATCATGCCTAACAAGGTAGTTTATTCTATGAACTAAACTTTCTAAAAAGGTAAGAGTAAAATCCAATAAAAAGAACACTTCACTAAGTCATTTGGTTCCCAGCTTTTCCTATCAGTGGTACCATCTAGAAAACCAAAGTTTTGAAGGAGCATAAGTTAATGTATTGTCTCTAAGGTAGAAAGTTCCAAGAATTCCTCTCCTCCATAAAGCAATAAAAAGAAAGGAGTTAACTTTTTCAAATAAAGTCAAGGATAAGTAAAGAAAGTTATTAAAATTTTCAAATACAACAATATTTTGGACATTTTCGAATGGAATACAAGACCAACTTGACAGAGGAAATAATCACTAACAAGAACAAGGACAATTACCTTCCCAAGCGTCAAAAAACTCCCCCATTTGTGTGGTGAGAGTAATCGATCGATCTACCCCAGAATTATCCTCTCCATCAGTGTTGCTGGTAACACTAAGAGATTCATGTGGATCACAGAAATTTTCTGACTCGCTATCTCTTTCAAGCTTCAGCAAATCATCTTCCCCTGTCACACCATCACTTTTACTACTGTTTCCAAGTTCCACATGACTGCTCACATGTTCTTCATTACTGCACCCAAATTCACTGCAGTGGTTCCCAACATGACCGTTACGGCCACCATTCACATGATCCTCCTGTTTAGAACCAGGAATGGTGAAAGTAACAGAAACATCATCAGCTGAATGGACAACCTCAGTCTCCACATTTCCAGCATTCTCATTGACCTTTTCATCAGGCTTTTGGCGAAGGGATACATTGTCGTCAGAAAAGCTCTTCACAAGACGTGGCCCACGCCGCTTATGGTTAATGATGTATGGGGAGGGCGTGAATGAAGTAGGCGAATCTGGAAGTGGGGTTGCCTTAGGAGTAGCATAGAGTGCTGGCCTTATCTGAGGGCGTTTCACTCTCCTTTCAGTGGCTGACGTACTGTTTCTTCTCTCCAGATTTGAACTTCGAATAGGTCTTGAATTAGGAGGCTTTGAATTAGGAATAGGCCTATCATCCGATTTTGATGCTCCAGGTTCTAAGAATCGATCTAAAGTTATAGCAGTAAATGTTGGCATGATTCTGCACCACCAAACAGTCAAATTAACTTAAAATAATATTCACTTCCAATGAGATGGAGAAAATTCAAATAAACATTTTTTGATAAGTATTCAAATAAACTTGGATGAAGACTCACTTAAGTGGGAACGGAGGGAAAAGAAATTGCAAAGAAAGAAAGTAGCATGTTGCTATCCAAAAATTTATGGCCTAGGCTTTGGCTCAAGTGATAAAGGCCTTGGGCTTAGAGGTATACTCTCCCTAGGTCTAAGGTTCAAATCCCCCTAGGTGCAAACAATCTCTAGGGGCCATCGGACTAGAAGATTTTTCCCTTGAATTAACCGAGGTGCACTTGTGGAAAACTCATTCTCGAAAGCATGTGCAACCCCAGGATTAGTCAAGATACTATTCCAGACACCTCGTGCCAATAAAATAAATAAATATGGAATCTCCAACTCGCCAGAGCCAATTAATTGTAACAGTGATGGAGAAAATGATGTTGTACTTTAAGTTTTCTTTGATAAGGTACCAGAAATAGGAAAATCAAAGATTGGATGTACCATCAGGTCCCAACTAGTACCATGAGCAACAAATCTAAGATAAGGAAACACTATATCTATATAATGTTTTTTTGCAACATGAACTCCAAACCTATTGCCTGTAAAGAGATACACATTAAACTATTCAGTTAATATATATATATATAATATATAAATAGGTGAGCCACAGAGAGAGAACACAAAATTCTCACCAAACCGAATCTTAAAGAATCCAAAAGCGCCGTGGTTGCCAGGTATAATCCATAGGACAAAACCAAACCTCTAGGTAAGTTAACCTAACACAGTCAATTACTCCCTCTATACAAACACGAGTACAACAGAGGACTCATGATTAAACGAAATAAAATTCGGCAATATTGTACCAACAAGCCCAATCTCAAAATCCAAGGAGAAGGCAAGGCTAAAAACTAGACAAAAATCTTAAAAGGTGCTCCATGTAAGAGAAAAAGAGCAGAGTTAAAACCCTACGACGCAAATGCTTCAACGTCCAATCAAAAACTCCACAACCTATGTTGACAAACATAGTCAATAATCTTGCTTCTACGATGGGCTAAACCAAAAAGCTGAATCGTCGCGTTCAAACAAGGCATCCTCAAATAAAACCTCATAAGATCCTAAACGCTAGAATTGGATGCCCAGAAAAGTTTCAGAAAGAAAAAACGAAAACCTCAAGGAAAATAAGTCTTAAAATGGCTATTCATCCTAACTGTTCGGACAACCCAAAACAACAGAAACCAAAAACACACAGCCAAGAACAGAAAAGATCTCAAAAATTAAGAAAACAAAAAGAATAGATATAGAATAGGTAAGATACAATCCGTTAGAATTGGAGAGATATTTACCTGGAAAGCGAAATGAAACACTGCGAAAGAATAACAGGAAAGAGAAAAGGGTGGCAGGAAAGAAGAAGAAGAGGAAGAGCTGAGGAGGGACAGATGAGTGGAAGAGGAGTGCTCTTTCCTCGGTGGCCCCAAATGGCCACTGTCTGATGTTTATATTTTGATTTTCCTTTGCTGTAATCTTTGTTCGTTATAGGCAATAGCAATGACCCTCTCTCTCTCTGTCGCTCGCTCTCTCTCAGAGACACAGATCGCCAGCTTGAGTCCTTGACGCTTCGCTCCGCAAATGTTTGAAACGGAATAAGAAGTTTCGCCCACGCCCTATTCCCAGTGTGAAGTGTCCAGAATAACCTCATAACTAGGTTGGGATGGGCGGTTTATACCAAGGATGTTATCGTCTTTTTTCCAAGTATTTGAATTTGGCTTGTCAAAGACACCAACAAATAGTGTAATGGAATGCTAAGGTGTTCGGTGAGGTCATCGAGGTGGCGGTCACCTTGGGGGACACGACTGCTTCTTTACATTTCTTTTTTTAAATAATTAAATAAATATAAGAATATATGGTTGAATACTAGGTTAAATAGTGGGTGGTTTAAATTAAAATATGAAAATGAGATAAATTTTAAAAAATGAATAAAATATTATTAAAATATAATTTTTTAATATTATTATTATTTAAAAATTTAAAAAAGTTGAATTAGAATTTAAAAAATTAAATTATTTATTATATTTTAAATAAAAATTTAAAAAATTATAATAATAAATTTAAAAAATTATAATAAACTCGCCTCTAAATCTAAACTGCCCCTAAATTTATTCTTGTATTTAAATTAAAGTCAATGCATGCCATGCAATGTAACTGAAAAGTCAGATTTTGTGGTCCTTGTCTGGTTGACAAGTTATTTATATGCATAACATCATCTCTACTATTTTCTTTCATTCCATTAACTCTTTCTTCTCGACTTTCATGTTTGACCTTGTAACAACACTCAATGATAAGATTGATGCGATAGAATTCAAGTTATAAACATAACTTATAGAGAAAATTGCAAATAGGAGAGATCAAAGATGTGGGAGAATTTGGAAGAAAAGTATATTGAAAACTTGAGAAAGCAACCATGTAGAATGGAGCTTTTGTTTTTTGTTTTTTGTTTTTTTTTTTTTTTTTTTTATTCCAAGTGAAATTGAAAGGCAGCATAGGAAGATATATAATGCATATATATGAGGTAAGGAAATAGTTGGAAAAGTGCTTAATTTGATTCTTTGCTTCCAAATACGTAGAGACGCTACTTTTGTAGGTGGTCATAATCTCGAACAATATTTTAAAAATAAATTAAGATAAGTTTTGAAAGTTGAATAAAACATTATTGAAATATTATTATTATTTTAAAATTTGAAAAACTTTAATTAAAATTTTAAAAAATGAAAAAATTTATTATATTTTATATAAAAAATTAGTAAATTTGAAATAAGTTCATCTCAACTCTAAATACAAACATGACCTTAGATGTATTAATTAATAAAACGTGTTAGATTCAAACACGCTCAAACAAAGTTTAACCAATAATGAAAACATGTAAAAGGACATAACAAAGACAAATAGGCGTAGTATGCTAAGCATGTCAAGGAATAAAAATCTATCTATTGTCATGGTGGAAGCTTTCTCGGACCTCATCTGTCCTCTCGTTTCCTCTCTAATCTATTTTGTTTTTCTCAAACAACCTTCATCTTATCGACTGTATTTAAGTTTCCTTCATTTTCCATTGAGATTTACCTCTGATCTTTTGTCGGACACTACCGTGAAATATATTCATTTATTTAAGGCGATGGTTAGATATTGAATACTGAAAATGAATTGAGTTCATTACAAATAATAATGAGTTGAAATGATAGAATAAATTTTATAAAATTGACTTAAGATGAATTTATATTTATTTGGATGTTAAAATAAATTTGAATGTGTTTATGCAAAGTTAAAAAAAGATAATTAATCTTGCATGTTAAAATATCTTGAATTGAAAAATATTATGAATTTTACGTTTAAAAAGATTTTGAATTGAGTGATAGTGATTTGAAAATTATGTTAGAATATTGAATTAGACTTAAATTTGAACTCAATTTAATAAGCTCAATTGCCTTCATATTTCAAACGTAACCTAAAGATATGAGGGAGGAAATATTCATAGACTACCTTATCATAATCTAGAAATTATAGGACGATATTATGTAGGTTTTATGGACAATTATTATTATTATTATTTTTTAATTTTTGGGTGTGACTTTTGAACTCTGATTTTCGTTTCATGTTAATTTGTTTATTGGAAAAAAAATATCAAAATATGAGTGTCAACTTTTTACGTGGCCTCCAATGACTGACAGGTCAACAAGTCACGTATTTGTAGCTCATAATATAATAACAGCATATTTTTTTTATTTTTTTGAAGAGAAAAAGGGTAAGAAATCTGTAAAAAAAAGGGTAAGGGAAAAAAAAGAAAAAGAAAAAGGGTAAGAAATCTGTAAAGAATTCTTATTTATTTTGAATTATAACCACGTAAAGAGTAGCTCCAATCATTCAACATGCTTGAGCGTGAAGGATTGGCAGCTCCAGACAAGCAGCCGAAACGACATAATAATAGCATATACCTTTTTTCATTGTAAGCCAAGTCACAAATATTCTGTCTTGGGAAAGGAGTTTGACCAAACGAAATCTGATTCATCTTAAAATATCTTAGGAGATATCATTTTCGGCATGATCTTTTTTTAAAGAACATGGTCATCTTTGTTTTGACAAAAGATTCTATAATTTTTTCAATATTTTTTAATATTATAAATCAAACATCTATGAGTCATGTTTGGTTATAAAAAATTTCAAAAAGAATTTTTTGGTTTTTAATAAATTTTAAATTAAATATCTTCAATTTTTAAAAGAATACGTTAGGGCAATTATTTTGACTTTTTGTTTCATTTTTCAATTATATTAAACATAAGACCAAAATTACCTTTATAAATACTAAAATAAAAATTATTATTAAAAATTATATTCAAACATCTTTTTAATTTTATATATTACTTTCAAGTATTGTTTAGATTAAAAAACTATTTCAACTTTTTTTTATCTTATCTCATTTTATGATTACAATTTTTTCAAATTCACACATAAAATATAATAAATAATTCAATTTTTTCAAATTCTAATTTCAAATTTTTAAATATTAAAATAATAATACTATTAAAAATAATGTTCTGTTCAACTTTTATTTAAAACCATTTTATCTCATCACGCTATCCAAATGAGGTCTCAAGCAAAATTTAATATAAAACTTAATTTTTTAAATTCAAAATTTTCTCAAACCTCTTTTAAAATCCAATAAACAACACATTTCAAAAAATAATTCTCAAACATTCTCATAATTTCTTATAAACAATATCGACAAAAGATTTTATTATTGCATAAGTCAAATTTTGAATTAAAACAAGAAATGCAACAAAATCTAGCTAGAATCAAAATCTAAATCTCTTCTATTAGAGCACATGGTAGAAGAAATAAACTTCATAAATACCTCGAAAGCAGTTTTAGAAATAGTCCCATGAGTTTTTCTAAGAGTTCTCTCGACACTGCCACACGAAGAAGTTTAGCAAGTTCTATAAGTTTGCAGGTCTTCATACGATGGTGTTAATTAAATGCACTATGTAGGAGGGACTAGAGCGACATCCAAACAACCCACAACCTAGATGCTTTTGAGAGAGATGATAACTCGAGGGAGAGACCTGGTATATATAGGCCCTACTAGTGTAACTCTCGTTGAGCATTAAGTCTACTTCTTAATGGTAATGACTTGGCTAATTCATTTTACACCCAACAATTAATTGCTAGGTATTACTACCTAAAATTGAAGAAGAGGGTCATGGCCAATAAAGATGCCAATTTAAAAAAATAAAATGTTTTCTTAAAAATACAAAAAAGAAAAATCTTATGTATTATATTTGGAAGAGATAATTTGAGAAAAAGTAAAAGCATAAGTAGTAACTATGACGGACACACTATAGAAAAAAAAAACTATTTTGTCATAAATGCTAAACCAAATTAAACCAATTAAATACTAGTACCTAAAATTATGACAAAACTATTGTCATAAATGCTAAAAACCCCAATTAAACCAAATTCTACCTATGCTTATCTTTCTTTGCTAATCTACCTTATTAAGAAATATCAATGCCTTTGACAACAAGTTAAGGCTAAGGAAAATTGGGGGAAAGTGGGCCATCCTTCGCTAAACCAAATTCAAGAAGTATCATTGAATCCTCCCCTTAGAGGAAAATTGGACAACAACAAGCAGACTAGGGAGCTAAGGGCCTAATAGCGTGCCTCAAACATCTTGTACAAGGATGGCCCAACAAATCGCACTAAGGCAAACTCGCAAGGTGCAAATGAGAATACTTGTGCCACTAGGAACACCTGCAAATATAGTTGCCATGGGGCAAATTGGAATCATCCACTCCTCCCTATCGCAGTGCAAGAAGGGTTACCGTATAAATGTCATGAAGTGCCCCCACAAGAGACCCTATCCAAGAAACCCTACTTGTGATATCTACAGCCTACAAGTGCGAGGTCATGATACTCGTGGAAGTTGGCGTACCTAACCATCGTGTACAACACTAGGACTAGGATGCTAATGGTAGGAGTCTAGAAGGAAGCTTTGATATAATGGAAGAAAGGAGAGAGAAAGCAAGTATGAGAACAGTGGCTTACATGGAGAGGACATAGCAATATTTCAATAAAAATGTTCGACGTTGATTTTTCAAATTAGGTGAGCTCATGATGAGAAAGCATGGACAACATAAAAGCAGCAAGAAAAGAATAAGCTCGAGCCAAATTAGGAAGGGCCATACCGTGTGATCGCTTGTGAGAGAACATGCTCTTATTGTTTAGATGACATGTGTAGAATGAAACTCTCAAAGTCATGAAAAATACTTTGTATAAAAGTCTCCCTAGACAGGTAATAGGAAAGATTTCTTTTGCCAAAAAACTTACAAACTCCTCATGTAGCTTTCAGTGCGATCGAGGATGAAACCCTAGTCAAGAACACTTTCAATAAATATGGATAAGTGTTCATAGCTAAAACTTGCCTGGTGCAGCCTCTAGGCCATGTCTCTGGTTGAGAACAATCCCGAGGAAGTCAAACAATTCTCGCCCATACAGGTACAAAGAGAGTTCAAGACGAGTAAGTCCTACAAAAAGACTAAGGAGTATTAATAAAGAAATAAATCCACAAAAGTAAAGGAACACATTGAATTCATTAAAATAATACACTGTTTACAAAGAAAAGAATGAACTGTACAAACTTATAAGAGGACGAAGCATCAAATGGGGGGGGTTTAGTTCAAGACAATGTCCAAGATTAAGTCCACTAAGGGATTCTACATAGGCAACCATCAATTCGTTAGGACGGAGAGATTTCAAAGTAAAGGTCATCATATTCATCTAAAGCCTAACGAGAAAAATCCTCATTAGTGTACACAACCCAAACTGGAATCTAAACCCAAACACTTTGTCTCATACAACTAGGACATCGACAATTTGTGGCGAAAGCCTAAAACCTCTTCGTAGAATTAAGTTTGGCTTGCAACATGGAGATCTATCCCTAGGACTCTGCCAAGAGATCTTTAATCATGTCAAACGCTTAGGCACAAAGAGAGTTCAAGACGAGTAAGTGCTACAAAAAAACTAAGGAGTATTAATAAAGAAATAAATCCACAAAAGTAAAGGAACACATTGAATTCATTAAAATAATACACTATTTACAAAAAAAAAAAAATGAACTGTACAAACTTATAAGAGGACGGAGCATCAAATGGGGAGGGGGAGGTTAGTTCAAGACAATGTCCAAGATCAAGTCCGCTAAGGGATTCTACGTAGGCAACCATCAATTCATTAGGACAGAGAGACTTCAAAGTAAAGGTCATCATATTCATCTCAAGCCTAACCAGAAAAATCCTCATTAGTGTACACAACCCAAACTGGAATCTAAACCCAAACACTTTGTCTCATACAATTAGGACATCGACAATTTGTGGCGAAAGCTTAAAACCTCTTCGTAGAATTAAGTTTGGCTTGCAACATGGAGATCTATCCTTAGGACTCTGCCAAGAGATCTTTAATCATGTCAAACGCTCAGTTAAGCCAAAGTAATTACCCACCCTCAATTGGTCATGAACAAACCTGTAATTGGCCTCGGTGTAGCTCACTCCTTGTGCTCAATTTCAAGGTCGTTCTTGAGGCAGGACCAAGACTTCCCCTCCACCAACTTTCCCTCCAACCAATCGGTGCGATCACGTTTCGAGTCATTAACTTCCCCATGATTATTGTACCTTTCTCACACTACTAGGATATGACTAGTTTTTATGAAACCTTTGTTAAAGAATCTTTATTAAGGGCAAAATCATAGAAAAGGATTGAGAGTTTTGCCCTCACAACCTAGCCTCATCCTTTAGAGCTGCGGGAGCTGAGCTAGGAATGCTTGGCTGCCTATCTCTTTTTGTCCTCAATGACGACTTGGTAAATTTTTGTTGTAGTAGAAGGAGACGAACATGCTTGTTCAATGAAAGAGGACTGGTAGCACATGATATAGCGCCAAAGAATGAAGCCCTTATAGCAAGGTAAACCTAGTTAACGATGGAAAAGAGATATGACTAAATAAGAGACCGAAGAATAAATACCAGGACCCAGAAAATCTTGAGGTCCTACACTAGTGACTCTAGGAAGAGATCTAGGAAGCTTGGTGGTTATGGGATAAAAGGTTTGGCAATGAAACATTATGCAGCTCTAAATTTGAAGAATGGCCCCCAGGCTTCCTACAATTGGTCCCCTAAAAGACTGCCCAACGAAGGCAGAAAACTGACCACCTTCATAATTGCCATCACTTGTTTGCCCCTTTCAATGATAAATCTAGAGCTAGTGTCACCTCAAGGGATGTATGATGTTCTTCCAACACGAGAAGACATGGATCCATACACATGGAGAGGAGGAAAGAACCACCAGCGGAAGCACTTTGGGAGGCGGACTCCATCGGATGGAATGCTTATAGGAGTCGCCATATCGGTTGAGGCCAAGGTGGAAGGTTAGAGCCTGGTAGGGGGGTTCTGAACCTCACCTTAGACCAAAGGGACTACTCTAAGCCCATCCTACCCCTCGAGCCATTTGAGAACCTTGGAGATCAACATTCTCCACTAGTAGCTTCTTCCTTTGGTCCTCAATGTGGTGGGTGTTGCCTCTTCCGTCTGCGAACAATTCTTGAGCATGTTGGGCCTAGCATCATCCAACCTATCCCATGCAAGTGACTCGAAGATGTCAAGAATCGATCTATGTTTTCCCTGGTAAGAATCTGCTTGCACTCCAAAATTTTCCCTGACCCATACATAGATAGCATCCACGTGAGCTTGCTCCCTAAAGGTAAGGGTCACCAAGAAGACATGGCTGCGGCGAACGGCGCTCCAAGAAGCTCTTACCAGAAACTCCAGACCATTGACCTCTTCGTCGAAAAGCTCCCAACCAGTTCTAGAAAAAAAAAACACTTTCGATCTTTATTCTTTACCTTGAATAAAAAAGGCTCCAATCGAGAGACTCTAAAACCCGTTGGTGAATGAAAGCTACACCAATTTCCTTAATAGCATTTGACGTCGTGTATATAAAAGAACTCGTGAGGAAAGAGGTCTAAATCCCCCTTCTTGGTAGCCTCCAAGACTCGCCTCCAAACAACAGATTACATCATGATACTCTAGATATTGGGAGCGCTTAGGCTAGAGCCACCATTAAAAATTCTAGGATGTAGGGAACTAGGAAAAAAAGGGAGATAAAGCCCAATGAGAGATTTGGCTATGTATAACTTGATTCGTTCGATGACCCCCTGCTAGTTCATAATCCAATCGGAAAGTTTGAGCAAAATCAACTCCATTGTTAGGGATTACATAGTGATCCCTCACTGTGTCAAAATCTGCCTAAGGGGTGGAGGAGAAGAGGATTTGGATGATCTTTTCTGAGCAATAGAAATGGAAAGGATATAAAATCAAATATTGGATGTGTGAACAGGAAAATGAAAGAGAAGAGAACCAAAAAAAGAAAGAAAAATGTGCGAGCGAAGGAGTAATGCTAAAGTAATCAAAAGAGAGAACAACAAAATGATAAAAGGCATAGAGAGATAGGGAAGGATATACCAAATCCGGTCTAGGTGATAAGAAATTACGTGAGGGAGAAATTGATGCGGTGCGACTGTCATTGTTAGGAAAAGCGAGCGTGTTGTCAATTGACAGCATGCAAGGATCACGATGAGCAATTGAGGCGATGGGGTTTGGATGGTTCAAACTCTTGCCAACAAGAGTGAGCTAAGAATTTGCGAAGTAGCTGTTAGGAAAAAAATGGCCAACACCAAGTGGACTGGGGGTCCCGAGGCCCAATCGCATGCCTTGAGCAGCCCATACAAGGATGACCAACAAGCCTCACTAAGGCAAACTAGAGGGGTGCAAAGGAGAGACTTGCGCCAACAGGAACGACAACAAACTTGGTTGGCATAGGACAAGTCGAAATCACTCACACCTCCCTAGCACAGTACAAGGAGGGTTACCACATTAAATACGGTAAAGTACCCCCTTAATGGACATGCTTGTGTCAAAACCCAAGTGCCATAAGGTCCTGGAGAGGATGTCAGTACACACGATGATTTTCATGTTAGAGCATGGACAAACGCTAGATAACCTAGGGAAAAGGAAAGGTAGCCACTATACTATGGACAATATATAGCAAGTAAGAGGTAAGCCGAAAGGTAGGATCATCTGTCTAACTGTCTCCATTTCCTTTTTCTATATAGCTACCCTATAAGAGGTGGCAAATGAACTAACTTTAGCATTAGAGGCTTCCCTTTGAATTGCTAGGGGCCAGTCTATTTGTAGGTGGTAAGTAGGGTAGTCGGCATGCTGAAATTGACTTTAAAACACCTCCCATGTAACTTGAGCCTTTTCACAAGCATAATGGCTTGTTATCCAATTCCTCCTATGTAAACTAGAGCCTTTTTGCAAACATTATCATTTGTTAGCCAAGTCCTCGTAAAATTTCTGAGAAGGTTGATACAAACTCACATGGTTTTTGACATCCAAAACATAGAATTAACAAAAGAAATCTTGGTCATTTTAGCCAACTGAATTTCGGCTCTTCCAAACAATCATAAATGAAATTCTAAAAACGATAAAGTAAAAGTTATAGATCAAATACAACACAACTTTCTCATTTGAAATAGATCACAGGTTGATTCGAATTCATATCCTAGACCCCTCACTCGTTCACAAACTCTAGATAACTTGCAAATTCAGACTAAGGCTATTGTTTTCTTCTTGGAATGAGCATAAAAAAGATCCAAAAGTGGGTGACTCTTGATAAAAATTATTCTTAGGCTTCGTCTGAGAGTTTCTAGGAAAGACAAGTTTTAGTACAAGTTTTATTGATGAACCAAATATTTTGCCAACAAGCTGGTAGTCCTTAGGTTACCCTCCAAAGTAGCAACGACAATTTCATCGGCCAATCGTTCATATCCCCGATGGCTTTTCTGTGTACTAAAGGCTTTGAACTTAAGATGGAAATGATATCCAAAGAGATTAGCTTTAGAAAAAAGTACTACATATACAATGGAAGGAAAAGGGGAAGGTGAATTGTAACGCCTTGTTTCCGCAGGAGTCGGAGAGTTACTTCCTATCACAGAATCCACATTTCACCAGAATAATTAAAGATTCAAAATTCTCCAATATTATATAAACTTGGTTTCAAAATCATTTTCCCTCAATATCACTAATTCGAGAAATGCTACGTCACAAGAATATTTTATTCCTAAACCTTATCAATATTCATATAAATTCTCTATGGTTAATCAACCATTCTGAAGTCATCTCACCCAATGCTTTATAATCCGATCATTGGCTGAAATATCTAAATTCATCTAAAAAATATTAAGAGATAAATGGTGAGTTTAACTACAACTCAGTAAGCGAAAAACATATACCAGAGTGCAAATATGAGCATTTACAAAATACTATATGCAAAACAGAAATAATTCTCAGAGTTAATATGCAGACTAAAACATATTTTCAAATGTAACAAATCGATCATCTTTAAATGATAAGAAATAAGGAATACTTTAGCATAACAAAACTGAGCATCATTGTCATATCAAAACAAAGTATCTTATAGAGCAGAGACCATGTTTAACCCCCGTGATAGGGTTGTGCTAATCCTGGTGGCCAAACCAGGTAGAGACAGAGGTATAACATTCCCTTAATCATTATCGGAGTCCCGGGTGTGCACACAAGAAAGTCCACAATAAACCACTTTGTTTCCAAAATGGGTGCACTCAGAGACAGAGAAGTTGGTACCAACCCAAACAGAGCAGAGACAGACCAGAGCAGGCCAAAGCAGAGACAGAGTCAGATACAAACCAGTATACCATGCCAAAGGTTTTCAGAGCCACATCAAAATATTACAGAGTTCCAAAACATTTTCAGAAACATTTTCACCAAACAAAACAGAGTTAAGAGCATGTTTATAAATCAATGCACAATTATTTCAGATAATCAATATCGCTCTTTTTTACATTTAAGAAACAACATGACAAAAAGTAAGCTCATGTCTGCACAATGCATGATAGAAACATTTTTCTTTCTTTCATATAACTTCATGAGTAATTCAAAGAAATGACTGAGGTTGGTTTTTCTCAAGTTCTCATTTAATAACGAAACATGTATAAATTTTCAGAAAGTCAACCTCAGTCTACATTTGGTACAAAGTCAAGCATAGGAACCCCGCTTACCTGGACTTATCAACTTTGCAGAAATTTTCCACACAGTGTTGAACAAATAATAATCGACACCTATAAAATAATTATATAAATCGTAGATTTTCAAATAATCACAAATATCGAAAATAGAACCTGAGACATAAAATCCAATATCTTCTCTTAACCTCTAAAATTCCTAAAAAAATCCTCAAAACCCCTGAGTATCAACTCTCTCCAAAAATATGTTTTGAAATTACCAAAATCCTCCAAAACCTTAAAATATCATAAATCCTCAAATTTCTCAATTTTCACTTAATGATCAAATAACCCAAGTTTTCCAACCGACACCAAACCTCTTCAGAAATCAGAAATCAAAATACTTCAATACTAAAGAAGTGTTAAAATGAAAACTATTACAGGATATAAAGTAAATTTAGAGCTGAAGCCCAAAAACAAGTTTAGAAACTGAACCCAACATTTCATAAAAACTCCCTCAGCATGAAAAGCACTTCGACAAAGCAACAGAAAATACTCTTATTATGGAAACTAAGAAAACGTGTGGGGTGATACGGTTGGAGCTTACCGAAGAGGGAGGAAGACCTCGACGGAGACTCGGGTAGAGATGGGAGGCTAAGCTGCTTAGAGAGAGAGAGAGGGAGATGAGAGAGATCCATGAGACACAAAGGAATGGAGAGGGAACCAGTGACTCATCGATTGGTACGGTTGGGAGCAGTGGTGGCTCGCTCACTACGATGGTCCCGTCGAGGGTAGTGGTCGTGGTGCGATATGGATAGATGCAGGAGCAAGGTTGCTCTGTTTCGGGTTGCCAAAAATAGGGAATTTTCTGGTTTTGTGTGGACACCACGCACGACAGTGGAATGCATCTAGTGGTGTGCGTCTGCAATGGGGCAGCTGTGGCTTTGAGTGGTAGGGGAAAATTCAGTCGCTGGCAGCGAAAGTGCAGCGCTGGGTCTGCCGTGAATGGAGATGGGCTGGAGATGGGTGGTGGTGAGATCCTGAGAGTACCACGCCGTGAGAGGACATGGGCGTATACTGGAGGTATTGGCAGCGGCATGATGTGTAGCAGTGCATGGTTACTTTGGTGGTGGTTTTTTGTTTGTTGTTGAGGCTGTAGAGAAGTAAAGGGCTAGGAGAAGGCTGCGGTGGTGATGTTTCTAAATGCACAAAATATGTGTATATTTATAAGGATGATAAGAAACCCTAGAGACAATAAAGGAAGAGAAGAAATGCTACGTGAAAATAGAGGCTATACGTGAGTTGTTGCCGTGATATCCGTGGGATGGGAACATGCATAGGGAGAAACATGCATATATTTAGGAAATTAGACCCAGAGATACGAATGGGAGTGGGAGTTGAGTCGTGTATAAAGGGTAAACGTGACGAGAACAGCTAGCAAGTTCCCAAACAAAAACTTTTCACAAATATGAGTTGCAATATTCATATATATCTAAAATATATATATATATATGTATATAAATAAATCCATAAAAACATAGGTTTTAAAATTTTAATAAAAAGAAAGGACTCTACAACCGTAACCTAGCCATTTGAAATAGATAACAAAATTATGAAAATAAATAAAAGAATAAGCTTGATCCTTGCGTAGGAAAATAATAATAATTCAAAAACTCAAACAAACTCTTTATACATATAAAACTATTTTTTTTTTCAAGAAAGCAAAAAGGCTGCTGAAACGGGGTGTTACATGAATGATTGAGAATGAGAAAATAACAAGTATATATGAATGCCCTGTTGATATATTAATCATGTTTACTTGGTAATTTGTTTTATTCTTATAAATATTTGCTGACTTAATGGAGTTACCCCACCCACCGCGAAGAAAGCTTGCCAAAGGCTTCACCATTAACCTTTTTCATCTGGAGCTCTCAAGCATTGATCTCTTCGCCATCCTACAATTACATGAAGTTTTCTTTGTAACTTCTGCATGTCTTAGATACCTACCGAGTCATGTGATGTTTAAACATAAGCATCTCAAGCTTCCAAATCATATCTACTTGTCAGTCGAGAAAACCACCTCAATATATAATACACAAGTGTAACATCCAATGTCAAAACGCAATGTTCTCCTTTCGATTCACACATCATTCATTAAACTCGTCCAATTTTGTACCATTCATTATATTTGCTTCTTTTTGCCGTGCAACAAGATCTTTCATTTGATACAATCTAAGTACAAAAGGAGTGATGGGAACCCCACCAATTACCCATGTACAGTAAATGCAATAACCAAAAATTATATAAACAGGAACTGGAAAATGGACCTAAAATTTCGTCCGATCCAGTGGTTTCTTGGTTCATAGGCCAAGATACTGGCTGCTTTAAGCAGCCTAACTGATGGACTGCTTGGAAAGACACCAACTAGAGCAACAAGAGCACTTGATTGACACAGCAGGCAGGATCACACGCACAATAAATCAGATTTTACCTATATTCACTTCTTAATTATAAACCTCGGAGCTTACGCTTACATTCAGGGAAAGCATAGACAAAATGGACATACAAATGTACACTGTGGTATAGAATTACAAAAAAATGTGTAGTGGGATGCTATTTGTATTCATTGTACAATTTTGATGGCTGGCCTATACTGGCTACCACTCTTCTGAGTTGAACTTGTTCCAGGCTTCCTGAAGATTAAAAGATTGACAAATCGGTAAGTGCAAAAAGATATGGTTGCTAGGCATAAGCAAGGCTTGCTGCTTTATTTAAGTACAATGTTTAGTAGTTGTTTTTTCATCATGCCGACTAGGATGCAACTAGATCTGATAACTTCCTTTCATACTCGACTTAGATATATCCATAAAAGAAAAAAACAGGGCTAGGACTACTACAAGGGATAAATCAAGTGATTTACATTCATAAATAGGCTACAGAACGACCATTTCACCATCAAGGTTACCTTATGTTCAACAGTACGAAATAAGTTGCCCAAAAGAAGAAATTTGCTGTAAAATACTTGGAACTCGTGAAGAAGATAGCATGCAAAGAACACACCTTTACAAGATCAAAGACCTTTTCGCATATGTACTTCTGCTGAATGCTTGCTCCCCGCTGTTGTAATTTATTAGGAAGAACACAAAGAGTCGCTTTTCTGTAAACTTTCTTTACAGATGCAGCAGTTATGACTTTTGTCAGAGGGATGAGCCGCCAACCACTGTCAGGCCCAAGGATTTGCCAATGGAGAGGAATTAATTATACTAATCTTGAAAGAACTGAAGAGAGTATGTTCTGACATTTGGTTAATCATTTGCCAGCCAAGTTCAAGCATCTCAATTGTTAATTTCTATGTAAAATCATATGCTGCACAATGCAAAGATAACATGATTAATGAACAGAAGTCCCCAGGAAGAAAATCAGATTCTTAATAGCATCAAATCCTTTATCATATAAATCTCCAAGAATAGTACCAAAGTCAACCAGGAGAGAAGTGAAAGATTTTTCACATCAAAGTTCAAGAGTGGCTGGAAATAATTGTAGCATGCTACCAAGTGCTCAAAATATTTTTTATACAAGGACAAGGAAGTGTTAAATGCATATTGTATTGGTCAAAGCCCAACATGATACTAATAAGTATACGATTCATTTAATCACTAGTAATCCTTTTGCCACCACAAACAACAAATTGCAATATTCTCATATATTTTGTTTTTATAAGTAACTGCATTCTTCTTATATGACCTGAAATAAACAGCAAACTAGTTCAATGCCTAGATGCTCTGCAGTATTTAATTCATTATCCTATAATTGCACATCCAACTCACTAGAGAATGATATATATTCTGAACATTTTTTAGTCTTCTTTTTAAAATACATTATCCTCATCATAGATCACAGCAGCACACAAGAAATAAGAGACAAGCATAATGTACGCTTACCCCAATCCATATTGAGGCATTTTTAATTTTTGATAAGTACTACTCTGGTTATATTAGCACATACATATTGCAATGTTGAAAGCAATGCACGCAGATTCCCTTCTTTCCCACTTGACCACCTCCTTACATCAGCATCCAAAGTCTCTGCTAATCTCTGAAAACAACATTAGATCTAAAATTATCAATAAAAATAATGACACTTTAGATTCCAGAACTTTCTTCACGGTTGAAAAAGATTTTTACATTTCTTTTAGCTTGCTCTCTTTGAGAAAGGAGATCGCGCATATTTTTTTCTGCAAGAGCTTTTGCCTGAAACAACACCAGAAAACTTGTGTTAGTTTGGTTAGACATTATATAATAATTCACATGCCATGAAAAAAAGATGAGAATCATACCGCACGTTCAGTGGTCCGTTGATACCTCTCTAATCTAGCTTTACACCTTTGAGGTGATTCACCTTCAACTCCTTCAGATTGCTCAATAGGATGGGTAGCTTTTGTAGAAAATAAAAACAATTTCAAAATAAAATATGCAGAAGGAAGAAGAAGATGAGAAGTTAAAGAAAAATCCTATAGTCCACAGTGATTCACAACAGGTGCTTCAGGATCACATACCTCCATACAATGAGAAAGAAGAGCTCTGTTTTATTTCATTATTTCGGACAGAAGCTGAAAATTTATCAGAAACAGATTTCGCTACTTGTTCTCTCATCCCAAACGCAACCTTCTCAACCATTGCTCTTTCCACAGCACGCCCTCGAGCCTCAGCAGTTGCTCTTTCTACTGCAGCACGTTCTGCTTTGAGCCTGGCTTCCACAGTTGCCTTATCAGAAAAAGTCTTCTCCTGAGCTTTAGCACATGCCTTCTCTAGTCTTTCACGAGCCTCTGCCTTTGCTCTTTCTACAGCAGCCCTTTTTGCCTTATCGCGGGCTTCAATATATGCCCTTTCACGAGTTTCAAGTGTTTTTCTGTCAATCGCCATTCTATCATTTTCTCTTTCCCTCTCCCTCTCCCTCTCTTCTTCCATCTTTCTAGGGTGATCCATCTCCAGGTCCCGTTCTCTCTTCACCCTTTCCATCTCTTTGTCTTCTGATGTTGAAGTCTCGTTAAGTTTCTTCCCTTGTCTTTCTCTAGTCTGTCTTGCGTTAACATGTGGAGCGGCTTTCTGAACGTTTCCTTTCACTTCCAACGCAGCTGGTTGGGCAGCTTCTATTTTCTTTTCATTTTCTACCCAGTCCTTCCTCACCTGAGTTGGCAAGGATCTATCCTTGCTTTCCTTCTTGTTTAGAATAGGCTGGGCCTGCTCGACATTATTTCCTCTGTCTCCCAATTCATGAACAAGTTTTCCCTCTTGATTTATGGGAAAAGAGTCCACCTGGGAGACACTCTTATATATCAAAGTCTGTCTAAGACCAAAGCCAGGTTCACCTACCTTCTTTGAATTATCATCTAAATGAGGCGACTTTGAAGCATCTTCCATCCTAGATTGATCCTCTTTAAGCCCTAAGTCTCCGTGAGCAATGCCAGGTGCTTTTATTTTGTCGTCAATTGCATCTGCATTTTCAACCACTTCTGCGTCTTTTTCTTTATCTTTGTGCCCAAACTCTGTCTTCTCCTTTTGTTCATGAGCAAGTGACTCTTCCAGCTTTCCATCATTTTTATTATTTTTGGATGCCAACTTTGGTGCTTGAAGGTTTTCACTATCATCCAGATTCCATGCTCCATCAGATACTCCAAGATCCTCCAACTCCTTGCGTACACAGGTTCCTATAGCCAGTTTCAGCGTCTTCCCATTTACATCTCTCTCAGATTGCTCATGTACTTCACTTAACCCCTTCAGTTTTTGGTGGTATCATTCTTTGGAGGCATGATTCAGAAGTCTTGTGGGCTGCTATGGGGTCTATTCTAAATTGTATTCTCTCTATTGTACTCAAATGGATCGTAAACCAAGAGCAGCCTGTGTCCAATTTGAGATCTGACCCTGGGATGCCATCATCACATGCACAATCTATCTTCTTCACTGTTGTCTTTACCAATCTTTGAAGTAATTTCTCCCATAATCTCCCCACTATATGATCAGTCATGAATGAGAGAGAGAGAGAGAGAGCGAGAGAGAGCAGTTGCAATGTTAAGCTTAGAATTGATTAATATGAAGTTCACTTCTTTTTATGAACATAATTTCAATATCTGTTGGCTCAATTGCAGAAAGTTAATGCTTGTTTTTCTGCTTACTGTTTCGGTTATGAAATGGCTAGGAACAAATATAATTACAGTAACCATCAGTGGTCTTGCCTTGGCATTTGGTTCATATCTTGTAAGTATCCTCACATGGCTCATATGACTCATATTACTTATTAGTCAAATGCCGCACATAATATATGCTTTTAGCTTAGGTTTCATAGATGAGGTTGTAATTCTTAAAAATAAGAAGAGGTTGAATGCTAATCTAGTACATTTCACTCATCTTTTACTGTTAACCTATCGAACAATATAAAGACCATAGTGCAGTTATCCTTTGCTAGAACTCTTTTTTTCATACCATAGTGGCAATTGCAATCATCCTTATTTGGGCTCAGATATAATGCCCCAATGGAAAGCTCAAACCACATGACCTATACTCCAAAAGGACTAGTCAATGATACAATTGGAGTCCCATTGGAACCTTATAAAGAGCTAAAACTTCTCCTTCCCAAGCAATGTGGGATCCTACACACTGTAACGCCTCAATGGAAGGCCCAAATCACATGGCCTATACTCCAAAAGGACTAGTCAAGGATACAATTGGAGCCCCATTGGAACCTTATAAAGAGCTAGAACTTCTCCTTCCCAAGCAATGTGAGATCCCATACACCACCTACCATTCATTTTCATGGGGTATTATAATCTACCCCCCTTAAATGTCTGACGTCCTCGTTGGGTTTGTCCATTGTAGGTGGCACGGCTCAAGTCCCACATTAACTAGAGCCCATTAACCAGCCCAACCCAGCCCAGGTCTTCAAAACGGCGCCGTTCCACTTTTAGGTCAGTTTTTCTTTTTCTTTTCCGTTTCCTCTTCTTTTCTTCTTCTGCTTTCTTCCTCTCCTGCCCAGCGCATTCCTCTGTTTCGTTGCCTCCTTCTCGCGCCCACTCCCCGCATTCTTGGCAGTTCCGAATCTACTAGAAGGCTCAACGGAAGATTTATTTTCTCTCTCTCCCTTCTTTCGGCATTTGCAGCTTAGTTTTGGGTCTCCTCACCGCCGGCTCCTCTGTTTTTCGTTCACTCCTATTTCGTGCCGATAAGTCCATCTAAATACCCCCTCTTCTCTTGCGTTTTACTATCCATGCAAGGTATGGTTATGGGTTTTAATCACTGTTATTTTTGTGGGTTTTTCCGATGGGTGAAGCAGAGCATAGGAGAGGCGAAAATCCGGCTTCGTGGCCTCTGTTTTTCCGTGCGGTTTGTGCCTAATTTTTGCACGATGGGTGCTGTTCGGATAAGAAATTAAGGATACTATGAATAGATTTCCCTCCATAATATTTTATGAATTTTGTCTCTAATTTCCGAACCCAGTTTCGAAGTGTTTTTTTGTGGGTGTTTAAGGGTTTGTTGTTTAAATTCTTTTTCCGTTTTGGTGCTGTCGATGAGTTGTTGGAGCGTTTGTTTTTTTTTTTTTTTGGGTTGATACACGATGAAGGAACATGATTTTGGGTGTTGAAATTTTGTAGTTTGTGAAGTTCTGTTGAAACGCCTATAATAATAATACTCTGTTTGGTGGCTAACGGTATGTAATGAAGAAATCATTTTTCATGGTATTTTGGAGTTTTTGAGATAAATACATGGTAAGCTGGAATGATGAATAGTTGCTGAAAATTTGTGGGTATGGAAAATAGTTGTTGGGCGTATTTGATACTATTTTTGTTGGGTTGCTATTTTGTTTCTGGGAGCGTGAAAGTTTTTGGAAGGGGACGAATGATGTTCCTATGGTTGGGTTGGTTTTATCAGAGTGATACTTGAAATGATGTAGTGGTGGCCAGAATGAGTTTTAGTTGGAGGCGTATTTAATGCTATTAAATAGTTTTGCGTGGCTGATTGTTTGGGCAATGGGTTGCTAGAAATTATGAATTTAGGCAGGCAATGTAGTTAACTTATAATTTTTCAGATTTAGGCCTTTGGGGTGGTCATTAACATAAAGGAAATTATTTTCTTGTATAGGTGACGAAACTCTTAGCGGTCAGATTTAAAGTTTTGATTTTTCACTGCAGCAGTCAGGTAAGCGGGGCTCGTATGCTCGGTTTTATACCAAAAGAGGACTGAGGTTGACTTTTGAAAATTTGTGCTTGTGTTAGTTATGAAATGAAAACCTGAGAAAAACCAACCTCAGTCGATTGTTTGCATTATTCATGAAGCTTATATAAAAGAAGGAAAAATATTTCTGTCATGCATTGTGTAGACATAAGCTTGCTTTTTGTCATGTTATTTTCTGAAATGTGAAAAGAATATTTTTGTCTATCTGAGAAAAATTATGCCTTGATTGTATTGACTATGTTTTATTTACATAAACTTTATTCTGAAAATAGTTTGGAACTATGTGTATTTAATAACTCTGAAAACCTTTGACATAGTATTCTGGCTAGTATCTGACTCTATCTCTGCTTGGCTCTGCTCTGTATTTGCTCTGTTTGGATTGGTACCAATTTCCTATCTCTGAGTGCACCCACTTTGGAAACAAAGTGGTTTATTATGGGGTTTCCTATGTGCACACTCGGGGTTTCGAGAACAAATAAGGGAAAGTTCCACCTCTGTCTCTGCCTGGTTTGGCCACCAGGATCTTGCACAACTCTACCACGGGGGTTAAACATGGTTTTTGCTTTGTGGGATGCTTCGTTTGATATAGTGATAGTACTCAGTTTTGTTATGCCAAAGTATTTTATGATTTAAATTGTCTTGAAAATCATTTGTTCTTTTATGCATAATTATGTTTTAATCCGTACTTTATTACTTGGTAAATGCTCATGTTTACACGCTTGTATAGGTTCTTCGCTTACTGAGTTGTGGAAAAACTCACCCCTCTTATCTCATATATTTTTCAGATGATTTGGATGTTCTATCAGAGGACCAAAAGTAGAGTCTTAACCAAGTTTTAAGTTGCTAGAGCCACAGGCTAGATGGGGGGGGGGGGGAACAATTAATTTATTTATTATGTTGGGTTCTAGTTTCATTGGATTTATAGAATGTTAGTTATTCTTTATTGTTAAGCTTTTTGGGAGAATGTGAACCCTCTCATTTATGATTTATTCATATTATTTTATTTATGACTTGGTGGACATTATTATATGGATTGGGTTGTGAAAAATATTTTTATTTTGAATATGGTCAGAGACCTATTATTTGTAGTTGAGGATGGATTATACCAAACATGTTGGATTTCGTGACCCCCTACGAGTACGGGGCGTTATAGTTGGTATCAGAGCGAAGGTTTAAAATTCTGCAGACTTATGCAATAAGGTTTTAGAAATTTGAGGTTATAGAATTTGCCAACTTTAAGAATTATTTGAGGTGTAGAATTATATAGGCTTGTGAGCTGATTTCATATTGTTGGAGAGTTAAGGGTTATATATTTATGTCTTTTATTTTTGGTATCATGTGATCTTGTTTGTGGTGGGTACCTCTTTTGTTTGGGGAGTATTATATACTTTTGTTTTGACTACTAAGATTACCTGTAGATGTTTATTTTTAGCTAGCTGGTTATATGTTTTAGTGAACGATGTGTGTAATAGTCCAAGTGTTCTCAGGATGCCACCTCGACGTGAGCGAAGTGTGTCAGACTTGAATGCGGCCAAAAATGAAAGGGAAGCAAATCCAAGAGCTTCTGAAGTACTTCGAGCAGCAGCGCATCAGCTGATTGATGATCTCGCACAAAATTCATCTGACCGTCACCGCACCACAAGTGAAAGGGGTTGTACTATTGAAGATTTCAACAAGTTGCATCCCACGTCTTTTGATGGAAGAGGCGACCCGATACTGGCAGAGGATTGGGTACAGAATATTGAGGAAATATTTCGAGTCTTGCCTTGCACGGATGAGCAAAAGGTGGCGTTTGCTACATTCAAGCTGACCGGGGAGGCAAAAAGGTGGTGGATCTCTGAAAGGACGATTAGGGAAGCTGAAAAGACGGAAATAAAAAGTTGGTCGCTGTTCAAGGAAGTCTTCCTAGAGCGTTTCTTCCCAGTTTCAGTTAAGGAAGATAAAGTTATGGAATTTGCCACCTTAGTTCAGGGAGCGATGTCAGTACACCAAGAATGCATATTTGATTCCAGATGAAGAGAAGAAGTGTCGCAAATTTGAACAAGGGCTGAACGAGAAGCTTTTTGAGCGAGTAGTGGGCTTCCAAGTAAAAAAATTCACAGAATTGGTGAATAAGGCTACAGTGTTTGAAAGAAGCCTTCAAAGAAGTGCAATTTTATCTGATCAAAGGAAGAGGTCTACCTCATCTGGATACCATGCAAGCGTCAATCAAGGATCGTGGAAGAAGAAAATGAAGGGGGTAACTCAAGTAATAGGACAGGCCAGGGTAATCGATAGCCCTACCAATGTAAGACATGTAACCAAGTGCATTCTGGAGAATGCAGAAGAGGGGCAAGACTATGTTTCCATTGTGGCGAGTCAAGACACTACATCAGGAATTGCCCTCTGCAACTGGACAACAATAATGCGAGCATGTTGCCACCCCAGAGAAATAAAGTTACAGGACGAGGTAACAATCAGCGTCTTACTGCACCTGCTCGAGTCTTTGCATTGACACCAGGAGAGGCTGAAGGTAGGGATGATGTGATCACAAGTATTTTCGATTCTCGTTTTCTTTTAGGATTATCTTGGTATTCAATGCGGATCTTTAATAGGAGGAGTATGTTTTTATTTTTATTTTGTGATCACAGGCATTCTTCCATTGTTTTCTAACGATGCTACTGTATTATTTGATTCTAGGGCAACACATTCATTTATTTCTTTGAATTATGCTAAGTTTTGCACTTGGGAAGGTGAAAGGTTGGAGTATAGCCTAGTAGTCATGACACCGACGGGAAATTCAGTATCTTGTCATAAAATTCTCCGTGGCTGCCCCATATCTGTTGAAGGAAGATTAATGCCAGCTGACCTTATAATTTTTGATATGTTTGGATTTGATGTAATTTTGGGGATGAACTGGCTGGCTTCATACCATGCTAGTATTGACAGCTTTAAAAAGGAAGTAATCTGCAAGCCTCCTGAGGGAGGTGGAATCCGATTTGTGGGGTCGAAAGTGCGATCACATCCATCAGTCATATCAGCAGTTCAGGTTGGAAAATTATTGTGAGATGGTTGTGAAGGATTTTTGGCTTTTGTGATAGATGCACCAAAGGAAGAGTTGAGTTTAGAAGAGATTCCTGTTGTGAGAGAATACCCAGAAGTGTTTCCTGAAGACTTCTCCGGATTACTACTCGACCGAGAAGTAGAATTTGCGATTGATCTTGCTCCTGACACGGCACCTTTGTCCAAGGCTCCTCATAGAATGGCGCCATCAGAGCTCATCGAACTCAAAGTGCAGCTGCAAGACTTATTGGACAAGGGTTTTATCCGACCCAGTGTGTCCCCATGGGGTGCACCAGTTTTATTTTTTAAAAAGAAAGACAGGACAATGAGAATGTGCATCGACTATAGGGAACTCAACCGAGTAACTATCAAGAACAGATATCCCTTACCCCGTATAGAGGACCTCTTTGATCAACTACAGGGTGCACAAGTTTTCTCTAAGATTGACCTTCGAACAGGGTATCACCAATTGAAGATTAAGGCAGAAGACGTATCTAAGATCGCTTTCAGAACCAGATACGGTCACTATGAGTTTTTGGTCATGCCTTTCAGCTTGACTAATGCTCCTGCGGTATTTATGGATTTAATGAATAGAGTATTTCATGAATTCCTGGATATATTTGTGGTCGTCTTCATTGATGACATCTTGATCTATTCTAAAAGTAAGGAGGAGCGTGAGGAACACTTGAGGCTAGTACTCGGAACACTTAGGGAGGAAAGGTTGTTTGCTAAACTAAAGAAGTGTGAGTCTTGGCTGGATTCAGTTATATTTTTAGGGCATGTGGTTTGAAAAGAAGGTATTTCAATGGACCCAGGGAAAGTAGAAGCAGTAGTTAACTGGCTGGCACCGAAGAATGTTCGTGAGGTTAGGAGTTTCTTGGGATTGGCGGGATGCTATCGTCGATTCATTGAGGGTTTCTCCAAAATAGCGGTTCCTTTCACCACTCTTACTAGGAAGAATAACAAGTTTGAGTGGACAGAAAAATGTGAAGAAAGTTTTCAGACCTTGAAACAAAGACTTGTGACCGCCCCAGTTTTAACAGTTCCCACTGCGAGAGGTGGTTTTGTGGTGTATAGTGATGCTTCAAGATTGGGTATGGGGTGCGTATTAATGCAACACGGAAAGGTTATAGCTTACGCTTCTCGACAACTGAAAACTTATGAACAAAACTACCCCACACGATCTAGAGTTGGCAGCGGTGATATTCGCACTCAAGATTTGGAGGCATTATCTATATGAGGAAAAGCGCGAAATCTACACAGATCATAAAAGTTTGAAATATTTCTTCACCCAGAAAGAATTAAACATGAGACAGAGAAGATGGCTCGAGTTAATAAAGGATTACGATTGTACTATAAATTACCACCTAGGTAAAGCGAATGTTGTAGCTGATGCCTTAAGTAGGAAATCATTGAGTCCAGCAATGACAACCCTTACCACCCAGCCCCGGTTGTTAATAGACTTAGAGAGGGCCGGTATTGAGGTTAACACTACTGATACAAGCACTTTCGTGGCCAGTTTAATAGTGCAACCAGATTTGTTAGAGAGAATTAAAGCAGCTCAGAAAGTGGATTCAATATTGATAAAGTTAGTTGAGGAAGTTAGAAACGGGGACAAAGCTGATTTTAGCATTTCTGAAGATGGAGTTTTGAGGTTTAGAAATAGATTGTGTGTGCCAGTAGATAATGCACTGAAGAAAATAATTCTTGAGGAGTCACACCGCTCTTTATGCACAGTCCATCTAGGGAGTACCAAGATGTATCGGGACTTGGGAAAGTCTTTTTGGTGGAACGGTATAAAGAGAGAAATTGCTAAATTTGTAGAATAATGCCTAACATGTCAACAAGTGAAAGCAGAACATCAGAGACCAGCAGGATTGTTACAGCCATTGCAGATTCCAGAATGAAAGTGGGAGCATATATCCATGGATTTTGTGACAGGTCTACCGAGGGCTTTAAACGGACAAGATGCAATATGGGTAATCGTAGATTGCTTAACGAAGACTGCAGGTTTTATGCCCATTAAAGTTTCTTATAAATTGGAGAAACTAGCTAAACTGTACATACAAGAGATCGTGAGATTGCATGGGGTACCAGTGTTCATTGTGTCAGATAGAGACCCTCGCTTCACTTCTAGATTCTGGAGAAGTTTACAAGAGGCAATGAGTACAAAGTTAAACTTCAGTACGGCTTATCACCCTCAGACAGATGGGCAATTAGAAAGGACTATTCAGATTTTAGAAGATATGTTGAGGGCATGTGTGATGGATTTTAAAGGAACTTGGATATGACACTTACCATTGGTGGAATTTGCTTATAATAACAACTTCCAGACTAGTATTGGGACTGCACCGTATGAGGCTTTGTATGGCAGAAGGTGTAGGTCCCCTTTATATTGGGATGAGGTTGGTGAAAGAAAAATATTGGGACCAAAGATCATTCAGAAAACCACAGAAAAGATTGACATCATTAGAGCTAGAATTAAAGCAGCTCAGGGTCGACAAAAGAGTTACGCCGATAACCGACGTCGTCCACTAGAGTTTGAAGTTGGAAATGAAGTATTATTGAAGACAGCACCAATGAAAGGGGTTATGAGATTTGGAAGTAAGGGCAAGTTAAGTCCTAGATATATTGGACTCTTCGAGATTCTAAAACGAGTTGGACCATTGGCATATAAGTTAGCACTTCCTCCAAATCTTGCAGGAGTGCATAACGTATTTCATGTGTCCATGCTGAGAAGGTATATTCTTGACCCAACTCACATCATTCATTATGAGCCGCTGCAGATTCAGGAAGATATGACATATATTGAATAACCAGTGCGGATCTTGGAAAAATAAGCACACACATTACGGACTCGTAGCATCCTCATGGTTAAAGTGTTGTGGAGTAATCACACAAGCAGTGAAGCTTCCTGGGAACTCGAGGAAGAAATGTGAGAGAAATACCCACACCTCTTCAATGAAGATTTCGAGCTCTTGTAGCAATTTTCGAGGATGGAAATTTGTTTAAGGGGGAGAGGATGTAACGCCTGGGCCCAGAGCCCATTAACCAGCCCAGCTCAGCCTAGCCCAGCCCAGCCTAGGTCTTCAAAACGGCGCCGTTCCACTTTTAGCTCAGTTTTTCTTTTCCGTTTCCTCTTCTTTTCTTCTTCTGCTTTCTTCCTCCCCTGCCCAGCGCATTCCTCTATTTCGTTGCCTCCTTCTCGCGCCCACTCCCCACATTCTTGGCAGTTCCGAATCCACTAGAAGGCTCAACGGAAGATTTATTTTCTCTCCCTCTCTTCTTTCGGTATTTGCAGCTTAGTTTTGGGTCTCCTCACCGCCGGCTCCTCTGTTTTTCGTTCACCCCTATTTCATGCCGGTAAGTCCATCTAAACCCCCCCTCTTCTCTTGCGTTTTACTATCCATGCAAGGTATGGTTATGGGTTTCAATCACTGCTATTTTTGTGGGTCTTTCCGATGGGTGAAGTAGAGCATAGGAGAGGCAAAAATCCGGATTCGTGGCCTTTGTTTTTTCGTGTGGTTTGTGCCTAATTTTCGCACGATTGGTGCTGTTCGGGTAAAAAATTAAGGATACTATGAATAGATTTTCCTCCATAATATTTTATGAATTTTGTCTCTAATTTCCGAACCCAGTTTCAAAGTTTTTTTTTGTGGATGTTTAAGGGTTTGTTGTTTAAATTCTTTTGCCGTTTTGGTGCTGTCGATGAGTTGTTGGAGCGTTTGTTTTTTTTTTGGGTTGATACAGGATGAAGGAACATGATTTTGGGTGTTGAAATTTTGTAGTTTGTGAAGTTCTGTTGAAACGCCTATAATAATAATACTCTGTTTGGTGGCTAACGGTATGTAATGAAGAAATCATTTTTCATGGTATTTTGGAGTTTTTGAGATAAATACATGGTAAGCTGGAATGATGAATAGTTGCTGAAAATTTGTGGGTATGGAAAATAGTTGTTGGGCGTATTTGATACTATTTTTGTTGGGTTGCTATTTTTTTTCCGGGAGCGTGAAAGTTTTTGGAAGGGGACGAATGATGTTCCTATGGTTGGGTTGGTTTTATCAGAGTGATACTTGAAATGATGTAGTGGTGGCCAGAATGATTGTTTTAGTTGGAGGCATATTTAATGCTATTAAATTGTTTTGCGTGACTGATTGTTTGGGCAATGGGTTGCTAGAAATTATGAATTTATGCAGGCAATGTAGTTAACTTATAATTTTTCAGATTTAGGCCTTTGGGGTGGTCATTAACATAAAGGAAATTATTTTCTTGTACAGGTGACGAAACTCTTAGCGGTCAGACTCAAAGTTTTGATTTTTCGCTACAGGAGTCAGGTAAGCGGGGTTCGTATGCTCGGTTTTATACCAAAAGAGGACTGAGGTTGACGTTTGAAAATTTGTGCTTGTGTTAGTTATGAAATGAAAACCTGAGAAAAACCAACCTCAGTCGATTATTTGCATTATTCATGAAGCTTATATAAAAGAAAGAAAAATATTTCTGTCATGCATTGTGTAGACATAAGCTTGCTTTTTTTCATATTATTTTCTGAAATGTGGAAAGAACATTTTTGTCTATCTGAGAAAAATTATGCCTTGATTGTGTTGACTATGTTTTATTTACATAAGTTTTATTTTGAAAATAGTTTGGAACTATGTATATTTAATAACTCTGAAAACCTTTGACATAGTATTCTGGTTAGTATCTGACTCTATCTCTGCTTGGCTCTGTTCTGCTCTGTATTTGCTCTGTTTGGATTGGTACCAATTTCCTATATCTGAATGCACCCACTTTGGAAACAAAGTCGTTTATTGTGGGCTTTCCTATGTGCACACTCGGGGCTCCGAGAACGAATAAGGGAAAGTTCCACCTCTATCTCTGCCTAGTTTGGCTACTAGGATCTTGCACAACCCTACCACAGGGGTTAAATATAGTCTTTGCTCTGTGGGATGCTCCGTTTGATATAGTAATATTACTCAGTTTTGTTATACCAAAGTATTTTATGATTTAAATTGTCTTGAAAATCATTTGTTCTTTTATGCATAATTATGTTTTGTTCCGTACTTTATTACTTGGTAAATGCTTATGTTTACACGCTTGTATAGGTTCTTCGCTTACTGAGTTGTGGAAAAACTCACCCCTCTTATCTCATATATTTTTTAGATGATTTGGATATTCCATCAGAGGACCAAAAGTAGAGTCTTGACCAAGTTTTAAGTTGCTAGAGCCACAGGCTAGATGGGGGGGAAAACAATTTATTTATTTATTATATTGGGTTTTAGTTTCATTGAATTTATAGAATGTTAGTTATTCTTTATTGTTAAACTTTTTGGGAGAATGTGAACCCTCTCATTTATGATTTATTCATATTCTTTTATTTATGACTTGGTGGACATTGTTATATAGATTGGGTTGTGAAAAATATTTTTATTTTGAATATGGTCGGAGACCTATTATTTGTAGTTGAGGATGGATTATACCAAACAGGTTGGACTTCGTGACCCCCTACGACTACGGGGCGTTATAAGATAGGTGGTGTATGGGATCCCACATTGCTTGGGAAGGAGAGGTTCTAATGAGGTTCTAATTGTATCATTAACTAATCCTTTTGGAGTATAGGCCATGTAGTTTGGGCCTTTGACCGGGGCGTTACAGTTGGTATCAGAGCCTATCCCAACCAGAAATGTGGGACTTGAGTCGTGCCACCTACAATGGACAGACCCGACGAGGACGTCAGACATTTAAGGGGGTAGATTGTGATACCCCATATGAGAATGATAAGATAGGTGGCGTATGGGATCCCACATTGCTTAGGAAGGAGAAGTTCTAGCTCTTTATAAGGTTCTAATGGGGCTCCAATTGTATCATTGACTAGTCCTTTTGGAGTATAGGCCATGTGGTTTGAGCCTTCGACCGGGGCGTTACATACACCACCTATCTTATCATTCTCATGGGGTATTACAATCACTCCCCTTAAATGCCCGACGTCCTCGTCGGGTTTGTCCATTGTAAGTGGCACGGCTCAAGTCCCACATTTCTAGTTGGGATAGGCTCTGATACCATTTGTAACGCCCAAATGGAAGGCTCAAACCACATGGTCTATACTCCAAAAGGACTAGTCAATGATACAATTGGAGCCCCATTAGAACCTTATAAAGAGTTAGAACTTCTCCTTCCCAAGTAATGTGGGATCCCATACACTACCTATCTTATCATTCTCATGGAGTATTACATCAGATGCCAGCTTTATATTGATATTTATTTTTATAGGATAAGAAGCTCAAAATCTAACTCATGGCACTATCTTCTCCAAAAATTATTGATTGGCTCACAATTAAGTAGAAAATAAATTTTTGTCCAGACTTACAGATCCCAAAAAGATTAAATAAATGAGAAAAAGGAACGAAATTCCTTTTAGGTAGTGTAGCTGTTGTAGGATAAATGACTTGTTTATTGCATGGATATAAAAATAATGCTCATTTTTATCTTTTCCTTGGTGTTTGCAGTCATGGCTACGGGTCTCACAACGGTTTCATACTGTAAGCCAAGTTGTTGTGGGTGTTATCTTGGGATCCATCTTCTGTATTTTGTGGTCATGGTCATGGAATGCTTGTGTTCTAAAAGCATTTATTTCCACTTTATGGGTTCGAATAGTTGTTGTTCTAGGAGCTACTGGATTTGCCTGGATTTTCTTCTACATGTGGTTCATTTTTCGCTTAGGGATGAGAAGGCATTCCTTAAATAAACTCATGAAAGCCAAACTTTAATCCATCTGAGTCGAAATACCAAGAAAAAGTATGCCGAGTTATCTAAACAAATGGATATAACTTTGTAATGTGATACCTTAAGTTTACTACAATTAGTTTTCTAATATATCATAAGTAGCTTAATTAAGTAATGAAACATCAGATGTACAACAGAGTAGTTGTCTCATTCTTGGTCACAAAACTTCAGAATAGGCCGCTCTACTTTCCTTTATTGTAATCACAATGAACAGATCACAATTTGATGGAAAATGCTTGTATAATTGTATCAGAGCATATATTAATGATATTAGATTGGGGTCAAATGAATTTCAGTACCAAAAGAACTCGAGTTGTAGCTGCCCCATTCCCTTATTTTTTGTTGATTGATATTTCCTGATAACCAAAGTCGTTACACCATTGTATTGTCATCAAGGCTATACTTATTTTGTATATGGAATTCCTAGGATTGAATATTGCATTCAAAATTGGCTTGCACTTAGAAAAATAGTGGATTGCACTAATGTTGACCTTGTGGAATAGAGGAGCCATTATATTGAGGGGAAACCCCTAAAGCTTTTTGCATCAAAGTTTCAAGGGAAATTATAATAAAAACAAAGTAGGAAGAAAAAAATTCAGCAAAAAACCTACTAATGTCTAAAGCTTCGAATTCTCCAATCTGTCCAAGACATAATGACCTATCAAAGCTTGGACTTATAATACAATTTAAAAAAAAAAAAATATATATATATATATTCAGATACATCATATTGAACTGTTGAATCTTCTCCAAGAACGTAGCCTTATAATTCATCTGTATCTCCTCGTTACAAAACCCAAGACCCATTTTTCTTTCTGTAGAATGAATTATTATAACAAGAGAGAAAGTGTGCAGACCATCGCTTACAAATCATATTTCATAAACATTGTTTGTCCATCTCCAGTATCTTGGTGGACCTCAAACTCTTGAACTGCTATCTCTTCTTGGACCTCTTCCAACTTGTTATCAGGATTATTTAGGGATGCGGTGTCAACAATTTTAAAATATTTGTATCTAGTCTATTACCCGTAAAGCCAAAAAAAATAAGTGCTCAGCCTTTACAAACCAACTTGAATGTCGTAACACAATGGTTTGTGAAAAGATTGCTAGAATTTAAGTCAATTTATTCATGTAGGAAGTTGGGGATGAAATTGCAAGGCCTCTGAAGCTAAGCAATTGAATAATGTCATGCTTCATATTGCAGGACACACCTTTGGTGTAGAACATCCATTTATATTCTCGAATCTCATGCAAGTATCCCTGAGACTCACAATTCAACGTGGCTTGAGGTTAGCCGCAATCTTTGAGCTACAGCCAAATATGGCATCTCATTTCATTTTGTAGATTTTTTCAAGGAACGACCTGCTTTGTTGTGCACTCATTCATAGCCAATGCAGTTGTAGGCCGACCATGATCTTCTTCTCTGTCCACAATATGTTTGTTGACAGAAAGATAGTCTTCAGAGTGAAAAATGGCTGCTCCATTGTTTGTGACGTGCAGCTCTAGAATAAGAAAACTTTTGCTAACCTTCCACATTATTTGAAATGGAACCCACTTCTTGTATTGTAATTTCTGCCCTTGAAGCTAATAAGTCCAACATACTGTATATATATTCACCTTGGGGATGAGAGTGATCCCCAGGGATGAGAGCGATCCCCAGCAACAAATGCAGAAACCTGGTCATTGACCTTAATCCAAGACCATCCTGGCTCCTTGATCACCCCTTTTGATTTCATCATCTTCCTTAGATTTGTTGCTTCCCTCTATCTCCCTCTTGTGGCATAAATGTTAGCAAGAGTAATATGAGCTCCAGCACTACTAGGATCTAATTTAAGAATCTCCTCTACAATCTGTATTCCACACTCAACTTCTCCTTGTACTCTACAAGCTCTAAGCAGTGTAGACCAAACAAAATCATCCCGTTAAAATGGCATGTGTTTTATCATGTTCTCTGCATCATTTAATCGTCCGGCTCAGCCAAGGAGATCAATCATGCAGCCATAATGTTCTTTTGAACGATTTATCCGATATTTATTAGTCATCAAATTGAAGTAGTGGAAGCCAAGATCAGCAAGTCCAGCATGGCTACAAGCACTAAGAACGCCAATGAAGCTCATGGCATCCAGTCTTAAACCAACTTGGGAATCTTCTCAAACACATCAATGGCTTCTTGGCTGAGCCCATGCTCAACATAACCAACGATCATGGCAGTCCATGAGACAATGTCATCATTTTCCATCAGGTCAAAAAATTTGAAGCTTCTTTTATACTCCACATTTAGAATACATATTAATTAGCGCACTTTGTATTAGAGCTTTGCGTTCTAGCCCGGAGGACAAAACATGAGCATGCAGTTGCTTCGCTTGCTCAAGAATGGCCATACTTCCGCATACACTAAGCATGCTGGAAAAAGCAAACTCATTTGGTTTTGGTCCTTTCTTTCTCATCCACGATAAATACTCAAAGGCTTCTTCCCCATAACCTCCTCCTTGAGAATACGCAGCAATTATAGTACTCCATGAAACAACATCTCTCCTGGTAATGCCATGAAAGACCCATGAAGCTGAAGTCAACTGCCCACATTTTGAATACATGGTCATGACTGAATTTAACACTGATAGAAAATCAACAATACCTGCACATAAAACATGCGCATGTAATTGTTCACCCCATTCAATTCTTGCAAGATTGGCAACACCACAAATAATAGCTGCAAATTTGTACTCATTAGGACTCACATCTGATTCCTTCATTTTCATAAACGCTCTCATTGCATTCTCCTCCTGACCCATCTGAACATAGGTCGTTATAATTATTGTCCATGAAACCATGTCCTGTGTCCTCATCTTTTCAAACAAGCGCATGCCATGGTCTAACTTTCCACATTTGTAGTACATGGTCGCAAGAGTGTTAGCCACAAATGAGCTCTCATTGAACCCTTTTTTCATTGTCTTTGCATGAATCACCCTCCCGTAGTTCAGAGCACCAGAATCGGCACATGCCTTCAATGCAATAGCTAATGAATACGCATCATACTCTACCTTTGACCTCTGCATTTCACAAAAGCAAGCCAAGCCCTCTATATTATAACCTACTCGAGCAAGCCCCTTTATAATGGCTGTCCGAGAGACCACATTTCTTATTGGCATCTCATCGAAAACTCTACAACCTTGCTCAATAGTACCAATCTTGGCATACATGTCAAGAAGGGCACTCCCAACCAAAACCGAATTAACAAAACCAGATTTCACTGAATACCCATGTAACAATTCCCCATGATACAAGTTCATAATGAGTGCACAAGCCTTGAGTGCAAGACTAAGCGTGAAGTGGTTCCTTCGAAGTTCTGGTTAAACGCACATATTTGAGAACATATCTAACGCTTCAAAGGAATAAGAGGCATTGACGTAGCCAGAAATCATATTGGTCCATGTAATCTCATCTCGGATGGCATTTTATTGAACATTGCGCGAGCATCAGTCAAATTACCGGTTTTCACTAGCTGCTTAAGTTGGTAATTGACTTCAAGCATATCTACATCATTAACAGAATAAGTTTTCTGAATTATGCTGGTAGGTTTTAGCTCTGAAACCAAGAGGTCTCCATATTCAGAATAAGCAAGGGCTGATGCTGTAAAAAATCTCCTGAAAGGACTCCTTATGGGTAAAACCATGTTTCTTCCTACCAACACTCTGGATATGGCAGTGCAAATTTAATGGCAGTGATGACTAAAGAACTCAGAAGCTAGAATGTAGTCATTACCTCCATTACATCAACATTACTTGTACAAGAAAATTCAGAACCATGTCTTTCAGTAGAAGATGGTAAAAATATCACTCCCAACTGAAATGATAACAAACAAGAAATGGTAGAATTACAATGTCAATATTTCAATTGGAGAAAAAAGTAGGAAAAGACTCAAATGATTTAGGGCAAGACCTATAATTAATGTAGCGTTCATCTATATCTGAACCCAATCTTTCAAGTAGCACCAATACCGATTTACATATCTCATAAGATCGGATCATCAACTGAGTATTATTTTTCTAGAGGGCTGCCCAAACAGCTTTGCTAAGATTTGGTGAAGTCACCAAAGAAAAGTACAGGTGCAACATACGAACCCATATAAGGATTAGGATAAAGTTGCATTTTTACTATTTTCAATTATCCTGTTAATTAGTTGATTTAATTAGTTTTATTAGTAATTTTTTATCTTTTAAATTCCAAAAGTTAATCATAAACTGTTTTAAACTAGGTAGCCTCCTTTCACATTATCGCCTAATTCAAAAATTGAAACATTCGGCTTTATCTCTAAATCAAAAATCAATTCAAATTCTACCCAAAATCAGAGATTGAAACCCTCTTCTCCTCATCTTTATAAACCCATCAAAATATTAGGAAGAAAACACAAGAAATTGCTAGCAAAAAATAGAGAAGGAAAAACCTCAGTCGTCGGCCCCAAACCACTGCCCAGGCGTCGCCGACCACCCTTGGACGTCGGAGCACCACCGACGGTGCCAGAAACTGCCGGCCAACAATCCTCGTCACAACCACCCCCTTTCGATAAGCCACTAACACCGTACAGACTACCCTCTCTCTTCTCACCTCTTCGACTACAGCTGTCACTAGGGGCGGAAGGATTTTGTATTTAGTGGGCGATCGATAAAATATATAATATATATGAATATAAGTAATATGTGTTTTTTATACGTTACTATATATAAAAGTAATAATTATATATCATAAAATTATATATAAAAAAATACATATATAAATAATTTTATATATGTCTAATGTGTTATAAAACTAAAGATAGAAATTATTATTGCAAAACAGAAATATATAAAAAACTCTCTCTGAAACTCTTAAGAATTGAAATTTTATTTCTCTCTATATTTTCTTATGAATTTCATTACAACTGAAACCCCTATTTATAAGTTTTGAAATTACTATGCAAGTTATTATATAAGTCACTATGCAGAATTTAAAATAATAGTGGTGGGGTCATTCACATAATTGTAGTGGTGGGACAGGGGGCGGCATCCGTCGCACTAATTTGCTTCGTTCGTTTCATTACACTCCCTTTTGAATGACCACCCATAAGGAATCTGCCTCGTTAAAACCTTGCCAAGGAAAAACCTAGTGGGAAGAAAAACTAATGGCGAAGGAAAAAGAGTACAGTCTTCTTATGTATCTACAAGTGCTTTAAGATTGTTTCATTAAAACCTTGCAGAGGAAAACCTAGTGGGACAAAATCTCAGCGAAGGAAAAATAGTATAATCAGCACATTTACTCCCCCTGAAAAGTGCATGATAAAATATCTTTGAGTTTTCACATTTCAATGTTACGCACAATCTTCTTGAGTGTGGAAATTGATAACGCCTTTGTGAATAAATCTGCTAGATTATCACTAGATCGTATCTGCTTGACATCAATTTCACATTTCTCTTAAAGTTCATGAGTATAAAAGAATTTAGGTGAAATATGTTTGGTTTTGTCACATTTGATATATCATCCTCTGATTTGAGTGATACAAGCAGTATTATCTTCATATAAGATTGTTGGACTATTATTGACCATGGAAAGTCCACATTTTTCTTGGATATGTTAAATAACTGATCTCAGCCAAATACAATCTCGACTTGCTTCATGAATAGCAATGATCTCTGAGTGATTTGAAGAAATAGCAGATAGTGTATGCTTAACAGATCTCCATGATATGACAGTATCTCTATAAGTAAATAAATATCCAGTTTGAGATCTACCTCTGTGTGGGTCTGACAAATAACCTGCATCTGCATACCCAATCAATTCTGGTCTTGAACCACGTTGATAAAATAATCTCATATCAACCGTACCATGAAGGTAACGAAAGACATGTTTAATGCCATTCCAATGTCTTCGAGTTGGTGTAGAACTATATCTTGCAAGCAGATTAACTGAGAATGTAATATCTGGTCGAGTGCAATTTGCAAGATACATCAAAGCTTCAATTGCACTGAGATATGGTACTTCAGGACCAAAAATTTCTTCATCGTCATCACAAGGCTGGAATGGATCATTCTTCACATCAAGTGTTCGAACAATCATTGGAGTACTCAGGGGATGGGATTTGTCCATATAAAAATGTTTTAGGACTTTCTCAGTATACATGGACTGATGAATAAAAATTTCATTTGGCAAGTGCTTGAGCTGCAGGCCGAGACAAAGTTTTGTTTTGTCAAGATCTTTCATTTCAAATTCATTCTTTAAATATATAGCGGTTTTTGAGATCTCTTCAGGAGTTCCCATAATATTTAAATCATCAACATAAATCGCAATAATGACAAATCTGGATTCTGATTTCTTAATAAAAACACTTGAGCATATAGGATTATTCTCAAATCCTTCTTTCAATAGATATTCGCTTAAGCGATTATACCACATGCACCCGGATTTCTTCAACCCATATAAAGATCTTTGTAGTCTGATTGAGTACATATTTCTAGATGTACTTGTAGATGCTTCAGACATCTTATATCCTTCAGGGATTTTCATATATATGTCATGGTCTAAGAATCCATATAAATATGCAGTGACCACATCCATCAACCACATTTCTAATCATTTTGTAACAATCAGACTAATTAAAAATCTAAATGTGATTGCATCCATAACGGGAGAGTATGTTTCTTCATAATCAATCCTGGGTTTCTGCAGGAAATCTTGTGCGATAAGCCGTGTTTTGTACCTCACAATTTCATTTTTCTCATTACGTTTTCGTACAAATACCCACTTATATCCAACAGGCATTACACCCTTTAGTGTTTGGACAACAGGTCCAAATACTTCTCGTTTTTCTAGCGAATTTAATTCAGCTTCAATAGCTGCTTTCCATTTTGGCCAATCATTTCTACGTCGACATTCTTCGATACTTTTTTGCTCACTTTCTTCATTATTTCTGGTAATGTCAATGGTCATTTTATATAAAAATATGTTGTCGACAACAGTTTTATTTCTATCCAAAATTTCTCCAGTTTTCATGAAATGTATTGATATCTCATTATTTTCAGGTACCTATTCCTCTTCAGGGAAAAACATTTCATGACACACCTCTTCAAGAGGTCTCTTTTCAGGAGATTTATACTCTTCAGGAGTTTTCTATTTAGGAGGTTTTGGAATGGAAAATTTGAGCTCTTTAGGAGTACCAATTATATTTGTAACCTGTATTGTGGGTACGTGTTCTTCAAGAACACCAAATTCATTTTGTATTCTTTTCTTTCTGGGAATTTTGTCTTTTGCACCAATAGGTCTTCCACGCTTCAGGCGTGTTTTAGATTCACCTATTACTATTTTGACAATTTGTCCTTCAGGGACTTCAATCCTTGCTGGAGCATTAACAGCAGAAATATAAGATTTTACTACACCTTTAATGTCAGTAAATACATTTGATAATTGATTTGCAATATTTTGCAAATGAATAATCCTCTGAACTTCCAGTTTACATTCATTTGTAGGATGATCAAAATGAGACGGGGTCTTATTATCCCAAGTAATATATTGTCGTGCTTCAGGTACCGACTTTTCTTTACCCATTAACGGAAAATTAGATTCGTCAAAATGACAATTCTCAAAATGTGCTTTAAACATATCCCCTGTAAGGGGTTTAAGGTATCTGATAATAGATGGAGAATCAAAACAAACATATATCTCAAGTCTACGTTGATGGCCCATTTTTGTACATTACAGAGGTGCAATTGGAACATATACAGCACATCCAAAAGTACGAAGATGAAAAATATTTGGTTGTTGACCAAATGCAAGCTGTAATGGGAATATTTATGATATGCAGATGGTCTAATGCGAATTAGAGATGTTGTATAAAGTATAGCATGTCCCCAAGCAGAAACAGGTAGTCTTGATTTCATAAGTAAAGGTTTAGCGATTAGTTGAAACCTTTTGATCAAAGACTCAGCTAAACCGTTCAGTGTGTGTGTATGGGCAACAGGATGTTCAACATCTATTCCTATTGACATGCAATAATCATCAAAAAGTTGAAATGAAAATTCACCTGCATTATCCAATCGAATGATCTTAATTGGATCTCAGGAAATTGTACTCGTAGTTTAATTATCTGAGCAAGAAGTCTAGCAAATGCAACATTTCTAGTAGAAAGCAGACAAACATGTGACCATCGACTAGATGTATCAATTAGAACCATAAAATATCTAAATGGTCCACTTGATGGATGAATAGGCCCACATATATCTCCGTGAATCCTTTGTAAAAAAGATGGAGATTCAACAATGACTTTTGAGGGAGATGGTCTGATAATCAACTTACCTTGAGAACATGCAAAGCATGGAAATTCATTGGGTAGAAATATCTTTTGATTCTTTAAGGGATGCCCACACGAATTTTCAATAATTCGTCTCATCATTATAGAACCCGGATGTCCAAGGCGATCATGCCAAGTCATAAATACTTTAGGGTCAATGCACTTCTGGTGCATTACCACATATGATTCAATTGTTCTCATCTTTGTATAATACAATCCAGAACATAGAGCAGGCAATTTTTCTAATATGAGCTTCTGGCTCGATATTGTTTTAGTAATAAGAAGATGCTCTTTACTGCCTTTATTGATTGTTTCAATATGGTAATTATTACGACATATATCTCGACACTACTGCTGCAGGAGCACATTCAAGACATGAAATGTAGTATAAGTCTTCTCTAGCATATCATCATCGGTGATTTTCTCATCGCATAATTTTAGTACTGAGCTTATTTTAAAAAGTGTGGAATTATATCACTAACACTTTTATAATCTTGCAACCTCAGGTGCAACCATTGAAAATGAGCTCTTGGGAAAATGACAGTCTTCTGGTGTTCATACCTCTCCTTTAAACTGTTTCACAAAATATAAGGATCTTTTACTGTAAAATATTCAGTTTTCAATTCTTCATGAAGATGGTGGCGAAGGAAAATCATTGTTTTAGTACGGTTCTGCAGGGATGCTTGATTTCCTTCTTTAATAGTTTCTCCCAGATTCATTGTATCAAAATGAATTTCAGCATCAAGTATCCAGGATAAATAATTTTTCTCAGATATGTCAAGAACAACAAATTTCAATTTTGTAAGATTTGTCATTTTCTACACATATAAATAATGAAATAAATATGTGTATCTCAGAAAATATATTTATAAATACACACAGATAATCATCAATAAAATATATCAAAAACTTCAAATAATATATTGAAAAACTTACAGAGGAATAAGGCCACTAGTTTCAGAATTGGTAGAACCGTCGTATTGATAACGTGTTATAAAACTAAAGACATAAACTACTATTACAAAACAAAAATATATAATAAACTCTCTCTGAAACTCTTAAGAACTGAAACTTTTTTTTTCTCTCTATATTTTCTTATGAATTTCATTATAACTGAAACCCCTATTTATAAGCTTTGAAATTACTATGCAAGTTACTATGTAAGTCACTATGCAAGTCACTATGAAAAATTTAAAATAATAGCGGTGGGGTCATTCATATAATTTTAGTGGTGGGACAGGGGGCGGCAGCCGCACACTAATTTGCTTCGTTCGTTTCATTACATAATGAATATTCTCAAATTTTTAATTAATCTGTAAACCTACAACAACCAACTCAAAATCTAAGACATACAAATATCAATATAACATTAAAATTGGACTTTTGTCAAAAATAAAAAATAAAAAATGATTATTTCTGATAGGGAATATGCACCTCTTGTTACATGTCTACTAAATATATGGCCTACAAGAAGGGAGACGAAAATTAACCATTTTCAATATTTTTTATTGGTTTAAGTTTTGAAACCATTTCTGCATATAAGAGCAAATCATGCTAAAAGAACTCAAAGCATTATGTACAGTATTTTTAGAGTTTTTGCATTGAATTGAAATACAGAAGAGCATTGAACATAAAACACAAATATATATTTTTTTTCTAATGTGGAAACTTGAAAAAGAAACAAACTCTCAAAAGCAAGCTATGAAGAATTGCAGACTTGCTTTTGAGACACAAATATGTATGCATATTTGTAGTATGCTACCATCATGAATATCGTTGTTGTCTGTTGGTTGAAAATTCTCAAATGACTATGGACCAGAGGTTTAAATGTATGAACACCTTTTTTGCACAATAGCAGTATAAGGGGCTAATTTTATATCAGTTTGTACTTTAAATGATATATTTTTAGCATTGAAAGGGCTAATTTCAGTAAAAAGCTTGTAGCATTGAGGGGGCTCTCACTCTCTCTCTAACTCTTTGTTTTCTCTTCTCTATTTGATCACACCACTGACCAGAAGGTCTAGTGGGCATCGCCGGCCACCCCTAGTTGATCGAGCCGCCATCGCATCCCTTGTCTATTTTCAGTGAGTCGCACGACACTCCAATCTCCTAGTTTCGACCACCAACCATATATGCTATAGGTCATTTATATGCTATAGGTCATATTTCTCATGAGTCTGGAATGGGCCTTGGGCCATCCAGTCATCAGCAGGCCAGCCTGGTGAAGTCTGGCCAAGTATCGGGTTGGGCTTATAGCCCAAACCCTTATAATTCAGTCAAGGCCTTCTCAACCTGTAATGTCCATTATTGAACAGAGCAATTTTTAAATTATTTAATGATTTTGTGAAGAGCCTTTTTATTATTAAGTATTAATTATTTTAACAAGAAACACAATCTCATATATTTTCACATGATCAAGCTTAGAACTTTATATGTAAGGCTGTGTAATAGAAGTAAAGTAAAATTTACATCTTTAAGCCAAATAATAAAAAAATATATTTATTATATGCGCTCGTTTAAGTATTTAATCATTAAATAAAATACAACTTTTTCTTAGGAAATTAGTAACGCATATTACCGGGTATAGGTAGCGAGTTGCCGATTGGAAATCAAGAAGCACTACTAAAAAGTGAATAGTATGATCACACAAATTTCATGTGTTTTATAAATATTTTAATTTGTGTATAGAAACGTTATATGCGTACGTTATGCTACGAGCCAAATCTAGGTTAGATTTCTCTCAAAATCTTGGTTGACTTATGAAAGTATGTTTGAAGGTATGGATTGATGCATGTTAAATTGAATTGCCAAGTATGAGATCATGTAGCATTCCAAATAAATAAGCCATGGGATAAATAACTAAAATATTATGCATGCCATGTAGAAATGTTCAATTTACATATGCCATGTTCATGCATCACTAGACCATGTATTCCATGAAGTTTTATCCAATGTCTAGATTTAGTTATGCCATGTCATGTCATGTATAAGAGAATACTATGTTATGCTATATTATGTATAAGACTATGTCATGTTATGCCATCTCATGCACAAATAATACATCATGCCACGTTGCATCACCAATAAGAATACGCTATGCCATGTATGCCATGAATAAGGATATACCACGTTACCACATGTCATGCATAAGTAAATGTCATGTTGTGAAAGCTCATGAAATCAGATAAAATATCATGCATTAAGAACGACAAGAAACCTTAAGGTGAAACACGGACCCAAGTGTGTTTCATGATGAACATGGACCCAAGCGTATTTCACTTCATGTACAAGCAAACAAGTCAGGTGAAATACGGACCTGAGCGTGTTTTATGGTGAACATGGACCCAAACATGTTTTACTTCATGTACAAACAAGCAAGTCAGGTGAAATACGAATTCAAGTGTGTTTCACAGTGAAACATAGACCCAAGCATGTTTCACTCTACGTACAAGCAAGCAAGTCAGGTGAAACATGGACTCAAGTGTGTTTCGCAGTGAAACATGAATCTAAGCATGTTTCACTCCATGTACAAGCAAGCAAGTGGATGAAACACAGACTCAAGTGTGTTTCACTTCATGTTTAAATTTGATATAAACAAGTCATTACACATACACAATGCATATCACTCTAATATTATAGACTTTATCTATATTCATGATGATTCTATGTGCCATGTATAAATATTATAACGAATGCATGCCACGTCAAGTCTTCAAATTAATTTTAAACTATGTTGTGTTTTATAATGTGATGTGTTATCTACTGAGTCTTCAAATCATTTTTTTTTTGTTCTACTTGCTTGTTTTGTTTTCAGATGAAATTTATGATGACGCAGAGCTAGAGAGCCAGGAGTAGTTCTATTATAAGGACCTAGTTAGGAATGAGTGTTATTTACACATAGGGGTTAATAAGTGAATTCATTCACAATTATCGGTTTCTCTTATGCTGCATTATTAGAAGTTTTAATTAGGGCTAGTTACGCTTGGTCAAAGTTAATTTTTTATTTTATTTTATTTTATTTTGTTCAAAGATCTATATGTTCAGTAAAATTTATTATCCAATAAATGAGGCATTTTCAGAATATGAATCTCTTAACTTAGAAATTGCTATGTATGCTAGTGATAACTCATTCCAAGGAGAGTGGGATGTTACAATAGACTTATAGTATAAAATCTAGACAACTACCTCTTCTCGTGTACACCACACGAAGAAGTTGATCTAACCCTTTTTTTTCTTTTTAAAAGCTAAACGAGACGTTTAGCTTACTTTTTCCTTTTCCCATTTCAATTTCCAAATCATTAGTCGACGTCCAGTTTCTCTCCCCTCCCCCAACGTTCTTTCTCAACCTTCACTGCCACTCTCAGAGACTTCCAACGATAAAGTTCCGACCGAATGACGGAATCCACCCACTTACAAAATATCATAGAATCAACACTACTTTGTCTTAACATACTCAACTTCTACACATTAAATTAAGGAAAATAATATACATACAACATAATATACAACATATTTCACAACAATGTGTTAAATGAGGGTTATTTTTGTAAAGTATTGTGTGTATAAAGTATTTTACAGAATTATTCCTCATTTAAAATTTGTTGTGAAATGTGTTGTGTAATTATATTGTGTGTGTATCACTTCCCTTAAATTAATTATTAAAGCACTCAATGCTGTTTTTTCTTGTCTGAATCAGCCATTTTGCATTTGCAACCACTAAAGGATTGCGTAAATTACCTTCTTTTTTCCCCCGGATTATTCATTCATCAAGCAAGACAAGCTGGGCACACGCTCAACAGCTTCATCAGACTTTGAGTTTCTTAAGCAGATTCTTTTTCAGCATTAAAACCTTTCGAGCTCCAAAAAGAAAACTCTGAAAGGCAAACCCATATTGTTGCATAAACTCCCAAACATGGAGACGCACATACAGGAATTTAATAAAAAGGAAAGTTTCCAAAACTTGATAAAAATCTCCCAAAATATTAGAGCTTTTTGAAATAATTTTAGAAACATAAAAAACAGTTCGTAAAAAATTCTCCTCAACTAAGATGCTAATATAAATGCAGCAAATCAAAAATAGAGAGGAGTGAAAGAAGCAATACTAGAGAGAGAGAGAGAGAGAGAGAGAGAGAGAGAGAGAGAGCATAAACATTTGCTCATTGTAGGAGCTAGGAGAGTACTGCCGAGGTCTGTAGCCACCATCGCTGAATGCCCAAGTTCTAGCAACAGTGAGGCCATGGCTTGAGGCCTCACGAAAGGCAGCAGAAACTTTGAGTCTCTAAGATGGGTCAGAAGCCACATACATCAACCAGTACGCATTGAACCCATTTGCATAGTAAGGATTTCCATTTAATAGAAAATGAATTCCTCTGGTTCTGATGAAACCATCGCCTTCTTCAACTCCAATGTCAAAGCACTATTGGTGGATCAAAATGGCCAAAACAAGTGCCAAACCTGGATGCTTCATCTTGTTGAGTTTTGCTCCTTAGTCTCACGTGGAAAGGAAGTGGGAGTGGAGCAAGGCCATAGGCCTATTTAAGGGGGCTTAGTCTCCTTAATTTAACACACCAGTCAAAAACTTATCTAGTAACTTTTGATTTTAGTAAAATTCTTCTATTATCCTTTTTGTATGTAAAAAGAAGAGAGGTTAAAGTTAGAGTTTTACTAGTGGGAAAAATTTTTGTGGGTGTTAAGGTGAGAAGAAAAATTGTGTGATTGTAACAATTTTTCACATAGTGTATTTTCTTCTCTGGGTCTGGTGGTTTTTCTCCTGTTTTAGGAGTTTTCTACGTAAATTCTTGTGTTGTGTTTATTTCTCTATTTTTTCTTATTATTCTGTCAAAAGTAGATCCTGGTAGGAGAAATTTGGGAGGCCTAAGATTCCCAACAAGTGGTATCAGAGCCACTAGATTCGTTTTGCAGGGTGAAGCTTTGATGTGATAGTGTGGATATGTACGGTCTAAGGAAGTTCTGTCTAGGAGATTGAAAATTTTAAGTGTATCCGTTGTGACTCTCCAATCTTTCCTGGGAACTTATTTAGTAGGTACTATTCATTTTTACGGTAATCATCGAGACAATGTCAAGAATGGAGGTAGAGAAATTTGATGGGAGAATCAATTTTGGCTTGTGGCAAGTGCAAGTCAGGGATATTTTGATTCCATCAGGATTATATAAGGCGTTGAAAGACAGACTAATCCCTAAAGATAGTAGCTGTTCTAGCGTTACTGGTGAAACTAGGAGCAGATCTAGAATGAGCGATGAAGATTGGGAGGATCTGGATTTGAGAGCTGTAAGTGCAATTAGTCTATACCTGGCCAAAAATGTTCTTGCAAATATGCATGGAATATTTACGGCAAATGGACTATAGGAAAAGCTTGAAGAGTTATATCAGATGAAGAGTGTCTCAAATAGAGTGTACCTGAAGGAGCAGTTTCATACATTACGGATGGGCGAATGTACGACTATTTCAGACCATTTAAGCATTCTCAATGGCATTGTCTCTGAGCTAGAATCTATTAGAGTTAAAATTGATGATGAGGATCAAGCCTTGGGGTTGATCTGGTTTCTTCCATCTTCCTACGAGCATATGAAGCCTATTTTGATACATGGGAAGGAGAAAATAATTTTTTCAGAGGTTACCAGTAAATTTTTTTCTGAAGAAAGAATGCTAAGTGGTGGAAGTAATAGTTCACCTAAGAACTTAGCAATGGTGACAGCTAATGATTGGAAGAGGAAAAACTCCATAAAGAAGAAAGCAAACTGCTAGGTGTGTGGACAATCTGGGCACATCAAGAAAAATTGCTCAGGAGGTGGAGCAGGTTCGACAAGAGGCTCCAAGTCAGTAAATTGAGATACTAACAGTGAAACTAACATCATGTCTCTCTTTACAAAAGATGGTGTCTGTTAAAAAAAGACATGTACATTCTCATGGCATGTCGCTAATCCCAAAGTTGCCATGATAAAGGATGTGTTAATGTTAGTTGTTCCACAAGTTTGTACACGGACATTGGTTTGACATTTATGCAGGCTGTGTGGTAGAAATTCATGTCGATGGCTGATGAACCTCCAAGAAAGCCAAACATCATAGGCTAAAGTGAAATGCTTGGAATTGGTTTATTCTAAGTAGTTATGCTTTTATGGTAAAGCATGATAGCGAAAGCTATGAATCTTCATTGTGGTGGAGCGTAGTTGTGAGACCAGTCAAAGTCGCAAGGTGGAGATTTTTTAGTTTTACTCCTTAGTCCCACATGGAAAGGAAGTGGGAGTGGAGCAAGGCCATATGACTAATTAAGGGGGCTTAGCCTCCTTGGTTTAACACACCAGTCAGAAACTTATCTAATAACTTTTGACTTTAGTAAAATTCATCTGTTGTCCTTTTTGTATGTAAAAGGAAGAGATGTGAAAGTTAGAGTTTTACTAGTGGGAAAAATTTTTGTGGGTGTCGTTGGGGTGAAGAGAAAAATTGTGTGATTGTAACAAATTTTCACGTAGTGTATTTTCTTCTCTGGGTCTGGTGGTTTTTCTCCTGTTTTGGGAGTTTTCTACGTAAATTCTTGTGTTGTGTTTATTTCTCTATTTTTCGTGTTATTCTATCAAAAGTAGATCCTAGTGAAGGGAATTTGGGAGGCCTAAGATTCCCAACACATCTTTCTTTCCCACTCTCTGTGAATGTGGATGAAAAAATCTTTTCTAGTTTTTTTTTTTTTTATAAGCAAAGCATGGAAGAAAGATGCGGCTTGTTAGGCAGTTGTCTATTGCCTAATGATGAAAGTTTTGTCTTTTTACAACCGCAAAATTTAGGGAAACAAAAACAGTAACTGTCAAGGGATAGAAACCAACAAGCATAAAACTGGTCCTCGAAAATGAAAGTATTTATCCTACCAGTCCCTTCTACCCTAAATAAAGCTTCGGTATCTAACAATTTTCAAGCTGTATATAGGGGCCATTTCTAAGGTTTAAGTTACTGTATTTGGGCATATTATCACTTGATCTGTATTGAAGAAGAAGAAGACAAAGAAGAAGAAGAATACAGTTTTGATTGTAAATGTGGGGCATCCTTAATCTTGATATTTTCAAATCATGAAATTGTTATGAACATAATGTGATGGACATGGAAGGATGTCATGTTTTGACCCCTAAAGGAATTAACTATATTTCAAGGCATGGCAAACATGAGGGGTTCCATGGATAATTATTATGTTAGATCTAAATCATTATTGCATTTCTGTTCTCATTTCCTCTCAGATGAATATATAATTGTATGCATTGACTTGTTGAGCTGCAATTGAAAAGGAAAAAAAAAAAAAGCTCTTAACCATCTCTTAAAAACAAGTTGTCATAATTTGTTAGATGGAACTTCACTGATTAAGGCTCACACGAGGTTTTTACCTTGATTTTATCATGGTCAATTGTATTTGTTGCCTCCAAATAATTCTATTTGAATGTAAAAGGAACTCAATTCTGAGTACTGAGAATTGCAGCTAATCTTCAGGTCAAAGTGACAAAACATCTCACAGTATCTATTAGCTAAGAAGGTTTTGTCTTAGCCTGAACTTGTTGGATACTGTACTGATGCCGACAATGGTCGTACCCACGTACCCAACTACTCTACAACAGGCTCCAAGGTCAAAAGCTCATTGCTTTACAGTCGTTGGATTCCAATATAATTTAGAGAAATAATATTTATCGTTGTGCAGATGTCAAATAATTTTTTTGAAAAAAATTGAGTAAATACAAAATTTACATAAAAAAAATTAATTTTTTAATAATAAATTTCACTTTTTCAAATGATTATACAACCAACAACAGAACGTAACATTATTCTATCATTTACTTTAGATATTCTATTATATTCCAAGAACCAAACTTGTGAAAAAGTTGTTGGGAATCTTGGGCCTCCCAAATTCTCCCTCACCAGGATCTACTTTTGACAGAATAACAAGAAAAAATAGAGAAATAAATACAACTTAAGAATTTACGTGGAAAACTCCCAAACCAGGAGAAAAACCACCAGACCCAGAGAAGAAAATTCACTATGTGAAAAATTATTACAATCACACAATTTTTCTCCTCACCCAACGACACCCACAAAAACTTTTCCCACTAGTAAAACTCTAACTTTCACCTATCTTCCTTTTATATACAAAAAAAAAAAGACAACAGAGGAATTTTACTAAAGTCAAAAATTACTAGATAAGTTTCTGACTGGTGTATTTTAACTAAGAAGGCTAGGCCTCCTTTTATAACTAATGGGCTTGCCCAAATTTATAAACCCCATCGATGTGGGATTAACAAATTGAGCAAAGAGTCAACAATCTCCACCTTGCGATTTTGACTGATCCCACAGCCACGCTCTACCGTAATGAGGATCTTCATAGCTTTCGCTATCATGCTCCACCATAAAAGGATAACCACTCAGAATAAACCAATTCCAAGCATTTCACTTCGGCCCATGTCGAAAATAACCTTGTTGAAAAATTATGGTGTAACTTCCACATTTGGCTTTCCTAGAAGTTCATCAGCCATCGACATGAATTTCCACCACACACCCTGCATCAATGCCAAACCAATCCCCGTGAGCAAACTTATGGAACAACTAACATTAACATATCCTCTATTATGGCAACTTTGAAATTAGCGACATGCTATGAGGATGTACATGTCTCTTTTTAACAGACACTGTCTTCTGTACAGAGAGACACGATGTTAGTTTCATTGTCAGTATCTCCATTTACTGACTTGGAGCCTTTTGCTGAACCTGCTCCACCTCTTAGACAATTTCTTCTGACGTGTCCAGGTTGTCCACATACCCAGCAGACTACTTTCTTCTTCATGGAGTTCTTCCTCTTCCAATCACCAGCTGTCACCATTACTAAGTTCTCAGGTGAACCATTACTTCCACCACTTAGCCCTTTTTCTTTAGAAAAAAGTTTACTGGTAACCTCTGAAAAAATTATTTTCTCCTTCCCATGTATCAAAATAGGCTTCATATGCTCATAGGAAGATGGAAGAGACCAGATCAGCGTCAAGACTTGATCTTCATCATCAATTTTAACTCCAATAGATTCCAGCTCAGAGACAATACCATTGAGGACACTTAAATGATCTGAAATAGTCGTACCTTCACTCATCCGCAGTGTATGAAACTGCTCCTTTAGGTACACTCGATTCAAGACACCTTTCGTCTAATACAACTCTTCGAGTTTTTCCCAGAATCCCTTTGCCGTGAATATTCCATGCACATTTGCAAGAACATTCTTGGCCAGGCACAGACGAATTGCACTCGCCGCTCTCAAATCCAAGTCCTCCCAACCTTCATCACTCATTCCAGATCTGCTCTTTGTTTCACCAGTAGTGCTTGGACTGCTACTGACTTTAGGGACTGGTCTACCTTTCAACGCCTTGTGTAATCCTGATTGAATCAAGATATCCTTGACTTGCACTTGCCACAAGCCAAAATTGATTCTCCCATCAAATTTCTCCACATCAAATCTGATAGGATTTGGAGCTTTACCTCCTGACATAGCTTCAATGAATTTTACCGTATAAATGAATAGTACCACTAAGTAAGTTCTCAGGAAAGACTGATCTTTCCTAAACAGAACTTCAAGGTTCTCAGGAAATATTGGAGGGTCACAACGGACACACTTAAAATTTCCAATCTCCTAAACAGAACCTCCTTAGACTGTACGTATCCACACTATCACACCGAAGCTCCACCCTACCAAACGAACCTAGTAGCTCTGATACCACTTTTTGGGAATCTTGGGCCTCCCAAATTCCCCCCACCAGGATCTACTTTTAACAGAATAATAAGAAAAAATAGAGAAATAAATACAATACAAGAATTTATATGAAAAACTCCCAAATCAGGAGAAAAACCACCAGACCCAGAGAAGAAAATCCACTATGTGAAAAATTGTTACAATCACACAATTTTTCTCCTCACCCAACGACACCCACAAAAACTTTTCCCACTAGTAAAACTCTAACTTTCACCTCTCTTCCTTTTATATACAAAAAAAAGGACAATAATGGAATTTTATTAAAGTCAAAAATTACTAGATAAGTTTCTGACTGGTATATTTTAACAAATGAGGCTAGGCCTCCTTTTATAACTAATAGGCTTACCCAAATTTATAAACCCCACCGATGTGGGATTAACAAATTGAGCAAAGAGTCAACAAAAGTAGCTAAACAAATCGAAAAAAAAGGGACCCTGGCCTCCCATGCAAAGTTAAAAACATTATTATCTTTTAACTTTTCTTTAGCTTTTCTCCCAATGTGGCAATTGTGCTTAGTGAAATCTTTTAAATAAACTCATTAATGCATATAAGGAACAGAAACAAAAACAAAAAAAAAAAATTGTTGATCATAGGGGTGTGCTCCGAATCCGAAATTGTAGGAGTTCGGAGTTTCCGACTCCGACTCCGACAATCATCGGAGCCAAAAAAATATTCCGACTCCGACTCCGAAACACTGTCGGCGTCCGACACCGATCGGAGTTCGAAATTCTGAATTCCGATCGGAGTTCCGATCGGAAGTTCGGAATTTCGAACCCCAATCGGAGTTCAGATCGGAACTCCAAATTTTGATTCCTTTGGCGAGTTCGGTATGGGTCAAATTACACTCATTCTGAAACTAAATGATCCCAATTGGGCCATACTAATTCCATATGAGCTCATTTGTTCAATTGAGATGTATTTCTTGTGAAGAAATAAGTTAACCATGCTTACTTAACATGTATTGTAGATTTGGCAACTGGCAAGTAATCAATCCATCAATCATACAGCTGTCTGACGTGCACAATCTTTGATAATGGAGCCAAATATTTGAGTTTCCCGCATAATCTCTCTGAGTTTACCGCGCGGCACGCATGGATAGGAAATAACTTTTTATATTTTAACTTGCGTAACTGCGTTTAATGGTTGAAGCTGATTTGAGATAGAATATTTTTTTTTAATAAATAAAAATAAATTAAGATAATAAAATAAGTTTTATGAGATTTATCTCAAATGAATTTTAATATATTTTAATATTATAATAAATTTAGATATAGTTATAAAATTTTAAAAATTTATGAATTTTGTATATAAAGAAATGTTGAATTAAATTCTCATATGTAAATAAGTTTTGACTTGAGATGAATTTAATGATATGAGAATTGAGTATTTAGATACTAGATTCAATTGAGTTGCCACAACTATTGATCTATTCAGGTTTCAGTTTTCACTACTAAGTACTAATTAGTCTTAAACAATTAAACAAAAAATACAAAATACTAAGTAGTAATTACAATGCTAATGCCAGCCAATAGCGTTATAGCATAATACAAAAATAGTAATACAAAAAATGGTCCAGGACTCTAGACTATTAATACAAAATATAAATTAAATTATTACTGATAGTCTGATGACTCTAGTTCAATGGGACCTGTATCGATGTTACAAAATAATAATAATAATAATTGCTACAGCAAAGTAGTTTGTTGTTGGAACCTTATACGGAATCGTACCTGAGATTAAGATAAAATTAAAATGTATTATTATATTAAAAAAATTAAAACTAACCAAACATGAAACAAGTAACTATAAATTAGAGAAAAAAATATATGTAACTGATAATTGCTCCATCAGTCATCGGCAAGTATGGTAGGGTTGATAACTAAATCTGTAAAATCATAAACAATATAAATTTAAATTTAAATAGATTTATGAAAATAAAATTATAAAAAAGATTATTGAAATAATTTAATAATTATATAAACTTTGTTACTTTAATCATTTAAAAAGAATTAAATAAATTAATTTAAGTTTACCTGACTCAAGTCTGTAGTTCACGACATCGATGCCAATACTCTCTAGTCCAGTAGGTACATCACTGAGCCAGTTTTGTGTGCAAACGAGGGCCTCCATGGTTGACGGTGACAATGAACTCTGGTAGGCATCCAACACCCGACCTCCAGTGCTAAATTCCGACTCAGATGCAACCGTAGTGATAGGAACGGCTAGTACATCTCGAGCAATGCGAGAGAGAATCGAGTACTTGGGTGAATTAGCTCTCCACCAAATCAAGATCTGAAACTCCTCACTAGGCTCCTCGACCTCTGCCAGTAAATATCGTTCAACCTCATTTGTACACTGCAATGGATTTCTCGTTGACCGTGCATGAAACGACGTCATGATGTTGAAGCCTTAGGATCGACTGGCTGCACTGGCCTGACTCGAACGAGCATCTGTGGCTGGTCCTGAGCTCGAACTCGAACGTGATACCCATGGCTCGTGAGGATGAAGCAGGACTACTGGTAGTGAAATGGGTGTACAACTCGTTCAAATCTGACTTGAGTGCTGTAATAAACGACTTAGCCTTCACTGTCCCGAGAACCTCTGTTGCCCACCATTCTACCACTGCTAACTTCAATCGGGGGTCGAGGATCGATGCTATGAACAATAATCTATTTATCTTCTCAACTTGCGCCTAATATTTATCATATTTGGACTGCATCTGTGATGCCATACCAGATAACAATCCACTCGGGTCAGCACAATCTTCTTTCAAGTGGTGGTGTAGCATGGATATCTCGCTAAACTACATGTTTGCCGTCGCATATGCAGATCCAGAAACCCGCATTGTGGTGTCATAAAAGATTTGTAAAAATGTGACAAACTCTGATACATGTTGCCAATCGATGTTGTCTGGCGAACCGAGACCCCTTCCATCAGGCTCCAGTAGGGCATACCTCAAACTTCCATCCTCAATCTCCAGCCGCTCAAATGCCTTCTGGTACTTTAGTGCCACATCCAACATCAAATGTGTGAAGTTCCATCGAGTGAGAACATCCAGACACAACATCTTTGAAAACTCAACCCCAATTTGTTCTGTTATTGTCTTGAACTTTTGCAGCTTTTGGGGAGAAGCCTTCACGTACCGCACAATATTGCGGACTTTCTTGATAGAGTCGTCTACATTTTCCAACCCATTAACTGTTTCATCATTGAAAAATATCTAATTATCATAATAATATAAAAAATAGTACTATTTTCAAAGACTTTAATCATAAAAATATTAAAATACAAAATACAAAATTAAAACCAGAAAGACTCACCAACAATAAGGTTGATTATATGAGCAGTGCATCGAATGTGGATATACTGGTGATTTTTAATCACATCTTCTCTCGCCCTTTTATTTCGGATAAACTATTCGATGGCGGTCTCATTTGCACCGGCATTGTCAACTGTGATGCATAATATTTTTTGGATGCCCCAATCAACCAAACAATCATTCATCTCCGCTCCTATCGATGCACCCTTATGGTCAACTATTTCTTTAAATCCAATAATCATTTTTTTAAGATTCTACTCACTATCAATGTAATGTGCTGTGATACACATGTACGAGGTATTCTGTACCGACATCCATGTGTCTGTCGTAAATGACACTCTCTGGCCAGTGGTGGAGAACATCTTCTTCATTTCTGCATTTTCCCTCAGATGCATCTTCATACAATCTCGCATCACTGTATAACGGGATGGGATTGGAAATCTTGGCTCAAGCAGCTTCACAAAATATCGGAATCCATCCTTGTCAACCGTGGTAAAGGGCATCTCATCTTTTATAATCATCATCGCAAGCGCCTCACGAAACATCTTCTTACTGTATTGAGGGACAACTAGATTACTTATCTGTGTCCCTATTCCATCAGTGGCTGTAGAAGTCTTGATGAGTGCACAAAAATGCACTCTAAATACTCTATTTAAATACTAAAAGAAATGAGAAAATAATGGATATAACTCATGTTATTAAAATTAATGGTCATTTATCTTGAAATAGATATAAGCATGATTTAATATATTTATGAGAATATAAAATGTCATATTTTCCTCTCTTAATGTTTAATACTTTATTCTTATTTGATGCCTAACTATACTCATTATTCTTATATTTTGATTTAGGACACAAATGGAGACATTAGGAGCAAATGAAGATAATTGCGGAATTTTAGACAGTTCTGACATCTTTTCGTAATATGGGCATAACTCTCTCATCCAATCTCCGATTGAGCTGATTCAAGATGATCTAGAATCGCAAGAGAAATATCTAGAACTTTTATGTTTTATGTTTGAAGATATATCCACTCAATCTAAGACAAAATCGACCATCAAGTGGACGTACCTGCACTTGACGTTCCTGGATATTTTTCAGCCACTTGCATCAAATCCAAATGTTATCATAATATTTTCCAGCAAGCACTCCTACACCAACTTGAAAATTCAATGATCAATTCATATGCAAGATGAAGTGCACTCAAGTTTCTTGTAGACAAATTATTTGACCACAAGATATTAAGTCATACAAGACAACTAATGGATAGAGAAGCAAAATTGAAACACTCAACCTACAAGCAAAATCCAGCTCATGCATGGTGGGAAAACAAATGATCAAAATGACAACTCACAAATCACTTGGATTCAAGAATGGCACATGGCAAAACAAGTTGAAATTGTGATGATTTTGTCATGACAACTTGCATGAAAGATGCTTATAAATAGAAGGAAGGGGTGTGTGTTCTAAGAGAATGCTTAGTGTGGGAGGATGCTTTGGAAGAGCCATTATTTTGAGAACTTGAGAAAAGAAAAGAAAAACCAAAGAAAAGAGAAGAAAATAATGGTTGGCTCTTCCATATTATCCCTTGGAGAATTTTTGTTGCATATTTTCAATATGTGTAACTAAATTCTCAAGGAGGGTTAGGGATGAACTTGTGTGTGTGATGGTATTTGTAATTTATTTTTTATTCATGTATTTGGTCTTTAAATATTAAAACTCTTTTGTTCTATTATTCTCAATTTATTTGTGATATTTTTTCGTCTTCAAATAATTATAGAATCTATTTCGTTTATAGATTCAGTCATGCTTTTTCTATTGAGTGAATTAGTTCTATAATTATGTTTGGAGCAATTGATTGTCTATATTGATTTAATTCTCTGCTGCAATATCGCCTCTTGGGTATATTGTCGTCGTTGGATTTTCTCAATGTCGATAACAATTTATGAGAGTTAAGGGCGAAGAATAATTTTTCAAAGAGTTATATTTGATTTAAATTTTGATTATTAATGTTATATCTTCCGATTAAGAATTTGGACATAGAATTCTTAATTGAGTTATCAATGAATTAAGAATAAATTTGAATACCACAAATACACAAGGAATTCCCTACGCTCTACTTTTCGTCTCATTTTTATATTTTTCAAATTATTCATTTAGTTCTAATTTACATCACACTCTAAAATTTACTTATCACACTCATTTAATCTTTTTGTTAATTTCATTACTGTTTTTCAATTTCTCAATCCATCTCCCTGTGGAATCGACACCCCAAAGCTATACTGCAAACGACCGCGTTATTCTTTGGGCGTAATCAAATTTTGGCGCCGTTGCCGGGGAGACGGTAAAAGAATTTGTAGTTTTTTTTTTTTAGTAGTTTGTTAAAAAAAAAAAAAAAAAGAGAGAGAGCGGTAGCTTCGTTCATTTTCTTTTTAGCTTTCTACATCTTTATTTTATTTTAGTTTTATTTTCGTAATTTTTTTTTTTTTTTTTCAGTATTACGCTTTTCTTTACTTTGCATGCGCAGGTACAGAGACGCTTTTGGACGGTTTGCTAGTAGACCCGTGCTAGAATCAGATTCAGAATCTAATTTTTCTAATCGCTTGTTTGATAATTCTTCCAATTCTGACGCGATGAGTGAACACGTGGACCAACCTGTTAGAACTCTCCAAGATTATCTTCATCCCGCACGAACAACCACACCATCCTGTATTATGTTCTCACCTAATGTTCGTCATGTAGATTTTAAAACGGGAATGATACAATTACTTCCGACTTTCCATGGTCTAGAAAATGAAAACCCCTATGTTCATATTAGGGAATTTGAGGAAGTAGTTGCAACATTTCATAGTCAAAATACCACTGACGAAATGGTAAGGCTAAAGTTCTTTCCTTTTTCTTTGAAAGATAAAGCTAAGAGTTGGTTGTACTCACTAAGACCACGGTCTATTGGAACATGGAGTGACATGACTCAAGTGTTTTTCAATAAATACTTTCCCCAACATAAGACCAATGCTTTAAAAAGACAAATCTCTACCTTTGCACAAAAGGATAGTGAGACTTTATACCAGTCTTGGGAAAGATTTAAAGAATTACTGAGTATGTGTCCCCACCATGGATATGAGAATTGGCGCTTAGTGAGTTATTTCTATGAAGGGCTTACACCCAGGGAACGTCAATTCGTGGAAATGATGTGCAATGGGGAATTTTTACAGAAACATCCTGATGAGGCTATAGAGTACCTCAATGAGCTTGCTGAAAAAACTCATACTTGGACTGGACCTAGTGCTACTGATAGCACAAACAGGTCACGACCTACAGGAAACTTGAGTGGTGGTATTTACCATCTAAGGGAGGAGGATAACCTTAAGGTTAAGGTTGAAATGCTCACCAGAGAATTAGAGTTATTGAAAACCAAAAACTCAAAGTCAATACACATGGCTAATCATGCAGACTCTTTTGGGCCATGTGTTGTCTGTGGTGGGATAGATCATCATTCCCAAGAGTGTCCTACACATACTAACATGAATGGTATGTATGAGGAACAAAGTAATGCTCTGGGTATGTACAAAAAGCCCTTCACACCTTACTCTGAAACCTACAACCCAAAATGGCGTAATCATCCCAACTTCAGTTGGAAGTCTGAAAACCAACAGCCTGCACAGCCTGCACAACCTTCTAGATCATATTCTGCACCATACCATGCACCTCAATCTTCTAGAAATTCTTTAGAAGACACTTTGCATGCATTTATTGAAGTACAGGATAAGACTAACCAAAAATTTGAGTCTTTAATTATGCAGGTTGTTGAAGAACTAAAGGAGATAAAGAGCCAGATATCTAAAATAACGAGTTTCTTGAGTGTAAATGAGCAAGGTAAGTTCCCTTCTCAAGCTCAGTCTATACCTCATGATCAACATATGGCACAAGAAACTGTGAAGAATGACGAGTGCCATCAGATATACATGATTGACTCACTCATAGACAGGGAAGTTTTCACAACTCATGATTCTGATCCCCTTGAGAATTTTATTGTTGATTTTGAGTATAATCCTATCAGTGATTCGTCTGATGTAGCTAAAATTTGTACAATTTTTGACAATACTCAAGATTATAGCACACAGGCTTGGCAACCGAAATTTGAGGAGTTGCTTGAGAAAAATGAAAAACAGATTCCTTCAAGTGGGCAAGTACCAAAAGTTAATCTTAAACCTTGCCACCTACCTGTGAAGTTCGAGCACCGAGTTTATTGGGCAAATAAGCGTTTCGTTTTTGACCCAGGAAGAATAGTTCAAGAAGTGGAAGATAGTACGGTTGTAAACTTGGTCTACCAACTTTGACCACAGCATGCAACAATAATTATTATTATTATTATCATCTTATTTGTTTTGTTTTGTTTTTATTTACTACTGTTTTCTTTATTTTTGTTTGCAGGATAGTATCATTTTGTCATTTCAGATCACTACTTTTGACGCTTAGCGAGCTATCTACATCACACATCAGGTGTATCCTACCCTTTTTAGTTACTCCCCATCCAATTTTGATTATTAAATATTGAGGATAATGTTTCATTTAAGTTTGGGGGTGGAAATACAAATCTGTTATTTAAACTCTGTGGCATATTTCAATCAATATATAAAAAATTGCCAAATTTTTTTCACACAGGCATCTTTTCACACATGATACTCATGCTCATTCATAACCATCTTGGTAAATTCAACAAACCCAACTTAAATCATTTTGCTAAAGCATTCACAGAAAAAAATTTTATGCACTTCTCCAAACTTTGTGGTAATATGATGATTTGACACATGTAACTAAAGAATTATTTTGCTCAAGTATTCATGTGAATTTTGTGAGAATTGAGACCTTACAAATACAGAAATTGTGATAAGTATCCATTGATCTGTTGAATTTGACACTTCTTTTGAGAATATCATTACATGGTTTGTGGTAAGATGGTGGATATACTTGGGATATGACGAAAGTCAACTTAGGATTAACGTTTGAGCCTTTCAAGCTGAGCCTTTTCATCATAGATCCCTAGCAGCCAATTTTGAGCTAATATACACATATGGCCTTTTCTTTTCATATCTACATCATCCATACCTCTCCACATTGGAGTATAGCTTATATACTATATTTTCCTATCATTTTACTTCCAAGTGTGTACTAGGTGTGAAATTATCATAAAAAAAATGACAAAAATGGCATGGTGCTAGATGTGTTCATCAAATTATTCATGAAAGAGTTCATCAAATTGTGAAGACACCAGTGGCAAAAGAAGATGGAAAAGTGTACTGTCAAAAATCTAAAAAATTGAAAAGTACATCAAAAGGAAAGTATAGTCTACTGAAAAATTTAACAGATTCCCTTTTGTGTATACTTGGAAGTTTTTCAAACCTCTTTACCTTTTCTTCTTATGAACCCAAAACCTAAGCCACATTACAACCCTTTGTGTTGATTTTTCCGATCCTAAGTATGCTTGTGGAAAGAATGGTGGAAATCTCATTTGTTAGTATTCCTATCATAAGATCAATGTTTACTTGTTACTTATATATAATTGGCTAAATTTCCATGATAATAAATGTACACCTTTGTCAACTCCATAGAGAGAACCCTTACATGAAACACTTCTATACCCGTGAGTTATGGAGTTGAACCTTTTTACTTAAGATATTCTAATGTTGCATGTGTCGAAACCTCTGATTTGATAAAAATAGTTTGGAACACATACACACTCTGTGGATTGCTATATTTGAATTACTTGTGAAAGGGTTATTGAATTTCTAAGATTGTTTTGATATGAAAATTTGAAAAATGTGTCTTGATGGCCCCTATGTGTGATTTTCTTTGGTCTTTCTCATCATTTTGCATGAAAATTGCTAGGGACTAGCAATGAGTAAGTTGGGGGGTGTGATGAGTGCACAAAAATGCACTCTAAATACTCTATTTAAATACTAAAAGAAATGAGAAAATAATGGATATAACTCATGTTATTAAAATTAATGGTCATTTATCTTGAAATAGATATAAGCATGATTTAATATATTTATGAGAATATAAAATGTCATATTTTCCTCTCTTAATGTTTAATACTTTATTCTTATTTGATGCCTAACTATACTCATTATTCTTATATTTTGATTTAGGACACAAATGGAGACATTAGGAGCAAATGAAGATAATTGCGGAATTTTAGACAGTTCTGACATCTTTTCGTAATATGGGCATAACTCTCTCATCCAATCTCCGATTGAGCTGATTCAAGATGATCTAGAATCGCAAGAGAAATATCTAGAACTTTTATGTTTTATGTTTGAAGATATATCCACTCAATCTAAGACAAAATCGACCATCAAGTGGACGTACCTGCACTTGACGTTCCTGGATATTTTTCAGCCACTTGCATCAAATCCAAATGTTATCATAATATTTTCCAGCAAGCACTCCTACACCAACTTGAAAATTCAATGATCAATTCATATGCAAGATGAAGTGCACTCAAGTTTCTTGTAGACAAATTATTTGACCACAAGATATTAAGTCATACAAGACAACTAATGGATAGAGAAGCAAAATTGAAACACTCAACCTACAAGCAAAATCCAGCTCATGCATGGTGGGAAAACAAATGATCAAAATGACAACTCACAAATCACTTGGATTCAAGAATGGCACATGGCAAAACAAGTTGAAATTGTGATGATTTTGTCATGACAACTTGCATGAAAGATGCTTATAAATAGAAGGAAGGGGTGTGTGTTCTAAGAGAATGCTTAGTGTGGGAGGATGCTTTGGAAGAGCCATTATTTTGAGAACTTGAGAAAAGAAAAGAAAAACCAAAGAAAAGAGAAGAAAATAATGGTTGGCTCTTCCATATTATCCCTTGGAGAATTTTTGTTGCATATTTTCAATATGTGTAACTAAATTCTCAAGGAGGGTTAGGGATGAACTTGTGTGTGTGATGGTATTTGTAATTTATTTTTTATTCATGTATTTGGTCTTTAAATATTAAAACTCTTTTGTTCTATTATTCTCAATTTATTTGTGATGTTTTTTCGTCTTCAAATAATTATAGAATCTATTTCGTTTATAGATTCAGTCATGCTTTTTCTATTGAGTGAATTAGTTCTATAATTATGTTTGGAGCAATTGATTGTCTATATTGATTTAATTCTCTGCTGCAATATCGCCTCTTGGGTATATTGTCGTCGTTGGATTTTCTCAATGTCGATAACAATTTATGAGAGTTAAGGGCGAAGAATAATTTTTCAAAGAGTTATATTTGATTTAAATTTTGATTATTAATGTTATATCTTCCGATTAAGAATTTGGACATAGAATTCTTAATTGAGTTATCAATGAATTAAGAATAAATTTGAATACCACAAATACACAAGGAATTCCCTACGCTCTACTTTTCGTCTCATTTTTATATTTTTCAAATTATTCATTTAGTTCTAATTTACATCACACTCTAAAATTTACTTATCACACTCATTTAATCTTTTTGTTAATTTCATTACTGTTTTTCAATTTCTCAATCCATCTCCCTGTGGAATCGACACCCCAAAGCTATACTGCAAACGACCGCGTTATTCTTTGGGCGTAATCAAGTCTCGTAGCTAAAATTAGTCTGAGACCCACCTGCGTCTGCATTTGATAATTTATTACCAATATTAGTCTTAAATGAAAATTAAATGGGATCATAATCACAAAACTAAGTAGCATATAAAGCAAGACACTAACCTCTTGATGCCATTCCCTTCGCTATTTGGTAGCGCTTGCAACCGTTTAGATGTGCTGAAAGGCAAGAAGTGCCTTGCCTTTTTGAATGACACCCAACTCGAGCGCCACAATGATTGTACTCAGCCCGTGGGTTATGGGGATCTCCACCCTCAACCTTCTCAAAATGTTCCCATGTCCACGATCTTTTTTTATTTGACCATGGACGGGGTGGCCTCGCAGCTGCAGGGTGTACTGGTACATCCGGATCCTGAATCGGATCGTCCCCAAGGCCCATCTCCTCTTCCTCCATAAACTGGTCGGGATCTTCCACTTCCAATTCTATGTCGACTGGAAGTGGAAATCCACTGCTAGCACACGAGGTTTGTGCTCGAGTGGAGGGTAGCCGACTACGGCTCGAAGCTGTAGCGTGGAGCACCGAAGGAGTCCTACCATCTGGATTCGGAGCCTTATGTGGAGTCGGAGTCCCACTAGCACTGCGTGAGAGATCCATCTGTTTGTAATTGTAGACCTAGAATTCAAGTATAACAATATAAAAAATGTTAGTAAATTCCTAAAAATTATAATGTTATAGTGTAGCAAAATACAATATTAAGAAACTGTTATTATGTGAAAGTTCATGACTTGTACTGAATAGAGAAATCATAACTTGTTTCTAGAGTATTTTTTTGTAAGTAAAATATTTCTATCTAAATGTTTACACACACATTTATTTAATTATCAAGAAATCATCCAACCATTGCAATCAAAGTTTAAAGTCCTGACCCAGTAATCTAATTTTCTCTGGAAAAAAAAAAAAAACTTGTCAAATTGTCCATAACAAAACAGGTAGTGTATTTTTTTTTTACCTACAATATATATATTATTTTTTTTAATAAAAATGGTCTAAGTTTGAGTAAGCCTTCTTGCTGAGTCTTATATTTAAATAGAATATACAACGACATTTAATTAGGCCAAATTTGAATTTTTTTTCTCAATGACATTTCATCGAACAGTTTACACACATTGTCAAAACACACAATATAAACTCGAATTTATTTTATTTCATTTTATATAATAAATATTTTATAAAAAAATTAAATTCATCTCAACCTATCTCATACATTCCAACAAATATTTCAATATATTTATATTCCATGATCTCAATAATAAATATAACCTACAAAGTACAAACATTACTATTTACAATTTTACATATAAGTTCAAATCATTTGAGATTGCGACGTCGCGTCAATATTCAAACACAACCTACACTTTATTTTGTAAGTACATAACAAAATAGGTAGTGTATTTTTTTTTACCTACAATATATATATATTTTTAATAAAAATGGTCCAAGTTTAAGTAAGCCTTCTTGTTAAGTTTTATATTTAAATAGAATACACAATGACATTTAATTAGGCCAAATTCGATTTTTTTTTTCTTTATGACATTTCATCAAACAGTTTACACATACTGTCAAAACACATAATATAAACTTTTATTTTTCACAATATAATAACATACACAACTCATAAGCCAATCAACTCAAAGAATCACATTAAAATAATATATTTAATTAGTTTTAATTAAAAACCCTAATGCCTCAAGAAATTACCCCAGGGCCCAATTAATCTCGCCTCTCGAATTCGTCGATTCGGAGTGCTAGCGGGCGTCGGGCGACAATGTAACGCAACGGCAGTGTGAGAGAGTGAAGGAGGAAGCGGCGCTAGCCACCGGAGGTTCGGAATCGCCATTGGAGAAGACGAGCAGCGCTGTACTGGGGGATGGACTTCAGAGTCTCGGCCGCGGATGGGAGAAAGAAGAAGGAAGAAGAAGAAAGAAGAAGAAAGAGGTGGCGGGGGTATAAGAAACCCTAGACTAAACAACGTCGTTCCTATTTAATTGGAACGGCGTCGTTTAGCTAAATTAAAAAAACAAAAAAGAAAGATGCAAAACGACGTCATTTTGCATTTTTATTTTTTTTTAAAAAAACTTCGGAGTTCGGAGTCGGTATTCGGTATAGAAACTGACTCCGATTCCGAAATCCGACTCCGACTTCAGAGTCGGAAATTTCCAACTCCGAATTCCGACACCGATCGGAGTCAGAATCGGAGCGGAGTTCGGACGGAAGTCGGAAGTCGAAAATTTTGCCCACCCCTAAGTTGATCAGTTCTACAAATTAGATACGGGTGCGCTTGGCAGCAATCCGGCTGTCGGTAAGCCACTCACATAAATAATGATTTTACTGTTCATATAAACAGTAAAATTACTGTTTATATGAATGGGGCTCTGCCCATATTTTTTCAATTAGATATGACTTGCCCAGTTTAGGAGGACTTGTATTGCTTTTAATATGTGATGTCTCTGTCTAGTCTACCATGCGTCAGAACTTCGTGGGGGCATGTGATAGATAAAGCCATATGAGGAGCAGCTTCTAATGCTCTTTCACATGGTCTCTTTTATGTGAATCTGTGATGAGGTTCCACAAATCTCAGACGCTATCGCTATGTTTCGATATTTGTTCCTTCTCTCTTTTTGATTTTTAGTGCTTTGCTGAATCTGTGGAGGTGCTGCTTTTTATAGCTACATGCTTCTTATTTGGTGGGGTGTTTTTCTTTATTTACTTAGGAAAATCAACGTTAAACTATTAAAACTTGTCACGACATGACAATTTGCAGTCTCAGGTTTACGATATTTTATTACAAAAAATCTAAGTAATTCTTTGATTTTTTATAAATTTATTTATTATTATTATTATTATTATTTATTGTTGTTGTAAAATGCTTTGAAATTATATGTTCGAATGGAGCTTTCGTGGCATCTGTTATGTTAGATCACAGGGGGGAAGAAATAGACAAAACCACCTCCGTACGGGAAAGAGGTTGACAGCAAATTAAATAGAAACCATAGAATGTGAAAACCTACGAAAATAGACATTGCCGACAATCCTTAATTTCGATTTATTCAGATTCCCATTTACTTGACACAAAAGAAAGATTTATTAAAGAATCGATAAATAGTTTAGGTACTCATCTTCCTCACTTTCACCAAAACCCCCCATACTCTTTTCTATTCTTTTTTTTTTTCTAGGGTAAATATGATCAATGCCAAGAATTAGGTTGGTTCATCCAGATCTGGATTTTTTCAGGATCCGATTTAAAATCCAAAAATCAAACATTAGGACGGATATCCACCCAAATAAAATCCGGGCGGATATTAGAATTAAAATATCCATTCAAATTCAGTTACGGATTTGGATTTTAATCCAGTTATCTGTAACCAATTTTAAAACGCCAAAAGGATTGCTTCTGGACTTTCTCCTTCAACATACGTTCTCTATCTCTCTCAAGAGTGCGTTCTCCCTCCATCTCTCAAAATCGACAGAAACCTTAGCCATCCCTTCGTTGTTTGCCATTCACCGTTCTTCGTTCGTTGTGCGTCCTTCGCCCATCTCTCTCTCAACATCTCTACGATATATTCTTATATATCTTTCTCTCAACTTGAACTCTCTCGATCTCTCGTTCTCACACACACACAGAGGTTGTATATCACTTCATCTCTTGTTAGTTGTTGCTCATTTTAACTAGACCTAAGTTTCTTTTTAGTAAATCCAAGTTTCTGTATTTGTAAATCTAAGGTTTTGTGTTTGTAAATATGATTTTCTCTGCTTATAGATTTGATTCTTGGGTTTAAAGATCTACTTTTTGGGTTTATAGATCTACTTTGGGACTCTGATCCGACAGAGTAAGAACAAAATCTCCTAAATCAATAACGAAATTGCTTCTTGTTAAGGACATGTCTCGCTTCCTTCCTACAACGATTCACCTGCAAGAAATTGAAAAAATCCGGAGATCCCTACTTGAAAAAGCTCCGATACTTAAGTCAATAATCTTGCTAATTATTGAGAAGTAGCTTGAGAACAAGATAAAGAAGTCCCCCCTTCATGGAGGGTTATCTGGTTTATATAGATCTCATGGTGTTACTTATCCTCTGTAGTGAGTTTTCACATCTTCCTGTAACTGGCGCGATCACGTATCTGCATCAAATCTTGCAGAAGGTGGCGAGGGTTAAGTATTAGTTTATGTATGCGACTTTACAGGGCTCTATACTTATTCATCCTCTTGGGTTAGTAATTGGGCCTACCGTATTATTTTTCTCTTATATGGGCTCTCATTCTGATGGGCTTCTATGCCTCTTAATTTAAATAGACCCTACACTTCCATTTCATGAACTCTCTCTTTAAGGGCTACAACAAACGGATCTCACACCTTAGGAACAGGTACCTTTTTCTTTTAGTTCATAATTTCCTTTCTGGGTTTTGATATCTCATTATGAAACTCCTGATGCAATAATTTTTTTTTGGACTCTGTATGTTTTCCTGGAACATCAAGAGATCCTTTGTTCCCGTTTAAATTGCATACATCGTGTTCATTAGTCTTAAATTATTCAGGTTCTAGATGACAAGATGTTAAAAAAGAATTAACTTGATTAAGGTTCTATGTGATCCTCTTCTCTATAGAAATTACACTAAGTAGAGTTTCTTTATATCTTAAATTATTCTATTAGTCTTGAACGTGATTTCAACATTAATCAGTTGGGTAAAGTAGTGGTATCTCCTCACTTATCAGGAATCAGTTAATATGTTTCTGCAAATTATATAACCAATAACACTCATTTAGGTAAAATATTTTAATATCGAGAAAGTTTGAAGAATGTTTCAAATTCTCTCTGCCAATGGTTTTATACTTCAATTTTTATTTTCATTTTAACCATGAAAAGAAATTTTCATTTGCTGTATTATATGTAAAGAAAATTTGGAGAAAAACAATGCTGATTCTATTTGAAGTAGGAAATTGTTGACATACATTTCCTGACTTCTTTTCTCAATTTTTGTTGTCCTGATACATTGATTTCATGTTCCATAGCCTTTATTATTCTTTTGGTGGCATTGCAATCATGGTTTCAGTTCTGATGGTTTTATCATCTTGTGCTCATCATTTACTTGCCATTTCTGTTTTTGGCTTCTTCAAGATTGTAATACTTATGGTAATGAAGTCTCTGTTCACTGAAAACATAAGAACTAGAGTAAATTATTTTGCTCTCGAAGTCTTGTACTATTTATTTTTTAAAATGGTAATGAAGAAATTGGTTGTGGATATTTGCTTGAATTTATTTTTACAGGTTAAAGAGAAGCTTAGTGCTGAAGAATATCAGTTATTGATTAATTGCCTTAATTGCTAGACAAACTTAGCTAATACGTACCTTACTTCAGAATATTATATAAAAATGTAATTACAAACCCACTTTTTCTTTTATCCTTATACTTCTTGCTTGTTGTATAATATTTAATTTGTCTCAAATTCTTGTTTTGTGAGAGTGAAAATATGTTCAACCTCTTCCTTAATGATGGTTTTCCTAGCTGGTCAAATTGGTCCTGTTCTCTTTGAGGTCCGCATCTTTACTTTCCAGTCAGTATTTGAACATATAATATTGGAGTTTCTCTAATTTGGAAATGGTCTTTTGTTGCAGCCATTTCAGCATGCAATCTTTTTCTTTGCCAAAATCCCACAAATATTGAAGAATTTTTTAACGATTATTAGTTTAATTAGTTGTGATGTATTATTATTTATTTTGTTCCTCTGTAAATTTATATTTTACATTATGATATTTTAGTTTAATTAGTCGTCATGTATTATTATTTATTTTTTTATAAAAATATTTTCAAGTTTTAATTTTTTTTTTAATCTGGCCAATTTAAGGATATTAGAATTTTTTTTTTTCAAAAAGTGCTATAAAACATTTTAGAAAAAAGATAATAAAACCCGGATATCTGGTTTATTAAAATTCGAATATATTTTAAGAGAGAGAAAGCACAAATCCAATTATCCGGATTTAAATCCGGGTATCCGGCTAAATCCGATTATCCACCCGGATTGAAACCGGATTCAATCCGGACAGATAATCATCCGGTTTTTGGCATCTAGATCCGGATTCGATTATGATTGGATATCCAGATCTGGATTCGGATGAACACCCCTACCAAGAATTATTATTATTATTATTATTTTCGCCTCGGTAATATTTTTCTTGTATTTTTTTTCAGCTTTTACTCTACTGAATACTGAGATAAATAGAGAAATGCGGATGTGAATCTATTCCGACACGTGACATGGGATGTCTGCTCGGTTCACTGCAAAAGAGTAAACCACAACCTCACGATGCAATTAACCATGCATGCTCCGACCCCTCAATGGAAAAAAATAAATAAAGATGTATTTCAATGCCGTCTTCTTTACTCTTATATATAATATAATAAATATGACAAGCCCATGAACTCTACCGAACCGCAGGCTCAAATCAGCTCCCAAAACTGGGCTTTAAGCCTTTAACTCTTTCCATTTCCAAGTAGCGTAATGGGTTACGGATGAGGAACATTGACAGGGCCAATGCGCTCGAAAATTTCATCAAAGCTATTGAGAGTGCATACTTTACGTCCATTTATCTTTCAACTAAAGATGGTATTGGTAAGTCTTTCAACTCGCAGGGCTCATGTTTCGGTCCGGTGTTATTAAAAAAAAAAAAAAAAAAAACCGAAATCAGATTCGATTTTGATCCGTTTAAAAAGAATAAAATTTATATCCGACTGCACTTATCGATTTGGTCTAATTTACCAATTCATCTGTTTTTTTTTATTTAATAAAATATAATAAATAATTTCATTTTTTTTAATCTTAAAATAATAGTATTATTTAAAAATAATATTTAAATAACAATTAATTCAATTTTTAATTTTCATCTCAAATCATCTCATCTTTAACTCACTATCTAAAATAGAAAAATAAATCACTTTTAACCAAACTTGTTTTTGTAAAACACGAGTAATTCAACTTGAAGCACATCCATATTTCAGTCTTTTTTCTCCTCCGTTTAGTAGACTACTCTCCAGTGTATAGCATCTAGAATGGAACTAGTGCTAGAGTAGTGCTATAGGCCCATAATTGTAATTTGAGTGGGATTTTCTTTTTGAACAACTAATTGTAAGAGGTATTTGCAAGCCGTATCACCTTTTATGATAATTTTTATTCATATAAATAAAAACAACTGCGAAACGAATCGTTTCACACAGACAATGCAAGGCCGACTAGCAGAATAGTGGATAAACAAACGACTCGACGGGATACGACTACAGACCGAAAAAATAGATACGATAGGATATGACTACAGACAAGAAAAATAGACGTTTTGAGGAGGAGCTCATAAAGATTTAACTCGAAGCCATAAACATGGTTTTTTAATTTAACTCAAAAAGATATGCTAAATAATTTGGAGACTGCAATACAAACCTAATATAAAAAAAAAGCTTTAAAATTACTATCATATCCTTTTAAATTAATGTTTTTTCCTATTTTACCTTCATTTATCAATGGGACTACAATACAGTCCTCTACTCAGGACTGTAACAAGAATTTTTTCTTGTCAAAAATTTTATTAAATAAGCTGAATTGTGCTCGAAATCATGATTTCAATGAAAAAAACCTAATCCATTTTATGATCTTTCACTTTTCATATCAGTAGCAAAGACCAATAAATTAAATTATAATAGAAGCTATAAAACCACTGTGTGCAGAAATATCAATTAATCAAATGCTAAAAGCAAGAGGAAATGCCCACAAGGCGTATTATGTGATCTTTATTCTATACTTCCATGACATGTTATCCAATTTACTAACTGATTGACCACCGATTACTCAACTGCATCACCACCCTCAGGATTCTGCAAATGATTGGAGGAAGATGATCCTCTTCCATTTGGTAGATATGAACATGCTAAGGCTGCAGTGCCAAGGGTGATCACAGCGGCACACGAACCCCAAATCCACTTCTGCCTTCTTTCCTGCATTTGCCTTTCATGCCGTGCCACCTACAAAAACAGGAAACTGCAGAAGTTATGAGGAGCAAGTGATGGTGATCACATCCAACAGGGCCTACAGGAAAGCTGAGCACTTGTACAAGCATGAACTACCACAATTTGCCATTTGCATATTCTAGTTTGAACGGGTATGTATGCACACAAACATGCATGTGTGGGTTTGTGCATAAAGAGAGTACTTCATCTGGTCCCCTCTAGTTTCTGGATCTCAAGCCACGCAAGCTAAAGCTGCAATATCTTCTATCATACTAAAAGGTTCAAACCTACACACTTATCTCTGTGTGTGTGTGTGTGTGTGTGTGTGAGAGAGAGAGAGAGAGAGAGAGAGAGAGATGGGGGAGGGGGAGGGGTGGACGCTGGGACCTCGATATGAAAGATTCATTAAATTCTAAGATAAATAATTTTCACTACACTAGAAGGCCGGCTAATTATTTGACTGATAGGAATAGAAGCCCCCAAATTGGTACTGCTCCAGAAAATTTGGACAGATTGCTTTCCGTGGAGAAATGAAGCAACCTATTCTTTAGGAAAAAGCATGGAACCCTAGACATGACACCTGTCAATGAAGTTGAACCCTGAGGGTGGTAAGGAAAAAGCCTTACAGTACCATCACGAAGAGAAGTTGGCAGGTTCTTAAATAACCTTAGATTGTTCTAATAGACTTCTTGCTTCCAACACAGCTATAAACTGATGCCAAAACAAAAATGCAACATTGAGATAGGAAGAATGAAATCTTACACCCCGAAACCTCAATGGTATACAATACATAAATTCTCTTTATCTATTTATGAAACTCAATTACTATATAGATTTTTCTTAATGAAAATGATGAATAATCATGTAATTGTAGTATTGTCTCATTCTTCTTATTCAAACCTTAGTGGTATACATTGCATTAATTCTCTTTATGAACCTCAATTACCATATGTAAAGTTCGTAATGACACCAAGGAATCTACATTTAGTAGTTATAACCTACTTAATTTTGTTCAAAGTATACTGACCAAGAAGCTATATAGAAAAGGCATTACAATAGAAGTTTTGAGGAACACTAAGCCCACTCTTCCTCGGTAAGTAAAACAACAAACAATTAAGTATAGCTGAAAGTTGAAAAATAATTAATGAAAGGTATTGATATCTGACCTAAAGCATCTTGGTTCCTCTGATACATTTCCTGATTCATGACCTCATAAAAATGGAGCCTGTCATGTAAACGAGCAATCTCAAAGTTCTTTGACTCGAGCTGGGCTTCCGTCTCCATCTCCATCTCAGCCCTTGCAACAGCCCTACCAACAGATTCTGATACAAACCTAGCAACATGTACCTGTTGAAGTAACTCTTCCACCTGGTTACATTCCAGCTGCTCACCCTCTGCCAAAGCAGTGGGATAAGAAGGAAGTGTCAATCCCACAACAGACAACAGTTGCCTAGGCCTTTGCCACAGGCTTCACATGTTATTCAAGGATTCTTCTGCTTGTTTCCGCTTCTCTATTTCCATCAATACACTCGATCTCATTTCACGCAATTCAGCTTCAACATCTTGAAGAGAAGGCTGTGGCCCACTCTCAGAGGATAATTCTGTAGGAAGATAGAAAATTGCATGAGATAAAATAATGCTGTATGCCCATACTGCTGTAGGCTCATAACTATCTTTCATACTTAGGACAGTGATTTACAGACATAGGTGCCCAAGTTTTACAATATTCAAGCAGTCATCTTTTATAGCAAGATGGTAGATCATGGCCAACAAGGTAGTTTATTCTATGAACTAAACTTTCTAAAAGGGTAAGAGTAAAATCCAATAAAAAGAACACTTCACTAAAGTCATTTGGTTCCCAGTTTTTCATATCGGTGGTACCATCTAGAAAACCAAAGTTTTGAAGGAGAATAAATTGATGTAATGTCTCTAAGGTAGAAAGTTCCAAGAATTCCTCTCCTCCATAAAGCAATAAAAAGAAAAGATTTAACTTTTTCAAATAAAGTCAAGGATAAGTAAAGAAAGTTATTAAAATTTTCAAATACAACAATATTTTGGACATCTTAAAATGGAATACGAGACCAACTTGACAGAGGAAATAATCACTTTTTTTTTTTGATAAGTAACAGAGGAAATAATCACTAACGAGAACAAGGACAATTATCTTCCCAAGCGTCAAAAAACTCCCCCATTTGTGTGGTGTGAGTAACTGATCGATCTACTCCAGAATCATCCTCTCCATCAGTGTTGCTGGTGACACTAAGAGATTCATGTGGATCACAGAAATTTTCTGACTCGCTATCTCTTTCAAGCTTCAGCAAATCATCTTCCCCTGTCACACCATCACTTTTACTGCTGTTTCCAAGTTCCACATGACTGCGCACAAGTTCTTCATTACTGCACCCAAATTCACTGCAGTGGTTCCCAACATGACCATTACGGCCACCATTCACATGGTCCTCCTGTTTAGCACCAGGAATAGTGAAAATAACAGAAACATCATCAGCTGAATGGACAACCTTAGTTTCCACATTTCCAGCATTCTCATTGACCTTTTCATCAGGCTTTTGGCGAAGGGATACATTGTCCTCAGAAAAGCTCTTCATGAGACGTGGCCCACGCCGCTTATGGTTGATGATATATGGGGATGCCGTGAATGAAGTAGGCGAATCTGGAAGTGGGGTTGCCTTAGGAGTAGCATACAGTGCTGGCCTTATCTGAGGGCGTTTCACTCTCCTTTCAGTGGCTGACGTACTGTTTCTACTCTCCAGATTTGAACGTCAAGGAACGACCTGCTTTGTTGTGCACTCATTCATAGCCAATGCAGCTGTAGGTCAACCCTGATCTTCTTCTCTGTCCACAATATGTTTGTTGACAGAAAGATAGTCTTCAAAGTGAAAAATGGCTGCTCCATTGTTTGTGACGTGCAGCTTTAGAATAAGAAAACTTCTGCTAACCTTCCACATTATTTGAAATGGAACCCACTTCTTGTATTGTAATTTCTGCCCTTGAAGCTAATAAGTCCAACGTACTGTATATATATTCACCTTGGGGATGAGAGCGATCCCCAGCAATAAATGCAGAAACCTGGTCATTGACCTTAATCCAAGACCATCCTGGCTCCTTGATCACCCCTTTTGATTTCATCATCTTCCTTAGATTTGCTGCTTCCCTCCATCTCCCTCTTGTGGCATAAATGTTAGCAAGAGTAATATGAGCTCCAGCACTACTAGGATCTAATTTAAGAATCTCTTCTGCAGTACGTATTCCACACTCAACTTCTCCTTGTACTCTACAAGCTCTAAGCAGTGTAGACCAAACAACATCATCCCGTTGAAATGGCATGCATTTTATCATGTTCTCTGCATCACTTAATCGTCCAGCTCGGCAAAGGAGATCAATCATGCAGCCATAATGTTCTTTTGAAGGATTTATCTGATATTTATTAGTCATCAAATTGAAGTAGTGGAAGCCAAGATCAGCAAGTCCAGCATGGCTACAAGCACTAAGAACGCCAATGAAGGTCACGGCATCTGGTCTTAAACCAACTTTGGAAATCTTCTCAAACACATCAATGGCTTCTTGGCTGAGCCCATGCTCAGCATAACCAACGATCATGGCAGTCCATGAGACAATGTCAACATTTTCCATCACGTCAAAAATTTTTGAAGCTTCTTTTATACTCCCACATTTAGAATACATATTAATTAGCGCACTTTGTATCAGAGCTTTGCGTTCTAGCCCGGAAGACAAGACATGAGCATGCAGTTGCTTCCCTTGCTCAAGAATGGCCATACTTCCACATACACTAAGCACGCTGGAAAAAGCAAACTCATTTGGTATTGGTCCTTTTTTTCTCATCCACGATAAATACTTAAAGGCTTCTTCCCCATAACCTCCTTGAGAATATGCAGCAATTATAGTACTCCATGAAACAACATCTCTCCTGGTCATGCCATGAAAGACCCATGAAGCTGAAGTCAACTGCCCACATTTTGAATACATGGTCATGACTGAATTTGCCACTGATAAAAAATCAACAATACCTGTACATAAAACATGCGCATGTAATTGTTCACCCCATTCAATTCTTGCAAGATTGGCAACACCACAAATAATAGCTGCAAAAGTGTACTCATTAGGACTCACATCTGATTCCTTCATTTTCATAAACGCTCCCATTGCATTCTCCTCCTGACCCATCTGAACATAGGTCGTTATAACTGTTGTCCATGAAACCACGTCCTGCGTCCTCATCTTCTCAAACAAGCGCATGCCATAGTCTAACTTTCCACATTTGTAGTACATGGTCGCCAGAGTGTTAGCCACAAATGAGCTCTCATTGAACCCCTTTTTCATTGTCTTTGCATGAATCACCCTCCCGTAGTTCAGAGCACCAGAATCGGCACATGCCTTCAATGCAATAGCAAATGAATACGCATCATACTCTACCTTTGATCTCTGCATTTCACAAAAGTAAGCCAAGCCCTCCATATTATAACCTGCTCGAACAAGCCCGGTTATAATGGCTGTCCAAGAGACTACATTTCTTATTGGCATCTCATCGAAAACTCTACAACCTTGCTCAATTTTACCAATCTTGGCATACATGTCAAGAAGGGCACTCCCAACAAAAACCGAATTAACAAAACCAGATTTCACTGAATACCCATGTAACAGTTCCCCATGATACAAGTTCATAATGAGTGCACAAGCCTTGAGTGCAAGACTAAGCGTGAAGTGGTCCATTCGAAGTCCTGGTTGAACGCACATATTTGAGAACATATCTAACGCTTCAGAGGAATAAGAGGCATTGACATAGCCAGAAATCATATTGGTCCATGTAATCTCATCTCGGTACGGCATTTTATCGAACATTGTGCGAGCATCGGTCAAATTACCGGTTTTCAATAGCTGCTTAAGTTGTGAATTGACTTCAAGCATATCTACATCATTAACAGAATGGGTTTTCCGAATTATGCTGGTAGGTTTTAGCTCTAAAACCAAGAGGTCTCCATATTCAGAATAAGCAAGGGTTGATGCTGTAAAAAATCTCCTGAAAGGACTCCGAATGGGTAAAACCATGTTTCTTCCTTCCAACACTCTGGATATGGCAGTGCAAATTTAATGGCAGTGATGACTAAAGAACTCAGAAGCTAGGATGTAGTCATTACCTCCATTACATCAACATTACTTGTATAAGAAAATTCGAAACCATGTCTTTCAGTAGAAGATGGTAAAAATAGCACTCCCAACTGAAATGATAAAAAAAATAATTTTTTCAAATTCCAAAACAAAATTAATATTAAAAAAAATATATTATAACAATATTTTATTCATTTTTTAACTTTTATCTCATCTCATCTCCAAAAACAAATCAGGCTTTAAAATAATATTCACTTCTAAGGGTGTTCATCCGGATTCCGGAATTTAAAATTTTCTTCAATTTTTTTGAAAAAAAAAATTAAAATATTAAAAAATATATTAAAATTTCAAACCGGGCCGGGTTGTACCCGGCCCGGATGAACAGGCCAATTCACTTCCAATGAGATGGAGAAAATTTATATAAACATTTTTTTGATAAGTTTTCAAATAAACTTGGAAGAAGATTTGCTTAAATGGGAACAAAGGGAAAAGAAATCAGTTGCAAACTTGCAAAGAAAGAAAGTAGTATGTTGCCATCCAAAAATTTATGGCCTAGGGGTTGACTCAAGTAGTATAGGCCTTGTGCTTAGGGGTATGCTCTCCCTAAGTCTAAGATTCAAATCCTCCTAGGTGCAAACAATTTCTATGGACCATCGGACTGGAGACTTTTCCCCTTGAATTAATTGAGGTGCACTTGTGAGAAACTCCTTGCGCGGGCCTGTGCACCCCCGGGATTAGTCAAGACACTATTCCAAACACCTCGTGCCAAAAAAAACAAAAAACAAAAAAATTATGGAATCTCCAACTCACCAGAGCCAATTAATTGTAACAGTGATGAAGCAAATGATGTTGTAATTGGAATTTTCTTTGATAAGGTACCAGAAATAGGAAAATCAAAGTTTGGATGTACCATCAGGTACCAACTAGTACCACGAGCAAACAATCTAAGATAAGGATACACTATATCTATATAATGTTTTTTTGCAACATGAACTCCAAAACCTATTGCCTATAAAGAGATATACATTAAACTATTCAGTTAATATATATAAGCCATAGGACAAAACTAAACCTCTAGGTAAGTTAACCTAACACAGTCGATTACTCCCTCTATACAAACACGAGTACAACAGAGGACTCATGCTTAAACGAAATAAAATTCGGCAATATTGTACCAACAAGCACAATCTCAAAATCCAAGGAGAAGGCAAGGCTAAAAACGAGACAAAAATCTTAAAAGGTGCTCCATGTAAGAGAAAAAGAGCAGAGTTAAAACCCTACGACGCAAATACTTCAACGTCCAATCAAAAACTCCACAACCTATGTTGACAAACATAGTCAATAATCTTGCTTCTACGATCGGCTAAACCAAAAAGCTGAATCGTCGCGTTCAAACAAGGCATCCTCAAATAAAACCTCATAAGATCCCTAAACGCTAGAATTGGATGCCCAGAAAAGTTTTAGATAGAAAAAACGAAAACTTCAAGGAAAATCAGCCTTAAAATGGCTATTCATCCTAACTGTTCGGACAACCCAAAACAACATAAACCTTCACTTCGCCTTCCTCTGTATCAAACAGAAACCAAAAACACACAGCCAAGAAGGACAGAAAAGATCTCAAAAATTAAGAAAACAAAAAGAATACATATAGAATAGGTAAGATACAATCCGTTAGAAATGGAGAGATATTTACCTGTAAAGCGAAATGAAACACTGCGAAAGAATAACAGGGAAGAGAAAAGCGTGGCATGAAAGAAGAAGAAGAAGCGGTGAGGAGGGAGGGGAGATGAGTGGAAGAGAAGTGCTCTTTCCTCGGTGACCCCAAATGACCAATGTTTGATGTGTATATTTCGATCTTCGTTTGCTGTATCTTCGTTTGCTGTAATCTTTGTTCGTTAGGCTATAGCAATGACCCTCTCTCTCTCTCTCTCTTACACAGACAAGAGACTGCTAGCTTGACGCTTCGCTCCGCAAACGTTTGAAACGGAATAAGAAGTTTCGCCCAAGCCCTATTCCCAGTGTGAAGTGTCCAGAATAACCTCATAACTAGGTTGCAATGGGCGTGGTTTATACCAAGGATGGTATCGTCTTTTCACCAAATGTTTGAATTTTGGCTTGCAAACGACACCAACAAAAAGTGTAATGGAATGCTAAGAATACTTTCATTAAATTTCATTAAATTGATTAAAATTTATTATTTAAAAAATATACTTCTACATAAATAACAAAAAATAAGTATTATAATTAATCAAATATAACAATAAAATTTATGAAAAAAATTTAAAAAATACTTAAAGTGAATAGTAAAATTAAACAATTTGTCAAAAAACTAAAATAATTGTCAAACGTTTAATTTTTTAATACTTAAAGTGGCAATTATTTTAACTTTTTGATAATTGATTTAGTTTTACTATTCACTTCAAATATTTTTTAAATTTTTTACACAAATTTTATTGTCATATTTAATCAATTATAACACTTATTTTTTGATATTTGTACAAAAGTTCAATTTTTAAATGATAGCTTTTAGTCAATTCAATAAGAGTGTTTTTATCCAATAAGAGTGTTCTAAAAGTATTCTTATTGGATTGGATAAAAATCATTTTTTTAAAAGTATATTTTTATACAAATATCAAAAAATAAATATTATATTTGATCAAATCACAAATATAACAATGAAATGTGTGAAGTAATGTTCAAAAATACTTTTTATAAATAGTAAAATTAAAACAATTGTAAAAAAAGTTAAAATTATTATCAAATTTGATAATTATTTTAACTTTTGACAATTATTTTAATTTTTTTGCAATTGTTGTAACTTTATTATTTACAAAAAATATTTTTTGAATCTTTCTCTACATATTTTATTGTCAGATTTGACCAAATATAACATTTATTTATTAATATTTATATGAAAATATATTTTTTTTAAAATAACTTTTAACCAATTTAATAAAAATTATATAAAGTGTTTGGTGAGATCATCGAAGTAGCGGTCACCTTGGGAAACACGACTGCTTCTTTACATTTCTTTTATATAATATATATATATATATATATATATATGTATATATATATATATGTATGTATATATATATATATGTATATATAAAGAAATAGGGAAATGATATTTTTCCCCTTAAAATGCTTCTTATTTGTATTCCGTTTTGGGAAAAAAAATTCAGTTTTTTTGACATGATTTTAAAGAGGTGTTTTTAAATAATATTATGATTTTTTTAATATCTTAAAATATTTTATATTTTTTAAAAATAGAAAAAAAAATCATAATATTATTTTAAAATATCTATTTTAAAATATCTATTTTAAAATCATATAAAAAAATTGATTTTTTTTTTAAAACAGAATACAAACGGGAGGCTACTCAAAGGGATGAGTAGCACTTTCCAATAAAATAAATATATGGTGGAATATTAGATTAAATAGTTTAAATTAATTCTTGTATTGAAATCTAATCTATATTTAAATGTCAATGCATGCCATAGGGGTAAAACTAGGTAATGGTACCCCCAAAAGTTTTTAAAAATTTCATATAGTATACATATTAGTATAGGCTTTCTCTACATCCCCCTAATGTTTGAGTGTTCCTGCCCTCTACACGCAAAGTTAAAATTGGAAGTTTTGTTTAATACCAATGGCTAATGTAAAAAAATTTGAGTAGCTCAAGTCTAATATGCAATCGATTCAACACTCTAATTCCAAAATAAAAATCAATGGTTCTAAGTCCCTGATTATGGTATACAAAACATTAAATACCAATGGTCCAATGTGATTATTTTTTAGTTTTGTTGCTGTTGGTGATTGTGAGACTGAGGGCTAAGGACCTGAGGTTGACCACTGTTGTACAATACTGTAGGCTGCGTGTAGGTGTGCTATGTTACCCAATGTTTCTAAGTTCTAGAGTGTAAATTGTAACGTTTGTGACTCAATGGTTCAACTTTTCATTTATGAACAAACAATGTCGAGAGTCAGCGACAACTAGCAATCATTCATGTCGACCAAAACTTTACTCATTTATGAAATCTGAACCCAAAACCAACATAATCGTGAGCTTCCTTGCCACTTGGCACTTGAGTAATTGAGTTTCTGAGTTCATGAGTTGCTAACTTGATTTACGCTGGAGTATTGAGTTTCTGCCTTACCGCTTGGCTGTTGGTGTTGATATTGTAACTTGTGTTGCCAACTTCAACTTGTGACTTGTCGTTGTAGTGTTGGAGGCTTGGTCTCTTGGAGCTTGTTGTATAAAGCTCAGTTGCACAGGTTCTACCGTTTCAAACATTATTTGAAAATTAATATATATTTAGCCTACCAAATTATAAGACTAATTTAATAATTATTTAGTCTAGCAATAGCAAATTAATTTATATATAGATTTATGCACAGTACATATATACTATCATTAGCCAATTAATATATAGATTTGTGCAAATTAATATATATATATATATATTTGTGCATATTAATATATATAAATTTGTCCATATATTATGTTATTGGCAAATTAATATATATAGATTTGTGCATATATATTGTTATTAGCAAATTAGTATATAGATTTGAGCATATAGATTGTGTAAATTATAACGTTTAAAAAAATATGAGCAAACAAATAACAATTAATAGTGGAAGAATTTTATTCTATAAAAAATCGTTGTTGAGCTTAATTTAAAGGAAAAATTTTAAGTTGATTGCCCCCCTCTCCAAATACCAAATTATGGTTCCGTCCCTACATGCCATGCAATGTAACTGAAAAGTCAGATTTTGTGGCCCTTGTCGAGTTGACAAGTTATTTACATGCATAACATCATCTCTACTATTTTCTTTCATTCCCTTAACGCTTTCTTCTCAACTTTCATGTATGACCTTATAACAACACTCTATGATAAGATTGATGCAATAGAATTCAAGTTATAAACATAACTTATAGAGAAAATTGCAAATAGGAGAGAACAAAGATGTGGGAGAATTCGGAAGAAAAGTATATTGAAAACTTGAGAAAGCAACAATGTAGAATGGAGATTTTGTTTTTTGCTTTTTTTGTATTTTTGTATTATTATTTTTTTGGTTCCAAGTGAAATTGAAAGGCAGCATAGGAAGATTAATGTATATATATGAGGCAAGGAAATCGTTGGAAAAGTACTTAATTTGATTATTTGCTTCCAAATATGTAGGAACACTAGTTTTGCAGGTGGACATGAGCTCGAACAGCATTTGGGCGTGTAAATTAATAAAACGTGTTAGATTTATACACGCTCAAACCAAGTTAAACCAATAATGAAAACACGTAAAATGACATAACAAAGACAAAAAGGCGTACTATGCTAAGCATGTCAAAGTATAAAAATCTTTGAATTACAAGATAAGTTCAGCTCGTCTTAACTCATTATTACAATTTTTCATACTTATATATAAAATACAAATTTTAATATAATTTTTTTAAAATTTCAAGACAATTTTTTTAATTCCCAAGTTAGTTTTTTCGAATCCTAAAATAATAATAATATTAAAAAAATAAACTCAACTCAACTCATTTCGACTCGTCTCTGAATCCAAACGGGACATCCCGGTGAAAGCCTTCTCGTACCTCCTAATCCGTCCTCACGTTTCCTCTCTAATCTATTTTGTTCTTCTCACACAACCGTCATCTCATCGACGTGTATTTGACCTTGTTTATTTTTAGAGATGAAATAAGATAAAAGTTAAAAAAAAAAGAATTAAATAGTGTTGTAAGATATTTTTTAATATTAATTTTGTATGAGAATTTGAAAAAGTAGTTTTAAAATTTTAAAAAGTTGAATTTTTTATTATATTTTGTATATGAATTTGAAAAAGTATAATGATGAGTTTAAGGTTTTTGGTTTCATCCCCCAAAACAAACCGTCCCTAAGTTCCCTTTGTCTTCTACTGAGAATTATCTCTGATCTTTTGTTGGACACTACTGTGAAATATACTTATTTATTTAAGACTACATTTAGATGTTGAATACTGAAAATGAATTGAGTTCATTATAAATAATAATAAGTTGAAATAATAGAATAAATTTTATAAAACCGACTTAACATGTATTTATATTTATTTATATGTTAAAATAAATTTAAATATATTTATGAGAAGTTAAAAAAAGATAGTTAGTCCAAAGTATAAAAATATCTTAGAGTTAAAAAATATTGTAAACTCGACGTTTAAAGAGATCTTGAATCCAGTGTAAAAATGTCATGATAGTGACTTGGAAGATGTGTTGGAGTATTGAACTAAAATTAAATTTAAACTCAATTTAATAAGCTCAGTGACTTCCATATTTCAAACGTAACCTAAAGATAAGAGAGAGGAAATATCCATAGACTACCTTATCATAATCTAGAAATTATAGGATGATATTATTTTGGTTTTATGGACCATATATATATATATATATTATAATTTTTGGGTGTGACTTTTTAACTCTGTTTTTCGTTTCATCTTAATTTGTTTATTGGAAAAAAAATTATCAAAAAATGAGTGTCATCCTTTTACGTGGCCTTCAATGAGTGACAGGTCAACAAGTCATGTATATGCAGCTCATAATACAACAGCATATTTTTTTGAAGAGAAATAGGGTAAGAAATCTGTAAAGAATTCTTATTTATTTTTAAATTATAACCATGTAAGAGTAGCTCCAATTGGAGCTGTAAAACAAATAGGCAGTTCGACAATCAACTCGAATTCGATTCGATAAAACTCGAGATCAACTCGAATTGTATATTAAATGGGCCGATCATAAACACAGAATTAGACTCATTAATTAAACGATACAACTCATGTATAAAATTCGACCGGCTCGTTTAATATTCGCGATCAAACTTGTATAGAGCTAGATCGATTTGATTCGATTCAACTAGATTAATGTTCATGAACAAGCTCGTTTAAAACTCGATTGACTCGTATAAATGTGTGAACTCGACTCATATATATTTTTACATATAAAATACAATATATAATCCAAATTTATAAGTCCATATATAGACATAATTATGTAAATAGATATAATTTATAACAGACTATATATAAATTGATACAGTATAATATTATCTTCTAGTATATTAGAAGTATAGAAGTTTTATATTTTGTAATGATTAATGAATACATCAATACATGGAAACAAATTCCAATAAATATATAATGTATAGAAGTTCTATACTTTGTGATGATTGATGAATACATCAATACATGGAAACAAATCTCAATAATAGTCTAATTGTGACATTAATAGTTTAATACTATTAGTCTATTAGACTATTACTACTTACTAATATATGGTGGTATATAGTATTCCATATGTCTGTACTTTATTAATATAACATTAACATATTTTAATATAATAATATATGAAAGAAAGATGGCGGTCTACTAATAGTATTATACTTTAAATAGTCATATATTAATACTATAGACTATAAATTATAAATTTATAATATAATTATAATATTATAATTAAAATTATATAATTAAAACTTATAATACTATAGACTATTAATAATTTATCACTAATTATTAATTTTATTACTTTATATATAATTGATCAATAATAACTCAACTCTAGTATTATTTTATTCGTAAGATTATATAAAGTATAATAAATTATTAAATTAGTAATATACATCCTACATATTTAATGTTAATATCTACTAATATTAGTAAATAAGTTCATACTAGTAATAGTATATCACTATATTGTATACTACTACAATACTAAACTTAGTAGTATTATAATTTATATTATTAGTCCTGAGTCCTGACTCTTTTCTATATTACTCATTTCTATTCATTCTAACTCCAAGTATAAATAATACTTAGGACTTAGGATTTAGGAGGGCCAATGGTGGACTTAGAATAAAAAATAGAAAGGAGTCATATTTAGATAGGAGTTAGGACTCCTAAGTAAATAAAACTTTTAAGTAGATAGGACTTAGAATGAACATTAGACTTATATTAGTATTAAAAATAAAAATATCTGTCTATGTATTGGTATATAACTTATTAGTATAAGTATTAATATGAGTAAAAGTATTTTATTAGTATCATAAATTATATTAAAAATATCAAAAACTTATCATACAACTTATAAGTATTAGTATTATAGTCTATATTATATACATATAACATATGTTGGCAGTTGGTGTATTAATAAATATATAGATTAATATAGTATCATAAATTAATAGTTTATTAATATTAACTTATTAAGTAGTTAATAACATAGTATAGTTTATTAATAAATTTAATATACTACTAAATTATTAATATTATTTACCGGTTCCCAACTTCCTACTAATGTACATAAATTTAATATATTACTAATTTACATTACATAATATCTAACTAATAACATTAAGTTATTAACGGTATACTAGTTTTATAAATGTATAATTAAATTTCTATATTTATATATTAACATAGTATATAGTATAATATTACTATATTATAATATTAACAAAGTATACTAATTTACTCGTATATAGTATAATATTACTATATTATATAACTAATTTCGAAAATGTTTAATATAGTATTATAAATCAAAAGTCTTGGGCCATTAGATCTGTTTGGGCTTATCTCACCCATTGATTTATAATGTGGAGTCCTAAATCTGTGCCATTGGATTCTAAACTCTAGGATTAATCTTGACCATTCATCAAACTTATATAAATTCCACCCTATTCTCAAACCCTAATCTCAAGTCTCATATACACTCACTGTCTCTCACAATCCTTTCACTTTTCACTTTCCCTTAGGCCTTTCACGATTTCCTTTCCGAAACTCTAGCCTTGTTGCTTACCTTGGTTGATTAACCCATAAAATGCTTCGGTAAAGCCTTAAATCAAGGCTTGATTCTTCATTCTTGAGGGTTTGTTCTGTCACTGTGTCTTGGACTCTGGGAGTCTGCGAGCAGCGAGATTGTGATTGCTCAAAACCCTCGTAGTCGCATTGTCGCAGATCGTGGCTTTGGCCGATTTTATTGACTGCAATCTTGATCTCAGTGATGGTTTCGAGATTGACAAGGGGGTCATTAAATGCTAGTATTTATGACTCCCAACCAACTATATCCCTTATTTCGTGTTTCAAGCTTCTCTAGTTCTATGCTTGGTTTGTCCATCAGTTGATTAGGCATGTTATTTTCATGTTTATGATGATTTCACAGGGAAGTTTGGAGATCTGGTCTTTAACTCCTTTAATCCTTCAACTATTCTATATGATTTTTTTGTTCTTGTTCATGATTGTAATTTTTGTAATTATATTTGTAAACCCTAGTACGCCTTCATGGTGTGACGTCTTGATTTATGATATCTATTTTGATTTTGCCTCTGTTTGCACATTGCACTTGCACTATATTATTTGTTTTGAGCTCTATAAATTATAGTTGTCAATTGACATACTAGAAATTGCAAATTTGAGGAAAAAACTTTTTCAAGAAATAACTTAGAAGGCAAACCGTGTCTTGCTTTTGAAAGTTGAAACAAAACTTGCAGTCCACAATGCAGTGAGTTATACTTATTCTTGCTTGATTTGGTTCTTGCTTTATGTCTGCTGAAAATATGTAGACATGCTTTTCTTTAAAATGTTTATATAATTATGTGTTTATAATTTGTTCTGTTCTGTGTTTATAAATTATTATGTTCTGTGCTTATGTGTTTATGAAATGGTGCTTATGGTGTTTATATGACTATTTTCTATTATGTGTTTATGTGCTTTCTTGAAACTGTTTTGGTTGATTTTAAATTATTATTCATGGTTCTTGCTTCAACTATTTAATCATACACTCTTTAACATGAGTTGGTTGATTACTCTTATTCAACATGTCCTCTGTTTATGTTCTTGCTTCAAGATTTAAATCATGCTTTCTTGAAACTGTGTTGGTTGATTTTAAATTATTATTCATGGTTCTTGCTTCAACTATTTAATTATGCTCTCTTTAACATGAGTTGATTGATTAATCTTATTCAACCTGTGCTTTATTAAAACATGCTTTGTTGAAACTGTGTTGGTTGATTTTAAATTATTATTCATGGTTCTTATTTCAACTATTTAATCATGTCCTTTTTAACATGAGTTAGTTGATTAATCTTATTCAACCTGTTCTCTGTTTATGTTCTTGTTTTAAGTATGAAATGTACTAGTGTTTAATATGTCTTGATTGATAAATGTTATTCAATTTGTTCTGTGTTTATATTGTTAAGGTGCCTTGCTTCTGGAGGCACATCGAGCCACTAAGGCAAGACTGTATACTAAAACTGTTTGATTCAAATTAGTTTGACTTTAACATCTGTTTCAATTGATTTTAATCAACTATATCAGCCTTGCCTTTTGGAGGTACATTGAGCCACCAAGACAAGGCTGTATAACAAAACTGTTGGAGTCATATCATTTTAACTTTAACATCTTTTAGTATCCTTGCCTTCTGGAGGCACATTGAGCCACTAAGACAACGTTGTTTTGATTTTTGGTCAATATTTATATGCTTATTGTTTATTTCTGATTTTGTGTTTACAAAATATTAAACCCTAGCAAATGGGTGATCCAGTGAATGAAGTTGATCCGGTAGAGGAGTATGAAAATAAAAACTTGATTGGGATTAGCTTAGTAGAACCCATAACTGATAACAATGGAGTCGAGTCAACTACTCAGGCCTCTAATACTGTGTCTACTGAGGGCCCTTCCACAAAAGTTCAAGCAGTAGCCTATGAAAGAAATAAAAAAAAGAGGACTTCTAATGTATGGAATGATTTTGTCAAGGTTGATAGAGATGAGGTTAAACAGCCTCAATGTAAGTGGTGTAAAACATTGTTTAAAGCTTCTCGATCAAGTTCTACAACTACACTACGTAGGCACTTACTAACCTGTTTGCCATACATGGGGTCTAAGAAAAAACAAAAAGTCTTAGCAGTTGAGTCTAAGGAGGCAAGTGGTGGCTTCACTGTCTCAAACTTTACCTATGATCGTAGTAGAGTCCGAGAGCTTGCCTCTCATATGATACTTTATCATGAATATCCATTCTCTTTAATGGAGCATGTGTTATTTAATAAATTCATGAGTGTAAACATTTCATATTGGGAAAAAAATGTATCAGGCTACTGCAAAGAAAGAATGCACGATAATTATGAGAATGAAAAAACAAAGTTAAGGGCTTTGCTTAAACCCTTGAATAAAGTTCATATCACAACTGACATGTGGATTTCTTGTCAAAAACTCTTATTGGCATCTTCAGAGGCGTGTGTTGAATTTTTGTAATGTACCACCTCCACATTCTGGTCTTCTTATTGCTGATGCTTTAGAAAAGTGTTTTCAAAATTGGGAGATTGAGAATAAAATTAGTAGCATTACTGTTGACAATGCTAGTTCTAATGATGTCGCCATTCAGATCTTGAAATATAATTTTGGGTTGAAGAAAACGTTGTCTATAGGTGGAAAATTATTTTATGTACGTTGTTGTGTGCATATAACAAATTTACTTGTACAATATGGACTTGGGGAGATTAGGAATATTGTTGATTGTGTTAGAAATGGTATAAAATATTTGGTAGCATCAGAGAGTAGGCTAAAACAATTTAGTGAAATTGCAAAACAGTTGCAATTGTCCTCAAAGAAACTTATTTTAGATGTGCCTACAAGATGGAATAACACTTATTTAATGTTGGATGTTGCATCTCAGTTCAAAGAAGTTTTTCCTAGATATGGTGATAGAGATAGATATTTTGAATGGGTTCCAAGCTTCCAACTGTTGAAGAGTGGGAGCAAGTTGAAAAATGTTTGTCAACTACTAGCTATTTTCAATGAAGTCACCAATGTTGTATTCGGAAGTGATTACCCAACAGCAAACTTATTTCTTTTTGAAGTTTGGAGAATGAAAGACATCTTAGGTAAAAAAAAAAAATAGAGATGAGAATGAGTACATGAAATCAATGGTAAGGAAAATGAGTGCTAAGTTTGACAAATATTGAGGGGAGTGTAATCTATTGATGTCAATTGCTGCAGTGTTAGACCCCCGATTCAAAATGGTCCTAATTCATTTTTGTTTCCTTTAATTTATTAAAGGCCGAACATTTCTAAGAATATTGATCACGTCTCTCAAGCGTTGCATGAGTTATATGAGGAGCATGTTAATAAACACAATTCAACTCTTAAGGCACAAAGAGAGCAGGATAATGCTCGAATGAATGTATCTAGTTCTTCCTTAAGTGTTGGGACTGGGAGAAGCATGCAGAGTGGCCAGTTATTATTGAAGTCTTTTGTTAGAAGTGTTAATACTATGCAGCCTAGTAAATTAGAACTAGATAATTATTAAGAGAAGAGTATCTATATCTGTGAAGAGGGTTCAGATGCAAGTTTTGATAGCTTGGACTGGTGGAAAACAATTAGTCTCAAGTTTCGAACTTTGTCCAAATTGGCTCGAGATATATTGGCTACATCGATTACCACTGTTAGCTTAAAATCAACATTCAGCGCAAGAGGCAGAGTCATAGATCCACATTGAGCTTCGTTGTCATATGAAATTGTCCAGATGTTGTTATGTGGATCTGATTGGGTTAGAGCATTATATGAGCTTAAAAGACCACAACAAATTCTGTAAGTGTAATCTATTTATTTTAGCTACCTATTGCTATTTTACTATTTTATACTTACTATTATTAATTTATTTACAAAAATACTAACTACTATTTTTTTCTTGTCAATAGATGGAGATTCCATCAGAAACTCAAATTTTCTTGCCATAGCCATAGTTCCATACATACTCAAATTCTATCTTTTTAGATTTTAATCTATTTTGCATTTGGGCAATTCTCTACTTTTACTTGGTCTATTTTGGTTAATCTATATGATTTGCTATCTCAACGTAGTACAGTTTACTTTGTAATATTTGGACAGTTTGGTTGTTTTATTTGAATATATTTGGGATGATATGAGTCATGAAAGTTCAGGTAATTTCTAAGTTCTAACTCCTCAACATCTAGATTTCCTAAATTTTTTTAAATGACAAATTAAATTTTACATTGCAAACATCCCTTGATAATATTACTAAGTTAAAAGCGCTTGAGTAATTTTGCAAGAGAATAAAAATTATATTAATGTTTTTTACTGTATTAGTGTGTGCAGGTTGTCATGGTGATTAACTTCAAGTTTGAGAACTTGTTGACTTCTGTCATGGTGAATTCAAAATTTGTATAAGTTTGGTAACTTCTAATCATTCTGTATTTTGTTGGTAATTAAGCTAATTTTGTTTAAAAAAAATTAGTGAATTTTTGTATGCCTATTGCTACTACAGCCTGCTGCTTTATATATGACTTATTGTGTCATGTTGATTTTGTTTTAGTAACTGCATGAGAAATTATTAGTGTATTTTGAACTTTTGTAAGTTGCTTGCTAGTTTGCAGATTCAATTCTTCTTATGTGACTTGTGTTATGTTATTTTGGTAACTTACTTAAACGTATTTGAAATATGATTTTGTTGTCAACTTGTCTGGCTATTTTGATAACTCTTTTGATAGCTGTCTGTCTGCCTGTGGTATTATAGTATGCTAGTTCTAACTTCTAATGCTACTACTTGCTTCAACCTGTTTTGGTAACCTATTTGAAATATGTTTGAGATATGCCATTTATTTTTCTTGCAAATTAAGTTTTGCATTCCTATTAGACATCCCTTGACAGTATACTAAGTTAATAGGTACTTAAGTAAGGGATTAAAAATATATTAACAATTTTTTTAGTGTATTAGTGTATGCAGGCAGCATGACAACAATGTATTTGGTTTTGGGCTACATTCATGAAGACTGAGGACTTAATGTAATAATGCAAAAGGTATCTCTAGAAGGCTTCATGATGTAAATTTAAATTTAAGTTGCTATTATTCTCCATAAAAAAAACTAGTTAATTGAAGTTGCAAACAACAGCAACTTTAAGTTGCTATTATTTATTTTATTTTAGCTGGATTAAATCGAGAGTTTGAATTCTTGATCTAAGAACGTTTTCATTTTGTAAAGTCAAGAAAAATTTGCATATCAGAAAAATGATGATGGTAAACAAGCCGAGCTCGAGTCGAGCTTGGGCTCGGCTCATTAACAGAGTCAAGCTCGAGTTTTGGTTTTCTGTAAATGAGCCGAGTTTGAGCATTAGCTTCGGCTTGTCCCATAAACGAGTCGAGTTTGAGCTCGACTTGGGAGCAAAACGAGTCGAGCTCGCACACCCCAAGCTCACTTAAGCTCGACTCGTTTACAGCCTTAACTCCAATCAATCAACATGCTTGAACGTGAAGGATTGGAAGCTCTAGACATGTGGCCGAAACGACATAAAAGCATATACTTTTTTCATTGTAAGCCAAGTCACAAATATTCTGTCTTAGGAAAGGAGTTCGATTCATCTTGGAATATCTCAGGAGAAATCATTTGTGGCATGATCTTTTCTTAAAGAACATGACCATATTTGTTTTGACAGAAGATTAAATAATTTTCTCAATATTTTTTTAATATTAAACCAATCATCTATAGGTCATGTTTGGTTATTAAAAAATTCAAAAAGAATTTTTTGGTTTTTATTAAATTTTAATTAAATATCTTTAATTTTTTTAAAAATACGCTAGTGCAATTTTTTTGACTTTTTGTTTCATTTTTCAATCATTTTAAACATAAAACCAAGATTACCTTTATAAATACTAAAATAAAAATTATTATTAAAAAATTATATTCAAATATCTTTTCAATTCTAATTATTACTTTCAAGTTTCGTTTGGATTGAAAAACTATCTCAACTCTTCTCATTTCATCTCATTTTATCATTACAATTTTTTCAAATTCATACACAATATAATAAATAATTTGATTTTTTTAAATTCTAAATTTAAAATTTTAAATATCAAAATAATGATAATATTAAAAATAATATTCTAAAAATATTTCATTCAACTTTTAATATTTATTTAAAGCCATCTCATCTCATCGTGTTATCCAAATAAGGCTTCAAGCAAAATTTAATACAAAACTTAACTTTTTAAATTCAAGATTTTCTCAAATCTCTTTTAAAATCCAATAAACAACACATTTCAAAAAATAATTCTAAAACATTCTCATAATTTCTTAGAACCAAATATGGACAAAAGATTTTATTATTGCATAAGTCATATTATGAATTAAAACAAGTGAAATGCAATAAAATCTACTAGAATTAGAATCTAAATCTCTTCTATTAGAGCACACAGTAGAAGAAATAAACTTCTTAAATACCTCGAACGCAATTTTAAAAATAATCCGTGAGTTTCTCTTAGGGTTCTCTCGACGCTGCCACACAAAAAAGTTTAGCAAGTTCTGTAAATCTCCAAGTCTTCACATGATAGTATTAATTAAATGCACTACGTAGGAGGGACTAGAGCAACATCCAAACAACCCACAACCTAAATGCTTTTTCAAAAATATGAGAGAGAGAGAGAGAGAGAGAGAGAGAGAGAGAGAGGCCTAGTATATATAGCCCTACTAGTGTAACTCCCGCTAAGCATTAAGTCTACTTCTTAATGGTAATGACTTGGCTAATTCATTATGCTCTCAACAATTAATTGCTAGGCATTACTACGTAAAATTGAAGAGGAGGGGGCCATGTCCAATAAGGGCATCGATTTAAAAAAATGAAATGTTTTCTTAAAAATGCCAAAAAAAAAAAAAACTTATGCATTATATTTGGAAGAGAAAATTTGAGAAAAAGTACATGCATAGGTAGTGACCACAACATACACGCTATAAAAAAAAAAATAAAAAACTATATCGTCATAAATGCTAAACCAAATTAAACCAGTTAAATACTAGTAGCTAAAATTATAACAAAATTATTGTCAGAAATGCTGAAAATCCCAATTAAACCAAATTTTACTTAGGGGTGTCAAAACGCATCATCGTGTTGTGTTCGTGTCATATCAAGGCATGTACATTACACTTAATGGGTGAATACAAACACGACCCGTTAACGATACGACCCGTTAAGACACTTTAGTCGATACAATAAATTTATACAGCACTACACGACACAACATGATCCGACACATTTGACACGTTTGACCCATTTTGACCCGTTTGCAGTAATTTATTTTATACAAGTATTAAAATATAAATGATAACTATAAAATATTAAATATTAAAATATACCACAAATATGATCCACAGTCTCACGTGACACAGTCACACTACAGTCCAGACATTGTAAGATATTAAAATTACATCCCAAATATAAATTATAATAAACAACACATAGTAAATATATTAATTTTACAATCTCAAATATGATAAAAATACAAATTTAAACAAATTTAGAACTTGTTGAAGGAGGTGGAGCATCGTCATTACGTTGGTTGTTGTTCAACTCCATTACATCTTTGGTTATCTCATCCAATTTAGGATTTTCTTGTATTTCTATAAAAAAAAACATCAAAATCCAATTAAGTATATACGGATTAATAAATCAAGTTATAAAAATTAAAACCAAAATTTTATGAAATATCACAATACAAACATATAAAAGAAAACATGTTGCATTCCAATTAAGTATTCAATGATGTCTATATATATATATATATTATGGGAAGAGATCAAGATACACCAGCAATTGTATAGGCTAGAATTTGGACCAACATATAATGAACCAAATTAGAAGCCAACCTAGTTTTGTTTTATTGATAGGTTGAACAGAGAGAAGAACAATTTCAAGTACAAAGGTAGCAGCCCTCATGGTTAGACTATGATGAGAAAAGGACTTTGGTTAATATAATCCTATCATCCATGCAACATGTGGCCAGCCACATAGATGGATAAACATTTAACTATCAAGGAGAAGCTTTAGTATCCGCTAATTGAATGATCTTAAATAGCCTAATTCATAAGAATGTTGCCTCTGTTCTTGAGCATGGCTGCAAGAGATATCTGCTAAAAGAGCATGGCTGTAAGTTCATTATTTAAATTGTAGCACATAAATGAGACATACAGTGTAATCAAATAGATCAAATTTTATAAATCCAGGAAAGATAGATTCTTCTGAATTAATACATTCACTCGTTCACCTGGATGACAGGGACATCCAAACCAGAACAACTCAGTTGATGTTAGTATGAAGAACAACTCAGTCGAACAAAAATCAAACCCTAACTCTAACAAAGCTACAAAATCAGTAAGAAACTTTGTGATCAAAATGTTGGAATGGAAAGATCCTAAGAAACTTTGTTATATATTCCCAATCTTTTGAATTAGTGTATATATATATATATATTGGGAACACATCATTGTGACTACTTTTTACCTCACGCTTCAATTAAAAGATAATAACTTGGAATCAGAAATAACTACTTCTAAAAAAATAAAAACATGGAGGAATGAGGAGTCAAGAGGGAGAAGTTTCCATATATTGATAAAAGAAGAGCTCTTTCTGTAATCCTTTCCCATATAAAACATAGTGTGCCTGACCTTCAGCACATTTGGGACTATAGAATGCAGCTCTCACTGGTCATATATTATGAAAATTGAGTTTATGTTTTAATCATTTTGACCATTCATTAAGGATTTTATTGATGAGAAAAAGGCATAGCCCAAGTAAACGAGACATATACAAGATTGAGTTTATGTTAAGTATGATAGATTAACAATTTAGACTCAGTGACCTTTCTCTTTTTGCTTGTTTGGTTCCTTAGCCTGTTAACCTTCAAAATCAAAACTAATTAAGTTTTAAAAGTATTGCAAAAGTTATCAATCAAAAGTTAAGAAACTACCAACGTCAGACAATCGTATGACTCCTGCAAATATGTACTAGTGATTTAGTAACAAAGTAATCAATAAGCACAATAGGACCAGAAATTCTATTTCAGCATGTTTCATCAATAGTTTGTAACATACAATCTTCATTAAATCCATCTAAAACTACATAAGGAGTAAAGCTTTACATTGTTTATGTCATCTAAAAAAATTTACGTTATAAGGAATACATGCCAAAATGAGATTATAAGATATTCACAAAGCCTAACAGATTTGAAGAGCCTCCTATTATAAAACTGTGGTCAGGGTATTGTACCATACCAAAACATTACACTAAATAATGTATGGCTGTTAGTAAAATGGGCATATATTCCTTTTAACAATAGTTTTTTTTTTTATAAGCAAAAATGTATTGTGGCCTATAATAATTAGCCCCTAATGAACATTGCCCAAACCCTTTTAACATTAATTAAATGATGTTTACTCATTTCTTTAAATTTCAAATCAGGCTTCAAATTTTCAACCAATTGAACATTGTAAACTACCTAGAAAAATAAATACATCCATAAACGAGAGTGAAACAAAATAATAAAAGATTTATTTACTATCTCAACTGCACAAATATTATTCCACTGTCCAGTAGAACAAATTGAATCTTCAAACTCTTTCACAACCCAAAATTCTGACTGACAAGAGAAGAGCCCTTAGATGATAAGTTACTCAAACGATATGAGATGAAGCATATATGATAAGGAAGACAGGAGATACGGTACATGGCCATATAAAAACATACTCCATTATTGTTCAATGTTCACAAAAAATTTAACTAAACCTGCAAAAAGGTAGCATACTTGGCACCCAGAAATGCAAAATATCAATATTAATATGAAGAACAATTCGGTCGAACAAAATATGAAGAACAACTCAAATAGTCAAATGTGCTTTGGAAAAATAAAATATAAATATTAAATAGTAAAAATTAAACCCTAACCCTAACAAAGTTACAAAATCAGTCCCTCATTTCACTTTCAGATCAACATATGAACTTAACTTTAGGGTTTTTATGAAGAGGTGCAGCGTGAGAAGAGTAGAGGTCGAAAGGATCTGTGCATGGGTGGACAATGCCACGTGAGAAGAGAGACGTCGATTCGGAGGTGAGCTGTTGACGACGATGAGGATGGTGCGGCATGCTCGTGACTGTGAGAAGAAGAGAGAACAAAGAAGGCGAGAAGGAAGGGGACTGGAAGTGGAAGGAAGAGTCGAGAAGAAGACCGGGAGCAGTGGGATGAAAAAATGAAAATAAAATGTGGGGGGCGGCGTGGGTAATCAATTAGGGTTTTTGTGAAATGGACTTAATGTTTAAAAATAAAAAATAAGTTATATATATAATCGTGTCTTATCGTGTCTTAACGGGTCGATACGATTTGACCCGAAACCCGTTAAACCTAAATACTAACCCACTTTTTATCGTATTGTGTTCGTTTCGTGTTAACGTATTGTGTTATATATTGACACCCCTAATTCTACCTATGCTTATCTTTCTTTGCTAACCTTCCTTATTAAGAAATATCAATGCCTTCGACAATAAGTTAAGGCTAGGGAAAAATTGGGGGAAAGTGAACCATCCTTCGCGAAACAAAATTCGAGAAGTACCCTTGAATCATTTTCTTAGGAAAAAAGTGGGCAACAACAAGCAAACTGGGGGGTTAGGGTTCTAATAGCATGCCTCAAATAGCCTGTACAAGGATGGCCCAACAAATCGCATTAAGGCAAACTCGAGGATGCAAATGAGGAGAGTTGTGCCACTAGAAACACCTATGATTATAGTTGTCATGGGGCAAGTTGGAATCATCCACCCCTCCCTATCGCGGTACAAAGAGGGTTACCACATAAATGTCATGAAGTGCCCCTACAAGAGATCCTATCCAAGAAATCCTATTTGTAAGGACCTATAGGTGCAAGGCTATGATATTTGTGGAAGTCGGCATACCTAATTGTCATGTACAATACAACGACCAGGATGCTAATGGTAGAAGTTTGGAATGAAGCCTTGATCTAATGGAAGAACGAAAGGAGAAAGCAAGCATGAGAGCAATGGCTTACATGGAGAGGGTAGAGCGGTATTGCAATAAAAATATTCAATGCTGATTTTTCAAATTAGGTGAGATCATGATGAGGAGGCATAGACAACATAAAAGCAGCAAAAAGAGAATAAGCTCGAGCCAAATTTAGACGGACCATACCGGGTGATCGCTTGTGAAAGAATATGCTCTTATTGTTTAGAGGACATGTACAAAATGAAACTCCCAAAGCCATGGAAAATACTTCGTGTAAAAGTCTCCCTAGACAGGTAATAGGAAAGATGTATTTTGTCAAAAAATTCACAAACTCCTCATACAGCTTTTAGTGCAACTAAGGATGAAGCCCTAGTCAAGAACACTTTTGATGAAGATGGATGAGTGTTCATAGCTAAAACTTGCCTGATGCGGCCTCTAGGCTATGCCCCTGGTTGAGAATACTCCTGAGGAAGTCAACCAACCCTTGCCCATATAGGCACAACAAGAGTCTAAGATAAGTAAGTACTACAGAATGACTTAGGAGTATCAATAAATAAATAAAACACAAAAGTAAAGGAACACATCGAATTCATTAAAATAATACACTTTTTAAAAATAAAAGAATAAACCATACAAACTATATAAGAGGGCGGAGCACCAAATGGGGAGGAGGTGGATAGTTCAGGACAACATCTAAGATCAGGTCCGCTCTAAGGGATTCTACATAGGCAACCATCAATTCATTAGGACGGAGAGACTTCAAAGTCAAGATCCTCATATTCGTCTTAGGCCTAACCAGCAAAATCCTCATTAGTGTACTCAACCCAAACTGGAATCTAGACCCAAATACTTTGTCTCGTACAGCTAAGACATCGACAATTTGTGGCGAAGCCTAAAACCTCTTCCCTAGCAGAATTAAGTTTGGCTTGCAACATGGAGATCTACCCCTAGGACTCTACTAAGAGTTCTTTAATCATATCAAATGCTTAGTTAAGCTAAAGGAATTACTTGCCCCCAACTAGTCATGAACAAACCTATAATTGGCCTTGGCAGAGCTCATTCCTTATGCTCAATTTCAAGGTCGTTCCTAAGACGGGACCAGGACTGCTCAATTTCAACAAGCCTCCAGGCATACTCAAGACACTTGTCCCTTCTTCCACCAGCTTTCCCTCCAGCCAATTGGTGCAATCTTGTTCTGAGTCATTAACTTCTCCACGATTGTTGTACCTTCCTCACACTATTAGGATATGGCTAGTTTCTATGAAACCTTTGTTAGGCAAGCTTTCCTAAGAGAAAAATTGCAGCAAAGGATTGAGAGTTTTGCCCTCACAACCTAGCCTTATCCTCTAGAGTTTGGAAGCGAGAGCTGAGCTAGGAACACTCGGCTGCTTATCACCTTTTGTCCTCAAGGACGACTTGGTAAATTTTTGTTGTAGTAGAAGGAGACGAACATGCTTGTTCAATGAAAGATGACTGGTAGCACATGATCTAGCTAACCAAAGAACAAAGCCCTTATAGTAAGATAAAACCAGTTAACGATGGAAAGAAATAGGACCAAATAGGAGATCAGATAATAAATACCAAGGCCCAGAAAATCTTAAGGTCCTACACTACTGACTCTGGGAAGGGATCCAGAAAATTTGATGGTTATGGGATAGAAGGTTTGGCAATGAAACATTCTGTAGCTTGGAATCTAAATAATGGCCCCTAGACCTCTTGCAGTGGGGTCCTTGAAAGGATTGCCCAATGAAGGCAAAAATTGTCTGCCTTCATAGTTGACATTGCTCGTTTACCCTTTTAATGATAAATCTAGAACTAGTGTCGCCTCAAAGGAGATGCAATGTTCTTTCAACATGAGAGAGCATGGATCCATACACAAGGGGAGGAGGAAGAACCAGCAGAAGTACTTTGGGAGGCAAACTCCATCGGATGGAATGCTTGTAGAAGTCGCCACATTGGTTAACACCAAGGTGGAAGGTTAGAGCCTAGTAGGAGGTGCAGAATCTCCCCTTGGACCAAAGGGACCACCGTAAGTCTATCCTACCCCCTGAGTCACTTGAGAACCTTGGAGATTGGCATTCTCCACTAGTAGCTTCTTCCTTTGGTCCCTAATGTGGTGGGTGCTACCTCTCCATGTGAAAACAATTCTCGAGTATGTTGGACCAAGCGTCATCCAACCTATCCCATGCAAGTGACTTGAAGATGCCAAGAATGATCTATGTTCTACTTGGTAAGAATCTTCTTGCACTTCAAACCCTAGTTTTCCCTGACCCATGCATAGATAGCATCTATGTGAGCTTGCTCCCTCAAGGTAAGGGTCACCAAGAAGACATGATTGCTGTGAATGGCGCTCCAAGAAGCCCTTACCGGAAACTCCTAACTATTAATCTCTTCGAAAAATTCCCAACCAGTTCTAGAAAAAGAAAAACTTTCAATCTCTATTCTTTACCTTGAAGAAAAATAGCTCCAATTGAGAGACTCTAAAACCTGCTAGCGAACGAAAGCTGCACAGATTTTCCTAATGGTATCTGACACTATGTATATAAAAGAACTCATGAGGGGAGAGATCTGAATCCCCCTTCTAGGTAGCCTCCAAGACTCACCTCTAAATAACACAGTAGAACATCATGATACTCTAGATATTAGGAGCACTTGAGTTGGAGCCATCACGACAAAGTCTAGGATGCAGGGAATTAGAAAAAAAATGGGAGATAAAGCCCGATGAGAGATTTGGCCATGTATAACTTGATTCGTTCGATCCCCCTGCAAGTTTATAATCCAACTTGAGAGTTCGATCAAGATCAACTCTATTGATAGGGATCCCATAGAAATCCCTCATTGAGTCAAAAATTGCCTGAGAGCTGGAGGCAGAGAGGATTTGACTGATCTTTTCAGAGCCATAGAAATGGAAAGGCCAAAAAATCAAATATTGGATGCAGAAACAAGAAAATGAAAGAGAAGGTAACCAAAAAGAGAGAAAAATGTGCGAGCAAAGAATGGGTAATGCCATGGTTATCAAAAGAGAGAACGACAAAATGACAAAAGGCATAAAGAGATAGGGAAGGATATACTAGAGCCAGTCTAGGTGATAAGAAATGACGAGAGAGAGAAATTGGTGTGACGTGATCATCGTTGTTAGGAAAAGTGAGCGTGCTGCCTATTGATGGCATGCGAGGAACACGATGAGCAATCGAGGCAATGGAATTTGAATGATTTAAGCTCCCGCCAATAAAAGTGAGACAAGAATTTGCGAAATAGCTACTAGGAGAAAAATGGGCAGCACTAAGTGCACTGGGGTTCCCAAGGTCCAATCGCATGCCTTGAGCAACCTATATGAGGATGACCAATAAGCCTCACTAAGGTGAACTTGAGGGGTGCAAAGAAGAGACTTGCACTAATAGGAACGACTACAAACTCGATTGGTATAGGGCAAGTTGGAATCACTCACGTCTCCCTAGCATGGTGTAAGGAGGGTTACCACATTAAATACGGTGAAGTACCCCCTTAATGGACATGCTTGTATCAAAACCCAAGTATCATAGGGTCCAGAAGAGGAGTCAGTACACACGATGATTTTCACGCTAGAGCATGGACAGACGCTAGATAACCTAAGGAAAAGGAAAGGCAGCCATTATACTATAGATAATATATAGCAAGTAAGAGGTAATCCGAAAGGTAATCATTTGTCTAATTGTCTCCACTTCCTTTTTCTATATAGCTTCCCAATAAGAGGTGGCAAATGAATTGACTTTAGCATTGGAGGCTTTCCTTTGAATTGCTAGGGGTTAGTCTATTTGTAGGTGGTAAACAGGGTAGTTGGCATGCTGGAATTGACTTTAAAATAACTCCAATGTAACTTGAGCCTTTTCACAAGTATAATGGTTCGTTTATCCAATTCCTCCTATGTAAACTAGAGCCTTTTTGCAAACATTATCATTTGTTAGCCAAGTCCTTGTAAAATTTTTGAGAAGGTTGATACAAACTCACATGATTTTTAACATCCAAAACATAGAATTAAAAAAAGAAATCTTCATCATTTTAGCCAATTGAATTTCAGTTCTTCTAAGCAATCATAAATTAAACTCTAAAAACGATAAAGTACAAGTTATAGATAAAATACAATACAACTTTCTCATTTGAAATAGATCACAGGCAAATTCGAATTCATATCCTAGACCCCTCACTCCTTCACATACTCTATATAACTCACAACTTCAGACTTAGGTTGTTGTTTTCTTCTCATAATGAGCATAAACGGATTCAAAACTGGGTGACTCTTGGTAAAATTTATTCTTAGGCTTCATCTGAGAGTTTCTGGGAAATAATTTCAATACAAGTTTTCTTATTGAATCAAATATATTGCCAGCATGCTGGTAGTCCTTAGGTTATCCTCCAAAGTAGCGACAACAGTTTCAACGGCCAATTGTTCATATCTCAGATGGCTTTTTTGTGTACTGAAGACTCTGAACATGGCTTAAGATGAAAATAAATTCTGGAGAGATTAGCTTTAGAAAAAGTACTACATACACATGAGAACGAAAAAGGGAAGGTGAATGATTGAGGATGAGAAAATAACAAGTATATATGAATGCCCTATTGATATATTAATCATGTTTACTTGGTAATTTGTTTTATTCTTATGGATATTTGCTAACTTAATGGAGTTACCGCAACCACCATGAAGAAAGCTTGCCAAAGGCTTCACCATTAACACCCTTTTCCTCTGGAGCTCTCAAGCATTGATCTCTTCTTCATCCTACAATTACATGAAGTTTTCTTTGTAACATTTGCATGTCTTAGATACCTACCGAGTCATGTGATGTTTTAACATAAGCATCTCAAGCTTCAAAGTCATATATACTTATCAGTCGAGAAAACCACCTCAATATATAATACACAAGTGTAACATCCAACGTCAAAACGCAATGTTCTCCTTTCGATTCACACCTCATTCATTGAACTCGTCCAATTTTGTACCATTCATTAATATTTGTTTCTTTTTGCCATGCAATAAGATCTTTCATTTGATACAGCCTAAGTACAAAAGAAGTGATGGAACCCCACCAATTACCCATGTATAATGAATGCAATAATCAAAAATTATATAAACAGGAACTGGAAAATGGACCTAAAATTTTGTCCGATCCAATGGTTTCTTGGTTCATAGGCAAAGATACTTGCTGCTTTAGGTGGCCTAACAGATGGACTGCTTGGAGAGAGTCAGAGACACCAACTAAAAGCAACAAGAGCACTTGATTGACACAGCAGGCAGGATCACACGCACAGTAAATCAGATTTTACCTATATTCACTTCTTAATTATAAACCTAGTAGCTTACGCTTACATTCAGGGAAATCATAGACAAAATGGACATTACAAATGTACACTTGCAGTATAAAATTACAAAAAATGTGCAGTGGGATGCTATCTGTATTCATTGTACAATTCTGATGGCTGGCCTATACTGGCTACCGCTCTTCTGAGTTGAATTTGTTCCAGGCTTCCTGAAGAGTAAAAGATTGACAGATAGGTAAGTGCAGAAAGATATGGTTGCTAGGCATAAGCAAGGCTTGCTGCTTTATTTAACTACAATGTTTAGTAGTTGTTTTTTCATCATGCAGACTAGGATGCAACTAGATCTGATAACTTCCTTTCATACTCAACTTAGATATATCGATAAAAGAAAAAAATAGGGCTAGGACTACTACAAGGGATAAATCAGGTGATTCCCATTCATAAATAGGCTACAGAACAACCATTTCACAATCAAAGTTACCTTATGCTCAACAGTAGGAAATAAGTTGCCTAAAAGAAGAAATTTGCTGTAAAATAATTGGAACTCGTGGAGAAGATAGCATGCAAAAAACAAACCTTTAGTAGATCAAAGACCTTTTCGCATATGTACTTCTGCTGAATGCTTGCTCCCCGCTGTTGTAATTTATCAGGATGAACACAAAGGGTCGCTTTTCTGTAAGCTTTCTTTACAGATGCAGCAGTTATGACTTCTGTCAGAGGGATGGGCTGCCAACCACTAACAGGCCCAAGGATCTGCCAATGGAGAGGAATTAATTATACTAATCTTGGAAGAACTGAAGAGACTAGGTTTTGACATTTGGTTAATCATTTACCAGCCAAGTTCAACCATCTCAATCGTTAATTTCTATGTAAAATCATATGCTGCACAATGCAAACATAACATGATTAATGAACAGAAAACATAACATGATTAATGAACAGAAGTCCCCGGGAAGAATATCATATTCTTAATAACATCAAATCCTTTTTCATATACATCTCCAAGAATAGTACCAAAGTTAACCAGGAGAGACGTAAAAGATTTTTCACATCAAAGTTCAAGAGTGGCTGGAAATAATTGTAGAATGCTACCAAGTACTCAAAACTTATATACAAGGACAAGGAAGTGTTAAATGCAAATTGTATTGGTCAAAGCCCAACATGATACTAATAAGTATACGATTCATTATTCTATAATTGCACATTCAACTCACTAGAGAATGATATATATTCTGATAATTTTTTAAGTCTTCTTTTAAAATACATTTTCCTCATCATGAATCACAGCAACACTCACAAGAAATAGGAGACAAGCATAATGTACGCTTACCCCAATCCATATTGAGGTTTTTTATTTTTATTTTTGATAAGTACTACTCTGGCTATATTAGCACATACATATTGCAATGTTGAAAGCAATGCACGCAGATTCCCTTCTTTCCCACTTGACCACCTCCTTACATCAGCATCCAAAGTTTCGGCTATTCTCTGAAAACAACATTAGATCCAAAATTATCAAAAAAAAATATGACACTTTGGATTCCAGAACTTTCTTCACAGTTGAAAAAGATTATTACATTTCTTTCAGCTTGCTCTCTCTGAGAAAGGAGATCACGCATATTTTTTTCTGCAAGAGCTTTTGCCTGAAATAGGACCAGAAAACTTGTGTTAGTTTGGTTAGACATTAAATAACAATTCACATGCCATGAAAAAAAAGATGAGAATCATACCGCACGTTCAGTGGTCCGTTGATACCTCTCTAATCTAGCTTTACACCTTTGAGGTGATTCACCTTCAACTCCTTCAGATTGCTCAGTAGGATAGGCAGCTTTTGTAGAAAATAAAAACAATTTCAAAATAAAATATGCAGAAGGAAGAAGAAGATGAGAAGTTAAAGAAAAATACTACAGTCAACAGTGATTCATAGCAATTGCTTCAGGATCACATACCTCCATAAAATGAGAAAGAAGAGCTCTGTTTTATTTCATTATTTTTGACAGAAGCCGAAAATTTATTAGAAACAGATCTCGCTACTCGTTCTCTCATCCCAAAAGCAGCCTTCTCAGCCATTGCTCTTTCTACAGCACGCTCTCGAGCCTCAGCAGTTGCTCTTTCTACTGCAGCACGTTCTGCTTTGAGCCTGGCTTCCACAGTTTCCTTCTCAGAAAACGTCTTCTCCCGAGCCTCAGCACATGCCTTCTCTAGTCTTTCACGAGCCTCTGTCATTGCTCTTTCTACAGCAGCCCTTTTTGCCTTATCGCGGGCTTCAGTATATGCCCTTTCACGAGTTTCAAGTGTTTTTCTGTCAACCGCCATTCTATCCTTTTCTCTTTCCCTCTCCCTCTCCCTCTCTTCTTCCATCTTTCTAAGGTGATCCATCTCCAGATCCCGTTCTCTCTTCACCTTTTCCATCTCTTTGTCTTCTAATGTTGAAGTCTCATTAAGTTTCTTCTCTTGTCTTTCTCTAGTCTGTCTTGCGTTAACATGTGGAGCGGCTTTCTGAACGTTTCCTTTCACTTCCAACATAGATGGTTGGGCAGCTTCTATTTTCTTTCCATTTTCTACCCAGTCTTTCCTCACCCGAGTTGGCAAGGATATGTCCTTGCTTTCCTCCTGGTTTAGAACAGGCTGGGCCTGCTTGACATTATTTCCTCTGTCTCCCAATTCATGAACAAGTTTTCTCTCTTGATTTATGGGAAAATAGTCCACTTGGGAGACACTCTTATATATCTGAGTCTGTCTAACACCAAAGCCAGGTTCACCTACCTTCTTCGCATTATCATCTAAAAGAGTCGAATTTGAAGCATCTTCCATCCTAGATTGATCCTCTTTAAGCCCTAAGTCTCCTTGAGCAATGCCAGATGCTTTGAATTTGTTGCCAACTGCATCTGCATTTTCAACCACTTCTGTGTCTTTTTCTTTATCTTTGTGCTCAGACTCTGTCTTCTCCTTTTGCTCATGAGCAAGTGACTCTTGAGTTTCTTCCAGCTTTCCATATTTTTTATTATTTTTGAATGACAACTTTGGTGCTTGAAGGTTTTCACTATCATCTAGATTCCATGCTCCATCAGATACCCCAAGATCCTCCAACTCCTTGCTCACACAGGTTCCTTTAGCCAGTTTCAGCATCTTCCCATTTTCATCCCTCTCAGTTTGCTCATGTACTTCGCTTAGCCCCTTCAGTTCTTTCCCACCAGCATCTTCAAGTCTCTTCTCACTCTCTTTCCAAATACTAGCCTCTGTTGATTCGTTCTCAATTTCTTCCAACTCAAATGCTTCTTTTGATCTCCTACCACAGTCACTTCCTACCTGAGTACCTCTCAGTTTTTCACTCTTATCTTCTCGCTCGGAAGCTCCATATAGATTCTTCTCTTCTTTTGCACAAGCATCTTTGAGTCTTTCTTCATTTTCTGTTATTTGATAAGTCTCTTGTTGTTTCTTCTCCTTTCTTTCTCCTTTGTGAAATTCTCTTTGTTTCTGATCATCCTTTTGCTTGAGACCTTCTTTTAGTCTCTTCTCATGCACTTCCTGTTCAACTATATTCTGTGGTAGCTTTGTTTTCTCTTCCTGATCAACCATGTTCCGTTGAAGCTTCGTTTTTTCTTCCTGCTCAAGAGTATCCTTTAAAATACTTTCATGTTCTTGTGTTTTGCAAGCCTCTTTTTTATTTTTCTGATATTCATCCCTCTCTTTTTCCTCCTGCTTTAATCGCTTTTCACTTCCTTTATGCTCAAGAGCTTCCTTTACATTTTTCCCATCTTCAGCTCCATCAAGAGGCTCTTCATGCCCTCTTACATTTTCATCCACCTCAAAATTCTTGTTTTTTCTCTTTTCATTGTCTTCCTTTCCACACAGCCCCCTAATTATTTCCTCTCTTTCCATTCTTTTATTAGCCTCTTTCAGTTGAATTTCATTCTTCTTGTGGTTCATGGCCTGCTCAATTTCAGATTTATACTTTTCCTTCTGGACCGCAACCAGGTCATTGCAATTTTCTGTTACATCAGCTCCGGTTGATTTATTTTCAGTTTCTGTATGCTTTTGGGCTATTCTAACCTTCTTCTCATTCTTTACCTTCTCAAAAACCACCTGAGCTTCTTTTACCTTCTTCTTATGCTGTGCCTCTTTTGCTGCTTTGAATCTCTCATTCTCTCCTAACACTTCAAATGAGTACTCCTCTTCCCCTTTTTCCTCCCCTTCCCAAACCTCATTTTCCACTTCAGATTTCTTCTCATGCCGCAGGTCATGTTTTCCTATAGCTGACATCACTTTCTTGTTCTCTTCTTCTTGCAACTCAAATACTCCCAGGTCTGCATTTTTCTCCCACCCATGCTCATGAGTTTTAGCATTATGCACTGAAATCTCTATATAGTTTGACTGCTCAACGGCATTACCAGACTTAACTGTTCTCACCAATTCAATAGGCTGCAATGCTTCTTTCCAATCACTACTACTTCCCTCTCCTTCCATTGAATCCGGAACATCCTGAGCTGCCTTTCTAACCTTTTTTGCTTCTTCTCTGACAGAAAATTTCATTGCATTATCTTCTCTGTCACAAGTGCTCTGCACTCTATCATTTCTCAAACTGTCACATTCATCAACAATCTTTCTCACATTTACTTCCTTATCTGTTACATGATTCTTTGAACCCATTTTTGCACTGCCTTGAAAGCTCTCCTTCCTCTCCATAAACTCTTTTGCACTTCTGAGTTTTACTCGAGCCTTTGTCATTGCTTCTTTCATAGCAGCAGCAGATGAACTTGCATCAACCTCTACATCAAAGAAAGGTGGTGAACTATCACCTTCAGACCCTTCAGAAGCAACAGATTTACTATTTGAAGTCAATCTACTAGAAACTTCCTTCAAGACATCTGTTGAAGGCGGTGGTCGAGAGGGAGGTGGCAATTGAGAGGGCTGAGTTCTCAGGCTGATATCAGATACTGTAACAAACATCTCATTAGAAAGAGAACCAATTCTAGCATATGCTTTTTCAGGCTTAAGATCATTTCTGAATGTCTGTCTGCAAGTAGCATCATTAAAGGGTTGTGACATGGTTTTCTTCAGATGCTTTGCCTTCATCATTCCCACACTAAAATCCATACTGAGATTGTCATCATCAGACATCTGCAAGATTGGATTCTCATCTGTCTTTTGCAAGTGATCAACTTCCTCCAATTCAAAAGTGTATCCAGGAACAGCATCTAGCTCAGTTATGTGTGTTGCCCCACTGCGCATATCTTTGCTGCTTGTCTGATTAGTCTTATGATATGACATCTCCACATCACCATCAAATGGCTGGCAAAAATCTCCATGTGAGAAGCAATGGTTCTTTACAGAATGATCCGAATCTTCTGAAAGATATCCACTTCCTGCGGGAGTCCTATGAATGAGGAAACAGAAAAGTATATCCCACAATTAAAATTCAAGAATTGTTGCAGGGAAAAAAAGGATCAAAAGATTAAAAAATTCAGAAAAATAAACAGCCTACACAGAGCTAATGGTATCATGCTGCAATCAAAGCATAGAGATCCAAAATTTCTCTCAAATTAGAAATTTGAACAAAAGAACCAGATCAACACTATCCAACAATCTACAAAACTGGTCTCACACTTTCTATTAAAACCCACAAGCCAAGACAGAGCAGAAGCTACAAGAATCTTCTGACCGTTATATCCGTAACATAACCAACAAAAAGAAGACAAGAGCATCGCATTTTTTTTAACAATATTTCACGCATTCCGATTCAATTTTTACTAAACAATAGTACAAAAAGATGAGAACTTAACAGCATGATCATACATACCAAGCTTCGTCATCAGAGGAATCTCGGTCCCCACCCTTATACTGGTCAAACAGCAAGTCCTCGAACGAGACCGCGCAATCTAGGCCGTCAAAATCCCTGAAGACCTCGGCGTAGTCCAAGCTGGAACTCCGGACATCGAAGAAGACCTCGGACTCGTCAACCGCAGGAAGATCCAGCACCGGAATGGAGGAGGCCCGTGACGAGTGAAAGGTCTCGAAAATCTCGCTATAGTCCTCGGCTCGCGGCGACAGTGTCGAGACGCCGAACTTGGGTGGACCACCATAAACGTCGTCGAACAAGGCCTTGGCTTCGAACGCTCTATAGTTAACTGTCTTCTTGGCATGTGTAGTGGCGGCGGGGAACCTGTTGGGTTGCCGAGAAGCTCTCGCATTCTCCATGAGAATGGAGCTTCAAGCTTTTTCCTTTCCCTTATTCTTATGCCGTATTGTTATATTCTTGTTAATAATATAACGTCTTTCTCAGAGACTGTTTCGGTTTCCTTTCTCTTTCTGTCTGTCTCTGTCTCTTTTTCTCTACCCTACAGAGAGTGCAGAGTCATCAACCGGACGACGAAAGAGAGAACGACGGAACGAAAATGGAAAGGGATGTCTCAAAATACCCATAGGGACTTGGGTTCTTGTTAGGGGGTGTAAGAAAAAGTAAAAAAATAAAATCAAAAAATAAAATCGGATCGGTCCAAATATATATAATCGATTCTATTTTAGTTTGACGTCGGTTTAGAATCGATTTTCGTAATGTCAAAATTAGTGAATACTAATTTGATTCTTGTTATAAATTTTTTAGGATTGGATTGAATTGAACTAGACCGATTCAATATAATTCATATTTTGTATCAAACTTTTTAATATTATATGTAATATAAAATAATATTTTTTATATATTAGTATATAATATAAGTTAGTTACCATTTATATTTTATGATCTAATACTAATAATCTAATACTATATTAATATTAATAATACATTTTAAGTCTATATATAAATTATTATACTAAATAATTACCTATAAAATAATGATATAATAATATTAATATTTTTTTTTATAAGAAGTAATACTAATATTATTAGTATTATACTAATATTATCACTATCAATGATAGAGTTCTAAAAAATTGAACTTATTATAAGAAATACTAATATATAATTATTTAAATCACAATAACTAATACTAATAGTTTAATAGACTAAAATATATTAATTTAAAACTAGAAAACCGGACCGAACCGGATCTGTAAAATCGGTACTACAGGTTTTAGGAGGTAGTCGGTGCGTAATCGGTTTTAAAAAATACAAAATCGATAGTACCGATTCGATTTTAAATTTTGTCTAAAACCAAATCAAATCGGATCGATTATTCCCATAATTCTTGTATTAAAAATCCTTTGTTTTTGGTCTTCTAGCTGTTTTAAAAAATTATTTGAATTGTTATTTTTGATACACGTGTATTAATATTTATAATTTTAATTAAAAAATTTATTTTATTAATTTTCATTTGATATTTAAATTCGAAATTTCATAATTTTTAAAGTACTCATAAATGACACTTAAAAAATAATTCTTTTATATATATATATAATTTTTTTAAAAGTATATTTAGCATTTTCATTTTGACATATCCTAGATAAATTTTGGCAACAAGTTCTTTTAAAGATGAAAACAGCCACAAAACACTAGCTAACTAATATGATGTGAAAAGAACTTAGGTTACAAATTGAAAGATAAATATTAATATCATAAATGATATTTATAATTGTGAATGCGTAAATGATTGTATAATTATTTTTAAAAAATAATTATTTTTAAAAATAACTACGCTTACGCATTCTATATTATAAGTAATATTACTCTAATATTTATTGGCAAATCTGGTTGAAGGTACTTCAATACCTGCAAAAGTTGAAATCAGGAAAGGTACAAGTGTAGCAGGTGAAAGTGCATGAATAAGTGGAGACGGTTGCATTTGGAATCTTGGAAGCCTTTTGGGGTGGAGTGTAAAGAAAATAATACAACAACTATAAGAGTGAGGGTTAAAAAAGCAGCATTGAGAATGGTCGTTGAGTCGAGGGTTGAGGATACATGCACTGGTGGTCGGTTGATGCGGGTGGGTGCAAGAAAGACGTTTGGTTCAGCGGTCTCCCTCCATTCATTCCTTGATTCATTCCCACCTCATATTTGATGCAACTAATCAAGATTACAAGTTAGTTGATAACAAAATCTCTCTTTAAAAAGTGTACATAATTATATTTTGATATTGAGTTGAATTGAGTAGAAACGAGTTCTTGTTAAATAATAATGAGTTTAGACTGTAGAATAAGTTTTGTAATTAAGATAAGTTTAAATATGTTTAAATGTAAAAATAATTTTAAATGTATTTTTAAGAAATTAAAAAGATTATATATAAATTTCACTTGTAAATAAATGTTTATTTTAAAAAAAATTATATATTTAATATGTAAAGATATAAGTTGACATGAGTTTAATGATTTAAAAATTATGTATTTAAATATTAAAAAAAAATTAATTAAAATGAGTTTAATTCATTCAAAGACCCAAATGGGACTTCAACCTATCCATCAGATTCTCCACTTCTCCACCTCTCCACCTCTCACCCACCTCCCAATGCTTAGAAGCAACATTTGTCAACCATTTTCTTGTACTCAGTACTTTTTCGTTTGATGAAGTCTGATTAATCTTGTTTTGGCCATCTCCAAAGTCATCACATGTGCCCCATCGTTGAACGTATTGGTTGTCACCTTGCATGCGAGTTTCAGCTAGTTGTCACATCATTGATTTGTGCTAACTATTATTACAGTACACATCTAAAATGGATTATTCCATCTTAAATCTTCAATATCTAATCATCCTCACGTTATTCTATAAGCGTGTAAGCCGCGCATGTCAAAAGACTCATTACGTCAGAAGTATATATCTGAAGTCTCGAGTCTTGCTCAAGGCTTGATTTATCCGATTCATCCAATTTTTTTCTTTTTAGCAAGATAAACTAATGAATTATAAGATATAAATTTTAATAGAGCGAGAATATCCTACAATCTTTCTAAAAAGTTAATACATAATGCAAAAAAAAAAAAAAAAAAACCAAGTGAATAACTCTCTAAAGAGGGGCATTGGAGCCAAGAAATAACTTGAGGCCCGTAATTTTAATAAAGGAATGGATCGCCTTCAGACGATTTTAAGTTGTAACTGAAAGTTGTAGTAATAAGGTATGTTCTTCACCATGTTAGTCTAGACAGATTACGGGAGACTTAGGTCCCGTTTGGATTCGGAAGTATGTTGGACTCATCTCAACTCACTTCTATTTCATCATTATATTTTTATAATTTTTTATACAAAAACACAAATTTCTATACACATTTTTTAAATTCCAATACACTTTTTTCAAATTCCAACACACATTTTTCAAATTTCAAAATAATAATAATATTAAAAAATAAACTAAACTCATCTCAACTTATCTCATCTCCGAATCCAAGCAAGTCTACACTTCTACTTCCGCTTGATCTTCGATTAGGGGAACTAAGTGTGAGAAGATGTCAAAAATTTGTACTTAGTCATATCGGTTTTAATTCTGTTGTTAACAATCTGTATAATGGTCAACGAAGTGGCCTCTGTCTCTACGTGTCTTCATTTTATAGGTTTAGACCCGCATGATCTTATGGTCATTTTAATGGCCACGTGTTGTAATCCTATGTAATTAGGGTATGTGATTACGCTCGGGTATAAATAGCTAGCGATGAATAGTAGTCAGCAGAATCTCGATACATTTTCTAGGGTTTCCGTTTCAAACATTGAGAGGCTCTGAGGGTTAATGAAAAGCTCTGTAATCCGTGGGAGATTGAGAGGGAGTTGAGGTCACTACCGTGACCTGGAGCATGTAACCCGTACCTTGCAGCTTCTAAAATCATCAATAAGACGATCTCTGGCCAGTTCCCCCTGTGGATGTAGATCCGAAAGGATCGAACCACGTTAATCAGTGTGTTCTTTCTATTTTTCATTTATGTTCTGTCTTTCTATTTCTTTCCTGTTTTCTTATTGATTTCTTGCACAAATCTTGGCGTTGTTGAAGTTCTTTGGTTGGCTGAGTTAAAACCCTAGATTCAACAAGTGGTATCAGAGCGTAGGTTAGAGATGGGGTCGGCTAAGTTTGAGATAGAGAAATTTACGGGAAAGAATGATTTTGGCCTCTGGAGGATTAAGATGAGGGCTCTCTTAGTGCACCATGGTCTCCAGGATGCACTTCTTGGAGACAAGAAAGTGCCTAAAGGGTCATCAGAAGAAAAACCTAGCTGCTCGTCGTCTGAGACTATAAGACCTGAGATCTTACAGAAGGCACATAGTGCCCTCATTCTTTCCCTAGGAGATAAGGTATTACGGGAGGTAGCCAATGAGGAGTCTGCAGCTGGGATCTGGTTAAAGTTAGAGTCTCTATACATGACCAAATCCCTGGCTAATCGTCTTCATAAGAAGACTAAGCTTTACACTTTCAAAATGTCTCCTGGTGTGTCTATTGAAGATCATTTGGATGAGTTCAACAAAATCATCCTAGATCTAGCCAACATAGACATAGTCATAGAGGATGAGGATCAGGCCATATTACTGTTAAGTTCACTGGATAGTTCATACACTAATCTCAAGGAAACCATCATGTATGGTAGAGAGAGTCTGTCACTAGATGAGGTACAGTCCATCTTACATGCTAGGGAACTACAGAACATAACAGAGCCAAAAGGTGAAGCTGGTGAGGGCTTATTGGCTAGGGTAAAACCAGAAAAACCTGGACAAAAGGGAAAGAAGTATAAACCTAAGAGTAAGCCAAAGGGAAAACAGTTGAAGTGCTTCCTCTGTCACAAGGAGGGACACTTCAAGAAAGACTGCCCTGAGAGAAAAATTAAAGAAGGGATTAAAACAAAAGTTGAAGGAAATGCCTCTGTTGCATTAGATGGCTATGAGAGTGCTGAGGTACTTTGTATCTCAGAAGTAGAATCTGAAAAGGAATGGATTCTTGATTCTGGGTGTTCTTTTCATATGTGTCCTTGTAAGCCTTGGTTTGAAACTTTCTCTGAGTTAAATGGTGGACATGTTATGCTTGGTAATAACAAATCTTGTAAGGTTCTTGGTATTGGAACAATTAGATTAAAACTGCATGATGGTATGGAAAGGATTCTAAAGGATGTTCGATACATACCTGAATTAAAGAGGAATTTAATCTCTTTAGGAATGCTTGACAAATCTGGGTGTTCCTTTAAGTCTGAGTCTGGAACCTTAAAGGTTACCAAGGGATCCATAGTAGTCATGAAAGGAGAGATAAAGAATGGTCTTTATACACTCCTAGGTCAGACTATTATTGGACATGCATCTACTGTTCAGAGTGAAAGGGAGTGTGATACTGTGCTCTGGCACAGGAGACTAGGCCATGTCAGCCTTAAGGGTTTACAGGAACTCCACAAGCAGGGGTTACTTGGTGACAAAAACCTAGGGGACCTTCCCTTCTGTGAGGATTGTATTCTAGGAAAATCCACCAGAGTAAGTTTTAAAACTAGAGTGTATCAGACTATGCAGAGTTTGGATTATATCCACTCTGATTTATGGGGACCTGCAAGGGTAAGTTCCCATGGTGGAGGGAATTACTTCCTATCCATAATTGATGATTATTCAAGGAAAGTATGGGTCTATATCCTTAAACAGAAAAGTGAAACCTTTGACAAATTTAAGGAATGGAAAGTTTTGGTTGAAAATCAACTGGGAAGGAAGGTAAAGAAGCTTAGGACAGATAATGGGCTTGAGTATTTATCAAATGAATTTAATACCTACTGCCAAAGGGAGGGTATAGCAAGACATAGGACAGTGAGGGAAACACCCCAACAGAATGGCCTAGCTGAGAGAATGAACGGGACCATTCTTGAGAGAGTTAGGTGCATGTTGTCTAATGCCAAACTACCAAAAACCTTCTGGGCAGAGGCTGTAAGTACAGCAGTGTACTTGATAAATAGAACCCCCTCATCTGCAATTGATTTTAAAACTCCCCAGGAATTATGGACTGGAAAACCCTCAGATTACACTAATCTGAGAGTATTTGGGTGTGTTGCTTATGCACACACCAAAACTGATAAACTGGAACCAAGGGCAGTGAAATGCATTTTTGTTGGATATCCTGAGGGTGTAAAAGGCTATAAACTTTGGATAGAAGAACCAGGTAAACAAAAGTGTCTTATTAGCAGGGATGTGACCTTTAATGAGTCACAAATGGCAAGAGCTCCCACTGGCTCTAATGAATCTCAGAAGGATACTGTCCCAGACAGTGTCCAGCTTGAGGTGGAGCATCTTCATACACTGCCTATTGAATCAAACCCTAAATCTCCAGGCAGTGCTGAAACCAGTCCAGACAATAACCAAAATGATTCAATTGACTCATACAATCTTGTAAGAGATAGGGCTAGGAGGGTCATCAAACCCCCCCAGAGGTTTGGGCAGGCTGAATTAACTGCCTTTGCCCTGACTGTAGCCCAGGACATTGAAGATCTGGACCCAAGGTCTTATAAAGATGCCATGAACAGTAAGGAGTCCAGTAATTGGCTTCTTGCAATGCAAGAAGAGATGGAATCCTTATATAAGAATAAAACTTGGGAAATGGTGTTAAAACCTGACAAGGTTAAAATCATAGGATCTAAATGGATATTCAAGAAAAAGGAAGGTATAGCAGGGGTAGAAAAACCTAGGTACAAGGCTAGGTTAGTGGCAAAAGGTTTTACACAAAGGGAGGGTATAGACTTCAATGAGATTTTCTCCCCTGTTGTAAAACACAGCTCTATCAGGTTGTTGCTAGCATATACTGCCTATCATGATTTAATTTTGGAACAGTTGGATGTTAAGACTGCCTTTTTGCATGGTGAGTTGGAAGAAACCCTATACATGCAGCCCCCTGAAGGCTTTGAAAGTGAATCCGATAGAAATCATGTGTGCCTGTTAAAAAAATCATTATATGGATTAAAACAATCCCCAAGACAATGGTATAAAAGATTTGACACACACATGATTGGAAATGGTTTTAAAAGATGTAATTATGATAGCTGTGTATACTTCAAAACCTCTGATGGTGATACTGTCTATCTTCTGTTATATGTTGATGATATGCTTATTGCTGGTAAAAGTAAAGAGGTGATTGAGCATGTAAAAGAAAATTTAAAATCTGTTTTTGAAATGAAAGACCTTGGACCTGCTAAGAAAATTTTAGGTATGGAGATAATTAGAGATAGGAAAAATAAGCTACTCCACTTATCACAAAGGACATACCTATTAAGAGTACTAAAAAGATTTGGCATGGATTTGGCTAAATCTGTGAGTACTCCCATTGGTCAGCATTTTAAGCTCTCATTAGATCAGTCCCCCAAAACTGAAAATGAAAGAGAATTCATGGAGAAATTACCATATGCAAGTATGGTAGGAAGCATCATGTATGCCATGGTCTGTTCAAGACCTGATCTAACCTATGCTGTCAGTTTAGTTAGTAGGTTCATGGGAAACCCTGGTAAATCCCACTGGCAAGCACTGAAGTGGGTATTTCAGTACTTAGTTGGTTCTGTAAGTCTAGGGTTAAGTTTTGGAGGAAATGTGTTGAAAGGTCAAGAAATCTGTGGTTTTGTTGACTCTGACTTTGCTGGAAACTTAGACACCAGAAAGTCTCTCACAGGCTATGTGTTTACAGCATTTGGAAGTGCAGTGAGTTGGAAATCCAACCTGCAGTCAGTTGTGGCTTTGTCCACAACTGAAGCTGAATACATAGCCATGACAGAGGCTATAAAGGAAGCCTTGTGGATGAAAGGGATATCAAATGAGTTAGGATTGTTTGAGGGTAATATCACAATTTATTGTGATAATCAAAGTACAATCCATCTTACAAAAAATCAAGTCTTTCATGAAAGGTCTAAACATATTGATATTAAACTGCATTTTGTAAGAGATGTGGTTGCAGGTGGAGAAGTGAAAGTGGAAAAGGTGCCAACTGAGGACAACCCAGCAGACATGATGACCAAGTCATTGCCGAGATCCAAATTCAAGCATTGCCTAGATTTGATCCAACTGAAGGAAGGGTACCTGGGGAAATAAAAGGAGGGAATTGGTCAGAGATGGGGATGGGGAACCTTGAAGTCAAATTGATGCCAAGGTGGAGTTTGTGAGAAGATGTCAAAAATTTGTACTTAGTCATATCGGTTTTAATTCTGTTGTTAACAATCTGTATAATGGTCAACGAAGTGGCCTCTGTCTCTACGTGTCTTCATTTTATAGGTTTAGACCCGCATGATCTTATGGTCATTTTAATGGCCACGTGTTGTAATCCTATGTAATTAGGGTATGTGATTACGCTCGGGTATAAATAGCTAGCGATGAATAGTAGTCAGCAGAATCTCGATACATTTTCTAGGGTTTCCGTTTCAAACATTGAGAGGCTCTGAGGGTTAATGAAAAGCTCTGTAATCCGTGGGAGATTGAGAGGGAGTTGAGGTCACTACCGTGACCTGGAGCATGTAACCCGTACCTTGCAGCTTCTAAAATCATCAATAAGACGATCTCTGGCCAGTTCCCCCTGTGGATGTAGATCCGAAAGGATCGAACCACGTTAATCAGTGTGTTCTTTCTATTTTTCATTTATGTTCTGTCTTTCTATTTCTTTCTTGTTTTCTTATTGATTTCTTGCACAAATCTTGGCGTTGTTGAAGTTCTTTGGTTGGCTGAGTTAAAACCCTAGATTCAACACTAAGAATATAGATAAGTTAGAGACAACACTAAATCACTGGTGGACGACCCATGGCGACAATGGTGCCATTGAAGAAGTAGGGCAAGCGACCAGAATAAAGAAAACAAGCACCGCAGAATTTTTCAGGGGGCACGTGTACCATAAATCCACTCTAGTGCATCATTATGCGTATGCAACGTACACGGCTAAGGCTACACATGTGGCGCACGCGCCCATTGGAATCGTAAAGTCTTACCGTTGACTTGTAGATCGATGGTTATAAGGGTTTGTGGAGTGGCGTGTGTGGGTTGAAAAGAGTTGGTAAATAGCAGATTAACAATGCACATTTTTGATAGAAAAGCCGACTAAAAATCGGATAAAAATGATTGGTAAAGTAGAAAAAAGTTGTAGAAAATAAATAGGAGCTCCAGATCAACCTTGCTTGAAAGAAGGATCGGAATGGAGAAATTTAGTCGTTGTCTGAAATTGTCAGGTACGAGAGGAAAGCGAATACTTTTGGAATAGCAAATCGAGGAGATAATTGCAATACTTGTGTCTTTGATTCATCCAACTTGTTTATCCATCTTCTTGCTTTCGTAAAAGATTAAATTCCTCTTTGGATTTGAAAAATATTTTATCTCATATCTTTATAATTTTTTTAAAATTTTTATACAAAGTATAATAAATAATTTAATTTTATTAAATTTTAAAATAATAATAATATTAAAAAATAATATTTTAATAATATTTTATTTAACTTTCATCTAAAATCATCACATCTCTATAAAGTTGACATTCTCCTCTATCTTTAACAAACAAAATAGAGTTCTTCCACAAATTTCCCACAATAATCAATAAAAGCACACCCCTTTGCCATTGTACCCTTTTAAATTAATTAAATCAAAGCTGCAATCCATAAAATTTTGAATTGTTAAAGTAATCGACCATGTTTATTGTACCTAATCAGCTAAGAAAACATGGAATTAACTGGACCATCCATTTAGTTCCATCTCTCTATTTTATTCTTAATATATCATTCCCTGAGAAAAAATTATAAAAAAGACAAAGAAAATAAGAATGGGTACCGCTTGCAACCAGAAACAAAATTAGGTGAAGGCATTGAAGAACAGAATGGAAGCCAAGCCGAAAGAAAAAGTGGGCAGATGGAACAAATTTATAACGCGGATGACATTCGGCATGCAGAAGGTGCCCACATTGGGAAGGCTTTGAAAGAGACATATGTAAGATTTTATAACATTTAATGGTGACAGATTTGCATGGACCATGGTCATTGGTCCAGGTTTAATTTAGGGCAGCCCATTCATACTATTCAATTTGGTTGTGTCATTTTGTCTTTTAGTATGAACCTCACCACCACAAGGTTGTGTCATTTGTTTTTTACTTGTTTTTTTTTTTTTTAAGATCATTACATGAGCAGATAAAGACGAACTCATCTCATTTACCAATCCAAACTGACCCAAAATCAAACTCCCAACAAGAAATCACTTGAAATAGTTAATAATGGATATGATTGAAAATGGTAAAATTTGAGATGGACTAATATTACTCTTTTAATTATAATAGAATTTCTGATTTAGGATCGGCTTTATGTAATTAGTCGTAGTGTTATTATCTATGTGGATAATGAAATGACGTGTATATATATATAATATATATAATATTATATATATATATATATAGAACACAGGAAAATTGTAGCTTTATAGTGAAAATTTGTCTAAAACTCGAGGGAGATATGTATAATATATGTCATTGAGAATACTTAAAATCTGAGTTGCTGGCACCCATCATGATGAATTTTTACCATGCTTGCTTGCTTGCTTGCCATGAAAAATATTATTACAAAACATGACATCTTAAAGGATTTGCTCAAGCACTGATTTCTAAAAAAATAAATAAAATTTCAGCAAAAAGAGTCTCCCTGTTGCTCTGATCTTTCCACCCCAAAGGGCCGAAAGTACCAAACTATAAAAAAGAAAGAATAGAAAAACCAGATTCTGGGTATCCGAACGGGAATTATTCTTTGGTAAACTAACTGGTAGTATCTTCTTTTGCTAACTTTAGCAGTAGAAAGTAATACTGTTTTCCTTCATTTCAGGCGCAAACCAATTCCTTTTCAGGTCCAAAGACTCACTCTCTAAGAAATTATATTGACTACAAAATTATTTTAATCTTATAAATTAATTACTTATAAGTTTAAGTTTAAAAAATAATCTGACTTAAAAATAAAATAAATAAATACATAGATTGTTTTAAATATATTATATTTTTATTCTAAATTTTATAATCAGATTATTCTATACAATAAAAAAAAATTGTAAAAATAAAACAAAAATATTATGTTATAATTTTAACTTTACTTAGCCTCTTAAAACAAATTCTTGATTTTGCCATTAGAAACAACTTTAGTGGTTTGAAACTGAACATTAAAAAGTGATGGTAGATGGAAGGGTTTTTCAAACTGATACAATTCTTTTACAACCTCCCTAGGAGGCTAGTGGTACTTTTTATCAGAAGCCAGTCACAAAGGTGTGCATGCCAGCATTACTTTTTGGATGAGTGCTTCTGTAATTTGGCAAGTGGATCAATGATTGAATTATTGAAATCTCTTGTAGGCCCTTCTACAAGCCTCATGCAAATTGCCAATACCCTAAAACAGGGGACTCCTATATGGGGCCCTTGTGTTGGCCACATTTTATGGGTCCCAATCTTTCAATATTGTGAAGCATGAAAACTCATCATCCCTACATATAATGATCCATCTGTTTGTGTAAGATACAAAATACCGAGGATAAATACACTTTTGCATCTTTAAATCATTAAAGATTTTGAATTTTATACCAAAATTATTAAAAAAAAAAAACAAACAAACTCACTTCTAGTAGCACCTATGCATCTTCAATTATGACAAATGAGATAGAAATAAAAAAATGTGTTGCAACTTGCGAAAGTCAAGTCTTAATGGAAGACGAAATTTTTTTAATAGTTTAAGAATGCATTTTCTTGTTTTAATGATTTAGAATATAAAACGTATGATCCTGGTTCGAGGGTGCAAAGTATATACACATATATTTCTAAATATAGAAAGAGTGGTGCTATTGATCTGTCCCTTGAGTAGTACCTCTCCAAGGTACTGCTAGTATAAAACTAGCATTTCAATTTTTTTATATATATCTTTTATTATTTTAAAATATTTTAAAAAAATATCAATACGTTAATAATCATTTTCTTAACTATTAAATAAAAAAATTATATATATAAAGTGTCAAAATAAGGTGTTAAAATAAATAGGATAATATAAATTATTCATATAGAAATATAACACTAGCAATATCATGCAACAAAATACTGCATGCAGATGGTCAACATGATGGTTGATATTCGAGCAACTATTAGGTCATCCCATTATTTTTAATTAATGGTAGTGCTACTTACTCCGCTATTATTGGTTTCGATTTTATCCCGCTTTAAGTTTTTTTTAACATTATTTTTAATTAAGTAATTTCAAATAATATTGTAACTTTTTTATATTTTTTAAAAATATTTTAAGATGTTAAAAAAATTATATAACAAATTATATAAAAAACATATTTTAAAAATATTTTAAAAATATAAAAAATCACAATATTATTTAAAAAAATACGTATTTAAAAGTCATATAAAAAAAATTGAAAAAAAAACTTAAAATAGAATGGAATCAAGATCGATATCAGTAGGAAAAATAGCATTTTCCATAATGAAATATGATGGTATGGTACATAGAACATAGGAATGGTGTTTTGAATAATGTAAATTATGGAACGTATTATGAACGTTAGTTGGCATACTTAGTGGACAAGATATGGTTGAATACAGAGGCACACTGAATTATACAAATCCACGTTGTACATATTATTATTGAGTGAGCATCAAGAAAAGCTACTCACATCATATCTATGTAATACCTTAAACGGATTAAAAATATCTATTGTACCTCAACAGTATAAAAGTAGACAATATTTGACTATGGGTGATGGGACTGTCAAGAAAATAAAAAAAGAGATAAAAAAAAGTAGGGAAGTGATACATGCATGACATGAGTTTGACTGACACACGCAAAGTAAAATATCTAACTGCACAGATCAAAATTTAGCTATAAAAATGCTCGAACAGATGAAAGAAAGGGCTCTAGACTCTCTCCTGCTGGAACAATTTAGGTGGCCTCTTCTTCCTCAACATCAGCCTCTCCAGATTTTTTTCGAGAGCGTCAATCGACGAATTTAATTCACATATTTATGTATATTTTTCCTGTACAAAGTTAGCTATTGATGCAGGGGGATCCGAGACAGATGATGCCGAGCTGTCTGATTGCACGTTGATGGTGCTGAGGTACTATGAATTGGCAGATCAGCGTAAAGGCCGAAAGTGATTGTAATCTCTTTCTAATTGGAGAGTTTTAGGTGCGTTTCAGTCTTTTGGCCATAACTTTGGTTACAGGTGTTAGAATCGCGCATAAAACCCCAATTCGGAAAGCTCTTTTCGACGTGCACACTGTCTACATCGAGTACGGCTCCATGTGCCTTTTTTTCAACCTCAAATTTCGCTGTTTTTCTTTCCGAATCATTGTTTTTAGATATTTTTTACTATTTTTGGTAATATTTCATATGTTTGTTAGAAAATCATTTTAAATCCGATTTTTTCCGGATTTTTCACAGGTTGCTTATTTGATTTTGAATTTCAATTTTACGTTATTTTCAGGATTTTTTCATTTTTGGTAAAATTCGGTTACAAAAGAATTTTAGTTATACAGTCCGACTTGTGGATTGATTTTCGACAGTTTTTGATTTGGTAATATTCAATTCTTTTCTCAGAGATGTATTCTCTGTATTTTGGGCGAATTTCTTACGTTCTTCCTTGTGAATTCATCTGTTGAAATTAGCCTGCAGAATAATCGCTATTCTGTGTGGCGTCAGCTATGAGAGACTGTAAAAACTCCCAATTATAGTGGATTTTCATTCCCAAATATCCATAGACGTAGGCACTTGCCGAATCACGTAAAATTGTGTATCCATCTTTATCTATTTTATCTGTTATTTACACACGTACAGCCACGCCGAGACCCCGCTGGGAGCCCCAAACGATCTCAAATGAAACTCAACTCGCACTAGTGGGGTTGGAAATAATTCTTTCTCTCACCCCGACCTGTTGGCCAATTTTTATAGCCTCAACAGTGGCGCCGTCTGTGAGATTTTTAAATCGGAGGTGGAATAAGGATGACTTTCCAGCCCACTGAATAAAGTCTCCAACCGACTCAGCAAAAAATCCTTTTTCAGATAAGTGTGCTCAACCATCTTATTCTTATTTTTATTTTTTACTTTTATCACTACATGGCAAAAAGATGCTGGCATCAACTCGGTCTCTTGGACCATTTATTATTGATTTTCCCAATTTAGAATGGGACTTGTCCCCAACATTTACAAAACACCTGTGCTCCAAATATGTTGCACACGCAATAGCGCTTAAAGTGCACAATAAAACTTAGGACGACACGAAAACCTTCATTCTCGGGGTGGTACTATGCACTTAAGTGCACAGTGCACAGTACACGTACACAATTTGCATGTCGGGAATATGCACAGTAAAAATGTGCATGCGTAATGCTCGGAATCATACTCGAACATATCCATTGTGCATGCCTGAGCGCATGCACAGTGATCGAGAATATGCACAGTGGACTGTGCATGCCCGAGCGCATGCACGTCCAACGTGCATGTGTAACGGGGCGAGACCAAGGCTCGCGGCGCCAGCATCGTGGGCTCGGGCTAATCATCGGCGATCACCCAATGGCCGCCAGAAGTTTCTGTCTCCGGCAAGGAGGGCTCCGACCACCCATTCGCCGAAGACACCTTCTCGGATTCTTATCACCCGAATGGCAATAATCACCTAACCCAAAGCCGCTGTAGCACGGCTGGGCCTCCGGCGACCACCAAAATGGTCGCCGGAATTTTCTGTCTTTACCGGAACCTTGGTAGCCCACCGGTTGTCCACCGGCGTTGCCGCACTAGATTCTTGCTCGGGCTAGCATCGAACACACCAACGTGCCTCCTTCTCCCGAGCTCACGACACCTCGTCACTAGCCCTTAGGTTGGTGATCGCTGGCAATTTCTGTCTCCAATAGCTGGAAACCCACCGGGGTCACCGCCGGAAGCAGCTTCCACTGTTCTCTACCTCTCGAAATGGCAAGCTCACAATCGGACTCCCTCCATCGCTGGCTGAGATGCTCACCACCATCGGCCGGGCTGCCGGCACCATCTACCACCTCTAAGGTGGTTTTCGACTCACTCATGCTGGCGGGTCCGCCAGCTATCAAGGTACACTCCACGGATGTGGTGAGCACCCGAGGTTGGGCTCCATGCCCTCCTCGGATGGTGCAACTCGGGTTCTTCCTTGCAGACACCACCTGCTCGGGACTCCATCTTCCTGGCTCCACCTGCTCAGAATCCACAACACCAACCCTTTCAGCTCGAGGCCCCAGCTCGGGATGCCCGTTCCCGAGCCCTCACTGGAGTGGTCTCTGGGGACAGCCTCTCGGGCACTCCACTCCTCGAGCATTGGTTCTCCGACCTATCAAGTTGACGTCTAGAAATCCATTGATACCCTCGGGATCCACTACACAGACTCCCTCAGCTCGGGACTGACAGAGCACCAGTTCGGGGAGCATGATATCCGCAGGATACCTTAGCTCGGGGTTCATCAATTATGGACTCCTTCAACTCGGAATGACCGAGCACCAGCTCGAAATTCTCTCAGCTCAAATCGGATTCCCTCATCTCAGAATTCCCTCACGTTACATTCCATGGACAGTGTGAACTTGGGATCTCCATGAGCTCGGACTCCCCTAGCTCGGGCCTAGCTCGGGAGTCCTTAGTTTGTGCCTAGCTCGGGATCCCTTACATGGACGCCCTCAACACAGGCTCCACTAGCTCGAGGTCATTCGGTCTGAGCTCCACCTTCTCTCACACAACCTGCCAACGAAGTCACGTCTTCCTTATTTGCTAGCTCGCCACAACCCCATGCACTCGGGAAATCTCTGTGGAACGAGCATCACGCAGTTTGGATACCACTCAGGAGTGCCGCTCAAAAAAAAAATAAGAGATTACACTCTCGACCAGCTTAGGGTTCACTAGCCCGAGTACCACCTTTCTCGCCTACTCAGAACTCACATCACCCATGCATGTTCAAGGTCACAATTAGCTCGCCACCTTAGCCCAGATCCTCACTCAGGATTTATTCATTCAGGAACCAAGTTTGAGCTTAAACTAGCTCACAACTCCCCATACGGGAACCCACTCGCCATACTCCCTCGCACACGGGGCATCACTATGCTTCATCATGCTCATGCTACACTAGCCCAGGCTTCCTCAACTCGGGCTCCTACAGCTCAAGGTTCTACCGGCTCGTTCGCCCACCACTCGAACCACTTTACCACACCAAGGTACGCAGCGCAGCTGCATGTCCCTGGCACCTCACGGAGTGCATGCATGCATAGAGACTATGCTGGTGCACGGTAACTGCACCATTGTAGTCTCACGGTAACATATCCTGTACATGGAACACACATTTGATCATGAATTCTCACATGCACCGCTCACCGAGTCGCCACACAAGCTCGCATACCCTCACCTACTCAAAACTCGCCAGCTCGGGAACTTGACTATCACGAACACTATCTCGAATTCCGACCCAACTCACCATCACACGGGCTCACACGGCCCTCGTCTCATCCAGTCGCATAACATACCCACAACTCACCCATTGTGCCACTCGAGACCTTCCACGACACTCATGCCATAATGGATCATATGCACGACTCACCTTCACGGGCTCCATCAACTCAGGGGTCTACCGAGCTCCCTCCATCTCTCTCGGGACTTATCACACGTCCCCTTACTCGGGACTCACACCACTCATGTATATTCGGGTCAAACACCTTACACACATCCGGAAACTCGCCTCACACGTGAACCCACGGCATCACACTTACGATTTATTCATCTGGGAAAAAATCCCAGTCTCTATGCTCTTGGGACTCTCCTGGACCCATTTACGTGGATCCATTCCATAGGACATGAAATTTTGTTACCCGCTCGGGACCAATCATGTCCTCATCGCAGGCACACCAGCCTTAGAAGGTCATCAGGAACTATACTAAGCAGCTTGGGTTCTCATTTGTTCGTATACTCGGGGCTCACCTCGCTCATGAAAAACTCACAAGCTCGGAATACTCACGCTCTATAAAAGCTATCTTCCTCTCCTTTTTGCAGGAATTAGGCAACCACCACCCATGCCTCGACACTCGGAAGTTGACATTAGGATCTCACGGCTCCTTGCTCAGGATCTCACGGCTCCTTGCTCAGGAGTCGACATTCAGAAATTCATCGCTCAACATTTGACACTTGAAAACTTTTTTCCATAGACAAAAATACATCAGTTTGTCTCTCTTACAATATGTGAATTTATTTTTACTGATAAAGTTATTGCTTGTAGCATAGAATGTCGGTGTGTTATCACCTCCCGCGGAATTAGTCTATCCACCCACGTGAAGTAACAGAATCCCATGGGGTCGGCCTCCCACCTACGCGAAGTTAGTCAAATCCCGCGGAGTCCTAGGCGATGCACTCCCACCGGGTCTCACACGATGATACCTCCTGTGGAGTCTTAGGTGATGCACTTCTGCTAGGTCTCACGCTATGACACCACCAGTCGGGTCCTATACTATGACGGAATAGGCTTTGCACCCTCATCATAGCAACATCCCTCTCAAAGGCTCGCGGGGTTGTCTGATCAACCACAACCCTCTCGATGGCTCACATGGTTGTTGGATCAACTACATCCTGCTCGAAGGCTCGCGGGTTTGTCTGGCCATCCACAACCTACCCAATAACCCACCTGCACGAAGGTTACTAAATCCTGCGGGGTTGGATTACCCATACGAAGTCAATAAAGACCTGCGAGGTGATAGCCGAGCCCTAGCCTTGCGCCTCAGCTCACCTACGCGATGATTCCTCCCACAAGGTCCCATCCCGCAACCTTTTGAGCTCCGTACTTCCATCTTAGCGATCGAGCCCATCTCCCGCCACCTTTGAGCTCTATGCTCTCATCTTTAGCGGTCAAGTTTATCTCCCACCTTAATCTAGCTCCACAATTGCATTTTACGCAATCAGTATTTTTAGGGCTTAGGAGACAAACTACCACCTTCTCGGAATTCTGGATACCAAATAACAAGATAGAATTCCCATCAAAAGTGTCTTTGCTAAGAATTCGCGGGGTACTGAAAGAGATTAAAAATATCTACTACACCTCAACAGTACAAAAGTAGACAAGATTTGACTAGGGGTGATGGGGGCTGTCAGGAAAATAAAGAAAGAGATAGGAAAAAAGTAGGGAAGTGATACACGCATGACATGAGTTCGACTGACACATGCAAAGTAAAATATCTAACTACAGAGATCAAAATTTAGCTATAAAAGTGCTCGAACAGATGAAAGAAATGGCTCTGGACTCTCTCCCGCTGGAACAATTTAGGTGACCTCTTCTTCCTCAACATTAGCCTCTCAAGATTTTTTTCGAGAGCGTCAATCGATGAATTTAATTTACATATATATGTATATTTTCCTTATACAAAGTGAGCTATGAGATACTGTAAAAACCCCCCATTATAGTGGATTCTCATCCCCAAATATCCGTGGACGTAGGCACTTATCGAACCACGTAAATTTGTGTGTCCATTTCTATCTATTTCATATGTTATTTACGTATGTACAGCCACGCCGGAGCCCTGCTGGGAGCCTCAAACGATCTCAAATGAAGCCCAATTCGCATCAGTGGGTTGGAAATAATTCTTTCTTTCATCTCGACTTGTTGGCCAATTTTTATAGCCTCAACAATACCTTAAAGGAAATTCTCAAAATTAGAAGACCCTAAAGTGCTTATAGCCTTATACCTTGCCAAAACGAGATATAGTACATGCACACATAATACATGATTTACACTTCACAATCCGTATTGATGGCCTTTAAAGTAACAAAATTGGAAAAATTCTATTTATAAGTCGGTTTGTAAAGCCCACCTTTCATGCTGTTGACATTTTAAGATTTGATTTATAAGAAAATTTTAAAATTTGAATCTTTTACAACTCAAAGTTTTACCATGTCATCGCCATGAAACATGTAATTTCGATAATTATGTGCTTGGCCCACATGAATCGAAATCCTAACTCAGCTACTGCATCCACCCAATAATATCAATATTTTTACAATTTGGAATATTATGGGAAAATATATTCTGATTGGGTAGATTAGAAATCACAAGGACGGTCTACTGAGTGGTTCAATTTTTGATATTAATGATGCTGTGAATCTTCGTGGTTACAATAATTTATCCACCAATTTAGAAAAGCGTAGGTTCATGCAACTCTAATAAGTAGTAACTAGGAACAATCACCATTCATTTCTCTTTTCCTTTTTCATTGAGATGAGCAGATCTTGGCTATTCACTTGTATTGAACTCTTTCAGGCAATTCTCATAAGCAGTTAAAGAGTGCCATTGCCTTTCAGCCTCTTTTAGACTTACCTTTATTCTACATCATTTTCTTTAGAATTATTTGCAGATCAACAACAATAACAATATTAATGATAACAAGCACAATATTAATAGCAATTATATCAATACAAGCCTAAGGTTGCCCATATTCATTTCTGAGTTACGCAGATAATTGTAACAGGTTGGGCTTTATTTGTGACCATTTATTAAAATACATTTTTTTGGCCGACAGCTAGCTATAAGTAGACATTATTGAGAAAATGGGTTCATCATTAACTTAATCAGAATGTTGGAATCATTGATAAGGTCACCAATAATAGCCATAGAAGAGAAATTGCAGGCTCGGTTGGGGTTTTGGGCAAACCAATCATAGCTCTTTACCTATACCGATTTCACTTAATTATACTGTTCTCTCGACCCGTGATGGCCGGGTTGGAAATATCCGCAAAGGTCGGGTTTAAATCAGTTTCTTCAATCGGGCCTATCTAGGGGTGGGCAACGGGCCTATCAGTTTTCACATTGTTTAAGTGTGAGATTTGTATTACTTTGACTTAATATAAAAATGTCACATTAGGCTACACTACAACTTACATAACATATGTATTATCAATTTTAAAAATTATGTTGTTAGTTTTTAAATTATAATGATAATTACAAATTTAATTTATAATATGGGTCCAAAAATCTATTTTTAAATACTTTTAAGTTAATGAATAATTTTTAGATTTGATGGACTGTAGTCACCATTGAAGTGGGTATGGAACAGGTTGGGACGGATGAGGGGTTCGCCAGTACCCCCAGCACTGGTGTGGGAGACCCCACCCCATAGGCGTAGGGTGTGAGTAGCACCCCTAGGCATTTCCATTAGACTTAAATCTGACCTTAAACAAACTCACATAAAAAATCGAGGTTTAAAATCTCTTATAAAAATCATAGCAATACATGTTCCATACAGGTCCACTCAATGCCCTAGGTGATTTAAGCCATTGTCTAAGCCCCATTCTATATAAGGCCTCTAAAAATAAAAGTGATCAGATTTTTTTTAAAATTAAAAATAAAAACCATCTCATTAGATAAATTTTAAATAAATATATTTTTTAATGTGTGCAAGGCCCTATGACACTAAATTTAATATTTAATATAATGATTTATTTTTATTTTTAAATATATATATTTTTTTAAGATCATGCTAAAAAACTGTTGTATTGAATGAGATTTTTTTTCAATGTGTGCCAGGTCCCCATAATGCTAAATGAGATTTTTATTAATAAATTTTATCTTATACCTCAATATATATATTGAGCCGGCCGTGATTCTATAATATATTGTCTTATTGAAGATTGTCTTAGCAGAGCCCTATTAGAAACATTAACCATGCAATAGTACATGGGTTGTAGGAATTAGTAAGTCTATCAGTATCCTTTACCTTCACACTTCAACCTAGATGCAAAAAAATTATTGTAAATGAAAAGCAGCTATTCTCCATATTTTTGCATATAACAAAAACACCCACCAACAACAAATCTGCTGACAAGTTAACTTTCTCAGTACATCACACTTTTAAATAAACTTTTGTACTGTAGTGGAGCGGAATGGGGGGTCAGCCCGCCCCCGGTCCCCACTGGGCATTCTTCTCCTTGCTAGGCGGACAGCAGCGAGATAGAAGGATGCGGGACTCACTGCCCACCTGTAGCCTGAGGCACCAGAATTTGACTTGCCCTAACTTTGGGCTTAAAGTACTACGTCTTAAAAAATGCTGGGACCAAAGGTTATTTCTTATTAGGGTTGTTCATTCGGCTAGACTTCCCATGTAAACTTCAATATAAGATTTCATGATCAGGAGGATCCCATGCGGAGAGGTTTGCATAGATTGCTCGAAACTTAGCCTGGTTCCAAACGCTACTTGGTATAACTCACAATACACTAATTCTACCATTTGCTTTCATTCATAACCAGGGGCGGAACCAGGAGTTGATGTTTGGGGGGGCGATCAACTTAAAATTTTCACTTCAAATTAAGCTCGACGACGATCTTTTATAGAATAAAATTCTTCCATTATCATTTCTGAAGTGAAATTTTTGGCAATTTCTTTTTCGATATAAACTAGTAAATGATCTGCAAGAAATTCATCTTCCATTCGAGTTCTCAATCTAGTTTTTACAAGTTTCATTGCAGAAAATGCTCGTTCAGTAGTAGCAGTAAAAACTGGAAGAGTTAAGACTAAACGAATTAACCTGTCAATCAAATAAATTTTTGACTTTTCTGAAATTGCTAGTCCTCTACATAACTCAGATAATGTAGACATATCTTGAAAATCTGGATGCGTCAAGACATCTAGCTCATAGTACTGCAATTGAATTTTCAAAAGGAATTTTTCTTGCTCAGTAAAATCCTGTGGGTAAAACTTCTCAGCTAATTTGCATACGTCATCAATATCAAATGATTTGTATGAACCTTTAGGAGTTAAAGCAGCACTACGAATAAGAAGTTCCATTGCTTGGTCATTAAATCTATGGTTCAATTCTTGCAACTGGAAGTCTATTGTAGCAGTAAATATATCAATCCTCAAATGATGCTTAATTGTTGTCCTTTCAACTTGACGACAAGATTTTCCTCGAATATATTGGTCATTCATATCAGGAATATCAATTTGGTGTTTTTTACAAAATGATCTAACATCAATAAGCAAAGACTCCCACCCTTCATCTCTTAACTTTTGAATGAGTACTTTTGTGGTTGAAACTAAGCTCATGGCATTCACAATATCTTGAGAATTTTATTGTAAAGATTGGTAAAGTGCATTAGTGATTCCCATTATTTTTTTCATCATATGTAATATCAAAATAAATTCAAAAGATGTCAATATCATGTAAGCCGCTTCAGCATCACCACGTTGAGAATAATTTGATCCCTCATTTGAGATAGTATTTATAACTGTGCAAGTAGCATCGAACATCCTCATCAAGCTACATATAGATTGAAAATGTGATCCCCATCTAGTATCTCCAGCCCTTTGTAGTGTACCAATTTGATTAATCCCTTTTCCAGTCTCAATCTCATTGGAAGTAATCAAACTTTCAATTACAACAGTTTGAGCAGCTTGTAATTCATCATTACGTTTTGAAGAACCAACAACAATATTAATAATAGATGTCAAATGGACAAAGAATTGATAAACATGTTTGGCTTCTTTAGAAGCTGCAACCAAGGCTAATTGTAGTTTATGAGCCCAACAATGTATATAATATGCATAAGGACACTCTTTGAGAAATAAAGCTTGTAGTCCATTCCATTCACCACGCATATTACTTCCTCCATCATATCCTTGACCTCGAATATTCTCAACTTGAAGGTTGTAACAAGAAAGAATAGCACATATCTCATTTTTTAGAGTTAGTGCCATAGTATCCTTGACATGCACAATATGAAAAAATCGTTCTCTAATAAAACCATCTTTATCAACAAATCTCAAAATGATAGCCATTTGTTCTCTTTTAGACTCATCCCGAGCTTCGTCAACAAGAATACAAAATTTGGCATCTCCGATTTCTTCGCGAATCACATTTCGCACTTTATTTGCAAATATATGCAAAATTTCCTTCTGAATTTTGGGTGATGTATATTTGGCATTCTGTGGAGCATTTTCCAGGACAACTCCTTTAACTTGATCATTATAATCTGCCAAAAACTTTATCAATTCAATAAAGTTACCTTGATTTTTTGATTCAGAGCTTTCATCATGACCTCTAAATGCACATGCTTGGAATGCCAACCATCGAATACTATCTATCGAAGTGTTGAGTCGCAATTGATTATTTTTCATCTCTTGTGATGATTGTTTTTCAACTAACTTGTCAATATGTCTTGAATGATTCATTAGATCCTCACAACATTTTACAGCATTTTTATGTGGTGAATTTGGATCTTTTCCCACATGTCCTATTAAAGGACAATTCATTCCATCATTCACTTTTTTCCAATTATCAAAACCTTTATTGGTAAATGCATCTGATCCTGATCGGCCTATTGATTTTTTAACAAAAACGTAGCATGGAAGACAAAATACAGCATTCTTCGAAGGTAAGTATTCTAACCAATTTGAATATCTTTGAAACCAAGAAAATTGGAATCGACGACGTTGTTGCTTATTCCTGAAAATGGATATTCTGAAAGTTTAGGTTGATATGAACCAGCTTTAAGATAGGCACGTCGTATCTCATCTTGTATGTTAGTAGGAAATTCCCATATTTGTGGACGTAATCTTGGATCACGTTCCAAACAAGTATCATCCATCTCTTCAGGTTGTATTCTTGGAGTTTTAGAGGGACGCTCTTCACGTTCCAAACAGGTATCATCCATCTCCTTAGATTGCATTCTTGAAATTTTGAAGGGACTGGGACGCTCACTATTTCTAGAAACATCATGTTCCGTCGTGACGGAGTCCTCTAAATGTATATCTAATTCTATATTACTCTCCGACTTGTCTATGTCTTTTTTTTTTTTAAAAAGAATCAATTGTTCTTGATTCGTTCATATTTTTTAAATTAAAAAAAACATATAAATCAATAATAAATTTGAGAAGTGCCTAATAATATATGCAGTAATGTAAATCTATATATCAAATCATTTCTAAGACATACAAATTTTAATTTTCATCAAGCTATTAGCTATACCTATACATATATATATTATATAATATATATATATTAATAATATTATTATATATATAGATATTATATATATAATATATGCTGTATCAGTATGCACAAATAACTAATCAATTATATATATATGCTGTATGCAGTATGCTCAAATATTAAAATTTTAACAAAACTATATATAATATATTAATATGAGCACGAATTGATTTGAACAAAACTATATAAAAATTATAATATATTATTTAGGTTTTAGAATGACATTAATCAGTGAATCACTATAGTGACATAGTCTATATATTAAATCTAAAACAGCAGCATAATACAAATCTATTATTTATATATTTATTTCTCTATATGTATTTATTTGCTAGGCTAAATATATTATTAATTAATTTATATATATATATTTAATATTATATATAAATAATGAGCCCAATAAGAACAATAGAACCTGGAACTTGGAAGTGGAAGCTGGAAGCAGAAATACGGGCCAGTGGCCACGGCTCTGTTTTGTCTGTGTCGTCCCTGTGCTCACGTCCAGCCTCCAGGCCTCCGGTGTTTGTCTCGCAACTCACAAGGGAACCACAACCAAGGGCGATGCTTGAGGCGACCAGTACCAGAAGGGTCCGGCGCAGCCCACGCAAGCAGCAAGTTGCAAGTTGCAACAAACTTGAACGCAACGGAAGGGGCTCTGGCTCACGGAGTCACAGACTCACAGAAACAGAGTCTGATTGTTTCAACTCAGCGACACACCGACACAGCAAGTTATCAAGAAACTTAAAGGCGATTAACTTCAGTCTGAGATGAATAAAGTTTCGGAACTTTGTGATTCGGTAGACTGCACTGTGAAGAGGATGAAACTTGATTGAAAGTTGAACTTGGCCCACTGGAACCGATGCAAATGACAGAGACAGAGTATATATAATATATACGCAACTCACACGTAAATTACAACGGTTCAAAGGGACTCGGGGTTTAGAGGGACTGAAGCATCACTCATCTGTTTAGAGGGACTGAAGCCTCTCAGGTCTGGTACAGCATGCGGTTTTAGAGGGACTAATGAGTGATGTTTGATTTGTGATTCTGTCTCGTGCTGCAACTGGTTCATGGCATGGACCGTTGGTTTGAATTTATAATCTATAGATAAGTACCGTAAGTTGGACATGGACCATTGGTTTGAATTAATTTTGTAGTTCTTAACTCGATGGCAAATCGGCGATGACTGAGTGATGTTTGATCGACTGGCTCGTGTGCTCCTGTTGCGACTGTAACAGACTTGGGGGGGGGGGTAAAGTCACCGTTTGGGGGGGCTGGGTTGTAGTAGTTTAGTACTAAACTGATGTTTTAAAAAATTTTTTTGGGGGGGGGGGGGGGGGGGGGAGTAGCCTTAATTTGGTTTGAATTTTCTTTAGTCTTTCTTAAAATCAACCTCTGATGGTTTTGGTTTCCAATGTCTATTTTTGTAAAGTCGTTACAAAGGAACGTGGATGTCTTCTTGTCCAAATTCAAGTTCCTTGATATTTATATGACGCATTTTGCACCAGTGGTTTATCCAAAATGATAAGATTTTCAAATTGTTGGAACTTGGAACTTATCTGTTCGCCAGTCAGAAATGACTACTCTTTTTCCCAAACTTTCTTTTTCAACAATTTGGAGATTCTTTTTTCTTAGCTTTTAACAATTTAACAGTCATTTACAGTTTTAGTTATTTTCTTCTGTCTGCATAAATTAGATCAACACCATCTGATGGCTCTTGTCTTGGGTGAATTCACGGTGCTATGATTACATACATAATGGATACATAAGATGGAAATTGGTAAATATACAACCATTTTTTTACAAGATTTTTCGTAACTCTATTTTAAATGGAGAACTGTGATGGCTAATATGTTAAATATTTTAACATGAAATACTAAAATTTTCAATTTTCTATGATTCACAACATTAAATAATTATAGTTAGAAACTGTACTTCTTACCATTGTAATTCGATGGAGAACTTCACCTTACTATGAGAGAATAATTATCCAAGCAACTTTCTTCTGAGTATTACTCGATGGCTAGATGCACAATTATGTTGTAAGTACTAAAATAGACGTTTAGTCATCATGAAATTTAAAATTTTTATTCCATTATAACTCATCAATCAAGTAATATAATTCAATTAATATAAACCCATAGAGATATGGGCATGTGGGGGCATTGAGTTGCAATACAAACTTTACATTTTTTCGCTTAGTCTATATGTCTATAAAATAATATTTAAAAAAAACAAATTCAAGCATTTATCACAAGAAATTAACCATATTGTGCATGTTCATTTTCAAAAAACATTTATAACTCAAAATTACATTATATGCTATAATATCAATGAAAAATTAGCTATTGATGAGACTCATGACAGTTCTCTGTTAAATATTCAAAATCAACAAAATTTCTTCAATGTATTACAACACTTGTAATTTAATTCAACATAATCTTTAATAGGGACAATAAAGTTTTATACAGCAATGCCTTAGGTTCAAATTCGTGTCTATGTCAGACATTATCTTGTTATCATATCTAAATCATTTAATGTACATAAAAAATAAAAAGATAAGAAAATAGAAAAAACCATAGTAGATATCATCGAGTGTCCAAAAAAATATTTAATATATCAATGAGCTCATTAACATGTTCACATTATGGATAAAGACATAAGACTCATTCTTTCAAAATGTTCTTTAAACTGCTTCACTACCTTACCCTTTGTCGCGAGTTATCTATCATAAGTTAAGTACTAATGCATTCTATAGACACTACTTATTTCTATACTTTCTCAGCCTTGATGCTCAAGCATTTGAGTTTCGTGTACTTGACACCATTAGAATGCCTATCATTTTTTGAGAAAAATATTGCAAATAAATTATCACAATAAATTCTCAACAGTTTGGTAATAGAGTTATAGCTCCAAATCTTAAGATAAAGTTACTTAGTCATAAACTATGCATTGTGATCTTAAAACTCATCACAAATTTAGCCTCTATCCTAGATAAGCCGTGATAGCTAGTTTGCTTCATACTTCTACATGAGATTTCTCCACCACCTAACAAGAACACATAACCTAAAGTCGATTTTCTACTATCAGAGCAACTAACAAAATTAGAGTTTAAGTTTCTAATTATATCTAAACTGTCAATTCTTCTAAAGGTAACCTAATCATCCTCTTATTTTCTTGCAGATAATGCAATACCTCTTCATAGCTTTCCAATGAGACATTCTTGGGTTACTTTGGTAGCTTCCAAGTATGTTGATTGTAAAACTGGTGTCTGGTCTTAAACAAATCTATGTATATAACAAGCTCCCTACAATTGAAGCACAAAGGGCCTTTTTCATCTCTTTACGCTCCCAAATAGTTTTTTAACATGGTGGTATGCTAAACTTATCACATTTTGATATTAAAGCATTCAGTGATGAGTAACTTTTCATACCAAATCTCTCATAAACTTTTTCTATATTTTTCTAAGAAAATCCTAACTGTCTTCATTTTTGATCAACAACAAATTCAATTCCAATTACAAATGATGCTTTACCCATATCTTTCATTTAAAATTCTTTGATAGAAGACACTTGGTTTCATAAAATAGACCAAAATCACTTGACCTTTAGATATATACATAGACAACAATGCTTTCCTTAAGTCCACAAGTAGTAATAATGCTATTAAACTTTAAATATCTTTGTCGAGAGGTTTCTTTAAGCTGGTAAATTGATTTTTTAAGTCTATATAAGCGACCTTTGCCATTTTCTGGGTAGCCTTTTGATTTCTCCATCTAAATCTCTTCGTCTAAATTTCCATTTAAAAATAAAACTTCAAATCCATCTAGTGCAACTTCAAATCATAATGAGCCACTAATTTCATAATGATCCTTAAAGGGCCCATTTTAGATATTGAAGAAGAAGTCTTTTTCTAATCAATGTCTTATTTTTTAGTAAAACTCTTAGAAACAAGTATGGCCTTATATAATTCGATATTGCTTTTTGAATCACGTTTTGTCTTAAAGACTCATTTAAAACCAACTCATTTACACCCTTCAAGAAGTACTCCACTATCCAAACTAGCCCTTAAGCATCAAAAGCTTTGATCAGCCAAATAGGGGGGCTAATTATTCCTAACCTCTTTCTTGATAGGTCCTATACAAAGATGAAGGAAGATGGATCAAGGTGTACAAAATACGTCAGCAGCATTTGGCGTTATTTGTAGGAATCCTTTATCCTACATTGTAATGTACTTCTTTTTTACTTGCAACAACACGCTCCCATGTAATTCATTATCAAGAAAAAATGACGACAAATAATCAAGCAGATAGTAGGATGGAAGGAAGGTTCTTAGAGATGGAGGAAAAGTTGAAGAGAATGGCCCTGGAGATGGAGAACCTCCAGTTGGAAAATGATGCTTTAAGGCAAATTGTTTAGAAAATGTAGCTCCAAGCCATGTCGGGTGAAACAAGGCAGAATCACAAAACAAGTGCAGAGCAGGTCCCACAAAATAAGAGATGATGATGAATAGCCACAAAGGCGTCGAAGGAAGGGGGATAAGAGAAGATGAGAAGAAGGGAGAGATGAGAGGAAGGAAAGAATCGAGAGGAGAGGAGAGAAAGAAATTAAGTATTTTTAGTTAGAGTATGGGTCGGGTGGATAGATGAAATCCAAGCAGAGCAAAGGCCTAGCCTAACACTTGCCGCCTGTCTTTGTGCATGGGCACCCGCACGCTTGATGGGGACAAGCAACCCCGCCTACCCTAAGCAAGGTCTGGGTGCGAACACTCAGTCCCTAGGTACAACTGTCCAAGTCATCTTTGAAGATTATTTTACGATTTTTTTTAAAAAATGATTTATATAGACTTTTAATGTGTAAGTTTTGCATACTCTTTGAGAATATTAGAATTTGTCATGAAAAAATTTACTCTTTTTTTTGTTATAATGTAACTCATTTTTGTTAAAAGATGTACAAGAAAGTTGCATAACCTAAATTGTATCTAATGTTATTCAAGAATTAATTATCACCAAAAATTGTCAGGGTAACTAATCAATATGGCTATTAAGTATGAACTATTTTTGACATTCATAAATAAGGTGTATAATATATGTAAGTTGGTATCTAATATTATTTTAGAGTAATACTACTATGCTCTATAATTTATATTAATCACTTTTGCTTTTTTTATGTGGCACCACAATATACTGTCACATGGCTTATTAAAAAAAATTAAAAACATAAACATTAAAAAGTAGGAAAAATCTAGGATTTTAATGTTTATCTATTTGTGCTTTTGGGCTGTATTTGGTTTTAACATATGTACTTTTAAGTTTTTTTTTTTTGTTTTTTGTTTTTTGACACAATGAGGGTGGGGGTTTCACACTTGTATTTTCTATTTGGTGAACCAAGCTGTATACCATCATACCATTAGGCTGATGAGAATTGAATATGGACATAATATTTGTTTTCAAAAAAATAGTTGTATTTGCAACTCTAATCTTGATACACGGATCAGTCTAGTATATATACATGTTTTACATAATCTATTCTAAGTAAGAAGACTAAAAATAAGGCTATAGTTTCTATTGGTTACAAGTTGAAAATAGAGTCAAATTTCCTTTTTGATTTTCTAGTTGTTACAATCTTGATTGTTGCCAAATTATATACTTGTGTGATCTTTATCTTGATTTGAGGAGTCATCATTTATACGTCCCCATGAGATGGAGTTGCCATCGACCACTCTAATCTTATTTCTAAGGATCTCTATACTCTGCCGGGAAAAGGGTTTTGTTAAGAAATCTACAAGCTGATCTTGTGTGTTGACCATTTAGTGTACTCTTTTGCACTATGTCACAAACGAAATGTTAGTCAACCTGAATGTGCTTCATTCTTGAATGTTGGACTAGATTGAAACTTAAATGTGTTGCTCCCAAATTATTGCATAGCAACTTTGATGAAGTTGAAATGGAGAAGCTCAGTTCAACAAAGAGTGCTAGGAGCCATAATGTTTCTGAATCAACATTTGCAAGTGCTCTATATTAGGCTTTGGTTAATGATCTTGAGACATCTTTTTATTTTTTGAACTCCAAGATTTGTGGTTAAAACCAAGAAAACTGATGTATGCTGAAGTTGATTTTTGATTATCGAAGTTACCAACCCAATCGACATTGGAGTATGTGGTGAGGTTTGAGGTGGAGCTTTTGTGGATGTGAATCCCATGGAAAATAGTATGCTTCAAATATTGAAGTAACCTCTTTGCAGCTGTCCAATGAGTTGTTGTTGGTTTATGCATAAAATGTGACAATTTTTTTACCGCAAAAGAATATTCAGGCATGTGAGTGACAGGTATTGTAGGGCACCAATGACATTTCTAAATTCTATGCCATAAATTGAAGATGTTCCATCAATTAGCTTGCGAACAATGCTTGTGGACAATGGAGTTGTAACTAGGGGCGGAACTAGGATTTGGTGTTTGGGGGGCGATCAATTTAGAACTTTTCTTTCAAATTAAACTTGATGGCGATCTTTCATAGAAAAATTCCTCCATTATCATCTCTGAAGTAAAATTCTTGGTAATTTCTTTTTTAATATTAACTATTAAATGATTTGCAAGAAACTCATCTTTCATTCAAGTGTGCAATCTAGTTTTTACAAGTTTTATGATAGAAAATGCTCGCTCAGTAGTAGTAGTAGAAATAGAAAGAGTTAAAACTAGAAGAATTAACATTTCAATCAAATAATAAAATTTTTGACTTTTCTAAAATTCCTAGTCCTCTACATATGTGAGATAATGTAGATATATCTTGAAAAATTAGATGCATCAGCACGTCAAGCTCATAATGCTGCAATCAAATTCCCAAAAGGAATTTTTCTTGCTCATTAAAGTCTTGTGGATAAATTTTTTTAACTAATTTGCATATATCATCAATCTTAAATGATTTGTATCCACCTTTAGAGTTTAAAGCAGCATGAAGAATGAGAAGTTCAGTTGCTTGGTCGTTAAATCTATTGTTCAATTCTTGCAACTAAAAATCTATTGTAGTAGTAAATATATCAATCCTAAAATGATGTACCATTATTGTCCTTTCAACTTGACGACGCGATTTTCTTCGAGTATATTGGCTATTCATATCAGGAATATCAATTTGGTATTTTCACAAAACTATTTAACATCAGTAAGCAAAGACTCCAACCCATCATCTCTCAACTTTTGAATGAGTACTTTTGTGGTTGTAACTAGACTCATGACATTCACAATATCTTGAGAATTTTGTTGTAAAGATTGACAACGTGTATTAGTAATTCTCATAATTTCTTTCATCATATGAAATATCAGAATAAATTCAAATGATGTTAATACCATGAAAGCAAGCCACTTCAGCATCACCACGTTGAAAATAATTTGATCCCTCATTTGAAATAGTATCGATAACTGTGCAAGTAGCACCGAACATCCTCATCAAGGTACAAACAAATTGGAAATGAGATCCCCATCTAGTATTTCTAGCTCATTGTAGCGTACCAATTTGATTTATCCCTTTTTTATTGTCAATTTATTGGAAGAAATTAGACTTTCAATTTCAACAGCTTGAACAGATTGTAATTCATTATTGCGTTTAAAAGAACCAAAAACAATATTGATAATGGATATTAAATGGACAAAAACTGATGAACATGTTTGGCTTCTCTAGAGACTGTAACCAAAGCTAATTGTAATTTATGAGCCCAACAATGCACGTAATGTAGATAAGGACAATTTTTAAGAAATAAAGCTTGTAATTTATTCCATTCACCACTCATATTACTTCCTCCATCATATCTCTGATCTTGAATATTCTCAATTTGAAAATTATAACGAGAAATAAGAACACATATATCATTTTTTAGAGTTACTGCCACAATATCTTTGACATGCAAAATGTGAGAAAATTGCTCTATAATAAAACCATATTTATCAACAAACCTTAAAATGATAACCATTTGTTCTATTTTAGACTCATCCCAAGCTTTATCAACAAGAATACAAAATTTGGAATCTCCGATTTCTTCGCGAATCGCATTTTGTACTTTATTTGCAAATATATACAAAATTTTCTTTTAAATTTTTGGTGATGTATATTTGGCATTCTTTGGAGTATTTTCCATGACAACTCCATTAACTTGATCATTATAACTTGTCAAAAATTTTATTAGTTCAATAAAGTTGCCTTGACTTTTTGAGTCAGAGTTTTCATCATGACTTCTAAAGGCACAAACTTGGAACGGTAGCCAACGAACACTATCTGTTAAAGTTTTGAGCCGCAACCGATTATTCGTCATCTCTTGTGATGCTTATTATCAACTAACTTGTCAATATGTCTTATATGATTCATTAGATCCTCACAACATTTTACAATATTTTTATGTAGTGAATTTGGATCTCTCCCCACATGTCCAATTAAAGAATAATTCATTTCATCATTTACTTTTTTTCAATTGTCAAAACTTTTATTGGTAAATGTATCTAATCCTGGACGGCCTGTTGATTTCTTAGTAAAGACATAGCATGGAAGACAAAATACAACATTTTTCGAAGGTGACTACTCCAACCAATTTGAATATCTTTGAAACCAAGAAAATTGAAATCGACAAAACTGATTGCCTATTTCTGAGAATGGATACTCTGAAAGTTTAGGTTAATATGGACCAGCTTCAAAATGGGCACATCGAATCTCATCCTGTAAGTTAGTAGGAAATTCTCATATTTGTGGACGTAATCTTGAATCACGTTCCAAAGAGGTAGCATCCATCTCTTCGGGTTGCATTTTTGAAATTTTAGAAGGACGTTCATCAATGATAGAAACATTACGTTCCATTGATATTGAGCACTCTAAATGTATATTACTCTCCGACTTATCCACATCTTTTTTTTTTTTGAAAAAAGAATCAATTGTTTTTAACTTACTCATATTTTTCTATTCTTTAAGAATATTCAAGAAATTGTTAGATGTTTTTTTGTATACTTTGTAAATTAACGAATATTCTTAATTAGTTTTATAATTTAAAATTATGATTTTCTTTAATTTGTTATATGAGAGTAGCAATTTAAGTTATCTAAATAAGTGAGAGTAAATAATAATACTAAAATCTAAGAGTAATAGTTTAAGTTATCTAAAAGCCTAAACTTAATCAAACTAACGGTCTATTTAATAATAATAATAATAATAATAATAATAATAATAATAATAAAAGATTCTAGAACAAGCTAAATAATAAAAAAATTCAAATATAACAAACTAAAAGCAGGCTTAGAAAAGTAGATTCTAAAACATGACAACAACTACAAGTCTGCAAGCTAATATAAAAGGAATTGAATAACAATTACAATAACAGTATAAAGCTTAGATTTAACCCAAGAGGCTATAACCAGAGGAGCAAGGCGATATCGACTTTCAGAAATCACGTTCGGAGATCCCAAGCCCTAGCATTTGGAAATCGCCCAACGATGTTTCAATTAGAATAGCTTAGCAACAACAATGGGATTAGGAAGAAATAGCTCAAACTCAAAAGAAGAAGAAATAGGCGATAATACAGTATAGTCTTGAGCTCACAAAGTAATTTGTTTTTCTATAGTCTGTATAAGTGATTTGTTTTAAGCACTAGGCAGGCTAGAAACAACGTAATGTAGAAGCAACGGTCTTGTCTTGTAGTCCAAATTTTTAAGGATTCAAAGGGACCGGTTCGTAGCAAGGGCATTGTACATGGAAAGTTGCAATTGTGAAAATATGCACGCTAGCCATTTTGAGGTACTTTTTATATTTTAGAAGGGAAATTTTCTAATGATATCTGAAAGATAAGGAAAATTTCAGTGTGAGAGGGATAATTTTAGTATTGGGGAGTTAAATAAGGAAATTTTTTTTATATGATATCAAAAAAATGGTAATATCTTATATAGTAGCTTAATTTTTCAAAAAGGTCTTGGTGTTGGGGGGGGGGGGGGGTAGCCCCCTAAGCCTTCCGCCCTTGGTTGTAACATCTTTTGTGCCATGCATGTTGGTCTTTGACAATAAATCTCTAATATATTTGTGTTGACACAAGAAGAGACATTTTGTAGTTGGAATAACCTCCATGCCTAAGAAAAGTTGTAGCTGGCCTATGTCTTTTAAAGAAAACCAATTGCCAAATTGTTCAATGATTGATGAAACAAAGGTGACATCATTTTCTATGATAGCCATATCATCCACATACACCTAGAAGTATCATTTCTTGTGAACAATGAAGAATCTGCTTTTGAGTTTTCAAAACCAAAATTCAGAATTGAGATTTTTAGAGTTGAATACCAAGTTCTTGCAGACTGTTTGACTCTATAGATTGTTTTGTTTAACCTACAAACATAGGTAGGTTTTGTGTCATCTTTGAAACCTGGAGGTTGAACCATGTATACATCCTCAGTCAAATTACCATGCAAAAATGCATTGTTGACATCAAGTTGTCTTAAGGATCACCCTTGTGTAACAACAATTGTTAAAATAGTCCTAATAGTAGCCGGTTTCACAACCAGACTAAACGTTTTCTTGTAGTCCAAACCTAATCATTAATTATAGGCTTTAGCAACAAGTCTCGCTTTAAAGCGATCAATTGACCCATTAACCTTTCTTTTAATTCGAAGCAGCCATTTACAACCTATGGGATTACAATGTTTGGGTGGAGAGACAAACTCTCATGTGCCGTGTCTCATTAGAGCCATGAGCTCTTCTAACATTGCCTTTTTCCAGTGAGGTTCACAGAGTGCTTGACTCACACAACTAGGTTCAATGGTAAGGGAATTTGAGTGTTTTATGATTGAATGAATTATTTAGGTTTGAAATTTGATTCAATGACCTAGTGACCATGGAGTGGGTTCTTTGTGGCTGGGACACATTCGGGTCAATAGACATAGAGGGTGGATGTTGTAGGAAATTGGAAACTTTCGTGTGTGAATATTGTGTAGAGGATTTTTTGTGTGTATGGAGGGTGAGAAAACCCTCACTGTGATGTGAGAGATTTGGATTAGGACATGGGGGATTGACTTGAAAATTTCAAAAAACACAAGAGGGGGAGATTAGAGGAGTTACCTGAAGAGATGTAGAAGTGGTGGCACAATTCAAAGACACTAGCATTGGCTGTGGTGGAGTCAACACACAAATGGGTAGATCAACAGCATGGGATGATGAGGGGTCTGTTGTATGTGTAGAGGAACAGGTTTGAAATTTTCGATTCATCGAAGGTAACGTGGAGAGAGAGGTATATTTTGTTTGTGGAGAGATCGAGACACTTGTAAGCATTCTGATTTTGAGAATAGCCTACAAACAGACATAGAGTGACTTTTAGTCGAAGTTTATTTGTGTTGTAAGGTTTGGTGAGGGAAAAACAGAGACAACCAATTTTTTTTATTATCATTTATTTAAATTTGAGCTAATTTGGGGTTTGTTGGAATAAGACGTCAAATGGAGATTTGTTTTGTAACAAGGGTGTGGGTTGCTAGTTAATCAGGTAAGCTATTGTGGAAAAGGCGTGAGGCCAACATGATAGTGGTATTGAGGCATCATGTAAAAGTGTGAGGCTTGGTTCCACTAAGTGACGATGAAAACGCTCGAAAATACCATTTTGCTGTGGTATATGAGGGGTAGTGGTGTAGTGGATAATTCCATAGATAGAGAAATATTGTTTAAGAGTAACAAATTCACTACCGTTATCCGAGTAATGACTTTTGATTCTTGTTTGAAATTTCGTTTCAACTAGATGTTTAAATTGAGGAAAAATGCTGCTTACATTGGATTTTGTTGCCATGGGATAAAATCCAATGTATTTGGTAAAATGATCAACTAAAGTCAAATAAAATTGTGAGCCTTCAAGACCAACCGCGTTAGAGGGACTCTAAACATCAGTGTAAATGAGATCAAGTGGTGCATGACTTTGAAGACTAGTTGGACGCAATGGTTGTTTATGTGCTTTATTGATTGAACAAGATGTACAAAGATGAGTCACTTGTTCTTTTTTTATTTGAAGCAAAAAAGAATTAACAAGTTGTTGAACAATTTTTTGAGACAGATGTCCTACACATTTATGTCACCCATCGAGCGACGTCCGTTCATGCACGTTTGCAATCATTTTTGGAGAGGATACTAATGAGTCCGAAAGCGTGTAAACACCACTTTTACATGCACCTTTTAGTAGAACCACCCCCGTGATCTGATCCTTAACAAGAAAAAATGAGGGATGAAATTCAACAAAAACATTATTTTGGTTTGTAAAATGATGACGAAGATAAGATTTTTGCGTATACTTGAAGCACAAAGAGTACCATTTAAGTGAAAGGTATGGGTGGGTGAATGAAATACCAATAAACCAATATGTGAGACATACAAACCTAATTTTTCACCAATAATAACCCTATCGGTTCCATCATATTATGAATGAACATAAAAATTTGCAAGATTGCCAATGATATTGTGAGAGGCGGCCAAATCAATAAACCATTTAGTGTCTTTGGCTTGGAAGGTGGAAGCACAGTTAACAGTTGCCTTAGAGAAATTCAATTGAAGACAATATTTAGCAATATGACCCAATTGATCACATATTTAACACTTGGGTTGATACTTGTGCTGGCCTGTGGGCTTATTGGACTTTCTATTGTCCCGTGGGCCTCCATTGTTGTGATTTTGGGCTGAAGTTCCACTTTGACTGGCCTTCTTTGTTTGATTTGTTGAAGCCCCTCGAACCATTTCCTCCTCCTGATGAATTTGGGGAGGATTTGCGATTTGAAAAATTTGCCGTCGCGATTAGCTGCTGCATGGTGGCTTCAAAATGATGCAAATATCCTTCTTGGCTCACAAGAAGATCATGAAGCTCCTTAAAGGATAATGGGCGTTCCCTTGCTCGGATGGGTGCAGCAATTTCTCAAAAACTTGGTCCCAAACCATTTAAAATGTAAAGGGTAAGATCATCCTCATAAATAGGATGATCAAAGAGTGCAATCTCATTTGCAAGAGCCTTGAAAATGTGCATATAATCTTGAATCGTTCGACTTTCCTTCTTGATCAAGGTGAGTTCCTCCTTTAGTTGAATTGCATGGTTATGGGATTTGCTTGCATACACGGTGTTTAATTTGTGCCATGCTTCTTGGAATGTTGTAGCACCAAAGATGAATGGGGTTATGGTGGGTGTAGTGGAGGCTAGAATGGCACTTAGGATCAATTTGTCTTGCCTTACCTAGTGGATTTTTTGAAGGGCAGAGACGGAGGGATTATTTGTGGAGGGACATGACTTGTCACCAATGACATATTCAATCAGATTGTAGCCAATAACTAGGGCTTCAAACTTTGCAAGCCACTGGGGAAAGGTTGAGGAATTGAGTTTTTCGTTTTGAGCTGCAATGTTTAGGGCAATTAGAGGAGCATTTGTTGTGGATTGTGGGTTTGTGATGGGTGTATGTGTGTTTTCTGGGTTGGGGATCGAATTGAATATGGATAGAATATTTGTTTTCAAAAAAACAATTGTATTTGCAACTCTAATCTTGATACACGGATCAGTATAGTATATACATACATGTTTTACAGAATCTATTATAAGAAGACTAAAAATAAGGCTATAGTTTCTGTTGGTTACAAGTTCAAAACAGTTAAATTTCCTTTTTGATTTTCTAGCTGTTACAGCCTTGATTGTTACCAAATTTGCCCGTGTGATCTTCGTCTTAATTTGAGGAATCATTCTTTATATAGGCTCTTGGCAATGTGACACCATATTATAGTGTCACATCAAAGGGATAAAGTGAGAGGTATAAATTAAGATGTATAGACTATAGTAGTATACTATTACTCTTTACTTTATTGGGGTGAATCTTCTAACAAGCCCAACAAGAATTGGGTAGTTTGGGCTGAATAAGCATGCAGTTAGGTTGGTGTCGAATTAGCTGGATAGCGTGTTGACAAGATTCGTTGCTAGAAATCAGGTTGCGTGATATAACGTTTGGTTGGCTTCAGTGAATAATATATTGGGTCTGGTTGCATTCTTGAGTTTATGGTAAACCTGTAGTTTGGAGTAGTTGGGTATGGTAGAACGAAATTCTATTACCATGTGCTCTGGCATGGTGCTTTCGCTACTTCTATTTTGAGTTGTTTTTATGTTATTTATTCTAGATGAAATGAGATAAAAATTTGTGAATAATAGTAAGATGATTTGTAATTAGTAGTAAAATAGTTTGAGTTAAAATTGTTATTTGGTTTTAAGAAATGAGAAAGAAGAAGTTGAATAAAAATATTATAAAGTTAAAATATTATAAAAATATAATTTCTTAATATAATTTTAACTTTGAAATTTGAAAAAATTGAATTATTTTTTGTATTTTATATAGAAGTTTAAAAATTTTATAATGATTAGATGAAAAGTATGTGAGACGAATTGAAAAGTGTTTGTGTTCTAGTATTTGGATGTTGAGATGAGATTAAATGAAATTAACTGACTATCCAAACAGGGCCTTATCTTATTTTGATAACCATACATGCTCATATTTAAGTCTCGTTTGTTTTTATCACTCCTCTTAGAATATCTTTAAAATTTTCATATAAAATAAAATAAAACAATTCTAAATTTTTCAAATTTTAAAACAAAATACTAAAGAAATATATTTATATAATATTTTATTCAATTTTTAACTTTAATCTCAACTCATCTCATTTGCAAAAACAAAATAGCCTTAAAGTCAAAAACTATATGATTGCAGTACTTCGTGCCATCCTGTGTGGACTAAAATTATAGACCAAGCTTTGTTTTAATGCAATAAAAGTTAGGCCAAGATCAGAGAAGTGAACCTAATGAATGGAGGGTCTAACTCTATTGTGGTGTTTTTTTTTTTTGATATAGAGTCGAAAGTCACATGTTCAAGAGTGACCCTTTAATTTTATTAATATTTCTCACTTATAGCTGAAAAATATCATGATTACAACTAATAGTTGAGTATACAAGAATTCAGAAATTAAGTACCAAAAGCCAAGCATAAAAAAAAATGACTTTCTAATGTTTCTTTTGAAATGCCCGTGTAATAAAAGACAAAACTTAAACCCAAAAACATATTGTTAAGGACGTATTCTGCAATCTGGTTTATCAGATCCCGACCGACCGAAACCTGCAAAACAAAAACAAGGATGATCGGGGTTCGGGACCGCTCCGACGATCAAGTTAGTTTCAGGGAGAAAATATATGGAAGTTTGCTTGAGAGAAGTGTGAGAATGTACCTTTTTTTGTCTTCGGTTTGGTGTTATTTATAGGTGTTCCCTTTGAAGGAGGGTTTTTATGATAAAAGATCTAGAAATCGGGACATCACTCGATCGTCATCCTCGATAGGGAAAAACCTGATCTGATTCGATTGGTCTCATCGCATTAATTGAGTATCCCTTCATTTAATGCTCAATTAGACCCTTTTGGAAAGGAGCATTAAATGCCGCTATATCTTTTGTCAATCTAGCAATTAATGATGTGCGTTTATAGTGTCTCCACATTTAAGAGGGGAGATCTGTGGACCGGCGGTTGTCTGTCGTTCATAAATGCGGGAGTGATCTTGATGTGAAGCGGATCTAGGAGATATATCAGTACGTGAACCGTCGTTCTGGCCTTAGCGTGTCCTCGAAGCCGATTTAATCTCATTCTGTCGGTTCGGGATAACCAGGGACTTGGATCGTCCCCGGTTTCAGTCTCCCTAGTTGAATTCAGACACCGCGTGGTGACGGGTGCAGATTACGGGCCTTGGGCTTGACAACCCTTTTGGGCTCGGGTCAGGATGAGTTGGACACCCTTTCAGTACCCTGCGAGTTTTTATCGAAGGTACTTCGATGGAAATTCTAAATATTTTAGGGCTAGAGTCTTCATTTTCTTTGTTTGCGCTGTCCTTCAATACCAGGAAGTATTCTTTTAATTCTCCTTCCGAGTGGAAATACGGGGTCGGATGTACTCGGGTGGTTCCTGTTGGTATGTCGTTTCACTTACTGACCGGACTTCAGGGGGACGGTTTGAATTCTGATCAATCCATGCTGAATCATAACTTGTCATATTCCGTGTTAGGTATTTAATGCAGTTCAAAATTTATTTGTGCCGTTGTTCCGATTCCCAAACCGTCAGTGATTCGCAATTAACTAGTGATATGCGCGTGATCATCATTAACTGACCTGTCATTTTGGCACACGCTTCTTACCTATGATTGGTCAGTTTAGGGCGTGCCTTCCGTTCCCAAGAGTCACGTCTGAGGCAAAGGTTCCGGCGTCGCTTCGTTTCCCGTTCGCTTTAAATTTGGCTTCTGGGTATAAATTACCCAGAGGTCTTCTCAATGTCCTTCCTCATTCGTTTGCTTCCCTGTTTTTCCGTTGCCATTCTTTCTTGTTTTCATTCTTCGTTGCTTTCTCAAACTCGTTCTTTGTCATTTCCCTGTTCTTCCGTTGCGTCCTTTCCACTTGCTCCCATGGCTTCTTCTGATCCATACCCTTTCTTTGCCGGTAATGGCTGGGTTTCCTTAATGCAGTCTTCCGATGTGGACGCGCTCAGGAAGAAACATCGTGTTTCCTGGCGGCATACCCTGGAGGCCCTAAGGGATGGCGTTAGGGCTTGTGAGCGCAATGAGAGGGCACATAAGGTTGTCCTTTTCTCTCTCATGTTTTCGAAGGGTTTCCGCCTTCCTTTCATCTGGCCTGTTCGTGAAGTTTTGCATTTCTTGGGTTTGGCCCCTGCCCAACGCATGCCAAACGGGTGGCGTATTTTGTTGGCCACTTGCGTGGCGTTCCGGATCGTTCTCTCTGGGAAGAACGATCCCTACCCCGACTTGACTGCTCGGGAGTTTTTTTCGATGTATCGGCTCCTCCGTCGGGACGGGAATGTTGCTGGTTTCCAAATAAAGTCGAAGTGTAGGCTGATTCGAATGGAAGAGAGGCATTCGAGTGCCCGGGACTATCATAAAAGATTTTTCTTTGTCTCGGGTAGGGAGTGGGAATTCCTAGAGGGAGAAGGGAATGATTTCCCTGTTCAGAAAAATTGGGGCTTCCTCCCTTCCCAGACACACATGGAGATTACCCTTACAGCCCAAGAAGCTGAGAGGGTGAAGGCCGTCCTCTCCTGGGGGGCAGAAGATCCCGATCGGCTGTAGTCCGACACTCTTCTGACCGAGGAGAACATTGAGGAGTTTTTGACCCGACCAGACCGGTCCTATGCTGAGGGTCGAAACTTCTTCAATGTTTCGGAAGAGCCTCCTACTTCCTCTCGCAAGCGGTCCTTCGATCAGGAAGTAGGGAGGGAGAGACGTACCAAGAGCCGAGCCGGCGAAGCTACTCCGAGTCGTGGTGCCCGTCCCAAGAAACAGAAGAGGGGGAATGGTCCACGTACCAAAGGTTCGGACGAATGCGTTGCCCCCATGGATTCTGCTAGTCGCAGTCCCCAGCAGGCCTCCTCATCATCGTCCTCGAATGGACTTCGGTTCTTGCAGACTGAGGGGGTAAGGGCTGAGGCCAGGAGGCTCGTTATTGAAGCCCAGATTGAAGCGACCGATCTGGCCGGGATCGAGTCATCAGGTGGAGAGGAGATCGACCGTGCCTTTCAAGAGGCCTTGGATCGCGCTGCCGACTTGACTCCAGGTGCCATGCCCTTCGCGCAAGTCTTCCGACAGGAGTCGGAAGAGCAAGTCGCTAGGGCGAATCAATTGCCCACTCCCCTTTCTTCGTCTTCCGATCGTCACTCGGACGCCTTAGAGGGGGAAGATGAAGTTTTTGGTGGATCTGACTCCGAGGGAGATCGTGGGGGAGTCGGTCAGCCAGGATGTTCAGATGAGGGAGACCGGGGGGAGGCCTTCCCCGAAAGGCCGAGCGAGTCTGGCACTCCGGTGGAAGGGATCCAAGTGGGGGCCTCGTATGAGGGTGGGTGACCCGTCATCGAGCCCGATGAATATCCCGAGCGTCCACCCCCAACCTTCGAGAGGGGGTCGACGTTGGGGGTCCATTTCGAGGATGGGTGTCTCTCCCTGGACTCGGAAGTTGCTCCTTGACCCCCGTCTCCTCTTCGATCTCGAAGTGGGGTCGCGGTGTTCGGTTGGTTCTTCGAGCCGGACTCGGAAGGAGGGCATCAAGCCGGTGAAGCTGGTTCAGAGCGCCCCTCTAATTTCGAACAAGCCAAGGCGGACGCTTCCGAACGAGTGGCCTTGATGCTGAAGCCTTTACTGACACAGGTTTGACCTGTAGATTTTGTCGAATTTTGCATGGTCTTTTTTCTTTTCAAGTTGCTAAGTTCTTTTCCTTGTGTACAGGTCGCCAAGGAGATATCCCAAGCTGTGGGCTTCGAGTTGGCAGAGCTCGCCGAATTCAACAATGAGTTCGAAACTGTCTGCAAGTTCGGGCTTTACAAGTGGCAATAGGCGAGGGATCAATTTGAGTTGTCGCAGGAAACTTGCAAGGGGTTGATCAAGACGGTCGAGGAGTTAGGAGCGGATAAGAGCAGGCTAGAGAAGGCCAACGCTTCTCTTCAGGCCGAATTGGAGGCGACTCGAGACTCACTAGCCACAGCCCATCGGAGGAACGCCCGCCTCGTAGATGCCAGATCGGCCACCGAGCAGGACAGGATTCTCCTTCAGTCCGAGCTAACTGCTCAGACGGCAGAGTTAGCCGCTTCTTCCCAGATTCTTTCATTGAGGGAAGAAGAGCTGGCAATTTCCGAGCAGGCTCGGATTGCTCGGGAGGAGGAATTGGCTGGTTCGAGGCGCGCCTAAGAGGCTTTGGGGGATGAGCTGGCACAGTCTGAGGAAATCCGGACGGTTAGAGAGTCCAAGCTGGAGGGGGCTCGTCGTGCTTTAGAAGAGGCTCATTCGAGAATTGCTGATTTCGAGCAGCAGATATCTCGAGTGGTGGCCATTCGTAACTCCGCCTGGGGGTACGGCTATGCCAAGGGCCTTCACCGAATAGGAGCTCAGCTTCTGGTGGACCCTCAACTTGATCCCCGGAAGATAAGTCCGAAGTTTCTTTGTCCAGATCGGGCTGCGAAGAGATATGTCAAGAAGATCGGGAAGCGCGGTTACCCTCATTTTGATGACTTGAATCCTCCTCCTGAGACTTGACCTGATTGATGTATAAGTTGTATATATATATATATATATATTTTGCCATTCAAGATGTTGTAACTGAACATAACACTCGTGTTTGATTCGAGCGAGTTTGTATGATTGAATATATGACATTCGAGTGTGGTCTTTCTTTAGATGCTTTATTCGCTTTGTCTTTACCCCGCAAAATATTTGGTTAAGTGTAAACTTAAGAAAAAAATTTATCGAGCGTACTGTGTGTTCTTGAGGTCAAGGTTTAAGAGTTGTGAATTGACTTCGCGTGGGTGGGTAGACCGACCCCGCGGGATTCCGAGCATTGACATCGCGTGGGTAGACTGACCCCGCGGGATTGTGAATGTTTACGTCGCCTAGAAGGGTAGACCGACCCCGCGGGATTCCAAGTATTGACATCGCGTGGGTGGGTAGACCGACCCTGCGGGATTCCGAGCATTGACATCACGTGAGTGGGTAGACCGACCCCGCGGGATTGTGAATGTTTACATCGCGTGGGTGGGTAGACCGACCCCGCGGGATTCCGAGCATTGACATCGCGTGGGTGGGTAGACCGACCCCGCGGGATTGTGAATGTTTACATCGCTTGGGTGGGTAGACCGACCCTGCGGGATTCTGAGTATTGACATTGCGTGGGTGGGTAGACCGACCCCGCGGAATTCCGAGCATTGACATCGCGTGGGTGAGTAGACCGACCCCACGGGATTGTGAATGTTTACATCGTGTGGGTGGGTAGACCGACCCCGCGGGATTGTGAATGTTTACATCGCGTGGGTGGATAGAATGACCCCGCGGGATTCCGAGCATTGACATCACGTGGGTGAGTAGACCGACCCCACGGGATTCCGAGCATTTTACATCGCGGGGTGGGTAGACCGACCCTACGGGATTCCGAGTATTGACATTGCGTGGGTGGGTAGACCGACCCCGCGGGATTCCGAGCATTGATATCGCGTGGGTGGGTAGACCGACCCCGCGGGATTCCGAGCATTGATATCCCGTGGGTGGGTAGACCGACCCCATGGGATTCCAAGCATTTTACATTGCGCGGGTAGGTAGACCGACCCAGCGGGATTCCGAGCATTGACATCACGTGGGTGGGTAGACTGACCCCGCGGGATTGTGAATGTTTACATCGCGTGGATGGGTAGACCGACCCCACGGGATTCCGCATGTGTGTTGAGAATTTATAATTTATAATGCATTGAATATCAATAACAACGGGCTTTTTATAATTTCGAGAAGTAAATTACATCAGTAAATGTTATACATAGTACCTCTTAAGCCTCTCACTATTCTAGGGGTACGGTAGGTCGGTTCCAGAGCTGTCTTTGAGTTGGTAAGATCCGGGCCTGTTTGTTGCTGTCACTAATTTTCCTTGTGCTTCAATTCCCGGGCGTAGCATTCCCTGGAGGTGACTTGTTCTCCTCTGACTTCACCTATTCCTCTGTCGGTCGGAAACTTCATTTTGAGGTAATTGGTAGAAGTGACTGCCCTCAGATTATTTAGGGTTTGCCTCCCTAGGATGACATTGTATGAGGAGGGGGCTTTTACTACCAGGAATTCGGTCATGACAAACATGGTTCTGGGTGCGGAACCCATCAAGACCGAGAGTGTTATTACGCCTTTGGGGTGTATTGCTTCACCCGTAAATCCTTTAAGGTGGGCTTGGATGGGCTGCAATTGGTGGATATCGATCCCCATCTGCACGAAGGCCTCCCAGAACAAGATATCGGCCGAACTCCCATTGTCAACCAGTATCCTCTTGACTGTGAAATTGGCTACCAATGCTAATATCACCAATGCGTCATCGTGCGGAAAGGCGATGCCTTTTTCATCCTGCTCGTTGAAAACGATTGATTCTCCTTGAGGACCCAGGTTGCCCTGTCTCGATGTTCGTCCCAGTGTGTAAACTTCTCCATATCTGCCTTTTTGTGCATGCGCCCTTTGAGAGGAGGATGTAGTCCCTCCTTGGGACGGTCCTCCAACAATGGTTCTGATCTTGCCTGGCAGGTGGTTAGGTATGGGCTTGCCTCGGTGTCAGCTTGACTCTCGTTCCCGAAGGGGGGTCCTCGACCGGGTTCTACCTCTTCGATTGTTCATCTCTTTGTCTATTCTTCAAAACCTGGCAGTCTTCAGTGTTGTGGCCTTTAGACTTGTGATATTCGCAATACATATTCCCCCTCTTTCTTCCAATGGACTCTCGTCTCGATTCAGATCGGTTCTGATCTTCCACCGCCAAGTTGGATTGAGGCCATGATGATAGTCTGTGTTCCCGTGGGGAGTCTCTTCTCCTCGTTTCATCTGGGAACTTCCTCCCCTCCCGGTGCCGGCTGGAACTTTCCCTGGCATTGTATGTTTTCCGATCATGCTGTCGGAGTTCTCCTCTTCATGGGGCTACTAGGGCTTCGAGCGTATTTTCGGCGTTGATGAATCCGTCAGCTTGATCCATAAACCCGTTCAGAGTAGTGGGAGTCTTGCAGGCTATCTCCGCCATGAAGGGGCTCCTGGGCCATATGCCGCCCAGGAGGGCCGCTAGGGTGATTTTTTCGTCTTGGTTGTCAGTGGTCATTCTTTCTTTCTTGAACCTAGTCAGGTACCCTTTCAGGCTTTCCTTCTCTCCTTGCTTGACAGTCAATAAGTACGCCTCGGGGCACCTTCTTTTCCTACTAGTCATAAATTGGGTGATGAAGAGTCGGGCTAACGTCTCGAAGCTACTGACTGATCCCGGAGGAATGGTTCCGAACCATGTCCTAGCCATCCCCTTCAGTGTGAGAGGGAACGCTCGGCATGCTACTTCGCCAGGATAGCCATGCAGGCTGATATGTGCTTTGAAGGCTTCTAGGTGTTCCACGGGATCCTGAGACCCATCATATGGTTCTACCATGTGGTCGTGGGTTCGAATCCCACAGACGGCGCCACTGTTAAGGACGTATTCTGCAGTCTGGTTTATCAGATCCCGACCGACCGAAACCTGCAAAACAAGAACAAGGATGATCGGGGTCCGGGATTGCTTTGACGATCAAGTTAGTTTCAGGGAGAAAATATATGGAAGTTTGCTTGAGAGAAGTGTGAGAATGTACCTTTTTTCGTCTTCGGTTTGGTGTTATTTATAGGTGTTCCCTTTGAAGGAGGGTTTTTATGATAAAAGATATAGAGATCGGGATATCACTCGATCATCATCCTCGATAGGGAAAAACCTGATCTGATTCGGTCGATCTCATCGCATTAATTGAGTATCCCTTCATTTAATGCTCAATTAGACCCTTTTCGAAAGGGGCATTAAATGCCGCTATATCTTTTGTCAATCTAGCAATTAATGATGTGCGTTTATAGTGTCTCCGCATTTAAGAGGGGAGATTTATAGACCGGCGGTTGTCTGTCGTTCATAAATCCAGGAGTGATCTTGATGTGAGGTGGATCCAGGAGATATATCAGTACGTGAACCGTCGTTCTGACCTTAGGGTGTCCTCGAAGCCGATTTAATCTCATTCTGCCGGTTCGGGATAACCAGGGACTTGGATCGTCCCCAGTTTCAGTCTCCCTAGTTGAATTCGGACACCGCATGGTGATGGGTGCAGATTACGGGCCTTGGGCCTGACAACCCTTTTGGGCTCGGGTCAGGATGAGTTGGACACCCTTTCACATTTATACAAAACAAATACCAGAACCTGAAAACAGAGGACCCTATCCAGAACAAGTTATTATTCTTAAACAGTTATTATTCTTAAAGAAGAACATCCACTCTTGTCTAGCCGAAAAAATGACTTTAAGACTTCAAGGTAGATCTGTGTTATTATTCCAAGTCTGACTATTGCTCATTGCTACCAATTTTGCAAAGCCATCAGCCAAAGAATTGCATTCTCTATACACCAGCAAGAAAGAACAACATAAATCCTCTACCAACTTAATATTTCCTCCCAAAAATCCTTTGCATACCACATACCACACCTTTTCATCTGAATCCAATCAATCACCACCTTTGAATCCAGCTCTATCTCTATGTTTTGCAAACCCAAGTATCTCAATATACGTAGACCTTGAAGAAGACCCATAATTCAGCATAATTATTAGAACAAAGCTTGGTATGGATGGCAAAACCAGAAATCAGATTTCCCCTAGCATCTCTGATTACACCTCCTGCACCCGAATTGCCAGGATTACCAAAGGAGCTCCCATCAACGTTCAATTTGATAACACTCAACAATTAATTCCAAATAATACTAACCTGAAAATCAGTGATATGGGAGTGAATGTGGCTGGTCCAGTTATGAAATCAGTTGAAAATTCCATCTCATCTCAACGAGATTGCAGTGCTGATTTATAACAGTAATTCCACGTGTAATTAATTTTACCATTACCTTGTATAGGTTGCTTTATTTCATTTCATATAACATTGCTTGTATAGGAGATACTGATAGCCTAAGCTATACTTGTACACATTTTCAGTATAAATACAATATCACTCCCACAACAAAAGGCGTGGTGAGATTTCTCAATCATCATATCCTTAATTTCTTCTTGGTATTAGAGAAGTCGATCTCTGAGGAAGGTCATTTTTTTTCATTCCGCAAGTATGTCTTCCTCTTCTTTGAATGTTGGCAATTTTTTCACTTTGAGACTCAAATTTGAGAACTATCCTCTTTGGCATGAGCAAGTCCTTACTTTAGCCGAGAGCCAAGAATTGGTGGCCTATCTCACGGGAGAAGCCATTGCTCCTGCACCTATTCTTCCAATTGCAAAGGGTTCAAACGCTAAAGTTGTTCCCAACCCTAAGTTTGTGAAATGGAAGACAGATAACAGACTCCTTTGAGGTTGGATTATTGGCACCTTGTTTGAGGAAACTCTTGGCATTGTTATTGGGTTGGACACAACAGCACAAGTCTGGAATGCACTCAAGGAAGCATATGCTCAAGCTTCTCAAGATTGGCACTTCCAATTCACACAACAATTTACCTACAAGAAGAAAGATTCAGAAACTTCCTCGAATGATTATCTACGGAAATTCAAAGGTGTGTGATAGTTTGGCTACTATTGGTTTTCCTGTTGCTAACAAAACCAAAGTGTTTTCTTTGTTGAATGGTTTAGGTGCTAAGTATGAGCCATTTACAACCTCTATGCTTAAGCCACCCATGCCATGCTATACTGAAGTTGTCCCATTGCTGCAAAGCTATGAAACTCGAATAAGTCTACATTCCCCTAACTCTACAACATATACTGCATTTTATAGGAACAAGAACAATATTGAGCAAACATTTCTTTACAATATTTGGCCCTCATCAGTATCAATCTCTCGTTGATACTTTACAATATTTGACACTAACAAGACCAGACATTTCTTTTAATGTTACCATGTATCTCAGTTTATGCATGCCCCAACTCTAGATCATCTAACAATGGTTAGAAGAATTCTGCGATATGTCAAAGGTACTGTCAACAATGGCTTGCATGTGCAGAAATCTAGCTCATTAGACCTTTATGCCTTCTCGGAGGTTTATTGGGCAGGGTGCACACAGACTAGAAGATCAACTACTGGCTTTTGTACCTATCTTGGCAGCAATCTAATATCTTGAAGTGTAAAAAAGCAACCCATAGTTTCCAAGTCAAGCTCGGAAGCCGAATATAGGACAATGGCCCAAACAACTGCAGAACTCACTTGGCTCACCTTCATCCTTCATGATCGTCAAGTCCCACTATCAACACCACCAGTTTTATTTTGTGACAACTTAAGTTCTTTATTCATAACCATCAATCGAGTGTTCCACTCTAGAAGCAAACACATTGAGTTAGATTATCACTATATCAGGAAAATGGTCTCTCTTGGACTGTTGATTACTCGACATATACCAACCTCCTTTCAAATAGCAGATGTCTTTACCAAGCCTTAAACCAGGGTTGATCTAGAAAGAAACAAGCACAAATTATGCATGGTTACCACGCACAGCATAAGGGGAGATGATAACATTCAACAATTAATTCCAAATAATATTAATATGGAAATCAGCGATATGGGAGTGAATGTGCCTAGCCCAGCTATGAAATCAGTTGAAAATTCCATCTCATCTCAACGACATTGCAGTGCTGATTTATAACACTAATTTCATGTGTAATTGATTTTACCATTACTTTGTATAGGTTATTTTATTTTCTTTCATAGAACATTCCTTGTATAGGAGATACTAATAGCCTAAGCTATCCTTGTACACATTTTCAATATAAATACAATATCACTCCCACAACAAAAGGTGCGGTGAGATTTCTCAATCATTGTATTCTTAGTTTCTTCTCAAATGTGGTGGTTAACTAGAAGTTTGGAAAAGCTGGAGTGCATTGGTCTATGTTTGAATTTCTCCATCAGATTTCAGTTTTCTATTTTTTTTCGTAAATTGTACCATATAGGCATGCGTACAATGTACTAAAGATCCAGTTAATGAATGATGTATATGGAAAAAAAAATTAGTGTTTTGTACTCCAATAGTTTGGATAATATGGTATTCCTATCTTATCATAAAACTTCGTATTATTAAAATTGCTTGTTATTGTAAAATTCAAATTATGCCAAATAAAAAATGACACAAATGACAAGTAGCAAATGCCACACCGACCATGGAGACTTCGATGAGGGTTGTATATTTCAGACAAACTGATTGAGGTATTCATCCACAGTAGTGTATTTGACCTCTGGATAAAGCTCAGAAGCCTCAACACCAAAAGATGCCTCAATCTCAAGGTTTGTAGCATCTCCTTTTACAAACGCTGCGTGACTAAGGGATAGAATTAAGTTCAAGGGGATGGAAGATTCTGCAGGAAAACCAAAACCAGAATTCAATCAAAACAACATGGACTTCCCTAAAATTATCTTTGCACACAGAATACAACTCGCCCTTTATTTTCTCGAGAAGTTGATCCTACAGAACACGAATCTTCTCTAGGGTCTTGCCGATCTTCTTCTCCCATAGGAAGACAATCCCATTGAAGGACAAAATATTTTCAGGGGGTCTCATGTACAGGATCTTGTTCAAGGTTCTCGTATCATCCACTGCTTTTATAGTGTAAGTAGCAATATCTTCTTCCTTGACAAAAATCGTTGTAAAAATGGTTCAAAATATCAATCACTCAATCTTCATAGCTAAAGAGGTCTGGGGAGGGTGCTTTGATTGGTTGTTGGATCTCATTCAGTCCTTTCACTTTTCAAGTTCACATGACATACGAAAAGAAACTCCTTTGTCATGGTGGCCCAAGCATAGAAAGAAGAAATCATTCGTAACACAAGGTTAATCAATAAGTCCCTTAATGAACAAACCATCGGTTTAAAAACTGGGTTTAGAGGATGTTGGAATACCCTTTATAGAAGGAAAAGAGAATATGAAAATCAATCAAGACTTTGAGGCGTATGAAAATACTGTCTTTAAGACAATATTTGTCCACACTCAAAAAGAGTTTGTTAATAGATTCCTAACAAATCGTCTTTAGGATACAACAAAACCTTTAAACTCTACAAATAGTAATTTTAGAGAGTTCTTACAGTTACTATTGAGAATAACAGAAAACAGAAGAAGATGAAAGATTTTTCGTGTCTTAACAAATCTAACACAACATTATTTATAAAGCTTGAAAGGGTATATGTGAAAACATATGTTACTGTGAATTTAACCGTTTTTTGCTCGAGCAGGGTGTTGAGCGAGGGTCGAGTGAAATTACCGCTTGACCCTCACTCGAGCGTCATATCAAGTGAACATCGAGCAAAGTCACGGCCTGACTCTCGCTCGAGCAACTTTTCGAGCGAGATCGAGCGACCAACGATTACAACATATATCACTTCGGTTGAGACGCACCTTTCCTTCGCACGATGCATAGATTTATGGACATAGTTTCACGCTCGAGCAAAACGTCGAGCGAAACTTGAGCGAGATCACTGCCTGAATCTCGCTCAAGGTACACGTCGAGTGAAATCGAGCGAGATCGCTGTCTGACTCTCGCTCGAGCGACACGTCGAGTGAGATCTTGGCCTCACACTTTTCTCAACATTTTCACAAGCTTTCTTCCTTCAACATTTTAAATACATATTACAACCTATTCCAACAATCTTCTACTAGGTTGTGATATATATTTAAAGTTCTGTTTCACTATTGATATTATCATGCCTAAAAGAAGGTATCTTTTGACTTAAACCTTCTCTTATTGTAATTAGTTCAAAGTTCTGAAAAGTAATTAGTGGCCTGCTTAAATCAACACTTTTTAGTCCAAAATTGGAATCAACACACACACAATAATATTCTTTTCTGAATAGAATTTCAAAATAATTAGCATTATTATGGCCTTGTGCTACATCCTGGTTTAATGAACATTTGTAAGAGATAAACCCAAATCTCTTGTTAGAAGCGGCACCACTTCTATGTTCATATAGGCATAGTTCCTCTAGTCCCTGTTACCAAGACACTTCTGAATCTGAATTTCGTTAAGAGTAAAACTCATCGTCTTTTAATGTAACAGTCAAACACTTTTCATCTTGAATGAGACTTTATTATTTAGTACTCTACTAATTACAAATTAGTAACTCTTTATTACCCATTAAACTCTTTTAGGTAAATCTTGAGAGTTGGGTTACCATTACTGGTGATTCTCTTAAAAGGGTTTCAGTCTCATTCCAATGGATGTGATTCTTACCAATTCTCGCAATAAACTTTTGTTTAAAGGATCTGCCAAGTTACAACTTAACCTCACATAAACGATCGTTATGATTCCATCAATTACTAATTGTCTAACATAATCATATCTTAGACTTATGTGTCTAGATTTTCCATTGTATATTTTATTGTACACTCCAGATATAGTAGCTTCACTATCGCAATGCAAAGAAATAGCAGGCATAGGTTGTAGCCACAACTCTATATCCAATAACATATTCCTAAGTCATTCCGTTTACTTTCTTACTGCTGCTAAAGCAATAAACTTAGATTCTATAGTGGAATGAGAGATACATGTTTGTTTCTTTGATGCCTAAGAAACAGCACCCCCACCAAGGGTAAATATCCAACTTGTTGTAGATTTATTGTCACTTATGCTAGTGATCCAACTAGCATTTGAGTACCCTTCAAGTACCACTGGAAATTTTAAATAAAAGAATCCTAAACCAATTATTTTCTTTAAAAATTCAAGAGCTCTACCAATTGCTTTACAATGAACTACACTAGGACAGCTAGTGTATCTTGAAAGTTTGCACACAGTAAAAGCAATATCAGGTCTAGTACAATGTATAGCATACATCATGCTACCAATCACACTAGCATACTCTAGTTGTGCTACTGCTCTTCTAGAATTTTTATCCAACTTGACACTAGAGTTAAATGGTGTATTAGCTTCTTTTATTCCTAAATATTTGAATTTAAGAAGCACTTTCTCAATATAGTAAGATTGACATAATGCATAACCATCACTATGTTTCTTCACTTTAATACCCAAAATAGTATTTGCTTCATTAACATCTTTCATTTTGAATTTTGAAGTCAAATACTTTTTGGTTTCACATATGCCTTCCATATTAGTATCGAAAATTAGCATGTTATCAACATAAAAACAAACAATAACACCATAAACCTCAGTAAGTTTTGAATAAATACATTTATCAGCACTATTATGTTTGAAACCATCAGCCAAAATAACAGAATCAAACTTTTCATGCCATTGTTTGGTGCTTGTTTTAGTCCATATAATGGCTTGACTAATTTACACACTTTCTTTTCATTTCCTGGTATAATGAATCCCTCAAGTTGTTCCATGTAAACTTCCTCTTCAAGTTCACCATTTAAGAAGACAGTTTTTACATCCAGTTGATGCACAACTTAATCATATATTGATGTAAGAGCAATAAGTATATGAATCGATATGATCCTTGCAACTAGAGCATAGGTATCAAAGTAGTCTATCTCTTGCTTTTGACTAAAACATTTTGCAACCAACCTTACTTTAAAGGTATGTACCATACCATAAGTATTATACTTCCTTCTTAATACCCATTTGCAGCCAATAGGTTTTAAAATTAGAGGTAAGTCCACTAGTACCCAAGTATTATTAGATAATATTGAGTCCATCTCATCATTTATTGCTTCATTTCAAAATGCTGCATCTCTAAAAGACAAAACTTCTTTAAAAATTTTTAGATCATCCTCTATATTTAGAATAATGAAAATTTTGTTAAGGACTGTATTTAAGTCTCCTTCTACAAGGAAGACTAAGCAAGAGTTGATACAAAATCAAGACCAATTTTTTTTTTCTAACTCTTTGACTTCTTCTTTGCTTTACTGGCAAATCTCTAGACTTTCTCTTTTTTTTTTTTATTAAGAGAGTTATTCAAATCAGAGTTAGAACTTTGTGTTTGATTGGGTTCTAAAACAAATTAAGAATCATTGTTAAATTTATTTTCAACAAATTCAACATTTCTTGATTCCATGACATTAGAACTCAAGTTCAATAATCTATATGCCTTGGAATTTTTTAGCATAACCAACAAACACACTTTTTATAACTCTTGATCCTAATTTAGTCCTCTTAGGATCTGAAACTCTGTAAAATTCTAAACATTCACACACTTTAAGATAATCTAAATTTAGTTTTCTTCCATTCCAGAGTTCATAAGGTGACACTTGTAATTTTCTGGATAGTATTCTATTATGCACATGACATGCTGTAAGTAATGCCTTTTCCCACAAATTGAAAGGTAATTTTGCACTCAAAAACATAACATTTATCATGTCTATAAGTATCCTATTTTTCCGTTCTGCCAAACCATTTTGTTGTAGTGTATAAAGTGATGTCATTTGGTGAATAATCACATATTTTTCACCGAAGTTAGAAAATTCATGTGAGAAATATTCTCTACCTCTATCAGTTCTAAGAATTTTAATTTTCTTTTCCTTTTGATTTTCTATTTATGATTTATATCGTATGAACATGTTATAGTTCTCATCTTTACTTTTCAACAAATACACAACAGTATATCTAGAGAAGTCATCTATGAATGTAATAAAATATCTTCTTCCTCTTCTTGTCAAAATGTCATTTAGCTCACAAATCTCAGAATGGGTAAGTTTTAAAATTTGTGAATTTCTATTAGCAGTAGGAAATGGTTTCTTAGTCATTTTTGTTTGAATACAAATTTCACATTTAGAATTAACAATTTTATCAAAAGAAATCAAACCATGCTTTGACATGTGCTTCATATACTTAAAATTTAAATGTGCTAACCGACCAAGCCATAAAGTAAAAGAATCAAGCAAATAAACAAAATGTACAACATCTTTATTAATAACAATACTTAGTTTGGACATCGTATCACAGGAATACCCTTTGCCTACAAACACCCTTTTGAACACTATTCACATTCACTTTAGAATCAAAATGGATATCATCACGAATTCTACTTTCTTCTTCAACTCGTAGATGCTTTCCAATTTGTTCTAAGGTGAGTTCTTCTGCCATATGCTGAAGCTTCTTCCTATAAATATTCCAACTTAGCGGGAGTTTAGTAATATTGCACCCACTTGGAATGTCTCAATAACGATAATAGACAGATCACAAAGTTTATTAACCAAGACTTGCAATTTATGCACTTGGTCTAACACAGACAAATTTTCAACTATTTTGAATTCAAAGTACTTCAAAATTATAAATTTATCAATACCCCTTTTTCTGTCTTATACTTTTTCTGTCTTATATTTTACTTCAAGGGCATTCCATATCTCCAAAGGAGATTTTATAACAATAAATAAATCATATAAATGATCAGATAGAGTGTTAAGAATGTAACCTCTACAAACTAGTTCATCTTCTTCACGTTTCTTTCTAAACGCCTTAACCGTTTCAGAGTTTTCAGGAATTGGTGCAGAAATTGGTTCCAAACTTGGATCCAAAACAGAGAAGATCTTCAGTGCAGTCAGAAGAAACTTCATATTGTCTTGCCAGTGAGTAAAGTTAGATCTTTTGAACCTGTCTAACTTCACAAAATCTTGTTTCGTGATTATGAAAGCAGCGGAATCTGATCCTCCTTTCATTACAAATATCATCTTAAACTTGTTGGAATACCCTTTATAGAAGGAAAAGAGAATCTGGAAATCAATCAAGGCTTTGAGATGTATGGAAATAGTCTTTAAGACGATATTTACCCCCACTCACAAAGAATTTGCTAATAGGTTCCTAGCAAATAATTTTCAGGATATGACAAAGTTTTTGAATTCTACAAATAATAATTTTGGAGAATTCCTAGAGTTACTATTGAGAATGACAAAAAACAGAAAAAGATGAAGGATTTTTCGTGTCTTAACAAGTCTGACACAACATTATTTATAAAGCTTGAAGGGCATCTATGAAAACATACGTTACTGTGAATTTAACCATTTCTCGCTCGAGCTGGGTGTTGAGTAAGGGTTGAGCAAACTTACTGCCTGATCCTCGCTTGAACGTTACATCAAGCGAACATCGAGCAAAATCACGACCTAACTCTCGCTCGAGCGACTTGTCGAGCGAGATCAAGCTACCAATGGTTACAACACATATTACTTCGGTTGAGACACGTATTTCCTTCACACGTTGCATAGATTTATGCAATTAGTTTCGCACTCGAGTGAAACGTCGAGCGAAACTTGAGCGAGATCACTACTTGAATCTTGCTCGAGCTACACGTCGAGCAAACATCGAGCGAGATCACTGCCTGACTCTCGCTTGAGCGACACGTCGAGTGAGAGTTAAGCAAGATCTTGGCCTGACACTTTTCTCAACATTTTCACATGCTTTCTTCCTTAAACATTTTAAATACATATTACAACATATTCTAACAGAGGAAAGTTTCCATGTCCCTCCATAAGAGAAAGCAAAAGATTCATTTGGAGCACAAATTAGAGATTAACAAGAACCTCGGAATATGGTGGTTTTTTTTTTAACCATTTCCATTATTGAATCACAACATAAATACTATCTTAAGATTGATACAACAGTACAAAGGTTCCAGCACAAGGGTTTATTTAAAAAATATATAAACAAGGCCACAAATGAAAGTTAACAAGTCCCATACACAGTACTCAGATCATGGAGACTTCACAAGTTCTTATATTTATTTTTATTATACACTCTAAACAGAACATATTGCCACAAAGAAATGTCCATGTTTAGACAAGCCGATCGAGGTATTCCTCCACAGTTGTGTATTTCACCTCTGGATAAATCTCTGAAGCCTCCACTCCAACAGAAGCCTCAATCTCATAATTTGTACCATCTCCCTTCACTAACACAGAGTGTCCGATGGATAGCATGATATTTGTGGGGGCGGCAGATTCTGCAGAAAAGCAAAAATCGAACTATCTTAGCATTCTACAGGAATACATGGAACTGCACAATTCAAGAGGAAACTCCAAGAGGATTAAAGGCTTTGTTTCATCAACTAATTGCTAACTAGCACTTTGAATTAAAGGCTATAGTGTTATATCTCAATTCAATAGGGATACTAATTTCTTGTTGCTATTAACTCACCCCGGATTTTCTCAAGAAGTTGATCTTCTAGAAGATGAATCTTCTCCAGGGTCTTGCCGATCTTCTTCTCCCACAGGGAAACAATCTCATTGATGGACAAAATGTTAGAAGGGGGTCTCATATAGAGGATCTTGTTCAAGGTTCTCGGATCATCCACTGCTTTTATGGTGTAAATAGCAATATCTTCTTCCTTGACAAAAATTGCTGCAACAAAGAAAATAATTTTTATAACCAAATTAGCTAATGCTCTAAACCCACTTACATTTACTTATAGATAAGTCATCAAAGGCAACAAAGTGCATTAATTTCATGCTAATTATACCTTTGACATTTCCATCGCCAAGTACTAAAACTTTGTCTCTTGGAGGAGCTGTAGCACCTGCTTGTCCAAGGTTTCTCAAGAAATACTCAGCAAAACCATTGGACACGATATAGGTATATGGAACTTCGGCGGTCTCGATTGATCGCCGGATGCTCGCCTTAACAGCAAAGAGGCTTGCAGCTGGCTCCACTGCATGGAAACGATCCACATCCGTTCCAAACTCCGATGGGAGGAATCTCTGAAACCCACCCATAATTTTTCTTTTCTTTACTATTATAGTTCAAAAGATTGCAATCCAAAAAGGGAAAAGAACTTTTAACGAATATATTGAAAGGTTGATTAGCAAGATAGCTTGCCTTAATATTTCCAGCTTCTTTGATGGCAGCAATAATGTTCACCTGATCACCCAGTTGTTGAAACCCAACTGCAGAGATCACGGCATCAACTTGCTTGATTGCCTTCACCAAGCTCTCGTGATTATAGATGTCTCCCTGTGGAAAATTTCATGATCAATATACCAAACCAAAGTAAGAAAATTTGAGGCATGAAGAAACATACATAGAGGATTGTCACTCCAGATTTCTTGAAGCTTTCGATGAGTTGGGACTTATCAGGACTCGAAGCTGTGTTTTCTCTGATTAATGCAAAAGTCGAGTGCCCATCTTTCACGCTTGCCTCCACTAGGTATTTACCAATATATCCGGTGGCTCCGATTATCAAAATCTTGCTTTTTTGAGCCATTCTGATGGGGGCGGTGTTTATGACCAAATCAGAGTGTCGCCACTATCTTGGGTTAGTGAATAAACCAAACCAGAGTTGCTCAAATACATAAAAAAACGGTGCCTGCTTCAGCTTATAGACAGTTTCCAGTGTCCACGTCCCCAATCAATAAGGTTTGATAAATGACATCGAATTTGGTTTGAATTTTCTCTGTCTTTCTTAAAAACAACCACTGATTGTTTTGGTTTTCCATATCTATTTGTAGATGTGAGTATTGGTTAAATATGTCAATTCCTTTTATCTTTGTTTACACTAACATATGTATGCAGCAAATAAAAGTGTGACACCTGGGTAATAAGCAGCAGCTCTTATTTGTATTGAAGAGATCATGTGTCGAGCGAGTGATGTATATACCCTCAGAAATTTCGCTGATAAGGTTGAAGGATTGCCGCTGGATCAGACACGTGTTGACATCTTGATGTAATGTATATATATGTAATTACGTTAACCCTAAGGTTCACTTTTCACTTGTATTCTGTCGATTATTGAGTCTGAGAGAGAGAGGCAAAGTGAGGACAGAGAGAGCTCTATTAGGATTTTTTAGAGTGTGAGAGAAAGGCTAGTTTCTTACTGACTTAGGCTGAATTTTGGCTTGATCTATGTAAAAATATTTTGGCTTTAGAAGATCCATCAATAAAGAATGATCTTTGAGTTTGTTCCAAGTATTTTTTCTGATTTCTCTTTACTCTTTTACTTTTCTGTTGATTTACTTGTTTATCTTGTTTTTGCTGTTCTTGAAACATTATCTCAGTTTTAAATCTTTCCTTAATTAAATTTTGGATCTGAGTTCAATACTTGTAAAGAGAACTCAGGATTGTTTCATTACAGTAGACAATCATTACAAATGAACATGGATATCTTGCTGTCCAAGTTCAAGTTTCTTGACATTTGTATGTTTCTTGACCTTTCTAAGGTTTGATGTCAAACCCCGATTTATGTGAACCATTTTGCGCCAGTGGCTTGTCCAAAATGAAAAGATTTTTAAGTTGACCGGTCAGAAATGACTTCTCTTTTCGTCGAACTTTTCTTTTTCAGCATTTTGAGATTTTTTTTTTCTTATCTTTAACAAGTTGAGTTGCAACCTTTGTGATTGTTTAGTTATTTAACAGTTATATTACCATTTCTCTTTGTTTTATTTGGTCAGCATAAAATTAGAAGTACATCTGATCTGAGGAGTATAGTCTTGGGTACATTGACGTGACTATGATTACAAACATAATGAAAAATAAGATGGAAAATGGCAAAGGTACAACCAATTTTTACCATATTTTTAATAATTCTATTTTAAATGAAGTACAGCGATGCAAATGCATATGAACAAAATTATTCTTAAATATTTAAATTAAGGCATGTTTGGACTTGGAGTATCTCATAATTTTGTAAGTAGTAGTAAAATGATTAATTTGAATAAAAATAATTTGTAGAACTTCGTAAAAAAAGAGATAAGAAATTGAATAAAAATATTATATATGGAGTTACAAAGTTGCTTGAATATGATTTTTTAATATACTTTTTATTTTAAAATTTGTAAAAGTTATATTGATTTTTGTTGTTGAATAATGAATTAGGTAATAATTAGATAAAAAAATTAAAAATCAAAAATTAAATAATATTTTGTTTTTGGGTGATGCATGTTTAAGAATGAAAATGAAATTACAATTTTGAGGATTCGTACATTTCTAAACGGACAGGATTAATTGAATATCTAGAGATAACTTTGAAATAGATTAACGAAAGCAAATAACAAACAATTTGACAATCACACAAAAAACACTAAAATTGAAGTGACTCAGGTCGAAAAATTTGACTATCCACTAGCGAAGTCTATCTCAAGGAATTCAATATTATAAAAATAAGAGTACAAGAGAGCAATCACAAATCACCAATTGAGCTTTCTAGATCTCGTAAACTAGTTCTCTCTTTTTCTGGCTACAACTCACACCATACAAAAATATGTTTATATATCAAATGGCATAGGAAGTAGGTCTTCTCAACATTCGCTTGAGTAGAGCATCAAGGAACAATCTATTTGAAATTCACTCAAGCCGAATTTTGCTCGAGCCATGGTAGAGCCACAGTTGAGGCAGAGTCGAGCCAAGTCAATGAAATAGCATTTTCAATAAGAAATCCCTTGACTTGAATAAAATGAACTCCACCAAATAAAATTTTACCATTCAACAATAGCAAAGACATCAAATACGCCCACAAAGATTAAAAAAACAAACTCCTTCACAAATCCCAAATAGGATATTGCACAAAGCCAATCTCTTGAAAACCCAATATTTCTTCCCAAATGTCTTCATCTATATAGACAACTTGACCAAATCACAAACTTAGTCCTAATGAAGAGATTCAACCTCTACACACAAAACAATGAACCACCACTATACACATTGCTTATATGAACAATGGCTTCGAACTCCACCTTCTTACCATATCATGCTCTCTTTTCTTGTGGAAATAACAATTCAAAAGTTATGGAAGAGAAAGATTTATGCAATATCAAGTTGTGTTGACCACTTACCCAATCTTTAAACAAGCCTTACATACCAAAAGCATACTACAAACTCTTACACAAGACTTTGATTCATTCTGTTTAGCTACCCCATTATGTTAATCAAGCCAACTATATGCACCACTATATAGAAAGCATGTTGATATATCCATGCTCAACATGCTTTCTAAATTGAATGGACATATTAGCCCCTTGTGGTCAATATGTTAACCTATTTTGAGCTTAGAATGCTTTTTTAAAAAGCCTCTCTGTAGTCTGAAGTTTACACCTAATCGAAGCAATTCAACTCTACATTGGTCCCATACCGCCTTGAGATTGAGGGGTAATGAAGAGAAAGATCCCATAAATCAAGCTTGTGATTATACGCTACAATCTATTTTCATTATTCTCCTAATTTGTACAACTCATTCTTACGTTAGCTTACATTCCTTTGTAGTAGCTGTATAGTCCTTATTTGTTTTTTACACAGCTATTCAATGTAATTGTTCTTCATCTGTAAATTTGTATATATGGCAATACAGAATCCTTGCATCCTTGCGTTATTTGTTTTCTACACAGCTACAATACTACAAAAAAAAACCTCATTTACCGGCATTTATATTACTGACGTTTATATAAATGCTGGTAAAAACAGTAATTTGCCGACGTATGATTATCGGCACATATGCATATACGCCGATACTTAAATATAAATTTGTTGGAATTTACATAAATGCCAATAAATTAGAGATGATTAAGAGGCGTATATTTAGTGACGATTATATATGCCAGAATCATAACTTTTTATCGAAGTTTTGTTTAAATGTCAGTAATCAAATATACATTTGCTGGCACTTGCATAAATATCAGTAAAGTAAAGAGAATTTAGCAGCGCTTATATTAGTGTCACTTATTTATGTGTTAGTAAAAATAAATTATTGTTGGTACTTAATATTTATGCCGGTAAATAAAATCTATTCCTAGCATTTATACTATTACGTCAATAATAAAATATAATTTTGCCGGCGTTTATAAAACGCCACAAATTTATTATGTATGCGCCAACAAATATGAAGTTTTCCATCATCTATATTGGTGCGCCAGTAACAATATATAGCAGATATTTATAAAAATACTGCCAATTTATCACATCTCAATTTTAAACTTTAGTTTAATTTTATATATTTTTATTCGTTTTAGGAAAACTTCATTGTCATTTAATTTTTTGATTTATATTTAAGAAATGATCCGATTATATTAATTAATTTGAATTAACTAATTAAATAGTTGTAAAAAAAAATTGTATGTATATTATTATCCTCAACAATTACATGTTCCTTCTAATATTACCATTTTAAATTCCCTTAACTTATTTATCTCCTAAATTTAGAGACTCTTCATCTTATAAAAATTGCCGAGAATGAATTATTTGAAGATTACATATTTTGACAAGACTTCTTCAAAGTTCGTAATGAAACAGAATGACTAATATTCAAATATTGAGAATAAGATAATTACAGATAGAGGGAAAAAAGTGGATATATATTTCAAATGTATACATATCAACTAATAACATTTTTAAAAATTTTAAAACTCTTCCAATAAGATTTTTAAAATTTTTAATTTTTTAAAATTACAAATACGTATCAACAATTCTAGAACAAAATCAATTTTCCTTATATTAACCCACGTAATCCACGCCGTTATCTTCCCCAATCCCCTACATGAACTTTGCTAAGGTTGCCGCACCTCACATTGCCTCACATCGTTTTCACCTCCCTTCCTCTCTCAAAACTCACTACTTGATCTATACAGTGACTATATACCCCCACGTCCCCAAGCCCCTGCTGCATTCACCACCAGTTTGTTTTTAGTTGATCTAATCATTAGTTAAATTGGGGTGGAGGCCTTGGCGGAAACTGAGGCTTAAACTTTCCCTTCCAAAAAAAAAAAAAGAATCATTAATTAAATTAGAGGCTTTCGTTAATTTTTTGACATAACAGTTGCCATCAATATACTAACCTCTTGAAACACATGATTTATATTCTAAAAGGACTAGTCAACAATACAATTAGAGCCCTATTAAAATTTTATAAAGAACTAAAACTTCTCCTTCTTAAACAATGTGAGATCCCGTATACTACCTATATTATCATTCTATGAGGTATACGTAAAGTTTCTTTAAAACTTGACTTGTATCTGTTGGTTGCGACTTGCGAGCCCAGTATGTTATGTGCACTAATTGAAGGATTGATCCAAGGGGCAGCCGTTGCACGCACTATCCATAATTTGTAAATAATTTATTCGAGTGACCCATAAGAAAGAAAACTAATAATTGGTTTGAATGGGAGTGGGATCAGATTAGAGACTTTTAATATAGTATTTTTACTTTTCATTTTTTTTAATTATATTTTGTATGATAAATGTTGCCCAGATGACTAACACAAGAGGGGGGGTAAATTGAGTTGTATTTAAAAAAATAACAATTATAAATCAAATATATAATATAAAATATAAACAAAATATAAAACAACAATAAATATAAAGAGTAAGAGTAAGAGTAAGAGAGAAGCAAACTCAGTATGTTAACGAGGTTCAGCCCCATTGCCTACGTCCTCGCCTCAAGTTACTTCTTGAGGATCCCCAAATCTACTATTCAATCTCCTTTAGGTGGAGATAGAAACCTATTACACCTTTGAGCAGCACCGCTCCAAAGAATCCGTGTAGAACACCCTCTACACTTCCAATCACCTTACACTTGGTGATTTAACTATTCCCCGTGTAGAACACCTTCTACACTTCCAATCACCTCACACTTGGTGATTTAACTATTCCCCGTGTAGAACACCTTCTACACACACAAGGGTTATACACACCATTTTACAAATACAAGAGTTGATAGTAGGTAGACTATCAAAGTACACTCCTCAATGAGTGAGATAGAAACAATACAGCGCAACCTATATCTCTCTCAACAAGAACAAGAATTAAGGCTCAAAACTTTAGAAAAGAGAGAATGAGAATTTTGAAGAAATGATGCAAAACTTAGCAATAGATGTGTAAGTTCTTTTTGTGAATTTTGCAAAACACAAGTAAGCTATTTATAGGCAAATGAGTTTTCAATTTTAAATTTGAAAAGATTCTCATGTCAAAAACATCATCATTCACTTTTCAAAAATTTCAAATCTAATATTTTTACTTTTTGCATGTGACAAAAGGAGCACACTTTACTTTTCAAAAATTTCAAACATAATCTTTTTCTTTTTGCATATGACAAAATGAGCACACTTTACTTTTCAAAATTTTCAAATAAAGACATATACCTTTTGTATAAGTCAAGAAAAGTATCCATCACTTTTGAAAATATTCAAATAAAACATGCACATGTGAAAGATGACAATCAATCATCTTAATATTTTCAAAATTCAAACCTTTAATCATGTCATGCACATGTGAAAGATGATAATCAATCATCTTTCAAAATTTTCAAATTTAATTTTCAAAATATTCATGCATATGTGGAAAATGTATTTTAATGCTTTATGATAAAATATTAATTTTGAGCCTTAATCCTAATTTCGAATTTTTAAGAGATTTATAAAATTACTCTATGATTTTAATGTGAACTTGTTCTTTTCTTGCTCATGCTTGCTTCCTTGATGTGCTTGATTCTATTGTGTGGACAACTTGAACTTGAGACTCCTTTATTTTTTGAATTCATTTGTTATCATCAAAATCCATTTGTAAATTTACACGAAACTTGAAACCTTGGGTTTAACAATCTCCCCCTTTTTGATGATGACAAATACTTGATAGAATCTGAAACCTGTATTAATACTTAAGCTCCCCCCGAGAATGTGCGTTAGTCTTTCAAGCAAAAATATAAATATAATTCCAAGCATATATAACAAGTTTAGAAATTTAAACAATGTTAATGTTCTAGTCTAAAACTTCTCCCCCTTTTGGCATCATTAAAAAGGAATCATAATTAGTTCAATAAGATATATTCCTACAATAACCAATAGATAAATAAAACGCTGCGTTAGTAGAGACTGTAGAGAATTCGGTGTGTAGCCACACGTGTTCGACAAAACCTGCAAAGGCTGGAGGCCTAGTTTCGGTAATTCGGTGCGGAAGGAGATTTTGTAAAGAGCTGAATAATTGAAACCATCCGTGCCCGACAAAACCTGCAAAGGTTGAAGCCGAATTTTATCATCTCGGTGCGGAAGAAGATTTAAATCCGCTTGATGTTATTGACGAATTAGATGTTCCAGAGATTTGAAGTTGAATAATTAAAATTATTCGTATCCGACAAAGACAACAAAAGCTGCAGGCCTAGCTCTGGCAATGCGGTGCGGAGCCATGCATGTCCGACAAAACCTGCAAATGTTGGAAGTCTAACTCTGGCAATTCGGTGCAGAGCCACGCATATTTGACAAAACCTGTAAAGGTTGGAGGCCTAGCTCTAGCAGTCGGTGCGAAAGCAGATTTAAATCAATCGCCTGATTTTGTTGACAAACGGGTTTGAAGGCTCTGATTTTCTATAAAAAAATCATTTTCACCTATCGGATACCAAAAAAAAATATCGCTTCTTGACCTAAGTTCTGTTTTTTCATAACGATAAAATGACGGAAAAAATTTCGTCTAATAATCTTCCGAATTTGAATCAGGAACCGTCTCAACCAATCATTTTATCTCATGAGGTTGTCAACACCATGATAGAAGCAGAAATGCATTTTTCAAATAGAACTGATTTTGAGGTTGTTGCAGCATCAAGAACTCTCAGTGCTCAATATGCTGCCTCTGTTACGACCATATCTCGGAGATTACTAGCGAGAGCAAATGAAGTTGATCGACTTAACAATCAAATATTTGTTCTGCATCAAAAGCTTGCAAATAAAGGCAGAAAGAATAAGAGGTTAAAGCAAGAAAATAAAGATTTGACGGAATTAGCTCGTGTTTTGAAACTTCAAATAGAGGAATCGGAACGAATAAGAGTTCAAGCACAGAGTCAACATCAGCAGATAATGGCAGCGTTTCACGAGAGAAACAGGGACAATTATAATTAATCTCGCTAGTTTAGTTCGGTAACTTTTGACAATATGCATCCGGCATATCTTGTAATCTTGACTAAGTAAGATTTGAAGAGATGACAGTTTGTCTTCTACTTATTTCCATCTTTATAAAAGCAATCCTTGGTTTTATCTAATCCGCATCAAATCTTCTTTTCATTGTTGTAGTTCATCTTCATTCTCACTTTACAAAATCTTAATGGCTCATCAATTCTCCTTCAGTGCTTCTCGTGATCAATCTATTTCTGCATCTGTCGTAAGTGCCATAAAGCAGCAAAACACTGATTTGGCTAATAAATCAGATCATGATGCCATTTACGAGCTTGTGGGTCTCGGGACTCGATACTCATCTTCCATTGTTACTTTTTCCGCTCGGTTGCAGTCCAAAACCCGCGATATAGAGAAGCTTAATGAGAAGATCGATATTCTTCAACGACTTGTTCAAGAGTCTAACAAAAAAATAGTAGACTTAAAACAACAGAATAAGGATTTAAAGTCCTTACTCGCCTCTGCATTTCGATTGCCTAATCCTTTAGACAAGGATGGCATGATGATTTATGAGGAGCAAATGCATTTGAATTATAAGGCTAAACGTCTCAAGTTTCTGTAGGTCATTTGAGATAATGGAATAAAAGTATCTAGCAGATATTCATGGCATGCATAATTCCTATTTATCTTCTAATCATGCATGGTTTATCTTCTGGTAGGGGTTTTGTGAAAATTTCTGCCAATTGATCATGTGTACTAGTGAATTCTAATACAATATCGTTCTTCTGCACATGATCTCTAAGAAAATGATATCTAATTTCAATATGTTTGGTCTGAGAATGTCGTATTGGATTCTTCGAAAAATTTATAGCACTTATATTTATCACATTTGATTGGAATGTGATTGTACATAAGTTTAAAATCCTCAAGTTGTTGCTTCATGTAAAAAACTTGAGGACAACAACTGCCTACAGCAACATACTCTGCCTCAGTAATAGATAATGCAACAGAATTTTCTTTTTACTAAATCATGAAACAAGTGCATGACCTAAGAAATGACATGTTCTACTAAAACTTTTTCGATCATCTTTGTAACCAGTATAATCGGTACATGAATAACTAATAAGATCGAAAGAAGTGTGTTTAGGATACCATAACTCTAAGTCAATGGTATTGGCAAAATATCTAAAAATCCGTTTGACTGCAATCAAATGAGATTGTTTTGGAAATGATTGAAAATGTGCACATAAACATATACTGAACATAATATCAGGTCTACTAGTTATCAAATATAATAAACTACTAATCATACCTCGATATACATTTGAGTCAACTGGCTTACCGCTTTCATTTTTATCAAGTTTAGTGGTTGGATTCATTGATGTTCCAATTACCTTCGCACGTTCCATCTCAAATTTTGAGTAACTCTTTGATATATTTTGACGGATTAATAAATGTTCCACTTTTTGCTTGCTTGATTTGCAATCCGAGAAAGAAATTAAATTCTCCCATCATGCTCATTTCAAATTCTTCCTGCATATTCTTAACAAAATCTTGACACATATTCATTAGTAGCACCAAATATTATATCATCTACATAAATTTGAATTAGAAGAATATTATTCTATTCATACTTGATGAAAAGAGTTATATCAATTTTTCCTCTTGAAAAACATTTTTCAATAAAAAAACTATTTAAGAAAACACTTTTAACATCCTTTTGAAAAAGTTTGAAATCTTTATAACAAGCATATGCAAGTAGCGTTCGAATAGTTTCTAATCTTCCGACTAGTGCATATGTCTCATCATAATCGATTCTTTCTTCTTGATTGAAACCTTGGGTTACAAGTCGAGCCTTATTTCTAGTGATGATTTTAGACTCATCTTTCTTATTTCTAAAAACTCATTTTGTTCCAATAACAGCATAATTTTTAGGTGTAGGAACAAATGTCCATACATTATTTCTTTCAAATTAATTTAGTTCTTCTTGCACAAATAGAATCCATAATTTATCAATAAGAGTTTTATCAATATTTTGGGTTCAATTTGAGATAGAAAAAGTGTGTGATTACAAATATTTCTAAGAGATGATCGAGTACTTACACCTCGTGAAGGTTCTCCTAGAATTTATTCCGCTAGATGATCTTTCACATATTTCTACTATTTGGTTGCATCTTGTACTAAGTCTTGATGATCTTTCCTTCTATTTCTATGATCTTCTCTTTTGAATTGTCTTCAAATATCACACATCCTTTTTCTTTAGAAGTGAAGTCAATGAATTTAGTTTTGTTTTCTGTCACGTATCTTGAGCATCCATTATCTAAAAATAATTTATTTTTACCTGTAGAATACTTCATGTATACCTACAAAAGTAATTAAAAACAATTCCTGGTACCCAAGTTTTTTGGGTCCTTTATTTATTAGTATTAGAAGAAATAAGATTTTTAGGTACCCAAATGGCCCTAATAGTCATTGAATGTTTTCTTCTAATAGGACAAGCAAAATAATTATGACCATTTCTATTACAAGAATTGTAAATAGCATGTGACATATATGAAGAACTTGAGTGATTATAATAGTATCCTTTTTTAACAAAATTATTTTTATGAAAAGAATTTTGAATATTGGACTTTGATGTAGAAGGATTATCAAAGAAGTTTTTATAAGATTTGTATTTTTGTTTTGGCTTATATCCCAAGCCTGCCTTATCAAAAACACATTTTTGACTACCAAGAAGTTTTTCAAAATTTCTTTTTCCATTCGTAAAGTTTTCAATAATATTTTCTAAATCAGTTTTCTTTTTCTTCAACTCAAGATTTTCATCTTTCAAAACAATACTTTCTTTTCTTAAAATATCAATTTCGTTTGTTAAAGAATAATTTTTCTTTTTCAAAGGAGTATACTTGATACCCAATTTTTCAAATTTCTCATATACCTCTTCTAAAACATTTTGCAATTCTTCATATGAAGGATCTTCAATATTATCAAGATTTGTTACCTCAATATCATCTTTAGCCATAAGACAAAAATTTGCTGATTCTCCATTACTTGCTTCACTATTTGAGCTACTTGAATCATCATCCCACGTAGCTTTCATTGCTTTTTTGCCTTTGTTTCGATCTTTCTTTAGCAAAGGATAATCTGGCTTGATATGACCAGGTTTATTGCATTTATAACAAATTAAAGTGTCATTTTTACCTGAATCTTTCTTGGAAAACTTATTGAAAGATTTCCTCGGAGGAGATTTATTTGTCTTTAAAGTGTCGTCATTTTCCTCATCTTCATTACTTTCACTTTTATGTGGAACAGCTTTAAGTGCCAAGCTCTTATTTGACTTTCCTTCTTTTTCTGCTCTTTTCAATGTGTACTCATGGGTGATAAGTGACTCGATGAGTTCATTCACTTCGAGCTTCTTGAGGTCTCTAGCTTCAAGAATCGCTGTCACTTTTGATTCTCAACGTTTTGGTAGAGAGTTGAGAATTTTTCTTACTATCTCCACTTTGGAATAAATTTTGCCAAGAGCTGTCAAGCTGTTTATGATGTTAGTAAAACGAGTGTACATGCTAGAAATAGATTCATCATCATTCATCTTAAACATTTCATATTCATGAGTAAGAATATAAATTTTTGATTCCTTGACTTGAGAAGTTCCTTCATAAGTAACTTCCAAGTTATCCCAAATTTCCTTTGCTGTAGCACAAGTCATTACTCTATTAAATTAATTACCATTGAGAGCATTATATAATAAATTCATAACAGTTAAATTCAAAGTATAAAGTCTATTGTCTTCACGATCAAACTCTTCTTCATCCTTTTTGACCTTTACTCCATCAACTACTTTTGTTGGAATATAAGGTCCATTTACAATGCATTTCCAGATTTCTCGACCTTGAGTCTGAAGGAATATTCTCATTCTAACTTTCCAGAATGAGTAATTGTCTCCGCAAAAGAGTGGAGGCCGATTGCTAGATTGACCTTCACCAAATGAAGCTGCAATGTTAGCCATAAGATCTTAACTCAAAAGATAGTTAATCTTATAATAGAGTTCTAGCTCTGATACCAATTGTTGCCCAGATGACTAACACAAGAGGGGGGGTGAATTGAGTTGTATTTAAAAAAATAACAATTATAAATCAAATATATAATATAAAATATAAACAAAATATAAAACAACAATAAATATAAAGAGTAAGAGTAAGAGTAAGAGAGAAGCAAACTCAGTATGTTAACGAGGTTCGGCCCCACTGCCTACGTCCTCGCCTCAAGTTACTTCTTGAGGATCCCCAAATCTACTATTCAATCTCCTTTAGGTGGAGATAGAAACCTATTACACCTTTGAGCAGCACCGCTCCAAAGAATCCGTGTAGAACACCCTCTACACTTCCAATCACCTTACACTTGGTGATTTAACTATTCTCCGTGTAGAACACCTTCTACACTTCCAATCACCTCACACTTGATGATTTAACTATTCCCCGTGTAGAACACCTTCTACACACACAAGGGTTATACACACCCTTTTACAAATACAAGAGTTGATAGTAGGTAGACTATCAAAGTACACTCCTCAATGAGAGAAATAGAAACAATACAGCGCAACCTATATCTCTCTCAACAAAAACAAGAATTAAGGCTCAAAACTTTAGAAAAGAGAGAATGGGAGTTTTGAAGAAATGATGCAAAACTTAGCAATAGATGTGTAAGCTCTTATTGTGAATTTTGCAAAACTCAAGTGAGCTATTTATAGGCAAATGAGTTTTCAATTTCAAATTTGAAAAGATTCCCATGTCAAAAACATCATCATTCACTTTTCAAAAATTTCAAATCTAATATTTTTACTTTTTGCATGTGACAAAAGGAGCACACTTTACTTTTCAAAAATTTCAAATATAATCTTTTACTTTTTACATATGACAAAAGGAGCACACTTTACTTTTCAAAATTTTCAAATAAAGACATATACCTTTTATATAAGTCAAGAAAAGCATCCACCACTTTTGAAAATATTCAAATAAAACATACACATGTGAAAGATGACAATCAATCATCTTAATATTTTCAAAATTCAAACCTTTAATCATGTCATGCACATGTGAAAGATGATAATCAATCATCTTTCAAAATTTTCAAATTTAATTTTCAAAATATTCATGCATATGTGGAAAATGTATTTTAATGCTTTATGATAAAATATTAATTTTGAGCCTTAATCCTAATTTTGAATTTTTAAGAGATTTATAAAATTACTCTATGATTTTAATGTGAACTTGTTCTTTTCTTGCTCATGCTTGCTTCCTTGATGTGCTTGATTCTATTGTGTGGACAACTTGAACTTGAGACTCCTTTATTTTTTGAATTCATTTGTTATCATCAAAATCCATTTGTAAATTTACACGAAACTTGAAACATTGGGTTCAACAATAAAAAACTTGGGGCATTTTACCATCATTTATTAAGTTATTTATAATGAGTTAGACACTCTCATTGATTTGATCAAATGAGGAATTAGGTTAAAATTTAAAGAATTTCAACAAAAAAATGCTTACATTGGGTTAGTCAAGTTCAAAAATATTTAGTTAATGTGAATAGTAGTTCTCTAAAGATGGAAAGTGAATAGTTGCTTGACTAAAAATTAAAATATTATTATTCTATCTAACAAAACTATAGAGTACCTTGAATTCAAATTAAAGTATTATTATTTCATTCAACATAGGTATAAGTATATTAATTTAATAATATTTTATTATTATATAGAAAATAAATGGTTAATCCAATGTGCACTTTAAATTTAAATTAATTAGGCAAATGTAAAATAATAGAATATTGGCTAAAATAGTAAGATATTGGCTAAAATTTGAAGATGAATTTGCCTAAACCAATAAAAATGCTCTTAGGAGTATGAAACTCAGGTTCTGGACAATCTACAGTATGACAGATTATAAATGATATCAACCAGCTAAACCATTTTCCCATTCTTTTTGTTTTTTTCTTAAAATATTGTTATTTCGACAGAGTATGTTAATGATATAATACCTGTTTTAGTGTGCTGTTCATTCTTTTTTTTTTCCTTCCTTCGTTGCCCCATCTCTCCTCTCTTATTTTGTATGGAAGCATTCCCATCAAAGTGAGGTTAAAATGGTAAGTTTTTAAATCTTTCATTTTCCTTTTATATGCATTACTTACCTTTTTGGGACATTCCCAAATATTCTATTTCTAAAAGCTGAAGAAAATGTTTGCTGCTTTGGTTTGTTAAAAAAAAAAAGATATCTTGGGGGTCGATCAAGCCGACCTCCCCCATAAAAATAACCTACCGCCCTCGGTGGTGGTAGGCGACACTGCTCATGCTATCGGGATTAGCGGGTTTCGGTGATCTCACCTTTGCGATGGCGATCCTCGGAGACCTTCGACGAAGTCCCGACACCCTTAAACCCAAAATGAGTCTGTTAGGCAGTGGCTCTATTTGGCTGAGGACCGAATCTCCCTTAAAATTATCTTCATTTTATTTTTTTATTGTGTTTTTTGTTATATTTTTATTGTATTTTTTATTGTGTTTTCTTCATTTTATTTTTTATTATATTTTTTTATTAGTTTTTTATTGTGTTTATTGTCCATAAAGTAGCCCAAAAAGCAGCTGGGCTGCTTTTGACGCTGGGAGCAGCTCAATCAGACCCAGTATCACCTGAAAAAAAGGAGGTACTCAAATGAGTGCTATTAATATTATAGGTAGTACTCTAATTAGTCATGAATTTTTTTAACAAATCATTCCACATAGTTTGGCCGCAAGAAACCAAACAAAAAGAGAAGAAAGTGGAAGAAAATAAAACCCTGACCTCTGGAGATGTTCTTTCCACCCAGATTCTTCACGATTATGGTGCATTTGGTTTTGCATTTAGTTGTTGAATGCAAACTTGGTGGGCTAGTTCATTATCAATGGATGTATTGGGTAGAAATGTATGTTATAACTAGTATCTAATATTAATGATTTATACACAATTGTGGCACAATTTCGTTGGAAATGACACAAGCTACACCGAAAGGCTCCATGGCCAAAGGGTGCTTATTGGAGGAATTGTTAACGTTTTGTTCTCGTTATTTGGAATCCGCACAAAAAGTATTTAATAGATCATCTAGAAACCCTGATGATTCTAGGGGGTAGGTTGTTGATATTCATCTTGATATAAAGTCATTGACTCAAGCGCATCGATATATCCTCTTCAATGTTAATGATTTTATTCCATTTTGCAAGTGAGTATTTTACTCTTAAATTCTTAATGTTATTTTTTAATTATGTTGGAGGATTTACAAAATTTATTTCTAACACCATGTAAGTATATAGGATTCATATGGAAATGCTAAAGAATACATTCATTCAAAAAGAATTATTGAAATACAATTTATATAAGAAATATCGAGAAGAATTTAGTGATTGGTTTCGAGACTATGTAAATTCTACATCACATCTACTAGTACATCACACATACATAGAAATCACATTACATTTAGTTTGTTAAAGTCATTGTAATATGCGTGGCTACATATATGTTAGTGATAATATGATGGTTACTTACACTTTTTACAAAGATGTACATGATCATATGTATAGAAATGTATTTTAAAAAATAATACATATTATAATTTATTATGCTATAAAATGTATTTATCGTTGATATATATAGTTTATATTAATAAGATATGATCAAATGTTCAGCTTTAATATTAAAAAATTATATCAAATGTTATATTAAGATTTATAAGATTAATTTTATGTTATATTAAATGTTATATTAACTTTATGTTATTAGAGTATTTTATTAGAATTTTTTGCATATTTTACAGGTAAATGTTTGAAATATATATATATTAAAAAGAAAAAATCTTTACAACCTCTAACTTCCTCTATACATCATATTTTTTTAATTTTTTAATTTTTAATTTTTATTAAATATGTGATATATGAATAAGGAATAAAAAAATATTAATTAATTTAAAAATAATAATTTCAAAAAAATTGAAAAAAAAAATATGATATGAAAAAAGTTGGCTCGTGTAGAACTTCCTTATTAAAAATGGGACATAAATGCGGCATAGTTTGATTTTAAAAGTTGGAGGCAACTAAACTTTTCACCTTGGTGCCGAATATTGGCTCCAAACAAAATGTGCCAAACTTGTTTGTGTGAACTGTGAAGCCCTCAAAAACAAAAATCAGAAACCCCATATTCGATTCCTAAAGCTTGCGAACTCTGTATAGGAATTCTAGTGTCTCGTGTGCAAACGCTAGGGCTCACAGAAAAATCCCTAGGATTGATCTGGACCTTCGTGATTCTCGCAATCTCATATCACCATCTCCCTGGCTCTAGCTCCCCGTGTGCGGATTCGTGATCCTAGCTTCACGAAAACCCGTACATGCTTGAGTGTATATCTTTCGATTTCGTGATCCCTCGCTCTCGGATCACCAATCCCCCGTCGATTTCGTGCTGGACAACCATCGATCGCACGACTTTGCTTTCTCGTCAGTAGATGGGAGAAAACCCTTACATGCTTGAGTGTATATCTTGAAGATCTTTACACAAAGGCCCCAGTTTTAAGACAAATAGGAAAGGTAACTCTATATACATTCACTTCTATTTCCGCTCCCCTTCGCCCACATCTATGTCTTCGATTTTGCCTTGTCATTTATATGTATATGGGTACTGCATAATAAATTGGAGAGTTGTTAAATAATATGCCCTATTGGAAACCCAGAATTTGTATTGGTCGTTGTTTCCATCAAAATTTCATTTTTTCATCTATTGACACTTTTGGCATATCTCTGCTTATATGTTGCCTAACTTATTTGTAAAAAAAAAAAAAGTCATGCAAGGAGATCATATTATTAGTCTAGCAGAAGAGTAATTTCTCCACGCTGTTTGGTTAATTGCCCCATTTTTTGTAGTCACATCCTATAGCGTTTTTGTCAATGGCTAGTAGGAATTATTTAGCATTTTTTGTTTCTGCTGGTGACAGTCTCTTGATGTTGGGATCTCTACAGTCATCATACTCTATAGGTTTTGATAACTCAAGAAGCAAAAACAGAGTAAGCTGGATATGTTCTTTTTTGTTCAGATTTATATATTTGTTCTTGCAAATCTCTCTTTAAAGTTCATCCTGAAACCATGGAAATCATTTCTCATCTACTTGAAATTGCAGGGGTTTTAGTGTTGGTGCTATTGTACCATCTAGTCCAAGAAATATTGCCTGTAATTATTTTTGTTATGCCAATGGTGGAAATGATGGGGAGGCAGCACAAATATGGAAAATTATAAGTAAATTTATGTATTTATCTGGAGCTCTTGTCATGTCTATTCTAATTCCATTTCTCAGATGGATTGATTTGCGGGACCAAGTGAAATCTATGAAGCGTGTTACAGGGAAAATTGACTCTCAAGTAAGAAGTTGGGTTGAGCGCATACTGCAAGGAGGGCGCTCAAGAATGATGAGCAAAGCCATTAGTCAGACTTTATTGATGTCATGCTATCATTAATTAAGGATGATTCCATGTTTGTCATACCCGAGAAAACATTATCAAGGCAACCGCAATGGTATGTATACTATTAGTAATATTTTTGTAAGCCAAAAAGTACGGTAGAAGAGAATGTTGCCCCAATTCTACTATAACAAGTGAACCTATTTTTCCATCAACTATTAAATTTTGTATTTTAAAAATTACTAGTTTAGTAATTGATAAATAATATTATATCAATTGGATGTGGTTGAAGTGTGAGGAGAGTGTAGTGCATAAGATAAGTTTGGAATCATTCCATCAAAATTTTCTCCAGATTGCAATTAAGTCCACATTTACAAATTTGGTAATTGATAGAATTGCAAAGATTCTTATCTATTATGAGCTAATTGAGGTTTCTTTAACCCATTTTCTAATAAATTTGCAGCTTAATAATTTCTTTTATTTTGCTAACTATGGTCTCATTTTCATGTTGCAGACTCTCATCTTGGGTGGTCTGACACTATTTCTATTAATCTGATATTGGGTATTTGCATCAGTCACTAATTTGGTTAATTGATAATTTTGGTAATTTTCTTCTGATTTGGAATTAATATTAGCCAGTCTTTGGCAAGCTGATACAGGTGCCAAATAAATCATTTATCTACTGTTTCAAGATTGCATTGCATCGGAATCATCGTGCTATGTTCCTCATGGCATTTTAAATGAGAAGATTTGAGGTCATACTTTGTGAAAGACTCTGGAGTACTCGTGTAAATTTTGTAACACCCAATAACTGATCATGCATATGATTTTATGAATAATTGATTTTTCTGGAACCCAGATGCCATTTGATTCTTTGTTGTATCTGGCTTGAATGGAGGAGGTAATTTTCCTTGATATATTTATGGACTTGTTATGTTTCATTAAATTTTAGGCACCATATTTGGGAGAAAAAATAGAAGTTGGATACATTTTTGGTGTACTCTGGCAGTGTTACAGCTGTGGTCATATTCAATATGCCCTTTCTCTTAGTTTCTGTTTTGCAATTGATGAAAGCCACCTCCTCATATCTCACACTGATAGAGGTTGATGTGCCTGATTATAAACATCATTGTCTAATTTTAAAGTATTAAAAAGAAGTTGCCTTTGCTAAAGGAATATGTATATTCTAGAGTATAACTTGCTCATAATTTTTTTCAGGGGCATTAGCAAGTCTACTATGTTGAGCTCTTGGCGATAAACATCTAATATGTGTTCCCCCAATAACGTATAAAGAGGAGGTGCAAATTGGTCAGACCCAAAAGCAAGGTCTCCCCTTTTTGGAGATTGTGGAATTCTTTTGTATTACATTTTAGAAATTAGATAATTTTATTGTATTTAGGAAATTTATAGTTTATGTATTACTTGAAGAATGTTCTTGTTAGGCCTTACTTTTTCTTAGTTTATTTATTACTGTTTTTTTTTAAATTTGTAGTAGTTCAAAAAGAGTTAAATAAATAAAATTGTCTCCATTTGTGGGTGTCTATTTTTGTACATTTTAAAATTTTGTGGATGGTTTATTGTAAATTTAAATCAGTTGGTGGGTGTCTATTTTGGCATTGGCAAAATAAATATATAATTATTGGCATTTGTAAGTGCCAATAACATAATCTCCAAAATGCCAATATCAAAATAATTTACCGGCACTTATAGACGTCAGTAAAATAAAAAATATATATCGGCATTTGTAAGCGTCAGTAATACAATTAACAAAATGCATATACCAAAACAATTTACCAAGGTTTGTAGATGTCAGTAAAATAAAAAATAATTATCGACATTTGTAAGTGTTGGTAACAAAGTCCATAAAATGTCGGTGAAAAAAAATGGGTTGGTGGCATTTATATAAATGTCGGCAACATGATGCTCAAAATGTCAGTAATCAAAAATGAATTAGTGATATTTACATTAATGCCAGAAAATAAAAAATAATTATGGACGTTTAGAAGCGCTGGTAACATAGTCTACAAAATGTACATTGTGGACGAATTGGATGATTACCGGCATTTGAAAACGTCAACAACATTATGCACAAAATGCCGCTAACCAAAAATGGGTTAGTGGCGTTTACATAAGCGGCGGAAAATAACATTTCCGACCTTTAATTATTGGCGGTTGAGATGTGTTGGTAAAAAAATGCCGGTAAAAGCATTGTCGACATTTATGGTCAAATTGCCGGCATTTATGCAACGCCGGCAAATGGGACTTTTTTTGTATTGAATGTAATTGTTCATCATCTTTAAATCTGTATATAGGGCAATTCAGAAGCCTTGCATCCTTATGGGCATTTTCACAATTACACTGTGCATATGCTTTTACTACCATATGAGCTTTGTGCTTTTGGATTGAGCCATCTTTATTGAACTATGTTTTAAAGATTCCCATCCAATCTATTTAGCTTGCGTTTAAATGTCGAGTTGGGTTGAATTGATCTAATTTTTGATGAATAGTAATAAATTGAGATTAGGCTTGTTCATCTGGGCCGGGTGACCGGATTTCAAATTTTATTTATTTATTAATATTTTAAAAAAAAAATTTAAGTGTTTAAGAAAATTTTAAATCTGGGTTTCGGATTCTCAAATTCGGAACTCGGATGAACACCCTTAATTAAAATGGCTGAATGAGTTTTGTGGGATCCACTTAGATAAGTTTATAATGTGTTTATATGTAATGATGAATTTAAATATATTTTTATGAGAATTTGTAAAGTTAGTGGAACCTCAATTGTTCACTGGCCGGCTTGTCGCCCAACGTGCCAACGTGAGAAAAAAATTATCTTATCTGGGCAGAAGCTGGGATGGGCAGAGAGAGAGAGAGAGAGAGAAAGGAAAAAAAGGAGAAGAAAGATGTCCGAGATAAGAGAGAGAAAAAAAAGGACAAATCTGTTAGTCGAGAGAGAACCAAAAATTGAAAAGAAAAATGTCATGTCACATTAGCAATAGTAACTAAATTCAGATGATTTCTTTCAATACTAACTGTTTCCTCATCCCAGGTTTTGTCTATACATTTCCTTTTACAAAATCTTCAAAGGTTTGTGGCTCACAAGCAAAAATTGAAAATTCACAATATTGGCACACATATGATAATGAGCGTACCTTTCTTGCTGGACTATTTGAATCATAAGAATTTGTATAGTCCTTATTCAAACGTCTCAGGAATTGCTTGGAGATTTTGATATTGGTGTTTAATCTATATAGGTATTATAGTAAACTACGAAGTATATATTAATAATTGGTTATAGTAAGTACGAACATATTATGATAAGACGTTTGAATGTAATGTTTTCATTGCCATTTGAACCCTAATAATTGAATGTAACACTTATTTAGTTTGAACATTTATTTTTATGTTCAAACCGTATGCACCAAACGTTCGAATGTAAGGTCTCATAGGATGCTTTAGTCATAACATTCCAATGTATACTTTGATATTTCGAATGTTTCGATAAATATGTTCAAATGCAGTCTCATGTTCAAACATATTTATATGAGACGTTCAAATGTAAGGTTTTGTGGGTCTTTTGACTCTTAACGTTCAAACATGATTATGTACATTTTTTAATATTATCCTTTTATGTTTGACCCTTAAGTTTTACATTTGAATGTTTTTATTTCTTTTAATTTGTTATATATGTATACTAATATTCTCTCTTTTTTGCAAAATGTGGCTCATCCTTTGACAACTAGAAAACAGGAGAGGGAATAAATTAAAAACACTTCTCGGATAGGCTGTAGAACTGTTATAGTCTTACGAGAAGTGTATATCTACGATTTCAACAAGCTGATATGGGAGGAGACGATTCTAAGGTCCATCTTTGTTTCCAAAGGCTGGACCAACATCAACGCACTTAGGGGAGGATCTACCCCCATGGTCCGAGAGTTTTACATGGAGATGTCCTCCATGTCTTAGGATGCATTATCTCACATTAATGTGGTTGTATGCAGTTTTCAGTTTAAGATTTCGGCAGATATCATCACCAAGCTACTCAAAGTCTATTGGGTATTTGAGGCATCGACTACAATAGATGCTCAGCTGAAGCCTGATCAGGAATCAGCATATGTAGGCACATATGCATCATTTATTGGCCTAGTCGAGTTTATAGCCAGAGATGTAGACCGGTCGGAGGGCGGGGGAGTCATCAGCCTGAGGATGAAGACTGCAATAAGAATTTCCTCATCCTCACTGGAAGATTCCATTCACCATTCGAGAAGGACACATTCTTCTAGCATTGTTGCTACCATTCTTCAGCATGTTGCATCTTATAGTTGCAACAAACGTGGATATTGTCACACGTAAGGCACTTTCAGTCGAACTCGTCAACAATTCTTCATGCGAGTGACACGTGGAGAGCCCATTGACTTGCCACTACGAATTTTTGAAAGAATCGATTACAATGCAAGCATCATCTTCGCTGACAATCTCCCATATGGAGTGGTCATTACTTGACTATTACTAGACGAGAATGCCACTCCAAGCAGAGGAGTGGTTGACCGGGCTCTGGATCGGTGTTGTTCCCCATAGTAGGAGTATGAATTAGCAGTCGATGGGTACATTTGTAGGGGATGCGTGCCCTGCTGGAGTTGATGTGATGGTCTCAAATGTTGTTGTGCACATGACCAATAGATCTACTAACAGATCGTGTATGTACAACAGAGTGAATGTAACACCCGGCTCCAGCCACACATTTTTTTTTAAATGTGTTATTTAATTAATTACTTATTTAAGTAAAAACTCAATTTTGATATTCAAAGATTTATTTTAAAATTGACTACGAGTGTAAAATTATTGTTTTAGTAAATTTTATCTTTTCTCATTCAATTTGATGATTATTAAAAATCTTTTTATGGGTCGAGAAATTATTTTTAGACAAATTGATTTTATTATTATTATTATTATTATTTTATTTATTCGTGTGTGTGTGTATATATATATATATATATATATATATATGAATTTAAATATTTTATTCCGAGTCATATATCACGCATGTTTTCGTTCTATTTTCTTTTCTTTTATGTTTCTTTTTATCACGAGGATCAAACTTTTTTTTTTTATCTTAAATAATTGTTATCCATTTCAAATGGCTAGGTTACAATTCGAGAGTCCTTTTTTTTAATTCTAAAACCTATGTTTTATTGATTTATTACTATTAGTATAATTTTTATTTATAATTAAATATATGTACAGCTCTGTATTGTGGAAAAATACTTTCTTAAAAACCTTAGTCAATTACTCGTTGCCCTTCCCAACTAAACATACCATGCACACACCCTTCAATGTCTCCGTATCGTGGTTCAAAATTCGTTTAGTTACAAATTCTCTATAATGCACGCCTCCCACGTGATTTCTTGAATTTTCAACGGCGGCTATATCTCCCACTACCTTGATCAAACTACCACATATCTTTTAACCCGATTTTCTCTCCATTTGACATTTAACCACCCACGATTTTGCCATTTATCCTTTCCTTTCTCACGTAAAATCTTCCTCTCAACAAATTTAGATACTCAGACTCTCCATCTCTTTTTCTCTATGGTTTCTAGGGATCCAGATACATATATAGATATATATATATACATATACGTGAGATCCTCGTCTTAGCATTTCGGAAACTACCCAAAGGCCACTGCCGTTGTGCCCCTACAAGTGTAGACCACAACTTTCCAACCCTCAAGAAAATGCTACCACCTTATTTCCCTTCCCTAAACAACCAATGCCGCCCACTCAAACGTGCCGAGACCACCCCGAATGAAAGAAACCGAACCCACAGCGTAAACCTCAGCCCTGTGCCATCGAGACCAGTCTCTACAAGCCTATGGAAAGCCGCGTTTTCTACCACCCCAATCTTGACGCTGCCACCCTTGGCCAGAAAACTCACCACTCCAAGTCGTAGACCGAGAGAAACCCAACCACTTACCCATCGACTTGCACCGTAACACCCCTGTTTTTGACACCTGGAAACAGAGTAGCCACCATGAGCATCCTCCTTGCATCGCTCACGCAGCAACAGCCCCTACATGTCGCCCTCCCAGCACCTTCACCGAATCACCACTGTCAATTACCGAAATTGGGAGCCTCTGTTTTTAGCAACGGAAAACAAAGTAGTCCCATACTCCTGCCTCCGTTCACACTCCACTCAGCCGCACCCCCCCCAACATGATAGAACAAGCAGAAACTACCTAGGAGCCTCTGACGGTACCACCCTTGCCGTCGCAACCCCCTCGGTAAGCCCACGACGAGCTCCCTCCCAACTGCTTTCATCTCTATCTCTTCCTCTTGCTCTTACACCCATGATCTATCTCTCTTTGTATGCCTCCCTCATTTTACTTTATTATGTTTTATTTTCTCTCTGACCTTAGTGCGATTTCGTCGACGTAACCCCCGCCACCTCCCAACCCTTCGTGCCGCCCCTTCTCTTGGTAAGTATATACACCTATGCCGCATGGTTTGATCTGAAAGCTTCAAGTTTCCATTGTCCCTTTTTATTTTCGGGTGTCTTCTAGGACCCATGCATCAAATGTTGTTTTTACCAAAAGAATACATTACCTGTAAGTAGGTTTTACTTTTAAGTCTATCATTCTATTTTGCGAGGATTTATTTATTTATTTTATTTATGTTTCCTTAAATCTTTTGGGAGTAAATGTTTTGACTTGTTTCACGTTGTAATCTATTTTAGACTCCAGTTTTAAATTATTTCGGATTCGCCTTTATTTTAAACTATTTTGAGCTTGAGTTATAAATTATTTTGAATCGGATATTGTGCGTTACATTATTTTTAGTAGATTGAATTTTGATTTTTGTTTTAGGAAGAGACTTCGATTTGAATTGGAAATTGAGTTAAATGTTTATTAAATAAAAATCGAGGTTTTAGAGATTTTCTAATATTTCAAGGTTTTCGAAGAATTTAGTAGATTCTAAGCATTTTGGAGAAAGTTGATACTCAGGTTTTGAGGATTTGTAGATGTTAAGAGAAGTATTGGATTTTATGTCTTAAGTTTTATGTTTGAGGTTTGTGATTATTTAGAAATTTATGAATTTCTTGATTATTTTTATAGGTGTCGATCATTTATTTGTCCAGCGTAGTCTGGAGAAATTCTAAAAGCTAAGAAATTCAGGTAAGCGGGGTTTCTATGCTTAGTTTGGTACCAAATATAGACTGAGGTTGACATTTTGAAAATTTAGGCATGTTTCGTTATTAAATGAGAACTTGAGAAAAAAAAACCAACCACAGTCATTTCTTTGCATTACTCATAAAACTTATATAAAAGAAAGAAAAATGTTTCTATCATGCATTGTGCAGACATGAGTTTAATTTTTGTCATTTTGTTTTTGAAACGTGAAAAAGAGCGATATTGAGGATCTGAAAATTTGTGCATTGATTTTATAAAGATGATCTGACTCTGTTTTGTTTATATAAGAATGTTTCTGAAAATAATTTGGAACTATGTGTTATTTTATTAACTCTAAAAATATTTGGCATGGTTACTGATTTGTATCTGACTCTGTCTCTGCTTTGCTCTGCTCTACTTTGTCTCTACTCTGTTTGGGTTGGTACCAACTTCTCTGTCTCTGAGTGCACCCATTTTGGAAACAAAGTGGTATATTGTGAACTTTCCTATGTGCACACTCGAGGCTTCGAGAATGATTAAGGGAATGTTTCACCTCCGTCTCTGCCTGGTTTGGCCACTGGGATTAGCACAACTCTACCACGGGGGTTAAAAATGGTCTCTGCTCTATAAGATGTTCAGTTTGGATATGACGATGATGCTCAATTTTGTTATGCCAAAGTATTCCTTATTTCTTATCATTTAAAAATGATTGCTCTGTTACATTTGAAAATATGTTTTATTCTGCATATTGACTCTGAGAATTATTTCTGTTTTGTATACAATATTTTGTAAATACTCATATTTGCACTCTGGTATATGTCATTCGCTTACTGAGTTGTGATTAAACTCACCCTTTATCTTTGAATATTTTTCAAATGATTTTGGATATTTCAGTGGAGGATCAGATTATGAAGTATTGGGTGAGATGATTTTAGGAATGATAGATTAATCATAAAGAGTTTATATGAGTATTGACAAGATTTAGTAAGCAAGTATTATTATATTTTTGTGACGTAGTATTTTCAGAATTGATGATATCAAGGAAAGTGCTTTTGGAATCAAGTTTTATATAATATTGAAGAATTTTTAATTTTTAATTATTCTGTTGAAATGTGAGTTTTGTAATAAGATGTAACTCTCCGAGCCGTGCGGGACCAGGGCGTTACAGTGTCACTAAGATTAGCCATCGTTTAGATATTCTAAACGGAAAGGTCAACACATTGATTGGAGAGTTTCATACATTTTTAAACAACTCGTGTTTTGCACTTTTATCATATATTTTTTTTATATTTTAATATATTTTTTTTCTATAATTTATGTAATCAACAATATCATTTAATATATCTAGTATTTTTGTATTTCAATTATCAATATTTTTTAATTTAAAATTCCATTTTTATTTTTAGAAAAGTTCACATTCGAATGTTGATGACTATTATTTGAACTTTTGAGCGAATAACTTACATGTTCACATTCGAACTTAAGTGAGCTTATTGTTCGAATGTTCATGAACTGTTCAGTCGTAACATTTTATAAGTTTGAATGTAATCATTTCAAAACAATATTATATGAGTTACATTCACGTTACGTTCAAACGTATTACCATTTCTCGTCTACCTTTAGTCATGGCGATTTCAAAAAATGATTTATTGTGATGGTTTCAAGACTGTCACAACTGAAAAACAGTCACAAAAACTCAATTGCATTGTAGTGATTTCCATTATTACAAACACAACATAAATTACGGATTTCCCACCTTTATTAGCATGAAAATCAACAATACTACAACCAAAGATCCCAGTACTTCTAGGCCGGTTTATATATATGACAGATAAACGAGGGATACAAATGAAAATTAGTAAATGACACACAGATCACCATGGAGATTTCACGAGCTCTTATTTCTTTTATTGTACATGGTAAACAGTAATATTATACATCGATATATCCACAAACAAATGCCCCAAGTTTTAGACAAGCTGATCCAGGTATTTGTCCACAGTAGTGTATTTCACATCTGGGTAAATCTCAGAAGCCTCCACGCCAGAAGAAGCATCAATCTCAAAATTTGTAGCATCACCCTTAACGAACGCCGAGTGAGAGATGGATAGAATGAGGTTTGTGGGAAATGAAGATTCTGCAGAAAATCAAAAGATAAGTATCAGAAATACATGAGCTAGCCAACCTTCACTTATTTCAGGGGAAAAAAAAAACCATCTCCGAGTGCAATGCAATTAATGATCTGCGAACTCATGTTTATTAATTCTACAGGATTCTTAACGGATAAATTACTTTCTTATAATCACTCCATCGGCATACTTGGATGAAATGAGATGAAAAATTTGTAAATAATATTAAAAAAATAATAGTGAAATAATTTGAGATATAATATTTTATGGGATTTTTAAAAAGTATAGAGAAAAATTGAATAAAAATATTATCAAATTGAAATATTATAAGATATAATTTTTTAATGTTATTTTTATTTTAAAATTTGAAAAAATTGAATAATATTCTGTGATTTGTTTTGAAAATTTAGAACAGTTATAATAATATTAGATGGGAAAGTTGAATATTTAAAATTGAGAAGTATTGATATTTTAGTAATGTTTGGGATGAAAATGAGATGATTTCATTTTCCAAACAACCCCTAAATATTATATTCTCTTGGTACTCTCCCCTTCAAGAAAAAAAAGAAATGAAAAGAAAAGAAAAAAGTTTACATGCTGCAGTACTAGAAATTGATGAAATAATAAAAAAAGAAAAAGTCATATTAATGAAGATTCTTGGTTTCAAGTTTCATCTAATGGGTAAGCAGTAACTTTTGATTAAGAAGGCTAGCTTTTAGTATTATAATCTGATTAACATTTCAATCATATATAAAAGTTAATTAGCTGGCCTGTTGGACCAATAGTTATAGAAATATAGAGAAGATCGTAATATTCCAACTACCAGCCTAGTAAATAAGTAATTGACACTAGGTAATTAGAATCCCATGTGAGTAAGTTAGATCTAGAAGCAAACGTCGTCTTTCAGCTAAAAACTGTTCTTACTCACCCTGGATCTTCTTAAGAAGTTCATCCTCTAGAACATAAGTCTTCTCAAGAGTCTTTCCGATCTTCTTCTCCCACAGAGATATAATCTCATGGAATGAAAAAATGTTGGCAGGGAGTCTCAGATAGAGGATCTTGTTCAAGGTTCTTGGATCATCCACTGATTTGATAGTATAAGTCGCTACATCTTCTTCCTTGACAAAAGTTACTGTTACCATAAGCATGCACAATATTAATTTGAAGTATTTCATCTCCTAGTAGAAAACATAAAGCACAATAAGATGATTTGATTTAAGCCAATAGTTGTGGTACCTTTGGTATTTCCATCTCCTAATACCACTACTTTGTCTCTTGGTGGAACCGTGGCATCCATCTGTCCAAGGTTACTCAAAAAGTACCCAATAAAGGCGTTGGACACGATATAGGTGTATGGGATTCCTTCAGCCTCAATTGATCTCCGGAAGTTAGCCTTGAGAGTGAAAAGGCTTGAGGCTGGATCAACTGCATTGACATGATCAACATCCACTCCAAACTCCGATGGGAGAAATCTCTGAAACCCAATACCCATAATTTTATTGTAAAAGTTTCTCTAGAACAGTACTACTCATTCAGTCCAGGATTTGGAATCGAAAAAGGCAGTGAACTTAGCTTCTAGTTAGGTAAAAATATATTGATCAAAAGGTATTGATGCCTTGCCTTAATATTTCCAGCTTCTTTAATGGCAGCAATGATTTTCGCCTGATCACTCATTTGTTCAACCCCAACTGTGGAGATCACTACATCGACTTGCTTGATTGCCTTCACCAAGCTCTCATGATGATAGATGTCTCCCTGCGATAATTCTCCGTGAATTTCCAAAATCAAAATAAAAGCATATAATACGTACGCAAGATTAATTAAGTTGAATACATACGTAGACAAGTGCCACCCCACAGGTCTTGAAGCTCTCAATGAGTTCCAACCTTTTAGGATTAGAAGCTGATCCGCTTTCTCTAACCAGTGCAAAAGTCGGGTACCCAGATTTCACACTTGCCTCCACCATGTATTTTCCTATATATCCGGTCGCTCCGATTATCAAAATTTTGCTTTTTTGAGCCATTTGTTGACAAGTAACTTCAAATGAAATGAAGGGACTGAAACAATGGCTATCTTGGGTACTGGAGTTCACAGTTTCTAATGAAGCAAACCAGAGTTCATTACATACTTAAAACATGCACCGACCGTATTAAAGTATTTCGAATTTTAAATAGACTTGGTTTGAATTTATAGCCACTTTTAATACTGTTTTGGTTTTCTATGTTAATCTAGACACAGTTGACAATGATATAGAGGAACGTGGAAATCTCTCTTGTCCAATCCCAAGATCCTTGATGCATGGATGTTTTCCAAGGTTTGAATTCAAACCCGGCCTACTAATTAACTTAACGCATTTTAATTTGTAGCAGATAATGTTTCTCCAGCTAGTTGAGATTTTAAATTATAAGTACATGACAATTCTTTTCAATAAATCCTTTTATTTTTAATTATTTGAGTCGCAATCAAATTTTTTAGTCAATTGGACTTGCTATATTTTAGCAACCACGTTACGATTTCTTTTGTTTCAGATAGCGGAAACAACATCATCATTCCATGCAAACAAGCATCAATAGGACCAATTTTTCTATACGAATTAATGGTTCTTTGCATATCAACATAATATTATACTAAACATTACAACTTGTAAATCATCTTGCATCATTGCATATGTACGCGTACATTTAAAAATAGAAGAAGAAGAAGATGCTAAGGGGAGCTTTTAACCGGCCGCGGTGCGATGAATGATTGGCAACTATAATATTGGCCCTCATTAGCATAGTACTGGTCTACTTTCCATGAGATGACATTCATCAAGCTATGGATAGGCACAGAAAAGTAGTTTGAATCTGATTAAAATACTGGTAATAGCACAAAATAATGCTATTAATTGTAGTGTTATGTGGGGTTCCTTCTTTTTTGGAGGATGGCCCATGTAAGATCATTAAGCTTACATAGAGAGAGGATTTAAGCCCAACTTTATTATAGTCTTAAACTTTAGTGTTGCCTCTGTGTTGGTAGAGTAAAAAAAGAGAAAAAACGTGTAAAGAATTGGGGAGAGGAAGAGACACCTAAAAATAAGAGACTTCATCCAATTTGTCTGTGGTCCGATTGAGTTGAAATTTTGCAGGCACGTTCCCAACTCAAGGTTCTACAATCGGAATGGTGAAGCTTGAATTTGGAACATTATTTTTTGTACTTGAGATCGTGAACAGTAACACATTTTTTTGTGAGGTCTCTCCTAATCACACTGTTTGATTACTAAGAAAATATCTTTCTTAAGATCATTGTTAATTGTATGTCTCTAATGCTATATAGAGAAAATATTTGTGTACACAATATTGTTGATAGTAGAAACTTTAAATGAACTAGGTCTCATTGTTTTTCCCTTTACATTGAAGAGTTTTTCGTGTAAAAACTCTTGGCTCTCTGTCTATGCAATATGATTTTACTTTATACTATGCTTTATTTAATTTCTTCCTAATAGATTCAAATAAAGTGGGAGATAATTATTTTCACTATTTAGATTTCTCCCAACATGTAATAATTTTGGTATTTCCATCTCTTTAATATTACTACTTTTTTTCTTGGAGGAGCTGAGGCATCAATTTGTCCAAGGTTACTCAAAAAGTACCCAACAAAGAAATTAGACACAATGTAGCTAGCGGTGTATGGGATTCCTTCAGCCTCAATGATCTCCGGAAGTTAGCCTTGATAGCGAAAATGCTCAAGGCTAGCTCAAGTCTCAACTGCAATGACATGATCAACATCCACTCCAAACTTTGATGGGAGCAATCTCTGAAATCCACTCATAATTTTCTTGTAAATTTCTACTATTTGAAATTGAAAAGGAATTGAACTTATAGCTAGGGAAATGTATATTGATCAAAAGGTGTTTGATGCCTTGCAGCCTTGATATTTTTGCCTGATCATTCATTTGTTGAACCCCAACAGTAGAGATCACTATCTTAGGTGGATGTAGCTGATCACAGTTTCAAATGAACCAAACCAGGATTCCTTAAGTACATAAAATTGAGTTTCCTTCATTTTATGGACAGTTTCCACCTCCTAAAATCAACAAGGCTTGCTGAATGACACCTAATTTTTGCTCGAATTTTCTTTAGTCTTTCTTAAAAACCACTGATTGTTTTTGTTTCCAATGTATATTTGTTAAAAGTCATTACAAAGGAACATGGATCCCTTGTTGTCCAAATTCAGGTTCCGCGGGGACCTCCCTAGTGTTTAATGACAAACCTCGATTTATAAGAGGCATTTTGCACCGGTGGTTTGTCCCAGCTGATGACATTTTCAAATATTTGGAACTTATCTGTTGATCACCAGTCAGAAATGACTACTACTCTTTCAACGATTTGAGTTGCAATTCGTGTTGTGTTTGTCTAGCTAGTTATTTATGTTGGAAATTAATTTGTAATCTCTGCATAGAAACTTTACTTGCACCATAAGTACCAATTATCAATTTGTATATATGAATACCAATTATCAATTTGAATTTTCAACTACAAGTTAGGAGATATGAAGAAACTGTTTATGATGCTTTGGAAAGAAAAAAAAAATCAAAATGGTATTTGTTTAGAGTGGTGCTAGGTACACACGGCGTTGTGTACACGGTGCACACACATTGACATGGTTTAAAAAATAAAGGACAAAAGTTAAAGAGAGGGAAAAACCAAATTTAAGAGCAAAGTCTGCGCAAGAGAATCAGAACAAGCAGAAAAACAAAATCAAATGGTAGTTCATCAGTGCTCTTTGAAAAACTTCCAAATTTCATGGCGTCCTCGTTCCAAGAACTCTAGGAAATTGCTCTTGATGATTTCCAGCCATTATAAAATCACCGGTCCTAACTGAGAGTGAGAGGGATGTTTTCGCGATGGGTTTGTTGCTTGATTAGTCAACAGGGGCTTTGATAAAACAAAGAGCGGGTTTGCAGATAAAACAGGCGAGACGAAGTTCATATAGGTCAATAATTCAATGTTTATATGGTATCCCGCATAGATCTGTTGCCCAGATGACTAACACAAGAGGGGGGTGAATTGAGTTGTATTTAAAAAAATAACAATTATAAATCAAATATATAATATAAAATATAAACAAAATATGAAACAACAATAAATATAAAGAGTAAGGGTAAGAGAGACGCAAACTCAGTATGCTAACGAGGTTCGGCCCCACTGCCTACTTTCTCGCCTCAAGCTACCCCTTAAGGATCCTCGAATTCACTATTCAATCTCCTTCAGGTGGAGATAGAAACCTATTACACTTTTGAGCAGTACCGCTCCAAACAATCTATGTAGAACACCCTTTATAATTCTAATCACCTCACACTTGGTGATTTAACTATTCCCTGTGTAGAACACCTTCTACACACACAAGGGTTATACACACCCTTTTACTGATACAAGAATTGATAGTGGTAGGCTATCAGAAAACACTCCTCAATGAGTGAAATAAAAACAATACAGTGCAAACTATATCTCTCAAAATGAACAAGGGTTAAGGCTCAATACTTAGAAAAGAGAGAATGAAAGTTTTAAATGAATGTTGTATACTCTTGGTGTTGTAAATGTGAAACTCTCAAATAATCTATTTATAGGCATATGAGACTTCATATTCAAATTTAAAAAGATTCACATGTCAAAGACATCATCATTCACTTTTCAAAAATTTCAAACCTAATTTTTTTACTTTTTGCATGTGACAAAAGGAACACACTTTACTTTTCAAAAATTTCAAATCTAATCTTTTACTTTTTGTATATGACAAAAGGAGCACACTTTACTTTTCAAAATTTTCAAACAAAGACATCTACCTTTTGCATAAGTCAAGAAAAGCATCCATCACTTTTGAAAATATTCAAATAAAACATGCACATGTGAAATATGACAATCAATCATCTTAATATTTTCAAAATTCAAAGCTTTAATCATATCATGCACATGTGAAAGATAACAATCAATCATCTTAATATTTTTAAAATTCAAACCTTTAATCATGTCATGCACATGTGAAAGATGACAATCAATCATCTTTCAAAATTTTCAAATTTAATTTTCAAAATATTCATGCACATGTGGAAAATGTATTTTAATGTTTTATGATAAAATATTAATTTTGAGTTTTAATCCTAATTTCAAATTTCTAAGAGATTTACAATATTATTTTATGACTTTAATATGAATTTGTTCCCTTCTTGCTCATACTTGGTTCCTTGATGTGCTTGATTGTATTGTGTGAACAACTTGAGCTTGAGACTCCTTTATTCTTTGAATTCATTTGTTATCATCAAAATTCATGTGTAGATTTATAATTACACGAACCTTGAAACCTTGGGTTCAATAATCTCCCCATTTTTGATGATGACAAATGCTTGATAGAACCTGAAACCTGTATTAATACTTAAACTCCCCCTGAGAATGTGCATTAGTTTTTCAAGAAAAAATATAAATATAATTCCAAGCATATATAACAAGTTTAGCAATTTAAACAATGTTAATGTTATAGTCTAAAACTTCTCCCTCTTTTGGCATCATTAAAAAGGAATCATAATTAGCTCAATAAGATATATTCCTACAATGTCCAATAGACAAATAAAATGCTGCGTTAGTAGAGACTGTAGAGAATTCGGTGCATAGCCACATGTGTTCGACAAAGCCTACAAAGGCTGGAGGCCTAGTTCCGGTAATTCGGTGCGGAAGAAGATTTTGTAAAGAGCTGAATAATTAAAACCACCCGTGCCCGATAAAACCTGCAAAGGCTGGAGGCGTAGCTCTGGCAATTCGGTGCAGAGATTTGATCTGCTTGATGTTGCTGAAAAATGAGATATTATCATGATTTGTAAGCTTGTCTTATTCTTATTTCTGTTTCTATAAGAGCAATCCTTAGTTTTATCTATTTCGCATCAAGTTTTCTTCTCATCTTTGCAATTTGTTTGCATTCTCATTCTACAAATTTTCAATAGCTCGTAGATTTCCTTTCAGTGCTTCTCTTAATCAAGATTTGAGGTGTCATTCACCTCAATCTCAATCTATTTCTACATCTATCGTGGGTGCCATGAAATAACAAGAGACTGATTTAGCTAATAAATTAGATCATGACGCCATTTACGAGCTTGTAGGTCTCGAAACTCGATACTCATCATCTATCGTCGCGTTTTCTGCTCGGTTGCAGTAAAAAACTCGCGATATTGAGAAACTTAGCGAGACTGTTTCTATACTTCAACGACTTGTTTATGAGTAAAAAAAAAAATAGTAGAGTTAAAGCAACAGAATAAGGATTCAAAATCCTTGCTTACCTCTTTATTTCGATTGCCCAATCCTTTAGATAAGGATGAAATGATGATTTATGAGCAGCAAATGCATTTGAATGATGAGATTAAACATCTCAAGTTTCTGTAGATCATTTAAGATAATGAAATAAAAGTATCTAGCAGATATTCATGACATGCATCATTCCTATTTCTCTTCTAATCATGCATAGTCTATCTTCTGGTAGGGGTTTTGTGAATTCTGTCTGCCAATTGATCATGTGTACTAGTGAATTCTAATACAATATCGCCTTTCTGCACATGATCTCTAAGAAAATGATATCTAATTTCAATATATTTAGTCCGAGAATGATGTATTGGATTTTTTGAAAGATTTATAGCACTTGTATTATCACATTTGATTGGAATGTGATTGTACATAAGTTTAAAATCCTCAAGTTGTTGCTTCATGTAAAGAACTTGAGCACAATAACTACCCGCAGCAACATATTTTGCCTCAGTAGTAGATAATGCAACAGAATTTTATTTTTTACTAAACCAGGAAACTAGTGCACGACTTAAGAAGTGACATGCTCCACTAGTGCTTTTTCGATCTATTTTACAGTTAGCATAATCTGCATCTGTGTAGCTGATTAGATCGAAAGATGTGTACTTAGGGTACCATAACCCTAAGTTAATTGTACCACTAAGATATCTGAGAATGCGCTTAACTGCAATTAAATGTGATTCTTTTGGAGATGATTGAAAGTGTGCACATAAGTACACACTAAACATAATATTTGATCTACTGGCTGTCAAATATAATAAGCTACCAATCATACCTCGATATACTTTCGAGTCAACTGGTTGCCAGATTCATCTTTATCAAGTTTAATGGATGGGCTCATTGGTGTTCCAGTTTCCTTAGCACCTTCCATCCCAAACTTTTTCAGCAATTCCTTAATATATTTTGATTGATTGATGAATGTCCTAGTTTTTGCTTGCTTAATTTGCAATCCGAGAAAGAATGTAAGCTCTCCCATCATGCTCATTTCAAATTCTTCCTGCATAGTTTTAGCAAAAACTTAGCACATATTTTCATTAGTAGCATCGAATATTATATCATCAACATAAATCTGAATCAAAAGAATATCATCATTTTCGTATTTAATGAAAAAAGTTGTATCAATTTTTCCTCTTGAAAAAATTTTTTCAATTAAGAAACTACTAAGTCTCTCGTACCACGCTCTAGGAGCTTGTTTGAGTCCATATAGTGTTTTTGTGAGTTTGAAAACATGATTTGGGGAAATATGATTTTCAAAACTTGGAGGTTGCTCAACATATACCTCTCCATTTATAAAACCGTTTAAGAAAGGACTTTTAACATCCATTTGAAAAAGTTTGAAGTCTTTATAACAAGCATATGCAAGTAGCATTCGAATATTTTCTAATCTTACGACTGGTGCATATGTCTCATCATAATCGATTCCTTCTTTTTAATTGAAACCTTGGACTAAAAGTCGAGTCTTATTTCTAGTAATGACTCCGGACTCATATTTCTTGTTTCTAAAAATCCATTTTGTTCCAATAATAGTATGATTTTTGGGTCTAGGAACAAGTGTCCAAACATCATTTCTTTCAAATTAATTAAGCTCTTCTTCCATAGCTAGAATCCAAGATTCATCAAGAAGTGCTTCATCAATATTTTTAGGTTCAATTTGAGATAGAAAAGCAGTATAATTGCAAATATTTTTAAGAGATGATCGAGTGCTACACCTCGTGAAGGTTCTCCCAGAATTTGTTCTACTGGATGTCTTTCACAAATTTTCACTGTTTGGTTGCATCTTGTATTAAATTTTGATGATCTTTCCTGATGTCTCCATGTTGGACTTCCTCTATTGTGTTCTCTTTGTTGAAATTGAGACTTTTCGTATTATTTATACCTCCTATTTATTCATCAATAGATTCTTGGAGAGTAAAGAATTAGATTTATCAAATACTACATGCATAGATTCTTGTACAGTCAAAATCTTTTTATTAAATACTTTATAAGCTTTACTATTAGTAAAATACCCGAGAAAGATACCTTCATCAGATTTTGCATCAAACTTGCCTAAATTATCCCTATCATTTAAAATAAAATATTTACATTCAAATACATGAAAGTAACCAATGTTGGATTTTTTCTCATTCCAAAGCTCATAGGGGGTTTTATCTAATTTGGACCTTAGCATAACTCTATTTATAATATAACATGTAGTACTTACCGTTTCGGCCCAAAAATAACTAGGCAAGTTGTTTTCATTGAGCATTGTTCTTGCCATCTCTTGAAGAGATCTATTTTTCCTCTCTACTACCCCATTTTGTTGAGGAGTTCGAGGAGCAGAAATATTATACACAAAACCATTTTCATCACAAAATGTTTCAATATTTTTATTAACAAACTCTTTTCCCCTATCACTTCGGATACTTGAAATAGTATAACCCTTTTCATTTTGAATTTTTTTGCATAACTTGGTAAATGCATTATGTGTCTCATCTTTATGAGTAAGAAAGATGACCCAAGTATATCTAGAGAAATCATCAACACTAACAAATGCATAATATTTTCCTCCTAAACTTGCAACTCTATTTGGTTCAAAAAGATCCATGTGTATCAGTTGCAGTGGTCTAGTAGTGGAAATATATTTCTTGGTTTTAAAAGAAATTTTTGTTTGTTTACCAAATTTGCATGTATCATAAATTTTGTTTTTAAGAAAATTTGCCTTTGGTAAACCTCTCACAAGATCATTTTTTGAAAGTTTAGAAATAAGTTCCATGTTGGCATGACCTAGTCTTCTATGCCATAATCAATTAGTTTCATTTTGAGCTGAAAAATAAATAGCATCTTGTGAGATAATTTCTTCAAAATCAATTGTATAAACATTGTTGCTTCTAAAAGCAATAAAACAAATATTACAATCATGATTATTCAAAATAATGCACTTATCTATTTTGAAAGTAACTGTAAATCTTTTATCACATAATTGACTTATACTCAAAAGATTATGTTTTAGACCTTCAACAAGTAGACATTTTCAATTATGAGAGAAGACTCATTACCAATTTTACCTATTCCCACGATCTTTCCATTTCGAGTTGTCTCCAAATGTCACGTGTCTTTCTTCTTTAGATCTAAGATCAAAGAATATAGTCTTGTCTCCCGTCATGTGTCTTGAACATCCACTATCTAAAAACTATTTATTTTTGTTTGTGGAAGATTTCATGCACACCTATAAAAATAATTAAAATGATTTTTCTTGGTACCCAAGTTCTTTGGGTAATTTATTTATTAGTATTAGAAGAAATAAGATTTTTAGGTACCCATATGGCTCTAATAGTCATTGTATGTTTTCTTTTAATAGGACAAGCAAAATAATTATGACAATTTCTATTACAAAAATTGTAAATAGCATGTGACATATATAATAGTATCATTTTTTAACAAAATTATTTTTATGAAAAGAATTTTGAATATTGGACTTTGATGTAGAAGGATTATCAAAAAATTTTTTATAAGGTTTGTATTTTTGTTTTGGCATATATCCCAAGCCTGCCTTATCAAAAACACATCTTTGACTACCAAAAAGTTTTTTAAAATTTCTTTTTTCATTCGTAAAGTTTTCAATAATATTTTCTAAATCAGTTTTCTTTTTCTTCAACTCAAGATTTTCATCTTTCAAAACAATACTTTCTTTTCTTAAAATATCAACTTCGTTTGTTAAAGAAGAATTTTTCTTTTTCAAAGCAGTATACTTGATACCCAATTTTTCAAATTCCTCTTATATCTCTTCTAAAACATTTTGCAATTATTCATATGAAGGATCTTCAATATTATCAAAATTTGTTACTTCAATGTCATCTTTAGCCATAAGACAAAGATTTGCTGATTCTCCATTACTTGCTTGCTTCACTATCTGAGCTACTTGAATCATCATCCCATGTAGCTTTCATTGCTTTTTTACCTTTGTTTCGATCTTTTTTTAATAGAAGACAATATGACTTAATATAACCAGGCTTATTGCATTTATAACAAATTAAAGTGTCATTTTTACATGAATTTTTCTTGAAAAACTTTTTGAAGGATTTCCTTAGAGGAGTATTATTTTTCTTTAAGAACCTCTGAATTCTTCTTGTTATCATCGCAACTTCTTCATCTTTATCGTCATTTTCCTCATCTTTATCACTTTCACTTTCATATGGAACAGTTTTAAGTGCCAAACTTTTCTTTGGCTTTCCTTCTTCTTCTCCTCTTTTCAATGTGTACTCTTGGGTGATAAGTGACCCGATTAGTTCATTCACTTCGAGTTTCTTGAGGTCTCTAGTTTCAAGAATCGCTGTCACTTTTGATTTCCAACGTTTTGTTAGAGAGTTGAGAATTTTTCTTACTATCTCCGCTTTGGAATAAATTTTGCCAAGAGCTATCAAGCTGTTTATGATGTTAGTAAAACGAGTGTGCATACTAGAAATAGATTCATCATCATTCATCCTAAACATTTTATTTTCATGAGTAAGAATATAAATTTTTGATTTCTTGACTTGAGAAGTTACTTCATAAGTAACTTCCAAATTATCCCAAATTTCTTTTACTGTAGCGCAAGTCATTACTCTATTAAACTCATTACCATTGAGAGCATTATATAATAAATTCATAGCAGTTAAATTCAAAGTATAAAGTCTGTCGTCTTCACGATCAAACTCTTCTTCTTCCTTTTTGACATTTACTCCATCAACCACTTTTGTTGGAATATAAGGTCCATTTACAATTCATTTCCAGATTTCTCGACCTTGAGCCTGAAGGAATATTCTCATTCTAATTTTCCAGAATGAGTAATTATCTCTGCAAAAGAGTGAAGGCCGACTGCTAGATTGACTTTCACCAAATGAAGTTGCAATGTTAGCCATAAGATCTTAACTCAACAGATAGTTAATCTTATAACAGAGCTCTAGCTCTGATATCAATTGTTGCCCAGATGACTAACACAAGAGGGGGGGTGAATTGAGTTGTATTTAAAAAAAATAACAATTATAAATCAAATATATAATATAAAATATAAACAAAATATGAAACAATAATAAATATAAAGAGTAAGGGTAAGAGAGACGCAAACTCAATATATTAACGAGTTTCGGCCCCACTGCCTACGTCCTTGCCTCAAGCTACCCTTTGAGAATCCTCGAATTCACTATTCAATCTCTTTCAGGTGGAGATAGAAATCTATTACACTTTTGAGCAGCACCGCTCCAAAGAATCCGTGTAGAACACCCTCTACACTTCTAATTACCTCACACTTGGTGATTTAACTATTCCCCGTGTAGAACACCTTCTACACACACAAAAGTTATACACACTCTTTTACTGATACAAGAATTGATAGTGGGTAGGCTATCAGAAAACACTCCTCAATGAGTGAAATAAAAACAATATAGTGTAAACTATATCTCTCAAAATGAGTTAAGGCTCAATGCTTAGAGAAGAGAAAATGAAAGTTTTGAATGAATGTTGTATGCTCTTGGTATTGTGAATGTGAAGCTCTCAAATGATCTATTTATAGGCATATGAGACTTCATATTTAAATTTAAAAAGATTCACATGTCAAAGACATCATCATTCACTTTTCAAAAATTTCAAACCTAATCTTTTTACTTTTTGCATGTGACAAAAGGAGCACACTTTACTTTTCAAAAATTTCAAATCTCATCTTTTACTTTTTGCATATGACAAAAGGAGCACACTTTACTTTTCAAAAATTTCAAATATAATCTTTCACTTTTTGCATATGACAAAAGGAGCACACTTTACTTTTCAAAATTTTCAAACAAAGACATCTACCTTTTGCATAAGTCAAGAAAAGCATCCATCACTTTTAAAAATATTCAAATAAAACATGCACATGTGAAATATGACAATCAATCATCTTAATATTTTCAAAATTCAAACCTTTAATCATGTCATGCACATATGAAAGATGACAATTAATCATCTTTCAAAATTTTCAAATTTAATTTTCAAAATATTCATGTACATGTAGAAAATATATTTTAATTTTTTATGATAAAATATTAATTTTGAGTCTTAATCCTAATTTCGAATTTTTAAGAGATTTACAATATTACTCTATGACTTTAATGTGAACTTGTTCCCTTCTTGCTTATGCTTGGTTCCTTGATGTGCTTGATTGTATTGTGTGGACAACTTGAGCTTGAGACTCCTTTATTCTTTGAATTCATTTGTTATCATCAAAATCCATGTGTAGATTTATAATTACACGAAATTTGAAACCTTGGGTTCAACAAGATCAATCACTTGGAAAAAAAATCTTAATTCTTTACTTCTCCTTCAACTGCTTCAAGCTGGAAAACGTCCGAACAAGTGATCATAACATCGTGCATATCAAGACCCAGCTTCTCGAAGGCTTATAATATCGATACGAGCAAACTAGGGAAATGCTCTAATAGGGAAATGCTCGCCCAGACAAAATGCTCGCATACCTATCGATAAGATTTAGGAATTGAAAACCTTTTCTGTCACTAGCTTTCTAATAATAGTGATTGCAATTTTGAGTGTGTTTGGGTTTGGGTATCTTTTAAATGGAGGAGAAGCCGGATGAAAAAGAATAAGAAAAAAATGTTGTGAGGTTTCAGCTTCCATGGTTTCAACGGGAAGATAAAAGGAGTATTTCTTTTTCATAAGTGAAAATAAAAAGAGAAAGAATAGAAAAGCAAAGCTGCGTCTTCTACGTTTTGAAATATGAAAAAAAAAATTTAGAGTAATCTTATGGAAGAGTTGAAGATCAACCAAGTTTAGAGCAGAGAGAAAAGAGATAAGGAACTGGGTTCTATTGAGGGGGAGGGTGGAGAAGGCTACGTGGTTAGAAGACTTTCTCAGAAATAAAATAATAAGAGAACCAAAACAAAAACACGGTAAAACATCCCGTTTCATTTACGTATATGTGGAGTATCTCCAACCCCGTGTACAAATAGACTTTCTCATATGTTTAACTAGGCATGCCGGAAATCAGGAAATAAAGTCGAAATTTAATGCGGATCAATAGATATTCTACTTATAAATAGATCTAAATTGAAGATTTATTATTATGCAGGCTCAAGATGATCTTTGATCCATTGCCTCTCTCTGAAACAAGTAATGTATTTTTTTTTTGTTCTATTATAATTTTTTGAGATATTAATTTAATATTTACTTTATATTTTAACAATGTCTTTTGTAGTAAGAGAAAGACATCATGATTTGACAAAATTATATATCACATATGTGACGCTCCTAAATTCCTCTTAAAATAAATACGAGAATCGAGATATTGGGATGCTGACAACACGGATCACGCACCCCCAACGTCAAGTGCTAAATGTGTGAACATGTAACATACATAAATAAAAGCAGCGGATAAATTAAGTCGATAACTAAGTACCAGAATTTTTAGAAATATTTTACAAACTAGTTTAACATAAATTCTCCAACAAGAGATTTAATACAGTCATCCGAAATACAAATTAAACAAATTCATATTTATAAAAAGTGAAAAACAATTTCCCAAGATAACAATATATTAATAAATGTTCCAATGACGAAACCGCATCCTCAGGCTCAGCCTCCACAAAACTCTGCATCCAAAAACTACGATGCCAAAAATAAGATCGCAGGTAAGTACAACCCAAACAAACCCCAAGATATAAAATATACTCATGCACAACAATAACCTCACACATGAACAGAACACCGTATGCATGAAACTTAAAAATCATCTTCCTCAAAATAAATAAAATAACTATACACGCCAAAATCTCATATGGCCCAAAATAAAATTCCTGTAAAATCATCCATCATTTTCCCAGAAAATGATGTCCATAATCCATTAAAATCACAAACATTTTCCCAGAAAATGGTTCACATAAAACCAATAAATAAAACCCGCAACTTTTCCAAAAAAGGGCCTAAACATCCATTTTATTAACCGTATGCACCATTATCTCCCCTAGGGACCATCTGCACATCCTAGCTTTCATCATCACACTGAAGGTAACGACTATGCATGTGACTTCAGAATGGGCGATGCTCAGCTAACCGCGCCCAGCACATACCATGACTAGGCATCCCCTAGCTCCCGCCAGTAGAAGAGCCACGAAGTCGGCACAAAAGCATTACCATCCTGTCCGATCCCATCGTCGTCAGGCGACGACTCAAGGGATGTCACTCAGTATATTCTGCTCCCGAGTGACTAGAGGAGTTCCACCAAGATAATGCCTCATCTCGGCTTGGGGTCGTGATACACACGCACCTGGAAACCGTTAACATATTTGAAACCTAGTTTTCAAATCCAGCACATGAATATCTGAAATTATGCATAAATCCAATTCCCAAATATTTTCATGAACATGCACGTAAATACACAATGCATACGACCATGTACCAAATAGCCAACAACTGATAATTTTCAATAATGACCAAACACAATATCTGTTGATACCAAAAATATATTTAAATTTTAAAATTTATTTGGAAAATTCTTACAGCGGTTAAAATATAAATCCTTTGAGCGAACTTCAATCCAATGCGTTCGTAGCGGTCACTTGTACGTTAGGCTACAGTACTCGGTTTGACACCAAAATTTATGGAGATACTCTTTGGAAGGTCGGGAATCTCATGGACGTGGTGATGGTGTGGCACAACCACTAGAAGGTGGCGGATCGGGCTCCAAAAGGGTGGAAACCCATTTTCGGGTTTGAGGTCGTATAGGGAAGGTGAGGCTGCGGATGGGGAAGCTGAGTCAGGGGGTTGGTCGGCTGAGCAATGGGACGTTTGGTGGCGGTGGTGAGGCCTACGGCTGCCGGATGACGGTGCGGCGCAGATGGATCCATTTAAGGACCCATTTCAGGTGGAGGAGCAAACGACGGAGCTGGGTGGCTTTGGGCGGCGGGTTATGCTCGTCGGAGTGAGGGGAGGCTGCTAGTAGGTCGCCGGTGCCAAGGGGTGGCCGGCGGTGGCCGAAAAATGCAAGGGAAGGCAAAATACCAATTTCGGGTTTGTGGCCGTGGAGGGGCGGTGGGATGGCCGTGGAGCACACCGATGGTACCACTGGACTCGCCGACGGGTGGGGGTGAGGTTGGGCTGGGCGGCGCTGTCACGGGCCGCACACGGCGGCGCTAGGGGTAGGGAGAAGGGACGGCGAGAGAAGAGAGGGAACAGGGGAGGGGGAACTCGTGCGGGGCTGGGGAAGCAGAGGAAAAAGGAAGAAAAAGAAAAGAAAAAGAAAAAAAGAATGAAAAAAGAAGAAAAAGAGGACTACTAAAAAAACACAATAAATTAAATAAAAGTCGATTGAAAATACTACAATTCAATATCAATAAATAAAATGTTTAAAGCCCAACAATAAAATAAATTAAACTCAAGCGCATTTTAATTATAAAACTATAATTAATATAACGAAAACACATCAAATAAACTTACATAATAAAATAAAGGAAATTACCACTCATTAAAATAATTACCTGACATTTAAATTAATAAAGAAAACAACGTAACTCAACATTTAATTATAAAAACAACATAAAACTAATATTAACTAATCAATAGATCAAATAAATATCTTAAAAAAATAAAACACGACTAATAATATTATTAAAATAAATTAAAATAGTTGACAACGAGAATAAAATAACGTGTAAAAAATACACGTAAACCCGGGATCTCACAACATATAGATCATAATGGACGGTGAACTTATCCAGATGGTCGTAAAAATTATGTAGGTATTATAATTTTTTTCAATTAAAAACATTTGAACTTTTATTAAGATATTAATTCTTTATGTTTTTTGTAGGATGAAATGATTGCCCTCCGTACTAAAGTTGCATCAGATCAGGATTCCTCAACAATTGATGCTAATGTTTTCACACAAGTTCTGGGTCAACACTAGCTAGGAATATTTGAGGGGTTTGGATCATTGTGTAAAGACTTCAAACTCTTCATTAACGTCAACTACAACCTCCAAAGTATTAGATGATACAAATTTCATGATTGAACAATTGATTGCAAAATAACAAGAGTTAAATGCTCAATTGTCGAAACACGTAAACATGGAAATGCGCATAAAACAACATGAAAAGAAAAACAATAAGAGTTTAATAGAAAGATGCAACTCCAAATGCAGATGCTTATGCAACACATCCGACCTGCAAGCAACTGATTTTCTTGTTATCCTGATATTTTGAGATTTACAAAGTTCTGTATTGATAACAATATTAATATTATTACTATTTTATTTAATTTGTGCAGAAGTATTAAATTAGTTTTATAAATACCTATTTTCTTTTTAATTTTTGACTAAAATAAACTACCGTTCAACTGTACATTTGTTACATTCAAATGGTTGTCTAAGGATACCTCCATTCGAACATGTTTGAACGGTTCTCGAAGACACCAATCGTTCGAAAGCATTTTGAACAATTAACTAAATCGTTCGTTCATTAGACGTTCAAACATCCAACTCAATCCTTCAAATTAGTATAATTGATGTTACATCATCAATTGGTTTGTTTGAACGTCTCTTCATGTTTATTTGAAGGAGTTAGTCGAACAAGTTTTATGTTCTAACATTCATAATAGTCTTTCAAACGTTTATTTGGGATGAAAATTAACCATACTAGAAGAAAATGGGTATTCGAACATGATCGAACGATCTAACCAAATTTTATCTCAAAAGATATTTTTGGAACGTAGTTGAAGATTTTGTCCCAAAATACATTTTATACACTATTACTAGGACGAACTTGGAACCTTTTTTTCTTCATTCTAAAAATATATTGGGACGAAAATGCTATCTTTTGGAACAAAATTTTTTGTTCCAAAAGACGCAATCTCTTGTAGTGAGTGTAGTGGAAGTTTAGAGTTGCCTTGCAGATGTGTTGAGTGAGAGCAATACATGTCATGAAGAATTGAAATTATGTGCAGATTCAGTTGGTCTTCTAGATTGAAAACAAGGATGTGAGTTGCAAAGGTGGGGGATTACATGTTAAGGAGGCGATGATTATTTGTTGGTTGTACCAGTCTGAAAGTGAGTGATTGTTGAGTTTGTAGAGCCTAGTTTGTTGGTGGGTTGGCTAGATTTGATGAACCAATTCGATAAGGATAAATTATGAATTTTTTGATAGAATTTTAAGGAAGTTTGATTTTTTTTTTTTTCATTTTGGGATTGTTTGTGACTGAAGAAGCATCAGACATAAAGTCTAAACAACAGGTAGCTCGAGTGAGATTTAGAGAAAGAGTTCGCTCAAAACTCGCTCAAGCAAATGTCGGACAGAGAGTTTGTACGAGCCTCGCTCGACATCTCACTCGAGCAAATAATGCAAAATAGGAAAAATTAAGATTTATGATGCGTGAATTTCATCCCAATAGTAAAAATAAATATGTATTTAATGAATAGCATAATCGATTCTAATAGTGAACTTCATCCCAAATTGTATTTAGTGATTCTACAGTATAATAAAGTCCTTTGTAATTCTGTAGAAATAGGCATATTGTCGAAACATATTAATTTTGTGTCGTATGATTAATTTACTTCTACTGTTTTCTGTAATTGTTTACATAAAAACTATCACAAGCTATTTAAGAACCTCATTGCCTCATTAGTTTTTTGAGTTAATTTTAATTCATCTCATTTAATCATTACAATTTTTTCAAATTTTCACATAAAATAAGATAAACAATTCAATTTTTTCAAATTCTAAAATAAAAATAACATTAAAAAGTATATTCTAAAAGTACTTTCAACTTTTTGAAGTGTTTAAATAGAAATATAGCAAAAGTCCCCCATCACTGTGGCAATTCCAAATTCATTAAAAACCATTTTCTTCCATCTTTCTCTATGCAACAGATCTAGGGAAGCCTCGGTTCTCCTCTCCTTCCCTCCGCTTTCTCCCTCTCTCCGACCGTTGCTAGGTGTTTTTCTTTTCATTTAGTTGGGTTTCATTTCATACACTGTGTAGTGACTTTGGGACTCTCCGCTGGCCATTAACATCAATGTGCCCCTCCGAGTGCTTTCTTTGTCGCCAATATGCTAACCAGTCAAAGGAATCATTGTACGGAACTGTGTGTGAAGCGCACATGCAAATAGCAATCTATGCATGGAGGCCACGCGCCTTCACAAAGAGGCTATTGTTGCCGCCACTCGCGGCCTTCATGAATTTCGTGACATTGGTGGTTTCATAGTGGCCTATCTGGAGCTCTTCAGCCTGGCGCATGTTCTACACGTGCTACTACAGTTGTGGTTTGTTTTGTTTAAGTGTTTTGTATTTTGTTTGTCTGTACTATTAGTCTTTGATTTGTGTTGTAGTTTGTATTTAGTTTTTAGTATTGATAAAAAGGAAATGATTATTTCTTTTGTTTTGTCACACTCTTCTTTAAAGGATGGTGGTATTGATCCACTCTCCTCCTTTGGAGGATAATAGTGGGTGGCGTTTGGTTTATATTTTGTTTTACAGAGTGTCATACTCTTCGATGGACTAAAATGGAAGTCTCTAATGTTGTTTATCATTTAAGAGTATAAAGAGATTTACACAATGTTTATCACAAAGAATTTTGTGTGAAATGCTCAATTAGTTTAGTTAGTTTGGCTTGTAAAATTGGTTTGTCTTATTTTATCATGTCACAATTATAATCTCCATCTATTAAAATGAAATTCAGTCTTTCCTATATAAAATAATAATAATAATAATAATTTTTTATCTCAAATCCACTCAAAAAAATAAATCAGAATATTTAGGATTCCATTTTTACAAATACGACATAATTACCAATTTACCACCTTTATTTATTTCTATTTTTATAATAATTTACTACCTGTTATAAAATTAAAAAGAAAACTACTACTATTGTAAGAGAAATATAAAAGAAACTCTCTGAAACTTTCTTCCTTCTCTATATTTTCTTATGAATTTCATTACAACTGAAACCCATATTTATAGGCGTTGAAGTTACTATGCAAGTTACTATGCAAGTCACTATGCAGATTTTAAATTAATAGTGGTGGGATCATTCACATAGTTTAGTGGTTGGACAGGGGGCGGCGCCGTTTCGTTCGTTCATTTACAATTCAAAACACTCCCCCTTGAATGACCACCCATAAAGAATCTGCCTCGTTAAAACCTTGCCAAGGAAAAATCCAGTGGGAATAAAAACCAATGGCGAAGGAAAAAGAGTACAGTCTCTTTATGTATCCACAAGTACTTTAAGATTGCCTCATTAAAACCTTGCAAAGGAAAACCCAATGGGATAAAACCTTAGCGAAGGAAAAAGAGTACAATCAGCACAAGTCTTCAGGACTTTTACTCCCCCTGGAAAGTGCATGACAATAGTTTTTGAGTCTTCACATTTTAATATTCTGCACAATTTTCTTGAATGTCGCAGTTGGTGATGTCTTCGTGAATAAATCTGCCAGATTATCACTTGATCGTATATTTGATATATCCTCCTTTGATTTGAGTGATACAAGTAACATCATCTTCGTATAAAATTGTTGAGCTATCAAAATACCACACTTTTCTTGGATACGTTGAGTCATTGATCTCAGGCAAATATACTCTCGACTTGTTTCATGAATTACAATAATCTCTGAGTGATTTGAAAATGAAAAATAATATCTGGTTGACAAACTTAATAGAAATCTGATACCTGCAGTAATACTTAAACTCCCCCTGATAATATGCGTTAGTGTTTCAAGTGATAAGCAAATATGATTTCAGTATATATAACAAGTTAAGAATTCAAACACGATCTCCAACTAAATAATGCATTAGAGAGAGTATGATAATATTTTCATCTAAAATTTTCTCCCCCTCATTCGGCGTTATTAGGAAGAACTTGTTTATATACGGCGGAAATAACATTGGAAACCATCTATGTATGATAAAAGCTGTAAAAGCTTTGAGGTTTAATATTATCGGTTCGGCGGAAAATCAAATTCGCTTGACATTGTGGACAAACGAGATCTTGAAGAGATTTGAAAGTTTCAGGTTGTTGTTTAAATATAACCAATTTTACCATTGGTTTACTCCAGCAAAAGGATTTCACATTCCTCATAGATTCAGTTGTTGTTCATCCAGAACGATATTATGTCTGATAGAAATTCTAATGTCCCAGATTTAAACTATGAACCTTTTATACCTCAACCACTTATATTTTCTCCTGAGTCTGTAAACACCATGATAGGAGCAGAGATATATCTATCTAGTAAATCTGATCCTGAAATTGTTGCAGCATCAAGAACCCTCAGTGCTCAATATGTTGTTTCTCTTACAACCATGTCTCAGAGGCTATTGGCGAGAACGAGTGAGGTTGATCATCTTAAAAATCAAATATCTGAGTTGCATCAAACGCTTGCAACTAAAGATAGAAAAAATAAAGATTTAAAACAAGATAACAAGGAGCTGAAGAAACTTGTAGACTGGTATTCTCGTGACCTGAAAACACGAGTAGAAGAGTTGGAACGAGAGAGAGCTCAAATACAAAGTCAACAACAGCAGCTAACGGCAGAGGTTCAGCATTTACAAGAAAATAGCTGTAATTAATCTCACTGGCCTTTGAAATTATGCATCAAGCATATCTTGTAAAGTGAGATTTGAAGAGATGATGGTTTGTCTTGTTCTTATTTCCATTTCTATAAGAACCGTCTTTAGTTTCATTTAGTACGCATCAAATCTTCTTCTAATATCTATAATTCATCTGTATTTGTATTCTTATTCTACAAATTTCCAATGGCTCATCAATTTCCTTTTACTATTTCTCACAATCAACATATGAGGTATCCTTCACCTCAATTACAAGTTGATCCTGCATCTTCCGCAGGTGCAATGTTGCAGCAAGCAAATGATCTAGCTAATAAGTCAGATCGTGAAGCTGTTTATGAGCTGGTGACTCTCGGCACCCGATACTCCTCCTCTATTGTTGGATTTTCCAACCGATTACAATCCAAAAATCGTGAGATTGAGGAGCTTAACGAGAAGGTTTCTGTACTTCAACGACTCGTTCAAGATTCTCACAAAAAAATTGCAGACTTAAAGCAGGAGAATAAGGATTTAAAATCCTTACTTGTCTCTTCATTTCGACTGCCTAATCCTTTAGATAAGGATGGTATGTTGCTTTATGAAGAGCAAATGCATTTGAGAGATGAGGCTAGAAGTCTCAAATTCTTGTAACTCATCTATGAATTGAATAATAAGATCTTTCCTTTTCAAATGCATTCCTTGAATTTATAGCAACCCTTGTAATCTTTTCAAGAGTTCTAACAAGGTAAATCATAAACTTAAACTGTAATAATGACGAATCCGAATTCTGATAAAACACATGAATATATAGGATTATTCTTAAATCCTTCTTTCAATAGATACTCGTTGATTTAATTATACAACATGTGTCCGGATTGCTTTAACCCATATAAAGATCTTTGAAGCTTTATAAAGTACATACTCCTAAATGTACTTAGATTAGATGCTTCAAGTATCGTAATAATCTAATGATGCTTATAAATATGCAGTGACCACATTCATTAACTGCATATCTAATCCTTTTGTAATAACCAAATCGATTAAAAATATGAATGTGATTGCATTCATAACAAGGAAATATGTTTCCTCATAATTGCTCTCGGGTTTCTACAGGAAACCTTGTGCGACAAATTATACCGCATAATTTCATTTCGCATTACGCTTTCGTATAAATACTCACTTGTATCTGACAAATATTACACCCTTTGGTGTTTGGACAACAGGTCCAAATGCATCTCGCTTCACTAGCGAGTTTAATTCAGTTTTAATAACTGCTTTCTATTTTGGCCAATCATTTCTACGTCGACATTCTTCGACGATTTTTGGCTCACTTTTTTCATTACTTCTGGTAATATCAAGTGTTATCATATATGTTGTCGACAACAGTTTTATTTCTATCCATAAATTTTCCAGTACTCATGAAATGTATTGAGATCTCATTGTTCCTCTCCAGGGGAAAACATTTCATGAAACACCTCTACAGGAGGCTCCTTTTCAGGAGGTTTATACTTTTCAGGAGTTTTCTCTTCAGGAGTTATACTCTTAAGGAGTTTTCTCTTCAGGAGTTACCTCTTCAGGAGGTTTCCTCTTCAGGAGGATTATATTTTATACAGAAAATACGGTCTCTTCATGAGCACCGATTTTTATTTTTCTTGTGCACCAATAGGTCTTCAACGCTTCAGGTGTATCTTAGACTCATTTATTGCTGTTTTAACAACTCGTCCTTCAGGGACTTCAATTCCTGCTTAAGCATTAACAGCAGTAATATATGATTTTACAACACCTTTAGTGTCAGTAAATACATCATGTAATTGATTTGCAACACTTTGCAGATAAATAATCCTCTGAACTTCTGGTTCACATTTATTTGTAAGAGGATCAAATTTAAACAGGACTTTATTATCCCAAGTAATTTCTTATCATGCTTCAAGCACCGATATTTCATTATTTCAAAACATGATGAAATATTAATAAGCTTATATATAAAAACTTAGTATAAATAAATCAAGTGCTTGGCCGTACAACAGGTACGTGACTACTGTTTAGTCATATTACATCTATGACAAACATTTTCATCTTTTTATGAAGAATTATTCTGAGGACTTTTACCCTTCTCTGAGTTTGATCACTTCTGGTGATACGATATATTTTTATCATTTTTAGTGTTGTCGCTTTTGGGATCAACACTTCTATAATTTTTCTACCACGTCTACGCCCTTAGTTCCCGTTTACTTCTGGGAATTGTGTAAATTCGATATCATTAATAGGACGTAACTGGTGTAACAAAAACTCATTATTTAGCTCAATCACTGGAAGACAAAATAAAAGTTCAGAATATTTGTTGAACTTTCACTCTCGATATTGCTACTGCAGGAGCACATTCGAGGTATGAAAAATAATGTCTTCTTTTATATATCATCATCAGTGACATTTTCACTGTATAATTTTAATATTGAGCTGATTTTAAAGAGTGCAGAATATTCAATACCACTCTTAAAATCTTGCAACTTCAAGTGCAATAAATCATAATGATCTTTTGAGAGGATTACATCTTCTGGTGCTTATATCACTCTCTTAATTTATTTCACACAGTAAGATGATTTTTCATCATGAGATAAACAGCACGGTCCTTCAGGGACACATGGTTTTCTTCTATGATTGTATCTTTCAAGTTCATCATCATATCCAAATAGATCTCATCAAGGATTCTGGATAAATAACATTTTTCAGAAATGTCAATAGTAATAAATCTCAATATTTGACATTATATTATAAAAATAAATCTGTGAATTTAAGAAATATATTCACATTATCATGAGAATAAAAATAAAATTTTATCAAGTAATATTCAGAAACATTATCTTTAATATTTATTTCAAGGACTGCAAATAATATATTGAAAAACTTACTTGAAGTAGAAGACCATTAGCTTCAGTATCGGTAGAACCTCGTGCTGATAACGTGTTATAAAACTAAAAAGAAAACTACTACTATTGTAAGAGAAATATAAAAGAAACTCTCTGAAACTTTCTTCCTTCTCTATATTTTCTTATGAATTTCATTACAACTGAAACCCATATTTATAGGCGTTGAAGTTACTATGCAAGTTACTATACAATTCACTATATAAGTCACTATACAGATTTTAAAATAATAGTGATAGGATCATTCACATAATTTAGTGGTGGGACAGGAGGCGGCACCGTTTCGTTCGTTCATTTACAATTCATAACACTACCTTTCACGCGCTTCTTTTTGAGGTAAATGACTTCATTCTATTCATGAAAAAGTTACGGCCACGAGCTCCTATTTTTGTAGTACATTGTAAACAGTATATATTGGCGCAAATCCGCCTACGTTTTAGACAAGCCGATCCAAATATTCATCCACAGTGGTGTATTTCACATCTGGGTAAATATCAGAAGCCTCCACGCCATGAGAAGAAGCATCAATCTCAGAACTTGCACCATATTCTCCCTTCACAAACGCAGAGTGACAGATGGATAGAATGAGGTTTTTGGGAAAGGAAGATTCTGCAGAAAATCAAAAGATAAGTATTAACAGTGCATGAGCTAGCCCAGTATCTTCATTTAACCGTCATCGCCTGCAATTAATCACCAGCAGGTATATGGATCTGTTCAATTCTGGTTAAAAATATAGAAGATCATAAGTTAGATCTAAAATAATTCTTACTCACCCTGGATCTTCTTAAGAAGTTCATCCTCTAGAACATAAGTCTTCTCAAGGGTCTTTCCGATCTTCTTCTCCCACAGAGATATAATCTCATGGAATGACAAAATGTTGGCAGGGGGTCTTAGATAGAGGATCTTGTTCAAGGTTCTTGGATCATCCACTGCTTTTATGGTATAAGTCGCTACATCTTCTTCCTTGACAAAAGTTACTGTTACCACACACAATGACAAGTATTTAAATCTTTCTATGTCTCGTAGTAGAAATTGGATTTATGCTAATAATTGTAATACCTTTGGAATTTCCATCTCCTAATACAACTACTGTCTCTTGGAGGAGCTGAGGCATCAATCTGTCCAAGGTTCCTCAAAAAGTACCCAACAAAGAAATTGGACACGATGTAGGTGTATGGGATTCCTTCAGCCTCAATTGATCTCCGGACGTTAGCCGTGATAGCGAAAAGGCTCGAGGCTGGCTCTACTGCATTGACATGATCAACATCCACTCCCAACTCTGATGGGGGGAATCTCTGAACATGATTTTATTGTAAAAGTTTCTCTATAACAGTACTCACTCAGTCCAAGATTTGGAACCCAAAAATGAAGTGAATTTAGCTGCTAGATAGGAAAAAAAAAAAAATAGTGATCAAAAGGTGTTTGATGCCTTGCCTTGTTATTCCCAGCTTCTTTAATGGCAGCATTGATTTTCACCTGATCACTCATTTGTTGAACCCCAACTGTGGAGATCACTACATCGACTTGCTTGATTGCCTTCACCAAGCTCTCATGATGATAGATGTCTCCCTGCGATAAATCTCCATGAATTTCTAAAATCAAAATAAAAGCATACGTACGCAAGATCAATTAAGTTGAAGACATACGTAGACAAGTGCCACCCCAGAGGTCTTGAAGCTCTCAATGAGTTCCAACCTTTTAGGATTAGAAGCTGATCCGCTTTCTCTAACGGCCAGTGAAAAAGTCGGGTGCCCAGATTTCACACTTGCCTCCACCATGTATTTTCCTATATATCCGGTCGCTCCGAGTATCAAAATTTTGCTTTTTTGAGCCATTTGATGTTGACATGTACTTCAAATAAAATGGAGGAGCAGAAACAGTGACTATCTTCGGTGCATGTAGCTCACAGTTTCAAATCAAGCAAAACCAGGTTTCCTTAAATACACAAATGTGGGCTTCCTTCATCATCTCATGGACGGTTTCCACCTCCCGAAATCATCAAGGCTAGATGAATGACACCAAATTTCTTTCGGATTTTCTTTAGTCTTTTTTAAAAATCAGTGACTGCTTTTGTTCCCAATGTCTGTAGGTGGAAATTAAGTCATTACAAAGGAACACGGATTTCTTGTTGTCCAAATTCAAGTTCCCTGACCTTCCTAATGTGTTTAATGTCAAACCCCGATTTATATGAGGCATTTTGCACCGGTGGTTTGTCCCAACCGATGACATTTTCAAATAGTTGGAACTTATCTGTTGACCAGTCAGAAATGAACTACTACTAGATCTTTCAACGATTTGAGTTGCAATTCATGTTGTGTTTGTCTAGCAAGTTATTTATGTTGGAAGTTAATTTGTAATCTCTGCACAGAAATAATTTCTAGATAAAACTCCCAGTATTTAAGATAGGACTTTTGATATTCTTGACCTTTTGATATGCTCACTACATGTATCTAGAATTCTCTCTCTAAATATAAATATATGTAGTATTCAGCCTATGATGCAGTGGAAAAAAAAGGGTGAAAAATTACAGGTGCAGCAGCTATGCCAACAAATTTTGATATCAGAGAAGCTAATCTCACACCTGAATTTCTTGAAGTCTGTAGAATTTCTATACATTGAATCTGAGAATTATTTCTCAAAGCCAACGGATATACAAAACCTCATATATTATAATCCGCAGAATCTCAAACCTATACTTTATTCAAATCGTCCCTTGTCAAATCGAAAGTCCAAGCATCCTGTCTAAACCAGAGTTCTTTAAATACATTAAAAACAAACAAACAAACAAACAAACATGGATTACTCCTTCCAACTCATTGAAAACCACCCACCTCGCCCAATTTATTTATTCAGTCTTTCCTATTGGGGGATGACTTGGTTGGCAGATGGAGTAGGAATTTGTACCTAAAGAGGTCAGGGGAGGGTGTTTTGGTTAATTGTTGGATCTCATTCACTCTACGGGCGGCTCAATATACTGTATGGTCTAAGGCGATTATTAAGTGTAAAATGTTTTAATTTAAAAATAATACAAATATTTAAATATGAAATAATGAAATTCTATTGAAAATTTTGAGATACAAAACTCATTAAAATCATTTTTACTAATAATATATGTAAGTAATATAACAACTTGAAAGAAAATCTATTTTTTTTGTAAAATAGAGTATGCTTCCACTTGCTTAGAAAAAAAAATAAAGTATACTTTTTAATAACTTAAATACTTACTTTTTGTTTTAATTAATATATACTTTTTTTAATACTTAATTTTAAAAATAAATAAGGCCATCAACATCAAAATACATATCATTTTACTACTTTTATTCCCATTTCACTATCATTTGAAAATTTTGTACATTTTAAGTAAAATCTGTTTGAGTAAAACTTTTATATTTACTTTTTTTTAACCAAATTTTCTCATTTAATATTAACTTTATTTTAAGCAAAATATTTTTCATCTTTTATACTAACCAATATTTTTTATAATATATATTTATTTATATATTTTATGGGAGCTTACTCAAGTTGGGAGGCCTTAGGCAGGGGCCTTAATTGCTACCCGTTTAAGCCGCCCTGATTCACTCCTTTCCACTTTTCAATGGCATAGAAAAAGAAACTCCTTTGTCATGGTAGCCCAAGCATAGAAAAAGAAATCATTCATAACACAAGGTAGTCCCTCAACGAACAAACCGTCGTTTTAAAAACTGGGTTTAGAGGAAAGTCTTCATGTCCCATCATCAAATAAAGCGAAAGGTTCATTTGAAGAACCAAGAGATTAACAAGAACTTCGGAATAATTTTTTTTATTTTTTTATCATTTCCGTTATTGAATCTCAACATAAATACCATCTTGAGATTGATACAACAGTACAAAGGTTCCAGCACAAGGGTTTATATAAAAAAAATATATAAACAAGGCCATAAATGAAAAGTAGCAAGTGCCATGCACATAAACAGAACATATTGCCACAAACAAATGTCCAAGTTTTAGACAAGTCGATCGAGGTATTCCTCCACAGTCGTGTATTTCACCTCTGGATAAGTCTCAGAAGCCTCCACTCCCAAAGAAGCATCAATCTCATAATTTATAGCATCTCCTTCCACTAACACAGAGTGTCCGATGGATAGAAAGATGTTTATGGGGACGGAAGATTCTGCAGAAAAGCAAAAATTAAACTATCTTAGCATTCTCCAGAAATATTACATGGAAATAGTGCTCAATTTAAGTGGAAACTCCAAGAGGATTAAAGATAATCCACCTACCTTATTAGTCGAAACGAAGCAACAACAAAGTATCCCTATTGAAATTTGCTATTAAGTTATTAACTCACCCGAATTTTCTCAAGAAGTTGGTCTTCTAGAAGATGAGTCTTCTCCAGGGTCTTGCCGATCTTCTTCTCCCACAGGGCGACAACCTCATTGAAGGAAAAAATGTTAGCAGGGGGTCTCATATAGAGGATCTTGTTCAAGGTTCTCGGATCATCCACTGCTTTTATGGTGTAGATAGCAATGTCTTCTTCCTTGATAAAAATTGCTGTAACAAGGAAAATGGCAATTACATGATTTTTTATAGCCAAAATAGCTGATCTAAAGCCACTTACATTTACATAGACAAGTCATCAAAGGTAAAATGGTGGCTTAATTTTATGCTAATACCTTTGATATTTCCATCGCCAAGTATTAAAACTTTGTCTCTTGGAGGTGCTGTAGCACCAAACTGTCCAAGGTTTCTCAAGAAGTACTCAGCAAAGCCATTGGCTACGATGTAGGTATATGGAATTCCTGCGGCCTCGATTGATCTCCGGATGCTCGCCTTAAGTGCAAAATGGCTTGCAGCTGGCTCCACCGCATGGAAACGATCCACATCCGTTCCAAACTCCGATGGGAGGAATCTCTGAAACCCACCCATAATGTTTCTTTCCTTTACTCATTTAGTTCAAAATTGCAATCCAAGAAGGAAAAAAAACTTTTAACGAAAATATTGAAATATTGATTAGCAAGATGGCTTACCTTGATACTTCCAGCTTCTTTGATGGCAGCAATAATGTTCATCTGATCATCCAGTTGTTGAAACCCAACTGCAGAGATCACGGCGTCAACTGCTTGATTGCCTTCACCAAGCTCTCATGATTAGAGATGTCTCCCTGTGAAAAGTTTTCTTGAGATTTTTAACGATCAATATACCAAACCAACGTAAGAAAATACACGCAAGAAGGAAACATACATAAAGGAGTGTCACTCCAGAGCTCTTAAAGCTCTCAATGAGTCGGGACTTATCAGGACTCGAAGCTGTGCTTTCTCTGACCAATGCAAAAGTTGAGTGCCCATCTTTCAAGCTTGCCTCCACTAGGAATTTCCCGATGTATCCGGTGGCTCCAATGATCAAAATCTTGCTTTTTTGAGCCATTCCGAGGGAATTTGGAATGAAAATGACGGGGGCTGTATAGTGTGTATGATGAAATCAGTGTGTTGCCACTATGTTGGGTTAGTGAATAGACCAAAAGAGAGTTCCTTAAATAGATTAAAAAAAAAAAAAAACCAGGCTTCCTTCAGCTCATCATGGAAAGTGTCAACCTTTCCCCAATCATTAATCAATAAGGCTTGGCAAATGACACCTAATTTGGTTTGTATTTTCTTTCTTCCCTAAAAACAACTACTGCTATAATCATAAAAATATTATATAAAAATATTCTCATAAATTGATATAATTTCATGTAGTCTATTAGATCTGCTTTACAATAATAAAAAAATTTACAAGTTCAAGTTCAAGTTCCTTGACATATCTATGTTTCTGACCTTTCTAAGGTTTGATGTCAAACTCCGATTTATTGCAAAAATGTAAAATGGAGGGAAAAAGTATATTGTATTCACTGAGTTGGACTTTCAATTTCAGTACTGTATATAAAGACATTTAGAAAATAGTGGGATTTACAGAAATAAAAGGAAAAATCTTATTACACTGAAAAAGGAAAGAAATAAGCTAGTATCATGCAAATAATAAAGCAGCACAATTGACATTTAGACAGTTTTTATTCTGATATGTCTTCCCATACTTGTAGTTTGTCTTCACCCGAGCCTCTATCATCTCCATTTGATCCTTTAGTAGTTGTCAAGGAATCTGAATTTGAATATTCTCTAACATCTCCCTTCAAGCTGATGAGTGAGGTGGTCACTCTCAGCTGGTCTCTTAGCAGAAAAATTTTTGTTGAAGTGAGCCCTTTTGTAAAAATGTTTGCTACTTGATCAGTAGTGGGAAGATAGTTGACAATGATATCCCCTTTGATAACCTTATCTCAAATGAAGTGGTAATCCATTTCTATATGTCTTGTCCTTACATGAAAAACTGGATTTGTTGCTAAGGGCAGTGCTCATATATTATCACACTAGAGGGTAGGTGCTACATTTAGGGACACTTTGAGTTCTTGAAGAAGCATCTTGAGCCAATATGGCTCAATTGTGGTTAGTGCAAGTGCCCTATATATACTCTACCTCTATGCTAGATTTAGAGACTATACTTTGCTTCTTAGCACCCAACTGATAAGACATGGGCTTAGATAGACATCATACCCAATAGTTGTCCTCCTATCATCTGAATTCTTTGCCCAATCTAAGTCACTATTGGCATTCATTGTGAGTGATCCCTTGGTGAATAACAAGCCATGATTGAGTGAGCCTTTTAGGTATCTTAATATCCTTTTGGCTACTGTCCAATGAATTGAGGTTGGATTGTGCATAAATTGGCACAATTAATTCACAATAAAGCTGATATCGCCTTGTTAAAGTTAGATATTACAAGGCTCCAACGACCTATCTATATTCAATTGCATATTCTAATGGATCACCATGGTTTTGAGAGAGTTGAGAGCCTACTAGAAGTGGTGTCTTGACAGGTTTAGCTTCAGTCATTTTGATTCGAGAGAGCACATCCATGGTATACTTTGACTGAGAGAGCAACATGCCATTAGATAAGTGTTGAGCATGAATTCCAAAGAAGAAACTTAAAGAGCCAAGATCTTTGATAGCAAATTCTTGCTTGAGGTAGTGAACTAGATTTGTCATTGCTGAGACATTGTTCCTTGTGAATATTATGTCATCGACATAAGCCAATAAAAATATGTGAATGTCAGCACTATGGAAAACAAAGAGTAGTACTCCACTTTAGATTCTTGAAATCCAAAAGCCAGCAAAGTTGTAGCCAATTTGTTAAACCAGACTCTAGGACCTAGGACCTGCTTAAGTCCATAAATGGAGGCTTATTGAAACTTTATAAAAAAACAAAGACTTATTATTTTCAAGTAATGTGGGATCTTATATATTACATACCATTATTCTTATCATATGGAATATTACAATCTACCTATTTAAATATCCAACGTCCTCGACAGGCCTGTCTGTTGTAAATGACACGGCTTAAGTGCCACATTTTTAATTGGGATAGGCTTTGATACCATTTGTAATATATTAATATAAAGTCCAAACCACATTACCTATTCTCCAAAAATATTAGTCAATGATATAATTGGAAACTCATTAAAATTTTATAAAGAGTAAAAACCTCTCATTTCCAAGTAATATAGAATCTCATATATCACCTACTATTATTTTTATTACATGAGGTATCACAATAAACACTTAAACCAACAAATAAAGTTTTTGCGAGTTTTAAATTAGGGGTGGGCAGCGGGGTATCCGTACCCCGTTTGCCCACCCCGTTTACCCCGTCTCAGCAAGGCAGAGCAGGCTACCCCGCTCCGTCCATGCAGGGGCGGGGCCCCCCACCCCGCATGAGAAATCCAAGCGGGAGCAGGGGGCGGGATGACCCCTACGGTGACCCGGCCCACCCCTCGCCCCTCGCTCCGCATTTTCATTATTTAAAAAAAATTATTTTATATATTTATATAAATAATTTGTATAACCATAATTTGTATACAAATATTTACAATTTGATAAACTTGAAATAGAATTCAAGTTAATAGATTAACTTGACCTTCTAGACCAACTTTTATATAGGAGATCAAGGCAGTACAATAGTAAAACTTAAATAATGTGGGACTTGTTTTAAGTCCCACATTGCTTAAATTTCACTATTATATTGCATTGACCTCTTATATATAAAGATTGGTCTTTGAGGTCAAAACAATCCAAAATATAATTATAATGAGTTTATATTATTTTTGGATGTATAAATTTTAATTTATTATTTAAATTATGTTATAATTTGGGTCTAAAAAAAATTAGACCTAAAAATAATTTAAATACCTAATAGTTATCTCTATAGAGCGGGGTGCGGGGTGGGGTGCAGATTCAACCCCAATCCCTAGCAGCGGGATAGGGGGCCCGGCCCCCACCTCCCGGGGGCGGGGGGCGGGGTCAAAATCCTTCCCCCGCATGGTGCGGAGTAGGGTGTGGGGTTGGGTATCCCCGCCCCGCACCATCCGGGTAGCACCCCTATTTTAAAAAGGCTTGGTTTGGCTTTCTAGCGACCACTTTTATTGTTCTGGTTTCCTATGTTAATCTGGACAGTTGACATAAATGGAAACGTGAAAATCTCTGATCTTCTCCAAGCCCAAGACCGGCCTTGATGCATGGATGTTTTCCAAGGTTTGAATTCAAACCCCACTAACTTTAGGTATTTTAATTTCTAGCAGATAATGACGTTTGTCCAACTGGATAAGATAGTTCTTTTTATATATGCTATAACAGATTTTAAATTGCAACATAACAACCTCATTTCAACAAACCCTTTTATTATCAATTATTTGAGTGGCAATCGATTTTTTAGCCAATTTGACTTGCTATATTGTAGCAACCATGTTGCAATTTCTTTTGTTTCAGATAGTGGAAACAACATCATCATTTCATGCAAACAAGCATTAATGGGTCCATTTTTTCTATACAAATTAATGGTTCTTTGCATATCAACATAAATACAAACTTGAGTTGAATATTACATTAAACATTACAACTTATAAATCATCTTGCATCATTGCACATGCACGCGTACATTTAAAAAAACAAAAAAAAAATACAAAAAAAGAAGAAGAAGATGCCAGGGAAACATTTTACTGGGGGCGATCAATGATTGACAACTATAACATTGGCCCCATTAGCATAGTACAGTAGTACTGGACTACATTCTATGCAAGTGACAATCATCAAGCTATGGATAGACACAGAAAAGTAGTTTGAATCTGATTAAAATATAGGCAAGGTGCAGTACTAGTTAAGAGATCATAAAATAATGATTAGAATAGAATATTATTATAATATATTTTTTTTGATATTATTTTTATTTTGAAATTAAAAAAAGTTCAATGATTTATTTTATTATTTATGAAAATTTTAAAAAATTATAACGATTAGATTAGATTAGATAAGTTTAGTTGAAATGAACTCACAAACAAACCAGATTTGACCAGACTAAACGAGGAGGCAATATATATTTAATCAAGGCTTGATTGATGAATTTGCAACCAAAGTACAAAGTTTCTCAGGGGACGTGATTGGAAGTATAAAGCCATGAAATTTGTAGAGGTTACAGTGACTAGAGAGAGGCTTCAGCTGATAGCTAGACTTGACAATCAAATTACAGGTAAAACCTCAAAGAACAGTATTGGAAGTGTAAAGCTATATATATGAAATTTGTAAAGGTTACAGTGACTGGGGGGAGACTTCAGATGATAGACTTGATAACCAATCCAATAAAGCTCTGTTCACAAGCTCAGGAACTTCATCATGTGGACAGTGCCCGGCTTGTAAATTAACAAGAGATGTTTTGGTATAAAATTCTTTGATTCGGTTAGCCTTGGCAGGACCAACCCATGGGTCTAAGTCACCCCACACCAACAACAATGGGCAAGAGAGTTCACTCAACACACTGTCCAATGTGTATTTGCTTTGATTCATCATGAACCTCGTCATTAACCTGTGGACAAAAAATTAACACGATAGCATTAATAAAATGCAGGGCAAGCATTCAAGGGAGAACAAATAAGGAAACCTTTGTGTAGACCATGTCGAAGGCCAAGTAAGTTTTCTTATCATTGGCATTGCTTTATAAACATATCTAAATATTCACTTTCGCTGTAAAGAGAGACATCATGTTGTTCAATGATTCGTCAGGCAAGTTTCTAATTACAATGTTAACGTTGAGACTTTAACCGCGGATACAAATTACCAAAATCTGGTAGGCTAGGATACCAATTATCCGTTTTGGTACTTTCCAGTTTTGGTCTTTATGGTGCAAAAAATAAATATATGATGTTAGTTTATGGGGCGCAAAGTATAATTTTCCTTCTATTTATTATTTACTACAACTCTCTAGGACCACTTGGAAAATGCCTTATATAAAAAGATAAAAGCACATATCTACACTAGTACCTGTAATATACTTCACCGGCATTGGGGTCAGCTGCTGGCCTTGATATTGATTCCACAAGATAGTCGTCCACATTGGAGGGATTTATATACACCTGTGTCAGAAAAATGATGTATTTAGCATAATGTACAGATTCTACAACTTAGGAATACACTAATTACATGCTTTTAAATTTTAATCATATATATTAGGCTTCCAGCCAGGGGCGGAACCAGAATTTTGTGTTTGGGGGGGGCGATCGATAAAATGTGCAATAAATATAAATTTTATAAGGATAATTATTAGTGATAAAAGTGTCATGTTTTGTTATAACTAAACTCTCTAAATGTATATTAATTTTTGAATTGTTCACGTTTTTTTTAAAAAAAATTAATTATTTTTAAGTACTTGCTTATATTTTTTTATGATTTAATAAAAATTTATAGATTAAAAATAAATTTGAGAATTTTCTAATAAGTAATGATGTAACACTGTTATTTTAACAAATTATTTCTCATAATCATACAAATTAGACTGAAACTAAATAAGTGAGTATAATCAGTCAATTTTATAATCATATAAATTTACAATTAATTTTTTTATTAGAGTTAGACTGTTAATTGAGTAACTGTGAGCTTATATGAATTAAAATTTGAGTTTCAGTAAAAATTAAAAATTAGAATATAAATTGATATATATTAAGATTTAGATAAATAATTTTAATAAAAAAATTTGAGGGGGGCAATATTTATTTATTTTTAATTTAAGAGAGAATTTTAATTTTATATATATATAAAACTATATATATTTATATTATAAATTAAAATTTTAAAAACTTTGGGGGGGCGGTAGCCCCCCCAATGAACAAGCTGGGTCCGCCCCTGCTTCCAGCAATCACTTATAAAGTCCAGATTAACCTAATCACATCAGATATGAGACTCAATGTACATTCACACAGCTTTCTCACACCATACAACTTGGGATATGTCATAACTTGAAGACGTGCTAGCCATGTCTATATAATTTTTCCAAGGATAATTCATTGTTGGACCACACTCAATCCCTTACATAGTCTAGAATGATTTGGCATACCCTTGATATGGAACATGACAAATGACTTCATCACAATCCAAATCCTTGAGGTTCTGTCCCCTGTCAAGCCTTTGATGTCCTTATCAAACAACCTATGTCAATACTATCGCAAGTCATATTGTGTAATTACATTAGTTTCAGTACCTATTTTGTCACAACCCAGAGACGTGCTAAACACATTCGCTAACTACCCAATCATAATCAGTGACTCATACAGCCCAATACATATTGCAGCAGCTTGGATTCTGGGTTGAGTTCCAAATTGGATATGGAATTAGATTGTTTTGGGATAAATAAACAATTACAGGAAACTGTAATTGTGACTAGTCGTTCGGAGCATTGCTCAATGTGGCTAAGATGTCCTTGGATCATAACAATTATAATCAGAATCAATGTGGTAATGTTAAGAACTCATGTGAAGGAGAGTATTGCGGTACCCCGTGTCTAGGATTTAGACTATAAAGGCATTGTGTGGGCGTGTGCTAAGTTCTACATTGCATGCGATTGACCAATTTTGGCTATATAATAGATTTAAAGGATCCTAAATCATAACTCTTTTGGGTTTTTTGTGTAAATATGACTAATATGTCCCCAAATCATGGCAACAAATTCACAAAATAATTACAAACATAAGCCCGTGTTGTAAATCAAAATTCCAGGAAGCACGACAGACTGAATTTGCAACCACAGGTTAGGAGATGTGAAGAAGCTGTGTATGATCCTTTGAAAAAAAAGAATCTTTAAACAATCAAAATGGTATATGTCTAACTAGGCATGCCCAAAATCAGCAAATAAAGTCATAATTTAATCGGGGATCAATAGATATTCTACTTATAGTGACACAAATGATACAGAAAAGCTACTGAGATACACAGCTTTGAAATGAAAGGCACTAATTAAATTAGGGAGCAGGTGACATACACTCTTCAAGACGGATTCAATGCGAGCTGGTTGCTTTGATTGCCAGAATAAGAATCCAAGAACTACACGCTGGATTATTTCCTTCAGTGGCTTTACAATAAACTTCTGTAAGACTGTTTCTTCAGACTCATCAGTTTTGCTATTAGCATTTCCAAACTGTCCGGCAGAATTCAGTAGTGCAACTCCGACAACTTGCTCAGCCAACCCCGTTGCTGCAACCAAAGCAGTAAAGCCTCCAAGGCTGAAAAATTACCATGATTTAAAAAACTCATCATTCTCAATGGCACCTATAAGTAAAAGGAAAAATTCTGGTTCTCACCAATAAACTATCCTTCCCGATTATCATTTCTCTATGTCAAGGAAATTAAATTTTATGCCACCATCTACCACCTATTCTTTAATTGCACTATAAGCTAATAATAGGATTCAATGTGAATTTCAAACTACAAAAGTTGTAGTGTGTACAACAAACGACTAATAGGTTTTAGCGTGCACTCTAAATTCTGAATTAATGACTTATATTAAAGAAACTGCATATTAAAACCTACTTGTAGTTTAGGGCGCACATTGCAACTTTTTGTACTTTAGGGGGCATATAAACCTACTATTGTAGCTGAGGGTGCACACTCGTGACTAATTGTACACATTACAAAATGAGTGGTAGTTTGGGGATGTAAAATGAAGTTTCACCTAAATAAAAATATATAAAAACTATTTTTGAGTAATTGCAAGATAGAGATTAGAGGTGATTTGGATGCATAATATTTTGATTACCATGTAGATATCCTCCCTTCCCTTGTTCAAAATTGCGCAAGCTTAACTTACAAGACCGACATAAAATAAGAGTAGGGCAGTCACAAGTGTCCCAATAAAAGAGCAAAATCGTTGAACCAGTCATAAATTTCGTATGTGGTTAGACAATTTTGTATGACTGGTTCTTCACATAGAACCAGTATTAAAAAAACAACCGTGATCCCAAACCTCAAGCTGAAGGTATGGAAGTTCTATCAAATAGAAATGAAAAGAAGAGGCAAAAAGTTGCACTTATTCTAGGTCATTACCTGTTTCCAACTAAAACCGCAGGCTCCTTCACTATCTCCTTCAAGAAGTCCACTAATTGATCCCTCCATACCAAGGCATCGTACTCAATAAGGGCTTTGTCACTCCACCCAAACCCTAACAAGTCTATAGCATAAACCTTGTACTTTTTAGCCAACTCGGGTATGTTGTACCTGCACACATGGATAAGAGGAAGAATTTTCATCATACATTTAGGGCCGATGAAACTTGTTATCATCCATAAGAGTGACAGAAGAGAGAACCTACGACTCCAACTCCCAACCAATTGTAAAAAGATTGCAACTTCACAACGAAATGGGGTTTAATCACATCATGATCTCACGTTACAGAAATATTATTCTCTCTCTTCCACCTCACAAATATTGGCGCAAGGACAGACAAATGTATATGTCTATTCCAAAGCAGAGTCGAAAGAGGTGTATGCAATGACATGCCTATTCAAAGCATCAGTACAATTGAAATAACGAAATATGGAAATGTGAGCGTACAGAGAACACACCTCCAGTGAAATGCAGAAGCACCAAACCCATGTATAAGAACAACCGGAGACCCTTCTCCTTGCACCACATAATGTATTCTATGACCCCGCCACGTCCAAAAATTGTACCCTTCTGGCTTGAATGGCAATCTCTCAACCCCTGTATAGAAATTCGACTTAAAGATGTCCCATCTAATTAAGCAAATCAAATCCGTATGACAAAAAGAAAAGGGAAAAAAAAAACCTTGAACGGGTTCGGTTATCAAAGACGAGCCCATGACCGAAACTCCCGAAGCCATAATTCCTTTGAAAGCGAAGCCCCTCCTGTTCAGCTCACATTTGCTTCCTTGAAATACAGAAAGGTAATCAAACAAGTTTGTAGGTAGTGAATTGTAGAAGTAAAAGAGACAGAGAGAGTAGTGGGCTTACGGTGCTGATATATTGGGGCGGGGGCAATTAATCTGTTGGGGAAAGGGTTGAACAGTCGTGTTCTGAGGGAAGGGGATAGAGCATAGGAAGTAGAAGACATTGAAGCTTTAAAGAATATAATAGTAGTGGAGAAACCTCTGGTAAACCCTGGAAACGAATGGAAGATGGTTGAAACTTAGCAGAGAAGTGTATAGAGATTAATGATTTTTGGGAGTGGAGATACGCTCTCAGCCCGCCATTTTTGTGGCTGGTGGACGTTCGCCCTTTGGGCTTTGTGGCCGACTCCAGTCCAAGCCAATCTGGGATTGGTTCATATTTTTTCTACTTTTTTTTTTTTTTTTTCCTAAAATCCAATATGAATTGGTTTTTTTCTGTTTTTGTTTTTAATTTAGATTTAGTAATAAAAAAATGATATATACAACCTTTAAATATATGACTCTCGTAAAAATTCTTTATAAAAAATTAGATTCTATTACGAAAAAGTGTAAAAATTTTACCTTTTTTTTTTTTATGAATCCATATTATTACAAAAGACTTATACAAAATTCATATACATAAAATTTGTATTTAACATCACTTTTTAGGTATTTTGATTAACAAATCCTTTCATCTTCTTATCCAATATAAATTAGAAATATTTTTTAATTTTATTAAAAAATGGGTAATGATAGATTTATAATTTTTTATAACTACTTTACCACTTTTAGTGTTTTTTTTTTCTTTAAATATTTTTTAACAACTTTAATCATTAAGAAAAAATTTTAAAAAATATATAATTTCACTAATAGTTACTTCTTAATCATTAAATAAGAAAAATTAAATTAATAAATCAAAAAGAGTGATAGAAGAATCGTTGAAGAGTGGTAAGAATATTTTATTATTAAAAAATAGCCACATCTGTGAAGAATGACTGAAAATTCTCAAGAATTGTAAAGATATTCACTAACCATGTACTAAGATCCTTTTATTAACTGTATAAATATATGCTGTTACCTTTACAAGCAATTATAGCCAGGTTGGACTTGAAAAAAAAAAGAAAAAAACAAGGGATGCAAAAAATTCTAATTTTATCCTAGTTGTTAAAGTGTACAATTTAACTGTATATAATAATGAATCAATTAACTCCTTAATGAATCAAGATTTTAGAGTGGGTTTACTTCTTAAAGGAATTTGGTTAAGTAAATTAGTTTTAGTTTTTGGGTTTTTTTGCTTCGATTATAGCAGTCGCATCCGATTATTTACTTTTATGATTAATTTATATAATTTAAGATTATTTATAAACGTGGGTTATCTATAAGATTAGTTTATGAGAAGGTATGATTACTCTATAGGATTAGTTTATCATGACTAGGTTATGATATATCCTCTATTTAATTTCTACCGGCTATGATTCTATCATCTTTGGACTTAGATCCTGTTAATTGGATCTTTATTGTGAATATATAATTATATAATGACATAATAAAAAAAAATCATGATGCATATTACCATTTTTGTTCTTTGATTTTTTAAAATTTATCTCCAAATTGTAAAATATAAAGTTGGGAAGGTACAAGCATATCAATATAGCTTTAGAAAAGTGTTAAATTAAAAATATCATCAACCAAAAATGTTTGTTAAAATTTGTAGTATTTATTTTATAATAAAAAAAAATTATATAATTTGACGTACCATATTAATTTATGAATTTATTTTTATATGAACCTTTTGTTTAGGACACGACACGAGTTGGCCACCCTACCCTCTTTAGTTTATCATTTAATACTTGGTCATCGCGGGGCTCAAGTTGTGCCAAGCCGATCTAAAATTTATCTCATATGCCCATTTTAGCCCAGATCTTATATGGAAAGTTTTATACAACTTTCCAATTTTCACATACTATTATTTTTTAATTTTTTATTAATTATTTTTTAATTTTTATTTTGAATTTGTTCTTTTTGAACTAATTTAATTTTTTTATTTATTATTTATATATTAAATATTTGATAAAAATAAAATAAAATAAAGTGTGATGGGTAGAAATTATATAAATAATAAAAAATTATATAAATTTTTTCAATCTTATATATAATAAGCGGCAATAAGCAAGCACTTGAACAAGATTTTTTTTTTCCAATTTTACCCCTATCTTATTTCAAGACTTACTTGCAAATTAAGGGCACGCATAGGTGTGAATATCTTATATTAAAAACTCATCTGATAAGTGGAAATTTGGGAAGCAATTTAGCCCATCCCATTTACGAAGCCAACCCACTCCATATAAAGCGACTCTTCAACTTCTTTTTTTTTTTTTGCTTTTCACTGCATGTTTGAAAGACGTGTCATCTTAATAGACCTCAATTCAGTTGCATATTTTCACTTTTACCAAAGCTTTTAAAGGCATTTTACCATTGAAGCCTTGAAGCCTTAGTTTTTAGAGAGACGCTGTAACCAGCGTTTAAAGGAGTTTAACGATAGTTAGACTATTTTTTAATAAAAAATATATTAAAATAAAATAAAAAATATGATAAAATAAAAAAAATACAATAAAAAATATAATAAAAAAATAAAATAAAAAAACATAATAAAAAATACAATAAAAAATACAATAAAAAAATAAAATAGAGATAAATTTTAAGAGATATTCAGTTTTGGCTGCAGCCCGCCGCTTTCGGTGGGTGGTGGATAATACCGCCTATCTCATCGAGACCAGCGAACTCTGGCGAGCTTACCTCTTCAATGGCGGATCCATTTCAAGTTTAAATCTCCGTAGGGCACACTGGAAGTTGTTAGGGGTAAACTCGTCGGAGTCCACCGATTATGATGGGGTGGGCGGTGTCGTCCACCGCCACCAAAAAATGACAAGCTGCTTTTTGCACGAAGATCGGTCGAATCAATCCCCAAGAAAACTCTAGTTTTTATATTGCATATTTAAAAGACTTGTCGTCTTAATGGAGTAATTCAAACGACATTTGTGCCTTATATTTTTTAGCTCATTCTTTTAAACTAAATATTTCTGATTATTTATTTAGTTATTTACTTACATGTAATAGTTAACAATTAGCAATAATAGGTTTATTAATATAATTATAAAGTGAAGTATTTATCAAAGATCACTTAATATATTTGATGTAATAATGCTATTTAACATAATTTATTAATAAAAAAAATTAACATCTCAGAACAATTAATAAATATTATTTTTTATATTACTAACAAATTTGATAGTAATAACAATGTAATTTTACTCATAGGAGTAATAACGATGCTAATGTTGTTATTAATAAGAGTACCTTTACTAAAAAAAGTATTTTATTAACATATAATATAATTACCATAAAATAAAAATATATATTTTATTCACAAGTTCGATATGTCTATCTATTTATTAAATCACTTAATATATATGTTAATTAATATAGTCTTATATAATATAATTTATTAACAAATAAGTTGAATAGTTAAGAAAATATTTTTTTATATTAATCAATATGAAAGAAACAAAGTTAAAAAAAAATAAAATTACATGTAATAAAAATAAGAAAATATTTTTTATTAATTAATTAAAATCCACGTGCCTGGGCACGTGGTCCTTCACTAGAATATATATATATATATATATATTAAAAAACAGTTTTTTTTTTTTAAATCGACGTCGTGTGATGTCGTTTCATAGTTAGGTTTAACTTAACCTAATGGTCCCCTCACATTCATTTATTTTCCCCTTTCTCTTTTCTCTTCGTCTATTTCTCCATGTTGTTGCGTCTCTTTCTTGCTCTCGCCAGTGCAACGACGCCCCAGTTCTCTCATAAATCTCCTCTCTCTCCTTTTCTATTATCTTCCTTACTAATATATCATTTTGTGTGCAAAACATTTCTCTTAGCTACCTCTAGTATTAAAATAGTTAGGTCTCATTTATATTCAAGACTCATTTTATTTTAACTCATTTCAATTTTAATATTATATTTTTTATTTTATATATATTTTTTAAATTCTTATACACATTTTTCAAATCTTAATTCAACTTTTTCAAATTTTAAAATAATAATAATATTAAAAAATAAATTTAATTTATCTTAATTTATCTCATCTCTAAATTTAAACGAAACATTAATCTAAATAAATATTTTTTTCTAAAATTCATTAATTTAATAATAAATTATCCTCAAAATACTTTGACACCCTAACGGAACAATTTGACCATACCTATTACTATAAACAAAAGTAGAAGCATTCTACTCATTAAACTTGGAGTATTATATATATATGTAGCTGATATTCGTTTTAAAAATAATATTTTATTATAAACAATTGTAATTTTTAACTTTTATTTAATTTATTATATATAAATATATAAATTGATTCAAAATTCTATTTAAAAATATTATTTTAATTTTATCTTATTTTGTTAAAATAAATTACTCTATAAATATTGAGATCAAATATTTTGGAATCTCAATATTTATTATAAAATCATGTTTCTCTGTAAGTCTTTTATTTTTTTTTTTATACATAATAACCTACATATTACGCGAGTTATAAACTCGTAAATTAAATTTTAATAAAACAAAATTACCTAAACAAATTATAAAATTGATTCAAAATGTCCAGATTCTTTGAATCTTAACATATCGGTGGCACCAAACAAATGCTCAAAAAAATATGTAATAAATTATTAATATTCCTAGAAAGTAGTTGGGTTTCCATAGGCCGGACCCCCGCAAACGACAACAACTACGAGCTTTTTTAGGCCTCCTGCCTGAGCCGAAGAGTGAGTCGTTTAAGCAATGTCGTCTCCACAGGAGCCGGTGGCGAAGTCTGAGATTTCTTCGGCGAATTCTTATGCAGCTTTGGTTCTGGGCGGCACCTTTGACCGTTTACATGAAGGCCACCGTCTCTTTCTCAAGGTCCCAAATTTCTCTCTGTAGTTATCATTGTCGATTAATTCATGTTTTGCCCGTTACGCTATTTGGTTTGTGTTATATGTACCTTTTCAAAAACTATATGGCAACATACCTTCCTCCAACGATGCTCAATTAACATGAAATCCATTGCCCACGTCGCATGCCGGGGACAAGACTAGTGAGTCAAACCCCACTCTCGTCCGCTATAGTGTGTCGGAAAAGATCCTACATATTCCAGTGCAACCTGCCATCTAATTACCCAAAAACCCGCTGCTTCTCTTCCTGGACCGTACGCTTCTCTCTGCCTAAGCCTATTATTCTCTCTCTCTCTCTCTCTCTCTCTCTCTCTCCTTTTTTTCCTTTCTCTTGTGCAATCTCTCGCGGCGGCATTTAACCGAACACCTCAGGGACACTTTTTCTCACACCGACCAGGCGGTTCTTATTTTTGATATTGTTATGAAATTGTTATCATATAATTTTTACTGGTAGGGTGTTAACATCAATAGTTATTTAAAGTAAAATACTTCAATTTTCCTTTTTCTTTCTTTGCGGAATTTGTTATTTGCTTGTTTGTTCTGTTAGTCTAAAATTTTATATTGGTTTCTGGGTAATTATCAAATTCTGAACTTCCTGCGAGAAGCATTGCGACCAATTGCCTATGTGAATCTGCATTGAGTTCCTGACGTTGCTAATCATTAACTGCTTCATCAATCAGCATGATGAATTACATCCATCTTGTATGGTATAGTATTCATTGAGCACCACACTAGTGTACTATACGAAACCAATACCTAATTATCCCCTGAAGAGATGTCTGGACCACTTTCTGGTTCCTAATCCGTGGAGATGGAACAAGGTTTTTATATTTTGTCAGGGTAATTTGGACATTTTAAAGGTTGGATATGAGTTTCAGTTACTTAGGCATTAGTAGACACAAACAGCATTCGTTGGTCAACTTTTTATATTTTTCCGTTGAATCACACTGTCAAAGTGCCTTGCTACCATTCTTTCAATTGGACTGAATTAAGCAAATCGACAGTTGGGGGACATTTTAAATTGGAAGTTAGTTAAGGTGATAAGAGTAATTTATCTATGTTGTTATTTTGCATTTGATGATGTTGAAGAGCATGGAATTTGTAAATTAGGCCGCGGCAGAGCTGGCAAGGGAACGAATAGTGGTTGGAGTTTGTGATGGGCCTATGTTATCTAACAAACAGGTAATTTTATTTTGCTTTAATGCTTCTACTGGAGCTGTGCATTAATATGCTTGTACGAGCTGACCTTTCTTCTTTATGTCTGTATGTGTATTTTATGGGTTGCCTACATAGTTATTTATGCTAACCTAGCAATGTATCTGGCTTTCTGGGGCATGGAGTTCTGGTTCATGTTGCATTTAGCAATTTTACCTCAACCAGCTACATTCTTTATAAAATTTGCATAGAATTTGTAATTCTATTTGAATTCACACTGTAATGAGCAATGCTTTCACCGTTATTGGGAGATGAGGAAATATTGCTTCCAAAGTAGTTGATATTTTTTTAGGATTTGAAAGGTGCCCATTCATATTGCATTTAATAATTGTACCATATGCAGCTTTTTGAGATTTGCATAGAGTCTGTAAATCTATTTGAGCTCACTAGATCGTGAGCAATGCTTTCATCTCTCAAATAATGTAGATCTCATGCTGTCATTACCTTTATTGTGAGATGAGGAAATATTGCTTCCAAAGTATTTGATAGTTTTTGAAGATTATAAAGAATCCCAAGATAATTGATGATTTTTTGTTAGCTCATGTTTTGTTTCTTGGTGACACTTAGGATTCATGTGATGTCCCAAAAGAAAAAAAGGGTAACATGCAGCATGCACCATTGAATTTTTTAATGATGACTATGCTTTCTGTTGGAAATGAATATTTAAGGGTCAACTAGATTTGCAATTTCTAACTTTTTTAATACTTATTTTTGTTATAATATTGATTTATTTATCGGATAAATATCCCTTTTTCTATTTTATTTATTAACCAACAGAAAATTTATGCCACAAATCAAATTTTATTTATTTATTTTTTACTTATAACAAATTCTACGATTTTTTTCGTGTTAAAAATATTCTGTTAGTGATTCATGTTCAAGGTATTACAAAGTCTAAATTACTTGTTATTCAAAACTGGTATTCAAAAGCATGTGGTATTAGCTGCCTCTATTAGTGTGAGCTCACAATCCACAGGAACAAAAGTTGTTTTCCTTGCAATAGCCATTCTGAAAGAACAGGATATTAGGCACCCGGTCTACCCGTGGATTGTGAACTTTACATTCCTTGCAATAGTCACAAGGTCTACCTGAACTTTACATTGCATTTTTTTTATCATTTTTTCTAGATATCAGAGTAGAAATAAGTGTTAGGTTACTTCTTGTGTACTTGGCTTTGCCTTGTTACTTGTCTCAATAATATTTTCTTATTTATAAAAGAAAAAAGGAATATGTGTTAGGCTGCGTGTCTGAGTATACCCCAGAAGATAAGCTGGCCTCTTTTATGGTAAATTGCATTTAGTTTTTACAAGAAACATGCAGTTAGTATTGCTTGTTTGGAACGACTTTGTAGTAGAGACTTTGTTGATGACAACCATTGCCCATATTTTCTGCTCTGACATTTCATCTGAAAAGTAGAGATGATATGATTTATTATCTTTCTTACCTGTTTTGCAGTTCACAGATTTAATACAGTCCATCGAGGAAAGGATCCATAATGTCGAAAAATTTATAAAGGTATTTGATACAATATGCATGTTCATATGGGCTATATAGGAATTGTATATATATTGTAACTAAGATGATCGACTGAGTAGGTTCACGTTTCCCTCAACTGTTACCATGTTCTCCTGTATAAATCATAGCATGATGGCTACCTGGCAAGTGTCTGAAAGCTGGATGTCTGTATTAGCTAGTCATTAAGGGGATAAAAGGGAAAGATGGGGCTTGAATTTTATTCTGGTGGAAGTAATTGAACTGAAAATTGCCCTGTGATTGGACAGGCCATCGAGCCCGCCACACTAAACACAAAGTATCATAAAATTTCACATGATGTTTATAACAGGATAATTTATGTACTTTTCTTTTACAATGATAGTTTCAATTCTAATTTTGATGCATGTATCTTTGCAGTCTATTAAGCCGGAGCTGGTAGTTCAAGTTGAGCCTATCACTGATCCATATGGCCCTTCAATTGTAGATGAAAAATTAGAGGCTATTGTTGTCAGGTTTGTTATTTATATTTTATTTGAAAAACCATCTGAAGTCTATTTAAATGCCTCTAGTTTTTGACAAGTCTGTTTCTTTCTCACCTTTTGTACATGGATGTGCTACTATGGACTCGATGTAGGAATCCTGTTTGGAAGCACCTCATCTGACAACCATATTTGCCCAAATCAACACAGATTATTTTTCTTTTCAAAATCTGGAATTCTCTTAGATGAAATGTCATTTCATCTTAAGAAAATTCTAAATTTTGGAATAAGAATTAAAAAAGAAAATTGATTGCTTCGGTCGCTTATGGTTGTCAAATAGGCTGCTTAAGTCTCACTTTCCTCGTTCTAGATGATTGCCTCTTTGGACGGTTACAAAATCTCTGGCTTGAACCTGGCTTGGTGGGCCAAATTTCTTTAGTCCATTGTTCTAGAGACCTTTGTGATATTCATCAATTGTGGCAAAGGAAGAATAAAAAGAAACAGTCAGTGTTACATCGATCTGCCTGGGCAATAATAATCTTTTAATAAAGTGGTAGCAGATAAATCTTGATAACTAGATTTTGTTTTCTGGCAGCAAGGAAACATTACCAGGTGGACTTTCAGTTAATAAAAAGAGAGCTGACAGAGGCCTATCACAACTAAAGGTTTGAGTTTCCAGTTTCAGTGTTAATTCTTTTAGAAAATTCTGAAAACGAGATATGTCGTCAATCTATATTCTTCTTGTTTCCTCGAAAAACTGTCCAAAACAAAAACAGAGGCTTAGCATCATAGATCTATTGCAGATTGAAGTTGTAGATCTGGTTTCTGAAGAAGGTAGTGGAGAGAAAATTAGTTCAACGACATTAAGGAAGCTTGAGGCTGAGAAGGCCAAGAAACAACAGGCGGAGTGAATTAGGGACATGAAGAATCTGCTTGTGATTGGTTGAGTTCAATTACAAAGAGGAAACCTGGGTCGGAGAAGTCCAGGAAACAACAGCTAAACGTGTTTCTTTGTTGGAGTTTCTTTTTTATTAGTCTCTCGGTAATAATGTTGGTATATGATCCCAGCATTTCGAACTTATCAAAAAAACAAAAAATGATCCCAGCATTTCGAGGATTTCCTTACACTGTAGGCTTGCCAAATGTAAAGGATTTATAAAAGAAATTTACACGAACAAGACGGCAATTTTCCAACGTAGCCTGCGGGTAGCTCAGATGTCTTATAAATCAGTTGGTTGTTGGAACACGAACAAGATCATCCTACTGGCTACTACTTTGTAATGCTTGCAAATAATAAGAATAAAAATTTATTTTTAAAATTATTAAATGATAAAAGTAGTTCAAGAAATGATGATGCGGCTCAATGTGTGAGATCGTTTTACGTGATTCTTTTATGTCTCTAATAACGCTCTTACATAATATATAAGAGTTTTTGTTACCTACGTAATTCTCAAAACACTTTTCTTATTTTTATTAAGCCTCCCTTCTTTTCTTGCCTTCCAACCCATAAGGTCTAGCACTTAAAATAAAGTTCCAATGATGAGAAATTGAGAGAATAGTTAGATCTAGGACGGAATTAGAATTTGATATTTGGGAGGCAAGGGCCAAGGCCAATAACATTAACAAACATAATAAGTCTGACTTATGAGAGACTTAGGGCCAAGGGCCTAGGTCCAAGGTCCATAACAACAAACAAACTTAATAAATTATATGAAAAATTGAAAATAAAAGAGCCTAGAGAGTCTACAAAGTTAGATATTCTTCTTCGTCTTTGAGAAATTAAAGGGGGAAGAGACTAAAATCCTTATAAAAAAAAAAGAGTTTAAAATTAGCATATAACATCTAGAGAGTTTGGGACTCACCGGTCAGTTCCAACTTCTGAGACCAAGCTCCAACGCCGCATGATAAAGAGAACAGAGAAAGCTAAAGACCAACCTCCAACACTGCAGGCAATGCCGCACGAGAGAGAGCAGAGAAAGCCACTAGTCCAGCAACGTTCAACGTGAGTTTTGTGTGTAAGTGATTTGTTTCTTGTGGTATTGATTTTTCTTTTAAAAGTGATTTGTTTTTCTTCGTAATGAAGAAGAGATGGGTTTTTTTTTTTTTTTTTGAAATGAAGAAGATATAGGTTGATAGCATATGCTCTCGGAAGTGATTTGTATCTTTTGGAACGTTACAAACACTCAAAGAGCTACTTCTTTGGAACGTTACAAACACGCCAACAGCATTGCACAGTGCACTGTCATCTCAGTTTTGCTGGACAATGGGCGGATGTGCTGGACAATGGAATGGAATATAAGTTTATAGAATGTCACTCAAAAGAATATTAAGAGCCAGTTTTCCTATGTAGTCTGACAAATTTAGAGGCTAATTGTTGGTAACGGGGGGAGGGAGGTGGGGGGGGGGGGTAATTTCAGTTTAGGGAGCTAAGTTTAGTAACAATGTTGTAGCTTGAAGAAAAATTACATACTATAGTAAGTTTTCAAAAACTTTTACCCCCTATCATCAACGTAGTTCCACCCCTAGTTAGACCTAATAGAAGAAAAGAGAGAGGAGGTTGATATATGGATGGTGATCAATAGAAAAAGGCTGAACGCAACTTCAACAGAGTAGTCAAGACTAGGTCCTTCAAATAGGAACAACCACGCAAGGTGAGGGGAAGTTAGGGTCAGAATGGGAAGTACTGTTTGCCGTCAGCGCCAACGGTAGACCAGGGTCTAATCTCTGGATGCCCAAAGAAATAATCTACAGCATTCGTGGAATGTTGAGAAAAATATTTTGGTTTTTTTTCCGCAAGTTAGGAAAAATATTTGGGTTGAATGTATTGAGAAAGTGTATTGGTGAAAACTGCAAACCCATGAATAAATTATCTTCTTTTCGGACTATGTGTTTTGTCTTACAGGTTATCCCTAAACATGTGGTGACAGTTTCTTGACTGCCCGACCTTTATACAAATAAAAGTTGAGTCATTGGACTCATCGCGAATGGGCGATGATAATTCCCTAACTATCGGCCCATATGCAAATAAAACGAGTCTTGCAAACCAATGGGTTGTGAAAAGTCCATTGATTGTCAAGCCTTACGCAAATGAAATCTAAGTCATTGGACTCATTGAAAACCAACGAACGGTGACAAGTCTCTTCACTACTTGGCCCTCACACAAATGGAAATCTTGTCCCAGGACTTATCATGAACCAAAGTGCGGCAAGAATGTCTTTGAGCGCCCAGACCTCGCACAAATGAAAGCCAAGTCATTGTACTTACCACAAATGCAACATAATGGCAAAAAGAACAAGAGTAAAATAGTATGGCAAAAAGAACCAGAACACAACAGAAAGACAAAAGGAGGAAAGGTCTAAATTGATGAAGATCAACAGAAGTAGCATATAAGGTAAATTTATTTCCATTACAGAAGAGAAAAAAAAAATGTCATAGCTATTACTAGTTAAGGGCCTGGAGCTCTATGTCTGAAAAATTATCGGTGTTGTGACATTGTTCAGTGGCCATTGACCATGATGCACCCCATCGCAAGGTTCATCAACCGTCGATCTATCTGACTACTGAAGGCCTCAACAAGAGAAGTAGCGTGTGGCCCACATGCCCGAGTCAAAGTGTGCACATGGCCGTCACACGCCACCACCCAGAAAGTTCCACCACCACCACACGCGGCGTTTCTCGGTAGTTTCAGGGTTGACAGTCTAGCATACCCTTAATATGGCGCGTATCTCTCATGCGGCACGACAGATTCCATGCTTTTTGTTTCTTGTTTTTCAATGCATTTTTTTTTTCTTTTGTTGTTTTTCTATATTTGTGTTAGGCAAAAAAAAAGGCTATTTCTTTGGTTGTCTTGCTCCTCCTTTAGAGAATGAGGGTGATTCTTCCATTTCCTCCTTTAAAGAATGTAGGTGGTTCTTGATCCAATTCCTCTTTTGAAGGGTAGGGATTTGGTTACTTTTGTTTTTACAGAGTTTTACACTTTTAGATAAATCGATATTGAAATCTCATAAGATTTTGTTTGTAGGGAGTTTATGGAAGTGAAGAAAATATCCGTCAAAAATAAATTTGTGTGCAAAAATACCTAAGGAGGAAATCAATTATGCTTTTCAGATGTCCTAAATAGTTGAGTAATTTAGCTTGTAATTTGAATTTTTCTCTATTTCAATAGTTTTAGTTTAACTCCAAATTTATAGAATGAAATGAAGTCCTTTTCCATCCGAAAAAAAAATATGGTAAAATTCTTAGTACATCGATAAAGTAAACCGATCAGTATTTTTTTAAAGCATTTGTGTGTTTATGTTTTAGAATTGTGATTTTTAAAAGAGTAATGCACACAAATTTTTAAGAAAAAATATTGATGATTTTTACACTTTTTAGTAACGATCAGTGGTGTATTTAGCATCGTCTTTTTCATTAATAGAAAGTAGAAATTTAAAGGGTTGTTAAAGCATTTTCTATGTATAAGTATGTCACATTTCAGTCTTCAATTGGTTAGTATGGATATTATTGTTCCGTGGCAGCTAATAAAGCCTAACATTAACAATTTAACGGCCTCTTGTTATTTTTATAACTAAAAAATTACGAAAGTATTTAATGCTCATTTGAGATTGTTGTGGGAGATATAATTTATAACTTTAAAACTTATAATTTATCATTTAAATAAGAAATTTTATACTTCAAAAATTGTTTACTGTTTAATAATCATATATATAAAGCACTTTTAATTTTTTTTATTTTTATTTTGAGAAAGATAGTAGTCACATGTCCAATAGTTACTCACACTCAAATTTATTAGTAAAACTCTCATTCATGATAGAAGAATACCGTAGAAACAATTTAAACACTTGAATTTACATATCATCATGAATTAAAAATTTCAAGTATTGTAAAATAAACTCCACTAAACAACGTCTCAGTACAAAACATGCCTATACATGCATTAACGAAAGCGCTATTAATTTTTATAGACATAACATAAACAGTACAAGCAATAACTTAAACAATCCTAATATAAGGCAAACCCTCCTTATCTTAACCTTATTAACCCTTTTATTGCACCAGGAATATCCGAAGAATGCATCCATACGTCATCATGTCCTTTCGCACCATTATGAGCCAATCCATCAGCCGCTGCATTTATTTCTCTGAAAGAATGATTAATAATAAATCTGAGCCCTTTTAATCTTTTCATAATCTCCTCCGAAAAATTATCTAAATACCACAATCCACATCTTTTAGCCTTCACCCATTTTATGATCTAATGTCGAATCCATTTCTATTTCCACGTTTCTTATACCCAACGAGCATATATGTCTAAGACCATGGAACCGTCCTAGTACTTCCGCAGCATCATTCGACACTTGGTCAATATATTTTGTGCAACAAGAAATCGTCTCTCCTCTCTCATTTCTTAATATTCCACTAACACCAACAGCCCCCGGATTACCCATTGAACTTCCATCTATGTTCAACTTACACCACCCATGTTTTGGCCGATCCCATTTAACTTGTTTCACCTCCACTCCACTAGTTTTGAACTATATACTGGCAGATTTAATGAATGAAGCAATTGTTCATCCCACAAACTTAACGTTTGCAACTTCTTTAGCTTCAAACCAATCCAAGAATTCAATACTTAATTGAACACCAAACTGATGTCACTGACTCGTGCACCCCTTTCATCCATGCTTTACTGTGAGGGGGTAATTACGATAAGGAATAAGGTGATGGACGCCCTTCAAAGTGGTGTCCGCCTATTAATCCTCTTTCGGAGACTTAGAAGGAATTGTATTATGATTCCTTCAGTTGGATTCTAAATCCTCCCTATTCAAACTAAATTCCTCCCATGTGAACTCCTACTATACAAAGACGATAAATTTAGTAAGTTCGTCATAGTTATTCCTGACATATTGACAATGTGATAATCAGAAATCCTATAAATATTTAATGCCTGACAGGGTAGCATATCACATTAACTGCGGATTGATATAAATATCCAAAGATACCTGCTGATTGCTCGGAGGTAATCATATTAATAGAGATATTATTGAGAAGAAACAAAACCAATAAATGATATCAGAAAACTCGGGATGTAGAGGGGAATGATCTGCTCTCAGATAGTCCTGGATAATTACACGTGTATCCGATCAATACTTCAACCCATATAAAGGAAAGAATAGATCACTTGAAAAAGGTATGAATATCTATCTAAAGCTTTATCCGATTGTTGTCTTTGATCTATCCACATTTATCTCATCGAAGAGTTCTAAGGGTCGAGGAATCTAACCCTCATTATTTTCTGTTACAGATTAGGACTGGAAATCACAATTCAACTCAGGAGTGCAGAATACACATTAACATTGGCGCCGTTTGTGAGATCGGAAGACCAGAGGTGGGAAAATGATGATTTTCTAGAACACTGGACGACTTCTTAGACATGCAAACGGTGTCTCCAGGTAAGTGTTCTAAATTTATTATTTTTATATAATATCAAACAAAGGCGAGAGAATATCTCGCCTAGAAGAGAGATCTGCCTCTCATCTCTTTTTTATAAAGAATAAGTTGATATTCTCTCATGAACACTGCACTCCTCGATGAACACGCTATGCACTTTTAATATTGTGTAAAATTAGGACTCGCCAAACGTGCATGGAGCATTAACATTTTTTAGAGGGCACAATACTCGCCCAAATACTGTGCACGTAACACCTATATACTCATATACACGGACGCAAAATAGAAATGTGGTCGAGCCAGCACTGTGCACTTCAGTGCACAGTGCATGATGCATGCCAACACATCGTACACTGCACATCTCCAACTTAAACGGCACGATATTAACCCGCATGTATAAGGTGGGCAGTGTGCACTTAAATGCACAATGCCATGTTGGTACACACATGCACGTACTGTGCATGCATGCACAGTGCACAGTACGTGCATGCACGGTGCTCACGTCGTGGCTCACAGTGCCACGCCGTGAGGCCCATGGCCCTTCCGGCAATCCCCATTGGGACCACCGAAGATTTCTGTTTCTGGCGGGACAATGACCGGCCGGTCATTCTGCCGGAAACCTTCTCGCTGGCACACACAGTTAAACCGCCTAAATCAAGGCGCCACCACTCCGGACGAGGAGAGCAGGGACGCCGACACCCACCACTGGGGTCGCCGGCGCCTTCTGTCCCCGATGGGACTGCCCCCGGCCAGTGTCTTTGTCGGCAACAACATTTTTGGGACTGCTGCTCAAAAACGGAGTCTGCGCCGTGCCCAGTCCAACCAGTGCATGGATGGATTGTTGGCGGCCACCGTTGAGGCCGCCGGCATCCTCTACTCCCGATGAGGCTGCCTCCCACCTACCCGAGGGCCCGGTCATGGGAATCCCCCATAGGCTCACTCCATGCAGCTTGCCCGCCGGCGAGTTCTCCTCATCTCACCGGATTCGTAGTCAACCGACGAGCTCCCCCTCGCCAACCTTAGGGCGTTCTCTCGCCTAAACCATCATCATCAACCCACTCAACTCACCGTGCATGCTCACCACCCAGCTCGCCATGCACCATGCTCGCCATCACAGCACACTCACAGCTCGCCGGTGACTCCTCACCTCGCCAACCTCACTGTTCATACTCGCCCAAAACTTTTCACAGTTCGCCCAACTATCTCAGGGCAAAGTTCTCCAGTTCACACTCAGCTCGCCCAACACAAAGGGCTTGCCACTTCCCGGGCGATTGTCCAGACCACCATGATTGCCCAGTTTATTGGTGGGCATCATGCTCGCCCAGACTACCAAGCCTCGCCACCTCTCTTATAGCTCACTCAGCTCACATCATACTCGGAACTCTACTCCCACCAGCTCACCGCCTCACATCCAGACTTCTTCTCGCCAACACAGCTCGCCAGCTCGCCCCCTCGCCCTTTCTCCCTCACCTCATTGGCACCATGCATGACCCGCCAACGAACTCTCCATTAGCTCGCCATCTTCACGGCGCTCGCCCAATACACATTCATTTATAAAACAACTTATCATTTGCTTATTCGTAACCACTATTCAGTCACCACATGGGCTCAGATTTCTCCTTACATGCCTACAGCTCACGTATGGATCACCATACTCTCCACAGCTCATCATATTCACACAACTCACCAAAATTGTGCTCGAACCATAACTTTCCTGCTCCCCCCAATTCGCCAATCATGCTCGCTTAAAAAAAAAACAACAAGTTACTCGCCAACTCATCTCACCCATCTCCCTTGCGACAGTAGGGACTCACCATGCATGTTTGCCTGACACTTATAAGCTGTGTTCCTAGCTCATATGACTAGCCTCTTTTGTTTAGAAATTCAGGAATTTACATACAGCAAGTCTCCCATGTGAGACTCGCCTATTTTCTATTTTATTTTGACAGGTCACTCGTCACCTCAGATTATGGGTATTAAAAATGCTGTTATTCTATGGAATCAATTTTAATAAATTTTATTCTCTAACTGTACACATGCAAATTCGGATTCAACACTTAGATTCAGTAACATAAAAAATCATATTTCTATTTAACAAAATTGTTTTACAGCACAAAGTTGACGCACCCATTCCACAGTGACGCCAACTCCATGCTCGTCATACGGGATCAGGTTTAGTCACGAGGTCGTCCGGCCACCTATGACCAGTTCAACGATTCGTTCGTCAAGGGCTCGAGGCTTGAGGTCCAGCACCCAAGTTCACTCATTAAGTCCTTACATCCATGATAGGCTTGAGGCTTGCGATTCGCCCACTAAGCACACTCGACAAGCCTCATCTTGGATGCTTGCGAATCACGGGGTTGAATATCAGGTCTAGGCTTGCACGTAATCCCTCGCACACCTGGTTTCCCACCAATGACCGCTTGTGGATTGTGGGGTCGTGAACCCTTGCGCACCTTACGAAATTTTCTTGATAAAATATGTATTAAATGTTTTTATTACCTCAGGCTCGGAAGACGAACCACCACCTTCTCAATTTTTGGATACTTTAGAATTCCCACCAAAGTGTTTTTGGTAAAAATTCGCGAGGTTCTGTGAGGGTGAAATATCCCAAGTAGGGCCCAGGCCTATTATGTAGTGCACTAGAAGACAATAATACATGGGGGGCAAGCATAAAGAATGTAAACTGATACACGCAACCCAAATGGTCTATAAAAGGCCTTGGACAGATGAAACAAAAAGGGAGATGGCTGACTGGCTGTACAACAATTCCTCTATTCTCTCGGATCGCCTGCTTCGTCTTATCAGATGAACCCAGTAGCTCATACCAGTATAATTATGTATATTATTCACGTACAGTGAGAGCCCTGAGAGACTGTAAAAATATTCATTATAATGGATTCTCATTCACAAACTCCCGTGGACGTAGGTCTTACGCCGAACCACGTAAATACTGTGTTTCTATATTTATTTATCTGCTATTCGCGTACGTATGGCCACACCGGAGTCTCACCGGGGGCTCCAAACAACATCCATCGAAGCCCAACTCGCTCCAGTGAGCTGGAAATGACTTATTTTCCTGCCCTGGCCTGTTGACCGATTTTTAGGACATCAACACTTACATCTTCTCCACCATAATCTCCATGTGATCATCGATGGAATAATGCCAATCAACTGACCACGGTAACTCGAACATTGCGCACATTTATGCCAACAATCCACCCTATCTCTCCAACATCTTCTAGCCATTAATGGAATACCAATCTGTGAGCTACAAATATTCCAGATTTTTTCTGCAAACTCTCCTGAGGCCAACATGTGACTTTGATCCTCATAGCCACCTGTAGAGCAACAATTACATTGAGACACTATTTGAACTCCTACCCTACGGACACAATCATCCACAAGTAGACGTTCATGCATTGTCTTCCACATGGTCACTGAAATGTTCTTAGGAATAGCCGTGTGCCATACCCACCTTGCCCATGCAAACTCTAGAACACTAACTCTGATACACTACCAAGCTGAGGCTATGGTAAAAATACCACTTGGATTTTGAAGCCAAATTAACCTATAATCATCTGACTTAACACAACCCAATTGATTAATAATATATTCAATTTTCTCCACTCCTACTAATCAAATAAATAATTTAGTGTTCCAACCATCATCTAATTTGCATTCCTTTAAAGTTAAATTTGGAAGCTCACTGATATGTAAATTATTCACAAGAGGATCCAAACCAGACCAATCATCTCTCCAAAAAGAAACTTTTCCATCTCGAACCTTCCACTTAGAGCTCTCCATTACCCTTGGAATACATTTCAACAGCATCTTCCAAAAATTGGAACCTTTATTAGTATCAACCAGGGATAAATGCTTTTTCCGACATATTTACTAATGAAAAATTGTGATCATAGCGATGATGATTGCATCAAATTCCATGCCAATTTCATATGAAGAGACTCTTGCACCTCCTATAAATTCCTAATTCCTAAACCCCCTTCTTTCATATCCCTACAATTTTTTCCATGAATACCATTTCTTTTTAGATCTACCTTCCTTAGAACCCCAAAAAAAGGTACTCATAATATTTTGAATTTTACCAGTCCCTGCTTTGGGAGTATTTAACATGGAAAGACAATGGATCAGAATGCTTTGTAATACATGCTTTAATAAAAGCAATCTAGCACCACTGGACAACAACTTAGTCTTCCAACCTTCAAGCCTTCCTCGGATTTTGTTAATGATACCATCAAAATAAGTACTTTTTAATCTGTCCGATACCAAGGAACTCCCAAGTATATAAACGGAAAGCACCCTTCTAGAAATCTTGTGCTTTGAAGCAACAAACGTTTTCTAGAAGGCAAAATATGTTTGGGAGAACATAGATGATTTTTTTTTATTACCAACTTGACCAGTCCATGCTTCATACTGAAATAATACCTTATTACAGCCCTCAATGATGCTTTGCTCCCATTTGTAAATAAAACAATATCATCCGCATATAATAGATGAGAAATGATCGGCATACCTCTTGGATGTGAGAACAGCAAAATCTTACCCAATTCCACTTTTTTATTAATCATTCTAGTGAAGATTTCTTCAACTAAAATGAATAAATAAGGCAAAAGTGAATCTCCTTGCCGTAAACCTCTACCACTTTTTAAGAAACCTTGTGGGATTCCATTCATAACCACTGAGAACCAGGGTGAAGTAATACATTGTCTAACAAGAAGACAAAAGGTATCTGAAAAACCAAACAATCTCAAAACATGTAACAAGAATTCTCAATTTACACTATCATATGCCTTAACCAAATCTATTTTCAAGACCACATTACTACCATGACAATGTCTATTAATATAATGGATCATTTATTGAGTCAGGTTAATATTTTCAAATATACTTCTACCCACAATGAAAGCACATTGAATTGGAGAAATAATCTTGAATAAAAGAGGAGAGAAACAATTCACCAAAATCTCTGAACATATTTATAGAAAATGAAATATAAGCTAATAAGTCGAAATTTATCAAAACTTGTTGAATTTGTAACTTTGGGAATTAGAACCAAAAAAGATGCCGAATAGACCCGAGGAAGATCCATATCTCTAAACAATTTAGACACTGCTTCTACCATATCATTTCCCACAATATGCCAACATGCTCGATAAAAACTGAACCAAATCCATCAAGACCCAGACTACTTTCATTAGGAATGGACAAAAGTGCATCAAAAACTTCATTAGAATTCGGAACACCACATAACCTTTCATTATCTTTATTACATATAACTTGATGCACCAAACCATCCAATGAAGGCAACACATGGTGCTAATTCTTGTTCAAGAATTAACTAAAATATTCAATTGCCCCATCATGCACTTTTTCAGAGTAGACAATACAATTCTATCTGCTAGACTCATCTCTAAAACTGGTTGCCGATTTCTCTTAGCCATCAAATGAAAGAAATTCAAAGATGCCTCTCCCTTTAGTAACCAACATTGTTTAGATTGATCAGAGAGTGTTTGATCCTCCTTTTCTAACCATGTCGAGAACTCCACCTGAGATGCTACTAAATCTGTTTCCGTGTCCTCCGAAAAATTAACTTGCAAATCTTGCTCCAGTAGCTTAATACAATCTTCTAAGCTAGCAATATGAATTTTTGTTCGGCCAAACACTATTTTATTCCACTCTCGAAGAGCAACTCTCAACCTTTTTAATTTCATCAAATTTACCAAAGCTCATCCATTTTCCACATCCTTATTCCAAGAATATTGAGAAACACTGTTGGGAGATAAATCTAAACAGCGGAAAAATTATCTCCCACTTTGTGTGAACCTGTTAGGAAGTAATTGAGTAGATAACAATACAACGAAAATCACACACACATAGAAAGCCAATTTTTTACGTGAAAAACCTTTCAATGCAAAGGGAAAAACTACGAGACTTAGTCCAGTTAAAACTTTTACTATCAATAATGTTTGTGTACACAAATATTCTCTCTAGATAATACTAGAGGCATACAATCAATAATGATCTCAAGAAAAATACTTTCTTTGCAATCAAACAATGTGATTAGGAATGAGCTCACCAAAACGCATTACTGTTCACGAACTCGAGCACCAGAAATACTGCTCAAAATCTGATTTTCACCGTTCAGATTGTAGAGCCTTGAGTTGTGAATGTTCCTGTAAAATTTTAGCTCAATCGGATTACAGAAGACTTAAATCGGAGCTCTCAAAGATGTGTTACTGTTTACAATCTCGAGCACCAAAATGTATTACTGTTCACGAACTCGAGCACCAGAAATACTGCTCAAAATCTGATCTCCACCGTTCAGATTATAGAGCCTTGAGTTTTAAACGTTCTTGCTAAATCTTAGCTCAATCGAACCATAGATGACTTAGATCAGAGCTTTCGATTTAAACTGGATGAGAGTTTATTTCTCTCCTCGTTTTTGCTTTTCTCTTCTTTTCGCTCTCTCTGTCTGCTTTCTTCTTCTTTGACCAACAAACATATATGAGTATATGTTAAGTTGGGTATGAGCTGGTTTCCTCCTCACATGACTTCCTCCTCACATAGAGGGATCCATAACAAATCTCCCCCTCCCGACTATGTGGGAGGCTCCATCAAACCTGCTTTTACTCTGCATACTTCGAGTTTTTGCATAGGCAGTGGTTTTGTTATCATATCTAATCCATTTTCATCAGTATGAATTTTCTTAATCTGTAACAACTTCATCTCCAAAGCATTATAAATCCAGTAATATCTCACATCAATATGTTTGGACCTAGAATGAAAAGTTGAATTCTTGCTGAGATGGATGACATTTTGACTATCACAGTAGAGAGTATACTTCTCTTGTTTCTGACCCAGTTATTCTAGGAACTTCTTCATCCATAGCAACTCTTTGCTAGCTTCAGTTATGGCAATATATTCAGCCTCTGTAGTAGACAGGGCAACACATTTTTATAGTTTGGATTGTCATGACACAGCTCTCCCTGAATAAGTAATCAAATACTCTGAAGTAGATTTTCTGGAATCAATGTCGCCAGCCATATCAGCATCAGTAAACCCATCAAGCATACGCTTACCATTTCCAAAGCATAAACATACTGTGGAAATTCCTCTAAGGTATCTCAAAATCCATTTAACAGCATTCCAATGCTCTTTTCCTGGATTTGAGAGAAAACGACTCACCACATCAACTGCATGAGCAATATCTGGCCTCGTGCATACCATTGCATACATTAAACTACCCACTGCTGAGGCATATGGGACTCTTTCCATATCTTCCTTCTCTTTATTTGTGGAAGGGCTTTGCTTTGTGCTTAACTTAAAAAGAGTAGCAAGAGGAGAGCTAACTGTCTTAGCTTTATCCATATTGAATCTGTCAAGCACCTTTTCAATATATCGCTCCTGTGACATCCGTAATTTCTTCTCTTTTCTATCTCGAGAAATTTGAATACCAAGAATTTGCTTTGCTGGCCCCAAGTCCTTCATGGCAAAGGACTGACTCAATTCCTTCTTTAGATTTTCAATCCTTGAAGAATTCATGCCAACAATCAACATGTCATCAACATAAAACAATAATATTATGAAATCATCATCACAAAATTTCTGCACAAATACGCAATGGTCAGAAGTGGTCTTCTTGTAGCCTTGCTCTTCCATAACTGACTCAAATTTCTTGTACCATTGTCTGGGCGCCTGTTTTAAACCATATAGGCTTTTCTTTAACCAACACACACAATCTTCTTTGCCATTCACACTGAAACCCTCAAACTGCTCCATATAAATCTCTTCCTCTAAATCACCATGTAGGAAGTCAGTTTTCACATCCATCTGTTCAATTTCTAAGTCTAAGTTAGCTGCTAAGCCAAGAACCACACGAATGGATGACATTTTCAGAACTGGAGAGAAGATCTCATCAAAGTCGATACCCTTTCGTTGACTGAATCCCTTAACAACAAGTCTAGCTTTGTATCGTGGCTTGGAAGTGTGTTCATTTTGCTTCAATCTATAAACTCATTTGTTCTTCAAAACTCTTTTGCCTTTAGGCAACTTTACCAGCTCAAAAGTATGGTTGTCATGTAATGACTGCATCTCATCTTGCATGGCATCAACCCACTCTACCTTATGTTCATCTTCCATTGCTTCTACATAACACTCTGGCTCTCTCTCGTCAGTCATTAACACATACTCATCTGTAAGATACCGAATGGAATGATGTCGGTCTCTGATAGACCTCCTGAGTGGAACATCTAATGGCAGCTCTAATTCTGGTAACTGATCAGGGGTCTCATTTTGAAATGAAGCATCTGCATCACTAGGACTTTGTTGGTAATCTTGGATAGCATCTTCAACTTGTGCTGGCAAGTCAGTCAATGGCACTGGATCCAAGTTAACTGAACTATCATTGGACCGAAGCATTGCTTTGTCTGTTTTCTGAATATCTTGTATGGTTTGATTTTCAATAAACACAACATCTCGGCTTTTCACTAGTTTCTTATCAACTGGATCATACAATCTGTATCCAAACTCATCCAAACCATAACCTAGAAAGATGCATTGTCGGGTCTTCACATCGAGCTTAGATCTCTCATCTTTGGGAATATGCATATATGCTTTACATCCAAATACACGTAAGTGATCATGTAACATCCTTACCAGTCCAAATTCTGTTTGGTACATCAAACTGAAGAGGAACACATGGTGTGAGATTGAGAACATGTACAGCAGTACTCAAAGCCTCTTCCCAAAAAGATCCAAGCAATTGTGCTTGTAAAAGCAAACATCTCACCCTCTCAATCAGTGTTCTATTCATCCTCTCAGCTAAACCATTCAACTGAGGAGTCTTTGGAGTGTCTTTTGATGTCGAATACCTTGCTGTCTGCAATAGTCATCAAATGGGCCTTAATACTCTCCTCCATTATCAGTTCAGATGCACTTCAGTTTCTTTCCAGTCTGCCTCTCAACCAAGGCCTGAAATTGTTTAAACATTTCCAATACTTGATCTTTTCTTTTCAGGGGATAGACTCATGACTTTCTTGAATGATCATCTATAAAAGTCACAAAATACGAAGAGCCGCCAAGTGTTCTTATCTTCATAGGACCACAAACATCTGAATGCACAAGATCAAGTATTCTTGACTTTCTTGAAGAATGAGAACTTTTGAAGGAATCTCTGTTCTGCTTCCCTTCTAAACAGTGAGTACACTTTTTCAAAGGCGCACTTTTCATCCCAGATAGAAGATTCTTTTTAACCAATATTGTTAAGCCTTTCTCACTCATGTGGACAAGTCTCTTATGCCACAATTGTACTGTGTCGTCATTCTTCATAACATTAACAATGTTATTGGAGAGTCTTGCTTGTAACATGTACAAGGTTGATACCTTATTTCCTCAAGCTATAACCATAGCGCCCTTTGTAAGCTTCCACTACCTATTATAAAAGGTGTTGCAATACCCTTCATCATCAAATTTACTTGTAGAAATCAAATTCAAATGGATGTTAGGAATATGCTTTACATCTCTAAGAACAAGAATCGTGCCGTTATTTGTTTCCAAGCATACATCTCCACTTCCAATAATTTTAGCCAAACCACCATTGTCCATCTTTACTATGCCAAAGTTACTGGGCACATAGTTTATGAAGAAATCATTTCGAGGTGTAGCATGGATGGAAGCATCACTATCAATCACCCAGCTAGTTTCATGAGAAATAATGTTTACAGTATCATTATCATCATAAACAATGAAGAAGTCTCTGGTAGTAGTGGTAGCAACTTAATCATCTTTCTTTTCATCGTCATTCTTCTTCTCATTCCCTTTTTCTTTATATTCTTTCTTCAACTTTCTGTAATATTTCTTGATATGCCCTTTCATGCCACAATGGTAGCACTCAACATTAGCAAACTTGTTTGACTTGCTTCTGCCCTTATCTCTGTTCTTTGGACCTCTGCGTTTACTCCTCCCTCTATTTTCTATAACCAAGACATCTGACTGCGAAGAAGAACCCTGTGATTTTCTTCTCATCTCTTCATTCAAAATACTGCTTTTCGCCAGATCCATACTGATTACACCATCCGGGGCTGAGTTAGATAATGACATTCTAAATGTCTCCCAAGAGTCCGGCAATGTACCAAGCAACCACAATCCCTGTACTTCATCATCGAACTTAATACCCATTCTAGTCAACTGATTAATTAATCCTTGGAATGTATTCAAGTGATCTGTTAATGGAGTTCCATCTTGGTATCTCATAGTCATCAAATGCTTGATCAAATATATTTTATTATTTCCAATCTTACGAGCATATAATTGTTCAAGTTTATTCCAGAGTGTACGTGCATGTGTCTCTCCACTAATATGGTTCAAAACATTATCATCTACCCACTGCCTGATGTATCCACAGACTTGTCGATGTTGCAAAGTCCATTCTTCATCAGATTTATTTTTCGGCTTCTCAGAAGCAAACACCGGTAAATGAAATTGCTTCACAAATAAAAGGTCTTCCATTTTTCTCTTCCAAATATGATCATTAGAATCATTCAAAGTAACCATTCTACTCAGATTGGCCTCCATTATTCAACACAAAGTACTAAGCGGTTATAACCCCGCTCTGATATCGCTTTGTTGAGAGATAAATCTAAACAGCGAAAAAATTATTTCCCACTTTGTGTGAACCTATTAGGAAGTAATTGAGTAGATAATAATACAAAGAAAATCACACACACACAGAAAGCCAATTTTTTACGTGGAAAACCCTTCAATGCAAAGGGAAAAATCACGGGATCTAGTCCAGTTAAAACTTCCACTATCAACAATGTTTGTGTACACAAATATTCTCTCTAGATAATACTAGAGGCATACAATTAACAATGATCTCAAGAAAAATATTTTCTTTTCAATCAAACAATGTGATTAGGAATGAGCTCACCAAAACGCATTACTGTTCACGAACTCGAGCACCAGAAATACTGCTCAAAATCTGATCTTCACTGTTCAGATTGTAGAGCCTTGAGTTGTGAATGTTCCTGTAAAATTTTAACTCAATCGGACCACAGAAGACTTAGATCGGAGTTTTCAAAGATGTGTTACTGTTTACAATCTCGAGCACCAAAACGTATTACTGTTCACGAACTCAAGCACCAAAAATATTGCTCAAAATCTGATTTTCACCGTTCATATTGTAGAACCTTAAGTTGTAAACGTTTCTGCAAAATCTCAGCTCAATCGAACCACAGATGACTTAGATCGGAGCTTTCGATTGAAACTGGATGAGAGTTTATTTCTCTCCTCATTTTTGCTTTTCTCTTCTTTTCGCTCTCTCTGTCTGCTTTCTTCTTCTTTGACCGACAAACATATTTGAGTATATGTTAAGTTGGGGATGAGCTGGCTTCCTCCTCACATGACTTCCTCTTCACATAGAGGGACCCATAACAAACACAATCCATGAAACGATCATGTGATATCCACATCTGTTGAAATTTAAAGGCAGCAAATCCATAAGCCTCACTCGAACTTTCTAAAGAAATCATCATAGGCAAGTGATCAGAAGTGGTTCTAGATAAATACTTCATATAAGCATCCTAAAAATTATCCAAAACCCTTCCATTTCTTAACACAGGGTCTGGACATGCCAAGCTTCTAGCCATACCCGAATGTCCATTACATCAAGATAAATGTTGTCCACTGCCTTGCAAATCCATAAGTCCACACGCATGATCAATACAAGAATTAAATTCCTCCATTGCAATTGCCAACCTCGGTCTATCTCCTTGTCTCTCCTCCTCATTACGGATGATATTAAAATCACCAGACACTACCCAAGATAGCTGTTGGCTACTCATATCCACCAAACTACTCCACAATCTTCTTCGTTCCTGATACAAACATTTTGCATACGCAAAAATAAATAAAATTCTCTTTCTATTCTTTGTGACCAAAATCGAAAAAAACTAATCCCCCCAAATTCACAACAGTCACTTCAACTTCAGAAGTCCAGAATATCCACAATTTACCATCTACCGAATGATTAGAGTAACAATCAAAAAATTGCAATATAGTATTTCTTGAAGTCAGTTACAGTAATTTTTTCAAAATATGCAGTAATTTTTTAATAAAGACTCCAATTTAACGCTTTTAATTAAAAAAAAAGTTGATTTTAGTTTTTTTAACCAATTAAAGATATCAACATGACATTTTTAAAAAAAAGTGATTGTAACTGTTTAAAAATACTTTTTAAATTTTGAAACACAACCCCAAACAGATTTTTAATTGTGAGTTTTGAATCATCTTTATATCTTAAGCCTATTATGGCATACATTTCGTGTCCCTTATCTCTACAAGGCGCGCTGTTGTTTTTCTTTTATTTTTCAGTTGAGATTTTACAAATCTTATAGAGAGGGAAATTAAAAAGAAAACCAACTTTCTTAAAGATGTTCGAATGGTTTTATATCCTTTGGACATTCGACAAGAAATTATTGGGGAAACAACCAAGCCCACATGTCATCTGGAAGACTAATAAGGAGACAAAATCTCTCATCAGATACATACTTACATATTATATATTTCAGGATACAAAGGTGGGGTATTGGAGAGGAGATCTCTATAGTCATCTCATAATATTTAAATTTATAGGTTAAATTGTAAAAAGAATTGTAAAAAGGTTAAAGAAACTGAGGAACTAAAACTGATGAAATAGTTTTAAACTCCATTTGATATATAATAGATGAGATAAGATAATTTTTATATGAAAGTTTGAAATTGAATAAAATATTATTATCATTTATTTTTTAATATTATTATTATTTAGAATTTAAAAAAGTTGAATTTTTTATTATATTTTATATAAAAATTTAAAAAAATTGTAATAATTAAATGAGTATTCAAATAAAGCCTATCTCAAGTTCTCTCTGTCAGTAGACTGCTGCGTGAACAAGAAATGGGCCAAGGGTTATTTGAGTAATTTAAAATCTTCTGAGAGGATTGCCCAAGATTACTTTTTTCTCAGGGATTGCCCAAGATTACTTGATCTATAGAAATATTTATATAAAATTTTCAAAATGCTACAGTTAAAATAAAACAAGTTTTGAAAATAGATAATAAAAAAAGGATAAAGAAAGAATATTGCTATTTAATAGAGAGAAGGAATGATCACTAGGATGAGAAAGGGGTGTAATTAAAGAGAATGAAAGTCTTCAGGAAGAGTTAGCTAAACTTTTTTAAAGAGTTTAATGGGATGAAAAAAAAAAAAAAGAAGTTTGCATCTTTTCAGGCGACCCATAGCCTTTTTTTTCTTGCTCATGAATTTGCTTATGACAGAGGCAAAGAATGAATCTGTTGTCCAAAATCAAAGCCAAAAAGGGATCGAATAATGATATGCTTATCACCATGGTTTTGGTGTACGTCAACCATACTCATTTCGCTGTTCTTTCTTGCATTCAATCAGCAAGCCTTGCATTAAATGCTACTTTCTTGAAAAACTTGAGCCGCTTTTCACTCAAACTTCTCATCCATCTCCTTTGTTACGTGAAGAAAAATGGCCGATGCTATCATCTCTATTGTGGTGGAAAGACTTTTTGATCCGCTCATCCAAGAAGCAACATCCTTGTACAATGTGAAAGACCAAGTCACACAGCTACAAAAGGAGCTAATAAGGATCCGATGTCTTCTAAGAGATGCAGATGAGAGAAAAACTGAAGGAGCAGTAGCACGCCAATGGGTTGCAGAAATCAGAGATTTTGCTTATGATATAGAAGATATTATTGAGAGGTATGCCCTCAAAGCTCAAAGTTGCCTCCAAGAAGGGAGGAGGCAAACAAAATTTCCTTAAGAGGCTTTCTTCTATCTTTTCCAAAGTAAAAGATGTTTATCAAATTAGGTCAGAGATTGCAAAAAGCACGAACGGAATTTCTAATTTGAAGAATAGCTTACTAAGCATTGGCATAAAAGAGTTAAGGGAAGGAGCTGGTGCGAGTTCTTCAAATGAGAAGCTAAGGGAGCAAAGGCAAACTTATCCTCACGTTGAACACGATGACGTTATTGGATTGGAGGATACCCTAAAGGAACTGGTGATATGTTTGACAAAAGAGAAACAAAACAAAGTTGTTTCCATATGTGGTATGGGTGGTCTTGGAAAGACCACTCTTGCTAGAAAGATTTATCATCACCAAGAAGTCAAGACTCACTTTAGTTGTCGTGCCTGGGCATGTATCTCTCAACAATATCAAAAAAGAGATATTTGGGAAGGAGTTATGATCGGTCTTATGTCTCCTGCATCTAAAGAGCATAGAGATGAACTTCGAAGCCTAAGAGATGAAGAGCTTGCTGAGAAACTTTGTGAATTTCAGCGTCAAAATAAATGTTTAGTGGTTCTAGATGATATCTGGCATGTTAAGGATTGGAACAATTTACGTGCTGCCTTCCCAATGAATGATACGAACAGCAGAATATTACTTACCTCTCGTAATGAAGACTTGGCTTTGCATGTAGATCCAAGGGGCCTCCTTCACAAATTGAAGTTTCTAAGCGATGAAAACAGCTGTAATTTGCTTCAAAATTTAGCAATATCATGGAGAAAAGGTATCTAAACAATATCTAACTCTCATATCCTGTCTTTTTTTTTTTTTCAAAACTAATTACGCATGTATTTATTTTAAGTATGAAAACATACATACATATTGATTTTCCTGATGAGAGGATTCAAGAATATCCCGTAAATCAATTTGTTGTCAAGATTTTGAAAACCTCAACTGGAAGAGACAGACATATGAATTAGGTCCTACAATATTTATAAAAGTACTAGAAGGCTCACTACACATGTCATATCTCTCCTAACTGAAGGGATTTTAAATTATTTTTGTTTGTTTTCACAGATGATTAGACAAGATGAGATGAGATTAAAGTTAAAACTTAAATAAAATATTATTTAAATTTTTTAATATTATTTTTGTTTTTAGATTTGAAAAAATTTAATTGTTTATTTATTTTGTTAGAAAATTTAAAAAAGATATAATAATTAGATGAGATGAGATAATTTGAGGAAATTGTGAAAACAAACAATTTAAGCCAACATTAAATTGGCTAAAAGAAAAAATCATACAATAACACATGTATTGAATGGATCAAGAGGGACAATCTTTCAATAACAATGCATGCTCTCTCTTAGTCCACATTTTTCAATGGTTTAGTCACTTTATAAGTAGACATTGAAAGCCTTTGAGTCTTTGTCTCAATATGCAAGATGGAATGATATAGTTTACATTGTTGTTGGCTATGTAGATTCTAAAATCAAGGAAGACATGAGCTCTTTAGGAAAAGAGATGGTTAGACATTGTAAGGGTTTACCATTGGCCGTCATTGTACTAGGAGGGCTTTTGGCAACAAAGCAAACATTAGAAGAGTGGGAACAAGTGAATCGAAATGTTAAATCATACCTCCATCAACAGCAAGATCGAAATGTTAAATCGAAATGTTAGCTTTGAGTTATGATAATTTGCCTTCACACTTGAAATTGTGCTTCCTATATTTAGGCCATTTTCCAGAGGATTTTGAGATACAGACCAAGGAGTTAATTCAAATGTGGATGGCTGAAGGTCTTATAATTCAAATGCAACACACTGGAAGTAACAAGGAAACGCTAGAGGATGTTGGAGAACAATATTTACAAGAGCTAGTTCAGAGGTGTATGGTACAAGTAGGACGAAAGAGTTCAGTTGGAAGAATCAAAACGTGTCGTCTCCATGATCTTATGCGAGACTTTTGCATTGAAAAAGCAAAATTGGAAAACTTTCTCCATGTCATCAATATTAATCATGAGTCCGACGAAGAAGTAGAAGCTCCCATTTGTGAAGTTCGAAGAGTTGCTATCAGTGGTGGATCAACATTTTTTATAATATTTGCATTTACACTTCCATCGACATCCCAAAAATATTTTCACCTAAGGTCTCTTCTAACATTCTCTATGCCTTCGTATGGGAAGTCTATGCAGCTAAGGAACTTCAAATATCTTAGAGTCTTGAATTTTGTATTGACTTCCGATCTCTTAGACTATAGGATGATGGATTTCCCCCTTGAGATCAAAAGTCTCATCCACTTGAGATTCTTATCTCTAAGGAATACTGGTGTAAGAAGCATCCCATCTTTAGTAAATTTGAAGTTTTTGGAAACATTAGATTTGCGGTCAACAAATATGGATCAAGTTATTGCGCCAAATGAAGTGTTCAGAAATATGGAGCACTTGCGGCATCTGTATCTACCTCTGTCTTTCAAACTAAATGGTAAGTTGCAACTACCTAATGCTAGTAAGCTACTGACACTAGTTAATATTCCTGTATTCATATGTGATGTTAAAGATCCGGTGGCTGGATTTGACGAGTTTGGAAAGAAGTTAATGCCTTCAAATTTCACATGCAGTTGTCTTCGTATTCTTAAGATCAATCAAATTAGTTTGGATAAGAGAGCAGATATAACACCAATGGTAACGAGTTGTCCTCACATATTTCAGCTAAGACTCCTTAACCAAATAGAGAAATTGCCAAAACATGACAAAGTTTCTCCACATCTTGTTCAGTTAAAGTTAAATAAGACTTTTCTTGAGGAAGACCCAATGCCGACTTTGGAGAAGTTTTCCAACTTAAAGATTCTCCACCTTATGTTTGATGCCTACATAGGGATGAAGATGATTTGTTCTGAAGGAGGATTTCCTAAACTTCAAATCCTTATGCTTACTTATTTATGGAAGTTACAGGAGTGGGAAGTGGAGAAAGGATCCATGTCCAACCTCTGCCATTTGAAGATAAGAAGTTGCGGTTTGTGGGAGGTTCCAGATGGACTTCAGTTTGTCAATAACCTACAAAAGTTGGAAATCGTAGGCATGCTCTCGTCATTCATAGAGAGACTTGGCAAAGGAGGACGGGATTTTTACAAAATACAGCATGTGCCTTCCCTCGAAGTTAAAGAATGGTAATGATGCTAATACAAAAGTTATCATAATTAGAAGCAATGTACATATTGTGAAGTGATCATTTCATTTCATGAACTTAAAATTCTAAAATATCTCATTGGAATGTGCTAAATTAATATTGCTTTAATTATTATTCTTATTGCAATGTCATTCGTACTTCTAATTAATTACTTTTTTTTGTAAGACCATCTATCTATTCTTGTCTTTTGGCATCTTTTGCACGATCGAGCTGATCTATCTATAATGAAATATATTGATTTTATTATAAATTTTTGCAAAATTTGAAATCAGTTTTTATGGTACTAAAACTAGGTGAGTTTTATGAATTATAAATTTTTGGGTTTATAATCATGATAGGAATATTTTGGGTCTGTGGTGAATATAATTTGTTCCAAGGAAAGTTCAATGCGTCCTAATTAATTTGAAGCATATTTAAAGCATAAACAATCTTTAGTAAATTGGTTCGCTCGTTTGACTTTTAAGAACCTCATTAAAGGGAAAATTGAAGAATCCTTATTGATATAATTTGATACTTTACCTAGCTACGACTAACTTGTTTGCAAAATTTTAACTCATATATAGGATGCATGTAAATATATATGTAGATATTGGATTTATGATTTGGGATTAAGTTTCATTTTGATACTTTTTTTAATTAAAAAAAACTAGAAAATTAAGTCTATTATGAATTTTGATGTTGTAAATTATGATATTTCTTATGTTTGAGAATGTTTGTGAAAAGAGAGTCAATTTCTACAACTGGAAATTAACTTTATGTTCGTTGGAGTACGGAAATGAATTTATTTCAAATTTTGGTGTCGGAACCGTGAGGTATTTTTTATTTGTAAATCAAAATGTTATTCTTTCATCTGGTGGTACTGTTGGCTGTTATCATTGGAATTTTTATTTATTTTTAAAATTCTTCTTTACCTTATAATTTAAGAAGTATTTTTAAATAATATTTTATTTTTTCTATTTTTTTAGACGTTAATTGCTAGAAAAGTACATGTTTAGAAAAAGATAATATAAACACTACAAAAAAATCGGCATTTGTGACGGATTATTTACTATAAAAATGATTATTTGTAATAAAAATAGACTCATTTTAACAAAAAATAATCATCTTCTTAAAAATTGACCTACAAGAAGGTCGTGTAGTTCTTCAAAAGCTAGGGAGGTTTCTCGAGAGTAGATAGGGGCTATGATTTCCCTAAAATTAAGACCAAGTCCGTTAAGGACATACAAGGTAAGATCATCATCGAAGATTGGATAATCAATGAGAGTAATCTCATCGACAAGAGCTTTCACAGCGTACAAGCAGTCGAAAATAGTGTGATCCCCTTGCTGGATTAAGGTTAGCTCTTTCTTGAGTTACATTAATCGGATTTTGAATTTACTTGCATACATAAAAATGAGTTTCTTCCAAGCCTCATGAGAGGTTTTGGAAGTGGCAATGAGAAAGGTGATAGTGGTAGATGTAGAGGTCAAAATAGCGTTGAGGATGAGCTTATCTTGACGAACCTAGTGCGTTTTATTTAGCTCTGAAGAGGATGTGCCAACAGGGGAGGGGCATTAGGAGGCTCCATTGACATAGTCAAAGAGATCATACCCAAGAAGTAGAGCCTCAAACTGAGCTCTCCATTGAGGAAAGGTAGAAGGTGTGACTTTTTAATTAATTTGGGCAGTTATGTTAAGAGTAATGAGCGAAATTTTAGTGGAGGAAATCGGGTGAGTGTTGAGGTGAAGGTGGTTTGAATTTGAGAAGGAAGACATAGATGGGGTCTGTGATCTTTGTCTCATAAGAGTAGGGCTAAATTGATGCCATATAGAAAATTTTACCGCACTCTGTTTTAGTGAAAAACACTTTGAATATTATTGATGCATGTCTGTAGTTTATATGCATGAATTATAGAGAACTATCAAAGGTAAATATACCAATAGATATGCTATACACCCTTAGAGATGCTGCTATACATGGAAATAAATACCTGACAGAAAATCAAAAAATCATAACGGCAAGAATTATGGACTTGTGATCTGGTCTTGTGTCTTGGCTTGATCAAAGGGATTTTTCTTGACGAACTATTTATAAATAAACAATTTTTTTTGTAATAAAATTAAGGAGAATTCCAAGCATAGGCTCCCAACTGTGACCGTGGAGCCCTTGTGTAGCATGTGAAGTAAGATGACTTTTTAGTCCAAGTTTTACTTTCGACCGACAGATATTCCATTATATTTTTAGAATTTTTAAGACTTTTTAAAATTTTTAATTTCAATTTAAACATTTTTAAACTTAAAAAATATAATTTTTTTTTTCAAAGATGGGCATCTGATCAGGGTTGGTTAGTTGGAATTTCAGTGGCCACAGACAACTATGGTTTTTTGTTAAGGAATTGTTAAAGCATTTTTCTTGCATAAGAATAGGGATTAAAGCCTAGTAATTATTCACTTTCTCTGTTTTTCTTTTATTTTTTCAATAAATTTCATCTTTCATTTGTTGTATATAATATAAATCATGCTAAGAATAAGAATCACATCGCCAAACCACAATTTAAAAAAATACTTGTAAAAGACATTATGAAAGCAATTTTTGTACCTCAACAAATATTAACAACTAAATCTTCTCATCCTTGCTCCTCACACAAGTATTAGTTTTCAATGGCGCAAGCCAATAGACACATATAAAGAGGAAAGAGGGCCTAACCATATATATAGAAGACTTGTGGAGTTCTTCCATTAAAAACTCAAATCTCAATAAAGTTTTAAAAAATTTCACAATAAAATCCTTATAATACATACGTAATTCGAAGCATCATTAATGGTTTATAGACCAAATAACTCAATTTAAAGGATAAAGACCATCATCAATGGCACTAAGAAGAGGTTCAAAATTTTCAACTACCTTAGTCTAGTTGTCCTTCCAGGTTCATCTTATCATCACCGACTTCATCATATTCCAATTTCTTCAAGAAACCTCTATTGACATCATCTATTTGGTGTTGATTTTTAACAATTCTCCCCCTTAACACTAAACGAATGATATCCTAACATTTTTTAGTCCAAGGTATCTAATTCAACTATGTCTTTACATAGCTCGAGTTTTTCATGTGTGATCATTTTTGTCATCATATTAGATGGATTATCTTGGATATAGATCTTCTCAAGCTTTAATAGTTGTTGATCCATTACTTCGCGTATTCAATAACAACAAATATCAATATACTTTGTCTGAGAGTGGTACATTGAGGTTTTACTCAAGTTAAGAGCACTTTAACTATCATAATAGACTTTGTACTCTTTCTAGCTGATTCCATTTCTTGGAGAAACCATTTTAGTCACGACATTTTTTTTTTGTCTGCTTCTACCATAGCAAAGTATTCTGCTTTCGTTGTGGATAAAGTCAAACATTTATGCAATTTAGACTGCCATAATACATCTCCACTTGCAAATGTGTAAATGTATCCTGATGTAGATTTTCTTCTATCAAAATCACCAATCATATTAGCATCTATATAACCATTCAAAACTGAGTCAACTCCCCTGTAACACAAACATAATTTTGATATACTCTTAAGGTGTTTGGAAATCTATTTTACTATTTTCCAGTATTCTTTCCTTGAATTTGAAAGAAAATGGCTCACAACTCCCACAGCGTAAGAGATGTCAGGTCTCATATACACCATAGTATACATTAAACTTCATTCTGCTGAAAAGTAGGGAACTGCATCGATTTCTTAAACTTTTTCCGTTGATGAAGGACACAAGCTCTTACACAGTTTGAAATGACTAGCCAACGGATTACTAACAACTTAGCTTTCTCCATGTTGAACATTTTCAATACCTATTCAATATATTTTTCCTGTAACAACCATAACTTCTTTTCTCTTCTATCACGAGTAATCTTCATGTCCAAAATCTGTTAAGTAGCTCCTAAATCTTTCATATCAAAGAACTTGGAGAGATTTACCTTTATTTGCTAATGATGGATGTTTCTTTTTCAATAACTAGCATATCATCAATATAGAGCAATTTCATTACAAAGTTACTTTTTGAAGGTTGCAAATGTATATGCATTGATCTGCAGCTATTTTCTTATAGCCATAACTTACCATTAATGAGTTAAACTTCTTGTACCAATGGCTGGGAGCGTATTTTAAACCACAAAGGCTCTTTTCTAGCTTGCAGACCAAGTAGTCATTTTCAGAAACTTGGAAACTTTCTGGCTACTCCTTATAAATCTCTTCTTCAAGATTGCCATGAACAAATGCTATCTTCACACCCATTTGTTTAAGTTATAGGTCAAGATTCGCAATCAATTTGAGTGTCACTTGAATTGAAGTTATATTTACAACGACTGAGAACACATCAAAGAAGTTTTTTTTTTCTACTAGAATACTTTGACGACCAACCAAGTTTTATACTTCACTTGTTTGCCATCGTTCTTTAGCTTGAATACCCATTTATTTTTCAGTACTCTATTTTCCTTTGGAAGTTTCACTAGCTCATATGTCTATTTTTTTTTTTTGGCAATAAATTCATCTCATCCTGCATAGCTTACATCTATTTATCACTTTTTGGAGGAGATATTACTTCTTGAAAATTTTCTGACTCCTCATCATCTGTAAGAAGAGTATAATTTGATTTTAAATATTTTTGAGATAGAATTAATAATCGACCTCTAGAGGATCTATCCTATTGAGGCTCATTAACTAGAAGATCTCCTACCAACTGTGATGATTCTATAGTTTTTAGTGAAGAAGGTAAATGCTCTCCCTGCTCAGTATTCATTCCTCCATTGTTATCTTCCTCTTCTTCTTCTAAGAACTCTTCCTACCTCTCTACAGTGTTGTAGACAAATTGAAGTGGTGGAAAATTAGAGACTGCTCTTTGGAGCACTTGTAGTTGTTTCTTCTAATCCTATAACGTTGCCATGCAACTGATTTCCATGAAATATAATGTCCCTCTTCTTATGATGTAACATCCCGAGCCTAAATTTGAGCTTTATTTATTTATTTATCTAGTTTACTTATCCTTTTATTTATTTGATTATTTTAAGTATTATTTATGCAATTCTCTTATATAGTATCTTTCTTTTGATCAGATTATATGGATTAATATATTGTTTATATTTTAAATGTGAATAATTTGATTTTTCGATTTTTTTCATATTATCATAAAATTCTCTTATGTTATTATTGGTATTTTTTTTTACGGATTATAAAATAGTTTATATTTTAAATGTAGATTTTATTATAAATATTATATTAATTACAATTGTTAGTATTTCATCATCATCTCAAATTATGTTTTTTACATAAGATTTAGATTTTCTTTTTCTTATCAACTCTTCCAAAGACGTTAGTATCTTTTTAGAATTTTAATTTGAATAGATGCTTCTATTTGAAAAACCAACTTCAGATTTATTTCAAATTTCAAATTTCAAATTTAGCTCAAATTATGTTTTTTACATAAGATTTAGATTTTCTTTTTCTTATCAACTCTTCCAAATACGTTAGTATCTTTTTAGAATTTTAATTTGAATAGATGCTTCTATTTGAAAAACCAACTTCAGATTTATTTCAAATTTCAAATTTCAAATTTAGTTAATTTACTCTTCTAACTCCAACTCACCAAATCCCCTCATGGTTCATTTTTTCCTTTTCCGTTGTCTATAAAAAAACACTGGAGACCCTTCAGAATTTAAAATCCAGTCGCTGCAGCCTCTCCATGCAAACACTATGGCTCAGTTTGAATTCAGATATGAAAGAAATTGAATTGAGATGATTTTAATTTATTTTTTAATATTATTATTATTTTAAAATTAAAAAATCTTATAAAAATTTATATTTTATATAAAATATTATAAAATATAATAATAAAATTAAGATGAGATGATAAGAGTTTTTAATCCAAACCGGACCTATAGCTTCTCCATCAAAAACTAGGTTTGCCGACCCCTTTTAGGCCACCAAACTTCACGCCAATGCCCAAGCTCGGCCACCATCCAGTGACCACTTCACTTCCTCTAGCTCACAGCCTCACCACATGATCGAAGCCCTAGCAAGTGGCTGCTAGCGGAGGCGAACGCTGCAACGACGCTGACCAGTGCAAACCATTGATGCCGTGTCCCATGCACGCCTAGTGCAAATCTCCAGTAGGAGCCACCAACCAACGTTGCAACCCTCACGAGATCACCACGCCTCCTCCCTCACAGCCACCTCCTCTCACGCTGCTCAGCCCCACCTCGTCGCTCCCTTCACCACCATCGCTTGCCACCCGAAACCACAAGGGTGTACTCTGTTTTACACCACCGTGAACAGGGGAAGAGTCCCCATCTTGAACCAAGAGCGCTGCCACGTCGGAGCCCCACGACGCAGCTCAGAAGGCGTCGACCAGACATCTTCGACGAACCCACCTTCTTCCGGTGATTCCTTGACGAAAATATCTCCCCTTCTCTTGCTTTCGGTTGAGCAGTGTTTCTCTCAAACAATTTTCTCTCTCTGTTACCATCTCCCCCTAACGGCAACGTATCAATGGTTCCTCTAGGGCCCCACCACCACTTGAGTCAGACACCACCTATCTCGCGAAAGCCGTCGCAGACGCCAACTCCACCCCACGCACGGCCGATTTCCTCCTCGGACAGCAAGGGACCGACGTGAATGCAACCTCTGTTTTATTATGCCAAAACAGAGCATGGACAGCCCCATATTGCACCACCGAGAAGCCGGCGCACGCACCACCCTCAGCCCAGCTCCGTCGCTTCCTCGGCAGTGCCTCCGTTTTGCTGGGTAAGCCTCTGTCGCATACATCAGTTCTCTCCCTTTTGCGGGTTTCTCTTATGTGGAAGAGAAAGAGAAGCCTTTGTTTATTCCGTAGCACTAGTGTTACATAGTGTAGCGCTTAATTATTTACCTATTTTTCCCTTATTATTTGTGAACTTATCAGATTTTAATGGACTGTAACCTTCACTGGGTTTTTTTGTTTTAAGTGGAACTTGGGATATCCTTGAGCTTAACTTATGCTTTTACAACGGGCTTGGTTTACTTTGAATTTAACTATACATTCTTTTCAGAACCTTATTTTATTATAGAAATTTTTAAGGATTTAAATTATGTTATTTATTGTAAACTTTATAATCGGATTTTTTATAGTATATAGTACGCATTTAATCTTTATTTTAAACACGGTTAAGTTAAGAAAATTTTACTGTTTATTATAACAAGTTTGATATATATATATATGCTATTAAAGTTCTACTTTTAAAGTAAAAAAAATACGTTGAGAATATTTTAAACAATGATGTTAGTATTTATTAAATTTTGTTCTTGTAATATTAAATAATTCCATTAAGTATTAGATTGTAAACCTATTTTAAGAATTTAGATTTTTACGTCTCATTTTAATATAAATAAATTGCGTCCAAGTATTTTACTATATTATAGTTTAAAGGTGCCATATGTTTTTAGTATTTAAATAATTTTATGATATTGGAATTTATTGAATTTTCCAATTAAACTGAATATTCTTGGATTATTTTCTGTAGTATGAAATTAATTAAGTAGAAATTATTCTCTACGATATGTATTAGTTCAGTAGAATGTTTCAGTCCGTTATTCTAGAAACGTTAGTGATAATCCATACTTTGTATAAGTAACGTTGAACTGTGAAGGAGGATTTAGGAAGCAATGTTATAAGGTAAATGAATTTGATCACAAAATTAGAATCCTCACATGTAACTTATATTATTATTAAAGCCGGTTCTTTGATAGCCTTTTTCATATACGCTCCATATCATATAAGTATGTCATTTAGCACAAAACGGTACACGGTCATGTCATTTAGCATCATATTCAGATTCAACTAGTTATTTATATTAGTATGTATTATGCATCTCATATCGCATAAGCCACATAAGTTGAGTTAAGTTTAAGTATAAGATTAGGTCAGATCAGAAAGTAATTAATCAATTATCCAGTTAAATCAGTTATTTTAGATAGTCATTCAGATGCATGATACCAATGCATATCAGATCAGGGTGGATGTGTAAGCCACAAACTTAAGTATGGTCTATCATAATACGCTAAAGTACTATAAGCAGCTCCCATTGCTGTAGTGGGACGTGGGGCCGATGCACAACCTTGCATACAGGGTTAAGTGTGTTGGCCAAACAGTTCAGTTAAAACAGTTCAATTAACTCAGTTCAACTAAATTAATTTAGCTAAATCAATTTAATCAATCAGTCAATTAAAACAGTTCAGTTAATTCAGTCCAATTAATTCAGTTAGTAAGTTAGTCAAATTAGTCAGATAGTTCAGACTAGTCACTTAAGTCAATCAGTTATTTATGTCAGATAGTTAAATCTTGCATAGCATAACATCAGCATGTACATTCATGTTTCAAATCTCAACATGAAATTTTATAAAAATTTCTTGAAGTATTATCTTATATTGTGAAGGATTTCTTACTGAGTCATCAACTCATTTTAGTTTATTTTCTATTTTTAAAACCACCCAGGAGAGGAAGATGACCAGTGCGAGCAGGCAAGTCAGGAGTAGTTTGAGCAGCTATTTAAATTTTTAGTTTTTCTAGAAAATAATTGTTTTTACGACACAGACTATTTTACTTATTTCAATTAAATGTTTTTTTGTGAAAGACTTTTTATTAGATTTTTATTTCTATGCACTAAATGTTATTTTTTATTAAATTAAGAATCTTGTGCCAGATTAATAGTTTTTAGAAGAATTTTAGTGACATTCCTTAGTCTACTGGAATGGGGTATTACATATGACCTTCTTTGCTTTTGGATCCCATAATCTATATCCAAATTTCTCATCTCCATAGCCTTTGAAGATACATGAAATGGAATTTTCATCGTTCTTTTGTTTTTCTCTTTGGATACATGTGCAAATGTTTTGCATTCAAATAATTTTAGATGAGAGTATGATAGCTTGCGGCTTGATCACACCATCTTTGTGACTTCAAATTGCAGTGTAATTGATGGTATTCTGTTAATTAGGTGACAGGATGCTCGTACTGCTTCACCTTAGAATGACTTTGGTAATTTAGTCATGCTCAACATACATTTAGTTCTTTCTATAATGGTCCAGTTCATCCATTTGAACACATCATTATATTGTGGGATATAGGGAACAATTTTCTTATGTTTGATGCCACGACTGAAGTAATATTTTTTAAACTCTCGAGAAGTATATTCTCTTCCATTATCTGTCCTAATGCATTTTACATTCTTGCTTGTTTCTCTTTCTGTCATGGTATGAAAGCTTTTGAACTGATAAAAAACTTGATCTGTCCTTTTAAATAAATATATCCACATTTTTTGTGAAGCATAATTAATAAAAATAACAAAATATTTGTTACCTCTTAGTGATTCGACTTCAAAGGGACCAAAAACAAGTAGACTAAGTTTAATAGCTCTGATCTTTTTTCAGCAGATGTCTAAAATGAGACCCCTATATTATCTACTAAAGAAACAAAGTTCACAAGGGTTGAGTACAATACCTTTGTTTATTGTGATAAGTACTTTTTTGCCAACGTAAACAACTCATTCTCTCCCATATGGTCGAATCTCTAGTGTCACAAATTTGGTAATGTCGCGTCTTCAACTATATTAGGGCTATTAGCACATATCTTTGCCTTGGATTTGTTCAAAGTGCCGCAAATGTGTCCACAAGTGACAACCATTGTTCATTTCTTCAGCTTCTAAGCATTGTTGTTGAAGATGCTTTTATAACCCTATTGATCAAGGATTCTCTTGGATATCAAGTCAAGCTAGAGATCGAAAACGTGTCGAACGTCCTTTCACTATGGTATGACCAACGTTGGTCTTTATTTTGAAATTTTTTATTCCCACGATCTTTGAGAAACTTGAATTACCCATCATGATTGTGCCAAAGTCTCCAAATTTGTAAGTGGTGAATAAATATTTATCAGGATTAGTGTGGTAAAAATTTATTGTATCTATCATTCAATCTGTCTCCTGGCTTGCACATGTAGGCAAGATTCATTATTGGCGAAAAAAAATACACAATCTCCAAAAAGTGTCATTAAGACTTCACCTTCTTTCTTCTTTGTCTGACCGCTGTACTAATTCCACTCATGTTGTATTTTGGCATTCGTTTTTTAAGTGACTTTCAATACTACAGTAAAAACACTTTTCCTTCTTCTTTCATTGATCATTGCGAGTCTGGGATCTATCTCTGCTTCTACTCATGCTCTTTTCTCGGCTTCTTCCTCTACTATTTCTTTGCTGCCTTCTTTCAGTTACAAAGGCATCTGACTGGTCTCCTCTAGCCTTTTCTCATCTTAGCTCTTCATTAGACAAGACATCTGTCACCATTGAAGTGATGAGTTTTCTATTTGGAGTTGAATTATTGAGGGAGACTACTAAAATTTTCCAACTATCTAGTAAAAATTTGAGAAATAGTAGAGCTTGCTCTTCATCTCCAATCTTTAAATCTACAATTGCAAGTTGATTTACCAAGTTATGTAACTCATTGGTATGCTTGGCCATAGAGATGCCACTTTTTAACTTTAGGTTGACTAGATGTCTCATTAAGTGTGCCTTATTCTGAACAATTTTTGTCTCATACATGTTTTTTAGCTTTTTCCATAATTAGTAGGCATCTATTTCTTATGTAACATGATGAAAGTACTATACTCAATATATTGTCGGATTTGACCAATAGTATTCTTGTGCATCTTCTGCCAGTCCATTTTCGTCACATTGATTGATTTTTTCCTTTTTTTCAATTGGTTCGAATAAATCTTTATAGTTTGGAGATCTTTCATCTGGGATCTCCTTAGTGCATAATTTGTTGTTGTTAGTTTGATTATCTAACCTGCTCCTAAATCTTCCATTGACTCAATCTTAATTTTGCTTTAAATGGTTTTGTCTTGACATTAGGAGCTGAATTTTAGTAAACAAAGATCATTATTACATCTAGAACAATTGAAAACTTTGGAAATAACTCTAGTCTGGTAGCAAAATGATCAAAATTGCAAAAAATAAAATAAAAGTGTAAAAAATAAAATTGAAATTTTCTTGTTTAGAAAAAGAATATTCTTTCTGTCACAGGAATGTTCCGTGAAAATATTCCCCCTCTAGTTCTTTTTTTGGTGAATCCAGGTCAAAAATGGGTCAAGGCTGGTCATGGGCCGAATGGTTTGACCCGGCGCGTGACAACAACTCGTATTCTACCTCTGGAGCACTTGGCTGGTGTGTGAAGGGTCTCGCTAGAGAATGCTCGGCGCGTGTGGCTTCTTTCGAGGTGCATTTGAGACGTGCTTTTCACCAAAAAGCTTATCTAGAGGTGGGAAATCTGATGGTACCTTCCAAACTTAATTTCAATGAAATTTGAAAATTGGTCAGTTTCAAAAATTCAAAACTCCGGCCACCCATTGGATCTGACGCCATTTGTTGGGATAAACGGAGACTTACAAGTAATTAGAAACAAAGAAATTAACGTGGTTCGGCCAAATAACCTATGTCCACAAGATTAATTTTAATTTAAAAAGCCGTTGCAAAACCAAGCGTTTATAATGGTTTTTCTCAACTCTCTTAGCACAATTTTTTTATGAATTGTGCTCACCACTCACCAAAATCACACACATACACTTTGCAATTGATACATCATGTATTTATAGGCCAAATAAGTCAAGGTAAAGGATAAAGATCGTCATCAATGGCGCTGGGAAGAGGTTTAAATTTTCGACTACCTGTTGAGCTTTCAAACCTGTCCAAAAAAATCACACAAGACGATTTTAACGTGGTTCAGCAATTTGCCTACATCCACAGGTGCCAAATTTACTATAATTTCTGAGATTTACAAATCACTCAAAAATTTCTCACGTATCTCTCAAATGCACACACTTCCTCTTCTCTCCACTGCTCTATTAATTTCGAATATCAGAGCTCTCCTTTTATAGGAGAGGTTTTACAAAGATTTGGTATGGTAGGTGCAGCCAAACTAGAAAATTATGCATTGAGGTAGGTGATGCAGACATTGTTGAAGGAGGATGGACGGTGCAGCCAAGGAAGACCAGACTAGAAAATGCTGCAGATGATTTTCACACTTTGGTTGCCTTTTCAACAATCACCCCCTCCACCGAAGTGTGCCATACTAAGCTGCTTCCAAACTGATTCATTCTTCAAATGAATGCACCTTCTTCTTTGACGTGAGTGTCTTCTACTAACAAATGCGACATAAGACGCCAAATGCACCCAAAAGTGCCAATGCACCCGAAGGTGCTCAGCAACTTACAATATTGATCAATTCTAAGCAGTGTTGGAACTTGATCCCTGTGACGACTTTTGTCAACATATCTGCTGGATTATCTTCAGTGCCAATCTTCTGAAGTAATATGTCCTCTTCTTCTAATATTTCCCGTACAAAGTGAAATCGGACATCGATATGTTTTGTTCGAGAGTGATACACTTGATTCTTGGCTAAATGAATTGCACTCTGACTGTCACAGTAGATGGTAACCTCTTGCTGCTTAAAACCCAAATCTGTTACCAGTCCCTGTAACCAAATGACTTTTTTTACGGCTTCTGTTACAGCCATATACTCAGCCTCTGTGGATGATAGTGCAATCGTAGACTGCAAATTTGATCGCCAGCTAACTGGTGCTCCAGACATAGTGAACACGTATCCAGTTGTCGATCGTCGTTTGTCAAGATCACCTGCATAATCTGAGTCAACGTATCCAGTTACTAGACTATCTTCACTCTTCTCAAACTTCAAACCAAGATCTACGGTCCCTAGAATATACCGTAGAATCCATTTAGCCGCATGCTAGTGTTTCTTTCCAGGATTATGCATATAACGACTGACCAAACTGACGGCCTGGGAGATATCAGGTCATGTACACACCATGGCATACATTAGGCTACCAACAACACTTGCATACGGGACATTCTTCATGTAGTCCCACTCTTCATCATTGTTAGGAGACTGTAATGCACTTAGCTTAAAATGTGGGGCCATTGGAATACTCACAGGCTTCAACTTTGAGTCCATATTGAAGTGTTGTAATACTTTCTTCAGATACTGCTTCTGAGTAAGGTGAACTGTACATTTCACCCTATTTCTGCTGATCTCCATCCCCAATATTCTTCGTACTTCTCCTAGATCTTTCATTTCAAACTCATGACTCAACTGAGTTTTCAAACGATCTATCTCCACCTTGCTTTTACATGCAATCAACATATCATCTACATATAAAAGCAAATAAATGAAATATCCATCTGCAAGTTTTCTGAAATACACACAATAATCGTATTGGCAACGAGTGTATTTCAGATCCATCATAAAACGGTCAAACCGCTTATACCATTGTCGAGGTGACTGCTTTAGTTCATAGAGAGATTTCTTTAGTCTGCAAACCAATTTTTCTTTACCAGTCTCTTTAAACCCTTCTGGTTGAGACAAATAAATCTCCTCTTCCAGATCACCATGTAAGAAAGCTGTCTTCACATCAAGTTGTGCTAATTCAAGATCATATTGTGCAACCAAAGCTAGCAATATCCGAATGGATGAATGCTTCACAACAGGAGAGAATACTTCACTGTAATCTATTCCCTCTGTTTGAGCGTAGCCCTTGGCTACCAATCTAGCTTTGTATCGAATTCTATTTTTAGCAACTTGATCATCTTTCTGATTAAAGATCCACTTACAGCCAATTGACTTCTTTCCTTGCGGCAGTGGTACAAGTTCCCAAGTCTGGTTCTTATGAAGAGACTGCATCTCCTCTGTCATCGCCTTTATCCATTCATCCTTTTCACTGGATTGTATGGCTTCTTTGTAAGTGGTGGGGATCTCACCCCCTTCAACTGGTAGTGCATATGTCACGTAGTCTACAAAACGTGTCGGCACACGTTTCTCTCGTCTCGATCTACTGGTTGCTATTGATTCAATTTGAGTTGGAGGTGCTGTGACTGGACTATCAACCTCCTCATGTCTGTCTTCTCTTGAATCATTTGGAGTAATAAACTCCACCTTTTGCGAATCACCGGGTGTTTCGCCATCATAGTTGCCTTCACTAGAATCTTTATGCTTATGTGACTTAAGCATCTCAGATTCGTTGAAAGTAACATCTCTACTGATAATTACCTTCTTAGACTCTATGCACCAGAGTCTATACCCTTTTATACCAGAACTAAAGCCCAAAAATTTTACTTTCTTGGCTCTAGGGTCAAGCTTACTTTCCTTTGCATGATAGTAAGTAGGACATCCAAAAATATGTAAAGAGTCATAATCAGTAGCATGTGTACCTTTCCACATTTCAATAGGTGTCTTCCCGCCATTGGCAGCTGCTGGTAGTCTGTTGACGAGGTGGTATGCATATGTCACAGCTTCAGCCCAAAATTGTTTACTGAATCCAGCATTCAGTAACATACATCGTACTTTCTCTAGCAAAGTACGATTCATCCGTTCTGCCACACCGTTTTGCTGCGGTGTTCCTCGTACCGTGAAGTGTCTAATTATTCCCTCTCTCTAACATACTTCCATGAAAGGGTCTAGAGTATACTCCCCTCCATTATCTGATCTGAGCCGCTTAATTTTTCTGCCGGTCTGAGTCTCAACCATCTTCTTCCAAGCAAGAAAGATGTTCAGCACTTCATCTTTATTCTTCATCGTATACACCCACACACGACGAGAATAATCATCTACAAAAGTTACAAACCAATGCTTACCTCCCAAAGATGCAATTTTGGTAGGTCCCCAAACATCAGAGTGTACATAGTCAAGTATTCCCTGTGTATTGTGAACAGCGGTTCCGAACTTGATCCGCGTCTGCTTCCCCAATACACAGTACTCACAAAAAGACAATTTACCAGTTTTGGCACCTTTGAGTAAGCCTTGTTTTACGAGTGTTTGCAAAACTTTTTCTCCAGCGTGTCCCATTCGCATATGCCAAATTCTGGTGGTGTCAGCATCAGTCTCATCTAGCTTCTCACAGCCTGTAGAAGCTCTTCCAACAATCGTACTTCCTTGCAAGAAGTACAAATTTCCTCGCTTCAAACCCTTCATAGCGTCCTGAACTCCCATTAACACTTTGAGAGTTCCGTCTTCAATAGTGATTCTGAATCCTTTTGAATCCAGAAATCCCAATGAGATAAGATTTTTCCGCAGGTCCGGAACGAACCGAACTTCGGTCAAAATCCTGACAGTTCCATCGTGCAGCTTCAACCGAATGCTCCCTATCCCTCGAGTCTTACAAGCACTGTCGTTGCCCATAAGTACTGCTCCACCTTCAATCTCTGTGAAGTTAGTAAACCAGTCCCGATTGGGACACATATGATAGGTGCATCCAGAATCCATAATCCATTCATCAGGATGACAAATCAATGATGAACCTGTCAAGGCAATGTCTAGATCTTCATCTCTATTCGCGACATTTGCTGTGGTGGATTGATTCTTCTGTTGTCCCTTCAATTTGGGACAATCCTTCTTCCAGTGTCCTTTGTCGTGACAATAGGAACACTCATCTTTGGCAAATTTTCTGCCGACTGATGAACCACGTGATGTGGCCCGAGTTTCCGATTGAAAACCTTTCTTCTTTCTGGGATACCTTGACCGCGATCTCCCTCTTGCTGTCAGTGCTTCACTTGATATATCTTGTTGTACCTGCTTATCCTTTTTCCGGTACTCATTGCTAATCAGAGAACTAGATACATCGTTAAAACTAATTTTCTCCTTCCCATACAATAATGTTGTAACTAAATGATCATATGTATCGGGTAAGGAATTTAACAAAAGTAAAGCTTTATCTTCATCTTGGATTTCAACATCCAAGTTTAGTAGATCAGCAAGAATTTGATTGTAACTATTCAAATGTTCAGACATACTAATACCTTCACGAAATTGGAATCTGAAGAGCTTTTTCTTCAGATGCAAACGGCTCTCAATGCTTTTCTTCATGAATTTATCCTCCAATTTCTGCCAAAGTTCTTTTGCATTTGTCTCTCTCATGACAAAATACTTCTGATCTTTGGTAAGGCATAAACAGATTGTACTACAAGCTTGGGTGTTAAGCTTCCTCCAATCCTTTTCTAACATATCGTTGGGTTTCGCTTCCAACGCCATATCCAACTCTTGTTGGATCAAAACATCCATCACTTCACATTGCCACATTTCAAAGTTAGAAGTTCCATCAAACTTCTCAACTTCAAATTTGGCATTTGAAAATGTGGACCTACGCCCTGAACTGCTGGCATTTCCAGAGTTCTTAACTTCTCCAACACCTTCCATATTAATTAAAAAATTTTAGAAGACAAATTTCGAAATTCTAACCGTACGGATGAGTCCAGAATGATCCAAATAGTTTGAAAGCACTATTTGATCGTCGAAATCGGACTCCAAATGGCTAAGATCAAGCCCAAAATCAAATCACAAAATCGGACGGTCAGATCTGTCAGGCACGTGTGATACACGCGCTGAAGGAGGTCAAAGGCGCATGAGGCGCGTGGGATTCACGCGCCAGAAGGGGCTCGGAGCGCGTGAGGCGCGTGTGTGCGCGTGGGAGTCACGCGCCAGAAGAGGCTCGGAGGGCGTGCGGCGCGTGAGTGCGCGTGGGCTTCACACGCGGGAGCTGCGTGTGGCGCGTGGCAGCGCGTGGAGACCACGCGCAGAACACTCCTGTGGCGCGTGGGGGCGCGTGCTGCGCGTGGGAGGCGCGTGGGCGCGTGCGTTGCAAGCGTCTTCTTCCTCGGAACGCGCGTGGGGGCGCGTGGAGCGTGTTTTCCAGTCGTTTTCAACCTCCAGCTACGAGTGGGGCGCGTGAGTACACGCTCGGACCTTCTACCGGCGCGTACGGGCTTCTCCGACGTCCGTTTTCGATTCCGTTTGCGCCTACGGATTCGTCTCGACGCAAGGAACAGCCTGGAGTTGTCAAAAATCAATTTTGATCAACTTGATTTCTGGACAGCACGAACCAGAGCTCTGATACCAATTGTTGAGCTTTCAAACCTGTCCAAAAAAATCACACAAGACGATTTTAACGTAGTTCAGCAATTTGCCTACATCCACAGGTGTCAAATTTACTATAATATCTGAGATTTACAAATCACTCAAAAATTTCTCACGTATCTCTCAAATGCATACACTTCCTCTTCTCTCCACTGCTCTATTAATTTCGAATATCAGAGCTCTCCTTTTATAGGAGAGGTTTTACAAAGATTTGGTATGGTAGGTGCAGCCAAACTAAAAAATTATGCATTGAGGTAGGTGGTGCAGACATTGTTGAAGGAGGATGGACGGTGCAGCCAAGGAAGACTAGAAAATGCTGCAGATGATTTTCACACTTTGGTTGTCTTTTCAACACTACCTTCATTCAGTTGTCCTTCCAATTTCATCTTATCATCACCAACTTCATCATGTTCCAATTTTTTCAAGAAACCTCTGCTAACTTCATCCATTTGAAGTTTCAATTCTCATCCATTTAGTGTTGATTTTTCAACAACTCTTCCACATCTGCATGCCACCATTCTCCTATAGAAAAAAAATTAAACAAGAATTACAAAACTTCATGTCTATGAACAATTGATAGCGGTATATATACTTCAATCTCACCCAACAGAACTTCAACTTCCTGATGTGGCTGTTGGAAAGAAAATAGGGTTCCTTGTTTGGGCATGATGACAAATGCCCCATAGACCGTGGCCCTTAGCCAAAGAATATGCGCATGCCATCATAATGTTCCCCTTTGGCCTGTGACATTGAAGTCATAGGTGTAGCTATTCCTAGTCTAGATTGGGCACTAAGTAATCGTGTAAGCTGGTCCATCTACCCAACCATTTCGATATTGCTTTAGTCCATGTCTAGAAGAATCACCAAATTAATGAAATGAAGAAAAAGAACAGCAAAAAATCATAAATCTTTTGTCGTTCTCTGCTATCATTGTCAGAAAATTGGCCTACCAATGAATTGACATGTTATATTATGCATGGTTTTGTTACGCTGATGAGAACTCTATCTCCCTCTCTCACATATGTAGTCGGCCCTGGGAACCTCCCATTAACCGTTACAACGGGTTTTGCATGACACAATCTTCTCACATTCTTCACTTGAATTTGAGCAATTATGATAAACACCAAAACCTTCATAAATACAATAGCCCAATGCTATATATGCTTGTGCATGTAATTGGAGTACTCATGAATGCAACAAACTCACATCAAATTGGTACTTCTTTATCGTAGCTTCAGCTGGAAAAAAGATTAGGTCAAGAAATGCAAAGAAAATGAAGGTAAACTCACAAAAAGTTCTACCCATTTTTCATATAAAAAAGGCTAGCTTTCCGAGTTGTACTGTTTGCATGGATGAGACATGGATCAAATCGTAAAGCTTTGAGGTATAAATATGAATGTATAGAGGTAATCAATGGTTCATGATTGTGTATGATCAGTTTGTTAAAGGTGAAGGGGGTCATGAATTAGGTAGGAATTGTGAAGATCTGTAAGCAAAATGCTGAAAAGCAACTACATAGGCTCTTAACTGACGTAGAGGCTGAGATTGCTAAAGAGAGGTGGATTTCAGAAACATCACAGCTGTGAAACTTGACTTATTTTCAACTTTCAAACTTAAATATTTGAGGATTTTGGGCATGAGAGCTACATTCAGCCAACCAAAACCCTATAATATACAATCTAAGCTTTAGCGTCAAGGAAAAGCAATTGGCATTTTAGTATCCAAAGGGAAAGAAGTGAAAAGGATCAGTTTCTGATCTTTGTGCTCTGCTCATGGAATCCTTGGCAATATCAAAATCAGGGTTAATTTTGGGTTAACTTTTCACTATTATTGTCAGCAAAATAAATTCAGAAAGAGTTTCCTTTATTTACACATGATAAAGTTGTGGGCTATTTATTTTTGCTTGGTAAAGGGATCTTATTCTTATTAAGCAGCTTGTTAGAGGAATTTCATATTGCTTTCGACCACTGAATTAAGTGTATATGTACCAAAGGTGAAGGAATTGGAATCTTAAAGCAAGGGCCATTGTTAAAGTATGCTTCTCATATCTGATGAGTATATAATTGGAAGATGGTATAGAGATATTTTTGTAAATTTTTATAAGTATATCCATATTATTAAGGTTAGTATAAATATATATGATATAACCATACTTTAGATAATAGTGAAATTACTCCCGCTCGCTCTCGTGGATGTGAGTACATTTTCGAATCACGTAAATATTTATATTATTTATCTTTTTTTTAATTCCGTATATTCATCATAATCATTGTATAATTACACAACTATACATCCTATGCCCTCGCATATTTTTTCAAGTCTCCTACTCAGGACGAATGTCCACTTGAGAATGTTGTTTAAAAGAAGAAAAATATTGTAATTATAAAGTGATTGCAAAAATGTAATTGCATAAATTGACTTGGTTTTATAATTTATAAGATTGTAAAATTATTTTTATTATAAATTAGGTACGATGAATTACATGAAATTATGTTAGTTTATAAAATTATTTGTGTATAATCTATATGTGATTATAGTACTACTCTTGATCACTATGCAAATAGTTGATTTTCTTTTCTTTTCTCTAAAAAGAAAAAGCAAACTATAAAAATCTTAAGAACTTCATGCATATATATATGAACTGCATGAATATGCACATAGATTGTAGGAAATATATAATGCGCAGTTTATTTTTAAGATTGTGCACAACAAAGTTCGGCAGTAGTACGATAAAGTACCTCTGTAATTTGTTTAGGAGATCAAATTTCAGAACATCAAGTGCATATCCTTGACGTAATCATGTGGTGCATGTTTTCAAATCGAGAAATGCTACGCGCAGTCGGTTTTGTGTAAACGGCCCGCAGTCGGCTGATGTCAGCTACTGTTAAAGAGAAATGATCACGAGTTTTAAATATGGTAGTATATGACTTTAATAAATAATAATAAGCTGGGAATTTGTTGGTCCATCCATGGATCTTGCTTGATGCATGATGCATTAAGTCCAAGTAATTACTACTGAAGTCGTACGTTGCACATTGCTGCCAAAGCCATCCAAATAAATAAAAGTGTGTGATGGAAAAGATAAACTTGTGGGATTGCAACTTGGGTTGGGCCAACTAAGGTCTAGTGCACCTAAAACCCATACTTTTTTTATGGAAAGCCCAGAATAGAGTATGTTTTACCCACACTAAACATTATAAACGAGCTTGAGAGGATAATATAAATTAAGAGTAATATTATGTATAGTCGTGAAGTTATAAATAATATGTAGTTATTTTAAAAAAAAGTTGAGTTTATTGTTAAAAAAATTAAGCTTGCAAGTCCACGATTGTATATATCATTCCTCTATAAATTAGGATGCCGATTAAAAAGTTCACGGATGTTCTAAATAAAATATTACACTTGCAAAAAAATTATGATAAAAAAGGATTGTAATTTAATTTATTGCATCCAGCTATATTAATTAGTTTGTAAGGAAGTTTTTTGGTTTGTGGTGTAGTATTCGTGGGCATGTTGTAAAGAAAATTAGTGAAATTAATATAAGTAACACTTTTATTAAATTAAAAGTGTTATAAAACTAAAAAGAAAACTACTACTATTGCAAGAGAAATATAAAAGAAACTCTTAAGAACTGAAACTTTTTTTCTCTCTCTATATTTTCTTATGAATTTCATTACAACTGAAGCCCATATTTATAGCGTTGAAATTACTATACAAGTTACTATGCAAGTCACTATACAAGTCACTATACAAGTCATTATACAGATTTTAAAATAATAGTGGTGGGGTCATTCACATAATTTTAGTGGTGGGACAGGGGGCAGCTGCTGTTTCGTTCGTTCATTACAATTCATAACAATCCCCCTTGAATGACCACCCATAAAGAATCTACATCGTTAAAACCTTGCCAAAGAAAAATCCAGTGGGAAGAAAAACCAATGGCGAAGGAAAAAAAGTATAGTATTTTTATGTATCCACAAGTGCTTTAAGATTGCCTCATTAAAACCTTGCAAAGGAAAACCCATTGGGATAAAACCTTAGCGAAGGAACAAGAGTACAATCAATACAAGTCTTCAGGACTTTTACTCCTCCTGGAAAGTGCATGACGATAGATTTTTGAGTCTTCACATTTTAATATTCTGTACAATTTTCTTGAATGTCGCAGTTGGTGATGCCTTCGTGAATAAATCACACTTTTCTTGGATATATTGAGTCATTGATCTCAGCCAAATATACTCTCGACTTGTTTCATGAATTGTAATAATCTCTGAGTGATTTGAAGATGAAAAATAATATCTGGTTGACAAATTTAATAGAAATCTGATATCTGCAGTAATACTTAAACTCCCCCTGATAACATGCGTTAGTGTTTCAAGTAATAAGCAAATATGATTTCAGTATATATAACAAGTTAAAAATTCAAACACAATTTCCAACTAAATAATGCATTAAAGAGAGTATGATAATATTTTCATCTAAAATTTTCTCCCTCTCATTCGGCGTTATTAGAAAGAACTTGTTTATATACGGCGGAAATAACATTGGAAACCATTTATGTATGATAAAAGCTGTAAAAGTTTTGAGATTTAATATTATCGGTTCGGCGGAAAATCAAATCCGCTTAACATTGTGGACAAACGAGATTTTGAAGAGATTTGAAGGTTTCGGGTTGTTGTTTAAATATAACCAATTTTACCATTGGTTTACTCCAGCAAAAAGATCTCGCATTTCTCATAGATTCAATTGTTGTTCAGTTGTTTAAATATTCAGTTGTTCTAATGTCCCAGATTTAAACCACGAACCTTTTATACCTCAACCACTTATATTTTCTCCTGAGGCTGTAAATACCATGATAGGAGCAGAGATATATCTTTCTAGTAAATCTGATCCTGAAATTGTTGCAGCATCAAGAACCCTCAGTGCTCAATATGCTGCCTCTCTTACAACCATGTCTCAGAGGCTATTGGCGAGAACGAGTGAGGTTGATCATTTTAAAAATCAAATATCTGAGTTGCATCAAACGCTTGCAACTAAAGATAGTAAAAATAAAGATTTAAGACAAGAAAATAAGGAGCTGAAGAAACTTGTAGACTGGTATTCTCGTGACCTGAAAACACGAGTAGAAGAGCTAGAACGAGAAAGAGCACAGATACAAAGTCAACAACAGCAGCTATCGGTAGAGGTTCAGCGTTTACAAGAAAATAGGGATAGCTATAATTAATCTCGCTGGCTTTTGGAATTATGCATCCAGCATATCTTGTAAAGTGGGATTTGAAGAGATGATGATTTGTCTTGTTCTTATTTCCATTTCTATAAGAACCGTCTTTAGTTTCATTTAGTACGTATCAAATCTTCTTCTCATATCTATAATTCTTCTGTATTTGTATTCTTATTCTACAAATTTTCAATGGCTCATCAATTTCCTTTTACTATTTCTCACGATCAACATATGAGGTATCATTCGCCTCAATTACAAGTTGTTCCTGCATGTTCCGCAGGTGCCATGTTGCAGCAAGCAAATAATCTGGCTAATAAGTCAGATCGTGAAGCTGTTTATGAGCTGGGGACTCTCGGCACCCGATACTCCTCCTCTATTGTTAGATTTTCCAACCGATTACAATCCAAAAATCGTGAGAATGAGGAGCTTAACGAGAAGGTTTCTGTACTTCAACGACTCGTTCAAGAGTCTGACAGAAAAATTGCAGACTTAAAGCAGGAGAATAAGGATTTAAAATCCTTACTTGCCTCTTCATTTCGACTGCCTAATCCTTTAGATAAGGATGGTATGTTGCTTTATGAAGAGCAAATGCATTTGAGAGATGAGGCTAGAAGTCTCAAATTCTTGTAACTCATCTATGAATTGAATAATAAGATCTTTCCTTTTCAAATGCATTCCTTGAATTTATAGCAACCCTTGTAATCTTTTCAAGAGTTCTAACAAGGTAAATTATCAACGTAAACTGCAATAATGGCAAATCCGAATTTTGATAAAACACATGGACATATAGGATTATTCTTAAATCTTTCTTTCAATAGATACTCGTTGATTCAATTATACAACATGCGTTCGGATTGCTTTAACCCATATAAAGATGTTTGAAGCTTTATAAAGTACATACTCCTAAATGTACTTGGATTAGATGCTTCAAGTATCGTATATCTTTATATATGTAATGATCTAATGATCCTTATAAATATGCAGGGACCACATTCATTAACTGCATATCTAATCCTTTTGTAATAACCAAATCGATTAAAAATATGAATGTGATTGCATTCATAACAAGAAAATATGTTTCCTCATAATTGCTCTCGGGTTTCTACAGGAAACCATATGCAACAAATTATACCGCACAATTTCATTTCGCATTACGCTTTCGTATAAATACTCATTTATATCTGACAAATATTACACCCTTTGGTGTTTGGACAACAGGTCCAAATGCATCTCGCTTCACTAGCGAGTTTAATTCAGTTTTAATAACTGCTTTCCATTTTGGCCAATCCTTTTCTACGTCGACATTTTTCGACGGTTTTTTGCTCACTTTCTTCATTACTTCTGGTAATGTCAAGTGTTATTATATATGTTGTCGACAACAATTTTATTTCTATCCATAAATTTTCCAGTACTCATGAAATGTATTGAGATCTCATTGTTCTTCTTCAGGGGAAAACATTTCATGAAACACCTCTATAGGAAGTTCCTCTTTAGGAGGTTTATACTCTTCAGGAATTTTCTCTTCAGGAGTTATACTTTTCAGGAGTTACACTCTTCAGGAGGTTTTTTCTTTAGAAGGATTATATTTTATACAGAAAATACGGTCTCTTCATGAGCACTGATTTTTATTTTTCTTATGCACCAATAGCTCTTCAACGCTTCAGGTGTATCTTAGACTCATTTATTGCTGTTTTAACAACTCGTCCTTCAGGGATTTCAATTCTTGCTTAAACATTAACAGTAGTAATATATGATTTTACAACACTTTTAGTGTCAGTAAATACATCATATAATTGATTTGCAACACTTTGTAGATAGATAATCCTCTGAACTTCTGGTTCACATTTATTTGTAAGAGAATCAAATTTAAACAGGGTTTTATTATCCCAAGTAATTTCTTGTCGTACTTCGGGCATCGATATTTCATTATTTCAAAACATGATGAAATATTAATAAGCTTATATATAAAAATTTAGTATAAGTAAATCAAGTGCTTGGCCGTACAACAGGTACGTGACTACTGTTTAGTCATATTACATCTATGACAAACATTTTCATCTTTTATGAAGAATTATTCTGAGGGCCTTTATCTTTCTCTGAGTTGGATCACTTCTGGTGATACGATATATTTTTATCATCTTTAGTGTTGTCGCTTTTGGGACCAACACTTCTATAATTTTTCTACCACGTCTACGCCCTTAATTCCTTTGAAAGGATGCTCTATTCACTTCTAGAAATTGTGTAAATTTGATATCATTAATAGGACGTAACTGGTGTAATAAAAACTCATTATTTAGCTCAATCATTGGAAGACAAAACAAATATTCAGAATATTTGTTGAACTTTCACTCTCGATATTGCTACTGCAGGAGCACATTCGAGATATGAAAAATAATGTCTTCTTTTATATATCATCATCAGTGACATTTTCACTGCATAATTTTAATATTGAGTTAATTTTAAAGAGTGCAGAATATTCAATACCATTCTTAAAATCTTGCAACTTCAGGTGCAATAAATCATAATGATCTTTTGAGAGGATTACATCTTCTGGTGCTTATATCACTCTCTTAATTCATTTCACACAGTAAGATGATTTTTCATCATGAGATACACAACACGGTCCTTCAGGGACACATGGTTTTCTTCTATGATTGTATCTTTTAAGTTTATCATCATATCCAAATAGATCTCATCAAGGATCTGGATAAATAACATTTTTCAGAAATGTCAATAGTAATAAATCTCAATATTTGACATTATATTACAAAAATAAATCTGTGAATTTAATAAATATATTCACATTATCATGATAATAAAAATAAAATTTTATCAAGTAATATTCAGAAATATTACCTTTAATATTTATCTCAATGACTGCAAATAATATATTGAAAAACTTACTTGAAGTAGAAGACCACTAGTTTCAGTATCGGTAGAACCTCGTGCTGATAACGTGTTATAAAACTAAAAAGAAAACTACTACTATTGTAAGATAAATATAAAAGAAACTCTTGAGAACTGAAATTTTCTTTCTCTCTTTATATTTTCTTATGAATTTCATTATAACTGAAACTCATATTTATAGGCGTTGAAATTACTATACAAGTTACTATACAAGTCACTATATAAATTAATATGTAGATTTTAAAATAATAGTTGTAAAGTTATTTACATAATTTTAGTGGTGAGATAAGAGGTAGCTGTCGTTTCGATCGTTCGTTACAATTCATAACAAAAAATATTCACTAGTGAGTTGTAATGGCAACTAGCCAGCCATTACTTTATATATTCTGAAGCGTTTGAATCTAGAATTGTATCCGATATTATTCTGACTGTGAAAAAAATCAAGGCCAGAATAAATATAATAAGAAAACAGTCATTCCCGAATAAAGTGGACAAAAATAAGAGAACTCATTCCCGAATCCTCTTGCAAAATACGATGATTTGGTGAAATCCATCGGCTCGTGGGACAAGTCAATTGTGTCAGCTGGCAAGAGGACAGACAGGACTAGGTTGATGTATATCTACCCAATGGTAAAGAATGTGGTTGCAGGCCCCGTCAAATTTTTCAGTACGTACGCCGAAAGAATGATCGGTGCCATGGTGATTACTCCGAATGTCGGCCCCAACCTCCAACCTATACCAGCTCGGCACTTGCAAGCAAAACTCGAACACAAATCAGAGCACCCAACGATGGTTAAAAGTGGAACAACCTACGTGGGGCTCCACGCACAACATCAACCAACAAGACAACAACTAAGCGTGGACAATAATTGTCAACTCCTTTTCAAGCTTTTCATGCCCACCAACCGTTTGATGTAGCGGTTGTAATCCGTTGTAATATATCTTCCTGGTCTCCGTCGTCGTTCTAAATGCATGGAACTATATGGAAGGAAGGCATTCGAGTCTTCTTTCTTTGGACAGCCGTATACATGAAGCCAAGGATGCCAAGACAAGCTTCACCTACTAATGACTCGTGTACTACAAGTCTACGGACCATTGACCAGGTTGTATGCCATTGCCTTTGCATATTTATGTATATCAAAGTAGGAACTCAATCATTCATTGTTGCAAACCATTTTTAGAAGATAACTATTACATATAGATATAAAGAAATTATACAAAGTTACTACAAGGAATAATCAGATATAACCAATTTGATATATCTAAAAAGAGCATTTAGATATTTTTACCTATTTTAAATGCATCAGATTAGTTATATATGACCATTTTTCTTGTAGTGAGTAAATTCAAAAATTGATATCTTTATTGAATTCATTAGATCTAATTTATAATAAAAATAATTTTGTAATTTAACGTACTTCATCAATCCATATCAGTTTATGAATTTATTTTTATATAATTTCTTTATGACTATAAAAGGTCTTCATTTTCAGAATAAAATACTGTTGCTTAACTATATATACTCTACAATTGTCTGAAATCCTAAATCAAGACAATAATGGAATGTCACATCTCATCTTAAATGCATATATATATAGGGAGATGCTGGAGACCGATCCCCTACAAAAATTCTGACAGGCATCGAGGGTGACACCGTTATTTCAAACCCATTTCAAGTTTAAAACTGCGTGGGATAAAGGTTGATGGGGCGCCGGTTCCAATGGTATAAGCGGTGTCGCCCACGTGACCAGCGATGGCTCCGTCTGGATTGAGACCGAATGCCTCTCTATCCTTCATACAAAATCATCTTCATTTTATTTTTTTATTGTATTTTTTTATTGTGTTTTCTTTATTTTATTTTTTAATTATATTTTCTAAATTTTCTTTTTTTATTATATTATCTAAAAATTTTTATTATATTTTTTTCATTTTATTATTGGGACTGTTTTTAATAGGAGATGAGTCCGACCTATCTCCAAATTTTCTTATATATATATATATATATATATATATATATATATATATAGCTTAACGAGAAGTATATATGTTGAGCATTGTTTTGTATAGTATACCAAAAATCCGACCCTATGTGACTTGTCATAGTATGATTAATGATTGGGATGTTTTGATGCTATCCAATTTTGTATTATTAAGGACGTTTATGATAAATATATTTCTTGCTATTTTAATTTGTAAGCACATCATGGAGGCCGGTTTGAGCGGCAATTCTTGAGAAAATTTATAGATATTCATTCACTTTTAATGAAGGATATCTTTCAAGTGTTACTATATATTTTTAAACATTCAAGCAAAATCATGCATATTGTAGTTTAAACTTTTCATTTGTGAATCATGTTAATGTACAGATATTGTTCCCGAATATCAACAATAAGGATGGCACTGTTAATAGGTAGGCAATCTCCTTAATTTCAAGATTATCAATGAAAGGTCGAGAGAGCTTCCCTCAAGTACTCACAATAATCCACAGCAATAGTGGGTGATGATCATTCTCCAGATTTTAGACCTTCCGATTGAACTTTCAGGATGTTTAATGCTCTTAAAAGTTAAATGGTATGGTTGATATTCTTGGTTGCGGCTATCGTAATTAATGGCATCCCACTGGCCGAGGTAGAATGCATCCCCAAACTTTTGGCTATCCAAATGAGATTGTTAGCTTGTTCTGCATGCCAAAAACACTATAAAAGATTATTTATTTATAATCAGTTAATTTTAATAAAATAATTATTTGTAGACAAAATTAATCTAAAATAATTTTTTCATCGCAATTAATTGATTACAAAAATTAATTTTTCTAATGGTGAAAGAAGGAAGATGATAGAACGTTTTATTCAAATTATATAGCACATTTTTATTTAGAAAGAAATTGCAATTTGCAGACCCAATTTGTCACCTATTTCTCAACTTGCATGCTAAATGTTACTAATAATCCAATAAGTTGCGATCTGTAGAAAAAACCTATCAATTCAGCTTTTTGTAATTACGAGTGCATATGGCCATTATTTTTTAGTTTGAGGGTCATGTAAACTAAAATTAATTAAGAGCATGCATGTAGAAAGATATGTGGACCTTAGTCTCTTTATTGTTGAACTTGTCCACTAATAAATGTTAAGATTATATAATATAGAAAATAAAAGTATAAGATTTACAAAAAGATTTTATAAAAATAAATTTAGAAATTAACGTGGGTTTATGTAATTAGTTAAGTTTATATTACAGTAAAAAGAATTTTACAAGTTGGTATACCACATCAAATTATATTAGTTTTTTTTATCTACTTGCATGAGATATCTTGGTGGATGAAGTAATTCTCTTGTAGAAAATCTCAGAACTAAGATAATTTATTAATGTAACGCCTTAAAAGAGAGGCAAGCTACATTCGAGCCAAATGGTTTGGTTTAGATATTGAGGTGATCTTAGATCGATCTATAAATAATAAAAAGATAATAATAAATAGTTTTAAAGAATAGTGAATAATTTGTGAAAAAAAATATTTTAATTACAAAGAGATTATATAAAAATAATCTTACAAATTAATCTGATTTGATGTAATTCGTTAAATTATAAAATTATTTTTATTATAAAATAGATATAAGAAATTAGATAAAATTATATTAATTAATTTATAAAATTATTTTATGTAATGCATTTATAGATGTAGCTATACTTATTTGTAAATAATAATGAAGTATATTTGTGAAATGAGCTAAATAACTAAATATATTATATCTCTCAAGAAATTATGGTATATTGCATACGAAATATTTTTTTTAATTAATTAATTTATTAATCGGACTTCGTAACTTGAAGCAGAAAGTGGCTTTAAGGAGAGTGAAATGTGAACAACAAAATGTCCATAGATCCTAGATAGTAGATGAGATGCAGATCGGTGCAAATCATGTGGTCCACTTAATAAAGAAATGGCTCCATTCCACATGGGTTGATCATTTGAAAACGAACCAGAAACCTGATATTACTCCTACTCCTACTAATAAATTAATAAACACTAAAGCTTTACAATCTGTTATTGAAGTTCTGAGCTAAAGAATACTCATAGATAAGAGGATGCATGCATCAGCATTAATATTTTATACATATATATATATACAAGTTTTAAATGAATAAATTTTACTTTTTTTTTATTTATTAGAATCTACAAATTTTATAAAGAAAAATGTAAGAAAACAGTCAAAGGAAAATATATATATATATGTAAAAAAAGTGTACAAGTGTACAGTAATATCGTAACTGCTGCCAATCACCTTTTTTATAAAAGAAAAAAGGTTTGTAGATTTAAGATTTGTATCTAGTATTATTTTATATATATATAATATTTATATAAACAAAAAAAAAAATCTCTACAGTTTTTAGTCGAACCCTAAAATTTTTTAATGAAAAAAAGATATATATATATATATATATAAACTACTAAGATAATTATATATATTATAAAGTACATTATATATTTATCTATCTCTACATTCTATTGATAACTCAAGAAAAATATAAAATTATAAATAATAAACCTGTTAGGGTATAATTACAGATTACTCATAAGCTTTACAGACAAAAAAAAAATATAAATATATATATATATTAGTCATAAGTGCATGTTCTCATGCCACTCGGGAGTGGATAGAGAAAGAAATAGGAAAAAGAAAAAAAGGACTTTTTGAGCTAAAGCACGTGTAGGTGTGACACCTGCTGGGTCCAATCTGACATTGGTACTCTCCACCATAAATGTTGCCCTCACATGCCTTACTTTGACCCACACTTTGGGGCCAGAGCTCCTCCGTCCTTTTTTTATTTATTATTATTTATTATTTTATTTTTTGCAATTAATATATAATTTGACCTTTTAATTTTAATTCATCTATTAATATAATGATGCTTGAATTTAGTTTTAAGAAAATATCTATATTTTCGAGAGAGATAAAAAAAAAAACATAATATCTAAAATATGAAATTATGAAACTAAATAAAGATAGAATTAAATTAAAAATAAAATTAAAAGGAGAAAGGCCAGACATGACCCTTTTATGTCGTCTATTATTTGTCCCTTAAAAACCAATGTGTCTTTCCCAAAAATCAATCAGCCGGATTTGCAAAATCTATAATCAAGACATCTTACCAACTAATCTTTTCATTTTCTCGTTGAGTTTAATCCTTTCCTGATAGGGATTGATCATTCAGTCTTTGCACTCATTTTGAACTTCCTATTTCTCAAAGACTTTTGAAAATTGTCTCTTCTTTTTATAGTTTTAAAAAATACCAACCGCTGAAATAAAAAATAATAATAATAAGTAAATATACTAATAGATCACACTATATATAATATATATATATAGTATAAAGTAAATATCCTTTCCTGATAGGGATTGATAATTCTTAATTAATACTATATAATATATCACACTATAAAGTATATAGTGTTTGTTGGCCCACCAAACCTACAATTATTATTTTGTAATACCCTGTAGGATTTAATTAAGGCACATTTTTTTTTTATCATTTTTGTGATATATATAACTATAACTATCTTAAATAATATATTTTGTCTAATTATAAGTGTTAAGGATTAATTAACTATGAATGAGAAGATAAAATTTGACTCATTGTATACTCTTTTTTTTTTATATATATAGTATAATAGTGTGTTGGACTTCTAGAAGGATTCGTTGTAGTGTTTTTGTCGATTTTGAATAAGGTTTGAGCTTGGACTAATTGTTGGAACCCCGCTTACTAGGATTTACTTATATATTGTATTAAATTTTATAAGGCTGTTGCTATATATTTTTATTATCATTTAACATAAAATATTATATGATTTTATAAAGTTATAATTTTTTGAATATATCTAAGAGGTCTTTTAGTCTATCCTTCAAATGCCCCGTTAGTATTAATTATTTTTATTTATTTATTTTTTTTTTGTAAATATCTTAAATACTTTACAAAATAAAAAAATTTATAATATTATTAAATAATATTTTCAAAAAAATAAAAAAGTGAGAGCAAACACAAAACTAGATCTCTATTAAACTCGCTATCAATTTTCTATTTTTTTCCCCTCTTCCCTAATAAATTGCAGCATATCAAAATAAGTATTGAGGATGTTACTTCTATGATTTATTATTTAACAACGGAGACTGTGTTTTTCTCGAAAAGATCAATTAATATTAAGTTAATTTTTCTTCGAGTATTTATTAGTCAATAAATACACGAAAGAAACCAAAATTAAAGATGCTGATTGCCACGTGTAGCAACTTATTTGGAACAGTATGAGTAGATTAGACCCTAGATTTTCTCAAATTAATCTAATCCAATTAAAAAAAAAAAAAAAGGTGGGGGGCCTTGGATCCGTTTTTTAAGGGGGGAGAGAAACTCTTTAGGAGGGTCCTCTGCGTTAATCCAAAGGAAGAAACTGGGGTCCTCCGGTGTTGGTGGTAGTGTTCGTCTTCGCGGCGGTGCTTGAGCCAGAGCTGGAGGTTCTTGTGGTTGTGGCGTGGGCGGGGACTACGACGCAACAAGTGCCACGCACTACGCAGGGGCGGTCGCGATTAGGGGCTTCACCCTGACGGAGCCTCCTCCATTTCTCTCTCCCTCTCTGACCCTGATTTCTAACTGGTTTCTCTAAATGATATTTGTGAAATGAAGTTTCTGGATTTTTGAACTGGTTCGGGCTCCGATCCGTATGTTTTGTTGTTTGGAGTAGCTGGACGTACAGGTTGGTTGTCCCGCGATTATTTGGATCTACATTTTATGTTATTCGCTGGGATTATAAAGTTTTACTCATTTTATTCATCAACGATTTTCTTTTTCACATATTTTAATCAAATCTTTAGGAGTTGATAGATTTCACTAATATTTCTTCTTTCTTCTTGTTTTGTTCTTTAACCAAGTTTTGAGAATTTTAACGGGTTTGGGACGTTACGTTTGGATCCCTGTATTGCATTCTGAAACTTGTGCGATATCTGTGAAATTTATGGCAGATTGGGACAAAAACAAAAGGCTTTGATTTTGGGTTTGAGAATTAAATTTGGAAAAAAACGGCATTTTTTTTTTCCCGTCAGTAATTTACCTAACGGTGTTTATATTTTGTATTTTAGTTAATTTAGCGGTTTAATTACGCTTAAAACCCTACACATGTGTGCTATTGCTCAGATTTTGAAAGTAAACTATACTTGAATTTATACGCAGAACATTAAAGAGAGGAAAAAAAAATGAACAGAAAACTGATAACATTGTAAAGCTATGATTTTTTTTTTTTTAAATTTTTCAAAGTTTCTCAAATGGGTTTAGCTGGTTTACAGGTTTTTGCTACATCTTCTATTGTTCTTTTCGGTTTGCCGTGGAAGAGTGAAGGAGAGGATTGATATGATACATTAAGATGTCCCTTAAAAGCATTGTACGTGAGTTGTGGGAGTTAAAGGATGGAATGGGGAGCATGTCAAGGCGGGGAGGGGAAAGAAAGCATTGGCATAGAAAGAGAACGTCACATATTGCTCCTGATCAAGCACCACCACCCTCATCCGAAGTAATTCAGGAGGGCCGGTGGTCGAATTTACCGCCTGAGTTGCTCTTGGACATAATCCAGAGGGTAGAAGAGAGTGAGACATCCTGGCCTGCTCGGGCTGTCGTTGTCTCTTGTGCTTCTGTTTGCAAGTCATGGAGGACAATTACTAGGGAGATTGTCCAAACTCCCGAGCAATGCGGAAGGCTCACATTTCCTATCTCATTGAAGCAGGTAGCACTATATTGTTTTTCAATTTTTTTTTCTTTTGCTTTCTTAATGTGAAGTTTATCGTTTTATCATTCCGATTGATCTTTTGGTGCTTATGAATAGCCGGGGCCTCGCGAGTCTCCAATACAGTGTTTTATCAGGAGGGATAGAGCCACTTCGACATATTGTTTATACTACGGTCTGGTGCCTTGTGAGTAGAATTCGCTGTTTATTTCTTGATAAATTTGAACTTATGAACCTTTGCATTATTGCTTGAGAATGTTGAAATGTATTTTTTCTGGTGTTGATATCTTGAATTTTTAGATTACAATGCCTGGAGGAGATGTATGCATAAAACGATGTATAATCTTTTTTCGAATTATTCGGTAGGGAAACTTAATGTAGCGCACTCTATCTATGAGTTTTTTTCTTCTTCTTTGAGAATTTCATTAGTCTAAAACTATCGGCTTGTTTGAGAATGATTAGTTGGATAAGTTGGTAGAATAAAAAATGTATCAGTTCATGAATGGTTCTCACATGTGATTTTATTAAATGGACAGCCGAAGATGAGAGTGATAAATTGTTGTTAGCAGCCAAAAAGATTAGAAGGGCAACAAGCACGGATTTTGTTGTATCATTGGTCGCAGATGATTTTTCTCGGGCAAGCAGTACATATGTTGGTAAACTGAGGCAAGTCTTAATTAGCTATTACACTTGCTACCTTTCCCTCCCTTCTTCATTCCTTTCCCCCAAAATTTATTGACAATTATTTTTTTCAGGTCTAATTTCTTGGGTACAAAGTTCACCATATATGACAGCCAACCTCCATGCGAATCCACGGTTCAACTAAATAGTCGATCCAGTCGTAGATTTCATTCTAAGCAGGTGTCTCCAAGAGTTCCAGCATGTAACTACAGCATAGGTACAGTCTCCTACGAGCTCAATGTTCTTCGAACAAGAGGTCCAAGGAGAATGCATTGTGTCATGCAGTCCATACCGGTCTCTTCTATTGAGGAGGGAGGAACAGCTCCAACACCAACATCATTCCCAAACTCCTTTGATCAGCAGCAGTTTTCTCCTCGTCTAGGTCCAAAAGGAAAAGATACGGTCATAGATTTCAGCTCAACGAGCCTCTCAGAGCCACCATCAATATCGATCCCGAGCTCAGTAGAGCCACTGGTTCTTAAAAACAAGGCTCCTAGATGGCATGAACAGCTGCAGTGCTGGTGCTTGAATTTCAGAGGGCGTGTTACTGTGGCTTCTGTCAAGAATTTCCAGCTTGTGGCATCTGTTGGTACATCCCACAATGTTTCAGCTGCAGAGCAAGAAAAGGTAATCTTACAGTTTGGAAAGATTGGAATGGATATCTTCACCATGGATTATCGCTACCCACTCTCTGCCTTCCAAGCCTTTGCTGTCTGCTTGAGCAGCTTTGATACTAAACCGGCCTGTGAATGAAACCCATGTTGATTGGAGATCGTGTTCTCCAATTTGCTGATTTTCTTCTCAAAATTTTGGGAATATATATAAATATGATCTTCCTGGAAATTCATCATGCATGGCCATTCACAACCGAGAGAATCTTGTGCAGCCAGTGGTTTCCCTTTCTTTTTGACTTTTATGTTGTTCCATCACTAAGCACTTGCTGAAATTAATTTTAAAAAATAAGTTAGTGAATTATATCTCCATAGTCTAGTGGTTTGATTAAATTGTTATGGATCTTCTTTTATTTTGTTTTTTGTCTTTTCTTTTCTTGGGTCACTCCTGGTTCCAATCCTGGTGGATTTTGGAATCATATTAACACGTGGTTCTGCATCTAGTTTCACCTCCAGGATAATTTCTTTGGTGTCTCAACCATCTGTTATGGGATCTTTCCTAACCAGTAACCACTATTTATAAGGTAAGAAACACACCATCATTTCCTTGGATTATGGTTTCTGTAAATTTTCCTTCGCTTCTCTTAGCAATTGTTGGTTTCCCGTTTTGGCGAAGTAACGACCTTGAGAGATATATCGATCTAGATAATGTAATCTCTGAATTCCCTTAGAATATTTTATTACAAAAGAGACAGGAATTTTTTAATAAATGGTGACGTTATTGTCTCACATTATTTTTCATTTATGTAGTTTTTATAAATCTCTTTCTTCAGAAAACAAATGGCAAACAAACGCTGCTCATGTGGAGTAAAAATGGTGCGTTCTGGACAGCCCCCGCAATTCATTTCATCATCCTTACTTTCATTTTTTTTTAAAATTTTTCTCTTTCTCCCCCTCCTCCCTCCTTCTCTCTCGATTTCATTTTCCTTTCTCTTTTGTTTCTCCCTTCGTATTTTTGAGAAATGAAAATCCGTCTTTGTGGATTATACTTGAAAATCTAAAAGAGAATAAGTTCAGAAATATACTATATTTCTTAGTTGTAGAGGAAATAGAAATCCAAAAGAGGGAATCCGAATAGCCCTAGAAAAATGGAATCAGATCTATATATATATATATATATATATTTATATAGATACGAAGGCAAACAAAAAGAAGGCAAGGAAGCAAAAAAAAAAAAGCCTCTCGTTTTGACTTCGGGAACCCTCCCAATCACTATTGACATTGAATGAATTCTTGAGACATGATTAAGTTGTTTGAAGCCATGTGTAGCATAGTTTTGAATTTCGTTTCGTTTTAATTAGAATATTTCATTTCGGTATTTCAATTAGTGCATTATACCTCTTTGTTTCGTTTCGGTCCAAATTTTGGTCCCTTCTGGTCATTCCGGTCGAATTCCGGTCCAAATTCCGGCTATTCCAATTCTTATTCCAGTTTTGATTATTTTTATAATTTTTTTTTGTTTAAATAATATTTTTTTAAAATTTTAAATTTAGATGGTATTTAATTATTTTTAGAATATAAAATATATTTATATACACTGTAATATTAAATACGTCTTTTTTTAAATATCATTATTTTTTAATATTTTATCTATTTATTTATTTTTGTATCTCAACTTAAATTTGTATTTTTTTTCAACTTATAATCATTTTATAAATTTTCAATTATTCTAATATGTATACATATACATGATATATATACACTTACATATATATATATCTTTATGCTTTTAGTTATTAGTTTATATATATATATATATATATTTATTATAATATATAATTAATCCCGAAACGGTACATCAAAACAGATCGGTATCGAAATATTTCATTTCTGTATCTCAACCGAAACGATTATCGGAACGGAATTCAAAACTTTAATGTGTAGCCCAAGATTTCTTGTAGAAAGATGATCTAAATGTAGACCGAGTGAAAGAATGCGTGAAAAGCAAACTTGAATATACAATGGCAAATTTTGCCGCATTTTTTGAGTCTAGATGACATTTTCTTGGAAAAGTGATAGAAAAAACAATTCCTTTTCTGGTACTTGCTAGTAGATTTTGATCTTAGTTTTTTTTAAAAGTTAAGAGAGATGAGAGGGGAGGTGTGAAAACTTGGAGAAGTCTGAAACACAAGATGATTTGAGGGGATTGTTCATTACGCACCGTTTTTATTCCAGGTAAGCAGCGTTTGGATGCCGTTTGTATGGGATGACTGTCCCTATCATTTTTGAAATATAAGATGAAATAAAAGTTAGCTTTATTATGGTGTAGTCTACAAGTAAAGAAAAAACTAATTTTGGAATTTAATAAATGAAAAAATTAGGTTAATTTTAAAATAACTGAAAGATCAATGCACGAAATCCACAGCTAAAATCTTCCATTCTTCAATTATTAGAGCAAACCAGACTATCTTTAGACAATAAAAGCAACCAAATGCAGAAAACTCAATTAAGAAAATAAAAAACAAATTCGGCACTTAAACCAAATAACATAAACGCGAAACAAAAAGGTTGGAAGAATTAGCAAAAAAAATAAAAGAATAAGAAGAAGAAAAAATGGGTGGGTTTCATGCGTCGGTTTAGGTAGGAGCTGTGGGTTCCGTGTCAAGGGGAGGAAAAAGGGTTGATTTTGGGATGGCCGTGCTGATCGACGATGGTTGCAGTGGCTGTTTATGATGGCGTATGGCTAAGGGAGGGGAGGAACTCATGTGAAACCCATTTCGGGTTGTGCTCGCGTGCGACTAACGGAGGGGTTTCGATGATGGGAGGTGCTCGCTAGATCACAAGGAAGCTGCCAGACGTGGCGGTGAGACTGGATGGCCAGCGGAGATGCGCAATTGTGGGTTACTTGGAGAAGAAGTCAAAGGAGAAATTATTGGAGTGTTGTCGTGAAGAGGAGATGAAAGGAAATTATGGCCTTTAACAAGCCCGGACGCAAAGGGTAGAAGTGGAATACAAAAGTCAAACAAATTAAACTATTTATTACTGTTTATTAGGTGATAGAGGCTTTTTAAATATAAAGATATATATAAGAACCAGGCAAACAAAAAAGAAGGCAAAGAAACAAAAAAAAAAAAAAAAAAATTGCCTCTCGTTTTGATTTCAGGAATCCTCTCAATCACTATCGATATTGAATGAACTCTTGAGACATGATTGAGCTGCTTGGAGTTATGTGTAGCCCAAGATTTCTTGTAGGAAGATGATTTAAATGGACCGAGTGAAAGAATGCGTGAAAAGCAAACTTGAATATACAATAGCAAATTTTGCTGCATTTTTTGAGTCTAGATGACATTTTCTGAGAAAAGTGATAGAAAAAACAATTCCTTTTCTGGTACCTGATAGTAAATTTTGATCTTAGTTTTTTTTTTTTAAATTTAAGAGAGATGAGAGAGGAGGCGTGAAAACTTGGAAAAGTCTGAAGCACGAAATGATTTGGGGGGATTGTTCATTACGTACCGTTTTTATTCCAGGTAAGCAGCGTTTGAATGCCGTTTGTATGGGATGACTGTCCCATCATTTTTGACATATAAGATGAAATAAAAATTAGATTTAGTATGGTGTAATCTATAAGTAAAGAAAAAACTAATTTTGGAATTTAATAAATGAAAAAAAATAGGTTAATTTTAAAGTAGTTTTTGTTATAAACGAAGTCGGCAGCCGCCCCCTGTCCCACCACTAAATTATGTGAATGACCCCACCACTATTATTTTAAATCTGCATAGTGACTTGCATAGTGACTTGCATAGTAACTTCAAAGCCTATAAATAGGGGTTTCAGTTGTAATGAAATTCATAAGAAAAAATAGAAAGAGAAAGAAAGCTTCAGTTCTAAAGAGTTTCAGAGAGAGAATTTCTTATTTCTCTTTTGCAATAGTAGTTCCTTTTTTTAAGTTTCATAACACGTTATCAGCACGACGGTTCTGCCAATTCTGAAGCTAGTGGCCTTATTCCTCTGTAAGTTTTTCAATATATTATTTGAAATCTTTGATATATTTTATTGATGATTATTTGTGTAAATTTATAAATATATTTTCTGAGATACACATATTTATTATTTATATGTGTAGAAAATGGCAAATCTTACAAAATTGGAATTTGTTGCTCTTGATATATCTGAGAAAAATTATTTATCCTGGATACTTGATGCTGAAATACATCTTGATGCAATGAACCTGTGAGAAACTATTAAAGAAGGAAATCAAGTATCCCTGCAGGAACGTGCTAAAGCAATGATTTTCCTTCGCCACCATCTTCATGAAGAATTGAAAACTGAATATCTCACTGTAAAAGATCCCTATATTTTGTGGAACAATTTAAGGAAGAGGTATGAACACCAGAAGACTGTCATCCTCCCAAGAGCTCGTTCTCAATGGATGCACCTGAGGTTGCAAGATTTTAAAAGTGTTAGTGAGTATAATTCCGCACTTTTTAAAATAAGCTCAGTATTAAAATTATGCGGTGAGAAAATCACCGATGAAGATATGCTAGAGAAGACTTTTACTACATTTCATGCCTCGAATGTGCTCCTGCAGCAGCAGTATCGAGAGAGAAAGTTCAAGAAATATTCTGAACTTATATCATGTCTTCTAGTAGCTGAGCAAAATAATGAGCTCTTATTAGAAATCCACCAGTCACGCACTACTGGCTCAATATCATTCCCTGAAATGAATGGTAATAGGTTTGCATCATTCCCAGAAGTGAATGGTGCATCCTTTAGAAGAAATCGGAGGCGTGGACGTGGTAGGAGAAATTATAGAAATGTTGGTCCCAGGAGTGACAACATTAAAAGGGATTATAATATACCATATCACCAGAAGTGGTACAATTCAGAGAGGGGTAAAAATCCCCAGAATAATTCTTCAAAGAAAAGTGAAGAGGTGTGCCATAGATGTGGAATGACTGGACATTGGTCACGTACCTGTCGTACGGTCAGGCACTTAGCTGATTTATATCAAGCTTCTATTAAAGGAAAGAATAAAGTGCATGAAACAAATTTAGTAGAACCATCAGATGATTTATTAGATTCAGTAGATGTAGACGTTACTCATCTTGATGTATCTGATTTCTTTAATCATCCTGATTGTAGTATTGAACACTTAATTGGAGATGGAAGTGTTCCACTCAATTAATGTATTTTCTTTCTATCAATAATAAAAGTTTTGTATATTTTGTAGAATCATGGATCACACTGATGAGCTTTTTATCTCTGAGTTGAATGATAAAGATATATGTCTGGCTGACAGTGCTACAACTCACATAATTCTCAAAGAAAAGAAATATTTTCAAAATCTAACACTAAGTAAAGCCTATGTCCATACCATATCAGGTTCATCGGATTTAATTGAGGGCTCCGGAAGAGCTTATATTGTGTTGCCTAATGGCACTAAATTTTGTATTGATGATGCTCTATTCTCTTCACAATCCAGAAGAAATTTATTGAGTTTCAAAGATATACGTCGTAATGATTACCATATTGAAACGACCAATGAAGGCAGTAAAGAGCATCTTCTTATTACTAAAACAGTATCGGGCCAGAAGCTCGTATTAGAAAAACTGCCTGCTCTATGTTCTGGATTGTATTATACAAAAATGAGAACAATTGAATCATATGTGGTAATGCACCAGAAGTGCATTGACCCTAAAGTATTTATGACTTGGCATGATCGCCTTGGGCATCCGGGTTCTATAATGATGAGACGAATTATTGAAAATTCGCATGGGCATCCCTTAAAGAATCAAAAGATATTTCTACCCAATGAATCTCCGTGCTCTGCATGTTCTCAAGGTAAGTTAATTATTAGACCATCTCCCTCAAAAGTCATTGTTGAATCTCCATCCTTTTTACAAAGGATTCACGGAGATATATGTGGGCCTATTCATCCATCAAGTGGACCATTTAGATATTTTATGGTTCTAATTGATGCATCTAGTCGATGGTCACATGTTTGTCTTCTTTCCACTAGAAATGTTGCATTTGCTAGACTTCTTGCTCAGATAATTAAACTACGAGCACAATTTCCTGAGTATCCAATTAAGACCATTCGATTGGATAATGCAGGTGAATTTTCATCTCAAATTTTTGATGATTATTGCATGTCAATAGGAATAGATGTTGAACATCTTGTTGCCCATACACACACACAAAACGGTTTAGCTGAGTCTTTGATCAAAAGGCTTCAACTAATCGCTAGACCTTTACTTATGAAATCAAGACTACCTATTTCTGTTTGGAGACATGCTATACTTCATGCAGCATCTCTAATTCGCATTAGACCATCTGCATATCATAAATATTCTCCATTACAGCTTGCATATGGTCAACAACCAAATATTTCTCATCTTCGTACTTTTGGATGTGCTGTATATGTTCCAATTGCACCTCCACAACGTACAAAAATGGGCCCTCAACGTAGACTTGGGATATATGTTGGTTTTGATTTTCCATCCATTATTAGATACCTTGAACCCCTTACAGGGGATATGTTTAAAGCACGTTTTGAAGATTGTCAGACGAATCAAATTTTCCGTTAATGGGTAAAGAAAAGTCGGTGCCTGAAGCACGACAAGATATTACTTGGGATAATAAGACCCTGTCTCATTTTTCCTACAAATGAATGTAAACGGGAAGTTCAAAGAATTATTCATTTGCAAAATGTTGTAAATCAGTTACCGGATGTATTTACTGACACTAAAGGTGTAGTAAAATCTTATATTCCTGCTGTTAATACTCCAGCAAGGATTGAAGTCCCTGAAGGACAAATTGTCAAAGCAGCAATAGGTGAATCTAAAATACGCCTGAAGCGTGGAAGACCTATTGGTGCAAAGGACAAAATTCCCAGAAGGAAAAGAATACAAAATGAATTTAGTGTTCCTGAAGAACACGTACCCACAATACAGGCCACAAATATAATTGGTGCTCCTAAAGAGCTTAAATCTTCTATTCCAGAACCTCCTGAAGAGGAAAATCTTGAAGAGTATAAATCTCCTAAAAAGGGACCTCCTGAAGAGGTGTGTCATGAAATGTTTTCCCCTGAAGAGGAACAGGTACCTGAAAATAATGAGATCTCAATACATTTCATGAAAACTGGAGAAATTCTGGATAGAAATAAAACTGTTGTCGACAACATATTTTCATATAAAATGGTCCTTAACATTACCAGAAGTAATGAAGAAAGTGAGCCAAAAAGCGTCGAAGAATGTCGACGTAGAAATGATTGGCCAAAATGGAAAACAGCTATTGAAGCTGAATTAAATTCGCTAGCAAAACGAGAAGTATTTGGACCTGTTGTCCAAACACCAAAGGGTGTAATACCTGTTGGATATAAGTGGGTATTTGTACGAAAACGTAATGAGAAAAATAAAATTGTGCGATACAAAGCACGGCTTGTTGCACAAGGTTTCCTGCAGAAACCCGGGATTGATTATGAAGAAACATACTCTCCCGTTATGGATGCAATCACATTTAGATTTTTGATTATTCTGATTGTTACAAAAGGATTAGAAATGCGGTTGATGGATGTGGTCACTGCATATTTATATGGATCCTTAGACCATGACATATATATGAAAATCCCTGAAGGATATAAGATGCCTGAAGCATCTACAAGTACATCTAGAAATATGTACTCAATCAGACTACAAAGATCTTTGTATGGGTTGAAACAATCCGGACGCATGTGGTATAATCGCTTAAGCGAATATCTATTGAAAGAAGGATTTGAGAATAATCTTATATTCCCATGTGTTTTTATTAAGAAATCAGAATCCGGATTTGTCATTATTGCGGTTTATGTTGATGATTTAAATATTGTGGGAACTCCTGAAGAGATCTCAAAACCGCTATATATTTAAAGAATGAATTTGAAATGAAAGATCTTGGCAAAATAAAATTTTGTCTCGGCCTGCAGTTTGAGCACTTGCCAAATGGAATTTTTATTCATCAGTCCATGTATACTGAGAAAGTCCTAAAGCATTTTTATATGGACAAATCTCATCCTCTGAGTACTCCAATGATTGTTCGAACACTTGATGTGAAGAAAGATCCATTCCGTCCTTGTGATGACGATGAAGAAATTCTTGGTCCTGAAGTACCATATCTCAGTGCAATTGGAGCTTTGATGTATCTTGCAAATTGCACTCGACCAGATATTACATTCTCAGTTAATCTGCTTGCAAGATATAGTTCTGCACCAACTCGAAGGCATTGGAATGGCATTAAGCATGTCCTTCGTTACCTTCATGGTACGGTTGATATGGAATTATTTTATCAAAGTGGTTCAAGTTCAGAATTGATTGGGTATGCAGATGCATGTTATCTTTCAGACCCACATAGAGGTAGATCTCAAACTGGATATTTATTTACTTATGGAGATACTGCCATATCATGGAGATCTGTTAAGCAGACACTATCTGCTACTTCTTCAAATCACTCAGAAATCATTGCTATTCATGAAGCAAGTCGAGAGTGTATTTGGTTGAGATCAGTTATTCAACATATCCAGGAAAAGTGTGGACTTCCTATGATCGATAATAGCCCAACAATCTTATATGAAGATAATACTGCTTGTATCACTCAAATCAAAGGAGGATATATCAAAGGTGACAGAACCAAACATATTTCACCGAAATTCTTTTATACTCATGAACTTCAAGAAAAATGTGAAATTGATGTCAAGCAGATACGATCTAGTGATAATTTGGCAGATTTATTTACAAAAGCGTTACCAACTTCCACATTCAAGAAGATTGTGCATAACATTGGAATGCGAAAACTCAAAGATCTTTTGTCATGCACTTTTCAGGGGGAGTAAATGTGCTGATTGTACTCTTTTTCCTTCGCTGAGGTTTTGTCCCACTGGGTTTTCCTCTGCAAGGTTTTAATGAGGCAATCTTAAAGTACTTGTGGATACATAAGAAGACTGTACTCTTTTTCCTTCGCCATTGGTTTTTCTTCCCACTGGGTTTTTACTTGGCAAGGTTTTAACGAGGCAGATTCTTTATGGATGGTCATTCAAGGCGGAGTGTTATAAACGAAGTCGGCAGCCGCCCCCCTGTCCCATCACTAAATTATGTGAATGACCCTACCACTATTATTTTAAATCTGCATAGTGACTTGCATAGTGACTTGCATAGTAACTTGTATAGTAATTTCAAAGCCTATAAATAGGGGCTTCAGTTGTAATGAAATTCATAAGAAAAAATAGAAAGAGAAAGAAAGCTTCAGTTCTAAAGAGTTTCAGAGAGAGAATTTCTTATTTCTCTTTTACAATAGTAGTTCCTTTTTTTAAGTTTCATAACAGTTTTAGACTTTTAGCATATGCAATTTTATGCTAATTTTCCTAGTACAACTTCCTAAAATCGAATTATTTCAGATCTTCCTCTTGTACTTGTATGCATGTAATGATTACTGTTTTATGGGTAGTGTTACTGTGATCGCTGCAGCATACAGCCAAGCACTTATTATTATTATTATCTTTTTATCATTTTTAAAATATTTTTTTAAAAATATAAAAAAATATAAATATATTAATAATTATTTATTTAAATTATTAAATCAAAAAATTAAAATATAAGAGGTATTAAAATGGATGGACATATTAGCATTTTTCTTGTTTTATTACTTGTATGTAATCATTGGGCCAAAGCATCGGACCCTTTTTTATTTAACCTCAGGTCCCCATCCAACCAAACGTGGTCTCGGCAAACATTGTCTCGGTTAATCAGTATTTCTTTTATAATTTCCCTTGAGAAACAAGCAACTTACATGATTCCTGGACTTACGTCACGACTGATACTATTATTTCTCTTTAATAATTTGTATATGGAGGAGTAAGATGGGAACCTATCGACCTTAAATCCCTTTAAGCATGTAAGAATACCAATATGAGAAAACACTACAAAGATTTGCATTACTAAGTGACGTTTTTGTTACAGAAGAGATAGTCAACTCAGCGTGTAAGATGAAAAGATAAACACAAAACAAAAAAATGAAAATTTATATTATTTTGTCAAGTTAATTGCATGGAATATCGTAGCAAATATATGAACAATTGATAACTAAAGCTAACAAAAGCTGCACCTTCACAACCGGTATTAGATCCCAAAAACCCATCTACCCACTAACTATACAGAGGGAAGTCATTCCTCCATTCACATATAAACAAACAAAAAAATATCTACAGTCTAGGAGAGAAAAAAAAAAAAAAAAAAAAAAACAAAGAATCTACAAAGCAAGATATTTCAAATCACCACTAGCTTGAAATGAGCTACAGACGCTAGTTTCATTTATTCCTTTTTGCAGTGAAAGAAATGGGTTTTGAGAAAATTGCCATCCTTCCAAAAAATCCAGTTGCCTTTGGTGATTTCCTTTCTTTACAGAGTTGTGGGGGGTCTCTAGAGGCGTTGATATCAGGTATAGAGTACTCTCGATCATCAACAAACTTGATATCTCTTAAGCACCGGAGCAACTCCAATGCAGTCACCTTGCCCTTGTCATTACCATTGACAGATATATCAACAAGAGCAGGAATGACACCCTCATCCATGACCAACTTACAATGCTGAACACGTTGAGAGCATAGTGAAAGGAGAACAGCCACTGCATTTTCTTGATCCTCGTGACTGTCGGTGACAAGTAGTTCGGCAATAGAGGCAATGCATCCATTAGTTTCAGCAACAGAAATCCTGGCCTCCTCCATACTGCATAAGTTCTTCAATAGAAGTACACAACGGCCTGCAAAAGTGCTATCAACTAAGAAAGGAACCAATTTTGGGATGCATTCCAAAGATACAATGCCGGAACAAACGTCACTGTTGGAGGACAAATTGCACAGAATTTTGATGGCCTGTTCCTGGAAATCTCTGTTATTGGAATCGAGAATATTTAAGATGGCAATTAAAGCATCAAATGATGCAATTCTATCTCTACCGTACGGGTGGCCAGACAACACTTCCAATATGTATAGGGCTTCTTCTGTTACTGCTGAATTAAGAAAAGTGGTCAAGAGACTAAATGCTCCTTCCCATAAGTATGAGATCCCACTTCTGCATGAGGCAAGAAAAAGTATCTTAGTAGTTATACCTGAGATCATGCATAAAGGAAACATATCATAGTTAAAGAGAAATGAAATAGAAAGCTGAAGAAACAACAATTAGTTTGAACATTCAAATGTGATGGAATTCCATGGTGGGTAAAAATAGATCTAGAGCAAGGAATAAGCTAGAATCCGAAACCAACTCAAGCCATTGGATTTAATCATGTTGTATCATTAGGCTAAATATTTAATTCAAAACCCAGTAAATCCAAGCCTTACTAACTAGTACCCATAAAAAGAGTGAGTTACCTGTTTTTGCTCACATATGCCAACAACAACTGACATCCAGCCTTTTGAGCTTTTTCATCATGCCGATCATGTGCATCCTTCAAAAATCTAATTATTGGTTCAGCAAAATCATCATATGACACAAATAAAAAAGTTTCTTCACTGTCATTCAGATGATTTTTGACATCTTCAATGGCTTTGCATTGGGATTCCCATTCAAGTTCAGCTAATTTAGATAGACATTTGAGCTCGCCTTTTTTCCACATAGAATTTAAGTTTAAGCCAGCGTGTGATGAATCCAAAGTGTAAGTAGTCTCTAAAGATCCAAGTGACACATTGCTGAGATCAATCGGAAAGTGTAGATCATTCATAGAACTGCCAAAGCTGGCAATAGAAGTGGAAGAAGCTTCCCAAGAGGGAGTGAATGCCGGTAGCATAGTTGGGTCAGCAATGATGACTTCATACTTCATGCACCAGTTCGATATTAAATCCTTCATGACCGTGTTTGGAGTCAATGACTGATGGGCCAGTTTCATTTTAGTTTTTGGACATGTATCATTACCCTCATCAAACCACTTCTGTATGCACATCCTCTCAAATGTTTGACCAGATGCAATGACAACAGGATCATGCATCAGCTTTGACGATATAGGACATTTAAATTCTTCAGGAGGTGTAGCTCTACTTAAGAAGTCAATTTGAGCCTCATGATGCCGATATACCATGCGTGATCGCTCTTCAGTAGACAGGCTATATGCAGAACTACTACTGCAGTTCTCAAATGCAGATGCTCGTTCATGCTGAACACAGACACTTGCCAATTGCTCTTGTAGGATCATGTTTCCATGCTTCTTCAATAGATACAAAAGATACTTTAAAATCTTCTTTTTAGTTGGGTCACTATCACCAACTTTATCAAGCAGTTTCTTGATAGATCGTTTCTCTATCAAGATAGCCTTTGGGGATGAAATATGAAGAGCTGAGGCTGCCAATTGAAGAGCTTTAACTTCAGAAGTTTCCTTTGAATCTGTTGCAGAAGCATCCTGATGGAGCAATCCTCGCACAGCCTTACCAGCCCTTTCTTCAGATGAATCCAGCATAAATTTTGCATGCCTAAGATCATCCATGATGTGAGAGATCTGTAAATGACATCTCATCATTAGTAACAGAGGCTCAGAACTTTTTGTCTTTTTGTTTTTCTGGAATAAAGACAACAATGAAACTATGGAACAAATCTAGAAGAATGCAACAGGTTGATACCCACATATTTTCTACATATTTTCTAGACCAGGAAAACCTCATTAGAAGAATCCTGCTGCAAAATACACTGTGGAACTAAGCAGGCTTCATAAGTTGCTGTCGGATTTTTTTAGTTTTATGTATATGTGAAGGGTGGAGATAATAACAATTGGGCTGAAAGCATTGGGAATGGGACCACTTCCTCTTTCAACAGGTACCAGTATACAAGCATCAGAAACCAGAAAATCGCTTAATGGCATGTAGTTTGACAAACCTCTTCACCCAACTCAAGTGGAACCATCTTTTGAACTTGGCCTAAACTTTGCTCCAACAGTTTCGTTGATCTTTTACATCTCAAGACGATTACATCCCCTGTTACTGCCTGAAAGTCGATTGTGAGCCTTGTCAGCTATGGATCAACATTTGACTATAAACGCAATATTGAAACAAGCATATAAATATTAATGAAAAATAAAATGTTAAATTCCATTACTTTTAATACGGCTTTAGATGTGACAACATAGGAATGAGGACACACTTCACGAAAAAAAGGGGGGGGAATAGAGGAGCAATCTTATTAAAGTGCTCATCAACAACATGAATATTCCAGAACATATTTGCTCCAGTAAAGTTCCATTTGAAACAATGGAACATAATTAGTGGTGCAAAAATTCAATAAAAAATCTATATCCTCAAAATTAAATAGCTTGATTTTGTTTCTATCATTTTCCTTTTAGTTTTTCTACGGTGATTCTTGCTTTGGTGAATTTCAGTAGAAAGCGTTTGCACTAATATACTTTCTTTATCATTATTGAGAAAATTACAAACCAGATAGAGTTTACTAGACTCGCTGCAGTGTTGAAGAAGTAGATTGGCTCTCTCAATTGCATGGTTTAATGAACAAAGTTCCTGTATTCCTGATGAACATCGAGGGCGAGCCAATTCTATAGCTGGGAATATTCTTGATATTCTATCAACCAAATTCTGAAGTTCAGTGCACATTAAACAATGCACCTGCAATCATGAATAACATACACAGAATGAGATCATTTGAGTAAAAGTAGAAAATTATTCAAGGACATAAAAGAGCTAAGATTTTATACTTCTTTCCAAGAAAGTAAAGACTATGAGTGCCTTGTCCATACAATCTTATCCATGTGATAAATGTACGAAGTTCTACCAATAAACAAAACCAAAACATATATTAATTTATTAAAAGACAAAACAAAGTGATTAACCCTATTGCTGATGATAACAAATTTAAATGTTCCGTATGCATAGGTGCCACCACTAAAACACATTTATGCTGCAAATACAATAGGACTCCACATTCAAAACAAAACATTCCAAAGCAAAAAACCATGTCAACAGTACCTTGAACGAACGTGGAATGGACTCATTTTCCACCACCTCAGCAACATCAGACCCCATTAAAAGAGGACTATGTTAGATCTGCATGTTCAACAACAATAGGAAATATTACATACGTTTCATTCTCTCATATAAATCAATCCATAGCTTTTAACATAATAGATGCAGATGCTTGATATCAAATATCAAATATCGAATCAAGATATCTGATATCCACAAAAATTTCAAAACTACAATGACAATTTAAGCAATGACATCCAAAATAAAAACCAGCAGAGATTCTCCCTTGAAACATATCAACTTGCCTGATTTGTTTTCCCAAACAATCTCATCTCATCATAACTATTTTCTCAAATTTCCAAACAAAATAAAATAAATAATTTAACACTTTCAAATTCTAAAACAATTTTTTTCAAATTCCAAAACAAAACTAATATTAAAAAAATATAATATTTTATTCAATTTTTAACTTTTATCTCATCTTATTTCTAAAAACAAACTAGGCCTTAGTTTTGCATATGAAATATACAGGAAATCATTTCCACATGAAGCACAATAAATGCATGGTGTACCAGAGTTAATCATCAAGCTCACATATGCAATTTACTAGAATTGCTAGTCTTTTTTATTTCCCCATGGAAACAACAACTATTGTCAACAAATGGCAAGATGATGCCAAAAAAAAAAAAAAAAACTAGCAAAACAGCATTACTTCACGATTTTCTTTCATTTAACAGAATTAGTGATTGGTAAGCATCAGGGTTTCGCAAGGATGCGATCTGCTCTGCCCACCTTTCTTTCTAACCTGAAGCTTTATTTATAACTTCCCAACAATAATTTTCAAATTCAATCTATGGTCATAAGTTACTTCATCATCCTTAGGTGGGAAACCTAGATCAACTGGCTTGAGATATGAACAATTGGCGGCTGTGAAACATAATAAAAGAGTCTACTTCAGTTCCAATATCCGAAAGTGGAAATTACCCTTGGAAAAATAAATTAATTTATAAATCTGAAGTTAGTAAATTAAACACTCTCTAAGAAGCACACGAGTAACAAAGCCTTACCCAGTGGAGTTGAAACCAGAACAATGATCCGAAAGCTTCTGGCCCGGCTTTACTAGGAATTCTCAGCGAAACAGATAGCAGTTGAACTAGAAAGAGACCCTCTGATCAGGAAAAATAAAATAAAAATATATCGGAACTCTGCAAGTATCTTTCAAACCACCAAAGACTCTTGCTATGGAAAATCGCCACAGCCCAGCTGTTAAACCTAAATAGTTTCTTTAAATTCCTCCGTAATCCAAACAGACCTTTAACTTTTCACAGTATATTCCGCATCTCTTCCACAGATAATAAAGAAAAATTCTGAATGAAAACGGTACAAAGAGCACATGATCGCCTTGCTCATGAAAAACCCAGAATACTCAGAACCGGTGTTAGTTCATGGATGAGAACTCAGGGTGGGAAAAGATACAAGAGAAGGTTATTTCACACGAATAGAGACCAAGAATCAATAGAAATTAGAAACCCAAGAATCGATTCTCCAAAAAGAAGCATGAAAGAGCACGACTCCAACTCTCTTAGCCGTAAAGCATAGGATTACTGGAAGATTAGAGAGGGAAAGAAAAAGGTAAATGATACTTGAACACCCAAAAAATGTCACAGAAAAGTGTGTAGATAATTTGATTTTCAGGAGAAAAGTGTGGTGCACAACAAATAGCGAAAGAGAGAGGTGAGTGGAAAGTCCATCTTGAGAGAGAGAGAGAGAGAGAGAGAGAGAGAGAACGACCGGTCAACGGGCTGAATTTGCTGAGAAAAACACCGTGGCTACTTTTCCTCGTCCACGGCTACAGAGAAAGACAAAAGAGACAATCACCGTCGGAGAGAAAGGTTAAGCAAAGGAAGCCAAACCAGCGTCTCACGAGACCAATGAAACAGTCGAGGAACTCCGTGACAGCACTGTGATGGCTATGCCCATTTTTCCACCGTCGATCGATATCTTATGTTACGATGGGTCCCACCGCTCATTCTAAGCATGATTTGAGTGGAAGGTGACGAGAAGAAAATGCTGTCATCTAAATGCGCCGCCGCAGCAGACTCTATTGAGCGAGCGCCACGGTTAGAACTGCTCAACGGGAAAATGGTTAATAACACGTCAAAACAACGTTCACAAAAAGGGCTAACACACTAATTGTGAAGTCAACCCAAATACATTTTTTTTAAGAGTTGTGCTAAGGGATAGCACACCGGCACAACCCCTTACAGTTAATATATATATATATATATATATATATAGATGTATTAGGAAGTATCCACATTCAAGATATTCTCTCTCACATAAATAGTGTATAAATAATATTATGCACTGTTTATGTGAGGGGGAGTATCCTGAGTGTAGATACTTCCCATAATTTTTCATATATATATATATATATATTCCTTCACTTCAGTGTGTCGCAGCACACGAATTTCTACCTATATTTTTCCTTTTCTTAATTGGAATATAATAAAAAGCAATAGGATGAACAAACCTTATAAATAAACATTTGACAATCGTCAATTAATATAAAATAATAAACAAAATATTTATTTTTTATTTATGTCAGTTTTGAAATCATTTCTTCATTCTTCAACTCACAAATATTATTCAACACATAACAAGTATTAAACATTATAAATTATCAGTTAACATTTATCTACTATTTATCCCTAATATTTTTGTAGAATACAAAGTTTGAGCCAACTACCCACTACTCACACCCATCAATTTCTCTATTTTTGTTGCTTCCACTTGTACCCATGTTACTTTTTAGTGCGTATTACTTTATGTTATCTTATAATATTTAGGATTAAAATTTATTCTTTTTGAGTTTTTCTCCATCTCTATAATAAGATATAAGAGCAATGTTAAAGATTTGTAAAAGAGAAAATCTTAAAACTTGGCTAATCCATTTATCTTCAAGCAACAAACACCAAACACCAATAACATCACGTAGAGAACGCACGTAATGTTTTATGTGCTGCATCTCAGACGACGCCTCCCTTCTCCTTCCCCTTCCCCATCCCCCCTCCCTTTTTTCCCTTTTTTCCCTTTTTTCCTTGTTGGTACCTCCTTCAAAGAGCCTCATTCAAGACCTAGGCTTTGAGGCCTTCCAGATTTAGGCCACCCTCGCCGTTGAGGTTCAATCCAAAGTCATCGTTGTCGTTGAGATTCAGGCTGAAATCTATCGGAGTCTGAGATTGACGCCACCCCCGAAACATCGAAACCTTACCTCCTTTGTCGTAAACAAAGGCTTCTATGTTGACTCCTCCACCAAACTCCTTTGCTATTAATTTTTTCAAATTTTGGGTTGGTGAATCTGTTGATTGGATAAATTAGGTTACTCATATTTTAAGCTTTTAGGTTTTGTGCAATTTTTTTAATATTTTCTTCATTTTCTAAACAATTAAACTATTGTTAAGGGAGGGTGTGAAGGTTGACAAGAGGGGAGGGGAGGGGAGGGGAGGGAGGAGAGGGTCTTTCTGTGATTTTCTTTATAAGCATTCAAAGATTTTCTTTAATTTTCTCAAGATCCAAACAAATGACAAGTAGATAAAATTGAAGGATTCTTCTTGATTCTCCTCTTTTGCCGTTTGTTATGATGGGAAGTTGATGAAATATTCTGCCCATTAATGAATATTATTTTCGAATTAAAATGATTAAAGGAATTGTTGCAACTTCATTTTCGCTAGGTAAGGAATTTCTGTCAAAGGAGGAGTAGGTGATTTGGTATATATAAAGTGAATTTCAAAGTATTCCATTATAAAAATAAGAAAAGAAAAGAATTTCAAAGTATTCATATATATAATATTGCCTTTTAAGAAAAGATCATATAATAAGCGTGATTAATTTTATGGGTTAATGTTAAAAAATTAAAATGGTGTCAACAGGGTAGGTATGCAACCGGCCAACCAACCTCTCTGACTGTTCTAGAACCTATATTTACATATAATTACTTCGTTGATTTAACCATATAAAAAACGCGTTACATATACAGAGAGAGAGAGAGAGAGAGAGAGGGGATTGGACAATTTCTTTTCTTTTCTTTTAAAGTTGAATATTCCAAACTCGGTATTAATGCTATCAATATTATATCCAAAATATATCCCTCCTTACATATGATATATTTATTATATTATAATAAGTGGTTATTTAACGACTATTTAACAGATTTTTACATTTTTCCGTTAAGTGATCGTTAAATTTAACAGCCACTTATTATATCTAAACAATAATAATTTTCTAACAAAAAATATTTTAGTTTCCTAGAAAATATATTAATTTAAAACCAATTTTAGAATTTTAAATTTAGAATATATTTGTAGACGTGAACTGATATATTACGTAAACGTGAATTGGTATATTTGTAGTTAACTGATATATTTATTATATATAAACAATAATAATTTTCTAACCAAAAATATTTTAATTTCCTAAAAAACATATTAATTTAAAAACAATTTTAGAATTTTAAATTTTAATATATGTTTTGTAGACGTGAACTGATATAATACGTAAACGTAAACGTGAATTGATATATTTATAGTTAATTTAATTTTTTTTTAATTATATTATTTTTATAAAAATTCTATTTCACTTAATTAGGCAACATGCTTTGTACGTTGCTCTGGACCTAATATATATATATATATATATATATATATATATATATATATATGTGTGTGTGTGTGTCTATATATAGTGTGTGTGAGAGAGTTGGAAGGTTTCAACCTTAGTTTAGATTTGAAAAGTATTTTATTTCTATTCTTATCTCATTTCATCTTATTTTTATATAATTTTTTTAAATTTTCACATAAAATATAATAAATAATTCAATTTTTTTAAATCTTAAAATAATAATAATATTAAAAAATAATATTCTAACAATATTTTATTTATCTTTTATCTTTTATTTAAAATTATCCTTTTTCATCTCAGAATCTGAGATTGAAATCAAAACATTTCATCCCAAATTACTCATGATGGACAACGTCAACCTTTTCAAATACTTAAACATATAATATCTATGAATCTATGATGTTCTTGTGAAACATGAATAAGAAGGTTTCAAATATCTGAATAAATGTGGGAAGCATGCACAGGAAGTCAATAGATTATTGGAGAGTACTAGGCATGCAATTATTAAAGTCCTAACGCATGAATTTGTCAAGCAGTAGTGAACAAGAAGTCAGCAACATTGGTTCTTCTGATCGCAAGAAATTTATACGTCGCTCTATCTTCTAATATTCATATTGTCTCGTTTGGATTAAGAGATGATAAGAATTGAGATAAGTTTAATTTATTTTTTAATATTATTATTACTTTGAAATTTAAAAATTATGTATTGAGATTTAAAAAATATGTATTGAAATTTAAAAATTTGTATTATAAAAATTTGTATTTTGTATAGAAAATTAAAAAAATATAATGATAAGATGAAGATGAGTTGATATAAGTTTCGAATCCAAACGAGACTAATCTATTCCCATTAAATATTGCAGATTAAGTTAAAAACCAACTCAAAACATCACTCAAAAACTGAGTGATCACAATGATCAAGGGCTAGCTAGCTAGCTATATTCACAAGATTGATCATGTAGTACTACATGATCAGAGTAATTTCATGATCTTCATTAACTTGGGGACCAACAATCTAGTATATGACAGATGCAATTAGATCTCCTAGCTAGCTCTGAGTTTTTATCTAAATTTTTAAAAATGTCAAGTGAGACATAAATTAATAGGCCGGCTAAAGAGGGATATATCTAAATTTATAAGGTGGAAGAACAGAGACTTTCAAGTCTTTGTTTTTGTTATTTTTTCCTTTTTCCATTATCAAGCTTTTACTTTAGTCTAACCACTAAATATATATTTCACAATACGCGTTAATGAAGACTTCAAAACTTTACTACTAAAGTACGAAATATCATAAACAAAATATATATTCAATACACTACCTACCTTTCTTTTTGTTCTCTTTTTTTGTTATCTGTTTTTTTTATTTTTTGGGCAAAAGAAGTTTAAAAAGCCAGCCCCTTTGGCTTTACGCTCTTTGACTCCCATTGTGCTGACATGTAAAATTTGACCTTCCCTCGGTCAAAATTGATGCATTTAAGTAATAAAAATTCAAAGCAATAGCTTAGACGCCACATCCAGAGCCATATTGAGTGAGTCAGGCCACCAAAAAAGGCATCATGTGCAATTAATGGACCCTACATCGGCCAGTAAGCTGCAGAAAACATGACATCATGCATTCATCTATTTATGTTACGGGCCCAGCCGGGTGATGAGGATGTGTCATAGTCATCATGTATGCACCTTCCTATCTAGCATGCACCTTCCTATCTAGCAGGCAAAAGTATCATCAAGTGGGTTTCATTAATGATCTTCATCTACATTTTATATTTGTCTTTCAAGTAGCGGCCAGGCCAGCATTCGATGTATATAATATATATCGAAGCTAGCTTGTATGTGAATATTCCGTGTACATAATAACAACAAAGTTATTTATTTATGATTAGCTATTTTCTAAAAAAGTATATTTTTTTATTAAAATGAGAATAATTTTATGGTAAATAAATGCAAGAGAAAACTAAATTAGGATTGTGGGCAGCTAGGGGTTGATGAGGCCCAACTATTTTTCATTCAGGCCGATGGAGCTAAAGCTAGCTCTCAAGTGCGGAACTAGGCCACTGAGCTTATATCTAATGCATTTAACCACTCATGAACATACACATTATTAATTAGCAGCTGACTTGATAAACTGCACTATTATAATTAGTTAGCAGCGATAGTACATACACTTGAATTTTAATTCACACAAATATTATACACCTTGCTTATGCAGGTTCGTTTGGATGGATGAATCCATCCGGCCGAAAGAGGATTCTTGGATTTGGAGATCTAAAATCCAAATGTCTTATTTGGATGATCATATATTAAAAGAAAAATGATATTTACAGTATAAGATTGTGTAAGTCTCGTATATTTCTTTAAAAAAAAGTGAGTAAATCTTTTTTAATATAATAGATCCTAATTTTTTTTTTTCTAAAAAAAGTGTATGACTTACTCTAGAATTATATATAACAATATTCATATTAAAATTTGAATTTGCATCAAACCCAAATAGGCTTTTAAGCCTTTCAAGATTTTAGATTTGTGATTCTAGTTAGCTTTAGATCCAAATTAAAACCCAAATCTAAATCTAAACTCAAATTAAGCACTCTTCTACCTAAACGCCTCCCTAATGATCATATTATCGTGTAATATTGAAATGTTTAGATATCATTATTAACTCAAAATAAAGACATCGGTTTGAATAATAATTGTGGAATGAGTATCTCTCTATTTTTTTTTTTTTTTTGATCAATTGAACATTTCTCATACTAGATTTTTCTGGATTGGCAAGTGTTTTTCTCGAGGGAATATATTATAATCTTTGAAAAATTTGATCAGTCCAGATATAATTTAGTTCAAATTGATGAACTCAGACATTATTTATTGTACGTAGTAATATTAACTCCCTTTAATTTATTGAGATTATATATTTCCAACACGGGGTTTAAGGATCTGATCTCGTCAGTTTCCATCATTTTCATATACTGATAATTAAGTATAAATCTATTAAGTTTGAATGCACGAGAGCCCCTTGCTAGCTCTATCTAATAGTCGGAATTTAAGCTTAGAAATTGCATGCCTTCGGGAACTAAAAACATGGTTCAATTGGAAGGCAACACGTACGTTAAAGAAAATAATTAAAAGATAGCCCTTTCTGTCAATTTTTACAATTAATCTGATATATAGTCATGATCAGCTAGGCCGTGTTTTAATTGGTTTTTGACTCCCACTATGCTGACATGTAACATATGATCTTCCCTCGGTCAAAATAGATGCATTTAAGTTATAAAAATTCAAAGCAATAGCTTAGTCGACGCCACATGCAGAGCCATATTGAGTGAGTCAGCCACCAAAAAGGGACCCTACATCACGGACCCTACATCGGCCAGTAATTAAGCTGCAGAAGACATGACATCATGCATTCATATATTTCTGTTCATTGACCGGGTGATGAGGATGTGTCCCTACAACCGCAAGTTGGATCGCATGCATGCAGCTAGCTAGCAGGCAAAAATTTCTTCAACTGGTTTGATTTATCTTCATCTACTTTTTGTATTTATTTCCTTCAAAAATGGGCCAGGCCAGCGTTCAATGTATATTAATATGTTGAAGCGCCTATCCAGTATCAGAATATTGCGGAATAAAAATTATTTATTTATGATTAATTATTTTTTATAAAAATATCTTTTTATTAAAATAAGCTAATTTTTGTCATAAATAATTATTTTTATAATAAATAATTTATCATAAATACTCTTTTATATTATAATGATAATCATAAATTTGGTTAAAATGCTAAAATGTCATGAAATGATAAGATGGAGTGGTAATAAATGCAAGAGAAAACATGCATTGATTGGATCGAGAGTTAAGTTAATTCATGTTACTCATTATTATAATTTTTTTTCATTTTTATAAATAATTTAATTTTTTTAAATTTTTAAATAATAATAATATTAAAAAATACAGAACCATATTAAATGAGTCCGACAACAAGAAAGGAGATTTATGTGCAATTAATGGACCTACGCCCAGTAAGAGGAAGACATGGCATGCATTCATATATTTATGTGAAGGGCCGGGGCCGGGTGATGAGGATGTGTCCCTCCAACCGCAAGTTAGATCTGGGAAAGTTTAATGCATGCATGCATGCATGCAATTGCACCTCCTAGCTAGCAGACAAAAAGTTCTTCGAGTGGGTTTCATTTATCATCTACTTTTTGTATTTTTATCTTTTAAAACAAGGCCAGGCCAGCACTCAATGCAGAGGCGGACTTACAGACAAGGTAGTCCCCAAAATTTTAACAAAAATTAATTTATTATATAAAAATATATAATTTTTTTTTATATATAATTAAAATCACTTTTTTAAATTAAAAAAAAATACCCTTCCAATACTCAAAAAATTATCATTTATTATTTTTTTGAGAAAAAAATGGTCAAGAACTCTACTTTAGAGATGATAATGGATGAATTTTATTCCATAAAAATCGTCGTCAAATTTAATTTAAAGAAGAAATCCTAAGTTTATTTATTTATTTATTTGTAATAGTCTCTACTTAGCGAATTACAAAATTTTAAAAAAAATTATGTTATAAGATGATTTATAGGCATATATTTTTTGTATATAATTTTATTATGTATGATTATTTTTTTTTCTTTTTGTTCTTTCCAATTCAAAGAAAAAAAAACATGAAGAAAGAAAAAGTATAATTATTGTTTTTCATATAGTCACGTGCAAAAAATACATATTATTTATACTCACATATATTATATATTTTATCAATTCCCCCCCCCCCCTTCTTCTCAAATTCTAGCTTCGCCCCTGACTCAATGTATATTAATATGTCGGAGTTAGACTGTATGTGAATATTACGAAATACATAACAAAGAAAATTATTTATTTTTGGTTAGTGGTGAAACTAACAATTTTTCTCGGGGCGTTAATTTTTTTATCACACGATATATTTATGTATAATATAAAACAAAATAAAAAATCATAATATATATAATTAAATTTTGATAATTTGCTAAATAACATAAAAACACACTTAATATCTATTTTAAAGAATAATATTCATCTATTATTATTTTTGAAAATATAAAATTTTTCCAAATTATTTTTTTCGTAAAACTTATCAAATGCTATGTTAAAATACCAATTTTTATTCTAATATATAAGTTAGTTGATCAAATTTAAAGTAAAATCTAATTATCTTGTTGTCGCATTAAGTATAGAATACTCTAAATGAGAGCTTAAATAAACTTTTCTTTACTCAATAAAGTTTAAACGCTAAATTATCTCTATTATTCTTCATATAAATCATCAATCTTAAATAATATTTCTAATATTTTTACTTTGGCTTCTATTATATTAAGAAACTCAATAATATATAATAACAAATTAGAATAAATATTAATAATTTATTATTTCATTTCATTTCAATGTGGCCATATCCTAGAAAATAGATAATATATAAAAATTATACAAAATCTAAAAGTTATAGGAAAAAAAATTAGAGAGACATTTTTATGTATATTGAAGTTTTATAAAATTTTAGAAAGTATATATATATGGGAATAAGAAAATTATAATTTTTTTTGGGATGGGCCAACTTATATATATATATATATAATTATGAATAAAATTTAGGGGCTATTTTGAATAAAAAAAAAAAATTGAGGGGCTATTTTAAATTTTGAAAAAAAAAATGGAGGGCCCTTGCCCCAAGGTAGTTCCACCATTGTTTATGGTTAACTATTTTTTGCAAAAATATCTTTTTTAAAAAAAAGAAAAAAAATTTAAATAAGTCAATTTTTATCTTAAATAATTCATCATAAATATTCTTTTATATTATAATGATAGTCATAGATTTGGTTAAAATGCTAAAATAACATAAAATGATGAGATGGAGTGGTAATAAATGCAAGAAAAAATATGTCATGTTTGGATTGAGAATTGATCTCAATTCATTTTATTTCATATTATCATTACAGATTTTCTAAATTTTCATACATATTATAATAAATAATATTTCAAAATTTTGAAATTTAAAATAATAAATATAATAAATATTATTTTAATAATATTTTATTCAACTTTTAAAATTAATCTCAACTCATCTCATTTTATTATATTTTGTTGAACCCAATGATTCAAATTTTGTATTTATATATAGATTTTGATAATAACAAATAAATTTAAGTCCCAAACTCAAATTGTCTACGCGTTAGAGTCAAGTACATCAACAAATCAAGCATGAACAAAAAAGAGAACTAATCTACAAATGAAACTCATAAAATAATTTTGTACATCTTTTGATAAAATTTGAAATTAGATTAAGGTTAAAAATTAATATTTTTTTATAAAGTATCAAATTATAATTTTCACATGTGCATGACATCACTAAATGCTTTAGTTTTAAAATTTGTAATTTTCACATGTGCATGATATCATTAAAAGTTTTAATTTTAAAAATTATAATTTTTTATATATGCATGACATCATTAAAAACTTAAATTTTGTAAGATAATTGATTGTCATATTTGATATGTGCATATTTTATTTGAAAATCTTGAAAAGTGATTGATGCACTTTTGACAAATGTAAAATGTAGATAATTTGGTTTGAAAATCTTAAAAAACGGTTGATGCTCTTTTGACATATGCAAAAAGAAGATAATTTGATTTGAAAATCAAATTATGCTTATTTTCTCATATGCAAAAAAATAAAAGATTAGATTTGAATATTTTGAAAAACAAATGCGGTTGTCATTAACAATTGAGAAAATGAGATACTTTTATTTAAAAATTTTGAGAAGTAAATAATATTCCTTTTTGACATGTGAATATTTTTTAATTTGAAAGTAAAATCTCATTTGCCTATAAATAACTCACTTGAGATTTTCAAAAATTACAACAAGAATTTATACATCAATTACTAAATTTTGCATAATTCATTTAAAGCACTCACTCTCTCTTCATTAAACATTGAGTCTTAATCTTTGTTCATTTTAAAAGAGAGATATAGATTGTGCTATATTGTTCTTATTTCATTTATTGATTAGTATTTTCTGATAATCTACTTACTATTTGCTCTTATATCAGTAAGAGGGTATGTATAATCCTTGTGTGTATAAAAAGTGTTTTATATAGAAAAAAGTTTGTAAATCTGATCAGACCTGCATTAAACACAAAAAACTACTTTTATAAATATATTAGGTCCTATTTCTTTTTTCTAAAAAAAGTGTGTGACTTACTCTAAAATTATATATAGGATTATTCATATTAAAACCTAAATTTGCATCAAACCTAAATAGGCTTTTAAGCTTTTCAAGATTTCAGATTTGTGATTATAGTTAACTTTATATCCAAATTATAATCCAAATCTAAATCTAAACTCAAATTAATTCTTCTACCGAAATGCCACCCTAATGATATATATTACCATGTAATATTAAAATGTTTAGATATCATTATTAACTCAAAATAATGATTTCCGTTTGTTAGAAGACACACAAACAACTTACAGTTTAGGCACTACATAATTCTATTGCCTCATGTATTTAATTGCATTTCATTTGTATTTACATTTTGCACATTTCATAAGGGTATTAGAACAAGTTATTAGGCAGTTACATTCTTTAATGTATATATTCCAACATTCTTTAATGAACAATGCAAAATTTTGGAGAATCCCATTAATCCTTTCTTTTCTGTCAAGTTACTCCTCTGTTTCTTATGTTCATGCTGCCCAAAGCTCTACTTCTCTGGTTGTTACATGGTATCGAGAGCTGTTGAGAAGCAATACTAATGGAAAACGCGACCCTTGAAACCCCACCAAATTCACCACGCTCTAATCCTTCCATTCCTAATTCGCCCATCCTTCCAAACCCTAATTCCCAACTAAACACGAATACCCATCCCTTATACCTCAATCTCACCGATCCCTCAAACCCTTTTCGTCTTGATCACGGTGATAATCCTGCCATTACTCTCATTCCTGAACTTCTAACAACCGATAATTATGCCACATGGTCTAAAGCCATGAGACGTGCTCTTAGAGCCAAGAATAAACTTGGTTTCATTTCGAGTACCTTATTGAAATCTACCTCTCCTACAGATTCATTACTTGATTTATGGGAGAGGTGCAACGATATAGTTATTTCTTGGATCCATAATTCCATTAGCCCTTCCCTCAAATCATCTGTGGCCTTCATCGATGATGCTAAGGAGATTTGGAAAGACTTGTATGATCGTTTTTCCCAGCAAAACGGTCTACAAATCTTTCAGTTGAAGAGGGATTTAGCTAGTCTTTTTTAGGAATGTGATTCTGTAAGTATCTATTTTGGTAAGTTGAAATCACTCTGGGATGAGCTTTTTATTTACGACCCTTTTCCTACACGCACTTGTGGCACTTTGAAAACCCTTATGGATCGTTATCAGAGGGATTGTGTTCTTCAGTTTTTTATAGGACTTAATGAATCATATTTTTCCATTAGAGACCAAATTATGTTGATGGATTCTCTTTCACCTATTACCAAGGTGTTTTCCATAATCCAACAACAAGAACGACATTCTCAATTAACCTCTATTGTTCCCTCTACTGAGACCATGACTTTGCTGTTAAGAAACATTTTCCTTCACCTAAATACTCGCCCAAACAAAACCCTAACCCCAAGAAGAATCGGCCATATTGCATTCACTGCAAGATTTCTGGCCACTCGATGGAAACCTGCTTTAAGCTTGACAATATTGTTGCTCCAATTTGCTCCCACTGTAACCTCACTGGCAATTCTGTTGAGAAATGCTACAAATTAAATGGCTATCCACCTGGCCATAAGTTACACGCCAAGTAGCAGCCCCATTCTATTATACTTGCCAATCAGGCTTCATACTCTATTATTCCTGATGTGGACAATTCTAGTAATGACATGGTTGGTTTGATCAAGCATCAATACCAGCCGCTGATGTCCTTGCTCCAACCAAAATGATTCTTCAACAGCAGCCTCTGTTCTACACTTGGGATCCCTACCTGATCTTCCTTCCTCCTCTGTTCATCTTTCAAAAATGTCTGGTATATAATTTTGTTTTTCTACACACACACACAACACCTCATCTCATTGTTCTTCAAGTTGGATCTTAGACACAGGTGCCACAGACCATATGGTCTGTAGCACTTCTTTTCTTAGCACAATTTCTTCCACTGCTGCCTACTCTGTTAAGCTTCCAAATGGAAGTTTAGCCCCAGCCACACATATTGGTAATGTTCAATTAACCAATACCATCACTTTAAGGGATGTCTATGCGTCCCATCCTTCTTTTTCAATTTAATTTCTGCCATCAAGTTGACTCATAGCCTAACTTGTTGCTTGCTGTTTTTCTTTAAATACTGCTTTATACAGGACTTGCCTTCTTGGAAAATGATTGGGAAAGATAAGCTCAAGCATGGTTTATACCATTTAATTTGTTTAGACATTTGTCCTTTAGCCTTTGCTCAATCTCTTTCAATTCACACACTTTTTACTGCACACATCTCCATGATCAATAATATTAATCAATTTGACCTATGACATTTTTGACTAGGCCATTTATCAATTTCTAGGTTAAGAATGATCTTTGATCCCATTGTAAGCAAGCATGTTACCACTATTAATGAAACTCCTTGTGCTGTTTTTCCACTTGCTAAGTTCCATAGATTATCTTTTCCACACAGTGAGCATATTTCTTCTAGGATTTTTAAATTAATCCATTGTGACCTATGAGGACCTCATTCCACTATTGTATATGATGGATCATGTTATTTCTTAACCTTAGTGGATGATTTCTCTCGATTTACTTGGGTTTATTTACTTAATTCCAAAGTTGGAACTCAAACCTGCATTACTTCCTTCTACAATTTGGTGGAAACACAATTTGGAATCAAATTAAAATCTTAAGAAGTGACAATGATGCTGAATTTTGTATGACCAATTTTTTCAATGAAAAAGGCATAATTCATCATAAGAATTGTGTACAAATCCCTCAACAAAATGACATTATTGAGAGGAAGCACCAACACTTACTAAATGTGGCTAAAGTATTGCGGTTCCAATCCAATTTGCCTCTTACATACTAGAGTGACTGCATTCTAATAGCCACCTATATCATAAATCGGCTTCCCACCCCCATTTTTACAAAATAAGACTCATTTTGAAATCATTTTTAATAAGAAACAACAATATTCCCACATGAAGGTTTTTGCCTCTTTATGCTTTGCAGCCACCCTCTTACATGCTAGAAAAAATTTGATCTTAGTGGCCGTAGGTGTATTTTTCTAGGCTACCCTTTTGGCACAAAATGATACAAATTATTGGATCTCTCCACACACACCATTTTCATTTCAAGAGATGTAATTTTTCATGAGTCTATTTTCCATTTTCACCAAACATCACAACACTCATCTCCTTCTCCTTCATATTCATGTTTACCTAGTTCTTACCCTTGTTTTTTTACACCCATTTCTGACCCTCCTACCATTGCCCCTCTTATAGCATCTTCTCCACTACATCATGCACATTCTACACCATCCCACATTACAATCTCATCCCCACCACTTCCTCCTAGTTCCTTAACTTCACCCACTCTTCTAAATCATCCCAACCCTGCTTTTAGGAGGTCCACCAAAATTCGAACAGAACCACAGTACCTTAAGGACTATCACTGTTCTCAAACCATACTTGCTCCCCCTGCACAATCAGTTTCCAGGAATGCATCTGCTGTTAGTGGTAAGTCTTTTCCCTTAAATAGTTGCTTATCCTATCATAAATTCAGTCCCAATTTTCTAGCTTTTACTACTTCTATTTCTGTCCAAACCAAGCCTCACTCTTACAGACAAGCTTTGAAGGATCCTGGTTAATGTTAGTCTATGGAAGTTGAGATTGAAATACTGAAAAATAACCAGACCTGGACACTCATTGAATTACCTCCTGGAAAAGAAGTTATTGATTGTAAGTATGTTTACAAAATTAAATTTAAGTCTGATGGAACTGTTGAGAGACTTAAGGCTAGATTAGTAGCCAAAAGATACACACAAAAAGAGAGCATAGATTTCCATGAGACATTCTCTCCTGTTGCTAAGCTAGTTATCATGAGAGGTCTTCTTACCATTGTTGCCGTTAAAGGATGGCATTTACATCATTTTGATGTAAACAATGCATTTCTTAATGGTGACTTACAAGAGAAATTTTACATGAAGAAATCACCCGTGTACACTAAGGGTTAGCCACACCAAGTTTGTAAATTGCTTAAAAGCCTTTATGACCTTAAATAAGCATCACAACAATGGAACTTCAAGCTTACCTCATCCTTCTTGAATATGAGTTTATCCAATCAAAAGCTAATTATAGTTTGTTCACAAAGCAAGATGGTTCTTCTTTCATTACCTTATTGGTTTATGTGGATGAATATATTACTTGCTAGTGATTCTCAAGCTTCCATTGATTCAATTAGAACTTTTCTTCATCATAAGTTCAAAATTAAAGACCTTGATTGTCTTAGATATTTTCTTGGCTTAGAGATTGCTAGATCATCCACAGGCATTCACATTTCTCAAAGGAAGTATGCCTTAGATATTTTGGCAGATTCCGAAATGCTTGGCTGTACCCCACTTAAACTCCCTCTTGATCAAAATTTTAAATTAGCAAAACAGAGGAAGTTCCACTCAAAGAACCATGCACTTGTAGGAGATTGATTGGCCGACTCTTATATTTGACTATCTTTCGGCCAGACGTATCTTTTGTTGTGCAATTGTTGAGTCAATTCATGGATGCACCCTCCTACAGTCATTTGGCAGCAGCTTACAAGGTTCTCAGATATATTAAAGCAGCACCTGCACAAGAGATTTTACTTTCATCATCATCCACTTTTCAGTTTCGTGCATATTGTGACTCAGATTGGGTTTCTTGCCCAGTTTCTTTTAAATCAACCACAGGTTATTGCATTTTTCTTGGGAATTCATTGGTTTTTTGGAAATCCAAGAAACAAAATGCGGTTTCCAAATCTTCCACTGAAGCAGAATACAAGTATATGGCCACTACTTTTTCAGAATTACTAGCTTCGGTATTTGCTTCAAGACCTTGGTGTTTCACATACTTAAGTTGTTTTTACATTGTGATAATCAAGGCGCGCTACACATTGTTGCCATCCTGGTATTCTATGAAAGGACCAAGCATATCGAGCTTAATTGCCACCTTATTCGAGATCAAATTTAAGCTAGGATTGTTTCTATTGCTCATGTGTCTTCTAATAATCAATTGGCTGACATTTTTACTAAAGCTTTGCCTTCTTATTTACTATACTCATACCTCTCCAAGGTGGGAGTAGTTAATCTTTACTCTCCATCTTGCAGGGGTGTTAGAAGACATTAGACAAACGACTTGCAGTTTAGACACTACATAATTCTGCTACCTCATGTATTTAATTGAATTTCATTTGTATTTCATTTGTATTTATATTTTGCACATGTCATAAGGTTATTAGAACAAGTTGTTAGGCAATTACTTCTTTGTTTTATATATTCCAACATTTCTTTAATGAACAGTACATAGTTTTGGGGAATCCCATTGATCCTTCTTCTTCTTCGAATTGCTCCTCTGTTTCTTTATATTCTTGCTGCCTAGAGCTCTATTTCTCTAGTTGTTGCACAATTTGAATAATAATTGTGAAATAAGAGTCTCTATTTTTTGTTTTTATCAATTGACCATTTCTCACACTAGATTCTTCTCGATCGACAAGTGTTTTTCCCGAGAGAATATATTATAATCTTTGAAAATTTTGATCAGTCCAAATATAATTTAGTTCAAATTGCCAAGAAAAAAAAAATTCAAATTGATGAATTCAAACATTTTTTAATGTAGTAATAAATCCCTCTAAGCTATTGAGATATATTACCTGCAATACGGGATTTAAGTCTGATCTCCTCAGTTTCCATCATTTTCATATACTGATCATCAAGTATAAATCTATAAGTTTGAATGAAACAGACCCCTTGCTATCTAATTGTCGGAATTTAAGCGTATAGCTGCTAGCTAGAAATTGCATGCCTTTGGGAACTAAAAACATGGCGCAATTATATTGGAAGGCAACACGTCGTTAAAGGAAATAATCAAAAGATACACGCGTATTTGCTTTTAACATGTCAACTACAAGCATGGATAAGTAGCTGGTGAGGTAGTTTTTTAGCCCTTTTTGTCAATATATACAATTAATTTGATATATATATATATATATATATAAGTCATGATCATCAGCTAGGCCGTGTTTTAATTCAAAAGGAAATAGAAAAAAGCCCTGCATTAATATTGCATGCCCACTGCCATTAATATCATATTAGGACATCGTGGAAATTAGAGTTACTCAAGAGATGAGTACTAAAAAACCAAGTTGCTGTAAGAAACTTTATTTTAAAAAGAATACTGCACTACTATCTTATTTTATAAAAATTTTATAAATGTGACACTTTTTTAACAAATATTTGGATAATCTCTTATTGTTTTTTTTTTCTTTCTAAATCAAAAGTGGGAAGAGCAATGCGACAGTACTTATTAAATGTTTTGTTTTTACACAAGGAGGTGGCTGGGAAGTTTCGAGTCGAGATTTTCCCAAGCTATCATATGTCATCAAGCTATCAAGTTCTTAGCTGTTAGATGTTTATTTAAACTAGCTTGCTTGATATCATTATATATTGATAAGATTGAGCTTGAAATAGTTATTAATATATCAACCAAATTCTAATTGCATCTCATTTTGAGTAATATTGGAAACAGTATTAGTCCTAAAAGGTGCAAGTCTCGTGTATTTTATTTGAAAAAGAATAGGGTCTACTATTAAAAAATAACTTTCATGTGAGTTCTAATTTTTTTTACTTTTAAATGGAGTGTACCGGATTTACACATGACGATTCGTGATCAATAATACTGTTTCTTGCCGTTATTGATCTTTGTAGTCGACAATCCTATTTCCAGCACTTTACGTCCAAAAATGACCAAAGTAATTCAATCTTCCAATCCTTTACTATTTCTCTAAGCAAAAGTTTTTGTGTTCTTTAATTGGTCCAAATCCTTTTAGGGAAAGAACAATCCTTTTAGGGAAAGAACAAGAGACGTAGTTTATTTTATATACGTTATAAGAAAGAGCTAGACGAAAGGCAGCAGCTGACCGAGCGATATTCAACAGTTATGTTTGAACAGCAACCTCCAACATATTCTATGATTGATGATTGATCATAGGCTTTTACAGGTGCAAGCATAACAAAATTAATTGAGAATCTTGAGATATTGTCCCCATACCATATGACACTGTTTCTTGTATCAAGATAAAGTGTACGTAATTCCTTTTTTTCTTAGCAATTAAATATCATTAGTACATTAGAAAACAATGGTCTGTATTAGAAAAAAAAAAATTAAGAAGGAATTGGATAATGTGGATTGCTTTGATGTTGGATATATTCTGTGTGGAAGCAAAGCTGAAGCATGTCATCTGTGGCCAAGATGGCATGTAGAACAATGGGTTAATTCTGGAGATGTTGGACCAGACTCCAACAAAATTAATGCATGGTATGCTAGCTGCTAAATGCCGGATCGATAAGATGGAAGGTGGATCAATGGAAGTAAGTGACAGATGATGGTCGATATACCCGAAAGGAAAACTCTATTTGCAGGCAATTTTGCGTAACAACCGTGCACCGAAAATAACTTGAAAGCAGACATTTCCCATTCCTTCCTTTCTCTTCCCTTCCCCATAGCCGAACCTTTAAAATCTTCTTTTCCAATCGACTGAAACATTTTCCATAGCATTCCCTTCTCTTCTCTCCCCTTAACACACGTCCCGCAAACTCCTACGGGTATTACCACTTAAATCCTAATTGTCTTTGGATTAAAACCTGAAAATTTATAAATCCAGAAAACAAAAAGCATGATCTGAAACCAGAAGATAGAGACATGTCTATTTTGTATTTGGCTTTCATATTTCTATTATTATTATGTTTTTTTCCCCTTTTGGAATTTTTTTGAAATAAATATTAATTCCTTGTTGAATGATTTGGGCTATACTCTACTTCTACAAGAAGAAGAAAGGACGTCAGCAGAGGAGAGAAATGGTGGGTTTGGTGTTGATGGGGATTTCGGATCGGTGGGTTCATTTCAACCAATAATACCAAAATTACGAACAAAAAGAGTGAACTAATATAACAAGTTTGAGAAGGTTAGAAATTTTTAAATAATTGTTTTTTCATCTATGGCTATTGTCCCCTCCCATTCTCTGGGATGGAGAGTCAATTTAGAGGGCATTGTTACTTCGGCTATGGTGGCAAACACAACAAAAGTTTCGTGAGTGATGGAAGGAGAGATGACTTTCTAAAATTATTAAGATGTGGGTTGTTTTTATAATTATGGATAACTTTTTGGAGTTATTTTTAATCTTCCAGTTTTATTTTTTGAATCACTTTCTGGAATTATGTCTCATAGACGTGATTTTGTTATTGCTGTGTTAATGGAAGGAAAGTAGTCGAATGCTTGGATGGGAATGAGAGAGAAGTCTGGCATTGGAGGAACAAAGTTAGCTTTTATCTTTCTTTTTTTTTTTTTCTTTTCTTTTCTTTTCTTTTTTCAATAAAATAATGCGTCTCGTGACTTGTCAGTTGGGTGCGCCAATCGCTTGTATGTAGCAGCGCCCGTATCAAAATGACTACCAAATCTTGAAAATGATGGCTAATGTCTGGCCGTTTGGTTACACAATTCAAACAATTTTCTCTTATTTTATCTCCAATAATTATTATATACTTTTCAAATTTTATATAAATATAATAAATTAATTAGTTGTTTTAAATCTTAAAATAAAAAATTATATTATAATAATATTTTATTTAAATTTTAATATTTATCTATCAACATATCGATTAAACATTCAATGCGTACTCCATAATTAGTGAATTGGATTTTTGTTTTGTCTTTCTACCTATTTTCTCTCTTTGTATATTTATGTTCCTACGTTTTGCAATTGATCTATGAAATTCTCATATTTTCCTGCTCTGCTATTTTCTGAGCTCTCAATCTGAAACTAACTGCTCATGTTTTACCAATCGTCAGGGCATGGATGAGCTAAAGTTGAAGCTTTTATACACCAATGTTGAACTACATTGTATATGGATACAAAAGCCACTCTATTTGTTTATTGGCAAGCCAATTGTTGCTATTTGTATAAATTAAAGCATAGCTATTTGTGTATAGCTATTTTGCTTGTAATTAAATTGTACATATTTAGTGTAAATCATGTACTTTAGACAATTGAAAGGTTTTTGTATAGATTTTGAGATTTTCTAGTTAAACAGGTTGATAGTCATGCTCATAAGGCATAACCAATTTCTACTACTGCGATTGCTTTCAGAGCACATGAGATGATTGACTTGCTGTATAACTACTACTTTTGTATATATTTTGAGGCTTTCTAGTTAAACAGGATGCCTTGGTTTTGTTATGTAAATTTGAATGTGCTCAAACGATCAAAAGCTTTTACTATTCTATGTAATTTCGATTGTGTTGAAGCTATCTTTTGTTGAGATTATGAAAAATCTGTTTTTTTTTTAATTTTTTTATTATGGTTTGAAGCTTTGTTGTCTGGATTGTGATCTAAACATCTATGGCTAACATTTTTATAACATGCCCAAAAATACGTGCAAAATAGAGGTCCTAAAAATTTGTTCATTCAGTTGGAAAAAAGGACATTCATCATTCACAAAAAAATAAAAAAAGATTACAATAGTTAATTCATGTCCTGATTACTCTGATAGGTCACCCACATCAACCTTGATTTACATCATGGCAGCAAGTCAGACTAATATTACAAGCAGCATGACCCAAGTTTACAACAAGCTATACATCACTTTCACATCCTTCATAACAAATTCAACAAGCAATGGAAGAAAAGCTACCGACTCACATTCTTTACACAAAAATACAATAAATACAACCCAATACACAATACTAAAAATAATCTAGATTGAATCATGTCATTCTTGTAGTTGTGTTTCATTCAACCCAAAGTTTATTGGTAATGATCCATTCAACATAATTTGCATCTGTAAATAATAAAACCCAAATATTAGTGTCATTTCAATATTTAGCATTAAAATATCAAAAAGGTTGGGATACATTTACACTTTTTTGACTTTGAATCACTGTTCTATAGATCTAGATTTCACTAATGTCAAGTTGTGCTTTCCAGTTTTGATAATCTAACTATTCCATACATAATCAAAGATTAACTTCACCACATTAATAGTAGAATATTCTCTTTGGGCATTTAAAACCATTTTTTAATCATAAATTCTCACTAAAACTGATCTCGGACCAAGCTCAAAACATCTAAAACTAAATTAAATAGTTCCTTAAATTGAATGAGTAGCCAAACATGTAAACAATGTGTGCGCAAATGAGTCCATGACCAGCCAAACAACCCATGACCCTTTCATCTGGGACAATCCGAACAAAACCTCACGATTAAGTTGACCATAAAAATTAAAATTAACAAAAATAAAGAACCATAACAACTGAAGGCGGCAGAAAGAATTAGATAGAATTTTGGAAACCAACAAGGATTGTCAAGAAAATTGATAAAGAGATGCCGAGAGCATGAGATCCATAAAATGACAAATGTCAAGACACCCAAAAGATATTCCAATGACGTTTATGCTTAAAACACCAATTTGCAGTGGCCAGGGCATTGTGAATTGTAATGTAGCAACGTGTGGCTTTAGCCATACACAAATGCTGCCACTCCAAGAATGTGGAGACTACAAGATATCACTAACATGAAAACTAAAAAGAATCTGGATTCATAATGCATGCTCATATATATTAGTAGATAAATCAGAAAGCAAAACAAATCAAAATAGTTCATAATTACTCAGGGACAAAAAAGCAAAAATATTGTATCTTTAACATTTCAAACAAAGCATTTCAAACAAAACATATCTAAAGTTCAAAAGTTTACACTAAGATCCCATACAAACTATCGCCAAATACAGATGGTACTGAAGAAAGGTAGAACAAAGACCAAGAACACCATTTCATGGGTTTTGTTTCTCCAGCTGCGATTCTAGATTTCCCTCGCCTTTCGTTAGTCGTAGTGCAGAATAAAACCAATAAAGTAGTAACATCGATTTACAAGCAAAAATAGATTTTATAGGTCAGGATTCCAACAGTAAAAATGAAAACCAGCCAAATTACCTCACTGTAACAACGACGAAATATGGTTATGACAGAAGGAACGAGCTCAACTTCTCCCTCTCACAGCAACGACAGCAAGAATGGCTTGAGCTCAGGTGATGGGATCTCCAATTTTTCCTTCCCCTTCGATTTTGCGCAAACCAATCTCAAGTTTCTAGGGTTTGAAAAGACTAGTCGCTCGCACTCACAAGGGTCTATGATTTTTAGGGTTTGGGACACATCTCGAATTTCTAGGGTTTAGGATACGAAGTCGAACAATAAAATCTAAAAATCGAAGATAAGGGATGAACTAGGATAAAAGTCGATTTCTAGGGTTTGCGGGAGGTTGGGGACGACCAAGAGTCCAAACTGATTTTGCGTGAGACCCTTGACCTTGAAGATGGAGAAATTCCATGGTGGGAAATCCTAAACTGATACTTTCTCTCTTCGCAAGGTTGGAGATGACGACTTTCTCTCTCTAAAATGTAGTAAATCCCAGACGACGACACATTCTCTTACTACGCAGGAGGTTGGGGACGATGGCTTTGTTTTGAAATGAACCTCTCCACTCGAAGCCTCCCGTGTTTAGCCCACATTCGTTTCGATTTTTTTTAATATTGTCGCCACGTCAGTTGAATTTGGGGTCGACTCCCATATTTCGACTCCCTGTTGCTTTTCTGAAATTTTTTTGTGTTTGTGTAAACACAAAAAAATTTAACCACTGCCTTTCTTCAATGCACGTTACATGCAGTTCATGTAAACGAAAAAAAAAAACTTAGCAGCTTTTAACTACCTTTGCCACTAGGTTCGCATGTAACTTCTATCGGCACAGTCACTCTGCAAGACTGCCAATCACTAGTGAGCGCTACACCCAGCAAGGGAAACGCGACACCCAACAAGGTTCGAGCAAGGTGTGCACAGCACCTAGCAAGGTGCGGGCAGCACCCATCATGCAATGTAGGTGCGCGCAACACCCGGCAGCGTTGCATCTAGAACTAGTAGTAACAGAAAGAGACAACAGTGCTTCCCCACTCGGCGTACGCCACTCCTCTTCCCGTTGCAACCCCACTATGCACGTAGCATCACTGTCAGGCCTGGTGCAGCTTCCAACAAGGTATCGCACATGGCACCATTACTTTGGCACTTCAATTGTGCAGCTTGAAACCTAAAAAAAAAAAAAAAAGAGTTGACATGCTCTGTGGCAGCAGAGCTCGTAGCACAACCATCATGCGCATGAGTGGAATTAAGATTTGATGTTTTGTTGAGTGATTGACAAATTGAATCATATTCGCAATATAAATAATATGTATTTTTTTACAAATAACTATATAAAAACAATAATTATAGGTCAAAAATTATATATAAAAAATAATTTTTTTTGAAATTTTTGAAGTTTGCTAGATCAGAGAAGCATTTTTTGCTAAAATATTCTCTTACACATTTCATTGATATTCATCGTGTATTTATACAAGAGAAATGGAATATAAGTTGTTACAAAAACTGTAGAGAATAATAGAAAAGTGTCCTACGGTTATAGTGTTACAGTGAAGGATTTTTACAGTGCTATTCTACTATGCTAATACGTCCCCTCGAGTCTAATGGTGTGTCAATAACATTAAGACTCACTCTAAATCGATGAAATTTTTCAGATACCAGAGGCTTAGTGAAAATGTCCGCGATTTGATCCTTTGAACTGAGGAAAGAAACAGTAAGAGACTTGGCTGCCACCCTATCTTGAACAAAGTGAAAATCGATGTCCATATGTTTTGTATAAGAGTGATAGATTGGGTTGGCAACAAGATAAGTTGTACCAATATTATCACACCACAATGTTAGTGCATAAGAAAGATGAATGCCTAGCTCACTCAGGATGGCCTGTACCCAGATTGTTTCAGCAGCAGCAGTGGCAACGAAATTGTATTCTGCCTCAGTGCTAAAGCGTGCCAGTGTTTTCTGCCTTTTGGAACTCCATGATATCATATGAGTACCAAGAAAGATACAGTATCCCCCAGTTGATTTTCTGTCATCTAGGGATCCCGCCCAATCAGCATCAGAATAAGTTTGGAGATGCAAAGAGCTTTTGAAAGGAAATAGGATCCCATGATTAATGGTGCCCTTAAGGTATCTTAAGATGCGTTTGACAGCACTCCAATGAGACACTTTTGGATCATGCATAAATTGCCTAACTTTTTTTTTACAGAGAAGCTGATATAAGGACGAGTGTGTGACAAATACTATAAGGCTCCTACAGTACTTCTAAAGAGCGTCGGATCATCAAAACTATCAGAATCAAAGGATGATAATTTTAAGGATGCTGCCATGGGGGAGGACATAGATTTGGCATGAAACATTTTGCTGCGTAACAGCAGATCCTTGATGTATTTTCTTTGGGTAAGAAGAACACCATGTTGCAAGTAGTCGATTTCCAAGCCAAGAAAGTAAGACAGAGGACCTAAATCCTTAACTGGGAATGCATGGCCCAGAGCAATAACCAATGAGTCAATGGCAGAGGTATGAGTTGAAGTGATAACTATATCATCTACGTAAACAAGTAGATATATTTTCAGAGAGCCACGAACAAGAATAAACAAGGATGGGTCAGTTTTGGAAGCTGTGAAACCATACCCGAGGAGCCAAGAGCTTAACTGAGCGAACCACGCTCGTGGGGCCTATTTGAGACCATAGATAGCCTTGTTCAATTTGCAGACGTAATCCAGGTGCAGGGGATCATAAAAGCCCTAAGGCTGTTGCATGTATACTGTATCGGTTAAATCGCCTTGGAGGAAGGCGTTCTGGATGTCAATTTGATGCATGGACCAGTTTTGAGAGACAGCGAGGGAGAGATTTAGACGAATTGTAGGAGCTTTGATGACTCGACTGAAGGTGTCGTGATAATCAACACCTTCCTGCTGATGATATCCTTTGGCTACTAATCGGGCTTTGCACCGTTGAATGGAGCCGTCTTGGTTGTATTTCGTCCGATAGATCCACCTGCAGCCAAGAGCATTAGACGAAAGATTAGGGGAACCAGGGACCAGGTTTGGTTTTGGATGAGAGCCTTGTATTCTTCATCCATGGCGGTGTGCCATTCAGGAAGGTTAGAGGCCGCAGAGAAGCTTTGAGGTGTTTCAAATGGGGTGATATCGACGAAAAAACTTCGTCGAGTGGGGTAGGGGACTGTTCCATCGCTGAGAGTATGGGGACAAGAAGAGTTTGTGTGCGCTCTGGTGATGATTGGTGAACGCGGTGGAATGAGAAGTGGAGGGGGAGGAGGGTTAGGGTTAGAAGAGTTAGGAGATATTGAATTTACAAGGGAAGAAGACGACGAGGCTTCTAGAGGAGAGAAAGTATTAGGAGAGTTTAGGCTGGAGATGAGAGACGGGCCTGGGCCTGGGCCTAGAATTGAGGGAGACAAAATCGGCAGAAAAGAGTTTGTGGGTTGATTGATGCTGGAAACGGGTTGGGCTGTGGTTTTAAGTGAGGGAAAGGAGCCTTCATTAAAAAGAACATCCCTAGAAATATAAATCCTGTTGGGGGATAGGTCTAAACATTTGTATCCTTTATGAAGTGGGCTGTAGCCCAGAAATAAGCAGGATTTGGATCTAAAATGAATTTTATGATTGTTGTAAGCCCGAAGATTGGGCCAACATTCACAACCAAAGAATTTTAAAAAATTGTAATTTGGATCTTTTTTATGCACAAGGAAATAAGGAGATTTATTATTTAAAGTGGAAGATGGAAGACGATTAATGAGATAGACTGTGGTTTCGAATGCATCGGCCCAAAGTTTGTAAGGTAAATGGGAATGTGCTAGTAATGCGAGACCAATTTCGACAATGTGTTTGTGCTTGTGTTCAACCAGCCCATTTTGTTGATGGGTATGGGGACAAGTGAAATGATGCGTTATGCCAAATTTTTGGCAAACAGAAGTGAGTGGTTTAAATTCACCACCACCTTCAGTCTGAATAGATATTACTTTGGAATTAATGAGATGTTCAACATAAGGAAGAAAATTAATGAAAATATTATAGACATCAGATTTGAGTTTGATAGGGAAAAACCAACAGAAGCGTGTGTATTGATCAACAAAAGACACATAAAATTTAAATCCACATCTGGATAGATATGGGGCTAGGCCCCAGACATCTGCACAGATCAATTTGAGGGGTTTTGAAGCCTGGGCCCGAGTTGGAAAGAAGGGCTGCTGGTGACTTTTGGCTGTGGGACATTTTGGACAGATGAAGAACTTGTCGGTGAGACTGGATTTCAAATCGTGACGATGGAGTATGCTGGAGACGATTTGAAGGGAAGGATGACCCAAACGGCGGTGCCATTGAGCTGTGGAGGTCTTCTCGCCAACGTGAGTGGAAGGAGATGAAGAGTACGTTAACGGAGATGGAAAAACATATAGCCCATTATTGTTGGGACCGGTGAGGAGGAGCTTCCCCGTCGTGATGTCCTTCACACAGAAAGAGGAGGAATGAAATTCAAAATAACAGTTATTTTTAGCATAAAATTTAGAGACGGAAATCAAGTTTTTAGTGATGGAGGGAACATGAGACAAGTTATTCAAGGTAAAAGAGGAAGACGAGGAGAGAAATTCAGAGTCACCGATATTCTGTATGGATAGTCCAGTCCCATCACCCACTCGGACTTGATCACCGTCTATATAAGGTTGGGATGAGAGGTTTAGGTTATCAAGATTTTTAGTGATGTGGTGGGTTGTGGCTGAGTCAGGGTACCAAGTAGTAGGGTTGGTATACGTAAAAGATAGGTGAGAGGTGTTTGTGAAATTGGTTGAGAAGGATGGTGGTGCCTCATATTGGTAGGAATGATTAAATTTGTGCCTGCATTGCAGAGCGACATGGCCGAGTTTTGCACACACCTGACAGGTGGTCGATTATTTGAGGGTGGAGGAGGGGTATATGAGGGTTGGTTAGGGTAAGTTCCACTGCGGCCTCCTCTATTATAGGAGTTGGAGCGGCCTTTGGTGCTTCCATTTTTGCTGGATCTGCCTCCTCGAAAAAATCCATGACCACGTTGGTCACGGCCTCCAGATGTGGTGAAGTTTACTGAAGGATCAGTAGAGGGTATGGTCCGGTTTGAGTGAGCTTGTCTGCTTTCATGAACAAGGAGGAGCTGGAACAACTCTTGGGATGAAATCGGGGTAGACCTGGTGGTAACAGAGGTTACAAAGGATTCATAGGAGGGATCAAGACCTGTGAGTAGATAAGAGACGAAATCTTGATCAAGGAGAGGGCTTCCAGTTGAGGCTAGAACATTGTCCAGTGTTCTTACTTTGGAAAAGAAATCTGTGATAGACAGATCCCCTTGAGAGAGGTTTGCTAATTGAAAGTGAACCTGAAATTGTTTTGCTTGAGATTTAGAGGTAAAAAGAGAATCAAGTGAATTCCAAAGTTTGTGAGATGTTTTGGAGGAAAGAACACGGCATAAAACAGATTCTGAGATTGATGAAAACAGAATGATCAACATAAGCTGATCTGTTTTTGCCCACGCAGAATACTTAGGATTTTCAATGGTTTGATCAGGTATAAATTGAGGAGGGGGAGATAATGTAGTATCAACAAATCGGTAGAAATCTTGCCCTCTGAGGTATGCACTAACCTGAACTTTCCATAGAGAAAAGTTTTCAATAGTGAGTTTACTGGTGACAACGTGGGAGAAGGGTGGTGTAGGGGATGAGGCATTTGAGGCAGAGGCGTCGGCCATTCTGGAGACCAGGGTCTAGGTTTCTCTGATACCATATCAGAGAAGCATCATTTGCTAAAATATTCTCTTACACATTTCATTGATATTCATCGTGTATTTATACAAGAGAAATGGAATATAAGTTGTTACAAAAAGTGTAGAGAATAACAGAAATGTGTCCTACAGTTATAGTGCTACAGTGAAAGATTTTTACAGTGCTATTCTACTATGCTAATATGCTAGACACCATTACAAAAATAAAATAAAATAAAAATTTGGGAGGTAAAATTTTTATTTATTTATTTTGATAAATTAGTAGACAAATTCTAATTATATAAAAAATTATATATATTTATATACTAAACTAATTTTTTGTAAAAGTTTGGGGGGCCGATATGCCCCCAACCTTCCCCCCACCGCCCTTGAACGTGCGCATTGCTATGCGCACTGCAGTGGACATGCCTTTGTCGAGGAGCTCACCGTTCTACATTGCCACGAGTGGTGCCAACTCACAGTGCCCATTTGATTGGCATGGCATCGGTGCGGTTTGCAACATGCAAAGCCATCCTATACAGCTCACAGTTGTTCCTTCACATTCTGCCACAACGGAAGGGAGTGGCAAATTTAGTCGCAACTGGGTGCTCCACCACAACACGATGATGATGGATTCTCGGTAGAAATCTTGCCCTCTGAGGTATGCACTAACCTGAACTTTCCATAGAGAAAAGTTTTCAGTAGTGAGTTTACTGGTGACAACGTGGGAGAAGGGTGGTGCAGGGCATGAGGCATTTGAGGCAGAGGCGTCGGCCATTCTGGAGACCAGGGTCTAGGTTTCTCTGTGTTGAACCCAAGGTTTCAAGTCTCGTATTTACGTATAAATTTTGATGATAACAAATAATATTGAAAACTCAAGCTCAAGTTGTCTATGCATGAAGGGAGCTAAACACATCAAGAAATCAAGCATGAGCAAGAAAGATATCAAGTCTACAAATGAAGCTCATAGATTATTTTTGTACATCTCTTGATAAAATTAGAAATTGGATTAAGGCTCCAAATTACTCTTTTTTCTCATAAAACATCAAATTATTTTTTCCACATATGCAAGACATTTTTAAATGTCTTAGTTTTGAAAATTATGTTTTTCACATGTGCATAACACCATCAAACAAAATAATTTCGAAAATTATATTTTTTTTATAAAAACTTGATTTTATAAGATGATTGATTATCATATTTGACATGTGCATATTTTGTTTGAAAGTCTTGAAGGGAGGTGGTGTGTTTTTTTGACTAATGCAAAATGTAGATGATTTTGTTTGAGAATCTTAAAGGGTGGTTGTGTGTTTTTTTGACAAATATAAAAGATAGATGATTTGTTTGAAAATCTTAAAGGGTGGTTGTGTGTTTTTTTGACATATGCAAAAAGAAGATGATTTGGTTTGAAAAATAAATCATGCTCATTTTGTCTTGTATGAAAAGCAAAAGATTAGGTTTGATTTCTTTGAAAAATGAATGGAGTTGTCTTTGACAAATGCAAAAAGGAAATGTTTTTATTTGAATTTTTTGAAAAGTAAATAGTGCTCTTATTTGACATGGGAATCTTTTCAAATTTGAAATTGAAGAATCATTTGCCTATAAATAGCTCACTTGAGTTTTGCAAAATTCACAACAAGAGCTTACACATCTATTGCTAAATTTTGCATCATTCTTTCAAAGCTCTCATTCTCTCTTTTCTAAAGTTTTGAGCCTTAATTCTTGTTCTTGTTGAGAGAGATATAGTTTGTGCTGTATTGTTCTTATTTCACTCATTGAGGAGTGTTTTCTAATAGCCTACCCACTATCAATTCTTGTATCAGTAAGAGGGTGTGTATAACCCTTGTGTGTGTAGAAGGTGTTCTACACGGGGAATAGTTAAATCACCAAGTGTGAGGTGATTGGAAGTAAGAGGGTGTGTATAACCCTTGTGTGTGTAGAAGGTGTTCTACACAGGGAATAGTTGAATCACCAAGTGTGAGGTGATTGGAAGTGTAGAGGGTGTTCTACACGGAATCTTTGGAGCGGTGCTGCTCAAAGGTGTAATAGGTTTCTATCTCCACCTAAAGGAGATTGAATAGTGGATTTGGGAATCCTCAAGGGGTAGCTTGAGGCGAGGACGTAGGCAGTGGGGCTGAACCTCGTAAAAATACTGAGTTTGCTTTCTCTTACCCTACTCTTTATATTTCCTACTGCTTTATATTTTGGTTATATTTTATATTGTATATTTAGTTTATAAGTATTAATTTTTTAATATAACCCAATTCACCCCCCCTCTTGTGTTAGTCATCTGGGCAACAAGTGGTATCAGAGCTAGAGCTCTATTATAAGATTAACTATCTTTTGAGTTAAGATCTTATGGCTAACATTGCAGCTTCATTTGGTGAAGGTCAATCTAGCAGTCGGCCTCCACTCTTTTGTGGAGACAATTACTCATTCTGAAAAGTTAGAATGAGAATATTCCTTCAGGCTCAAGGTCGAGAAATCTGGAAATGTATTGTAAATGGACCTTATATTCCAACAAAAGTAGTTGATGGAGTAAAGGTCAAAAAGGAAGAAGAAGAGTTTAATCGTGAAGACGATAGACTTTATACTTTGAATTTAACTGCTATGAATTTATTATATAATGCTCTCAATGGTAATGAATTTAATAGAGTAATGACTTGTGCTACAGCAAAGGAAATTTGGGATAACTTGGAAGTTACTTATGAAGGAATTTCTCAAGTCAAGGAATCAAAAATTTATATTCTTACTCATGAATATGAAATGTTTAAGATGAATGATGATGAATCTATTTCTAGTATGTACACTCGTTTTACTAACATCATAAATAGCTTGACAGCTCTTGGCAAAGTTTATTCCAAAGTGGAGATAGTAAGAAAAATTCTCAACTCTCTACCAAAACGTTGGGAATCAAAAGTGACAGCGATTCTTGAAGCTAGAGACCTCAAGAAGCTCGAAGTGAATGAACTCATCGGGTCACTTATCACCCATGAGTACACATTGAAAAGAGGAGAAGAAGAAGGAAAGTCAAAAAAGAGCTTGGCACTTAAAGCTGTTCCACATGAAAGTGAAAGTGATGAAGATGAGGAAAATGACGACAAAGATGAAGAAGTTGCGATGATAACAAGAAGAATTCAGAGGTTCTTAAAGAAAAATAAAACTCCTCCAAGGAAATCCTTCAATAAGTTTTCCAAGAAAGATTCAGGTAAAAATGACACTTTAATTTGTTATAAATGCAATAAACCCGGTCATATCAAGCCAGATTGTCCTTTGCTAAAGAAAGATCGAAACAAAGGCAAAAAAGCAATGAAAGATACGTGGAATGATGATTCAAGTAGCTCAGATAGTGAAGCAAGTAATGGAGAATCAGGAAATCTTTGTCTTATGGCTAAAGATGACATTGAGGTAACAAATTTTGATAATATTGAAGATCCTTCATATGAAGAATTGCAAAATGTTTTAGAAGAAGTATATGAGGAATTTAAAAAATTGGGTATCAAGTATACTGTTTTGAAAAAGAAAAATTCTTCTTTAACAAACGAAATTGATATTTTAAGAAAAGAAAATATTGTTTTGAAAGATGAAAATTTTGAGTTGAAGAAAAAGAAAACTGATTTAGAAAATATTATTGAAAACTTTACGAATGGAAAAAGAAATTTTGAAAAACTTCTTGGTAGTCAAAGATGTGTTTTTGATAAGGCAGGCTTGGGATATATGCCAACACAAAAATACAAACCTTATAAAAACTTCTTTGATAATCCTTCTACATCAAAGTCCAATATTCAAAATTTTTTTCATAAAAATAATTTTGTTAAAAAAAGATACTATTATAATCACTCAAGTTCTTCATATATGTCACATGCTATTTGCAATTTTTGTAATAGAAATGGTCATAGTTATTTTGCTTGTCCTATTAGAAGAAAACATACAATGACTATTAGGACCATATGGGTACCTAAAAATCTTATTTCTTCTAATACTAATAAATAAAGGACCCAAAGAACTTGGGTACCAGGAATTGTTTTTAATTGCTTTTGTAAGTATACATGAAGTATTCTACAGGTAAAAATAAATGATTTTTAGATAACAGATGCTCAAGATACGTGACAGAAGACAAAACTAAATTCATTGACTTCACTTCTAAAGAAAAAGGATGTGTGATATTTGGAGACAATTCAAAAGGGAAGATCATGGAAATAGAAGGAAAGATCATCAAGACTTAGTACAAGATGCAACCAAATAGTGGAAACATGTGAAAGATCATCCAGCGGAATAAATTCTAGGAGAACCTTCACGAGATGTAAGTACTCGATCATCTTTTAGAAATATTTGCAATCATACTGCTTTTCTATCTTAGATTGAACCTAAAAATATTGATGAAGCACTTCTTGATGAATCTTAGATTCTAGCTATGTAAGAAGAGCTTAATCAATTTGAAAGAAATGATGTTTGAACACTTGTTCCTAAACCCAAAAATCATACTATTATTGGAACAAAATGGGTTTTAGAAACAAGAAACATGAGTCCGAAGTCATTACTAGAAATGAGGCTCGACTAGTGGTCCAAGGTTTCAATCAAGAAGAATGAATCAATTATGATGAGACATATGCACCAGTCGCAAGATTAGAAGCTATTCGAATGCTACTTACATATGCTTGTTATAAAGACTTCAAACTTTTTCAAATGGATGTTAAAAGTGCTTTCTCAAACGGTTTTATAAATGAAGAAGTATATGCTGAGCAACCTCCAGGTTTCGAAAATCATATTTCTCTAAATCATGTTTTCAAACTCACAAAAGTACTATTTGGACTCAAACAAGCTCCTAAAGCGCGGTACGAGAGATTCAGTAGTTTCTTGATTGAAAAAGGCTTTTTAAGAGGAAAAATTGATACAATTCTTTTCATTATATACGAAAATGATGATATTCTTTTGATTCAAATTTATGTTGATGATATAATATTCGGTGCTACTAATGAAAATATGTGCCAAGTTTTTGCTAAGACTATGCAGGAAGAATTTGAAATGAGCATGATGGGAGAGCTTATATTCTTTCTCGGATTGCAAATTAAGCAAGCAAAAAGTGGGATATTCATCAATCAAAATATATTAAAAAATTGCTGAAGAAGTTTGGGATGGAAGGTGCTAAGGAAACTGGAACACCAATGAGCTCATCCACTAAACTTGATAAAGATGAATCCGGTAAACTAGTTGATTCGAAGGTATATCGAGGTATGATTGGTAGCTTATTATATTTGACAACCGGTAGACCAGATATTATGTTTAGTGTATGTTTATGTGCACGTTTTCAATTATTTCCAAAATAATCTCATTTGATTGCAGTCAAGCGGATTTTTAGATATTTTGCCAATACCATTGACTTAGAGTTATGGTATCCTAAACACATTATTTCGATCTTATTAGTTATTCAGGTACCGATTATACTGGTTCTTTGAAATAAGATATCATTTTTTTGAGATCATGTGCAGAAAAGGCGATATAGTACTGGAGTTTACAAACACACACGATCAGTTAGCAAATATATTCACAAAACCCTTACCAGAAGATAAATTATTTATGATTAGAAGAGAAATAGGTATGATGCATGTTATGAATATCTCTTGAAAGATAGATCAGAGTTCATAAAAATAGAGAGATATTTTTTTAAATACTTTTACATAAACTTGAGGTTCTTAGCCTCATGTTTGAGACGCTCATTCTCTTCATACAATATCATGTCATCCCTATCCATGGGAACTGGCAAGCGGAATGAAGAATCCAATAGAGATTTCAACTTTTTATTCTTCTGCCGAAGGATTCCTTCCCTTGTGTGAGACTCTTGAACAATTCATTGAAGTACAACAATTTGTTCTTTAAGCTTTTCAACCTCATGATTTTTGACTTGTAGCCGCTGGGAAAAAGCGACAATAGAGGATGAGTAGCGAGTCCCGAGACTCACCAAGTCGTAGATAGCATCGGAGTCTGGCTTATTAGCCAAACTGTTGTTCTCTTGCTGCAACATGGCGCCAATGGTAGCTGCAGAAAGGACATGAGATTGAGATGTAGAATACCTCATGGATGCATCTAGAGGAATGTTAGAAGAATAAGCCATTGAGAAAAGAATTGAAAACTTAAAGCGAGAATATTGAAAGAATGCAGATGAGTTATAGAGATGAGAATAAGATTTGATGCAAATCGGATGAACTTTAAAACTGATTTTATAGAGATAGCATAAAGAACAAGACAAACTATTGTCTCTTCAAATCTTATTAGTCAAAAGAAATATAAGATATGCTGGACACACATTGTCAAAAGTTTTCTTACTAGAAAAACGGTTCTCTGCTCCTATCATGGCATTGACGGCCTTAGGAGAGAAGATTGATGGTTGATGCGTCAAGGGTTCCTGATTCAAGTCTGGAACATTAGTGGAAGAGAATTGTTCGGCCATTCTATCGTTATGGAGAAACAGAACTTAGGTCAAGAAGCAATGTTTTTTTTTTGTATTCGATTGGTGAAAATGATTTTTTTTATAGAAACTCAGAGCCTTCAAACCCGTTTGTCAACAACATCAGGCGATTGATCTGCTTTCGCACCGACTGCTAGAGCTAAGCCTCCAACCTTTACAGGTTTTGTCAGATACGCGTGGCTCCGCACCGAATTGCCAGAGTTAGACTTCCAACATTTGCAGGTTTTGTCGGACATGCATGGCTCCGCACCGCATTGCCAAAGCTAGGCCTGCAGCTTTTGCTGTCTTTGTCGGACACGAATAATTTTAATTATTCATCTTCAAATCTCCGAAACATCTAATTCGTCAATAACATCAAGCAGATTTAAATCTTCTTCCGCACCGAGATGATAAAATTCGGCTTCAACGTTTGCAACTTTTGTCGGACACGGGTGGTTCTAATTTCTACAGTCTCTACTAACGCAGCGTTTTATTTGTCTATTGGTTATTGCAGGAATATATCTTATTGATCTAATTATGATTCCTTTTTAATGATGCCAAAAGGGGGAGAAGTCTTATACTAGTATTATACTACCCTGTTATATATGCTAGAATCATGTTTATATTTTTCTTGAAATACTAACGCATATTTTCAGGGGGAGCTTAAATATTACTGCAGGTCGCAGATTTCTACTAAGTATTTGTCATCATCAAAAAGGGGGAGATTGTTGAACCCAAAGTTTCAAGTCTCGTATTTACGTATAAATTTTGATGATAACAAATAATATTGAAAACTCAAGCTCAAGTTGTCTATGCATGAAGGGAGCTAAACACATCAAGAAATCAAGCATGAGCAAGAAAGATATCAAGTCTACAAATGAAGCTCATAGATTATTTTTGTACATCTCTTGATAAAATTAGAAATTGGATTAAGGCTCCAAATTACTCTTTTTTCTCATAAAACATCAAATTATTTTTTCCACATATGCAAGACATTTTTAAATGTCTTAGTTTTGAAAATTATGTTTTTTACATGTGCATAACACCATCAAACAAAATAATTTCGAAAATTATATTTTTTTTTATAAAAACTTGATTTTATAAGATGATTGATTATCATATTTGACATGTGCATATTTTGTTTGAAAGTCTTGAAGGGAGGTGGTGTGTTTTTTTGACTAATGCAAAAGGTAGATGATTTTGTTTGAGAATCTTAAAGGGTGGTTGTGTGTTTTTTTGACAAATATAAAAGATAGATGATTTGTTTGAAAATCTTAAAGGGTGGTTGTGTGTTTTTTTGACATATGCAAAAAGAAGATGATTTGATTTGAAAAATAAATCATGCTCATTTTGTCTTGTATGAAAAGCAAAAGATTAGGTTTGATTTCTTTGAAAAATGAATGGAGTTGTCTTTGACAAATGCAAAAAGGAAATGTTTTTATTTGAATTTTTTGAAAAGTAAATAGTGCTCTTATTTGACATGGGAATCTTTTCAAATTTGAAATTGAAGAATCATTTGCCTATAAATAGCTCACTTGAGTTTTGCAAAATTCACAACAAGAGCTTACACATCTATTGCTAAATTTTGCATCATTCTTTCAAAGCTCTCATTCTCTCTTTTCTAAAATTTTGAGCCTTAATTCTTGTTCTTGTTGAGAGAGATATAGTTTGTGCTGTATTGTTCTTATTTCACTCATTGAGGAGTGTTTTCTGATAGCCTACCCACTATCAATTCTTGTATCAGTAAGAGGGTGTGTATAACCCTTGTGTGTGTAGAAGGTGTTCTACACGGGGAATAGTTAAATCACCAAGTGTGAGGTGATTGGAAGTAAGAGGGTGTGTATAACCCTTGTGTGTGTAGAAGGTGTTCTACACAGGGAATAGTTGAATCACCAAGTGTGAGGTGATTGGAAGTGTAGAGGGTGTTCTACACGGAATCTTTGGAGCGGTGCTGCTCAAAGGTGTAATAGGTTTCTATCTCCACCTAAAGGAGATTGAATAGTGGATTTGGGAATCCTCAAGGGGTAGCTTGAGGCGAGGACGTAGGCAGTGGGGCTGAATCTCGTAAAAATACTGAGTTTGCTTTCTCTTACCCTACTCTTTATATTTCTTACTGCTTTATATTTTGGTTATATTTTATATTGTATATTTAGTTTATAAGTATTAATTTTTTAATATAACCCAATTCACCCCCCCCTCTTGTGTTAGTCATCTGGGCAACACTCTGATACCATATCAGAGAAGCATCATTTGCTAAAATATTCTCTTACACATTTCATTGATATTTATCGTGTATTTATACAAGAGAAATGGAATATAAGTTGTTACAAAAACTGTAGAGAATAACAGAAAAGTGTCCTACAATTATAGTGTTACAGTGAAAGATTTTTACAGTGCTATTCTACTATGCTAATATGCTAGACACCATTACAAAAATAAAATAAAATAAAAATTTGGGAGGTAAAATTTTTATTTATTTATTTTGATAAATTAGTAGACAAATTCTAATTATATAAAAAATTATATATATTTATATACTAAACTAATTTTTTGTAAAAGTTTGGGGGGCCGATATGCCCCCAACCTTCCCCCCACTGCCCCTAATCGTGCGCATTGCTATGCGCACAGCAGTGGACATGCCTTTGTCGAAGAGCTCACTGTTCTACATTGCCACGAGTGGTGCCAACTCACAGTGCCCATTTGATTGGCATGGCATCGGTGCGGTTTGCAACATGCAAAGCCATCCTATATAGCTCACAGTTGTTCCTTCACATTCTGCCACAACGGAAGGGAGTGGCAGATTTAGTCGCAACTGGGTGCTCCACCACAACACGATGATGATGGATTCTTCTCCACCATCATCTCTTGTCCAGGGCAATGCATGCAGCAATAGTAACGCCACTTGCAATATATAGCCCGCCGCAGCTAGGAGTTCCTTTCATCTCACGTGAATGCTACTACCTCATATGGTGCAGCACAGAGACCTGAAGCAGTAGCGGAATCAGAAATTTGCATTAGAGGGCCAGACAAAATTAAAATAAAATATATAAAATATTTCTTTATTCTATTTGTATATAATTTTTTATGCAGTATAAAATAATTTGATAGTAAGATCTACAATAAAAATAAAACACGTTTAATATAACTTATGTATTAAAAAAGTATATAATATGATAAGAACATGTCATCATAATAAAAACATATTAAAAATATATTAGAAATCATCTAACTTTTTATTTTTATTTTTATTTTTATTTTTAATAAAAATGTGTCATCATGTTATTATATCATTTTATTTTATATGAGATATATTTTATTTTTAAATTAGATTAATTTTGTAGAGAGAGACCAAAAAAGTTTTTAGAGAGGAGGCCGACACAAAATAAAATTAATATTATCCTACAAAATCATAAAAAAAAAATAAACATATTTTTTAATTTTTCAAGTTTTGAAAAAAAACATATATTATTTTTTTTTTGAATTATTTTTTTTTAGAATAAGAGTGGGGCCAATGGTGAGAGAGGGCCATGGCCCCCCTCCCCTAAATAGTTACAACCATCACTTGTGCAGTGGCTCAATCTCCAATCAACAATCATGGTTACAAGGTAGGAAAATTTTTTCTCATAACAGAAAAAGGGAAAATGACTTTTTTAAGGAAAATCACAAGCACATCAAAACTTGAATCAGAAACAACCATTTAGCATGCTTTGATACCAATGTTAGAAAAACTAGATTAAATTGCACAGCATAAACGATATTACCTTGTCGAAAATATCTCAGATCTAGTGCAGTTGTTCTACGGATTCTCTAGCGTCATTGTTCGTCAAAAATCTTTATAGCGATGGTGGAGCATGTTACATGGTAATACTAGAGCATTTTTTACCACTTATTCCACAACCTAGATATCAAGACTAGAGAGAAACAATTTGAGAGAGAGATTATTTTGTGTTTGTGATACTTGTATCATCCACAAGTGGGGATAGGCTATATAAATACTCCCTCTAAGTTAAATTCCTGGATGGCCTTTAATGGCCAACCATCACTTCTCATGAAGTGTCTTAAAGGCTATTTCATAATTTCCAAGAAGAGGTGAAAGGGTACCCATTAAGATTGCAAACAAACAGAGCTATTTATAAACAATTTGAGATCAATTCGTATAAACTTGATTTGTTTAATAAATGAGTTGTTCGTAACTAATAGTATTAGTTCGAATAATAATTTCATGGGTTAATGTTAAAAATTAGAATGTAGTCAACAGGGTAGGTATGGAACCGGCCAATCAACCTCTCCGACTGTTCTAGAACCTATGTATACATATAATTAAGTCGTTGATTTAACCGTATAAAAAACGCGTTATATACATATAAAGGATTGGACAATTTCTCTTGCTTTTATTTTAAAATTGAATTTTCCAAGGTCGGTATTAACATATGCTATTAATATTATATCCCAAATATATCCTTCCAAACGCATGAATTTGTCAATTAGCAGAAGTCAGCATGAACATTGATCTTCTGATCGCAAGAAATTATTGGTCTTCGTTAACTTTGGGACTGTTGATCTGGCAAAGGAAGGCTGCAATTAGCTCCGAGTTTTTATCTAAATTTTTAAAAAATGTCTACTGGGATACAAATTATAAGGGGCTAAAGAGGGTTGTATTTAATTAAGGTGAAAGAACAGAGACTCTCAAGTCTTTCTTTTGTTACTTTTTCCTTTCCACATTATCAAGCTTTTACTTTATTCTAAACACTAAATATATGTCCCATCAAACACGTTAATGAAAACTTAACTTTTAGAGGACGAAATATCGAAAACAAAATATATTCAATACACTACCTACCCACTCTTCTTCTTCTTCTTCTTCTTCTTCTTCTTTTTTGTTCTTTTTTTTTTTGGGGCAAAAGAAGTTTAAAAAGCCGGCCCCTTTGGCTGTCTCTTTGACTCCCATTATGCTGACTTGTAAAATATGATCTTCCCTCGGTCAAAATACATGCATATAAGTTGTCTGGATTCAAAGCAATAACTTAGACGCCACATGCAGAGCCATAAGGCCGGGCTATCTCTTCCATTAGGCGAAGACATGACATGCATTCTTATATATATACTATATATATATACACACACACATATATATTTTTTAAGGCAAGTAATATTATATATTATAACACAGCTATAGGATACAACAATCAACAGGACGGTTGGCCCCGACATACAATCAAAACCGGCAAATACAACACCACACAAAAGCACCCCAACATTCATATATTTATGTAATTAAGGGGCAGGGTGAGGATGTGTCCCGTCCTGCAACCGCAAGTTGGCATTATTCATATTAAAATTTGAATTTGCATCAAACCCAAATAGGCTTTTAAGCATTACAAGATTTTAGATTTGTTATAGTTAACTTTAGATCCAAATTATAATCCAAATCTAACTCTGAACTCAAATGAACTCTTCTACCTAAAGTACGCCACCCAATGATATCATCTGGTATTGTTTTTGAAATGTTTAGATACCATTATTAATATGTGTCTCTCTATTTTTTTTTATCAGTTGACCATTTCTCATACTAGATTTTTCTCAATCGGCAAGTGTTTTTCTCAAGAGAATATATTATAATCTTTGAAAATTTGGATCAGTCCAGATACAATTTAGTTCAAATTGATGAACTAGACATTATTTATGGTAGTAATAACTCCCTTTAATTTATTGAGATATATTTCCAACACGCGATTTAAGTCAGATATCTCATCAGTTTCTGTCATTTTCATATAGAAAAATTTAAATGTAAGTAATATTATACACTTATACATGTACCAATATTGAGGTGAAAAGATACATTTAACAAAATACTTAAATTTAAAATATAAAATATAAAAACAATCAATTAACATGTATAGATGCGCGCATGGGTGCGCAATATTATTTTTATGTAATATTACTCCATTCATATACTGATCATCAAGTATAAAAGGTCTCTAAGTTTGAATGAAAGAGATCCCCTTGCTCTATTTAATGATCGGAATTTGAGCTTATAGCTTGCTAGCTAGAAGTTGCATGCCTTTGGAACTAAAAGCATGGTCCAATTGGTCCAAAAGATACACGCGTATTTGCTTTTAACATGTCAATTATAAGCATGGATATATAAGTAGGTGAGGTACTTTTTTTAGCCCTTTTTGTACTTTTTTTTTACCTTTTTTTGTTAAGAGAGACGTTGGGATGCGGTCTAATTGCACCCCATTATCTTTGTAACTCACCTCCTTCTCATCTTTAAACTCTTATAATTAATATAAAAATATAATAAAAAATATTAAAAAATATAATAAAATTTAAAAAATATAATAAAATAATAAAAAGAAGAAAACATAATTAAAAATATAATAAAAAATATAATAAAAAAATAAAATGAAGATGAATTTTTAAGAAAAATTCAATCTTATCCAACCCGCTCTGCCGCTACCGTCGGTGGGCGATACTGCCCACCCCATCGAGACTGGAGGGAGCCGGCGACCCCACCCATGCAACAGCAAGCCCTGACGACTTTCGGTGTGCTCCCGTCAACCTTAAACTCGAAAATGGGTCTGTATGTCGCTCACCACCGATGGCGGCAGAGGAGGATGCAAAGGTGGGGGGTTCGGTCCAACCGAACCCCAAGTTATTCCTTTTGTCAATATTTACAATTAATTTGATATATAGTCATAATCAACTAGGTCGTGTTTTAATTCAAAAGGAAATAGAAAAAAGCCCTGCATTAATGTTACATGCTCACTGGCATTAATATCATATTAGGGCATCGTGGAAATTACAGTTACTCAAGAGACTCAAAAACCATGTTGCTGTAAAAAACTTTATTTTAAAACGAATACTACACTACTATCTTATTTTATCAAAATTTTATAAATGTGACACTTTTTTAACAAATATTCAAAGAAGTAGATAAAAGTTTTCCAAATAAATATTCTTGGCCTTTCAACTTTTGTTTTTATGAACATCACCATTGTAACAAATGGGTAAATGAACCTTTTCTTGCTAAAGCGGGAACCCAAGTTGCTACTTAAGCTGTAAATGCTCAATGCACTTTGAGTGCAAAAAGAGGGGACGTATGTGGATGAGTACTCTGCACTTAAATGCATATTGCGCATGCATATGCACATATCCCGAATCACTAGGATTGTGCGCCTACACATGCCACGTATAACACTATGCACTTAAGTACAGGGCGACATGTATGTCCCCCTGTGCAGGGCATGCACAGTAGCATGCATAGTGAACCATGGGTGCACGTCGTCGTGCACCTAGATGCTCACGACAACCTGTTGTGAACCCAATTGATCCGTCAGCAATCACCACATGCATTTCCAGCAGTTGTTGGCTCTGCCATTGTTGCCCCCATCTACGGGGGCCGGGAATATTGCACCCAATGTGCCATGCATCCGGGACAATAGCACAGCCCAAACATGGTGTGATCGGGTGAGGGCGCGGTTTATATTTGCTAGTGGGTTCCATGATCATGCACCCAATGCATGTCGCTATGCACCAAAGATATTCCTTACCTACGATCTGTGGGTACAAAAGAGGAAAAGGGCAACCATCACTATTGTTGCCAGTATTTTCTATTGTGATCGTGGTTGTCCCCAATGAAGAAGATTGTGCACATGATGCACGGTGGGCAATAGGTGCAAGTTGTCCCATGCACCCCTAAGGGAGCTCCACTTCTTAAAGCTCCCACAAGTTGGCAGGCAGCTGCCCTTATCGTTGGACTGTAGGCAATCTGTATCATTGGAAGAGTATCCCTCAATTGCGACATGCGCTGGAACCACATCCTTGCCCACCTATTCCTTGGCCACCCAATGGTGGGCACTCATCACACGCATGACTAGATGCTCTTCAGCCATGCACGAGAAGATGCTCCTCATCCATGCACGAGAAGATGCTCCTTAGCAACACTATAGCGGGCACCCATCACTTGCACGACCACATGCTCCTCGGCCACCCAGTGGCCGACACCCATCACCTACGCGGCCACATGCTTCTTGGCCGCCCAGTGGTTGGGATCCATTACCTATTTGGCCACATGCTCCTTAGTCACCTAGTGGCGGGCACCAACACATGCATGACCACGTGCTCCTCGATCGCCCAGTGGTGGCACCTATCTACATCTTAGCCATCTGCATCTCACCAACAGTTGCCTCACCATCTTAGACTCACCTCTTGGGTTCGATAGCAGAGTTCCTCAGCCACAAGCGTCTCTCCATGCACACAAGTGGGCTTATCTCCAAACCAGTAGGTATCAACTCGACTTAACCATGCACGAAGATAACCAACCCATCTCGATCACATGCAAGTGGGTATTAACCCATCTTGGCCATGCACGAGAATGACCACCCCATCCTTGCCACATGCAAATGGGCATTAACCCATCTTAAAGCCATGCTCAACCAACCAAGTCATAGCCGTAGGCTATAAAAGAGAAGAAAAGAACACTGACCAACAATGGAAAATTTCAGTAATGCAAAAGTCAGCTACAACGACTAAAATATTCCAGTTTGTCTCTTTCAAAACTTGTGTGACTTTTATTTCAACTAACAGAATTGGTTCCTATGGCATGAAACATTGGCTACATAGCCCCACTTGGGCATCGTTCGAGCATCTTAATATGCCTTCATCATAATAAATCGCTTGGCATCACTAGTACCCAAATCCTCATCATCACATGGCTACCCATAGGCCTCACCGACATGCCTCCACCATTAGCCATGCTTTGGCAAAGTGAGTCAACAGACAAATGTATTTTACGACAAATTCGATTCCATTGACTCGATGCAATGTAAAAGTCAAGCACAAGTCTCTTAACTTATTGACCCTTGTGCTAACAAAGACAAATCTCTTGAATGGCCATGAAGTACCTTAGTTCCACCAAAATGAGTCCCTTAACTTGCTCTTGGACAACAACACCAACACAATGTTTTCTCCAACAAACGTCGAGTTTTACACTCACACCACAACTATCGCTAGCAGGTTACCTTTGGGAATGAGCATTCGGCTTCACAACCTTCTTACATGGGTTATCTTTGAGATTGAGCCGACGAGCTCCACAACTGCCTAAAATTGATCCAGGGGGTTGAGAGACTCTTTGACCTCTTTGAGCAGGTTACTACCAACAAACATCAACAATGAAACAGGAACACTAACAACTATTCAGATGAAGGGGCAAAAAACTACCAACACCATCAAAATTGATAATGGCATACAACTTATCAAGCAAATGTCTATACAAACGGGCTCACGAGCAGGAAAGATCAACGACCGCCCGACCCTACCAGTTCGTCGGCCAAGAGTCAACAGGTGGATAAAGTCATTCGACTACCAGACCTCTCTTACAAAGAAATCATGACGAGGAAATTTCAAGACTCGCCCGCACAGCCTTCTAGGAGACCAACGGTTGGGCAAGTCACTTGATTGCCTAGTCCCACACCTTATGTGGTTCAGCCCATCTCCTACCAAAGTCAAACTCCATGCTCGCACCTGATGCGTTCGAGTCTAGCTCCTGCCAAATGCCAAGCTCCGCTCTCTCACCTTATGTGATCGAGCCCATTTCCTACCAAAGCCAAGCACCAAGTTCCCACTTGACTTGGTCGAGTGAATCTTCTACCAAAAGCCAAACTTCACATCACACCTTAGGCAGATGAGTGCGCCTCTTGAAATTTATTTCTTTAACAAATCTCAATGGAATATCTCTATCATATATTTTATCTTAAAGATTTTTAAGGCCTTCTTTTGGAGCCAATTGTCCTTAAGACTAGTGGGCAACTACTAGGAGTTAAAATATCTCATGCCCAAATAACCAAGCCTAGGCCATTGATAGGTCCCCACTAGAAGACAATAGGACAAGAGAGGAAAAAGTTGACAAAGAATGGACAAGGAAAAAGAAAGTGTTAGAAGGAAGGAAAGGTCGCCATGGAAAGGAAAAAATGAGAAAGTGAAAAAAAAGAGTGGTTGTCAAATATACAAGGAAAAGACTATCACTCATCACTACTACCGAACTACGTAAATCTATATATCTCATTCCCTTTAATTTTCTTATATTTATTTCTTATTTATTACTATGGATGTACGTACTAATGCTACACAACCACACAAGACTATTGTCAGGGACTTCAAACAATATTGATTGTGGTTTGAGTCGCTATAGCAAGCTGAGAATGACTTTTTTTTTCTTTCCAATAGCATTAATAATACCATATCAGGATGAAATGTTAAAGATAGAAAATCATTAAAAAAATTATTGAAATATTAAGGAAAATGCTAAATAAGGAAAACTTACAAAAAACCTACTTATCCAAATGTCAGTTATTGATAGACTGAAAATTATAAAACTTGAAATTCAAAATTTTAATTTCAAAAGAAAACTAATAAAATAAGTTTTGTAAGTAAAACTGTAAGTATATGTAGCATTACTCAAATATTAAAGATAAACACTAAAAAATAGAAAATATTATAAAATAGAATTTAAAATATATGAAAATTAAGAAAATAAACTTCGAAAACAAGAAACAGAAAATTCGTAAATTAGATTTGCTCAAAAAGTAGTTAAATTTTAAATGTAAAGCATAAATATTAAATAAAAAATTACATTTTTTACATCATAAATGATAATAAAATTATTTTTTGAGAAATAAATTTTTACACATTGATTATATACTCATTTTAAGTGTTGAAAAACTTATAATATTAAACTTACAAAATTTAGCCTTGGTGTAACCATATATGTAAACGGTTAATTAGAACAATTAAAAGTTTCAATTTTGATGATGGACTGCATAGATTCTTAAATTTTTAAAATTGGTGTGTACCAATTTGATTCTAAAATTTATCTAAAATTAAATCAAGCTGAACCAATTATACCCCTATAGAGTAGCGCTCGTGTGTCAACAAGGGGAATTAGGAGTATGTGATTAAAAGCCAGCCACGATGTGTTAAGGAAAAGAATAATGCTACATACAATCATGAAATATGCAAACATCGCGTAAATGTCATGCAAATGCTTCGAAAAAAAGTACGGTTCAATATTAAAAAATCAATTCTTTTCATGTGAGTCTCATATTTATTCACTTTTTTCAAAGTCGTAGAGTTTGCACACTTTACGGTTGTAAGTATTATTTTTATTAAAAAATCAATTATTTTCATGTGTATCACATATTTATTCAATTTTTTTTAAACGTTTGCATGATATTTGCACACTCTAAGACTGCGAGTATCATTTCTCTCTCTCTCTCTCTATTATATATATATATTAAATCAAACGCGTTAATGAAAACTTAACTATCGAAGGACGGAATATGGAAAACAAAATATATTCAATACACTACCTATCTACTCTTCTTCTTCTACCTTTTTGTTCTCATTGACTCCCATTATGCTGACTTGTAACATTTGATCTTCCCTCGGTCATAACAGATGCATGTAAGTTATAAAAATTCAAAGCAATAGCTTAGACGCCACATGCAGAGCCATATTGAGTGAGTCAGCCGCCCAAAAGGGCATTAGTTAATGAGTAATTTTAGGAGGAGTTGGTTTTAGAGAGTCGAGAGAAAGTTGGTTTTAGTTTAAATTTTTTTCCTCATTTTCAACCTTATTTTTAATTCTCATACCAAAAACAAATCAATTGAAATCATTAGATCTATGAAAACAAAGTTGAAAATGAGGAAAGAGAATTTTACTAAAAACAAGATTGAAAATGAAGATGAAGAAAGAAATGTTGAAAACATAGTTAAAAATGAAGATTTTTTTTTTCTTATTTTCAACCTTATTTTCAATTTCTATAACAAAAACAAACTTATAGAATTAATTAGATCCATAAAAAAGGTTGAAAATGAGAAAAAAAAAACTTTAAACTAAAATCGACTCCCTAAAACCGACTCCGTCTAAAATTATTCTTAGTTAATGGGCCATACATCTAATAAGCTGCAGAAGACATGACATGTATTCATATATTTATGTTAAGGGGCCGGCTGAGGATGTGTCCCGGCAACCGCAAGTTGGAATTATTCATATTAAAATTTGAATTTGCATCAAACCTAAATAGTCTTTTAAGCTTTTCAAGATTTTAGATTTTTTATTATAGCTGACTTTAGATCCAAATTATAATCCAAATCTAAATGATCTAAACTCAAATGAACTCTTCTACCTAAACGCCACCCTATGATATTATTGTGTAATATTATTGAAATGTTTAGATAACCATTATTAACTCAAAATAATGATATCAGTTTGAATAATAGTTGTGAAATAAGTGTCTCTTTATTTTTTATTTTTACCAATCGACCATTTCTCATACTAAATTTTTCTCGATAGGCCACAATTGTTCTTCTCGAATGAATATATTATAATCTTTGAAAAATTTGATCAATCTAGAGATAATTTAGTTCCAATTGATGAACTCAGACATTATTTATTGTACGTAGTAATAACTCCCTTTAATTTATTGAGATATATTTCCAACACGGGATTTAAGTCTGATCTCGTCAGTTTCCGTCATTTTCATCTATCATCAAGTATAAATGATCTCTAAGTTTAAATGAGAGAGATCCCATTACTCTATCTAATATTCATAATTTAAGCTTATAGCTTGCTAGCTAGAAATTGCATGCCTTTAGGAACTAAAAACATGGTGCAATTGGATAGGTGCACGCAGAACCAAATTGATTCGGAATTTTGAGATATAGTTCCTAGAAGACACTATTTCTTTTATCAAGATAGAGCGTACATAATTTTTTTTTTCTTAGCAATTAAATATCATTAATACATGAGAAAACAAAGGTTTGTATTAAGAACAAGAAAGAGGTAAGTGGGAATTGGTTCGTGTGGATTGGTTTGATGGAGGAAATATTCTATTCAGAAGCAAAGCATGTGATCTATGGCCGAGATGGCATGCAGAATAGTGAATTTGGTTAATTTTGGAGATGTTGGACAAGGCTTTAGAATAAAAATTAATGCATGATATGCTAGCTGCTAAATGCCCTATCAATAAGATGGAAGGTGGATCAAACTTTCTTGGCCCATTGGAAGTAAGTGCTAGATGATGGTCCATATATCGAAATGACTAGCTAGCTTATTGGTCTTGACAATGATGACTAATATCTGATTTGGTTTAGACAGTTCAAACAATCCATTTAATTTTATTTCATATAATTATTTTAACTTATAAGTTTTCATATAAAATATAATAAATAAATTTAATTTTCTTATATTAAAAATTATATTATAATAATATTTTATTTCATTTTTAACTTTTATCATATCGCATCTATGTTATTAAACAAGATCTAAGAATCTATTAAAGTGGGTCTCGACTTGACAAATAGTAGCTATAATTATTTGAAAAAAGAATATTTGAAAGTATTTGTTTCAACAATAATATTATATATATTTAAAATGTATAAATCTCACATAAATGCTTTAAAAATGAGTAGAATTTATTATTAAAAAATTATTTTTTTTATATGAGATCTGCATTTACTTAATTTTTAAAAATAATTATCCAGCGTTTACACCTTTTACAATTGCAAATATTATTCTAATTCAAATACATAATGCTACAAGTAAAATATAAATAGAAAGATGGAGCAGGCATTACAACATCTATCCAATAGATTTATTGGACAACATTAAATATATAATAACTATTATAGAAGTAATTTCATGTCTTTTTAACTCTGACTTTCAAATTAATATTAAAACATGAAACGATATTGATTAGCAATTACAAATGGCCGTAGCGTCAAAGTTAAACTTCTATGTAGCCAACCGAGTGATAAGGAATTAAGGTCAATGGATGTCAGTTGCTGAGGTTTTGAATTGCCACATAGTACTTTTAAATAGTCATGAGTGTTATTGGTATAAAATATTAATAAAAATAACTATTTTGTAAACCTATTTTAGAATTATGCCTTAGAATGAGGATTTTTTTAAAAATAAAATATAGTCGTAAAAATAACATTATTTTATAAAAGAACGCCAAGATTATTTTTTTTAAGTTTTTATATGTTATAAAAAAGTTTTATTATTATTATTATTATTTTTATTTTTTTATGTTCAAGCCCGGCTGAAGGTATTGTGGGCATGGTGACAAACAAAACAAATAAGAAAGTGTCATAAAAAAACGAATCGATGAATCCAGTTACCACCTATTTCATAATTAATGAATCAATGCATATTAATTTTGAATACTATTATTATTTATTTAAGCTCTATAACGTGGTCTATATGTTCAGGATCATTTCCATCTCTCCTAACTTAAAAAAAAAATGGTTAATGTACATAAGAAAACTGATCATTAGATCAAATGTCACTCACAAATACATCAAAATACATAAAATTTATCTTATACATATAGACATGCACACATAATATAAACTTTCAGGAAATTAAACATTGGGTTAAAAAAAAATATACATATATTGCACACCTCACTCCAACAAAAACACCAAAAATATTTAGTTTTGCCTGCATGCATGCGGCTCCAACACGTTTCTTTCAACTAGTTTCCATCTTATTATTGCTCAGTGCTCAAACAACTGCAATTGTACATGATCTCAATCAGGTCTAAACTATTGGGTGATTTTGGTCCTTTCTCAATCTCAAAAGTTAATTTAAGAGGTGAAGTTTTTGCTTACATTTATAAACTGATCACCAGACCCTTTTACAATCGACGTATGATAACCTTAACAATCTCTTCCTCACACATTGGATCTTGGATTGGAGAAGCAACAGCCTGTTTCTTCCGCGGACTATTGGGCTAGAAAATATTAGTAAACGTGAGCTCTGATACCAGTATTGGGTGGTCTTGAACTTCTCTAACCTCAAAAACTAACTCAAGATGTGAAGATTTTCCTTACACTTATAAATTAACCACCAGTCTCTTCCATAACTGATGTGAGACAACCCCAACATATACCTGGCCAAGTCTTTTCGTCCCTACAAAGATTCCTTAATTTGGGAAGGTTGTCCAATTTCAATTTATGTAGTTTTAGGGTAATAGATTCTGGAGCGATATTCTGCAATGGAAGATAATTGAATACCTCTTCTAAATTAGAACAATAGCTTACCGCTATTATTTCTAGGTTTGGCATCGTGCGAATGGAGCTCCCAAGGGAGAGAAGATATTTTATCTTCTGACAGTCACTCACAACTATTTTTTTAAGTCTCCAAAATCTAAGTCCGAGAGGGTTGATTAGCTTTGAAATGCTTTCAAGACCTGTAATTTTTTCCAGAATAAGTTCCTCCAAATTGGGCAGTAGGTCATATTTTGCTACACGTCCTCCAGTCTGAAAACTGCTGTCAAAGTCACGAATGTAAAGCTTTTTTAAATATGTCAAGCTGCCAACACCGTTAACGACCAAGTCTTGCAGCATCTCATTCAGTCCTCCACAATTGATTAGTTTTAGATCACTTCAATTTGCATCCCTCAACGAGCAGTTCAGTCCTCCCAAGAGATCAATCTCCTTCATAATCACGCATCTCGGCTTCGAAGTCCATGGTACTTGATCTACATGTTCTGTAAAATAGTCTACAAATAAAATATTTTGAATTAATATATTTTATTGAATTTTGAGAGAGTGGTAAGAAACGTTGAATAAAAATATATAAAATATATACAAATTTAAAAGAATTTACAGTTTTTATATTTAAAATTTTCAAAAATTATAACAATTAAATACTAATTAGATGAAAAAATTAAAAGCTTATAAAAAATTAAAAATAATTTTATTTAAATGATATTTAAAATTAAAACATCTTAGAAAAATACCTGAAACATTAAAATGGTCCGTGGCCGACGATATGATGCCAATGTGGAATGCTGTTAATCTATTTGTTAAAGAAATAATTGTATCTTGGAAACTGTGATACGGGATCCATTTCAATCCGACGGCTAAGACTCGTAACCGCTCAAGGCATTGGAGCTCTTCCAAACATGCTTGTTCCTCTCGTACCCCTCCCTTCACTTTACAACTATAGACACTGCATGACAGCTCCAGAACTTCTAAACTGGACAACTTGGATATGACTCCAGCTTTAATCGCTTTCAGTGCAGGAGTATATCTTAAGTTTAGATGCCTTAAGTTGCTGAGTTGCTCCAACCCTCTTGGCAATTCTCTTATACGAGTCCAAGAGAGATCAAGCACTTGAAGTCTGCTGAGCTTTGCCAGAGGGGGCAATTCTTTGAGATGCCTGCAATTATTCAAAAGAAGAGCCCGGAGGTCATCCAGTTGAAATAGAGAAACGGGCAGTGACTTGATGCGGGTCCCACTGATATTCAAGACTCTTAGTGCTTCAAATCCTTCCAAAAATCTTTCAGGAATTAAATTAAGGCCATAATTATTTTGCAGTAGCAAAGTTGCTGCTTGTGAACATTGTATCACAGATTCATCAGGCAGTCTTTCTAATTTGTTATCCATGAAAGAAACTCTTTTGAGAGAATTTGATAGCTCAGTAGCTGAAATCTCTTTCAACTCATTCCCTGAACGAACAAGGAATTTACTTCCATCCTCACTGCAGCTTGATGCAATCCATATGCTAACATCACGAACAACGTCATGCATCTTCACGCTACCCTCATCAGAACCATCTTCCAACAAACAAGCGTCCTTCAGATTTTCAATCAAACTAATTCCTCTACTGTAAAAATCCTCATAGTTTTCTCGATCATCTATCAAACCTTCCGCCAGCCAGTACCATACTAGTTCATTTATTTTAATTGAGAAGTCCTCTGGAAACAAAGAGCAGTAAAGGAAACAAGTTTTCAAGTCTTTACCTTCTAAAGAGTCGTAACTCCACTTCAAATGCTTATAGAGCGCCTCCTCAACGCCTGCTGCACAAGGCACTGATCTTTGCAACTGATTCAAAGCATGCTTCCATACATCAAGATTCGTCTTTCCTCTCATAGCAGCCCCCATGGTGATGACGGCCAAAGGCAATCCCTTACACTCTCTACAAATTGCCTCTGCAAATGGTGCGATATGTTCTGAATTAACCACATCCCTCGCATATCGACTAAATAGTTGCCAAGCGTCTTCATCCCTCAAAATGCTCATTTTAAAGTTATAATCAGTCAGCATGGCATTACAGACATCCAAAGATCTAGATGTCAATATGATTTTACAACCCCTATGATCTTTAGGCCGTGGGACACCCAAAATGTCCAAATCGATTTTTTCCCAAACATCATCGAGAATAAGAAGAAAACTTTCCTGCTTTAGTCTTTGATGAAGTTGAATAGCCATTCCATCCACTCCCGAACTTTCTTTCAGAAGAAAATCTAGTCTGGAAGCTATTCGCATCTGCAGCTTTTTTATGTCCAGATTTCTGGACACTACAACCCATAGTACACAGCTAAAACGCAGATTTGAATTATTTTGAAGCTCATTGTTCAAATTTCTAACCAGATTAGTTTTGCCGACTCCTCCTATCCCCCATATTCCAATTATCCCGTTTTTGTCGTCAGACAATAGAGTCATAGTTTTGGCTAAATCTTCTGATACTGATGCTGTTAATGGAAGGTCCAGGAATATGCTCCACTGCTTTGACGTCTGGGTAACTAAGAGCCATGGAACCAGCAAGGGAACTTCCCACTTGTCGAAGCCTTTCTATCTCTTTGAGATGTTGCGGCACTTCCCTGATTATTCTATACCACTTAGTACTGCAACTTAAGAAACATCGGGAACTCCTTGATTCTTGAATCTGATCATTAATCTTACGATGAAGATCGTCAACCTCCCCAACCCACACAGTGGCTTGAGCTTTTATTACCTTTCCTTCCTGCGTAGCTCTTTTTATTTCTTCTTTTGCATCATTTCTAAGAGCTAGAAGGGATTTCATGATGTCCTTTTCCAGGGCATCAAGCTGTTGTGGGCCTTTGACAATGCTCTTGATCGTATAATAGATAGAGCCACAGAGAAACCGACTAGTTTCTATGACTGCTCCACTGACAATCGAGGCCACCACTTCCATACCGGAAATTTTGCTTTGAAAAAACTCTCAGGGCGCTCTCAGCGAAAGAAATGCGCTAAAGAATACACTTTTTTCGGAGCCTCACGTTACTTATGACCATTATTGATTTCCATGGTTTGCTGCTTTCACTTTATTCTAGTAGTACTCGACAAGCTTATCTCAGACGTGATACTTTATTTTTGTTAATTAGTCCATAATTAGAGTAAAAAAGAATTAATCCATATTCGGGTCCCGCAACCCTTGGTTTCTTACTTTCATGATTCATCTTTAGCCTTTTGTTTTCTTTAATGCCTTATTCTTAATCTAAATTAACATGTCATTTCATGCTAATCTTTTTCTAACTTTTTTCGTAAAATTTCTGATGTATACAAAATTTTATAAAAGAAATTTTATAAATTTTGAATGCTATCCATCATACTATAAACTCTCTTTATTATAAAAAATAAAAATAAAAAAATTGAAGAATTACATTAATTTTCATCAATTTATAATCTTTTAAAATAAATTTATGTATATCTAATAATTCTTATTTTATTATATTAATAGGATATTATTTAGTGATGATAATATTATCTTATACAAGAATTATCATAAAAGCATATTAGCATAATGATAATTTTCTGACGGGAGGAAATTATGCCTTTATCAGGGGTGTAAAAAGCAAAAATTTCTATGTTCTAAGTTCTAACGCTGCTGGAAAATCTATAGCAAAAATTAAGTTCTAATGTAAATGTCGCATACTTATTCAATTCTTTTTATATAAGTTCTATATTTATATTTAAAATTTATGCGATATTTATATACTCTATAATTACGAGTATCATTATATATATATATATAATCAAACGCGTTAATGAAAACTTAACTATTAAAGGACAAAATATCGAAAACTAAATATATTCAATACACTACGTAGTAACGTACCTACCTACTACTACTCTTCCTTTTTGTTCTCTTTTTTTTCTTTTCTTTAAAATTTAATCTTCCCTCGGTCAAAATACAAGCATGTAAGTTATAAAAATTCAAAGCAATAGCTTACACGCCACATGCAGAACCATATTGAGTGAGTCAGCCACCGAAAAGGCCATCATGGATTATGTGCAGTTAATGGACCCTACAACAGCCGTGACCTCTCTTTCTAGAGTAATAAACTCTCACCTCTCTTTGGAAAAGAACTTCATTCTCATCACTTTTGCCAGAGAGGAGGTGTGAGTTCGACTCTTTTTGTTTTTTTTTTTTTTTTTTTTTATTTTTTAGATAGTTTTTTTTTTTTTTTTTTTTTGGAGATGCTGGAAGTCGGTCGGACTGTCCTCAATAAAAAACAATCCTTATTAAAATACAATTAAAAAATTTTAAAAATACAATAATAAAATATAATAAAATAAAAAAACACAAGAAAAAATATAATTAAAATAATAAAATAATAAAAAAACATAATAAAAATAAAAATATAATAAAAAACATAATAAGAAAATAAAATGAAGATGAATTTAAGAGAGGATTCAGCCTCAACCCAGACGGCGTCAGTGCTGCCGGCGGTAGGCGACACCGTTGACTCCATCGTTACCGTCGGCATCCGGCGACCTCCAACGTGTCCCACGCAGTCTTCGACTCGTTTCGGATGCCGGCAGTCACGATGGGGTGGGCGGTGTCACTGTCGCCCACTGCCGACAGAGACGCCAGCATCCGTTTTTCAAGGAGATCGGACGGACCGATCCCCAGATATTCTCCTTTTTTTTACCAGTTTGGATTTTCTTAAACCTGCTACTATCCAACCATGAAACTATGACGAGCCTCACCATGATGTTCTCCTACCGCCAATCTGTTGGTTAGATGCAGATCCACGCCCAAATAGTCAGGGTATGGTCTTCCCACGCAATTTGTTTCTATAAGTGATTTTCACACGCCGCCGCATTCCGACAATTCTGCTGGCTTCACGGGCCGCACCATTAGATCTTCCACCCTTCGATCTTTCAAATCGGCCCATCCCCACCTTTTCCCCATTGGCGCATGGCCCTCACGCGCTATCTGAGTTATTGATTTTCCTAATCGGTGATCTGGTTAAAAGAGCTACAGACTTCTTCCACAAATATTTCAAAACATTCAACAGTAGTGCATTCATTTGCACCACCTACGATAGTGGCTTACCTTCAACATTTTTTTTTAAAATGGTAGCCTTTTTGTAGGATTTGAGTAGAAACCGAAAAATTAGTCTTAAAATCTTTTATTTTTCTTTTTTGCACCACTTCTATATTATGATTGTTGTTTTTGGATATTTGTCGAGGGGCTCCACCCCTCTCTAATAAGTCATCTCTTTTTTTTTAATAAAATTTGCTTGTTTAGGAAAGAAAAAAAGTTTATGGGCCCTACATCCAGTAAGTTGCAGAAGTATTATATATAATAAAATAATTACAGAATACAACAGTTAACACGACAGATAGCACCAATATATAATCTAAACCATAAAAATATAATCTAAACCAACTCTCGATTCATATATTTATGTAATTAAGGAGCCGGGTGAGGATGTGTCCGGCCCTGCAACCGCAAGTTGGCATTATTCATATTAAAATTTGAATTCGCATCAAACCAAAATAGATTTTTAAGCTTGTCAAGATTTTAAATTTGTGATTATAGTTAACTTTAGATCCAAATTTTAATCCAAATTAATCTAAATCTGAACTCAAATGAACTCTTCTACCTAAACACCACCCTATGATATTATCGTGCAATATTATTGAAATGTTTATATACCATTATTAGCTCAAAATGATGATATCAGTTTGAATAATAATTGTGAAATAAGTGTATTTTTTGTTTTTATCAATTGACCATTTCTCATACTAGATTTTTCTCGATCGGCAAGTGTTTTTTTCGAGAGAATAATATTATAATCTTTGAAAATTTTGATCAGTCCAGATATAATTTAGTTCAAATTGATGAATTCACGAGACATTATTTAAGTTAGAAACCAACTCAAAACATCACTCAAAAACCGAGTCACAATGATCAAGGGCTAGCTAGCTATATATATTCAGAAGATTTGTACATGAGATCAGTAATTTCGTGATCGTCATTAACTTTGGGATTGTTGATCAAGCAACCGACAGCTACAAATATTAGATCTCCTAGCTAGCTCTGAGTTTTTGTCTAGATTTTTTAAAATGTCAAGGCCCAAGGGAGGAGATGCAAATTAATAGGGCTAAAGAGGGATATATGTAATTAATTAGGTGAAAGAACAGAGACTTGTTATTTTTTCCTTTTCCCATTATCAAGCTTTTACTTTACTCTAACCACTAAATATATGTCTCATCAAACGCGTTAATGAAGACTTAAAAACTTTACTACTAAAAGTACGAAATATCGAGAACATAATATATTCAATACACCACCTACCTACTCTTCTTTTTTTCTTCCTTTTTGTTATCTTTTTTTTTTTGTTGGGCAAAAGAAGTTTCAAAAGCCAGCCCCTTTGGCTGTCTCTTTGACTCCCATTATGCTGACATGTAACATTTGATCTTCCCTCTCTCAAAATACATGCATATAAAAGTATTGGTATTAAATTTATCAAAAATATTTTTTAAAATTTAATAAAAAATACAAGTTTGATGAAAGACCACACCTAAAAATATTTTACATTAAATTTATAAAAAAAAATTGTAATATTTGATAAAAAAATTAAGAAGAAAAAGTGAGGAGAATAAAATAAAAATATTTTTAATTTAGTTTTTGAATAGTAATCATTTATTTTTAAAGATTTACTATTTAAAAATCAAATTATACATATTTTTATTTTATTCTCCTTACTTTCTTTTCTTCATTTTTTATTTGAGAGATTATAATTTAAAAGTCAAATTAAAAGTATTTTTATTTTATTCTCTACATTTTTTTTCTTATCTTTTATCGAATATAATAAAAACTTTTTAATAAATTTAATATAAATTTTTTAAAATATTTTCTTTTTATTAAATTTATTATTCTTATCAAATTTTTTAAAAAAAAGTTGATAAGTCAATATTAGTGCCTTTAATAATTATAAAAATTCAAAGTCATAGCTTAGACGCCACATGCTGAGCCATAGAGTGAGTCGGCCACTTAAAAGGACATCATGTGCAATTAATGGACCCTACATCGAGTAAGCTGCAGAAGACATGACATGCATTCATATATTTATTTAATGGGCTGGGTGATGAGGATGTGTCCCTTCAACCGCAAGTTGATCGGATGCATGCAGCTAACTAGTAGGCAAAATTTTTTTCAAGTGGGTTTGATTTATCTTCATCTACTTTTTGTATTTATATCTTTCAAAAATGGGCCAGGCCAGCATTCAATGTATATTAATATGTCGAAGCTATCCTGAATCTGAATATTGTGTAATACATAAAAAAATATATATTTATGATTAACTATTTTCTGAAAAATATCTTTTATTAAAATAAGTTAATTTTTTACATAAATAATTATTTTCATAACAACTAATTCTTCATAAATACTCTTTTATATTATAATGATAGTCATAAATTTGGTTAAAATGCTAAAATGCCATGAAATGATGAGATGGAATGGGAGTAAAGACAAAAGAAAACAGGTCTTATTTAGATCGAGAGTTGCGTTTAACTCATCTCATCTCATTATTATAATTTTTTAAAAGTTTCATATATAAATATATTAATATAATAAAAAATTCAACTTTTTTAAATCTCTAAATAATAATATTATTAAAAAATATTATCTTAATAATATTTTATTTTACTCTTAAAATTCATCTAATCTTAGTTACTCAGTATTTAAAGTTTAAACCATATCTAAAGGATTGTGGCCAGGGGTTGATGATCAAGCCACTACTACTTTTTCTTCAAAGAGGCCATGGAGTTAGAGCTAGCTCTCAAGCGTGGAACAGGCCACTGGGCTTATATTTAATGCATTTAACCACTTATGAACTACTGGCTGACTGTCCCGTTTGTTTTCAAAACTTAATTTTATTTTTCATAATTTATTTCATATTTTTAACTCATCTTAACCATTCATTTCAAATTTCAATTTATCTTAACCAATCATTTTATTACTATTCATAACCCATCTCATCTCATCTCTGAATCCAAATGGAATATTAGTTGGCAGCTATATCATACACCTCGCTAATGCAAATTCATTCAGATGAATGAACCCGACCGGAAAAAAGGATTTTTGGAATTGAAGATTTAAAATCCAAATGTCTTATTTGGATGATAATATATTAAAAGAAAATTTATATTTACAGTATGATCTGGTTTTGTAAATCTCGTATATTTCTTTTAAAAAGAAGTGAGTAAATCTGATTATCGCATTAAAAAAATAAATATTTTTTAAATATAATAGATCCTAATTTTTCTTCTAAAAAAAATGGGGTGACTTACTCTAGAATTATATATAGCAATATTCATATTAAAATTTGAATTTGCATCTAACCCAAATAGGCTTTTAAGCCTTTCAAGATTTTAGATTTGTGATTATAGTTAACTTTAGATCCAAATTAAAATCCAAATCTAAATCTAAAACTCAAATTAACTCTTCTACCTAGCTAAACGCCACCCTAATGATATTATCGTGTAATATTGAAATGTTTAGATATCATTATTAACTCAAAATAAAGACATCAGTTTGAATAATAAATGTGGAATGAGCATCTCTCTATTGTTTGTTTTGATCAATTGAACATTTCTCATACTAGATTTTTCTGGATCGGCAGGTACTGTTTTTCTCGAGAGAATATATTATAATCTTTGAAAAATTTGATCAATCCAGATATAATTTAGTTCAAATTGATGAACTCAAGACATTATTTATTGTACGTAGTCATATAATTAATTCCCTTTAATTTATTGAGATATATTTCCAACACGGGGTTTAAGTCTAATATCGTCAGTTTCCGTCATTTTCATATACTGATACAAGTATAAATCTGTAAGTTTGAATGAAAGAGAGCCCTTGCTCTATCTAATAGTCGGAATTTAAGGTTTGAAATTGCATGCCTTTGGGAACTAAAAACATGGCGCAATTGGAAGGCAACACGTTAAAGAAATTAATTAAAAGATACACGCGTACTTATGCTTTTAACATGTCAATTACAAAGTGGCACAACAAGATTTTGGAATTTTTGTCATGAATTTTTTTTCTGCAGCATACTATCGTGGCAATAAGTCGTCTTTTACCACAAAAATGACTAGAGGAAATAAATATTGACTTTTTCTCACGATTTTGTCGTTGTCAAAAATATTTCATGGAAAAAAACTTTTAACTGCGATATAACTATTTTTTGCCACCAAATTTTATCATGGGATATAAAAATGACCAGAACCTAAATTAATTGTAGGAAAAAAGTTATTGTATCGAGTTTAATTACCTTTTGTCACAGAATCATTTAGCCACAAAAATTTATACAAATGAAAAAAATTTTATTGTGACATACTTTTTTACAACAACTCATTTATCAATTATCATAAATGTGTTTCGCCACAAAAAGTAAAAAAGAATTACAAAATGTATAAAAAAATTATTTCCACGGGAGCATCTCATGGCACAGAATCACTTTTGCCATGACTTCACATCCCACGATTTTAAAATCGTGGGTAAAACTTACTTTTGCAGTGACATCTCCTCATGACAAATAAATATTTTGCATTACTACACATTTTATTTTAATTTTTAAAAATAATATAATTATAAAATATATATTACAAGAAAACAGCCATTTTGGGGTGTTTTAATTTAGCCGTAATATTTATTATCGCAAAAGTTTGGACATTCTCCATTTATCTAACTTAATTGTTACTACTTTATACGTTTTGTCGCGAGTTTTTTGCCTATTTACGGCGAATGTTAAGCGCCGCAAATAATCTTTTAAAAATTAAACCCCCCCCGAATACTATCGTCTCCCCCAATCCCTAATTCATCTCTGTCCCTCTCTCTCTCTATCTCTCTCGCTCGTACTCTGTTTCTCTCTCGCTCACGTCGTGCTGCCGCCAATCCCACGCCATGCCGCCACCCCTTCCCAAGCCATATCACTACCGTGCCGTCGCTCGCTTTCCGAGCAAGTAAGTTTGTCTCTCTCTTCCTCTCTTTGTTCGTTTCTGTCTCTCAAAATCGCGATCGCAACCTAGGGTTGCTTTGTCTCTCGAAATCGAAACCGCAACCTAGGGTTAGTCTTCATTCCTCCTGCCTCTCTCTCCATTCCACTATCTCTGTAAATCGCAACCTAGGGTTGCTCTCTCCATCCGTTGATACCGTGCCATCGCCGTTGCCGTTTCTGTTTCGCTTGGCAAGTGAGTATCCTTCGTCGAAACCCAAAACCTTGATTTTCATTTTTAGGGATTTTACTTCTACACGAAATTACCTAGTTATTTATTTATTTATTTCTGTTGTCTTCGTGCGTGGGATTGTAGCTGAATAGTATAAAAAATCAAGTGGTCGTTGGCTAATTTTACTCAAATAATCACTGGCACATTTTTCTGATTTTCATCTGTTAATTAGGTCGGATTGTAGGTGGTATTGGCTATTAAAAACTAGTGATGGATTTATTGTTAATTAGGTCTGATTTTCATTTATTATTGATGTATTGTAGTTTTTTGTGATGGAGTTATTGTTATTAGTATTTTTTCCCTATTGAAGACTATCGACTTCAAAGGGACCAATTATTGTAATCAGTTTATGTCTAATCTGTTAATGCTTTGGTTTGTGTCTAATCTGTTAATGCTTTGGTCTATGTCTTTACATTTACAAATAATGCTACATTATAGCTATTTATTTATTTGGTTTCTTCCTTCTCAAGATGAATAAATAGATGCAAGCAGTGGCTGAATTGTACTCAGTTTAGTAAGTGTTCTTAGGCTTATGCCTATTTGTTTGGGAATAAAATATTTTATTACTTATTAAAAAAATTGTATATATTTTTGTAGATTGAGTGTTTGATGATATAATGGCCCTAGGCCTTAGCCCATAGATTTTCTAGGATTTAGTTAGGGTTTATTATTTTGCTATTTAAGGGCATGTATTCAGACTTGGAAGATAGACTATGATGAATATTGAATTGAATGTGCATGTTGCAACCGTTGCCTCCCAACTCCTTTCTTTCTCTTCTTCTTCCTCTTGACTCATTCTTGGCTTCTTCTTCTTCTCAGTCTCTTCTTCCCCTCTCAGCTTTCTGATTTCTTCTCTTTCTGTCTACTATTATTCTGTTTCTTACTATTTCTCCATCATCCTACATCAGATTTAGCAAAGAAGTTATGGACTGCCCTGGTATACTTATCTTGTTGCCCTTGTTATTTCAAACTTTTCTGGACTTCAGACTATTAGTATTTTTTCTTGTGTGAAATGGGTGACAATCTAGTTATTTATCTCTCTCTTTTACTAATTGAAAAAAAGGTGAAAATCTAGTGTTTGCCTGAGGCATGAACCTAATACTACTAGAAAGCGTGGTAAAATGTTTAGGGTGAGGAGACATTTGTAGCCTTTTTTGGTTGTTTTAGACACAATCTTAATTTTTGCTTCAGAATTGAGGTTTGGTTGGCTATTTAATGTAGGAAAAATTTTGACATATGCCTACAATTGCACTACTGGTTGATAATATATTTCCAGGATATGAAAGAGACATTAAATCTTATCTTGGTGCATTGGAAGTTTGCCTATGACTACAGAGTGCCTTATTTAGTACAATTTTATCCATATGCTTGTGTTCTGTCAACTCTTCCATGATTATCCATACATTATGAAGTCTACTTGTTAGATGATTTATTGCTATTTTCCAAAAAAGTTTGAAACCAGTTAGGAGTGGTTGTAGGTCAATTTGACCTCCAACCATGAATGAAAAATAATGAAGTCATTTGCCATAAACTACAAAGTTTCCTCTGTTCTTTCTAAAGTAGAAAATTGCGTGCCTTGTGATGAAAGATTCATTTATTTATTTTTATCTTGAAGGTTGATCCTTTCTTTGAGTCTTTGAATTTAATAATTGTGATGGAGATTTGTATGTATGCAAGGAGGAGTGTTTTGATTGTAAATTGGGATTGTTGACTTTCATAATTTTTTCCTTATATTGATCTTGTACATTTGATTGTACAAAAGAGCATACCTTCAAGTTTCTTCTTCTACTTTTGTATCAAAGTAGATTAAAGAAACCACATCCTTAAAGAGACAGAAGACTGCTTTGAATTTTGAACACAATATATTGCTATACATGGTAAGAATAAATACACGATTGGACTAAGCTATCTATAGACAGCATTTACACAGGAAAATCAAAGCGCAAAGCATTTACATAAAGAATAAACATTGACAGCATTTACAAATGAAATTTAAACTGATATCTAGATAATTAAATATCTAGCTTTTATTGCTTCGGTTTAAATTATTGAACATCTTCATCATCTTCCTTAATAATTCTTGCCTCTCAAAAAAGATGTGGAGATCGAGTATCAAAAGTCTTATGTCCTTGGGACAGCGCAATATGATTACACTATTAAGTGTCTGAGCATAACTTTCTTCCTTACTCTCTTATTTTCATTTTTATTTTTTTAATAGGAAGGCTTGGCTTTTAGTTTGGTTCATAATTTCTTGGCTTGTTATGTATATTTTAGTCTATATAGTTAAACTTAGTTTGGTTTATAAAACTTGTATGAATTCGGTATAGATTAATTTTGTAAAAATAAATGTATATTTCAGCTTATGTTAGAGTATTTGTTATGATTATTTTTTGCTTAAGTCGCATTTTTTTATTTTCTAATTTTTTTTTTCTAAATTCTCTTAGTATTTGCCATGAACATAATTCATGGCAAATACTTTTTTCCCATAATATTAGTTGTGGGAACAAGTTATATGCCATCAATATATTTGTGGGTAAAAAATTTTTTCGGCCTATTATCTTCATGGATAGTATCATCTTTGGCATATATAAATGTTATTTGCCACGAATTTTTTATGCTTTACCCATAATGTCAGGTGGTGGAAAAAGGTTCGTATTTGCCATGAAATAAAATTTTGGTAGAAAAAGTTTTTTGTTCATGGATTATATGCCACCAACATCCCACCAACAAATTTGGTGGAAAAAAAATATTTTCCACTTAACATATGCTTTTTTCCACCATATAGGTTTATGGCAAAAAGCTCAAAATCTTGTAGTGTGGAAGGTGATCAGTTTCTTTCTCTATTGCGATTTTCATCTTCTAGAATTTCAAAAGCGCTACTGTCATTGTTTTCTTCTTCTTTTCTTTCTATCTGTTTCTCTTTTTATTTTCCTGAACGGCCACCATGTTTGCAGGTTTCATTGTTATAGATGGTTTTTAGTTCGATGTCTTCGGTTTTGATGGCTGGGATTGTAGTTTGTTAGCTTCGGGTGTCCATAGACCACCACGCATGGTGTCGCCGCTTTACAAGTTAGCCGATCTTGTCGTCGCCTAAAGTTTTTTGTGGAACGGCGAGGGCGTGCTTCTTACGCGCGGGGACCAATTGAGGGCTTAGCTTCGTTGTGTTCTCACTTTTGTGGATCTAGCTTGCCGGCAGTGGCTTAGTTCAGATTCGAAATATCGGAGTGTCCCTACCTTGCGGCGGCTCATTCCTAAAGTGGCGCGTGGTGCCCACGCACCGCCATAGACAGCCTTGTGTTGTTGGCATTTTTCTGTTTTATAGTCTAGTTTTAGTTGGTTGTCGTGTGTATTATTTGTGTAGAAAAAATTATATTAGAAAAATAGTATTTCAGACTTAGATCTGTGGAATTTTAGTGCTCTCTTCCTTTGGAGGATGAGATTTGAGTAAACTACCTTTGGCAGCTTTTTAGTTTCACAAACTTTTGTCTGTTGAGAATTAGAAGTTGTGCTTCAGTATGTACTTAGTTGACTTGTAAACTGAATTCACTCAATTTTATAAGATAAATTATAAGTTTCAATTTCATGGATTAATGTAGTAATCCTATTTCTTAAAAAAAAAAAACATGTCAATTACAAGCATGGATAAGTAGGTAAGGTGAGGTACTTTCTTTTAGTCCTTTTTGTCAATATTTACAATTAATTTGATATTATATAGTCATGATCATCAGCTAGGCCGTGTTTTAATTCAAAAGGAAATAGAAAAAAGCCCTCCATTAATATTACATGCCCACTACCATTAATATCATAGTAGGACATCGTGAATATCACAGTTATATATTCATGAGACTCAAAAACCAAGTAGCTGCCAAGGCGTGTTGTCCTGATGGCACACGACCACTTTTTCAAAATGAAAAAGTCGGGTTTGATCTTCCTCCCCCATTCTTGTATAACAAAGGAAAAAAAAAACCAAGTTGCTGTAAAAAAAACCTTTATTAAAAAAAATAATACTTATTATTATCATTGGATTCATTAGAATAATAATATAATAAATTTTTTTTAAATATTTTGTACGTAATTACACTTCTTCAAGTTTGTTATTATTTAATAATAATAACTCCAGAACCTGCATTCATTATTCAATTACAAGTAAAAAACTCAAAAAGACCTTGTTAGATCCTGTTGCCCAGATGACTAACACAAGAGGGGGGGTGAATTGAGTTATATTATAAAATTAATACTTATAAACTAAATATATAATATCAAATATAACCAGAATATAAAGCAGTAGGAAATATAAAGAGTAGGGTAAGAAAAAGCAAACTCAGTATTTTTACGAGGTTCAGCCCTACTGCCTACGTCCTCGCCTCAAGTTACCCCTTGAGGATCCCAAATTCACTGGTCAATCTCCTTTAGGTGGAGATAGAAACCTATTACACCTTTGAGCAGCACTGCTCCAAAGAATTCGTGTAGAACACCCTCTACACTTCCAATCACCTCACACTTGGTGATTCAACTATTCCCTGTGTAGAACACCTTCTACACACACAAGGATTATACGCACCCTCTTACAAATACAAGAGTTGATAGTGGGTAGACTATCAAAGTACACTCCTCAACGAGTGAGATAGAAACAATACAGCGCAACATATATCTCTCTCAACAAGAACAAGAATTAAGGCTCAAAAATTTTAAAAAGAGAGAATGAGAGCTTTGAAAGAATGATGCAAAATTTAGCAATAGATGTGTAAGCTCTTGTTGTGATTTTTACAAAACTCAAGTGAGCTATTTATAGGCAAATGAGTCTTCAATTTTAAATTTGAAAAAATTCTCATATCAAAGACATCATCATTTACTTTTCAAAAATTTCAAATCTAATATTTTTATTTTTTGCATGTGACAAAAGGAGCACACTTTAATTTTCAAAAATTTTAAACCTAATCTTTTACTTTTTGCATATGACAAAATGAGCATAATTTATTTTTCAAACAAAAACATCTTCTTTTTGCATATGTCAAAAAAACACACAACCACCCTTTAAGATTTTCAAACAAATCATCTATCTTTTACATTTGTCAAAAAAACACACAACCACCCTTTAAGATTCTCAAACAAAATTATCTACCTTTTGCATTTGTCAAAAAAACACACCACCTCCCTTCAAGACTTTCAAACAAAATATGCACATGTTAAATATGATAATCAATCATCTTATAAATTCAAGTTTTTATAAATATATATATAAATTATTTTTGAAATTATTTTGCTTGATGATGTTATGCACATGTGAAAAACATAATTTTCAAAACTAAGATATTTAAAAATGTCTTGCATATGTGAAAAAAATAATTTGATGTTTTATGAGAAAAAAGAGTAATTTGGAATCTTAATCCAATTTCTAATTTTATCAAGAGATGTACAAAAATAATCTATGAGCTTCATTTGTAGACTTGATCTCTTTCTTGCTCATGCTTGATTTCTTGATGTATTTAGCTCCCTTCATGCGTAGACAACTTGATCTTTGAGTTTTCCATATTATTTGTTATCATCAAAATTTATACGTAAATACGAGACTTGAAACCTTGGGTTTAACAATCTCCCCCTTTTTGATGATGACAAATATTTAGTAGAAATCTACGACCTGCAGTAATACTTAAGCTCCCCCTGAAAATATGCGTTAGTATTTCAAGAAAAATATAAACATGATTCTAGCATATATAACAGGGTAGTATAATACTAGTATACGACTTCTCCCCCTTTTGGCATCATTAAAAAGGAACTGTAATTGGTTTCAGTAAGATTTTTTTTCCCCGCAATAAGCAATAACCAAATAAAACGGTGCGTTAGAGAGTAGAAGTTGGATTTTAATGTGACCGACAAAACCTGCAAAGGTTGAAGCCGAATTTTATCATCTCGGTACGGAAGAAGATTTAAATCCGCTTGATGTTATTGACGAATTAGATGTTCCAGAGATTTGAAGTTGAATAAATAAAATTATCCGTATCCGACAAAGACAGCAAAAGCTGCAGCCCTAGCTCTGGCAATGCGGTGCGGAGCCATGCATGTCCGACAAAACCTGCAAATGTTGGAAGTCTAACTCTGGCAATTCGGTGCGGAGCCACGCGTGTCTGACAAAGCCTGCAAAGGTGGCCTAGCTCTAGCAGTCGGTGCGGAAGCAGATTTAAATCCGCGTGATATTGTTGAAAAATTAAATATTATCGAGATTTGAAAGTTATTGTTTAAAAGACCGTTTTCACCTGTTGGACACTCAAATAAATTTTCACCCCACTCATTGATCCAGTTTCTGTTTATTTAAAAACGATAGAATGGCGGAGAAAATTTCGTCTAATAATCTTCCGGATTTGAATCAGGAACCATCTTAACCAGTCATTTTATCTCCTGAAGTTGTCAACACCATGATAGAAGCAGAGATGCATTTTTCAAATAGAACTGATTCTGCGGTTGTTGCAGCATCAAGAACTCTCAGTGCTCAATATGCTGCCTCTGTTACGACCATGTCTCGGAGATTACTAGCGAGGGCAAATGAGGTTGATCGACTTAACAATCAAATATTTGTTCTGCATCAAAAGCTTGTAAATAAAGGCAGAAAGAATAAGAGGTTAAAGCAAGAAAATAAAGATTTGACGGAATTGGCTTGTGTTCTGAAACTTCAAATAGAGGAATCGGAACGAGTAAGAGTTCAAGCACAGAGTCAACATCAGCAGATAATGGCAGCGTTTCACGAGAGAAACAGAGACAATTATAATTAATCTCGCTAGCTTAGTTCGGTAACTTTTGACAATATGCATCCGGCATATCTTGTAAGCTTGACTAAGTAAGATTTGAAGAGATGACAGTTTGTCTTCTACTTATTTTCATCTTTATAAAAGCAATCCTTAGCTTTATCTAATCCGCATCAAATCTTCTTCTCATTGTTGTAGTTCATCTTCATTCTCACTTTACAAAATCTTAATGGCTCATCAATTCTCCTTTAGTGCTTCTCGTGATCAATCTATTTCTGCATCTGTCGTAGGTGCCATGAAGCAGCAAAACACTGATTTAGCTAATAAATCAGATCATGATGCCATTTACGAGCTTGTGGGTCTCGGGACTCGATACCCATCTTCCATTGTTGCTTTTTCCGCTTGGTTGCAGTCCAAAACCCGCGAGATAGAGAAGCTTAATGAGAAGATCGATATTCTTCAACGACTTGTTCAAGAGTCTAACAAAAAAATAGTAGACTTAAAACAACAGAATAAGGATTTAAAATCCTTACTTGCCTCTGCATTTCGATTGCCTAATCCTTTAGACAAGGATGGCATGATGATTTATGAGGAGCAAATGCATTTGAATGATGAGGCTAAACGTCTCAAGTTTCTGTAGGTCATTTGAGATAATGGAATAAAAGTATCTAGCAGATTCATGGCATGCATAATTCCTATTTCTCTTCTAATCATGCATAGTTTATCTTCTGGTAGGGGTTTTGTGAAAAAGTCTGCCAATTTATCATATGTACTAGTGAATTCTAATACAATATCGTCCTTCTGCACATGATCTCTAAGAAAATGATATCTAATTTCAATATGTTTGGTCCAAGAATATTGTATTGGATTCTTTGAAAGATTTATAGCACTTGTATTATCACATTTGATTGAAATGTGATTGTACATAAGTTTAAAAACCTCAAGTTGTTACTTCATGTAAAGAACTTGAGCACAACAACTGCCTACAGCAACATACTCTACCTCAGTAATATATAATGCAATAGAATTTTCTTTTTACTAAATCATGAAACAAGTGCATAACCTAAGAAATGACATGTTCTACTAAAAATTTTTCGATCATCTTTGCAACCAGTATAATCGGTACCTGAATAACTCATAAGATCGAAAAAAAGTGTGTTTAGGATACCATAACTCTAAGTCAATGGTACTGACAAAATATCTAAAAATCCGCTTGACTGCAATCAAATGAGATTGTTTTGGAAATGATTGAAAACGTGCACATAAACATACACTGAACATACTATCAGGTTTACTAGTTATCAAATATAATAAACTACCAATCATACCTCGATATACCTTTGAGTCAACTGATTTACCGGATTCATCTTTATCAAGTTTAGTGGATGAGCTCATTGATGTTCCAGTTTCCTTAGCACCTTCCATCCCAAACTTCTTCAGCAATTCCTTAATATATTTTGATTGATTGATGAATATTCCATTTTTTGCTTGCTTAATTTGCAATCCGAGAAAGAATGTAAGCTCTCCCATCATGCTCATTTCAAATTCGTCCTGCATAGTCTTAGCAAAAAAACTTGGCACATATTTTCATTAGTAGCACCGAATATTATATCATCAACATAAATCTGAATCAAAAGAATATCATCATTTTCGTATTTAATGAAAAGAGTTGTATCAATTTTTCCTCTTCAAAAGCCTTTTTCAATCAAGAAACCACTGAGTCTCTCGTACCACGCTCTAGGAGCTTGTTTGAGTCCATATAGTGCTTTTGTGAGTTTGAAAACATGATTTCGAGAAATATGATTTTCAAAACCTGGAGGTTGCTCAACATATTTTACCTATTTCCACGATCTTCCCTTTCGAGTTTTCTCCAAATGTCACGTGTCCTTCTTCTTTAGATCTAAGATCAAAGAACTTAGTCTTGTCTCCCGTCATATGTCTTGAATATCCACTATCTAAAAACCATTTATTTTTACCTGTAGAATACTTCATGCATACCTACAAAAGCAATTAAAAACAATTCTTGGTACCCAAATTCTTTGGGTCCTTTATTTATTAGTATTAGAAGAAACAAGATTTTTAGGTACCCATATGGCCCTAATAGTCATTGTATGTTTTCTTCTAATAGGACAAGCAAGATAATTATGACCATTTCTATTACAAAAATTACAAATAGCATGTGACATATATGAAGAACTTGAGTGATTATAATAGTATCCTTTTTTAACAAAATTATTTTTATGAAAAGAATTTTGAATATTGAACTTTGATGTAGAAGAATTATCAAAGAAGTTTTTATAAGATTTGTATTTTTGTTTTGGCATATATCACAAGCCTGCCTTGTCAAAAACACATATTTGACTACCATGAAGTTTTTCAAAATTTCTTTTTCCATTCGTAAAGTTTTCGATAATATTTTCTAAATCACTTTTTCTTCAACTCAAGATTTTCATCTTTCAAAACAATACTTTCTTTTCTTAAAATATCAATTTCGTTTGTTAAAGAATAATTTTTCTTTTTCAAAACAATATACTTGATATCCAATTTTTCAAATTCCTCATATACCTCTTCTAAAACATTTTACAATTCTTCATATGAAGGATCTTCAATATTATCAAGATTTGTTACCTCAATGTCATCTTTAGCCATAAGACAAAGATTTGCTGATTCTCCATTGCTTGCTTCACTATCTGAGCTACTTGAACCATCATCCCATGTAGCTTTCATTGCTTTTTTTTGCCTTTGTTTCGATCTTTCTTTAGCAGAGGACAATCTGCCTTGATATGACCAGGCTTGTTGCATTTATAACAAATTAAAGTGTCATTTTTACCTGAATATTTCTTAGAAAACTTTTTGAAGGATTTTCTTGGAGGACTTTTATTTTTCTTTAAGAACCTCTGAATTCTTCTTGTTATTACCGCAACTTCTTCATTTTTGTCGTCATTTTCCTCATCTTCATCACTTTCACTTTCATATGGAACAGCTTTAAGTGCCAAGCTCTTCTTTGACTTTCCTTCTTTTTCTCCTCTTTTCAATGTGTACTCATGGGTGATAAGTGACCCGATGAGCTCATTCACTTCGAGCTTCTTGAGGTCTCTAGCTTCAAGAATCGCTGTCACTTTTGATTCCCAACGTTTTGGTAGAGAGTTGAGAATTTTTCTTACTATCTCCACGTTGGAATAAACTTTGCCAAGAGCTGTCAAGCTGTTTATGATGTTAGTAAAACGAGTATGCATACTAGAAATAGATTCATCATCATTCATCTTAAACATTTCATATTCATGAGTAATAATATAAATTTTTGATTCCTTGACTTGAGAAGTTCCTTCATAAGTAACTTCCAAGTTATCCCAAATTTCCTTTGCTGTAACGCAAGTCATTACTCTATTAAACTCATTGCCATTGAGAGCATTATATATAAAATTCATAGCAATTAAATTCAAAGTATAAAGTCTATCGTCTTCACGATCAAATTCTTCTTCTTCCTTTTTGACCTTTACTCCATCAACCACTTTTGTTGGAATATAAGGTCCATTTACAATACATTTCCAGATTTCTCGACCTTGAGACTGAAGGAATATTCTCATTCTAACTTTCCAGAATGAGTAATTGTCTCCGCAAAAGAGTGGAGGCCGACTGCTAGATTGACCTTCACCAAATGAAGCTGCAATGTTAGCCATAAGATCTTAACTCAAAAGATAGTTAATCTTATAACAGAGCTCTAGCTCTGATACCAATTGTTGCCTAAATGACTAACACAAGAGGGGGGGTGAATTGAGTTATATTATAAAATTAATACTTATAAACTAAATATATAATATCAAATATAACTAGAATATAAAGCAGTAGGAAATATAAAGAGTATGGTAAGAAAAAGCAAACTCAGTATTTTTTACGAGGTTCAGCCCCACTGCCTACGTTCTCGCCTCAAGCTACCCCTTGAGGATCCCAAATTCACTAGTCAATCTCCTTTAGGTGGAGATAGAAACCTATTACACCTTTGAGTAGCACTGCTCCAAAGAATTCGTGTAGAACACCATCTACACTTCCAATCACCTCACACTTGGTGATTCAACTATTCCCTGTGTAGAACACCTTCTACACACACAAGGGTTATACGCACCCTCTTACTTCCAATCACCTCACACTTGGTGATTCAACTATTCCCTGTGTAGAACACATTCTACACACACAAGGGTTATACGCACCATCTTACAAATACAAGAGTTGATAGTGGGTAGACTATCAAAGTACACTCCTCAACGAGTGAGATAGAAACAATACAGCGCAACCTATATCTCTCTCAACAAGAACAAGAATTAAGGCTCAAAACTTTAGAAAAGAGAGAATGAGAGCTTTGAAAGAATGATGCAAAATTTAGCAATAGATGTGTAAGCTCTTGTTGTGATTTTTACAAAACTCAAGTGAGCTATTTATAGGCAAATGAGTCTTCAATTTTAAATTTGAAAAGATTCCCATATCAAAGATATCATCATTTACTTTTCAAAAATTTCAAACCTAATCTTTTTACTTTTTGCATGTGACAAAAGGAGCACACTTTAATTTTCAAAAATTTTAAACCTAATCTTTTACTTTTTGCATATGACAAAATGAGCATGATTTATTTTTCAAACAAAAACATCTTCTTTTTGCATATGTCAAAAAAACACACAACCACCCTTTAAGATTTTCAAACAAATCATCTATCTTTTACATTTGTCAAAAAAACACACAACCACCCTTTAAGATTCTCAAACAAAATCATCTACCTTTTGCATTTGTCAAAAAAAAACACATCACCTCCCTTCAAGACTTTCAAACAAAATATGCACATATTAAATATGATAATCAATCATCTTATAAATTCAAGTTTTTATAAATATATATATATATAAAATTTTCGAAATTATTTTGCTTGATGATGTTATGCACATGTGAAAAACATAATTTTCAAAACTAAAACATTTAAAAATGTCTTGCATATGTGAAAAAAGTAAATTGATGTTTTATGAGAAAAAAGAGTAATTTGGAGTCTTAATCCAATTTCTAATTTTATCAAGAGATGTACAAAAGTAATCTATGAGCTTCATTTGTAGACTTGATCTCTTTCTTGCTTATGCTTGATTTCTTGATGTGTTTAGCTCCCTTCATGCGTAGACAACTTGATGTTTGAGTTTTCAATATTATTTGTTATCATCAAAATTTATACGTAAATACGAGACTTGAAATCTTAGGTTTAACAGATCGAAAACATTTCCCTAGCATTCACAAAAAAATAAAAAAACACGAGGCAGTGTTTACAAATCAGAGCAAATAGCCGTAGTCTTCACTTTCAGAATCAAGAGCAACTATCTATTTATAATTTCTTCTCAGTTTCTTTTATTTGTTCAATCTGAATACAAAACAAATGCAGGATAAAACGGAAAAGAAAAAGAAAAATGGTGGAAAATAAATGTGGAAGATTAAAAAGTATTAAACAACTGTTTTGACTTTGAACAATACACCTTCAAATATAAAGGAAGATGAGATGGTGTTGTAGCTCAAAATTTCAAAGGATTTTGTTTGATGAATCCAATACAGTTGTGTTTTGGCTAAATTTATTAAATTTTGCATTTGACTTGGCTTTTAATGAAACTTACATCAATATTCTTATCTGTTACGTTTACATACATAACACAGTTATTACTTTTCACAAACCACTGGATTAATGGTCATTCAGGACCAATAATAATGTTCGTTGCCTTCATTGATCTCTATAGTTGACAATCCTATTTCCAACACTTTACATCCCAAAATGGCCAAATTAATTCAATTTTCCAGTCCTTTACTATTTCTCTAAGCAAAAAGTTTAGACACGTAGTTAATTTAAGATACGTTGTTAAGAATAGCTGGCTGGAAGGCAGCAGCTGACTGTGCGACATCATCAGCTATGTTGAGTAGCAACTTTCAACATAGAATATTCTATATATGATTGATCATAGATTTTGACAGGTGTATGCAGAACCAAATTGATTGAGAATCTTGAGATATTGTTCCCAGATGACACTATTTCTTATATCAAGATAGAGTGTACGTAATTTTTTTTTTCTTGGCAATTAAATATCATTAGTACATTAGAAAACAGAGGTTTGTTATAACAACAATGATACATATAGTCCTGAAATATATAAATATCGCATAATTACTTTAAAAAAGAGTAGAGTTTATTATTAAAAAATAAGTTTTTTTTTTTTAATGTGAGATCTATATTTACTCACTTTTTCAAAACAATTGCACAACATTTACTCATTTCACAATTACAAATATAATTTCTCTTATTCTAATTCAAGTATATTGTACTGCTACAAGTAAAATAGAAATAGAAATAGAAAGATGGAGCAGGCCTTACAACATCTATCCAATAGAATTCTTTTTACAATATTAAATATATAATAAATATTATAGAAGTAATTTCATGTCTTTTTTAACTTTGACTTTCAAATTCAAATTAAAACATAAAACATAAAACGATATTGATTCACAATTTTATAGATATAAGAAATGGCCATAGTGTCAAAGTTAAACTTTTAGGTAGCCAAGCAAGTGATAAGGAATAAATTAGGTAGATGGATGCGGTTGCTGAGGTTCTGAATTGCCACATGCTTTTAGTCACGAGTGTTATTGGTGTATAATAATAATAATAATAATAATAATAATAACTGTTTTGTAGACCTATTTCAAAATTATGCTTTAGAATGATGACTTTTTATATATATATATAAATAGTCGTAAAAATAACATTATTTTATAACAGAACGCTAAGTTAAAAATTTTTTTAAAAAAGATCTGTAAATTAAGAGTTTATAAAAGAGTTGTATTTTTTTTTTCAAGCCCAGCAGAAGGTAGTGATGGGCCATGGTCCAAACAAAACAAATAAGAATGTGTCCTAAAAATTGGAATCAATGAATCAAGTTATCTTAAAGATGCTATTCATTTCATAATTAGTGAATCAATGCATATTAATTTAGTTGCAAATACTGTTATTATTTATTTAAGATCTATAACCTGGTCTATATGTTCAGGATCATCATTTCCATCTCTCCTAACTTAAAAAACAAAAAAAGTTAATTTTTTTTATTTGATGCAAAAAAAATAAAAAAGCTTTCAGAAATACATCAAAATACATAAAATTTATCTTATATATATTGACATGCACACGTGATATAAACTTTCAGAAAATTAAACATTGGGTTAAAACAAAAAAATTATACATATATTGCACACCTCACTCCAACAAAAACACCAAAAATATTATTTAGTTTCGCCTGCATGCATGCGGCTCCAACACGTTTTCCCCAACTAGTTTCCATCTTATTGTTGCTTAGTGCTCAGAAGATTGCAGTCGTGTACGTCAATCCGGTCTATACCTGGCCAAGTCTTTTCATCCCTACAAAGATTACTTAATTTGGGAAGGCACCCCAATTTCAATTTACGTAGTTTTGGGGTAAGAGGATCTGGAGCCATATTGATCTGCAATGGAAAATAATTGAAGAGCTCTTCTATATTAGAACAAAAAAGTACCTCGATTACTTCTAGGTTTGGCATTGTGCAAATGGAGTTCCCAAGGGAGAGAAGATACTTCATATCCGGACAGGCCATCACAAATATGTATTTCAGTCTCCGAAATCTCAGCCCGAGATAGTTTACTAGTTCTGAAATGCTTTCAACGCCTTTTATTCTAAGGAGACGAAGATTCTCCAAATTGGGTACTAGATCATATTGTGCTGCACATCCTCCAGTCTGAAAACTGCTCACGTCAAAGTCATAAATGAAAAGACTTTTTAAATATGTCAAGCTGCCAACACCGTTAATGACCTGCCTCGCTTGGATTCAGAGGTGAGCTCAGCTCATCTCAACTCATCTCAACTCATCTTCATTTTATTATTATATTTTTATAATTTTTTATATAAAACACAAATTCCTATACACCTTTTTCAATTCCCAATACACCTTTTTCAATTTCCAATACACCTTTTTCAATTTTCAATATACCTTTTTCAAATCCCAAAATAATAATAATATTAAAAAATAAACTAAACTCATCTAAACTCATCTCAACTCATCTCATCTCTGAATCCAAGCGGGGCCCAAGTCTTGTAGCATTTCATTCAGTCCTCCACATTCTCTTAATCGTAGATCACTTAAATTTGCATCCCTCAACCAGCAGTTCAGTCCACCCGAGAGATCAATCCCATTCATATTCACGCATCTCGTGTTCGATGTCCGTGGTTGTTCACCTACATATCAAGTAAAATAGTTTACAAATAAAGTATTTTGAATTAATATATTTTATTGAATTTTGATAGAGTGGTAAGAAACGTTGAATAAAAATATTATAACATATAAAATATATAAAAGTTTAAAAAATTATAATAGGTAGATAATAATTAGATGAAAAAATTAAAAGCTTATAAAAAAAATTTAATTAAATTAAAAAATAATTTTATTTAAATGATATTTAAAATTAAAATATCATAGAAAAATACCTGAAAAATTCAAAAATGGATCCGTGCCCGGCCGCGATGTGATCCTGATATAGAATGCTGTTAATCTATTTGTCAAGCAAATAATTGTATCTTGGACTCTGTGATTCGGGATCCATTTCAATCCGATGGATAATACTCGTAACCGCTCAAGGCATTGGAGCTCTTCCAAACATATTTGTTCCTCTTCTACCCCTCCCTTCACTTCACAACTCATGCAGACATCGCATGACAGCTTTAAAACTTCTAAACTAGACAGCTTAGATATGACTCCAGCTTTAACCGCTTTCAGTGCGCGAGTACTGGTTAAGTTTAGATACCTTAAGTTGTTGAGTTGCTCCAACCCTCTTGGCAATTCTCTGATACCACTCCCAAGGAGATTAAGTACTTGAAGTCTACTTAGCCTTTCCAGCGGGGGCAATTCTTTGAGATAGTTGCAATCACACAAAAGAAGAGCACGGAGATCATCCAGTTGAAGTAGAGAAACGGGCAATGACTCGATTCTGGTACCACTCATATTCAAGACTCTCAGTGCTTCAAATCCTTTCAAAAATCTTTCAGGAATTAAGTCAAGGCTAGGATTATCTTGTAGAAGCAAAGTTGATGCCTCTAAACATTGTATGACAGAGTCATCAGGCAGTCTTTCTAAATTGTTATCCATGAAAGAAACTCTTTTGAGAGAATTTGATAGTTCAGTAGTAGCTGAAATCTCTTTCAACCCATTTCCTGTACAAACAAGTGATTTACTAATTCCATCCTCGCTGCAGTTTGATGCAATCCATATACTAACATCGCGAACAACGTCATGCATCTTCACAGTGCCCTCATCGGAACCATCTTCCAACAAACAGGCATCCTTCAGATTTTCAATCAATCTAATTCCTCTACTGTAGAAAACCTCATATTCTAGTTCATCTATTAGACCTTCCGCCAGCCAATACCATACTAGTTCATCTATTTTAATTGAGAAGTCCTCTGAAAACAAAGAGCAGTAAAGGAAACAAGATTTCAAGTCTTTACCTTCTAATGAGTCGTAACTCCACTTCAAGCAGTTATAGAGCTCCTTCTCAACGTTTGCTCCATAAGGCACCGACCTTCGCATCTGATTCAGAGCATCCTTCCATACCTCAAGATTCGTCTTTCTTCTCATTGCAGCTCCCATGGTGATGATGGCCAAAGGCAATCCCTTACACTCTCTACAAATTGCCTCTGCATGTGGTTTGATTTGTTCTGAACTAACCTCATCCGTAGCAAATCGAATAAATAGTTCCCAAGCTTCTTCTTCCCTCAAAACGCTCATTTTAACATTATAATCAGTCAGCATGACATTGCATACATCCAAAGATCTAGATGTCAATATGATCTTACTACTTCTACTATCTTCAGGCCGTGGGACACCCAATTTGTCCAAATCAATTTTCTCCCAAACATCATCGAGAATAAGAAGAAAACTTTCCTGCTCTAGTCTTTGAGGAAGTTTATTAATTACATCCGTTTCCGAACTTCCTTCCAACTTCAGTCTGGAAGCTATATCCAACTGGAGCTTTCTTATGTCCAAGTTTTTGGACACCGTAACCCATAGTACACAACTAAAAGGCATATTTGATTTAATTTCAAGCAGTTTATTGTTCAAATTTCTCACCAGATTAGTTTTGCCGACTCCTCCCATCCCCCATATACCAATCCTCCGGAATCTATTGTCAAAAAATAGTTTCATGGTTGTGGCTAAATCTTCTGATGCTGATGCTGTTTGATTTTGAATTGAAGGTCCTCGAACTTTCTCCACTGCTTTGACCTCTGGACAACTAAGAGCCACGGAACCAATAAGGGAACGTCCTTCTTTCAGAAGCCCTTCTATCTCTTTGAGTCGTTCTGCCACTTCCCTGCTTATTCTATACCGCTTAATTATGCAACTCAAGAAACATCGGGAACCCTTTGCTTCTTGGATCTGATCGTACTTACGCTTCAAATTTTCAACCTTGCCAAGCCAATCAGTGACTTGAGCTTTTATTACTTTTCCGTCTGTCTGAGCCGATTCCATTTCTTTTGCTGCATCACCTCTAAGAGCCATAAGGGATTTCATCTCTTTTTCCAAAAGATCAAGCTGTGGGCCTTTGACAATTTTCTTGATCGTAGAATAGATAGAGCCACAGAGAGGCCGACCAGTTTTTACCACCACTTCACTGACAATCGGAGCCACAACAGCTTCCATGCCGGTAATTTTGCTTTGATAAAAACTAAACCAAATAACTGTTGATCAAGAACACTCGTTTTCGCAGCTTCTGATTAAAATGACAATTATTGCTTTCAATTTTTTTTAGTGGAGAAACTAGTACGGGAATGACACCATCACAGAATTTCGCTCTAAAGTAACTCAAAATCTAAAGAACTGCAGAAGAAGACGCGTTTTAAAAGTTTTCGTTTTTATTTTTATTTGGTCCTTTTACGCAGTGGAATTCAATCACACGCATTTTAGGGTGGATGTTGAATTGATTTGATATGAATAAAATATTATTAAAATATTAATTTTAATATTATAAATATATTAAATTTAAAAAAATTATTATATTTTTTATAAAAAATTTAAAAGATTATAATTATAAAATAAAATGAATTAAGAAATTAAGAAAGACCTTAAAAGATTGTTTTTTTTTCTACGAAAATCCAATCAAAATCCTAAGAAGAACTGCAGAGGAAAACGCGTTTTAAAAGTTATGTTTATTTTGTCCTTTTACACAACGAAATCCAATCAAAACTCGTCTTTAAAAAATTTTATTTTCTTCTATGAAGATTTCAATCAAGGGGATGCTGGGTCGGTCCGGCTGCCCTGATCAAAAACAGTCTCTTATAATTTTTATAAAAATATAATAAAAAATTTTAAAAATATAATAAAAAAATAAAATTTACAAAACATAATAAAAAAATATAATAAAAAATATAATAAAAAGCACAATAAAAAAATAAAATAAAGATAATTTTAAAAAACTTTATTAAAAAAAATGCTACAACTATCTTATTTTTATCAAAATTTTATGAATGTGGCACTTTTTTATCAAATATATATTTGGATCAAGTCTTATTGTTTTTAAAAAAAATCAAAAGTGGGAAGAGCAATACGACACTTGTTAGATATACGTTTTTGTTTTTACACAAGGGGGTGGCTTAGGAATTTCAGGCCGAGGTTTTCTATTTGGAAAATCGGGTCATATACCATTACGCAATTAGGTTCTTAACTGTTAGACGTTTATTTAAACTAGCTTGCTTGATATCATTATTTATAAGATTGAACTTGAAATAATTATTAATTTATTAATCAAATTCTAATTGTATCTCATTTTAAGTAATTCTAATTGTATTTATTTGAAAGATAGTATGGTTTTCTGTTAAAAATATATTTTTTTCACGTGAGTTCTTATTTATTTATGGGTAATGCTGTTGAAAATATTTTCAAAATAATATATATTATATTTATTATTAATAATATTTTGGGTTAATTTTGGAAGAAGTGAAGTAATTTGAGAAGATTGAGATATGGAAAGTTTGAAGGTTTATTAAATTCTGGGCCATTTATGAAACGTAAGTCATTAGTGGACTGATGGTTGAGGCTTTCGGTTAGAAACTGGTGGGTTCGATCAGCGCTGGCCTGCATATTGATGGGTTTTTATTGATTTAATCCAAGGGGCGCACATGATGCGCTGCAACACCTGGGCTGCGCTTGCACGAATGCCAGACACCAATGTTGCGCGCTTGCACGTTTGGGAAAATGGAAATAAAACTTACCAAGCGCGCACACAGTGATTCGAACGGGTGTCGCGTCCAGTTGTAATGGAAATAACACAACCAATGACTAATCCAACTGTCGTGTTATTGGGTAAACGGTATAATATTAATACCGGTTCCAAATGAGTTTTAGACTTACGAAATGTTATTACACCTTATTATCTATAAATAGACTAATTAGTATGCCATTTTAGAGATTCCAGAATTTCAAAATTCACTCTCCTAATATTTTTACTTCTTCAAAATTTATTAGAATCTATTTATTTTCGAGATAATAGATTTCTAATTTCTTAGTAGGATAGCAAAATTTAAGGGCATTCGAAATTTAATTTTGTTTGTGCATAACACAGTTAGACAAAAAGACTTATTCTGAAATTTATTATATTTTAGAGACAAATTTACTTATAACTTGTGTGCATATCAATTATTATTATTGGTAGGTAAATATTGTCTTAAGGAAAGCGACATTGTAACGCGCCTGAAGTAAACTTTCTCTCACTATTTTTGTTTTACAATCCTATTGTTCTAACAAATGCTACACGGTCCGCTGCAGCGGACTGCTAGTTATAATTTTTTTTAAGTATTTATATATTTCTAAAAAATAAAAATATTTATATCAATACACTTAAAATCACTTTCTTAATCATTAAATAAAAATCAAAAATATATATTTTGAGAAGCGATCATTTAGAGCAATCATTTGGAGTGGACATGATAGAATTTTCCTTTATTTATTTTAAATGAAGTGTACGAGATTTACACATATGATCACTGTAGAAATCATTTATCTTCTAGTTTGGGAAATTTCCCTAGCTACCACCGAGGGGGTCAAGAAGGATTTCTCGAAATATTCTGCCAATCAATATTCCATTGTTCTTGATAAGATTTATTAAAATATTCACGTTGATTTCATCAAAGTCATCTTCGAAATTTGATGAAAATTACATTTTTTTTGTAATTCAAAACCTTCATATTCATAACCTTAATTTATCATTAGTTCGTCAAAATAATAATATAATAATTTTTTTAATATTTTGTTCGTAATTACACTTCTTCGAGTTTGTTTTTATTTAATAATAATAATCCCAGAACCTGCATTCATTATTCAATTACAAGTGAAAAACTCAAAAAGACCTTGTTTGATCCAAAACATTTCCCTAGCATTCACAAAAAAACACGAGGCAGGGTTCGCAAATCAGTGCAAGTAGTTGCAGTCTTCACTTTCATAATCAAGAGCATGAACTATCTATTTACAATTTCTTACCAGTTTCTGTTATTTGTTCATTCTAAATATAAAACAAATGTAGGATAACATGAGAAAGAAAAAAAAAAAAAGAAAATGGAGGGAAAAAAATGTGGAAGAATAAAAAGTATTAAACATATGTTTTGACTAGTGAACAATAGACCTTCAAATATAAAGGAATATGAGATGGTCCTGTAACTCAAAACTTCAAAGGATTTGGTTTGATGAATCCAATACAATTATGTTTTAGATAAATTCATCACACTTTGCATTTGGCTTGGCTTTGGATAAAACTAATGCCAATACTCTTATTTGTTACGTTTACATATATAACATAGTTATTATTTGTTTTTCACAAATAATAATGTTTGTTGCCTTCATTGATCTATGTAGATGACAATCCTATTTCCAACACTTTACGTTCCAAAATGGCCAAATTATTCAATCTTCCAATCCCTTACTATTTCTCTAAGCAAAAAATTTCTTGTTCCTTAATTGGTCCTAATCCATTTAGGGAGAAGAACACGACACATAGTCAATCTGACAAATTATAGCTATAATTATTTGAAAAAAGAATATTTGAAAATATTCATTATAACAATAATGATACATATAATCGTGAAATATATAAATATTGTATAACTGCTTTAAAAAAAGAGTGAAGTTTATTATTAAAATATAAGTTTTTTTTTTAATGCGAGATCTATATTTACTCACTTTTTCAAAACAATTGCACAGCATTTACTCATTTTACAATTACAAATATAATTTCTCTTATTCTAATTCAAGTATATTGTACTGCTACAAGTAAAATAGAAATAGAAAGATGGAGCAGGCCTTACAACATCTATCCAATAGATTTCTTTTTACAATATTAAATATATAATAAATATTATAGAAGTAATTTCATGTCTTTTTTAACTTTGACTTTCAAATTCAAATTAAAACATAAAACGATATTGATTCACAATTTTATAGATATAAGAAATGGCCATAGTGTCAAAGTTAAACTTTTAGGTAGCCAAGCAAGTGATAAGGATCATCATTTCCATCTCTCTTAACTTAAAAAACAAAAAAAGTTCATTTTTTTTATTGGATGCCAAAAAAAAAAAAAAGCTTTCAGAAATACATCAAAACACATAAGATTTATCTTATAAACTTTCAGAAAATTAAACATTGGGTTAAAAAAAAAAAAAATTGTACATATATTGTTGCTCACCAAAAATATTATTTAGTTTCGCCTGCATGCATGCGGCTCCAACACGTTTTCCCCAACTAGTTTCCATCTTATTGTTGCTCAGTGCTCAGAAGATTGCAGTCGTGTACGTCAATCCGGTCTATACCTGGCCAAGTCTTTTCATCCCTACAAAGATTCCTTAATTTGGGAAGGTTCCGCAATGCCAATATATGTAGTTTTGGGGTAATAGGATCTGGAGCCATATTGATCTGCAATGGAAAATAATTGAAGAGCTCTTCTATATTAGAACAATAACATACCACGATTACTTCTAGGTTTGGCATTGTGCAAATGGAGTTCCCAAGGGAGAGAAAATATTTCATATCCGGACAGGCTTTCACAAATATGGATTTCAGTCTCCGAAATCTCAGTCCGAGATAGTTTACTAGTTCTGAAATGCTTTCAACGCCTTTTATTAAAACGAGAGAAAGATTCTCCAAATTGGGTAGTAGGTCATATTGTGCTGCACATCCTCCAGTCTGAAAACTGCTCATGTCAAAGTCACTAATGAAAAGACTTTTTAAATATGTCAAGCTGCCAACACCGTTAATAACCAAGTCTTGTAGCATTTCATTCAGTCCTCCACATTCTATTAAATGTAGATCACTTAAATTTGCATCCCTCAACCAGCAATTCAGTCCTCCCGAGAGATCAATCTCATTCATAATCACGCATCTCGTGTTCGAAGACCGTGGTTGTTCACCTACATATTAAGTAAAATAGTTTGCAAATAAAATATTTTGAATTAATATATTTTATTGAATTTTGATAGTGGTAAGAAATGTTGAATAAAAATATTATAACATATAAACTATATAAAAATTTAAAAAATTATAATAGGTAGATAATAATTAGATGAAAAAATTAAAAGAATATAAAGAAAATTATAATTAAATTAAAAAATAATTTTATTTAAATGATATTTAAAATTAAAATATCTTAGAAAAATACCTGAAAAATCCAAATATGGGTCCGTGCCCGCCGGCGATGTGATCGTAATATAGAATGCCGTTAATCTATTTGTCAAGGAAATAATTGTATCTTGGACACTGTGATTCGGGATCCATTTCAATCCGATGGATAATACTCGTAACCGCTCAAGGCATTGGAGCTCTTCCAAACATACTTGTTCCTCTTCTACCCCTCCCTTCACTTCACAACTCATGCAGACATCGCATGACAGCTTTAAAACTTCTAAACTAGACAACTTAGATATGACTCCAGCTTTAACCGACAACTTAGGTCTGACTCCAGCTATAAACCCTTTCAGTGCGGGACTACTGGTTAAGTTTAGATACCTTAAGTTGTTGGACAACTTAGGTATGACTCCAGCTATAAACGCTTTCAGTGCGGGAGTACTGGTTAAGTTTAGATAACTTGAGTTGTAGGACAACTTAGATATGACTCTAGCTTTAACCGACAACTTAGATATGACTCCAGCTTTAAACGCTTTCAGTGCGCGAGTACTGGTTATGTTTAGATACCTTAAGTTGTTGAGTTGCTCCAACCCTCTTGGCAATTCTATGATATCACTCCCACAGAGATTAAGTACTTGAAGTCTACTTAGCCTTTCCAGCGGGGGCAATTCTTTGAGATACTCGCAATCACACAAAAGAAGAGCACGGAGATTATCCAGCTGAAGTAGAGAAACGGGCAATGACTCGATTCCGGTACCACTCATATTCAAGACTTTCAGTGCTTCAAATCCTCCCAAAAAATTTTCAGGAATTAAGACAAGGTTAGGATTATCTTGTAGAAACAAAGTTGATGCCTCTGAAAACTGTATCACAGAGTCATCAGGCAGTCTTTCTAAATTGTTATCCATGAAGGAAACTCTTTTGAGAGAATTTGATAGCTCAGTAGTAGCTGAAATCTCTTTCAACCCATTCCCTGTACAAACAAGTGATTTACTAATTCCATCCTCGCTGCAGTTTGATGCAATCCATATACTAACATCGCGAACAACGTCATGCATCTTCACAGTGCCCTCATCTGAACCATCTTCCAACAAACAGGCATCCTTCAGATTTTCAATCAATCTAATTCCTCTACTGTAGAAAACCTCATATTCTAGTTCATCTATCATACCTTCCGCCAGCCAATACCATACTAGTTCATCTATTTTAATTGAGAAGTCCTCTGAAAACAAAGAGCAGTAAAGGAAACAAGATTTCAAGTCTTTACCTTCTAATGAGTCGTAACTCCACTTCAAACAGTTATAGAGCTCCTTCTCAACGTTTGCTCCACAAGGCACCGACCTTCGCATCTGGTTCAGAGCATCCTTCCATACCTCAAGATTCGTCTTTCTTCTCATTGCAGCTCCCATGGTGATGATGGCCAAAGGCAATCCCTTACACTCTCTACAAATTGCCTCTGCATGTGGTTTGATTTGTTCTGAACTAATCTCATCCGTAGCACATCGAATAAATAGTTCCCAAGCTTCTTCATCCCTCAAAACGCTCATTTTAACTTCAACATCAGTAAGCATGTCCCGACATACATCCAAAGATCTAGATGTCAATATGATCTTACTACCACTACTATCTTCAGGCCGTGGGACACCCAATTTGTCCAAATCAATTTTCTCCCAAACATCATCGAGAATAAGAAGAAAACTTTCCTGCTCTAGTCTTTGAGGAAGTTTATTAATTACATCCGTTTCCGAACTTCCTTCCAACTTCAGTCTGGAAGCTATTTCCAACTGGAGCTTTCTTATGTCCAAGTTTTTGGACACCGTAACCCATAGTACACAACTAAAAGGCATATTTGATTCAATTTCAAGTAGTTTATTGTTCAAATTTCTCACCAGATTAGTTTTGCCGACTCCTCCCATCCCCCATATACCAATCCTCCGGAATCTATTGGCAAACAATAGTTTCATGGTTGTGGCTAAATATTCTGATGCTGATGCTGTTTGATTTTGAATTGAAGGTCCACGAACTTTCTCCACTGCTTTGACCTCTGGACAACTAAGAGCCACGGAACTGGCAAGCAGGGAACTTCCGGCTTCTTGAAGCTCTTCTATCGTTTTGAGATGTTCTGCCACGTCCGTGCTTATTCTATACCGCTTAGTACTGCAACTTAAGAAACATCGGGAACTCTTTGCTTCTTGAATCTCATCATTGATCTTACCACGCAGCTCTTCAACCTGCCCAACCCAATCAGTGGCTTGATGTTTTATTCTCTTTCCTTGCTGCGTTGCTCTTTTCATTTCTTCTTCTGCATCATTTCTAAGTGCCATAAGGGCCTTCATCCTCCTTTCCAAAACATCAAGCTGTTGTGGGCCTTTGACTATGTTCTTGATCGTACGATAGATAGAGCCACAGAGAAACCGACCTGTTTCTACGACTGCTCCACCGACAATCGAAGCCACCACTTCCAGGCCGGACATTTTGCTTTGAAAAAACTCAGTACACCAAGAGAACTGCTGATCAAGAACACTCGTTTTCGCAGCTTCTGATTAAAAATGACAACTATTGCTTTCTATCTTTCTAGTGGAGAAACAAGTACGGGAATGATTCCATCACAAAATTTCGCTTTGAAGAAACTCAAAATCCAAAGAACTGCAGAAGAAAACGCGTTTTAAAAGTTGCGTTTTTTTTTTTTTTTGTCCTTTTGCACGGTGGAATCCAATGAAACCCGACTTTTTTTCTCCTTTTACACGATACACTTTAAGTATTTTTTAAACATTTTTTCACACATTTTATTATTATAATTAATCAATTATAATATTTAATTTTTGATATTTATATAAAAATATAATTTTTAATAAATAATTTTTAGTCAATCTAATAAAAATATTTTTCAAATAATGATAGATGTACTACGATTTTTACAATTTTTTTACAATTATTAGTGGAATAGTATTTTTTATATTTTTTAAGTAATTTTTTAATATTGTTAATCATTAAAAAAATTAATAATATATAATTTTATTAATATTTATATTTTTAATCATTAAATAAAATTAAAAATTAAATAAAATTTAAATATAAAAAAAAGTTGTAAAAAAATTATAAATAGATAATAATAGTATCATTTATCGAAGAAAAAATCTTTACAACCTCCTACTATTCACATAACTTCTACACACCACATTTTTTTATTTATTTATTAAATATTAATATATAGATAATAAATTAAAAAAATTAATTTAATTTAAAAAGAACAAATTCAAAATTAAAAATAAAATAATAAAATAATAAAATAATAAAATAATAAATAGTGGTGTGTGGAGGTTGGGGAGGTTGTATAAAACTTCCCTTTCTCGAATGGGGTTTATTGAGACAATTATTTGTTGGGAGACGCTGGAGTGCGGTCGGGCTGCACCCCACGATCCTTGCAGCCCACCCCCTCCCCACTCCTAAACTCTTATAATTGATATAAAAATATAATAAAAAATATTAAAAAAATACAATAAAAAATACAAAAAATAAATAAATTTTAAAAGGCTCAATAAAAAACACAATAAAATAATATAATGAAGAAAACATAATAAAAAATATAATAAAAAATACAATAAAAAAATAAAATAAAGATGAATTTTTAAGGAAAATTCGGTCTTACCCAACCTCCTCTGCTGCTGTCGGCGATGGGTAACACCGCCCACCCCATCGGGACCGACGGGAGCCGACGACCCCACTCCTATGACGGCATGTGGACCCATTTTCAAGTTTAAGGCTATTGGGGGCACACCGAAAATCGTCAGGACTTACCGTCGCAGGGGTGGGATCGCCAGCTCCCTCCAATTTCGATGGGGTGGGCGATGTCACCCACCATCAACAAAAATGACAGAGGCTACAAATAGGAAGTTCGAAATATTAATATTAAAATATTTTATTTCAATAATTTGATTAGTACTAATACTGATACGATATTCAAAACATTAATTTCATATCTTTTGCTGCATCACCTCTAAGAGCCACAAGGGATTTCATCTATTTTTCCAAAAGATCAAGCTGTGGGCCTTTGACAATTTTCTTGATCGTAGAATAGATAGAGCCACAGAGAGGCTGACCAGTTTTTACAACCACTTCACTGACAATCGGAGCCACGACAGCTTCTATGCCGGTAATTTTGCTTTGAAAAAAACTCAACCAAATAACTGTTGATCAAGAACACTCGTTTTCGCAACTTTTGATTAAAATGACGAGAGAAATGATATATGCAGTTATGGAGTTGCAAGCGGCGTATAGTCGCTTTGGAAAAAAGTAAATATATATAAGACCCACGTGAAAAAATCAATTTTTTTTCTAAAACGACTGCACGCTGTTTGCAACTCCACGACTGTATTTAGCATTACCCAAATCCAAAGAACTGCAGAGGAAGACGCGTTTTAAAAGTTTTCGTTTTTATTTTTATTTGGTCCTTTTATGCAGTGGAATTCAATCACACGCATTTTAGGGTTGATGTTGAATTGATTTGATTTGAATAAAATATTATTAAAATATTAATTTTAATATTATAAATATATTAAAAATTAAAAAATTAAAAAATTAAAAAAATTTATTATATTTTATATAAAAATTTTAAAAAATTAAAATTATAAAATAAAATGAATTAAGAAATTAAGAAAGACCTTAAAAGATTGTTTTTTTTTCTACGAAAATCCAATCAAAATCCTAAGAAGAACTGCAGAGGAAAACGCGTTTTAAAAGTTATGTTTATTTTGTCCTTTTACACAACGAAATCCAATCAAAACTCGTCTTTAAAAATTTTATTTTCTTCTATGAAGAATTCAATTAAGGGGGATGCTGGGGTTTATCCGACCGTCCCATGTCAAAAACAGTCTCTTATAATTTTTATAAAAATATAATAAAAAATTTTAAAAAAATATAATAAAAAAATAAAATTTACAAAACATAATAAAAAAATATATAATAAAAAAAATAAAATTAAAATTAAAATAAATATAATTTTAAAAAACTTTATTAAAAAAAAATGCTACAACTATCTTATTTTTATCAAAATTTTATGTATGTAGTACTTTTTTTTATCAAATATATATTTGGATCAAGTCTTATTGTTTTTTTAAAAAATCAAAAGTGGGAAGAGCAATGCGGCACTTGTTAGATATACGTTTTGTTTTTACACAAGGGGGTGGCTTAGGAATTTCAAGCCGAGATTTTCTATTTGAAAAATCGGGTCATATACCATTACGCCATTAGGCTCTTAACTGTTAGACGTTTATTTAAACTAGCTTGCTTGATATCATTATTTATAAGATTGAACTTGAAATAATTATTAATTTATTAATCAAATTCTAATTGTATCTCATTTTAAGTAAGTCTAATTGTATCTTATTTGAAAAATAATATGGTTTACTGTTAAAAATATATTTTTTTTCATATGAGTTCTTATTTATTTATGGGTAATGCTGTTGAAAATATTTTTAAAATAATATATATTATATTTATTATTATTAATATTTTGGGTTAATTTTGGAAGAAGTGAAGTAATTTGAGAAGATTGAGATATGGAAAGTTTGAAGGTTTATTAAATTCTGAGCCATTTGTTAAACGTAAGTCTTTAGTAGACTTATGGCTGAGGCTTTCGGTTAGAAACACCGTGTGTTGCGCGCTTGCACGTTTGGGAAAATGGAGATAAAACTGCCCAAGCGCGCACACAGACAGTGATACGAACGGGTGTCGCGTCAGTTGTAAGGGAAATAACACAACCATCGGGCTAATCCAACTGTCGTGTTAAACGGAATAATATTAGTACCTGTTCCGAATGAGACCTACGAAATGTTATTACTTTTCATTCACACTTTTTGATTATTTATAAATGAGTAATGCTAGGAAGCATCTAACATTCATAGCACACACTCACATGAACAGTACCATGTGTACTGTTCATGTGAGTGTGTGCTATAAGTGTCATGGTACTGTTTATGTGAGTGTGTGCTATGAGTGTTGGATGCTCTCAATATTTTCTCTTTATAAATAAACTCATCGACATGCTATTTTATTAAAATTGCCCTCTCAAATTTTTATTAAAATTATTCTCCCAAATGTCAATACACATATAATTTTATTATAACTTTTAACTTTATTGAAATTCAAATTTCAACTCACCTAGTCTCATAATTATTTTAACAGTCTAATTCTAAAAAAAATATGGTTATAAATTTATATGATTGTCAAAATTGATTAATTATACTTACTTATATAGTTTCACTCTAACTTGATTGTATGATTATGAGATATAGTTCGTTAAAAATCTAACATCGGTATATCAGTAGTTATTAGAAATTTTTTATGTTTATTCTTGATCTATAATTTTTTTAAATCATAAAATAATATGAGCAAGTAAAAAAATTGATTTTTTTTTTAAAAGAATGTAGATAATTCGAAGAGTAATATATTTAGAGAGTTCGACAACGAAAAAATGTTATACTTCTATCATGTCCTTTTAAAATTTATATATAGTACACATTTTATCGATCGTCCCTCCAACAAAATCCTAGTTCCACCCCTGATTTTACCTGAATCTGTTAGCGAAAACATAAATTTAATGACACTAGGTTGTTGTCTTGCATCATTCATTGCCTTCCAAATGAAAACTTTGACCCAATTAGGCATATTTAGAGCCCAGATTTTCTCCCAAACTGCATTATCCCCTTGCCACCTGATGCTATGCCTCTTTCCTCACTTTTCTTTTGGAAAAGTTATAACATAGGCTAGCAATTAAGTGTCATGATCATTCCGTTTAAAAATGGACTCATGCACTGAAAGTTTCTTGTTTTTTCCTAGTTAATTAAGATGCCCAGCTATTTCCATCTGCTTGTCAACGTTGGAACATGTTCATTATAATTTATACAATCAAATGATGGATCATGATTAACACTCCAATGATGAAAGGTCTCCACAGAAAATTATGAATTCAGAGTTGCAACTTGTAATGCCATAGCACTCAACAGAAAATCATGGATTAAGAGTTGCAACTTGAAATTTGGTTCCTGACCCTTGCCTTTGTTTCTCCCCATTTGTCTTGTTTTCTTACTTTTTTTAATAATCTTTTTTTAATTGTTCTTACTTTTTTTATTATCTTTTTTATATCTATAATATGTTAGAAATGTCGTCATCATCACGGTCTTCTTCATTCAAAACAATACGTACTTTGGCTCAACTATTATGCTTCTGTGGGCTTGAAGATACATTGAGATAGATATTCAAATACTACAACAAATCTAAGAAAACCCTTTTTAGGGTGTTTAAAGTACAATACAAAAATCACTACATTTTTATAAATTGATTAATCGTTACCCATATATAACACTTTTTTTATATGCGTATAAAATAAGTAGGAATTACTATACTCCAAATATTTCAAATGGGTAGATGGTGATCAATGCATAGAGCTGGATCTACATGCAAGAAAAAATGAAGTGGAAAGAAGGAAAAAGAGGTTGAAAAGAAACTCGGTGATATCGAGAAGATAGAAATTTAGGTCCATAGAAGGACGACTGAGATTAAGAAGAGAGAGATGTTGCAATCCAGTAAAGATGAGACAATTCTGAATGAAAAATTGAATTAGCATGTATAGGATAATGGGACCATGAAATGTTGTATTCTAGTTTTTGATTGAAAACTGCTTAGTTTGCTTTGTTCAAAATGTTGTATTATGGTTTTAGCAGGTCTAGTGAGTTCAATGAGTGCAATTAATCAAGTGATACTCTTCTAAAAAACAGGTACTGCCTATTTGTCTTGGATTGCAAGTGATTTGATTTTGAGTTCAATATGGTTTTTATGGGGATGGATCCTCAAACGGTAAATACTCAAATATTGGCAAAGGCATGGAGTTGATTAGGGGCATCTGATTCCCTCCATATTTGAAGTGCACGTAAAGAGCTGAGTTGATTAGAGGCATCTAATTTCGTACTCTTCTTTCAATTATATTCTAAATGGATTAAATTTACATTATTTATCTTAAAAATCATATTATAGCAATATAAATACGGTTTGAAATAGAAGTTTCCATTCAAATTACACAAACACGTTAAAATAGCATATAAATGGAATATAATTTTTCATTCAATTTACATAAACACAAATTGATAAATGGATCGTTCACAATCTTAAAATGAAAGGAACTCAATTGCTGAACTGCATTTTCCCTTGGTAAACACATGACATTCTCTGAAGTTTGACCCAAAGGCGAAAAGTATCCACGCATAGGTTGATCTGGTAAAGCTGGCTGTTATCCACACATAGGTATACCCAATTCCTTCTTCTATGGCTTCCTTTATGCTTTCTAGGCTGTAAGATTTCTCATCTGCCTCTATTCCTATGTATATTATATGTTACTGTCTTTAATTAGAACTTAAAAATACTACTTGATATGATCTAATTACAAAACCAAAATCAAATTAATTGAAAGAAAAATGAGAAAAAAAAAATAGTATATATTAATTGATTGAGTAATCAATGTTAACTTTACCTGCTCTGTTAAAACAAAAAAAAAAAAAAAAGTCATTGAGCCAGTTGTTAAAAAAAAAAAGAAAAGCAAACGCGTGATCCATCTAAACATTTTAAATCTAGAGTTGGAGCATATAGCTAAGAAAGTCGTTAGGCCAATTTCTTTCCCCTTTTTCTCTGTCAGATAAACAATAACAAAAGACGCAACAGAACACATCGACTTAAAAATGAGTTTAAGTTAAGAAAAAAACACCAAACAACAAGATACAACTAAATACCAATCCACCAAGAAAAATAGAAGACTGATTACACGAAAAAATGAATCTTTAAATCGAGAGAGAGATGGGTGTTGTGCATGAAAGTCTGCCTCAAATTTGGTTGTCTGCCACGAACAACATTGACTCTGCATCATTGCCACCATAGGGCCATGTATATCGTATAATGCTCCTGCAAGTAGGTAACTCCACCATATCTATGTCTCTAAATCAACTCATCAACCAATTCTATCTTATCTCAATCCCAGAAAATTTAGATAAAAAAATGAAATCAATTAATACAAAGAATAAATATATAGGTCAAGTTCTCAAACTTTAATGCAAAGATGAACCATAATGCATTGCAGCACAGGACAAACCTATGCATACAGAGTCGGCCATCCTTCTTACACAGGAGGGCTAAGGCTAGCAAGTAGCAGATGCAGGAGAGCTACTATTATTGTTTTCCCATGGCTTGTCAGTAAAGCCCACCACAAACAAGACGATAACCAACAATAATATGATAGCAAAACAGCTCCCAGAAACATCTTCTACTAAAAATTAAGAAAGATGTCCCATATTATATTCCACGACAATCCCTAGCGTAACAGCAACATCAGTAGGCAAAAAATTAAACTAAAATCCCAATTTCATGTCCCGAAATCAAACCCAGAAAATGGAAAAATTAATATAAGAAAGAACGAAATGGAAAGGGGCATTGAAGTTGATAAATAGACATGAGAGAAATTGTTATATTACTTGGCAAATCGAAGTGTGGGAGGGAAGGTTGACGATGGCCGAAGGAAATTGCCGGAATTCCAGCAAACCTTTTTCGATTTCTCTCTTTTTGGAGTCGAAGGTTGAAGATGACTTTTCTTGAATTTCTCTCTCTAAACGATTTCGGGATCCCGCGTTGGTTATCTGTCGGAGGTTGAAGGAAGCTGGTGGCCGGAAGAAATGGGCAACGATTCCGGTTTCTTTCTCTAAACTCTCCATGAAAGTTAAAAATTCCCAAATTTTATTTCTCTCTCATGTATCTCTATGATATTTCGATTTCTATCCCGCTATTTGCTTCGTTTTCATTTTTTTTTTAATAGAGATGACGTGGCAACGTGCCACATCATCCGACTCCAGCCGACTCCCAAAAAAAGTGACTCTGCATAGAATTATCAAGATTGGAGAATGGAGATATTGGACAAGGCTTTAGAAAAAAAAATTAATGCATGATATGCTAGCAGTAGCTGCTAAATGACCTATCAATAAGATGGAAGGTGGATCAAACATTCTTGGGATCTTGGCCCATTGGAAGTGAGTGCTAAATGATGGTCCATATAGCGAAGTGGCTAGTTAGCCTATTGGTCTTGAAAATGATGACTGACTGATGTCTGTTTTGATTATACAGTTTAAACAATCTCATTTTATTTTATTTTATTTTATTTTATATAATTATTATAATTTTTTTAATTTTCATATAAAATCTAATAAATAAATTTAATTTTTTAAATTAAAAAATTAGATTATAATAAGATTTTATTTTATTTTTAATTTTTATTTTATCTCAACTATGTAACTAAACAAGATCAAACAATCCAGTAGAGTTGGCCTCAATCTGGCAAATGATAACTATAATTATTTGCAAAAAGAATATTGGAAAGTATTTGTTATAACAACAATAATATATATAGCTGTGAAATATATAAATATCGTATAATTTTTTTAAAAAAGAGTAAAATTTACTATTAAAAAATAATTTTTTTTTTTTAATGTGAGGTCAATATTTACTCAATTTTTTTCAAAACAATTGCATAACATTTACTCATTTCACAATTACAAATATAATTTCTCTTATTCTAATTCAAGTATATTGTACTGCAACAAGTAAAATAGAAATAGAAAGATGGAGCAGGCCTTACAACATCTATCCAATAGATTTCTTTTTACAATATTAAATATATAATAAATATTATAAAAGTAATTTCATGTCTTCTTTAACTTTGACTTTCAAATTCAAATTAAAACATAAAACGATATTGATTCACAATTTTATAGATATAAGAAATGGTCATAGTGTCAAAGTTAAACTTTTAGGTAGTCAAGCAAGTGATAAGGAATAAATTAGGTAGATGGATGCGGTTGCTGAGGTTCTGAATTGCCACATGCTTTTAGTCACGAGTGTTATTGATCATAGGTTTTGACCCAAAGGCGAAAAGTATCCACGCATAGGTTGATCTGGCAAAGCTGGCTGTTATCCACGCATGGGTATACCCAATTCCTTCTTCTATGGCTTCCTTTATGCTTTCTAGGCTGTAAGATTTCTCATCTGCCTCTATTCCTATGTATATTATATGTTACTGTCTTTAATCAGAACTTAAAAATACTACTTGATATGATCTAATTACGAAACCAAAATCAAATTAATTGAAAGAAAAATGAGAAAAAAAATAGTATATATTTATTGATTGAGTAATCAATGTTAACTTTACCTGCTCTGTTAAAACAAAAACAAAAGTCATTGAGCCAGTTGTTAAAAAGAAAAAGAAAAGCAAACGTGTGATCCATCTAAACATTTTAAATCTAGAGTTGGAGCATATAGCTAAGAAAGCCGTTAGGCCAATTTCTTTCCCCTTTTTCTGTGTCAGATAAACAATAACAAAAGAAGCAACACAACACATCGACTTAAAAATGAGTTTTAAGTTAAGAAAAAAACACCAAACAACAAGATACAACTAAATACCAATCCACCAAGAAAAATAGAAGACTAATTACACGAAAAAATGAATCTTTAAATCAAGAGAGAGATGGGTGTTGTGCATGAAAGTCTGCCTCAAATTTGGTTGTCTGCCACGAACAACATTGATTCTGCATCATTGCCACCATAAAAGGGCCATGTATGTTGAAAAATTTGATCAGTCTAGAGATAATTTAGTTCCAATTGATGAACTAGACATTATTTATTGACGTAGTAATAACTCCCTTTAATTTATTGAGATATATTTCCAACACGGGATTTAAGTCTGATCTCATCAGTTTCCGTCATTTTCATATATCATCAAGTATAAATGAGCTCTATGTTTAAATGAAAGAGATCCCATTACTCTATCTATTAGTCATAATTTAAGCTTATAGCTTGCTAGCTAGAAATTGCATGCCTTTAGGAACTAAAAACATGGTGCAATTGGACAGGTGCACGCAGAACCAAATTGATTCGGAATCTTGAGATATAGTTTCTAGAAGACACTATTTCTTATATCAAGATAGAGCGTACATAATTTTTTCTTTTTTCTTAGCAATTAAATATCATTAATACATGAGAGAACAAAGGTCTGTATTAAGAACAAAAAAGAGGTAAGTGGGAATTGGTTCATGTGGATTGGTTTGATACTGGAAATATTCTATTCAGAAGCAAAGCATGTGATCTATGGCCGAGATGGCATGCAGAATAGTGAATTTGGTTAATTTTGGAGATGTTGGACAAGGCTTTAGAATAAAAATTAATGCATGATATGCTAGCTGCTAAATGCCCTATCAATAAGATGGAAGGTGGATCAAACTTTCTTGCCCATTGGAAGTAAGTGCTAGATGATGGTGCATATATCAAAATGACTAGCTAGCTTATTGGTCTTGAAAATGATGACTAATATCTGATTTGGTTTAGACAGTTCAAACAATCCATTTAATTTTATTTCATATAATTATTTTAACTTTTAAGTTTTCATATAAAATATAATAAATAAATATAATTTTCTTAAATTAAATATTATATTATAATAATATTTTATTTCATTTTTAACTTTTATCTTATCGCAACTATGTTATTAAACAAAATCTAAGAATCTACTAAAGTGGGTCTCGACTTGGCAAGTAGTAGCTATAATTATTTGAAAAAAGAATATTTGAAACTATTTGTTTCAACAATAATATTATATATATTTAAAATGCATAAATCTCACATAAATACTTTAAAAATGAGTAGAATTTATTATTAAAAAATTATTTTTTTTCATGTGAAATCTGCATTTACTTAGTTTTTCAAAATGATTATCCAGCGTTTGCACCTTCCACGGTTGCAAATATTATTCTAATTCAAATACATAATGCTACAAGTAAAATATATATAGAAAGATGGAGCAGGCATTACAACATCTATCCAATAGATTTATTGGACAACATTAAATATATAATAACTATTATAGAAGTAATTTCATGTCTTTTTAACTCTGACTTTCAAATTAAAATTAAAACATGAAACGATATTGATTAACAATTACAAATGGCCGTAGCGTCAAAGTTAAACTTCCATGTAGCCAACCGAGTGATAAGGAATTAAGGTCAATGGATGTCAGTTGCTGAGGTTTTGAATTGCCACATAATACTTTTAAATAGTAATGAGTGTTATTGGTATAAAATATTAATAAAAATAACTATTTTGTAAACCTATTTTAGAATTATGCTTTACAATGAGGATTTTTTTAAAAATAAAATATAGTCGTAAAAATAACATTATTTTATAAAAGAACGCCAAGATTTTTTTTTTAAAGTTTTTATATGTTATAAAAAAGTTTTATTATTTTTATTTTTATTTTTATTTTTTTTATGTTCAAGCCCAGCCGAAGGTATTGTGGGCCATGGTGACAAACAAAACAAATAAGAAAGTGTCATAAAAAAACGAATAAGATTTTTCTCACACTTATAAATTAACCACCAGTCTCTTCCATAATTGATGTGGGACAACCCCAACATATACCTGGCCAAGTCTTTTCGTCCCTACAAAGATTCCTTAATTTGGGAGGGTTGTCCAATTTCAATTTATGTAGTTTTGGGGTAATAAATTCTGGAGCGATATTCTGCAATGGAAGATAATTGAATACCTCTTCTAAATTAGAACAATAGCTTACCTCGATTATTTCTAGGTTTGGCAATGTGCGAATGGAGCTCCTAAGGGAGAGCAGATATTTTATCTTCTGACAGTCACTCACAACTATTTTTTTAAGTCTCCAAAATCTAAGTCCGAGAGGGTTGATTAGCTTTAAAATGCTTTCAAGACCTGTAATTTTTTCCAGAGTAAGTTCCTCCAAATTGGGCAGTAGGTCATATTTTGCTACACGTCCTCCAGTCTAAGGCTGTGCACCCGGGTTCCGGATCCGGAAACCCGGGTATCTTGATCCGGAAACCCGGGTATCTTGATCCGGATCCGGAAATCCGGATATTTAGAACCGGATCCGGATTTGAAATCCGGGCCGGAATCCATAAGATTCCGGATCCGGATTCCGGATTTGAACCCAGTTTTTTTTTTTTTTTTTTTTCCTGCTCAGATCCGGAAACTGAACCCGGTCATGAGGGTGCCTCTCAAGTCAGTTACTACAATTTAGTCATTTTGAAACTGAACCCGATCGAGTGGTGCTCCAAGTTGGGAAACTGAAACCCTGGCTCGACAGAATCTGGTCCACTGCTGACGGGAAACTGGTCAGGGAACCCGGTACCAGTGAGGCCAAATCCCGAACTCGGAGACCCGAACAAGGTGTGGTGAGTATTTGTCCATGGATTGAGGGAAAGAGGATTGACGGCCACGAGCTGTTGTTGTTGTTGGTGTTGGTGGTGAGCATTGTGCTGTTGTTCCTCTCGCTATTGTTTCTGGTTGATGACTTGCTGAGCGATTGCCATGAGGTTGCCGCTATCCGTACACATGTATGCCATTCTACGGCCAAATCTCGCCGGAAAGAAACTAAACTCGCATTACCCCAAGAAAGATCAGCAAGAGCGCGAGTGTTCTGCGAGTATTCACAGTCAAAAGAAGAGAGAGAGAGAGAGAGACTGAGAGAGTGAATAGTAGACTGAGACACAAACAGAGTCACTCGAGGGAGAGACGGAGAGGAGAAACGGGTGAGACAAACGGTGCCGTTTAGTTTTGAAAGCCGGGTTGATAAAAGCGGGTTCCAGATTTAATATAGATATCCGGCCCAATTAATCCGGTTTCTTAAAAACGGGTTCCGGCCCGCTTTTATATAATCCGAAAACCGGATTTAAGATCCGGGTATCCGGTTATTAATCCAGGCCGGATAAAATCCGGCCCATTTGAACAGGCTTACTCCAGTCTGAAAACTGCTGTCAAAGTCACGAATGTAAAGCTTTTTTAAATATGTCAAGCTGCCAACACAGTTAACGACCAAGTCTTGCAGCATCTCATTCAGTCCTCCACAATTGATTAGTTTTAGATCACTTAAATTTGCATCCCTCAACCAGCAGTTCAGTCCTCCCAAGAGATCAATCTCCTTCATAATCACGCATCTCGGCTTCGAAGTCCATGGTACTTGATCTACATGTTCTGTAAAATAGTCTACAAATAAAATATTTTGAATTAATATATTTTATTGAATTTTGAGAGAGTGGTAAGAAACGTTGAATAAAAATATATAAAATATATACAAATTTAAAACAATTTATAGTTTTTATATTTTATTTAAAATTTTCAAAAATTATAACAATTAAATACTAATTAGATGAAAAAAGTAAAAGCTTATAAAAAAATTAAAAATAATTTTATTCAAATGATATTTAAAATTAAAACATCCTAGAAAAATACCTGAAACGTTAAAATGGTCCGTGGCCGACGATATGATGCCAATGTGGAATGCTGTTAATCTATTTGTTAAAGAAATAATTGTATCTTGGAAACTGTGATTCGGGATCCATTTCAATCCGACGGCTAAGACTCGTAACCGCTCAAGGCATTGGAGCTCTTCCAAACATGCTTGTTCCTCTTGTACCCCTCCCTTCACTTTACAACCATAGACACCGCATGACAGCTCCAGAACTTCTAAACTAGACAACTTGGATATGACTCCAGCTTTAATCGCTTTCAGTGCAGGAGTATATCTTAAGTTTAGATGCCTTAAGTTGCTGAGTTGCTCCAACCCTCTTGGCAATTCTCTTATACGAGTCCAAGAGAGATCAAGCACTTGAAGTCTGCCGAGCTTTGCCAGAGGGGGCAATTCTTTGAGATGCCTGCAATTATTCAAAAGAAGAGCCCGGAGGTCATCCAGTTGAAATAGAGAAACGGGCAGTGACTTGATGCGGGTCCCACTGATATTCAAGACTCTTAGTTAGGGCTGTTCACCCGACCCGATAAGTTCGTTTCCGATTCGACCCGCTTTCAGACAGCTCCGTTTAGCCGATAGCCGATAGCCCGATAACGTTCCGATTCCATCATCTTTTCCATTTCACAGTTGCGCATCATTAGGGTTTTCCATTTTGATCTTCTTCATCTCGCATCATTGTCCGAACCAATTGGCCTACATCGCTAAATGAGTTCATTTACCTTGCATATTTGAATTTTCTTAGCAACCGAAAATTCAATTTCTATTTCTTTTCTTAACATTCTCAGAAACCAAACAGAGTTTTTCTTATTATTTCTCGGCAATCAAACACAGATCAAACGCAAAAACACATGAAAAGGCATACAACCGAAAAATTCCACATATAACCAAACACAGATCAAACGTACAATCACAAATCAAAAGCAAAAACACATGAAAAGGGTTTCTCGTCAGCACCTCGGCGATCCTCGTGTCCCAGGAGATCAACATCATTAGAGATCTTGGAGTGGATGAGAGAGGGAGAGAGACCTTTTTGCGCCGTGTGGGTATCGGAGAGAGATCAAGATCGAGATCGAGAGTTTTCTCATCACTATCGTGTGGGTATCGGAAAGAGAGAGATCGAGAGAGAGATCGAGAGTTCCCTCATCATCGTGTGGGTATCGGAGAGAGATCAGATCGAGAGCTCATCACTGGACTGAGGTTAATATCTTCGAGTTGAAGATCGAGGTCGAGATCGAGAGAGTATGTATGAGGTCCGAGGATATCGAAATCAACGAGGGGAAAAATAGGATTAAAAGCGGTAACGGGTAATACCCGAATACCCGAAAACTTAAAACGGGTCGGGATAACGGAAGCGGGTCGGGTCGGAATATCGGGTCGGGTCGGATATTTTGTTCACCCTTACTCTTAGTGCTTCAAATCCTTCCAAAAATCTTTCAGGAATTAAGTTAAGGCCATAATTATTTTGCAGTAGCAAAGTTGCTGCTTGTGAACATTGTATCACAGATTCATCAGGCAGTCTTTCTAATTTGTTATCCATGAAAGAAACTCTTTTGAGAGAATTTGATAGCTCAGTAGCTGAAATCTCTTTCAACTCATTCCCTGAACGAACAAGGAATTTACTTCCATCCTCACTGCAGCTTGATGCAATCCATATGCTAACATCACGAACAACGTCATGCATCTTCACGCTACCCTCATCAGAACCATCTTCCAACAAACAAGCGTCCTTCAGATTTTCAATCAAACTAATTCCTCTACTGTAAAAATCCTCATAGTTGTCTCGATCATCTATCAAACCTTCCGCCAGCCAGTACCATACTAATTCATTTATTTTAATTGAGAAGTCCTCTGGAAACAAAGAGCAGTAAAGGAAACAAGTTTTCAAGTCCTTACCTTCTAATGAGTCGTAACTCCACTTCAAATGCTTATAGAGCGCCTCCTCAACGCCTGCTGCACAAGGCACTGATCTTTGCAACTGATTCAAAGCATGCTTCCATACATCAAGATTCGTCTTTCCTCTCATAGAAGCTCCCATGGTGATGATGGCCAAAGGCAATCCCTTACACTCTCTACAAATTGCCTCTGCAAATGGTGCGATATGTTCTGAATTAACCACATCCCTCGCATATCGACTAAATAGTTGCCAAGCGTCTTCATCCCTCAAAATGCTCATTTTAAAGTTATAATCAGTCAGCATGGCATGACAGACATCCAAAGATCTAGATGTCAATATGATTTTACAACCCCTATGATCTTTAGGCCGTGGGACACCCAAAATGTCCAAATCGATTTTTTCCCAAACATCATCGAGAATAAGAAGAAAACTTTCCTGCTTTAGTCTTTGATGAAGTTGAATAGCCATTCCATCCACTCCCGAACTTTCTTTCAGAAGAAAATCTAGTCTGGAAGCTATTCGGATCTGCAGCTTTTTTATGTCCAGATTTCTGGACACTACAACCCATAGTACACAGCTAAAACGCAGATTTGAATTATTTTGAAGCTCATTGTTCAAATTTCTAACCAGATTAGTTTTGCCGACTCCTCCTATCCCCCATATTCCAATTATCCCGTTTTTGTCGTCAGACAATAGAGTCATAGTTTTGGCTAAATCTTCTGATACTGATGCTGTTAATGGAAGGTCCAGGAATATGCTCCACTGCTTTGACGTCTGGGTAACTAAGAGCCATGGAACCAGCAAGGGAACTTCCCACTTGTCGAAGCCTTTCTATCTCTTTGAGATGTTGCGGCACTTCCCTGATTATTCTATACCACTTAGTACTGCAACTTAAGAAACATCGGGAACTCCTTGATTCTTGAATCTGATCATTAATCTTACGATGAAGATCGTCAACCTCCCCAACCCACACAGTGGCTTGAGCTTTTATTACCTTTCCTTCCTGCGTAGCTCTTTTTATTTCTTCTTTTGCATCATTTCTAAGAGCTAGAAGGAATTTCATGATGTCCTTTTCCAGGGCATCAAGCTGTTGTGGGCCTTTGACAATGTTCTTGATCGTATAATAGATAGAGCCTGCACAGAGAAACCGACTAGTTTCTATGACTGCTCCACTGACAATCGAGGCCACCACTTCCTTACCGGAAATTTTGCTTTGAAAAAACTCTCAGGGCGCTCTCAGCGAAAGAAATGCGCTAAAGAATACACTTTTTTCGGAGCCTCACGTTACTTACGACCATTATTGATTTCCATGGTTTGCTGCTTTCACTTTATTCTAGTACTCGACAAGCTTATCTCAGACGTGATACTTTATTTTCGTTAATTAGTCCATAATTAGAATAAAAAAGAATTAATCCATATTCGGGTCCCGCAACCCTTGGTTTCTTACATTCATGATTCATCTTTAGCCTTTTGTTTTCTTTAATGCCTTATTTTTAATCTAAATTAACATGTCATTTCCTGCTAATCTTTTTCTAACTTTTTTCGTAAAATTTCTGATGTATACAAAATTTTATAAAAGAAATTTTATAAATTTTGAATGCTATCCATCATACTATAAACTCTCTTTATTATAAAAAAATAATAATAAAAAAAAAATTGAAGAATTACATTAATTTTCATCAATTTATAATCTTTTTAAATAAATTTATGTATATCTAATAATTCTTATTTGATTATAAATAGGATATTATTTAGTGATGATAATATTATCTTATACAAGAATTATCATAAAATCATATTAGCATAATGATAATTTTCTGACGGGAGGAAATTATGCCTTTATCAGGGGTGTAAAAAGCAAAAATTTCTATGTTCTAAGTTCTAACGCTGTCCGGAAAATTTATAGCAAAAATTAAGTTCTAATGCAAATGCCGCATACTTATTCAATTCGTTCTATATTTATATTTAAAATTTATATGATATTTGTACACTCTATAATTACGAATATCATTATATATATATAATAATTAAAAGCGTTAATGAAAACTTAACTATTAAAGAACAAAATATCGAAAACAAAATATATTCAATACACTACGTAGTAACGTACCTACCTACTACTCCTCTTCCTTTTTGTTCTCTCTTTTTTTTTTTTTTTAACATTTGATCTTCCCTCGGTCAAAATACAAGCATGTAAGTTATAAAAATTCAAAGCAATAGCTAACACGCCACATGCAGAGCCATATTGAGTGAGTCAGCCACCAAAAAGGCCATCATGGATTATGTGCAGTTAATGGACCCTACAACAGCCGTGACCTCTCTTCCTAGAGGAAGAAACTTCATTCTCATCACTTTTGCCAGAGAGGAAGGTGTGAGTTTTGGCTCTACCTTCCTCTCTTTCTCTTTTTGCTTTTTATTTTTCTTTTTTAATTTTTTGGATATTTTTTTTTTATCAGTTTGAATTTTCTCAAATCTGCTACTATCCGACCTTGAAACTATGACGCGCCTCACCATGACGTTCTCATGCTGCCAATCTGTTGGTATGATGCGGATCCACACCCAAATAGTTAGTGCATGGTCTTCCCATGCAATTTGTTTCTGTGAGTGATTTTTACGTACCGCAGCACTCCGACAATCTTGCCAGCTTCACGTGCTGCACCATTAGATCTCCCACCCTTCGATCCTTCAAATTGGCCCATCCCCACCTTTTTCCCATTGGCGCGTGGTCCTCACGCGCTATCTGAGTTATTGATTTTCCTAATTGGTGATCTGGTTAAAGGGACTATAGACTTCTCCAACAAATATTTCAAGACATTCAACAGTAGTGCATTCGTTTGCAACGCCTAATGGTGGCTTACCTTCAAAACCTCTTTTAAAATGATACTCTCTTTGTAGGATTTGAGTAGAAACCGAAAAATTAGTCTTAAAATCTTTTTTTTATTATTTTTTTATTTTTATCACCACTTCTATATTATGATTGTTATTTTTGGGTATTTGTCGAGGAGCTTCACCCCACTCTAATATGTCATCTTTTTTCTTTTTTAATAAAATTTGCTTATTTAGGAAAATAAAAAGTTAATGGACCCTACATCCAGAAAGCTGCAGAAGATATATATATATATATATATATTTAAGTAAGCAATATTATAGATAATAAATTAATTACAGAATAAAACAGTAAACACGACAGATGGCACCAATATATAATCTAAACCAACAAATACAACACTACACATAGGGCTGTTCTCCGACCCGACCCGAACCGACATGGCATGTTTCCGACCCGACTCGATATGAGCCACTTCCGATTAGCCGTTTACTTGCTTACACCGATTACTCGATACCTCTTCCTCCTCCTCCTCCTCCTTCTTCTTCAACAAACGCCATTTACAGAATCCAAACAAAAATTTCAATCGTTAAACAAAAATCAACTCCATTTACAGAATCCAAACAAAAATCTCAAATAATTATTTCCGTTTCCGACCCAAACACTATTTTTCAACAATAATTTCAAGAATCCAAACAAACTCCATTTTTAAACCCAAAATCCGTTTTCGGCGACGATGGAAACCTGGTCTGCTTCTGATGCCGCTTCCGATGCAGATGTTCCCACGAGGCATGAGGGGAGAAAAATATGGAACGGCTCTATGGACTTCTCGAGGTCACCGTGAGGATCTCTAATAGAAGGGGCTGGAGATTTTGGGAGATCTCTTTGGATGCCAGCCACGGGAAGCTTGGTTCGGCGGGATCTGGAGATAGACGCCGGCGATTTGAGGTAGGCCCGCTGGTAGACAGAGAAGAGAGAGAGAGCGAGAGAGAAGAGAGAGAGAGCAAGAGATGAATTATCAAGAGAGAAAATGAGATGCAAATAAACGTTGTCGGTAACGGGTAATTCCGTTTCCGACATTTCGGGTATTCGGGTCGAGTAATCGGGTCGGTACATATCGGAAAAAACGGGTCGGGTTGGTCGGTCGGACATTCTGTACAGGCCTAACTACACAAAAGCACCCCCATATTCATATATTTATGTAATTAAGGAGCCGGGTGAGGATGTAGATATCCGACCCTACAACCGCAAGTTGGCATTATTCATATTAAAATTTGAATTTGCATCAAACCAAAATAGATTTTTAAGCGTTTCAAGATTTTAAATTTGTGATTATAGTTAACTTTAGATCCAAATTTTGATCCAAATTAATCTAAATCTGAACTCAAATGAACTCTTCTACCTAAACACCACCCTATGATATTATCGTGCAATATTATTGAAATGTTTAGATACCATTATTAGCTCAAAATGATGATATCAGTTTGAATGATAATTGTGAAATAAGTGTATTTTTTGTTTTTATCAATTGACCATTTCTCATACTAGATTTTTCTCGATCGGCAAGTGTTTTTTTCGAGAGAATAATATTATAATCTTTGAAAATTTTGATCAGTCCAGATATAATTTAGTTCAAATTGATGAATTCACGAGACATTATTTAAGTTAGAAACCAACTCAAAACATCACTCAAAAACCGAGTCACAATGATCAAGGGCTAGCTAGCTATACATTCAGAAGATTTGTACATGAGAGTAATTTCGTGATCGTCATTAACTTTGGCTGTCTCTCTGACTCCCATTATGCTGACATGTAACATTTGATCTTCCCTCTATCAAAATACATGCATATATAAGAAATATTGGTATTAGATTTATCAAAAATATTTTTTAAAATTTAATAAAAAATACAAATTTAATAAAAGACAACACCTAAAAAAATTATACATTAAATTCATAAAAAAACTTTCATAATATTTGATAAAACTAAATTAAAAATATTTTTATTTTATTCTCTTCACTTTTTTTCTCATTTTCTATTTAAAAGATTGTTATTCAAAAGTCGAACTAAAAGTATTTTTATTTTATTCTCGACATTTTTTTTCTTATTTTTTATCAAATATGATAAAAACTTTTTGATAAATTCAATATTGAATTTTTTAAAATATTATTTTTTTATTAAATTCATACTTCTTATCAAATTTAAAAAAAAAATTGACAAGTCAATATTAGTGCCCTTAATAATTATAAAAATTCAAAGTCATAGCTTAGACGCCACATGCTGAGCCATATTGAGTGAGTCGGCCACCTAAAAGGACATCATGTGCAATTAATGGACCCTACATCCAGTAAGCTGCAGAAGACATGACATGCATTCATATATTTATTTAATGGGCTGGGTGATGAGGATGTGTCCCTTCAACCGCAAGTTGATCGGATGCTTGCAGCTAACTAGTAGGCAAAAATTTCTTCAAGTGGGTTTGATTTATCTTCATCTACTCTTTGTATTTATATCTTTCAAAAATGGGCCAGGCCAGCAGTCAATGTATATTAATATGTCGAAGCTATCCTGTATCTGAATATTGCGTAATACATAAAAATATATATTTATGATTAACTATTTTCTGAAAAATATCTTTTATTAAAATAAGTTAGTTTTTGACACAAATAATTATTTTCATAACAACTAATTCTTCATAAATACTCTTTTATATCATAATGATAGTCATAAATTTGGTTAAAATGCTAAAATGCCATGAAATGATGAGATGGAATGGGAGTAATGACAAAAGAAAACAGGTCTTATTTGGATCGAGAGTTGCGTTTAACTCATCTCATCTCATCATTATAATTTTTTAAAATTTATATATATATATATTAATATAATAAAAAATTCAACTTTTTTAAATATTTAAATAATAATATTATTAAAAAATATTATCTTAATAATATTTTATTTTACTCTTAAAATTTATCTCATTTTAGTTACTCAGTATTTAAAGTTTAAACCATATCTAAAGGATTGTGGCCAGGGGTTGATGATCAAGCCACTACTACTTTTTCTTCAAAGAGGCCATGGAGTTAGAGCTAGCTCTCAAGCGTGGAACAGGCCACTGAGCTTATATTTAATGCATTTAACCACTCATGAGCTACTGGCTGACTCTCCCGTTTGTTTTCAAAACTCAGTTTTATTATTCACAATTTATTTCGTATTTTCAACTCATCTCAATCACTTATTTTAAATTTTAACTCATCTCAACCACTCATTTTATTACTATTCATAACTCATCTCATCTCATCTCTGAATCCAAACGGGATATCAGTTGGCAGCTATATCATACACCTCGCCTATGCAGATTCATTTGGATGAATGAACCCGACCGGAAAAAAGGATTTTTGGAATTGAAGATTTAAAATCCAAATGTCTTATTTGGATGATCATATATTAAAAGAAAATTTATATTTATAGTATGATCTGGTTTTGTATATCTCGTATATTTCTTTTAAAAAGAAGTGAGTAAATCTGATTATCGCATTAAAAAAATAAATATTTTTTAAATATAATAGATCCTAATTTTTCTTCTAAAAAAAGTGGGGTGACTTACTCTAGAATTATATATAGCAATATTCATATTAAAATTTGAATTTGCATCAAACCCAAATAGGCTTTTAAGCCTTTCAAGATTTTAGATTTGTGATTATAGTTAACTTTAGATCCAAATTAAAATCCAAATCTAAATCTAAACTCAAATTAACTCTTCCACCTAGCTAAACGCCACCCTAATGATATTATCGTGTAATATTGAAATGTTTAGATATCATTATTAACTCAAAATAAAGACATCAGTTTGAATAATAATTGTGGAATGAGCATCTCTCTATTTTTTGTTTTGATCAATTGAACATTTCTCATACTAGATTTTTCTGGATAGGCAAGTACTGTTTTTCTCAAGAGAATATATTATAATCTTTGAAAAATTTGATCAATCCAGATATAATTTTGTTCAAATTGATGAACTCAAGACATTATTTGTTGTACGTAGTAATATAATTAATTCCCTTTAATTTATTGAGATATATTTCCAACATGGGGTTTAAGTCTGATATCGTCAGTTTCCGTCATTTTCATATACTGATAATCAAGTATAAATCTGTAAGTTTGAATGAAAGAGAGCCCCTTGCTCTATCTAATAGTCGGAATTTAAGGTTTGAAATTGCATGCCTTTGGGAACTAAAAACATGGCGCAATTGGGAGGCAACACGTTAAAGAAATTAATTAAAAGATACACGCGTACTTACGCTTTTAACATGTCAATTACAAAGTGGAAGGTGATCAGTCTCTTTCTCTATTGCGATTTTTGTCTTCTAGAATTTCAGAAGCACTACTGTCATGATCAGGGGAGCAGAGCTCTGGCTTCGTCTCCTCCTTTTCTTTTTCTTTTCTTTTCTTCTTCTTTTCTTTCTATTTGTTTCTCTTTTTGTTTTCGTGAACGGCCACCATGTTTGCAGGTTTCGTTGTTATAGATGGTTTTTAGTTCGGTGTCTTCGGTTTTGATGGCTGGGATTGTAGGTTGTTAGCTTCGGGTGTCCATAGACCGCCACGCATGGTGTTGCCGCTCTACGAGTTAGCCGATCTTGTCGTCGCCTAGAGTTTTTTGCGGAACGGCGAGGGCATGCTTCTTATGCGTGAGGACCAATTGAGGGCTTAGCTTTGTTGTGTTCTCACTTTGGTGGATCTAGCTGCCGGCGGTGGCTCAGTTCAGATTCAAAATATCGAAGCGTCCCTACCTTGCAACGGCTCATTCCTAGAGTAGCGCGTGGTGCCCACGCACCCCCATAGACAGCCTTGCGTTGTTGGCATTTTTCTGTTTTGTAGTCTAATTTTAGTTGGTTGTTGTGTATATTGTTTGTGTAGAAAAGATTATATTAGACAAATAATATTCCGGACTTAGGTCTGTGAAATTTTAGTGCTCTCCTCCGTTGGAGGATGAGATTTGAGTAAACTGCCTTTGACAGCTTTTTAGTTTCACAGACTTTTGTCTGTTAAGAATTAGAAGTTGTGCTTCAGTATGTACTTAGTTGACTTGTAAACTGAATTCATTCAATTTTATAAGACACATTATAAGTTTCAATTTCATGGAATAATGTAGTAATCCTATTTCTTAAAAAAAAAAACATGTCAATTACAAGCATGGATAAGTAGGTAAGGTGAGGTACTTTCTTTTAGTCCTTTTTGTCAATATTTACAACTAATTTGATATTATATAGTCATGATCATCAGCTAAGCCGTGTTTTAATTCAAAAGGAAATAGAAAAAAGCCCTGCATTAATATTACATGCCCACTACCATTAATACATAGTAGGACATCGTGAAAATTACAGTTATTCAAGAGACTCAAAAACCAAGTACCTGCCAAGGCGTGTTGGCCTGATGGCAGACGACCACTTTTTAAAAATGAAAAAGTCGGGTTTGATCTTCCCCCCCCCCCCCCCCAATTCTTGTATAACAAAGAAAAAAAAAACCAAGTTGCTGTTAAAAAACCTTTATTAAAAAAAATAATATTCATTATCATCATTGGATTCATTAGAATAATAATATAATAATTTTTTTTTTAATATTTTGTACGTAATTACACTTCTTCAAGTTTGTTATTATTTGATAGTAATAACTCATTCATTATTCAATTACAAGGGAAAAACTCAAAAAGACCTTGTTTGATCCAAAACATTTCCCTAGCATTCACAAAAAAAACACGAGGCAGTGTTCGCAAATCAGAGCAAATAGCCGTAGTCTTCACTTTCAGAATCAAGAGCAACTATCTATTTACAATTTCTTCTCATTTTCTTTTATTTGTTCAATCTGAATACAAAACAAATGCAGGATAAAATGGAAAAGAAAAAAAAAAAAAAGAGAAAATGGTGGAAAAGAAATGCGGAAGATTAAAAAGTATTAAACAACTGTTTTGACTTTGAACAGTAGACCTTCAAATATAAAGGATAAATTTATCAAATTTTGCATTTGACTTGGCTTTTAACGAAACTAATATCAATGTTCTTATCTGTTACGTTTACATACATAACACAGTTATTACTTTTCACAAACCACTGGATTAATGATCATTCAGGACCAATAATAATGTTTGTTGCCTTCATTGATCTCTATAGTTAATTTTAGATACGTTGTTAAGAATACCTGGCTGGAAGGCAGCAGCTGACTATGCGACATCATCAGCTATGTTTGAATAGCAACTTTCAACATAGAATATTCTATATATGATTGATCATAGATTTTGACAGGTGTATGCAAAACCAAATTGACTGAGAATCTTGAGATATTGTTCCCAGATGACACTATTTCTTATATCAAGATAGAGTGTACGTAATTTTTTTTTTCTTGGCAATTAAATATCATTAGTACATTAGAAAACAGAGGTTTGTTATAACAACAATGATACATATAGTCGTGAAATATATAAATATCGCATAATTACTTTAAAAAAGAGTGGAGTTTATTATTAAAAAATAAGTTTTTTTTTTTTTAACGTGAGATCTATATTTACTCACTTTTTCGAAACAATTGCACAACATTTACTCATTTCACAATTACAAATATAATTTCTCTTATTCTAATTCAAGTATATTGTACTGCTACAAGTAAAATAGAAATAGAAAGATGGAGCAGGCCTTACAACATCTATCCAATAGATTTCTTTTTACAATATTAAATATATAATAAATATTATAGAAGTAATTTCATGTCTTTTTTAACTTTGACTTTCAAATTAAAATTAAAACAAAAAACGATATTGATTCACAATTTTGTAGATATAAGAAATGGCCAAAGTGTCAAAGTTAAACTTTTAGGTAGCCAAGCAAGTGATAAGGAATAAATTAGGTAGATGGATGCGGTTGCTGAGGTTCTGAATTGCCACATGCTTTTAGTCACGAGTGTTATTGGTGTATAATAATAATAATAATAATAATAATAATAATAACTGTTTTGTAAACCTATTTTAAAATTATGCTTTAGAATGATGATTTTTTTTATATAAAATATAGTCGTAAAAATAACATTATTTTATAACAGAACGCTAAGTTAAAAAATAATAATAATAAATCTGTAAATTAAGAGTTTATAAAAGAGTTGTATTTTGTTTTTTTTTCAAGCCCAGCAGAAGGTATTGATGGGCCATGGTCCAAACAAAACAAATAAGAATGTGTCCTAAAAGGTCGAATCAATGAATCAAGTCATCTTAAAGATGCTATTTATTTCATAATTAGTGAATCAATGCATATTAATTTAGTTGCAAATACTGTTATTATTTATTTAAGATCTATAACTTGGTCTATATGTTCAGGATCATCATTTCCATCTCTCTTAACTTAAAAAACAAAAAAAAAGTTCATTTTTTTTATTGGAGGCCAAAAAAAAAAAAAAGCTTTCAGAAATACATCAAAATACATAAGATTTATCTTATAAACTTTCAGAAAATTAAACATTGGGTTAAACAAAAAAAACAATTATACATATATTGCACACCTCACTCCAACAAAAACACCAAAAATATTATTTAGTTTCGCCTATATGCATGCGGCTCCAACACGTTTCCCCCAACTAGTTTCCATCTTATTATTGCTCAGTGCTCAGAAGATTGCAGTTGTCTACCTCAACCCGGTCTATACCTGGCCAAGTCTTTTCATCCCTACAAAGATTCCTTAATTTGGGAAGGTTCGACAATGTCAATTTTTGTAGTTTTGGGGTAATAGGATCTGGAGCCATATTGATCTGCAATGGAAAATAATTGATGAGCTCTTCTAAATTGGAACAATAACCTACCACGATTTCTTCTAGGTTTGGCATTGTGCAAACGGAGTTCCCAAGAGAGAGAAGATATTTCATATCCGGACAGGACAACACATCTATGTATTTCAGTCTCCGAAATCCCAGCCCGAGATAGTTTACTAGTTCTGAAATGCTTTCAACGCCTTTTATTGTATTGAGAAAAAGATTCTCCAAATTGGGTAGTAGGTCACATTGTGCTGCACATCCTCCAGTCTGAAAACTGCTCATGTCAGAGTCAGTTATGGAAAGACTTTTTAAATATGTCAAGCTGCCAACACCGTTAATGACCAAGTCTTGTAGCATTTCATTCAGTCCTCCACATTCTACTAAATATAGATCACTTAAATTTGCATCCCTCAACCAGCAATTCAGTCCTCCCGAGAGATCAATCCCATTCATAATCACGCATCTCGTGTTCGAAGACCGTGGTTGATCACCTACATATTAAGTAAAATAGTTTGCAAATAAAATATTTTGAATTAATATATTTTATTGAATTTTGAGAGAGTGGTAAGAAATGTTAAATAAAAATATTATAACATATAAAATACATAAAAATTTAAAAAATTATAATAGGTAGATAATAATTAGATGAAAAAATTAAAAGATTATAAAAAAAATTAAAATTAAATTAAAAAATAATTTTATTTAAATGATATTTAAAATTAAAATATCTTAGAAAAATACCTGAAATATCCAAATATGGGTCCGTGACCGCCGGCGATGTGATCGTAATATAGAATGCCGTTAATCTATTTGTCAAGGAAATAATTGTATCTTGGACTCTGTGATTCGGGATCCATTTCAATCCGATGGATAATACTCGTAACCGCTCAAGGCATTGGAGCTCTTCCAAACATACTCGTTCCTCTTCTACCCCTCCCTTCACTTCACAACTCTTGCAGACATAGCATGACAGCTTTAAAACTTCTAAACTAGACAACTTAGATATGACTCCAGCTTCAAACTCTTCCAGTAAGCCAGTACGGGTTAAGTTTAGGTACCTTAAGTTGTTGAGTTGCTCCAACCCTCTTGGCAATTCTATGATATCACTCCCACAGAGATTAAGTACTTGAAGTCTACTTAGCCTTTCCAGCGGGGGCAATTCTTGGAGATACACGCAACCAGACAAAAGAAGAGCACGGAGATCATCCAGCTGAAGTAGAGAAACGGGCAATGAATAGATTCTGGTACCACTCATATTCAAGACTCTCAGTGCTTCAAATCCTCCCAAAAAATTTTCACGAATTAAGACAAGGTTAGGATTATCTTGTAGAAACAAAGTTGATGCCTCTGAAAACTGTATCACAGAGTCATCAGGCAATCTTTCTAAATTGTTATCCATGAAGGAAACTCTTTTGAGAGAATTTGATAGCTCAGTAGTAGCTGAAATCTCTTTCAACCCATTCCCTGTACAAACAAGTGATTTACTAATTCCATCCTCGCTGCAGTTTGATGCAATCCATATACTAACATCGCGAACAACGTCATGCATCTTCACAGTGCCCTCATAGGAACCATCTTCCAACAAACAGGCATCCTTCAGATTTTCAATCAATCTAATTCCTCTACTGTAGAAAACCTCATATTCTAGTTCATCTATCATACCTTCCGCCAGCCAATACCATACTAGTTCATCTATTTTAATTGAGAAGTCCTCTGAAAACAAAGAGCAGTAAAGGAAACAAGATTTCAAGTCTTTACCTTCTAATGAGTCGTAACTCCACTTCAAACAGTTATAGAGCTCCTTCTCAACGTTTGCTCCACAAGGCACCGACCTTCGCATCTGGTTCAGAGCATCCTTCCATACCTCAAGATTCGTCTTTCTTCTCATTGCAGCTCCCATGGTGATGATGGCCAAAGGCAATCCCTTACACTCTCTACAAATTGCCTCTGCATGTGGTTTGATTTGTTCTGAACTAATCTCATCCGTAGCACATCGAATAAATAGTTCCCAAGCTTCTTCATCCCTCAAAACGCTCATTTTAACTTCAACATCAGTAAGCATGTCCCGACATACATCCAAAGATCTAGATGTCAATATGATCTTACTACCACTACTATCTTCAGGCCGTGGGACACCCAATTTGTCCAAATCAATTTTCTCCCAAACATCATCGAGAATAAGAAGAAAACTTTCCTGCTTTAGTCTTCGATGAAGTTGAATAGCCATTTCATCCTCTCCAGAACTTTCATTCAGATGGAAACCCAGTCTGGAAGCTATTCTCATCTGAAGCTTTTTTATGTCCAGGTTTTTGGACACTACAACCCATAGTACACAGCTAAAACGAAGATTTGAATTATTTTGGAGCTCATTGTTCAAATTTTTGACCAGATTAGTTTTGCCGACTCCTCCCATCCCCCATATTCCAATTATCCTATTTTTGTTGTCAGACAATAGAGTCATAGTTTTGGCTAAATCTTCTGATGCTGATGCTGTTTGATCTTTAATTGAAGGTCCAGGAATATGCTCCACTACTTCGACGTCTGGACAACTAAGAGCCACGGAACCAATAAGGGAACGTCCTTCTTTCAGAAGCCCTTCTATCTCTTTGAGTCGTTCTGCCACTTCCGTGCTTATTCTATACCGCTTAGTTATGCAACTCAAGAAACATCGGGAACCCTTTGCTTCTTCAATCTGATCGTACTTACGCTTCAAATCTTCAACCTTGCCAAGCCAATCAGTGACTTGAGCTTTTATTACTTTTCCGTCTGTCTGAGCCGATTCCATTTCTTTTGCTGCATCACCCCTAAGAGCCATAAGGGATTTCATCTCTTTTTCCAAAAGATCAAGCTGTGGGCCTTTGACAATTTTCTTGATCGTAGAATAGATAGAGCCACAGAGAGGCCGACCAGTTTTTACAACCACTTCACTGACAATCGGAGCCACGACAGCTTCCATGCCGGTAATTTTGCTTTGAAAAAAACTCAACCAAATAACTGTTGATCAAGAACACTCGTTTTCGCAGCTTCTGATTAAAATGACAATTATTGCTTCCAATTTTTTTTAGTGGAGAAACTAGTACGGGAATGACACCATCACAGAATTTCGCTCTAAAGTAACTCAAAATCCAAAGAACTGCAGAAGAAGACGCGTTTTAAAAGTTTTCGTTTTTATTTTTTATTTGGTCCTTTTGCGCAGTGGAATTCAATCACACGCATTTTAGGGTGGATTCTGAATTGATTTGAATAAAATATTATTAAAATATTAATTTTAATATTATAAATATATTAAAATTAAAAAAATTAAAATTATTTATTATATTTTATATAAAAATTTTAAAAAATTATAATTATAAAATAAAATGAATTAAGAAATTAAGAAAGGCCTTAAAGGATTGCTTTTTTTCTACGAAAATCCAATCAAAATCCTAAGAACTGCAGCGGAAAACGCGTGTTTAAAAGTTCTGTTTATTTTGTCCTTTTACACAACGAAATCCAATCAAAACTCGTCTTTAAAAATTTTATTTTCTTTTATGAAGAATTCAATCAAGGGGATGATGAGGTCGGTCCGACTGGTCAAAAACAGTCTCTTATAATTTTTATAAAAATATAATAAAAATTTTTTAAAATATAATAAAAAAATAAAATTTACAAAACATAATAAAAAAATATAATAAAAAGTACAATAATGTGGCACTTTTTTTTATCAAATATATATTTGGATCAAGTCTTATTGTTTTTTTAAAAAATCAAAAGCGGGAAGAGCAATGCGGCACTTATTAGATATACGTTTTGTTTTTACACAAGGGGGTGGCTTAGGAATTTGAAGCCGAGATTTTCTATTTGGAAAATCGGGTCATATACCATTACGCCATTAGGCTCTCAACTATTAGACGATTATTTAAACTAGCTTGCTTGCTATCATTATTTATAAGATTGAACTTGAAATAATTATTAATTTATTAATCAAACTCTAATTATATCTCATTTTAAGTAATTCTAATTGTATCTTATTTGAAAAATAGTATGGTTTACTGTTAAAAATATTTTTTTTATATGAGTTCTTATTTATTTATGGGTAATGCTGTTGAAAATATTTTCAAAATAATATATATTATATTTATTATTAATAATATTTTGGGTTAATTTTGGAAGAAGTGAAGTGATTTGAGAAGATTGAGATACGGAAAGTTTGAAGGTTTATTAAATTCTGGGCCATTTGTTAAACGTAAGTCTTTAGTAGACTTATGGTTGAGGCTTTCGGTTAGAAACACCGTTTGTTGTGCGCGCTTGCACGTTTGGGAAAATGGAGATAAAACTGTCCAAGCGCGCACACAGACAGTGATACGAACGGGTGTCGCGTCAGTTGTAAGGGAAAAATAACACAACCATCGGGCTAATCCAACTGTCGTGTTAAACGGAATAATATTAGTACCTGTTCCGAATGAGACCTAAGAAATGTTATTACTTTTCATTCACACTTTTTGATTATTTATAAATAAACTCATCGACATGCTATTTTAGAGATTTCCAAATTTCAAAATTTTCTCTCCTAATATTTTTATCTTTTCAAAGTTTATTAAAATTTGTTTATTCTCGAAATAACAAATTTCTAATTTTTTAATTGGATAACAAAATATAAAAATATTCAAAATCTAATTTCGTTTATATATAATGCAGTTAAATAAATAAACTTATTTTAAACTTCATTATATTTTAAAAGTAAATTTACTTATATTCCGTATGTCGGAAATTTTGCTTTGAAAAACTCAGTACACCAAAAGAAGTGCTGATCAAGAACACTCTTTTTCGCAGCTTCTGATTAAAAATGACAACTATTGCTTTCTATCTTTCTAGTGGAGAAACAAGCACGGGAATGATTCCATCACAAAATTTCGCTTTGACTAAACTCAAAATCCAAAGAACTGCATAAGAAAACGCGTTTTAACCTTTTTTTTTTTTTTTTTTTTTTTGGCCTTTTGCGCAGTAGAATCCAATCAAACGCGTTTTAAAATTTAAAGAACTGCAGAAGAAAACGCGTTTTAAAAGTTTTCCTTTTTTTTTTTTTTTTTTTTTTGACCTTTTGCGCAGTGGAATCCAATCAAACGCGTTTAAAGAACTGCAGAAGAAAACGCGTTTTAAAAGTTTTCCTTTTTTTTTTTTTTTTTTTTTTGACCTTTTGCGCAGTGGAATCCAATCAAACGCGTTTTAAAATTTAAAGAACTGCAGAAGAAAACGCGTTTTAAAAGTTTTCCTTTTTTTTTTTTTTGACCTTTTGCGCAGTAGAATCCAATCAAACGCGTTTTAAAATTTAAAGAACTGCAGAAGAAAACGCGTTTTAAAAGTTTTCCTTTTTTTTTTAATAATTTGGTTTTCTTCTACGAAAATCCAATCAAAATTCAAAGAACTGCAGAAGAAAACGCGTTTTAAAAGTTGTGTTTTTTTTTTTTTTTTGTCCTTTTGCATGGTGGAATCCAATGAAATCCGTCTTTTTCTCTCCTTTTACACGGCACACTTAAAAGTATTTTTTAAACATTTTTTTCACACATTTTATTATTATAATTATTCAATTATAACATTTAATTTTTGATATTTATATAAAAATATATATTTTTTAATAAATAATTTTTAATCAATCTAATAAAAATATTCTTAAAGTGATGATAGATGTACTTAGGGCTGCAAACGAGCCGATCAAAGACGAGTTCGAGTCGAGTCGAGCCGAGCTGGACTCAAATAATTCGAGTTCGAGTTCGAGTCGAGCTGAGAGTTTGCCGAGTCGAGTCGAATTCGAGCCGATCAAAGACGAGCTCGAGTCGAATCGAGTTATTTATCGATCTTTGTTTTTACTCTCTAACGAACGAGTCGAACTTAGTCGAGTAATTACTCGAATTTCTTACTCTTTATAAATATTTGACTCAATAATTTTTTTGTGAACTTAATATATTATTATTGTAAAAAAATAAAATGCTACTTCTACATAAAGTAACAAAATATATTACTTATACGAAATATCAAAAATAATATATATAACACAAAAAATATATATAATAAAAGAATATATGTAAGAATATATACAAGATTATATATATGTATATAGAAATATTACGAGTATTGTTACGAGCTCAAAACGAGTCGAATCGAGTTTATACGAATCTTGTTCACGAACACAAACCGAGTTTATACGAGTCGAGTCGAGATTATACGAGTTTAGCTCGTTTAATATTCGAACCATTATTAGTGTTCACGAACAACTCATTTATTAAACGAATCGAGTTCGAATCGAGTTTATACGAGTCGAGCTCAAATTGTTCACGAGCAGCTCTGTTCGTTTGCAGCCCTAGATGTACTACGGTTTTTACACTTTTTTTACAATTATTACTGGAATAGTATTTTTTATATTTTTTTAAAGTAATTTTTTAATATTTTTAATCATTAAAAAAATTAAAAATATATATAATTTTATTAATATTTATATTTTTAATCATTAAATAAAATTTAAATTTAAATAAAATTTAAATTTAAAAAAAAGTTGTAAAAAAATTATAATCGGATAGTAATAGTATCATTTATTGAAGAAAAAATCTTCACAACCTCCTACTATTCACGCAACTTCCACACACCACACTTTTTTTTTATTAAATATTGATATATAGATAATAAATAAAAATTAATTAATTAATTTAAAAAGAACAAATTCAAAATAAAAATAAAAAATAAATAAAAATAAATAAAAAATAGTGGTGTGTGGAGGTTTGAGAGGTTGTATAAAACTTCCATTTCTCGAATGGGGATTATTGAGACAATTATTTGCGGGGAGACGCTGGGGTGCGATCGGGCTGCACCCCACAATCTTTGCAGCCCACCCCCTCCCCACTCCTAAACTCCTATAATTGATATAAAAACACGATAAAAAATATTAAAAAATACAATAAAAAATATATAAAATAAAATAAAATTTAAAAAGCACAATAAAATAATAAAATGAAGAAAATATAATAAAAAACACAATAAAAAAATAAAATAAAGATAAATTTTTAAGGAAAACTCGGTCTTACCCAACCTCTTCTGCCACCGCCGGCAATGGGCAACACCGCCCACCCTATCAGGACCGGCGGGAACCGACGACCCCACCCATGTGACGGGGTACGGACCCATTTTCGAGTTTAAAGTTGTCGGGGGCACATCAGAGCTCTACGGACCCATTTTTCAAGTTTAAGGCTATTGTGAGTATAACGGAAGTCGTCGGGACTCGCCGTCGTAGGGGTGAAATCGCCGACTCCTTTCAATACTGATAGGGTCGGCGGTGTCATCCACTATCGACAAGACTGCAATCAGGAAGTTCGATAGGTTCTCTCTTATTTGCAACTTGATCTTTCCATTCCAAACTACTGTAGAAGGTAGGGTGACGGGTCAGGATAGTGAGCTATCAATCATGTTACAGAGCAGTAACCCACAATCATTATCCCTCGTGCAGACCAATAGCTTCACCCACTCTAAATTAATTCTACAATCAAACATCCATTTTCTCCTTATAATGAAATATTTATTTATTATTATTATTGCACAACTTAAATGTTGTCTTTAAAAAATATATTTATTTAATTAATAATTAACATGAGGTGATATAAAATAAAAAAATTCTACAGTGACATAAAAGCCTTCCCGCGCTTTATGTTCCTACTTTTATCCGGCTCCATCTCCATCTACATTTTGGTATGGTCAAAATTTTGTGCCTACTGTTCATCGAAATCTCTCCATTGGGACAGTTATTTGCTACTTTCTCTTTATTATTTTTTTAGAGACAAAAGAATTTTACAAAAGAACGCCACGTATTGATGTGGAATTAACCTATGTCACTGCCGGCTTAATTATGTTTTGAAAATATAGAAACTTTTTAGGAAAAAGTTGAAGTTATTAAGAGCATTTATAGTGGTTCATGTATATGTATATATAAAATCAATTTTTTTAGAGATTTATTTTGTCATTCAAATAAAATTTTTACATTAACTTATGCATATTTGAGGTAAAATAGTAATAAAATGTTATTATTTTTATAAATTTTACAATTATTATTTACTTTGTATCATCAACTTAATATAATTTTATATATCAAATTCATCTTAATATAAATCTCACAAAATTAATTTTAATAAATAAGAGAGAGAGAAAATAATAAAATAATATTTGAAGAATTAATAATAGCTCTTCAAATTTAGGTTGTCATTGTTCATAAGCATCCAAATATTTGAATATGCATACTCTAATATGGAAGGTTTTAAGCCCATATTATGTATATGCATAGATCAATGCTAATGTTCTAAAGGTCTCAATAAATATATTTTTATTTAATAATTAAAGAAATGCTTTTTAAAAATATCTAAATAAAAAAAGTATTTAAAGGTATAAAAAATAATGAAAAATATCAAAAATGTCAAATTGCTTTGTTGGAACCCATTCTCAAACTACACCCTTGATGGGTATAGCCTGATTCAAATTTTTATTTTGCAAATAATAGCTAATCATTTTCATTCCTCTCATCTTCACTTAATACCAGTTTCTTCCCTAAATTTCTTTCCTATATCTTTTCCCTCGCTAGCCATCCATATGTAGCTTCGCCCTTGCCTTCACCATGCATGGCTCTCTCATCTTCACTAGATACCCATTTTTCTCTCAATTTAAGAAATGTACCGTCAAGATGCTTGTAGGGGATAAAATAATTCAAGTCTATATAAACCAAATACAGCACATCAAAGGATCTCTATTAGAAGACAATGAGAAGAAAGGTAGAAGTGACAAAGAAGAGACAAGGAAAAAGAAAGTGTCTTAAAGAAGGAAATGCTGCTACGAAAAAGAAAAATAAGAAAATTGAGAAAAGAGAGATGGTCAGACATGCAAAGAAAAGGCCATCATTTCTCGCTATTATTGAGAGGCATGTGGAAAGAAGGATTAAATAAAAGGGGAATGGCCAGACTCCATAAGGATAGATTTATCTGTTTCTACTTAGCGACAAGAGCTCTAGCGAGAATACTTCATTTAGTAATAAATCTCCAACTTCCATCGTACAATAAAAAATGAGAGGTTGTAAAATGCTCATGTTATAGTAAAATTCTTCTCTCCAAATGCCCATAGGTGGGAAATCCTAAATTGATACTTTCTCTCTTCGCAAGGTTGGAGATGACGACTTTCTCTCTCTAAAATGTAGAAAATCCCAAATGTCGACACGTTTTCTTGCTACGCGGGAGGTTGGGGACGATGGCTTTGTTTTGAAATGAACCTCTCCACTTCAAGCCTCCCGTGTTTAGCCCCCCCTCATTTCGATTTTTTCAAATATTGTCGACTGACGTGGCAGGTTGCCACGTCAGCTGAATTCGAGGTCTGACTCTCATATTTCGACTCCTTGTAGCTTTTCTGAAATTTTGTTGTGTTTGTGTAACTATATGCAGTTACACAAACATAAAAAAAATTTAACCACTGCCTTTCTTCAATACACGTTACATGCAGTTAATGTAACCGAAAAAATACTTTAAGTAGCAACTTTTAACTACCTCTGCCACTAGGTTCGCATGTAAATTTCGCCGCCACAGTCACTCTGCAAGACTGCCAATCACTGGTGAGCGCTGCACACAGCAAGGGAAGCGCGACACCCAACAAGGTCCGAGCAAGGTGCGCGCAGCACCTAGCAAGGTGCGGGCAGTACCCATCATGCAATGTAGGTGCGCGCAGTACCTAGCAGTATTGCATCTAGGACTAGCAGCAACAGAAAGAGACAACAGTGCTTCCCCACCCGGCGTACGCCGCTCCTCTTCCCGTTGCAACCCCACTATGCACGTAGCATCACTGCCAAGCCTGGTGCAACTTCCAACAAGGGACCGCGCATGGCACCATTACTCAGGCACTTCAATTGTGCAGCTTGAAACCTTAAAAAAAAAAAAAAAAAGAGTTGACATGCTCTGTGGTAGCAGAGCTCGCAGCACCACCATCATGCGCATGAATGGAATTAAGATTTGATGTTTTGTTGAGTGATTGACAAAGTGAATCCTATTCGCAATATAAATAATATGTATTTTTTTATAAATAATTATATAAAAACAATAATTATAAGTCAAAATTTATATATAAAAAATACATATTTATAAATCATTTTATAAACTTATTTTTTTTTGAAATTTTTAAAGTTTGCTAGAGACCAATACAAAAAATAAATAAATAAATTTGGGAGGTAAAATTTTTATTTATTTATTTTGATAGATTAGTAGACAAATTCTAATTATATAAAAAATTATATATATTTATATACTAAACTAATTTTTTTTTAAAGTTTGGAGGGCCGATATGCCCCCAACCTTCCACCCAAGTTCGCCCCTGATGGTGCGCATCGCTATGCGCGCAGCAGTGGACAGGCCTTTGTCGAAGAGCTCACCGTTCTACATTGCCACGAGTGGTGCCAACTCACAGTGCCCATTTGATTGGCGTGGCATCGGTGCGGTTCGCAGCATGCAAAGCCATCCTATACAGCTCACGGTTGTTCCTTCACATTCTGCCACAACGGCAAGAAGGAGTGGCAGATTTAGTCGCAACTGGGTGCTCCACCACAACACGATGATGATGGATTCTTCTCCACCATCATCTCTTGCCCAGGGCAATGCATGCAGCAATGGTAACGCCACTTGCAATATATAGCCCGCCGCACCTAGGGGTTCCTTTCATCTCACGTGAATTTGCATATTAAAATCTGAATTTGCATCAAACCTAAATGACAACTATTGCTGCTCCACCGACAATCGAAGCCACCACTTCCATGCCGGAAATTTTGCTTTGAAAAAACTCAGTACACCAAAAGAACTGCTGATCAAGAGCACTCGTTTTCGCAGCTTCTGATTAAAAATGACAACTATTGCTTTCTATCTTTCTAGTGGAGAAACAAGTACGGGAATGATTCCATCACAAAATTTAGCTTTGAAGAAACTCAAAATCCAAATAACTGCGTAAGAAAACGCGTTTTAAAAGTTTTCCTTTTTTTTTTTGTTTTTTTCTTTTTTTACTTTTGCGCAGTGGAATCCAATCAACGTGTTTTAATAATTTGCTTTTCTTCTACGAAAGTCCAATCAAAATCCAAAGAACTGGAGAAGAAAACGAAAAGTTGTGTTTTTTTTTTTTGTCCTTTTGCACGGTGGAATCCAATGAAACCCGTCTTTTTTTCTCTTTTACACGGTACACTTAAAATATTTTTTAAACATTTTTTCACACATTTTATTATTATAATTAATCAATTATAATATTTAATTTTTGATATTTATATAAAAATATACTTTTTAATAAATAATTTTTAGTCAATCTAATAAAAATACTCTTAAAAGTAATGATAGATGTACTAAGGTTTTTACACTTTTTTTACAATTATTAGTGGAATAGTATTTTTTATATTTTTTTAAGTAATTTTTTCATATTTTTAATCATTAAAAAAATAAAAAATATATAATTTTATTAATATTTATATTTTTAATCATTAAATAAAATTTAAATTTAAAAAAAAGTTGTAAAAAAATTATAAATAAATAATAATAGTATCATTTATTGAAGAAACAATCTTCACAACCTCCAACTATTTACACAACTTCCACACACCACATTTTTTTTTAATTTTATTTTTTATTAAATATTGATATATAGATAATAAATAAATAAAATTAAATTAATTTAAAAAGAACAAATTCAAAATAAAAATATAAAAATAAATAAAAATAAATAAAAAATAGTAATGTGTAGAGGTTTGAGAGATTGTATAAAACTTCCATTTCTCGAATGAGGTTTATTGAGACAATTATTTGCGGAGAGACGCTGGGTGCGGTCGGGCTGCACCCCACGGTCTTTGTAGCCCATTCGCTCCCCACTCTTAAACTCCTATAATTGATATAAAAATACGATAAAAAATATTAAAAAATATAATAAAAAATATTAAAAAATAAAATAAAATTTAAAAAGTACAATAAAATAATAAAATAAAATAAATATAATAGGGGTGGTCCTTCCAATTTCGATGAGGTAGGCGGTATCGACCACCACCGACAGAGATGACAAAGACTGCAAACGGGGGATTCGATGCGTTCTCTCTTATTTGCGACTTGATCTTTGCATTCCAAACTACTGTAGAAGGTAGGGTGATGGGTCAGGATAGTGAGCTATCAATCATGTTACAGAGCAGTAACCCACAATGATTATCCCTCATGCAGACCAATAGCTTCACCCACTCCAAATTAATTCTACAATCAAACATCCATTTTCTCCTTATAATGAAATATTTATTTATTATTATCATTGCACAACTTAAATGTTGTCTTAAAAAAAAACTATTTATTTAATTAATAATTATTATGAGGTGATATAAAATAAAAAATTCTACAGTGACATAAAAGCCTTCCCGCGCTTTATGTTTCTACTTTTATCCGGCTCCATCTCCATCTACATTCTGATATGGTCAAAATTTTGTGCCTACTTTTCATCGAAGAAAGCTCTCCATTGGGACAGTTATTTGCTACTTTCTCTTTATTATTTTTTTAGAGACAAAAGAATTTTACAAAAGAACGCCACATATTGATGTGGAATTAACCTATGTCACTGCCTGCTTAATTATGGCTCTCTCATCTTCACTAGATACCCATTTTTCCCTCAATTTAAGAAATGTACCGTCAAGATGCTTGTAGGGGATAAAATAATTCAAGTCCATATAAACCAAATACAGCACATCAAAGGATCCCTATTAGATGACAATGAGAAGAAAGGTAGAAATGACAAAGAAGAGACAAGGAAAAAAAAAGTGTCTTAAGGAAGGAAATGTTGCCACGAAAAAGAAAAATGAGAAAGTTGAGAAAAGAGAGAGAGTCAGACATGCAAAGAAAAGGCCATCATTTCTAGCTACTATTGAGAGGCATGTGGAAAGAGGGATTAGATAAAAGGGGAATGGCCAGACTCCATGAGGATAGATTTAGCTATTTCTACTTAGCGAGAGCTCTAGCGAGAATATCTTATTTAGTAATAAATTTCCAACTTCCATCGTACAATGAAAAATGAGAGGTTGTAAAATACTCATGTTATAATAAAATTCTTCTCCCCATATGTCCATAGACGTATGCATTATTTTCTACATCTCTTTATATTCTCTACATTTACTTTTTATTCACTAACATGAATGTACTTACAGATGCCGTACAAACCCACTAGACCATTGCTAAAAGCTCCAGATCACGTCAATCGAGGCCCGAATCGTTGCTAGCAGGTCAAGAATGACTCAATCTCTCCTTTTTACCTATTGTTTGATTTTTTTCAACATTAACAGTTAACGTCCTCTATGGGATCTAAGTTACTTTCTACATTGGAAGTGTGAGAAGGATAATTTTCCAGCGCTCTAAATAATCTCCAAAGCAACAGATAAAGGTTTACCGAAGAATTATTCTTTCTCTTTCAACTTTTATTTTTATAAACAACACTGTTGCCAAAACTGGGTGAATGAACATTTTTCTTGTTTAGGCGGAAGCCCAAGTTCCTCACTACTTAAGCTACAAATGCTCAGTGCACTTTGAGTGCAAAGTACACTGTGTAGAAAGGGGGAGAGCGTGATTGAGTAGTACGCACTTAAATGCACATGTGCATCCTGAATCCATTGCATTGTGAACCTACACATGTAAGGCATAGCACAATGCACTTAAGTGCATGGTGCTATGCAAGGCATGCACAACACTATGCATAATGCCCCATGGTTGCATGTAGTCATCCACCTCAAGGCTAGCAACATCCCGTCGCAAGCCCAATTGATATGCCAGCAATCACCACGTGGATTGTCAAGAGTTTCAACTTTTATTTTTATGAGCAACACTGTTGTAAAAAATGGGTGAATAAACCTTTTCTCATCTAAGCAAGTACCCAAGCTAGTTGCTACTTAAGCTGCAAATGCTCAGTGCACTCTGAGTATAAAGTACACTATACAAAAAGAGGAAGAGTATGTGGGCAAGTACTATGCACTTAAATGCATATTGTGCACGCACATGCACAACTCGAGTCACTAGCATTGTACACTTGCACATGCCAGGCATGGCACTATGCACTTATGTGCATGGTGCCATGCACCCAGGGGCTCGTGACATCCCGTTGCGAGCCCAATTGGTTTGTCGACAGCCACCATGTGGACTGTCGGCAGTTTTTGGCTCTACCACTACAGCCTCCATCCATAGAGTTGGGAATAGTGCACCTTCTATGTGCCACGCTGTGCACATAGGACAACAACATAACCCAACTGTGGTGTGACTAAGAAAGGGTGCCAATGGCCATCCTGTGGTTTGCCGACGTCATCTCTATATGCCAGTGTGGTCACTCACCACCATAGTGGGCACGTAGTGGCCCACGACCACATACCTAGTGCATGTCGCAATGCACTCGAGATACGCCTTGCCCACCATCTGTAGGCCTAATGGAGGAAAAGAGCAGCCATCGCCTTAGTTCCCGACATTTTTTACTGCAATCATGGTTATCTTGGGCAAAGCAGACTATGCACACGGTACAGGTGGGCAACAGGTGCACGTTGTCCCGTGCATCCCTAAGGGAGCCCTACTTCTCATAGCTCCCACAAGTTGGTGGGCAGCTGCCATCCACCACCAAAATTGCAGGCAATCTCGATCACTGGTAGAGTACCCTTCATTCGTGATGTGCATTGCTCGGCCACCCACTTGTGGGGAACCATTTCCTTGTCCACTTGCTCTTCGACCACCCAATGGTAGACACACATCACATGCAAGTCTAGATGCTCCTCATCCATGCATGGCCTCATGCACCCCGGTCGCCCAATGGCGGGAACCCCTCACCTACACGCCCACATGCTTCTCGGCCACCCAACGGCAAGCACCCGTCTACATTTCGACCATCTGCTTCTCACCTACAGTTGCTTAAACATCTTAGACTCACCTATGGGGCCCCACAACAGAGTTCTTTAGCCACAAGCATCTTGCCAAGCACACAAGTAGGCTCATCGTCCAAACCATTGGCTGAAAGATTTAAGTTAAATATTGATGGAAGTAGTGTTAAAAATCCTAGTAATTTGAGTGCAGGAAGTGTGATTTTAGACTCACATGGTGACGTTTATCTAGCCTTTTCAAGGCACCATGGTACGAGTTCAAATAATTGTGCTAAGTTGAAGGCTATGTTAACTGGATTGTGGTATTGTCGTGCGCTGGGAATACAACATGTTGATGTGGAATCAGACTCTTTAGTTTGTGTTTATTGGGTTCATTGTCAAATGTGTGGTGTGTGGTACTTAGAATATTTTTGGGATGACTTACGGATATTATTCAAAGTCGTGATCTCCTATATACTACTAAGAAGGTAACGTTTCGACGGATTATTTGACAAAGTTGGGAGCGCATGGTACTAATCACGTTTGGCAATCACTTTTGCAGGTTCCCACTTATTTTTAAGAGCAATGTTAGAGAGAAGTCACACTCATTACACTTACACATACGTGAACATTCATGTGTGTGTGAGTATAATGAGTGTGACTTCTCTCAATATTTTCTCTATTTTAAAGGTTTGGTTCATATGGATAAATTGACTTTTTCTTATTTGCATCTTTGTTAATGTAAGTAGATTGGGAGTTAGTTCTTTTTAAGTTTATTGTTTTATGGTTGAGGGGTAATAAAGTTATTTTATTAGAATATCCTGTAATCTTAATATTCCCCCGTCCAAAGTGTGGGTTTATCAACAAAGCCGGGAGGTACTATCCTCAAAAAAAAAAAAAAAAAAAATCTCTAAGGTGACTTTTTTATTTTTTTAGTTCCTTTAGGCTTTAACACATACTTGAGAGTTGAGACCTATATATTTTCAGATTTTCTTACATATATATTTTTTTAAACGTCACTTAAGTATAATTTTTTATTTTTATTTTGTCACTTAATCATTACAAATTTATTAAAATTTAAAAATTATAAAAAAATAATATAACTTGTTTAAATTTGTAAACAAAAATTATTTTCAAATAATATTTAATATTATAATATTTTTATTAACTATTTTCTCTCTCATTTATAAAAATTCAATCAAACATCTTTATTTAAATTATTTTATTATTATTTATAAATAATTTATACTATTTATAGTTATTCTAAATGTCCAGACATCTTCCAATTCTTTTCCATTTCGCTAAGCAGCTTGTAAAGCTGTCATATAAAATCCAGGATATAGTTCTACAGCGACAAATTCTTTTTATAAAAACAAACTAATAAATTAACGTGATTTTATATACGTTATATTTAATTTATAATAGAAATAGCTAAAATGCTTTTTCAAAGTATTTGATCAATTTTCTCGATGATGCTACTTAGTCCCTCATTTAGCCACCTCAAAATTACCTCTAGTCCTATCTAATTTTTTGTGATTAATTTTTAAAATTTTTTAAATACAAAAATTTATTAGTAGTAACATTTTTAATCATTTAAAAGAACAAGAAAATAAAATGGACCGATGATAACTTTGAAATTATTCATTTTCTCCCAACAACTTGTTGGCAAGCAAATGATGTCATTAGTGCAGACATGAGGGAGAGCAGCTGGATCTTTAGCATGACATTGGTCGTGCGACGTTAAACAAAGTGAAGTGTATGGTACTTAAGGTTTGCATTAGTCAAATATATAGAATAATTAATTAAATAAGCTGAAGTGGAGCTAGGATTCGAGATCTTTGTTATATCATAATAAATTATTGATTATTCAAAACTTTTTATTTTTTATTTAAGGGATAGGAGGTCTGAACCCACGTTTTCATTTTCCAAATCATATGCCATTAGGCTATTAGACTCTTCGCACTTTATTCAAAGTTAATGTAATAAACCATTTTCTTTGAGGGAAAAGGAGAGCAATCCCAAGTCCAAAACCATTGAGAAAACCTAAGAAGAAACCACCTCGGAGGAAGCTGGGAGCTTCGACTTCTCCTTTCCCTCCTCTTGTTGGTTTTCTTTTTTTAGTTTTATTTTGTTGGTTTCTAGTCAAATTAAGAAGAAATGGTGTTTGTCGTTTTCTGTTGGCCAGAGACCACCACAAGCCCCATTATGGGATTTTTCAATTGTCAATTTGTCAGATTGCTGAATATTTTGTCAAAAGAAGCGACACATGATCCACACGCGCTGATAATAGTGCATGCACCACATCGAGGGCTCTACTGCTGTCATGTGAGGCGTTTCTAAGGTCAACGTTTTCGGTAACTTCAGGATCGATCGTCCGGCACATTTCTAGGGTGGCGCATGTCTCTCACGCACCTTTGCAGGCTCCTTGTCCATTGTTTTTATGATCAGTTTAGGGTTTGTTTTCGTTTCATTTCTGTTTTTATGTTTATGTTTATGTTCTTTTAACGTTTTCTATTTTTTTTATAGATTTCAGTATAGTACTCTGTTTTGTTTTTGTGTTAGACAAAAATAAAAATGAATAGACTATTTCTTTTTTCATCTCTCCTCCTTTGGAGGATAGCAGTAGTTCATCCCCCTTCTCCTTTAAAGAGTAAGGGTGGTTCGTCCTTCTCCTCTTTTGGAAAGTAGGGTAATTCATCATTCTCTATATTTGGAGGGTGGAAATTGGTTATATCTATTTTTATAGAGAGTTATAATCTCAGACAAATCGGTATGGAAATCTCAGGAACTTTTATCTTTAGAGAGTTTATATAAGTTAAGACAATGTCCATCATATAAAAATAAAATAAAAAATTGTGTGGTAGGTGTCCCAAATAGATGAGTAAATTGACTTGTAATATGGAGTTTTTCTATATTTATCAGTCACAACTGAAATTTTGATTTTATAAAATGAAATGAGGTCTTTCTCCATCAAAGTTAATGTAATAGAAAGATATGAAATAAGTGGAGAAAATGCACTTAATGGATATGTATGGGGAAGAGTTGGATGGCAACAGCCAACAGTTGGCAAAATCAGTAATTGGAAGCTAAAAGAGAGCATAAAGATTTGGAAGCTAGTCTATTTAACTTTTTTTGTTTTTTTTTTTACATCATTTTATTAACACTCTTAAATTCTTTTAAGAAAAAAAAATATTCACAATATTATTAAGCAACACTTTCTTAATTACTAAATAAAAAAACAAATAAAAAAAAAACTAAAAAAAAAAATTAGAGCGGAAGCTCCCAGCAAGATCCCTATCTTTTTCCATGATTTATTTTCTGAAAAATGCTTGGATGTCTCCCACATCACACACTAATATATGATTTATTATTTTTATCATTCTATTTAAATACATATATTTACATATTAGAATGTATATAGTTAAATAAAATGATGAAAATGAAATCACGTATTAGTGTATGGTATAGAGGGTGATAAGTAAAATTTTCACTCCAAAATTTGCATTTGTTGTATTTCAAGTTTTTTTCTTAATAGTTAAGAAAGTGACTACGAGTGAATTTGAATACATTTTTTTTAAAAATATTTGGTTACTCTCAAAATGGTGCAACTCTCGAGTTATATATGCATTTTTCTTTTCTTTGCTCTAGATTAACTATATTGGATGTTGGTTGGCACCTACTTCTCCCACCATTTGTAATTTCAATTTAGTTAATTCTTTTTGGCCCATGAAAAAGAAAATAAAACTGTACATTCTTGCCAAGCTATTATTCATAATTAATAAAGTATTGCTCCATTTCAATCAACAGATAACCTGATCTACAGTTTAGGAGAGAGGGAAAAAGAATGAAAAAGAGAATGTTACAAGTAGAGTTCATTACATTTGCCATAGCATCAAATCACACGATTTTTCCAGGACTCTTTAAGTTTAAAAGGAGTTGAAGACAAGTTTCATTTCTTTTTGGGTTTTGAAAAGATTGATATCCTTCCAAGAAATCCGGATGCCTTTGATGAATTTCTTTCTTTAGAGAGATTCGTAGAGTCTCTAAAGGCTTCCATATTAGATCCAGAGCACTCTTGATCATCACTATGCTCGACATCTTTTAAGCACCGCAGCAATCTCCTTGCACTCGCCTTGCCATTGTCACTACCATTGACGGATATATCAAAAAGAACGGGAATGACATCCTCTTGCGTTCGCATGACTAACTGACGATACTGAACACGATGAGAGCACAGTGAAAGGAGAACAGACACTGCATTTTCTTGTTCCTCAAGACTCCCAGCTGCAACTAGTGCAGCAACAGAAGTAACACAACCATTAGTTTCAGCAATAGAAACTATACCTTCATCTGTACAGCATAAATTCTTCAATATAATCACACAATTTCCTACAAGATTGCTGTCAACTAAGAAAGGAACCAATTTTGGGATGCATTCCAAAGACACAATGTGAGAGCAGATATCACAATTTGAGGACAAATTGTACAGAATTTTGATAGCACGTTCCTGGCAATCTCTATTATCGAAGTCAAGCATCTTTAGGATGGAAGTTAAAGCACCAGATGCTGCAATTTTAGCCTTGCAATGCGGGTGGCTTGACAAAAATTCCAGTATGTCTAGAGCGTCTTCTGTTAATTCTGAAATAAGAAAAGTGGCCAAGAGACTAAATGCTTCTTTGCATAAGTATGAGATCCCACTTCTGCATCAAGCAACACAAAGTGATCATAGTATGCATACACAAAGGAAACATAGCTGCATTTAAAATCCAATGTGAAATCAAGACAAGGACTTACTGAAGAAAACTAAAATTACGTGGTGCCAAAAAAAAAAAAAAACCTTATGCAGGGAAGTAGGTCGGGACCTAAACCAACAAAAACTCTTACAGCAAATCACCTCTTCAACTGGCTAAAGAAATGATAGAAATTCACATGGAATCGAGTGAGGTATTTAACTTGCCACAACCAATTTAACATGATAATAACAACCTTAAATAAAGAGATGCGAGTTGCATTTGAACATGAGGCATCATAATGAATGCCCATCAACAATGACTAGTTACCTGTTTTTGCGCACAAATGCTAACAACAAATGAGATCCAGCTTGCTGAGCTTTTACATCATGCAGATGAAGTGCATCCTTCAAAAATCTAACAAGTGGTCTAACAAAATTGTCAGATGACATAGAATGACATTCTTGGTCACTTTCATCCAGATGGTATTTGACGTCTTCAACAGCTTTGCACTGGCTTTCCCACTGAAGTTCAGCCAGTTTAGATAGATATTTCATATCTATCTCATGTATCTTTGCATACGAGTGGCCTTTTTGCTCCTCTTTTGTCGACATAGTGTTTGATGAATCCAAAGTGTAACTTTGAGACGAATCCAAAGCATAACTTTGTGATGAATCCACAGCGCAACTTTGAGATGAATCCAAAGCATAATTAGAATCTAAAGATCCGACTGACACATTGTTGAGATCTACTGGAAGACGTAGATCATTCATAGAACTGCCAAAGCTAACAATGGAAGTGGAAGAAGTTTCCCAAGAGTTAAGAGCTTCAGATGGCATAGTTGGGTCAGGAATGGTGACTGCATTCGCCATGCACCACTTTGTTATTAAATCCTTCAGGGCTGTGTTTGGAGTCGATGACAAATGGGCCAATTTCATTTTAGTCTTTGGGCATATGTCATTACCGCCATCAAACCACTTCTGTATGTTCATCCTCTCAAATGTTTGTCCAGAAGCAATTACAACAGGATCACACATCAATCTTGAAGATATAGGACACTTAAATTCCTCAGGAGGTATGGCTCTACTTGAGAAGTCACTTTGAACGTCATGATGCTGGCATCCGATTTGGGATTCGACTTCCACAGATTGGCTATAGGTTGAACTACTTCCGCACTTCTCAAATGCAATTGCTTCTTCATGCTGAACCCAGCCATTTTCCGATGGCTCTTGCAGGATTAAGTGTCCATACTTCTTTAATAGATGCAAAAGTGAATTTAAAGCATCTTTTTCTGTTGCATCACTATGCTTAACTTCAAGAAGCCTCTTATTGATGGAATGTTTCTCTCTCTGGATGGTATCTGGGGATGTGATATCAAGCGTTGAAGTTGCCAATCGAAGAGCTTTAATTTCAGAGGTTTCCATTAAATCTGATGCCGAAGCGCTCTGCAGGAGAAATCTTCTGACAACCTTGATAGCCTCTTCTTCAGATGAGTTCAGGGTAAATTTTGCACCCTTAAGATCATCCATGATGTGAGAGATCTGTAAATGAGATTTAATCATTGGCATCACCATGTAACTGAACTCACAAAAAGTTCCTATTTTTTCTTTTTTTAGTAGAAAAAAGAAAGAAATTATGGAATAAATATAGAAAAGTTGATACCAACATAGTGTTTGGGATAATGAAAACCTCCATCCGAATGTAACATTGTTGCTGCAAATTAAAATGTGGGGCAAAGAAGGATTTGTGTGAAGTGGCCAGAGGAAAGAATAATTAACAAGCAGACCAAAGGCAAGCAAACTGAGAATGGGACTACATCCTCTTTAAATTCTTCCAATTTGGGATACAAGTGTCAGAAACCAGAGAAATGCTTATGGGATCAGTTACAGCCATATAACTAGCATGTTCCATAATCCAGGAAAACTAATTTATATATTTTCAAACTTTATATAACTGAGGAACAGCTCTGATAGCCTTATCAACTAATTATAGCCCTCTTGAAGTTGTACTAGTGCATCCACATCTTCATTCTTTCTTGCTTGGTTAGGGGGGTTGAAAGGGAAGGAAAAAATATAAAGCATAAGAAGGTGTAATTGACGAACCTCTTCAGCCAACTCATGTGGAACCATAGTTTGAATTTGACCTAAACTTTCCTCCAACAACTTCTTTAATCTTTGACATTTTGAGGCTATCGCATCCCCTCTTACTGCCTGAATGTAATTTGCAAGCTTTTTCAGCTATGGCTGAGATATAGCTCCAAAAAACCAATATCTTAACAAGAAGACAGAATGTAGATGAAGAAAGACTAGTTACTTCCACCAGTTTTGACACATCAACCATATGTGACGGAAATGGAGCAAGCAGTTCAAACATACAGATATGCAAACACCTAAAAGAAGCATAATATATATATATATTTATAGGGTAATGCTACATACAGTCCAAAAAATTGGACTCCTTTGCAGTCCAAGCAATAAACAAATAGGAAAATCTCAATTTTAGAATAAAATTGATTAAAACACCCTTATTTATAAATAAGAAATTTTAAAAAATTTGAAAAATTTATTTCATTTAATCATAAAACAAGAGTGTTTCTATGTGGATTGCAATGCAGTCCATCAAATATGGACTGCAAAAAAAATTATTCATATATATATATAGAGAGAGAGAGAGAGAGAGATAGAGAGAGGCAAGCAAATTGAAGCGGTCATCAGGAACAACAATATTAACATTCTTTAGCCCAGCAAAATTCCCGTTGGAAACAATGGAACGCATGGTTCTACAAAGGATTTCTGTTTGCAAACCCCTCTCTACACAATCAATTAGCATAAGCAGATTATCCAAATCTTATTATTCTAATTCTCCAATAAAGAGAGATATATAAGTTTTGTTCTTTTACAGCGGCAATTTTCCTTGTCATATCCAATCTACCAATATAGACAAACTCCTCAAGCCATTTGTCCTTATCATGTATTCTTAAACTTTTGCTAGACCACACAGACTGATCAGAAATTCCTATCCTCAAGATCAAATGGCTAGATTTTGTTTCTATCACCTCCGTTTTAATTTGTTTTAACGACTAGTACTTTATGAAATACAGCAAAAAGTTCACGATAATTCATATCCTTCATTCTTATTTATTGAGAAAATTACGAACCATGTAAAGTTTACTGGATCGTGAGCAGAACTTGGAAAATTTCATGGCTCTCTCAATTGCAAAGTTTAACGTGCCTAGTGCCTCTATCCCTGAAGAGCCTGGAGGTCGAGCCGCTTCTATAAGTGGAAGTACTGTTGTTATTCTATCAAGCAATTTCTTCAGGGCTTTGTACTTCAATAGTGGCAGCTGCAATTATGAAATAATATACAGAATGTGGAAACTTGATCTCATATGAAAGAACAGTTGAGTACAAGCAAAGAAAAATTTTGAAGATACAAAATGAGGTCAATTAAAGAAGATTTCATATGGAAAACACAGCACTTGTCATTTTCTCAAGAAAAAGCATCCTCTCCAACAGGACAAAATCATGTTATAATCTCATTCTCAACTTGATCGAACATAGAGTCGTAGACCTTCGAAGAATCAGCATTTTGGGGGAGAGTTAACAAATTGATCAAAGAATACTGAAGGCTGCTTTTTCAGTTCCTAGTTTCACTTCCGTGACAAGAATCTCTGTGACACTATCAAGGAAACAAAAGATTCTTCTTTGAAAGACATAGAAATTATATTTACCCTGAACCTATAAACTTATCGATGTTATAAAGAATAGGGTCTTACCAATAAACTAACCGAGACATACACTCAAGAATAAGAGAGTAATCCGATTATCTATGACAGTATGTGATTTTGAAGCTTGTAGCTACTAAAAGTTAAAGATTCAGTAAGTTATGAGTTTAGATAACCAAGCCATTTTGGCACATGTTGTAAGAGCTTCTGGTCACTCTTCACCCAATTAAATTTTGTGAGGTTTCTCACTGCAAACATTGAAATAAAGGAGAGTAAGAGGAAAAAGATAAAGGTAACCAATCAGATGTTGAAGATCAATATATGTTAATCTTCACAATTTGTCAAAAGTTTAATTAGTTTATTGTATAGCTCAAGATATGCTAAATTAGTTACAGATCATATTTTTTTCTTCACCAAATTAGCTATTTTTGCGCGACGTGCAGATCTACAACCAATTTATGATAATTATGTAAACATCTTGTATCATGAGTGAACTCAATAAGACGCACTTATACTGCCAATTTAATAGGACTGCAGATTCAAACAAACAAATTCCAAATGAGGAATAAAAGAACTTCATGATAAATTGAAAAATGTACCTTAAAAGCGTAAGGGTCTGGCAGTTTGTCCACCACTTTAGCAATATCAGACCCCATTAAAATGAGGGTAGACTTAGATCTGCATGTTCAAGAACAAGGAAAAGAATCACCTTTAAGTTTTTCTTACCAAAAAAAAAAATCTATCCATTGTCTCTAACATAATGCATCACATGAGGACATATTTGACTGTTTCCCACGCATAATTCGAGTAAAATAATTACGTCCGCGAAAAGTGGGGAAAAAAAAGACTTCACACTTGACACATAACACATCGGATTTGCAAATACAAGATACAATGCTTCTGTCGAATATAACTACCGAGAAAGGACACTTTGCAGTTTGCAACTCAAAACTATAATGAAATTTGCGCTTTGCACTTTGATCGTTCCATTTTGACCAAAAAAATGGATGAAAATAGGTAAATGGTTGGATCTTAATGGAAGTTGCAACATTTTTTTGGTTGTGTATTCTGCCAATTCAAGGGTGCAAAGTGTATGAATAACTTCAATACAGGATATAACGAGTTTCATATATCGGAATATATCAACGGTTTAATAGAGTTGTTCATGAAATTGAGGAAAATTGCAGGATATGAAACATGACAAAGGGAGCCGCCCTTCAGTTACAATCTCCAGAAGTGGAATTTAAGATATCATTACAGAAAATATATTTGAAATAAACAAATAAATAAATAACCCTCCAAGTTATAAGTTGAGTTGGGCCTTGAATAAGAACAAAAAAATAACGAAAGCCTTACCAAGTGCAGTGGAAACCAGAACAACGAACAAAAGCTCTATGCCTGTTTATTAGCAAGCTATCAGACTCTGAGACTTGTCTCCATCTACACACTTAGCGGGTGAAGTACCAGAGCCCCTACACGGTCCAAATTAGTGCAACCCAATTCTTAAATTACACAATTTCACACAAATATACCCACCCACCTAGAGAAACATAAAACGGAACTTTCCCATATTTAAAAAAACTTAAGTTTTCAGAGTATCTTCAAAAACTCTGTAAAAGAACAGTAGAGAGAACCAAACTTCTTGCTCGTGAAATACCGAAAATCATTCTCGATAAGAGCATAGAGAGAACCAGGAAACTAGTCCAATAATTGTTATTGGCTGCAAAACGTGCCGATTTCGGTGGTAAAACTATTTTGTTCTGGGGATAATGGTGTTGTCACATCGAACAAGAAGGAGAGGGAGGGAGAGAGAGGGAGGGGGAGAGAGAAAAGTTTATCGAATGATTGGTTGGTACAAAGTGGGGGGAAACATCAAATGTTTTCGACGTCTCTCTCAATGGAAAAATTAGCACTTCCTTATGGTATTTTTATTGGTTTGTTTAATGATAAAGGATCATTTTAATTAATGATAGAGGAATTTGATTTTCAATTATTTAATTTATATAAATTTTTATATTAAATTAAATATTTTATTATTATTTAAAAATAAAATAATATAACAATAATTTAATTTTAATTATTTATATCAAATCTTCATATTAGATTATTTATTTATTTATTATATAATAATTAATAATTAATAATTAAAAAAATATTTCACTTTTTGTAATTATTAATTTATTTTATTTTATTTTATCATATTTTACTATTCTACATATTATATATTAATTAATGATTATATTCTAATTAAATTATAGGTTAAAAAATTAATTAATAGTCATATTCTATTTAAATTATATTAATAATCAATCATTTTTAAAAAAAATCTACTTAATAAAATAAATATTTACATGAATATAAAAATTTACTCTAAGCTAAAGAAATTAATAAAATAGATATTTGTATGAATAAGAGAAAATAAATTAATATAATATATATTTGGCCAATATAAAGTAATATTCAAAGATAAAATAAGTTTTAGCATTTTTGTAGCTAAAGCTATTTTTTTTTTCTTTAATCAATTCAATATCGTCTTATTTTAAAATTTATTGACTTAAAATATATTAGAATTAACTTTTAATAAATTCAATAAAAATGCTCCTAAACCCTTTGAAACTATTTTTTTTTTAATTATTATTTAAAGGGACAAAACTCTTCAACGGAGTACCGAAGCCTTCCCCGTGAATATAGGCTTATAGCCGTTCATGTATGGGCCTGGTTGGCGAGAGACCCAGATTCCGCCAATCTATTTGAGTCTGTCCATTCGTGAAGCTAAAATTTAAACAAGGGAAACGACTTTATTAGAGAGGAGTGATATTAATGTAATTAGCTTTAAAGAAATGATTTTTATAACTTCAAAGCCTATAGATTTTTCGCTCTCCATTTAAATAAAAAGAGAAAAAATCTAGAACTGAGATAAAAATAAATAAATAAGTTAACTTCTTGAAAACAAATATAACATTTTTCTTTAATACGAGACTTGCACAAACTGTATCTAGTATAAAACTAATTTATAATTAAGTAATCCGATAATAGTTGTTTTTACTATAAACTCCATATTTTTTTAATAAATACTAAAATAAAACTTTTAAATTTGAGTATTCTTAAATTGGATTCCAGATTTTAGGTAATTGTCTTTCATTGTAGGTAGGGTTAAAAAACTTGTAATATATAAACATCGATATCTCTAATTTTATATAAACTAATATTTCGAACTCTATGAAACTGGATTGAGAACACCCTTTTTTTTTTCCGGTCTTATATTCTCTCTCAAAGTCCTAGTTTTTCTACAACTTTTCCGCCACCAGGGTGGGGTGGGAGCTCCGGCTCCCCACCTCCCCTATCCTGCGCTCCCTACTCTACCCCTTTCCCTCTTCTCCTTCATCTATCTCTGTTCTCTTCTCTCTCTTTACGTTTGTTTGGTTTTTTGTTCTCTCTTCTCTTGTCTTCTCTCCCACCACCCTCCCCCCTTTTGTGTCCTTTTTGCAGGTGTATTGGCGGTGGTTTTTGGCCTCTAGGGCTGGTGGTGAACGGTGGCTGCACGAAATCGAGGTTGGAGGCCTCTGTTCTAGGTTTTGAAGGTGCAATGATTAAGTTGAAGCTTGCTAGTTTGAAGTTCTCCGTGGTCCAGCCTTCCTCACGCATCCCTCTACAAGCTTCCTAGTGCGCCGATCTTCTAGTCGGAGCAAAATCACGCCAAACAGAGCTGCTTGTGTTTCACATGCGCGCTCCGAAGCTGGAACCTTTTTGGCCACACGCCATCTCCGGTGATGGTTGTCTGTGACCACGTGCACCATCGTTGGGTTCGGGACATCCATCTGTCCTACCCATGAACGTCCACCACTCTTTAGAGGCAACGCGTGCACCCCACGCGCCACCACATACGCTGGTTCCTGTGTTATTTTAGATTCCTTTAAGGTTGAAATCAGATCTTATATTTTTGTTTCCCATTTGTTTGTTTTTAATTTCTGTCGTGTAGTTAGGTTTAAAATAAAATAAAATAAAACCAAAAAAATGTCTCTAGGACTTGTGGTTTGTAGAGTGTTTCTCCATCAAACTTGTTTGTAGTTTCCTCCTCCTGTCTCGTCTTAGTACGGGCTGGAGTTTTGGTTGGTTTGTTTACTTAACTCTGGTTTGGATAGAGTTTGACTGTTTTTCAGATTTGATCTGGAGAGGTATACAGCCTAGGGTTAGACACTGTCAGTCACTTTTAGTGTACTGAAATGCTACAGATTTTCGTTTAATTGACTTGTAATGTATATCTCAAGTCCAGTTATAATGCTTATTTTTAATGAATGAAATTTGCTCCATTTAAAAAAATAAAATAAAATATAAACTAATTATTTCGGTTAAAAACTTAAAAATTGATAAATAGATTGATAGATTTATGAGAGTACTGCTGCTACCACATACCAATTGACTACTTTTGACCAAAACAATAAAAAAAAAATTATTTTATTTGTTTCTTGTTTAGCTAGCTGTTCTTTTATTCCTTTTACACTTCACCACTCAGCACCATTAACTACTGTAATCTTTATTTGTTGATGCATCTTTGGCCTCAACACCACATGTTACGTGTAAAAATTGTCTTAGTCCATTTCTAGCAACTTTCATGACAGAATGATGCTCAACTTTCCTCTTTGTCGTTGATCTTGCAGACATATATATTTTCAAAGCTGAAAAGAATCAATTCTTTCAAATAACGCTTTAATGATGCTCTTAAGTTTAGCAAAAATCAGTGGCTATTATCTCCAATTGAGACAACAGGGAACAGGGAAAAACAAAACCAACTCGAATCAATCAGCAATCCCATGTTTCAACTGATCAAGTTGTTGGGACCAATTGATTGCTGTTACATGAACTTCATATGTGTTTTTAGATATCTGCTCATGATGTTTATCATGTTTATGAAACAAACCACTTGGAGATGCAGATTCATGATTCAGGCCTTGAGAAAAAAAAAAAAAAAAAATCTGTAGTCAATTGTTCTTGTTTTCAAAGGTTCCCTCGAAAAGTGATTTTTATGCTTATGCTAGCAGATGTGGACCAGGTAAAAGTTATGGAGGGATACATACATACATACATACATACATACTTACGTACATACATATAGATATATGTATGCATGCATGTAGTTTGAGTTTCTGTATAGGATCTAGGTAGGCATCTTCCATTGACAGACATTTATCACTCATCAGATTATGTGTAATAAAAACAGGGAATTAAAAAAGTCCCTAAAAGAGGAAAAGAACAGGAATCCACAGGCATTATTCCAAGAGGTGGATGGGCCATATATGAGGTGATAAGGATTCCATATATCACGAAGATTGTATTCCATATATCTCTTTTTCAAAAGTCCCTCTCAACCAATGATATGAGCCCCCAATCCCAACACTTCATATTCTTCCAATTACACAAACTAAACCACTCAATCCAGAACTAATAGAACCAACTGCATCCAAAACTCCCATCAAGTTGTTTGAAACTGGGAGATAATAAAAGTAATTACGTGATGCAGTTGTATTATATGGCTGGATTGTTATGGCAACAGCTATAAACAATATAATGAAGAAATGTAATTAACTCTTACCTTGGACTTTGAATGCTGTTTATGAATGCTTTCAGCTTAGCCCAAAACCATAGTACTTAATCATGTATTACAACCGGGCTTATACAGTGGGAAAGTTCCTTTATCCGTATCTGCTTTGTTCCTATACTGCAGAAAGCAATTTCTGGATTCTAGAAGTCTAAGACTGATATGAAGAATCCCGCTTTCAAAAGGTCAGCCCTTGGAACCGACTAATTGCTCGGTAGACCAATGAGGATTTCAGGATTTGGGTATCTTCTGAGATATCATGTCAAGTTGAGAAATATACCTCATATTCCAAGCAGCTGCATACTTTTTAGCAAGAAATTATGGTCCACATCTTCATTGGAATAATAGAAAGTGGAAGAATCAAGCTTCACAATGTGTACCAAAACAAATTTATTTTCTTTTTCTAGCTTCAATTGGGAGTAATTTCCCCCCTACTCGCCATTACTGGCACCTCCAGGATTCTTTTACTGGAACCTTTTAACTATGAAGGGCAGCCACCATGTCATCCCAGCATCATGATCTTCCCACTTTTTGTGATGGCAATGGTTCAAACAAAATATGAAGACTAGAAAAGCAGATGATGTAGTGAGAGATGATCTATAATGGTATTAACCATGAATCAAATAAGTCACTTTTAAACATGTTTCTCACTGCCTAGAGTGATCCCTCTGGAGTCCCATGGAGCATTTATCTTAAAGTGGTTCCCAATATACCATACGTAGTCTCCAAAAATCCCTCCAAAGAGAACACAAAAATGAAGAAAATGACAGAAGGGAGAGAAGAATCAATGATAAGGAGGTGAAACCTATTGCCCCTTATACAAAAAGGGCTATCACTTATTGTTCTTTATCATCATGTTCGTTTTTCATTGTTGACACTGATCTTTTTTTTTTTTTCTTTTTTCTTTTTGGGTGTAATAAGGAAAGAAATCCATCTAGAAACAAATTTTAACTCAGAAACATCACAAAGAGCCTTTGTGTCCTGCTATGTGAGGAATTTTAACCAATAGATTTTGTTGATTGTGTAACCAGACAATGTTTTACAGGAAATTGATACCATAAAGGTTGAGGATTTGGATATGCAAGTGTAAAGAATTTACAGAAGTTAATATGCAAAAAGGGAAAGTCTCTCAAATTGACAGTATAGACGATGAGACCAAATTCTGTTACCTGATAGAACTTCCTTTTGATCTGAGCTGGCCTTAGATGAACGACCCTTTAACCCTAGCAAAAGTATATTTGTTATTTTTGGGGATCCTTTTATTCACTGACGTATAACTAACAGAGGAAGTTCAACTTGCTATTGTAATGAAGGAATATTGTGTAGTTAAATTTTATAAAAAGGGCCCATCCTTTATCACTGATTCTCTCATCTTTCACTAGCTGTTCCTTGTCCTGCTACATCTTGTGGTTCCTGAGGGAGCGTGATCACTTTTTATTTTCAACCTTTCCCAAGATATATTCGCCCAACTGGCTGAACCCCACCACCCCTTTTCATCCTGCATATAAGGAGCTCCCTTGATCATCTCTTTCCCATACCACACTTGACTATCAAATTCAGTCACCTTCCTTGACTGAAACAAACCATTCTATTATCTCCTATTTCCATTCAGCTTTAAAGGTTCCAACTTTCAACCTATTTCCTGACTTTGTTATCCTCCATTAGCCTGTCAAAATAATACCAATTTTACCTTTCGCAGTTTCACCATTTTCAGGTAGTGTATTAAAACATATATCCTCCAATGGCATCCAACTCTCTTGCTTCTTCACGTACCTCTAACTCCTCTTGGACCCCTCAGGAGAACAAAAGGTTTGAAAGGGCCTTGGCTGTTTATGATAAGGACACCCCTGATCGCTGGCAGAAGGTTGCCCGGGCTGTGGGCGGAAAAACTGTAGAGGAGGTGAAGAGACAATATGAGATTCTCATTGAGGATGTCAGGAACATTGAATCTGATAGAGTCCCAATTCCCAAATACAGGTGAAAGAAAATGTTAAGTAAGGCTATGGCTTTGAGTATAATGAAGAGTAGAGGTAAATACAATAGTAACTACTTGCCTTCTACCTAATACCAGAGCCAAATAATCACTTTGCACTTCAGTTTTCAAAGCTGCCTTCCACATGTATCTCTCTCACTTTTACTTTCAGCTCTAAGTAATCCAGTTACATATCCCTACATAGCTTGGGAATAAAGAATAATGCTATTTCTCTTGAGTCCTACTTTTTCTAAATAATGATCAATGACAACAACTTCAATGGTAGCATGTCACTTATGCTTTCTTTTTTCTGATTTTATTGTTCAACCTTCGCTTTTGTCGGGGAATACCTTTTACAAGTGAAAAGTTTTGGGTTACAAGAAAATCCCAAAACCAAGGTTCGAGAAAATCTAAACATAAATTTTATTGATTAAAAACACGTATAATGTATAAGAAACAAAAAAATGGTATCAGTTTAAAGAAAAAAACACAATTTCCTGCTGTTTTCTACGTCCGTGGTCCATCAATTTCTCCAACTGACGATAAGTCTAACATCATATACACCAAACTGCTTATTTTCACTTTATTTAATGAAAAAAGCCAACGCCTGACCACATTCATGCAACTTCATATCCTGGATAACATGTCAATGAACGTCCAATAATGCTCTATCAGTTCAAAGAACTGCATGCCATGTGAGATAATCATACAATACTTTGGCCTCCCTTTTCTGATTCGGACAATGATTCTGCTGCAGACCCAACTCAATATTTTAATGCTCTCTCTTTTTGCTTCTTCAGGAAACTTTTGTTATTTTCCTGGCCTACTGTCCCCAAGTCATTCAGAACCAGTTCTTTCCGAACCCATCTGAAACTTTTGGTTGCATTATTGTTTTAATTGACAGCTTTTCTAGAGTTTGGATGTTTTCTGGCTTTCCCCTACTGTTCATAACTTTTGCAGATTAAAACTACTTTTCATTACTTTCTACTTGGCAGGTCTTGAAGCATCCAGAACTCCAAACTTCAAACGAAGATCAAGACAACCTTACTGCATATATAATAAACAGATTGTAAAAAGGGTACCATATTTGAGAAGAAGCATCCTGATCCAACTATGTAGTTAATGTTGTTTCCCCTTTTGTAAACACTTGTTTTTGTGCCTGTCTTGTTCTACAGTGACACGTTTAATTCTGTTTAGCCTGTATGAAGTAAGCATTATTAAGCATTTGAGATTTCCACATCTTGGTGTAAAAATTGAATCTTTTCTATAGTACCTGTTGTAGAGGTTGAGTTCTGCATAAAGATGACGTGGAACTAAATTTAACCAAAAGAAACATTATCAGTGTGTGTAGATGGAGAATTTATTCACCTTAATGCCAGGGGAAACGAGTATTATTTGAGAAACAAAATAAGAAAATTACTGCTACATAAAAAGGTGGTGTGGAGATCCTATTGATGACGTTTTCATATATACCCAGAATCATTCGACAAAGATAGCTTAGGATAACAAGTAACCATAATTCATAATTTCATACAACCTTAATAATACTGAGTAATGCTATTCCCTCATCTTAATATTTTAAGTAACTTCATATGTAATAATAGCATACGACAAAATTTAAGATGAAAAACAATGGTGCTAGATTTACAAAAAATATCTTACAAAAATACGGATCATCACAAACTGATGCTATCTATTGTTGTCCATTAAATTTTGAAAATTTGTTATTGCAAGAAAGACTTAACATATCACATTTAGGCTTTTAGCTACATTACTTTTTGAATTTTTATTTTTATTTTTTAACAAAAGATTGATTTTTATTTTGATATGATATGAGAAATATGTGAACAGGAACGAAATGGTTTGTAAATAAGAATGAAGGAATTTGAATTAAGATGTTTTATGAGATTTTGGAAAGGAGAGAGAAAAAGTTAAATTAAAATATTATGAAGTTAAAATATTATTAAAATATAATATTTATTTTAGAATTTGAAAAAAATATTTTTTTTTTGTATTTTATTTAAAAATTTAGAAAAGTTATAATAATTAGATAATGATTAAATAAAAAATTAAATATTTAAAATTAAAAAATATATGTTTAATATTTAAATGTTGAGATAGGATCAAACCATCTCAACATTCAAAATGAGCCTATATCTACATTATAATAAAAAGATTTAGTAACAAATACATTTGTGAGTTTTACTAATTCGTGAATCTCTTTATGAACCATATATATGAAAAAATTTTGATAATCTCCTACTATTCACACAACATTCACACACCACATTTATTTTATTTTATTTTTTATTAAATATTTGATATATGGATAATAAATAAAAAAAATTAAATTAATTTAAAAAGAACAAATTCAAAATAAAAATATTAAAAAAATTAAGAGAAACTTAAAAAATAATAATGTGTGGAGGTTGGGAAGATTGTGTAAAACTTCCCCATATATATATAGGCTACTATGGAGATTGAGGATTTTAACACAGAAAATTAAAAAAAAAAAAATACAACAATACAAAAAAAAAATCTAAATGAAGTGATCTACACTTTTTGGAACAAAATTCTCTGTTGACAAAGCATTATCTTATATAAATATATATTTATTATAAATTTTAACTTTAAATATAGATTTAGAAAAATGATAAATCCACCGAAAATATGTATCAATAAGTTTTAAAGACTTTTATTTTTATTTATTTTTATTCAATGAAGAACAAAATATTTGTAATAAATTTGTGATTTTGAAAAAAATATTTAAAGAAACTTAAAAAATGCTTGGGAAAAAAAAAAACAGGTATACGAATACATACGGTGCCAAACAATCCATAAAGTTTGGCCCCACTTGGATTGATCTCCACGCAGGCCCTCGGCCCTCGGCCCTCCTTACTAGTTGGCTAGTTCTACCGACTCCCGCTTTCAATATGTTTTCCGTTTAAACCCTAGCTAATAGCTATGTGGAACCAACTGAGGGTTTAAGGCTAGACCGCCAACCGAACTAAACTCTTTCCACCAAATGACCTAAAATTTTATTTTATTTTATTTTTCGATTTCGAGAAACCAGTAAGGAAAATCTGATCAGAGCTCGAATTCTCACACCTATGGCGGCATCCAGATTATCCTCCTGCGTAGCAATGGCCGCGGCGGTCGCGTCCTTGTCCACGCTCTCCGACCGCGCGTACGCCGACAGTCCCTTTCGTTTCTTTCCTTTCTCTTCTTCTTCTCCTCAGGGGGACCAGAACTCTAACTCGAAGTCGGAGGCGAGGGCCGACGTCGAAGAGTCCAAAGGCTCGGGTTTCGATCCCGAGTCGTTAGAACGAGGCGCTAAAGCTCTTCGTGAAATCAACAGCTCCCCGCACGCTAAACAGGTTTTGTTTTGCATTCCGTTACTCTTTGTGAATTGTTTGGTAGCCGAGAAATGATGGGAAAAGAGAAGAAGAGAATTTTTAACTAATAAAGATTTTGAGTCCTAGGACTACGTGTATGTGCGAGTAAATGATGCTAAGAAAGATTGCTCTTTTTTTTTTTTTTTTTGTCTGTGAAACATCTCATAATTTGGGACCCGAAAAAAAAAAAGCTGCTTTTTACAGCCTAATAGTCAATGGAATGAAATATTCAATCAACCAATTTTCATTCTCGAAATCCGATTCTTTTCTGGTATGGAACTGCGTTTTTTTTAACAAGTAGCAAAATAGCGAGTTTGAAAACCAAAATAACATTGCAGAATTTTCTCTTCCTTTATATTTGCTTTCCCAATTTGATAAGCATCCCAAAATGTGAACCAGAGGTTTTCTTGCATGCCTTTGTTCTGTTGTGCCAGGTTTTCCAAGTAATGAGAAAGCAAGAAGATACTCGCCTTGCAGAGATGGCTGCCGAGAAGGCTCATTTTGAAGCAATTCAAGCTAATGCCAATATCGTGAGTGATTATGCCTTTCACTCACACCACTTATATTAGTCGCATGATGTGGTTTCACTGCATATTTTCAACCAACCTCATTTGAGTATGTATGTTTGAAGTAGGCCAAAGACAGTGTTAATTTTTCTTAAACTGCTGGGTCGAAATATGCCCATGATATGTGATGGCTTAACCTCTAACAATCCCTGCCTATTGCTTTCCATAATTATAGACTGGTTCCTTGCGGTGATAGGAATAGTTGTTATTTTCATAGCACCTTACACTTTTCATCACGTGGACGGAGATACTCTCAAGCTTATATCCTTTAGAATTGAACTTTTCAGTTATACAAAATGCTCATTTAATTGTAAAAAGCAGCATGTCTGATCAATCTTGTTAGAGTATCAGCGTGTTATGACCCTTCCATTGTGAATTATTACTTATACAGTTTTTTTTTTATTTGCAGGAAAAGCAGCGTAAATTACATGAAGAGCAAAGAGATCTGATTCAGCAACAAGCACAAGCAAAGGCACAAATGCTGCGATATGAAGATGAGCTGGCTAGGAAAAGAATGCAGGTGCAGATAGTGAAATAATTATCTACTTTTTTCAGACTACACTTAATAAAATTCTTGCTGCCAAACAGCCAGTTATGTTTTATTTTTTCATTGTTTGCAGACAGATCATGAAGTTCAGAGGAAACATAATGTTGAACTGGTTAGGATGCAAGAGGATTCCTCTGCACGGAAAGAACAAGCTAGACGAGCTACTGAGGAACAGATCCAAGCTCAGCAGCGCCAAACTGAGAAAGAGAGAGCAGAAATAGAGAGGGAAACAATAAGAGTTAAGGCCATGGCAGAGGCTGAAGGCCGAGCCCATGAAGCAAAACTGACGGAGGAACATAACAGGAAAATGCTTATAGAACGCATTAATGGCGAAAGAGAGAAATGGCTTGCTGCAATCAATACAACTTTTAGTCACATTGAAGGTATACACGACTGAGAAGCATGTACTTGTATTTGTGTTATTCAATCACAAGGGTGATTAATTTGGTCCACATATAAATGGTCCACATATTAATTTGGTCCCCAAGGGGTTGACCCAAGTGGTGAAGACCTTGGTTTTGGGGTATCACTCCCTTCAAGGTCCAAGGTTCGATACCTCATGGGTGCAAACAACCATTTGAGACTCCACCCCCTAGTGAAAAGCCAGTGATTTATTCAGTTTTGTGTAGGGAAACTTTTGAGAGTGCGGTGCACGGGAATGAGGTTTACTCTCCAGGGGGTCTGAAGGGCCTTGCTTTGGAGAGGTTCCCCAACATAAAAATAAAATAAATAAATAAATAAATAAATAAACAAGTGGTTTCTTCAATGAAGACTTATGCCATGTGCTCTGACTGGTTAGCTGCGTTTGTATGTTTCATACCTCTCTATGAATTGGGGCTCATGGACATTTTCTCACTTCTATGTTCTAGCATTTTTAATTCTTTCAATAATTTTATTGTTTTTTTTTAATCTCCAGAGTTTTATTGTTGAAAAGGCAGCTATGTTGTGCAAAATAATTCAGTGTTATGCTTTATCTTGATGCAAACTTTCTATCTTCACAGTTAGTTTTGCTTCTTTAGATATAAGGGTTCAAATTATTGTTTCGTACCATATAAAAACATATATTAAATTCTTGAATAATTTTTGGCATAATGGAAAGTTCAATATACTTAAGTAGGCACTTGAGGCCTGGTTTGGATAACAAAGTCCTCCCAAGTCATCCCATTTTATCACATCTCAATATCAAACACCACAAATATAAACACTTTTCAATTTCAAATATGCAATTTTTTCATCTAATCACCTAATCATTACAACTTTTCCAAACTTCCAAAAAAAATACAAAAAACAATACAACTTTCCAAATCTCAGAACCAAAATTATATTTAAAAATTATATTCCAATAATATTTTAATTTTATAATATTTTTTTTGAACTCTTTCTCTCTCCTTTCCCAAAATCCCATAAAACATATGAACTCAAACATTTCACTACTATTCACAAATCATTTCATTACTATTTACAGATCATCTCATCTCACTATCCAAACAAGGCCTAGAACCTATATTTTTGTCTTGTATGCGGTAAAAGTATGATAACTTCATAGCTTTCTGGGATTAAACAGTCAATGCCCTGAAGTGTTATACTTAAAGCGTCTTACCTTGAACTTATAAATTAATGTTTTTCATGCAACACTTGATTTGTCTTAAAGTGAAACTTTCATTGTGATTGTTTTACATTTAATGTTTGGGCAATATGGATATCAATGTATAGCAGATTGCCAAATATTCAGGATCTCCTATATATGTAATTCTTTTTTTTCTTGTTGATAGGTATATTTGTTGTGCATGTATTTTTTTTTTGTCTGTCAAGCCTGTAGTGACCTTAATAAGAGGAAAAAAAAAAAAGACTCATTGAATTGTATTGAGTTTGCCTCATGGTGTAAATGGTATGTAAATTTAATACCTCCTGTATAGAGGAAATATGGTATTCCTAGCTTATTATCAGACAAGGACCTATTCACAAAGGTCATGTGGGACTGTTAGTTTTCATTTTTTGTCTCATAGAAAACCCGTTTTGCTCTGTTTAGCCCTTTCGAACTTAGTGATGTATGTTTCTGCTTCACTTATTGGTTCTTAATGTTTGAATTGATAACCTTGGCATCTTTGATTTCCTTTTCATAAATTATTATTGGTCTTAGATACACATGCTTCGGCTTTTGTTTGGGATCTAATTGAGGAGTGGACTTTTAAATTATTGTCGATTTTATGATTGCCATTTAGGTGGCATGCATGAGGATATCTTAATGACATGAACATTCCTCCACTCTCATCTGCAGGGGGTTTTAGGATCCTACTGACTGATAGGAATAAGTTGATTATGACGGTTGGAGGAGCCACTGCATTAGCTGCAGGAGTCTATACAACTAGGTTTGTATGTTGATTTTCTTCTTGCATCTTTTTTACTCACTTCGGTTCAAAGTATGTATCTCTTTTTTATGTGGGTGGTATTTCTCTGTCATGTCTATCTTTCTCTTGGCAGTTAGCTTTAAAAGATATAAAATGGGATTTATTTGCCTGTTGCTTGGTTCGATAAAGTGTTTATCTTGAGTTGTTTTTACCTATCAACTGGAGAGAGAGAGAGAGAGAGAGAGAGAGAGAGAGAGAGAGAGAGAGAGAGATGGAGAGAGAATTGGATATTGCTTGGTCCATCCATGATTGACAATCTGGTTGGTTAGAAATTTGTAAGTATCTGCTTATCTAGTGTGTTGGATGTGTACGTCCTAGTGGCATAATTTGTCCTAAAGAGATGTTGAATGTGGATACAACAAGGACTTTCCTAAATAACCTATTTTTATGACAACACATGTACGAAACCAGAGGCATCCATCACTTCCCACCCCAACACTACCACACCACTACTTCACTACAACTTTCTGTAACATTTGTTTCACCTCTACCATTATGTTATTGGAATAATAAAGTGGACCCTAGCCGCAATTTGATAGACTGATCTGTTCAGTCTGAGATGACTATCATGGAGATCTTTCTTATCAAGGTCTCATTATACAATGACCAGCACAGAGTATTCTTGTCCATGGGACAACTCAATTGATGTTGTAGATTCACAAGTCATGATAAGTTATTCTTTTAATTGGATGAGCCATCTGATCCTCTTTCACGATCTTTGATGTGTTTACAGAGAAGGAGCTAGAGTAATGTGGGGATATGTTAATCGGATTCTGGGGCAGCCATCACTTATTCGAGAATCCTCCATTGCAAAATTTCCTGGCTCGGAATTGATTTCTAGGGCTAAAAATAAAGTTTTTAAATATAGTACTTCATCTGGGGCTGCTGGAAGTAAAAATGGTCTTGGAAATATTGTTCTCCATCCTTCGTTGGAAAGGAGAATACAGCAACTTGCTCGAGCTACATCAAACACCAAGACTCATCAGGCACCTTTTCGCAATATGATGTTTTATGGACCCCCTGGCACTGGAAAAACTTTGGTTGCAAGGGAGATAGCTCAGAAATCAGTATGCTTTTAAAATCTTGACATCATCTCACTTCCTTTTTATCACTGCTGCCTGACTTATATGTGCGTTGTTGGACATTTATTTTATTCGTGTTCCCATTGACACTTGAATCTTCTCATACAGGGTTTGGATTATGCCATGATGACTGGAGGAGATGTTGTGCCACTGGGTGCGCAGGCTGTTACCAAAATTCATCAGATATTTGATTGGGCTAAGAAATCAAAGAAAGGTTTATTGCTTTTTATTGACGAGGCAGATGCTTTCCTATGCGAGTAAGTTTTTCTTGGCTTCTATTTTCGTGGTATTATTCAAACAATGATTTTGTTCTCTGCAAGAATATACTTTCTTCTGGAAACCCATTTAGCAATCATGGTTATCGATCCAATGCAGGCGCAACAGTACACATATGAGTGAAGCTCAAAGAAGTGCTCTGAATGCATTGCTCTTCCGAACTGGAGATCAGTCTAGAGACATAGTTCTCGTTCTCGCAACAAACAGACCAGGTGATCTCGACAGTGCCGTCACCGACCGAATAGATGAGGTCATCGAGTTTCCACTTCCGGGAGAGGAGGAACGTTATAAACTACTGAAGCTCTACTTGCACAAGTATCTTTCTGGTGGAAGTGATCAGAACGCAGCTAAATGGGGTCTTTTTAATAAGAAAAAGCCACAAAAGATAACAATAAAAGATGTATCTGATGATGTGATTCGTGAAGCTGCCAGGAAGACAGAAGGGTTCTCTGGCCGGGAGATAGCAAAACTAATGGCTAGTGTCCAAGCAGCTGTTTATGGGCGCCCGGACTGCGTGTTGGATACCCAGATGTTTATGGAAATTGTTGATTACAAAGTTACAGAGCATCATCAGCGAATAAAACTAGCTGCTGAAGGTGGTGTACCAGCTTAGCTAGCTAATTAGGGCGTGCAACGCAAGACTTCGGAGGCAAGAAGAGTAGGGAAAATATGGCTTATTTTTCAAAGCCCAGAAATTGGAGAGTATTTTGCAGTGTTTTGATTATTATTATTTATCATTCTTTGTATATTCGAATATTGTGGTTCTTTTTTGTTAGGGGTCGATAAATCGATGATCTCCTTTTTCCCCCTCATTTTATTTTCCTAACATTTTTGTTGAAGTCGTGTGGTATCTGTGGGGAGCGTTTTGGGTGTGGGGGATGAGCTGCAATTGTGATGGCCTACATAATGCTTCTCCCTCAGTACCTGGTCACACGGATCGCTACCAAAGTATCTATATACGATTCTATAGTGATTATTGGACGACAATATGAGATGGTGGAAACTTCTTGTAATAATTCGAAAAAACAGACTCTTCTGTTTTATTTCCCTAAAATTGTGCATGTTCTCTTTTTCTTTTTTCTTTTTAATTGAGATGCCCTTTTCTAAAAACATCAAAGAATATGAAATAAGTTGAAACTTTGAAACATTACATAATTGATTTTTTTTTTTAATTGATATCAGACCATTAATGGATGAAAGCTAGGCGATGTATCATATTCATATAGCATAATTTTAGAAAAATAAAATATTTATATTATGAAAAAAAAACTAATTTTTAATATTAAAATTTATTAAGTTTATTTAGAAGAACTAATTTTTAAATAAATTTTATTTATAGAATATATAAAATATTTTAATAATAAAGAATGGATAGTTTGTCATAAGTTTAAGAAATATATTTTAGTTATAAAAAGATGATAAAAATAATAATTTTACAAATTAATATGATTAGATATAGTCTAATAAAGATATTTTTATAAATCTAACAATTATATAAAATTATGTCAGTAAGATTATCTTTTGTGATTGCATCACTTCGGTTGAATTTTAAATGAGAGAATATGCTGGCTTTTCCCGAAGGCCACTTTTGGTGGAGGAACGAGCTAGAGACCCGTAAAAGGCAATAAAGACCACACGGGACGTGCCCAAACTCAACCACACGTGGCCCAAAGGCAGCAATCGCTCTTCCTCAACCGTCCCAAATAACCGCCACGTTACCCCCAATGCGCCACGTAGAGACCGGGCCGAACACCAACGGCCTCTCCGATTTTTATTCAGGATGTTGGAACCTTCAGTTCCGATGCTTTTAATTTGGGTCTTGATCAGTTCTTAGACTTACTACTGTTCGTTGAGAGATATGGCGAAGACAAGAGCATGGGTGGTTTTGTTGTTGTGCGCGGCGGTGCTGTGGCCGGGAATGTGTTGGTGCTGGGGAGAGAACGCTATGGATGATGCGAAGGAGAGGATGAATGCGGCCGCAGAGAGTGCCGGGGGGAAAGTAAAGGAGGCCAAACAAGGCGCTGCCGAAACCATGCGCGATTCCAAAGACAAGATGGATTCCTGGGTCGATTGGGCTTATGACAATTTCAATGAGTATACATATATTTTCTTGATCTCCTTTCACATTTTCCTTAATCCATGTCATAAATATTTCTCTTATTTTTTTCTATATTTTGTAGACAATATGTGTAAGAATGTCTACATTTATTGTTGTTTTTTACCCAAAAAAAAAAGAGTTAGGGAGGACAGAAAACGAAAAGCCAAAAGTTCTATAGTCATTTATGTGCCGAGTACTCTCACTAGACACATTAAGGTAAATTAAGAGAATAATGATGTGTGATTAATTCATCTATATATGTTTGTACAAGAATAAGATCTGATCACTTACCCGATATTATTATTAATTTTTTCGGAAACTTCGATTTTCTTTTCTGCATGCTTTGAAAGCTGGTTATTGACTAATATGATGGAATGGTATATATGTTAGGGGATTTGGACTTGGACAGAACAATGCAAAAGAGGATTTTCAAAATGCGATGGATGAAGCTGGGTCTGCTGCATGGAAAGCCACGGAGACAATGAGTTCTGCTGGATCTGGTATTAGTCCGGACTTGTTATCGAACAGTACCCGGTGGCCGGCAATAAAAAATTAAAAAAACTAATCTTTTCTGTCTTTTTATAATTTGTGCTCTCCCAGATGCACCAAAGTATGTTTCCAATATGGCGGGTGATGCAAAACACTTCGTCTCTGAGAAAGCCGATCAAACTATAAGAATGGCTACAGACAAGGCTGGTGATGCGGAGGAGACAATAGCAGAAGCGATGGCATATGGGAAAAACAAAGGAGCGGATGCTTACGAAGACGCTAGATCAACACTAAACATGGCTAAAGAAACGGCATCCAATAGGGCTGGGGATGCTCAAGAGAAGATGTCAGAAGCAATGGGGTATGCAAAAGCTAAAGCAGGAGATGCGTATGATGGAGCTAAGCAGAAAATGAATGAAGCTTCAAACATGGCGTCGGATGGGGGAGAGATGATGAAAGAAACAATGGGATACGAAAAGGAGAGAGCAGCTAATGCGTATGACAAAGCAAAGCATCATGTGGAGGACTCGTACATGACAGCGAAGGAGACCATGACAGAACAGGCCAAGTCTAATTATGAAGCTGCAAAGGAGAAGGCTTCGCAGGCTGCCGGCGATGTTGGGGCTAAGATGAGGAACATTAAGGGAGAGCTATGAAGGGAGGCCGGGATCATGATCATGATCATGATCACCACTTTTATCATCATGTTATAATCTTCCCGAAGCCATCTGTGAGTTTTATGTTTATTGGTATATTTCTCATGTCATTCTACATTTGATAATATGTTTTATTTTTAATAGGGTTTTAATTTAAGATAATGAAATTTGTATCCGAGGAATAAATTTTTTTAGCCATCTTAATTAAAGAAGAAAATGTTAGTTGAATTGATAAAAGTGATCGATTGAATTTTTTTTTTTTTTAATTTTTAATTTTTTATTTATTAAGGAAGTGAATATTAGTGAATATGTATTTCATTTCATTGTTTGATGTATAAAAAAAATATTAAATAAAAATAATAATAAAAAAGTGCATTTGCACTTATCAGTTATCAAGTTCTTGGGTCAAAAGTCCTTTTATAAATGTGATTTAATCCAAAAACTTCTTGTGATTTCTTTCTTCTTATTTATGGGGAGATGGGGGATTAGTACTTCATATATAGTTAAAGGCATCTTTTGACAATCAATAATTCTTAAAATTAATTGTAGTTTCATTTTCAAATATCTTTTAAACATAAAATACTTTTTAATTTCAAATTATATATTCAACTCATTATTATCTAAACGCAAAAAACATTAATACTTTTACAAACTTAACTTTAAAACAAAAAATATATATAAAAGTTAATATATTTTTTACAAGTTTTAGAATAAAAATAATATTTAAACAATTTTGTTTAACTTGATATATATCTTTTTAAAACCCGATTAAAAAACACCTAATTAATTACTCCTATTATTTTACTTTTATTCACCAAATTTTAAATAGTCCAAAGTACTGTCCAAACAGACCTCACGTCCATCTTATACCAAGTGGTTGCGCGCGCCAGCAGTACGTGAGTACTGTGCTTGCCGTTCTAGAAATATTGCCACTGATCGAGCGGAGAAATTCGACTGGCTTGACCATGATGTTTGATAAAATGTCAATAGAATTCGGAATGTATTTGAACTTGAAGGTATTAATTAAGTGAAAAAATATCAGAGATGTATAAATTAGTAAGCCTTAGTATTTTATTGTTGTTTGTGTGCATTTTGTCAACCAATTATATTAAATATGTGATAAATATTTAGGACCAATTTATGTTTCTATCTATCTCCCAGTACTTGAGACTTCTAAATTCTATCGAATTTCTATCCCCTTATGTTGTACTGGAACTTGACTTTAGAGGATTTTGATTAAAAAGACATTGAAGAAACCTAAAAACACTTAAGGCCGGATCTTAATGCAGAAATTAGCTGGTAGAGGAAATTATTATCATTCTAGGAATAACATATGAACATTAGACATGATTTTAGAAATGAGTAAACGGGGAAAGTCACAAAAAAGGAGATCGTAGAAGGAAATCTAAACATTAGAATATAGTTTAGACTAGATTCTATTATATATTTAGTATTGTAGTTGAAATTACTATCTAGAAATTAGCTAGGTTGGTTTGTTTTATAGTTTTTGTAAGTTTTTGTAGATAAGATGAGATAAAATATTGTTATAATATATTTTTTTAATATTAATTTTGAATATTTTGTAATTTGAAAAAGTTATTTTGAAATTTAAAAAAGTTGAATGATTTATTTTATTTTGTATAGGAAATTGAAAAAGTAGTACTGATGATATGATGAGATAAGATAAGATAAGATTAATGTTTGTAAAAACAAACTAGGCGGCCTAGTAAAATGTTGTACGTGGGATGATAGAGCTACCTACGGATAGTTATATATATATATGAATGGGTACTATATATTAATTATGTCATAAGTTTATGACTTTATAGCTTTTAAGTTAAATTAAGCTTCATGCCAACTTAGGGCCCTATTAAAGATAGAGCTTCATGCGATTGTTCTTATGGAGAAAACTAAAAGAACCGAAGGGACAGTTGTATTATTAGGTGTGTAACATCTTAAAGATATCAGAGGTAGTAGGTTATCAACAAGATGGAGGTAAGGTCCTAATTTTTAAAATCCCATGGTCAATTTATTGTTTATTCCCTAGCGAATTCCACAATAAGTACTAAGTAGTGATCTAGCTAGACCCATGAATCCAAATTATTTATTGTAAGATCCAAGCCCTAGATCATTAGATATAAATCCAAAATAAGTACTTGTTTGGATTTCTTAATTGAAATTATAGTTTTTCCAGCTTATACATTCATGCATTAATGTGCATTTATTAAGTTTATTCCGTCCATTTATGATCACGAATCTTCACCATGCATGCATGCCAGTTGTCCTATTGAGTCCTGTTTGAATATTTTTAAGTAGCTGAACTACTCGTGTTCAGCTTCTGTAATTATCCTGAGAGCTGTCTCTACACATTCGCTGGATTAATATTTTTATTTGCTTCTCTTTTGTTGCTGATCTTAAAATATATATTCTTGTTGGTGTTGTTTTTTTTTTTTTTTTTTTTTCTGAACGTGCTGTATCTTTTGATGATGACCCTTCATTCAGATATAGCAATATTGAGCCATTAATGCTCTAGTCCATTAAGATCAAATCTCCTGAAAACTCTTTTTACAATATGGTATCTTTCGTACAAGATTGCCTCTAGCAAATTCCTCTTTTTTGCTGCAACCTGCATAAATCCTTGCCTCAATATCGATGTTTCACAAAGGGTCCAGCTGCTATATATATATTTTGCACGCTAAAGGGAACGTAATGAAGAGTACTACTAGTCTACTGTTTTAGATACTTTCCAATTCCATAGTACTGCATGCTAGTAATGTTGTAAGCCTTCTTTCTGGCCCTCAGCTTTCCAATTCCATAGTGATTTCTTATGAGAATCATGCCAACATTTCTTTTTCAAAATTTTGGAAAGTTGAAGATCTGCAAATTTGAAACTTGAACTTGCATTAGGTTTCATCGTTTTTTTTTTTCTTTTTTAAAAAAATTTCCTCCGGAAACCTTCCTAAATTTATGTGAAAACCGGCCTCTTCATCCAGGTCATGAATTATATCCAGAATCAAGCTAATTAATTATAACCCAGCTATATGACTCCATTAATGATGTTTTCTTCGGCCTGGCCATGGCCAATAAAGTCGTTTGCCGTACGAACCTTGGCTCAGATTGGCAGACGTGATATTTGCCCCTCCACGTGCAACAGTAAATACATGACACAGGAAACTTATCTAGTTTTGATACTGAACCATAACCCATAATAGGAGTCGGATGGTAAACACAAATTCTCAAACATGGTAAAAGACAACGCGACCGAAACTATCAAGTGTCGGTGTTTTCTAAAGTACTGTTTAGTGACCAAAAAGCATGTCGCACGTTCAGTCCCGTTTGGTTTTTGAGAAAGAAGCAGCAAATATAGGGTTTCACCAAAGCAATTACTTTACTAAAGGGTTAAAGAAGGAAATGAGATAGCAAGAACTATTACTGAATGTTGAAGATCAGAGAGTTTTTTTTTTTTTTTTTTTACTGATGAAAATGTTTTAAGGAACATAAAACCCATCTTCACATTCATCCAACAAAACTAAAAGCTGTATCATTTTTCTATCTTTGCCCTTATTCCCTGATTTTCCCTGATCCGTGTAAACTTGAGCTAGCTAATTTTGGAATAAAGAAGATGAGAGACAGAATATTTTCAGTAGGAAGATAATAAACATGGGCGTGCCAATTATTGAGAGAATATTTATGACTACCAAGAGTCACCAAATTATTAGAAGAAGATTTACAGATTGATTGAGGTTAATTTACAGCATTACTGCGAATTGCACCAAAAAGAAAGTTATTGCTTATACAGTAGTGGGTGGGTAATCTAACTCCTCCATTCTGTACCTCTGTGCATATCTAATCTAATCATTCACCAAATATATGCATTTGCTAATCAGTAAAAGTAATGATCTCAAGAGTTTGAAGAGTTTGATTTGCCTTACATTTGCTTCTTCTTCATGGCTTGTTTATTGTTGTGCATCCATACCTTGAAAACTTGCCTCTTTACACCCACTTCTGAACAGAACTGCTGGACTTCTTGGTTGTCATGTTTCTGGATCTTCCACCCCAACTTCTCAGCAAATTCCATCATCTTATCTTTCTGTTCCTGAGTAAATTTTGTCCGAAACCTCCTTTTGGATTGCGGCGCTTGTACTGAAGTTTGCATACCAACATGATTAGACCGAAACATATTGAGATCTTCGCTCGAAGACTCGGCTGGCGCTCCACCGCCGCCTCCAAAAGCCATCATCATCGGCGCGGTGGCTCCAGTCAAAGGAGCTGTGGATAGAACATGTGGCCGGAATTTCTGGTGATGGTGATATACATGATGAGCCGAGGGAGGAGGGAGTGCCGGAGGATGATGTTGAGAAGGGACCATTTCTCTATGGCCATTGTTTATGCTGGTCGGGTTTGCGTAGTAACAATTGGAAACATATTTAAAATCACCCTCGACTTCTTTCCGATGGAAATTCCGGTGGCATTCACAAGCTGCACACTTTAAGGCCTCCGGAGTGCCTTCCTCTCCGCTTGACATGAATTCTCCGCAGCCATCCACAACGTGCCCGCCCGTGCTGGCCACGTGGTTCTTCAAACATTCTCTATATCTCACCTTTGGTGCAGCCCTAATGGTAGAGGCCGTGCTTCGTGGTGGTTGTGGGAGTGGTGATTTTAGCGTTGATGCGCCAGTATTACTGGTTGGTGTGATTATTGCACCTGTGGCTGCAAGAGCTGGGACTGGATCTGGATTTGGGTCTGGATCTCTTCTGGTTTTTTGTGCATCTTGGTGTGGATTTGGATCTGACTGTTGAGGAAGATGATGATGATGATGATGATAAACCGGAAGATGATCTAGGGCTTGAACAGTTTGATCCCTTCGTTTTTCTCCCACAGCTGAAGCTACAATTGGAGAAGAAAGCTTGATGGTTGACTCTCTGTGGGATGGATTATAGCTCAAGGTGCTTGGCATCCCTATTTCTGTATCTTGGCCTCTCAGTTCCATTTTAAATCTGATTTCTGATGTGAATCCTTGATCTAAGACTTGATCTCGGTCTCCCTTTGTGTTTTGAAAATATTAAAAAATTCTCAAAACATCCTCGTTTCCTTTTTGATTTCGGTTTGTTAAGGAAGTTGCTGTATTCCTCTCAACTCTAATTCATCCAATCTAATCAGAACAAGAATACTTAATCAAACATATAATCACTACTAAAACCCAAAATTATTCTCTCTTTCTCATTCTGATCTTGACATTTTGGTGCTAAACCCACTACCATAACACTAATTTCAACCCTATTTCCAAAGACGTAAGCAAGTGATCGAGCAGTAAATTGACCGATGGATTAGACGGATTTTATAGAAAGAGAATCTCTGACTAATCAAGAAACGAAGTAAGAAGTAAAATTAATGGAAGAAGAAAATCTCTACAGATGAAACTCAGATGGGGGAGGGAGGGCCCTACAAAGAGCTAATTAAAATAGAACTTACCCTGAAAATCAGACTGTAGCATTAAGAGAGAGAGAGAGAGAGAGATGTGATTGCCTCAGCTTTAGACGCAAATATATAAGAAAGAGATCTTAGATCCTAATCTCAAATTATGAAGAAAATGTAAATGTGAGACGATCGTGTATGCAGAGAAAACAATAGAAAAGGAGGTGGAGAGGAAGATCGTGTGTTTCCCAACACCCATCCAATCTAATAAAGGAAGATGTGGGTAAGTTTGCACTCAAACTGAGTTATGACTACACGCAGAGAGTAGTCTCGCAGAACAACCGACAAGGTCATGTTAGTCTCTCTCCCACAGCCTGCACCCTCGTCCAGTTCTCAATAATTGCCCTTGCCCTTCTGTGGGACTCTTTCTGAAACCCTAAAATCAACCACAAAATGACCTTGTTTTATGTGTAAGGCACTGAGAGAGAGAGAGAGAGAGAGAGAGAGAGAGAGAGAGAGAGAAGGGGTCCTCCCTCTGACTCGACGTAGCCCTGCTTGCTTTGCCTGGAATCTTCCTGCAACCTCAAATTCCAAGATTAATGGTTTCTTGATCATCAGACGCAAAACCCAATTAGAAAGGGTGTCATGGAAGGGGTTTAGGAAAAGAAATCAGAGAGAGGGAGAGAGAGAGAGAGAGAGAGAGAGGGAGAGAGAGAGTTTGTGTATATACGTGTGCGTGTCTGAGTGAAATAGTGAGAGGTAGACTTTTTTGTTCTTTTCTTGAGATCTTTGAGGACTGAGGGCCCAAGACTACTAAAGTGAGAGAATGCATGGTCCACTCCACAGCACTTGTCCAGTTAGTGTGTGTCAGATTCTCTCTCTCTCTCTCTTTCTCTCTCTCTCTCTCTCCCCTCTTGAGGTATTTTTTCTTGCTTGGGTATTATGCGCCTGGTGCTGCTGCATTTTCTGCAACTCCACTATTTCACCAGCTACCAAATGACTCCTGCCAACAATTTCTCTTTTCTCACTTTTCGTCGTATAGAGTAGCTTTGCTTTATTTTATGCTTCATCTCAAATTTTATTATTATTATTATAAACATTTTTAATGATGTTATGTATAAATTATTCATTGTGTAATATTAATATGCAAGTTTAACAATGATAAAAATTAAAGGTAAAGGTATTTTTCCTTCTTAGATATCTTAAAGGGAGGAATTATTTAGTAGATGCATGCATACATGCATGCAATTAGATATTTTTCTAATATATATAATATTGTCATGATCGTCTCGCAATTAATATATATATATATACCATATTTTTAAAAATTATTAATGCTAATTAGAAATATCATATCATTTATAGTACTAATTCTTATAAGTTCTAACAATATTGTTTTTTCGACTTTTTGGACAATATGCATGGAACTCATGATCATTCAATTGTTCAAATCCAACCAGCTGGTTAACGAATGAAACTCATTATTCCATAGTTGTATATATGTTCAAGGAGAATTGAAAGATATCCATTATTTAAGCAAAGAGAGGTCAATTTTTCATTCCCGGCCCACAACAATTTGAAAGGCAGACAAAAAAGATTTGACTGGCTATAGCTGGCCTGCTGCAAACAAAAATATTACTCTAATTTCATCCCCGATCATTTACTTTATTATTATTATTATTATTATATATATATATATATTGTGTAAATATTAGTCCTCTTATTTCTGTTTTTCTCTTAATTGAGATATTAGTTGCACGGTTTACTATTGCATGCCTTTACGGCACTATGCTAGCTTCAGCGGCGGAATTATCCCCAAAATTTTCAAAACCTAATAAAAATAAAATTTTGAAATATGTTTTTATGAAATAGATTATATAAAAAATTAATATTTGTCTCTCCAATTTTTTTTTTTTTTTTTTTTTTTTTTTTTTTTTTTTTGTAAATTGGCCCTCCAAACTAGTTTTTTTAATTCCGCCCCTAGCTAGCTTTCTATAACTCTTCATTTTAATGTTTATACTAACCTTTTAAAAAATATTGATATTATTGGCTATAATTGATACGCAATATGCCAATGTGGGCACCTGAAATATTCCATAGTAATTAATCTGATTAGATTTTTATGATATTTAGGAATATATATATATATAGTACTCATGATTCCTTTAATTGAATTTCTCTATAAAGAAACAAATTTACTTTGAATCTAAAGATATAAATAGTGAATATTGTGAGGTGCCAGTTGCCACTCAACCCCAAAATGATATATATATATATATATATATATATATATTTCAAGTTAAAATAACATAAATGTCTTAGTCACAAATGACTTTCACAAAAGTAAACTTATCTATTAATATGATTTAATATGGTGAATCAAATTATAAAGTTAATTTTTTTTGTAAAGTAAATTATTTATATCACAAATAAAGAAACTAACATGAAGACGATGTCCACGCAGGCAGGCAGGCAGGCATTATTATAATTTGTTTGTTAAATTAGAATAATTAAGATCACGACTGAGTACTTACTTACAAGTATATATTATATAAATCTCCTGAACTGATGATCTTTCCAAATGAATTATTAAATATTATCTTAAGCCATGACCACCGTGCTATCCAGCTTTTGCACTCTGAGTTTTAGGCAACAATTTCCGAGTGATTAATTAAGTCATTAAATAATAGGAAGTACAAAAGATCAATGTTAAATTAAACTAATATCATGAGATCGAAAACTTTCCCAACTAATGCATACACCAGTACTATAACAGGGATTATAATTGAGACGTGGCGAAAGCCCAGCCAAAGAACAGTACTGCATGCGCGCGCGCGGCTTTATTTGATCTTCATGATCATCTCATGGCGCTTTCTTTTCATTTCATTATATATATGTTTTTTCCCTTCGACTTCTGGTCCTCTGCAGCCATTACTGACTGTGACTGGCGATCCTTCTGCGGTGCATGCGCACAAGAAGTCAAGCTAGCTAGGGTTTCAACTTTCATGGAGTACTAACTACTACTTGTCATGTCGCTAGCTTTTTTTTTTTTGGTTTGGAAAACTGTTACATATATATATATTATATATATTATATAAAAGTAAACAAATGACGTAAATTTATTAAATCAATTAAATTTATTTTATAATCAATTAAATAATTTTATATTCAAACATACTTATGCATCAAACTAAGTTAAATTATAAATTTATTTTTATATAATCTTTTTATAACTAATTAAGCAGTCCCCTTCATTTTGACCCAAGAGTACCTCTAAAGAATAATTGAGATTTGGCTTATATATATTCAATAAACCAATTAATTAGCTAGATGGGGTGTTAAACTTTAATAAAGGAGAAAATCTCATTAATATTCTACTGTTAATTAATATAGCCATAATGAACAAGGCTGTAACAAAAAAAAAACAAGGAGGCAATTAGTCCAGTTTGAACATGGAGAGTTGGGGCATTTTGACAAGTTTTCTCCCCTCAAATTAGCCAGAACAATAGAGTAGGTTTCAAAATTATATAGACAATGACTGTTGAATAAAAAATAAAAAAAAATTAAAAAATGCTGAGCATATGGACAAATCGATCGAACTGGTGCTCTCATGTGACTGGGACCCTATATTTAAGTCTTCATTTACAAGGCATTTTTTTCTCTACTTTTTGGTAAAGGTAAGTTATATAACCACCACAAGTTAAAAGATAAAGATGCCCATTTGCTCAATATTTTTGTTTTTAGATATTAAAAACAAAACAAAAATTGATAGATGCCCGTCTTGGTGCATACAATTTTCACTGCTGTCCAACATAAAAGCTAGCGCTTGATCTTTATAGCTTCTTGATAATTATTTAGAGGCAGTCGTTTTTATATCACAAGGAATCTTAATTTTACAAAAAAAAAAAAAAAGGAAGGAATGTATAACAATATGGAACAAGTGGATCGGATAATTTCACATCTTTGAACCCTTTTTTATGTATATATTATAGTAAAATATCTGGAAAATTAAAGCATATTACTGTAAGAATAGCAGTCTTGATCAACTTAGAAAAGAGAGAAGAAAGTATTAATCCTCAGGGCCTAATTAGCCTATTGCAATGCATGCTTACTAAAGATGTACGCAATGGGTGAGAGATTTGGCCAGGATATGGTTTTCTATAGCTTGTCATGGTTACCACCAAATTAAGTAAGGCATCTACGTACCAAGTTTCAGAAATTTCAATCGATCGTTGGACGAGTTTTTTTTTCGTTTCTTTTTCCTTCATGCATGAGATCAAGAGGAATTAATGATGCATGGATGGCTACGATCGATATTGAACAATAATTGATAATATCCCTCAAAAATCAAAATGATCCAACAGTAGTATTCCTTATAAGATCTGATCTTCATCTGTGAAAACTGAAAGCAGAGCTTTGTGGAGCCCTCTAATAGAAGAGATCTAAGATAGGATGTCATGCAATCCGGCCAGAGTTGAAAGATATTTAATTGCCCAGGTGATTTCAATAGAAGATGAGAGCAATTGCAACATCTTGGTGTGATTAAATGGCCATGTCTATCCTGCGCGGGGTTTATGTTGCGAGTGAGATAGTCGAAAGGTTCAAATCCACCACATGCAGTGCCGCTGTATTCTCTGGCCGCCGATTTAGCTGTTGGCCAGAGCTTTTGATCAACGGAGTGGCGTGTGATCAGCATACACGGGGTTTATGTTGCGAGTGAGATGTAATGCACCTCGCCAATCTGGAGGGCCTGTTTGTGGTGCACGGTTCCAGTTCTTCCCGTGTCGTCGTGCTACCAAAACTTGTAGTTGTCCACTCATAGAGTGGCGCATGTTGGTAACAATAGGCCCATTATAGCCAATTTTATTTGGGTTTTTGTGTTGTTATTGTAGTTTTGTTTTGTGTTTTTCTCAATTTTGTTTGTACAAAAAAAATTATATAATGAAGAAATAATATTCCTAATTTTATATCCGTAGAATTTTAATACTCTTCTCTTATGGAGAATGAGTTGGAGTTATTGTCGTTCAGGTAGTACTTAATTTCTACATACTTTTGTTTGTAGAACATTAAAAATTGGGTTCTAATTTATAATTAATTAATTTATAAACTAAATTTATCTTAATTATTAATCACATTGTATGCTTTGTATTAATTTAATTTTGTAGAACAATTAATTAAGCGAGTGAGTTGCTTAGAGACCGATGTGCTTACGGGTGTCTTGGTTATAAGTGAAGCGTCTTGGACTTGAATTTCGACAGGCACAAAGATTTTGTTGACCAAGTGTCTTGGGATTTGAATTTTCATGACGCGCCATGCTATCCCATGGTGTTTGAGTCGAAAGTCGAATGACATGATCAAGAACCATTCTAGCTTGTGATTGGGTTGATCAGGTGATCCCGTTTGATGGGTAGATTGCATTAAAATTTAACTCAGTTTAATTTAATTTAAATTGAGTTTAATATCTAGATATTTAATTTTTAAATTATTAAACTTATTTTAATTTTAAACTTTTTATTTTATACGTAAGTTTCATATTTTTTTTTTCAATTCAATGCCTATATATTTTGATTTATGATCTACAATTTTTTTAAAAAATTCTCATAAATATATCTAAACTTATTTGAATATATAAATACATTTAAACTTATTTTATATAAATCTCACAAAAATTTCCAACATCTTAATTTTACTACTATTTATTAAAAAAATAAAAATTCGATTAATCTTAATTCAACTCAAAATTCAAACACAATTAACATAGAACATGTTAGTACATTTGTGGGGAACGATTGGAAAAATATGGTGTGGGATTCTTGGTAGAGTTTGGAAATTAGTTTTTCTCTCTCTTTTTTTTAATAAGCTATTCATGTGTGTATAATGAAAATCAGTGGATGCGTTTATAAATGGTCTCAGTCAAAATCTCATACCATCACTATGGAATCCTCGGCTAAAACAAAAAACAAAAAACAAAAACAAATGAAATACTTCAAAATGGTAACATTGTTCAAACATTTTCAGATAAATTCACAAAATCAGAATAGAAATTAGAAGCCTCTCTTGCTCTACACCTAACGGCTACAACAGAATCACTTGTAGAAGATCACACTACAAGAAAAAGGACTACTTCCTACGATATTAAAATTTGCGCAAAAGAAATCATCGCTTATAGTGGGTTAGTTACAGTGATTTCATTCGTCATTGATTGCTAAGCAAATTTGAGAAAGGATGAGCCACAATTCAATGTTCAACTTTTTACAGCAACTTTTTTCACTTAATGGGACGATATTTTTGTCACAATAAACACGTTCATAATATGCAGCTCTTTTTTATTGTTGAGGCGATTTATATCACCGTAACAAGTGTTACATCTAATGTTATTAGTATGTTATGGCGACATTAAAATCGCTATAATAAGTTTAAAATTCACATATATTTAATGGAAACTCCATCACGTGTAATGGAGTTTCCTTTATGACCCCATGTGTATATATAGCTAGCTTAGCTATTGGAATTTCTTTGTATATAATATGTTCTGATCCAACAAGAATGTACACCTTGTAATATTATATTCCAATTTATAAATACTAATAAGAGTACTCTAAATACTCTCACGATCGTTGAGGACTTTCATCAAACATTTGTCTCACTTTATTATGGTACCAGAGCCCCGGTGAGTTTTCCTCCCATGGCCACCATGGTCCTAATGTTGGTACTTTCATTACCTTGCAACTGAATAACAACAATTACCCACTCTAGTATGAGCAAATATTGGCCTTGGCTGGGTGCCACTTGAGCCAAGGCCTTGGCGCCTTTAGAATCTCAAACCACTATCGATGTGCCTCTGGTTGTGGTAAATTGGACCCTCCATAGCCTTCCTCAAGTGGCGTAAATCAAACTGATTGCTTTGAGGATAGATCATTGGGAATCTTTTGGAAGAAGCCCATAAAATTTTGTAGGATTAAATTTAGCCTACAAAGTCTAGGTTGCACTCAAAGCAGCATACGCCCACGACTCTCAAGAGCGAGATTTTCATCTCATTTTAGTAGTTGGTTTACTTGAGAAAGGAACTCACCACACCACTCACCAATCACTTATGAACATTCAAAGGGCTATGTGATAGCTTGGCTTCCATCAAACCCCTTGTGCAGGACAAGATGAAGGTGTTTTTGTTGAGGAACAACCTCAATGCCAAATATTAGCCATTCACCACGTCGATGCTCAAGCCACCCATGTCATCCTACACCAAGCTCATCCCTCTCTTATAAGGGTTTGAAATTTGAACCTCCTTTCATGATTCGTCTCCTATGTCATCTTTTGCTTTTTATGGACACTGAAATTCAGATTCGATGTCCAAGGACAACTATGGCAATAATCGCTCCCAACCACACTAGCCCTTCTCCTTAAACTGGCGTGAGTTTCTCATCCTGCTAGCTGCTCAGCCAGTACTAAAACCCAGGGCTCTTTAATACCCACGAGCCTAAAATCATCCTAATTCTACAACTAAGGCTCGGGATCCATCATGTGCTAATACTTGTTAGATATATGGCAAGAGAGGTCAAGTGGCGCTTAAGATGATATTCTTTAAGTATGAGTTGCTCTAACGCTTAAGAGTTTTTCTCATGATATTGAATGGATTGCAAACACTATAACATCTCCTCATAAGATAGATAACCCAGGTATGCTTGTAAAGCTTTGTTAATATGTTGGACACGATGTTGTCATTACAAGCAATGGTAGTTCTCATACTATTACACAAGTTGGTAACAAATATATTGCTAATGGCACCACTAGAGTTAAACTACGCAATATGCTTTTAGTACCTGCCAACTCTTTAATCTAGTGGGCAACATATTAATGATTATTTCTATAACTAAGTTTTATGTTGTGGTTTTGTTGTTAAGAAACGGAACACGAATCGTGTCTGATGAACGTGCGACAAAAGAGTAATCTTTACACCTTATACCCTCCTTATGACGCTCACTTCTCCACTTGTTTTCGGACTGCCTCTTAAGAAGTGCGACACTGGCGTTTACCATTTCGGACATCCTCGTGCGTCTGCTCTCCAAGTCCTTAAATCCAAATGACTTATTCAGGTTACTGATTTATAGATGTTTTACGCCTAATCATTTCGGATGATGCTTGCATCCTCTATATTACCGCAGACTTAGAAAAGCTTCCTTTTTTTAATCCTATTCTAGTTCAACTCATGCTATCTTTGATAGGGCTTATTGTGACTTATGGGGTCTTTCCCCTATAATGTCTATCGAAAATTTTTATTATTATGCAAATTTAGTTGATGTTTTTTCTACATGTAGTTTATTCTGCTTCGAAAAATCTAATTTATTTTTTGTTTTTTTACTTCTTAAAAAATATGATGGATGTCAATTTAATAAAATAAAAAAAATCAAACTGATGCGAGTAGTGAATTTGCCAACACAAAGTTTACTTCCCATTTACAACCAAAAGGTATTATTCACCATTTTCATATTCCCATCAACGTTTTCATTTCACTCCATTCCAAATAAAATGATCGGTATTTACCATGTTGAAATAGTATTTGGCAAGGGTTAGTCGCATGTTCCATTCCAAATAAAATTTCAGTTATTTTGACTTATGTCTATTCCAACGAATTTCAGTATTTCCGTCAAAATAGGTGTTTCATACTAGAATCCTAGATGCAATATGACTAGGATCCACCGAAGTGGGACTCCATGAACTCGTTGAGGTCAATGAAGCTCGTCGAGATCAAGGAAACTTGTCACCATCCTCGTCGACCTTAGACATTGAGAATCTTTGAGCTCATCGTACATTATCTTCCCATCGTTGTTCTTATCGAAACTGCTGAAGATCTTTTTGACCTTGTCCATGGAGTGTGCCCGAATTTGAAGACCAAGATGCCAAAATGATAACTAGAGGCACATAAATAAATAAAGGAAAATTTTGGATATACATAGATGGCAGGCTTGATCATTTGAAAACTCATTTAATTGCTAAAGGCTTTCATGGTTATCAAACTGAGCATAGGCTATCTTGGTTGTTGTCATTCGCTATTTAGATGTCAAAAATGTTTTCCTTCGTGGTGAACTCCACAAATACGTCTACATGGAACAACCTCTAAGTTTTATCCACCCCACACACTCTTCTCATGTTTCTAAGTCAAATAAAGTTGATCTCTATAGTTTAAAATAAGCGACACATGCATAGTTTGATAAGTTCAACAGAATGCTTCTTACTTACAACTTTATAATTATTTGTAGAACTATTGATTCCTATTATTTATCATTGTTGTGTTTGTCTTATGTTACTATTGTGCGTTGATGATATTTTAGTCTCTAGATCCTCTCCCGATTTTCTTCACGATCAGTTTATTTTAACTCTTCAAAATTAATTTACCATAAAAGATCTTGGTCACCTTAGTATTCTTTGCGAATTCAATCACCTTGATCCTGATGTTGTCTCAAACCACATATGCTCTCAACATTTTAAAATGTGCTCAAATGATTGACTATAAGCTCACGGGCACTCCCATGATGACCAAGAATAAAGGCCTTACCTCTAGTAAGACACCTCTCGTTATCAAAGTCTGGTAATTGGTGTTTTTCAATATCTTACTCTCACCAAACCTAACTTATCTTATAGTGTTGACCTTGTTTTCCAATTTATGCACTCTCTTACTAACGCTCATTTTAAAATGGTTTAACGCATTCTTAGATAGCTCCCTTTCTTTGGAGTGGACAAAAGTGAATAAAAGAGTAATTTGACTCCGGTTCTAAATAACGTAAGATGTCAAAACTGATCGAAGTCTTTATCATGTCCAAGAAGTGTGAAAGATGATACCAACAATATCTGAAGCTCGCGCATAAACAATAGAGGGACGTTATATATGGGCGCTCAAATCAGCTCGAAAATCTAAGATCATAAAAGAAGCTAATAAAGCAACGTGTGTGACATTTGGAGGCTTGCATATATGCAATATTGTCGACGCTGAATTGGCACACGAGATTCACCCGCCAATAGAAATGATGCGAGAATCATATTTATATTTGAAGATTATATAATCCTAACATAAAAATGCTATTTGCACACGATTTATTTAGTTTTTATGTACACGTTATATATAAATACATGAAATTTTATTCATTATTTAATTTTGATTATTCGCATTTTTTATTTTTATTTTTCTTTTATTATGTTTTTATTTTTTAAATATTTTTTAATATTATTTCAATTGACATGGCATTATTATCATGTCACTAATTTTATAAAGATATATGAGACCATATACTTCTAACATTACTCATACTAATATTATAGCGCATCCTATTTGAAGATCATGTTTAGAAGGTGATAAGATTAGTCATTTTTCATCGTATAAAGAGGAAACACGAAGAGCTGGGGGTTCCCTCCTCCCTACCCTACAAAGACAACCTAGACAAGAAGTGGTGGGGGTAATTAAGGATTCCATGGGCTTTTTTTCCCTTAAAACTTTTTCTTTTTCCACAGAATAAAGACAAAGGAAATCTAAAATTTGATAAAGGCCTGATCGAGAGCTGTCGGTCACATCGGAAAGTGCACGCGTGTGCATTGCATGGAAATATTGGTGGAGTCTGCACTATATTTGAATGCTGTATGCAACTCAACTACGAATCTAGGGAGGACGCAAATTAAAGGCCACCCAATTGTGGCATTTCTGGATGACTTTTAAGATATAAAAATAATAAAATTTACACTTTTCATAAGTTTAAATTTTAAGAATAAATGATAATTTTTCATAATATTATAATAAAGATTTTAAATTCAAATTTTAATATTATATTCTATTTTATTTAATTAAATATTTCATTTATTATGCCTATTTATAAAAGAAAAATCTGACCTACAAATAAAAAAAAATTTAAAATATAAAAATAATAAAATTTACATTTTTTAATAAATTTAAGCTTTCAAAATAAGTAGTAATTTTATCATGACTTTGATCACTTTCATGATCTATTTCCCCCATCTCCCATTTTTAACATAAAATAAGTTTTGCCCATTCTATCTCTACTTTCCTTCCGTTCTTTGTTTACTTAAGATAAAGAGGTCCGTTTTTCACTAGTTATCATAATTTTAAATAAAAATAGAACCTTTGGGAGAGCGTCGGTCAATATTATTGTATTGCAAGGCAGCATCACGTTTATAACATTAATTATAGCCCAAGAATGAAATTGGATTCTTTACGTAATGAGATTTATTACGCTATGAAAAAACAATTTGTCGGCTAGTTTATCGTGTTATAATTTGGAGTCTTTACTTACGTGGAAACCAAATCATGTTCATAATTGAACAAGCTTTCCTACCTAACTCTCTCTCACCAACAACCATTTTAGAGCTCTTCAAGGGCGAAGGTTGATCGGAGCCTTGGCTCCGACCACCTCATCCCCTTTATATATATCTTTTCCCTTTCTTATTTTTTTTTCCTAAACTTTTCCCAATTTCTTCTTGTTTGTTTTCATTCACCACTGCCGATGGCCGATTTGCTGTTTTCCAGCTTCTTCTAGCCTTAACGCGTGACACCAGAAGCTCTCCCAATCGCCAATCTTGATGTTCGCGGAGATAGTTCACGATTCTGGCCAGCGCGTGAGCCACACGCATAGCTTTGGCCATTTGAGTGGTTCGCGCGTAGCCGAAGTTTAGTGGCGTGCTTGGAGTCACGCGGTTTTATTGGCGTCGAAGGCTTCGATTCTCTTGATTGGGCTTGCTCCTTTTCCTCTTCAGGCGGCACGTATGCCTCACGCGCCGTCATCGCCATCAAAGTTCTCTGGTCGGCGTCTCGATTCTGACAGCTATCCTACTACTTACTATTTTTAATAACCAGGGATCAAGCGAAATCGATAGTGTAAGCTATTTATAGTTGTCTTAAATTAGCACAGCTGCGACTTTCAACTGTAGTCTTAAACCGTCTTTTGATGATTCCCTTTTTTTATTAGAAATTGAACAGGCATTATTCATTTGGTTCTAATTGACTCATCTTTCTTTACGAGCCATTTATTTAGTTTTTAATTTTTGTGTTATATTTTGTATTAATTTTTTAAGAGGATTGTAACAGATTTCGACCTTACTTAAACTTGTATGTCATATTCTTTATCTAATATAATCTATCACTTAAAAAAAAAAATCATATTCATAATTAGCACGTTTTCTGTGTGGCTAAATGTATTGTGCGCGGGCTAACTGTCTATTGAATATTTTAGGTAAGCTGCTCGATGAGATTACGAGAAAATCATCCCCCTTTCCTCTGTAGTCAAGTTAAAGGACAATTGTTGAGTGACAAGTTGAAATGACCATAAATACGTCAAATATGCTCGTTGCCCACTGGCCTTTAAACTTTAAACTCTTGTACTTTTACTCTCTCCCCCTCCTAAAATAATGATTCAAAATTTCTAATAAAGGACATTAAGTTCATTTTTGTAAAATAATTGTGATTTTATAAATAGCTCTATTAAGAATGGTAATATATCACATGACCCATTAATTCAATACGAACACAAATATAATACGACAATAGCAGATGATCCGTTATGACACGATTGCTTAACGGATTAATCCGTTATGACACGATTGCTTAACGGATTGATAGCGGGTCAACCTATTTTTACCCACTATAACACGTTATGACCTGTTAAGAAAGTTAAATTACAAGTATACCCTTACATTTAGAGGTAAAATTATTATAATCTTAATTTCAATATTTTTATTATTTATATTATAATTCATACTTGTAGTTAGTATTATAATTTTTATACATATTGTGATTTTAACATTTGTATAAAATTATGCTAAATTTAATTAAGCCAAACGGATTAATTTTGGACATATTCAACATATTTACATAAACAGGTTGAAATATATCATATTTTATCGTGTTAATTTATTACATAACATTCACTAATGGATCATAACGGGTTGGTACAACATGACACGACACGTTATGTTAACGGGTCGTGTTATGGTTTAAGATTTTGACACGATAAACTTAACGGGTCGGGTTAGGATTGACCTATTTAGTATAATATACATGTCTTGACACGACACGAATACGACTCGTTAACACGATTTGACACTCTTAAGCTCTATTTTGTATCAAATGCTTACATCTAAAATAAAATTGTTAAAAAGCTGTGCAGAATTATTATGGAAAAGCAATTGTTATTTATGTATTTTCAGATATTTTTAAACTATTTCGTTATTGTTTATAAAAACATTATTTATAAATATTCTGAGATATTACGTCTTTGTCATTTTCTCCTCATCTAAAGTAACTGTTTAAAAAACTCAAAACCTTATCTTTATTATGAATTATTAGGGGCGGCCTCTGCCCCAAATAATTTTATAAATGATTCCACTACCATTATTTTAAGTCTTGCATAGTAACTTGCATAGTGATTTCAATGCCTATAAATATGAATTTCAATCATTCTGAAATTCATAAGAAAAATTTATATAACGAAAAAAGTTTCAGTTCTTAAAAGTTTCTTTTATATTTCTCTTGCAATAGTAGTAGTTTCTTTTTTAGTTTTATAACACGTTATCAGTACGAAATTCTATCGATACTGAAGCTAATGACCTTCTATTTCGAATAAGATTTTCAATATATTATTTGCAGTCCTAGAGATGAATATTAAAGGTAATATTGCTGAATATTACTTGATAAAATTATACTTTTATTTTGATGATTATGTGAATATATTTCTTAGATCCACAAATTTATTTTTGTGATTCATATATATAGAAAATGTCAAATCTTATAAAATTGATATTTATTACTATTGACATTTCTGAAAAAAAGTTATTTATCCAAGATCTTTGATGAGATCCATTTGGATATGATAAATTTGGGAGATACAATCAAAGAAAACCACGTATCTCTGCAGGACCGTACTGTGTATCTCATGGTGAAAAATCATCCTACTGTGTGAAATGAATTAAGGGAGAGATATGAGCACCAGAAGATGTAATACTCTCAAAAGATCATTATGACTTATTGCACCTGAAGTTACAAGATTTTAAGAGTAGTAGTGAATATAACTCTGCATTTTTTAAAATCAGCTCAATATTAAAATTATGCAGTGAGAATGTCACTGATGATGATATTTAAAAGAAAACATATATTATTTTTCATACCTCGAATGTGCTCCTGCAGTAGCAATATCGAGAGCGAAAGTTCAACAAATATTCTATACTTTTATTTTGTTTTCTAAGTAATTGAGTTAAATAATGAGTTTTTGTTAATAAATCACCAGTTATATCCTATTAATGATATTGGATTTATACTATTTTCAAAATCGAACGGTGCATCCTTTCAAAAGAATCAAAGGCGTAAACGTAGTAGAAAAATTATAGAGGTGTTGGTCCCAAAAGCGACAACACTAAAAATGATAAAAATATACCGTATCACCAGAAGTGATCCAACTTAGAGAAGGGTAAAGGCCCTCATAATAATTCTTCATAGAAAGATGAAAATATTTGTCATAGATGTGGTATGACTGAACAGTGGTCACATACCTGTTGTACGGCCAAGCACTTAATTTACTTATACTAAACTTTTATACATTTTAGTAAAACTTTATCATGTTTTGAAATAACAAAAACTCGGTGCCTGAAGCACGATAATAAATTATTTGGGATAATAAAACTCTATCTAAATTTGATACTCTTATAAATGAATGTGAATCAGAAATTCAGAGGATTACTTATTTGCAAAGTGTTACAAATCAATTACTGGATGTATTTACTGACACTAAAAATGTTGTAAAATCATATATTACTGATGTTAATACTTAAGTAAGAATTGAAGTCCCTAAAGGACAAGTTGTTAAAACAGCAATAAATGAGTCTAACACACACCTAAAATATTGAAGACTTATTGGTGCAAAAGAAAAGAAATCGGTGCTCCTGAAGAAACCATACTCATAAAACAAGTAATAAGATCTATCCAAACTTTCTATACAGAAAAAGAAATTCCTGAAGAGAAAACCTCCTAAAGAGGTAACTCCTGAGCAGTACAAACCTCCAGATGAGGTAAATCCTGAAGAGGAAACTCCTGAAAAGTACAAACCTCCTAAAGATGAACCTCCTGAAGAGGACAAACCTTTTGAAGAGAAACCTCCTAAAGAGGTGTTTCATGAAATGTTTTCCCCTAAAGGGGAACAATGAGATCTCGATACATTTCATGAGTACTGAAAAAATTATGAATATAAATAAAACTATTATTGACAACATATATGATGGCCCTTGATATTATCAAAAGTAATGAAGAAAGTGAGCCAAAAATCGTCGAAAAATGTCGACGTAGAAATGATTGGCTAAAATGAAAAGTAGCTATTGAAGCTGAATTAAACTCGCTAGCAAAGCGAGAGGTATTTAGACCTGTTGTCTAAATAGCAAAGAGTGTAATGTCTATGAGATATAAGCGAATATTTATACGAAAGCGTAATGAGAAATGAAATTGTGCGGTACAATTTATCGCACAAGGTTTTCTGCAGAAACCCGAGATTAGTTTTGAGGAAACATATTTCCTTGCTATAAATGCAATCACATTCAAATTTTTAATTGGCTTGATTATTACAAAAAAATTAGATATGCGGTTGATGGATGTGATTACTATATATTTATAAAGATTATTAGATCATGATATACAATACTTGAAGTATCTAATCCAAGTACATTTAGGAGTATGTACTTTATAAAGTTTTAAAGATTTTTATATGGGTTAAAACAATCCGGACTCATGTGGTGTAATTAAATCAGTGAGTATTTATTGAAAGAAGAAATTGAGAATAATCCTATATGCCCATGTGTTTTTATCAGAACTCGAATTTGTCATTATTGCAGTTTACGTTGATTATTTACCTTGTTAGAACTCCTGAAAAGATCACAAAGACTGCTATAAATTCAAGGAATACATTTGAAAAAAAAATCTTATTATTCAAATGCTAGATGAGTTACAAAAATTTGAGAGTTCTAGCCTTATCTCTCAAATGTATTTACTCTTCATAAAGCGACATGTCATCCTAATCAAAGGATTAGGCAATCGAAATGAATAGGCAAACAAGGATTTTAAATCCTTATTCTCTTACTTTAAGTCTGTAATTTTTCTGTCAGGCTCTTGAACGAGTCATTGAAGTACGGAAACCTTATCGTTAAGTTTCTCAATCTCATGATTTTTGGATTGTAACCGGTTGGAAAATCCAACAATAGATGAGGAGTATCAAGTGCCGAGAGTCACCAACTCATAAACGGCTTCACAATCTGACTTATTAGCCAGATCATTCGCTTGCTGCAACATGACACCCACGGAAGGTGCATGAACGACTTGTAACTGAGGTGAATGATACCTCATATGTTGATCGTAAGAAATATTGAAAGGAAACTGATGAGCCATTGAAAATTTGTATAATAAGAATGCAAATGCAGATGAATTATAGATATGAGAAGAAAATTTGACGCGAATTAAATGAAGCTAAAGATGGTTATTATAAAGATGGAAATAAGAACAAGACAAACCATCATCTCTTCAAATCTCACTTAGTCAAGATTACAAAATATGTTTGATGCATAATTTCAAAAGTCAGCGAGATTAATTACAGCTATCCCGATTTTTTTGTAAACGTTGAACCTCTGCCGTTAGCTGTTGTTGTTGACTTTGTATTTGAGCTCTCTCTCGTTCTAGCTCTTCTATTCGTGTTTTCAGGTCACGAGAATACCAGTCTACAAATTTTTTCAGCTCCTTGTTTTCTTGTCTTAAATTCTTATTTTTTCTATCTTTAGTTGCAAGCGTTTGATGCAACTCAAATATTTAATTTTTAAGATGATCAACCTCAATTGTTCTCACCAGTAGCCTCTGAGATATGGTTGTAAGAGAGGTAGTATATTGAACACTGAGGGTTCTTGATACTGCAACAATTTCAGAATCAGTTTTACTAGAAAGATATATCTATGCTCCTATCATGGTGTTTACAGCCTCAAGAAACTATATGAGTGGTTGAGGTATAAAATGATCATAGTTCAAATCTGGGACATTAACAAAAGAATTTCTATCAAACATAATATCGTTCTGGATGAATAATAACTGAATTTATGAAAAATGTGATATCTTTTTGCTGGAGTAAACAAATGGTAAAACTGGTTATATTTAAACAGCAATCCGAAATCTTCAAATCTATTCAAGATCTCGTTTGTCAACAATGTCAAGCGAATTTGATTTTCCGCCGAATTGATATATAGATGGTACTTAATGCCTTTTCCGCCGTACATAAACAAATTCTTCCTAATATCGAATGAGGGGAAGAAAATTTTAGATGAAAATATTATCATGTTCTCTCTAATACATTATTTAGATGAAAATTATGTTTGAATTCTTAACCCTGTTATATATGCTGAAATCATGTTTGCTTATTACTTGAAATACTAATGCATATTATCAGGGGGAATTTAAGTATTACTGTAGGTCCTATATTTCTACTAAGTCTTTCAACCAAACATTATCTTCCATATCTTCAAATCACTAAAAAATTATTGTAATTCATGAAACAAGTCGAGAGTGTATTTGGCTGAGATCAGTAATTCAATATATCCAAGAAAAGTGTGGTCTTCCCGTCATCAATGACAGCCCAACAATTTTATATAAAGATAATATTGCTTATATCAGAGGAGGATATATCAAATATACGATCAAGTGATAATCTGACAGATTTATTCACAAAGACATTATCAACTACGACATTTAAGAAGATTATACAGAATATTGAAATGCGAATACTCAAAATCTATCTTCATACACTTTTCAGGGAGAGTAAATGTCTTGAAAATTTGTGCTGATTGTACTTTTTTCTTTATTTGAGATTTTATCCCACTGGGTTTTCCTTTGCAATGTTTTAATGAAGTAATCTTAAAGCACTTGGCAGTACATAAGAATACTGTATTTTTTTTCCATCGCCATTGGTTTTTCTTCCTAATGGGTTTTTCCTTGGTAAGATTTTAACGATGTAGATTCTTTATGGGTGGTCATTTATGAGGGAGTGTTATGAATTATTTGAGGCGGCCTCTGCCCCCAATAATTTTGTGAATGACCCTACCATCATTATTTTAAGTCTTGTATAGTAACTTGCATAGTGATTTCAACGCCTACAAATATAAGTTTTAATTATTCTGAAATTCATAGGAAAAACTTATAGAACGAAAAAAGTTTCAGTTCTTAAAAGTTTCTTTTATATTTCTCTTGTAATAGTAGTAGTTTCATTTTTAGTTTTATAACAACATTTTCATTTTTTATCAATTATCTAAACTTGTTTATTTGTTGTTCTTATAAACAATACAATCTTTTTTACTTTCAAAAAAAAAAAGATCTTTTTGATGCCTTTAAACTCGCATGTGCCATAGTGCCAGTCCCATCCATACAACTCCTCAATTGCTAATCATTTACTCTGTCTCTCATTGGATTGATTAAAAGTTATTCTTCAAAAATTATATTTTTATATTAATATTAAAAAATAAATATTATAATTGATTAAATATGACAATAAAATGTGTAAGAAAATATTTAAAAAGTACTTATTGTAAATAGTAAAGTTAAAATTTTATCTAAAAAATTAAAATAATTGTCAAATTTGACAATTATTTTAACTTTTTGATAATTGTTTTAGTTTTACTATTCATAATAAGTACTTTTTGAATATTTCTCATATATTTTATTGCTATATTTGATCAATTGTGATATTTGGTTTTTGATATTTGTGTAAAAATATATTTTTTTAAAAGATTGCTTTCAACCAGTTTAATGAAAATGCTCTAAATATCGCAAACAATATGTGTGTAAAACTCGTGCATCGCTTTATATTGTTATTAGCCTATAAAATGTTTACAGTCTATAGTTTATAGTTTATAGTTTACGCCACCAACTATCATCCAACCATCTATACATTTTGGGTTAGTATGCAATCTCTCTCTCTCTCTCTCTCTCTCTCTCTCTCTCCACTTATTTGCTTGATGTTTAACAAGCATATAACATACGAGTTGTGCGTGTGAATATTTGCTCGGGGAAAAAAATGGAAGAAATAGAAAAGGAAGAAAGCAACTTGGTTATCTTGGGCCGATTTAGGCGATGTATTGGGCCGAAACAAGTTCATGTTAATATGGGTGGCTACGACCACATTTAATGCACACTGTCCCCGGATTCCCTGAAGTTTGAACTTTGAGGCACCAACAATTTCTGACCAAATTTAATACTTTCTAAAGGGCCAACAATCATTGCTTTTTATCTAACACTGAATCCCACTTCCACTAGAGGGAGAGAGACTGAGAAACATTGTTATTAGCCAAAAAAACCAAAACTCTTTTGCTCAGCAAAAGAAAATTTAGTACAGGGATGAGTAGTTTTAGATCCTGTCATACCAGAGAGAAATTCATTAAAGATGATGCTATCTGCAATTAGAAGGATGACCAAGTTTATATAATGCCAAAGTGTGAAACTATAATTAGTTACATAGGAAGAAACAGCAATTTTGACAGATGAAAGACGTACTACTCGAGAATGTGTATCATAGATAAGTTCTTCAATGAAACTGTAATCAGATAAGAATATGAAACATCTTTGCATCGAATATGTGAATTTACTAACTGGTAACAAATTGAAAGAAAAAAAAAAAGGTACACGCAGACTTCAAATATACATGCTCTGTTTATATCCAAAGAAACTGAAAGAAAGGAAAGGTAGGAAAGTCCCAACTCACTCTAACTCAGCTTGCTGACTAACTGCCAGCTAAATTAGCTGAGCTCTACATCTTTGACTAACTGTTAGTACAACGGTTCATCGCTTCACAATAACTCACCAAATGCTTACATAGCTCATGCATTTAAAGGGGTGGTTCCGTCAGAATCCGTTCCTAATATAGACAGCACTAAGTTGTGTGAAATTTGGTTGAAGGTTATAGTAATAGATGAATATAGGTTAATGACTAACTAACATTTTAGCAGACCAAATAAAACTTGCATTACATCCAAAATACGAGTTCGAGGAAGCAGGGCAAGGAGTTTGATGTATGTGCAATTACTGAGCGAGTAATCCAGAATTGATAGGTTCCTGCGTCGCTAGCATGCATGGTCAAATCCCGCCCTGTTGCCATGGCTGCAGCAGTGAACAGAGATAAATGTACTGGACAAGTCTCACACCAAACCTACCAATATTGGTGTTAACTGTTATGTCCAAGAGGGACACTCTTTGCCTTGACCTTCTGGCAAACGGCCCTAATTGACCCGTTCATCATTCCATCAACGTCAACTATACACACGTTCCCCACAAAAACAAAATAATTCCAGAACATGAGGTTCTCGGCATTTGTGATCCCACTGCTCTGTTTTGTCTTTTCTTCAGGGGCATTTCAACGAGGATATAAAGTTTAGATTTTTCTCGGGCAGTCGTATTCATCGAAGACGAAACGGTGCCGAAATTGTAGAAGACGTTCGAAGCAATGAGTTTCAGAGAAGAATCGGAGGCCGAGGACCTGAAAAAGCCGTTCCTCCATACAGGGAGATGGTACAGAATGGGGTCGAGGAAGTCCAGCATCATGAGCTCCTCGGCCCAGATGATTCGCGACGGTACCATCTCCGTCATCCTCTGCGTCCTCATTGTTGCCCTCGGCCCCATCCAATTCGGCTTCACCGTAACTTTACCAGTCCCATGTCAATTTGATCTGATTCTCTGAATCCTCATTTCCCTTTACATGACTATTCGCTCATTCAAATCTGATCTTTTTTTTTTATTTTTTTGTGAAAATACTGTAACAATACAGTTTGGGTATACTTCCCCTACGCAAGCTGCAATAATCGAGGACCTGGGACTTTCAGTCTCGGAGGTGCAATTTGTGCATCTAACTTTTCTATTATATATTTATTGTTTAATTTATTTTGCGCTTATGAGTAACATTATTTATTTATTTATTTTTTTTTTGGAAATAGTACTCTATTTTTGGTTCTATATCAAATGTTGGTGCCATGGTTGGGGCAATTGCAAGTGGTCAAATCGCAGAACACATTGGGCGTAAATGGGTATTTTGCATTGGAAAATGATATCTACGCAATATTTTTCACAATAAATTTCATAATAATGAGTTAAATAGAGGATAATTTTATAAAATATTTTATAAAAATAACGTTACTTTATAAAAATATCCTTATTTTATAATATTATTGTGAAATATATTGTATAAATGTATTGAATGTGTATTCATGGACTTTTATCTAGTTTCAGCACTTGCTTATCTGGTTCGAAAGAGAAAGACTAGGAACCGGACTATTGCACTCATCCAATAATAACAATACACTTCATTATTTTAAAATTGCAAACCATTGAGCCGGCTATATCAGATCTATTCGATAACAGTCGCTCTAGCCATCTCTCGAGTCCATTTGGAAAGGGAAATCAGATGGAATCGAGAGAGGGAGACAGGGGACTGTTATTGAACAGATCTGGTGTGGCCGGCTCTATGATTTGCAATTTCAAAATAATGAGGTGTCATGTTATTATTGGATGGGTGTAACAATTACACCAGTCGATTCCTAGCCTTCTCGATTCCATCCGAAATTGTACCGAATATGAATAACTGAATGCTGTTTTTGTTTTTCGGGTGGTGAATTGCAGTCACTTATGATTGCTGCGATTCCTAATATAATTGGATGGCTTACAATATCATTTGCCAGAGTGAGGATCCCGATAATTGGCTGCTTTTCTTTGTCATAGCTTTCTTTGCAATCTTTTGAAATTGCCCTTTTAGTTGTTTTGTTTTTCTTGCTTTTTTCGTAGGATGCCTCGTTTTTGTACGTGGGAAGGTTGTTGGAAGGATTTGGTGTCGGTATTATATCTTACACGGTAAAATGGAATCACAAAGTATCTCGTTACTCTAAAGCCTTGAGCCATCAATGGGCGTTAATATTTTACGCTTTTTTAAGTTTAGGTACCAGTATATATAGCTGAGATTGCACCTCAAAATATGAGGGGAACCCTTGGGTCTGTTAATCAGGTTGGTTGACATATTCTAATTGCTTCTTCACTTGGTAATTGCTAGCACTTTTCTCTATAAATAAGTAAATTAATTCCGCTCTTTATAGCTCTCAGTGACAATTGGGCTAATGCTGGCTTATCTTTTTGGACTGTTTGTCAACTGGAGAGTGCTTGCAATTTTAGGTAAGTCTTTAGGATACCTTATAATATTTGGCTTTTCCTCGGGTTAATAGAAAGATTGAATGTTATTTGTCCAATGAGATTCTTTCTAACCTTCTGAGAAACTAAAAATGCTGGGGAAGTTTATAATTATCATGTTATACTACCTATCAGAAATTACCTTTGTTATACTACCTTGATCAATGCATGGATTTAATGTAAGGGATCATATCCAAATCATGATTGCAGGAATTTTGCCATGTACAGTATTGATTCCTGGCTTGCTTTTCGTGCCAGAATCTCCCCGATGGTTGGTAAGAATCTTGTAAAAATTTTGCAGCAATTGGATTTTGATATCATCTTAGCTTTGCTGATTTTCTCCTGAACATCTTCTTTCCCTTTTTTCTTTGGGGGTGGGGATATTAGGCCAAAATGGGGATGACAGCAGAGTTTGAAGCCTCGTTGCAAGTTTTACGAGGTTTTGATACTGACATTTCAGTTGAAGTCAACAAAATCAAGGTATTAATTTTTCTACCAGTCAAGTTCTTGATTCACTTCTAATTAACATATTCATTGTTTATTGCCGGTGTAATTTCAACAGAGATCTGTAGCATCAACAGGCAAAAGAGCTACAATCCAGTTTGCAGATCTAAAGACAAAGAGATACTGGTTTCCTCTAACGGTAGACTGGTTGGATTTGAAATTACTAATTCAATGTTTTAATGTGGTTTTCTATACCCTCGAAACTTTAGAATGTTCTTCTGATAGGTTTCTACCATATGCTACAGATAGGAATCGGATTACTTTCGCTCCGGCAACTTAGTGGTAGCAATGCTGTTTTTTTCTATTCAAGTAACATCTTTGAAAAAGCAGGTTAGACCAACGGCCGAAATCCCAAACCTAAGTTGATTCATTAATCTGATTTATTCCTATCTTCATGAGAAGAATGTTATAATTGTCTTCATACTTCCTTTCTGTGACATCGACATTTAGAACGCAAGAAAATTACCTGTGTTAGGGTCTCAAGTTTACATCCACTGTTGGGGTCAATTGGAACAAATTCACTATCAACGGAGATGGAGTACAAGAGATCAATACACAAATCCTCACAATCCCAAAGTCCCAATACATCTAATGAACTCTCAAGATTATTAACAAACTGATTCTATCTCCCAAAACAAGGTCTGGCTGCTCTCTCAAATGTCTTTCACAGAAATTACAATGAAAACCCATGTATTTATAGTGAAAAGGCGAGGAATGCTAACAAGTAAGTCAAATCTCGCTCAAGCGGGATGTCGACCGAGTGTCGAGAGAACGTTCGGTCTGAATTGCGCTCGAGCCAAGTGTCGAGCCAGTGTCAAGCGAGATATACACTATCAAGCCATAGTCAAGCAACATCAAGCCACTCCTCAAAAAATACATTTTTCACTAGGAAATTAAGCCAAAACTCAACAGTTACAATATTGTATGTGGTTTGCATTCTTTTATTTTATTTTGAGGGCTTAATTAGCTGCCATGAATATAAACAGGTATCTCAGCGAGTAATGCTGCAACTCTTGGAGTTGGAGTTGTGCAGGTAAATCACGACCCAATATAGACAAATTTACTCTTGCTTCCTGTAAATTTCCAAACACCACAAAAAAATATGATCGGAGTTTTTAAAATAGACTGATATTTTCAATAGGTTATGGCTACTGGGGTTGCTACCTGGTTGGTGGACAAAGCTGGCTACAGGCTGCTGCTTATTGTATGTAGGAACCACGTATATATATCTGTGTGTGTGTGTATATATATATATATATATATATATATGTTATTGTGTACACACCATGAAGACACATTGAACCAAATCTGAAATCAATTGCACAGGTGTCATCGTCTGGAATGTCCCTAAGCCTCCTCGTCGTTGCAATTGCATTTTATATGGAGGTAGATAATCTAACTAATATATGTAAAATCTTTACATTCCAATCTAAGAGCCTATGAATCAAGCATGTTAATTCCCATCATGTTCAAATGGCACCTTGATGCTATCTTTTCCCTCTTGTTCTCAATTTATACCAGGACGCTGTATCAGAAGATTCTAGCATCTTTGCTATACTGTCACTCGTTGGCCTTGTGGTATGGTATATAATGTACATTTTATGCATGGTTTGTACCATATTGGTTTGAAGGATATCTCAAGTCTGACGAACTTTTTTCCATCCAGGCTTTTGTGATTTCATTCTCTCTGGGACTTGGATCTATTCCTTGGCTGATAATGTCTGAGGTATGCCTCAGCAACTCTTTTATATTATGTTGAGAAACTTTTCTTTTCATGTCTGATCTCTTTCAGTTGGTTACATTTTCACTTGAGCTGGTGATAACTACTAGTCATGTCGAGTCTACTCAAGGCAAAAAAAATGAAAAAGTACGGTTCAACAGTTTGTTAAAAAAGTCTGAAGAATAGTACTTCACGGCACCATTAAATCATTAAGGAATGCCACCTACGCAGTGTGGAGCTCAAAATTTTTCTTCACCCATGATTATTGTTTTATAAAGTAAGCTGGAAACAGAGGGGGACAATGAGCCTTTGGGATCATACTGGGACCACTGTTTTAGCTTTAGCTTGATTAGGAATGTCCTGTAGATGTTGGCTGTCAGATACTTTGTAAGTTTGATGTAGAGTTTATGTTTATTGATCATTGGCTAATAAATTAAGGGTATGGGTTTGGGAGTGGGAGTGGGACTAAGACTTTGTTTGGCTGGGTACGATCCTGGAAAAGAACATTGCAGCAGCCTCTTAAAGGTCGATGATTCAAAGATCTCCATTGAGTCCTTAGAAATTTCATTTACCTTTCTTGTCAGAGTCAGGTACCTGGAATGATGTATTCCAGGACAGGGGTTATAATTCTGCAATTGCAAAGGCTTCATTTTTGTACTAGGTTCTAGGGATGGTGAGTCTAGATGATATTCGTCTATTTGAAGAACGATATAGAGAGGGTGGCCAACTGTGAATGAAGCTGAGAGTGTCCCTATTTAATAGCCAATCTATCTTGGACATCCATGTAGTTTCAAGCACCAGGGAGATCTTTGTATTTTAGTCCTGGTTAGATTCTCCCTAATTAACCTGTGTATTATCCCAATACAATATTTCAATTAACCTGTGAAAAAGAACTAAAAGGACTCAAGTACGTGTCCAAGAGTTAAGTGGTTGATTGAGTGAGATGATATCAGAAGGTTTCCCATTTCTCTGTTCATGAATCTTTAATAGTAGAAAGCTTTATTTTGATCTTTCTTTAACACATCCAAATTGCACATTTCAGATATTTCCTGTAGATATCAAAGACCTTGCTGGCAGCATAGCAACATTGGCAAGTTGGCTGACATCATTTGTGATTACAATGACAGCAAACTTACTGTTGAGTTGGAACAGTGGAGGTATACGTCTGGCTCTCTGTGTGTGGGTGTATTTGCTGCAGGTGCATGCGTCTGTCGTGTTCTAACTGACATAGTTCCTTTATTCCAACAGCTACCTTCACAATTTACACCGTGGTTGCCGCTTTTACCGTTGTCTTTGTGTCACTTTGGGTTCCAGAAACTAAAGGCAGAACTCTGGAAGAGATTCAGCAGTCATTTAGATGAATCTACTTCCTCAAGCATATATTCATTTTAATCGGGCTTTGAAGTGGATATATTGCCGGAGTCATCATATTTAGGTTGGGTTTTGCATGGATATTCCTTATCATATTCTTTTGGAAAACTGCAAGAATTTGAGTTGTTCAGATGCCTCCCTAGCAGCTCCATAACCTCCCTGTGTACCGCGCATATAGGGGGTGTGAGTCTTCCATCATATGTGCTTTGTGTTAGAGCAATCACAATGGTTTTTTCATTTTGCATTTGTTTGTAAAATGGCCAGCAATGGTTTGAAAAATGCTCTAAAAAATTATATGCAAAATACATTCATGCTATATTGGTTGTCTACATCTGGATATACATATATGTATTAATTTTTTTTGTTTAGTCTTTCTCTTTACTTATATTCTTGCAATTACAATATATTTTCAATAGGATAAAAAAGAATTGAAATATATTTAAATTTGATATTAAAAAAGAATAGATAAGTTGATATAAATATTGAGGCTCTCTCTCTCTCTCTGTGTGCAAAGCTTTCATCGCCGTTCCTAAGGTTCTATACTGATCGCCGAGATGGAAGGGGGTTGGAACTTCGTTTCCACTCGCCTCCCTCCCATGCTAGCCTTGGTAGTAGCTTAGGTTTAATTTTCTTTGTTTTTTTCCTTTGTTCGTCGTCTGTTAGCATTGGATGTAGCCGATTTTTTGCTCTTCGGCAAGCAAGGTCTGACACGTGCTCCACCATCAATCTCCCTAGGTGCCAATCTTTAAGTCCATGAAAGAATTTCATCCATTTGAGCGGCGCGTTCGCCTCACGTGTGGTTTATGTAGTATGCGAGTTTCACCCACAGCCTCATCTAGGAAGGCTTAATTTCGCCATGCGCGGCATTGTCGGGATCCTCTGCATCAGAGGCGTGTGTTTTGCACAAGCCATCATCGTCTTCGTTCTTTATTGCCTTCTCATTTTTCGACTTTCCTTAAGCATTGATCAAATGGAAATGGATGTGATAGTTCCTCACAAACAGTTTAGACCAATACAATGTAGCACACATCCATTTGCTGCGACTTCCAGATACAATTTTTTAGTCTGTTCATCTGGCTATCTAAAAACCATTACCAAATGGTATTCCCTTATGGGAATTGGGTGGGAGCTAATTTTTGGCTTCGATCACTTTTTCTTTTTTTGTGTTGTATGTTGGCTTTTGGAAAGCATGTAGAAGACTCTCATTCCATTGAATTTATATTTTGTAATCACTAGTTTATCTAATGAACGTCTGATATTTGCTTTTTCGGATAATGCACAACGTAATTCGAATATTAAAAAGATTGTCAATGGACAAAAGTAGCCATATATAGCTGTAAGATAATTACAACTTTAAACTTTCAAAAATATAGTCATAATCTTTAAAAACTCAAATAATCGTCATTTGTACTTCAAAAATTACTTTTTGTTTCCAAATAAACATAACGTGTTTGAATGTACTTTAAACGTATGGTTACCAAACAGTAAATCATTTTTAATAGTAGAACTTATTAGTTAAATTATAAACTATAAATTATATTTAGCAACACAATTTTAAACAGGCACATAGGTACCAGAACAATACCTAGTTACACAGGTTTATAATGCCCTTCGCTGAGTTCTATTCCAGCAGAAAGGTCAAAACCCAAACACTGAAAAATGCAGACTTCAACCACATACAGCCATGTGATCAGAGATGGCAATGAGGTGAATCCATGGGATGATTCACATGACACCAACCGCTCTAGAATTAGTAACAAAAAAAGCCTAGTTTAAGGATACAATCGGAACCTAACAGCAGTAGGAAGCCTCGCCTATGTAAATTATAGTTCTGTTTTCACAAACTTGCACACTATTTTTTTACCAAATTCCATTCATTAATAAACATAACTGATAACAGACAAGAAGTGCATGAAATCAATTACTGAAATGCACAAGAGCTACTGATGAGATCCTTCAATTTTCTTGAGCTCTTAAAATCCTAACCTATGGCCACAGCAAATGCGGTCTTTTAGATTTATTGCTGCTACACCAGTGGAGTAGCATCCACCACTGCCGTTGCTGCCACCTTAGACGTAGCTTTTGTTCCTTTGGCTTCCATACACCTCCACATATACCACGAGCCAACAGACCTATAAGGCTTCCACTTCTCACAAATCTGCTCCATGTCCAGAGGCCGGGGCAATTCCTTTAGCCCATACACAAATTGCACGCCTTTCCTCACGCCGAGATCGCCGACCGGTAGAACATCCGGCCTGTGCAGCGAGAATATCATGAACATGTGCACTGACCAAGCCCCTATTCCCTTAACCAAGGTGAGGTTCGTCAGCAGGGACTCGTCGTCCATTTCGAGAATCGAGGAGTCCGATAAAAGCCCACTCTTGAACTTGTCCGCTAAGTCGTGGAGGTAGCTCGCTTTCCGCCCGGAGACTCCGACTTCTCGGAGCTGATCAGGGTTGAGACCCAGGACGGTTTCGGGGACAACCTCCGCCTCGCCGCCACAAAGCGAAACGAAGCGGTTGTAGATTGATTTGGCGGCGTTGGCCGCGAGTTGCTGGTATAGAATGCTTTTGGCCAGGGTCAAGAATGGAGGTCCGGGAGAATCAAAAGCCGGAGGCCGATACGAATCGATTGGGATCATAAGGAGTGGATCGGCTTTGCGCAAATGGTTAAGAGCAGCATCAATTTCGCCTTCAAACGACAATGGCTTCCCGATTATGGGCAAGAGGATAGGGAGCTGAGATGGCTTTGCTTTGCTGGGTTTGGAGGAGTCCGAATCGAGGACCAGTGGCTGCGGGGGTTTTCTGGAATAGGACGATAGTTTTCTCACTTTTCTGGGACGAAATGGGATTTTGGAGGAGGATGAAATATTTTCGGAAATGTCAACGGAGGTGCGTTCAGAGGAAGTTTGAGATTGGCGAAGCTGAGAAGAACTTGAGAGGATTTTGATTCGCTTTTGCTTACCCATTGCGACAGAGAGAGGCTGATCGGTAGTTAGGGTTTTACCAAGCGGAATCTGGGTCAGACTCCCTGCGGCGGCCAGGTTTCTAAGTTCTCTACCCCGAAGTTTCATAACTGTGTGTCGAGATAACAAGCAGAAGATTCAGATAGAATATATATAGCAATAGCCCCATCAAAAGCAGCCAGTTTTTGACGCTGTCGAACCATTTTTTTATCAATTAAACAATGAACTTTTACGGAATAGCCGAATAGGAGAAAAGAACCAATCCGCCTAGTTTTGGACTGCGTCTGTGGATTGCGCTACAAGCTGGTGCTAAAGGAATATAATAAACCAAAGTCAAGGTGCAAAGCAAGTTGGAGACTTTCCAATATTATAAGGTGAGCCAATTTAAGTTTTAACTTTTTTTTGATAGGAACTTAAGTTTTAACTTGAACAAGAAGCAAATTAAAGTTTATTGACATGAATTGTTTTAATGGAGGTTAATGGTAAGAGGGAGCTAGGTTGTTGGAAATTAATGGGTATAAGTTCCTGCGTCGATGGCATGGTCAAATCCCACCCTGTTGCCATGGCTGCGGCAGTCAACGGAGAGAAATGTACTGGACAAGTCTCGCACCAAACCTACCATTTTAATCTGTGTAATGGTATGTCCAAGAGAGACACGTCTACACTCTTTGTCTTGACCTTCTGGCAAACGGCCCTAATCCACCCGTTCATCATTCCATCATCGTCAACTATACACACGTTCCCCACAAAACACAATAATTCCAGAACACGAGGTTCTCGGCATTTGTGATCTCACTGCTCTGTTTTGTCTTTTCTTCGGGGGGCATCTCAACGAGGGTATAAAGTTTAGATTTTTGTCGGGCACTCGTATTCATCGAAGGGGAAACGGTACCGAAATTGTAGAAGACGATCGAAGCAATGAGTTTCAGAGAAGAATCGGAGGTCGAGGACCTGCAAAAGCCGTTCCTCCATACCGGGAGCTGGTACAGAATGGGGTCGAGGCAGTCCAGCATCATGAGCTCCTCGGCCCAGATGCTTCGCGACGGTTCCGTCTCCGTCATCCTCTGCGTCCTCATTGTTGCTCTTGGCCCCATCCAATTCGGCTTCACCGTAACTTTACCATTCCCATGTCAAATTGATCTGAATCCTCATTTCCCTTTACATGACCATTTGCTCATTCAAATCTGTTTTTGTTTTTTTTGTTTTTTTTTTTTTGCAATTTTTTCTGTGAAATATTGTAACAATACAGTGTGGGTATTCTTCCCCTACGCAAGCTGCAATAATCGAGGACCTGGGACTTTCAGTCTCGGAGGTGTGACTTGTACATCTAACTTTTCTATTATATATTTATGGTTTAATTTAGTTTGTGCTTATGAGTAACATTATTTCTTTTTTTGGAAACAGTACTCTATATTTGGTTCTTTGTCAAATGTTGGTGCCATGGTTGGGGCAATTACGAGTGGTCAAATCGCAGAATATATTGGGCGTAAAGGGGTATTCTGGGTTTCACTGACTTTTATCTTTCTTTTATCTATTTTCAGTACTTGTTTAGCTGATTCGAAGTTGTACCTAATAGGAATACCTGAATGCTGCGTTTTTTGTGCTGAATTGCAGTCACTTATGATTGCTGCGATTCCTAATATAATTGGATGGCTTGCAATATCATTTGCCAGAGTGAGGGACCTTGATAATTGTCTGCTTTTCTTTGTTATAGCTTTCCTTGCAATCTTTTCAAATTGCCCTTAGTTGTTTTCTTTTTCTTGCTTTTGTAGGATGCCTCGTTTTTGTACATGGGAAGGTTGTTGGAAGGATTTGGTGTCGGTATTATATCATACACGGTAAAATCGAATCACAAAGTATCTCGTTTCTCTAAATCCTTGAGCCATCAATAGGCGATAATTTTTTACGCTTTTTAAGTTTAGGTACCGGTATATATAGCTGAGATTGCCCCTCAAAATATGAGGGGAACCCTTGGGTCTGTTAATCAGGTTGGTTGACATATTCTTGCTTCTTCACTTGGTCATTGTTAGCACTTTTCTCTATAAATAAGTAAATTAATTCCGCTCTTTATAGCTCTCAGTGACAATTGGGCTAATGCTGGCTTATCTTTTTGGACTTTTTGTCAACTGGAGAGTGCTTGCAATTTTAGGTAAGCCTTTAGGATACCTTATAATATTTGGCTTTTCCTCGGGTTAATAGAAAGATTGAATGTTATTTGTCCAATGAAATTCTTTCTAACCTTCTGAGAAACTAAAAATGCTGGGGAAGTTTATAATTATCATGTGCACAGATCATACCTTTTAAATAGGCTAATCACTAGCAAACTCTAAAAGCACCAGTGTCTCATCAGAAGTTCATACATGACACAGTTTCTGGCTCAAATTTTGCAGCCCTATCATCTCTGAGATTAATTACCAATGTTATACTACCTATCAGAAATTACCTTTGTTATACTACCTTTGATCAATGCATGGATTTATGTAAGGGATCTTATCCAAATCATTGCAGGAATTTTGCCATGTACAATATTGATACCTGGCTTGTTTTTCGTGCCAGAATCTCCCAGATGGTTGGTAGGAATCATGTGAAAATTTTGTCGCAATTGGATTTTGATATCATCTTTTAGCTTCGCTGATTTTCTCCCGTACATCTTCTTTCCCTTTTTTCTTTGGGGTGGGGATATTAGGCCAAAATGGGAATGACAGAAGATTTTGAAGCCTCATTGCAAGTTTTACGAGGTTTTGATACCGACATTTCAGTTGAAGTGAACGAAATCAAGGTATTAATTTTTCTACCAGTCAACTTCTTGACTCACTGCTTAACATATTCCTTGTTTATTGCCGGTGTAATTTCAACAGAGATCTGTAGCATCAACAGGCAAAAGAGCTACAATCCGGTTTGCAGATCTAAAGAGAAAGAGATACTGGTTTCCTCTAACGGTAGACTGGTTGGATTTGAAATTACTAATTCAATTTTTTAATGAGGTTTTCTATACCCTCGAAACTTTAGAATGCTCTTCTGATAGGTTTCTACCATATGCTACAGATTGGAATCGGATTACTTGTGCTCCAGCAACTCAGTGGTATCAATGGTGTTTTATTCTATTCAAGTAACATCTTTGAAAAAGCAGGTTAGACCAACATCTTTTTTGGGATTTTGGCCGTTTCTGTATGATTAATTAATCTGATTTATTCCTATCTTCATGAGAAGGATGTTTTTTCTTTTACATGATTGGACATTTCTTTTGGTATGACATACTTCTGAGAGAGATCTGATGTTTTACTCTCCAATAAGTATTTTCTATGTGAGGGACGAAAATAAATTTCTCATAGAGGGTGGTTATAATTGTTTTCATACTTCCTTCTGTGACATTGACATTTAGAACTTAAGAGAATTACCTGTGTTAGGGTCTCAAGTTTACATACCCAATGTTCTTTTCACACTGGCACACTCAACCAAACTGGATGCATTCTTAGTAGATCAATGGTGGGAATTTTTTCTGGGGGGGGTTTTCTTATTATAGTCATGGTTACAATCTTGTATGTGGTTTGCATTCTTTTATTTCATTTTGAGGGCTTAATTAGCTGCCATGAATATAAACAGGGATCTCAGCGAGTAATGTTGCAGCTCTTGGAGTTGGAGTTATTCAGGTAAATCATGACCCAATATAGACAAATTTACTCTTGCTTCCCATAGATTTCCGAATATCACAAAAAAATATGATCGGAGTTTTTAAAATGGACTGATATTTTTAATAGGTTATAGCTACTGGGGTTACTACCTGGTTGGTGGACAAAGCTGGCCGCAGGCTGCTGCTTATTGTAAGTAGGAACCACATATATATATGTGTGTGTGTGTGCGCGCGTGTGTCTATATATATATACATATGTTATTGTGTACACACCATGAAGACACATTGAACGAATTCTGAAATCCATTGCACAGGTGTCATCATCTGGAATGGCCCTAAGCCTCCTCATCGTTGCAATTGCATTTTATATGGAGGTAGATAATCTAACTGATATATGTAAAATCTTTACATTCCAATCTAGAGCTTATGAATCAAGCATGTTAATTCCCATCATGTTCAAATAGCACCTTGATGCTATCTTTTCCCTCTTGTTCTCAATTTATACCAGGACGCTACATCAGAAGATTCTGGCATCTTTGCTATACTATCAGTCGTTGGCCTTGTGGTATGGTATATAATGTACATTTTATGCATGGTTTGTACCATATTGTTTTGAAGGATATCTCAAGTCTGACGAACTTTTTTCCATTCAGGCTTTTGTGATTTCATTCTCTCTGGGACTTGGACCTATTCCTTGGCTGATAATGTCTGAGGTATGCCTCAGCAACTCTATTATATTATGTTGAGAAACTTTTCTTTCATGTCTGATCTCTTTCAGTTGGTTACATTTTCACTTGAGCTGGTGATAACTACTAGTCATGTTGAGGCTACTAAAGGCAAAAAAAAAAAACGAAAAAATACGGTTCAACAGTTTGGTTAAAAATTCAGAAGAGTAGTACTTCACAACACCATTAAATTGTTAAGGAAAGCCACCTACTCAGTGTGGAGCTCAAAATTTTTCTTCACCCATGATTATTGTTTTATATAGAGGTAAAGAAAGCTGGGAGGGGAACAGTGAGCCTTAGGGACATACTGGGACCATCGTTTTAGTTTTAGCTTTAGCTTGATTAGGAATGTTCTGTAAATGTTGGCAGTCAGATACTTTACAAGTTTGATGTAGATTATATGTTTATTGATCATTGGCTAACAAATTAAGGGTATGGGCTTGGGAGTGGGACTAAGACTTTGTTTGGCTGGGTAAGATCCCAGAAGAGAACATTGCAGCACCCTCTTAAAGGTCTCGATGATTTAAAGATCTCCTTTTGAGTCCTTAGAAATTTCGGCCTGGTTTGTTTTCACAAACCATTCCATCTCATCTCAAATTCATCATTACATTTTTTTTCAAATTTTCGTATAAAATAAAATAAACAATTCAACTTTTTCAAATCCCAAAACAAAACTAATATTAAAAAAAAAATATTACAACAATATTTTATTCTTTTTTAACTTTTATCTCATCTTTTCTCTAAAAACAAACAAGCCCTCATTTACCTTTCTTGTCAGAGTCAGGTACCTGGAATGATGTATTCAAAACAGGGGTTATATAATTTTGCAATTGCAAAAGCTTCATTTTTGTACTAGGTTCTAGGGATGGTGAGTCTAGATGATATTCGTCTATTTGAAGAACTTTTGTACTCAGAGATATGGAGAGGGTGGCCAACTGTGAATGAAGCTGAGAGTGTCCCTTTTTAATAGCCAATCTATCTTGGTCCTTGGACATCCATGTAGTTTCAGAAGTACGAGGGAGATCCTTGTATTTTAGGCCTGGTTAGATTCTCCCTAATTAACCAGTGGATTATCCCACTACAATATTTCAATTAACCCGAGAAAAAGAACTAAAAAGAATCAAATATTTTAGTCCTTGGACGTCCAAGAGTTAAGTGGTTGATTGAGTGAGAGATGATATCAGAATCATTTCTCTATTCATGAATCTTTTATAGTAGAAAGCTTTATTTTGATTTTTCTTTGGCATATCCAAATTGCACATTTCAGATACTTCCTGTGAGTATCAAAGGCCTTGCTGGCAGCATAGCAACATTGGCAAATTGGCTGACATCATTTGTGATTACAATGACTGCAAACTTACTGTTGAGTTGGAACAGTGGAGGTATACGTCTGGCTCTTTGTGTGTTGGTGTATTTGCTGCATGTGCACGCCTGTCGTGTTCTAACTGACATAGTTCCTTTATTCTAACAGCTACCTTCACAATTTACACCGTGGTTGCTGCTTTTACCGTTGTCTTTGTGTCACTTTGGGTTCCAGAAACTAAAGGCAGAACTCTGGAAGAGATTCAGCAGTCATTTAGATGAATCTACTTCCTCAAGCATATATTCATTTTAATCGGGCTTTGAAGTGGATATATTGCTGGAGTCATCATATTTAGGTTGGGTTTTGCATGGATATTCCTTATCTTATTCTTTTGGAAAACTGCAAGAATTTGAGTTCTTCAGATGCCTCCCTAGCTAGCAGCTCCATAACCTCCCTGTGTATAACGTATATAGGGGGTGTGAAACTTCCATCATATTTGCTTTGTGTTAGAGCAATCACAACGGTTTATTCATTTTGCATTTAATGGCCAGCAATGGTTTGAAAAATGCTCTAAAAAATTATATGCAAAATACATTCATGCTATATTGGTTGTCTACATCTGGATGTACATATATGTGATAATTTTTTTCTTTAGGTTTTTTCTTTAGTTATGTTCTTGCAATTACAATATATTTTGAATAGGATAAAAAATAATTAAAAATATATCTAAAATTAATATTAAAAAAGAATAGATAAGTTGATATAAATACTGAGGCTCTCTCTCTCTCTCTCTCTGTGCGAAGCTTTCATTGTCATCCCTAAGGTTCTATACCGATTGCTGAGGAGGAGGGGGGTTGGAGCTTTAGCTCCACCTGCCACCCTCCCTCGCCAGCCTTAGTAGTAGCTTAGGTTTAGTTTTCCTTTTTTTTTTCCCTTGTTCATCGTCCGTTAGCACTGGACGTAGCCGATTTTTTACTTTCCGGCGAGCAAGGTCCGACATGCACTTCGTCATCAGTCTCCCCAGGTGTCGATCTTCAAGTCAATGGAAGAATCCCATCCATTCAAGCGGCGTGTTTGCCTCATACGCGGCTTATGCAGTGCGTGAGTTTCACCCATTGCCACATATGGGGAGGCTTCCTTCCGCCATGCACGGCACCGTTGGCATCCTCTACATCGAATCTATCTGCTGCGACCATCCACTCCTCTCCAGGTGAGGCGCGTGTTTTGCACGCGCCATCACCGACAGTGGTGATCCCTTGCCGGCGAGTCATCTTCGTTCTTGATTGCTTTCCCATTTTTCGGCTTTCCTTAACCATTGATCGAGTGGAAATGAATGTGATAGTTCCCTATAGACATCTTAAACCAACACGGTGCAGCACACACGCCTTTGCTGCAGCTTCCAAATGCAACTTTATAGTCTGTTCATTAGGTTATCTAAAAACCATCACCAACTAGTCTTCCCTTATGGGAATTGGGTGGGAGCTAAATTTTGGCTCCAGTCACTTTTTTTTTTCTTGTATTGTGTGTTAGTTTTGGAAAGAATATAGGAGACTCTCATTCTATTGAACTTGTATTTTGTAATCGCTAGTTTATCTAATGAATGTCTATTATTTGTTGAGAAAAAAAAAATATAAGTTGATACAAATAAAGTAGACTTCAATTCCATGAAACAGTCTTAGACACGCCAATTAGAGGATAGACTATAGTTCTTAATTGTACATAATATTGAATAGTGCCTCATGAGTACAGATATTATGAGCCTATAATGCAAGACAGAATCATTTCTGGAGATTCTCTGTTGTTTTGTCTGCTGCATGGAAGGAAGCAAGGAACCGCTTCAGATATCTATTGTAAACACAAGGTCGCTCCAGGTGAACCAAGTGACCTGCCTTCTTTATGACTTGAAATGATACATTTTCTCCCAGTTGCCTGTGATCAGATTGTCCAAAATCACTCACTTAGTATAGTTATGACTTTAAAATTACTTCTTTTCGTAACTTAACTGATCACCAACATATGTACTACTAAACTTCTGTATTGTTCTAGAAAAATCATATAAATAATTAAATTTATTTATTTTTATTAGTTTGTGCTTTTAGAACTAGTAGTGATTTATAGTGTGTATACATATGTCTATGATGCTATTAATTAGTTTTTTTTTAACCATTATCCTCCATCGTGGCATCAAATGATTGGCAGATAAACCAAGGATAACAAGTAATTTTTATTCAATCATTTGATGTCACGCCAAAAAATGTTGAAAGGATGATGAGTTGCAATCCATCTAAATATATCATTCATAGACAGGCATAATCAGACATACTCTTTGATGTTTTGGGCAATCTCCATGTTGAAAATCTGATCATACTCACCCCATAAGAGATGTATAGTCTGCAAAAATATAAATAAAAGAAGTGAAAAGCTTATCCTAATTTGGAAGGGAATAGAATAATAGAGAACTGGAGTACTGAGTAATAAAAGGAATAATATATATACCTGTGGGAAATGGGGAATCCTGGTATCCTTGTTGCCGATTAGTAAAGCTTCTAGCAGTTCACCTCTCTCCTTTCTGTTGTTGAACATCACCTATAATTTCTCCAGGAACCATCCCACAATAATTATGAATAATGCTAACTTCCATATAAAAAGGCATCAAACGAAAATTAATTAAAAAAATCAAAGTCCTACTGTTTTGTTTTTTTAATTTGTTATTATAACTTTTAAATTTAAGATTAAAAAAAGGTTATTGGTTGTCAAAATGAATTCAACTCATTTCAAACTAATTATTAATTATTTAAGGGACTTACTACTTCTCTAACTTTTTTATAAAAAAAAAATTATAATTACTATTCCTTTTCATCACTTTACTCAGCCAACCAACCAAAAAAAATTATACAATTTCTTATTGTTTACACAATTTTCACATATTAAATTTTATTTTATTTTATTTTTATTAAATATTTAATATATGAATAATAAATAAAAAATAAAATATTTTAAAAAGAATAAATTCAAAATAAAAATATTAAAAAATTAAAAATAATTAAAAAATATTAGTGTATAAAGAGATTGGAGAAGTTGTGTAGAACAACCCGCCAACCACCCCGCTAACATGATTTCTTGCTAGTATTTTGTGACGTGATCTACCATGTGACATGACCTCTATCTATTAAAGTGTATCACACCAATAATCCAAGAGATCAACTGCTCCTTTTCTTGTCTTTTAGTTTTTGTTTTAGTTTTAGTTTTAGTTTTCATTTTTTTATATTTTTTTCTTGTTTTAAATCTCAGGCACTAGTACTCTACCGTTCCAAAATATAACATCTAATATTTGTAGTTTGCTGTATCATGAACATTTATAACGTACGGTAAGATCTCATAGATATCAGATGTTGGGTCATTAATCTTAAAACCAATTAATTTGAAAATCGTAGTTAAGATATTTGAATAATTATACACATTAAATTAATATCATAAATATTTTAAAAAATACTAGTAGTGAATATCTAGTGATCCTCTCAAGTTCTCAACTTCAATCGAACCTTGTTTTCAGACTCAAGTCACTCAACGGTCTTTAGGTTACCTAAAAATCTAATTACGAGTGTTTATTATTTTTGTAACTTACGTCGATCAGTAATTGGCTTAATGCAGTGCATGGACAAAAAGGTTAGGTACGAAAAAAGGACTCCGCCACGCCGTTTGGGTCGTACGTACGTTGCCACGGCGACACTGGTTAGGTATTAATTGAGCGATTTTAAGGTCTTTTTTCCGGAAAGAATGATGATAATTATAAGTCTCATGCAAGTTTTTTTAATTTTTAATTGAGTTTATTAATAAATTCTTTTTTTATAATTTTTTAAAATCATGAGTTATATATTTTACAAGAATTTATATAGTATTTATTTATTAAATAAATATTGTCTATAGTCCCTGTTTGAAAAAGCCAAAGACACCTGAACAAAACACCTCCAATAAAAAATAAAAACACAAGTGAATTGTGAGTGTGCTTGTGTGCTGCTGCTAGAGGGGCTTCTCCCTAGTCTAACTTGTACAAATATTAATTTTCTTTCGAAAAACATCATCATTTAACATATATTAATTGTATTTTCAAATCAAACGTACTGATTACTTTAGTTTTTAAGCCTCATTATCCTTGAAATTTAACACAAATAAAGTCGTTCATAGAGAACGTGTTTACAATATCTCAAATAAAATAAAAATTAAGTAAAAGGGTTTTTAATTAAAATAGATCGAATCCATGCATGCATCAATTATAACTTAGAAGGGGTTTGGAAGAAGCCTGAAACCGTAAGAAAAAAAGAATTTCTAGTTTTTTATGATAACTCTGCCGTTATAAATAGATTCGGCGGAAGGAGATTGGAATATGCAGCATTCCAATATTTAGAATGATAATGACCTGCTTTTTTGCGTGAAAAGATTAGGGATATTTGGGGAAGACAGAGATAAAGAATTTTGTAATATTAGTAAAATGATTTATGAATAAGAGTAAATTAATTTGTGTTAAGTTTTATTAGATTATGAAAAATGAGAGAAAAAAAGTTGATTAAAAAATTTATAAAGTTATAATATTGTTATAATATATTATTTTATTGTAATTTTTGTTTTAAGATTTGAATAAATTAGAATTTTTTTATTAATGATTTTGAAAAAATTATAATGATTAGTTTGAAAGCATTTGTGTTTGAGTGATATTTGAGAATTAAGAAATGAGACGCATGAGATGAAATTATTTACTAATTTTTTTAGAGGAGTACTACATCTATAAAGAAATTATATAAAAATAATATCACAAATTGATGTAGCGCCATATGAGCCATCAGATTTGCATTACAAAAAAAGTAATTTTATAATTTGACATATTACATCAAGATACATCAATTTGTAAAATTATTTTTATATAATTATTTTGTGACTGAAGTTTTTTTTCTTTTTTCTTTTATCAGTAATACATGTACAACTCTTTTTACAACCTTAATTTTATACAATTATGTTTTAAAATGAAGATATATTACTTTTATAAATTATTTTACAAAAATACTCATGACTTAAAATATATATATAATTGTATAAAAAATTGTAAAAATGATTGTACATCTATTATTATTATTATTTTTTTTTTACAACTTTTCAAAATATATATAGTTGTATAAAGTGATATTACTTTTTTTATTTTTGAAGTATACCCGCAGTTAGTTAAAGAGAACGTAAACTCTAGTATATGTATTTAGTCACGATCAAAACAAAAACAAATAAATAATAAATAATAAAAGAGAACGTACGATCAAAATGCATTTGGAAATATTAAAAAACACAAATAAAACAATGTCAGCTCGTACCCTAATGTAAACGTATTTTTTAATAGATATTTTATAAAAATAAATAGATCATATTGAATTTTTCAAAAAAAACTTACCAACTATATATGACTATGCATGGCTTTTAATTTTGTTGGAATCAAACGTATTTATTATTTAATTATATATACGTTATATACATGATATAAAAATGTTTTTTCTCAGTTTTTTATATACATTTAAATAATGGAAATTTAAAAAAAAAATAAATAAATAATTCAGCCTCTGGTTCGAACCCAACTGTTTCGTCTAGTTCCATTAATTCAGCCACGCAAAACTACGCGTGATTGCCATATGATGAAGATATTGTAATGAAAAATGTAAAGGAAAAGTAATATAGCATGAGTGGCGGCGCAAACCTCAAGAAAGTCTTTGTGAAGCCGATCCGGAAACCACAGCTTTTTGTGAGCAGCAACAGAGAGAAGCGCTTTCATACCTTTGACGGAGGTAGGCAACAGGAGCTCCGACGAAGAAGAAAACCCCATGCTTTTCAGCATCGTTTCATTGATGGTATCGGTCATTGCCACGACAGAGCCGGACGCCACCACGGCCTGAACCAGGTCAGGGTGCCGTTCAGCCATTTTGAACGCCACCATCCCACCATAACTGAACCCAACCAAGGTGCATCTCTCCACCCCGAGCTTCCTCAGCCCTGTAGCCAAACACTCGGCTTGGAATTCCGGTGAACGGTCGGTTTTATCGGAGATAGAGCCGCCAAAGAAGAGGAGGTCCGGCACGTAAACGGAGTATTTCTTAGTGAGAGCTCCCACCTGGAATTGCCATGTCACGATGCCCTCGGCGGCGAAACCGTGTATCAGCACCACTACCGGCTTGCTAGGTTTAGCCGGGGGCTCTGGATCTTGGCCTTTCTTGGGCTTCTTGAGGGTCTCCAATGGAAGCCAGAAGTTCATGACAGTTCCTGTCTCAATCTCCAACGGGTAGGGTTTAACCCCAGCCATCTTCATTAATCCATGCAGCAACGGCCTCTGTGCTTCAACAAGATTCACCATTATTGATGCCTAGCTTTCTCTTTCCTTGTCTTGCTTTCAGCTTCCTCAGTTCTCAATCGAGATCTATCTTCTTTGGTTGAGCAATCGACGAATGTAAGAAGATCATGTCATTTAAGTAAGAAGAGTATAGGGAGTACTGAAACACACAATAAAATAAAATAAATTATATATAAATAAATTTAAAAAAAAAAAAAAAGGAAGATAAGGGACTGGCCGGGACCTAATTGGTTGTTATAATTTTCATTTTCATTAATTTATTTTATTTTCCTTCATTATGGGATGCTATAAGGTCAACAAAGGTGAGCTTTTTTATGGAAATTTATTCATTTATAAACAAAGATACGTACCTTTATAAACTGAGCTGGTGGAAATAATCTTGTCCCAAGTTTAAAATTATACATAATTTTGATCGACCCTGCAATTGCATGCATTATTCAAATCAATACTGGGATTCATGGACCTGCAGCTGGCCGAGGGCACGGCCACATGGTAACCGGCCTAAAGGCATTAGTACTTAATGCCCGTTAATGGATATATATGGATATATATGGATATATATATATATATATATATATGTATATGTATATATGTATATATATGTATATGTATATATATATATATGTTTATGTATATACACGTCATGTTCATTAAATAAGAGAGAAAAGAGACGGAATTGATAAATAAGGGAGATGCGTTTTCAATTTGGTAGGTAAAAATTTCTGTCCCAAAAGCGCACTTGATATATATGAATATATAGCCACTAATATACGTACACTAAGGTATAATTAGCCAATCCGATCATGATCGGTGTACGTAAGCGCATGTTCCATTTATAAACCACGGTAGTATATATTATTTGTCTGTCTTATTCCGGTCCATGTATACGCGGTATATATAAACTATTTAAGAATTATTTATTGAATTATTTTAGTCTCCATTTACTTAAATAATAAATTTGATTTATAAAATTTAAAATTTATCTTTCAAATCAAACTATATCAATACACCGGCATGGAAATTAAATTTTTCAACACTTTTTTTTTTAAAACTTTTCAACACTTTATATAATTAGCTAGTGTGTCAGCATACACTTAATTTCTTACATTATGATCTAAAAATTAGAAAAGGAAAGACGGCCAGTAGTACATGCGCAAGATTGTAAGAATGCATATATTATATATAGACACGCGTATAAAGAAGGATTTTCTTTTTTTTTTTTTTTTTCAGAAAAGGGATAGATAAGAAGGATTAATAAATGGCGTATGAATATATGTAAAAAGAAAATAATACTTGCAGAAAATTTTGCGTTGAATTGCGCAGAAAATAAATTGTAGTTGATCATGATCTTTAGTTGTGTTTTACCTTTTAGCTTTTTTAATTTTCAGTTCCGTTTGTGTGAGCAAATTTTTATTTTTATTTTTATTTTCTTTAATTTCTTTAATTATAGTTGAAATGAAATTTTAAACTTGTTCATGCGCAATTCTTGCGCAAGATTTCTTGTATATACGTAACAAAACCCATGTAAAAATAGCTACTTGTCTAAAAAATCTAAGTTGAAGGAAAGCAATAAATTTTATTATTTATTTTATATCTTAATACTTTTTTTCACATGTAAGTTAGACTTTCTTATCAATGAGTGACTCAACACATAGATATTTAATTAAGTATTGAAATAGAGTATAGAATTAGAATTCAAACTTAGGACTACCTATGCTTTAATACCATATAAAATCATCATTTGTTTTAAAAATTTAAGTTGATGAAAATGAATAGATTTTTATTTATAATTTTATATCTCAACACGATGTTGATGTGAGGTTAATATATTATATAATATTAATAGTAGGTAAGTGAAAATGAAATCCAGCACATGCATATACGTAGGATGTTGGGTGAAGGCTGATTATAGGGTTGCTTGTACGAAAGACACTTTTAACTTTAAGGTTCTTATTTGTTTACTCAAAAGTCACATAAGTTATATAATATGGTTATCATGTATAGATAACTAATTATTGATCTCGTTGTCATGATTATCTATATATGGATGGATGTCCAAGGTTAGGTTTGGTTTTGATCAACTGCCCATGCCAGCTTCTTACTAAATATTTCAACCACATCCTACCAGCTACGTCTTTGTGGCAGCTTAAATTTTGGTCTAAAATGACGTGCATGTCATATGCATGCATCCTGTATCCATCATTGCTACTTGCAGGGAGGCATATAATATTTGATTAGATAAGTATAAGATCTTCATGCAAACGTGAACTCATAAGATTTTGGAGAAAGCTATAAGAATTTGATCAGGAGTGGTTGCATGAATTGCCTGATCCCGGCGCAGCGCTAGCTCCATTACCTCGTTCCATGTGTACGTATAATGTACTCGGTGTGTTAATTTTCTTCTTATAAAAGGTAGTCTAATAGGTTTTGTTTAGATGTTGAATTGAGTTGAGTTTAGTTAAGTTGAAATAATTTAAGTTTTTGTTATGAATAATAGTGAATTAAGATGGTAGATCAAAGAATTATATGGGGCTCACCTAAGTTGAATTTAGATATATTTGAATTTTTTATTTATACATTATGGGTGAAGGGTCGAACCTAGGGGTGTAAGGAAAAATTGAAAAGTTGAAAAATCGGACTGGACTAGTCCAAACCGATGGAATTGATTGATTCGATTTTGAGTCGGTACCAGGATAAAACTAGCAGCTCCCCTAATGTCAAAACTAGTCGGTATCAGTTCGGTTCTAGTTTTAAGCTTTTTATAAGAATCGAATCGGACTGGTTCAATATAATATATATTTTAAATTAATTTTTTAATATTATATGTAATATAAAATAACATTTTTTATATTATGGGTATTACATGTAAAGAGATTTTAAGTTGTAGATCCTACTTGAAAAGATATTTTGAATTGAGATGAGCTTAGTGATTTGTGTATTTATAAGATGTTAAATTCAATTTAAAATTATATCAAATTGATTTCATCCCAGTTCACTAGATAAAGTTCCAAATTATAGGACCTTATTCCTTATTCCACCAATGAAAAGGACCTTAATTAGAAGTTTTGTGCTAGGGTGTTATTATGTGATATTCTACCATGTGACAGATATTACGCAACACATGATCATGACGAAGTGCTGATGATCTTTCATCATAAAGAAACTTGCTGACCTTTATGTATGAACTATATCACACCAATAATCGAAGAGATCAAATGTTCATTCACTTGTCCCCAATTCCTTACATTTTCAAGGTGTATTTATAATGAAGGAGTGACTTATTTCCACTAACCTTAATTATGTACGTGCTCAATTAAACGATCACATTAATCAAGATCAACTAAGCAAATGAATTATGTTTCTACCAAGTTAGTGGTACATAAGTTGAGTCTGGGATCACCATAGATCATTTAGAAAACATATAATTTGTACAATTTATAATGGTAAAACATGATAGACATGATAATTATAAGATGTTGGGTTAACATTCATGACAAAGACCATATAAATCTTAATGTAGAAGATTCTATTTTTGATTAACAAGTTAATTTGAAAATCATGGTTAAGAATGATAAATATCATTAGAGTTCTAAGGAATATTTATCCTGAAACTTCAAAACTTAGAGACCCTAATATTTACAAATAAATATGAATATCACAAGAGAAAAAGAGATTGATCCTAGAAAATTTAACCATGTATATATAGTAAAAACATATGAATATGTGATTTTGGCGGAATGAATCTCTGTTTGCATTGATGAGAACATATAGAGTTTACATGATAAGATGATAAGTACAATAATGAATATTTAAAAGGGATATAGTTACATTGAAAAGATATCTCATTGATTATTTTTCTGTTCCTATATTTTCTAAGCTAATAAGGATAGGAATTGATATTTATTCCTGTGTTGATGACTCTTTGGAGTTGGGTCTTTGAGTTTGAGTAGGTTCCTTAACATGCCCCTTGAAGCTCATGGAAGGTGCAAAAACCTTAAGTTTGTCTCTTAGAATCATAAATCTCTCAACAATAAGGCCTTTAGTAAAAATATCAACACACTCATCATTAGTGGTAATGTAATTAATTACAATATACTTGTGAAGAACCTTCTCCCTAGTGAAATCATAATTAACCACAATATGTTTAGTCCTTGCATGAAAAATTGAGTTAGAAGCTAATGCAATAGCTCCTAAATTGTTGAACCAAAGGCAAGGTATAACCGTTAAGTTGATTTGTAACTCCTTGAATAACATCCTAAACTAATATAACTCAGCTGTTGCAATAGCCATAGAGCGATATTCTGCATCTATACTTGACATAGACACCATATGTTGTTTCTTAGTTTGCCAAGAAATCAGTTTTTAACCAAGGAAAACACTGTAGTCATTGCTAGAAACTACAAGAAATCACACGATTTTTGACGCCGAGTTTAAAAAAAATAAAAATTCATCAATAAAAAAAAACTTACTAATACTCTTTTGACCATTCTCACTGTAGGTGAAGAAAATGAAGTCATAGAAGTGAAAAAATCAGAAAATTCTACCTGCACATAAAACAATTTAAGGTAGAATTACAATGTGCAAATCACAAAACTAGAAGACACACCCAACATATTAACATTAAAAAAAAAGAGGAAAAAACAGAGACAGAAAACTTCATCTAAGATGCCAATGCTTTCTTGAAAATATAGTTAAAAAACTTCAAAGAAATGAAATCTCACCACCAAGCGTAGTTGTAAAATAAGCTTGAAAATTTCATCAAAAAATGAAATCCTGTCAAAGTAAACACAAAAAATATATATATCTAAATGCAATACTACTAAGTTCATACTCTCTCTCAAGTATGCATTCTATTTCAATTTCCAGACCCTCTTCCTATTTTCCTTACTTATTATTCATGAGTTTGGAAACATAAAGGCAAATAGCTTTTTTCCCTCTTTTCATATGTACCAAAACTATTTCAATACAGTTTAACTCAATAAATTGAAACATTACCGATATACATTTCAACCCTAACAAGTATTCCGCAGCTCAAGCAAGTGGTTCTACCAACCCTAAATTAATCTAAATTAATCTCTAACCCAACTTCCCAAAGGAACTCCAAGTTTTAAAAAGCTGCACATACAGCTTATATAGATTTATACCTTATATTAGGCGAATAAATTGATTCCAATTAAGAGAATAGAAAGAAAGCCCAAAAAAAAAGAGTTTAACCCTAATAGAAATCAAGAGACCCAAATTTACATTATCATGGAATTAGCCGAAGAGAGAAAAGGAAGATTGTAGAAACACCTATCTAGATTTAGGGGAATGCGTAGCCCACAAAATCCAGCATAAGTCATGTTTATAGAAATGGAAAATGGGACAGAAAATGTTTGCTTAGGGCTTCATATTGTGCAAATTGAAGAAATGGGGAGAATGGGTGAGAGAGGTGATTGAGGGGAGGGGGAAAAATATCATATATCTATTGCGGCAGTTTCATAAAAGTGCTGAAATAAACTCATTGTTGCGACTTAATTAAGTGCAGAGAAAGGATATAAGTTATAATGGCGCATATTGCGCCGCAATAAACTCTACCAGGCGCCTTATTAACTGACTCACACACTCAATTGTCCGAGATACAAATTATTCGCGTCATTAGAGTGTGGCAAAAACAAAACTGCCGCTATAAGAAGGTTTTGTTGGCAATTTCTATTACGACAGTAGAAAAAGTATCGCAATAAGGCCTTTTCTTGTTGTGAGATCTGCGATCAATTAGATCCCATACCCAATCTAAATCACAAAAGGCTTCTAAATGAAGTGGTCCTGGTGTAAAATAGATTTCAAAGTCAATTGTACCATTCAAGTATCTCAATACACGTTTGGCTGTAGTGAAATATGCAATGGTTGAACAATGCAGGAATTGACATAGATGATTGACAGAGTAAGATATATCAAGCCAGTCTTATCAATGTATAATACTGCAAGGGCCCAATATATGTCTGAATTGTGTGAATTAGATCGAGGATCCCCATCGAGCTGGGTGAGTTTCTTACCTAATGTACAAGTTACAACATAAGGTTTGACCCCCATCATATTTACTCTTTCCAGTAGATCTACAATGTATTTGGCTTGTTCGAGATGCATGCCCTTGATATTCTCAATGAGTATGGATGCCAAGAAAGTAGAACAAGTCACCAAAATCCTTCATTTTAAACTCAGTTTGTAGGTTGTTGTGAGAATTTGAAAGTACATGAAGTCGTAACAAGTGACATAGTGATAAAGAAAGATGTCAAATCCACAAAAACTATTTTCTTATTAACTATTAAAATTGATCTAATTCTAAATTATTTGATAATCAAGAAATTAAGTGGTAGACTTTGAATTTGAAAAATAAAAACAAATTAAATTAAATCTACAAATGAAGAATTGACCACACACTTAAAACAAAAAAGATTTCACCGGAGAAGTAAACACTAAAGCATCTGATTCACATAACCAATTCAATCTTTTTCGAACACCTCATAGCTTTTTTGGGCGTTCTAGGTTTATATCATTTATATTTATATGTTATTTCTTTTTCTCTTATACTGCCCTAAATCTTAATCATGCAATCAATCAATTATCATCCTATTTGATGGCAAAATATTCCAATTTATCTAAGATCCTCTTTCAAGCAAAATAAAGTTTACTCAAAATACGATAATTTGTGATATGTCTATGAAAATTTAAAAGCACTTTAGTACATTAGAATTTATAATAACTCATGTAAAAGCCGCACAAATCACGTTGGCACATTCCTGTCATTAGTTCAATTCATGGAATACATCATACCAAGCTACACTACATGCATTTTCTGAGGAATTAAAATGCACAACAAATCACTCAACTATTGGCCAGATAATTGAAAGCATTAAACTCAATGATGTATACTAAAAAAGAACGATAAAATTGTGATCACATAGAAATAAGATTTAGAATTGTCATGGAGAGGCTATATCGTAGCCTTAGCAATAAAAATTAGCTCATAATATAATCAAAACATATCATAATAATTATAGAATTCAAAATGAAAATTGTACAGAGAGAAGATAAAGAGTTAAGAAGGAAATTGTATATAGATCGAGAATTTCAATTGTCGACAACTTTCAATTCAATTTCTATCTTCTTATTCTTTTTTCAAGCTTGGAATTCCTCTTTAATGATGAAGAAAATCTTCTTTCACATGACTCTAGTCATCCTCCCTCTTGTTTCCCGCAACAAGATTTTTCAAAATAGGTGATTTTTCTGCTTCCAACTAATTAATAGCCTCTTTTCTCTATTTATATATCATTTTTTGATAAAGTTCTTAACACAAAAGTTGTAGGATTCTCTCTTAAATTTCTGTAGATATCAAGATCGCCCTTTTTGAAGTTGTCTAGCAAATTTTATACTCCAATTACTTAAGGGTATTTTAAAATTCTGAGAAATGAACCTTTTTTAAGATTTGATGAAGAGAATTTCATACTTTTAGGACTCTTGAGAAAAGCGTCCACCTCAATTTTTATGACTCATTTAATTTTTTATTCATAAATAAAAATAAATACAATACCTAACAACTATAATAAATAAGAAAATTAAGCACAAACTAGCATAAAGTAAGAGTAAAATTATAACAAAATTTATATAGAAATTACAAACATCATAGGCTGCCAATTAACTCAGTAATCCTTGTTAAATGAGTTCTTGTGAGTATAATATCATCCACATAAATTAGAATGAAGATATGAATATCAAATTGATGAAGCATAAACAATGAGGTGTCAACTAAGGAACTTGTAAAATCTAAGGTTAAGAAGGGATTGATTAAATCTATGGAACTAATTAGCACGGGGAACTTGTTTAAGTCCTTAGAAAGCCTTACTGAGTTTACACACATGATTAGGCAACTTTTTGTCAATGAGCTCAGAAGGTTGCTCCATAAGTACTTATTCGTTTAGGTATCCATGTAGAAAAACACTGGATACATCAAGTTGCTTAGTTGGCCAACCATTGGTAATATCAAGAGATGATTAAAGTCAAACTATATAATGCTTAATAACGAGGCTAAAGATGCCTGTGTAATCAATTTCATCTTGTTACTCAAATCCTTTTGCTACTAATTTGGCTTTATATCTGCCAATAGCCACATCAAGCTTTTGCTTTAACGTAAATACCCATTTATTTCCTATAATATGTCTATCTTGTTGTCGTGAAAAAAGGGACCAAGTTCCATTTTCGTGCAAGGCATGAAACTCACTTTCTATAGAGCAAACATTTAGGATTTGACACAGCTTGGGCAAAGGTGTGAGGTTCATGGGGTAATTTGTCAACCGACATTGCTTTTAATGGATGCTTAATGGATTTGGCAGAAAGATAAAGGTAGTAGTCTTATAATGATTTTGGCTTAAAATTTCCTGTCATTGATCGAGCTATGATATGGGTAGAGATTTCAGCAATTGGTTGAGAAATTTTAGCACATGGTTGAGATGTTTCAACAAAAGGAAGTGAGTGATTTTCTATTTGCTAAGTAGGAAAAGTGGATGCTAAAGGTGCAATATTCAATTCAAGAGTTGAAATACTCTATAGATTGGTTTGTGCAGGTTCTATGGATGTATGGGAGTTAGGTGAAAAGTTTGTATAATTTGTTTCTGAGCTAATAGTATTGAGAAAGAGACATTGAGACTGTTAGAAGTAGGACTTTTTTAATAAAGATAAGAAGGTAAAAGAATAATACCTCGTAGCTCATCAAACACCACATGCCTTGAAACACACACTCTGTATGAGATTAAATCAAGACATTTGTAATTCTTTTAATTTGAACAATAACCCAGAAAAACATACTATTTACTTGTAAATTCCAGTTTGTACTTGTTATATAGTCTTAGCAATCAGTAGCATGAATAATAAAAAACCTTAAGGATAGTGTTGTCTGGTTCTTGTTAAAATAACTTAGTAAAAGGTGATGAAAATTTAATTATGGCTGTTAGTAGTCTATTTATCAAATAGACAGGAATGTGAAAAGCTGCAACCCAATAAGTCATAGAGAGATGAGATTGCCCCAAAAGACTAAGTCCAGTCTCAATAACATGTCTATATTTTCTTTCAGCTATTCCATTCTATTGGAATGTATGTGGGCAGGTTAATATATGAAAAATTCTATGATCAAGATGCTTGGTGAATTGAGTTGATGTATACTCACCTTCACCATCAGTTTGGAGTTGCTTGATTTTGGTTGAGAATAAAATTTTCAGTTTCACACTTAAATTTGATAAATGTTTCAAACACCTCAAATTTTTATTTTAATGGGAATAACTAAGAATGTCGAGAATAGTCATCAATAAAACGTACATAAAACTTGTAATCATTTATTAATAAAATAGGTGATGTCTTTACATCACTATGAACAAATTCTAAAGGACATGATGAAACTTGAGTCGACTTGATAAATGGGAGTTGTTTGCTTTTTACAATTTGACATGAATTACACAAAGACTTATTTAGACTTAAGCTAGACGTAGGCAATTGTTTGGTCTTGAAAAGATATTGTAAAACTTGAGAATATGGATACCCCAATCTATTATGTCATACTGTTGCAGATGTCCTTATTCCTAATAATGTGATGTGTGCTTTGGTTTTATTTCTTCTTAGAGAGTTCAACTACACAGGATACAGCCCATCTTTATTGGCTCCCTACAAGAGGATCTTCCTGGTGAGGTGGTCTCTTGCAACAAAATAAGTGGCGATTAGTTTAAAATAATAATTATTATGCCAATAGAATTTATTGTAGAGAGGAGATTAGCTTGCATTAGGACAAAAGAATATTCTTAAAATGACAAAAAAAAAATTGTTAGAATGAAAGGTAGAAGAACAAATGTAAACAATGTGGAGTCCACTACCATTGCCTACTACAACTAGGTCATTTCCTTGATATAGTTGTTACAAGGTTAGTTTATTCAAGTTTGCAGCAATATGGTCGTTAGCTACACTATCCACAAGCTATTCTTCAATGTTTTCATGCATGTAATTTGATTGGGCAACCATGGCAGCAAGTTCACCAGGTGGATGACGACCTTGAAATGCATAGTCCATGCAATGGAAGCAATCTAGGGCTTAATGATTGTTTCTACCACATATCTAACAAGGAACACAATTAGTGAAAGTAGTGCTTTGTCAAGAATTCTGCTTACCTTGAGTTGCAGGATGATAATTCTTCTCTGAGTTTTTACCTTTGGTTGCAGGAGAGTATTTGTGCTGGCTGCATTGTGAGGTGCTTCCATGCTTTTGCCTAGTTGATGATTTCTACGAATAGAGTGCAAAAGAGCCACTTACAGATGAGTTGTGTTGATTATCCAGCATTTGTTCAAAGTTGAACAATACCAACTGAAATTACTCCAAGGTCATGGAGGTTTTCCTTGTGGCAAAAGAAAGTGAGGTTACAAAGGCATTGTATTGAGAGTTGAGGTCTCCTACAATGTAGGAGATCAAGTCTTCATCTTCTCTTAGCTTGCCAACGATAGCCAATTGATCAACAAGGGACTTTGTAACATGAACAAACTCACACAAATGATCAATGCGAGATTGGTATGGATAAGCATATCGATTTGCCAATGTAGACCACACCTACTGTGAGCTATTGAGCTTATAGACAATAAAAATTACTTTTTTAGACAATGTGAAAATAAACCAACTCAGAATATACTAATCTATTTTACCAAATGATAAAAGCAAGATTGAGAGTTGATGGGATTTGATCAGACTCCATTGTGTCAGACATAGATTGATATTTAGGTGGGTAGGTCTTTGAGCCATCAACAACACCCAATAGGCCATTGGATCTTGGGATGGGTAGAAACTGACATACCCACATCATGTAGTTGGTATCATCCAGCTTGATAAGTGCAGGGTGTGTGATACTAGGGAGAGAGACTACTATGAGAGATTGGTGATAGGTTGCTAGAAGATCCCATGATAGAAAATGGTGTGAACATGTCGACTTCTATACCTAGTAAGAAAATATGAATTTTTTATTTTGGAAAAATGAATCTTTATTTGCATTGATGAGATAGGTTCCTTAGCATATATAGCATATAAATATTATGAGTTAAGATCATCCTCTAAATTTTGTACAGTAATTAATCATAACCTAACTGAGAATTTCAAATAATATTATTTTCTAACTCAGTGGTCACATAGATTTGATTTTTCTTATACCAAAAAATCACATCTATCACTGCAAATGATTAGAGCAACTCATGAATAACTTGATTCATTTAATAAATGAGATGTTTATAATCATTAATATGATTTGAATATTAAATGGAGAAAACTCATATAAACTCAACTAGACTTGATTAATTAAGACATGCTTGAAGGATGAAATGAGATGAAATTCTTGTAAATGATTTGAAATTATGGTTTGAGTTGAGATACTCTATAGGATTTCGGGAAATGAAAGAAAAAATTTGAATAAAAATATTATAAAGGTAACAAATTATCATTCTTCAATATTATTTTTATTTAAAAGTTTGAAAAAATTTATTACAACTATCACGATTTTTGTGACGGTTGAAAGTCTTTCTTGAGAGAAGTCAAATTTTTTTGTGACAGTTAATTAAATTGTTCAGAGAAAGTCGTGTTAGCATGTACTTACTAACGTTCAAACGATTAACATTCTAACCGTAAGAATTAACGTGCGTAAAAGTATAACGGCTCTTTATATTACCAAAAATCAATACTGAATTAATAGATCAGGTGCATTTGGGCGTGGACAGTACCACGTGGGTAAAGGAGCTAAAGGAATTAAGTTGGATCATATAGGTTTGTTAAATAAGAGAGAGAAGAAAAGGAAATGAAAGTTAGTTTGAGATGGGTTTTTTTTTTTTTTTTTAGAAGAATAACATACTTTATTCATTTTTAAAATAATAAGTGATGGATACAAAGAAGAATATCCTTCAATATAATACTCTCTTCAAAAAGTTTTAAGTACGTCCTTGTAAACTAATACATGAGCAATAGAAATAATGTCCCTAGATACATGCTAAACATCAGAGATCGTATGTAATACATCAGAGAGTTTGAGATGGGGTTTTGGTCCAACACTTTGATCTCAAATCATAAATAATTAAAGTTCATATGTAGTACTCTTGATAGTTGATATGGATTCAGTGGGCAATCGGGCGAAAGGTAGGTTGATGACCACTGTTTCCGTACGTACGTGGGCTCCATGGCGGTCATTTGTTGGTTCAAAAAGTGAAATGGTTGGGCTTGACTCAGGTCATCAGATGTTTTCTTCCCTTTTGGATTATTCTCTACTCGGCTGATCATGATAGCCCATGGACTCTGCTACCTCACTGTCCTCTCTCTGTCCGAACTAGAATAATGTTATTAGCCCTTCTAATAGAATAACTATTTGGAATTTTCTGGGGTTCACCGAACCCTTCAAATGTAGTCCTTATCATCTTTAATGGTGATGGTCGATACCGCCTATTTTATCGAAACTAGAAGGAGTCAACGACCTCACTCATGCGACGGCGAATCCTAGCGACCTCTAGTATGCCCCCGACGGCCTTATACCCGAAAATGAGTCTGTAGCCGACTGCCGTCGGGGACGACGGAGGTTGGACTAAGGTCGAAACTTCTTAAAAATTCATTTCCATTTTATTTTTTTATTGTGTTTTTTATTGTGTTTTCTATTGTGTTTTTCTATTATGTTTTTTATTGTGTTTTCTTTATTTTATTATTTTATTGTATTTTTTATTGTGTTTTCTAAATTTATTTTATTTTATTTTATTTTTTATTTTATTTTTTAATATTTTTTATTGTGTTTTTATAAAAATTATAGGAGTTTAGGGCGTGGGTTGCAGTACGCTGGGGTGCAGCCTGACCGCACCCCAGCGTCATCCTAACTATTTCTCTTTTAAAATAGATTATTAAAAATTCACTTTTCTATTTTACCTATTCACTTTTATATTTTACTATCTATCAGCATCTCTATTTTTTCTCTATATCTTTTAAAATATTCATATTTTATTTTAATTATATTTATTTTACAAATTAAAAAAAAAATTGATCAACTGAGAAATCCAAAACGCGTTTATTGTTGTGCCGGAGTTTGAATCGTTAGGGGTTGGTCGCCAGCGTAAAAAGATGTCAGTGATGCCAGCGGTGTGGCTAGTGGTGGCCAGCGGTGGGTCGAACGAAACCCATGGAATCAAAAACCCATTTTCATTGTTAAAGCTGCGCGTAGGAGACGCGTAGGAGACGACTAGTCCGTTGCCAGAGTTGGGATCATCGGGAGTTGGTCGCCAGCGTGAGGGAATGCTGGCGGTGTGGCTAGGCGTGGTCGGCAGTGGGTCAAACCTTGAAGATGACGGAGGCGAGCTGTAGACGACACTGTAGCAGAGAAAAAAATAATAAAATATTATTTGAATGTGAACATTGCGTTATATGTAGTACAATCACTGTTTATGTTTTTTTTTTTTATAATTTTTTTTATTTTGAAGTGTCCAATAAAGTGATTTTTTGACACTTTAGACTATATTTTGAAGGAAAATATTATTTAGCTATTCCGTTAGGCCGAGTGCTCTAGTTATCTTATATTTTGTTATTTTAATATAATCATGACATGTTTTAACTAAATCTACAGACTCGACACTTAAATAGGCAAATATTTAAAATGTGCGTTACATTTTAATGAATGAAACTCATAATTTGCACACGTGATTTAGAAAATCTTCACGGTTGTTGCTGATTAAACACAGAACCGAAGTTATGTATGACATATGGTGCTTAATTCCTAATTGGATTATTCTCTACTCGGCCGATCATGATGGCCCATGGGCTCTGCTACCACACTGTCCTCTCTCTCTCTCTCTCTCTCTCTCTCTTAAATAGACTATCAAAAACCTACTTTTTCTATTTTATTTATTCACTTTTACATATTACTATCTATTAGCATCTCTATTTATTTTTTCTCTATATATTTTAAACTATTCATATTTTATTTTAATTATATTTATTTTACAAATTAAAAAAAAAGTGATCAATTGAGAAACCCAAAATGTGTTTATTGTTGTGCCGGAATTAGAATTTACATGTGGGAGATGACTGACCAATTGCCAAAGCTGGAATCGTCGGGAGTTGGTCACTGACGTGAAGGGATGCCGATGATGCCAGTGGTGTTGGTGGCCGGTGGTGGATCGAACGAAACCCATATAATCCAAAACCTACACTACAAGAAAAACAGGCAATTGAGATCAGGCAATTGCTACTAACATGACTATTTGGGACAAAAACAGTATTATTTTTGTCTCAAATAGTCATGTTAGCAGTAATTGCGCTTAGCCGCAATTGCCTGTTTTTCTTGTAGTGCCATTTTCACTGTTGGAGTTGCGCGTGGAAAATGACTAGTCCATTGGCAGAGCTGAGATCGTCGGGGGTTGGTCGCCAGTGTGAGGAAACACCGATGATACTAGTGGTGTGACTAGTGGTGGCCAATAGTCAGTCAAATCTTGAAGACAACGGAGGCGAGTTGTAGATGACATTATAGCAGAGAAAAAAAATATTATTTTAAGGTGAATAGTGTTGCACTATATGTAGTGCAATCATTGTTCATGTTTTTTTTTTATTATTTATAATTTTTTTTCATTTTGAAATTTCCAATGAAGTTATTTTTTTGACACTTTGAGTTATATTTTGAAGAAAATATTATTTAACTACTTCATTAGAAGTACTTTAAGTCTCTTATATTTTGTTATTTTAATATAATCATGACATGTTTAACTAAATCTACAGGCTCGACACTTAAATAGACAAATATTTAAAATCATGTGTAACGTCTAACGTTGTGATTGAAAATAACAAAATATAAAATCAGGAAACAACGCATTTATAGTTATATTTTAATGAATGAAACTCATAATTTGCACACGTGATTTAGAAAATCTTCACGGTTGTTGCTGATTAAACACAGAACCCAAGTTATGACATATGGTGCTTAATTCCTAATTGGAGGGCTAGCTTTTCGTATAGCATCAAACATATATGAAGTGGCAATAATGCATGATGATCTATGTCCTCCAGAAGGCTAGGCTATATCTAGCATGCATGCCAGCTGAATTAATTCACCAACAACTAAAAATTTCATGAATACCTTATTAATCTTTCTAACAATTAAGAAATTTATCAATTAATTTCCAAATCCATTAATATGAGTAGGTTCAGAATTGTACGTATCTAAACACATTCATGCTATTTAGTGCATGCTTAATTCACTACTTCATCCTAAATAATGTATGTGCTTATAGATATAACAGTTCTTAAAGTACGTACTGCCAAACATGAACAAACGATCTGAGTAGTACTTTCATTTTGGTTAATCACCCAAATCATATAGGATGAATATCGGTTAATTATATATACCTATGCTCTTTCGATCAGTTTAAATTTTTAAATAAGTAGAGATTTTAAGAACCAAGTATTGACCCTTACACATATTAGAATTAGGAGTAATGACATGGGACCCGCAATTGGGCCTCCTTTGTACTCCATAAGCATAATTTATTTTATACTTTTTTTTTTCAAAAATGATAAACGAGGATATGCAAATAAAACATATTTAATTTTTTTTTCTAATAAAATAAATCCGTGGAGGTACAAAGGAGCCCCAAGGAGGGGTCCCCCAAAGAATTGCTGTAGAATTCAGAGCATGATATAACGCCCGAGAATTAAGCTAGAAATTAATTATTTCCACACCTAAAACATATCATGTATACACAATATACAACAATAGTAGTCAAGGACTAGAATTACATGTTTGTGTATATATATAGATATTTATGGTACTGATCCAGGAGGACGGTGAGCTTTGACGCTACACCTAAAAGACAAACAGATTTCATTTTCCGGGACCGCACAGTGTCCCCTTCAGAAAGAACACAGCACACAGTGATCGAACATGGGCATTGGACCATCAATATTTGCAACGCAGAATTAAATGTAGAGCACAATCACCATCTCGCTCAGTTATGAAATCGAGGAAAAGATATAAATGATGAATATTACAGTACAAACATAGGCAGCTCCAGATTCAGGTAAGCTAAACTTGCAGTTCAGATTTACATCCAATTAACTAGTACCAATTATAGGGTTTCCTGTGTTGCTTTCTCCTTCTTCTTCTTCTTTTTCCTCAAATATATATATATATATATATATATATAATATCTTTGCTGGTCGCCATGATCGGGTAGTCAAGTTTAAGACCGACCGAGGAAAGTACTAAACCAACAAAAGGTAGCCAGGTAGGTATATAGTTTTGAAACTGGGAGAGAATAAGTTTTAGAAAGAAAATTAAAGATCAAAAGCAAACAAAGAACATAGAATAATCCCGTTCTCACTTCATCTATGTAAGAGGGAGAAAAGAAAGCAGCAACCAAGAGATTAAAAAAAGGTAAAAAAAAGAATTTGACAAAATCTATAAACCATCGCCATCAACATCTTCAACACCATGATCATCGTGATTATACGTCGTTATGGGTACGTAATAAGAAACTTGCAGGGTCTTCGATCGCCGTTAATTTGTTCATCTAGTGGAAGTCATGGACGAGAGTACTCGGCCTATCGGTGACATTGAGACGCCAAGAAAGGAAGGGAATGCCGGTATCTGAATCCCTGTCATTATCTTCGATGAAACGCAACTCGTTGCCAATGGCAGCTGGATATGGAGCAAAGCACGGCATTTTCTGGGTCTGTGAATGGGCATTATACCATGAATTGTTGTGGTGGCCGAGGATGTGATTTGGCTCGGACATTAGTCCTGAGGAACCACCATTAATGCTGGTGGCGGTTGTGGCAGCAGCAGTAGCTCTCCTCTCTTCCTTCTTGAATCGAATCCCACAAGCATTGCATAGCGACTGCAATTCACAAACAGATATTCCTCTAAAATCAATAAAGTTAAAAAAATTCGAAAATATTGTAAAACCAGTAGACAAAAGTCAAGTAGATGAGCATAACGAAAAAGCTTTTTTTGTCACAAACAAGAAACAAAGCGATCGATGATAATGAGATGGAGCACCTTTGGGCCTCTTGGACCATTCCTCCAAAGGGGTGTGGAAGTTGTGTCGCAGTTAGCACAACGGCGAGCGAGGAGAGAATCATTGACCGAGTTGCTGCTGCTATCATAATTATTGCCTCCACGGGAAGTCTTGTAAGAGTACTTGGACACTGAGGAAGAACCAAAGCGCCGTCGCTTTTCGTCATCTTCGGTTAGACGAGTAGATGGGGTTCCTAAAGAGAGGGTGCAATCCACAGACGATGAAGTGAAGGAATACATTTCGGAATCCTCATAAGGAATATGGTCGGGCATGGAGAATAGCATTTGGCTGTGAAACAGACCACAAGAACACGGCCCTACCATGTTCCCCTGAGCATTGCTGCAGCGGTGCATCATTTCTTTCTTTTCTTTATCTGATCAGTATCTGTTAATGGCAATGGGGACCGATCTCTTAAATCTCTAGAACACAAGAAAAAGTAAAAAGAGAAGGGTTGTGAAGAGAGGGGACGATGGCAATAACAATGGGGATAGACGGAGTTTATAGTAGGAGTTCGAGCAAAGAGAAGTACGAACCAAAAGAGTTACTGTTGATATAGGTAGATGTAATAATATAAAGTTTGAAAAAACTTAAGATGCGAAAGAGGTTGAATGGTACGAGAGGGGCTGAGAAGTGATGATCAGGAAGCGAAGTTGTCCGGTAGCTTTATAAGCTAGCAATAAAATGGCGAAATACGAGTCAGCAGCTGCAGTCCGGGGTTGTCGTGAAATGCAATTAGAGGGATATACACACAAGTATATAGAGAGAGAGGGACCCAATTTGCATGTGTTGTGGAGAGAGAATTTATTAGAGAGAGAAAGAGGGGAGTACTCCTGAGTTATCTAGTCTGTGATGATCAGTCAGTGTGGGGGTGGTGGTCGTATAAGCATATATATGTATATATATATATGCAGGCAGCAGATGTACATGAACAAGTGTATGTAAAAATCTTATCTTTAGATCTGTGACAATAGTGCTTTTGTAACTCGCATAAGTTTATCACTTGTTGCGATTCAATTCAATTTATACCCGAGAGGCTGTGTGATTGTTGATCATGCATAAAAGATAGAGAGTTATCGGAGAGCTCGTAGCAATGCTTGAGGAGAGAGAGAGAGAGAGAGAGAGAGAGAGAGTTGATTGGATAGTCAAAAGAGCCCACGTGACTAGGGGGGAGAGGGAACAGTCTTCCATGGATCTGCCTTCTCCGATCACGAGGACTAATGAGTGTCTCAAACCCAATACATCAAAACCTGTCCGCATCCGTATCTCTGCCTCTCTCTCTCTCTCTCTCTCTCTGCTCTCTGTCACTGCCACCCTCCCAAGGAAAATGGAATAGTCCTCTCCCTCTTTCCCACCCAGATGTCACATTTGCCCCTGCCCACAGTATATTTGTTCTCATTTTTTCGGTGTACTTGAAATAATCCACAAAGAGATTGTCTTCGTACGTAGAGAAGTGGGTCTTATAATCAAAGAGATAAAAGTTACTAATGATCCCTTCAATTATATTACGAGACATAAAAAACGAGGAAATACAACTCGTTGATCTATATATATAATTGTATATAACCTAAAACTCTTGAAATTTGATTAGTGAAGAATTAGAAATCAAAAATAATATTTACCACTCTACCCAAATTCGAATTTTAGCTGATATTTACATATATGGTTCATAAATACAACCTATAAGTCGTGGTTATAAGCATGGTTTGTACTCGAGACTTGTAGTAGTAGTTGTAAGTGTAAACATTTTTGTACTAAATCCGGGGAAATGCATCCACATTTCTATACCTAAATGGACAAAATAAAGTAAAAGAGCGAAAAGAAAAAAAAAAAAAATTGGCTGTAGTAAAGTGGTCATTTTGACGAGCTTTTGGACGCTTGTGGAATGGCAATAATTTCATGTGTAAGGCTGAACATCTGAAGCATTTATTTATTTAAATAAACCGAACAATGACCACTTATTTAAACAGTGTGAGTACAACATGATCCCCCAACTCCGTAAGTTGTTATAGGGCGTCAAATCGGTCAAATCCAAAACAACAAGAACAACAACAGCCAGTTTTGAGCTTACCACAGGCAGTAGCCGTACCGTGGGAATCACGTGAAACGTCCTAGCAAAGCCAATTTGGCCATGATCATCATAATCCCACCCCAATTCCCGATTCCAATACCCATCACAGCAAGTTATTCTAGCTTTTTCGTGGGAAAATCCGAAGATTTTGATCAGAGAGAATTGAAACAAAAAAGATTAGAGAGATAGAGAGAGAAAAAGCCTAAAAGGTATCCCAAATGTGATACCCTGCAATCATCAAAGCAACATATGTTTCTTCCTCTTGGCTTAGCGTGAGAATGGGGAGATCTCTTGGGTCAAAGATACAAACTCAAAAGAGAAAATGGTCAAAAATTTCGAGAACAAAAATATGTATATATATAGATATTAGCTAAAACCAAAACTAAAAAACAGTAAAGAAATTATAAAAAAAGACGACGACCCCACATTCTTCATCATGGCCAAGTCCGAACAAACTTCTCTGGAATATCGACCCCATTCGATCAAAAGATTCAAAAGACATCCTGGAAGAGAGAGAAGAGAATCAGATCGTCTAGAGATTGGTGATCCATGCACAGTTGGACAAACTGGAACGACCACCGCTTTCCAAAAGATGCCCCTCCATTTCGCTTTGTAAACGACGAACTAAGCATAAACTACGATTAACCCAAGACACTTGAGAGCGTTTTATATTATATATATATATATATATATAGCCATTCATAATTTCACATGCATTTGCTCGCATCCCTACGCGACATCATTTCACGTGAGTCTAAGTTCCCTTCCCCTCGTTTCGCTCATGCATGGCTGTGTTCGACACGTACACGTACGTAGGCTCCTCGATCTCTACTATATACGCTCTGGTGCCAATAAAAATCTCAGTACTTAATGAGGATCTGTTTGTACTCTTTTTAATGAAACTCTGGGATTTGCTTAATCATCCGAAGCAACAAGAAGTAATTTAGATTTGGACGCACGTTAATTTAGATGGTACTTAATCATGATGTTATGTGGCTCGTTGGATTTGGTGGGACCCCTTTGGTTTTAGACGTTCCTTCCACTTTTCCAAGGTATAAGCAGATCGTATCTGCTGCCTAAAGCCGACGAAAACCAATAAATAAACAGGAATAATAATTATCTTATCGCTAATCAAAGGCGCCACGTGGGCTTCGTGGGGGAGATTTTCCTTGCATGCATGCAAATGTAAACCATACAAAACAATTATTATTATTATTCTTATAATTAATGACTAGCTTTGGAAGACATAAAAATTACATTCCTCAAAAGCAACGAGATACAACTGGAATGTTTGTCTCTCTCTCTCTCTCTCTCTCTCTCTCTCTCTCATGCATATGTTGTTCATTTTTCTCTTTTATATTTGGCTAGGAGGTCTGGGATTGGTCTAGCGATCTTGTTGTTGACTGAGATTTGGGGAAAGTAATACTATTTAAGTTGCTGTAGAGAAAAGAAAAAGGCGAGAGAGCTAGGTGTGGACCAGCGTTTAGAAAAGGGATTGTAGGAGAAGAAGCCTCTAATAAGCCGTCCTATATATATATATATATATAAATATGAAAGATAAGTTCCTGTCAGTGCGATGACCAAAGAAACACTGTACCCCCTAATTGTCTCCTCTAAGGAGGTCTAGCCGCTTTAGACCTATAGCCAATGGGAATAACCTCTCTCTCTCTATCTCTAGTACTTTTTCATTGGGCCGGTCAGGATCAACTTTGTTTAAATGTTACTGAATAACGTTTTGTATTTTTTAAAAAATTATTGAAAAAACAACATAAAAAACAAACTTGTCTGCCCTTTTTCAATTTTCATCATCAATTTTCCTTATTTGGTGGGCAATGGGCATACAATGTAAGAAACGATAGTGGAATAGGGACGTGGATATACATTGATGATCTGGAGTTCAAATATATAGAATTACGTCGAGGCTCAAGAATTACTGTGTCGGAACGTGTATATATGTACCAGCTTATTACTATTACATGCAGGAATCAGGATCGTATAAATATAGATGTGTGTTGATCTCCTCGAGCATGCATTTACGGCACTGATGATGGCGGCAAACAGGCCTATTCGATCGGCCAATATCAGCCTGCTGCTTGCTTTTCTGTAGTACTACTCATTATTGGATAAATGGGTAGGAAATGCTTTGGCTCAGCTACTGACGATCTTTAGCCACAATTCCCATGTGCATGCATCTTCTCAAAAGCTACATCCACGGATATATATTCTACCACCCATCATTTTGTTTCAGCATGCATCTCGATCGACCATCCATCCATTCATCTTCTTGATTTGGTGGTTTTGGTCTGCAGATCATCAATTGCGCAGGGATCGATGAAGGATGTGATATTCGAAAGTGAAACAAAATTGATCGAATGAAAGGAAGAAGTAGATTTATACGAAGCGTCGTCCTAGTACACCAATCGAGAGTACAGTAGTTTAACAAATTGGCTTGAGAAGTTTAAACGTTTTTTTTATAATTTTTTTATATTCGTAATATTTTTTTTTAAAAGTAACAATATCGATTAATATTAAAAAAACTTTCTTAATTATTAAATAAAAAAATTATCAAAACCCATCATCAAAAGAAATTGCAAGCAAATTATAGATACAGAATTTAAAATTTGATGACCTAACCTATCATTCCAAAGTTTTAAAATTTGAATCACATAGAGTTGACACTCGGTAAAACAATACAATTATATATACATCACTAATTTATGGTTGTTGCAGAACATAAAACCCAACTGCTCTTTTACCCTTCCCAATTGCATGTCTTTCATGGAATAAGGCCCTAATATAACAAACATCAGGCATGAAAATAAAACAACAATTCTGATTAGAGGTTAATTAGCTTAGTAACTGATCAAAAATTATATGAGAAATTTGGTACACATAATATATCTTTCAAAACTAAACTATTAGATAATTGTACAATCCCATATGTGCGTGGCTATAACATTTTCTCTATTCGAAGCCGTGAAATGTATGGATTAAAATTTGAAATTAAAAAAATAAAAATGGCCTAAGCCCAACGTGGGGCCGCCACTGATCGCGCCACCGACGGGTAGCGACGAACCGACCGGAATCACGCAGAAATCAACCATGTCAGCTTTCAAGCATAAAAATTTCTAAAATTATAATTGTTAAAGTCATAAAAATCGGCCAACGGGTCGGGGTGAGAGAAAGAATTATTTTCAACCCATTGGTGCGAGTTGGGCTTCCTTTGAAGTCGTTCGGAGCTCCCGGTGAGATCCCAGCGTGACTGTACATACGTAATAACAGATGAAATAAGAGAGATAGACGCATAATTTTATGTGGTTCTGCGAATGCCTACGTCCACGAGTATTTAGGAATAAGAATCCACTATAATGGAGATTTTTACAGTCTCTCATAACTGACTGTACAGAAAAAAATATAGATGAATATTTAGATAAATTCGTCGTGCTGCTTTTGGAGAAATCTGGGGAAGCTGAGGTTGAAGAAGAAGAGACCACCTAAATTGTTCCAGCCGGCCAGAGTCCCCCCTCTTTCATCTGTTCAAGTCCTTTTATAGCCAAGTAAAATATCTGGGCAGTCAGATATTTTACTTTAGCCGTATGTGCGTATCACTTCCTTACTTTGTTCCTATCTCTTTCTTTATTTTCCTGACAGCCCCCATCACCCCTGGTCAAATCTTGTCTACTTTTATACTGTTGAGGTGTTGTAGATATTTCTGATCCCTTTCAATAATCATTATATACTCTTTAGAATTTTCAAAAATTTCGATATACCTAAAAATGCTTCCCTCTATTTTTTCCCATAGTACCAAAATCTTGTATCATTTTTATATATTATTAATTCTCAAGGATATGGCACGACCTTACTAAGATTTATTTAAACCACGTTTAAGAGAAATAAAAAATTTGTTAATATGAATCTCAAAATTTTTTGTTATACAGTATTAGGCTTATTAATATGGAATAAAAAATGAAAATACAAGAAAAATTATCTAAAATTGATATTTATATGAAAAGTAGTTGAAGGTTTTATCCTCTAGCATTGAGTAACAAAAAATTTATTTAAGTTTTCAATTATATTATTATAGGTGTAATGTGACACAAAAATATCTAAAATAAACTCAATAAACTAGATTACACACTAGAATGAAAGTCTGCTTTCTAAAAGATCACTTGATAGATTTTATGAAAAAATACGTTCCAAACATTTAATTACAAAATTATAATAATTGAATATATTTCATGAATTATTATTGTTGTCCAGATGACTAACACAAGAGGGGGGGTGAATTGGGTTATATTATAAAAATTAACACTTATTAATTAAATACACAATATAAAATATAAACAGAATATAAAGCAGTAAGAAATATAAAGAGCAAGGTAAGAGAAAGCAAACTCAGTATTTTTACGAGGTTCAGCCCTACTGCTTACGTCCTCGCCTTAAGCTACTCCTTGAGAATCCCGAATTCACTAGTCAATCTCCTTTAGGTGGAGATAGAAACATATTACACTTTTGAGCAGCACTGCTCCAAAGAATCTGTGTAGAATACCTTTTACACTTCCAATCACCTCACACTTGGTGATTTAACTATTCCCTGTGTAGAACACCTTCTACACACACAGGGGTTATACGCACCCTCTTACAAATACAAGAGTTGATAGTGGGTAGACTATCAAAGTACACTCCTCAATGAGTGAGATAGAAACAATACAGCTCAACCTATATCTCTCTAAAAAATAACAGGAATTAAGGCTCAAAACTTTAGAAAAAAGAGAATGAGAGTTTTGAAAGAATGATGCAAAATTTAACAATAGATGTGTAAGCTATTGTTGTGATTTGTACAAAACTCAAGTGAGTTATTTATAGGCAAATGAATCTTCAATTTCAAATTTGAAAATATTCACATGTCAAATAAGAACACTATTCACTTTTCAAAAAATTCAAATAAAAGTATTTCATTTTTGCATTTGTCAAAGACAACTCCATTCATTTTTCAAAAAAATCAAACCTAATCTTTTGCTTTTCATATATGACAAAATTAGCATGATTTATTTTTCAAACAAAATCATCTATTTTTTGCATTTGTCAAAAAAAATACACAACTACCCTTCAAAATTTTCAAACAACACATGCACATGTTAAAGATGACAATCAATCATCTTACAAATTCAAATTTTTATATAAAAAAATATAATTTTTGAAATTATATTATTTGATGATGTTATGCACATGTGAAAAACATAATTTTTAAAATTAAAACATTTAAAGATGTCTTGTATATGTGAAAAAAGTAATTTGAAGCCTTAATCCAATTTCAAATTTTATCAAGAGATGTACAAAAATAATCTATGAGCTTCATTTGTAGACTTGATCTCTTTCTTGCTCATACTTGATTTCTTGATGTGTTTAGTTCCCTTTATGCGTAGATAACTTGAACTTGAGTTTTCAATATTATTTGTTATCATCAAAATTTATACGTAAATATGAGACTTGAAACCTTGGATTCAACAATTATCATCATAAATCTGCAAATTATCAAGATTTAGTTTTATATATAGTTATATTTAATTTTTATTTTTTTTACATAAATATCTCACATATGATACAAAAATTGGTCCCCTCAGACTATTGGTTTTGCCATTAGGCGTGATGAGAAAGAGTATTGAGAGAATAGAAGTTGAGATGAGGGGGAAAGAGAGATTGGTGGCATGTTGCAAAGAGAGAGATGGGGGTGCAATAAGAGAGAGATTGGTCTCGTTGTGTGAGAGAGAAGAGAAAGAGTCTGAAGAGAAATTAAGAATAAGGAGATGAAGAGGAAAGATGGGTATCATTTCAAATGACAACGTCTTCCATTCTAAATTTTCTTTTCCTAATTAACTGTCTGTGTAAAACGACACCGGTTAATTTAAGTGAAACGATATCGTTGTACCTAACATATATTTATATATTATATCTATAGGTTTGGCGGTACTTTCAACTTGGTTCAAGTCGGGATTAAAATTGAAGAAGCCAAATCGAACCAATCAACATCAGCTTCTTCAATTTCCTACCGTTGGTCAATTAGTTCTTTGTCAATTTTGATCGATTCTGGACTTTAACGACCGTTTAATGTACAGTCACTACAAAAAAAAAAAAAACAGATATAACTAATTTGATGAATCGAAAAGGGTCAGAAATCGGTTATTTCTGGCCATTTTCAATGCATTAGATTGATTATATCTGACAATTTTTCTTGTAGTGAGTCATACATCATATAGGAGGTCTTTGTCATTTGATTGAATAATTGTTCCATTTATTAACCCCATCTTATTCTTGGCCTTCAAAGCCGTCTCCATCGATCTACACCATCTGCGGTAGTTCTTAATTTCTTGTAAGAACCTTAGATACCAGCATCGATCCAGGCAAATCTCCATTTTATAAATATAGTATGTACTTGAACCTTCAACCTCTAATGAGAGAGAGGCCATCGAAGCCATTTAGCAACGGACAAAAGCTAAACTCTTAAGGTATCTGCTTGGACATGCACCATAAAACAATTTGAGCAAATCTAGGAAAGACTGAAAGAGAGAATCTGGAATTCTTTTATTCGAACTGATCAACTTTACAGAGAGAGTATACAATATTTATACAAAACGAGTAAAGTGAAAATAAAAGCAAAGTTAGTAACTAAAATGAGTAACTGAGTAAATTTTAGTAATTACTAACTAGTTCTCTACCAAATACATGTGATAATGTGTGTATATATATGCATATGTAGTATGTACGCTTTTATTTTTTTAATAAGTGCATCTTAAGGAACTGATTTCTCAATGTTTATGGAAGGAAAATAATCAGAAAATTTATAAAAATAATCTTCATTTAATACATTATTGTGAAATGTGTCTTGAAACATATGGTGTAAATCAATTTTAAAAAATTAAAGCATGCACACCGACATGCCATATATGCAGTTTGTCCAAAAGCAACGCGAGGAGTAGTACCGTACAATAAATACAATCATTGGCTCGAATCTAGCTTAGCTTGTCTTCTCGTTCTAATAATATTGCCTTTTCTACGTACCAAACTGATTGCTTTCTATCCTTAGCTTACTCCCCATTCTTTCCAGCTTGTGTCTTTGAATCTCTTTTGAACCTGACGATCTTAAGGCGACGGACTTCTTTTGTCTGATTTCTTTTAGTTCACGATGTGGGCATGATTAAAAATTGTGGATAGTTGTTTTTTTTTTATTTATTTACAGAAATGATTTTATTGGTGTGATTTATGGTAACTTTATAACTTACAGTCCAAATTAATACCACGGTTAACCGTGGCTACCCTCATGGCCACACACCACCCCCACCTAGGTGGGATATTGTCAATTTTTGGGCCAAAAAATCCCGACCCTTCCAAACTCATCCACGCTATTATCATAACTTTTGTTGCAAATAATCATTTTATTTTGAGTTTGATATAAATTAGTGATTTTGAGTTTGATATAAATGAGTTTGATCGGGTCAATACAAATTTACCTGTTAAGAGACATATTACAAGAAAATTGTTTATTTGCAACCAATAATTTATAGTGAAATGACTATTTTTAATTAAAATTAATCTATTTTTGTTACAAATAATCATTTTTATTACAAATAATTATTTACAAAAATTCATTTTTCTTGTAGCGAAAATTAATAAACGGGTCAACATCATTAACCCAAAATCAATTTGCAATAATCTAGTTAAATTTTATTTCAAAATATATTATTATTAAGTTGTAATATTGATATTTTTTAACATGCTCATATTTTTATTGTTGAGATTGTAATTCTGGACATATGCATGCTCATATTTGTTATTATTGAATTTGTAGTAGTATTGATTTTATTATAGGTTATAATCTGAAAAATATTGATATTCTTGTTAATAGGTAGTCTAATTGTTCATTAATATTTTTTTTTGTTTAATTTGTTTAATTAAAAACATCGTGATGCATAATTGAAATTGCAATTAATTAAAACACAAAATCACGCAATAGGGAAAGTGAATCAATTGAGAATTGGAAAAATCTTAAGTAGTAACTTATTTGAGAAAAATGCAAGTTGTGCATGAGGTTTTTCTATTTTCTTTCTTTCTACATGTATGTACTTTCTTAAAATTTCTATTATTTATTTATTTATTTATGAACTCTTTTATAATTAATTTCACCTTTTATAGTTAAGGTGGTATACTATATTTATTTAGGGAAAATATTTTCATCATTAATTTCTTCATCATCTCATAATGTAATATTAGATGATAAATTCATAAATTCATAAATAAAATATAATAAATAATATTTAATCATCTAATACCATATATGATGAGAATTAAAATAGTAAGTGTCATTATTCATTTATTTGTACCATATAACTCTTAATAACTTGTCCATTCTATTATCATTTCTAATTGGCTCATTCATAAATGCAATCAATGGTGGATTATAAATGGATAATTTTTTTTTTATTATTGGAGATTGGTACTTATAAAACTATCATTTTTTTTTTTGATAAAGTAATAAAAAACTGTAAGATAGTTTTAAGTTAATATTTTTTAAGAGACTGATTGAGCTTAAAATGCAACGAAAAATAGGCGTTAAATGTTTTATGGGCTTGCAGCCCAATCTGTAACTATAATTCTCGGCTTTATAATTTTAATGCCTTTGGAATTTGGGCTTAAGAATTTTAATGTCTTGAATTTACTTGGATTAAGATTATGTTTGGAATTGTATTTTGGAGTTAATTATTTTAAAAAAAATTAAAGAAAAATTGACATATCTGAAAATTTTATAAAAAATGTTTTAATTATCTAAAAAGTTAAAAGTTTACTTTTTTTAAAAAATATCAAATTGAAATTTTTATCAAAAAATTCTTACATATAACTGTATATTTTAAAAAAATTATTGTAATTAACTTTAAAATCAATCTAGATATATGTTCACCAAACAATAAATAATTTTTGAAATATAAAACTTATTATTTAAATTATAAATTATAAGATCTAAAATTATAAATTATATTTTTCATTACAATTCAAAATATGCACAAAGCCGTTGAAAAACATTTCATTGCTGCATGCTCCTACCCAGGGGCGGACTCAGCTTAGTGGGTGGGAGGGCTACAGCCCCCCCAAAGTTTTTTAAAAATTAATTTATAATATATATATATATATAATTAAAATTCTCTCTCAAATTAAAAATAAATAAAAATTGCCCACCCAAATTTTTTTTTATTAAAATTATTCATCTAAATGTTAATATATATCCATTTATATTCTAATTTTTAAATTCACTTAAACTAAAATTTCAACTCACATAATCTCACAGTTACTCAACTAACAGTCTAACTCTAATAAAAAAATTGATTATAAATTTATATGATTGTAAAATTAATTGATTATACTCACTTATTTAGTTTCAGTCTAATTTATATGATTATGAGATATAGTTTGTTAAAAATTTAACAGCGTTACATAATTATTTATTAGAAAATTCTCAAATTTATTCTTAATCTATAAATTTTTCTTAAATCATAAAAAAATATGAGCAAGTACTTAAAAATAATTGATTTAAAAAAAAAACGTGAACAATTCGAAAATTAATATACATTTAGAAAGCTCGATAATAACAAAACATAACACTTTTATCACTGATGATTATCTTTATAAAATTTATATTTATTGCACATTTTATCAATCGCCCCCCCTCCCCCAAAACACAAAATTCTGATTCTGCTCCTGCTTCTACTTATAGTCCTCTTAGAGCATCCACGTTAACTCCATCAATTTATTTAAAAAAAAATGATAAAAAGTACAAATTTATTGAAAAGTTAATACTTTCACATTCATAATCTTACACTGAATTTATCAAATAATAATATAATATATAATTTATGAAATAAACAAATACATCTATAATTTATTTATTCAACAAACATAATAAAATCATTAAAAAATTATTTTAATGGATTAATAGTAATATTTCAAATATGAAGGAACATATGTGGGTATTGTAACTTAAAGTTTTGATGAGTCAAATGTAAAAATATTTTAAATAAAATCATCAAATTTACATTTAAATATCAATATTGCATTTAAATTACAGCCTATCTAAAGTCAGGATTATTTAAAAAAAAACCATCCGATTTCGACCTGATCCGACATAAGCATAATCGGAATCGATTAATTGAATCGTTTTCCTTTTATGGAAACGAGTAAGATCCGATACCCGTTTTAAGTTCCGATTCCCAATTCCTTTTGCCTACTATCCTCTCTATTGCCGAGGGCTCACTTGATCATAATTTTGAATTTTGTACCATATCGGCCGATATATACCGTACCGGAATAGTGACCGGTACAAAAATTTAGTCTCTTTCGTTTTGCTAATTCTTTATCTTAATTTAGACTAGATTATTTACATATATATGATATATATAATTTATTCATATGTTGATTATTATTTCGAAATATAATTTATATATATATTTATATATATAATTTCTTTTATGTATAAATTATTTTAAAACAGTACATGAAATAGTACTAATATTAAAATATTTTATTCTAATATTTTGACCAATATACTCAGCATGATATTCAAAACATTTTACTGGATTTCTCTAGTCTCTATCGCTGGCTCGCAGCACTCTCTCCCTACATCATCACTCTCTCCCTCGCAGCACACGCACTGTCGCATCTGAAGCATCTAAAGCTAGGGGTGTCAAATCGTGTTAACGGGTCGTGTTCGTGTCGTGTCAAGACATATATATTATACTATATAGGTCAACCCTAACCCGACCCATTAAGCTTATCGTGTCAAAATCTCAAACCCTAACCCAACCCGTTAACATAACGTGTCGTATCGTGTCAACCTGTTATGACTCATTAGTAAATATTAGGAAATATATTAACACGATATAATATGATTCGTTTCAACCTATTTATGTAAATGAGTTGAATATGTCCAAAATTAACCCGTTTGACTTAATTAAATTTAACATAATTTTATATAAATATTAAAATCATAATATCTATAAAACTAATAACACTAATTATAAGTCTAAATTACAATCTAAATAATAAAATATCAAAATTAAAATTCTAACAAATTTACATTTAAGTATAAGAATATAATTATAATTTTAACTTTCTTAGCGTACCATAATGTGTCATAACGGATTAAAACAGGTTGACCCGTTATCAACCCGTTAAGCAATCGTGTCATAACGGGTCAACCCGTTTTGACCCGAAACTCGTTAAGACTAAACCCAAACTCGCTATTATCGTGTCGTGTTCATGTTGGGTTAACTGGTCGTGTAAGAAATTGCCACTCCTATCTAAAGCCATCTTCCCAAAGATTTCGTGGTATTTGGGTGCATTTCCATTTTGGGTTGATTTTAATGGGTTGTCGATTTTAAAGGCAAACCTTGTACTTCCGTTTGGGTGTGACTAGGATGTCTCCACATACAGCATGGAATTGCCTTTGAATGTCGAGTCAGTACAACTTTTGTGCGATATCATGTGTTCCGGCATTTTTTATTTTCTAGAAAACACTTTAGATGATTTGGTTACTGGGTAGATGAGGATACGGCCGTTGCTTATTTCTTTGAGGATTTTGCCAAACACTTCATCAGCAAAATCTTGTATTTTGCTCTTAGGGATAAAAAGATTGAGCCATGGAAGTATTTACCACATCTCTCTCATCTAGGTGGAAGAAATGGACCCAACAAATTTATTCTTCAAATACTTGGAATCCCAAAAAAGGAAAGAATGAAATATTGCAGACACTCTGTTTTTAGTTCAAATTGTAAGCTCTACCTACCATTGTATATAAATGTGGAGATTTGCAAAGCATTGGAGCAGGAGAAAACACATCTACTTATAAGCAATAGTCTTTGCAGTATAAACATGTTTCTAAAATTTGCCCAAACAACTCCGTAAAGTATACATTATCCAAGCAATATAGTCTCTTATCATTAAATTAATTAAATTATTGCCATTTTTATTTTTAAATAAACCTAAATTATCACATTTTCAAATCAGCTTGTTCCTTTTAGGTCTGCATATACAATCCTCGTTTGGAAACTGTGAATAGAATTTCTTTATTATAATTATGTAACATTTCTTAATGGGAAAGACGTCTGTTTGGTTGCATAGATTAAATGCTTCTTGGCCTGGATAGTGCGATTAAAATATTGTAAACTGGCTGGGTCAGGTGGATTTGTGGGATAGTAATATTTCTAATTTTCTTGGATCTACACTTTTTTTTTTTTTTTTTTCCCATTCAAGAACGAAAGGAATAGGGAGGTCTCATGGAATCTGGGTTTTCGCCGGTTTGCTTGATTTTAGAGTTGGGGAGCGAGGCCGAAAACATGGGGCTTCTCAGTATAATTCGAAATATCAAGAGAAAAGAGAAAGAAATGCGCATTCTCATGGTGTATGTAAACCACCAATCTCTCTTTCTCACATTTTTTTTTTCCGTCTGTTCTTTCTCTCTCCATCCCTCTCTGACGTAAATACACATACACCAAATGTTGAACTCTCCTTCGCAGTGGGCTTGATAATTCCGGGAAGACTACGATTGTGTTGAAGATCATTGGCGAGGATACCAGCGTAATCAGTCCCACACTGGGCTTCAATATCAAGATCCTCACCTACCAAAAGTAACTTTTCGAACTGATAAAATTCAGTCTATGTATCCGTCTTTGTGCTTATAAATTTTTCAATGGGGCAATCTATCATACTGTAGTGGGCATTTCAATATAATGCTTTTTGTGCTGCCTTTTGTTACTCATAAATCTCTGCAATATACGTAAATGAGAATTTTAAGAGGCGTTTTATATGATGTTTTTTGGTGCATAATGGTGTGGTCGTGTCTGAATACCTCGGAAAAGATTTGTAATAACAGCACTAGTTCTTTGAATTCATGGAAGAGTTAACAAGTTGAGGAGCTTATTTATTGGCAGCTGTTTTTGGCCCCTAGTGCGCACTGCTTCGTTTGACTAAACTTGCTTCGAGGGGAATTTGGAAATTTTTTGTTTTATAACAATCGAAGTTCCACTTAATATAACTTTGGCAGGTATACTCTTAACATTTGGGATGTTGGCGGCCAAAAAACCATAAGATCTTACTGGAGGAACTACTTTGAGGAAACTGATGGTTTAGGATGGGTGGTTGACAGTTCGGATCTTAGACGGTTAGATGACTGCAAAATGGAACTGGACAATCTTTTGAAGGAAGAGGTTCAAAACCCATATCGATTTTCCTCTGTACTTGTGTGAAATGCGAGTCAGTCACTAGGAGCTTTCACTTATCCATATTCCATGCTTTTGTTCATTGGCTTGCTCCTCACTTTTTAGTTTTTTTCCATCATCAACATTAGATTGAATAGAAGAACGATGTTTCTCTCTTTCTTTCCATCCACTTAGTTGGCCACTCAATCTTACTTTTGAGTATGTGTGGTCGTGTCTTAATTTTGTTTGAGTTAGAAGAATGTGCCCCCAAATTTGTTCATGGAAGAAACTCCAAAATTGTCCCGTAAATTTTTATTTTCAGCTGCATATACTTGAACCCTCAAGGACACTTTAAAACAATGATTTGTAACATTTGTTTTGGAATGCTTCATGAAAATTGGAAATCTTTCAAGAATAATGTGGGTTTCTGCTCCCCCTGTCCCCTTTCTGTTTTGAGTTGTAGTAAAATGCTAACTTGTATTCATCTGACAGAGGCTTTCAGGATCGTCTTTACTGATACTAGCAAATAAGCAAGATATAAAAGGTGCCCTTAACCCAGAGGAAATTGCTAAGGTAAGGCTGCTGGCTGAAAACAAGTTCTTGTTCGTATTATTGAAAAAGGGCTCTCGTTAGAATTCACATGAAGTGTTGTAGACTTGATTTATTTTTTATTTTTTGGTATTCTGTGTTTTGTACTGTTAGAGCTATGTATTCTCTCCTACTTTGGCACAGGTTCTGTAGAGATGCTAATAATGGTGAAACTTGTTTTGTAATATCAGTTTCTGTCTTGAAAGATGGAAGGTGTCAAAATGTTGCATGCACTCAGTTTTTCACTCTTTTTAATCGACATCTCATCCGAACATGATCTTCATGTATAAATACTTCTATTCTGGACATCTTTATGTTGTTCATGAATTTGAGTCTGTATCAGTTTTCTTCAATATTATTGATCACTGCACGTGGTGCATTATATAGTATATAGCTTGCATCAATGCTTTTGCGATCGTTCTTTCAACAGAATGGTCTTTGTATTTATGAGTTTATGAGGCTGAATCTCTCTTATTTGTCATGTAAGAGGTTATTGTTCTAGTCAAACGAATGGCATTTATCCAAAATATATTTGATTAGTTGGTTTTTTCTTCCATATTGCTAGCATCTAATTCCTTGAAATGGTTATTAATATAATTTACTTATACAGGTACTGAACTTGGAAGCCATGGACAAAACCCGGCATTGGAACATTGTGGGATGTAGTGCATACACTGGTGAGGGGCTGCTTGAGGGATTTGATTGGTTAGTCCAGGACATAGCCTCCCGAATCTATGTGCTTGACTGATGCCTACGGCAGCTCCGATGGAAGCAATGCAAAATGGAATTTGGTTGTCTTTTTCAGATTGACATCCTACGTAGAATCTCTAAATTAGCATATGTGTTTTTTGAGGTAACATGTCAGATCATCAATTTATCATAGAAAACCTGCATTTTCCAATGCTTTAGGCACAGCACCACCAGACCTTTTAACTCATCTAATTATTACGGTTTTTTTAAATTTTCACATAAAATATAAGAAACAATTTAACATTTTTAAATTCTAAGATTATAATAATATTAAAAAAATAATATTTTATTTAATTTTCATGTCAACTCAATTTATTCATCTTAGTCACTGACTCACTATCCAAACCTTACCTTAGAGATTAAGCTCGTAGATTGCAAATAAATGAATCTCACTAACACGAGAGGGGAGAAAACATCTATAATTTAGCCATTTCTCTAGCATGGAGAGGTTGAAGAGGTTTTGGCAATAGACAGTAAGATCAAAGAAGAGATGTTGGTTCTATACTCTAGATGACAATAAGATTAAAGATCAGTCTTGCTTTTCTTCGAGAATACTTGCACCGAAAGTCATGGAGCAATTGAGTAATCTTATTAAACCAAAAATCCCAAACTGATTCAGATAAAATTGGATCAGCTATTGCATAGCTCTCCCTACCAGTTTAAAAAGCACCATACTGCAAGATTTGTCTGATTTGGACACAACGACAAACTCATGTTGACAAACGAGGCTTTTGGAACGTCCATCCATGAACATGAACTCATCTAAAACATTCTCCAACATGACTAATCTTGATTGCAGTCATTTTGATTTCTTTCCTTGCTTCTTCTTTATTACTTCATCAACATACATAATACCCTTGCCCTTGTACACCTCAGCCGGAGGGACAGTCCCAATTTCAGAAACATGAGGCGTCCTCCAGCTTCAGCTCTAGCTTTGTACCCAACACCCACAAACTTAAGAAAGCGAAAAAAATTGGCTTCCATCATGAATAAACGGATTAATGATCACCTGGATTTTTCCCGATATAAACAAGTGGCATCAGCATAAAAGTTTAAATACAAATAAAAAACCACGGGAACCACAAATTTTCTTGCAAGAAGTAAGAATTACAATTATCATTTGAAAGTTTATGTTTGGTAACAAAATGTAACTCAGAATCTTTGGGGTACGTATCCTTTTCTTGTACCTGAGAGGATATATATAACAGAAGTGCATACGTAGTGATATATAGATGATCTCATTTATAGATAAGGATGCAGAATTTTCCAAACTCCAATTCCAACTCTGGTAGCCACCATCTCCAACTCTGCAACAATTTTCTGGTTTTAGGGTTGGGTGTCGAGTTGCCGGGCTTTATAGAGTTCTTTAAACCTCAATGAAATGTCAAACTTCTACTCAAAAATTCAAAATATTTAACTACAAATTGCTCAGAAAGTGTGGGGTAAAAGAGAGAGACAACATCAAATGACGTAGTTTTACAAATCAGAGTTGCCTTAGGTTTTACAAATTGGAGTTAAAATCAAGCTAAAGTTGCCATTTTTTCAGCAAAATTTAGCAAATATGATCTTGGAATTGGAGCTTTCATTAAAGCTTTCATAAATATTGTTTTGATGAGTAAGATTAAATAGTCATACATTTTCTGAAGTTTGGCTTAGCCCCAGAGCCTTGCGAAAAGGAAACAGAAGACATACTGTGCGTTCAAGTGGAAAGTTCAACTAATTCGAACAAAAAAAAAGACAAAGCTGAAAGTTCAGCTATAACTTTAGATTAAAAATTGATGACCAAACAATCTATAGTATTGTATCAGAACAGGGTTTGAAGACCACTTTGAAATGCTGGTTAAAAACATTACAGATTCAGCTCCATCCCACGAGGGGTTTTGACAGAGAATCTATGGCCACTAAAACTATAGGGCTTCGAGTATGCATTTTTCTGTAAGAGCTTTAGGAAGTCCCATTACAGTATCAGTTGTCCCCACCTGCCAAATATCAAACCAGAGCTTATGTCACAGGAATTGGAGGAAGGCAACAACTCCTAGCAAGTGCCAAGAAAAACTGTGTAATGTATTGTAGCTTTCGCATGTTATATTCGACTCGGGAAGAAATGCAAATCAGTTCAGCCACCTCGATAGACCAAACAAAACCATAATATGGTGCAGATCAACAACATTGGTCAGAGTTAACATCCCAATGCCTGAGAGAGAGAGTGTGGCAGAAACTCCTTTTGTTAGAACACCAGAAGTATAAAGCAGAATTTTAGAACTCATTGATGGAGCATAAGGAAGAAGGCTGGGGATGTGGATCACTAGTCTCGGTGCCAGCCACAATAGTGTGGTGCCTAAAACTAGATCCTCCAAAGTGTGGGCATGTGTGTATGAGAGAGAGAGAGAGAGATCTGCTGACCACTGCTTCCACAAAAGGCAATGTCATTGGATGTTCCAGCATCAAACCTCCAGCAACATTGAGTGTAAATTCCTCGTTGATCTGAGCGCAGCTCGTTTGTCAACAAAGAAGTCAAGGAAGAAGTTAATAAACAGTATTTGCAAAGAAAGGTTCCTGGAAAAAATATCAAATAGCAAAGAATATGGATCTTAAGAATTTTACCAGGCTATCGATGACCTCATCTGGTATGTTATAAAAATAAACCTATATCACCATGCAGAAAAATATTAATTCTCCAATGCTAATTTACATGTTTACTTCTAAAGGGAAGTGAATAGACATGCTAAAACTTGATCTCCATCTGCAAAACATTAATGGAATTTATTACAATAACAAAAACCCAGGTGGATCTGACAGGAACTGAGTAAAGAAAAGGAGATATGATTTATAACAGCAGCAATACCCTTCCCATATGTAGATAAATACATTTTTAACATGCCCTGAGATTAGGTGGGCTTAAAATAATGTAATATTCACTCATCAGGAAGAGTACATCCATAAAAGTGCCAGAAACCATTACCTCGGCTCTGTCCCATCCACCTTTTCTTTTTCCAGTCTTCAGATTGGTTACAAGAACAGATCCTACCACCTCTGCTTGACCGCCAGAATATCCTGCAACTCACAGGGATGTGACCATCAAATCCAGCTCAACTTTTGAATGAGAAATGGTGAAAGTGAAATGCATTAAGCAAACCCTTGATAAACTCCCGCGCTTCTTCCTTGCTGGATGGTTTTTCTCTGATAATCCCTTCATACACCACCACCTCAAAATCAATTAGATGAAGCAGTAAGAAATAAGCTTGAATGATATCTACATGCCAAAAATACAGAAGCCAAAGAGGCTCTATGAATAGTAAGGGGCATCTTCATAATCATAAAAAGCAAGTAAAGGATGTATATGCTGTGAGGAACGAGATGAATATGCCAGCCCAAAACCCAGCAGGTTGTGTGTAGATTAGATATGAAAAATATGTATAAAAGAAGTGTCAATCTTGCATGGGATCGAGGAAATCCATTGCCTGGATTATTATACATTCTTGTAACTTGGAAACCTTTTCTCGATGGACTTGGAGAAGATTGTCCACCAGATAAACTTTATAAGGTGATTATAACCCCTTAAACTTTTAATCCTTTTTTAAACAAAAAGAAAGGGCAGTTAAAAGTAGGATTTATGATTAAAACTTATCAAGAAGATTCCTTTACTCGATGGACTTGGAGAAGATTGTCCACCAGATAAACTTTATAAGGTGATTATAACCCCTTAAACTTTTAATTGTTTTTGAAACAAAAAGAAAGGGCAGTTAAAAGTAGGATTTATGATTAAAACTTATCAAGAAGATTATTGATGAAAAACCAATTAAATTTGGTAGTTTAGACAAACTGCATGAACAAGACAGGGAGAATAGGCTCGAAACATATCTTCTCCCCATACTCATCTTACAGAGCCATCTCATATAATAGGTATGGTATCAAGTAATGTATAAAGCATGCTCGGTGCAAGTTCAACTGCATTGCAACTCAAGTATGTAGGTGTCAAAGACCTGGTCCCCATTTGGCTCTTAAAAGGAGGTAGATTCATTAATTACTACAGCTGTCACTTATGGGCAATCAAGGCCCAGAAAAATAAGAAAACCAGTTGTTCAGGTATTACCTGAGAGAGAGTAGAAGGATCTAGTTTATGCTAAAATCAGATAAATATCAAAAGGTAGTAACTACAGGGGAATCAAGGTATACTGTATCTGCAGTTATCAAAAGTGTTGAATGAGCCTCCACCTCAAATTGAGCGGTACTTTTGAGCCTAGATAGAATGGCATCTGCCTGAGAAGAACATCCGAATAAGGTGGTCTAACGGAAATTATCATCATACAAGCATATAACAGAAATAATGTGACCAAAAGAGCAAAACATGGGGAACAAATGATGTTCCCATGATAAGTTATGGGGGCAATCAGAAAGTTGCAGACTATAAATTCGCTAGACACTCGCTTGACAAGATGCTCGAGTGAAGCTTGTACAGAGAGTTCGCTCGATGCGTGCTTGACACTCTGCTCGAGCGAAGCTCAGACATAGAGTTTGATTGATGCGCGCTTCATACGCCACTCGAGCGAATAATGCATAGAAGTAAAAACTAGGATTTCTACCATGTGACACTATAAATATGTACTTAATGAGAGTTCTAAACAGTAATATTTTTCCCCAAAGTGTATTTTGTGATTCTCCAGCATAACAAATATAAAATCATCTATAACTCTATAGATGTAGGCATCTTGTTGGACCACATTAATTTTGTGTCATGCGATTGTTTGCTTTTACTTTGTTTGTCATCGTTGGTTTCACATCACCCCCCGCTGCCAGAGTTAATGTTTTTGGAGAATGAGGTGTACTACCCATGGCCCAACCCACCACAGAATAAACCCCACCATAATTCATTTCAATTTCTGTTTTGAAGTCTTTTTCCTTACTTTCAAGTTGCTCCCAAACCTAAATGCTGATTAAGCTGTTTCAGGGGGCACATCCCTCTAAACCCCCAAGATAAACTCCTGCAAAGCTCGATGAATTGCAATGGTGAGTATCCTAGTTTCATATCAGTTTGAGGCAAGATCTGAAACATATTCACATTCCATTAATAGAAATCGCCACAGATAAAAATGAACTGGGTTCTGTCTTACAGGTTTTTTTTTCTTTTTTGATAAGTTTCTGTCTTACAGGATTTTATCATAAAATATATGCACACAGCTGCAAACAATTAATATTGTGTGCCAATTCCTAATTCCGAGAGGTTCAACAGCTAGAGAAATCTCCAATTAGAGTGCAGACAGCCGGGAAAAAAAAACTGTTAAGAGAGAGCTAACAATTAAATATACCTTCGCTTCAGCTAGAGCCATTACCAAATCTGCTGGCTTTTCCTTCCTAATAACTTTCTCATCTATGTCTGCACTCTAATTCACAAGCCCAGTTAATCTTGTGAAGCCATGTTAAATCAACTCAATTTATCGATTACTAAACTGCATTGTACCGTGCTCAAGTTTACAAGATATCGAAGAATAAATTTATTCAGTTCATCAAATATTCTAACAGGCTCCATCCCAGATAAAGAAAGTTTTTTTTTTTTCCACTATAATGGTATTCACTAAAATGACCATACCATTATAGTGAACTCATATCCCATCTCTGTTAAAATTTGTCGGCGAGCCATTGATGATGAACCCAAAATTATCTGTCATAAAACCAACATTTATAACCCGTTCGCAAAAAGAAGTATTATAATCGTAACAAAAGAGTTCGTCGTATAACTCGTATCGTTATAAAAGCTACATAAGTTGAAACCAATAGACAATATTGTACGTTGCAAGAATTGTACCGTAAATGCGGAACTGGTGGTAGACATCTTCTTTTATCTTCTTTCTTTGACGCTCCTCTTGTAGATGAGGCTTTTGAGTACTCGAAGACTTGGTCGTGAGAGAGGGAAGGAGCTTTCCTTTTTCTTTTGTCCTAGTATTTGAGTCTCCCATCTAGCCGGTCGGGCTGTTTTATGAAGAATATCAGCCATACTTTGATGAGCTGCCACGTCAGAAATATACATAAATGAAATAGACTCAACCACACACAATACAAACTAGCCCCATCGTTATTTTGCTCTGCAACCCTTCCCCTCCCCCTTTTCTCTCTCGCAACGCGGGTGATCCAAACCCATCACATAACAATACCCAGATGCCCAAATCAGTTATAAAAAATTAATAATAATAACCCCCTACTTCCAAGCATATTTAATTTAGCATGAGAACGAACGATTATTTACTCGAATTTACATAGAAGTTTTAACAACACCTACTCTCTCATAAAATATATTGCTGAAAATTTGTAGAATAAAGAAAAGAAAAAAGGAAGAAGAAGAAGAAAGAGGAATAAGATTAGTTACATACTTTGATCTCCTCCCCTCCGCCTTTCAAGCGCACCGGTTGGGTCATGAGCCTACTTACGCTCTTGGTCGTAGCAGTTTTCACTCACCGCTTCCTGATGCCTCTGGTCCATACTCGCCGCGAGCTTGAATCCCTGCAAGGGTTCTCCAAGATTGCTTCGTTTGGCGATTTGGATTTCACGGTTTGTGGCGGCGACTGCTGTGAGAGAGAGAGAGAGGCACTGCGGAGGAGAGAATCCAGTGTGATCAAGGGGTGTATCCGATCTAATTCGATCTATTTTTGAACAAAATTAATAACCCAACCAGTAATATTGATTTTGTATTTCTTAAAAATTATCTTCCGGTATCGATTTTGTCGATTCGGTCCAATTTTAATAAAATGTAAATTTATAAAAACTAATCTATTTTTCTTAAAAAATACCTGCTTGAAAATTCTGTTTAAGTAAAAATATTATAATCTATTATAAAAATATGTTTTAATAAAAAAATATCTGTTATGTAAAAAAAATTGTATTAAAAAAATTACTATAAAAAAATTGCTTTATAAAAAAAATTTGTTTTAGTAAAATTTTATTATAAGAAAATCTGGATTAAAAAAACTATTATAAAAAAAAAAGTTTTATAAAAAATTTATATTATCTCATATTTAATTATAATTTATATTATTATATATGATATAAAATATATTATAAAATAATACTAAAAAAATAATAAAAAATAGAAAAAAAAAAAAAGAATTAATCTGGTTCGATCCAGTCTGATTTTAAAATAAATGAAATCGAAACTAAAATTGGATCGATATTATTTGATTTTTTAATTTATGAAATTAATAAATGATTCAAAATCAAAATTTTCAATTTGGACCAATTTAGTTTGGCCAGTTCTCTAATTTTTTTGATTTAAATATACACCCATAATCTTTATGATTTTTGTGTGGAATTAGTGATCTGGCAGAATTCCAGTAGGGGCTGTTATTTATGGGTTATTAGCCCGAACGATATCAGGTATTCACTTTCATATTTTTGTACACTCGTCAATTAAACGCTACTAGAAAGAATGTTTCTATATAAATATTGGGCTTGGGCCATGCCTGTGTGGGCGATCTTGACGAGTCTCAAAATGAAGGAAAAAAAGTAATTTATTTGAGAAAAAGATAGAGATCAATTGAGTGTTCTAAAAAACTGAAAGGAAAAAACTAAAATTTTGAATATCATACTGGAGTTGAGTGTATTTATTAAAATGTTAGAATGAAATATTTTAATATTAATACTAGTTTATATATCATTTTGAAATAATTTATATATAAAAAAATTATATATATATAAATATATATAAATTATATATTAAAAAAACAATCAATATATAAATAAATTATATATATAAATAATCTAATCTAAATTGAATTAAAAAAACACAAAAAATGAAAAAAAAAAATCCAAAAGTCAATTGATCGGTACGATAAAAATACCGATCAATATTTAAATTGATGCGATATAAATAGTGTCCTTGTATTTCCCAACTGACCAGTATAATATGTACTGGTCGTAGTAACTGATACGGTATGGTACTAAAAACAACGGAATAAACACACAACCCATAAACAGAAAAAACATAAGAAACTGCCAACACGTGCAAAAAGAAATTGGCTTTGGTTCATGCCGGTAGCAGCATTCTAATGAAGAACTTCCTAAACCAATACCATATATTTCTTGAATATCTTAGACGTTCGGTGCATAGTAGTTGCACAATAATAACATTTTTTCTTTCTCTAGAAGCAAAAGAATCACATCGCCAAAATCAAACAATCCCTTCAGAGTTTAAGCCCTATCAATCCAACACTTAGAGCACCGGTCAAACCAAAAATTTGGCCCATTTTTTGTTAAATTTGCTGCATCGGATTAATCTAAAACTACTGGAGTATGAGCTACAGTGAATCAGAAAGCAGTTGACTCAGAGTCACATACTTGTGATCTCCCTGGTGATCAGCAGGTCCATCACCGAGGCAAGTATTGCATAATTTTCAGTTTTACTTGCTACGTAAATCAACTGCATTTTTACTTCGTATTTGTTCTATATCTATGTTAGATGAATGGTTAAGTGGTAAACGGTGAACACTGCATGCACACCATATGTACGAAAAAATTACTGAATCTAGCCCTGTGAGTTTGTATTTCTAAATTTGGTCATTTGGATTTCTTTAAGTACTTCTAAAAATTCAGAGTTTAAAGTAACATCTTGAATCCATGGAGAATGATTTACAATGATTAAGCTTGAATAGAAGTTAAAAATGCAGTTCCTAACTTAAGATTAAGTGAACATGTGAGATGTTAACCCTATTGTGCTTCAAGGTGCTCTTTATGTATCAGAATAAAGAACCAGGAATTGTATTGGTTTTTCATCAAAACGTACTGGAGCCTGATATCAGTTACAATCGTGTTGATTTATTTTATATTGCAGAACATGGTGTAGAAAGGAATTTTTTGAAGAAAAAAAAAAACCATAGTTTGGAAAAGACTACGAGAAGCCATTTCTTAGCCACTATTTTGTTACTACAGGATTATTCGGTATTCTTTATTTGCGATGAAGGCGCTTGGTTTTGCACCTTCATGGTTTTTATTGTTAATGTTTTTTAAAATATTATTATTAAAAAAAAAATAGCATATTATAATTTTGGCTAATCAGGTTTTATCTTGAATGGTCGTAGTTTGATACAAAACATGTACTTTTAACTTAATTTTAGAGATGACTTTGATAAAACTAATGTCAATGCTCTAGGGTATATGAATTTTGATAGTGAGAGTGGATGCAGTAGAATCTCATCCCTGCGTATATGCTGGATGTGCAAATATCTTCTTAGCCAAACAGGATCTGGAACATGTAATGGTTATACTTTTTTCTCTGCAAATTGTGCATGTAACAAGACAATCCCGAACAATCTTCTCAAGTCGGTTCTCTCTCTCTCTCTCTCTCTCACACTCTGTTTTTCGCTCTATCACTTGGAAATAAGAAATTGATTAATGTTCAATATTCTCATTCAATTTGGATTCCTTTCCTCTGCTATCTTCTCTGAACTCTTTTCGAATTCAATTCCTTTTCTTTGTTTAGTTCTCTGAGAATTTTCGAATTAAACAAGAAGTAGAAGGTAGCTTAAAGATTACCACTTTCAAGTTTCAACCAGGACGGTTCTCCTGGTTAAAGAAGTTGCACAAGCAAATGAATATTGGTAAATAAGAGTAACAGAAATATAATTTTAAAAAAATAAAGTTGGTTGTGCACCTTTTGGCTGGGATTTACGTAGGGTGGTAAAGGAAAAAGTGTACGGAGATGGAAGAAGAGTAGAGTCTCAAGTCATTTTTTAAGCATTAATGTTGACACAAACATATTACATACCACTCATAAGTACTTCACGATATTAAAAAGACATAGTAAAACATGCAAAACAAACTATGGTCAAGTATGCCTAGTAACCCTGTTCCTATTCTCAAAAAAAGTTGACTTGATTTTTTTAAGCTTGACCAGCACGTCTTTGATATCCATTCTTGTATCAGGTAATTCTTCGGAACACCTCAAGCCTAAGTCCATGATTGACGAAAGAACACTTTTCAAGGCAATGGGGTCTCTTCCATCTTCTATTCTTAGTAAACCTTCATCCACAACTTCCATCATTCTGTCTGGAATGGATGCATTTACCAACTCCCTCAAAGTAAAGTCTCCAGCGAACATTTCGTCGGTGGGTTTCTTCCTCGTCATCATCTCCAACAATGTTATGCCATAGCTGTAGACATCGGTTTTGATGGATACCTTGCCTTCAAATCCATATTCTAAAAATACTCACAAATTGTCAACGATGCATTTAAGTTAGCAACTTGTGTCTTGATAAAGAGTATATATCCGAACCATAAGCAAGCTCTTGATCAGTGTATATATACTCATGCGTATAAGTAAACACACATATATCTTATAGAAGGCAAATCAAACCAGAACTGAAATTTGAAATAGCACTTTTGGTTCATGAAATAAATAATGGGATTAGACCAATTTATCCCATGTTTACTTCAATAATATTTCCTTAAATGTTTCCTCTTCTACTATAGGTAGTATTTTGTAGTCTTTGTCAGGAACCTTTCCTTCTGTACCTTGGCTAATTATATCATGAGAGGTTGGGCCATGCAAACTCTTGAAGTCCAGCTTTGTGGTTGTGAGATGGCCAGAATTGAGCCACTCACTTGACGGCCGAAGGCGGGTCATTGATTGGGCGAATATATATGCTCTTTGTTAATATTAATGATGATTGGAAAATTTAACAAAGCATTCATCCTTCTCATAAAAGCATCCCACATGGGTTTATTTCCAAATACACTTGCACATAAAGCTAAACATGAGTTCTTCGAAGCATACTAGGTCATGGTTTTGTTACCAAAACAACGTTATGAAAACATCTATTCATATTTTTAGATTTGTTTGGGATTCAATGTCATATGAATATATTAGTTCATATTCATATGAGTTTATCGACTAATATAAGATTAGCTAAGATGAGGAAAATTGTCAAGCTAGTTGTTACCAAAAATTTGTAGATCAGCATCATGCCATTTATCCTTTTGATAATTAATAAAGTAGGCTAAATTCATGTATGTACGTACCTGGTGCGATGTAGCCAATGGTACCAAGAGTTTTGGTGTGTGTTGCGTCTTTGTTTTCGACTAAAATCTTTGCAATGCCAAAATCACCAACATGTGCAACAATGTCCTCATCCAAAAATATATTTGTAGGCTTCAAATCACAATGCAATATAGACTCCGACTGACCATGGTGGAGATAGTCTAAGGCTGACGCAACATCAACCATAATATTTATTCTTTGGAGAAGATCCAAGCAGTAGTTATGAGAGTATAACCATTTTTCAAGGCTACCGTTCGACATGTATTCCAGCACCAGCGCTCTAAACTCTGGATTAGTGCATGTAGTTATGACCTTAACAAGATTTCTATGTCGAATTGTCCGTAACACCTTGCATTCTGCATCAAAACTTTTGAAAGCACCCGAGAATTGCAAACTTAGAACTTTTACTGCAACAATTGTTCTGTCAGAAAGTATTCCTTTGTACACAGAGCCAAAACCTCCAACTCCAAGCAAGTTGCTTTCACAAAAGTTGTTCGTCCCTTGGCAAAGCTCTTGATATGATATCATTCTATGTTCTAGTGCAGGCAATGCATTAAGTGAAGTGGGTATCTTCATGTTACTTTTCTGACGTCTTCTCAAGAGATAAATCAACATTACGAAAGCTATAATTGTCACAGTCGTAGGAAGAATCCATTTGAGCAAAATATCTTTCATCTTTGATTGTTGGTTTGTAGGAATTGTTGGACAAGATGGAACTCCAAAAATTGGATTTCCACAAAGTGCACTATTTCCTAAAAATGATTCAGCTGTGAAGTTCACGAAAGGACCACCGGATGGAATCTCTCCAACTAGCTTGTTGAAGGATAAATTTAAGTGTTTGAGATATGGAAGTGCCTCAAGGGATTTAGGAATTACACCAGAAAGATTGTTGTAAGAAAAATTTAATGTATCTAACCCTTTTAAGTTCCCAAAAGATTGTGGAATGCCTCCTTGAAATGAGTTGTTTGAAAAGTCAAGATAACTGAGGCTTTGAAACGCTCCAATTATACTCGGGATTTCTCCAGTAATTTCATTTCTTGACAAATCTAGACCTTCAAGAGTATCCAATTTTGTCATGTTCGAAGACAAATGTCCACCAAGGGAATTCGATGACAAATATAAGAACAATATACTTTCGAGGCCCCATATATTTAATGGTATTGACGATTCGAGTCTATTGGAACTTAAGGATAGGGTTTGTAGACGACTGAGGTTTGAAATGCAATTTGGGATGACTCCAGAGATTCTGTTGTTTGCAAGCTCCAGCACTCCCAAATTCCTTAACTGGCATATCTCTTCTGGAATCAATCCTTCAATCATGTTATTGGGAAGATACAATCTTTGTAGTCTTTCCAAACCACCGAATGTGAAAGGGATATTTCCAGTCAAATTGTTAGCTCCTAAATCAAGTGCTAACAAGCCTTTCAAAAAACCCATTCCCATTGGAATATGACCCCTTATTTGGCAATTATCTGCAATAAAGGTTTGAAAGGAAGCAGAAAAGTTTTGGATGGAATTTGGAATTGTTATATCCAATGGATTGTCCCCCACGCCTAAATCTCTCAAAGATCTACAACTGGATAAAGAAGAAATGAAGTTGGGCTCTCTATGATCTTTAGCCTCCCCGCCTATTAGCTGATTTTCACTTAAAAAAAGTCTTTGGAGGTGCTTCAAGTTTCCAAGACTTTTGGGAATTGGTCCGAAGAATAAGTTTGTTGAAAAGTCTATTCCTTCGAGCTTGGAACAATTAGAAAGATAGGATGGGATATGACCACTGAGTTTGTTGGAACTACAATAGAATTCTTTAAGATTAGGGCAAGATTGCCCAGTATGTAGTGTTGGAAGATATCCAGACAGAGCATTGTTATCCATGGCGATACTTTGTAAAGAAGAATGATTGAAAATTTTTTGCGGTACCGCCCCTTTGAAGTTATTCATTCCCAAAACCAAACTAGTTAACTTTGGAAGATGCAACAAATCAGTCGGAATGCTTCCTTGGATGTGGTTACCCTCAATTCCGAATACTTGCAATGATGACAAATTATACATGGTAGAAGGTAAGATACCAGTGAAATTGTTACCTCCAAGAGTTAGCCTTTCAAGCTTTTGTAAATTGCCAATTAGAGCTTCTGAAATACTCCCCTGAAACTTATTGTATGGCAAAGATAAAATTACAAGCTCCCCACAATTATTAAATTGCGAATGGAGCTGACCGCCAAATTTGTTATACGAGAAATAAAGTCCTATAAGATTGGGACAGCGGCTACAAAGATCATTCGAAAGAGCTCCTGAGATGTGATTATATGAAACAGCAACAATGTTTAGAGAAGATATGTTAAAGATGACTGAAGGAAGTGGACCAGTGAGAGTATTGTGCTGCAAATTCAAGACCTCTAGCGTTGATAAATTGCCAAGGGTCGATGGAATTGCCCCAGTAAGACGGTTCGTATCAAAACTTACCGTGCTTAGCTTTTGACAATTATGAAGAGTAGGAGGGATGCTTCCTTCCAATTGGTTGGAGTCCAAGAAGAGTATTCTCAAGCGATGTAGACGACTGATCTCATGCGGAATAAAACCAAAGAAGCTGTTGTTAGAAAGATCAAGTGAGACTAGGAATGAGAGGTTACCAATATGAGAAGAAATGGTGCCTTGGAGACCCATGTAGGAAAGGTCTAAAGCAGTGACTCTTTGCCTACGTCGACTGCACGAGACCCCAATCCAATTGCAGAATGAGTTTGGTGCAGACCAGTTAGTAGCCAAGAGGGTTTCATTTGGACTAGAACTGATGCGAGATTTGAAGGCAATGAGAGCAGATTGATCAGTAAAATTGTTAAGAGATTGGATCAAGTGAAACATGCATGAGTACTGCACAAACAGAAAACTCAATAGCATTAGAGGGAACAGATTTCCTATGAGCACCATGAGTGCAGGGGATAGAATTAGGAGAATATTGTACTTTATGAAGAAGCTTGAAATGATGACAGTAGTGAGTTTAATAAGGGGTGTTAAGCAACTAATAAAAGGGAAGTGAAGTCAACTATTGCTCATGCAAGTCAGTGTAGGTCCGACTATTAGCTATTATGTTTTGTCGTTATATATTAGGTTGGTCCGTCAATATTTGTCGTTCTATTAATTGGCCGGGTTTTGGTTCAGTATCCTACATTATATAATCCTTTCTTCTAAAATGCGGAACTAAAATTTTCAAAAATATTAAAAATTCGACAGTGTAAATGATTTAAATTTATCCATATTTATTTTTCATTTTTTTGGCCAGGCTCAAAATAAAAAATAAATAAATAAAGTTCGAGAACGTGCAAATATGATTTCAGAAATACTCAGACAAAAAACGTTAATTATTCTCCTTTCTTTATGAACATGAAATCTCGCAATTTACGTCATTGAAAAACCTTGTTAAGATTATTTTCTTGTTACCGCCATTTGCTAATTAGAGAAGTGATTTCACTCGATTTAAAAAGAAATTTACAATTTGATCATGTACTACACTACGTTCACATCAATTTATAATTATATTTTTATAAATAATTAGTCGGATACGTAGTTTTTGGCTGAAGCCGAATGGTCGGTCATATACAAGTCCTTTATCATAGTCTCGGTAATTTGTCATGTTTCATGTTTCCTGATTTAATCTGGTGATTGCTAAGGTATAAATCAAGTTTCTTGCCATATTATATGTTTTTCCGTATATAACGTATTTTTGGACTGCATTGAAATTAAACTCAGCTTTAGCACTAGTACTACTTGTAGAAATAATCATTTAGAAAAATAACATCACTTCACAAAGATAATCCACACGGGGCTAGCTAGTTCAATATCGGAAAATTATAGAAATATATACAATTTTTTTTTCTAATTTTTTATATAATTATATTTTAAATTAAGAATATTTTTGTAAAATTACTTACAAAGATATTATCAATTTATATAAAATGTTGCTGAAGTGTCTTTCAAATGATCTCCGGGCCACGGCAAAGACCAGAAATTTTGGTGATTCAAATGGCCCAAAACAGACGCAAGTCCTTCGACCAATCAAATTAGGGGATCATTAAATAGAATTTGGAGCGGTATGACGTAGTTGCAGCCTTGTAGGGGCTTACTTGATTGAGGCTTAAGTGCAATTTCGGACGGATACAGAGATTTTGATGGCGCGGGACGCGGGTGTGCACCAATTAACTCACGTTTAGATTTGGAGTTACATTCATCTTAAATTTATTATTATATTTTTTTAAATTTTTATATAAAATATAATTTTCAACACAATTTTTTTAAAATTTAAAATTTAAAATAGTTCTTTTTAATTATAATACAATAATAATAATATTTTATTTTATTTTTAAAATTCATTTTAACTTATTTCATCTTAACTCAATAAAATCTTATATTTAAAAGCATATCCACAAAGTCTTTTATATATATAAATATATCATCTTTCTGAATAGCGGAAAGGATCTCCTTAAAGTTCCTAATGTATTAGCTTTCTACCTTTCTTTTAGATATGACAGTAGTGAGTATGATAAGGGTGTCATGCAAGTCAATATGGGTCTCACTATTAGCTATCATTTGTCATTATTAGGTTGGTCCGTCAACCCATTAATTGGGTTTCGATTTTGTATCCTACAAAGTACAAAGTAAACCCGTTTTTCTAGAATGCTGAATTTGTTATAAAACTAAAAATAAAATTATTATTATTGTAAAAAAAAATATAAAAGAAATTTTTTAAAACTCTTAAAAATTGAAACTTTCTTCGTTCTATATATTTTTCTTATGAATTTCATTACAACTGAAACCCCTATTTATAAGCCTTAAAATTACTATGCAAATTACTATACAAGTCACTATGTAAGTCACTACGCAAAATTTAAAATAATAGTGGTGGGATCATTCACATAATTTTGGTGGTAGGACAAGGGGTGGCAGCCGTCATTCCAATCATTCGTTCCGTTCGTTTCATTACACTCCCCCTTGAATGACCAACCATAAAGAATCTGCCTCGTTAAAACCTTGCCAAGAAAAAATCAAATGGGAAGAAAAACCAATAGCGAAGGAAAAAAAGTGCAGTCTTCTTATGTATTCACAAGTGCTTTAAGATTGCCTCATTAAAACCTTACAAAGGAAAACCCAGTGGGACAAAACCTTAGCGAAGGAAAAAGAGTACAATCAGCACAAGTCTTCAGGACATTTACTCTCCCTAAAAAGTTCATGACAATAGATCTTTGAGTCTTCGCATTCTAATATTATGCACAATCTTCTTGAATGTCGAAGTTGGTAACGCCTTTATGAATAAATCTGCCAGATTATCATTAGATCGTATCTGCTTGACATCAATTTCACATTTCTCTTGAAGTTCATAAATATAAAATAATTTAGGTGAAATGTGTTTGGCTCTGTCACCTTTGATAGATCCTCTTCTGATTTTAGTGATACAAGCAGTATTATCTTCATATAAAATTGTTGGGCTATTATTGATCATGAGAAGTCCACACTTTTCCTGGATATGTTGAATGACTGATCTCAGCCAAATACACTCTCGACTTGCTTTATGAATAGCAATGATCTCTGAGTGATTTGAAGAAGTAGCAGATAGTGTCTGCTTAACAGATTTTCATGATATGACAGTATCTCTATAAGTAAATAAATATCCAGTTTGAGATCTACCTCTGTATAGGTTTGAAAGATAACCTGCATCTGCATACCCAATCAATTGTGGACTTGATCCACATTGATAAAATAATCTTATATCAACCGTACCATAAAGGTAACGAAGGACATGTTTAATGTCATTCCAATACCTTCGAGTTAGTGCAGAACTATATCTTGCAAGCATAATAACTGAGAATGTAATATCTGGTCGAGTGCAATTTGCAAGATACATCAAAGCTCCAATTGCATTGAGATATGTTACTTCAGGACCAAGAATTTCTTTATCGTCATCACACGGACGGAATGGATTATTCTTCACATCAAGTGTTCGAACAATCATTGGAGTACTCAGGGGATGAGATTTGTTCATATAAAAATATTTCAGGACTTTCTCAGTATACATGAACTGATGAATAAAAATTTCATTTGGCAAGTGCTCGAACTGCAGGTCGAGATAAAGTTTTGTTTTGCCAAAATCTTTCATTTCAAATTCATTCTTTAAATATATAGCGATTTTTTAGATCTCTTCAAGTGTTCCCACAATATTTAAATCATCAACATAAATCACAATAATGATAAATCTGGATTTTGATTTATTAATAAAAACACATGGGCATATAGGATTATTCTTAAATCCTTCTTTCAATAAATATTCACTTAAGCGATTATACCACATGCGTCCGGATTGTTTCAACCCATATAAAGATCTTTGTAGTCTGCTAGAGTACATATTTCTAGATGTACTTGTAGATACTTCAGGCATTTTATATCCTTCAGGAATTTTCATATATATTTCATGGTCTAAGGATTCATTTAAATATGCAGTGACCACATCCATCAACCGCATTTCTAATCCTTTTGTAAAAATCAGACTAATCAAAAATCTAAATATGATTGCATCCATAACGGGAGAATAAGATTCTTTATAATCAATCCCAGGTTTCTGCAAGAAACCTTGTGCGACAAACCGTGTTTTGTACAGCACAATTTCATTTTTCTCATTACGTTTTCGTACAAATACCCACTTATATCCAACAGGTATTACACCCTTTGGTGTTTGGACAACAGATCCAAATACTTCTCGTTTTGCTAACGAATTTAATTTAGCTTCAATAGCTGCTTTCCATTTTGGCCAATCATTTCTACGTCGACATTCTTCGACGGTTTTTGGCTCACTTTCTTCATTACTTCTGGTAATGTCAATGGTCATTTTATATGAAAATATGTTGTCGACAACAGTTTTATTTCTATCCAGAATTTCTCCAGTATTCATGAAATGTATTGAGATCTCATTATTTTCAGGTACCTGTTCCTTTTCAGGAGAAAACATTTCATGACACACCTCTTCAGGAGGTCCCTTTTAATGAGATTTATACTCTTTAGGAGTTTCCTCTTCAGGAGGTTCTGGAATAGAAGATTTAAGCTCTTTAAGAGCACCAATTATATTTGTAGTCTGTATTGTGGGTACTTGTTCTTCAGGAACACCAAATTCATTTTGTATTCATTTCCTTCTGGAAATTTTGTCTTTTGCACCAATAGGTCTTCCACGCTTCAGGCGTGTTTTAGATTCACCTATTACTGTTTTAACAATTTGTCCTTAAGGGACTTCAATCCTTGCTGGAGCATTAACAGCAGGAATATAAGATTTTACTACAGCTTTAATCTCAGTAAATACATCCGGTAATTAATTTACAACATTTTGTAAATGAATAATCTTCATAACTTCCAGTTTACATTCATTTGTAGGAGGATCAAATTGAGACAGGGTCTTATTATCCTAAGTAATATCTTATCGTGCTTCAGGCACCAACTTTTCTTTACCCATTAATGGAAAATTGGATTCGTCAAAATGACAATTCTCAAAACGTGCTTTAAACATATCCCCTGTAAGGAGTTCAAGGTATCTAATAATAGATGGAGAATCAAAACCAACATATATCCAAAGTCTACGTTGAGGACCCATTTTTTTACGTTGTGGAGGTGCAATTGAAACATATACAACACATCCAAAAGTACGAAGATGAGAAATATTTGGTTGTTGATCAAATGCAAGTTGTAATGGAGAATATTTATGATATGCAGATGGTCTAATGCGAATTAAAGATGCTGCATGAAGTATAGTATGTCCCCAAGCAAAAACAGGTAGTCTTGATTTCATAAGTAAAGGTCTAGCGATTAGTTGAAGCCTTTTGATCAAAGATTCAGCTAAACCGTTTTGTGTGTGTGTATGGGTAACAGGGTTTTCAACATCTATTCCTATTAACATGCAATAATCATCAAAAGTTTGAGATGAAAATTCACCTGCATTATCCAATCGAATGGTCTTAATTGGATACTCAGGAAATTGTGCTCGTAATTTAATTATCTGAGCAAGAAATCTAGCAAATACAACATTTCTAGTGGAAAGCAGACAAACATGTGACCATCAACTAGATGCATTAATCAAAATCATAAAGTATCTAAATGGTCCACTTGATAGATGAATAGGCCCACATATATCTCCTTAAATCTTTTGTAAAAATGATGGAGATTCAACAATGACTTTTGAGGGAAATGGTCTGATAATCAACTTACCTTGAGAACATGCAGAGCACGGAGATTCATTGGGTAGAAATATCTTTTGATTCTTTAAAAGATGCCCATGTGAATTTTCAATAATTCATCTCATCATTATAGATCCCAGATGTCTAAAGCGATCATGCCAAGTCATAAATACTTTAGGGTTAATGTACTTCTGGTGCATTACCACATATGGTTCAATTATCCTCATTTTTGTATAATACAATTCAGAATATAGAGCATGTAGTTTTTCTAATACGAGCTTCTAGCCCGATATTATTTTAGTAATAAGAAGATGCTCTTTACTGCCTTCATTGGTCGTTTCAATATGGTAGTCATTACGACGTATATCTTTGAAACTCAATAAATTTTTTCTGGATTGTGAAGAGAATAGAGTATCATCAATACAAAATTTGGTGCCATTAGGCAACACAATATAAGTTCTTCCGGAGCCCTTAATTAAATCTAATGAGCCTGATATGGTATGGACATAGGTTTTACTTAGCGTTAGATTTTGAAAATATTTCTTTTCTTTAAGAATTGTGTGAGTTGTAGCACTGTCAGTCAGACATATATCTTTATCATTCAACTCAGAGATAAAAAGCTCATCAATGTGATTCATGATTTTACAAAAATATACAAGACTTTTATTACAAATAATAGAAAGAAAATACATTAATTGAGTGGAACACTTCCATCTCCAATTAAGTAGTCAATACTACTTTCAGGATGATTAAAGAAATCAGAGATATCAAGATGAGTAACATCTACATCTACTGAATCTAATAAATTATCTGATGGTTCTACTAAATTTGTTTCATGCATTTTATTCTTTCCTTTAATAAATACTTGATATAAATCAGCTAAATGCCTGGCCGTACGACAGGTGCGTGACCAATGTCCAGTCATTTCACATATATGGCACACCTCTTCACTTTTCTTTGAAGAATTATTTTAAGGATTTTTACCCCTTTCTGAATTGTATCACTTCTGGTCATACGGTATATTATTATCCCTTTTAATGTTGTCACTTCTGTAACCAACATTTCTATCATTTCTCCTACCACGTCCACGCCTCCGATTTCTTCTAAAGGATGTACCATTCACTTCTGGGAATGATGCAAACCTATTACCATTCACTTCAGGAAATAATATTGAGCCAGTAGGGCGTAACTGGTGATTTGTTAATAAGAGCTCATTGTTCTGCTCAGCTACTAGAAGATATGATATAAATTCAGAATATTTCTTGAACTTTCTCTCTCGATATTGCTGCTGCAGAAGCACATTCGAGGCATGAAATGTAGTATAAGTCTTCTCTAACATATCATCATCGGTGATTTTCTCACCGCATAATTTTAGTACTGAGTTTATTTTAAAAAGTACGGAATTATACTCACTAACACTTTTATAATCTTGCAACCTCAGGTGCAACCAATCATAACGAGCTCTTGGGAGGATGACAGTCTTCTAGTGTTCATACATCTCCCTTAAACTGTTCCACAAAATATAGGGATATTTTATTGTAAGATATTCAGTTTTTAATTCTTCGTGAAGATGGTGGCGAATGAAAATCATTGCTTTAGCACGATTCTACAAGGACGTTTGATTTCCTTCTTTAATTGATTCACCTAGGTTCATCGCATCAAGATGAATTTTAGCAACAAGTATCCAAAATAAATAATTTTTTTCAGATATGTAAAGAGCAACAAATTCTAATTTTGTAAGATTTGCTATTTTCTACACATATAAATAATGAAATAAATATGTGTATCTCAGAAAATATATTTATAAATTCACACAGATAATCATCAATAAAATATATCAAAAACTGTAAATAATATATTGAAAAACTTACAGAGGAATAAGACCACTAGCTTTAGAATTGGTAGAACCGTCGTGCTGATAACGTGTTATAAAACTAAAAATGAAACTACTAATATTGCAAGAGAAATATAAAAGAACTCTTTGGAACTCTTAAGAACTGAAACTTTTTTCTCTTTCTATATTTTTCTTATGAATTTCATAACAATTGAAGCCCCTATTTATAGGTCTTGAAATTACTATGCAAGTTATTATGCAAGTCACTATACAAGATTTAAAATAATAGTAGTGGGGTTATTCACATAATTTTAGTAGTGGGACAGGGGGCGGCAGCCGTCCCTCAAATCCTTCATCCCGTTCGTTTCATTACAGAACTTAATTTATCCATGTTTCTTTTTGCCTTTTGGTCCCAAATTAATAAATAATTAATAAATAAAGGTCGAAAATGATCAAATTTAATTTCAAAATTTCTACAACAAAACGTTAATTATTCTCCCTTCTAGATGCACAATTAAATTTCGTTACATTGAAAATCCATGTTAATTATTTTATCAATTATTAACTAGAAGAAGTTTTATATATATATACATATATTTAAATATTCTACATATTTGTTTATAGTAATTATCTAATCCATACGTAGTGTTAACATCTAAATATATTAATTATATTTAGATTTACCGATCATGAAGTCAACAGTGATAAACTTAATTCATCAATATTGTAGCTTCAAATGGTGTTAAGAAGCATGTAAGGTTGTTTTTTATTTGAAAAATGATTGGCATGCAAACTTTTTTTTTAGTTGTTATACAACTATACTTTAAATAAGAGGTATTTTCGTAAAATAGTTTACGAAAGTAAAATCACTTTATATAAATACTCTCATTTTAAACATCAATATAAAATAACTGTATAAATAATTGTACGTGTATAAATATTTTTCATTTAATTTTTTATAAGAAAATCTATTTAAAAGTCATATTTTCGCACATAGCACACCGCTGAGTTTTTACATCAGCTATCCTGAAGAATTGTTGATATTTTTATTATTTTTATAATTATAATGAGCCATATAACTATAAATGGGATGCTAATACATTGATTTATGTGTAGCCAAATTGTTTTTATTATTAAAAATATGAATGAGATTAAATCTAAAGAAATTTTTAAAAAAATCTTTACAATTTTTCTTTTCAAATATTAGACAAACACAAATACTTTTAAACAAATCATTATAATTTCTCAAACTTTCAAAAAAACAATAATCAACTTTTTTAAATCTTAAAATTAAAAATATACTAAAAATTTACTATTTACAGACCATTTGAGATTATTTCACTATCTAAACGTAACTTGAAAAAATAGATGAAAAATAATAATAATAAATGATAGTAATAAGATAGTTTAAATTTAACATTCTTTGAATTTTAGAAAAAGAGAGAGAAAGAATTAATAAAAAATATTATAAAATTAAAAATTGTTAAATTTAAACAATCTTATTAGAGCATTAGTATTGGACTCATCAAAATTTTTCTTTAAAAATTAATAAAAAGTACAAGTTTTTAGACTCATAAAATTTTTTTGATCATATTTAATTAAAAATGAGAAGAATAAAATACACTCAAGACTCGAAAAACCAAATGAGAAATGATAGTATTATTACCCTTTTATAATTTATTTATAACCTTTTTTTTATTAATTTTTTTTTAATTTTTAATTTTATTTAATGATTAAGAATGTAAATATTAATAAAATTATATTTTTTTCTTATTGATTAAGAATATTAAAAAAATAATCAAAAATCAAAAATCAAATCAAATACACACCTAAATTATAAAATAATTATAAATTAGGAGTAGCTGTAACACTACTCAAACCAAATTAATGGATTGGAATTTTGGATCCGCATGACGTACTCGTAGACTTTAGCTAGTGGAGATAAAAATAAAAAAATAATTCAAATATTTTTAATTAATTCTTTCTCTCTTATTTTAAAATTCAAAATATATTTAATTCAAAATATCTTATTATTATTTAGTTTTTTATTATTATTTTTCATCTATTTTTTCAAATTACATTTAGATAATGAGATAAATTCGAATAGTCTGTAAACAATAATGAACAAATATTAATAAAATATTAAATAATAAAAAATTATTTAACAGTTTAAATTAATGTTAGTCAATCACCGCAAATATTTCATGTAACAGTGTTTTAGCTTTTTAATAATTATTTTAATTTTACTATTCATTTCAAGTACTTTTTGAACATTTTTTCACATATTTTATTACCATATTTGACTAAATATAAAATTAATTTTTTAATATTTATATAAAAATATATTTTTTAAATAATAACTTTTAATCAATCCAATAAAAATACTTTTAGGTGTACCCGTGATAGTTGACTGCAAAACACTCTCAAATTACTCAAAAAAGCAAATTAGTGGATTAGAATTTTGATCCATATGACATAGTCGTAGACTTTAGTTAGTGGAGATAAAAATAAAAAATAAGTTATACAATTGCGGATGCTGATGCTGAAATATCTTCTGTGCCAAACAAGAATTGATCAAACATGTAATGCTGGAATAGGTTATAATATGTATTTAAAATATTGAAGTAAAAAAGTCTATAAAAAAGTTGAGAGTTGTGTGCAAGTCGTAATCTCGTTCGATTGTCGTTTCATATGTTGCTCAAGCGAAATCCAGGTCGGGATTTCGCTCGACTCTTGCTCGACATGTAGCTCAAGTAAAAGTCTAGACAGTGATATCGTTCGAAATCTCACTCGAAAGCGATATTGTTGAGATCCGAACTTATATAATGTTTGAAGAACATACGTGTCTCAATCGAAATAGTCTGTGTATAACCATTACTCGCTCAACTATCACTTCAAATGTCACCTTTGCATGTTATTCTAATCCGATTCAAGTAAAATTCTGTAAAGGTTGTTCAAGGGTTTTATATTCCAAATCATAGGTTATTTTGTTTACTTTCATTTATAACAGTTGCTTCTTTTTGTCTTTACTTTGTTTGCTTTATGTATTTGTTTACTCTTTAGTAGTTGTGTATCATATTTCTTCTCTTTCACCTTTAGCTTTTAGCTCATTTTTTTTTTGTTTTTTTGGTCTTGTTTCACTTCTTGTGTTTGCACTTTTTTTAATGGATGAGTTTACATTAATTTCCCTTTTTGGTTCTTTATACTTTTCTAGCTTTCTGCATTTTTTCGGTTGATTCCTACATAGTATATACCATGAAGTCTTATATTTTTTTTTTTTGAGAAAAAAGAACCACAATTCATTTCATAAATGAAGTTTACAGTTGAGATTGATAAGTCCAGAAAGATCTGTATTACAAGCCTAACTAAACAGGAAGATCTGTAGCATCCCCACACACAAAGTGACGGAGTTTGTCTTCACTTCTAATCTCTCAAAAGACAAGATCACGTAAGTGCAATTTGTCTGAGAGGTTCGGGGTAACCAAACTTCCACCTCACAAGTACGGGAGGAGATCACCACCTCTATTCTCCAAAGGAGAAGGAGGAAAAACCATAACTTCCAAAAGAGGAGTGTGGGGGAAATCAGGCATAAGCTTATACCTTTCTATTATTACAAGCATAACACCAAAACAGGAAATGAAACTAAACAAAACAACAAAATGACAAGTGTTGCACCAAACAAAACGAAAGGAACAAAACACATCAAAGCTAGAAACAGATCAACGGAATCTGGTTTGAGACAAAAAGCGACACAGTGGGTGGTGGTGGCGCATGGCGGCCACGCGCCACCCTGGGAAGGCCTTGAGCCTTCATCACAAGAACTAACGGCGGGATTGAGTTCAGAACCACCGCGCATGGAGGCGGTGGAGCTCGGGTTAGAGGCGCGTGAAAGCACCACCTCAACTTCGACTCGCGCGTGTAGGCAACGCGCCGCTCATCTCGGTGAGCCCTTTTGCAGTCTGAGCGATTGGCCCCAAACGAATCCAAAGGTGATGTGCATGCTAGCCGGGGACCACTGGAGAGGGTCCCGACGCCCTGTCATCGATCCGCCTGCAAAAAAGCCGAAAAGAGGTAGTAAAATCCTCGATATCCGATTGTTAAAATTTGGTTACCTAGGATATCCGGGTTTTAAGAGCCAAAATGCAAAAAAATCGATTATCCAATTAATATCCGTATTTAATCCGATTATCCGCCCGAATTGAACTAGGATCCAATCTGAACGAATATCTGTCCGGTTTTGAAAACCAAATTCGGTTATGGCCAGATATCCGGATTTAGATCAGGATGAACACCCCAAATTAAGTTTTATATGGACACAAAAACGATCTCATTTTATCTCATCACATCAATATTATAACTTTCTTAATAAGATAATATTTTAATTGTTATGAAAGAGATTGGAGGGGCGGCTGCCGCCCCCTGCCCCACCACTAAATTATGTGAATGACCCCACCACAATTATTTTAAATCTTGCATAGTAGCTTGCATAGTAACTTACATAGTAATTTCAAAGCCTATAAATATGGGTTTCAGCTATTATAAATTTCATAAGAAAATATATTGAAAGAAGAAAGTTTCAGCGAGTTTCTTTTATATTTCTCTCGCAATAGTAGTAGTTTTCTTTTTAGTTTTATAACACGTTATCAGCACGAGGTTCTATCGATACTTAATCTAGTGATCTTCTACTTCAAGTAAGATTTTTAATATATTATTTGCAGTCCTTGAGATAAATATTAAAGGTAATATTGCTGAATATTACTTGATAAAATTCTACTTTTATTCTTATGATTATGTGAATATATTTCTTAAATCCACAGATTTATTTTTTTAATTTATATATATATATATGTATATAATGTCAAATATTGAGATTTATTACTATTGACATTTTTGGAAAAATTTATTTATCCAGAATCCTTGATGAGATCCATTTGGATATAATGATGGACTTGAGAGATACAATCATAGAAGAAAATCATGTGTCCCTGAAGGACCGTGTTGTGTATCTCATGATGAAAAATTATCTTACTGTGTGAAATGAATTAAGAGAGTGATATGAGCACCAGAAGATGTAATCCTCTCAAAAGATCATTATGATTTATTGCACCTGAAGTTGCAAAATTTTAAGAATGATATTGAATATTCTGTACTCTTTAAAATCAGCTCAATATTAAAATTATACAGTGAGAAAGTCACTGATGATATTTAAAAGAAGACATTATTTTTCATACCTCGAATGTGCTCCTGCAGTATCAATATCGAGAGTGAAAGTTCAACAAATATTATAAATTTTTATTTTTTCTTCTAGTGATTGAGCTAAATAATGAGTTTTTGTTAATAAATCACCAGTTACATTCTATTAATGATATTGAATTTACATCATTCCCAGAAGTGAACGGTGCATCCTTTCAAAGGAATAAAGGGTGTAGACGTGGTAGAAAAATTATAAAAATGCTAGTCCCAAAATCGACAACACTAAAAATGATAAAAATATACCATATCACCAAAAGTGATCCAACTCAGAAAAGGGTAAAGGCCCTCAGAATAATTCTTCATAGAAAGATAAAGATATTTGTCATAGATGTGGTATGACTGAACAGTGGTCAAGTACCTGTTGTACGGCCAAGCACTTGATTTACTTATAGTAACATTCTATACATTATAGTAAAGTTTTATCATGTTTTGAATAACAAAAAGTCGGTACCTGAAACACGACAAGAAATTACTTGGGATAATAAAGCGCTGTCTAAATTTGATCTTCTTGTAAATGAATGTGAACCAGAAGTTCAGAGGATTACCTATCTGTAAAGTATTGCAAATCAATTACATGATATATTTACTGACACTAAAGGTATTGTAAAATCATATATTACTGCTGTTAATGCTTAAGTAAGAATTAAAATCCCTGAAAGACAAGTTGTTAAAATAGCAATAGATGAATCTAAGATACACCTGAAGTATTGAAGACCTATTGATGCAAAAGAGAAAAATAAAAATAAATCGGTACTCCTAAAGAGACCGTACCTACAAAATAAGATCTATCCAGACTTTCTGTATAAAATACAAACCTCTTGAAGAGGAAACTCCTGAAGAGTATAACTCCTGAAGAGTGTAATTACTGAAAAGGTAACTCCTGAAGAGTATAACTCCTGAAGAGAAAACTCCTGAAGAGGAACCTCCTGTAGAGGTGTTTCATGAAATGTTTTCCCCTGGAGAGGAACAAGTACCTGAAATAATGAGATCTTAATACATTTCATGAATACTGAAAAAATTCTGGATAGAAATAAAACTGTTGTCAACAACATATTTTCATATATGATGGCCCTTGACATTACCAGAAGTAATGAAGAAAGTGAACCAAAAACCGTCGAAGAATGTCGATGTAGAAATGAGCCAGAAGTAATGAAAGTGCGGTACAATTTGTCGCACAAGATTTCCTGCAGAAACCCGAGAGTAGTTATGAGGAAACATATTTCCTTTTTATGAATGCGATTACATTCATATTTTTAATCATTTGATTATTACAAAATGATTAAATATGCAATTGATGAATGTGGTCACTGCATATTTATAAGGATCATTAGATCATTACATATATAAAGATATACGATACTTAAAACATCTAATCCAAGTACATTTAGGAGTATGTACTTTATAAAACTTCAAAGATCTTTATATGAGTTAAAGCAATCCGGACGCATGTGGTAAAATTAAATCAACGAATATCTATTGAAAAAAGGATTTGAGAATAATCCTATATGCCCATGTGTTTTATCAGAACCCAGATTTTCCATTATTGCAGTTTACGTTGATGATTTACCTTATTAGAACTCTTGAAGAGATCACAAGGGCTGCTATAAATTCAAGGAATGCATTTGAAAAAGAAAGATATTATTATTCAATTGATAGATTAGTTACAAGAATTTGAGACTTCTAGCCTCATCTCTCAAATGCATTTGCTCTTTATAAAGCAACATACCATTCTTATCTAAAGGATTAGGCAGTCGAAATGAAGAGGCAAGTAAGGATTTTAAATCCTTATTCTCTTACTTTAAGTCTGAAATTTTTCTATCAAACTCTTGAACGAGTCGTTGAAATACGGAAACTTTCTCGTTAAGCTCCTCAATCTGACGATTTTTGGATTGTAATCGGTTGGAAAACCCAACAATAGAGGAGGAGTATTGGGTGCCGAGAGTCACCAGCTCATAAACGGCTTCACAATCTGACTTATTAGCCAGATCATTCGCTTGCTGCAACATGGAACATGCGGAAGATGCATGAACAACTTGTAATTGAGGTGAATGATACCTCATATGTTGATCGTGAGAAATATTGAAAGGAAATTGATGAGCCATTGAAAATTTGTAGAATAAGAATGCAAATATAGATGAGTTATAGATATGAGAAGAAGATTTAATGCAAACTATATGAAACTAAAGACGGTTCTTATAGAAATGGAAATAAGAATAAGACAAACCATCATCTCTTCAAATCTCACTTTACAAGATATGCTAGATGCATGATTTCAAAAGCCAGCGAGATTAATTACAGCTATCCCTATTTTCTTGTAAACGTTGAACATCTGCCGTTAGCTGTTGTTGTTGACTTTGTATATGAGCTCTCTCTCGTTCCAACTCTTCTACTCGTGTTTTCAGGTCACGAGAATACCAGTCTACAAGTTTCTTCAGCTCCTTGTTTTCTTGTCTTAAATCTTTATTTTTTCTATCTTTAGTTGCTAGCATTTGATGCAACTCAGATATTTGATTTTTAAGATGATCAACCTCACTCGTTCTCGCCAGTAGCCTCTGGGACATGGTTGTAAGAGAGGCAGCATATTGAGTACTGAGAGTTATTGATGCTGCAACAATTTCAAGATCAAATTTACTAGAAAGATATATCTCTGCTCCTATCATGATGTTTACAGCCTCAAGAGAAAATATAAGTGGTTGGGATATAAAAGATTCATGGTTCAAATCTGAGACATTAAAATTTATATCAGATATAATATCGTTCTAAATGAACAACAACCGGATCTATGAAGAATGTGAGATCTTTTTGCTGGAGTAAACCAATGGTAAAATGGTTATATTTAAATAACAACCCAAAACCTTCAATCTCTTCAAGATCTTGTTTGTCAAAAATGTAAGCGGATTTAATTTTCCGCCGAACCGATAATATTAGACCTCAAAGCTTTTACAGCTTTTATCATATATGGATGGTTTCCAATGCTATTTCCGCCGTATATAAACAAGTTCTCCCTAATAATGCCGAATGAGGGGGAAAAAATTTTAGATGAAAATATTATCATATTCTCTCTAATGCATTATTTAGATGGAAATCATGTTTGAATTCGTAATTTGTTATATATGCTGAAATAATGTTTGTTTATTATTTGAAACACTAATGCATATTATCAGGGGGAGTTCAAGTATTACTACAGGTATCAAAATTCTACTAAGTCTGTCAACCAGATATTATCTTCTACATCTTCAAATCACTCAGAGATTATTGCAATTCATGAAAACAAATTTAGAGTGTATTTTGATTGAGATCAATGATTCTACATATTCAAGAAAAGTGCGGTCTTCCCATGATCAATGATAGTCCAACAATTTTATACCAAAATAATGCTACTTATCATTCAAATCAAAGGAGGATATATCAAAGATACGATCAAGTGATAATCTGACAGATTTATTCACGAAAGCATCACCAACTGCGACATTCAATAAAATTGTGCAGAATATTAAAATATGAAGACTCAAAAATCTATCGTCATGCACTTTTCAGAGGAAGTAAAAGTTCTGAAGATTTGTGCTGATTGTACTATTTTTCCTTCGCTAAGGTTTTGTCCCACTGGATTTTCCTTTGCAAGGTTTTAATGAGGCAATCTTAAAGCACTTGTGAATACATAAAAATACTTTACTCTTTTTCCTTCGCTATTGGTTTTTCTTCCCACTGAGTTTTTCCTTGGCAAAGTTTTAACGAAACAGATTCTTTATGAGTGGTCATTCAAGGAGGAGTGTTATGAACAAGATTGGAGGGGCGGCTGCCACCCCCTACCCCACCACTAAATTATATGAATGACCCCACCATAATTATTTTAAAACTTGCATAGTGGCTTGTATAGTAACTTGCATAGTAATTTCAAAGCCTATAAATATGAGTTTCAGTTATTATAAATTTCATAAGAAAATATATTGAAAGAAGAAAGTTTCAGAGAGTTATTTTTATATTTCTCTTACAATAGTAGTAGTTTTTTTTTTATAACATTAATAATATTTTATTTAATTTTTAATTTTTAATTTTTATTTAAAATTATTTTATCTCATCTCGCTATTTAAATAGTACAGAGTTGAGGCCATTCAATTTATGCACATTATTTTGGGTTAATTCTCTCCATATGGCTTAACTTGTAATAATGAATTAACAGCCACTTAACAGGGTTGATGATGTTATAAAAGAAAACAGGGTTGAGATGTGAAATAATTTACGAACGCAACGTATCGTAACTTTATATAAAAATCTTTATTTTAAAATATAATTATAAAAAATTATTGTGTCCGTACCGTTACTTTTTTTAAAATAATTTATTGGATTATTTTATAATGAAAAATGATAATTTGTCGCATGAGTTTGACCGTTCTATTTGACAGCTGTATAATTTAATTTTTTTATTATTTTTATTTAATAATTAAAAAAAATAATTTTTACTATATTGATATATTTTTTATTTTTCAAAAATAAATAAATATATTTAAAAATATGAAGAAAAAAGGTTTTAAAAAATTGTACTTGACGACACGCCCGGCAATAAGTGCTGGGCAGCAGCCTAACACTGCCAATTTACTGAAGAGAAATGCATTTTCTCCGAATGACTAAAAAATGTTTTTTAATAATTATGTAATTTTTTACTTTTTAAAATTATTTCAAAACTTCAAAAAGATTATTCAAAATAAAAAAATAAAAAAAAATTGCCCATTCAAGATAAATTTCGATGATGTAGCACCACTCTCTACTGAATTATGAGTTGGTAAATGTGAGAGTACTAGTATTGATTTATGTGTATATATATATATATATATATATATATATAATCACATCTTTTAAAAATTTATTCTGTCATATACATATGCATATGTAAAACTCTTATACTGATTTATGTAAATTTAAGACAAAATAATAATAAAATATTATTTTACTCAAATTTCTTAATTTTTCAAGTTATATATGGGATGTATTTCATTAATATATACATATATATATATATATTTATAATATATATATTTATATATATAACTGGAACGTTAACATATATATAAAACTGAAACGCTAACATATATATATATATATATAAAACTTATACAAAATATATATAACTTATATATATATATATATATATATAATATATAAAACTGGCACGTTCCAGTTTTATATTTATATATAGTTAAATTAACATATATATATATATAACTATATAACTTGAATATATATAAAATTAGAATACATATTTTTATAGGTAAACAGTAAAAAGAGAGAGAATATATATATATTTTCATAATTAAATAATAACTCTTCAAATATTTATAATTACTATTTATAACTTTGCAAATATTTGCATATACATATTCTAATATGAGGATTTTAAATATATATTATGTAAATATAAATTTACATAGCATATACATAGACCACTGCCAATACTCTGACTAGTGGTAAACACTTGTTAGACCACATTCCACTCCGGCCAACATGCAGTACTCTGTTTTCATCTGCAAAAGAATCGACCCCTCATGGGGCTAGTTATATGTCCTTATCGTAATGAAAAATTATATTTATCATTATTCCTACACACTATAAATTACGTATATTTTTATTTTCTTCTCTTATTAAATATGTGATATATGAATATTGAGTAGAATAATTAATTAGTTTAAAAATAATAAAACTAATAAATAAAAAACGAGAGATTTTGGAAGTGGAGTTTTCGACAGTTTTAAGAGGTTTGCAGGTCTGCTTTCGAAAATCAGTGATCTTCAAGTAGAAAGTGATGCATTGCTAGTTGTTTAGGAGATTAATAGAGATCAAGCTTCAATATTTATTTGGGGAAACTTGGTTCATGAGATTAAGAAACTGTTGAATAGGTTTCCAAGAGTTGTAGTTCAACATAGACTATGCTCATTGACAAATGCTGTTGCCCATTGTTTGACAAGGCAATCATTGCATTTACATCATGATCTAGTGATTTGGGAGTGATGCTTTGACGTAGTTTTCTATTTGACGACGGATGAAATTCAGTTGCTTTGGTATAAAAAAAACAAATAAAAAAACAAATTTAATATATAATGTGTGAAAATAATAAATACATATTAAAAACTCGAACTTTTTGGTGATTGACTCCATTGTTAATATTCTCTTACGCTTGTGATGTGCGCTCTATTAAGGAAGATTGCCCCTATCAATCATAAGTCAAACAACAAAAACAAAGCCAAGAATCAAGCTGCAATTCAAAGCAAGAATCAAGCTGGAATTAAACCCAATAATCTCGTTGCACATAATATTTTGCCTTTATTGAAAATCAAAATTGATTGTACATTTACTTTGTAACAGCTGTAATTATTTCCTAGAATAGCTCAGTTTACATTGAACATTTTTGTAAATATTATATTCGTTACATTCAATACAAAGTGAGGAAAATTTTTTATTGAAACCTGTTCATTGTTTTCTATTTTTCTATATGGTATCAAAAGACCAACACACTAACGAGTCTACAATCCATCTCCCAGAAATATCTTCTTCTCCAAATCCTAACACTCAGCCCTCCTCTTCAATAGAAACACCATTGGTTGCCCTAATCATCACATTTCAAATAAATGAAAAATTAACCCCTTTCACTTTTCCCAATAGCGTGCCCAATTTAAAACTCTTCTCATTGAGTATGACCTAATGGATTATGTCACTGAAACCTTGGTGTGTCCAGCATCTGATGACACGCAACCCTCTACCTCAAAGAAAATCCATTGGATTTGGCAGGACAAATTGATTCTCAATGCCATTCTTGCCTCAACATCACCCATCATCACTCCCCTTATAGTCACCGTCGAAACATCTCAAGAGGTATGGAAGAAATTAACCACCTTATATGCTAGCAAATTAATAACACATGCTATGCAATTAAAGAAGGAATTCACCTTAATCCAGTGGGGAAATCATTCCATAACTGATTATTTGCACACTGTGAAGACTCTCGTACATGAGATTGCCATTATTGATCCATCCAATCTCGGATGACGACCTAACCCTCTACGTTTTGGATGGATTAGGTACTGATTTCAGAGAAATCGTAGCACCAATCAGAGCTCGGGAGAAGTCCCTTGCTGCCTTGCATTTGAGGAGCTGCACGATCTTCTCGTCGGCCATGAGAGTTACCTACGCCGGCTTGAGATCGATACACAGCAATTGGTAGCGTCGGCAAATTTCTCTGCAAAGAAGACGACTGCTAGAAGTAAAGGTTGAAGCTTTAATAAGAACTCTTGGCTCCTAGATAATAACAAGTCAGGCTAGGCCCAAAACACAAACCAATGCGATGCACGACGTGGCCATAGGGCCCAACAACAATCAGCGCCCCTACAAGCCCAAGTGTCAACTCTGTGAGCAATTGGTTCATACGGCCAAGGCTTGTCCACAACTGCAGTCCACGGATTTTTCTACCAACTGTGCCATAACCTCTTCAGGCAATGAACAAAAATGGCTCCTTGATTTCGTTGCTTCTCATAACATTACTAGTGATCTTCAAAATCAATCAATCCACTCTGAATATGATGGCACTGATGAAGTGGTTTTGGGTGACGATTCAGATTTTGCTATCTCACACGTTGGTTCTTTAAGCATACACTCTCCAAAATAGACCTTTATTTTACGTGACACTCTTTGTGTTCCAAACATTCAAAAATATTTAATTTTCGTTCATCATTTTACAATGCCAAATAATGTTTATGTTGAATTTCATCCATTCTATTTTCTTGAGAAGGAACCGACTACGGGGCGATCCTGCTAAGAGGTTTATGTGAAAACAGAGTCTACACCTTTCCGGATTCACTAGTTGGCACTTCTTCAAAAATTGTTGCAAACGTGCATGAACAGACATCGCTTGAAGGATGGCACAAGCGGCTTGGACATCCTTCTTTTAAAGTTGTTCAGAATCTTGTTTCTAATTTTTCCATATCCACCACAAATAAAAATAAAAAATAAAAATTTCTTCACTATGTAGTTCTTGTTTTATCGATAAAGCGCATAAAAAAGAATTTCAAACTACCACTCTTCAAAGTAATGGTCTACTTGATATTATCTATAACGATGTTTGGGGACCCGCGCATATAATTGGGTTAGAAGATTTACGCAGCTACCTTATTTTCGTAGACCATTACACCAAATATATATGGTTCTTTCCAATAGCTACAAAATCCAGGGTATCAAAAACTTTTCATCAATTCAAAAAAATTGTGGAAAATCGTTTTTAAAAAACAATCAAAAGTCTTTATTCCGACAATGGAGGTAAATTTGTTACTTTCAAACTTTTTTTTGTCTATTCATGGGATCACCCACTACACCACTGCGCCTTACATACCTCAACAAAATGGAGTATCTGAATGTCGACATCATCACCTTGTTGAAACTGTCTTCACCCTACTTCATGATGCTTCTCTTCCTCTTTCATATTGGCCTTATGCTTTTAGGACTGCCACCTACCTCATAAATAGACAACCAACTCATTTCCTCAATAACAAATCACTCTTCGAGAAACTTTTGGGACAAAAACCAAATTATCTCAAATTAAAAAAAAAAATTGGATCTCTTTGTTACCCTCTCACAAGGCCTTACAACACACATAACTTATAGCCCAAATCCATCCCATGCATGTTCCTTGGATATTCACAAACCCAAAATGCTTACATTTGCATGGACCCAAAAGCCCACAAGGTTTACACATTTGGGCATGTCTTATTCGATGAGGCCCATGATATATCTCTCACCTCAGAAGCCCAAATCCAAACCCAGTCCACTTAAACAAATTCGGCCAACCATTTGTGCCCTAACCCCGTTCCAGACTTCTCAGCTCCACCTGTGTGTGTTGCTCTCCAAGCAATCTCCATGCCGCAACCTAAGGAGTCGTCACCAACAAGAGTGCCTTCATATGGCATTTTCGCTATAGTCACAGACCCTCCAGGTAACCTTTGGAATTCATCTCTTCCTTTACACTCCTCTCTTAATCATTCTGTTGAATTCCTTGATGATGAACATGCGTTGCCTGAAAACACACCATCTCTTTCACCGAATTGCACACACCAACATATATCCTCAATCTCAAGACAGCTTCAACCCACAAATCCCTCACATTTCCAACTTGAGCCCCAACGCATTCATCAAATAACCACACGGTTTTCTCCTTTAACTTTTAGCTCTATTTTTTGTTTTTGTCTTATTTCACTTCTTGTGTTTGCGCTTTTTTTAATGATGTGTTTACATTAATTTTCCTTTTTTGTTCTTTATACTTTTTTGGCTTTCTGCATTTTTTCTGTTGATTCCTACATAGTACATACCATGAAGTCTTGCATTAGTTTTTATAATTGTCTATTGATACAGTAGTTTTAATAATTCCCCATGTTTGATTTATTCTTACAGGCTTTTGATTGAACTGGTTCAACGGTATGGGATGAAGAAATAGTCGCATATTGCTCAAATGTTACTTGGGAAGATAGGAAAATAGTGTATTAGACTATTAGTTTAATTAGTTGTGATGTTTTAGTTTAATTAGTTGTGATATATTATTATTTATTTTGCATTGTTATGTATTAGTTTAATTAGTTGTGATGAATTATTATTTATTTTGTTCTTTATAAATTTATATTTTGCATTGTGATGTATTAGTTTAATTAGTTGTGATGTATTATTATTTATTGTTTTATAAAAATCGTTTTAAGTGTTTAAATTATCTAGGCAATTTAAAGATGATATCAATTTTTATTTTTTTAAAGTGCTATAAAACATTTAAAAAAAAGGAGGTAGTAAAATTCAGAATATATATCCAGTTGTTAAAATCTGATTACCCAAGATATTTGGGTTTTAAGAGCCAAAATGCAAAAAAAAAAAGTTGACTGGTTAATCTTCAAATTTAATCCGGTTATCCACCCAAATTAAATTTGAATCCAATCTACGATTTTGAAATCCGAATCCGGTTATGGCCGGATATCTGGATCCGGATGAGGACGAACACCCCAAATTAGGTCCTATTTGAACACAGAAATAATCTTATTTTATCTCATCACATCAATATTATAACTTTTTTAATAAAATAATATTTTAATAATATTTTATTTAATTTTTAATTTTTATTTAAAATTATCTTATCTCATCTCACTGTTCAAATGACATAGAGTTGAGGCCATTCAATTTATGCCCATTATTTTATGTTAATTCTCTTCATATGGCTTAATTCTTGTAATAATGAATTAACAGCCACTTAACAGGGTTTATGATGTTATAAAAGAAAACAGGGTTGAGATGTGAAATAATTTACCAACGCAACGTAACTTTATATAAAAATCTTTATTTTAAAATATAATTATAAAAATATTTATAAAAAATTAGAGTGTCCGTACCGTTATTTTTTTTAATAATTTACTGGAATATTTTATAATTACAAATGATAGTTTATCGCCTGAGTTTGACCACTCAATTTGACAGCTATGTAATTTATTTATTTTTATTTTTTATTTTTATCTAATGATTAAAAAAATAGTTTTTCATGTATTGATATATATATTTTTTTTCACTTTTAAAAAATATTTAAACATATTAAAAAATTATGAAAAATAAAAAACAAAAATAAAAAAGTGATTTTGTACTAGGCGGCCCAGCGGTAAGTGCTGGGCGCAGCCTAGCACTGCCAATTTACTGAATTATGAGTAGGTAAAGATGACTTGTTAGACCACGGCCAACATGCAGTACTCTGTTTTCATCTGCAAAAGAATCGATGCCTCATGGGGTTAGTTATGCGTCCTTATCGTAATGAAAAATTATATTTATCATTATTCCTAAACTATAAATTACATATATTTTTATTTCCTTCTCTTATTAAATATGTGATGTATAGATAATGATCAAAATAATTAATTAGTTTAAGAAGAATAAAACTAATAAATAAAAAACGAGAGATTTTGGAAGTGGAGTTTTCGATAGTTTTAGGCCCCGCTTGGATTCGGAGATGAGTTGAGATGAGTTGAGATGAGTTTAGTTTATTTTTTAATATTATTATTATTTTGGGATTTGAAAAATGTGTGTTGGGATTTGAAAAATGTGTGTTGGGATTTGCAAAAGATGTATAGGAATTTGTGTTTTATATAAAAAATTATAAAAATATAATGATGTAATGAATATGAGTTGAGATGAGTTGAAATGAGTTGAGCTCATCTTCGAATACAAACGGGACCTTAAGAGGTTTGCAGGTCTACTTATGAAAATCAGTGATCTTCAAGTAGAAAGTGATGCATTGCTAGTTGCTTAGGAGATTAATAGAGATCAAGCTTCAATGTCTATTTGGGGAAACTTGGTTCATGAGATTGGTCCCGCTTGGATTCGGAGATGAGATGAGTTGAGATGAGTTTAGTTTATTTTTTAATAATATTATTATTTTAGAATTTGAAAAATGTGTATTGAAATTTGAAAAAGGTGTATAGGAATTTGTATTTTGTATAAAAAATTATAAAAATGTAATAATGAAATGGAAGTGAGTTGAGATGAACTCAACCCGCTTCCAAATCCAAACAGAGCCTTAGGAAACTGTTGAATAGGTTTCCAAGAGTTGTAGCTCAACATAGACTAGGTTGATTGACAAATGCTGTTGCCCATTGTTTGACAAGGCAATCATGGCATTTACATGAATCTAGTGATTTGGGAGTGATGCTTTGATGTAGTTTTCTATTTGACGATTGATGAAATCCAGTTGCTTTGGTATAAAAAAACAAATAAAAAACAAATATAATATATAATGTGTGAAAATAATAAACACGTATTAAAAACTTGAAATTTTGGTGATTAACTCCATTGTGAATACTCTCCTTCGTGATTCTATTAAGGAAGATTGCCACTATCAATCATAAGTCAAACAACAAAAACCAAGCCAAATATCAAACTGCAATTCAAAGCAAGAATCAAGCTGGAATTCAACTCAATAATCTCGCTGCACATAATATTTTACCTTTATTGAAAATCAAAATTGATTGTACTTTTACTTTATAACAGCTGTAATTATTTTCTAGAATAACTTAGTTTACATAGAACATTTTTGTATATATTATATTCGTTACAGTCAATACAAAATGAGGAAAAATTTCCATTAAAACCTGTTCATTGTTTTCTATTTTTCTATATGGTATCAAAAGACCAACACTCTAACGAGTCTACAATCCATCTACCAGAAATGTCTTCTTCTCTAAATCCTAACACTCAACCCTCCTCTTCAATAGAAAACCATTGGTTGCCCCAAACATCACATTCCAAATAAATGAGAAATTAACCCCTTTCACCTTTTTCAATGGCGTGCCCAATTTGAAACACTTCTCATTGAGTTTGACCTAATGGATTATGTCACTGAAACCTTGGTGTGTCCAGCATTTGATGACACGCAACCTCTCTACCTCAAAGAAAACTCATTGGGTTCGGCAGGACAAATTGATTCTCAGTATCATTCTAGCTTCAACATCACCCACCATCACTCCCCTTATAGCCACCGCCAAAACATCTCAAGAGACATGGAAGAAATTAACCACCTTATATGCTAGAAAATTAAGAACACGTGCTATGTAATTAAAGGAGGAACTCAGTTAATCCAGTTGGGAAATCGGTCCATAACCAAATATTTGCACACTATGAAGGCTCTCGCAAATGAGATTTCCATTATTGATCGTCCAATCTCGAATAATGACCTAATTCTCTACGTTTTGAATGGATTAGGTACTGATTTTAGAGAAATCGCAGCACCAATCAGAGATCGGGAGAAAGTCCCTTGCATTCGAGGAGCTGCACGATCTTCTCGTCGGCCATGAGAGTTACCTGTGCTGGCTTGAGACCGCTACACAACAATTGGTAGCGTTGGCAAATTTCTCTGCCAAGAAGATGACTGCTGGAAGTAAAGGCCGAATCTTTAATAAGAACTCTAGGCCCTCAAATAATAAGAAGTCAAGCTAGGCTAGGCTAGGCTAGGCCCGAAACACAAACCAACGCGATGCACGACGTGGCCAAGGGTCTGGCAGGCCCAACAACAATTAGAGCCCCTACAAGCCCAAGTGTCAACTTTGTGAGCAATTGGTCCATATGGCCAATACGGCCAAGGCATGTCCACAACTGTACTCCATAGATTTCTTTGCCAACTGTACCACAACCTCGTTAGGCAATGAACAAAAATGGCTATTTGATTTCGCTGCTTCTCATAACATCACTGGTGATCTTCAAAATCTATCAATCCACTCTGAATTTGATGACATTGATAAAGTGGTTTTGGGTGATGATTCAGGTTTGGCTGTCTCACACGTTGGTTCTTTGGCCATACACTCCCTAAAACAGACCTTTATTTTACGTAACACTCTTTATGTTCCAAACATTCAAAAGAATTTAATTTTCTTTCATCATTTTACAATGCAAAATAATGTTTATGGTGAATTTCATCCATTCTATTTTCTTGTGAAGCAACCGACTACGGGGGCGATCCTACTAAGAGGTTTATGTGAAAACGGAGTCCTACACCATTTCGGATTCACTGGCTGGCACTTCTTCAAAAATTGTTGCAAATATGCATGAACAGACATCGCTTGAAGGATAGCACAACGGCTTGGACATCCTTCTTTTAAAGTTGTTCAAAATCTTATTTCTAATTTTTCCCTATCCACCACAAGTAAAAAAAAATTATTCACTATGTAGTTCTTGTTTTATCAATAAAGTGCATCAACAAGAATTTCAAACTACCACTCTTCAAAGTAATGGTCCACTTGATATTATCTACAATGATGTTTGGGGACCCGCGCATATAACTGGGCTAGATGGTTCACACTACTATCTCATTTTCGTAGACCATTACACCAAATATATATGGTTCTTTCCAATGGCTACGAAATTCGGGGTGTCAAAAAATCTTCCTCAATTCAAAAAATTGTAGAAAATCATTTTCAAAAAACCATCAAAAGTCTTTATTTCGACAATGGAGGTGAAGTTGTTGCTCTCAAACCTTTTTTGTCTATTCATGGGATCACCCACTACACCACTGTGCCTTACACACCTCAACAAAATGGAGCCTTTGAATGCCGATATCGTCACCTTGTTGAAATTGTCCTCACCCTACTTCATGACTCCTCTCTTCCTCTTTCATATTGGCCTCATGCTTTTAGAACCGCCACCTACCTCATAAATAGACAACCCACTATTGTTATCAATAACAAATCACTCTTTGAGAAATTTTTTGGACAAAAACCAAACTATCTCGAATTAAAAAAAATTAGGTCTCTTTGTTACCCTCTCACAAGGCCTTAAAACACACATAAATTACCGCCCAAATTCATCCCATGCATGTTCCTTAGATACTCACAAACCCAAAATGCTTATATTTGCATGGATCCAAAAACCCACAAGGTTTACACATCCGGGCATGTCTTATTCGATGAGGCCCATGATATATCTCTCACCTCAGAAGCCCAAATCCAAACCCAGTCCACTAAAACACATTCTGCCAACCAATTTCTCAACTCCACCTGTGTGTGTTCCTCTCTAAGCAATCTCCATGCCGCATCCTGAGGAGTCGTCGCCAACAAGAGTGCCTCCAGATGGCATTTTCGCTGTAGTCACAGACCCTCCAGGTAACCCTTGGAATTCATCTCTTCCTTTACACTCATTCTGTTGAATTCCTTGATGATGAACATGCGCTGCTTGAAAACACACCATCTCTTTCACGAAATTGCACACACTAACATATATCCTCAATCTCAGGATAGCTTCAACCCACAAATCCCTCACATGTCCAACCCGAGGTCCAACGCGTTCATCAAATCACGGTCGATGAACAATATATTCAAGCCCAAATAGTTGAACTTGGTATCCAAACATCCTTTACCGGAGTCAATTGAGCCAACTTGTGTGACCCAAAGCCGTGAATCATTCTCAGTGGCTTGAGGCCATGTCAAATGAGCTTACAACTCTTATGAAGCATAACTTGGGAGTTGGTTCCATCACCTCTAAATTGTAAACCTGTAAATAGGTGTTTAGAGTAAGAAGGAAAGCTGATGGATCTATGGACAAGTTTAAGGCCAGACTTGTCGCAAAAGGGTATAATCAACGCCCTGGACTTGATTATAAAGAAACATTTAGTCCAGTGGTAAAACCCATAACTATCCGATCTGTTTTGAGTATATCCATTATGAATAAGTGGAAATTGTGACAAATGGACATTAATAATGCATTTTTGCATGGACGTCTAATTAAGACATTTTAAATGTTGCAACCCCCTAGTGTCAAAGACGTGTCTAAATCCAATTATGTGTGTAGGCTAAGGAGAGCAATCTATGGGCTTAAGCAAGCCCCCAGGGCTTGGTATACATCATTAAAAAATGTATTCTTGGAATTCGGCTTCCAAAACTCCAAAGCTGATTCATCCCTTTTTTGGTACAAAAAAGAGTCAATCACATGTTATTTTTTAGTGTATGTTGATGACCTAGTGATTATAGGTAGTAACTTTAACTTTGTGGATTTCATTGTAAACAAATTGGGTGAACATTTTTCTTTTAAAGACATGGGCACTCTAAGTTTCTTCCTCAGGGTGGAAGTTATACTAACAAAGGCTGGTCTCTTCCTATCATAACACAAGTATATATGGGATTTACTGTCCAACACTAATATGATTGGTCCCAAGGAAGTTTCTACTTGCTTGTCAACAACCATTTCACTTAACTTGGCTGATGGTATTGCACTAGTTGATAGCACATAATTTAGACGAGTTATTGGGAGTCTCCAATATCTCTCTTTGACCCGTCCATACATCTCGTTTGCAGTCAACAAATTGTTGCAATTCATGCACAAGCCAACCACAATACACTGGACAGCAACCAAACGGCTACTCAGATACTTGAAAAACACCATCTTCCATGGTATTTAGATTAATACAATGCAACTCCAACACTAACAACATTTTTTGATGCCGGTTATGCAGGAAATATGGATGACATGAAATCTACATTAACTTACATATGCTTTCTTGGCTTAAATCCAATCTTTTAGAACTCAAAGAAACAACGAGCCATTGCATGTTCCTCAATGGAAGTTGAATATCGTGCCCTTGCCAATGCTGCCTCAGAAATAATGTGGCTTAAAGCCTTATTTAAGGAGCTCGACTTAAAAGCTCAAAGAACCACCATTGTTACTACGTGACAACCTCGGAGCCATCCATTTAAGTTACAATCCAGTCCAACACTCAAGGATGAAATACATTCAAATTAACTTGCACTTTGTTGGAGAACTGGTTCAATGTGGCACAGTGCTAGTCAGACATGTTCATACTCAAGATCAACTTGCTAATTTTCTAACAAAGCCCCTGTTAAAAGCATAGACAAAAATTTTGCATAACAAGATTGGACTTGCTGATTGCAGCCCAATCTTACGAAGGCATATTAAGGAAGATTGATACTATCAATCAAAAGTCAAACAATAAAAACAAAGCCAAGATTCAAGCTGCAATTCAAACCAAGAATCAAGCTAGAATTCAAACCAAGAATCAAGCTAGAATTCAACGCAGTAATCTTGCTGCACATAATATTTTTCTTTTTGTGAAAATCAAAATTGATTGTATATTTACTTTGTAACAGCTGTAATTATTTTCTAGAATAGCTCATTTTACATTGAACAATTTTATATATATGACATTCAGTATAGCCAATACAAAATGAGCAAAAATTTTCATTGAAACCTTTTCATTGTTTTCTATTTTTCTATACGCCCGTGGTACTCCATTGACTCCAAAACGCGCTCAAGTCACTCAAAAAAGTAAATTACGCAAAATGAGTGATAAATTAAAGAGCCATGCTACACAAATACCCCAGGGCCCAACCTCTACAGCGGCACACACCACCTTTTTAAAAAATTTTAGTTTTTTTTTTTAAAATTAATGGAACTCATTTATTCATTTTCATATATCAAATATTTGATAAAAAAAAACAAAAATTAAAAAAAAATATGATATGTGAAGGTTGTGTAAATAATAAAAGATTGTGTAACTTTTTTCTAAATTAAAAGACATCATATATAGCACTCGTCTTAATTATTAAGTTGGTCCGTCAATGTCGATTTTTAACCCTATTATTTTGGGTTTTGTTTTTGTATCCTACAAAAACAATCTTTTTTTCTAAAATGCAGAACAAAATTTTTCTAAATAGGTAAAAATCTGATAAATTGTTAAATAATTGATTTTTTTTTATTATTATATAGCTTGAAAAAGAGCATATTTAAGCTCTGTTTGGATTTAGAAATTATATAAATTTAGATGAAAGATGAAAAATTAAATAAATATTAATATTAGAATATTATTTTTGTTTGGAATTTAAAAAAAAAATATTATTTATTATATTTTATATAAAAATTTAATAAAATTATAATTATGAGATTAAATGAGATGAATGTATGAATTTTGAACCTAAACGTGGGCTTAGTTTCATAAATCCTCACACAAAAAGGTTGAGGCTGGGAAAATACTATTTGTCTCCACTTGGAATCCCTACTAGGGATCCCGGTTTTTATTTTATTTTATTTTTTTAGTTTTTTTTCACATAATTTTTAAGTAAGTGTTTTTAAATGATGTTGTAATTTTTTTTATATTTTTAAAAAATATTTTAAGATGTTAAAAAAATCATGTAAAAAAAATGTAAAAAAATATGTTTTTTTTACATGATTTTTTTAATATCTTAAAACATGTTTTAAAAATACAAAAAAGTCACAATATTATTTAAAAACAATTATTTAAAAATCATATGAAAAAAATAACTAAAAAATAAAATAAAATAAAAATTGAGATCCCTAATGGGGATCCCAAATAGAGGCAAATAACATTACCCAAATATTAATTAATATTCTCTTTTCTTGACGCACAAATTTGGTACATTGAAAAGACTTGTTAAGTGTTTTTCTTTTTATCATTTTCAAATTAGATCTTACAAAAATAAATTTTAAAATTAATATGACTCAAGTTAAAACGTCTGTAATATTGTTATAATTTTTTTTTTTTTTTTTTATAATTTGATGTACACAACTTGAGCTACATTAATTTATAAATTTACTTTTATAATTTTTTTTTCAGATTGGGCATTTCTTATAAAGCATTTAACCTAATAATTTGTCGGATACAACCAATAGTCATAAGTGATGATCACCTAACGTCGCGTTAATTCCTGAACATATATACAACTTAGGTTGGATTGTTTGGATTAATCTTTAAACGAAATTTAGGAAATTAGGATTTACTTTAGTGATTGTTAAGGTATAATAAGTGATTATGTATATCGGTTAAGTGGTGATTTAATGCAGTATTGTAAGTAAAAGTACAAGTTCGAATATTGGTTCTACCCGTTATTCAATTTAACTAAATATTTCATATATTGTTTTTCACTTATTTATTTAAAGTAGTGATCTAATTCAAGAAGTGTTAAAATATATATTCAGGTCATAAAAATTGGCCAACGGGTCGGGGTGAGGGAAATAATTATTTTCAACCCACTGGTACGAGTTGAGCTTTCTTCGAGGTCGTTCGGGGCTCCCGGTGAGATCCCGGCGTGACTGTACGTACGTAATAACAGATGAAATAAGAGAGATGGACGTATAATTTTACATGGTTCGGCGAATGCCTACGTCCACGGGTATTTGGAGATGAAAATCAACTATAATGGAGATTTTTACAGTCTCTTATAGTTTCACTGTACAGGGAAAAATATAGATGAATATTTAGATAAGTTCGCCGTGCTGCTTTTGGAGAAATCTGGGGAAGTTGAGGTTGAAGAAGAAGAGACCACCTAACTTGTTCTAGCCGGCCAGCCTCTCCCCACTTTCATCTGTTCGAGTCCTTTTATAGCCAAGTTAAATATCTAGGCAGTCAGATATTTTACTTTAGCCGTATGCGCGTGTCACTTCCTTGCTTTGTTCCTATCCCTTTCTTTATTTTCCTGACAGCCCCCATCACCCCTGGTCAAATCTTGTCTACTTTTGTACTGTTGAGGTGCTGTAGACATTTCTGATCCCTTTCAGTACCCCACGAATTCTTATCAAAGATACTTGATGGGAATTTTGTCTTTGTAGTTTTGTATCCTGAATCCTGAGAAAATATTGATTGTGTAAAATGCTGCTGTAGAGCTAGGTTAAGGGGAGACCTTAGTAATCTTCGAGTGGGTGGATTTTTTGTAGTTTGTGGATGGTCATACAACCTGCGAGCCTTTGAGCAAGACGTGGTTGATCCAACAACTTTGTGAGCCGTCGAAAGGGTTGTGGTTGATCTGACAACCCTGCGAGCCTTTCGAGAGAGAGGTTACTGTGAGGAGAGCGCAAAGCCTATTTCGTCATAGTATAAGACCCGTTTGGTGGTGTCATCGCGTGAGACCCGCGGGAATGCATTGTCTAGGACTCCGCGGGAAGCGTCATCGCGTGAGACCTGGCGAGAAATGTCATCGCGTGAGACCTGGCGGGAGTGCATCACCTAGGATTCCGCGGGAAATGTCATCACGTGAGACCTGGCGGGAATGCATCACCTAGGACTCCGCGGGAAATGTCATCGCGTGAGACCTGGCGGGAATGCATCGCCTAGGACTCCACGGGATCTGATTGACTTCACGTGAGGTGTCGTCGCGTGAGGCCCGACAGGAGTGCATCACCTAGGACTTCGCTGGATTCTGTCACTTCGCGTGGGTGGATAGACCGACCCCGTGGGATTCTGTTACTTCGCGTAGGTGGGCAGACCGACCCCGCGGAATGTGATTACGTGCTGACATCCCATGCTGCAGGTAATAACTTTATTAGTACAAAGATAAATTCACATATTGTAAGAGAGACAAACTGATGTATTTTTGTCTATGGAAAAAGTTTTCGAGTGTCGAATGTCGGGTGATGAATTTCTGAACGTCGACTCTCGAGCGAGGAGCCGTGAGATCCTAAGCATTGACTCCCGAGTGTTGTGTTCCGAGTGTTGAGGCATGGGTGGTTGTTGCCTGATTCCTGCAAAAAGGAGAGGAAGATAGCTCTTATAGAGCATGAGTATTTTGAGCTTGTGAGTTTTCCATGAGCAAGGTGAGCCCCGAGTTTACAAACAAATGAGAGCCCAAGCTACTTAGTATAGTTCCTGATAACTTTCTAAGGCTGGTGTGCCCGCGAGGAGGGCATAATTGGTCTCGAGAGGGTGACAACATTCCATGTCCTGAGGAATGGATCCACGTAAATGGATCCAGGAGAATTCCAACAGCACAAAGATAAATCCTGAGTGTGATGCCGTGGGTTCACGGGTGAGGTGAGTTTCCGGATGTGTGTAAGGTGTTTGGCCTGAATATACATGAGTGATGTGAGTTCCAAGTAAGGGGATGTGTGATAAGTCTCGAGAGAGATGAAGGGAGCTCGGTGGATTCCTGAGCTGTTGGAGTCCGTGAAGTTGAGTCGTGCATATGATCCATTAGGGCATGAGTGTTGTGGAGGGTCTCGAGTGGCACAATGGGCGAGTTGTGCGTAAGTTATGCGATTGGATGTGGCGAAGGGCGTGTGAGCCCATGTGATGGTAATTTGGGTCGGAATCCGAGATGGTGTTTGTGATAGATAGGTTCCCGAGCTAGCGAGTTTTGAGTAAGTGAGGGTATGCGAGCCTGTGTGGCGACTCAGTGAGCTATGCATGTGGGAAGTCGTGATCGAATGGGTGTCCTAGGTATGGGACGTGTTATCAGGAGAGTACAATGGTCTTGTTACTGTGCACCCGTATAGTCCCTACGTTCACATGCACTTCGTGAAGTGAAGCCTCAAGACAAAAATTCAAGTGTGATGTGGCGAAGGTCTTGTGAGCAAAATGCTATAAAGGAGAGTGTTCCTCTAGAGGTGTCCTGTGTAAATGTTTTGAGAGGTGTAAAGGTTTGCGTCTGGAGTTAAGTATGAGTGAATTCAGAGACGTTCCTAAGTGGTGATTACTGAGCTCCTGTAGGGAAGTCCAAGCTCACGGAAGTGTGCTTAAAGCCCAAATGAAGTTGTGAGCTCGAGGAGCGGGCGGTATCCCGCAAGTTTGAGCGGCTCAAATCTATAAACTTTGAACGGAGGTGGGGGTTTCCAAGTGGCATGGTAATGGCATTTTATTTCTGAGTGGTGGTCTAAGATTAGGCTAATCGCGATCGGGCTAGTGTGAATTTGAACATGCATGGGTGATGTGAGTTTTGAGTAGTCGAGGGTATGCGAGAAAAATGGTACCCGGGCTAGTAAACCCTGATCTGGTCGAGAGAGTAATCTTGAGTCAGTGGAGTGGTGTTTTATTTTTTCGAGCGACACTCCTAAGTAGTATCCAAACCGCTTGATGCTCTTTCCACAGAGATTCCCGAGTGTATGGGGCTTGGGAGAATTGAGCGATATTCCCGTGTGCTGTGAGCGTGTTCCTGCGCGATGGTGTAACCGACCGCGCAAGAAATCCTGAGCTGGCTAAGGGTGCAACTTCGAGTAGGTTTCTCGTGCAAGGTGGAGCCTTTGTTGTATAGGGAGTGTGAATGTAGTAAGTTGGGGTTCGTGTGAAATGTCCTGGAAGAGAGGGAGGGAATCCCGAGTTTGCGCTTTCCGAGCTAAGCTTTCCGAGTTGCTGTCTCGGATTGAAGGAGTCTGTGGAGCTCGTTTCGAGGGCGTCCAAGTTTGACGAATACCGAACTGGTGGCATCCCCGAGCTGGGGGAGATCCGAGCAGGAGACCAGGTCTAGTGGGCGGCTTGGCTAGTTGGCGTGAGGTGTCCGAGTGTGAGAGGTGGACCTCCCGTATGAAACACCAAGCACTAAGCGAGCTTGAAAAAGTCCGAGCTAAGGGGTCCGAGAGGTGTGGAAGGTATCCGAGCTGAAAGTGTCCGAGAGGTGAAGGGTCTCGAACGGGTGGTGTTTAGTGAACACAAGCTGACCGAGAGTGTCCGAGCTGAAAGTGTCCAAGCACTAAGCGAGCTCGAAAAAATCCGAGCAAAGGGGTGAAGGGTCCCGAACGGGTGGAACCCGAGCTGCGATGTCCGAGGAGGATGCTCGGATCAACGAGTTGGTGGAGCTCGGACCAACGAGCTGGGGGAGCTCGGATTGCGCCATCTGAGAAGAGTGCTCGGAATCAACGAGCTAGGGGAGCTTGGATTGACGAGCTGGTGAGATGCTCGGAATCCGACCCTGAGTGCACACCATGCCCGTGGAGTGCGCCTCGCCACCTGGTGAACTGGCCGACGTGAGGGAGTCAGAAACTACCCTTGAGGCGGCAGGGGGCACCGGTGACCAAGCTAGTGGCGAGGAGTTTTCCCTGTGAGCGACGGAGGGGCCCGAACATGAGTTTGCCTTTCGGGAGACCCCTTTATGATGGACCTGCTGCTGTCGAAGATGTTTCCTGTCCAGGGGGGGTCCCGCCGGAGACAGAGGGCGCCAACGGCCCCGACAGGGGGCGTTCATTACCTCATCCCTACTCCAGCGTGATGGGCTGAGCTACCCAACTAATGTTTGGAGGCCGAGTGCTCCTAGAACACTGTTCACGGCCTCCTTCGCTGGAGACAGGGGTATCCGGCGAAACAGACATATCCGGAGGTCACGTGGGTGATCGCCGATCGTTGCCCAGGCGCCTGACCCTGCGGCAAGGGGCTTCAAAAGCCCTTCAGCTTAGCCCCGAGCGGCACAGTGCATGCACTCGGGCATGCATGCACGGCCTCTCTTGCCGGCGGCGGGGGTACCCGGCGAGACAGACATCGCCGGTGGCCTTCATGGTGGCAGCAGAACACCCTCCGGCGCGACGGGTTGGCTGGCTACTCTCCCGAATCGGTACAAATCGGGAGTAAATCCGGTGGGCTATTCCGGCGGGAATGGTTGCCCGTTTGAGCTCCGGCAAGGACAGAAGCCGCCGGCGGTTCCAGTGGGGGACCGCCGGTAGGCCAGTTGTGCCCACAGTGGCAGGCCGTGGGCATTCGATGGTCACGGCATGCTCGGGGGCCCAACGTGAAGCACCCCAAGCACTGTTCATGCATAGTACGTGCGTGCATGCACAGTACGTGCGTGTATGAATGAATCCGGTGCATGCACAGTGGGGCGGTCAGCTGCATTCCTGTACACTTAAGTATACAGTACCTATTTCTGTGTATGTTTCAAGGCCATCGCGTGTTTAGTGTGTGTATTCGTGGTTTTTGTAAGTATCCCGATCGGAAAATTATACAACTGGGAGATCCGAAACAAGAGTCTGACTGAATTGATGCCAACACTGGTTGTGTCAGTGATAAATATAAAAAACAAAATAAAAATAAGAATAAGGTGGTCGAGCACACTTATCTGGAGAAAATTTATGTTGAATCGGTCGATCGGATACATTTATCTAGTGGGTTAAAAAATTATCATTTTCTCACCACCGATTGTCGAATCCCACAGACGGCGCCACTGTTCAAATAATAAAAATAGGCCAACGGGTCGGGGTGAGAGAAAGAATTATTTTCAACCCACTGGTGCGAGTTGAGCTTTCTTTGAGGTCGTTCGAGGCTCTCGGTGAGATCCCGGCGTGACTGTACGTACGTAATAACATATGAAATAATAGAGATGGACGCACAATTTTACGTGGTTCGGCGAATGCCTACATCCACGGATATTTGGGGATGAGAATCCACTATAATGGGGATTTTTACAGTCTCTCATAGCTTCACTGTACATGAAAAAATATAGATGAATATTTAGATAAGTTCGCCGTGCTGCTTGTGGAGAAATCTGGAGAAGCTGAGGTTGAAGAAGAAGAGACCACCTAACTTGTTCCAGCTGGCCAGCCTCTCCCCACTTTCATCTGTTCGAGTCCTTTTATAGCCAAGTAAAATATCTGGGCAGTCAGATATTTTACTTTAGCCGTATGCGCGTGTCACTTCCTTACTTTGTTCTTATCCCTTTCTTTATTTTCCTGACAGCCTCCATCACCCATGGTCAAATCTTGTCTACTTTTGTACTATTGAGGTGCTGTAGACATTTCTGATCCCTTTCTATATAATTAAAATAATTAAGTTTTACTTTTAACAATCATGGAGTCAACAGTGATAATGTTAACTGTTAGTCCTGACTATTTTATTGAAATATAATCTGAGAAGTGTTAAAATATAATTATATTATCTTTTATTAAAGTAGTCTAATTCGAGAAGTATTAAAATATAATTAAAATAATTAAGTATATCAACGTGGATCGAATGCATGGAGAGAAGATGTAAGAGCACTGTTAGTGGATTAATTAAAAGTCAAATCTAATAAGATTTTGAACAATTCATTTTATTTTTATCTTATATTAAATTGGTTAAAAGTTAAATCTTTTAGTTATAGTGAATAGTAAAAATAAAAATAATGTCAAATATAACAAATTTTAAGATTAGTTAAATCTTTATTTGATTATTTCTTCTTTTTCTTTCTTCTTTTACTCTCTCCTCCTTTTATTATTAAGTTAGTAAAAAAATTAGTTGGATGAGAAATAAGTAGAAATTATTATTTTTTAAATATCGATTACTAATTTAATTTAAATATAATATAATTATTAATTATTTTTTTAAACTCATAATTTAATTAAAATATGATTATTAATTAAAATATAATAAATAGAATAGTCAAATATAATAAAATCAATTAATTTCATAATTACAAATAATCAAAAAAATAAGAATTATTCATTATTTATTATTATGTAACTTTATAAATAGATAATTCAATATAAAAATTTAATGTGAATAACTAAATTAAAAATTAATTATATTATTTTATTATTATAATTTAAAAAAATAATCATTTTAATGTGGAATTTATGCAAATAAAATAATCAAAAATTTAAATTTAAATTATATTAATTAAAATTATATTATAATAATAATTAATTCAATAAAAATACTCTAAAGTGATTTTGAAATCTGCTAGCCCTGACTAATTTATTTAGAAAATTATAGACAAGCAATAATTCAACGATGACTAATTTATTTAGAAAATTATAGACAAGCAATAATTCAACGACTTTTTATACAATTATATACAAAAAAAAATCTTTGAATTACATAAATGCACTCCTTTTAAAAATGAGTGATGCTAGGGAGTAGCCAACATCCATTATATCTATCTCACATTAACAATATTGTAAACAGTATACAGTTCATATAAGATGGATGCAGTAGATTTGGCTACTCTCACTTATTTTCCTTTAAAAATATAAGTTGTGTCATTGCTTTTCTATTGCTTTTTTCAATTAAGAAAGGATGAATGATTGAAGGCGACTTCTAGTCAAAGGAGCAAGCTGTAAAGCCAGTGTAACAGTACAATAGAAAGCTTAAAATCAAACTCGTCTCAACATCCTTGAGACCAGCATCCATGAATCACGGCTTACGTCTTGCTATCTACTTTCCTAGTAGAGCATATCTATATATATATATATATGGTCAACTTTCTCTGTCTTTGTGGAAATAATACATTGTAATTTACCCCTTTAATTACGATCAGATAGATTGGAAGTCAAGGACGAATATTTGGTGGACCCGAAAATCTGTAATTTTCTAATATAATAAGCATGGCGGACACTCCAGATAATATATTATTGCGACAAGCCCCTTTATAAGGTTTAATTGTTAACATCGTCGTCCCTCTAGTACTCTTGAATTCTAATCTTGTTTAATCCATGCACTTCTTTCAATCAGCTTGTGCAGGGGCGGACCCAGCTTATGGGTTGGGGGCGGTATTTTTAAAAATTAATTTATAATATAAATATATATAATTATATATATATAATTAAAATTCTCTTTCAAATTAAAAATAAATAAAAATTACCCCTCACAAATTTTTTTTGTTAAAATTATTCATCTAAATCTTAATATATATTCATTTATATTCTAATTTTTAATTTCACTTAAACTCAAGTTTCAACTCACATAATCTTACAGTTACTCAATTAACAGTCTAACACTATTAAAAAAATTGATTATAAATTTATATGATTGTAAAATTGATTGATTATAGTTACTTATTTAATTTCAGTCTAACTTGTATGATTATGAGATATAGTTTGTTAAAAATTTAACAGCATTACATCATTACTTATTAGAAAATTCTCAAATTTATTCTTAATCTATAAATTTTTCTTAAATCATAGAAAAATGAGCAAGTATTTAAAAATAATTATTATTTTTTTTAAAAAGACGTGAACAATTTAAAGATTAATATACATTTAGAGAGTTTAGTAATAAAAAAATATGACACTTTTATCATTGATGATTATTCTTATAAAATTTACATTTATTGCATATTTTATCAATCACTCTTCTCAAGCACAAAATTCTGGTTCTGCCCCTTAGTTGTGTGTATTAAAAAACATTTAAATTAATCCGCCCCAGTTTTTATTACTAAAGTACTCTACTCCACAAACAATCTCGACTGTAGAGTAGGAATTTTTATTTTAATTATTTTTATCTATTAATTAAAAATGTGTATTTTATAATATTGCGATTTTTTAAATTTTTCTTTAAATATTTAAAAATGATAAAAAAAAATTATTAAAAATAAATAAAAAAAATAATTAACTAGACGAGATCCAATGGAGACCGCCATTTGTAAGTGTAGAACTGCTCCTAAAGTATATATGACCAGTTCGCACGTAGTTCTCGATCTACCCGATCATGACCATGACTCAATTATCCACTGCATGCATGCAACTGGCCAATTATTTATGTTTTCACCTAATGACTAGCTATTTAAAATTTTCGTAAATGTCGTCAACACTGTTCTACGGGCCATCTAGCTAGAATCTGAATGAATTTTTGGTGATTTTCACAACACGATCATTCTCCTGTTATTGATCATGCCAAGCATTGGAGTGACACAAAATAGACGCAACTAAACTAAACAGACTCAAAATAGAATGCATTTTTTAGGACGAAAAGTTTTGTATTCAAAAATGCCATTTTCATCCCAAAAGAGTATTTGAGATGACAAGTTTTTGTCTCTGTTTCATCTCATAAGGTCCCTCTCAAAAGATTTTTGGAATCGAAATTTGAATTTCATCCTAAAAAAATATATTTAGAGAAGAAATACTATTGGAAGTGTTACAATGAGAATATTTTTTTGGGACGAAACATTTTCATCCTGACTCATTCAAATGGAACACATACTGTTTGAACGGTTGGATATCTGTTTGAACTCTATTGAAATTTGATTCGAACAGACTATAAGAATATAAGAATACTGATTATTTGTGACTAATTATTTTCTATCAATTTAACTATTTTATGTTAAAATGAGTTTATTTTTATCGCAAATAGTTATTATCATTGCAAATAATCCATAAAAAATACTCATTTTTTTTGTAGTGACAACACAAATTTATTTGATTTTGTTACTACAAGAAAAATAAATATCTGTGACGAATTATTTGCAATGAATATAACTATTTACAATAAAAACATACTCATTTTGATAAAAAAAATAGTTATTTTGACGGAAAATATGTGGCCACGAATAAGCAATTTTTTTTAGTATGCTCGAATGGAGGAAGTGTTCTAACAATTGATTTTAGTTCAGACAATTATATTTATGTTCGAACAAAAATAATCTAGTTAAACACGGTTTATATACATTCGAATTGAAAGCATTTGTTCGAACAGATGGTTCGTTATATTTGTTCGAACGGTACAATATAGTACATTTGAATGATGACATGTGTGTTCCAACAAATTATTATTTGTTTAAATGTTCAAACATGAAGCCTGTTCAAACAAACAATTAATCCATTCAAATAGAACTGATGCTTCATGTACTCTAGATTATCTAAATAAAAAATTTGATTTACTTGACAAGAATAAAAAGATGGTCCTCATACCTTGTGCAAGATTTATTGAGACTAACAAGATAATTATTGTTACTCCCTACCAATCTAGAATTTGAGATATCTCACCAATTACATACATTTAAACTTTGGAGTTGGGAACGAGAGAGATAAGCACATAATGTAAAGTTTACCATATAAATCTACAATAATATTAAAAAGTCAATAAATGTTGGATACACGAACCATATTTAAGTTATATTATAAGTTGCATGTTATCCATGATATCATGCTCTTGCTTGAATGTTTGTTAGGAGTGTTAGTGTTGTGTTTTGCAAGCCTATAGGCAAGATTCTAGTAACTCGAGCCTTTAAAACTAGGGTTGCAAAAAAGATGAAGACGAAGATGGGGAGAGGCCGGCTTATATAGGGCAAGGAGTCTCCAATGCTAAAGTTAGTAGAAGGAAATCAAGGCATACTATATCTCTAGTTATTAATAGCGTTGAATGAGCCTCCACCTCAAATTGAGCGATACTAATTTTGAGCTAGAATACAATGGCATCTGCCTAAGAAGAAAATCAGAATGAGAAGGTTTAATGAAAATTATAATCATACAAGCTTATATTAGAAATAATGTGCCCAAAATCACAGAAAGATGGAGACCACAAGTGACATTCCCATGATAAGTTAAGGGTGGCTACCATACAAAGTGCTAGACAAAAAATTTGCTCAACGGGTTGCTCGAACAAAGTTTGTACAAAAAATTTGCTTAAAGAGTGCTTGACACTCCACTTGAATGAAGCTCAGACAACAAATTTGCTCGATGCTGTTCGATAAATTGTTCGAGGAAAAATCAGAAAAATAATAATTAGAATTTCTGCATTGTGGCACTATATACATGTTCTTGATGAGGGTTTTGGGCATTCTAAATAGTAATATTTCACTCCAAAGTGTATTTTGTTAATTTTGTGTTTGTTTACCTTTTACTTTGTTTTTGTTGCTTTCAAAACACCCTGTGCTGCCGGAGTTAATGTTTTAGTGGAGGATGAGATGGACTACTCACGGGCAGCCACGGCCCAACCCACTATAGAATAAACCCCACCATAATTCATTCCAAATTATCTTTTGAAGTCTTTACTTTCAACTTTTCAAGTTGCTCCCAAACCTAAAAGTTGATTAAGCTATTTAGGGGCACATCCTTTCGAGCCCCCTAAATACACTCTTGCCTCCAAAGCTCGATGAATTGCAATGGTGAGTATTCTATTTTCATATCCGTTTCAGGCAAGATCTGAAACATATTCACATTCCATTCACAAAAATCGCAACAAATAAAAATGAATTGGGTTCTGGCTTACAGGATTTTATCATAAAATATATGCACACAGATGCATACAATCAATATTGAGCTCCAATTCCTAGAGATTCAACAGCTAGAGAAATCTCCAATTAGAGTGCAGACAGAAAAAAAAAAAAAAAACAGCTAGAGACAGTTAACAATTATTTATACCTTCACTTTAGCTAGAGCCATTACCAAATCTGCTGGCTTTTCCCTCCTAACAACTTTCTCATCTATGTTTGCACTCTAATTCACAAGCCTAGTTAATCTTCTGAAGCTTTGTTAAACCAACTCAATTTAATTAAGAAACAGGAACAAAACATAGGAAACTGCCTTAATATCACGTTCAAGTTTACAAGATATGGAAGAATAAATTTATTAAGTTCATTAAATATTCTAACAGGCTCCATCCCAGATAAAGATTTTTTTTTCTTTTCACTACCATACCATTATAGTGAACTCCTATCCCATCTCTGTTAAGATTTGTCGGCGAGCCATTGATGATGAACTCAAAAAAAAAAAAAAAAAAAAAGTGAAAAACTCTCAACCAAAAAACGAGAAGAAGTAATAGCCTTTAATCTCTGGCTAATCCGATCATTTTGAAATCAGAAAAATGTTAGCAAAAAGAAATAAAATAATCGTAACAAAAGAGTTTGACGTATCTTTATAGAAAGCTACATAAGTTGGAACGAATAGACAAATATTTTACGAGATTTTTGTGGCGCAACAGCAACGGTATTTTGCGCACTCTTTTTCTCCCTTTCTTTTCCCATATCGTTATGTTGGGAAGACAGAGAGAGAGAGGTCTGGAAAATATTGTACGGTGCAAGAAATGTACCGTAAGTACGGAACTGTTGGTAGACATCTTGTTTTAAGGTTTTCTCCTTTATCCTGTTTCGTTTACACTCCTCTTGTAGATGAAGGTTTTGAGCATTCGAACACTTGGCCGTTGAGAGGGGGAAGGAGCTTTCCTTTTTCTTTTGTCCTAGTAGTTTGTACACTTGTCAATTAAACGCTGTTAGAAAGAATGTGTCTATATAAATATTGAGCTTGGGCCTCCAATTGAGCCTTGCGCGCCTGTGTCAAGGCGATCTTAACAATTCTCAAAATGATGGAAAAAATAGTTTATTTGAGAAAAAGAAAGTGATCCCATTGAGTTTTAAAAAACAGAAAAACAGAACTGCCAGTAGCAGCATTGGGTCATGCCAGTAGCAGCATTCTAATGAAGAACATCCTAAAACAATGCCATATATTTCCTGAATGTTTTACATGTTCATTGCATAGAAGCTGCATAAAAATGGTTTTTTTTTTCTCTCCCCAAAAGCAAAAGAACTGTAATGAAGTCTTCACTGTTGATGACCAGTCTGTGTTGGTTGTAATGTGGAAAAAGGAAAAGGAAGCACACGATGGAAGCAACAATACAAGAATGGCACAGCACGCCATCTTTGATGAAAAACTGAGAGATAAATGCTACAATAAGATGCTATATTGACATAAGAAAATGCTAAACCGACACTAATGGCTATCTGACAGGCAATAAAACGCATAGCAAAAGGATATAAACAAGACGCATAACTTAATCAAAATGCAAAGCTTAACTAAAATATAAAATGATATGTTTCTTCCCTTTTTCAAACGTCACCGTTTCGCATCAGGTTCATAACAAGAATCCAGAGGCAGACATCGCCAAAATTAAACAGTCCCTTCAGAGTAAAATTAAACAATCCCTTCAGAGTTTAAGCCCTTTCAGTCCTACACTTGGAGCATTGTTCAAGCCAAAAATATCGTTATTTTTTTGTTAAATTTGCTGCATTTGATTAGCTAAAGCTAAGACTATGAGCTACAATAAATCAGAAGCAAAAGTCATGTTTAACGAATTACCATTCAGCAACCAAATGAATGTTGGTGATTAAGAGTAGCAGAAACATAGTTTAAACAAACGAATGTTGGTTGTTCACCGTCAGGATGAGATTTAAGTAGGGTGATAAAGGAAATGAACTCAATGAAAAGTGTACTGAGATGGAAGAAGAGTACAGTCTCAAGTCATTTATTTAAGCATCAATGTTGACACAAACATGTTACATACCACTCATAAGTACTTCACGATATTAAAAAGACATAAAACATGCGAAACAAATTAACTAAGGTCAAGTATGCCTAGTAACCTTGTTCATGTTCCCAAAAAAAGTTGACTTGCTTGACCAACACGTCTTTGATATCCATTCTTGTATCCGGTAATTCTTCAGAACACCTCAAGCCTAAGTCCAAGATTGATGAAAGAATACTCTGCAAGGCAATGGTGTCTCTTCCATTTTCTATTCTTAGTAAACAATCATCCACAACTTCCATCATTCTATCTGGAATGGATGCATTTACCAATTCCCTCAAAGTAAAGTCTTCAGCAAACATGTCGTCGGTGGGTTTCTTCCTCGTGATCATCTCCAACAATGTTATGCCATAGCTATAGACATCGGTTTTCATGGATACCTTCCCTTCAAATCCATATTCTAGAAATACTCACAAATTGTCAACAAGGCATGTAAGTTAGCAACTTGTGTCTTAATAAAGAGTATATATCCGAGCTATAAGCAAGCACTTAATCAGTGTATATATACTCATATGCGTAATACATACATATCTTACAGAAGGCAAGCCAAACCAGAACTGCAATTTGAAATAGCCCTTTTGGTTCATTAAATAAATAATGGGATTGGACCAATTAATTGTTGACAAAATAATATTTCCTTAGTTTTTTCCCCTTCTACTATAGAGAGTATTTTATAGTCCTTGTTAGGAACCTTTCGCTTCCTGCTGTACCCTAGCTTGGCTACATATATATATATATATATATATATATATATATATATGCATCCATAATCCTAAAATTGAAACTCATTACTATATGATGCATATAACACAATTTACTTTAATGCGACTATTTCTTTTTAGATTTTTGTAAAAGTAACGTATTGGCATATTTGAATAACAATATTTAACTCAATTGAGTTATAAATGCTTTGAAAAGCGTTTGCAATCAAATTGAATAAAAATTTCAAGTCGTTGTGAGTTTGCAAACTCCCGCAACTTGGACAGAAATCTTGCTAATTATCTCTTGAGAGGTTGGGTCATGCAAGCTCTTGAAGTCGAGCTTTGTGGTTGTGAGATGGCCAGAATTGAGCCACTCACATGGCGCCCAAAGTGAGCCACGGGTCACTGATTGGGCGATATTGCTTTTGTTAATATTAATGACGGATGGAAAAATTAACAGAGCATCCATCCTTCTAATAAAAGCATCCCACATGGGTTTTATTTCTAAAACAATTGCACATAGAGCTAAGCCTAAGTTCTTCATCGCATACCAGGTGATGTCTGACCGCAACTACCTTATGAAAACATATATTCACCTTGTTAGATTTTTTTGGGATTCATGTCATATCAATATGTTAGTTCATACTCATATGAGTTTATAGACTATAAGACTACCTAAGATGAGGAAAATTGACAAGCAAGTTGTTATCAGAAATTTGTAAGATCGACATGATCCTGTTATTTATCCTTTTGATAATTAAAAAAGGAGGGTAAATTCATGTACATACAAACCTGGTGCGATTTAGCCAATGGTACCAAGAGTTTTGGTGTGTGTTGCGTCTTCGTTTTCGACTAAAATCTTTGCAATGCCAAAATCGTCCACATGTGCAACCATGTCCTCATCCAAAAGGATATTTGTAGGCTTCAAATCACAATGCAATATAGATTCCGATTGACCATGGTGGAGATAGTCTAAGGCTGAAGCAACATCAACCATAAAAAATATACCTTTTTCAAATTTCTATATACATTTTTCAAATCCCAATATACTTTTTTCAAATTCTAAAATAATAATAATATTAAAAAATAAATTAAACTCATCTCAACTCATCTCATCTCCAAATCCAAACGGAGCCTTATAGTCTTCTGTATTGTGTTGGTTCATTAAGCAAAGTTCCTTCAGTTTTGCTAAGTTTCAGATTTTGTTCCTGGGGAAACTTTTGAGCCTTGCTTCCTTACATTCCACTATCCTCAAGGATTTCTAATGCATACTTTCTTTGGTTAAGTAAAACTTCATCTGTTGTTCTAGCAATTTCAATGCCAAAAGAGTATTTGAGAGATCCTAAATCCTTTAGCTTGAAGTTGCTGTCCAAAAAAGATTTGAGTTGTTTTACAGCATCATTGTCATTGGAAGCTATCATGATGTCATCTACGTACACAAGGAGGGCTATGAAAGATGAACCCGAGACTTTAGTGAAGAGAGAATGGTCTGCATTGGATTGAATAAAACCATGAGAGATCAATGTTACCAAGAATTTGTTAAACCATTGTCTTAAGGCTTACTTTAAGCCATAAAGAGACTTAAGCAACTTGCAAACTTGTTTATTCTCCCCCTGTTTAGCAAATCTTGGTGGTAATTCCATGTAAACTTCTTCTTGAAGTTCACCATGTAAAAATGCATTATTAACATCTAATTGGGTTAGATGCCAATTGAAAATTGAGGCAAGTGCTAAAACTATCCTGATAGTGGTCATTTTAGCAACTGGGAAAAAAGTTTCGGAATAATCAAATCCTTCTAACTGGTTGTAACCCTTGGCCACTAATCTGGCCTTATATCTCTCAATAGTACCATCAAACCTTAGTTTAACTTTGTAGATCCATCTACAACCAATAGCCGATTTGCCAACAGGTAAAGGGGTGAGTTCCCAAGTTTTGTTGGCTTCAAGGGCAAGGATCTCATTTGCCATGGCTTGTCTCCAATGAGGGTGGCAAACAGCCTCATTGAAAGACTTTGGTTCAGAAAAGGTTGATAATTGAAGAGTAAAAACTTTGTGTGATGGTGAAAGATGAATGTAAGAAAGAGTAGATGAGAGGGAATGAAAAGTACCTGCTTGTGGAGGACCATCAGAATGGGAGGATTGAGGTGGATTCTGAAAGGGGAGTAGCCTGTGATGGAAGTCAAATAAGTAGCTAGGAATTCTTCTAACTTTAGTAGACACTCGAGGAGATGAAACGAGAGGGGCTGGGTCTGCAATGGGTAGGAGGATACCAGGTGTGGGACTGGTATCTTCATGATGAGAGAAGGAGTCTTAGTCTGTAGTGGGCAGATTAGAGTCAGGGGTATAAGGTGATTCAGTAGGAAGATCAGGTAAGGGAATAGGGAGGACAAGGGAGGATGAATCATGGGAGGGAGGTGGGTGTAAGATAGAGATTAGGAAGGAAAAAATTGACTTGTGGAAGACAACATCCCTAGAGAAAAAAACTGTTTTGCTGGAAAGATCAAAAATAGTGTAACCTTTGATAACATAGGGGTAGCCAACAAAGATACATTATTTGGCTCGAGGAGAAAACTTGTGTCTATGGCTAAAGGGGGTTGAGGCATAACAAAGGCACCCAAAAATTCTCAAATGATTGAGAGGAGGGTTGGTCTTGTAGAGAGCAGCATAAGCGGAAATATTACCTATAACAGGAGATGGTATCTGATTAATTAGGTAAGTTGTTGTCATGATGCAATCACCCCAAAAAGAAAGAGGAACTCTTGACTGGAACCTAAGACACCTAGCAACATTTAAAATGGTTTGATGTTTTCTTTCAACCCTCGCATTTTGTTGCGGGGTTTCAATGCAAGATTTTTTATGTATACAGCCTTTGGAGTTATAAAAATTAGTCATGAGAAACTCCAAACTATTATCTGTTTGAATATTTTTAATGTTGGAGTGAAACTAGGTTGTTACCAGTTGAAAGGAGGTCTTAAGAATGGATCTAGTATCAGACCTATGCTTCATCAAGTATGTCCAAGTACATTTAGTGCAATCATCCACAATGGTAAGAAAATATTTGAAACCAGAATATGTGGGCACAGAAAAGAGGCCCCAAATATCACAATGGATTAAATCAAATGGTTGAGAAGCAATAGAACTATTATTATTAAAAGGGAGCCATTTCTGTTTTGCTATGGGACAAGTAACACAATGAAAAAGGTCCGAACAAGTGATAGCAGAATCCAATTTTTGTAATAAACTAAGTCTAGAGGTAGAAATATGCCCAAGTTTAAAATTCCATAGATCAAAATGACAAAGCTTGATAGTGTTACTAGAAAAAGAAGAATTCAAAGCTGCCTATCTATAGAAGTACAGTCCATCCCTCTCTTCAGCCACTCCAATCGTTCTCTTGCTGGTAAGGTCCTATATTAATCACGAAGTAGGCAAAAAAACAAGGGAAGCTGGGTACACAAAGAACATTGAGCAAGGTTATATCAGGGGAAAGTTGTATTATGCCTATATGGGATACAGGGATGGAAGTGTTGTTAGGAAGCTTAACAATAGAAGAACAAGGCACAAAAGAAGTATAAAGAGAAGGATTATTGACCATGTGATCCAAGGCACCTATATCAATGATCCAGGTGGCTGAGGAATCAGAGAAATGATCATTAGAGGAGAAACATGATATACCTGAGAAATTGTGAGAAAAAGTCAGATTGGCAGATTGGCTAGTGGAACCTGTAGGCTTTAACATGGAGAGTAGCTGCTGGTATTGTTCAGAAGTGAATGACATTGTTGATGCTGCTTGAGGTGAGGAGGTATTAGGTTGAAACAAGGCATCATGGGGGGTAGGAGTTGAACCTGTGACAGATGCCACAGCTAGTTTATTTCTGAATTTAAAACCAGGTGGGAAGCCATGTAGCTTGTAGCAACGATTCATAGTGTGACCTGAAATACCACAATGGCTACAAAGGGGTCTCACCTTGGCACGAGAAGATGGCTTATTGGTCCTGTGATGGTCTTGTCGAGACAAAAGGGCCATTGGTTCAACTGAAGGGGTAGGCAGCAACTCACGTTGCTTTTCTTCTTGATGAACAAGAGAGAAAGCTTGATTGATAGGTGGGAGAGGTAACATGAGAAGAATTTGGGCTCGAACAGCTGAGAATGGCTCATTAAGTCCCACTAAAAATTGCAAAACATATTTAGAGTGTTGAGCTATAACAACCTCTTTAAGTGCACCAAAAGAATAGATGGGAAGGGGTTTGTAGTTGCTAAGTTCATCCCATAGTCCTTTGAGGATGGTGAAGTAGGCAGATACAGTGAGAGATCCTTGAGAGAGACCAGAGATCTGTCTCTGAATTTGAAAGATGATTGGGCCATTTGCTTGAGAGAAACGATCTCTCAAGTCATCCCAAAATTCTTTAGCATTGGCAATATACAAAATACTATTAGCAATTTCTTTGCAAACAACATTTAGAAGCCAAGAAAATATCATCTTATTGCAATGACACCAAGCACCAAACAAAGGGTTGGAAGCACCAAACAAAAAAGAGAATCGTAAATGCATCTACAATTCTAAAATTGAAACTCATTACTCTATGATGCATATAACACATTTTACTTTAATGCAAGTATTTCTTTCCAGTTTTTTGTAAAAAATATGTATTGGCATATTTGAATAGCAATACTTAATTCAATAGAGTTATAATTGCCTTGAAAAGTGTTTGCTTTCAAATTGAATAAGGATTTCAAGTCATTGTGGATTTGTGAGTTTGCAAACTCCTGCAGCTTGCACAGAAATCTTGCTAATTGTCTCATGTGAGTTTGGGTCATGCAAGCTCTTGAAAGCCACCTTTGTGGTTGTGAGATGGCCAAAATTGAGCCACTCACACAGCAGCCAAAGCGAACTGCCGGTCACTGATAGGGCGATATATATGCTCTTTGTTAATATTAATGATGGATGGAAAAATTAACATATCATCCATTCTTCTCATAAAAGCATCCCACATGGGTTTATTTCAAAAAACGTTGCACATAAAGCAAAACGTGAGTTCTTCGTATCATAGTAGGTGGTGTTTTTGACCAAAACTACTTGATGAAAACGTATATTCACATTGTTAGATATGTTTGGGATCCATGTCATATGAATATCTTAGTTCATATTCATATGAGTTTATCGACTAATATAAGATTAGCTAAGATGAGGAAAATTGTCAAGCTAGTTGTAAGGCCCGCTGCCAGCCCAAGCCCGTTCAAAGAAGACCCGGCCCAGGCTCCCCGAAACGGCGTCGTTTCGCCCAGGTTAGTAAACCTCCCCGCCCCCTTTCTCTTCTTCTTTCTTTCTTTTCCTTTCTTTCTTCTCTTTCCCCTGGGCGGCAGTTTTCTCCCCTGTTCTTCAGCGCTTCTTCCTCACGCCCACTCCCCCACGTTCTCGACAGTTACGAGCTCATCAGAAACCGCAACGGAAATATCTTTCCCTCCCTCTCATTTTACGGCATATTGCAGCTTGGATTTTGGGTCTCCTCTCTGTGCCGAACGCCCCTGCCTCCGTTCACCGTTTGTTCCTCGCGGGTAAGTTTTCTCTTAATCCCCTAGTGTATTTCGAATTTCTTCTATCCAAAATGAGTTGTGGAGTTGGTGTTTTAATCACTTAAAAACTTGGTTAAATTTCCTGGTTTTTAGTCGAATTTTTTGAGGAAGCTGGAAAGCATTTCGGCCTCTGTTCTTCGCGGGTTGCCCTCGAATTTTGGTAAGAACTTCTTTTTTTTTGAGACCGATTGGAAGCTCGTGCTGGCTATGCATCATTTTTTTTTTTATGTATATGTTGGCAGTGGTTTTGGGTTTTGGGTGATTAGTTGCGGAACCTTGGGTGGATTGAGGAAAATCTGACTTATTTGAATATATACACCCGGATGAGTACTTTTTGTATACCGAAATATTTATGGAGTTATACTCCCTATTTTCCAAATCCATTTTTTTAAGGATTTTTGGTGAAGGTTCCAGGGTTGGTTGACTAAATTCTTTTGTTGTTTTGGTACTGTCAATGAGTTGTTTGGAGCGTGTTGGGGGTTGATACGGGATGAAGGAAACATGATTTTGGGTGTTGAAATTTTGTAGTTTGTGAAGTGCTGTTGAAACGTATATAATAATACTCGGTTTGGGGGCTAACGGTATGTATTGAAGAAATCATTTTTATGGTATTTTGGGGTTTTGAGAAAAATACATGGTAAGCTAGAATGATGAATAGTTGCTGAAATTTTGTGGGTTTGGAAAAATAGTCGCTGAGTGTTTTCGATACTATATTTGTTGGGTTGCTGGAAAATTGCGAATTTTTAGACAGACATTGTAGTTAATTTATAATTTATGATTTTAGGCCTTTGGAGTGGTCATTAATATAAAGGGATTTATTTTCATGTATAAGTGACGAAACTTTTAGCGTTGAGACTCAAAGTTTTGATTTTTCGCTACAGCAGTCAGGTAAGCGGGGTTCGTATGCTCGGTTTTATACCAAAAGGGGACTGAGGTTGACTTTTAAAAATTTGTGTTTTTGTTGGTTACGAAATGAAAACTTGAGAAAAATCAACCTCAGTCGATTGTTTGCATTATTCATGACGCTTATATAAAAGAAGGAAAAATATTTCAAACATGCATTGTGTAGACATGAGCTGCTTTTTGTCGTGTTATTTTTCTGAAATGTGAAAAGAACATTTTTGTCTATCTGAGAAAAATTATGCATTGATGGTGTTGACTATGTTTTATTTACATAAGTTTTATTCTGAAAAATAGTTTGGATTTATGTGTCTTTATTAATTCTGAAAATCTTTGGCATAGTATTCTGGTTAGTATTTGACTTTATCTCTGCTTGGCTCTGCTCTGCTCTGTATTTGCTCTGTTTGGATTTGGTACCAATTTCCTATCTCTGAGTGCACCCGCTTTGGAAACGAAGTGGTTTATTGTGGGCTTTCCTATGTGCACACTCGGGGCTCCGAGAACGAATAAGGGAAAGTTCCACCTCTGTCTTTGCCTGGTTTGGCCACCTGGATTTGCACAACCCTACCACGGGGGTTAAACATGGTCTTTGCTTTGTGAGATGCTCCGATTGATATAGTAATAATACTCAGTTTGTTTATGCCAAAGTACTTGATGATTTAAATTATCTTGAAAATCATTTGTTTCTTTTATGCATCATTATGTTTTGTTCCGTATTTTATTACTTGGTAAATGCTCATGTTTACACGCTTGTATAGGTTCTTCGCTTATTGAGTTGTGGAAAAACTCACCCCTCTTATCTCATATATTTTTCAGATGATCTGGATGTTCCATCAGAGGGCCAAGAGTAGAGTCTTGATCAAGTTTTAAGCTGTTAGGGCCATAGGCTAGATGGGAGAAAACAAGATTTAATTTATTTATTATTTGGGTTCTAGTTTTATTGGATTTATGGAATGTTAGTTATTTTTAGCATTAAGCTTCTTGGGAGAATGTGAACCCTCTCAGTTATGATTTATTCATATTCTTTTATTTATGACTTGGTGGACATTGTTATATGGATTGGTTCGTGAAAAATATTTTTTTTATTTTGGAATATGGTCGGAGACCTATTATTATTTGTATTTGAGGATGGAATATACCAAACAGGTGAAGTTTCGTGACCCCCTACGAGTACGGGGCGTTACACTAGTTGTTGCCAAAAATTTGTAGATCAGCATCATGCCATTTATCCTTTTGATAATTAATAAAGTAGGCTAAATTCATGTATGTACGTACCTGGTGTGATGTAGCCAATGGTACCAAGAGTTTTGGTGTGTGTTGCGTCTTTGTTTTCGACTAAAATCTTTTCAATGCCAAAATCGCCAACATGTGCAACAATGTCCTCATCCAAAAATATATTTGTAGGCTTCAAATCACAATGCAATATAGATTCCGACTGACCATGGTGGAGATAGTCTAAGGCTGACGCAACATCAACCATAATATTTATTCTCTGTAGAATATCCAAATAGTAGTTACGAGAGTATAACCATTTTTCAAGGCTACGTTCGACATGTATTCCAGCACCAGCGCTCTAGACTCTGGATTAGTGCATGTAGTTATGACCTTAACAAGATTTCTGTGTCTAATTGTCCGTAACACCTTGCATTCTGCATCAAAACTTTTGTAAGCACCCGAGAATTGCAAACTTAGAACTTTTACTGCAACAATTGTTCTGTCAGAAAGTATTCCTTTGTATACAGAGCCAAAACCTCCAACTCCAAGCAAGTTTCTTTTACAAAAGTTGTTTGTCCCTTCACAAAGCTCTTGATATGATATCATTCTATGTTCCAATGCAGGCAATGCATTAAGTGAAGTGGGTATCTCCATATTACTTTTCCGACGTCTTCTCAGGAAATAAACCAACACTACAAAATCTATAATAGCCATAGTCGTAGGAAGAATCCATTTGAGCAAAATATCTTTCATCTTTGATCGTTGGTTTGTAGGAATCATTGGACAAGATGGAACTCCAGAAATTGAATTTCCACAAAGTGCACTATTTCCTGAAAATGATTCCGCCGTGAAGTTCAAGAAAGGACCACCGGATGGAATCTTTCCTACTAGCTTGTTGAAAGATAAATTCAAATATTTGAGAAATGGAAGTGCCTCAAGGGATCTAGGAATTGCACCAGAGATTGTTGTTAGAAAGATTTAAGATATCTAACCCTTTTAAGTTCCCAAAAGTTGCGGAATGCCTCCTTGAAGGAACTTGTTTAAAAAGTCAAGATAACTGAGGCTTTCAAATTCTCCAATGATACTTGGGATTTCTCCTGTAATTTCATTTCTTGACAAATCCATATATTCGAGTGTCCAATTTTGTTATATTCGAAGACAAATGTCCACCAAGGGAATTCAATGGCAAATCCAAGACCAATAGATTTTTTAGGCCCCATATATTTAATGGTATTGACGATTCGATTCTATTGGAACTTAAACTTAGCTTTTGTAGAAGACTGGGGTTTGAAATGCAACTTGGGACGACTCCAGAGATTCTGTTGTTTGAGAGATCCAGCTCTCCCAAATTCCTTAGTTGACATATCTCTTCTGGAATCAATCCTTCAAATCCTGTTACTATAAAGATGCAATCTTTGTAATCTTTCCAAGCCACTGAACGTCAAAGGGATATTTCCAGTCAAATTGTTATTGCTCAAATCAAGCCAGATCAAGCCTTTCAAAAAACCCATTTCCATAGGAATATGACACCTTATTTGGCAACGATTTGCAAGAAAGATCTGAAAGTAAGTCGAGAAGTTTTGAATGGAATCTGGAATTGTTATATCCAATGGATTGTAGCTTAGGTATAAACCTCTCAAAGATCTACAATTGGATAAAGATGAAATGAAGTTGGGCTCTCTATGATCTCTAGTCTCCCCGCCTATTAGCTGATTTCCAAGACTCAAATAAAGTTGTTGGAGGTGCTTCAAGTTTCCAAAACTTTTGGGAATTGTTCCAGAGAATAAGTTTCCTGAAAAGTCTACCATGATGAGCTTGGAACAATTTGAAAGATAAGATGGGATATGACCTCTGAGTTTATTGCTACTAAGGAGGGATGCTTTCATCCAATTGGTTGAATCCCAACAACAATACTCTCAAGTGATGTAGACGACTGATCTCATGCGGAATAAAACCAGAGAAGCTGTTGTTAGAAAGATCAAGAGAGACTAGGAAGGAGAGGTTACCAATATGAGGAAGAATGGTGCCATGGAGACCCATGTAGGAAAGGTTCAAAGCAGTGACTCTTTGCCTATGTCGACTGCACGATACCCCAATCCAATTGCAGATCCTCGAGTTTGGTGTGGTGGACCAGTTAGTAGCCAAGAGGGTTTCATTTGGACTAGAACTGATGCGAGATTTGAAGGCAAGGAGAGCAGATTGGTCAGTAAAATTGCTAAAAGATTGGATCAATTGAAACATGCATGAGTATTGCACAAACAGAAAACTCAATAGCATTAGAGGGAGCAGATTTCCCATGAGCACCATGAGTGCAGGCCGAGATAGAATTAGGAGAATGTACTTTATGAAGAAGCATGAAATGATGACAGTAGTGAGTTTAATAAGCGGTGTTAAGCAACTATATAAGGGAAGTGAAGTCAACTGTTACTCATGCAAGTCAATGTAGGTCCGACTATTAGCTATCATGTTTTGTCGTTATATATTAGGTTGGTCTGTCAATATTTGTCGTTCTATTATTTATTTTTGTCCTACAAATCCTTTCTTCTAAATTGCGGAACTTGTAATGAAACGAAAATTATTGGAAGGGCGGCTGCCGCCCCCTGTTCCACCACTAAAATTATGTGAATGATCCCACCACTATTATTTTAAATCTTGCATAGTGACTTGAATAGTAAATTGTATAGTAATTTCAAGACCTATAAATATGGGTTTCAATTGTTATGAAATTCATAAGAAAATATATAAAGAGAAGAAAATTTCAGTTATTAAGAGTTCTTAAATAGTTTCTTATATATTTCTCTCTTGCAACAGTAGTTTTTTCTTTAGTTTTATAACACGTTATCAACACGACGGTTCTACCAATTCTGAAGGTAGTGGTCTTATTCCTCTAAAATGACAAACTTTACAAAATTGGAATTTGTTGCTCTTGACATATCTGGGAAAAATTGTTTATCTTGGATACTTGATGCTGAAATCCATCTTGATGCGATAAACCTGGGTGAAACAATTAAAAAAAGAAATCAAACGTCCTTGCAGGACTGTACTAAAGCAATAATTTTCTTTCGCCACCATCTTCACGAAGAATTAAAAACTGAATATCTTATAATAAAATATCCATATATTTTGTGAAACAGTTTAAGGGAGAGGTATGAATACCAGAAGACTATCATCCTCCCAAGAGCTCGTTATGAATGGTTGCACCTGAGGTTGCAAGATTATAAAAATGTTAGTGAGTATAATTCCGCACTTTTTAAAATAAGTTCAGTGCTAAAATTATGTGTTGAGAAAATTACCGATATTGATATGCTGAAGAAGACTTATTCTACTTTTCATGTCTCGAATGTGCTCCTGCAGCAGCAGTATCGAGAGAGAAAGTTCAAGAAATATTCTGAACTTATATCATGTCTTCTAGTAGATGAGCAGAACAATGAGATCTTATTAAAAAATACCAGTAACGCCTTACTGGCTCAATATCATTCCCTGAAGTGAATGGTAATAGGTTTGTATCATTCTCAGAAATGAATGGTGCATTCTTTAGAAGAAATTGGTGGCGTTGACATGGTAAGAGAAATGATAGAAATATTGGTCTCAGAAGTGATCACAGTAAAATGGATAATATAATAATATACCGTATCACCAGAAGTGGTACAATTCAGACAGGGGTAAAAGTCCCCAGAATAATTTTTTAAAGAGAAGTGAAGAGGTGTGCCATAGATGTGGAATGACTGGACATTGGTTACGTACCTGTCATACAGCCAGGCATTTAGCTGATTTATATCAAGCATCTATTAAAGGAAAGAATAAAATGTATAAAACAAATTTAGTAGAACTATTAGATGATTTATTAGATTCAGTAAATGTAAATGTTACTCATCTTGATATCTTTGATTTCTTTAATCATCCTGAAGGTAGAATTGGCCACTTAATTGGAGATGGAAGTGTTCCACTCAATTAATGTATTTTTTTTTCTATTATCTATAATAAAAGTTTTGTATATTTTGTAGAATCATGGATCACATTAATGAGTTTTTTATCTCTGAGTTGAATGATAAGGATATATGTCTGGCTGACAGTACTACAACTCACACAATTCTTAAAGATAAGAAATATTTTCAAAATCTAACACTAAGCAAAACTTATGTCCATACCATATCAGGTTCATCAGATTTAATTGAGGGTTCCGGAAGAGCTTATATTGTATTGCCTAATGGAACCAAATTTTGTATTGATGATACTCTATTCTCTTCACAATCCAGAAGAAATTTATTGAGTTTTAAAGATATAGGTCGTAATGATTACCATATTGAAACGACCAATAAAGGCAGTAAAAAGTATCTTCTTATTACTAAAACAATATTAGGCCAGAAGTTCGTATTAGAAAAACGGTCTGCTCTATATTCTAGATTGTATTAAACAAAGATGAGAATAATTGAATCATATGTGGTAGTGCACCAAAAGTGCATTGACCCCAAAGTATTTATGATTTGGCATGATCGCTTTAGACATCCGAGATCTATAATGATGAGACGAATTATTAAAAATTCGCATGGGCATCCCTTAAAGAATTAAAAGATATTTCTACCCAATGAATCTCCGTGCTCTGTATGTTCTCAAGGTAAGTTGATTATCAGACCATCTCCCTCAAAAGTCATTGTTGAATCTTCATCCTTTTTACAAAGAATTCACGGAGATATATATGGGCATATTCATCTATCAAGTGGATCATTTAGATACTTTATGGTTTTGATTGATGCATCTAGTTGATGGTCACATGTTTGTCTGCTTTCCACTAGAAATGTTGCATTTACTAGACTTTTTACTCAGATAATCAAACTACGAGCACAATTTCCTGAATATCCAATTAAGACCATTCGATTGGATAAAGTAGGTGAATTTTCATCTCAAGGTTTTGATGATTATTGCATGTCAATAGGAATAGATGTTGAACATCCTGTTGCCCATACACATACTCAAAACGGTTTAGCTGAATATTTGATCAAAAGACTTCAGCTAATCGCTAGACTTTTACTTATGAAATTAAGACTTCCTGTTTCTATTTGAAGATATGCTATACTTCATACAGTATCATTAATTCGCATTAGACCATCTGCATATCATAAATATTCTCCATTACAATTTGCATTAGGTCAACAACCAAATATTTCTCATTTTCGTATTTTTGGATGTACTGTATATGTTCCAATTGCACCTCCACAACGTACAAAAATGGGTCATCAACGTAGATTTGGGATATATATTGGTTTTGATTCTCCATCTATTATCAGATATCTTGAGCCCCTTACAAGGGATATGTTTAAAGCACGTTTTGAGGATTGTCATTTTAACGAATCCACTTTTCCATTAATGGGTAAAGAAAAGTTGGTGCCTGAAGCACGACAAGATATTACTTGAGATAATAAGACCTCATCTCAATTTGATCTTCCTAAAAATGAATGTAAACTGGAAGTTCAGAGGATTATTCATTTACAAAATGTTGCAAATCAATTACCGGATGTATTTACTGACACTAAAGGTGTAGTAAAATCTTATATTCTTGTTGTTAATACTCCAGTAAGGATTGAAGTCCCTGAAGGACAATCTGTCCAAACAGCAATAGGTGAGTCTAAGACATGCCTGAAGCGTAGAAGACCTATTAGTGCAAAAGATAAAATTCCCCAAAGGAAAATGATATAAAAAAAATTTGGTGTTCTTGAAAAATACATACCCACAATACAGGCTAAAAATATAATTGATACTCCAGAAGAGGTTAAATCTCCTATCCTAAAATCTCCTGAAAATGGATCTCCTGAAGATGTGTTTCATGAAATGTTTTCTCCTAAAGATGAACAGGTACCTGAAAATAATGAGATCTCAATACATTTCATGAATACTGGAGAAACTCTAGATAGAAATAAAACTATTGTCGACAACATATTTTCATATAAAATAGTCATTGACATTACTAGAAGTAATAAAGAAAGTGAGCCAAAAACCATCGAAGAATGTTGACGTAGAAATGATTGGCCAAAATGAAAAGCAGCTATTGAAGCTGAATTAAATTCGCTAGTAAAGCGAGAAATATTTGGACTTGTTGTCCAAACACCAAAAGATGTAATGCCTGTTGGATATAAGTGGGTATTTGTACGAAAACGTAATGAGAAAAATGAAATTGTGCGGTACAAAGCATGGCTTATCGCACAAAGTTTCCTGTAGAAATCCGGGATTGATTGTGAAGAAACATATTCTCCCGTTATGGATGCAATCACATTTAGATTTTTGGTTAGTCTGATTATTACAAAAGGATTAGAAATGCGATTGATGGATATGGTCACTATATATTTATATGGATTTTTAGACCATGACATATATATGAAAATTCTTGAAGGATATAAAATGCCTGAAGCATCTACAAGTACATCCAAAAATATGTACTCTATCAGATTACAAAGATCTTTATATGGGTTGAAGCAATCCGGACGCATGTGGTATCATCGTTTAAAAGAATATCTATTGAAATGAGGATTTGAGAATAATCCTATATGCCCATGTGTTTTTATTAAGAAATCAGAATCTGGATTTGTCATTATTGCGGTTTATGTTGATGATTTAAATATTATGGGAACTCCTGAAGAGAACTCAAGAACCGCTACATATTTAAAGAATGAATTTGAAATGAAAGATTTTGGCAAAATAAAACTTTGTCTCGACCTGGAGCTCGAGCACTTGCCAAATGGAATTTTTATTCATCAGTCCATGTATACTGAGAAAGTCTTGAAGCATTTTTATATAGACAAAGCTCATTCCCTGAGTACTTCAATGATTGTTCGAACACTTGATATGAAGAATGATCTATTCCATCCTTGTGATGACGATGAAGAAATTCTTGGTCCTGAAGTACCATATCTCAGTGCAATTGGGGTTTTGATGTATCTTGCAAATTGCACTCGACCTGATATTATATTTTCAGTTAATCTACTTGCAAGATATAGTTCTACACCAACTCGAAGGTATTGGAATAGTATTAAGCATGCCCTTCGTTACCTTCATGGTACGGTTGATATGTGATTATTTTCTCAACGTGGATCAAGTCTACAATTAATTGGGTATGTAGATGTAGGTTATCTTTCAGATCCACACAGATGTAGGTCTCAAACTGTATATTTATTTACTTATGGAGATACTGCCATATCATAGAGATCTGTTAAGCAGACACTATCGGCTATATCTTCAAATTACTCAGAGATCATTGCTATTCATGAAGCAAGTCGAGAGTGTATTTGGTTGAGATCAGTAATTCAACATATCCAGGAAAAGTGTGGACTCCCCATGATCAATAATAGCCCAACAATTTTATATGAAAATAATACTGCTTGTATCACTCAAATCAGAGGAGGATATATCAAAGGTGACAGAACCAAACATATTTCACCTAAATTCTTTTATACTTACGAACTTCAAGAAAAATGTGAAATTGATATCAAGCAGATACGATCTAGTAATAATCTGGCAGATTTATTCACAAAAGCCTTACCAACTGCGACATTTAAGAAGATTGTACATAACATTGGGATGCGAAAACTCAAAAATCTATCGTCATGCACTTTTCAGGATGAGTATATATCTTGAAGACTTGTGCTGATTGTACTATTTTTCCTTCGCTAAGGTTTTGTCCCACTGGGTTATCCTTTGCAAGGTTTTAATGAGGCAATCTTAAAGCACTTGTAGATACATAAGACAACTGTACTCTTTTTCCTTTGCCATTGGTTTTTCTTCTCACTGGATTTTTCCTAGGCAAGGTTTTAACGAAGCAGATTATTTATGAGTGATGATTCAAAGAGGAATGTAATGAAACGAAAATTATTGGAAGGGCAGCTGCCACCCCTTGTCCCACCACCAAAATTATGTGAATGACCCTACCACTATTATTTTAAATCTTGCATAGTGATTTGCATAGTGACTTGCACAGTAATTTGTATAGTAATTTCAAAACCTATAAATATGGATTTCAATTATTATGAAATTCATAAGAAAATATAGAGAGAGAAGAAAGTTGCAGTTATCAAGAGTTCTTAAAGAGTTTCTTATATATTTCTCTCTTGCAATAGTAGTTTCTTCTTTAGTTTAATAACAGAACTAAAATTTTCAAAATATTAAAAGTTCGACAGTGTAAGTGATTTAAATATATCCATATTTAATCTATTTTTCATTTTTGTGGACTCAAAATAAAAAATAAATAAAGTTCGAGAATGAGCAAATATAATTTTAGAAATACTAAAAAAAAAACGTTAATTATTCTCCTTTCTTTATGCACATGAAATCTCGCATTTACATTGAAAAACCTTGTTAAGATTATTTTCTTGTTACCATTTGCTAATTAGAGAAGTGATATATTTATATAAAAAAAAATTATAAACATAAATTTAGAAATTGATATCACTCGATTTAAAAAGAAGTTTACAATTTGATCATGTACTACGGTCACATCAATTTATAATTTTATCTTTATAAATAATTAGTCAGATACGTAGTTTTTGGCTGCAGCCAAATGGTCATATACAAGTCATTTATCATAGTGATGGAGATGCAAGGAGAGTTATTCACAATGCCACTAGGCGAGCTAGGCATGCCGAGGCTAGGAGGAGTGCCTTGGGGTGCATGCATGGTTCGGGCGGAGAGGAGCTGGGCGCCCAAGGCCAGTGCAACAAGAAGGATCCAAGGGTTGATCGAATTCCTTATTTTAGAGATTGGATGAGAAGATTACAAATCTCTTAATTTAAGGAAGGGGGCGCCGGCCACATGTCCTATAATTTAAGGATTTATCTATTATTTTTTGTTTAAGTTATTTCCTAATTTATTTTCTTTAATTTTGGTATTTGATAAGATTATTTTCTTTAATTTAGGAGTTTGAGTTATGTTAAAAAATAAAGGGAGTAATTGGGGGGAAGGAATGCCGAAACTCTAGTGAAACCCTAATATTTATATTCGGCCTTTACTTTGTAATTTTCATTATGCTATTTTCAATGAAGTGAGATTTTTCTCTTCCATATCCTTGAGAGTTAAGTGCTAGCCCGAGCTAGTCTTGATTTTCGCCCATCATACACTTGAGTCTTTGTGTTGCCTTGAGGTAACCCTAGATTTCATCGCCCAACACGCCAATTCTCTAGTGAGCACTTGTGAGGCTTCCATCATTGGTGCTTTCGTTGAGAGGAATCCAACCCAAGAAGAGGAAGCCATGGCCAAATAGCAACCAACTCATAGGGAGCGGATTGAGATCATTGAAGCCACCTTGGCGGCACAACACACCGCCACCAATGAACGGCTTGTAAGTTTGAAGGAGGTGCTTCAACAATTGGTGGACCAAGGGAGGAATAGAGAAAGGAGACGCCATAGGAGAAGAGTCCACAGTTCAGCGAGTTCTAGTGGGTCTAAAAGGAGCCAACGCCGAGAGAGGGTGGATGACTCGGATTCATCTTCTCAAGATTCCTCAAGCACTCATGAGGAATCAACCTGGGATAGCAAAGGAGAAGAAGGAAACCGTGAGGAGAGAAAAGGAGCACGAAGGGGGGAAGTTCTCAAGCCAAAGATGGACTTTCCCAAGTTCAATGGTGATGACCCAAGCACTTGGGTTAGTCAGGCCAAGCAATACTTTGAGCACAATCCAATGAATGGCCATGCAAATATGTCCTATGCCGCATACTTCCTTGCGGGGGAGGCCAACCAATGATGGCAATGGATGAGGAAGATGTGGGCGGCTCAAAGAAAGGAGATGCGATGGAGAAAGTTTGTCAAGGAGCTCTTGAGGAGGTTCGGGCCAACCGAATATATGGACTACCATGAGACTCTCACAAAGATAAAAAAAAAAAATGGATCTTTAAGGGAGTATCAAAAGGAGTTCGAGTATTTGTCCACTAGAAAACATTGGTGGTCGGAGAAGGCTCTCATTGGCACTTTTGTGGGCGGCTTGAAGAGTGAACTAGCGGTGGAAGTGAAACTCAAAAAGCCAAAAACTTTGATGCAAGCATTGGAGGTAGCACGGATCAAGGATGATCAACTTCAAGACCTAAAAAAGAGTAGCTGATTTGAAGTGAGGAAACCACCCCCAACGGTTTCCCAGTTCGTGGTAAACAAATCCTTTAACAAAGATTTCTTACTGGGAGGTCCTAGTGGAGGCACATAAAGTGGAAGCAAACCCATGCCCGTGAGTGTGAAAAGGCTAACTTAGGAGGAGATGCAATAAAGGAGAGAGAATGGGCTTTATTTCAATTGCAGTGAGAAATTCACAGTGGGTCACAAATGCAGAGCCAAGCAATCTTTCTCATAGAAGTGGAGCTGGAGAAAGAGGAAGAAAAAGAGGAGTTTGGGAAAGGGCAAGAAGAGCAAGTGTAAGGGGGGACCGAGGAGGGAGGCCTTCATATTTCCATCCATGCCTTAGCTGGGGTTGCCGGGCCTAGAACAATGAGGACACAAGCACACATTGGTAAGAGGGAGATCACGATCCTTGTGGAAAATAGTTCATCTCTCAGCTTCATCAACACCAAGGTGGCTTAGAGCTTGGGGTTACCTGTGACTTCTATCACTCCATTTGAAGTCAAGCTAGCTAGTGGAGAAAAGTTGGTGTGTAGAGAAGTCTATAAGAAGGTGTGTTTGAGAACACAAGATCTTGAAATTGTGGTAGACTTGTATTCTCTACCTATTATTGGGTTGGATATGGTGTTGGGTGTTCAATGGCTAGAGGAGGTTGGGAAAATAGTTTCGGATTACAAAAGAATGACTATGGAATTTATGATAGGGGTTAAATGGGTGACCATGAGTATGAGTGGAAGAGGAGGATGTAAAGCCATGGTGTCTAATGAGATGGAGAAAATTTTGAAACAAGGGAGACAATATTTTGCTATCACATTGGCTTCCCAACCAAAAGGCTTGAGTGAGGGGCATGAAGTGGGAGAGGAAGACTTGGAGAAGGAGTTAGGTGCTGAGGTGCCTAGTGAATTGAGGGAGTTGTTGGAGCGGTTCTCTAGAGTGTTGGAAGACCCAAAGATACTTCCACCATCAAGAAAATTTGATCATTGCATTCCTTTGAAGGAGGAAGCCAAGCCGATTAATGTTGCTCCCTACCGGTATGCTCACTACCAAGAGACCGAGATCTAGAAGCAAGTTAATGAGATGTTGTCCAATGGTCTCATTTGGCTAAGCACAAGCCCATTCTCAAGTCCGGTTCTCTTGGTGAAGAAGAAGGATGGCACATGGTGATTTTGCACTAACTATAGAGCCTTGAATGAGGCTACTATCAAAGATCGCTTTCCAATCCCCATCATTGATGACATGCTAGATGATCTTGGGAGTTCCATGTTCTTCTCAAAACTTGATCTAAGGGCCGGATATCATCAAATCCAGGTGCATGGAGGGGACATCCACAAGACGACTTTCCGAACTCACAATGGCCACTTTAAGTATTTGGTGATGCTGTTTGGTCTATGCAATGCTTCTTCAACTTTTCAAGCATGCATGAACCAAATTTTCAAGCCGTATTTGAGAAGGTATGTATTAGTATTCTTTGATGACATACTTGTTTATTTGAAAACATGGGAGGAACACTTGAGGCATTTGGAGGTTGTTTTGGGGGTGCTACTTGACAACTCCTTCTACATTAAGTTGTCCAAGTGTGCATTCGGCCAAAAGGAGAGAGAGTACTTGGGGCACATGATCTCACATGATGGGGTTAAGGTGGATGCAAGGAAGGTAGAAGCTATGGTGGCATGGCCAAAACCAAAGACTATCACCAAATTAAGGGGCTTCCTTGGCCTCACGGGTTACTATAGGAAGTTTGACAAAAACTATGCTTCCATTGCAAGGCCACTCACCAACATGCTCAAGAAAAATAATTTCAAGTGGAGTGAAGAAGGGGATGAGGCATTTGAAGCTTTGAAGAAATCCATGACAACTACACCCATCCTTGTCATGCCTAATTTTGAGAAAATGTTCGAACTACACACAGATGCAAGCAATGTAGGAGTAGGGGCTGTTTTGATCCAAGAAAGGAGGTCACTAGCCTTCATTATCAAAGCCCTTGGTGTCCAAAAGAATGGATGGAGTGTGTATGTGCGGGAGATGCTTACCATCATGGAAGCCGTGAGAGTGTGGAGACCATACTTATTGACAAGAAAATTCTTGATAGTCACGGATCAACAATCATTGAAGCACCTCTTGGAGCAACGGATCACTACACCGAATCAACAAAGGTGGGTATCCAAACTCCTTGGCTTTGAATTTAAATTAGTGTATAGGCCAGGTAGGGAGAATAGGGTTGTCGATGTCCTATCAAGGAGGGAAGATAGTGAAGTGTTAGAGGCCCTTTCGGGTCCATCATGGGGGGTTTGGGATGAGATTAGAGAGGGAGTAAAAAATGATCTAAGATGTAAGGAGGTGATGGAGAAGCTAGAGATGGATTCTAAGGGAGTAGAAAATTATGAGTTGAGTGATGGGCTTTTAAAATACAAGGGGAGAGTGGTGGTGTCGAGTGGAGGAGAGATTAGAAGGAAGATCTTGAACCACTTTCATGATTCCAAGGAGGGTGGACACTCAGGGGTGTACCGTACTTGTGTAAGGGTGGCTAGATTATTTTAGGGGGATGGCATGAAAGGAGAGGTGAGGGAGTATGTGAGGGTGTGTGACACTTGCCAAAGAGCCAAGAATGAAAGTAGCAAGCCCAAGGGGTTGATGCAACCCTTGTCGATCCCTTCTCAAACTTGGGAAGATGTTACTATGGATTTTGTGGAGAAATTACCACTCTCAAATGGTTGTGATAGAGTGCTTGTAGTGGTGGACCGATTGACCAGGTATGCACACTTCATTGCAATGGTGCATCCATACACGACCAAGACTATTGCTAAGTTTTATGTGTGATGAAGCTTCATGGGATGCCGAGAAGCATAGTGACTGATAGAGACCGTGTTTTCATGAGTAACTTTTGGAGGGAGTATTTCAATATGTATGGGACGGAGTTAGCCCGAAGCTCTACTTATCATCCCCAAACCAATGGCCAAACGGAGGTGACCAATCGAACTCTTGAGCAATATCTTAGGTGCTTTGTGCACCAATATCCAAGGAATTGGGAAGAGAATTTGTCATAGGCTGAATTTTGGTACAACACATCATACCACCAGTCCATCAAGATGACACCATTTGAGGCACTCTATGGAAGACCATCGTCGATCCTTGTAGCCTATGAAGTGGGTAGTTCACCAAATGACTTGGTGGATGTGGAGCTAAGAGAGAGGGATGAAGTCTTGAAGGAACTCAAGAAGAACTTGACTCGTGCTCAAGACCAAATGAAGAAGCACTTTGACAAAGGAAGGAGTATGGAGGCTTTTGAATCGGGTGAGTGGGTATTTCTTAAGTACCTACCAAGAGAGCACAAGGCACTATCCAAAGCAACATTGAGCAAGTTGAGGGCTAAGCATTTTGGTCCTTATCAAGTGTTGGAGAAGTGCGGATCACTTACATACAAGCTAGACCTACCGAAAGGAGTTCACATCCATCCTATTTTTCATGTCTCATGGCTAAAAAGGAAGATTGGAGATCGAACCAAAGTAGTAAGCGAGATGCCTATGGTGGATGAAGAAAGAAGAATGGCAATCCAACCCGAAAAGATCATGGAGTATAAGTTTGTGAGAAAGGGTGGCCAAGTAAGAACCGAAGATTTGGTTCAATGGAAGGGGCTTCCAACCGAAGATGCTACATGGGTGAGTGTTCGAGTTCTCAAGAAACAATTTCTAGATTTGGACCTTGAGGACAAGGTCAGTCTTGAAGAGGGGAGGATTGATGGAGATGCAAGGAGAGTCATTTGCAATGCCACTAGGAGAGCTAGGCATGTCGAGGCTAGGAGGAGTGCCTTAGGGTGCATGCATGGTTCGGGTGGAGAGGAGCTGGGCGCCCAAGACGAGGTGGAGAGGAGCTAGGTGTCCAAGACCGGGTGGAGAGAGCTGAGCGCCCAAGGCCGGGCGGAGAGGAGCTGGGCTCCCAAGGCCAACGCAACAAGAAGAATCCAGGGGTTGATCGAATTCCTTCATTTTAAGGATTGGATGAGAAGATTACAAATCCCTTAATTTAAGGAAGGGGGTGCCGGCCACATGTCTTATAATTTAGGGATTTATCTCTTATCTTTTGTTTAAGTTATTTCCTAATTTGTTTCTTTTAATTTTGGTATTTGATAAGATTGTTTTCTTTAATTTAGGAGTTTGAGTTATGTTAGAAAATAAAGGGAGTAATTGGGGGAAAGGAATGTCGAAACCCTAGTGAAACCCTAATATTTATACCCGGCCTTTGCTTTGTAATTTTCATTATGCTATTTTCAATGAAGTAAGATTTTTCTCTTCCACATCCTTGAGAGTTAAGTGCTGGCCTGAGCTACTCTTGATTTTCTCCCATCATACACTTGAGTCTTTGTGTTGCCTTAAGGTAACCCTGATTCCATCACCCAACATGCCAATTCGCTAGTGACCACTTGTGAGGCTTCCATCACATAGTCTCGATAATTTGACCCTATATATAATGGTCGTAAGTGATTCATAATTTGTCATGTTTCATGTTTCCTGATTTAATCTGGTGATTGCTAAGGTATAAATAAAGTTTCTTGCCGTATATGTTTTTCCTTATATAATAAAATACCGATTATATGTTTAAGTAATAGGCTGAGTACGATATAAACTTTAGTATTTTTGGACTGCATTGAAATTAAAAATAATTCTAAATGCAGTCCACATTTTATGGACTGCTTTGCAGTCCTAAATGAAACGGGAGCGTTTCACAGGATGAGAAAGTAGAAATTCCAAAGAAGTGAAATCACAAGTAGCAAAATGCAAGAAGCACTTTCTCATTTGTTTATAGATATCATTTCATTTGCTTTGGAAACAAGTTGTTGTACTTGTAAATGAAAGTTATTGGCCGTAGTTTTCTTTTTCCATTTTCGTTCATTTTTGTTCTTATGTTTTTTAAAAATCTGTCGATAAATTGTTTTGTTTTTGGATTAGTTTTGACTTTTATGTTTTTCAAAAATCTGTCAATAAATTCCTCATTTGTTCATTTTTTATGTTTTTCAGAAATCTAAGAAAAAAAAGAGTTTTTAATTTCTTGATTGATTTTCTTGCTCCAGTTCTATTTATCAGTGCTTACAGTGGGATTTGGATTTGTTCGAAGTTAGCAAGTTCAGTTTTTTCACTTCTGGGTCTTCTTCAACTTAAGCATTTAGGAGGGATTTGATTAGTTTTGGAATGTACATTTGGTTCAAGACGTTAAGGGGGACTTGATTTGACTGGTTTTAATGAGTTTTGGCTCCGACCTATGAAGAATTTATCTTGGTTTAAGCATACATCTACCAATAAAATCTGGGAGAAAGCTTTTGGTAGGACAATATTTTGGTTATAGTTTAGATTAGGGGTGGGTAGAGGGGTATCCGTACCCAGCTTGCCCGCCCCGTTCGTCCCGCCTCCGCAAGGCGGCGCGGGCTACCCCACTCCGTCCATGCGGGGGCGGGCCCCCCTGCCCCGCATGAGAAACCCAAGCAAGGGCGGGGGGCGGGATGACCCCTGTGAGACCCCGCCTTGCCTCCCTCTCCGCACCTTCATTATTTAAAAAAAAAAATATTTTATATATTTATATAAATAATTTGTATAACCATAAATTCTATACAAATATTTACAATTTGATAAACTTAAAATGAAATTCAAGTTAATAGATTGCATTGACCTTCTAGGTCAACCTTTATATAGGAGATTGCTTAAGTTTCACTATTGTATTGCATTGACCTCTTATATAAAGGTTGGCCTTAGAGGTCAAAGCAATCCAAAATACAACTCTAATGAGTTTATATTATTTTTGGATGTATAAACTTTAATTTATTATTTAAATTATATTATATTTTGGGTTTAAAAAAATTAGACCTAAAATAATTTAAATACCCAGTAATTCTCTCTATTGAGCGGGGTGAGGGGCGGGGTGCGGATTCAACCCCACTCCCCGGCAGAGGGGTGGGGGGCCCTGCCCCCGCCTCCCGGGGGGGTCAAAATCCTCCCCCCCGCATGGTGCAGGGCGGGGGGTGCACCCCTATTTCAGATGGTCATCTTTCTATAGAACAACAAAGCTTTATGTCTATGTAGTGCAGGGTGTTTTAGTCAAGTTAATGATAAAATAAGAATAATTTTGTTTATTTTTATATAGACTACAAAAACAGTCCATTTTAAATGGACTGTACCTAAGACAACTCTAAAATTTATATACTGAACTTTAGCACTAGTAATACTTGTAGAAGATAATAATTTACAAAAATAACATCAATTTACAAAGATAATCTACACAAGGCTATAAGTTTAATATCAGGAAATGATAAACATACAACTTTCTTTTTATAATTTTTTAAAATTAAGAGTATTTTTTAAAATAACTTATAAAAATAACATCAATTTATAAAAATACCTTCATTTTAAAACATGATTATATGACAAAGAATTATAAAAAAAAACTATACATATATCTTTATTCTCATTAAGTGCATGCATAATCGAGGTTGGAGTTGGTTTAATTGTGCAGCTATTGGAGTTTCAGAGAGAAAGTCAATATTTGAAGATTATTAGAGTTCTGGCTACTACTATGATAGAAACAAACAGATCGTTTGTTTGGGCAAGTAAGAGAATCAAGTTGCAAATATTTTGTAATTGATCATTATTTGCGATTTATTTTCAAAGAATAAGATATATTTTATTGGATTTGACTATTTTGTAGGATTTTACCTTTAAGAAGTTTTTAAAATGATTTTCTTTTGTAATTAAAATTGGTGTTACGTACTTTGTTTGTTTTATTCATTTTATCAATCATCAAATTATCACATAACAAACGCCCAATCAATTTGTTGATCAATTTGATGAAGCATGAAGTCTAAATATAGGGGGACTTGGCTTTTGTAATTAACTACGATCGGCCCATTTAAAATAGCCATTGTGCGGTAATTCCTGATTATGCATGAAGGATTATATATCATGTTAAGATATAAAAATTCTATACAAATCCATAAAACGCCAGGTTATACCAAGGTATTGTACTTTAGACACCCCAAGAATGATCGCCAAGGATATCTTGGCGTATATTCTAAGTAGAGCCTTCTCTGTACCGCACATGCGCGTTGGGACGTCCCTCCTCGAACGATTAACAAGGGAAGATGCAGAAACTTACGATCATCATGTCATTCTAAACCTGTCACAAGGAATTACAAGTATATTATGCGCACACCAAATTACAAGAAAAATAATTACAAGGACCACTCTCTAATATTGCTTTCATAAAAACATCCTCAAAATTAGCAGGAAAACAATAAATTATACGTAAGTCCATCTCCTCTAAACATCCAAACAACTCAGACCCGAATGCTAGAAGCGAAATTCAAACAATCTTATCTATCTATAAAGGTCGCCAAACAGTCAATCTCCTCGGGCTCTCTCTTTGTCTGACTGTGTTTACAATACATGATGGTGTAGAGTCCAATATTAGGTAATGGTACTGTCGGTATGGCCATCTCCGTATTGATCAATCTCTTTTAGCGTTGCATTTATGAGTGGAGACCACATCGTCAGTCACTAGAGTGATATGCACTTGAATCAGTTAGCTAGGCTCGGTCAACTAATGTTCATGGTTTGGATTTTTTTTTTTTTATTTTAGCTTTCTGGTTGAGCAAGATTACAACAACATTAAAGCCTTCAGTTTAGGGGGTTAAAGCATGAATATTCTTGGATCAAGCATTTGATTTGGCAGCAGTACAATCATCCAAGGACAGCAAATCTAAATGAAAAAGAAGACAAAAAGAAAGAAAAATTGCTCTGGTCCAAAAGGGGTAGAATGGAAAACAAACCATTTTAATTTATTGAATACATACATGCTCAGACAGATTATTATTAACAGGTTCCAAAATGACTTGCTCTGGTCAATTTAGGGTTTATTTATTTTTTCGAATCATTTCATTTTATCTCAAATTTATTATTATATTATTTTTAAAATTTTTATAAAAAATAAAATAAACAATTAAACTTTTTCAAATTCTAAAATAATTTTTTCAAATCTTAAAACAAAATTAATATTAAAAAAAAATCTATTAAAATAATATCTTATTCTTTTTTAATTTATATCTCATCTTATCTTATCTCATCTATAAAAATAAATCAGGTCTAATTGTCTCAAGCTAGTCTATGAAATTGTTTCCAGACACAATATATATAATAATTCCCATCTCATTCCCATTCCATGAATGAAAACCCCATACTGGGTGCATATGATCCATATGCCTTTAAAACTCTCAGATAACTTCATTAGTATCAGATCTAATGGCTAATGGCTAGTACAGCATACATGTTCTATTTACATTAGGATCCATAAAAGACTTGAGAAAAAAAGAACTTTTCTCAGGTAACTAGCGAAAAGACACCTCTCCCATAATATTGACATTAACTAACAATTCCTAAAAGTAAATAACTTTGCTGATCTAGCAGAATACATGATCTCTCCCAGACATTAATTTTATCAAGCAATCTTGATGGTATAAATGATATAACACTATGAAGACACATGTTCCATGGAGTCTCCCAAAAACACAAGCATTATCTCATTTTTACAAATTTTCCAACCCACTATATAATATTGGAGTCCTCCATTCCACTATTCTTATAACGGTCATCAAATCCCACTGTAATGGGTGCCCTCTTAAAATGAAACGTACCATATTATTTTTTCGAGTGATACTAGAGTGAAGTCACACTCATGATACTCACTCTCATATGTCACTGTTTATGTGAACAGTAACATGTGAGAGTGAGTGCCATGAGTATGGCTTCACTCAATAATTTTTCTATTTTTCCTATCAGTTTTTCGTTCGCAATGGTGTGCGTCGAGTCTCCTGCGTCCATCATTTTCTTTAAATTAATGCCAGTCAATCACTAGTACTATATTCTCGTGTTATGTGTGCGAGTGCGCCCGTGCATGGTTATTGACTCCAAAACACACTCATCAAGTCACTCGGGAAAGCAAATTAATTGGTGGGATTAGAATTTTGGGTCCCTGTGACCTAGTCGTAGTACTCTTTAGCTAGTGGAGATAAAAATAAAAAAATCTCAAGTCACTTGAAAAGAATAATATTAGAGGAAAATCAACATTCATTATACTCACACATATGAACAGTACATATATATTATTTATATACTATTCATGTGTATGAGTATGATGAATGTTAACTTCACTCAACATTTTCTCCACTCGAAAAAGCAAATTATTAGATTAGAATTTTGGTTCCGAACGACTATTATATATACGTGTATTCTCCAAATAATTAGTTTAATAAATAAGTAAAAAATGTAGCACTCGCTTTTAATAGTCTTTCTCTCACTCTATATGTATACTTTTCCTTTGACATGCGAGATTACTTTGATATCGGCCTTATTAATTAGCATGCATCTCTTTTGCCAAATTGTGTATTGTGTATTATTCTAGTTGAATTTTTCTATTTTTATTATTTTTATTTTGTATAACCCCACGTAATATGAATAGTATATTGTCTTGACATGATGTGAAATAATTGAATGCATCTTTGGCTTTAGGGAATTTTTAGAATCCTTTGGAAAAAGCTTTGAGATTTATTTTCTATAAAGTTTTGTGAAAGAAGATATATATAGAAAGTTTTGTGAAAGAAGATATTTTCTATAAAGTCACTTGGATAATATTAAATAAATTATATACGTTTTGTATTCGAATTTCTAAAAGTGAGTATGCGAATATAAAAGTTGTTTAGATAAAAAATTTTAAAGAGTTTTCTTTTGAATTTTGTGAAAGCTAGCTCATATATATATATATATATATATATTTGGATTGTTTTAATTAATAATCAACTAATTAAAAAAAAGTGAATAATCAATTAATCATAATATGTCTTTTGGAAAGAGAAATGCGCGCATATCATGTATTGTTGGCCAGAATGATGATATTATCCTATAGTTGTAATTCATTTCATTTTTTCTTTTTTTTCGTTGCAAATTTTGTTAACTTTTTTGTTAGAGTAATGACAAAGTTATTACTTTCCTACTACTAATTTATTACTTACTGTGTATTTTAATTTTTTTTTTATCATTTTCTTTTAAGTATTTTTTTAACATCTTTAATCATAAAGAAAAAATTAAAAAATATATAATTTTATTAATATTTATTTCTTAATCATTAAGTAAAATAAGAAATTAAAAATACAAAAAGAATAGTAAATGGGTTGTAGGAGGGTAGTAACCTTATCATTTTTTTTAATAAGAGATGGGAGTACCACATGTGACGGAAGAATACCGTGGTTACAGTACTAGACATAACAATAGCCTGATAAGGTTGTAGGAGGGTAGTAATCTTATCCACCACTGCCTCCAACTGCTGAGCGTAAATCCAAGGGTCGAGCTCCCAACAGCTTGGGTAGCAGTACTGGACGTCGCAGGCATGTCTGATGTGTGAGTCCTCATCTGACTAGGGCTACCCTTGCTCTTGCTAAGGATGATCTTGTTGAGAGACCATATCTGTAGGGTGATTTTCTCACTTACCCGTGGTGTAACTCCTACTCGAAGTAAAAGGTCAAAAATAATCAATCCAAATGACTGCCTCCACTCCCATAATGCAACTCTGTATGGATGCGGTAGAATATGTAGAGGGTGAGATCAATAGGCTGCATCCGCGCAACCCGCACTAGCAGTCTGGCCTGATCGATCCCAAAGTTCGTCTTATGCTTCTTCGGGTCCAGGTTGTAACCGACTATCAAATTAAGGATCTTGAAGAACTCGGTGCAGTCGACTTGTTTAATAATTTTCCCGCTGTCATATGGCGAAGCATCCGGATGTCGCAATATGGCACGTACCTGATCGTTTATGAGATCGTCCTAATCAGGTACGTAGTCCTCATCAGACTTAGTATCATCTGCTGAGTTAGCCTACAGCTCCTCATCAGTAAATATTGGAGTTCACTCTGTGGTGAAGGCCTCTCTATCCGCACTAGCATTGGTTGTTGTAGTCACTACAGCTGCAGATGGTGCAGGATATGCATCCATGACGAGTGGAATATCCAGGTAGTCCGCAATGATCCTTGGACTGAATGCTATCTTGACTCCCAAGATCGTCAGGACATAATGGAGCTGGTCTCCGGACTGCTCTCCCATAGCTCTGTAAAACTCGCGTATCATGTCAGGGTACGCGAAGTCCCCGCTCGGCGTGCATACGGGCTCCCATTCTCGCTAGGTAAAGATTTACGAGATGCTGTGTCCCTCCTAGGCCAGGTCCTAGAAGTCATCCAACTTCACCACCCATTCTATAGGGATGCCCCTTTCGGGGGCAACACGGGCATCCATGACAGTAGGGGCGTTTGAGGAAGTAGGTGCGTCAGAGGCTACAGGGGGAACGTTGGTCTGGTCCCTCCCACGCTTTCTTCCACGGGATTTCATATGTATACTGTTCAATAAATGAGTAAGAGAAGATGTTAGGAGTGCAAAAACCCCAAAAATGCATGAATAGAAATCAAATTAATGCTTTAAATGTGCAGCTTGTTATAACTCTTTCGAATGAGTTATAACACGTTTGCACGAGTAATAACTTGTCTGGATGTGTTATTACACGTATGGATGATGAAGAGTCATCTTCTTCACCTCGTCTGGACGGATGTTATTTCTGTCCAGACGGAAAACCTTACTAAGGAGAAATGGCCGAGTTAACTCAGCCATTTCTCCATTCTCTACAAAACTAACATCTATTCGAACCAAATCAACCCTAGTTTACTCCTAAAGGTCTGAATAGATGTATTCTTCGAAATAAATCAAAAAATCTACAAAAAAGGGGTTGAATTCAATTTGAAATTCGACCCCTACCGAAATGGGTGTTCACAACCCATTTCCAACCAGTAGAGGGTGTTAGAATGCACACGCTTTTGATATTTTGATAGAGAAACTGAATGTGACTTGTTCTTGAGCGATTGATGGCAGTTTGGGAGTGATTTGGATGTTTCCTCGTTCGATGCACAAATGATGCCGTTCGAAGGCCCTAGGTATTATATACCTTGATACTCGTCCGGACGAGTGAGTTAGCATTCAAACGATACTTGTATTGTTCGGACGATATAAGTGGTGCCCGAACAGGATGTTAGGTCAACTTTGTATCGGTGCCTGTGTTCTTTTCATGACTGAGACATGTAAAAAATAAAATTAATTATAATTAAAGTATCACAAAAGTGTTACGAAGTTATAAAACTGACTATAAGGTTAAAAATCATACACATCTTTAGGTGTGTGTGTCATTCGTAATTGTATGTGTCTTTCATTTGTAATTGTGACGTTTAATTACTATCAAGAAAATTGATTTTCCCAATAGGCATATGATATATATTATTTTTTAATTTAATTACCATCAACTAATTAACGTATATTACTTGTGAAAAATATTGTGCAATTAAATTATGGTGTGTTTGATACCTTATCGATGAGATTTGTCGTGTAATATATTGTCATTTCTAATGCTATTACATATTATAATCATAATTATACATAATTATATTTAATATTATTACTGATTTCTTATGTTTAAATTAACTACACTATTCTTACAAGCTATTATTTTTTAATTAATATCTTATCCATTCTCAAGTGTCCGAACGAATAGGTTTTATGTTCGGACATATGGGGTATCCGTCCGAACGCTCATTGAAGAATTTGGGGTTTGAGGTTTCGAGTATTAGTTCGGGTGATTATGATGCCACTAAAAGTTACTAGATGACACTAATAGTATTATAAAGCACTTAGTACAAAAAAAATACTAATATATTTCATATAATAGACTTACGTACTATACATATTACTAATATGATAGTAGTATAGGCAATATTTATAGTGGTTAGTACTACGTATATATATACCAAATACGATTAGTATTCTATAATACTACTATACTAGTATAGAATACTTAGTATATAAATATTAACATTTGAGTCGTAGCATTTAGTATATACTAATTAAGTACTTATATAGATTACTTAGTATATAGAGTTATGTATTTTATCTCGTAGTTTGTATTACTTAGTATATTATTTTATATATTAATATTAAGTACCCGTTCCAGCAGTAATTTACTATTGCTCGAACGTTATTTATCTCGTAGTTTGTGTTTTGAATTTGGAGGAAAATTTTTAAGTTAATGCCGACTATATAGAATTCGTTTGAACAGTGAATTGTCCGTTCAGACACAAAATACTTAGAATATGCTGAGAACAAAGTGGCAATTTGAAATTTTTGCGTTCGGACAGATAATTTGAACGTTCGAACGAATCAAGATAGATTTATACACCCGACTCTTCAGCTCATCTTCACGCGAGAATTCACTAATTTTTAAAGAGGGAGATTGAGAGAGAGGTATAGACCAATCAGGGACTGTGAGTGGATTCTTGGGTGTAAAAGAAGAAGGATTCCTGAGAGAAAATATGTAAATTTTATTTGTCAACACTTTTTTTTGTATATTTATAGTTTAGCTATTATTTTTCACCCTTAAAAGTGGTTGAGATTTTCTCATCAAGTGATTTCTGATTGTGGACAATGTATTTGAATTAAATTTTCAGTCGAAAGTTTAAAAATTGAGGTTAGTTTCTAATTATTAGGGTTTAGGATTTTATCATATTTAAAGGTGATTTTATATAGAGTTTAGATATTTTTTTGTTTGGGGGTTTTATTATATAACTCATTTCGAGCATGATTTGTTTATTTGGGCATTTTTTCACTACTTGGTTGGTGTTGCGAGTCAGTTCTGGTATTCTGTCTGTAGGCCTGTTCATCCGGGCCGGGTTGTACTCGGCCCAGTTTGAAATTTTAATATATTGCTTAATATTTTAATTTTTTTTTTCAAAAAAATTGAAGAAAATTTTAAATCCGGCTTCCGGATTTGGGAATCCGGAACCCGGATGAACACCCCTATCTGTCTGCGTGATTACCGTTTGAACGTTAGTATTACCGTCCGAATGAAACTCGTGCAGACGGAATACTATTGCTTCTAATATATATTGAGTTTGTTAATATTGTATGTTATTATTACTATTATAGTTTATTGTATTATTATAGTTGATTGTTAGACTTAATTTAGTGCTAATACTGTTTGAACCTTAGACTCGTTTGAGAGTTGTGGCCAAGTATTCTCTTAATGAATATTTGGGTACAATTCTTGAATTGTCCAAAGTGGTTGGGATTTTCTCATAGGACGTTACACGTTGATGCATTGTTAAAGATGGAGGCCAATATCGCAGTGATATTGTACAAACTAGAGGGTTTGTACCCGCATTCTTTCTTTAATGTAATGGTTTATTTGGCTGTTCACCTACCTCGTGAGGCTTTAGTTGCTGGCCTGGTTCAATATAGATGGATGTATCCTATTGAACGATTTTTAGGAAAACTTAAACGAAGTGTGGGAAATAAGGCTCATCCAGAAGGTTCGATTGCAGAGTCCTACATTAATAACGAATTGCACACTTTTTGTTCAATGTATTTTCGTGGGGTTGGTACCAGATTTACGAGACCGGATCAAAATTATGAAGGTAAACAAATGGGTGTCTCATCACCGTTTTCTGTATTTTTCCAAATTGTACGTCCGATGAGCGCACAGGGGGGCTACGATCTGTGCGGACAAGATTTTGATAGAGTTCGATGATATATCCTGAATAATTATGCGAAAATTGAGCATTACTTAAGGTTAGTAATGAATTTAGGTTCTATCGCAATCAAATACTTAAAGTTAGTATTTTCGTATAAATTAATATTTCACATGAAAATGCGCAGCAAACATTTATAACTACTTAACTCTAGTGGTGTAGCTGATGTACAAAAGAAGCATGGACAGAAATTCGCGTCATGGTTTGAACATACAGTACAATATTATTAAAAAAAATTCGTCGAATTATATTGATATTTAATATTATACTAAAAATGTCTTATTGATATAAGTTCTATCAAAACATGTTGAAAATTTCGAGGAGATCTTACCAGAAGTTTATGCATTGGCATGTGGTCCGGGCAAAATGGCTATCCAATATTCAGGGTGTTTGGTGCGTGGATATGGATTTCACACAAGTGATAGAGAACGATATAGAAAAACTCAGAATTTTGGAATTGCAGTCGAATGGAGCAATGTAGATGATAACATTGACTTCTATGGGATTATAGAAGATATTACAGGGTTAAAGTATGTTGGAGGTTATATTGCTTAGTTGTTTAGATGTACTTGGTGGGATGTTTCAAATCCTAGGTTAGGATGCGTAAAGATGAAAGTTTTCTCAGTGTGAATACATTCCAGATCTGGTACGAGAACAATCATTTCATTCTCGCCTGCCAAGTAAATCAAGTTTTTTATTTAGATGATCCAGAATACGGGAACTCATGACGAGTGGTGGAGAAGTTTGCACTAAGGAATGTATATGATTATATTATAGAGGTAGATGAACAACATGAAGAATTTAATTTTTCGACAAATGAAGAAGCATATCAAAAAAAGGAACTAGTGATCAATCTATTTATTGACCTAAGTCAATATGAAATGGTCTCACTCCGTAGAAAAGATGTTGCACCAGAAGTGATTGAGGATGAAATGTCGGAAGGACATGAATTTATTAACGTGTCTAGTGAGGATAAGGGGATTGGTCCAGCAAAACTGATAGTGAATAAATTAAAATATCTGTATAAGTATAATTTTATAAATACCTACAATATTTATTTGGTGATATATTTAATTCATTACAATTTCAAATAAATATGCCTCTCAAACGTAAAGCAGTTTGTGCGTTATCTCCACCCCCACTCATTATTGACTCCCTTGCATGTAATTCACTGGCCAGCAATAATGGACCAGCATCACTAGACTCAGCATCAAGTATTTTGTTAAATTATAGTATTTAGCACGAGTTAATATATATTTATCAAATTATATATATATATATATATATTTGTTCTAATTATTGTGCATGTAGTTGTATGTAAGCGCTGAATGCAGGGCATTACGAAAGGTGTCTGCATAAAGAAAGTCAGAAAAATGGATAAAATTAAAGTTGATATATTAGAGGGTCACACTGGTAGATACAGTGATTCATAAGCATGACTTTCTACTTATGTTAATGCCTTAGAGAGAATAGGCTCGAGTACCTTGCTCAAGTTTACAAGATATGGAAGAATAAATTTATTGAGCTCGTTAGATATTCTATCAGGCTCCATCCCAGAAAAAGAGAAAAAAGGATTTTTTTTTTCTCACTACCATACCGTTATAGAGAACTCATATCCCATCTTCGTTAAAATATGTCGGCGAGCCATTGACGATGAACCCAAAATTATCTGTCATAAAACCAATCGAAAAGCCCTCAACGAAAAAAAAAGAGTTAACATCTTTGAATCTCTGGCTAATCCAACCATTTTGATATCAGGAAAACGTTATCAAAATAATAATAATAATAATAATAATAATAATAATAACACCAGAGTTTGTCGTTTCTTTATAGAAGCTACATGAGTTGAAATTAATGGATAGTGATATACTTACAAGTCTCTTATTATTTGTTTAATACTCAATTATTTTATTTTTTTTATTATTATTTTAAGTTTTTTTATTATCTTTAATTATTAAGAAAAAGATTTTAAAAATATATAATTTTCTTAATAATTATTTTCTTAATTATTAAGTAAAAAAGAAATTTTTAAAAGAATTAAAAATATAAAATGAATAGTTGAGACTAAGAGCTTGTAAAGGAGTAAGAAAAACTAAAACGAATAGACAATTTTGTACGAAAATTTTGCGGTGCAACAGCAATGGTATTTTGCCCCCTCTTTTTCTCCTTTCTTTCCCTATTGTAATGTAGGGAAGACAGAGACATACAGATTGGGGCAAGAAATGTACTAAATGCAGAACTGTTGGTGGACTTCTTTTATCTTCTTTCTTCCACGGTGTGCGGCTTTCGCATCAGCCTCTCACATAACAGTAAAACTACTGTTCACATAAGGACTGACGCGAAAATCAGACTTCCGCCCATCATTTTTCTTCTTCCACGCTCCTAGTATGAGGCGAGTGGTGCTACAGGCGAGTAGTTCCCTCCAAACGTCCCCAAAAAGTTTTTTCACCATCACCATCCTTCATTGCTCGCCGGTGACCATTTCTATCTAGTAGCGTTGGGTTTATATACCAGTAGGTATCATTTATTCTAACTTTTTTCTTAACTAATCGTATATTTGTTTTTTTTCTATTTTTTTTCAGATCTCACTCTGTTTGAGAGAATGTGAGATAATAAAATGAGTTGGATAAAATTAATTTTCGGATGGAGAGAAGACGAGCAGAAGAATTATTTCTCGTTTATTGATTTTCCATAAGGTGTTTAAATCCTCTTTTAAATAGTTTAGTAATCTCTATTGAGCGAGGGAATCTCAAAGAAGAAGAGAAACGATTTTTTTTTTCTTCTTATTATTATTTTTTTTTGTTGGGGGTGGTTCTATACCACGGAGAAATGGAGGTCTTTTGTACAAGAGAGAAAACGGAGAATGCCTTGTTTATCGTCTGGATTGCACGATCCCATATAAGCAAGGCACCGGGAAACAATTGTTCTTTGAAAGGTGAAGCTATGAGGAAGATCTAGCTGTGTACCGGAGACGGTCTCTAAAGATTCCGTTATTGACGGCAACACAACCCTCTAAGAAGTTCTGAGCTTTTCCTTCCGCAATAAAAAAAAAAAAAAGAAGAAAAAAAAGGCACCGGGAAACAACTAAAAAAAACAAATAGAACTCATGTTTATTAAGAAAGGTGGGCTTTTTAAATGAGAGTACAAAGGTAACTTTATATATTTAAATTAGTGTGCAGTAAATATGCTGTGAATGAGACTGTTTTTTTTAAAAATTTTTTATTAAGATTATGTTTGAATGTTAAGAATATTTGAGAATATTTATAAATAATAAAAAATTATATGTTTAAAATAATAATAAGATAATAAATATTAATAAAAAATATTTAAAATATTCCGTTTCCAGCCTAGAGGCTTTTGAGTACTCGAAGACTTGCGTGGAGAGAGGGAATGAGCTGCTCTGGTAGATGAGGCTTTTGTACACTTGTCAATTAAACAATGCCAGAAAGTAGAAAGAATGTTTCTATGTAAATATTGGGCTTGGGCCTCGAATTAGGCCTTGGCTGTGTTGGGGCGATCTTGACAATCCTCAAAATGAAGGAAAAAAAAGTAGTTTATTTGAGAAAAAGAAAGAGATTCTATTGAATTTTAAAAAACAGAAAAAAAAAAAAAACTGCCAGCACATTGTGTAAAAAGAAATTGGCATTGGGTCATGCCGACAGCAGCATTCTAATGAAGAACATCCTAAAAGGAAAAGCAAGCACACGATAAAAGCAACAGTACAAGATTGGCACAGCAGGTGTTTGATGAAAAACGGAGAGATAAAAGCTACAATAAAATGCTAAACCGACATAAGAAAATGCTAAACAGACACTAATGGCTATCTAACTGATAAAAAACGCAAAAGGAAATAAACAAAATGCACAACTTAATCGAAATGCAAAGCTTAACTAAAATATAAAACGATATGTTTGTGTCCTTTTCCAAACGTTATCGTTTCGCATCAGGTTCATAACAAGAATTACGAAAATCAAACAATCCCTTAAGAGTTTAAGCCCTTTCAGTTTCGATCCTACAATATTTAGAGCACTGGTCAAGCCGAAAATATGGTTATTTTTTGTTAAATCTGCTGCATTTGATTAGCTAAAGGACTATGAGCTACAATAAATCAGAAGCAAAACTCATGTTTGACGAATTACTATTCATTAACCAAAGAAATGTTGGTGATTAAGAGTAACAGAAACATAATTTAAATAAAAGAATGTTGGTTGTTCACCTTCTGGCCGGGATTTAAATAGGGGTGATAAAGAAAATGAGCTCAATGAAAAGTACTGTACGAAGTGGAAAGAGTAGAGTCTCAAGTCATTTATTTAAGCATGAATGTTGACACAAACATGTTACATACCACTCACAAGTACTTCACAATATTAAAAATACATAAAACATGCAAAACAAATTTAGGTCAAGTATGCCTAGTAACCCTATTCCTATTCTCAAAAAAAGTTGACTTGATTTGATTAAGCTTGACCAACACATCTTTGATGTCCATTCTTGTATCTGGTAATTCTTCCGAGCACCTCAAGCCTAGGTCCATGATTGATGAAAGAATACTCTGCAAGGCAATGATGTCTCTTTTATCTTCTATTCTTAGTAAACCTTCGTCCACAACTTCCATCATTCTATCTGGAATCGATGCATTTACCAACTCCCTCAAAGTAAAGTCTCCAGCAAACATGTCGTCTGTGGGTTTCTTTCTCGTGATCATCTCCAACAATGTTATGCCATAGCTGTAGACATCGGTTTTTATGGATACCTTCCCTTCAAATCCATATTCTAAAAATACTCACAAATTGTCAACAAGGCATTTAAGTTAGCAACTTGTGTCCAAATAAAATGACGTAATTAAGTTATAATTCACATGTGCCATCCAAAAGAGTATATATCTGAACTATAAGTAAGCTCTTGATCAGTGTATATATACTCATATGCACGTAAGTAAATACATATATATCTTATAGAAGGCAAACCAAACCAGAATGCAATTTGAAATAGCCCTTTTGGCATATTAAATAAATAATGAGATTGGACCAATTAATTGCATGTTCACTTCAATAATATTTCTTTAATTTTTTCCACTTATACTATAGATAGTATTTTGTAGTCTTTGTCAGGAACCTTTCCCTTCCTTCTGTACCCTGATGCATCCACAATCCTAAAATTGAAACTCATTACTATATGATGCATATATGACACAATTTACACTAATGAGACTACGTCTTTTTAGTTTTTTTCTAAAAGTTACATATTGGCATATTTGAATAACAATACTTAATCCAATTGAGTTATAATTGCTTTGAAAAGAGTTCGCTTTCAAATTGAATAAAAATTTCAAGTCGTTGTGAGTTTGCAAACTCCCGCAACTTGCACAAAAACCTTGCTAATTATCTCATGAGAGGTTGGGTCATGCAAGCTCTTGAAGTCCAGTTTTTGAAGTCCATCCTTCTAATAAAAGCATTCCACAATGGTTTATTTCTAAAAAAAAGAAAATTGCACATAGAGTTAAACCTGAGTTCTTCATAGCGTACTAGCTGATGTTTGACCAAAACTACCTTATGAAAACATATATTCACCATGTCAGATTTGTTTAGGATTCATGTCATATGAATATGTTAACTCATACTCATATGAGTTTATAGACTATAAGACTACCTAAGATGAGGAAAATTGACAAGCAAGTTGTTACCAAAAATTTGTAAGATCAACATCCTATTATTTATCCTTTTGATAATTAAAAAAGAAGGGTAAATTCATGTACGTACCTGGAGCAATGTAGCCAATGGTACCAAGAGTTTTGGTGTGTGTTGCATCTTTGTTTTCGACTAAAATCTTTGCAATGCCAAAATCGCCCACATGTGCAACCATGTCCTCATCCAAAAGGATATTTGTAGGCTTCAAATCACAATGCAATATAGATTCCGATTGACCATGGTGGAGATAGTCTAAGGCCGAAGCAACATCAACCATAATATTTATTCTCTGTATAAGATCCAAGCAGTAGTTATGAGAATATAACCATTTTTCAAGGCTGCCGTTCGACATGTATTCCATCACCAGTGCTCTAAATTCAGGATTAGTGCATGTAGTTATGACCTTAACAAGGTTTCTGTGTCGAATTATACGTAACACCTTGCATTCTGCATCAAAACTTCTGAAAGCACTCGACAATTGCAAACTTAGAACTTTTATTGCAACAATTGTCCCGTCAAATAGTATTCCTTTGTACACAGAGCCAAAACCTCCAACTCCAAGTAAGTTGCTTTCACAAAATTCATTTGTCCCTTGGCAAAGCTCTTGATATGATATCATTCTATGTTCCAGTGCAGGCAATGCATTAAGTGAAGTGGGTATCTCCATGTTACTTTTCCGACGACTTCTCTGGAAATAAACCAACAGTAAGAAAGCTGTAATTGCCACAGTCGTAGGAAGAATCCATTTGAGTAAAATATCTTTCATCTTTGATCGTTGGTTTTTAGGAATCGTTGGACAAGATGGAACTCCAAAAGTTGAATTCCCACAAAGTGCAATATTTCCTGAAAATGATTCCGCCGTGAGGTTCACAAAAGGACCACCAGATGGAATCTCTCCTACAAGCTTGTTGAAAGATAAATTCAAGTATTTGAGATATGGAAGTGCCTCAAGGGATTTAGGAATTTCACCAGAAAGACTGTTGTAAGAAAGATTTAAGGTATTTAACCCTTTTAAGTTCCCAAAAGATTGTGGAATGCCTCCTTGAAGAGAGTTGTTTGAAAAGTCAAGATAACTGAGGCTTTTAAATGCTCCAATGATACTTGGGATTTCTCCAGTAATTTCATTTCTTGACAAATCCAGACCTTCGAGAGTGTCCAATTTTGTCATGTTCGAAAACAAATGTCCACCAAGGAAATTTGATGATAGATCCAAGAACTTTAGATTTTCGAGGTCCCATAGGTTTAATGGTATTGATGATTCGAGCCTATTGGAACCTAAGAATAGCACTTGTAGAAGACTGAGGTTTGAAATGCAATTTGGGACAACTCCAGAGATTCTATTGTTTGAGAGATCCAACTCTCCCAAATTCCTTAATTGGCATATCTCTTCTGGAATCAATCCTTCAATCCTGTTACTAGAAAAATACAATCTTTGTAATCTTTCCAAACCACCGAATGTGAAAGGGATATGTCCAGTAAAATTGTTATTGCTCAAATCAAGCCAAATCAAGCGTTTCAAAAAACCTATTTCCATGGGAATATGACCCTTTATTTGGCAAGAACTCGCCGAAAAGATTTGAAAAGAAGCCGAAAAGTTTTGGATGGAATCTGGAATTGTTGTATTCAATGGATTATTGGCTACGTATAAAGCTCTCAAAGACCGACAATTGGATAAAGATGAAATGAAATTGGGCTCTTTATGATCTTTAGCCTCCCCGCCTATTAGCTGATTTACATTCAAAAAAAGTCGTTGGAGGTGGTTCAAGTTTCCAAGACTTTTGGGAATTGATCCGAAGAATAAGTTTGCTGAAAAGTCTACATTGATGAGCTTGGAACAATTTGAAAGATAGGATGGGATATGACCACTAAGTTTGTTGCCACGAAGTACAATCATTTCAAGATTAGGGCAAGATTGCCCAATATATAGTGATGGAAGACATCCAGACAGATAATTCTTCGCCAAGGAGATCATTTGTAAAGAAGAAAGGTTGAAAAGTTTTTGAGGTACCGCCCCTTCGAAGTTATTCATGTCGAAATTCAAAGTAGTTAACTTCGGAAGATGCCACAAATCAGTCGGAATGCTTCCTTGGATGTGGTTAAACTCAATTCCGAATTCTTGCAACGATGACAAGTTATATATGGTAGAAGGTAAGATACCAGTGAAATTGTTATCTCCAAGAGTTAGCGCTTCAAGCTTTTGTAAACTGCCAAATAAAGCTTTTGAAATACTCGCATCGAATTTGTTGGATGTCAAAGATAAAATTACAAGCTCCCTACAATTATTAAATTGCGAATGGAGCTGACCATCAAGTTCGTTAAATGAGAAATAAAGTCCTCTAAGATTGGGACAGTGGCTACAAAGATCATTCGGAAGAGCTCCCGAGATGTGATTAGCTGTAATAGCAAAAATGTTTAGAGAAGATATGTTAAAGATGACAGAAGGAAGTGGACCAGTGAGACTATTGTACTGCAAATTCAATAACTCCAACCTTGACAAAGTACCGAGGGACGATGGAATTGCACCAATAAGACGGTTCGAATCAAAACTTATGACACGAAGCTTTTGACAATTATGAATGGAAGGAGGTATGTTTCCTTCCAATTGGTTGTATTCTAAGTAGAGAATTCTCAAGCGATGTAAGCGACCGATCTCATGAGGAATAAAACCAAAGAAACTGTTGTTAGAAAGATCAAGTGAGACCAGGAAGGAGAGGTTACCAATATGAGGAGAAATGGTGCCTTGGAGACCCATGTAGGAAAGGTCCAAAGCGGTGACTCTTTGCCTACGTCGACTGCACGAGACCCCAATCCAACTGCAGATCGAGTTTGGTGCGGTGGACCAGTTAGTAGCCAAGAGGGTTTCATTTGGACTAGAACTAATTCGAGATTTAAAGGCAATGAGAGCAGATTGGTCAGTAAAATTGCTAAAAGATTGGATCAAGTGAAACATGCATGAGTACTGCACAAACAGAAAACCCAATAGCAGAAGAAGGGATGAGCCTGAGGCAGCCTTTGGCCAACAATAATCCATAATATTCTTGAGATGCACAACATAATCATACTAGTGAAAGTCATGGCGTATGACCTTTATACTTCTCCCATCCCTCTGTTGTTCAATAAGAGGTGTTTATGCAAATGGGAATGCAAGCACCCTGTGTGTTACAAGTAAAAGGGGGGCCACATTCATTGCTGGTTACCTGCAAGGGAGATCTTTACCACCAACTACAGAGATAGAATTTGTATTCTTGCCTCTAAGATGCAATAAAAAAAAAAAAAATCCTAATAGTCTAAAGGAACTTTTTGACATAGAAAGAGGGGAATTTCCTGAGGAAGCACATGTGAGCCCAAAAGTGGAGAAGGTGCGTAACGTCTTTTTATACAATTATATTTAATGAAAAATATTTTTATAACATAAATATACTCCTTTTCAAAATATAAGCTGTGTCATTGCTTTTTCTATTGTTTTTTCTATTTAGCCAGGTATGAATGGTTGAAGGTGACTTTTTAGGTCACCTTCCAGTCCGGCCAACGCGTAGTCTGTTTTAACTTTTCATCTGCAAACGTATCAATCCACATGGGACTATTATACACCCTTATTACAAGAAAAAATTTATTCAGCAGCTCTACATCGGACATTTGCTTTTCCTCAACAAGTATGTGCAGGTTTAAGGTTGTTAAGTCGAAGATTAGAAAAACTCTTATCACAAAACTTTGTTAAAATTAGTCATTCAAATAACCCCACAGCTACGGCACCAAAGAGTACTATAAATGAGATTTTTGGTGATCGACTTCATTTTTAATTTTATCATGTTATGTGCGGCAGTTGGTTAGACGATAAGTTATTGAAAAAAGCAAATTAGGGGATTAGAATTTGGATTAGATCATGACTAATGGGGCTTGAAGTGCATGAAATTTGTAAAATTGAATTTGATAGTCTGATCAACTCTGATCCCGATCGATCGAATTCTTTAATTGAGATACATATCTCTTCTGGAGTGTATAAGAAGTGATTATATGTAACAGAATTCATTAATATTAGGCATTGTACTTGGATATTAGCGCATTTAGAAAAACAAAAATTTCAAGTGTAGTTATTTTTATATATTTTTTGTCACACGCATTAGTAATATAATTGATTATATCACTTTTTTCAATATAAAATAATTATTTTAATCAATCACGTCAATGGACTGCACAAAGTAAGAGTATATAAAATGACTATTTGTAGTATCTACTTCCATGGTATAGCATCCATCCATACATACATATTATATATATACATACATATTATATATATATATATATATGTGGTCAACTTTCTTAGTCTTTGCGTGGAAATAATACATTGTAATTTATCCGTTTAGTCATGTGTTCAGATAGGCTGGAAGTCGAGGACCAATATTTGGTGGACCCGAAAATCTGTAACTTTCTTACATATTAATAAGCATAGCCACTCCAAATAATATATTACTGCGACAAGCTCCTTTAATAAGCTTTAATTTTTAACATTTTCGTCCCTCTAGTCTTCAATTCTAATCTTGTTTAATCCATGCACTTCTTCCAACAAGCTTTTTGAGTATTCAAAAACATCTAAATTAATGCGCCCCAGTTTTTTATTAACTAAAGTATGATCATGACTTGTAATTATCCCCTGCATGCGCGACTGGCCTATTGTTTATCTTTTCACCTAATGACTAGCTATTTAAAATTTTCGTAAACGTCGTGATCAATACGGGCGAGCTAGCTAGAATCTGAATGAAGTTTTGGTGATTTTCACAACATTCTCCTGGTATTGATCATGCCAGGGCCAAGGCATTGGAGTGACACAAAATAGACGCAACTCAAGTACTAAACAACACAAAATAGAATGCATTTTTTGGGATAACAAATTTTTTCTTAAAAATTGGTATTTACCGTCCCAAAAGAGTATTAGAGATGAAAAAATGGCATTTTTGCCCAAAGAGAGTATTAGCGATGAAAAATTTTCATCTCTATTTCATCCCAAAAAGTCCATCTCAAAAGATTCTTGAAAACAAATTTCGAATTTCATCCCAAAAAATATTTTAGAGACAAAACCTGGCAAAACTGGTCAAAAAAGTTAAACTATTCTTTTGAGACGAAACATTTTCATCCCAAAACCAGTTTGAATGGAACACATATTAATTGTTTGAACGGTCGGATATCTCTTTCGAGCTCTATTAATTTAATTCAAACGATGTGAATCTATTTGATCCTATTCGAATAGTTTATTTCTGTTCAAACATATATATTTATGTTCGAATAAAAATAATTTGGTCGAACACAATTTATATATGCACGAATTGAAAACACCTATTCTGTCATGCCCGGCCCAAGGCCTTTCAGTTAGCCCATGACCTGGCCCAGCCCCAGCCCCAGAAACGGCGTCGTTTTTCGCCCCAGGTAATTAAACCCCCGCCCCCTTTCCTTCCTTCTTTCTTTCTTTTCCTTTCTTTCTTCTCTTTTCCTTCTCTTTTCCCCTGGGCGACGGTTTCCCTCTGTTTCAGTTACCACTTCCAGCGCCCATCTCCCCCACGTTTCTCGGCAGTTCCGATTTCTAGAAGGCTCAACGGAAGTTTATTTCTCTCCCTCTCATCTTTCGGCATTTGCAGCTTGATTGTGGGTCTCCTCTCTTGCGCCGAACTCCTCTGTTCTTCACACCGCTGCGTTTTCACCGGTAAGTTTTCTAGTTTTCTCTTTTATCTCAGCTTGTCCATCATTCAAGGGTTTCATTTCGGATTTTTGGTTCAATTCGGAATATTTATTTGTGTTTGCACCGATGGATTGTAGGCGGCACTAACAGAAAACAAGAAATTCAATTTTTTTTAGCCTCTGTCGTCGGGTTGTTCCCCATTCTCGGGTAAGCTACTCAGTTGTTTGAATAGATGATTAACTTATGTGAATTAGTTTAGAGGTTCTTTAAATTTCTGGGTCTCTCCGAGAGGTAGATTTGTGTGGTATTTTTTCTGGGTTCAATTTCCGTATTATTGCCGAGAGTGTACGGCTGTTGCTGGAAGGTTGGGGAGGTTAGCGAATTAATTTATGATGTTTGGATGGGATAAATTTACTGGATAGATTTCTTCCCGTAATATTTATGGAAAATTTTCTCCAACTTCCGAATCCATGTTCGAAGTGATTTTTGGGGGATGTTCGAGGGATTTCTTTGTTAATTTTCTTTTGCTGATTGGTGCTGCCGATGGGTTGTTTGGGATGTTTTGTGTGATGTAAATGGTTGGGTTTGGTAGTTTTGAACGTATGGGAGACTATACAATTTTTTTTGGTTGGCTTTATCAGAGGGATGCCTGAAATGATATTTTTTTAGTATGGAGTGCGCTGGTTTTGTGGGTCGTAGTGGCTGGTTGCTTGGGCTTGATATGCTAGAAATTATGAATTTAGGCAGGCATTGTAGTTAACTTATAATTTATGATTTTAGGCCTTTGGGGTGGTCATTAATATAAAGGAAATTATTTTCATGTATAGGTGACGAAACTCTTAGCGGTCATACTCAAAGTTTTGATTTTTCGCTACAGCAGTCAGGTAAGCGGGGTTCGTATGCTCGGTTTTATACCAAAAGGGGACTGAGGTTGACTTTTAAAAATTTGTGCTTTTGTTGGTTACGAAATGAAAACTTGAGAAAAACCAACCTCAGTCGATTGTTTGCATTATTCATTAAGCTTATATAAAAGAAGGAAAAATATTTCAGGCATGCATTGTGTAGACATGAATCGCTTTTTGTCGTGTTATTTTCTGAAATGTGGAAAGAACATTTTTGTCTATCTGAGAAAAATTATGCCTTGATTGTGTTGACTATAGTTTATTTACATAAGATTTATTCTGAAAATAGTTTGGATCTATGTGTCTTTAATAACTCTGAAAATCTTTGGCATAGTATTCTGGTTAGTATTTGACTTTATCTCTGCTTGGCTCTGCTCTGCTCTGTATTTGCTCTGTTTGGATTTGGTACCAATTTCCTATCTCTGAGTGCACCCACTTTGGAAAGAAAGTGGTTTATTGTGGGCTTTCTTATGTGCACACTCGGGGCTCCGAGAACGAATAAGGGAAAGTTCCACCTCTGTCTCTGCCTGGTTTGGCCACCGGGATTTGCACAACCCTACCACGGGGGTTAAACATGGTCTTTGCTTTGTGAGATGCTCCGTTTGATATAGTGATACTACTCAGTTTTCTTATGCCAAAGTATTTTATGATTTAAATTGTCTTGAAAATTTGTTGTTCTTTTATACATAATTATGTTTTGTTCCGTACTTTATTTCTTGGTAAATGCTCATGTTTACACGCTTGTATAGGTTCTTCGCTTACTGAGTTGTGGAAAAAAAAACCCACCCCTCTTATCTCATATATGTTTCAGATGATTTGGATGTTCCATCAGAGGACCAAGAGTAGAGTCTTGACCAAGTTTTAAGCTGTTAGAGCCACAAGCTAGTTGGGGGAAAACAATTATTTTATTTATTATGTTGGGTTCTAGTTTCATTGGATTTATAGAATGTTAGTTATTCTTTATTGTTAAGCTTTTTGGGAGAATGTGAACCCTCTCAGTTATGATTTATTCATATTCTTTTATTTATGACTTGGTGGACATTGTTATATGGTTTGGGTTGTGAAAAATATATTTATTTTGAATATGGTCGGAGATCTATTATTTGTAGTTGAGGATGGAATATACCAAACAGGTGGAGCTTCGTGACCCCCTACGAGTACGGGGCGTTACAATTGGTATCAGAGCGAAGGTTTAAGATTCTGCAGACTTATACAATAAGGTTTTAGGAATTTGAGGTTCTAGAAATTGCCAACTTTAGGAATTATTTGAGGTGTAAAATTATATAGGCTTGTGAGCTGATGTCATATTGTTGGAGAGTTAAGGGTTATATATTTATGTCTTTTATTTTTCTTGGTATCATGTGATCTTGTTTGTGGTGGGTACCTCTTTTGTTTGGGGAGTATTATATACTTTGTTTTGACTACTAAGATTACCTGTAGATGGTTATTTTTTTTAGCTAGTTGGTTATATGTTTTAGTGAACGATGTGTTTAATAGTCCAAGTGTTCTCAGGATGCCACCTCGACGTGAGCGAAGTGTGTCGGACTTGAATGCGGCCAGAAATGAAAGGGAAGCAAATCCAAGAGCTTCTGAAGTACTTCGAGTAGCAGCGCATCAGCTGATTGATGATCTCGCACAAAATTCATCTGGCCGTCACCGCACCACAAGTGAAAGGGGTTGCACTGTGGAAGATTTCAACAAGTTGCATCCCACGTCTTTTGATGGAAGAGGCGACCCGATACTGGCAGAGGATTGGGTACAGGATATTGAGGAGATATTTCGAGTTTTGCCTTGCACGGATGAGCAAAAGGTGGCGTTTGCTACATTCAAGCTGATCGGGGAGGCGAAAAGGTGGTGGATCTCTGAAAGGACTATCAGGGAAGCTGAAAAGACGGAAATAAAAAGTTGGTCGCTGTTCAAGGAAGTTTTCCTAGAGCATTTCTTCCCAGTCTCAGTTAAGGAAGATAAAGCTATGGAATTTGCCACCTTAGTTCAGGGAGCGATGTCAGTACATCAATATGCAGCAAAATTTACCGAGCTGGCACGTTTTGCGGCATATCTGATTCCAGATGAAGAGAAGAAGTGTCGCAAATTTGAACAAGGGCTGAACGAGAAGCTTTTTGAGTGAGTAGTGGGCTTCCAAGTAAAAAAATTCACAGAATTGGTGAATAAGGCTACAGTGTTTGAAAGAAGCCTTCAAAGAAGTACAATTTTATCTGATCAAAGAAAGAGATCTACCTCATCTGGATACCATGCAAGCGTCAATCAAGGATCGTGGAAGAAGAAAAATGAAGGAGTAGCTCAAGCAATAGACCAGGCCAGAGTAACCGGCAGCCCTACCAGTGTAAGACATGTAACCAAGTGCATTCTGGAGAATGCAGAAGAGAGGCAAGACTATGTTTCCGTTGTGGCAAGTCAGGACACTACATCAGGAATTGCCCTCTGCAACCGGACAACAATAACGCGAGCATGTTGCCACCCCAGAGAAATGAAGTTACAGGACGAGGTAACAATCAGCGTCCTACTGCACCTGCTCGAGTCTTTGCATTGACACCAGGAGAGGCTGAAGGCAGGGATGATGTGATCACAGGTATTTTCGGTTCTCGTTTTCTTTTAGGATTAACTTGGTATTCAATGCGGATCTTTACTAGAAGGAGTATGTCTTTATTTTTTTATTTTGTGATCACAGGCATTCTTTCATTGTTTTCTAACGATGCTACTGTATTATTTGATTCTGGGGCAATGCATTCGTTTATTTCTTTGAATTATGCTAAGTTTTGCACTTGGGAAGGTGAAAGGTTGGAGTATAGCCTAGTAGTCGCGACACCGACAGGAAATTCAGTATCTTGTCATAAAATTCTCCGTGGCTGCCCCATAACTGTTGAAGGAAGATTAATGCCAGCTGACCTTATAATTTTTGATATGTTTGGATTCGATGTAATTTTGGGGATGAACTGGCTGGCTTCATACCATGCCAGTATTGACTGTTTTAAAAAGGAAGTAATCTTCAAGCCTCCTGAGGGAGGTGGAATTCAATTTGTGGGGTCGAAAGTGTGATCACATCCATCAGTCATATCAGCAGTTCAGGTTGGAAAATTATTGCGAGATGGTTATCAAGGATTTTTGGCTTGTGTGATAGATACACAAAAGGAAGAGTTGAGTTTAGAAGAGATTCCTGTTGTGAGAGAATACCCAGAAGTGTTTCCTGAAGACTTGTTCGGATTACCACCCGACCGAGAAGTAGAATTTGCGATTGATCTTACTCCCGGCACGGCACCGTTGTCCAAGGCTCCTTATAGAATGGCGCCATCAGAGCTCATTGAACTCAAAGAGCAGTTACAAGACTTATTGGATAAGGGTTTTATCCGACCCAGCGTGTCCCCTTGGGGTGCGCCAGTTTTATTTGTTAAAAAGAAAGACGGGACAATGAGAATGTGCATCGACTATAGGGAACTCAACCGAGTAACTATCAAGAACAGATATCCCTTACCCCGTATAGAGGACATCTTTGATCAACTATAAGGTGCACAAGTTTTCTCTAAGATTGACCTTTGGTCAGGGTACCACCAATTGAAGATCAAGGCCGAAGACGTATCTAAGACCACTTTCAAAACCAGATACGGTCACTATGAGTTTTTGGTCATGCCTTTCGGCTTGACTAATGCTCCTGCGGTATTCATGGATTTAATGAATAGAGTATTTCATGAATTCCTGGATAAATTTGTGGTCGTCTTCATTGATGACATCTTGATCTATTCTAAAAGTAAGGAGGAGCATGAGGAACACTTGAGGCTAGTACTCGGAACATTTAGGGAGGAAAGGTTGTTTGCTAAACTAAAGAAATGTGAGTTCTGGTTGGATTCAGTTATATTTTTGGGGCATGTGGTTTCAAAAGAAGGTATTTCAGTAGACCTAGGAAAAGTAGAAGCAGTAGTTAACTGGCTGGCACCGAAGAATGTTCATGAGGTTAGGAGTTTCTTGGGATTGGCGGGATACTATCGTCGATTCATTGAGGGTTTCTCCAAAATAGCAGTTCCTCTCACCGCTCTTACTAGGAAGAATAACAAGTTTGAGTGGACAGAAAAATGTGAAGAAAGTTTTCAGACCTTGAAACAAAGACTCATGACCGCCCCAGTTTTAACAGTTCCCACTACGAGAGGTGGTTTTGTGGTGTATAGTGATGCTTCAAGATTGGGTTTGGGGTGCGTATTAATGCAACATGGAAAGGTTATAGCTTACGCTTCTCGACAACTGAAAACTTATGAACAAAACTACCCCACACATGATCTAGAGTTGGCAGCGGTGGTATTCGCACTGAAGATTTGGAGGCATTATCTCTATGGGGAAAAGTGCGAAATCTACACAGATCATAAAAGTTTGAAATATTTCTTCACCCAGAAAGAATTAAACATGAGACAGAGGAGATGGCTCGAGTTAATAAATGATTATGACTGTACTATAAATTACCACCCAGGCAAAGCGAATGTTGTGGCTGACGCCTTAAGTAGGAAATCTTTGAGTTCAGCAATGGCAACCCTTACCACCCAGCCCCAGTTGTTAATGGACTTAGAGAGGGCCGGTATTGAGGTTATCACTACTGATACAAGCACTTTCGTGGCCAGTTTAATAGTGCAACCAGATTTGTTAGAGAGAATTAAAGTAGCTCAGAAAGTGGATTCAGCGTTGACAAAGCTAGTTGAAGAAGTTAAAAATGGGGACAAGACTGATTTTAGCATTTCTGAGGATGGAGTTTTAAGGTTTAGAGACAGATTGTGCGTGCCGGCAGATGAATCATTGAAGAAATTAATTCTTGAGGAGGCACACCGCTCTTTATACACAGTCCATCTGGGGAGTACCAAGATGTATCGGGACTTGAGAGAGTCTTTTTGGTGGAACGGTATGAAGAGAGAAATTGCTAAATTCGTAGAACAATGCCTAACATGTCAACAGGTGAAAGCAGAGCATCAGAGACCAGCAGGATTGTTACAGCCATTGCAGATTCCAGAATGGAAGTGGGAGCATATATCCATGGATTTTGTGACAGGTCTACCGAGGGCTGTAAACGGACAAGATGCAATATGGGTAGTCGTAGATCGCTTAAGGAAGACTGCACGTTTTGTGCCCATTAAAGTTTCTTATAAATTGGAGAAACTAGCTGAACTGTATATACAAGAGATCGTGAGATTGCATGGGGTACCAGTGTCTATTGTGTCAGATAGAGACCCTCGTTTCACTTCTAGATTCTGGAGAAGTTTACAAGAGGCAATGGGTACTAAGTTAAACTTCAGCACGGCTTATCACCCTCAGACGGATGGGCAATCGAAAAGGACTATTCAGATTTTAGAAGATATGTTGAGGGCATGTGTGATGGACTTTAAAGGAACTTGGATACGACACTTACCATTGGTGGAATTTGCTTATGATAACAGTTTCCAGACTAGTATTGGGATGGCACCGTATGAGGCTTTGTATGGCAGAAGGTGTAGGTCCCCTTTATATTGGGATGAGGTTGGTGAAAGAAAAATACTGGGACCAGAGATCATTCAGAAAACCACAGAAAAGATTGACATCATGAGAGCTAGAATTAAAGCAGCTCAGGGTCGACAAAAGAGCTATGCTGATAACCGACGCTGTCCACTAGAGTTTGAGGTTGGAAATGAAGTATTCTTGAAAATAGCACCAATGAAAGGGGTTATGAGATTTGGAAGTAAGGGCAAGTTGAGCCCTAGATATATTGGACCCTTTGAGATTCTTGAGCGAATTGGACCTTTGGCATATAAGTTAGCACTTCCTCCGAATCTTGCGGGAGTGCATAACGTATTTCATGTGTCTATGCTAAGAAAGTATATTCCCGATCCAACTCATATCATTCACTATGAACCGCTGCAGATTCAGGAAGATATGACTTATATTGAAGAACCAGTGCGGATCTTGGAAAAGAAAGCACACATGCTGCGGAATTGTAGCATTCCCATGGTTAAGGTTTTATGGAGTAATCATACAAGCAGTGAAGCTTCCTGGGAACTCGAGGAGGAAATGCGAGAGAAATACTCACACCTCTTCAATGAAGATTTTGAGCTCTTGTAGTAATTTCCGAGGACGGAAATTTGTTTAAGGGGGAGAGGATGTCATGCCCGGCCTAAGGCCTTTCAGCCAGCCCATGACCTGGCCCAGCCCCAGCCCCAGAAACGGCGTCATTTTTCGCCCCAGGTAATTAAACCCCCGCCCCCTTTCCTTCCTTCTTTCTTTATTTTCCTTTCTTTCTTCTCTTTTCCTTCTCTTTTCCCCTGGGCGACGGTTTCCCTCTGTTTCAGTTACCACTTCCAGCGCCCATCTCCCCCACGTTTCTCGTCAGTTCTGATTTCTAGAAGGCTCAACGGAAGTTTATTTCTCTCCCTCTCATCTTTCGGCATTTGCAGCTTGATTGTGGGTCTCCTCTCTTGCGCCGAACTCCTCTGTTCTTCACACCGCTGCGTTTTCACCGGTAAGTTTTCTAGTTTTCTCTTTTATCTCAGCTTTTCCATCATTCAAGGGTTTCGTTTCGGATTTTTGGTTCAATTCGGAATATTTATTTGTGTTTGCACCGGTGGATTGTAGGCGGCACTAACAGAAAACAAGAAATTCAATTTTTTTTAGCCTCTGTCGTCGGGTTGTTCCCCATTCTCAGGTAAGCTACTCAGTTGTTTGAATAGATGATTAACTTATGTGAATTAGTTTAGAGGTTCTTTAAATTTCTGGTTCTCTCCGAGAGGTAGATTTGTGTGGTATTTTTCTGGGTTCAATTTCCGTATTATTGCCGAGAGTGTACAGCTGTTGCTGGAAGGTTGGGGAGGTTAGCGAATTAATTTATGATGTTTGGATGGGATAAATTTACTGGATAGATTTCTTCCCGTAATATTTATGGAAATTTTTCTCCAACTTCCGAATCCATGTTCGAAGTGATTTTTGGGGGATGTTCGAGGGATTTCTTTGTTAATTTTCTTTTGCTGATTGGTGCTGCCGATGGATTGTTTGGGATGTTTTGTGTGATGTAAATGGTTAGGTTTGGTAGTTTTGAACGTATGGGAGACTATACAATTTTTTTGGGTTGGCTTTATCAGAGGGATGCCTGAAATGATATTTTTTTAGTATGGAGTGCGTTGGTTTTGCGGGTCGTAGTGGCTGGTTGCTTCGGCTTGATATGCTAGAAATTATGAATTTAGGCAGGCATTGTAGTTAACTTATAATTTATGATTTTAGGCCTTTGGGGTGGTCATTAATATAAAGGAAATTATTTTCATGTATAGGTGACGAAACTCTTAGCGGTCAGACTCAAAGTTTTGATTTTTCGCTACAGCAGTCAGGTAAGCGGGGTTCGTATGCTCGGTTTTATACCAAAAGGGGACTGAGGTTGACTTTTAAAAAATTTGTGCTTTTGTTGGTTACGAAATGAAAACTTGAGAAAAACCAACCTCAGTCGATTGTTTGCATTATTCATTAAGCTTATATAAAAGAAGGAAAAATATTTCAGGCATGCATTGTGTAGACATGAGCTGCTTTTTGTCGTGTTATTTTCTGAAATGTGGAAAGAACATTTTTGTCTATCTGAGAAAAATTATGCCTTGATTGTGTTGACTATAGTTTATTTACATAAGCTTTATTCTGAAAATAGTTTGGATCTATGTGTCTTTAATAACTCTGAAAATCTTTGGCATAGTATTCTGGTTAGTATTTGACTTTATCTCTGCTTGGCTCTGCTCTGCTCTGTATTTGCTCTGTTTGGATTTGGTACCAATTTCCTATCTCTGAGTGCACCCACTTTGGAAAGAAAGTGGTTTATTGTGGGCTTTCCTATGTACACACTCGGGGCTCCGAGAACGAATAAGGGAAAGTTCCACCTCTGTCTCTGCCTGGTTTGGCCACCGGGATTTGCACAACCCTACCACGAGGGTTAAACATGGTCTTTGCTTTGTGAGATGCTCTGTTTGATATAGTGATACTACTCAGTTTTCTTATGCCAAAGTACTTTATGATTTAAATTGTCTTGAAAATTTGTTGTTCTTTTATGCATAATTATGTTTTGTTCCGTACTTTATTTCTTGGTAAATGCTCATGTTTACACGCTTGTATAGGTTCTTCGCTTACTGAGTTGTGGAAAAAAAAAACTCACCCCTCTTATCTCATATATGTTTCAGATGATTTGGATGTTCCATCAGAGGACCAAGAGTAGAGTCTTGACCAAGTTTTAAGCTGTTAGAGCCACAAGCTAGTTGGGGGAAAACAATTATTTTATTTATTATGTTGGGTTCTAGTTTCATTGGATTTATAGAATGTTAGTTATTCTTTATTGTTAAGCTTTTTGGGAGAATGTGAACCCTCTCAGTTATGATTTATTCATATTCTTTTATTTATGACTTGGTGGACATTGTTATATGGTTTGGGTTGTAAAAAATATATTTATTTTGAATATGGTCGGAGATCTATTATTTGTAGTTGAGGATGGAATATACCAAACAGGTGGAGCTTCGTGACCCCCTACGAGTACGGGGCGTTACATATTCAAACAAGTGGTTCGATATCTTCGTTCAAAAGATGTATGGTACATTCAAATGATGACAAATGTGTTCCAACAAACTATTATTTCTTCAAATGTTCAAACATGAAGTCTTTTCAAACAGACAATTAATCTATTCAAACAAAATTGACAGTTCTCAAGTCATTTGAATGGTTTTGATTAGTAGTTCGAATGGAAGCGTAGCACTTGAGTAGCAAGGTATGGAAGATAAAAGGTTGAAGGAGAAACAAGTTCAGGTGGAAGAGAAAACCTTTGAATTTCTAATTAAAGAATCCAATGAACTTACAGTGCGATATATAGAAAATGCACCAAGGCAGCCTATCACTATCTATACAACGACTATTATCATGTAGACTGCCAACACAACAGCCAGCAATATGTACAAACAAAAAATAGATAAAAGACAAGCAAGAAAAGAGGCAACACCTCCATTACACAAAATGAACTTTGCAAGTGACAATGTCCCTGACATTGGTACTTTGTTGTTTCATGGTATTCAGGTTACTACATTGCTGAGATTGCCCTTTGTGCTTCTGCTTTCATTATTGTAATGGCATCTTTATTTCTCATCAGCCTCCCACAAGATGGAGAGTAGTGTTTAACTACTCCCATTTTGCAGAGATGTGAATTAACAAGGTAAGCAGGAAGTGCTTTTATAAAAACATCAGCTAGCTGCAACCTACTAGCAATGTGTGCTATATGGATGCTCCCCTCCAATATCTTATCTCCAATAAGGTGGCAATCTAATTCAATATGCTTGGTGCGTTCATGAAATATTGGGTTTGATGCAATGTGTAATGCTGCTTGGTTATCACAGTGAAGAGTAGCAGCTTGTACATGAGGCACTTGTAAGTTTGCAAGCAAATACTTAAGCTATGATATTTCATAACATAACACAACCATGGCTTTATACTTTGCCTCGATAGAAGAGCAGGACATTATGGATTGTTTCTTGGACTTCCAAGATACCAAGGAGCTCCCAATGAATATACAATATCCAGTAATTGATCTCTTAGTGTCGGGGCATGAAGCCCAATCAAAATCGCAATAGGCTGATAGCTGCAGCACAGCTAAAGAGGAGAGCAAGATGCCTTGTCTAGGGGCTCCTTTTATGTATCTAAGAACTTTGTGTGCCACAGCCAGGTGAAGTTTAGCTGGACATTACATGAATTGACTCAATTTTCGTACACTATGAACTCCCTTAGGGGATTGAGCAACCTCTATCCCAATGAAGTATCTTAAGTGACTCAAGTCTTTGATTTTAAATTTATGATTCGGCAAAACCTTCATAAGAGCAACAAATTTTGAGCAAGCACTAGCCACAATGATGTCATCCATGTATACCGCATTGAATGATTCAGTCCTTTCCATTGTAAAGAGGCTATAATCAGTCTTAGATTGCTTCAAACCAAACTTGATTAGAGCTACTGTGAGTTTAGAATACCACTCAATGTTTTGAATACCGTACCGGTGAGCATACCGGTCAAGGCACTGGAACGAAATATTTCGGTACCGGTACCGTTTCGTGTACCGTTTCGGAATAGTCTATACATAAAAAAAAAATTAAATATATAAAAATATATATAAATTATATTTAAAAATAATAGTCTCAATTATATATATTAATATATATGTAAATAATCTAGTCTAAATTAGGATAAAAAAATAGGAAGAAATGAAAAAAAAAAAAAAATTCTCAAATCCGATACCGGCGGGTACAGGCCGGTACACATGGCCGGTACGGCTGAAATACCGGCCGGTACAGGCCGGTACGGCCGAAATCTGGGCCGGTATAAAACAGACCCCATTTCTGTACCGGCCACTGCTCCGGTACGGTATGTACCGGCCGTACCGGCCGGTACGGTACGAAATTAAAAACATTGATACCACTGCCTTCACTACAAAAAAAAAAGGGATTTTTGGGACAAATTTTTTTCTGCAAATACAATTCAGTAGCAAATAATGAGATTTTGTCACCAAAAACCATCTGTTAGAAACATTCTGTTACAAATAATTATAATTAACCATTTTATTTCTGACGACGTAAAATTTGTGGATATTAATTACTTTTTCCAACGAATATAGAATCATTGGAAAAATTTGACAGATAATACTTTTTTCTTATGAGTTATGGAATTATTATTAACAACACTATCATGGGACAAAAAAAATACATTTTCCAATTATACTTTTGGTAGCAAATAGTCATATTTTCCTACCTAATTCACATTGTCACAACAGATGATATCCCAAATATTTATATTGTACAAATTTATTTGTCACGAACTAAAATATGTGAAAATTAAACACTTTTTCTCACAAATGAAAATCATAAGAAAACTTATATAAAGGCATTTATTAGCATTTGCGGCGACAATATAATATTTGAGGCGAATCAAAATCGCCGCAAAAGATAATGTTTTAAATACATTTTCCTTCCCCCCAAATTTTTTATATGTTTTGTGCTAGGGTTACAAGGTATCCCTGCGATTGTTGAGCCCCAAACCTAATGAGTTCTACTCCCTCGCAAATCGTAGCTTCACGTGGTTCCAAAGCCTTCACAAACCCTCGATTCCATCTCCCCTCACTTCGCCTCTCAAGATCCTCAGAGCTTTCGCACACAGAGGTACGTTTCTGGTATCCCTATGATTGTTAAACCCCAAACCTAATGAGTTCTACCCCCTCGCAAGTCGTCGCTTCGCATAGTTCCAGAGCCTTCATAAACCCTCGACTCCATCTCCCTTCGCTTCGCCTCTTAAGATCCTCAGAGCTCTCACACACAAAGGTATGTTTCTTTATTCACAGAGCCTTTGCAAATGTTCTTCTTTCACCTTTCTCTAAGAGCAATCCCTAGATTGTCAAAGCTCTCTATATTTTCAAATTGGGTCTTTTTGAATTTAACATCGGGAAATTTGAGAAAGGCAATTTTTTTTTGTTAGGGGTTTGCGATTCGATGGTGTTAAGATCTCTGTTTTCCATTTTTCTATTTGGTAAGCCGTATATTTGACTCCGTGTTAAGTTTTTCACATGTTTCACTGATGACATGAGAAAATAGAGTGGAATTTTGATTCTTCGTTGTTTATGTTAGCCTACCGTTCAAATGAGCTTACTGTGAAAATTGGTCTGTCAAATTGGTTAATTTATAGTTAGGTCTGTGTTGTTCCGCAACTAGTATGCTTTATAAGATGTAGAATGTTGGGGAATATTAATGGAATGCATACAATGAATTGAGTGGTGTTGTTAAGGTTTTCTATTGCTAAGTAAAGGATACAAAGGAGAAATAAAGAAAATTTTTGAATTTCATGTTTTCATTTCAGTTTGCTTCTGTGATTGGCTCTTCTTAAGATCTGAAGAGAGATTATTAAATTTTATTTGCGTGTGATTGTTTTGGTGTTGTCTGGACATCTTTAGGTGCTCTTTAGTTTTATATAGGACCCATTTCTTTGAATGGACCATGAGCAAGTAAGTTGGTTTCCTAGATAGTGTCATCCATTGACACTTCTAGCTAGACAATTTTATATTTACCTCTTCTAAATATAGTGTCATATATGTCAGTTAGCTCAAAAAGACAAGTCACACAACTAAATTTTTTGATAAGATTATGAATGCAGACTCATTCATTGTTTGGAGATTGTTTAATCTGCTGTTATTTTTTATTCAATTGGTTTCTTTTCTTGCCAGAAGTCATACAATTAATTAAAGTTTCATTTTTGGTGGTTTCTATCTCCCAATTGCATCTTTATGTATCTTGTTATGTTGTTGCTTCTCCCCTACTATCATGCCAATTGACAATTTTTTTGTTTTTGTTTCTTCAAATCTGTAGCTTGTGTATATTTCCTCTACAAAACCATAATAGTAGTCTTGATACATCTTGTGTATATTTCTTCAAATCTATTGTTTCTCCCCTGCTATTAGACTGCATGACATGCTGCTAATAGAATCCATTTTCTTGTTAGGTTTATTATGCATGTTGTAGACTTGTAGTTATTTTTTCAAAAGTTGATGATTTTTGTTGGATCTCCATCGCATTATTGTTTAAATTAATTTTAGGTTTGATAATCATGACCCCTGGAAAGATTTTTCAATAAAGAACTAGGTTGGATAAACTTCAGCAGTGACAAAGAAATTTATACCCCGATCAATACTGACATTAAAGGCAGCCTTAGCAGCTTTCATTTTTCTATCTAAAATCATCATAAAGCAAGAGCAAATGTCAACATGTCTTCAAAGACTCATACATAAGATAACATCTTTCCCCAACTAACTAACAAAAATTAGCAAAGAATAAGTTTAGCTATAGATAGCAAATCTAACCTATGTTAAGGAGGTATGAATGTTGTTGTCCACACAAGGTGTAAATGAGGTCTTGAGGGCATCTTAAGATCTGATGATTTTATTAACATCATTAATATAAGAAAATGAGTTTGCTATTTGAACATTAACTTCACAAAAAGACAACTCCAACTGCTTTGCTAATCAAACCAAATTAAAAAGTATATAAACTATTACACTAAAAATATTATATGTAGGCACTTAATCTAAAATGAGTAACATGCATAAAAAAATTAAACTAATTTGAAAAAGCTAATAAACTTAAATGTGGAATCAAATCATATTAAAACATTTGTAGAGACAACCAGCAAGCATTTGCTAAGGGTATATTCATTCTTAATTGCATCTATAGTTATTTATGTAGTCATTAGATATTGGTACCAAATGTTTTGCTAGGCAGGGCACTTGATCATCTTATTCTGGTCAGGATCCAACAGAACTGTAGGTTGAGCATATTGTCTGCTCAAAATTTTATTTAATCCAAGGTCTTCTTTCTCTTTTATTTACTGCATATGATGTCATAGTTGGTATGTAATGGTAAAATATTAATTCTATTTTATTTTGCTTAATGTTTGTAGATGAAAATGTATCTTGACAGAGGTGGGTCTAGAAATGCGTTTGCTGATCTAGATTCTTCCATGTCTCCATTTAATCATCCCCAATACAGAGACTCTGGAAATGGACACAAGGCATCAATTGCCACACTCTTTTAGCAAGGTAATAAAGGAACTTGAGATTTATCTCATTTGGGTTTGATTAGCAAGGTAAAAACTTTGTATTCTCATATATTCTTGTCTACCAATAAATTTTGATAGTTGCTTGCAAAAGATCTTTGCTCTACTTGAGTCAGATGATGCCAACATACAAATATGCTGTAAAAGTGGTGGCCCACCTAGCAGCTGAAGGTGCGGCAACATTTATATTTGGGGCTCTTTCAAGATGTTATCAAATCTATGCATACATGTAATGTCTATGCTATGTTGTCTAACTAGTATTATCTAGATTGAATGTTATGTTTTTGATCAAGTTTGATTTATTGAAATAACTATTAAGCTTAGTATATTTTTATTGTTTATTAAGCTTAGTATATTTTTATTGTTTATTAAACTTAGTATATTTTTATTGTTTATTAAGTTTAGTATATTGTTTTACTATTAATTTTTTTTAATCTATGACCTTAGTGTATTGGTAATACATTATTTACATTTATCTTATCTTAGGTATAAGGTTCTTATTATGTTTTAATATTATTTTTTTTAATTTCATAAAAGACTATTTCCAGCGATCACAAATGGTCGAAAATATTTTTTTTGGTCGCAAATGCTTATTTCCTGTGATTTTCATCGTGACATATAAGTATTTTCGACCCCTATTAATCATGGTTAGCACATTTTTTGTAATGAAATCTTACACTTTTTGTGAGGAAAAGAATCGTTGGAAATAAAAGTATTTCTCATATTTTTACGGTGGTAGCTTTAAGCCCTTAAAGTTACCAGTATATTCCTGCGAGTCTACTACAATCTAATTTGGTGACAAAAACTGTATTCTTGTAGAAATATATGGTATTAGTCATGAGAAGACACGCAAGAAAAGACAGTTTTTATTGTAGTGTTTGATGCTTGTTTCAAGCCATATACTAATGGTTTTCCCTTGCTGTAGCCTGGTGGTTTTCGCATGTAAATTTCCTCTTCCAAATCTCCATGAAGGAAGGCGTTGTTCACATCAAATTAGTGTAATTTTCAACCCTCAATTGCGGCTATTGAAAGTAGGCTCCTCACTATAACCATCTTGGCAACAAGAGAGAAAGTCTCATGATAGTATACTCCTTCTTATTGTGTATACCTCTTTGCTACAAACCAAGCTTTTAGCCTTTCAATTGTCCCATCTGAGTTACATTTCACCTTATAGACATATTTGCAATCAATAGGAACCTTTCCTAGTGCTGAATCACAAATAACCCAAGTGTTGTTCAATTCTAAAGCTGTCAATTCAGCTCCATTTCTTTGCACCGGCTAGGATCTCTAGCAGCTTGGCTATAAGTTTGTGGCTCACTATGTGTAGAAATAGAGGTGGAGAAGGCTCGAAAGCTAGGGGAAAATCTTTGATAAGATAAACTCTCAGATAAAGGAAAGGGTGTACATAAGATAGTTGAGGTTGTCTGGTCCATGCACTGGGATGTGAAACTAAAGATAGCTTGCTGGCAGTGGTAATCTTGGAGAAACTGAGGTGCTTTCTTTATTTTATTTGACCTTTGAGGTGAAGAACCTAAGTGCTAATCATTGTAGAGAGGAGAGTGTGCAGGATGGACACCACTAGAAGCTTTAGGTGCAAATGGAGGTTTTGGAATGAGATCATCAGGATTGCAAATGTGTTAGGAAAAGGTGGTAATCCTGGTAGAGATGGAGGATGATTTTTTGTTTGTGAAGGCTCGAGATTTGGTAACTGATCATGGTCAGGAGGGCTAGTAGATTGAGTGGAATTTTCATTCAAGGATAACTCAACAATCTATTTAGTGGTAGGTATGGATGTCTGATCCTGGTAGACACTGTTGGAAAGGGAATACAGATTCGTGAAAAATGATATCTCTAGACAGAAAAATACTCTTACTTTCGAGGTTAAGTAGCTTGTAACCCTTCAGATCAAACTTTTTCCTGCCTTGAGACAAAGTAAAGGCAAACGAAAGGCAACCAAAAATTCTCATGTGTTCATAAACTGGTTTGGTCTGGAAAAGAGCCTCATAAAGGGGTCTTATTTCCAAGCAAGGTAGTAGGTATCCTATTTATAATGTAAGTGGCAGTAAGGACACACTCATTCCAATATTTAGTAGGGATATTGGACTGAAATCTCAAGGCACGTGCAACATTTACGTTGAACCCAAGGTTCAAGTTTCGTGAATTATAAATTTACACATGGATTTTGATGATAACAAATGAATTCAAAGAATAAAGGAGTCTCAAGCTCAAGTTGTCCACACAATAGAATCAAGCACATCAAGGAACCAAGCATGAGCAAGAAGGGAACAAGTTCACATTAAAATCATAGAGTAATGTTGTAAATCTCTTAAAAATTTGAAATTAGGATTAAGGTTCAAAATTAATATTTTATCATAAAGTATTAAAATACATTTTCAACATGTGCATGAATATTTTGAAAATTAAATTTGAAAATTTTGAAAGATGATTGATTGTCATTTTTCACATGTGCATGACATGATTAAAGGTTTGAACTTTGAAAATATTAAGATGATTGATTGTCATCTTTCACATGTGCATGTTTTATTTGAATATTTTCAAAAGTGGTGGATGATTTTCTTGACTTATGCAAAAGGTAGATGTCTTTATTTGAAAATTTTGAAAAGTAAAGTGTGCTCCTTTTGTCATATGCAAAAAGTAAAAGATTAGGTTTGAAATTTTTGAAAAGTAAAGTGTGCTCCTTTTGTCACATGCAAAAAGTAAAAAGATTAGATTTGAAATTTTTGAAAAATGAATGATGATGTCTTTGACATGTGAATCTTTTTAAATTTGAATATGAACTCTCATATGCCTATAAATAAATCATTTGAGAGCTTCACATTTACAACTCCAAGAGCATACAACATTCATTCAAAGCTTTCATTCTCTCTTCTCTAAGCATTGAGCCTTAACCCTTGTTCATTTTGAGAGATATAGTTTGTGCTGTATTGTTCTTATTTCACTCATTGAGGAGTGTTTTCTGATAGCCTACCCACTATCAATTCTTGTATCAGTAAAATGGTGTGTATAACCCTTCTGTGTGTAGAAGGTGTTCTACACGGGGAATAGTTAAATCACCAAGTGTGAGGTGATTGGAAGTGTAGAGGGTGTTCTACACGGATTCTTTGGAGCGGTGCTGCTCAAAAGTGTAATAGGTTTCTATCTCCACCTAAAGGAGATTGACTAGTGAATTCGGGATCCTCAAAGGGTAGCTTGAGGCGAGCACGTAGGCAGTGGGGCTGAACCTCGTAAAAATACTGAGTTTGCTTTCTCTTACCCTACTCTTTACATTTCTTACTGCTTTATATTTTGTTTATATTTTATATTGTATATTTGATTTATAACTGTTAATTTTTTAAATATAACTCAATTCACCCCCCCTCTTGTGTTAGTCATCTGGGCAACAATTGGTATCAGAGCCAGAGCTCTGTTATAAGATTAACTATCTTTTGAGTTAAGATCTTATGGCTAACATTGCAGCTTCATTTGGTGAAGGTCAATCTAGCAGTCGGCCTCCACTCTTTTGCGGAGACAATTACTCATTCTGGAAAGTTAGAATGAGAATATTCCTTCAGGCTCAAGGTCGAGAAATCTGGAAATGCATTGTAAATGGACCTTATATTCCAACAAAAGTGGTTGATGGAGTAAAGGTCAAAAAGGAAGAAAAAGAGTTTGATCGTGAAGACGATAGACTTTATACTTTGAATTTAACTGCTATGAATTTATTATATAATGCTCTCAATGGTAATGAGTTTAATAGAGTAATGACTTACGCTACAGCAAAGGAAATTTGGGATAACTTGGAAGTTACTTATGAAGGAACTTCTCAAGTCAAGGAATCAAAAATTTATATTCTTACTCATGAATATGAAATGTTTAAGATGAATGATGATGAATCTATTTCTAGTATGCACACTCGTTTTACTAATATCATAAACAGCTTGACAGCTCTTGGCAAAGTTTATTCCAAAGTGGAGATAGTAAGAAAAATTCTCAACTCTCTACCAAAACGTTGGGAATCAAAAGTGACAGCGATTCTTGAAACTAGAGACCTCAAGAAGCTCGAAGTGAATGAACTCATCGGGTCACTTATCACCCATGAGTACACATTGAAAAGAGGAGAAGAAGAAGGAAAGCAAAAGAAGAGCTTGGCACTCAAAGCCGTTCCTCATGAAAGTGAAAGCGAAGAAGATGAAGAAAGCGATGACGAAGAGATTGCAATGATCACAAGAAGATTTAAAAGATTCTTGAAAAATAAAGCTTCTCCAAGGAAACCTTTCAAAAAATCTTCCAACAAAGATACAGGTAAAAATGATTCATTAATTTGTTATAAATGTAAAAAGCCAGGACATATCAAGGCAGATTGTCCCCTGCTAAAGAAAGATCGAAACAAAGGCAAAAAAAGCAATGAAAGCTACATGGGATGATGATTCAAGTAGCTCAGATAGTAAAGCAAGCAATGGAGAATCAGCAAATCTTTGTCTTATGGCTAAAGATGACATTGAGGTAACAAATCTTGATAATATTGAAAATCCTTCATATGAAGAATTGCAAAATGTTTTAGAAGAGGTATATGAGGAATTTGAAAAATTGGGTATCAAGTATACTGCTTTGAAAAAGAAAAATTCTTCTTTAACAAACGAAATTGATATTTTAATAAAAGAAAGTATTGTTTTGAAAGATGAAAATCTTGAGTTGAAGAAAAAGAAAACTGATTTAGAAAATATTGTTGAAAACTTTACAAATGGAAAAAGAAATTTTGAAAAACTTCTTGGTAGTCAAAGATATGTTTTTGACAAGGCAGGCTTGGGATATATGCCAAAACAAAAATACAAATCTTATAAAAACTTCTTTGATAATCCTTCTACATCAAAGTCCAATATTCAAAATTCTTTTCATAAAAATAATTTTGTTAAAAAAGGATACTATTATAATCACTCAAGTTCTTCATATATGTCACATGCTATTTGCAATTTTTGTAATAGAAATGGTCATAATTATCTTGCTTGTCCTATTAGAAGAAAACATACGATGACTATTAGGGCCATATGGGTACCTAAAAATCTTATTTCTTCTAATACTAATAAATAAAGGACCCAAAGAACTTGGGTACCAAGAAAAATCATTTTAATTATTTTTATAGGTGTGCATGAAGTCCTCTACAAACAAAAATAAATGGTTTTTAGATAGTGGATGTTCAAGACACATGACGGGAGACAAGACTAAGTTCTTTGATCTTAGATCTAAAGAAGAAGGACACGTGACATTTGGAGACAACTCAAAAGGGAAAATCGTGGGAATAGGTAAAATTGGTAATGAGTCTTCTCTCATAATTGAAGATGTTCTACTTGTTGAAGGTCTAAAACATAATCTTTTGAGCATAAGTCAATTATGTGATAAAGGATTTACAGTTACTTTCAAAATGGATAAGTGCATTATTTTGAATGATCATGATTGTAATATTTGTTTTATTACTTTTAGAAGCAACAATGTTTATACAATCGATTTTGAAGAAATTATCTCACAAGATGCTATTTGTTTTTCAGCTCAAAATGAAACTAATTGGTTATGGCATAGAAGACTAGGTCATGCCAACATGGAAGTTATTTCCAAACTTTCAAAAAATGATCTTGTGAGAGGTTTACCAAAGGCAAATTTTCTTAAAGACAAAATTTGTGATGCATGTCAATTTGGTAAACAAACAAAAACTTCTTTTAAAACCAAGAAACATATTTCCACTACTAGACCACTACAATTGATACACATGGATCTTTTTGGACCAAATAGAGTTGCAAGTTTAGGAGGAAAATATTATGCATTTGTTATTGTTGATGATTTCTCTAGATATACTTGGGTCATCTTTCTTGCTCATAAAGATGAGGCACATAATGTCTTTACCAAGTTATGCAAGAGAATTCAAAATGAAAAGGGTTATACTATTTCAAGTATCCGAAGTGATAGGGGAAAAGAATTTGTTAATAAAAATATTGAAACATTTTGTGATGAAAATGGTTTTATGCATAATTTTTCTGCTCCTCGAACTCCTCAACAAAATGGGGTAGTAGAAAGGAAAAATAGATCTCTTCAAGAGATGGCAAGAACAATGCTCAATGAGAACAACTTGCCTAGTTATTTTTGGGCTGAAGCGGTAAGTACTGCATGTTATGTTATAAATAGAGTTATGCTAAGGTCCAAATTAGATAAAACCCCCTATGAGCTTTGGAATGAGAAAAAGTCCAACATTGGTTACTTTCATGTATTTGGATGCAAATGTTTTATTTTAAATGACAGGGATAATTTAGGCAAGTTTGATGCAAAATCTGATGAATGTATCTTTCTCGGATATTCTACTAATAGTAAAGCTTATAGAGTATTCAATAAAAAGATTTTGACTGTACAAGAATCTATACATGTAGTATTTGATGAATCTAATTCTCTACTCTCTAAGAAATCTATTGATGAAGAAACAGGAGGTATAAATAATACGGAAAGTCTCAATCTCAACAAAGAGAACACAATAGAGGAAGTCCAACATGGAGACATTAGGAAAGATCATCAAAATTTAATACAAGATGCAACCAAACAGTGGAAATTTGTGAAAGATCATCCAGTAGAACAAATTCTGGGAGAACCTTCACGAGGTGTAAGCACTCGATCATCTCTTAGAAATATTTGCAATCATACTACTTTTCTATCTCAGATTGAACCTAAAAATATTGATGAAGCACTTCTTGATGAATCTTAGATTCTAGCTATGCAAGAAGAGCTTAATCAATTTGAAAGAAATGATGTTTGGACACTTGTTCCTAGACCCAAAAATCATACTATTATTGGAACAAAATGGGTTTTTAGAAACAAGAAAGATGAGTCCGGAGTCATTACTAGAAATAAGGCTCGACTTGTAGTCCAAGGTTTCAATCAAGAAGAAGGAATCGATTATGATGAGACATATGCACCAGTCGCAAGATTAGAAACTATTCGAATGCTACTTGCATATGCTTGTTATAAAGATTTCAAACTTTTTCAAATGGATGTTAAAAGTGCTTTCTTGAACGGTTTTATAAATGAAGAGGTATATGTTGAGCAACCTTCAGGTTTTGAAAATCATATTTCTCCAAATCATGTTTTTAAACTCACAAAAGCACTATATGGACTCAAACAAGCTCCTAGAGCGTGGTACGAGAGACTCAGTGGTTTCTTGATTGAAAAAGGCTTTTCAAGAGGAAAAATTGATACAACTCTTTTCATTAAATACGAAAATGATGATATTCTTTTGATTCAGATTTATGTTGATGATATAATATTCGGTGCTACTAATGAAAATATGTGCCAAGTTTTTGCTAAGACTATGCAGGAAGAATTTGAAATGAGCATGATGGGAGAGCTTACATTCTTTCTCAGATTGCAAATTAAGCAAGCAAAAAGTGGGACATTCATCAATCAATCGAAATATATTAAGGAATTGCTGAAAAAGTTTGGGATGGAAGGTGCTAAGGAAACTGGAACACCAATGAGCCCATCCACTAAACTTAATAAAGATGAATCCGGTAAACCAGTTGACTCGAAGGTATATTGAGGTATGATTGGTAGCTTATTATATTTTACAGCCAGTAGACCAGATATTATGTTTAGTGTGTGCTTATGTGCACCTTTCAATCATCTCCAAAAGAATCACATTTAATTGCAGTTAAGCGCATTCTTAGATATCTTAGTGGTACAATTAACTTAGGGTTATGGTACCCTAAGCACACATCTTTCGATCTAATCAGCTACACAGATGCAGATTATGCTGGCTGTAAAATAGATCGAAAAAGCACTAGTGGAGCATGTCATTTCTTAGGTCATGCACTAGTTTCCTGGTTTATTAAAAAATAAAATTCTGTTGCACTATCTACTGCTGAGGCAGAATATGTTGCTGCGGGTAGTTGTTGTGCTCAAGTTCTTTACATGAAGCAACAACTTGAGGATTTTAAACTTATGTACAATCACATTTCAATCAAATGTGATAATACAAGTGCTATAAATCTTTCAAAGAATCCAATACAACATTCTCGAACCAAACATATTGAAATTAGATATCATTTTCTTCGAGATCATGTGCAGAAAGGCGATATAGTACTAGTGTTCACAAACACACATGATCAGTTAGCAGATATATTCACAAAGCCTTTACCAGAAGATAGATTATGTATGATTAGAAGAGAAATAGGTATGATGGATGTTATGAATATCTCTTAAAAGATAGATCAGAGTTCATAAAAATATAGAGATGTTTTTTTAAATACTTTTACATAAACTTGAGGTTCTTAGCCTCATGTTTGAGACGCTCATTCTCTTCATACAATATCATGTCATCTCTATCCATGGGAACTGGCAAGCGGAATGAAGAATCCAATAGAGATTTCAACTGTTTATTCTTCTGTCGAAGGATTCCTTCCCTTATGTGAGACTCTTGAACAATTCGTTGAAGTACAACAATTTGTTCTTTAAGCTTTTCAACCTCATGGTTTTTGACTTGTAGCCGCTGGGAAAAAGCAACAATAGAAGATGAGTAGCGAGTCCCGAGACTCACCAAGTCGTAGATAGCATCGGAGTCTGACTTATTAGCCAAACTATTATTCTCTTGCTGCAACATGGCGCCAATGGTAGCTGCAGAAAGGACATGAGATTGAGGTGTAGAATACCTCATAGATGGATCTAGAGGAATGTTAGAAGAATGAGCCATTGAGAAAAGAATTGAAAACTTAAAGCGAGAATATTGAAGGAATGCAGATGAGTTATAGAGATGAGAATAAGATTCGATGCAAATCGGATGAACTTTAAAACTGATTTTATAGAGATAGCATAAAGAACAAGACAAACTATTGTCTCTTCAAATCTTATTTAGTCAAAAAAAATACAAGATATGCTGGACACACATTGTTAAAAGTTTTCTTACTAGAAAAACGGTTATCTGCTCCTATCATGGCGTTGACGGCCTCAGGAGAGAAGGTTGATGGTTGATGCGTCAAGGGTTCCTGATTCAAGTCTGGAACATTAGTGGAAGAGAATTGTTCGGCCATTCTATCGTTGTGGAAAAACAGAACTTAGGTTAAGAAGCGATTTTTTTTTTTATCCGATAGGTGAAAATGATCATTTTTTTTATAGAAACTCAGAGCCTTCAATCCCGTTTGTCAACAACATCAGGCAATTGTTTAAATCTTCAGCCGCACTAAATTCATAGAGTTAGGCCTCGAGGCTTTGCAGCACTTGTCGGGTCACGAACGGCTCCCTTTTTTTTCAACTATCTACAGTGTCTATTAACGCACCGTTTTCTTCAGTCTATTTACTTGCTGCCGATCCTTTTTAATGATGCCAAAAAGGGGGAGAAGTTTTAGACTAGAACATTAACATTGTTTAATTTGCTAAACTTGTTATATATGCTTGGAATTATATTTATATTTTTGCTTGAAAAACTAACGCACATTCTCAGAGGGAGCTTAAGTATTAATACAGGTTTCAGATTCTATCAAGTATTTGTCATTATCAAAAAGGGGGAGATTGTTGAACCCAAGGTTCAAGTTTCGTGTAATTATAAATTTACACATGGATTTTGATGATAACAAATGAATTCAAAGAATAAAGGAGTCTCAAGCTCAAGTTGTTCACACAATAGAATCAAGCACATTAAGGAACCAAGCATGAGCAAGAAGGGAACAAGTTCACATTAAAATCATAGAGTAATGTTGTAAATCTCTTAAAAATTTGAAATTAGGATTAAGGCTCAAAATTAATATTTTATCATAAAGTATTAAAATACATTTTCCACATGTGCATGAATATTTTGAAAATTAAATATGAAAATTTTGAAAGATGATTGATTGTCATCTTTCACATGTGCATGACATGATTAAAGGTTTGAACTTTGAAAATATTAAGATGATTGATTGTCATCTTTCACATGTGCATGTTTTATTTGAATATTTTCAAAAGTGGTGGATGATTTTCTTGACTTATGCAAAAGGTAGATGTCTTTATTTGAAAATTTTGAAAAGTAAAGTGTGCTCCTTTTGTCATATGCAAAAAGTAAAAGATTAGGTTTGAAATTTTTGAAAAGTAAAGTGTGTTCCTTTTGTCACATGCAAAAAGTAAAAAGATTTGATTTGAAATTTTTGAAAAATGAATGATGATGTCTTTGACATGTGAATCTTTTTAAATTTGAATATGAACTCTCATATGCCTATAAATAGATCATTTGAGAGCTTCACATTTACAACTCCAAGAACATACAACATTCATTCAAAGCTTTCATTCTCTCTTCTCTAAGCATTGAGCCTTAACCCTTGTTCATTTTGAGAGATATAGTTTGTGCTGTATTGTTCTTATTTCACTCATTGAGGAGTGTTTTCTGATAGCCTACCCACTATCAATTCTTGTATCAGTAAAAGGGTGTGTATAACCTTTCTGTGTGTAGAAGGTGTTCTACACGGGGAATAGTTAAATCACCAAGTGTGAGGTGATTGGAAGTGTAGAGGGTGTTCTACACAGATTCTTTGGAGCGGTGCTGCTCAAAAGTGTAATAGGTTTCTATCTCCACCTAAAGGAGATTGACTAGTGAATTCGAGATCCTCAAGGAGTAGCTTGAGGCGAGCACGTAGGCAGTGGGGCTGAACCTCGTAAAAATACTGAGTTTGCTTTCTCTTACCCTACTCTTTACATTTCTTACTGCTTTATATTTTGTTTATATTTTATATTGTATATTTGATTTATAACTGTTAATTTTTTAAATATAACTCAATTCACCCCCCCTCTTGTGTTAGTCATCTGGGCAACAATTTAGAAGATGTTGGTTTTTTTCTCACAATCCCATTTTGTTTAGGTGTTTGGACACAACTTCTTTGATGGATTACTCCTTTCTTGCCAAAAAATTCTTTCATTTAAAACTCAGCACCATTATCACTCCTAACAATTTTTATTTTGATTCTAAATTATGTCTCAACTAAATTGAAGAATGATTCTATGCACGGTCTTATGTCAGATTTGTTTTGAAGAAGGTAGATGCAAGTAGTTCAAGAGAAACCATCCACAATAGTGAGAAAAAGACTGTGCCATCATAAGCAATTTGTGAAGAGGGGCCCCAGAGATCAAAGTGGATAATCTCAAACTTGTTGGAAGAGTAATGTGAACAATAAGAAAAAGGTAACCTATGTTGTTTAGCCATAGGGCAAGTACAACAAGTGTCTTATCATTAGAAAACAAAGATTCTTGTACAATGGAATCATTAATTAAAGACAAGCTAAAATCTGAGACATGTCCTAAGCGACGATGCCAAAGATCTAGAACAAGTGTGCTGTTCATGACGATGGCCGAGATGAACTATCATTCTTGGAAAGCTTTGAAAGGGTAGTCATTAATGCTAATGGAGGTACTCTCATTGTTAGCTAGTGATACAATGCATTTTTAATTTCACCTATCCCAATCGTGGTCCATGATAAAAGGTCCTGTAGAAAGCAACAATTTGACAAAAACACATGACAACAAGCAAGTTCCTTAGCAAGTTTTCTGGCAAACAACAAGTTAAAGGAAAAAGATGGGACAAAAAGAACATTATGTAAAGTGATGTGCTTTGTGACTCTAACTGTTTCTATATGTGTGATAGGTACCTTTTCACCATTGGAAAGATTAACTAAATAGGATACATTTGCAATGACATTGTTAAAGAAAAAGCATATCATATGGTCAATGACACCCATATCCAAAATCCAAGGAATAATAGAAGAATTGAGTGATTTTTGTGTGCAGGCTAAGAAACAAGAGAGAATACTAGACATGTTTGAAATGTTGGCTATGTTTGCTGCAGTGGGAAAAAGGGTTTTGGTGTTGTCCTACAATAGATTTGGCAGGTTGTTCCTTCTACTGTAGCAAGGAGAGCAGTTGTTGATATTGCATGTTGGTGAGTGCATCTTGTCATTATCCATTTCATCTTATATATTTCTGTAGAGACACTTGATTGAACAGCCAAGGCATTGGATCCCTTCTTTTTATTGTGCAATTTGTGGCTTGATGGATACCCATGTAACTTGTAGCACTTGTCCAACGAGTGTCCATTCATGTTGCAGTGGTTGCACATAGGGATTTTGGCATTTCTAGCCTTGAAACAGGTTTCTAGGGTGTGTCCTTGTATTTTGTAGTGTATGCAGTAGGGTCTGTCACGCCTGTTTCCTCTAAAGTTGTTGAAGCTTTCCTTGGTGAGCATGGCCATAAGTTCAGGGGAAGAAGTGTCGGAGATCATCTAGTGTTACTTCTACTGTTGGTGGATTATAGAGAAGACCTTGTTCAACGTGGGCATGGATTCAATTAGTATAATTTGATCTCTAGTATTTGAGTAGCAGTCACATAGGCCCATAAGGAACTAACTAACGCAGTCCCTTTGGTACCTCTCCCTTAAAATGTTCAACTATCCACAAATACATTTAGGCATAGGATCATACAGGACTAGTTTATCCCAAATGTTCTTGAGTTTTCCAAAATAAATGCTTACTGAGTCATCTCCTTGTGAAAGGCTTGCCAAGGATTTCTTAAGTTGGAAAATGCGTGGCCCATTTTGTTGTGAAAGCTTATTCTGTAGTTCATTCCATATGGCATAGGCATCATCAACAAAAACTAGACTGCCTCTCACAGAATTGCTTACATAATTATGGATCCAAAACACCACCACATCATTGTATCGCTCCCAAACTTCCATGAGGGTGTCATCTTGACTTGCAGGTCTCATGATGTCTCCATTAACGAAACCGATTTTGTTCTTGGCCTTGAGTGCTCTTCGCATAGCTCTAGACCAAGTAACATAGTTCTTTGTGGTTAATAGGTCAATGACCAAACTTGCTGTGTTGTCCCCATTTTCTATGCGATAGGAGTTGCTTTAGTTAAAAAAATTGAGGAAGCATGAAATATGTTGGTTGTTGTTTTGGTTAGCTAATTCTTCTTCCATTGTTCACAACTACTGCTCTAGTACCATGTAAGTTTTTGGTAATGCAGAGTAGCACTTGAGAAGAAAGGTAAGAAAGAGTAAAGGTTAAAGGAGAAACAGGTTCAAGTAGAAGAGAAAACCATCGAATTTCTCATTAAGGTTTCAAATGAACTTACAATGCAATATATAGAAAATGCACTAAGGCAACCTATCACTATCTATACAAGGACTATTATCGTATATACTGCCAACACAGTAACCAGCAATATATACAAACAAAAAATAAATAAAAGACAAGCAAGACAGGAGGCAACGCCTCCATTACACAAAATGAACTTTGCAAGTGACAATGTCCCTGACATTGGTACTTTGCTGTTTCATGGTATTCAGATTACTACATTTGTTGAGATTGCCCTTTGTGCTTATGTTTTCCTTGTTGTAATGGCATCTTCATTTCTCAACAGAAGCTAGAATGTATTTGAAGGGTAATAAATTGTAAATTACCATTCGAATTGGGTATTTTATGTTTGAACAATACTCATGATATAGTAAAATGTAATTCACAATATGAAACTAATACTAAATATTGTAGTTAAAACATCACATTGTTCAAATGTTGCATCAAGTCAGAATAACAAAAAGACAACTAAAAAAAAGAAGTTCTAGGATTGTGGTGGATTAAAGTTTTGGACATCATTAATTGCCACTATTTAAGCATTTTTTGGGATTGAATATCCAGCTTCTTCTACATGTTTTGTCTAATTTCATCTCTTGATTGAGCCATAATATTGTGGTTATTTTGTGCTTTAATGCGATGTCAATCACATTTTTCCTACTAGTAATTGAGTGAATTAGGTCTTAACTACTCAACTCTAACTCAATTAATAATAGCCTAATTTTGTGATTTTTAATCTTTATGTTGTGCATTCACTTGAGAAAATTCATTTATACTATGATTTCTGGCAAACATGTAGGTGACTCACGGAACTTATTTCCATAAATTCTAAGCACGAAAACAACTCACGAAATTTATTTCCTTGGAAGTTGGCTAGCAAGACAATGTCAACACCTCTATATTCGTTGCCAAATCTAATTGAGTCTACAACTCTCTTTACTTGGATCTCAAATATTCAATCTCGAGCCTTGCTTTCTCTAATTCCTGAAAGTTATTATTCGATCTGACTTGAGAAGAGGATGATGATGTTGAGGAAGGTTTCACGAAACATTTTATGCCCTTCAAATATCCAGAACGTGGTTCAAAAGCCAATGAAAAGACCTAAACATCGTTCACAATAGTTTCCATAGTGATACCATCTTGTTTTATAAAAAATCATGATAAATGGCATAAATAACAGAAATATCGTTAGACAATACAAATAAAAAACATAAACTTGCATAATTTGTTTCTGCTTCGAGACTGGTCCAAACACCATCACGATTTAAATCTGATATAACATACAATTTCCAAATTATTGTGAGTAGGACTTTTTGTGTATCGTTAAATTTGCTTTATTTTCTTTATTGACAGTGATTCGTTGCTACAAAAGAAAACAAAATTGTTATTATATATGTTTAATACATCTATCATATACCATAAGAAAAGATAACAATGAGATTGCATGATATACGAGATCTTCAAACATATCACAAAACTTCTCCCACTTGTTTGGTGGCATGTTTGGAATGGATTTCGACGCGCCTCTGTTACACTACTGAACTTTTAATAGTGTGTATGACATCTATCTTTGTACCTTCTGAATGCATTGGACATCAGCTCATCAACAATTAGTCAATCCTTTCGCTGACCAAAATTAAGTTCAAACTCATCTTTGAAAAAATTATAAACTTATTAAAAGAGTCTTTTGAGATCATGGACTGCTTGAAATAGTTGATGGAATGGTGCAAACCTTATTGAAAAAGAAGGAAATTTGTAATAGAAAAATTAGCAGATGCAGCAGATGGAAAAGTAATTTGGGTAATTACTAAAGAAAAAGAGGAAACAAAAGACATTATCATTTCAGAGGCTCTTTGTGAATTTGCATAGGACTTCAAATCCAAACTTTGCTTTATGAGCAACACCATCACCACCCTTTTGGAGGAAACCGAAATGTCCTTGGTAGGGCTCTTCAAAGGCACTAGCTTCTACATTGTGCAAGATGGGCCAAGTCGATACATGGGTGAAGGGAAGAATGTTGTTGTTGGCTGAATGTCAATGGTTGAAACAAGGTCTTTAAACTGATATTGAAGAAAATAGTTTGTAAGCTGATATTCGAAAATGGTCTACAAGAGGTGATGGAATCATATGAGGTTGAAATTAATGGGAGGGTATGTCAATTTGATCTTGATGGTGGTGAGTATAGTGGCTCCACTCGTCCTTGATCTTTAAATTTCTATTATTCTCGATCCTCCCTATGAATATGGAGCAATTGAACCGACCATCAACGGCAAGACCATGCTATTCCATCATCACAAGCACCTCTAAACTTACATTACAAACTACACGAACAGCTCAAATGGGCTCTGGCCAATGGCGGCTCCACATTTCTCATCTCGTTTTGAGGGCATGGACTCCTTAAGGAGATTAAAAATATGATTACTAGAACCTTTATGTTGATTGTGTTATTCTTGTTATTGACTCCACAACTAGTGGTTTTGAAGCTGGTATTTCCAAGGATAGACAAATCCATGAGCATTCTTTTGCTTGCTCTCATACTTGGAGTGTAAAGCCCAGCCCTTCTAAAAGCCCAGCTAAAGAGGAAAAACCCAACCACTCCTTGCAAAATGATTTTGTCTAGATTTAGAAAGGTGGAAACCCTAAATTTCTTTTCTCTTCCACACTTTCCCCTCTTGCGTCGCACTACCCCAGCCCTCCATTCTCCCAATTTCTTCTTCCCGCAACCTATGAGCCCCTTACATCGTCCACATCTCACCACCACACGTTGCTGCTATGGTACTTACAGAAGCCATTATTGACTATCATTGTTGGACTTTGAGACCGGGCTATAAAAGCCTTAGACCCCCACCCCCTTTCTAGTTCTCTCTTCCTCTTCTGTGATTTGTGTTTTTTTACCACCACCCTCCACCGCAAGAAGCCCTCTGTGTCAATCACTGCTCCCCACCTTCCAAAAAGACATGCTCCACACCATTTGTTGTCTACCATTGTGACGTCCACAAGATTGTCGTTGTGCAACAATGAGCTTGGATGAAATGGTAACACTCTTATGCTAACTTTTGTCCTACACTGATGGAGGCTAAATGATGTCTGGTCATGTAAACGCCACGTATAGAGCTGGGCATAATTCATTATGAAGTCACACGCACAATCGTTATCTTTCATGTGGCGAACGTAGCTAGAGTATACGGATGGTCCATAAGGAAGATCATGGTGCATGCATAGGTAAAATGATTGTATGGACTTTATCTTGATTGCAACCCAAAGTCAAGATGGGGCATTATCTCTGTGAGACTCCATTAGTCACTAGGAGCATATAAAACTCAAGTTATGCCACTATGTTGTTGATGAGTCTAACAAGATAGTAATCATCTCCTGCCAACTCCATGGACTCTCTACTGGCGGAGGCTAGAGGGTGTCTAGTCAAGTACACATTGAGCGTGAAGTTGGAGATCGCTCGTTACGAATTTATACGCACAGTCATTAATTGTGGTGTGGTGAAAGGGGCTAGAGTGTACGGATTGTCCTTAGAGGAGACCATGATACATACCTTAATTAAATAAATGGTGTCTTTTCAAACATAATTGTGATTTTTGAGTTTGTGGCTTTTTTTTTTTTTTTTTGTGCAATTCCACTAATGCTAAAGATCACAATTTCTCCTTTACCATGAAATGCCCATATTTTTCTGTGCTTGTAGTTTTGGGTATTAATCTATGACTTTACTTGCTGTGATTGCAAATTCTCACTTTAATATCCACACATGCAGTTTCACTTTGCAGAATCATAAACCTTGATGTAGAGGATGGATACAAACTTGGAGGATGAGGAGTGAAGACTTGGGGACCTTTCCCTTTCTGTAGCATTGATTGGTTTTTCCTTTTATTTAGTCAGACCGCATTGATTTATGTCAGGAATTGGGAGACTAGTGGCTTATGAATATTTGCATGGTCATGAAATCTTACATTTTCTGGTACTATTAGAATTGATTGACTACCCCTTTCTATTTTTTTTCACTGTGAATTGACTATACACATTTATTAAGCATGTGAGCACACTCTATGCACAATTATGTGATTGGTGCTTGACCCAAGTTGCCAAAAACTTGTTCGTCGATTTCGCAAGTGTATGAATCGTAACAGATAATAAAGTAGATAAATAAGAATATCGTCCCACGAAGATTGAAAAATTACTAATAAGTACTAAAATATATTAAATTAAAATCTATCTAATAACTCAAATAAAAAAAATTAATTACTAAACTGAAAAAGTAAACTAACATAATTAAAGAAGCATGTTTTTATCAAAAAAGTAAGAATCTAGGATTTTCGATTTACCATAACTAATTCCATGCAATTTCCCTAACTGAATTAAAAATATTTGTTTCTATTGTTGATAATCAGATTTCTCTAATTTATTCATTAGTCTTTTTCAAGTATTAATGAAATATCTCAACAGACAAGTTCCTTACATCTATGTGACAATCCTAAACTTGCCAAAATTCATTAAGATAAAAAAAACCATATAAAGATTACACAAGCCCATAGATGTCTCTATACTACGATATCCTATGGTTTCTTAAACATAGGTTGAAACAATTATCACTTTTCAGTCTCAAACTGAATTCCAAATCATGTAAATCATGATCAAGCATTTACAATACTTATTGGTGTGTAGTAGATACAATATGTATATGCTAGATACTACAAAGATATCTTCTTAGCCAAAAAGGAACTAGAACAGATAATAGTTATATTTTTTTCTATGCAAATTGAGCATGTAACAACACAATACCTAAAAATCTCCCAATAAAAGTATATATTTTGATTAGGAGTGATCCCCGCCCTACCGGGGGCAGGGTCCCCCTATTACAGTCCCCGCCCCCGCCTGGGTGGAGGGCCACTTATTTAGACCCCACCCCGCCCCCGTATAGGCGGGGGCGGGGTACCCCGTCCCGCAGCGGGGGAAGCAGAGGAGGGTCCATCTACTCGCCCCCCGCCACCACCCCCTATTGGGCCTGATCAAGTTGACAGTCCTGGGCTTTTTTCGGCTCAGATCAAATTTCTAAACCATTTTTTACCCAGAAAATTATCAAACCTGATTTAATTTCACAATAATAAATATCAATCTATTAAATACTAAGTAATTATCATTACTAAAGTCTAAAGTGATAAAGTCATTTAAAAAAAACATCACTAAAAATCTAAAAGTCTAAAACAGTAAAAGTTAAAATTTAAAAGTAAAGACTACGAGAAGTCTAGACTAGTTATTAAACTATTAAAATTTACAAATTTACAATAATATAAATTAATCCTACAAAATAAAAAATTATAAATTATGCTATTAATTATTAGCAATACACAATTACAAATTTATAATTTACAAAATCATAAGAAATAAGATTGATAACATTGGCCGTTAGATATTGGTGATTGGACTTTGTCACTTTAAAAGAATCGTAATGCAAACTTGGATGGGAACTGTGGGGTTGTTGGGCCTTAATCTTAATATGCAATAATAAGTGAAAAAATAATTAGAGTACAAATATAAAATTATAAGTTATAAACATGAAAAAAATAATAATTTATTAAAAATACTAAGTTACTAACCAAAATTAAATTGAGTTATTAACTTGGAAGATGTGTTTGACAATTGACATACAAAATGATACTGTCATAGAAAATGTCAAAACTTATAAACAAGAATTATAAAATAATTAGATACTAACATTACAAATATTATAAAATTATAAATGTAAACAACAATTAAGAAAAAAATTGTGTAAAGTGCAAACCATGGTGAATTGGTGATGGACAATGACTGGTAGGTGAGGTAGGTCATACTGCAGCAGAGGTAGATATTGACGGTGTCTCAGGTGTTGGCATCACGATCGTTACAAGTTAGAACAATTAAATATAAAATCTATGTAACATTAAATTTAATTAAATAATTACAGAATAATGTAAATATTTATTCAAGTGACAATTTACTAGATCCAGACTGATCAGCAACCTCATCCTCGGCCTTAATCGAATCATAATCAAGAGTCTCCGGAATATGAATTTCAGCACCTGTGATCCAATTTTGTGTGCAAATCAGGAAGTCAAAAGTGATAGGATCTAATAAGCTCTGGAAAGGATCCAATACGCGCCCTCCAGTGCTGAAGGCCGACTCTGAGGCTACTGTACTGATCGGGATGGCCAAGATACTGAGAGCAACCTTTAAAAGTACGAGGTATTTTGGGACATTCATCTTCCACCAAGCAAATATATCAAAATCTCGTACAAATTGAGGAAGATCCAATGTCAAATATTTATCTACCTCTGACTGGGCATCTATGGTGAAACCCATAAAATCCAAGGGGGTCGACTCCATCTTGTCACCTCAGTCCATTTTACGTTTTTTTTTTCACGCCTGGCATCTGCACCTGGTGGAGAGGTACCTGTGGTTGTAGGTGCTATGTGATGCCCTCAAATTCTCCTTAAAATAAACACGAGAATCGAGACGTGGAGATACTGACAACACGGGTCACGCACCCCTAACGTCAAGTGCTAAGTGTGTGAACACGTGACATACATAAATAAAAGTAGCGGATAAATTAAGTCGATAACTAAGTACCAGAATTTTTTAAATTATTTTACAAATTAGTTTAACATATATTCTCCAACAGGAGATTTAATACAGTCATCCGAAAGATAAATCATAAAAATACATATTTATAAAAAAGAGAAAATAATTTCCCAAGATAATAATTTTATAATAAGAATACTTCAACAGCGGAGTCGCCTCTTCAGGCTCAGCCTCCACAAAACTCTGCATCCAAAAACTACGACGTCAAACATGGTATCGCAGATAAGTATAACCCAAACAAACTACAAGATATAAAATATACTCATGCACAACAACAATCTCACAAAAATCATCTTCCTCAAAATAAATAAAATAATCACACATGCCAAAATCCATTTTAGCCCAAATTAAAACTCCAATAAAATCATCCATCATTTTCCCAGAAAATGATGTCCGTAAATCCATTAAAACCACAACCATTTTCCTAGAAAATGGTACACGTAAAACCAATAAATAAAACCCGCCACTTTCCCAAAAAATGGCGTAAACTTCCATTTTATTAACCATATGCACCATGATCTCCCCTAGGGACCATCCGCACACCCTGGCTTTTATCATCACACCGAAGGTAACGACCACGCATGTGACTTCGAAACGGGCGATGCCTAGCTAACTGCGCCCAGCACGTAACATGATCAGGCATCCCCTAGCTCCCGCCAGCAGAGGAGCCACGGAGTCGGCACGAGAGCGTTACCATCCCGTCCAATCTCGTTGTCGCCCAACGACAACTCAGGGGACATCACTCAATTTATTCTGCTCCCGAGTGGCCAGAGGAGCTCCACTGGGATAATGCCACATCCCGGCTTGGGGTCGTGATACACACGCACCCGAAAATCATAAACACACGAAACCCAGTTTCCATTTCCAACACATGAATATGCGTATAAATACACAATGCAGATGACCATGCACCAAATAGCCAACAACTGATAAATTCCAACAATAACTAAATACAATATTTTTTTATGCCAAAAATATATTTAAATCTTAAAATTTATTTGGAAAATACTTACAGCGGGTAAAAGCGTAAATCCTTGAGCAAACGCCAATCCGCAGCATTCATAGTGATCACTTGTACGTTAGGCTAAAGTGCTCGGTTTGACAGCAAAATTTAGGAAAATACTCATTGGAAGGTGGAGAATTTCATGGAGGTGGTAGTGTGGCAGTATAACCACCGAAAGGTGGCAGATCAGACTCCAAAAGGGTGGAAACCCATTTTCGAGTTTGAGGTCGTGTAGGGAAGGTGGGACAACGGTTGGGGAAACTCAGCTAGGGGGATGACCGACTGGGATAGGGGAGTGGTTTGGTGGCAGAGGTGAGATGCACGGCGACCGGACGGCGGCACGGCGAGGATAAACTCATTTAAGGACCCATTTCGGGTGGAGGAGAGAGATAGGAGTTGGGATGGCTACCGACAGTAGGTTATGTTCGCCGAAGGGTGGGGAGTCTAGTGGTGGTGGTCGGAGGCCAAGGTGACCGGCGACGGCATCGGAAAATGAGTGGAAACCCATTAAACCCATTTTCGAGTATGTGGCCGTGTGAGGGAGGTGGGAGGAGGTCCGGGGCTAGGATCACTGGGGTAGGCCGGCCGGCAGGTGGCGGTCCTAGTTGTGGGGGCGGTGAGAGAGGTTGACCGGCGCCGAGGGTGGTGGTTGGGCTTGACAACGGACAGAAACAGAGGGGAAGGGGGGCTGGTGCGCAGGTCTGGGGCCAAAAATAGAGAGAAAGAAAAAGGAAAGAAAAGAAAGGAAAAATAAAGAAAAATAAAAGAACAGAAAAGAAAAAGAGAAAAAGAAAAAGAAGAAAAATAGGATTAACTAGAAAAAGCACAATAAATTAAATAAAAGCCGATTGAAAATACTACCATTCAATATTAGTAAAATAAGATATTTAAAGTCCAACAATAAACTAATTTAATTTAAAGAACAATTTAATTATAGAAAACTAATTATTATTAAGAAAGCACATCAAATAAAATCATATAATAAAATAAAGGAATTTAATTCCAATTATTAAAATAATTACCTCATATTAAAATTAATAAGAAAAGTAACGTAACTCAATATTTAATTATAAAAATAACATAAAACTAATATTAACTAATCAATAGATCAAATAAATATCTTAAACAAATAAAATACGACTAATAATATTATTAAAATAATCAACAATGAGAATAAAATAATATATAAAAATATATCTAAATCTGGGATCTCACATGCTACAATACTACCACCTCCCACGATAGTGAACTCATCAAATAATCTAACAGGTGTTTCCTAAATCTGAGATGCAACAGTCGACACACAATCCTTGCCAATTGTACCAGTCAACCCAAATACTATGTCTTTCACCTTAAACTGTGAGTTAATGACACATGCAATATATAACAAGATATTGGTTTTATCAAACTCTTTCCTCCAATACTTGTCAAAGGTCCTAGACATCTCCCGCAATGTGGTGTTACTACCCGCTGCAATATCATCTAATTCTTCTTTCACCTTGGCTATTTGTTGACAAAATTAATGTGCCGTGGGATATAGAGAACCAGATAAAACCTTGGTAACATCGTAAAAAACCCTCAGAAACTTTACAAAAATATATACAACCTCTCAATCATTAGACAGAGGGTGCCCCAAATTTTCATCAAAATACTGGACATATTGTATGTTTTCATTACCTAATGTATCAAATGCCAACTTATACTCCTGGGTTGCCTCCAACATAAAAAATGTTGAGTTCCACCTTGTAGACAAATCAGTGCAAAGACATTTTTTACATGTTATACCCATAGTAATTGCAGCAACTTTGAACCTAGTCAATCTAGAAGGAGAAGATCTTACCCATCTCACAGCAGTCCTGACTCGAGCAACCGAGTCAGCAAACTTATCCAAGTCATCACCCACAATCAAATTAAGAATATGTGCTGCACATCGCACATGCAAATAATCCCCACCCAAAATCATTCTATTCGCATTATTTATGAAAGTCTTAAGATGTCTCATTGCAAAATCGTTAGTCCCGCCATTATCAACCGTGCAAGTGCAAACTCGAGTCAACCCCTACTCTTTTATAGCAGCCTCTAAGGCCTTCCTTATCGTCTCACCTTTGTGATCAGTGGTTTGACAAAATTTGAGGAAATTCTTATGCAATGTCCAAACTCCATCAACCCAATGCACAGTCATACACATAAAATTAAGATTATTACAAGAATTCCCACAATCAATGGTGAGGTAAACATTCTCCCCCGCCAATAAATCCCTTAACTTCTTTTCTTCTAACCGATAAATTTTTCTAGTATCTCTTGCCACCGTGTGGCGAGAAGGAATATTGAATCTTGGTTCTAAGTACCTAGACTAAGCTTAGAACCATTTCCCATCAACCACTTGAAAATGCATCTCATTTATAACGATCATGCGAGCTAGGTGTGTCCTAGCCTCGTTATGATCGTATTTTGTGTACCCCTTTAATGCCAACTCCCCACTACTTCCCTTACCCATTTTTTTAAAGTCAACTTCAAGCCTAGATTGGTTCTTCTCTACCAAAGATTTTAAAATTGGGGATTTCTTGCATTATTCCTCCAAGTGCAATTTTATTTGGGAAGTGCCGTATCTCTTGTAGTGGCACGCATAAACTTTGTCACAATAGTTGCATTTGGCTTTTGGGTCATTGAGATCACCACCTTCTATTTTGGTGACATGAGCTCAAATTATGGATGAGACTTTCTTGCTAGGCTGCTTATGGGCGGGGCTCGTGGTAGTGGTAGGGGTAGGGCTAGGGGTCTCGACTAGAAGGGGAGTACTAGTAGGGTTAGGGGTAGTGGTCGAGATAGGGTTAGGGTTAGGGTCAGAGTCGAAGGTACCCAAAGCCCCCTCCGGGGAACTTGCACTAGAATCCTCTGGACTTTCCATTTACAACAAATCTGAAATTATAATAAATGCAACACAAATGGTCATACAAAATATAATAGGCTCAAATCTCAATTCAAAATTAGACTCAATTAATCCAACCTTCACCTAATGCATCAAACTATATTAATTTATATCACTCATTTTACCTATGAATTTAAGATGATATCACAAATATATATGTGTATATGTATATTCTTATTTCTTTTATTTTGAGATGTATAGTTAACATGTATGGTTAGTAGTATTTTATTTTTCCATTTATATTACTATCATTGATGTGTATATTCCTTTATTTTGAGATTTATAGTTGATATGACAGTATTGAGATTGTTTTTGTAAAGTAATATTATTTTTATAAGGTATTTACAAAATCAACTTGCCTTTTAAAATATTGTTTTATAAAATATGATAAAAAAGTGATGTGTAGTTATTATTTTTCTTAAAATACCTTCTTTTTATTTCAAGGAACAATCGAAACTTCATTTAATTCCAAATTTATTTCCTTTACATCAAATTCATTTTAAGAAAAATATTAAAAACCAAAACTTAGAAACTTATAACAGCTAACAGAAATTAGGAAAAAAAAACCTACAAAATAATTTGTAGAATTGTATGAAATAAATTCATAAATAATTTTCTTAACATAAACAAAGTCAGATATTTACTAAAAACTAAATTGTTATGTCTATTGACTAGCGCATTTTACATAAGCATAAACCTCGCTATGATAAAATTAGTATTATTTTTTAACCACATTAATCAACTGAAAGTTTGAAGACATGATCACTGACATCATTCACCAAGGTTGGATTGTTTGGAATCTTTAAACGAAATTTAGGAAATTAGGATTTACTTTAGTGATTGTTAAGGTATAATAAGTGATTATATGTATGTCGGTTAAGTGGTGATTTAAGACAGTATTAATGTAAGTAAAAGTAGACGTTCGAATCTTGGTTCTACCGGTTATTCAATTTAACTAAATATTTCATATATTGTTTGTCACTTATTTATTTAAAGTAGTGGTCTAATCCAAGAAGTGTTAAAATAGAATTAAAATAATTAAGTTTTATCTTTAACAATCATGAAGTCAACAGTGATAATGTTAACTGCTAGTCCTGACTATTTTATTGAAATATAATCCGAGAAGTGTTAAATTATAATTATATTCTCTTTTATTAAAGTAGCCTAATCCAAGAAGTGTTAAAATATAATTAAAATAATTAAGTATATCAACGTGGATCGAATGCATGGAGAGAAGAAGTATGTAAGGTGGTTTTGAAATCTGCTAGCCCTGACTATATTTTATTTAGAAAATAATAGACAAGCAATAATTTCAACGACTTTTTATACAATTATATACAATGAAAAATCTTTTTATTTCATAAATGTACTAGTCTTTTTGAAAATATAACTTATGACAGAGGATTAATATTGATTTCATCAAAATTTATTATTAAAAATTAATAAAAAATATAAATTTACACACGTCAAAATTTTTTTATCATATTTAATTAAAAATGAGAAAAGAAATGAGGATAATAGAATAAAAATATTTTTTATTTGATTTTTAAATAATAATTTATCAAAATTCATCAAAATTCATCAAATTTAATGAATTGCTATTCAAAAGCCAAGCAAATGTATTTTTATACCATTTTCCAATTTTTATTTTTTCATTTTTTATCAAATATAAAGAAAGTTTTTTAATATATATATATATATATATATAAATTTATAAATTTTATTAGATTTTAATAATTTATTTTAATAAGATCAATATTAATGCTTTTATTGTTTTTCAATTACTTTTTTCTATTTAGAAATGATTGATTGAAGGCGACTTCTAGTCAAAGGAGCAAGCTGTAAGGCCGGTGTAACACAATGGAAAGCTTAAAATCAAAGTCGTCTCAACATCCTTGAGACCAGCGTCCGTGAATTACGGCTTACGTCTTGCTATCTACTTTCCTAGTAGAGCATATATATGTGGTCAACTTTCTTAGTCTTTGTGAAAATAATACATTGTAATTTACCCCTTTAATTACGATCAGATAGATTGGAAGTCAAGGACGAATATTTGGTGGACCCGAAAATCTGTAATTTTCTTATATAATAAGCATGGCGGACACTCCAGATAATATATTATTGCGACAAGCCCCTTTATAAGGTTTAATTGTTAACATCGTCGTCCCTCTAGTACTCTTTAATTCTAATCTTGTTTAATCCATGCACTTCTTTCAATAAGCTTTTGTGTATTCAAAAACATTTAAATTAATGCGCCTCAGTTTTTATTAACTAAAGTATATATGATCAGTACGTACGTAGTTCTCGATCTACCTCAGATCATGACTCAACTATCCAGTCCATGCATGCAACTGGTCAATTATTTATGTTTTCACCTAATGACTAGCTATTTATAAAAAAATTTGTAAATGTCGTCAGCACTGTTCTACGGGCCATCTAGCTAGAATCTGAATGAATTTTTGGTGATTTTCACAACATGATCATTCTCCTGGTATTGATCATGCCAAATATTGGAGTGACACAAAACAGACGCAACTAAACTAAACAGACACAATAGAATGCATGACGAAAAATTTTGTCTTCTAAAATGCCATTTTCATCCCAAAAGAGTATTTGAGATGACAAGTTTTCGTCTCTATTTCATCTTATAAGGTCCCTCACAAAAGATTTTTGAAAGTGAAATTTGAATTTCATCCTTAAAAATACTTTTAGAGATGAAATTTGACAGAACTATTATTAGAAGTGTTACAATGAGAATATGCTTTTGGGACGAAACATTTTCATCCCAAAACTCATTGGAATGGAACATATACTATTTGAACAGTCGGATATCTGTTTGAACTCTATCAAAATTTGATTTGAACAAACAACAAAAATACTGTTTATTTCTGATTAATTATTTTTTGTCAATTTAACTATTTTTTGATAAAATGAATTTATTTTTGTCGTAAATAGTCATTATCGTCTCTAATAATTCGTAAAAAACACTCATTTTTCTTCTAGTAACAATGCAAATAAATTTGATCCTGTCACTACAAGAAAAATAAATATTTGTGATAGATTATTTGCAATAAATATGATTATTAGCAATAAAAACATACTCATTTTGATAAAAAATAATTATTTTGGCAGGAAATATCTAACTATGAATAAATAATTTTTTTAGCGTGTTCAAATGGAAGAAGTGTTCTAACAATTTTTTTTTTCAAAGAGCCAGTAGACACTCTTCTCGTGACTCCGTTTCAAATTTATTAAAGAAATCCTCACTTATGGCGGAGGAAAACTGTAGTAACAACTAAACATTTGGGGGATTACAAGATAAGAGAAAGAAAATACCCCAAATCCAAATGCCAAAAACCAACACCACCTATATAAGCTTAAACCAAAACACTACTGAAAATAGAGAAAGCACTTATTCTATCTATTAGCATCTTATTGAAGGTAAACCCACTTGATCAATTTTTAAAATACCTCTAAGCTTATAAGGAATATCTATATACGTATACCAGTACCTCGAAGTTCCACCTGCTCCAAGACATGCAAGAAGATCTGCCGCTGAATTGCACTCTCTATAAACATGTTTGGAAGTCACTGAAATCTGAGCCAACAGCCTTTGAATCTCTTCCCAGTAATCATACAAGTACCATAAGCCGCACATTCCTTTTTTCATTCAATTAATTACAATCAACGAATCCAGCTCAACTTCTAGATTTCAAATACCCATCTGAACGCAATGCCGTAGACCCTTGAGTTAAAGCAAATAATTCCACAAAAGTATTAGTGCCAGGGCCAATATTTTCCGCAAAAGCCATCAACAACTCTCCTTTAGAATTTCGAAGGACACCCCCAGCACCACAAACACCCGGATTTCCAATGGAACTACCATCCATATTAAGTTTCGCACAATCTCTTTTAGGTCGCAACCAATAAACTAGCTGAGGCTTTTTTAAGACTCTCGGCTTAATAGATACATTGAGGCTTTTAAAAACCCATTCATCTTCAATGTAATTTTTTCTGGCTGCTTTAAGTTTAGAGCCAGACCAAGCAATCCAGTACTTGATATTAGCCCAAATAGAATCAAAACTCAGCTTCTTATCATCCATTCTTGCCTTACATCTCCATAACCAAAGTTGCGTAGTTATAATAGAGGGAATAATCCCAATGAGCATACCTTTCGCAGAGGTTTTGTTCGCACGTCTAAACCAAAGTTCCACACGATCTTTCCAAGGCCTACCTTGGGAATAATTCATCCCCAAAGTTAAAGAAATTCTTTTCCAGATAGCCTCTGCAATATCTCCCTTAGACAGCACGTGATCTTGATCTTCATATTTTCCTGAAATACAACAATCACGTTTAGAAACAATAGGAATTCCAACACGACGTATATGATCATCCATAGTGAGACAATGATGAATCGCCTTCCACATAGTAACTGAGATTTTTTTTGGCAGAGTATTACTCCACACCCAATCAGCCCGGTTAACTTGTGAAGCTTTAATTCTGATACAGTCCCAAGCTGATCTAGAAGTGAACTGACGGCCATCGCTATTCGGCATCCAGATTAATACATCCTCCCCATTTTTATGCTCTCCTAATTCCTCAATGATTTCCTCCATTTTTTCCAAACCCACTAGTTGAGTAATCTTATCAATATCCCAACCATTTTCAAGTCGGAATTCCTTAATACTGATGTCAGAATTTTCCTCCACCTGATAAGAGTTCGATAAAGGACCAGAATCAAGCCATCCATCACGCCAAAAGGAAATATTACCATCTCGAACTCACCATTTTGCCTGACTAATAACCTCAGGAAGCACCTTAATAATACTACGCCAAAAACGTGTTCCTTTTTGACAGTTTGCAAGGAGATGTGCAACTTTTTAATATACGTGTTCTAACAATTGATTTTAGTTCAAACAGTTATATTTTTGTTCAAACAAAAATAATCTGGTCAAACATAGTTTATATACATTCGAATTGAAAGCATTTGTTCGAATAGATGGTTCGATATATTTGTTCGAACGGTACAAAATAGTACATTCGAATTATGACAAATGTGTTCCAACAAATTATTATTTGTTTGAATGTACAAACATGAAGCCTGTTCAAACAAACAATTAATCCATGCAAATAGAATTGATGGTTCATGTAATCTAAATTATCTAAATAAAAAACTTGATTCGCTTGATAAATAAGAATAAAAAGACCATCTTCATACCTTGTGCGAGATGTATTAAGACTAACAAGATAATCATCGTTACACACTACCAATCTAGAATTTGTGACATCTCACCAATTACGTATATTTAAACTTTAAAACTGGGAGCGAGAGAGATAAGCACATAATGTAAAGTTTACCATATAATTCTACAATAATATAAAAAAGTTAATAATTGTTGCATACACGAGTCATATTTAAGTTATATTATAAGTTGCACGTTATTCATGATATTATGCTCTTGCTTGAATGTTTGTTGGGAGTGTTAGCGTTGTGTCTCACAAGCCTATAGGCAAGATTCTAGTAACTCTGGCCTTCAAAACTAGGGTTGCAAAATAGATGAAGATGAAGATGGGGAGAGGCCGGCTTGTGTAGGGTAAGGAGTCTCCAATGCTTAAGTTAGTAAAGAAAAATTAAGGCATACTGTATCTATAGTTATCAATAGCATTAAATGAGCTTCCATCTCAAATAGAGTTGTACTAATTTTGAGCCTGGATACAATGGCATCTGCCTAAGAAGAAAATCATAATGAGAAGGTTTAATGAAAATTATAATCATACAAGCATATAATAGAAATGATGTGCCCAAAATCACATAAAGATAATTTTCACAAGTGATCCCATGATAAGTTATATATGGGGGCTATCAGACAAAGTGCTAGACAAAAAATTCGCTCGACAGGCTGCTCAAGCAAAGCTCGTATAAAGAATTCGCTTGAAAAGCGCTTGAGACTCCATTTGAGTGAAGCTCAGACAACAAGTTTCCCCAATGCTGTCCGATAAACTGCTCAAAGAATAATCAGAAAAATTAAAATTAAAATTTATGCGTTGTGGCACTATAAATATGTTCTTGATGAGGGTTTTGGGCGTTCTAAATAGTAATATTTCACTCTAAAGCGTATTTTGTTAATTTTGTGTGTGTATGATTGTTTGCTTTTATTTTGTCTGTCTGTGTTGCTTTCACAACACCCCGTGTTGCTGGAGTCAATGTTTAGTGGAGGATGAGATGGACTACCCACGGGCAGCCACGGCCCAACCCACCATAGAATAAACCCCACCATACTTCATTCCAAATTATCTTTTGAAGTTTTTTTTTTTTCCTTACTTTCAATTTGCTCCTAAACCTAAATGTTGATTAAGCTGTTTTAGGGGGACATCCTTTCGAACCCCCTAAATACACTCTTGACTCCTACGTCCAAAGCTCGTTGAATTGCAATGGTGAGCATTCTATTTTCATATCCGTTTCAGGCAAGATCTGAAACATATTCACATTCCATTCACAGAAATCGCAACAGATAAAAATGAATTGGGTTCTGGGCCTCTGGCTTAGTACAGGATTTTATCATAAAATATATGCACACAGATGCATACAATCAATATTGAGCTCCAACTCCTAGAGATTCAACAGCTAGAGAAATCTCCAATTAGAGTGCAGACAGAAGAAAAAAAAAAAAAACAGCTAGAGACCGTTAACAATTAAATATACCTTCACTTTAGCTAGAGCCATTACCAAATCTGCTGGCTTTTCCCTCCTAACAACTTTCTCATCTATGTTTGCACTCTAATTCACAAGCCTAGTTAATCTTCTGAAGCTTTGTTAAACCAACTCAATTTAATTAAGAAACAGGAACAAAGCATAGGAAACTGCTTTAATACCATGTTAAAGTTTACAAGATATGGAAGAATAAATTTATTAAGTTCATTAAATATTCTAACAGGCTCCATCCCAGATAAAGATTTTTTTTTTTTTTTTTTACCTTTTCACTACCATACCATTCTAGTGAACTCATATCCCATCTCTGTTAAGATTTGTCGGCGAGCCATTGATGATGAACTCAAAAAAAAAAAAAAAAAAAGTGAAAAACACTCAACCAAAAAACAAGAAAAAGTAATAGCCTTTAATCTCTGGCTAATCCGACCATTTTGAAATCAGAAAAATGTTAGCAAAAAGAAATAAAATAATCGTAACAAAAGAGTTTGTCGTATCTTTATAGAAAGCTAAATAAGTTGGAACGAATAGACAATATTTTACGAGATTTTTGTGGCGCAACAGCAACGGTATTTTGCGCACTCTTTTTCTCCCTTTCTTTTCCTATATCGTTATGTTGGGAAGACAGAGACAGAGGTCTGGAAAATATTGTACGGTGCAAGAAATGTACTGTAAGTCTGTAAGTGCGGAACTGTTGGTAGACATCTTCCTTTAAGGTTTTCTCCTTTTATCCTGTTTTCTTTTACACTCCTCTTGTAGATGAGGGTTTTGAGTATTCGAACACTTGGCCGTTGAGAGTCCTTTTTCTTTTGTCCTAGTAGTTTGTACACTTGTCAATTAAACGCTGTTAGAAAGAATGTGTCTATATAAATATTGAGCTTGGGCCTCCAATTGAGCCTTAGCTCGCCTGCGTCAAGGTTAGGGCTATAAAAAGATCGGATCGGATTAATGGACCAGATCGGACCAGTTGTTTTAGATCGAGAACGGACCGGACCGAATGAAATTCGATCTGGTCTGGTCCAAATTTTACATAGACCAATTAATTCCGGTCCGGTCTTGGTCTAAAAGATTTCTCTCCCTAGACCAGATTGGACCAGACCGAACCCCTCATATATATATATATATATATATATTTATATATGTATATATAAAAATAGTATATAAATTATAATATTAATATTAATATTAATTAATATATTAATATATAATATATACTCTTATAATATTAACATATTATTATTTATTGATTGACTAGTTGTAGTATAAAAATATAAATTATAATATATCTATATAGAATATTAGTAATAATTTATAAGTAATAAGTATATTATTATTATTTAATATATTATTACTAATTTATCACTATTCACTAACATGCAAATATATAATATATTAATGTAATAGTGTTATTAATTATAATTTACTAACATACTTAATATATAATATATACTAACATATTAATATATAATATATACTCTTATAATATTAACATATTATAATTTATAGTAGTTAAATTTGGGTCAAAAAAATATTTGATCATTATAGAATTTTAGATTAAATTTAGCCCATTAAATCATATGGGGCACCCATAGACTGAATCGGTATGGACTGAACTCCTGTTCGGTCTAGTCTAGGGTGGGAGAATTTTTGGACCGAATGAAATCGGTCCACAAATTTCCCAAACCGGACCATTTACACCTTTAGTCAAGGCGATCTTAACAATTCTCAAAATGATGGAAAAAATAGTTTATTTGAGAAAAAGAAAGTGATCCCATTGAGTTTTAAAAAACAGAAAAAAAGAACTGCCAGTAGCAGCATTGGGTCATGCCGGTAGCAGCATTCTAATGAAGAACATCCTAAAACAATGCCAAATATTTCCTGAATGTTTTACATGTTCATTGCATAGAAGCTGCATAAAAATGGTTTTTTTTTTTCTCTCCCCCAAAAGCAAAAGAATTGTAATGAAGTCTTCACTGTTGATGACCAGTCTCTGTTGGTTGTAATGTGGTAAAAGGAAAAGGAAGCACACGATGGAAGCAACAATACAAGAATGGCACAGCAGGTCTTTGATGAAAAACAGAGAGATAAATGCTACAAGAAAATGCTATATTGACATAAGAAAATGCTAAACCGACACCAATGGCTATCTGACAGGCAATAAAACGCATAGCAAAAGGAAATAAAAAAGACGCATAACTTAATCAAAATGCAAAGCTTAACTAAAATACAAACGTCACCGTTTCGCATCAGGTTCATAACAAGAATCCAGAGGCAGACATCGCCAAAATTAAACAATCCCTTCAGAGTAAAATTAAACAATCCCTTCAGAGTTTAAGCCCTTTCAGTCCTACACTTGGAGCATTGTTCAAGACAAAAATATCGTTATTTTTTTGTTAAATTTGCTGCATTTGATTAGCTAAAGCTAAGACTATGAGCTACAATAAATCAGAAGCACAAGTCATGTTTGACGAATTACTATTCAGCAACCAAATGAATGTTGGTGATTAAGAGTAGCAGAAACATAGTTTAAACAAACGAATGTTGGTTGTTCACCGTCAGGATGAGATTTAAGTAGGGTGATAAATGAAATTGTTAATATAAATTTTATTGGCTTGGATTAGTGTTGGCGTATTTGAATTCAAATAGGATAAGATTTTATCTTATCTCTAAAACTGTAATTTTGAATTGTTGAATTTGAATTCAAATAGAATAAGTTTTAATTTTTGAATGAATGTAATTCAAATTATGGGATTTATCCATAGTATTTTGAATTCATTTAGGAGTCTAGGGAGTTTGTTAAAGAGGCCGGGAAGTTGAATTTCGAAATCTGGAATGATAAAATCAGAAGGCAAATTCGAAATTCAAATTGCAGCAATAAATTCGGAAGTCTGTTAGCAACCTGTCAGCAGACGGATTCTGATGAAGGATGACCTGTCAGCAGACGCATTTCAACAGCACTTTTGGATTGTCTATTTAAATCAAGTCATATGGTAACTCTAGAAAGAGATTTCGGCCAGAGCTGATTTTAGATATATTTGAGAGCCATTTGAGAGGAAAATTAGTGGAGAATTTTTCTCGTAATTTTTATACACTTGTGAGTGTGATCTTATTCAAGGTTTGAGAAGATCGTTGATTGGTGTACGTGATCAACCACAGGAGGTTCCAGTAGGAAAGGCATAGATTGAAGATCGTCAGAGGTTCTGGCTGCTACTGCGGTAGGGATAAACGGGTTGTTTATCCGGTCAAGTAAGGGAGTCAATTGACAAAAGTTTTTTAATTGAATAGCTTACTTGTAAACTGATTTTCAATCAATAAAAATGACTTTCCTGGGTTTGGTTGCCCCGTAGGGTTTTACTTTTGAAGAAGTTCTTCAAAAGGTTTCCCTTCATAACCAATCGGTGTGTTATGCTTGATAATTTATTTATTACATATTTATGAATATTCACATAATTGATATCTAACAAATTTGATTGTGAAAATTGTTAGATATATTTGGCCATACAGGGGTAAAAAGGGAATTCTCAATTGGTATCAAAGCGGGTTCACTCATCCGAGTGTGATTCGTTCCCATGGTAGAGATGACATCATTATATGTTCCACCGGAATCTGATGGTGAGAACTATGCATATTGGAAAGTACGTATGAGAGCATTCCTAAAGTTATTGGATGAACGAGTATGGCACGCCGTTGAAAGAGGGTGGAAAAAACCCGAGACCAGTATTGATACTTGGTCGAAAGATGAGTTAAATAATAGCAATTTCAATAGCAAATGGTTGAATGCCATCTTCATGGCGGTATCTCAAGAAGAGTTCAAAAGGATCTCCATGTGTGAGATAGCGAAAGAGGCATGAGACATATTAGAAGTCACACATGAAGGAACAGTGACTGTGAAAAATTCTAAATTACAATTGCTAACATCTAGATTTGAAGAAATTAAAGTTCTTGAAAATGAATGCTTTAATGATTTTTATGCTAAACTAAATGATCTTGTGAATTCCAAGTTTAATCTTGGAGAGAAGGTTGAAGACTCAAGAGTCGTGAAGAAAATCTTGAAGTCTCTACCTGAGAGATTTCGACCAAAAGTCACAGCCATTGAGGAAAGCAAAGACTTGGATACAATCAAAGTTGAAGAGCTCGTTGGGTCCTTACAAACGTATAAATCATCTCTTCGCCAAACGAGAAAAGGTAAATATATTGCTTTAAAAACTGTGAAAAAAAAGCATGATGATAATAGTGGTGAGGAGAGTTTAAATGATGAGGATATAGCTCTTATTGCTAAGAAATTCAAAAAGTTTATGTTTAAGAAAAAGACTAATGAAAAACAAAAGAGAGCAAAAGAATTTTCAGCAAAGAAAAATGAATTAGAAAATTGGAATAAAGAAAAAGTTGAGAAAAATAAGAAGGTAAAATGTTATGAATGCTTAGGCTATGGTCATATTAGAATTGAGTGTCCTAATTTCAATAGAAATAAAGGAAAAACATCAAATGTGTCCTCTAGTGATACTTCGGATTCTGAAAGTGAAAACTCATCTTCTGATAATGAAAAATCTTTTATAACTTTTTCTACTATTGTGAATTATTTGGCTGAAAATTTACTAACAAAATCTGAAAGTAGTTGTGCTTTTAGTGATTTGGACATTACTTTAATTAATGCCGACCAAGAACTTAGTGTTCAAGATGCTTACAATGAAGTATATGAAGAGGTAGTCAAGTTAAAAAAACTCAACAAAAAGCTGTATAAAAACCTTACAGCTATAGAAAATGAGAAAAAGAATTTGATTGAGGCTGTAAAAGTTTCTAAGGTTGAGGTGTTGAAACTGAAAAATCAAAAGGTTGAAATAGAACAAAAATTGAAAAATTTTCAAGAGTGTGAACAAAATTCAGCAACCCAAAAATTAAATGAAATGTTGAGGTTTCAAAAACCAAGCAGTGATAAGATGAGATTAGGATATGTGGTTTCTAAAGGAAAAGGAAAACAAATACCCTTATCCGCTGCGTCGAGCTCCAAAGGTAATGTGTTTGTAAAGGAAGTCAAAAGAAGAACCACAACAATCCTCTCATGCCAAAGGTTGGCGACTCAAGAAATTTGCACAAAAATTCTCCATCGACCATGATGAAGAAAGGTAAGTATGAAGGTAAGTTTACTCCTACTTGTCATAATTATGAAATTGTTGGGCATATAAAACCATATTGTTTTAATGTGTCTCAAGAGCAGAAAATCAAAATTGGAAAAAGTCCGAAAATGAGTGAAAAAAGCCTACAAAATCAAGTTGATGAGATAGGCCAACAAATTAATTTTGTATGTCGTGAGCTTGGTGAATTGGTTAGGCTGTGTATTCAAAAGAATGGAAAAGACAAGCCAAATCTCAAGGCAAAATGGGTGGTCAAAAAGGATGTCGTGCCACGTTAGTTTATAGGACTACATGCATGTTCTTGTATTTTTTGCATATCGTTAGTATAGGACATGCATTTTTATTGTGTTTCGTTTTGTTTATATTTTTTTTTTTTTAAAATTGAATTTTTTTTTGTTGGTTTATTTTGTTTTGGTTTCCTAATTTTTATTAAAAAAAAAAGTGTTTTTCGGCCAAATGATGTTGAGTGCATGTTTGATGGTGTGTTAAAGGCTTTGAACATGTTGATACTCACTTTATAAATCCTTACACTCATACACTATTCTTGTGTTGTGCATCCCACATCGTGCATCCTAATCCTATGGGTTATCATAGTAAAGGTTCACTCTTAATACACTGTGAGAAACTTGTGTGAATGCACTTTTATTTGATTAAAAAAAAAAAGAGCTGAATAAGTGTATTGAGATGCTCATCATAGAGAGAGTCCAAATTTTAAATTGACTAATACTAGTTGAACCTAGTACAAATATGAAAAATGTCTCCCCTTGCCAAACACCACTTGTTGATCCATATAGAAAAAGTCGGTGTGAAATTCATTGCGGAAAAAGACTCACACCCCCACACGGATCTAACCTTGGAAGTTCTTATAGAAAAAATCATTGTTCTTATCATTGTGGAAAAAGATAAGTAATAAAAATGAACCAAAAAGGGGCTATGCAAGTAAAGTGTTTGGGGGAGACACTTATGTATCTAGGCCCTAGCATAAAGTTTGCCTTAAAGTGAGTGACAATCTCTTGGGAGCATCTTTTAAAATAGACAGAACCTGGGGGGCAGACCGTCTGCCCCCCTCCTTAAAAGCAGCCCCGCCGCCCCCGGTGGCGGTGGGCGACACCGCCCCCGCCATCGGGACCGGCGGACTCAGGCGAGCTCACCCCTACGACGGCGAGCTCCGGCGAGCTCCGGTGTGCCCCCGGCAGCCTTCAACCCGTTTCGGACCCGTACGGGTTGAAGGCTGCCGGGGGCACACCGGAGCTCGCCGGAGCTCGCCGTCGTAGGGGTGAGCTCGCCTGAGTCCGCCGGTCCCGATGGCGTGGGCGGTGTCGCCCACCGCCACCGGCGGCGGCTCCGTTTGCTCCATAGCCGAATCCCCTCTTAAATTCATCTACATTTTATTTTTTTATTGTGTTTTTTATTATATTTTTATTTTTTTATTATGTTTTTTATTGTGTTTTTTATTATGTTTTGTTTATTTTATTTTTTTAATATATTTTTAATCTTTATTTTTTTATTTTTTTATATTTTTTCATGTGTTTTTCATCATCAAGCAGCCCAACTTACGTTGGGCTGCTTTGGACGCTGGGGACAGCCGGACCGGTCCCCAGCGTCACCCTTTAAAATAAGATTCCTATTAAAAATGATTATTAAAAAAAAAAAAAAAAAAAGGAATTCATGAAAAAAAAAATTAAAGAATAAAATCATCAAGAAAAAGTTACTACCTTTCATAAGTTGCTCACTCACACACTCACATGAACCTTGACTTTGATGATTTTACGATGAGTGAAAATCTATTGTGGGTGTTGCAATCAAGAGAATGTATGGTCTTGAATTTATTTAGTGAGTAGCACTTTGATTAAACCTAAATGCATCTATTTATGCTACTTGCCTCATTGCCATTATTTTTTGTTTTTTTTTTTTTTAAAAATCTGCATATAAACATATTTTTTGGCAATTTATTTTCTGAACAACATGAAAAAAAAAAAAAATTGGTCAAGTTTTTGGTTTTACAAGAGCATATGAGGCATTCTTTGAGAATCAATGCTTAGGACTTCTTGAAGTTTATGTGGGAGTGATCTAATTGTTCTATTTTGTGGCTAAGTCCCTGTGGGATACAAAGAAAGGTCTCGGTAAGGTCACAACACGTGACCAAGTGTTTGGTCACTTAAAGTGACTCACGGCAACCTTAGTTGCCCATTCCTAGTGCGTTAGACTCTCTGATACCCATATCGCATGCAAGACTATTTGGTGCTTTAAGGCTCCACTTCTCATTCTACCCTAAGTCTCAAGTTCTATAAAATTTCACACAGTTTTTGCGTGATTTTGGATTATGCTCGGGAAGTATCTTCCATCTCTCGGCATCCAGGTAAGTCACTTTAATTTTAATCTTGATTTTTCCATTCTAAGGCTCGGATTCTATCCTTAAGAAATATGGGTTTCGGTTTTTGTATTGGTATTGGATGAAAAGTATGGACTTGAATGTTGGGTTGATTGAGTTAATCGATGTATATATGTTTATGACAAATTGAGATAACCTTGTTGAATACTGAACCATATGGTTATTTTTTTTGGAATTTTTTTTCATTTCAATGTAAGCTTGATACTCAGGTTCTCCTATAAAACTAACTTGCGTTTATTTTTTTCTAACATTTTGGTTGTGAGTGCTCAGATGAGAACTAAGGAAAAAGCAAAATCCTCTCTCACCTGATTCCTCAAGTGAGGCTACATTTTCAGCTTATACATGACATTAATTTGGCTAAATTGATAACAAAAAGGGGGAGAAAAGTGAGGAGTGAGGGGGAGCAGCAGCACATACTAAGAGGGAGAAGCATTGATGAAGGGGGAGAAAGCCCGAGCAGGACATGAAACATACATTCATCAAAAATGTTTTGTCACCAATCAGCCAAAGGGGTAGATTGTTAATGTAAATTTTATTGGCTTGGATTAGTGTTTGCGTATTTGAATTCAAATAGGATAAGATTTCATCTTATCTCTAAAGCTGTAATTTTGAATTGTTGAATTTGAATTCAAATAGGATAAGTTTTAATTTTTGAATGAATGTAATTTAAACTATGGGATTTATCCATAGTATTTTGAATTCATTTAGGAGTTTAGGGAGTTTGTTAAAGAGGCCAGAAAGTTGAATTTCGAAATCTGGAATGATAAAATCAAAAGACAAATTCGAAATTCAAATTGCAGCAGTAAATCCGAAAGTCTGTTAGCAAATTGTCAGCAGACGGATTCTGATGAAGGATGACCTGTCAGCGGACGCGTTTCAGCAGCACTTTTGGATTGTCTATTTAAATCAAGTCATATGGTAACTCTAGAAAGAGATTTCGGCCAGAGCTGATTTTAGATATATTTGAAAGCCATTTGAGAGGAAAATTAGTGGAGAATTTTCCTTGTGATTTTTATACACTTGCGAGTGTGATCTTATTCAAGGTTTGAGAAGATCGTTGATTGGTGTACGTGATCAACCACTGGAGGTTCCAGTAGGAAAGGCATAGATTGAAGATCGTCAGAGGTTCTGGCTGCTACTGCGGTAGAGATAAACGAGTCGTTTATCCAGTCAAGTAAGGGAGTCAATTGACAAAAGTTTTGTAATTGAATAGCTTACTTGTAAACTGATTTTCAATCAATAAAAATGACTTTCCTGGGTTTGGTTGCCCCGTAGGGTTTTACTTTTGAAAAAGTTCTTCAAAAAGTTTCCCTTCGTAACCAATCGGTGTGTTATGCTTGATAATTTATTTATTACATATTTATGAATATTCACACGATTGATATCTAACAAATTTGATTGTGAAAATTGTTAGATATATTTGGCCATACAGGGGTAAAAAGGGAATTCTCAATTGGTATCAGAGCGGGTTCACTCATCCGAGTGTGATTCGTTCCCCTGGTAGAGATGGCATCATTGTATGTTCCACCGGAATTTGATGGTGAGAACTATGCGTATTGGAAAGTACGTATGAGAGCATTCCTAAAGTTATTTGATGAACGAGTATGGGACGCCGTTGAATGAGGGTGGAAAAAACTCGAGACCAGTACTGATACTTGGTCGAAAGATGAGTTAAATAATAGCAATTTCAATAGCAAAGGGTTGAATACCATCTTCATGGCGGTATCTCAAGAAGAGTTCAAAAGAATCTCCATGTGTGAGATAGCGAAAGAGGTATGAGACATATTGGAAGTCACACATGAAGGAACAATGACTGTGAAAAATTCTAAATTACAATTGCTAACATCTAGATTTGAAGAAATTAAAATGCTTGAAAATGAATGCTTTAATGATTTTTATGCTAAATTAAATGATCTTGTGAATTCCAGGTTTAATCTTGGAGAGTTGATAAAACCTGTCCACGATTGGATATATCTAACAATCGTGGACAGGTTTGATTGGAGAGTTGATAAAATTCCAGGTACAATTCACACGATTAAAAATTTCACAATCTTGTTCATGTTCCCAAAAAAAGTTGACTTGATTTTATCAAGCTTGATCAACACGTCTTTGATATCCATTATTGTATCCGGTAATTCTTCAGAACACCTCAAGCCTAAGTCCACGATTGATGAAAGAATACTCTGCAAGGCAATGGTGTCTCTTCCATTTTCTATTCTTAGTAAACAATCATCCACAACTTCCATCATTCTATCTGGAATGGATGCATTTACCAATTCCCTCAAAGTAAAGTCTTCAGCAAACATGTCGTCGGTGGGTTTCTTCCTCGTGATCATCTCCAACAATGTTATGCCATAGCTATAGACATCGGTTTTCATGGATACCTTCCCTTCAAATCCATATTCTAGAAATACTCACAAATTGTCAACAAGGCATGTAAGTTAGCAACTTGTGTCTTAATAAAGAGTATATATCCGAGCTATAAGCAAGCACTTAATCAGTGTATATATACTCATATGCGTAATACATACATATCTTACAGAAGGCAAGCCAAACCAGAACTGCAATTTGAAATAGCCCTTTTGGTTCATTAAATAAATAATGGGATTGGACCAATTAATTGTTGACGAAATAATATTTCCTTAGTTTTTTCCCCTTCTACTATAGAGAGTATTTTATAGTCTTTGTTAGGAACCTTTCGCTTCCTGCTGTACCCTAGCTTGGCTACATATATATATATATATATATATATATATATATGCATCCACAATCCTAAAATTGAAACTCATTTCTATATGATGCATATAACACAATTTACTTTAATGCGACTATTTCTTTTTAGATTTTTGTAAAAGTAACGTATTGGCATATTTGAATAACAATACTTAACTCAATTGAGTTATAAATGCTTTGAAAAGCGTTTGCAATCAAATTGAATAAAAATTTCAAGTCGTTGTGAGTTTGCAAACTCCCGCAACTTGGACAGAAATCTTGCTAATTATCTCATGAGAGCTTGGGTCATGCAAGCTCTTGAAGTCGAGCTTTGTGGTTGTGAGATGGCCTGAATTGAGCCACTCACATGGCGCCCTAAGTGAACCACGGGTCACTGATTGGGCGATATTGCTTTTGTTAATATTAATGACGGATGGAAAAATTAACAGAGCATCCATCCTTCTAATTAAAGCATCCCACATGGGTTTATTTCTAAAACAATTGCACATAGAGCTAAGCCTAAGTTCTTCATCGCATACCAGGTGATGTCTGACCGCAACTACCTTATGAAAACATATATTCACCTTGTTAGATTTTTTTGGGATTCATGTCATATCAATATGTTAGTTCATACTCATATAAGTTTATAGACTATAAGACTCCCTAAGATGAGGAAAATTGACAAGCAAGTTGTTATCAGAAATTTGTAAGATCGACATGATCCTGTTATTTATCCTTTTGATAATTAAAAAAGGAGGGTAAATTCATGTACATACGAACCTGGTGCGATTTAGCCAATGGTACGAAGAGTTTTGGTGTGTTGCGTCTTTGTTTTCGACTAAAATCTTTGCAATGCCAAAATCGCCCACATGTGCAACCATGTCTTCATCCAAAAGGATATTTGTAGGCTTCAAATCACAATGCAATATAGATTCCGATTGACCATGATGGAGATAGTCTAAGGCCGAAGCAACATCAACCATAATATTTATTCTCTGTAGAAGACCCAAGCAGTAGTTATGAGAGTATAACCATTTTTCAAGGCTGCCGTTTGACATGTATTCCAGCACCAACGCTCAACTCAAGATTAGTGCATGTAGTTAGGATCTTAACAAGATTTTTATGTTGAATTGTCCGTAACACCTTGCATTCTGCATCAAAACTTTTGAAAGCACCCGACAATTGCAAACTTAGAACTTTTACTGCAACAATTGTCCTGTCAAAAAGTATTCCTTTGTACACAAAGCCAAAACCTCCGACTCCAAGCAAGTTGCTTTCACAAAAGTTGTTTGTCCCTTGGCAAAGCTCTTGATATGATATCATTCTATGTCCCAATGCAGGCAATGCATTAAGTGAAGTGGGTATCTCTATGTTACTCTTTCATCGTCTTCTCAGCAAATAAACCAACATTACAAAGATTATAATTGACGCAATCACAGGAAGAATACATTTGAGCAAAATATCTTTTATCTTTGATTGTTGGTAGGTAGGAACCGTTGGACAAGGTGGAACTCCAAAAATTGGATTCCCACAAAGTCCACTATTTCCTAAAAATGATTCCTCTCTATACTTCACAAAAGAACCACTGGATGGAATCTCTCCTACAAGCTTGTTGAAAGATAAATTCAAGTGTTTGAGATATGGAAGTGCCTCAAGTGATTTAGGAATTGCACCAAAAAGATTGTTGTAAGAAAGATTTAAGATATCTAACCCTTTTAAGTTTCCAAAAGATTGTGGAATGCCTCCTTGAAGGGAGTTGTTTGAAAAATCAAGATAATTGAGGCTTTCAAATTCTCCAATGATACTTGGAATTTCTCCAGTAATTTGATTTCTTGACATATTCAAACATTCAAGAACGTCTGATTTTGTCATGTTCGAAGACAAATGTCCACCAAGCGAATTCGATGATAGATCCAAGAACAATAGATTTTTTAGGCCCCATATATTAAATGGTATTGACTATTCGAGTCTATTAGCACTTAAGTAGAGCCTTTGTAGAAGACAGATTTGAAATGCAATTTGGGACGACTCCAAAGATTCTGTTGTTTGAGAGATCCAACTCTCCCAAATTTCTTAGTTGGCATATCTCTTCTGGAATCAATCCTTCAATCTTGTTACTGTAAAGATGCAATCTTTGTAATCTTTCCAAACCACGGAATGTGAAAGGGATATTTCCACTCAAATTGTTATTGCTCAAACGAAGCCAGGTCAAGCCTTTCAAAAAACCCATTCCCATAGGAATATGACCCCTTAATTGGCAATATGGTGCATAAAAGGTCTGAAAGGAAGTCGAAAAGTTTTGAATGGAATCTGGAATTGTCATATCCAATGGATTAGAGCCTACGTCTAAAACTCTCAAAGATCTACAATTGGATAAAGAAGAAATGAAATTGGGCTCTTTATGATCTTTAGTCTCCCCGCCTATTAGCTGATTATTACCCAAAGTAAGGAATTGGAGGTCCTTCAAGTTTCCAAGACTTTTGGGAATTGATCCAGAGAATAAGTTTATAGAAAAGGATACTTTGATGAGCTTGGAGCAATTCGAAATATAGGATGGAATATGACCACTGAGTTTGTTGTGATTAAGTAGAATTACTTCAAGATTAGTGCAAGATTGCCCCATACCTAGTGATGGAAGATATCCAGACAGAGAATTTATATCCAAGTAGGTAGTTTGTAAAGAAGAAAAGATAGTTTGTAAAGAAGAAAGGTTGAAAATCTTTTGAGGTACCGCCCCTGTGAAGTTATTCGATCCAAAATCCAAAGTATTAATCTTGTGAAGACTCCACAGATCAGTGGGAATGCTTCCTTGGATGTGGTTATCCTCAATTCCGAATACTTGCAAAGATGACAAATTACGTATGGTAGAAGGTATGATACCAGTGAGATATAGCTTTTCAAGCATTTGTAAACTGGCAATTAGAGCGTTTGAAATACTCCCATGGAATTTATTGTATGCCAAACCTAAAATTACAAGCCCCCCACAATTATTAAATTGAGAATGGAGCTCGCCGTCAAATTTATTATACGAGAAATAAAGACCTGTAAGATTGGGACAATGGCTACAAAGATCATTTGAAAGAGCTCCCGAGATGTGATCATTCACAACAGCAAAAGCGTTTAGAGAAGATATGTTAAAGATGGCTGAAGGAAGTGGACCAGTGAGGCTATTACCTTCCAATATCAAGAACTCCAACGTTGACAAATTTCCGAGAGACGATGGAATTGCACCAATAAGATTGTTCGCAGAAAAACTTACAACGCGAAGCTTTTGACAATTATGAAGAGTAGAAGGGATGCTTCCTTCCAATTGGTTGACATCCAAGATGAGTATTCTCAAGTGATGAAAACGACTGATCTCATGCGGAATAAAACCAAAGAATCTGTTATTAGAAAGATCAAGAGAGACTAGGAAGGAGAGGTTACCAATATGAGGAGAAATGGTGACTTGGAGACCCATGTAGGAAAGGTCTAAAGCGGTAACTCTTTGCTCACGTCGACTGCACGAGACCCCAATCCAATTGCAGACCGAGTTTGGTGCAGACCAGTTAGTAGCTAAGAGGGTTTCATTTGGACTAGAACTGATTCGCGATTTAAAGGCCTTGAGAGCAGATTCAGTAAAATTGCTAAGAGATTGGATCAATTGAAACATGCATGAGTACTGCACAAACAGAAAACCCAATAGCATTAGAGGGAACAAATTTCCTATGAGCATCATGAGTGCAGGAGATAGAATTAGGAGAATGGTTTTGCAGAAGCGTGAAACGATCACAGTAGTGAGTACAATAAGCGGGTGTTCAGCAACTAAATATAAGGGAAGTGAAGTCAACCATTGCCCTGCATGCAAGTCAATGTAGGTCCCACCATTAGCCATATATCTTTTGTCGATATATATTACGTTAAGAGAAAAACTCACGCCGGTCCTATCCAATTTTTTTAGAATGGCAGACTCTAATACCATCACGCCAAATGGAGACCACAGCGTGGTATCCTGTGATGCATCACACCATATTACGTATTTCGCAGACCCATCGAATTCGCTCATGTCTCCTTTCTCTATCTCCCTCTCCGTCTCTATTTCGCAGAGCTGCTGCCTTTTTGTTCCTTGTCTGAAACTCATGTGATGATTCATACTTGGGCAGGCTACATGATCATAACATAGACATTATCCAACATATTACTTTAAAAAAATAAAAAAAGAGCCTACATCTGTTTCATAAGCAGAAATAGTTGGTTCTCATATATTCCCTGTTTCATGTCTTCAATATGCAGGAAGAAAATGGGCAGGCTACATCTGTTTCCTGTTTCACTCATATGCAGGAAGAAAATAGGTTCTCATATAGTTGGTTCTTTTAATGTCTTCACAGCAGCAATACAGCATATGATAAAAAATAGACAAGACCCAGAAACGAAAATGAAATGTTTAAATATAAGCAAAAAAAGATTATGACATCTAAACCCATGAGTTATCTTAGAATAGCAGTGAAGTAATTTACAGATGGGCATCATACCTCTTGGCCGAGGTCGCGGGTGGTAAAAGGGCAAATATTAACAATTTATTTCCGGAATTAATCGATGATGCCGTGAGATCGGAGGGAGACTTCGAGGTCGGCGGGAGGAGAGGGGAGGTCTCAGGGAGGTTGCGAGGGTGGGGAGGCCGAGGGAAATTGCAGGTGCTGGGGGAAGGTGAGGTCGAGGGTGGGGGGAGGAGAGGCAACCGGCAGCGGAGGTTAGGTCGATTATTTTGATCCTCATCTTGTGTGTGCAGGTGTAGGGAAATTTTTTGCGAATGGCTGATGTGTCAGGTGCTAATTCGTGTCTATTTTTATTAGATCAGATTAGACCGGTCCAAAGATGGACTCTTAGGTTAAGTTATTAAACTGTACAGAGAAGGAAGAAGGGCTCACACCATGTGTTTACTGATATTCCTCTAAGGAAAACCTTGTATTGCTTGGGAATAATGTAAAGGTATTAAACTGTACAAGAATGGGCAGTACTCATATATACAACTTGTCGTGCGGGCAGTACTCATATATACAACTTGTCGTGCGGGCAGTACTCATATATACAACTTGTCGTGCATCAACTATTGCCCATCTGACATTAAGCAAAAATGGAACCACCAACTATACAGCTCACTTAATAAAACAAAATAGGAAAACAGAATGTAAAGGACAATGCTCTGGTATCAACGGCTTGCAACTATATCAAATGATGGACATTTACGACTTGTAGCTGACGACTTTGATGCCATACGACCTGCAGCATTGGTAGGCAGAAATACACGTAAGATGGTAAAAATTATACCTCGATTTATTTAATTAAATGGGTATTACGTAGAGTTCGAGTTCGAACTATTCTGCCACCTCGTAAAATTATTATTTGTCCAGTCAAAAGGTTATGCTAATGAAAAAGGGTTAGATTTAATTTTTTCTATGTTTTTCAAACAAATATATCATATATATATATAATAAACGGTTATAAGATATAAGACTCCAATAAGATGGAGCCCCCAACAATCATAACAAATTAATAATTATAACCTAAAAAAAATAAAAATAAATATAAAAAAGGATATGGAGACAATAACTTGGCTGATCTCACCCATTTTTCACGAAAAGACAATTGCTTAAAGACTATAAAACAATTACTAGAAGCTACAGTAGATTGTTATGTGTTGCAATTTGTTGGTCTGAATTGATTGAAGAAAACTTTCACTACCATTTTATCTTGATTCTTGGTTATGAAAAGTGGAAACATAAAAAAATAGCAACTAGAAAATGAGTCTAATTGCCAGCGAACGACCGTAACTTATTATGGAGGTACATGTAAGCCACACACTACTCTTGGAGAAAAGATAATGGCCGAATCTAAAAAATCTAAAGCCGCTAACCCTGATGGTGCCTTTGTGACGGCGATAGACTCCAACCATGGCACAGTATGTGTGAGTTTCAAATTCATGCAGGATGCAAGTTGCGCACGAAATGCACGTACTCTTTTTTGGTTGATTTTCTTGTTGTCTAAAGAATCAACAGCTATAAAATATAGTGGTGGGGACATGGTAGTCATAGAAGGCCAATAGGTAGCAAATCGGGACATCTTAGGAATATGAAAGGAAAATAAACAAAAAAACCCAAAAAAAAAGTAACGGTTAGAAGAACGATGGGTGGAGCCAAACTCTTGACAGAGATGGGATGGTTATTTTGATATAGATTGGAGAGAACTATCGCCTAGAGAGAGATTTTTATATGGTTTTTTTGTTTTTAGTTTAATTATGTGTATTATATTTTTAACATGAAAATCATGGAACTTAATTATAAGTAAGAAATTCATATATAGACAGAGGCGGAACTACTTGTATTCTAGGGAGGGCTATCGCTCCCCCAAAATTTTTTAAAACATGGATATAGTATATAAAAAAGTAAATTTTCTCTCTTATCTACAAGTTTTTTACTCAAATTAGCCCCCCCAATGCTAAAATCAGCCCCCCCAAATTGCTCTGTTGTAGAGCCTATAGGATACGATGCTACTGCAACTATGAGGCTCTGTTGTGCAGAGAAGTTGTTGTTAGGTAATCTTACGTTTCTGCTATGAGCATGTGAGTCAGTAAAGTACTGTTTTAGCCTGTTGAGTGTTGCGTGTTCATAAATTCGGACCTCTGGTCCATAGTCATTTGACTTGCGTTCAACGATTCAAACGTGTAAGAGCATAAGATTGTCTAGTGAGTCAATGACCTTGTTTAGAAGGTGCTTCAAGAACCAACAGGCAACAACAATAGAGAAGAAGCTGGGCCTGAAGGAGCCAACACTTGCCAGCTATGTTTTATTTTACTTCAGTTACCAATCCTAGGCCCCAAATTTCAACCTTGCTAGCTCATAGTCATGCCCCACCAACATTTGTCCCAAATGCCATTTCCATTCCATTTTTTGGATATAAGAACATCAAAATAAAATAAAAGCTTCTTTCTATTGAAAAATAATAATAATAATAATAATATTTTGGATAGATCAAAATTTTTTCAAAAGATAAAGACCATGAATTTTGTAAGATTTGGAAGTTCATTTTCTACTAAGATGTATAAACACAAAGAATTTTTATTTTACTTTTCTTTTTTTATAAATACAAAGGATTAGTTATGGCAAGTGATCTATAAAGTTTTACTTTCGTGTATTTAAAAATTAGTCTTTTGGATTCTTTCAATTATTTAAGGTGTGGTTTGTCTTGGGAGATGAGACCAAAAACTCCAAACTCATTTCAAACTCATCATTATATATTTTTAAATATTCTTACAAAATATAATAAAAAAATTCAATTTTTTTCATATTCTCACATTACTTTTTCAAATCCTCATACAAAATTAATATTAAAAAAATATCTTATAATAATATATATATATTTTTAACTTTTTATCTCATCTCATCAATCGAGCCGAAATTAGTTGCATTGGATTTTATGGATTTTGAAAATCATTTTGTGCTCACAAGTAAGCAAAGACAATGGATTAGTTTATGGTAAGTGGCCTATAGAACTGTACTTTATTTATTTTAAGAATAGCTTTTCGAGTTGTTGGGAGTTATCTGCACTATTGCTATATATTATATTTAGTTAATTTTGGAGAAATTTACCTGATATTATTTTCTATAATTAAGAATAATATATTATATAAACTAGAAAAATATTTTAATTAGCAATGAGGGCTATTGCAGATCAGCGAATATTTATTTTTCTAATCAATAAATTAGTGAATATGGTTATGCAAGGTATCAATCTTTCTCTTGATTGTTATTTTTGATATAGTCACATATAAAAAATGCATATTACTTATATTCATATATATTATATTTTTTGTCATCGCCCCCTAAACACTAAATCCTAGTTCCACCCCTGCACATAGATTTGCATCTTTTTGCAAGGTTTTGTAACTTTCAAGGGTTTAATAGCTTATCATTTAGATGGTGACAATATTGTTTATCAGTCCAATAGTATACTCCATCATTAATGTGAAGATTTTAGATGAACAACCGCATGCACTAGACCTGAGATGTTTTTGATGAGGTAATATTGCTTTCGCAATGCACTCTAATCTAATATTTCTAACATTAACATTAGGTGAGATTCTGAAACTTCTATGTTTGAAAGTAAACATGTTCATTTATGCACTTAGCTAGGCCAGTCTGCCAATTAAAGCTTCTTTTTTTTTTTTTGAATTCTTTAAACTTTTACAAATTCAAGTTTCTTGTTATAAATGATGGTTTTGTATATCATGAAACGACTGGTAAATGTTTTAAGTAATAGGATGTGTAAGGCGCACTTTAGTTTTCTGGCTAGCTAATATTTGAGCGAGAAATTAGAACAAATACTAAGGCATAGATAATTTGATGAATCTCCCCAGTAAACTTAATACATAAGAACGCTTACACAAGAAGGAAAAAATATATATATACTAGTCAATGGTTACGGCCTACATCCATATCTAGATGAAAAAAACTGGTCTCTACTTCTGGTAGTACTTCCCTTATTCGAACTTTGTTCTTCAGCCTACACGACCAAAAAACAAGGAATCAAAAGGGGAGCAAAGAGTCTTTAGGGAGTCCTTATTCGAAATAATAGGTAAGAACCCTGATCGAGTAATGCACAAAAATAGAAAATATTTAGATGGTTGGACTTGTTTTGGATTTTATACATTGAGGAAATTAGGGTCTAAAGTTAAGGAGAAAGTACATGTGTTAATGTTACCTCTATGCTTGATTGCTGATATCATTTAATCCATTTTTGCTTGTTTCTATTTTCCTGTAATTAGGAAAGGGCACTTTCCCTGACTCAATGCACTTGATGTCCTCCAAAAGGATCTCATATTGCCTCTTTACTTCTTCTTCTGTCGTCCCTCCAATCACTTTTGCTATATTGTGCCAACGGTCTGGAGTTTCCTTGCAATATATTGCCAAAGCATTTTCAAACAGTTTGTTTTTCTTGGCCGTCCATGGGAGATTGGAGTTGGGGGAAGAAAGGGGGCTCGATCCCATTTTTTTGAGCTGAGAGATAAAAGAGCAAGAGCAGGACAGAGTAATGGCCGTACGTAGAATGAAAGAATATATTGGATGGAAAAACCAAAGGCAAGGAATTAGCTAGGTTTATGGGGAAGCTAGTCCTTGCAGCTGTCTAGAAAGCGTGAAAGATGTGTAAAGAGTGAAGATAAAAGACTCGAAGACTCAAAGTCAAGAAACGATTAGGAAAGAAAATGTGCCTGGAAATAATACTCAAGACTGGAAAGGTGGCCGTGCAAGTTGGCATATTAAAAAAGGTATGAAAAGAACGCACAAAAAAATAATAATTCTACTGTAATTTTGAGTACTATTTTCGTACATATTATTTATAAACCATGTGCGGCGTGCGGCATTTTAAGAGTTTTAAACGTTCTTGATCAAGACAATGAACCCACTATCCTATGATGAGAGATCAGTTGGTACAAATTATAATGCATGTCTTTGATTTGTTCTTGCTTTCCCGAACATCAGTATCTTTACAAATTATCTACCTTTATTATTAATGCAAACGGTGAACATAGATGAACACAAAAGGAACATGGGAAGACTAAAAAAGCTCAAAATTAAATACAAATATATGCATTTTGTAAAGATATTGATCATGCATATATAGTTAGCTTACATTCTAGGTAAGATCAAACAGTACTGTACGTCGTTCTCTCTCACCTTTGATCTGCATCTCAATTTACAAAGAGCCCTAGCAGGCTCCTAACTAGCAGAGATATGTTTTTGCAGTTGATCGAAGAGGCTGTTTAATTTCTTGTAAATAGCAGTGATGAAATTTACGGCTTCAATCCTAGATGTTCAATACGGTACTAGTATGGTACGGATGTATAAAATGGGCATGTGATGCATAATACAAAATAAAAAATAAAAAAAAGGTGATACCTAGGATTTCATTTTTAATAACAAATTACATTTTTAATAAGGGAGTTTAAGGATATATTATATGGAGCTGCATGTATGCAAATCGATAAAATGATCGACGTTTTTAATCGGCTTTTATTTTACTCTTTTTTTTTTTTTGAGAAATAATTTCATTGATTGAAACTTGAGTATAAAGTCTACGATGTGATCAAATAACTAATTAATTACATACTAATGAATAACTTTTAAAATTTTCAAATAGAAAAAACTATTTCTACCTTCAAAATGAGACATTAAGTAAGTTTCTCTACGGAGGGAAAAACTAAATTCCTAAAGACTATGGCTTGTTTTTCACATGTATTTTATGATCGTTTGATCAACTTTTTTATTTAATTTATGAATAAATCTCTACTCATCAGGCGGTAATAATCATATTTTATTGACCATTCAAGAGTTGGATTTATCAATACATGACCACTTCTAGAGGGATATAAGCCGATATAATCATTAAACTACTCACAAAATTCGAGAGAGGGAGATAGAAGGGTTTTTAAGTCAATTAATTAAGCTTAAGTAGCATATATAATAATTGCACATGCTAGCTAGCACGCACAGTTAGGGCTGTACAAATAACCCGAAACCCGACCCGACCCGTTTTACCGATTCATGCCGACCCGAAAATGCCGACTCGATAGGAGTTATATCGGAAACGGGTATTACCCGTTACCGATTTAAACACCTTTTTATTCACGTTTTCGTCGTTCAATCTCTCTCTCACAGTAGCAATGAGGATGGATCAGTCGACCGAACATGGACCAGACCACTGAGCTCCACATGCGACATCTTCAGGTGCGAAAAGTCTAATCTCAAGGCTCAGATTTATCTCCCGGAGAAAAAACTTGGAGAAACCGAAAAGTTTCCCATCCTAATCCACTTCCATGGCGGCGGAGCATTAGTCCGCCTGATTGGCACATCTCGAATGATTTGTGTCTCGGTTTTCCTACTCTTGCGCCTGAGCACCATCCCCCGGCAGCCATTGATGATGGCTATTCCACGCTCCTTTGGCTGCAATACTTGGCTCGAGGTGATTCGAACGATCCCCGTTGGATCAAGGAGAACGCATATTTCAACTGTGTTTTGATATATAATCTGTTACTTTTCTTGGATTATGATTATTAAGGTTTGGTGTTCTTGGATCTGGTTATTAGGGTTTGGTATTTGTTAGGGTTTGCCGTTTGTGTTCTTGGATTCTGCCGAATCGCCGAGGGTTTTCACCAAAAATATATATATTATCGGGTAATCGGGTGATCGGTTAATGGGCTATCGGAAATGTGCCAGATTCGGGTCGGGTCGGAAATGGCCGATATGGTTTCGGATCGGGTCGGAGTACAGCCTTACGCACAGTTCATGCCCAGTTCACGCGGGCACTTTTCTGTATGAATTGATCACCCAAAAGTACGGCCAGGAATATTTCAGAACCGACACGGATTTTTCTTTCTTTTTTTTTTTTTTTTTGGGATTTGGTTTTCAATTACCGGTAGTATTAATTGCATCTATAATTTTATTCTGCCACCATAAGAAAAATATTAAAAATAATCAATCTGATCTAATTAAAATTATTATTTTTATTAGAAATAATTTTTTAAGATATTTTTTTTACTTTTTATGATAAAGTTAATATTACAAAAAGTCAATTTTCGTATAATTTTTAATGATTAGAAATTAGAATTTTATTTTCTCTCTATGTGTTGTGACTTGTCCCTAAGAATTCAAAAACAAAACAAAACAAAACGACTCAAAATATAACCAAGTATGTGCTCTTCGTTACACACTTGATCTTCAACAAATTAAGAGGTTATATATTTAAGGCATGTTTAGAATCTGGATGTTTAAACTGTCTTAAAATATTATAAACAGTAGTAAAATTATTTGAATGAAGATCATATTTAATTGAGTTTTGAATTTTGAAAATTGAAAAATAAAATTTGAAGAAAATTATATTTTAAACTAAATATTATATTAATGTAGTGTGTGAAAGTGAATAGATAAAGTTTAAAAAAACATTCTTAATGTAATACTTAAATATTTCTTTTATTTTTGAAGTTTGTAAAATATAAAAATTTTATTAATTTTGCATTTTATTATAGAATTTGAGTTATTAAGTAATGATAAAATAAAATGGTTAACATTATAAAATTGAAAAAATAATCTTAATAGCTATATATTTGTCTGAAGGCAAAGGAGTAAAAATACAAAGAATCCAAGTTTTGTAATAACGGCCACAGTAATAACGTTTCCATTACAAAAGTTGTTTTTGATATTAAAAAAAAGGATGAAATGCGTGTCGATCGCTAACCAAAAGAATGACCACAGATTTAAAAAAAAATTCGATCAATATGTGTAGAAAAAAAATTATATTCATCATTTTTATACACTTATATATGTCATGTTTAATTTCATTTTTTTATTTTATTAAATTAAATGTAGTCTGTATAATAAATAAAAGAATTCAGTAAGCTTAAAATGAATAAAATATAAATTAAATTAAATAAATATAAATAAATATAGTATATGATATATGTAAATAATGAGTAGAAAAACTCATTTAAAAATACTTCTATCATGTTAAATCTCGTTTGATTATATAGATAAGATGTGATGAAATAAAAATTAAATAAAATATTATTAAAATATAACTTTTTAATGTTACTTTTATTTTAAGATTTTAAAAAATTGATTGATTTATTTATTTTATTTAAAAGTTTGAAAAAATATAATTTTTAGATAAAATCAGATAAGATATAATGATTTGTAAAAATAAACCAACGATTCTTTTGCCCATTATATGTGTATATATACTCGAATTTTCTATTTTTTTGAATTCTAAACTAAAATTCTTTCATTTTCTGAAGTTTAGCAGTAGAGAATTCTCAAGCTTTGTTGCTTGTTGGGGGAGGATTTGTCCGAAACTGTAATAAATTCTTAGCTTTGTTTGATTTCATAGATAAGATGAAATTAGATTTTATAAAAGTTGAATAAATATTATTATAATATTATTTTTTAATATTATTCATTTAAAAAATTAAAAAAATAAATTATTTATTATATTTTGCTTAGATGTTTAAAAAAATTATAATAATTAGATAAAATAAAAAATTGTATAAACAAACTAGTCTTAAGATTTGTTTGAATATACTAAGGCCTGGTATGGTTTGGTAGATGAAATGAAATCACATTTAATCATTACAATTTTTTATATAATTTCCTATAAAATTATATAAATAATTTAACTTTTTAAATTTAAAAAAATAAAATTAAAAAATATATATTACTAATAACATTTTATTTAATTTTTTATTTTCATCTCATGTCATATGTATAACAAAATTAAGCCTAGACTACTTCATAATTTCTGTCAATATTAATGGAATAACAATAAATAAATTTGTAAATAATAATGAAGTAATTTGAAAATATCTAATAACACTTATATTTTGAAACAGGCCATTAGTAAAGAGGGAAATAGTATCATAAAAACAATTCATCAACAATTCCAAATATGAATATCGATACCGATACGCAATCTCGTAGCATGTTATGGCAAAAAGAAGATTTTATTGGAGTCAATTACCAAAATGTAAATGAACCAGAAAAGGGAACTCAAAAGAAGAAAGAGGGAAAGAAAAATAACAAAAAATTACCCGACAGAAGTCCGCATGAAAATACTACCGGTCGTATACGACAAATTTATCACTCAATACACGTGTCAACTCTTTGTTTTTGAAGTTTGAAATTGTCAGTTAGTGTGGACTCCTTCACTCCATAGATAATTTCTGTTTTCGGAATCCTTTTTTAGTTCTACTATTGGATTGATATTCTACGTTCCCTGGATCTCAATAGAAGACGTTGACAGAGTAAGGAATAAGCGTGAAGAATGTGGCGAAGGAGCTTTAGCAGCACCACGAACGCGTTGAAGGACAAGAAATGGGACGCTCTGATCATCGGCGGCGGTCATAACGGTTTGACGGCAGCCGCGTACCTCGCACGCGCTGGCCTCTCCGTCGCTGTTCTCGAGCGCCGTCACTTGATCGGCGGCGCCGCCGTTACCGAAGAACTCATCCCGGGCTTCAAATTCTCCCGCTGCAGCTACCTCCAAAGCCTCCTCCGCCCCTCCATCATCAGGTAGTTCCCACACTTTCATCTAATTCCCCAGCTCTGTGCATGTGAGTCATCAGTGAGTGCGTGTTTTTCGTTTAAAGATCAGTAATAAATTTCGCAACTGTTTTTATTTACTGATTTTTTTTTTTCTATTTTTTTTTTTTTTGTTGGATGCAAAGGGAGTTAGAGCTAGGGCGTCATGGATTGAGGCTGTTGAAGAGGAGTCCATCTTCGTTTACGCCTTGTTTGGACGGACGCTATCTTATACTGGGACCTGATAAGGACCTTAATCGTTCGGAGATTTCCAAGTTCTCTCAACGAGATGCCGATGCCTATCCAAGGTTTATGCCATGATCTCTTCTTCATTTTTCTTTCTCAACGAACTCTATGGCCCGCTCAGTTGCATGATGGTATGAAGAGGATGTAATCGTGTAAGCGATCATAAGATTTTGATGTTGATAATTTGAGTCTCAAATTGAATCCAACTTTCTGAGAGTAACAAATTGGAATTGGAATTGTCTTATAAATCTTCAAATAAAACTTGTCCGCGTGTTTTTTATGTTCTCCAATCTTGATTTCTAACAAAAATAAATGTCTGATGTAGGTATTCGATTCAGTTACGTCAAAACTTATATTATTTCTGTGCATTTTTCCTCTTTAATTTACAGATATGAAAATCAGCTAGAGACCTTCTGTAAATTCATGGATCCACTGTTGGATTCGGCGCCTCCCGAATCTTTGCAAGGAGTTTTCTCTTTGAAGAATCAGTTGAAGAACAGAATGCACAAGTCAGCTTTTTGGGCTCGTTTTCTACGGCAGGCGATGACGTTGGGCCAAAAAGATATTGTGTAAGATTTTTCATCTTGATGTGTGGTTGTTTTCTGTTGCATTAAAGCTCTGCTTGTTCTGTTACGTTTAACTGGAGGTGGCGTATTAGAATTATTTACCCTGTCCAAGTCCATTTGAATGATGTCAAAATCCTGAATTACGGTCTGTTTTAATGGTTTGTGTTTATGGACTCTTGACAGGGAGTTCGTGGACCTTTTATTGTCACCAGCTTCAAAGGTTTTGAATACCTGGTTTGAGGTTGTCATCATAATCTTGATTTCTTTTCATTTTATCCTTTAAATTTGTGAAGTGTAGTTATTGAATAGATATCCTTTCTATTTGTGATGAAAGTGAAGTCAAATTTAGTTCCACTTATGTGATTTCTGCATCTTATGTTTCACCACTATTCATCAAACCATTCTCCCAGTGATTGGAATATACTCCTTTTGGGACCATACTTATGATAGGGTTATAATGGTGAATGTAATGAAGTTTTATGTTCAACAGTTTATTGAATTTCTATCCATATCTTTGATATTTACAGACAGATGTTCTCAAAGCAACCCTTGGAACAGATGCTGTAATAGGAACTACGGTAAGTACTGTTAGTTTTTTGTGGGGGAGCATTAATTTGAGTGCAAAATCCTTTTTTATGTGGCAAAAAAACACACACACACACACAACCCAAAAACTATATGGCTCGTTTTCTACTACATTATAGGTATCAACATTTGACTTCCTAAAATCTGTACCATAGGCTAGTGTACATACACCCGGAAGTGGATATGTTTTACTTCATCACGTGATGGGCGAAACTGATGGCGATCACGGAATTTGGTCGTATGTATCTCTAATGATGGCTTGACGAGTATTTGTTCATCAAAGAAACAGCACTGTACATTGCCTCTGATTCCTTTCCTGTTTAAGAGGATTCTAGAATTCTTCAGTTTTCACTATGATATAAGGCAAGAAAATGTAGCCTAGTACAGAATAGCAATGTCATCATTACTTTTGGGAAAGCAGAAGAAAGGACGGCACATCCTTTAATAACTCAATGACAAATCAACTGTATAAAGTTGATTCCAAAAATATATGTGATAATTATTTGTTTGTGACTTCCATTGACTTCGGCAAACTTCAAATTTAGAGTTGAGTTTGATGAAACACTAGCATAATGCTTATTTAAATGTTTATATATTTACTTGAGCTCATATGTTGGTCAAGATTGATTTAGGACATTTAAAACTCCAAATTAATACTTCCTTCTTAGCTTGGTGTTATTGAGTTAGCCATTGTGCATTTTAATTTATACTAGTATGACCTATTTCTTTAACCTCCCTAGTAGAGTACAGGTGGACTAAAAACACCATTATTTCTTTTAGGTATGTGGAAGGTGGGATGGGCTCAGTTTCCATGGCTATTGGTAATGCTGCTAGGGAAGCTGGGGCCCATATTGTCACAAGTGCAGAGGTAAATTTCTATGGAATCACTTCAATAGCTTTCCATAGTGCATCTCCCTCCTTATGAGGTAATTAGTCATTATTCTATTTATTCGGTCTCATTTTGGTTTCAGGTAGAACTGAGATAGGCATGGAAATCTTAGATTCTAGAAACTGTTTCTAATTTTGAAAGATTTGCATACTTGGTTCAAATCAATTGAGACAATGAAATGTTTTCAAATGGATTGGCAATTAAGAATTCATGAAAATACCTGCAGAATCTATTTTTTGAATCTGTGCTAGTAAATATCATTGACATGCTGACAGAGGTATAGCTCCCTCCCCCTTGCTTCCCTCTGCCACTTAGCCCAGCCCAGCTTTGCCCCTGATGCAGAGGCTTGTTCCAAGTGCTCTTATGACTCAGAGTGTCTACAGAGGAAATACCTAGAGCTTGGGAGCCTTTTCTAACCATTCACCATATGAAATCAGTCACTTTAGAAAGGGGAGATATGAGCTTCAAGTATGTCTCTTATTGCCTCTCGTCAAAATATTGTAGACAATAGCACATCAAACACCTAAAGAATTCTGATGATAATGGTGTAATAATGAGTTTAGAAAACATTCTCTATTTATTTATTTTTAATGCAGGGATCACTGTAGAATAGACTTGGAGTAATTCATCAGATTTTTATTTCTTCATTGGTTTTCTTTATATCCTTAAGTTGTTGCCTCTGTACTTTATTCCGTTGTCTTTTGCTACGTTTGATTTTTGTTTACTTTTGACATTAGGTCTCACAATTGTTGATTCGAGACTCTGGTGCAGTGGATGGGGTTAGTGTTGCTATATGCTTTCCTCAATGAAGCAGGTTTCAAAGTATGGTCAAACTAAATATTTTGTACATGGCTAATATTCATGTAGGTATTACTGGCTGATGGTACAGTGGTGCATTCTTCAATTGTTTTATCGAATGCAACCCCTCATAGAACTTTCATGGTATAAATTGGACACTGCTGATTTATTTTGAAATAACAGAAAGCATGCCCAAGTGGTGTTGCAATTATAAAAATGCATTTAGGTTAAATTTCTGCACCCTCTATTCTATGTGGATTTTAATGTTGATTCTATTATCTGCTCGTGTGACACAGGATTTAGTCCCTAAAAATGTCCTTCCTGATGATTTCATCCGAGCTATTAAGTACTCTGACTACAGTTCTGTAAGCACCCTATACAACTTTATTTACCATTAGACAATCTAGAGCAAGCACCAGCTGTGCTGTTTCACTTCATTTGCTATATATTGGGAGACTTAGGCATAATGCATATATATGACCGGATTCTTATGTAGTGTGTAGTCTAGTGAAGAAGAAAAGAAGAATACCCAGCATGTGTGGTAGCTGGCATTACAAAATCACATGAAACTTGGTCCAAATATAAAACATTGCTAGTCATGACACAACCATGATCATTGGAAAAGACTTGAGGTGATTGCCTTCAGCATATTGTGGCTTGATAGATCCTATCAGTATGAAAGCCATTGTATTACTTTATAATAAGAAAAGAAATTGCAATCCATCGGATTGACAGAAACTATGGAAGTGTACCGAATCAGTGAGGATAGAGTAAATAAAGATCACAAGAAACATAAGTTGACAAAATCTTTCTGGACTCTGTGCTTTAGTTTTTTGCCATCCTGCATAAAATTATCTGGTAGCATCCCCCAGGTCACCAAATAGACATGAAAATCATGTTCTGTGATATTCTATAATTCTAGGAAGTATAGAAAAACACATGAAGTTTACAGCACTTTGTAACAAGGAGCCTAGAAAATGAACTGCAAATTGCAAGATTTCTTTCTCAGCAGTTTAAGTTTTCCTCTGTATGTGGCTCTCAGGGAACTACAAAAATAAACTTAGCTGTTGATAAATTGCCCCAGTTTGAATGTTGCAAATTAGGCCATCCTGATGCTGGTCCTCAGCATGTTGGCACCATTCATATTGGTTCTGAAAGGTATGCTTTTATGTCAGTTTTAACAATATATAGGCTCTGGATCCACAAGTTTTTCTTGGATGTTCTTGTAGACTGTCAGCTAAAAGGTTGTCTGGGTGTCAAGATTGTTGATATTTAAATATAGAGTAGATGAATCATAAAGTTTCTAGTGAAATAGAAGGTTAGGGTATTCTTTGGCCATTTGTTTGAATCGAGTGAAAGACATAGCTGAATATGAATAGCTAACCAAATTATTGATGACAACAGTATCCTTTTAGATTCTATCCCATTACAATAAACAACTTTAGGAGTTGGGCTTAGGGCATGCCTATAGACAGAGTGGTGTGGTTGTGGAATCAAGTTTTGTTGACCAGTTTGGGGTTTAACTTTCTTAAAATGATTTTACCTACCTTTCACATAACAAACAGATTTTATTGAATTGTTTGCTATATTCTCATTTCATGGCAGACAACCTTCAAAAGTTGTATATTTCTTGCAAACTATAATGGAAAAGGTTTCCAGTTTTAACTTTAGATTTCAGTTCTGCACCTTAACTTCTGTTTTCAACATCTACTATTTGAATACAATCCAATGCAATCTTCTTTGTGTTCTGTCACTCGTTTAAGCATGGAAGAGATTCACTCAGCGTCTCAAGATGCTGCCAATGGATTACCATCACGAAGACCAATTATTGAAATGACAATCCCCTCTACTCTTGACAAGACTATATCCCCACCTGGTACTTACTTTTTCATAGATGCATCTGTGGTATCTTATTCCTCGTTTTTTTATATGTCGTTAAGTTGATGGGTTCTGATGACATTCAAGGTTTTCATTTCCAAAGGCGTGGAAAGTGAAGTGAAACTTTTTCATTCTTCTTCATATTGCTCATGGAAAGGATGTCCTTCAAACTGATTTTAGAACTCTTACTCTTCCAGCAGTTAATGCGCACACACATACAACTATGCATGCAGAGATGCTTCCTCTTTAGCCTGTTACATTAATGTGCAAAAATGCATATCTCACTCTTTCATGCATAATAATGTTTTGTGTTTTTGCCTTGTGATTTTCAGGTCAAACTTTCTGTCAGATGTCAGTTCATTATACCTTTTTTTCTTCCATTCAGACATTCAAAGTTAGATGTTGACATAGAATAAACCCAGAATGTTCTTAAATAAAAAAAGAAAAAATAAAATGAATAGATTAAGTTGTTAGGATGTTGCCTACAAGCTATTTTGTGTTAAAACCTAACCGCACTTGATAAAATCCACTAAGGTTTGAAAAAGGCCATATAAGTATACTGCTTCCTTTTCCATGATGTTTTCTACTATTTTTACTTTTTTTTTCTTTCAATGATGTTCCTCCATGTAACAAACTAGGAGTTGGGCAGGATTCTTTTTCCCTATACGATTCTTTTTTTAATTATCTTTTATTATCATAGATTTTTGTATCTACTTTTTCCACCAGATGTATCCAAATCTCTTTACCGTATCAGCTTGGAAAGCATTAATTTTTATGAGATTGCAGTTCAATAACATGTTGTTTTTAATAGGTAAGCATGTGATCAACCTATTTATTCAATACACACCGTATAGTCCATTGGATGGTAGCTGGGGAGATCTTGCTTATAGAGTAAGCTATACTTTAGTAACTGATGTATTGGCATTGTATTGCTTTTTATATAAAACTTCTATATGATTCAGCAGTCAGTTGTTCTTTTCTTTTACTCATTAGTTAAATTTTTCTCTATCTTTCTCTAATATGGCAGATTTCATTGTTCTGATTAATCCTGGAAAAACTGGGTAATTTATATTCATTGCAGGAATCATTTGCAAAAAAATGTTTCGCCTTGATTGATGAATATGCCCCTGCATTCAGCTCATCAGTCATTGGCTATGACATGTTGACTCCGCCTGATCTTGAGAGGGAAATTGGTCTGACAGGTATTATAACCCTAGGAACTTAGGCAGGGTGTTGGAATTGGTAAAGTTTATACTTCTAGCGGTTGGATTACGCAAGTATATGTTTGTAGTGTCAGAATCCTCCAAAAAAATGTTAGTTCTTCAATAAACGGAATGTCAAAAATGGGGGAAAAAAGAGTATTCAAGTGCATCGCAATTTAAGTGTCAAACCTAAAGGGGTGGATTTAAGAGTAAAACTCCCATCAAGGGAGTGTCCCCCTTTGTACTAATAAATCCCATGGCCACTCACTTGAGCGATTATTTGTTGTTCCCTTCAATTGAACCAGCTAGTAAGGTTAAGAAGTGTGATTATCAAAAAATCATTGGAAAATTAGTAAGGAATAAGAACATCTTGTTCAGACAGACAAGCTTAAAAAGTTAAACAACTTTGTAAATCTATTCTTGTATATACCAAATATGCTGATCACACACTTTCACGAAGTTTCTATATTTCTTCAAAAGTCCTAATATCATATAATCTCTCATGTGAAATACCTGACTCAAAGGATTCTCAACAGGAGGGAATATCTTCCATGGTGCCATGGGATTGGATTCTCTCTTCCTCATGCGACCGGTTAAAGGATGGTAATTCATAAAGCACATAATATTTATAATTGGGATCCTCAATAGAACTGTTTTATTTTTTATGGTTCTTACCAACTTCATCATACATGGTAAAGTACTAAATCTCAATGTGATTTATATTATTTGGGAACAAAGGTCAAATCATAGGACTCCACTCCAAGGGCTGTACTTGTGCGGAAGCGGGACCCATCCGGGCGGTGGCGTGATGGGTGCACCTGGACGTAATTCGGCTCGTCTAATTCTTGAAGATGTCAAGACACCATTGAATTGAAACATGGTAACTCAGCCATGTGTCCAAAAGGCTTTTGAGTTCCCAATTTCCTTCCATCCTTTTGTAGGATTTCTGTTAGCGTGCTATCGACTGTCAATTTTGTAGGCTTTTTAATACAACAGAATAATAACGTCGGATCAAATTGCATTCGGCATGAGACTAACTGGTTTTCAGAAGCTATAATGGATTATTAGTTATATTGCTAGACTCCAGTTTGAAATCCCGGAACAAGGGTAAAAGAAATACAACTTCCAAGTGAAAGGATTCAAGCGGGTTGGATTTTATCTTTTACCGATCGAAGTAGAAATATAAATACCATTCCAGCGTCACCCAGGACCGTCTTAACTTGTATGTTTTCCAGATAAAAAAATTCTGTGTGGTCACTTTTACGTATTATCTATACATTTGACTAATGTGATTAGTTACATCACTTTTTTTAATATAAATTAATAATTTTAGTCATGGAGTGCTAAAGAGTTTGCAAAAGTGCCTATATGGCATAATTTTTTCCAAGTTGGCTTTGGACTTCAAATCTCAACCAACACGCTTCGAAATTTGCACGCATCTTTTCCTTGATAAAAACCGGAGTAGCATACTTGCATTTTTTTAACCATCAAAGATTTTGCACTTTACATCCTAACCTTTCAAAGCTAAGCCCAAAGGTATAACGTTTTATCATCATCAAATATTCTATAGTTTGCATCCTCGATCAAATAACGATTGAAAAGAAAGTATTTATTTTTATAATTAACAGGATGCAATGTGTTAGTTTCAATAACTTAGATTTATATTCTCTAACAATTTGAGGGTGGAAAATGTATTTATTCCGAAAGAGAGGAATCATTCCTAGTTAGAATCAAGAAGTCAATTTGTAACAAATTGACGTAGTTTTATATGATCCGTTAAATCTACTTTACAATAAAACTAACTTTACAATCTGACAAAGCACATGAAATCGTATCAATTTGTAAAATTTATTTTGTAAAATCTCTTTGTGGCTAAAGCATTTCTCAATAGGAATTTTGTTAAAACATCCTTATTAGTCTCATCAAAAGACTCATCAAATATAAATTTGATGATTTATGTTAAAAACAACCTCACATTGGTCTCATTAAAGTGTATTTGTTAAACTTTGAGCTACAATAAAACTTGACAAACCCTTCAAATATGAAAGGTCACTATTCACCCTTCAAATGATTTGTTTAATATATTTTATTTTCCCCACATTTTTTCCTCCTTTTTTTTCTCCATAGAATAAATGTGTTTATTATATATATTTAATTCTAGTGTTATTAAAAATTGTTGAAAATAATAATTTAAATATCAAATTAAATTATTAATATACATATGGTTAGTATAATTTTAAAATATTGAAGAAAATTTTTTAAAAAAATTAAAATATTATTATATTATTATTTTGATGAGTCTAATGTAGAGTCATGATGAATATAGTGTACATTTCATCAAATTTGTACTTCTCTTCAAATTTTAATAATTTTTTTGATAAGACTAATGAGGATGCTCTTACAGCCCGTGGCAGATTATAATATACAAACTTCATCAATTTCAAGAAGTCAATATCATGTTTTATAATTTGTTACATGCCAAATCCAAAAGATAACATTGATTAAAGGGAATCCAAGGGATCGGACACTCACGGGGTATCTTTATGAGCTCATAGCTGAAACATCTTCCCCCAGATGATTTAGAATGATAATGTAACGGTTCAATATTGTGATCATTTCAACAACTCGTCTTAAAAACGACCAGCTAGCGACCCCGCCAACCAGAAATAGATTTGGGGACAAGGGTGATAGAATTGGAGACACTTTCCAACCTGCATCATGTGTAAATGGTAGGGGTGTCAAACCATGTTAACGGGCCGTGTTCGTGTTGTGTCAAGACATATATATTATATTATATAGGTTAACCCTAACCCGACTCGTTAAGCTTATCGTGTCAAAATCCCAAACTCTAATATGACCCGTTAACATAATGTGTCGTGTCATGTCAATCCATTATGACCTATTAGTGAATATTAAGAAATAAATTAACATGACAAAATATGATACGTTTCAACCTGTTTGACTTAATTAAACTGACCATAATTTTATACAAATGTTAAAATTACAATATTTATAAAAATTATAATACTAAATACAAGTATGAATTATAATCTAAACAAGAAAAATATCAAAATTAAGATTCTAACAATTTTACTTTTAAATGTAAAGGTATATTTGTAATTTTAACTTTCTTAACGTATCAGAGCGGATTAAAATAGGTTAACCCGCTATTAACTCGTTAAGTAATTGAGTCGTAACGGGTCAACCCGTTTTAACCCGAAACCCATTAAGACTAAACCCTAACCCACTATTATCGTGTCATGTTCGTGTGGGGTTAACGGGTCGTGTAACATATTACCATTCCAAATAAATGGCTTCCATTAATAAATATGCATATAGGCATGCACCAGTCAAAAACCCAACCCCCCAAAAAGGAGAGAGAGAGAGAGAGAGAGAGAGAACTTTGATATTTCTTCAACGGCTTTCATGACTTCTGTAGAACTTGTTTCCAGCACTTGGCCTCCAAAAAAATTTCTTCCACAATAGTATGAATCTATCCAAAACAGAGGAAAAGAAAACAGTTTGAAGCCTAGTCTGGTGGAGATTTTGCGAATATTTATTTATGGGAAAATATGAGGCTAACAAACAAAAGCAACAGTCTGAAATAGTTATAATTATGCTGATTCAGTAAAACTTAAACTCAGCTCGGTTCAATTTTTGAGTAGTAAATGACCTATCAAAAAAAAAAAATTGGGGAGTAAATGATTAAAAGTATCGTTAATCCCTTCAACGAAACCCTCTAGCTACTCAATATCACCATATTTCAGGCAAATTGGAGAGGCGGCATCTCAATAAAACATCATTATATCAGGCGCTGGATGTTCAAGCAAGAACCTCAGAAATAATCAAATTGGTTAACTCAGAAAGGAAATGATTGACCTCCAAAGTCGACTTAAAAATATTATGAGAAGACAATACATAATGGTAATGCTCAGCATGACAAACTGCCAGTCAGGAGCGGAACCAGGATTTAGTGATTGGTGGGGGCGATTAACTTAAAATTTTTTCTTTAAATTAAGCTTAACGACGATCTTTCATAGAATAAAATTCTTTCATTATCATCTCTGAAGTGAAATTTTTGGCAATTTCTTTTTCAATATAAACTAACAAATAATCTGCAAGAAACTCATCTTCCATTCGAGTTCGCAATCTAGTTTTTACAAGTTTCATTGCAGAAAATGCTCGTTCAGTAGTAGCAGTAGAAACTGGAAGAGTTAAGACTAGACGAATTAACCTGTCAATCAAATAATAAATTTTTGACTTCTCTGAATTTGCTAGTACTCTACATAATTCAGATAATGTAGAAATATCTTGAAAATCTGGATGCATTAGCACATCAAATTCATAATGTTGCAATTGAATTCTTAGAATGAATTTTTCTTGTTCAGTAAAATCCTATGGATAAAACTTCTCAGTCAATTTGCATATGTCATCAATATTAAATGATTTGTATGCACATTTAGGGTTTAAAGCAGCACTAAGAATAAGAAGTTCCATTACTTGGTCGTTAAATCTATTGTTCAATTCTTGCAACTGGAAGTCTATTATAGCAGTAAATATATCAATCCTAAAATGATGCTCCATTGTTGTCCTTTCAACTTGACGACGTGATTTTCCTCGAGTATATAGGTCATTCATATCAGGAATGTCAATTTCGTGTTTCTCACAAAATGATCTAACATCAATAAGCAAAGACTCTCACCCATCAGCTCTTAACTTTTGAATGAGTATTTTTGTAGTTGAAACTAGACTTATGGCATTCACAATATCTTGAGAATTTTATTGCAAAGATTGGCAAAGTGCATTAGTGATTCTCATTACTTTTTTCATCATATATAATATCAAAATAAATTCAAAAGATGTCAATATCATATAAGCTGCTTCAGCATCACCACGTTGAGAATAATTTGATCCCTCATTTGAGATAGTATTTATAACTGTGCAAGTAGCATTGAACATCCTCATCAAACTACAAATAGATTGAAAATGAGATCCCCATCTAGTATCTCCAGCTCTTTGTAATGTACCAATTTGATTAATCCCTTTTCCAGTCTCAATATCATTGGAAGCAATCAAACTTTCAATTTCAACAGTTTGAGCAGCTTGTAATTCATCATTACGTTTAGAAGAACCAACAATAATATTAATAATAGATGTCAAATGGATAAAGAACTGATGAATATGTTTGGCTTCTCTAGAAGCTGCAACCAAAGCTAATTGTAGTTTATGAGCCCAACAATGTATATAATATGCATAAGGACATTCTTTGAGAAATAAAGCTTGTAGTCTATTCCATTCACCACGCATATTACTTCCTCCATCATATCCCTGACCTCGAATATTCTCAACTTGAAGGTCGTAACGAGAAAGAAGAACACATATCTTATTTTTTAGAGTTAGTGCCATGATATCCTTAACATGCACAATATGAAAAAATCGTTCTCTAATAAAACCATCTTTATCAACAAATCTCAAAATAATAGCCATTTGTTCTCTTTTAGACTCATCCCGAGTTTCGTCTACAAGAATATAAAATTTGGCATCCCCAATTTCTTCACGAATCACATTTCGTACTTTATTTGCAAATATATGCAAAATTTCCTTCTGAATTTTAGATGATGTATATTTGACATTCTGTGGAGCATTTTCCAAAACAACTCATTTAACTTGATCATTATAATTTGCTAGAAATTTTATTAATTCAATGAAGTTGCCTTGATTTTTTGATTCAGAACTTTCATCATGACCTCTAAAAGCACATGCTTGGAATGTCAACCATCGAACACTATCTATCGAAGTTTTGAGCCTCAATCGATTATTCTCCATCTCTTGTGATACTTATTTTTTAACTAGCTTGTCAATATGTCTTGAACGATTCATTAGATCCTCACAACATTTTACAACATTTTTATGTGGTGAATTTGGATCTCTTCCCACATGTCTTATTAAAGGACAATTCATTCCATCATTCACTTTTTTTCAATTGTCAAAACCTTTATTGGTAAATGCATTTGATCTTGGACGGCCTGTTGAATTTTTAGCAAAGACGTAACATGAAAGACAAAATACAGTATTCTTCGAAGGTGAGTATTCCAACCAATTTGAATATCTTTGAAACCAAGAAAATTGAAATCGACGACGTTGATTACCTATTCCTAAAAATGGATATGCTGAAAGTTTAGGTTGATATGGACCAGCTTTAAGATAAGCATGTCATATCTCATCTTGTATGTTAGTAGGAAATTCCCATATTTGTGGACGTAATCCTAGATCACGTTCCAAACAGGTAGCATCCATCTCTTCAGGTTGCATTCTTAAAATTTTAGAAGGACGCTCATCAATAATAGAAGTGCCACATTCCAAACTGGTATCATTCATCTCTTCATATTGCATTCTTGAAGTTTTAGAGAAACGCTCACCATTTCTAGAAGGTTCGCAATCTATTATTACCAAGTCCTCGTGTGGTATATTTATATTACTCTCAGTCTCCGACTTGTTCATGTCTTTCTTTTTAAAAAAAGAATCAATTGTTATTGGTTTGCTCATTCTTGATTTGTTATTTATATATATATATATATATATATAATATATGCACTATTGCACAAATGACAAATATATAAGATAGATTTGAACAAAACTATATATAATATATAATATATTATTTCAGAATAACATTAATCACTATAGTCTATATATTAAATCTATATACATATATATTATAAATTTATATATAACTTATTATATATGTATAGCAACGCAAACGGCTAATCTATGTTATATATAAATAGCAACACAATTACACAAATCTATTATATATATATATATTTGATATTTCTAATTCTCTATATATATTATAATTAATTTGCTAGGCTAAATAAATTATAACATATTATATATTCATAATGCTGCAGCCTCCAATGCACAACGACACAAATTTACAAACTCACACCACAGGTCCACAAATTACAATAACAAATTTATTATTTATATGTAATATGCACATAATATATATTATATATCACAGCAGTCAGCAAGTTAGCAAATAGCAACATAAATCTATTATATATAATATATATTTCTTATTCTATATATATATATATATATATATTAATATATATTAATTTGTTAGACTAACTCTATTATTAATTTATTTATATATATAAAATATATATAAATTATAATGCAAAGAATGATAGAACCTGGAACTGGAAGCAAGAAGCTCGAACCAGGCTCTCAAGTCTCAGGCGTCTTGCTCTCCGGCATCTTGCAACTCGCAAGGAAACCACAAAAGTTTGCTCTGTTTTGAGCAACCGGCAACAGGGCAGGCAGGGGCAGAACCAAGCTCTGTTTCCTCCTGTGAGTCACGTCCAGCCTCCAGGCCTCCGGCGTCTCGCAACTCACAAGGAAAGCAGGTTCTGTTTTGAGCAACTGGAAACAGGACAGGGCCCGAAGTTCGAACCAAGCTTGAAGCTCTATTTTGAAATGTTACAAACTTACAGAAAGCTTCAGGCAGGGCAGGGCGGCCACCAAGAACGTTACAAACTTACAGAAACTGGAAACACAAGGGCCAACAATCAATGATTCAACTGGCAACTGGCAACGATTCACAGTTCACTGCACTTAGTTCGGAAAGAAAAAGTTTAAAAGATGAAACTGAAACCTTAACTGATAACTCGATGACAAATGACAGACTCAGAGTATATAAGAATAATTTATACTAATACGGCATCGACAACAACAAACTGACCAAACACGCAACGCAGCTTGCAACGGTACAAAAGGAGTGAATCAGTGATGTTTGATTTGTCTCGTGCTACAAGCCAGCAACTGGTTCATGGCATGGACCATTGGTTTGTTGGTAAAATGTGGTGCGACTTGGTGTGACCATCGGTTCATAACTTAGTCTGCGATCAGTGATGTACCGGTAGGTGACTCATGAAATGCTCATGGGGAGTTTGCGACTGGAACGAACTTGGGGAGGCTGAATGTCAAGTTTTTTTTTTTGGGGGGGGGGCCTGACTTGTACCCTACTGGTCCATATCTAATATTAAACTTTGATTTTAAAAAGTTGTGGGGGGGCGGTAGCCCCCCCCCCCCAACGAACCACACAGGTCCACCCCTGCTGCAAGTGGTATGTTTACTAGCTCATGTAACTCAAATGACACCGCCTCCCCCCCCAAAAAAAAATAAAAAAACAAAATAAAGAACCTTTCAATCAGATGGTGCTTTTTCATAAATTTTGGGTGTGAAGTTGTAAATTACAGATATGTCTAAATATCGAAACAAGAGCTTTTCTGACTACATCCCAGTGATTAAGTTAAATAACCAACTTCTCCACAGCATATGCCTAAGAAAGAAGACAGATAAGATACCATTTGCCGATTCCATATTCTAACTTCTGAAACATCCATATCAAGCATTTTAAAGAGACACAAACCTTGCTATAGTTGAACACCAAGTCAAGCTCGCATACATTTTTAAAGCATTTGCTGAAACGTTTCCACAAGAACTGAAGGCACAAGGGTGGACGTAACTCAAGCAAGTGAATAATCGAGTTAGATAAAAAAAAAAAAAAAAAAAAAAAAATTCACGAGAAACAAGTAATGAGTATAGTACGTAAATTAGTTATTTACTCATTTAAAAAAGGGTCAATTACTGTTTTTCAGCTCATTTAGTTATCAATGACATACAGCATACATGACAAACACAATCCATCAGCATAAATTTATGATAAAAATTAAACATCGCCAAGAGGCAAATGACCTTCATGATCATGATGCTAAAGCTTTTTTGATAGGTGCTAAAGCTTTAAAATCAACAAATCTAGCTTCGGACAACAATACAGTATTAACTTATTCTTAGATAAATTTTCACAAATTAACCTTCAATAATGCTCAGTTTGTCTGATGTCATCAAGCAGCAAGTGAAGGTACAGAAAAGCTTGAAAATTAGGTAAATTCACAAAGGTGGATATTGTTTCCATCATAATTCATCACATTTTAATCAATCTGCTTGACATGTATCATTTTCTCCAATCTATGGTATTTAAAAGCATACATTTGCAATAAATAATTTGTAACAAAGCTACAACATCCATTTAATACAAGCCTGTTTCCCAAGCATGCCACAGTGTCCCTACTAACATTCAATGCTAGAGATAGTATAGAATGGAGAGGTGAATTATTAAAAAATGTACCTTGTATCAAGTCGAGCATGGCAAGCTCATTTTCAGAACTATCAAATACTAAAACAAAGTATAGTGTTGCATTGTGCTTGTATACAAGGCGACTATCCTGCAGGGAGATAGAAAAGTTAAAATAGAGAGTTCTACAATGGAACAGACTGGAATTCATACCTTCACAGCAACTCCTAGAACTCTTTTGTGGATAACATGAATATTGGATATTATTTAAGAGAGCTAAGAAAGTAATTGAAGAAAGCGCCTCCTTTTGCTGAATAATTGAACAAAAGTGCCCCTTCCAGTAATGAATATTATTCGGATTATCATAAGGAAAGAACTCTGTCGCTATCAAAATATCTACGTCTTTTTGAAAGAAAAAAATATGCATTCTTTTCTTGAAGAGAACAGTTTTATACGTAAAGAAATTATATAAAAATAAATTTATAACTTATTATGAAATCACGTGATATGTCATATTATAAAATTATTTTTATATGTCAACAGTACGGAAACGAGAAAGGAAGAGCTGAGAAAAAAAAAAATTTATATTACCGGACCGAAAATAGAGTCGGCCTCCACAAAATTGCTTACGTTCTCAACTCTACCGCATAAGGCTGCACAAAAATCAAAATTTCAAAGGGAAACAATAACAAGAACAAACGAAACCTATAAAAGAGCTCCAGATGGTCAATTGCACCAATTCTGAATCAATCAAGATAAAATGTTGTGCGTATGGTATGCATGAGAGAGAGGAAGAACCTCCAAAAACGCTGCGAATAAGCTCCTGCTGTTTGTCGGCAGGCTGAAATCAAAGAATTTAATTCAGTCTAAGCCCTTACAACGAGTTGTACCAAGATCAAGAATCAGAATTTCAAGACGAGTATAAAATGAGAGGAGAGAGAGACCTGGGAATCGTAAAATTTGGCAAGGCGAGACTTGCCCTGCGTATTCATCACCATCACCGCCCGTATCATCTTGCTCCGCTGCTCAATTTACCCACACGCATCGATGGGTCCTATGGGTCTCCAATTCCTAATCGACAGGCTTGACACTGGGTCATTGGGAAACGCTGTCGTTTAACGTATGACATGCGGCGACAAACTAGCCCTAAGTCAAACTAGGCCTTTATAAGGGAAAGCGAAAGCTTCGATGATGGCGGCGGAAATATTGGCGAAGAAGGGGGAACATGGCTACTCACGACGACGATGACGAAGACGACATAAACCCCTTCCCGATGATACTACCAGATGAGCAAGACAATGCAAAGAGTACAATACAAGAGGATGCGTCAGATCAACATCTACAGCAGCATTACATCCGTTCAATCGAGTCAACGTTGTTCATCAGGCAGCTCCCTTCTCAAGGCCTCTCCTTCCAGCTCTGGCCCGCTGCTACCACTCTTGTCACTCTACTCGATCAACACCGCTGTCACCCTACCAATAACCCCCTATCTTCCACCCTGCTCGGTCATTGCCGCCCTCTCAACATCCTCGAGCTCGGCTCCGGAACCGGTCTCGTCGGGATCGCCGCCGCGGCCACTCTCGGCGCTAATGTCACGGTTACCGACCTCCCACACGTCATCCCGAACCTCCTGTTCAACGCGGAGGCAAACGCCGACGTTTTAACCGCAAACGGAGGGGCCGTACGCGTGGAGCCGTTGAGGTGGGGAGAGGCCGATGACGTGAAGCTGATTGGGCGGGATTTCGATCTAATTCTGGCCTCGGATGTAGTGTACCATGATCACTTGTACGAACCGTTGCTCGAAACAATGCGCCTGTTGATGTTGAACAGCGCCGGTGAAAACGGAACAGCAAAGGCGTTCGTGATGGCCCATTTGAGGAGGTGGAAGAAGGACTCCGCTTTCTTCAAGAAGGCCAAAAAGCGGTTTCAGATTGAGGTTCTACACGTGGATAGTCCATCCGAGGGATGTAGGGTTGGAGTGGTTGTTTACCGTTTTGTTGAGAAGCTTATGAATTCCAGTTCTGGTAGCTCGGCAAGCAATTCTTCATGATCAAGAATGTTTCGCTTGTTTGTTTCCCAAGAAATTCTCACCTCTGCGTGTCGTCCCCATATATTGAGTTTTCAAGATTTTTGAGGCAGAAATAATTGACGAATCAAGACCATGGGTCATGATTAATACCCTCACAAACAGAGAAACTCAAGCCAAAAGTTAACCTCACATCCACGCGATCGACAAATTGTTATAGGTGATCATCTAACTAATAAAAGCAATTTTCACGAAGGCAGAATTTGCGAATTTGGTTAGGTTCGGTTCCGATGCCTATCCGAGGTTTATGCCATGATCTCTTCTTCATTTTTCTCAACGAACTGTATGGCCCGCTAAGTTGCATGATGGTAGTTTGAAGAGGATGTAATCGTGTAAGCGATCATAAGATTTTGATGTTGATAATTTGAGTCTCAAATTGAATCCAACCTTTTGAGAGTACGTAACAAATTGGAATTGTCTTAAAATCTTCAAATAAAATTTGTACTCTTGGTTTTTTTTTTAAGTCCTCCAATCTGGATTCTTACAAAAATAAATGTCTGGTGTAGGTATTCGATTCAGTTACGTCAAAACTTAAATAATATCTGTGAATTTTTTCTCATTAATTTACAGAAATGAAAATCAGCTAGAGATACTCTGTGATTCATGGACCCACTGTTGGATTAAAGCTCTGCTTTGTTTATCCTTTGAATTTGTGGACTGTAGTTATTGAATAAATATATCATTTCCATTTGTGATGAAAGTGAAGTCAAATTTAGCTCCAACTTCCATTTATGTGATTTCTGCATCTTATGGTTTCACCACTATTCATCAAACCATTCTCCCAGCGATTGGAATATACAAACTCCATCGACTTCAAGAAGTCAAATATGATGTTTTATAATTTGTTACATGCCAAATCCAAAATACAAAATGGATTAAAAGGAATCCAAGGGATCGTACGCTCACGGGGTATCTTTATGAGCTCTTAGCTGAAACATCTTCCCCCCGGGTGATTAACAATGATTTGTCACAGTCCAATATCGTTGATCAATTCAATAACTCATCTCAAAACCACAAGCTATCGACCCCGCCAACCAGAAACAGTTTTGGGGACAAGGTTGATAGAATTGGAGGCACTTTCCAACCTGCATCATGTGTAAACTTCATCAATATGCATATGCAGAGATAGGCATGCACCAGTCAAAACCCCAACCCCCCAAAAAGGAGAGAGAGAGAGAGAGAGAGAGAGAGAGAGAGAGCACTTTGATATTTCTTCAACAGCTTTCATGACTTCTGTAGAACTTGTTTCCAGCACTTGGCCACCAAAAAATATCTCATCCAGAATAGTATGAATCTATCCAAAACAGAGGGAAAGAAAACAGTTTGAAGCCTAGTCTGGGTGGAGATTTTGCGGGTATTTATTTATGGGAAAATTTAAGACTAACAAACAAAAGCAACGGTCTGCAATAATCATAAATATGCTGATTCAGTAAAACTTAAACTCAGCTTGGTTCAATTTGTTAGTTGTAAATGATTAAACTTATCCTAGATCCCTCAATGAACCCTCCTAGATCCCTCAATGAAACCCTCTAACTCAGAAAGGAAATGATTGACCTCCAAGTCGACTTAAAAATATTCTGAGAAGACATTACATAATGGTAATGCTCAGCATGACAAACTGGTATGTTCACTAGCTCATGTAACTCAAATGACCCCCCCCCCCCAAAAAAAAAAAAAGAAATAAAAGAACCTCTCAATCAGATGGTGCTTTTTCAAAAATGTAGTGTGTGAAGTTGTAGATTATAAGACCTAATCAGGTTGTGTAAATTACTGATAAAAGATACTTCTAAATATCGAAACAAGAGCTTTTCCAACTACATCTTCTGAAGCCCAGTTATTAAGTTAAATAACCAACAACCCCACAGCATATGCCTAAGAAGAAGAAGACAGATAAGATACCGTTTGCTAATTCCATATTCTAACTTCTGACACCTCCATATCAAGCAATTTAAAGAGATACAAACCTTGCTATAGTTGAACACCAAGTCAAGCTCACATACATTTTTAAAGCATTTGTCCAACGTTTCCACAAGAACTGAAGGCACAAGGGTAGAAGTAAGTGAACAATCCAATTAAAAAAAAAATCCTGAGAAACAAGTAATATGAGTATGCTACGTAAATCAATTATTTACTCATTGAAAAAAAAGTTATTTACTGTTACATTCAGCTCATTTAGTTATCAATGACATACAGCGTACATGACAAACACAATCCATCAGCATAAATTTAAGACAAAATTTAAACATGGCCAAGGTGCAAATGACCTTCATAATCATGATGCTGCATCTTTTTTTATAGGTGCTAAAGCTTAAACTCAGCAAATCTAAATTCGGACAACAATATGTTATTAACTTATTCTTAGATAAATCTTCACACATTAACCTTTAATAATGCTCAGTTTGTCTGATGTGTCATCAAGCAGCAAGTGAAGGTACAGAAAACCTTGAAAATTAGGTAAATTCACAAAGATGGATATCGTTTCCATCATATTTGATTACATTTTAATCAATCTGCTCCGCATGTTTCGGCAATATCATTTTCTCCTATCTATGGTATAAGCATACATTTGCAAAATGATTTCTAACAAAGCTACAACATCCATCTACTACTACCCTGTTTCTCAAGCATGCAACATTGTCCGTACTAACGTTCAATGCTAGAGATAGTATAGAATGGAGAGGTGAATTATTAAAAAATGTACCTTGTATCAAGTCAAGCATGGCAAGTTCATTTTCAGAACTATCAAATACTAAAACAAAGTATAGTGTTGCAAAGTGTTTGTATACAAGGCGACTATCCTGCAGAAAGAGAGAAAAGTTAAAATACAGAGTTCTACAATGGAACAGACTAAAATGCATACCTTCACAGCAACTCCTAGAAGTCTTTTGTGGATAACATGAATATTGAATATCTTTTGATGAATAATTGCACAAAATTTCCCCTTCCAGTAATGAATATTATTTGGATTATCAAAAGAAAGAACACTGTCGCTATCAAAATATCTATGTCCTTTTGGAAGAAAAAAAAAACGCTTTCTTTTACATAACCCACAACCACATTGGGATATCAGTTTTATTAGGATGGCTCAGGATTGGGAGATGAGTAGCTTTGTGGAATTCCATAGTCTTATTTATGCCCTTACTCCAAACTTTCAGCAAGTAGTGGCTTGTGGTGGACACCTGCGAAGAAAGGGGTCTTTACTGTATGCTCTTTCTATGAGGCCCTCACACAATAACCCAATATCCAGTTTCCGTGGAAAAAGATTTGGCAACATAGGGCAGCTCCCAAAGCAGCCTTTTTCGTTTGGACAGCTTCACTCGGCAAGATTCTCACTACTATGAGAAAAAGGAGGGTCATCTTAACAAATTGGTGTTGCATGTGTAAACGGGGGGGAAGTCAGTAAACCATCTACTTTTACATTGTGAGACAGCCAAAGTACTTAGGAATAAAGTGTTTAGTAGACTGGACTTGGTTTGGGTTATGCCAAAGACAGTGGTAGCAACTATGGCAAACTAGACTTCGATCCGAGGCAGGCGACAAGTTAAGGCGATTTGGAAGATGATCCCCATCTATATTATGTGGTGCTTGTGGCAGGAGCGGAACGAGCGGACATTTAAAGACAATGAGAGATCGTTGAAAGAGTTTAAAGTTTTATTTTTAGAACCCTTTGTAATTGAACCATTGTTGTGGACTTCAAGGGCATGGTCCTTCATGATTTTCTTGTTTCAAATGTGCACACTTGATGGGTCACATGAACTTTGTAACTGACATTTTTGTCCATTCTTTTATTAAGAATACTTGTTTACCTATCCAAAAAAAAATGCTTTCTTTTCCACAAAGGACCAACAGTACAGGAACGAGGAAGCAAGAGATGAGAAAAAATATATATTACCGGACCAAAAATAGAGTTGGCCTCCACAAAATTGCTTACGTTCTCAGCTCTACTGCATAAGACTGCACCAAAATCAAGATTTCAAGGGGAAACAACAACAAAAACAAACGAAACATACAAAAGAACTCAAGATGGTCAATTGCACACAAAAAATTAGATAAGATTTTAGTAAGAACTGTATCGATCAAGAAAAAATGTTGTACATATGGTATGCATGAGTGAGAGGAAGAACCTCCAAAAACGCTGCGGATAAGCTCCTGCCGCTTGTCGACAGGCTGAAATCAGAGAATTTAATTCAATCTGAGCCCCTACGAGTTATACCATGATCTTTAAGAATCAGAATTCAAGACAACTATAAAATGAGAGGAGAGAGAGACCTGGGAATCGTAAAATTTGGCAAGGCGAGGCTTGCCCTGTGTATTCATCACCATCACCGCCCGTATCATCTTGCTCCCCAGCTCAATTTACCCACACGCAACGACGGGTCTCCAATTCCAAATTGACAGGCTTAGAGTATTAATAGTGGACTCAACAAATCGAGAATTTATTTTTGTAAATTTAGCTAGTTATTTTTCAATAGAGAACTCCTACATACAGTCCATAACGCCAGTCCCTACGTACACTACTGTTTGTCTGTTGTGTCAGCCTAGATTGAATTCCCAAAATGTCCTCCCAAAATTCCCGAAATCAATTGCTTTCACAAAGCGGAATTCAAAAGAGAAATCGTTTTACCACTACACAGCCCCGCACGACCCAGATTTTTTTTCACATTCGAGTTCTAACATCGTGCTTATCTCCTCCACCAGCGGCATCGTGCTCAGTTGATGGAAAGAAGTTGACATGTGCGATTCAATATTTTAAAAAAAACAACAAAACAAAAAACCACCCTCAAGATTCTTGTAGTTATTTACAATATATAAGGACTTGGTTACATCACAACACCAATTGAGAGAAATCAGTTGGTGGGCAGCTTCAAACATATGGATCGAACAGGTTATGTTTTCAATAGTACTGTTAGTTTATAGCATGAGTCTGGAAGATACGAAGGTTAAGATAAGAAATGTGTAGTGGTGTATAAGCAACCAAGACAGTTCCACCATTTGTACTCTTCCAGATTTTTCCAGTTGAAAATAAATCTTCTTTATCATTGTGGGGGAGCATAGTAATGGGGCTCAGAATTTATACCAAAAATCTAGACGTTAGTGGCGCACCAGAACAGTCAAAAGCATGTCACTAAACCCCATCCCCCTACCCAGAAGCCCAGAGCAGAGAAAAATAATACATTATGCACGAGGATTTGAAATGGGGATCGAATAATATTTAATCAAATTGATCTGGATGGTGTGATCAAAATGCAAATATACAAAGTAAAAAATACATGATTTCTAATGTATTGAACTACAAAAATGATTCCTGAACATCTCCAACATCAAGGCTCGTAATTTTATTTTTGAAAGTACCTCAAATTTCAGTCACCAATAATCTCGGCAAGAGCACAACCCATCTTTGAAATGGTGGAATCTCTTAGTATCTCGTATAGTGAGTTCTCCGCCAACGAGCTTTGAGATGATCTGCAGTGCAGTATGGCAGTCGTTGAAAGGGAATTCGTTTAGGGCTCAGACGGAAGGGGACTATCGCATGAAGAAGATAAAGTTAGGGCTCAGTAGGACGGGGATAGACAAAGCTCAGGAGGAAGGGAGGAAGGGAACAAACTCAGGAGGAAGGGGTAAGGGGTAAGGGGTAAGGGACTCGGGAGGAATGGAGGAAGGGGGAAGGGAAAGTCGTTCAGTCTGATGAGGAAGGAGAAAGACGGGGCTCGTGATTTCAGATCTCTTAGTGAGACGACGTCGTGCTGATTTCCCTTAGAAACGACTCGTTTATAATAGAGCGCGCGGGCAGTGCTTTTTTGTTGGGGACGGTAAAATTTCTCTTTCTAATAACATCAAATAACAGATTCTTTATGTATCAAAATAATAAGAAAAATATAAATATATTTAAAAAAAATTACAAAAAATTTACTTTTCTACATATTAATTTTTGATATGTTAAAATCTTGAAATTTGAAATTCAAAAGTTTAAATTTAAAAATTAAAAAAAAAAAAACTAACCAAATGATTGTAAATAAAAAGTATAAGAACATGTAATACTACTCAAAAATAATTGACCCTTTAAATTTATCACTATTTTATTAAAATTTTAATTTTTATATTTTGATTTAATTCTAATTATAATTTAAATATTTGTTTGTTATTAAAAAAATATTGTGCACCCTAACTAAATATTGACTAAAATTTGGCCCTTTTTTTTTTAAATAGAAATTTGGTTTTGTTAAATCCACTACTAGTACTCTTATACAATATAGTAATACACATCATATCTTGCATCTAGCAACTCGTAGTTTAGTGGTCTCAAACATTTTGCATTGTTCTCGTTGCATTTTTTTTTTTATGAAAAGTGTTTGGGATTGGTGACACCTTCAAATGAATATTGTTAGAAGCTAATAAAGCATTACTGCGTAAGCATAAGTGATGAAAAATTCTTTGGATACATCGCAAGTAATTTATCCGAGCCGAACTCTCTTTTCACACACCCCCACCCCACGAACCGAACTCCATCTCCTTCACAAAACCATCATCAGGTTCTCCAAGCCAAACCATTTTACCTAGAGAAGCTTTTACTCTCAATTCCACCCACCCTTCTTCGATTTTCTATCGTTTCTTGGTTAATGGAGTTTCTTGGATTTCTAGGTTTCTTGAATCGACTTTGCTAATAACTGAAGTTACATTGTATCAAATCTTCATTTTTGGGTTTCCTGAACTATTTCTCAACATTTTTGGGTCTCAGATATTTGGTCACAACTAGAAGTCCGAGCTTAATCCATCCAAATCAGTGTGCAATTATTGATCCAATGTCCGACAGCTAAAGCCGAATAACTACTGGGGAAATCGAAACTAGTAAGAGTCATGGACCAACAATGTACAACCGAAGAGAAAAGAGTTTCATACCATTGAGAGACACGCTTCAAACTAAAGAAAGAGGGGGAGGGGAGAAAGAGCGAGACAGAGAGATTCAAAGAGATGGAGGGGAGAGAGATGATTACAACCGAGGAGTAGAAAATCGGGAGGGGGGGGATGGGATTATCCTGTGAATTGAAGACCATTGTGAACCCCTACTTACCTCCTCATTAATCTGACATGTCAGTGTCTTATTGGCTTCTAATAATTCACAGTTGAAGGTGTCATATGTCCAAAGATTTTCTCATTTTTTATAGTGGGTCATTGAAAACCATTGTCGTTTCCCATAAACCAAACGGATGACATGCGACACCAAACTTGCCTTAAAAGCCGACTCAATGCTATTTCTCAAAAAAAAAAAAAACATTCTCAATGGATTAGTCAAAAACTAAATCCACCACATATTTTGTTATTAGATCCCAAAATGTCATCATTATAGATTAGCTAATATCTAAATATTTGTTGGGTCAAACTTGTACAAATCGTTGTGCATTGTTAAGAAAGCGACTTTGCTAGTTACTAAAGCCAGCAGTTATTCAGTTGTGTAGTTACTGAAGCCACGTTGTACCAAATCTTCATTTTTGGGTTTTTCGAATTCTTTCCCAACATTTTTGGGTCTCCGATATTTGGTCACAACCAAAAGTCCAAACTTAATCCATCCAACTCGGTGTGCAATTACGGATCCAATGTCCGACAGCTAAAGCCGAATAACTACTAGGGAAATCGAAACCAATAAGGGTCACACCAAACTTGTACAAACCGTTGCTCGAAATAATGCACATGTTGCTGCTGGGCAGCTCGGGTGAGAATGAAGAGGAAAGGCGTTCATCCAGAAAGCCAAAAAGCGGTTTGAAATTGAGGTTCTACACGTAGATAATGCATCCCAGGGATATAGGGTTGGAACTTGTAGTGATGGTTTATTATTTTGTAGAGGAGAAATGATATTTACCTTCGTAAAATGTGCGAGATCTGCAAAAACATTTTGAAAAAAAGTATATAAATACAAACCCCACTTGAAAAAAACTAAATTTTTAATCATAACTCCACTCTTTTTTAAAATATTTGCTCGACATTTATGCACTTCACAACTGTATATAGCATTGTTTGTTGAGAAGCTTATGAATTCGAGTTCTGGTATCTCAACAAACAATTATTCATGATCAAGAATGTTTTGCTTGTTTATTTGCCAAGAAATCCTCACACCTCTGCATGTCATCCCCTATTGAATTTTCAAGATTTTTGAGGTAGAAATAATTAACGAATTATAGAATGGGGATACAATTTTGAACGTGGGGATGATCCAAGAGAATGAATCTTTCAAAAATTGGATCATAATACAATAAGGCAAAACTTACACGGAATATCGCATTTTCTTATACACGCAATCAAGACCATGGGTCCTGATTAATACCCTCAGAAACGAAGAAACTCAAACCAAAAGTTAACCTCACATCCACACGATCGACAAATTTATATAGATGATCTTCAACCTAATAAAAGCAATCTTCACAAAGGCAGAAATTGCCCGTTTGGTTTTGTTCAGTTCCGTCGGTGCACTTGAGGCAAGAGGTGGAGAAATCACACCCTGTATTATCTTCAGTCATCTCCGGGATCTCCGTGGCAGTTTTGGACTTCGCCCCATGGCCACACTTTGCTACATCTCTATGACCATATCTGGTTGCTGAAGAAGTGCCTTTAGTACCTGTTTTTACACCTCAAAATTGTCGAGCAAAAATCTTATGTGCTATGTTTAACTGGAATACACATCTTCAAACCATCATAATACTGATTATCATGGCTTCCTTCGCAGTGAGCCTTTGGCCACAACTTTCATAGTCTGGGAATCTCTAAAGCAAACAAAGTGCACCAGTGTCTTCCCATTTGGGTAGACAGCAAAAACACTTGTCCCTATCTTCTTATTGCAAAGAGAGCACATGCTATCGCTGGTGATCTTCACCACTGTTTTTCTTTGGTTGTAGAGTTCTTCCTTCACCTGTTTCATGAAATTATTATGACTACTAATTTCGAGAATTAGATTATGGATTCTTGTATTGCAACATAAAGTTAATATATTTGTAATTAGAGCAGATTACACACAAAGATTTGATTGGGCAGAAAAATATACTGTATGTGAAAATATTAGCCAAAGAAACTAAAAAGTAACATTTACGGCTAACCATTGCAGATTGGGATCGTAATGAGTTTTAGGCAAAGGTTCAGGCCTTAAAAGTCCCATGCACGATAAACCATACCTGCAGGTTTTCACTCTCTCTCAAACTTCTGATCACTGAAAGATTTCTGTATGCTTCACTGGATTTCCGCAGAAGAGGTCCAAGAAATGGAAGCAAGTTCTTCAAATAACAGTTAAAATAACGAACATTAGGAATGCAACTTACAGCTGATATTCTGATGCCAAACAAAGAGAAGAAAACACAATGATGTTGAAGAACTGGCATGAAACCAAGAACAGGCTTAAGCATATATCCTCAATTCACAGACACGCACACCAGGTAGAAGGGAAAAGTTGAAGCGAGTACATCAGAATAAGCAAACGACACACAAAATATACCTTCAGTCGATCAGACATCAGTTGTGAGGTTCTGCATAACCATGTAGACATTCAAGATACCTAGTTTGGAACTAAATATTGGGTAGTCCAAGTACGGATGAAGCAATACACCTAACCTACCACATTATGCCATATCATTGAATCCGGTTTTAATGACATGGCAGATTGATACAATGCATTCATTCTCCAAAACAGCCTAGTAATTACTACTAGTTTTATTTGGGTGTGATATCGATAACTACCTTTTATCTCAAAACAAAAAAGATACAACCGGTTCTTTTGAAGTTTGTTAGCCCCCCATCAATATAGTTGATACCTGTAGTTTCGTTTCCCTTGGTAAGAGTTTGAGAGCTTGAGCCCCATTTAATCTATCCCACCTTTGGCTTAACAAATCAAGAATCTCATCAAGCATAATAGTGGAACCTCCTTCCCCGCTAGATTCATCTGCATCACCATCACTCCGGCTACTGTCAGTGCCACTCTGACTTACCCTCATGTCCTCTGCACCCTCTATTGATGCAATTTTCTTACTTCCACGACCTCCTCTAGCTTTCATCGAAGACCCTGAACCAACCTTTGGAATGCTTGTATGATGAGGTGATAATAGATTGGTGATTCGCTGTTCAAAATTCTTGGTTGTCCTCCGAGGATTAAGATAAATTTGCAAAAGAGTGAGGTATATATTGCCAGAGGATTTTATAGATGGTTGATGAGCTACAGACTCATATACCCGATCACAATAGGCCAGTGCAAGCTCAGGAACGTGAAGCTACAAATGCAACAGAAATTGATATGCTCAGAGAGTATTCATGAGAAGCAATGGACGAATAATAAGCATTTTTTATTTTATAAGTAATGCAAATAATACAAAAAATGATGAGCATTTTTTAACACAAAACAGCAGCATTGGCAGCATCAACAAACATCTTGTCTATCGTACTAAAATAAATACCATATAACAAGTGTACATAATTGCATAACGAGCACTAATAGTAGTGGCTACATGTAAAAGAGGTGGCAAAAGTCAACCCAAAATTTAATCAATTTGTAAAAGCCAATGGTCCCAGAATAGACATGCAAAAATTCACTAAATTTATTAACTTCGTAGTTGTTTATTCTAGAATAAAAAATAGAAGTATGAAACTCACTTCAGAGAACCATATATCTGTCGTTCAACTATATAATAAATAGTACAATAACTGGTCCAGATGCAAGGCCTGTAAAAACATTTCTGATCATGTATGTAAAAAAGAATGGTTAAATTATGCCATTACAATTTTTTATTTCTCTTCTTTAATTATTAAAAAAAAGTATGCCATTACAATTTTATTACAGATAACTAAACATAAATAACAAGATTAAAGTCCAGTTAAAATGACTGTAAGCCAAATATTATTAATAACCTGGAAGGATGGAAAGATGATGAGTTTATCAAGGTTTTCCACCATTACATTTTATTAATAAGCAACTGAAGATTTTATTAAAAGATCCATCGTAGTCTGAGTATACAGTAAGTATATCAGCCCGGAATTTCCACCATTCCATAAGACTCTCATATTGAAATAACCTTTTCAATTGCCTATATATATTTTAAAAACAAAACAGCCCAATTGACAGCATTTCCTGGTTACAATGCATAGCTGAATTCAATATTATCTTCCTACGAATATCCTCACCAAAATGCACTTTGTGGCGGCTAGGGCTACTGAACAACTTCCCCAATCAGTTTCATGTCACCTTCCCAGCAGATTTTATGACAAAAAAGAAAAGGTATTGATTTATGTAAGAGAGTACCTTATGAACATATAGAGACAAGGCAAGCTCATGTTGGTTCATTTTACCCAACAATATTGCACGCTCTTCAAATAAACCATCCAGCGGTAGACGTTTCAACAAAGCATCTGGATTATATCCTGAGATACTCTGTAAAGCAGATAATAATTTCTTCCTTGTTGAGGAATAAGCTTTCTCATCCCACTTTTGTTGAGCAGCTAAATCTGAATACCAATCAAGCACTTCCGAGAGATATATTTGTATCTAAAATGCACAAAAATGACAAGTAAAAAGAATTTATCAGTAAAATCAGCCAAACTACCATCACCACCTACACCACCCATAACAACAATGAAGTTATTTGGTTTGGCAGAACAGATCTGTTCTGTCAGGTCTTTTTAATTTTTAATACTTTTCATTTATGTTTAATTATTGTTTACAACTCCCAAGTGACAAATTTCTGTTCCTTAACATGACAAAAAGAAATGCAAAAGATCTTCACCATTTCATTTTGCAGATTTCCTGAGATACCATTCTCATTCATTGCAAGCATGAGCTCCAAGTACTTGGCCTGCATGCTTGGAGCATGTTGCTTCAAATAAGAGTTGACCAAGTCTGCCGGAATATTTCCAGACAAATACAGCTCAATAGTTTGTGTTGGACAGCTTTCAAGAACCAGCATGGAGCACTCAAGGACAAGCATGGGATCAGTCCCACAGAGAGGCTGCAAAAGAATAGAACACATTCATCAAATCTTACTGGGTGTATAACATACCAGCTCTATTAACTCTTAACCAAAACTTCAACTTCTCTATTTTCCCATGGAATAAAGCAATTCTACACTGGATGCTAAAAAGTAGTGCTTTATCTAACCAGGGTATTCTTAAATATCATCCTGCGAAAAAATCTCTGGATTGCCTTCTTCAGTTTAAGACAATGTAATATTGTGTTGAGAGATTTCATGTGGAGATGCGAGATTGGAATTTTGGGGGATGACAAGAGGAGTATGGTATGGTAGGCAGGTGGCTAGAAAGATAGCTAAAAGATTGGAATAAAAAATCGCCCAGGCCTTCTTGATCAAGTCTCAAGGCCAGAGAACAGAAGTAGATGGCAAAAGGTAAAGCGGGCAAAAACTTAAGTAACAAACGCCAAGATGCATTTTTTACTTATCCAAAAAAAAAACAAACGCCAAGATGCACTGAACTTAACAAGGACCATGGAAGAAATTACTTTCAGAACTTAGATATTAAGGTTTTAGTCAACAACTTGAAAATAATCTCGAGGAAGGCTACTAATCAAAAAACCTTGTCTGGGGGAAAGAACGACTTCCCTTCACAGTAATAATATATACACAGGAGACCAGAGCATAGAGCTACTATACGGTTCATCCAGATTAGAGTATGCAGAAAAATCAGTAGTTGAGTGCTTCCATGTCATCAATAAACATAATATGGATTTCTACAACATAAGGATAACTATTTTTACAGAAATCTAGAAAATAAAAAGGCCTAGGTAAAAACTTACCTTGAGATATTCAATAATTGACTCGGGCTTAAACTTTTGGGTAAGTTCTGATAGTGATTGGTTTGCCTTCGACTCTTCTACCAATTGATGTAGAAGTTTAAGGGCTTCACGGTGCATTGAATTGCACTTGTAAAGTTCTAACAAAGCAGCATAATGATTTGTTTTTCGAAGAATTTCCTCACATATTTTCACATCACAATAGTTAAGACCTTTCAATAACTCTAAAGCCACTGAAGACTGTCCAGTAAGAAGCAGAGCTTGGAGTAGTGCCGTGTCTAGTATTGCTGCCATCTCCCGAGCACCAGAGCTAAGGGAGACATTACCACGCCCCTGAGGACAAAAAACTATTGAATCAAATAAGAATACATACAAATAGACATTAACCGTCTGAGGTCATAATACATTAATCAAACTCTATTCATCCACGGCACTACCATTTTAGTACATTCGTTAAATTACCCAACTAGTTTTGAACAATATCAAATTTATTTAATATATATAAACAAGAAAATCAGCATAACATGAAAATCCCCACCTATACATTCCATTAAACCAAAATAGTTGAGACCTAGAAAAGAAAAATATCAGTTTACCTTGGTCGTTTTCTTGAACCTACTAGAGTCATACGATGCGAAATTATCTCCAACGGCATCTAAAATAACTTCTTCTGTTCCCTCGGCAGTGGCCTTTTCAACTATACCATATCTTTTCTTCTGCAAGAATTTAATCAGAGCCATGAGAGTATTGTGGCTCATTTTCTTGGACTCAAGTGCTGCTTGCTCATCAGATTCTGATAGTTGTGGTGATGGTAAAGCTTCCATATCATCTGATAAACCAGATGAACCTCTTGAGAGATACGAAGCATCCCAAGAAATGTCCACCAGCTTCTCTGAGTCAGAAATCATGGTTGTTTTAGGAAGGATAATAGATGGATACAACGAAAGCACATAGGTTATATCTATCTGAGATGCCAAGAAATGCTCCATTGCCTCCTCATAGCTTTCATTATCAAATAGGTAGTGAGCATATCTGAAACACAGTGAGATAAACTCATTGAAATCAATTACTTTATTAAATTATACTTATCAACAAAAATATAATAGATTAAATTATGCATAAAATGTATATTCATCCATGGCCATTGATGATTCTTTAAATCTGCTGGCTGGTTAATATAACAAAAAACTTGCACAAAACAAAACTAGTAACAAAGATCATTATTAAGTAAGTTTACGGCATTCTATTGTTTTGTTAAGTAACCATGAATAGCATCGCACATATATTGTATACAGCTGGAAGTTGCAAGTCAATGTGTCATGCATGTTGGAAGAGGGTAACATCAACAAGCCATTAGTTAAATTACTTCAGCATTATCAACCTAGACCTAAATTTATTGAACCAAAATAGGCACAAGACTTTATTAGGCCTCTAGATACATCAAGCCCGGTAGGGATTTGCTTACCAAAGCATGCCTTAAAAATCCCCATTATCTTAGACAAAATGCACTCTAAAGAGTATATTGAGTTCATGATATAAATTCCTTAAGTAAATGATTTCTACGTAAATGTTTGCATGACAGATATATATATATTTGCTCTAATGAAGTTCTGATCATAAATCAATATCTGTTTTAGAGGATTAAATTATTTAACAGAAAAAATCCACCTTATATGAATCGACCCCTCCTTTGCAGCTCGAAGGTTTGAATCTTCTGGGGGAAGCAGCTTACACAAGGCCAAGGCTTCATCGAAATTTCCAGATGCTGTTAGTTGTACAATCTGCAATACAGTTGAAAACTCTCACAGCACTTCCGATGCATAAAATTATCGTGTGTTTTTTAAGTTAGGCATATATCATTGTTAAAGGCATCATGCAATTAAACCTAGTTATGGGCATAATATAATGACAAACAGAAACAGGACATCATAGATTTACACAATACATGTGGAATTTTAAGAATGGATAAATTTTGTGCCAACATGTCTTAACTCATGCATACACTTCAAAAGAAGGCAATGCATCTAGACTTAATGGTATTTAGAAAGCAGCCTCACATACGGCAGATTTAGAAATTTTCCTGAGTATGACTTATTTCACAAATCTGCCCATGTATTCTCATGAATGGTATTTAACATTTGTAGCTCAAGTTAGGTTAATAACTACTGTAACTTTTTTAACTTGGTGGGGTAAGATTTGCTTGAACTGAGAATTAGGGCTGAATTAAAAGAGCTCCTTGCCAGAGGGTTGTCATAGCAGAAGGGGAAAGGCTTCAATTAGAGCTGCAAAGAAGCAAGAAGGAAGCCACAATTGATCATAAAATAATAATGAGCTAATTAACAAGAATTGACACTTGTTCTTGGACCAAAAAGGCATCTTGCTTGGTCTTGCTCTAGTTTAGGCTTCCAAATACGAAGCTTCATATCTAACTCTTTTTGTCAGCGAATATGAGGAAGCTTCATATCTAACTAAGCCATCAATACCTGTGCACCAAGAGGAACAGGGAAGAGCCCATAAACAGAATTGTCTAATGCTACAAGAATGGAATTGTTGCTTTGGCCAAGATGACGGGCATTTCGTAGAACAACAGTCTGTATCAATGGATATGGATCTCGAAGAGATCGAATCTGAACAACACAAGTAGAAGAAACTGAATATGGCAGAAATAAATTCAGAAAAATAGGTAAGTTGCTCTTGCTTAGCAAATGTTCAGGTTACCTCAACATATCTTGGTAATAAAGCTATTGCATATGGCTTCTGAATGACAACTTCAGCAGGGGCCTCTGACCAACAAATTCTACCTTCCTGAAGCAGCTTCCCATTTTGGTCTACAAAGACACCAATGTTCTCCTATAGGCAGCAAGTTATATTTGCAGCATTCGGAAATCAGAGTAAGAATATGATCATCACAACATAATTGCGGCATTCACACAAAGGAAGGAAATAATTTCCATCCATGAAAATATTATATCTTTAGCATTTAGTTTGTGTAAATGTATGTTCTTTATTTATCAGAAAGTGTAATGTATGTTCTCTTAATAACATGGAACCTCACCGAGGCAGGGCCCTTTGGACAAACCGGAAGTAAACCCTGGATACACAACCCCACCCGTCAGAGCCGTGCATCAGTGGTAATCCAGGCAAACTCCTAGTGCAGAATTGAACCAAAGATGTCTGAGTTTACAGCTCATCCCAAGCCCTTCCTTTGACCACTAGCTTGTATCCTTACGGGTCTGTTAGTGTAAATGTGTGTAACAACTAAAAACCATGCATTCAATTATCAATGCATGTCCAAAAAGCAGAATATAAATGGCAACACAGAAAAGAATACCTTCCCAAGAAGAAGTTCTCCTGAGGGAAGAGAGATCACCAAAGGCGGGGCTAGCCTCCCAGAAGGAAATACTTCAGACAATGCACCATTTGTAGCGTTCAATATCATGTATTCTTTTCTAATACCCAAACATATATTCTCACCGCACCATGACATCGACTTTACCGTGTCCGGCACGTTATATTCTTTCACCTCTACAAATCCTCGACCGCCTAATCAGCACACAAAATAAAGTTAATGAAGACCATTTTTTTGAATTTTTCTACATTATGGGATCGTATTTTCCACAACACACAGCTGACCACCTAAACTTCCATAGAATTGGCATGTTCTCACATCCTAACTCGCACTTTCAAAATAAAATTTATAAACATAACTTAAGTAATTAATTCAGAAAGAGATTTTTGATAAGTAATTCGAGAAAGAGATAACATGAATTCATGGAATTACCGTCGTGTCTGAAAATACAGACCCTCTTTTGCCTCGCGAAGCACAAGAACCCTCTCCGATTGTCCCAAGAATACACATTCGCGCCCTTTGCCTTGGTGATGACAGCATTGGTCTCCAAGTTCGGGAGCTTATGGAAGGCGATCGACTCCGAGAGCGAAAGAAGGAGCTCCCTCGACTCCAAGACCTCCATAGCCAGCAGGGGCTTCTTGGAGAACCCAGACAAGTTTCTCTCTAGTGAGTAGGGTTCCTTTCGCAGCTCATGCGCATGTAACTGGTAATCGGATGGTGGAGAGCGGTCGGAGACAGAGTATTCTGGAACATAGATCTTAAGGGATCCATCGGAGCAGCCGAGGAGGAGCTTTGAGCCATAAGATTCGATGGCGTCGATTTTGAAAGGGCAATTGTTGAGGAGCTCGAAGGAATCATAGGCACTGTGTACCATCTTCTCGTCGTCAATCCCTTTCGGACGTTTTCTGATCGGAATTTCGTAGAATAACGAGCAGTAACGAATTTTTATTAAAGCAATACGACACCGCTTGCTCCTTCTTTTCCTCTTCTCTGTCCTTTTTTTTTTTTTTTTGGTAACCTCTGTTCTCTGTTTTTTTTTTATTTTCCAGGATTTTTCCTTTTTTTTTTTTCTGAACGCGATGGGAACAGTAAATTATGGTTAAAACGCACAGCATACAAGCATTTGAAACGCACAGTTTTGGAAAGTAAAACATAAGGTAAAACGCACAGCATAAGTAAAACGCATAGCAAAAGTAATTTAACAAAAATAATGTCGTATTGATCTTTCCCTTAACAAATAACGAGTCCCTTCGGGGCTTCTTCATTCCCGAATAACAGCTTCAGTCTTCTTCATTTTTCATCGGAAAATGCTATGGATCCTACTTTGAGAATTGGGATCCCTATTTAAGATTTTTTTTTATTTTTTTATTTTATATAATTTTTATATAAATATTTTAAAACAATGTTGTGATTTTTTTTATATTTTTAAAAAATGTTTAAGATGCTAAAAAAATTATGTATTTATATATATTTTCTTTACATGATTTTTTTAGCATCTTAAGATATTTTTTAAAAATATAAAAAAATCACAATATTATTTTAAAACACTTACATAAAAAAATAAAAAAAAATATATCCTAAGTAGAAATTTCCAAATAAAAATTCCAAAATAAAAATTTCAAAGTAAAAATACTTAACATTTTCCTTTTTCATCATAGGTTCATAACATTAACATTCATAAACGACAATACATGATCATCACTCTGATTTCAATTACAAAGATGGAGAATATTTCACTTGAGATCCAAAAAGACCACAATCTAGCTACGTAATAGATATTTTCAAGAAAAGTGGAGGCAAAAGTGTTCGGATTTGGCGATGCAAAAGTTGGAATTGGGTTTTTTGCCGGTGAAATTTGATGTGAATTTGTAAGATCAGATGTAGGAACTGGGATTCTTGATCCTAACCTGAGACTAGTAGTCAGGAAAAGAATTATAGTTGTTAAAACAGTGGTAGAGGACGTCGAGAATGTACAGAGAGCAGTCATAGATGTCAGTAACTGTATTTGAACGTCGAGTTGAACTGAATTGAATTGAATTGAATAAAATATTATTAGAATATCATTTTTTAATATTATAAATTTTTTGGAATTTGAAAATATAGAATTGTTCATTATATTTTATATGAAAATTTGAAAAAGTATATAAAATTTTAAAAAAGTTATAATGATAAGATAAAATGAGTTGAGAAGAATTTGATAATCAAGAGGAAAAGAGTTTAGCCCCTTTAACAAGAAACCTATTATACTTCTAGTGTGCTCTTGACTATTTGAATCAGAAAAACAAGAATAGAAACCATTCTCGCATGGAGGGAACCCAAATCATATGACTAAATACAAAAGTCCCATTACAAAACAAAACAAATTCATAAAAAATGAATGAAAAGGAACAATATTGATTAGAGAAGCCGAATGGGTGAGAAAAAAAAAAGCCACGTAGGCATTCTAAGATAGTTGCACCCACGCGTATGAAACAAATACTTTCCCTCTCCTTCGTTCTCTCCCTCTATCTCCTATTTTCACTCATCCATTTCATCCGAAGCCCTCTCCTTTCTCTCCCTCTCCTTCCCCTATTTGCAGTCTGAACACATAGAAGACAAAGATGTTATCCCTCATGGCTACTCTAGTCATTGCGAGAGTTATTGATGTGCTCCATCTCACCCAAATTTTGAGCCTTCTTCACCAAGGAAACTGACATGTGTATATTGTCTCTTCCTATTCCTTCCCCCAGTCAATCTTCTTTGTCTCTTTCTCTACAACCCTAAAAAAAAATTCCTCCTCTCTAAATCTCTTTTTCACAAACATCCAAGTCCCTCCATGTCTATTCTTTAATTCATGCTTTTTCAAATATGTATTCCATTTATCTTTCTTATTCTTTGTGTGTTATGAGATGCTTAGTATGAAACCCTAGCTTTTAGGGTAATTGTCTGAGACGTCTTGAGCCGAGTCTGGGCCATCTCTTATAAGCCTTATCTTATTTGTTTTGGGTCAATTTTATGTTAGTCTATAGTTTAAGTTCAAGTCAGTCCAAGTTAGTTAATTTCAGGTTAATTAATTTCATGTATTAATGTTAAGTCCCTGCAAAATGTGATGTGGGCCATGATCTTTGGTGGTTCCAACTTATATTTCCATGGGCCACGTTCTAAGTCAGTTATTTGCTGTTTGCACATGTTTTGTAGTCCGTATGTTTAGTGGGTCAATCTAATTCCGTGGGTAAGTTGTTATTTAACTAAGTCGATGTAAACTTCTATTTATATGGCAGTTATCAATGCATGAGATATCGGTTTTCTTCTAGAAATATTGTGTTTACACAGTGGAGGCCAGGCACCTCGAATTGCCTATCGAAATTCTCTACTTTTCAAATACATAAATTATAGGAAACATAACAGTGGTATCCAAAGCCTCGTTCATGTGTCATGGCTGAGGGTACACGTCAAGCGCAACTTGTTGAAGAATTCTCCATGCTTAAAGCTGAAACCGTGCACTTGCATGAAGAGCAAAGCAAACAAAAAGGCATGCTTGAATGTTACAGCAATTGAACAACTTGGCAGCCAGTTATGATCACTTAGCACTACAGGCTACTAATCAGAACTCGGGAGAAGGATCATCCAATCCTAAAGGTCAGTAACTGACTGTTTGAGGAAAAGGGGAGGATACATGCTAGGTCCTTTAGACTAGATTTTCCTAAATTTGATGGGTCGGATCCTATGAAATGGATTCTTAAAGCTAAACAATTTTTTGAATATTTTTTCACACCTGAGGACCAAAAGATTCATATTGCCTTCTTCTACATGGAAGACAATGCTTTATCTTGGTTCTCTTAGCTAAGAGATTCGGGTACCATGGGAAAATGGGAGAAATTTATCGCAGCACTTAAGGTGCGGTTTGGGCCCTCAACATTTGAGGATCCAATTGGAGCATTTACAAAACTAAGACAAACTTCCACAGTAGATGAGTATCAAACTGAATTTGAGATCTTATCTTAAAAAATTAAAGGACTTATAGAGGAGCTCTGTATTAGTACCTTTATTAGTGGTTTAAGGAATGATCTTAAAATTGTGGTAACAATGCTTAAACCTACCACAATATCTGCTGCATTCGATTTGGCAAGGTTACAAGAGGAGGAAGTAGCTAGAAGAAGTAAAACAGTCTTAACCCGAACCCAAAATATGACCCAACCTACCCATACCTACTTGCCAAAACCTCCACCAGCCCCACCTATCCTCAAATACCCAGCACCACCCTCTAGACTAGAGAACAAAATCCCACAAATCTCATACAACCCAAACAGAAAATCCACAATGCCCATAAAATGAATCACTCCAGCCCAAATGCAAGAAAGGAGATAAAATGGTCTATTTTATTGTTGTGATGAGAAATTTCATGTTGGTCACAGATGTACCAGACCTAGATTGTTTCTGTTGGAAGGAATTGAAATGGGGAAATGTGAAGAAAACGAGTTTGAGGAAGGGAAGTTAGCCATCATTCAGCCACAAGAAAGGGAAGAAGAAAATAAGGAGAGGGGTGAACTACTTGGTATTTTTTTTACATGCTATAGCTGGTTCATTATCCCCTAAAACAATGAGGATAGAAGGTTTTATTAACCATCAAAAAGTTTTGATTTTTATTGATACAGGAAGTACACATAGCTTTGTGGATCCATATGTAGCAAGGAAATTGAAACTACCAATGGGAGAGAGGCAGCTGAAAGTTAGAATGGATAATGGGAATAGCCTTTCTTGCCAAGGTTATTGTAGGACAGTTCCTATTCAGCTACAGAATTTAAAGATTATGGCCAATCTCTATTTATTAACTCTAGGAGGTTGTAATGTGGTTTTAGGAGTTGATTGACTACGTGATCTAGGATCAATTTTATGGAACTTTTCTGACCTCACCATGCAGTTTGATTTCAGGGGTACTAAGGTTCAATTGCAGGGCTTACAACCGCCAAGAGAAGCCTTGGAAGTAGTGGAAGATGTCCCCTATTTACAAAAGGGGTTAGTCAAGGGAATTTGACTGTAACTAATAGGAGAAACTGTGAAGCACAGTAGGAAATTTCATGAACCAATGCTAGAACAAGTTATCATAAAGTTTGAAGATGTCTTTGCTAAACCTCATGGCTTGCCTCCACCCCGGAGTCATGACCATAATATTGAGTTGGTGGAATGAGCAAAACCGACCCGTGTAAGGCCTTATAGATAGCCCTACTACTAAAAGATAGAAATAGAAAAGCTGGTGGCTGAAATGCTCAAAAATAGACTGATTAGAGGGAGTCAAAGCCTCTACTCGTCCCTTATTTTATTGTTTAAAAAGGCAGATGGAAGCTGGAGAATATGTGTGGATTACCGTACTCTCAACAAGGATACAGTAAAGCTAAGTACCCTATCTCTAATATTGATGAATTGTTGGATGAACTTTATGGGACTCAAATCTTTTTGAAGCTGGACTTGCGTTCTAGTTATGATCAAATCAGAATGCATGAGGGGGACATTCAAAAGACTGCTTTTAAAACTCATGAAAGTCCCTATGAATTTATGGTGGTGCCTTTTGGACTTACAAATGCTCCATCCACATTTCAAGGTTTGATGAACGAGATTTTTAAACCTTATTTAAGAAATTTTGTTTTGGTTTTCTTTGATGATATACTGATTTATAGCAAGTATCTGAATGAACATGTTAAACATTTGCAAGCTGTTTTAAAAACCTTGAAATTCCACCAGCTTTATGTAAAGGAGACCAAGTGTGTGTTTGACTATCGTGAAGTGGAATATTTAAATCACCTAATCTCTAAGGCAAGAGTTAAAGTTGATCCCTATAAAATATTAACGATGCAATAGTGGCCACTACCCAAGAATTTGAAGGCCTTAAGAGGATTTCTAGGATTTACAGGGTATTATCGAAAATTTGTGAAGAATTATGGAGCCATTAACACCCCCCTAACTGCTCTCTTAAAGAAAAATGCTTTTGTGTGGTCCAACAAGGCATAAGAAGCCTTTGAAAGGCTCAAGGCAGCAATAGTAAGTCCCCCAGTGTTAAGTTTACTTGATATTTCTAAAAAAATTGTTGTTGAGTGTGATGCGTCAAGAGAAAGGCTGGGAGCTGTATTAATGCAGGAAGGGAAACCAATAGCTTATCTCAACCAAGCACTAAAGGAGGAATAATAAGTAAGTTGCGAGTACAGGGGAAGAGCCTCTCATTATCAACTTTTGAGAATGGGCTCTTGGCCTTGGTAACGGCCATTAGGAAATGGAGGCATTATTTGTTGGGGCAACGTTTCAAAGTTTGTACGGACCAACAAGCTTTGAAATATCTACTTGAGCAAAGAGTGGGGACTCCAGCACAGCAAAAATGGGTTTCCAAGCTGCTGGGATATGACTTTTCAGTGGAGTACAAAAGTGGGAAGACCAATCAAGTGGCTGATGCACTATCCAGGTTACCCCTTATTGCTAAACTCGAGACCCTGAACCAATTCCCTACCTTAGAACCTTATCTAAATAAGCCAAAACCAACCAAACAGTCCAATTCCATTACCAATCACATACAATTCAAACCAGCACATATCCAAACCATAAGTCTTCTTCAAACAAACTGGATAGAGGAGTTAAAGAGAGCTTACCTACAGGATTCCCAGTTGCAGGAGCTAATTAGCAACTGTCATTAGGGAATCCTGGAAAACCAATCTTTGTACCAAGCCCAAGATAACCTGCTCTTTTATAAAGGCAGGTTGTTCCTTGGAAACCTGGTGGCCTTCCAGCGTGAAATCCTGTAGAAATTCCACAACAGCCCATTAGAAGGTCACATGGGGGTGTATAAGACATATGCAAGAGTTAAAATAGAGTTTTTCTGGCCTGGTTTAAGAAGAGATGTCAGGGACTTCATTCGGGAATGTGATGTCTGCTAGAGAAATAAGGTGGAAAATATTCATCCAACAGGCCTGCTCCAGCGTCTACCCATCCCTACGCAGAATTGGGTTGACATCATTATGAATTTCATTGAGGGATTTCCACCTTCAGGAGGGCGAACTATAACATTGGTGGTAGTAAACCGATTGAGCAAATATGCTCATTTCATGTCCCTATCAAACCCATATACAGCAACCACAATGGCAAGGGTATTCATTGAAAATGTTTTCAAATTACATAGTTTTCCGCTAACAGTTGTGAGTGACAGGGATCCAGTGTTCACTAGCCAATTCTGAAGAGAACTCTTCAAGATGAGTGGCACTGAGCTAATGCTTAGCTCAGCCTACCACCCACAAACAGAAAGCCAAATCGAGATAGTCAACAACGGATTAGAAGGTTACCTCAGGAGTTTTTTGGAAGACAGACCCCATGATTGGGCAAGGTGGCTACCTTTAGCTAAATATGCCTACAACACCTCCCAACATACCTCAACTAAGATCTCCCCCTATGAGGCTGTATATGGCCAACCACCCCCACGAATGATGCCGTATGAACCAGGAGAAACGAAAGTTCAAGCCATGGAGGAGGAACTTAGAAATCGGGAGCTCATAAACAGGTTAGTTTGTGAAAAATTAAAGAAAGCTCAGGAAAAAATGAAACTTTATGCAAATAGGCAACAAACAGATCGTGAGTTCCAAATTGGAGATAAAGTTTACCTTCGTCTTCATCCATATCGTCAAATGTCGGTATTATGGGCTGTACACATTGATGCAGCGAATCGGGAAGGTGGCATATCGCCTAGACTTGCCTTCAGACTCACAGATGTACCTGATCTTTCATGTTTCCTGTCTCAAGAAAACCCTAGGTGAACATGTGCAACCATTGGTAAAGCTCATAAGACTCACCTCTGAAGGACACCTCAAGCTTAAACCGAAACGCATCATCGAGCGACGCCTCATCAGGAAAGGACGAAGAGCAGGAGTTGAAGTGCTCGTGCAGTGAAAGGTAATGAACAAAAAGGATGCTACGTGGGTGGATCAAGAAGATTTGCAGAGGCGATTCCCAAACCTTGCGAACAAGGTCTTCTGAAGGGAGGGAATATGTTATGAGCCTCTTAGTATGAAACCCTAGCTTTTAGGATGATTGTCTGAGACGTCTTGGGCCGGGTCTGGGCCATCTCTTAAAGGCCTTATCTTATTTACTTTGGGTTAATTTTAAGTCAGTCTATAGTTTAAGTCCAGGTCAGTTAATTTCAGGTTAATTAATTTCGTGTATTAATGTTAAGTCCCTACAAAATGTGACGCGGGTCATGATCTTTGGTGGTTCCAACTTGTATTTTCATGGGCCACATTCTAAGTCAGTTATCTGTCATTTGCACCTATTTCGTAGTCCGTATGTTTAGTGGCTCAGTCTAATTTCGTGGCAGATATAAATGCATGAGATATTGATTTTCTTCCAAAATATTGTGTTTACACAACGGAGATCAAGCACCTCGAATTGCCTATCAAAATTCTCTACTTTTCAAATACATAAATTACAGGAAACATAACATTGTGTTATTGAGTTTTTCAAATCAAATATTTGCAAGGTTTGAAGCGAGTCATGTGGGCTCATGGTGAATGGTACCCATTCTGAGTTTGTGTTGCTCTCTCGAGTTTGGTAGGTCACAAGTGCGAGTTTGCTTTTGCTTTGAAGGCACAATCTAAGATTTGTGGGTCTCCGGATCGGACCTATCCAAGAAGACCCAAAATGAAGTTTTGCAACCCTGTACCAAAGAAGAAACTCAAGAGGTCGGAATCAAAAGAGGCAAAAAATGACACAATAAGTGATTTGAAGAAGTCTAAGAACGACACATCAAGTGATTTGAATAAGGCCAAGGATTCGAAAGATCTGGGGGGTTCAATGAGCGAAGAGAGAGAGAGAGAGAGAGAGAGAGAGAGAGAGAGAGAGAGAGAGAGAGAGAGAGAGAGAGAGAGAGAGAGTGTGTGTGTGTGTGTGTGTGTGTGTGTGTGTGTGTGTGTGTTCCTTTCATGCAAGTGCACTTCATCCCCTCTTACAATGTCTGTGGTTGTTTGTAATTGACTAATGTGAAAAAAAAAATTTCACACCCATCTAGCCCCAAACTTTTCTCTATTGATTAAGTACAAAGATGCAAGTATCAACCAAAATTAGGATTTTAACATTTGTGATAATCTATAACTTGCAAATATTGCAAGTAGGGATTCATTTGAAAGATGGGTAGAGAAGAGAGGAGCCCTTACAAAGAGAGAAAGTGGTCGAGGGAAATAACGTTGGTGTTTTTGGCAGATTCAAAACTTATGAGATCGTTACATATCTGTTTTGGATTGAAGGGCATAAATTTCAACTTTTCACCACATCCAGATTTAAGCTTTTCCCAAAATTAAATCAAAATTTAGTTTTTTTATGACATGAAAATATATTTTCTTATTCTATTCACATTTATTCTTCAAATTAAATTATCTATTTATTCTTTACATAATATTAAATTATTATTTTTTTATATATTTTAATTAATTTTTTTTATTAATGTTACATACAGTCGTGAAGTGTACAAATGCAATGCAAACACTTTGAAAAGGAATGGGTTCCATTATTAAAAATATTAATTATTTTCATGTGGATCCCATATTTATTTATTTTTTTCAAAGCATTTGCACGATATTTGTATACTCAATGACTGCATGTATCATGTCTCTATTTTTTTTTTTATCACATTTTATCATTCTACTAATTATATATTAATTAGTAATCACATTCTAATTAAATACATGACTAATAATATTCTATCAAAAAAGAAGTACAATGCACAACATAGAATAAAAATAATCTTATTTTAAGATTTAGTTCATTTATAGTAAAAAAAAAAAGACGATTTTTATTTTGCATTTTCTATAGCATAAATTAACTATTTATACACTTTGCCCAATCTAATAAACACTACATTTTGTCCTAATAGCTCCATAGGATTTTTTTTTTCTTTTTTTACCTTTGTTAATCCATTGAGATTGCTCTTATTATGGATCTAGCTAGTTCAGTTCATTTCAATTTTGTATATTTTTTGGAGTTGAATCAATATATACCAATCTTGAAAATTTAATAATCGATATAGGACTGACGTACTATAGAAACCAAAATTTTCAAAATTTTCAATTTTATGGATTATATATGTTAATAATAATATTATATTTATACATACTAAACTATTAATCTATTTATACTATAATATAAATAGATTATTTTATAAAGATTAACACACACCAGTATAATATTGAATTTAACTATAGTTTATATAAGCTCTATACTTTTTATATGAATATATATGATCAAATGTGTAAAAGTATAATTACGAAAAAATATTTATTATTATTTATTATTGCAAAAACGTTTTGATTTTTAATATATATATATATATATATATCAAAACAAAGTTTATGTTAATAACTTAACAATAATGTTTATGTTTAAAACTAAGATTTATATGTTATATAATGTTGTATTAGAAATTATGAGATTAATCTTTTGTTATATCGCATGTCATATTAATTTTATATTGTAAGATTAATAGACTTGAATAATAAGATTACAATTTTATGTTATATTATTTAACAATTTAATATATAATATATAATTTCAAAAATGAAACATAATTTCAAAAATTATACATATATATATATATTGATCCGGTTCGATTAAATCCGGTTTTCAAAATATATCCATTTTCCCAAGGTTTTACATTCTGTTGTATTATAGGCGTCCTCTATTGCCAGCACTGAGCGGCCATGGCGAGAGGCAGCACCTTTTGTTGGTAAGAGCTTGTCACACCCCTCTCTTGCATATTATGTCCACATTATTTTACTGGTTTTGCTTATGCTGGAGCCCTCACCTTCTTGTCGACCTATTCCAACTCTATTCTTCATGGGGCAATTAAGGCTCAGAGAGAATCTTTCGCATTAATGAACCCATCGAGCCTAGTTCATGAACTACCTCAATGTTTGAGGTGTTCTACGCACTAACCCTGCCATAAATAGATTCCAAGGTCAAATGCCCCGCAAAGCAAGCATGCTTTTCTTGTTCGGGACGTATTTTGTCATACACTCCTTGTTTAATCTAAATGGGTAAGACTTCAGGCTATCATCCTTCTTGTTGTTTGATCGTTAGGAGATAAGTTGCTAGTTGTCACAGCTTATGATTGGCAAGGAATTATTTGAAGAAGATCCACAACAAATCCTCAAAATGGCGAGCTGAGTTTGATGTCAAGGATGTGAATCAAGCTTGTGCTGCCACTTTCAAGGTCAAAGGGACGACCTAACATGAGACTCTCTTGGGAATTCGTGCAAGATCATGTGTGCCTTGTCGGTATCTAAATGCTCTAACAAATCTTTAGATTCATCATATAGGTCTATTTAGAGGACTGAAACTTTGGCAATAGTGGCACTGTCATCACGTTTGTATTGTAAGGTAGGCTAGTGCTGGTGAGCATTTGGTCGACCTCGTCATCGTCCATTATTTCTTTATGTGACTCTTCTTCTTGTTGCAACTTGGTTCTGGGTCTTCCATTGATCTATGTGGACTCTATTGCAAAGTCTCATTATTTTCTTTTTTAAAGTGTTTCTACCTGGACTATCAACATTTTCACCAACCCGTCTTTCTCCATATGTGGTGTGTCCATGGTTATTGATGAGACCACTAGGCCCAAGCTACTCTGAAATGCCTTAGGCGCCACTACTTTGGAAGTATTTTGTACATATTGGAAGGACTCATTGGACAATTGAGAAGTGGGTCAAGGAACTTACAAACATACAAATAAAGAATAGAGCTCAAGAGTGGTCAATGGACCCTTTGATGCTTAAGTCAATTTTACATTTTAGGAAGTGTTTTCTTTACCTTTAAATTTTGTGAGTTTGATCATACTTTGAGTGGAATTTTATATTAGATAATTTAGAGTGTTGTTGCTTCCATCCTCAAGGAGCTGTCTCATCATGCCTCATGCTTCATGCACATGAATCAGTTAAGAGGTGTTGCCCAAATGACTAACACAAGAGGGGGATGAATTGGGTTATATTAAAAAATAACACTTATAAAGCAAATACACAATATAAAATATAAATAACATACGAAAAAGCAGAAAATATAAAGAGTAAGGGTAAGAAGAAGCAAACTCAGTATTTTAACGAGTTTCAGCCTCACTGCCTACGTCCTTGCCTCAATCTACCTTTTGAGGATCTCAAATTCACTATTCAATCTCCTTCAGGTGGAAATAGAAACCTATTACACTTTTGAGCAACATCGCTATAAAGAATCCGTGTAGAACACTCTCTACACTTGCAATCACCTCACACTTGGTGATTCAATTATTCCCTATGTAGAACACCTTCTATACACATAAAGGTTATACGCACCCTCTTACAAATTCAAGAGCTGATAGTGGGTAGATTATTAGAATATACTCCTCATTTAGTGAAATAAGAACAATACAACGCAACTTATATCTCTCTCAAAATAAATAAAGATTAAGGTACAAAACTTAGCAATTAATATGTAAACTCTTATTGTAATTTTTACAAAATTCAAATAAGTTATTTATAGGCAAATGAGTTTTCATATTTAGATATGCAAATGTTTACATGTCAAATAAGAGTACTGTTAGTACTATTTACTTTTCAAAATATTCAAATAAAAACATCTCATTTTTATATTTATCAAAGACAACTCAATTCATTTTTCAAATAAATCAAATCTAATCTTTTACTTTTCATACATAACAAAATGAGCATGATTTATTTTTCAAACCAAATCATCTTCTTTTTGTATATGTAAAAAAAGCACACAACCATCCTTCAAGATTTTCAAACAAAATCATCTATATTTTGCATTTGTTACAAAAACATACAATCACTTTTCAAGATTTTCAAACAATATATGCACATATTAAATATGACAGTCAATTATCTTACAAATTCAAATCTTTATACATATGTAGAAAAAAAATTTTTCAAAATTAAATATTTTAATAAAGTTATGCAAATGTAAAAAATGCAATTTGATAATTTATGAGAAAATATTAATTTTGAGCGTTAATCCAATTTCAAATATTAAGAAATGTACAAAATTGCTCTATGAGTTTCATTTGTAGACTTGTTTTTCTTTTTACTTATGTTTGATTTTTTGATGTGTTTAGCTCACTTCATGCGTAAACAATTTGAATTTGAGCTTGAATTTATTTGTTATCATCAAAATTTATATGTAAATATGAAACTTGAAATATTGGATTCTACAAAGGTGTGGGGGCATGATATCCTAAAGAGAATAATTAATGCCGTATTGAGCTCTGACTCATGTCTTGACACCACCTTAGTCAAATTCGAAGAGTCCCTCTTTCTCTCTCTGTGTGCGTGCAGGGAGAGTCATAGCTGGTTGTTCTTTCGACATGCATTCTCACAATTGTTGCTTCACGACCATTATGTTGGTTGCTTCTCAACCTGCTGCAGCGACACTCGTTTTTCTTTTCTCAGTGCATGAGTCATAGTTACTCCTCCCGCATGCTTCTTACTAGTTGCTTTTATAAGGATTTGAGGAGTTTGCATCACCTCGACCTTTTCTAGCAACACCCACCTTCCTTTTACGAGGTTAATGGTAGTTACAACTCATCCCACACGCTTCTGGGTAATCACATGCTGGTGATGATTTTAGGCAGCTGAGAGCATTAGCATTAGATTCATCAAAGTAATTATCAAAATTTGATGAAAAATACAAATTTAATGGAAAGTCAACACCAAAATAATCCTACATTGGATTCATAAAAAATACTTTCGTCATATTTGATCAAAAATAAGGAAAAAAAGTGGGGAGAATAAAATAAAAGTATTTTTTGTTTGACTTTTAAATAGTAACCCATCAAATTGGATTATTTTGGTGTTGATTTTTCATCAAATTTGTATTTTCCATCAAATTTTGATGATTTCTTTGATGAGTCCAATACTAATGCTCTGACAGATTGATGTATATCACCTCTGACCACCTTTATCGGTATCTCATTACTTTTGGATTGAGCCAAACAGGTCTCTCACTTGGTAGGACAAGCCCACCAAAGGCTATTATCTCAACTTTGTCAAACTGATGAGCCTCTTTTAGATTGTGGAACCTCAAACTCTTGTGTAAGGCTATACAAAATCTGGCAAAATTAGCCGACACGGACTCAGACCCGCTGTCGAAACCAGCAAAGAATGAGTTAGTTGACTGTAGGATTTAATCAAAATCAATGTCGGCTGATTCAGTATCGGTTCAAATTAGGGATAAACCTCTGAACTAGCCAACATCAACTATGTATATTGTTTTTCAATCATATGTATATGAAATGACTCTGTTTTACTTAAATGAGTGAAACAATATCGTTTTGAGGCTTAGAAGTTAAAAAACACAATGGAACATAAGTGACATTTCAAAATGAATTAATAGACCCCATTCTTCTTCTTCCCCCTATCTTTTTCTTCCTTAGTTTACTCTATTTCCTTGTTTGCAACTTCCTTATACTCTCTCATGGCAGATAACAAGACTTTCTTGTTCCGCCATAGTAGAGACATGGACAACAGATCAAAGAACTTAATCGATGCATGTCAAGATCAAGAATATCAGTTTTCTCTCTCCCAATTGATCTTTTTTTGTCGATTCTAAGCATCCACCAAATACGTTGGTGCGGCATCGATTTGGTACCTAAAATAACGTCGATCCCATCGATTTTCAACCCTACTCTTAGGTGGGCTTTTTTATCCTCTCTAGATGTACGCATCAAACTCATGGAAATAATTAATTACTATGCTCAGACACGTTTTGTTTTGCTCGATTATTATTTCTTCAAATTTAAAAAAAAAAATTCTATTTAAATGATAAGTAAATATTAATATATATATATACATATATATATAATAGGTACTATACCATATTGACATTAAGGAAAATAAAAATATTTAAGAATAATTATCTATTTAGGCTTTATTTAAATAGTGAGATGAGATAGTTTTAGATAAAAGTTGAAATTGAATAAAATATTGATAAAATATTATTATTTTAAAATTAAAAAAAATTGAATTGTTTTTTATATTTTTTATAAATATTTAAAAAATTATATAATAAGATGAAATAAAATCGTTTTAATATCCAAACAAAAATATCTTTATAATCTTTTAGGTTGGATTTGGTGGCAAACTGCACTGGGTAGAGTTCATTTTGAAAATTTTCGATACATTAGCACATTGACAAAAAGCTTTTATTTCTTCAAAACAAATTTTGACAAGCATTGATGGCTCATTAATGCTTTTGTTTTTTTGTTTTTCTTTTTTGGTATAATTCATTCTCTTTTCTCCTTTTTTTTTATTTTTTTATCAATCACTGTCAGTCAGTGAGTTGGGATTGAGTTTTGTTTTCATAATTATTCTACAAATTGTGGAGACAAGTAAGAAAGTGAATCTCACAAATTCATATTTTTTTATAAATAAATTTAAATTCATTTAAATATTTAAATATTTTAAACTCATTTAAATGAATTTTATCAAATTCATTCAATTATCTTAACTCATTATAATTCATATAAAATTTATATTAATTCAACTTATCTTAACACATAAACACATTCTTAATAAAATCATTATGAAAAAAGTAAGGCAACAAAACTTACCAATAGGCATTATATTTATTATATGACATAAATGGCATTAGTTTTTTTTTTTTTAACGGCATTAGCATTAAATGGCATTAGTTGAACAGATAAAGCCAAAGTATCGTTATTTTATGGTATATTTTTAAGTTTTAACATAATTAATTACAATATTTAAAAAGAAAGGAAAGAAAAAGAAAAAACACTTGAAGCCTATTGCTGGTTCTATGAATCATGGGCCAACCAAAACATCACGATTACACGATAACACGCATTTGCAGCTAATGGAAATCCTAATCCGACAAGGCAACGCCACTGGTTTATTAAAGGTTAAGACGCCGCCGCCTGTTTTTTATTTTTTATTTTGGCACTGGCGCAATACACGAACGAGCAACACGTGCTGCGTTCTCAATGGCGGTCTCGAGATGAATGTACACGTTTCGGTCTCTCTGAAAAAACTTAAAAAAAAAATTGTGTAAAATTACGCACAATATAATTCACCGTTGGGAAACTCGAGTGACTAGACCAGTTGGTCCGTGAACACCTCAACGAAGAAAAACAGAGAAAAAGAGAGAGACCGTGAGAGAGAGAAGATGACGCTGGGTCTTATCAACGCCAATCCCGTTGTTCACGCCAAGAAGGAACGGGTCGCACGTACCGAAGATCCTCATGGAGATGATGCCGTTGATCCTCTTGATATTTATGATATCCTTTTTTCTCTCTCTCACGCTTTTTTTGCCAAGTTTTCTCTTGGGTTTTCATTTAGTAGCTGAGCTCAAGGTATTGAAATCGGTTCTGTGATTTTTATTTTTTATTTTTTGGAAAGAAAAATTGGGAATCTTTGACTCCGATTGGTAAATTTCGTGAGGGATATAAGAGATCCAGAGCATCCATACTCCTTGGAACAGCTCAGTGTTCTTTCGGAGGAATCGATCACCGTCGATGAGAAGCTCGGTCGAATTCTGTAAGCATTTCTCTGCGTTCCAATTTGATCATATTTTGATGGCGGGAGTCAATTTCGGGGAGAAATCGGTTTCCACTCATATTATTTCTACCTTGTTTTTTGGATTTTGGTGAATTGAAACTACTTTAATGTCTGGAATTTGTTTATTTATTGTTTTATTTTTAGGATAACTTTCACGCCAACCATCCAGCACTGCAGTATGGCAACTGTAATTGGTCTATGCCTGAGAGTGAAACTGCAGCATTGTTTCCCTCCGCATTATAAGGTCAGTTTGAATATTCAATTGCCGAGGTCAACTCAATTTTCGCTGATTTTTGTAAGATTTTTACCACTTTTAAGAACTTAAGAACATTTTGTTGATTTGTTATTGTCACTGTACTCTTCTCTATACTTGTCCCTAGTTTTAATAGAAGTGGGTGGTTCATGATATGTTTATTGAAATCTTAATGCAATCAATACAAGTTCTTTGAATGCAAGTATGTCTTCCGACTTTACTTACAGAAGCAAAAGATTATAACTTTAGTTAGATCATAACCCCTTGATTTGTTATAGTCACTGTACTCTTCTCTATTCTTGTCCCTAGTTTTAATAGAAGTGGTTCATGATATGTTTATTGAAATCTTAATGCAATCAATACAAGTTCTTTGAATGCAAGTATGTCTTCCGACTTTACTTACAGAAGCAAAAGATTATTACTTTAGTTAGATCATAACCCCTAGGGGTTGGATTAATTGGTAAAGGCCTTGGGCTTAGAGGTATTGCTCCCTCTAGGTCTACGGTTCAAATTCCTTTGGGTGCAACAATCTCTAGGGACCACTGGACTAGGGAATTTTCCCTTTGAATTAACCAATGTGTACTTGCAGGAAATTCCTTGTCGAGGTCTATGCACCCCGGGATTAGTAGGGATGCTGTTCCGGACACCCAGCGCCAATTAAAAAAAAAAAAAAGTTTCGTTGGATCATCTTCTATTTCAGTATAGGTCAATGGCCTCTTATCTAGCTGTTATTTGACATTTGAGTGTGGAAAGTCCCAATTTTCTTATTTTTTTATTTTTTATTTTTTATTTTTGTCCTCTGATTGTTGTTTCAAACATAATGTTGAAGCTATGGTAGTTTTTTGAGAGAATAGTTTGGAATTAACAATCAAGAGAACTGATGGGGTATCATCTGCATGTCTCAAAGCATTGTCCTTTAGCATTGGGTTTCTTGGAGAGATACTTGGAATGATAATAAAGGATCAAATAGCCAGTCTTTCTTTCTGACTTGCAATATTACTATCTGATATACTATTCTTACTTCTATTTCATCCATTTGGTTGACAATACTTATTTTCAGGTAGACATAAAAGTATCTCCCGGATCTCATGCAAATGAAGAATCAGGTGAATACTGGACATAATGTTATTCAGCCTTAGATAAAATTTTGTTCTTTTTCCAAGAAGTCGGGTCCTATGAAAAACGTAGCCACTCTACCTTGAAGGACTTATTGAAAAGCAAATGTTCCTGTATTTTAGAAATCCGTCCTCTTGTGTTGTGTTGGAAACCAAAAATCTTATTGAGAAACTCTCAAGGTCATTGCAGAATTTGTCAATCCATATGATCAACCTTTTTTTTTTGTCAGACTACATATTGTCCCTGAAGATGTCTTTGCCCAGAAGCGATTGTGACATATTCAATCTGCACTGAAAAATAATGCATTATTACTTTAGTTTTTAAAGAGAATTAATATCCAATCCTGGAGTTATTAAGATTTCCTCTGTTATTTTAATTTGCAATCCCCAAAGCTAATACAGATATTGTGTAATATGTCCTTGTGGTAGTTAATAAGCAGTTAAATGATAAGGAACGAGTTGCTGCTGCCTTGGAGAATCCCAACCTTCGGCAACTTGTGGATGAGTGTCTCTACTCCAATGAACTTTGACCAAGTTCGCTTTTGCACTGTACAGGGGGTTTTCACCAGTTGCCAAATGCAATAAGAACTGTTCTTTCTTTCTGTATTATGAACTACATTTACTTAATATTAGAAGCTCTTTGCGTATGTGCTTACTATTTGTCGGGTCCTATGGATGTACATAGAACTGCATATGCTGATAGCAGACTCCTTAATGCACAAAGCCCTATCAATATGCTGCGTTTGAATGTTATGTTGAGTTTAGTGAAACTGAATTAAGTTCGTTTTGAACAAGTTGAGATGGTAGAATGAATTTTGTGGGATTCATCTAAGATGAGTTTAGATGTATTTATAGGAAGTTGAAAAAGATTGTGGGTCTTATTTATAAAAAAATGTTGAATTGAAAAAGTTGTAGAATCGTGTAAAGAAGTTTTGAGTTGAGATGAATTTAATAATTTGAAATTTTTGAGTATTTGAATGTTACACTTAAAATTAGATTACTTAAAATTAGATTGAATGGAGTTGATTATAATTTAGTCTTACAGCCAAATGGGGCTGACTATGATTTAAGTGGTTGACTATCATCAATTGCTAATAAGATCATTCTAGACCCTATCCACGCCAGAAGTCATATACCATAGATTTCCGTTTTGTCGTCCGTTTTGAGGTCTCGTGTATTTTAACAAGCAGCCAAAACCCTACTGATACAGCTTTCTACTCACTCTATATTAGTTTAGATGGTGAGAGAAGATGATTTTAAATAGAAGTAGAATAAAATATTATTATAATATTATTTTTTAATAATATTATTATTATTATTATTTTGATATTTAAAAAAGTTTGAATTGTTTATTATATTTTGTGTAAAAAATTAAAAATATTGTAATAACGCAATAAAATGAAATAAGATGGGACACAATATTTTACCCTCCAAACGGGGTTGAAAGGAATCTGCCAAAAGATACATACCCTGTCTTGAGCCAATACTCGTGTCGATGAGTTGAAAATATGAACAGAGAGAGATTTCGGCGAGACAATAGAAACTAATAGATTTGTATTATAGGAAATGATAAAACATTAGTTTGCTTTTTCGGAGGTTGGTAACATTAGGAACAAGATTAGAAATAGAAAAAACGACACTTTTATTAAGCCCAAGGGATGAACAAGAGCATCATTCCTGTTCCCGGCATAAGGTTGAAACCAAAGTCTGCATCTATAGAAAGTCAGCTAGCTGGAGATGCAATGCGTATGCGCTCCTCCTCATTGGCATCCATAATGTGGTTGGGATTCTCGTCAAAACCCCAGAACTTAGCAGTTTTTACATCATCCTGGGCCATCAATCTGGAGAACTCCTCATGGTCATATTTTAGGGTGGCTTTTCCTCCAAACTCACTCGGAAGGTTTTCTATATCAAAAAATGTCTTCATCAGCTCTATGCTTTCTTTAATTTTGGGGTATACAAACTTCACCTTCTGAGATGTCTTTGGATCCACGAAGTACTTGATGGCCTATATAATTAAGAAGCACAAAGTTAATCAATGCAATAAAGAAGATAAAATAAATACCGAGGGAAAGCAACACAAGTAATGCAGGTTCTAATCAATCCGAGTGTGATACGAATTAGTCGATGCTGCTAAAGGGAGGAGGAGCAAATGCCAATCGCAAAATGCACGTCGCCCAAGATTGAAGAGAAGTTCTCCAAGAATGGCAATAGATTTATATATTGGATTGCTTCATGCCATAATTGAATGAACATATCTAAGTTTTTCATGAAAGAAAAAAGAAACAGTGATTGTCACACTTCAATCCAAAGATGCCAAAAAACGAAGCGTCTATGTAATGGAAAACGAAAATGAAAACAAAGTAGGTGATCAAACCTTCCACAATGCCTGAAAAATCCTTGGTGGACTGTAGAGAAATACAACAGCAAGCCTCTCCGGATAGTGGTTTTGCAAAATGTAAATGATGTCGCGGGCTGTTTTGACAGTGACATTGGTGTTCAATGAAAATCCAGTGAAATCTATCAACCATGACATTTGTTCTTGACTTTCAGGAAGGTTAAGGATAGAATTTTCCAAAAGATAGACTAGGTGGCGAACATTATCTTCTCCTGATGGGGTATTCTGATCAATAGGAAAATAAATGGTTGAGGCTGATTCACAAAAAAAACAAGAGATAATGGCACACCTTATGAAAGAAAATTGTGGTACCAACCTGCATCCCTGGCCTCATTATAAGAACAGTCCTTCCATCTCGATCGTGAAAATCTGCTCTGGACACCTTGCCAGTCTCACCTTCATGGGCTACTTCATGCTGCACAATGACATCTTTCTAATGTAAGGGGAGGCTTAAACAAAATGAAAGGTTGTGAAAATATTAACATGATAACATCAATAAGTGATATAAGTCATGGCCTCATTCATCACTTACATGTCATGCAGAAGGTGATACATGTATTAAAGGCAATAATTACTGGTTATTGCAACCAAGATTTAAATCCAATTTTCATTTGAATTGTGCCATTTTGGAACTGACATGTCTACGAATGTTGAACTTGAAAAAACAGTACTAAAATTGATTCCATCGCAAAAGTTTTACACCTTGAGCAGGGAAAGGCTTATCCGCAGACTGCAAGGCAAATAATTTTTCAGAAACAAGCAATACAGGGATTAAGGAAACCAGTAAACAAGATTTTGGGGAGCAAACATCTGGTTTCGAAATAATTCTGTCTGCAAATCTAGAAGTGGAAGATTACAACATCTATATGCCAGGACATTCTAACATTGATTATCAATTTGACAAGACACAAAACACACCATGTCAAAGCAGAAGGAATTCAAATAAGAAGTCATAAAATGCAATTAGATGTTCTTCTAGTTTTTCGTGTTATCGAAAACATTTAGTCAATAATTTATCATTCTTACCCAACGAATTTCTTCAGGCTTATAAGTAGATCTCCATTTGAGTGTCTCTTCCAACATTTTCTTTGCCTTATCAACATTCCATTCCCGAGCTTCTAAATATCTCCTCAGGCATGCATCAGAGCAGAACTTCAAACTACGTCCAGATAGAGGTCCAAGAGCAGCCCTGAGTTCACTGACCTGTTCATAAATATGCCTCAGTAAGTCGATAAGCTCAATATGTTAAGAATCAATTGCATTCTTTTTGGATAGAAGCACCGTATTAGAGATAAAACTTGGTCATATTCAATAAAAACGAACAAGAAAAATAAATATGTTCTATCTTAAAAAATTGCATTCTGCCCTAGAATGTCTGTCCAAGTAGAAGATTACTTTGGCATCTTTCTGTGAAGAGTCGTTCTCCCGATGAGTCTGCGAGTGCCTTCTCAGAAGATACATGCTGACAGCCAAAGGAGTTTCACCTAAAGGAAATAACATTTGAACAAGTCAACATAAAAAGTTCCTGTACAAATATTTTTACTGTCTTTAGCCAATGTAAATATTGTGTCCACAATATACAAAAAATCAGTAGAAAAATTGTATTTGGGACATGGAGTTGGAGAGAGTACTGAAGCCATAAGCTAAAACAACATAAAGAGTGTTAGCTGTAAGCAAAAAGCGCCAGAAACTGAAATATCTTATCTAGCAAAATTCTATGTCTCCATTAACCATGTATATAGAACACACTTTCTGAGATCATTCATTTTCCGCCATCGGTGATCTGATGTCATTTCACTCAATGTTGTCCATATGACATTATTTGGGATTGGACCACAAATTTTGCGTGTGTCCAAATATAAGTCCTCAAGTCATCAACCATGCATGAGGAAAGAAGGAAGTTGGTGAGAACACGGTCTGGCAATTACCAGCACCCTCTCTTGACTAGCCACATCTGAAAGCAATCCACTAGGTGTGATTATTGTAAGGTCTCTTTGATCAATCTTTCTATCTCTTTCTAATTATTGTAATAAACTAATCAGGGCTAGTTCTTTTACTAATTAGATTATCAGCCTACTCGATTTGAATTAATATGGGTGAGGGTCAGAGAATTTGGTTTTGCTTCATTGCAGCGGATCCAGTCGTGCCATTCCGGCCTCTTGTCTCTCGAGAAAATAATGATCACAAAGATCCTTAAGTTAACAATCAAGTATCGCAAATATCGAGAATAGAAAAACAACTAATTTGTCGGATGAGCTTTCTTAAAATCCAAAATTATCCCAAAGTTGACCCGATTTAATAATAAAAAAAAAAAACATCCATGAGAATCACACGAAACCAAGCCTTTTCGGCTTATTTAACCAAATAACAAAGACGCTTTCCGACTCAGTAGAGATTTCTGAAATCCAATTCTCAAAGAAATATATAGACATCCTTGAGCACCAAAAACAGGTGCTTAAGCAACTTCCTGACAACTAAGAAAATATTCAAAGATCTAACCCATAAAACGTAAAACTTTCAACTCTACGCTTGATCAGAGAAACAAAAAATAAATAATGATCTAGAAAAGTAAAGGACACAAGAGTAAGTGAAAGATCCATTCCGAACACAGAGACAAGAGGTGCGCATGCAGATTAAAAAACAGGAAAAGGCTCAAAGGACTGTGTGTGTGTGTGTATATATATATATATATATATATATGCTTTTTCAATATGAAACTGGTAGCCGGTAACATACCTGGCCTGCGAAGAAGAGGAGACAGAGAGCTAGCTAGCTCTTTACGAAAACTTTGTTTTAGACGAGAAGATCAGAGAAAGGCAGGGGAGCTTCTTTCTTGGATAATTTTATCCTCACGAGGATGACACCGGCATTGAATTCCGTCGCCGAGCTAGCTAGGGGTGTGGCTCGTGAGAGGAGCGGAGACTGAGAGGGAGATCAATTGCGTAGGTCTTGCTTTTGATTTATAGTGAGGAGGGGAAAGCTGGGTACATTAACTGGTTTTCTCATTTCTGTGTCAGACTTCAACGTAGGCTTTTCCGTTATTAAGCTTCAAGTGGGGTATAACCGACCGTATATCCTCCATTCTGTCTCCAATGCCACACGAAAATTAAAAAAAAAAAAAAGGAAGAAAGAAAATAGAAAAATGATATTTGTGTGCAAGTTTCATCCATATTTTCTTAGAAAATATCTAACCATAAATAGATTATTTAAAAATAATTTTATAAATTGATATACTTTGATGTAATTTGCTAAATTATAAAATTATTTTTACTATAAAATAAATTTAATAAATAAAATAAAATCGCATCAATTTATAAAATTATTTTACGTGATCTTTTTATAAAAAAAAGTAGTAGTTTTTTTTTTTTTTTAAACAAAACTTGAGTTCATATGAGAAACTATTTTTTTAAGGTACATTTTATTTTTCTTCAAATTGAATAAATAAACTTGTATATCCTAAAACTGTATTTTTAAAATTATTAGAGCAAATATTATTGTTTTTATTTAATGCCACCTTTGTTTACGGTGTTGAGCATAAACTTGTTAATGTTCCGTTCACAAACAGATTTTATTAAAATAAACTTATATACTAATGTGATACATTAAATTATATTTTAATTTAAAAAGATGCTTGTTAATTTGTGATTTTATTTTCCATGTATGTTTTTAACACATAAGACTTATTTAGTTGTTTATTTGTTTTTTTCACTTTGATTGATCAGTATTTCGTCATCTTGCATTTAGCTCGGCGTCAACTACTGCATCAACGTCAACCAAAAAATAAAATAAAATAAAATAAATCACACAAGTGCCAAGCACTAAAAATTTATTTTAAAAAATTTAAAAATGCAAAAAAGGAATAGTATTAGGAATAAAAAATTGATAATGTTACATACAGTCGTAAAATTGCAAACGACGTACAGCCACTTTAACTTTTTTAACAGTGAACTCTATTTTTTTTTTAAAACGATTACACGTCGTTTACAATTTTACGACTGCATCTATTATTTCTCATAAATATATATATATATATATATATTTATATATCAAAAGACCCAAGCAACAGCTATATAGATTCTGGTTTTTGAAAAAGCAACAAGTCTAAGGAAAATAAAAGATAAAAAAAATAGAGACAAGTCTAATAAGGAAAATAAAAGATAATAATTTCGAAAAGCGCCCATTCTTGGATAAAGCTAAAGTGTTTTGACGCTCGAATAGATTCAAAAACCAGAATCTATTTTTGGTTTCGTTATGCTGTTTGTGATCGGAGATAAAAATTTATGAGTAATATTAGTTAAAACTCTATCTTTTATTTAAAAATAGATCCTATTTAAAAATAATACTTATCTCTATACTTTTTAATAAAAAAATATAATATTTTTAAAAGAATAATACTATATATAATCATGAAGAGTACAAACACTACATAAATATTTAGAAAAAAGTATTATTAAAAAATCAATTATTTTTATATAATTTTCATATTTATTTATTTGTTTTTAAATAATTATAAATATCAATTATTTATAAATATCAATTTATAAATATCAATTTTCTATTTAAAATATAATCAAGTTATTACTCAAATGTATACTATATATAAATTTTAAAAAAATACTCATTAGTGATAGAAGTATCACATTCCGTTGTTATTGAACTCTCTAAACATATTACTATTCGAATTATTCACATTAAAAAAAAAAAGAATTATTTGTTCTTAACTTGCTCATATTTTTTTTATGATTAAAAAAAATTATAGATCAAGAATAAACATAAAAAATTTCTAATAACTAATAATATACCGCTGTTAAATTTTTAATAAAAAAAAAATCTCATAATTATATAATTAAGTTAGAGTGAGACTATATAAGTGAGTATAATCAGTCAATTTTGACAATCATATAAATTTATAATTTTTTTTTTTTAGAATTAGACTATTAAAGTAATTATGAAACTAGGTGAGTTGAAATTTGAATTTTAATAAAGTTAAAAATTAAAATAAAATTATATATATATTGAAATTTGAGAGAAAAATTTTAATAAAAATTTAGGAGGATAATTTTTAATTTTTTTATAATTTGAGAAGTAATTTAATATTATATATATAAATATATATACTAGATAAATTTTTTGAAAAATTTTGAAGGGCTACCTCCAAGGTAGGTCTGCCCCTAAATACTTATCTCTATATTTTTTAATAAAAAAATATAATCTTTTTAAAAGAATAATACTATATATAATCTTGAAGAGTATAAACACTACATAAATATATAGAAAAAAGTATTATTAAAAAATCAATTATTTTTATATAATTTTCATATTTATTTATTTTTTAAAATAATTATAAATATCAATTATTCATAAATATCAATTTTCTATTTAAAATATATTCAAGTTATTACTCAAATGTCAACTTCTTTCATTATTTTATCTTTTTCGCGTTATGTCTATGTATAGACTGATATGGAATTTTTATTGGGATTCTCACTATTCTCATATATTCTATTTTAATATTAATCCAAACTTGCTTAGTAAAGAAAATAATAATAATAATAAATAATCAACGCTTACCTTTTCGGAGATTCTTTCTCAAAGTGATCAGTATTCAACGCGTGTACAGTATTTCATTTTCTAGGCGAGGACTTTTTCTCACCTGCTATAAATATCATAGCGGGTGAGGAGTTTTCTAGGCGTACTCTATTATTATTGTTATTGTTATTTAAAATTAAATTAAAAAAAAAAACAACGACCTCTGTTATTAAGATAAGAGGGTTTCGTTTTCCACGAGTCATTACATCGCAAGATCTCCAATATCTCCGTTCTGCAGCATTTCCTAGTCTCCTACAAACATATTTCTCACGCAGAACTCAACAAACATTATAATATGAAATGTGGAACATCAGGATTGACTAATGAATCTATTTGAATAAGTCATTAGCTGCCAACGTTTTTGTTAAAACATCTTATTTTAAATTTATTATTATATTTTTATAAATTTTTATATAAAATAAAAGAAATAATTCAATATTTTCAAATTCTAAAATAAATTTAATATTAAAAAAATATTTTATAACATTATTTTATTTATTTTTTAACATTTATCTTATCTCGTTTCTAAAAATAAATTAAATTTTAATTCTTTTCATGTTGCTGCATTTGAATATTAATTTAAATTTTATTTTTTTTATGAATAGTCATGAATTGAGATAATAAAATAAATTTTATAAAATTTACCTAAACTGAATTTAAATATTAAGATGAATTTAAATATATTTATAATAAGATAAAAAAATTTGTAATCTCACCTGTAAATAGATTTTAAATTAAAAAGATTAGAAGTTTTATGTGTAAAAAAATTTTGAATTAAAATGAGTTAAGTAATTTAAATTCGATTTAATTAAGTTAACTTTAATTGAATCTATCAATCAAATGGAGCCTTATAATGCGTAGATTACGTTACCAAACAAGAAAATAATAAAAGAATATTGATTTAGGGCCATTCCGGTTGAAAGTGGGCTTGTTGGAACTTTGAATTAATTCAGTTTAGCTGCAAGAATATGACCAAATTCGCGAATGAAAGCATCTCGAAGCCTCGTTTTTTATTTGTCAAGCTAGTCCCTCGAAGTCAAATCTTCTTTGCGTTGACCCTAGACTATGCTGTAATCAGCAATATGTGGTGATTGAAATTTCTACTAGATACCTTTTACAATTTAAACAAAGATAAATAAGAAAAAAAAAAAACTTATATAATGCTGAGCTGAGTTGGCTTTTTTTCCCCTGCGCGTGGGAGTGAAAACGATAATGTAAGGTCCGATAACCCACAATCTTTCATGAATAATGATATATTTACTATCTTTTTTTTTTTTAATTTTTCTTTTTACTAATAATTAAAAAAATAATTACTAGTAAAATTGTATTTGTTTAATAATTAAGAATGTTAAAAAAAGTATTTAAAAAAATAATAAAAAATAAATATATTAAAAGTGATAAACAAATACTAAACCAATAATAAATATATTATTGCTCATCTTTCATTATACGATAGGCAATAAATTCAGTCAAACGTGCATTTAATTCAGAATTTCGCAGCATTTATTTTAGGATAATGCTAGTAGGATCGCTACAGCCTATTGTTTCTTTTTTCATTTTTTATTATTTAAAAATTATTTTAAAAAAATAAAAAAAATTATTAATATACTAATAATTACTTTCTTAATTATTAACTAAAATAAAAAATTAAAATATATTAAGTATCAAAAAGATGTATCAAACTTGATGAACATACTAATATTATTCTTTATTTTATCAAAAGAGCAATGCTAGTCGACCGCCCAACAACGCTGGACATGTGGCTAATGCAAATGTATTTTGTATTTTTTTGCTTTTTTTTTTTGTTTTCATATGTTTTTAAAATATATAAATATTTTTAAAAGATAAAAAAATACATTAATATATTAAAAATTATTTCCTTAATTAATAAATTCCTTTTAAAAAAAATTAATTTAAAAAACAGTCAAATAAAGCGATACAATTGAAATGATATAATAGACTTAGCCTCGCTTGAATTTGGAGATGAGATGAGTTGAGATGAGTTTAGTTTATTTTTTAATATTATTATTATTTTGAGATTTGAAAAATGTGTGTTGGATTTAAAAAATGTGTGTTGGAATTTGAAAAATGTGTATAGGAATTTATGTTTTATATAAAAAATTATAAAAATATAATGATCAAATGAAGATGAGTTGAGATGAGTTGAGTTCGTTTTCAAATACAAACGGATCTTATTCCTTTCGGTTAGACGTAAATTATCGCATTAATTATTGAAAGTACATATTAAATAAATACTGTCAGAATAAAATAAAGTAGGAAATAGTAATGATTTAACAGTCTAACAAAGAGATAGAGGAGAAGTTGAGCACTCTCAATTGATTTTTCATTCTACCTTTTAAAATTTATTATAAAAGTTTAATTATTATTTATTATTTTATATACTCATTTTTACAATTTATTATTCATCAATTTATCTATATTTTTTTCTTACAATTTAAATATTCTTTTTTTTCTTCTTTTTAAATATTTATTTTCTACCAATAAATTTGTAATATCCATATATCCTTTATATTACAATAAATTATTATATAAAATATATTATTATATACTATATAAGATAATTCAATCCTACACACATAACATAAAAAATACATAAATCAAATAAAAACTAAAAATAAATCAAATTATGAAAAAATTGAATAAATTATATTTTCAATATATGTTTTAGAAAAAATAAAATAGAGGTGTTTTAAAAGATGAACAATAAAAAGAATCTGTATTAAAATGTAATAGTAAATAGAAATGAAGGAGTAAATGAAGTATAAATATTTAAAAATTTGTTTGAATGCTGAATAGTAACTAACTTTAGGTAGAAGATTGTTGTAGCAATCTGTATTTTATATGTTCTTTTATATAATGGAGCTCGCTTTATCAACAATTCTTCAAATAATTTATATTTTTTATATTATACATAAACTATTGAGAGTGCTTTTAATGTTGAAAATGAAAGCTCAAATGAGAGAGAATAAAAAAAAAATATTAATTAACTAAAAAGGAAAAAAAGGGAAGGAGGTGGCGTTCCATGTTTTTGTTGGATGTTATAAGTTTTAAAAGTTTAAATTAATGGAAAGAAGTAAATTTTATTATTTATTTTATATTTTAATACACCCCTTATTTTTGGGCTAGATTTTTTTTCAACGAATTAGCTTAACAAGTGAAATATTTAATTAAATAAGATAGTATGTAGAGTTAGAGTTCGATCTCAGGACTTCTACTTTAATATTATGTGAAACTGTCACTTGTTTTAAAAATTCAAATTAATAAAAAAATATAAATTTTATTATTTATTTTATATCTTAACAAAATATTGGAAGTAAAAAAAGCACATGAGCTTAATTAATTAGATCTTTGTATTTTTTTCAAAAACAAAAACAAGTTCTGATTATTCTTCTTAATTGACTGTTCATCTACAATATATTGGTAGACTCTGGAATGGTAAGAAATACATAATTGATACTTTTATTGTATACGTAGAATTTAGAAAACCATATTTTCGATTTAAAATTAATATAATTTTTTAGTTGCACTTGGTCAAATTAAAATAAAAATAAAAATAGAAAAAGTTGTAAGAATTCTTTCAGTCCTCTTTCATTTTCAATGCATATTAAGTACTAAGGTTAAGAAGTAGTAGTACTGCATGCCGTCTTCCACCAATAATATTGCAAAAATTTAATCCATGCTGACAATATTATATCTTATTCCAAGTTTCCAACCACACACAATAATTATGTAGGACCTATAGCCATATAGAGATTAAGGTGAAATTCGGTTGTTATGGATAAGATTCTCTCAGAGTTGGGACAAAAATTGAGTCTCTACCTCCTCACGGGAGGGAGTCATACAATTGTTATTGAATATTTAATGTTATTATTTTAGAATAATTTAAGGAGGAGTCGGTTTTAGAGAATCAAGAGGGAATCAATTTAATTTTAATTTTTTTTTTTTCATTTTCAATTTTATTTTCATGGATCTAATAAATTCTATTGATTTGTTTTTGGTATAGAACTTGAAAATAAGATTAAAAATAAGGAATTTTTTTTTTTCATTTTGAACCTTTTTCTTTATCTTCATTTTGAACCTTATTTTAGTTTTAAATTTTTTTTTCATTATTTTCAACATTATTTTCATGGATTTAATGAATTATATTGATTTGTTTTTTGTATAAGAATTGAAAACAAGGTTGAAAATAAGGAAAAAAAAAATTAAAACTAAAGCCGACTCCTCCTCGACTTCCTAAAACCAACTCCCTCTATATTTATTTATTATTTTATGTCTATTTCTCTTTCAGTCAATACTCTCAAATTTATAAAATATAAAGTTAAGGTGCACACACCAAATATTTACACTGTTGTAATTTTTTATTTATTATTTTAAGTATCTTTTAAACATCCTTAACTATTAAGAAAAAATATAAAAAAAAAATACAAATTCAATAATAATCACTTCCATAATTATTAAAAAAAAATCAAAGATATAAGTGGGAATATTTGATAGGTACATTTGATAGTCTAGCATAAGAGTTTTTCTGAGTTTATGATTTTTTTAGTTTAAAATAATGCCATCTTTAGTGCATTGTCAGCATGCATTTTTCTAATTTTAATTTTGACCAATTTAGAAAGTGAGCAATTTAAATAAAAATAATATATTTATAAGTTTACCTTTATATATTTGATACGATATTAATACGAAAGCTTCCATGTCAACCAATTCTAAGAATGGTGGATCGACGATAATATGACCACCGTTGAGACTTTCAATAATTCAAATAATTTATATATATATATTTAACAGTTTTAAATATTTTTAAAAATAAAAAAATTATAACATTATTTAAGAATACTTAATAATTAATTAAAGAAAAATTAAAAAATAAAATAAATAAAATTAAGTAGTAAAAATTAAATTTTTCCTCTAAGAAATATTCCCGGGATGTTCCCTATGCAAGATCTACGTATCGTGGCGTGCTTATTATCTTATTGGGCTCATACACAATCCTTACATTGGGCCCATCGTCGTGCGTTTATTCTGTATTCATACTCGGAACTCATGATTCATGAAGGAGTCCAAGATCTTACTTAAATTGGCCGTACGATAATTGATAAATGGCTTGGATACTGTTTCAGCCTTAATGTTTACCTAAAATAAAATTAATAATTTTACATGAAATATCCATCTCAAGATTTGAACCTATATCTTCAGGTTTGGCACCTTGAGATTTCACCATTGCTTACTCCTGACAATAAGTCCCTAGTCCTACTTAGTTGTTACACCTATATCTTCTTCAATCATTTTCCAAATTTTAAGATTTAAAATAAGAATAATGATAAATACAATCTTAACTTATATAACAGAGTAAGTGAAGTGCAGTCTATTTTAATTAAAAAAAATTAGGACTCAATTATGCTCTAGTTTTTTAAAAAGACTAGTCATGATGTATAAGAATTGAATTTTCTGCACTGTACAAGTCATTTTCCTCATAGCAAAAGAGAGAGAGACACAATATAAAAGAGCCTTATACGAAAGGATTTATTGAATATATTGTATTAGGTGAGAAACTCGCACAAGTCACGACTATGAAAGTTATAAATCAATTTCATATCATGATATATCATGTTCATCTCTCTTTTAGTCCTAAAACTTGGACAATGAGATTTAAAGGGATTAGTTGATATAACAAGATGATATTGCCATCATTTTGGATGACACTTTTTAATGGATATAATATAAATATCAACTACTCTTCAAAGTTAGGTTTGTCGGTGTCAACTCGATTAACCTAGTTTTAGACTTTTAGTTTTAGTGATATGATTTCAGTTTTTCTTTTCAGTTTAATTGACATTCCATCAATAATTTCTAGTTATTTATCACATAGAGGTGTATTTACCCACTAAAACTGTTCTGTATTAGGGAAAAAACGATGGAAAGAGAGAATTAGGGGAAGCTCTCGGACCCTCAGTTATGCAAATCATCCGGCAAACCAAGTTTGAACACTTTGCGTTGACCAAAGATGGAAATTAAACGTATAATTATCAGCCATACGATTTGCGCCAGCAAGCCTGATCATGGGAGGCGTGGACACTGTTGCTCTACGTACCAACAATATTTTATGTGATTTGTATCTTGTTATTATTTTATTTTATTTTTTATTTCTAAATATTTCTATCTTCATATCATCATGAGTATCGTACATGGCCGAAGGTTGCTGTCAACGTGGGAAAGGATTGATGCTCTTGCCAACAAATTTGTTGGCTGTCTAATTGTTTTATGCAAGGAAAAAAAAGGAAAAGTGTGGATTCGAACAGGAGCAAAAATTTATTTTCGTACTAGTCAATGAAAAACATTCTCGTAAGCTTTTCAGAAAAATAGAAGATAGTCCGCATGCACAAAACCTCCCTTCTTTCTTTTCCTCTTCTTCTGCCGAAACAACCCCCCCCCCCCCCTTTCTCTCTCTCTCTTTGTGTTCAAATCGACAGGTCATAGGAGCTAGAAAAGCCCTTGGAGCAACCAGACCATTAGCACCTACATGTAATCAAAATTGCAACTCCACTTAATCAAAAGTGCACCGCATGGTTTGAGTAACAAATATTCAGCAACATAACCCTCGGCAAGTTCAGGAAGTTGAAAATGGGTACCAAAACCCTTAGCAACATAACCACGTCTTGGGCCACCAGGTACACTAACAGAAAAACGAAATCCTTGAGGTAAAACGACAATTTCACCAGGAGAAACTTGCAATCTCCTACATTCGGTAGTGATCCATAGCCCTACAAAACTACAGCATTTAAGCTTACAGGCAGGAAGGGATGCATACATGACTTTTGTTCAATTCACGTTTAAAACAAATCGTTCAAAGGGGAATTTTCTCATTCTCATCCAAAAATCAAGAATTTTTCCTACATCTCTTTAACGCAAATGAGGGGTGGGGAGTGGAAAGAAAGAAGGAGATGGGAGCTACGCAAATGGGTCTCGGTCTGTCAATTTGAATGCAAATGGGTCTATCCAAAAGAAGGAGATGGGTTGGGGCAGGGGAAGAGAAAGAAGGAGAGGTTTCGGGGCTCATCCTCTTTTTTTTTTTTTAAGTGATTACGTGGCCGTTTCTCATTGATTGGTGCAAAAATAATTTTTGCAACATTTTCTCTTTCTTTCAAAAAATTCGAAGAATACTCAATTCAAATTATCTTATTACAATTCACAAAATTCCATTTAATCTCACTCTCCAAAACTGCCTAATTGACTTGTAGGCATTTCTTTGTTCGTCTATTTCAGTGTGCAAATTGCAGATCTACCTCTAAATAAAGCGTTGATCATCCTTCACAAAGAAGAAAGAAGACGAGGCTCCTTTGTCAAGGATAAAATCGTCTCTGTAGCTAAACCAAGCTCACAACCATCACAGCCAAAAGACTATAGCAGTATCACCTAACAACCACACCGGCATGTGCAATATGCGTCGGGTGCAATATTCTTTTATAACAAACCTGGCCTAAAATATTCTTTATTGTACAGCTTTTTTTCTATAAATGTAAACACACAGCACTGTACATCATCATCGAAAATTAATAAAAGCAGAGGAACTTTTTCTTCAACTTGGTATCCAGAGCCTTGCAAGGACAAATGTCCATGGCCAATCCCAAAACCTCATCTTCTTCCCCCTAAACCCTAATTTTTCCCACACCATTGCTGTCAAATTAACCCCTAATAATCACTTATTATGGAAGGTTCAACTCATTCCTTACCTTCGTGGTCAGCAACTCTATAGGTTCGTTGATGGCACAACTCCTGCCTACACCTTTACTTGAAGATGGCTCTTCAAATCTTATCTATGAGGCATAGCTCCAACAGGACCAGCAAGTGATGTCTACTCTCATTTCATCACTATCCAAACCTTTCATGGCTCAAGTTGTAGGATACAACTCTACTCGTGCTGTTTGGCTCTCTCTTGAGTCCACTTATGCATCTGCCTCACAAGCATAGCTTCTTCAAACCCAGTTGTAGTTAGCATCCCTTAACAAAAGAACTGATTCTATCTCAGCTTACTTTCGTGGAGCAGAAATGTTGGCTGACACTATGGCTGTTGCGGGACGCCCTCTTCCTGATGCTGAGTTCCTCCCTTACATCTTGGCAGGCCTTAGCCTTGAATATGATGCGACGATTTTCTCTATTGTTGCTTGTGTCCAGCCTATTCATACCAATGAATTACTTGGTCTACTTCTTGCTTATGAAGCTCGATTGCTTCATCACAACGATACCAGTATCTTCCCAAACAATCCCTTTGCTCAATATACGACCAAGAATCAATCTCAACAATGAGGTCAAGGAAATCGTTAGGGACAACCAACGTAGGTGTGGTCGTTCCAATCGTGTTCGTGGACCTTCAACAAGTAACAATAACAATCATCCTCTCTCTCATTTTGACAATCTCTTGGTTTGTCAGGTCTGTAATCGCCAGGGACATTCTACTCTTACCTGTGTATTGCTTCAATCAAGCATACATAGCTGCAATACCGCCCTCGGCCAACTACAACTCCAATTACATTCGAGACCCCAATTGGTATCCTGACATAGCAGCTACCAATTATGTGACCAGTGATCTGTCTAAGTTGAATTTACAAGCTGTTGAGTATCATGGCAAGGACGCTTTATGAGTTGGTGATGGTTCTTCTGTTTCAATTTCTCATTCTGGTTTCACCTCTTTCACTTTTTCTGATTCTACATTTCGTTTAAACAAACTTCTCTGTGTGCCTTCCTTTAAGAAAAATCTTATTTCGGTCAGATAATTTTGTGTTGTGTTGAACACAAGGTTTCAAGTTTCATGTAATTATAAATCTACACATGGATTTTGATGATAACAAATGAATTCAAAGAATAAAGGAGTCTCAAGCTCAAGTTATCCACACAATAGAATCAAGCACATCAAGGAACCAAGCATGAGCAAGAAGGGAACAAGTTCACATTGAAGTTATAGAGTAATGTTGTAAATCTCTTAATAATTCGAAATTAGGATTAAGGCTCAAAATTAATATTTTATCATAAAGCATTAAAATACATTTTCCACATGTGCATGAATATTTTGAAAATTAAATTTGAAAATTTTGAAAGATGATTGATTGTCATCTTTCACATGTGCATGACATGATTAAAGGTTTGAACTTTGAAAATATTAAGATGATTGATTGTCATCTTTCACATGTGCATGTTTTATTTGAATATTTTCAAAAGTGGTGGATGCTTTTCTTGACTTATGCAAAAGATAGATGTCTTTATTTGAAAATTTTGAAAAGTAAAGTGTGCTCTTTTTGTCATATGCAAAAAGTAAAATATTAGGTTTGAAATTTTTGAAAAGTAAAGTGTGCTCCTTTTGTCACATGCAAAAAGTAAAAAGATTTGATTTGAAATTTTTGAAAAGTGAATGATGATGTCTTGGACATGTGAATCTTTTCAAATTTGAAATTGAAGACTCATTTGCCTATAAATAGCTCACTTGAGTTTTGCAAAAATCATAACAAGAGCTTACACATCTATTGCTAAATTTTGCATCATTCTTTCAAAGCTCTCATTCTCTCTTTTCTAAAGTTTTGAGCCTTAATTCTTGTTCTTGTTGAGAGAGATATAGTTTGTGCTGTATTGTTCTTATTTCACTCATTGAGGAGTGTTTTCTGATAGCCTACCCACTATCAAGTCTTGTATCAGTAAGAGGGTGTGTATAACCCTTGTGTGTGTAGAAGGTGTTCTACACGGGGAATAGTTAAATCACCAAGTGTGAGGTGATTGGAAGTAAGAGGGTGCGTATAACCCTTGTGTGTGTAGAAGGTGTTCTACACAGGGAATAGTTGAATCACCAAGTGTGAGGTGATTGGAAGTGTAGAGGGTGTTCTACACGGATTCTTTGGAGCGGTGCTGCTCAAAGGTGTAATAGGTTTCTATCTCCACCTAAAGGAGATTGAATAGTGGATTTGGGAATCCTCAAGGGGTAGCTTGAGGCGAGGACGTAGGCAGTGGGGCTGAACCTCGTAAAAATACTGAGTTTGCTTTCTCTTACCCTACTCTTTATATTTCCTACTACTTTATATTTTGGTTATATTTTATATTGTATATTTAGTTTATAAGTATTAATTTTTTAATATAACCCAATTCACCCCCCCTCTTGTGTTAGTCATCTGGGCAACAATTGGTATCAGAGCTAGAGCTCTATTATAAGATTAACTATCTTTTGAGTTAAGATCTTATGGCTAACATTGCAGCTTCATTTGGTGAAGGTCAATCTAGCAGTCGGCCTCCACTCTTTTGCGGAGACAATTACTCATTCTGGAAAGTTAGAATGAGAATATTCCTTCAGGCTCAAGGTCGAGAAATCTGGAAATGCATTGTAAATGGACCTTATATTCCAACAAAAGTGGTTGATGGAGTAAAGGTCAAAAAGGAAGAAGAAGAGTTTGATCGTGAAGACGATAGACTTTATACTTTGAATTTAACTGCTATGAATTTATTATATAATGCTCTCAATGGTAATGAATTTAATAGAGTAATGACTTGCGCTACAGCAAAGGAAATTTGGGATAACTTGGAAGTTACTTATGAAGGAACTTCTCAAGTCAAGGAATCAAAAATTTATATCCTTACTCATGAATATGAAATGTTTAAGATGAATGATGATGAATCTATTTCTAGTATGCACACTCGTTTTACTAATATCATAAACAGCTTGACAGCTCTTGGCAAAGTTTATTCCAAAGTGGAGATAGTAAGAAAAATTCTCAACTCTCTACCAAAACGTTGGGAATCAAAAGTGACAGCGATTCTTGAAGCTAGAGACCTCAAGAAGCTCGAAGTGAATGAACTCATCGGGTCACTTATCACCCATGAGTACACATTGAAAAGAGGAGAAGAAGAAGGAAAGCCAAAGAAGAGCATGGCACTTAAAGCTGTTCCATGTGAAAGTGAAAGTGATGAAGATGAGGAAAATGACGATAAAGATGAAGAACTTGCGATGATAACAAGAAGAATTCAGAGGTTCTTAAAGAAAAATAAAACTCCTCCAAGGAAATCCTTCAAAAAGTTTTCCAAGAAAGATTCAGGTAAAAATGACACTTTAATTTGTTATAAATGCAATAAGCCAGGTCATATCAAGTCAGATTGTCCTTTGCTAAAGAAAGATCGAAACAAAGGCAAAAAAGCAATGAAAGCTACATGGGATGATGATTCAAGTAGCTCAGATAGTGAAGCAAGCAATGGAGAATCAGCAAATCTTTGTCTTATGGCTAAAGATGACATTGAGGTAACAAATCTTGATAATATTGAAGATCCTTCATATGAAGAATTGCAAAATGTTTTAGAAGAGGTATATGAAGAATTTGAAAAATTGGGTATCAAGTATACTACTTTGAAAAAGAAAAATTCTTCTTTAACAAACGAAATTGATATTTTAAGAAAAGAAAGTATTGTTTTGAAAGATGAAAATCTTGAGTTGAAGAAAAAGAAAACTGATTTAGAAAATATTATTGAAAACTTTACGAATGGAAAAAGAAATTTTGAAAAACTTCTTGGTAGTCAAAGATGTGTTTTTGACAAGGCAGGCTTGGGATATATGCCAAAACAAAAATACAAATCTTATAAAAACTTTTTTGATAATCCTTCTACATCAAAGTCCAATATTCAAAATTCTTTTCATAAAAATAATTTTGTTAAAAAAGGATACTATTATAATCACTCAAGTTCTTCATATATGTCACATGCTATTTGTAATTTTTGTAATAGAAATGGTCATAATTATCTTGCTTGTCCTATTAGAAGAAAACATACAATGACTATTAGGGCCATATGGGTACCTAAAAATCTTATTTATTCTAATACTAATAAATAAAGGACCCAAAGAACTTGGGTACCATGAAAAATCATTTTAATTGTTTTTATAGGTGTGCATGAAGTCCTCCACAAACAAAAATAAATGGTTTTTAGATAGTGGATGTTCAAGACACATGACGGGAGACAAGACTAAGTTCTTTGATCTTAGATCTAAAGAAGAAGGACACGTGACATTTGGAGACAACTCAAAAGGGAAGATCGTGGGAATAGGTAAAATTGGTAATGAGTCTTCTCTCATAATTGAAGATGTTCTACTTGTTGAAGGTCTAAAACATAATCTTTTGAGTATAAGTCAATTATGTGATAAATGATTTACAGTTACTTTCAAAATGGATAAGTGCATTATTTTAAATGATCATGATTGTAATATTTGTTTTATTGCTTTAAGAAGCAACAATGTTTATACAATTGATTTTGAAGAAATTACCTCACAAGATGCTATTTGTTTTTCAGCTCAAAATGAAACTAATTGGTTATGGCATAGAAGACTAGGTCATGCCAACATGGAACTTATTTCCAAACTTTCAAAAAATGATCTTGTGAGAGGTTTACCAAAGGCAAATTTTCTTAAAGACAAAATTTGTGATGCATGCCAATTTGGTAAACAAACAAAAACTTCTTTTAAAACCAAGAAACATATTTCCACTACTAGACCACTGCAACTGATACACATGGATCTTTTTGGACCAAATAGAGTTGCAAGTTTAGGAGGAAAATATTATGCATTTGTTATTGTTGATGATTTCTCTAGATATACTTGGGTCATCTTTCTTGCTCATAAAGATGAGGCACATAATGCATTTACCAAGTTATGCAAGAGAATTCAAAATGAAAAGGGTTATACTATTTCAAGTATCCGAAGTGATAGGGGAAAAGAGTTTGTTAATAAAAATATTGAAACATTTTGTGATGAAAATGGTTTTGTACATAATTTTTCTGCTCCTCGAACTCCTCAACAAAATGGTGTAGTAGAGAGGAAAAATAGATCTCTTCAAGAGATGGCAAGAACAATGCTCAATGAGAACAACTTGCCTAGTTATTTTTGGGCCGAAGCGGTAAGTACTGCATGTTATGTTATAAATAGAGTTATGCTAAGGTCCAAATTAGATAAAATCCCCTATGAGCTTTGGAATGAGAAAAAGCCCAACATTGGTTACTTTCATGTATTTGGATGCAAATGTTTTATTTTAAATGACAGGGATAATTTAGGCAAGTTTGATGCAAAATCTGATGAAGGTATCTTTCTCGGATATTCTACTAATAGTAAAGCTTATAGAGTATTTAATAAAAAGATTTTGACTGTACAAGAATCTATGCATGTAGTATTTGATGAATCTAATTCTCTACTCTCCAAGAAATCCATTGATGAAGAAACAGGAGGTATAAATAATACGGAAAGTCTCAATCTCAACAAAGAGAACACAATAGAGGAAGTCCAACATGGAGACATCAGGAACGATCATCAAAATTTAATACAAGATGTAACCAAACAGTGGAAATTTGTGAAAGATCATCCAGCGGAACAAATTCTGGGAGAACCTTCACGAGGTGTAAGCACTCGATCATCTCTTAGAAATATTTGCAATCATACTGCTTTTCTATCTCAGATTGAACCTAAAAATATTGATGAAGCACTTCTTGATGAATCTTGGATTCTAGCTATACAAGAAGAGCTTAATCAATTTGAAAGAAATGATGTTTGGACACTTGTTCCTAGACCCAAAAATCATACTATTATTGGAACAAAATGGGTTTTTAGAAACAAGAAAGATGAGTCCGGAGTCATTACTAGAAATAAGGCTCGTCTTGTAGCCCAAGGTTTCAATCAAGAAGAAGGAATCGATTATGATGAGACATATGCACCAGTCGCAAGATTAGAAGCTATTCGAATGCTACTTGCATATGCTTGTTATAAAGATTTCAAACTTTTTCAAATGGATGTTAAAAGTGCTTTCTTAAACGGTTTTATAAATGAAGAGGTATATGTTGAGCAACCTCCAGGTTTTGAAAATCATATTTCTCCAAATCATGTTTTTAAACTCACAAAAGCACTCTATGGACTCAAACAAGCTCCTAGAGCGTGGTACGAGAGACTCAGTGGTTTCTTGATTGAAAAAGGCTTTTCAAGAGGAAAAATTGATACAACTCTTTTCATTAAATACGAAAATGATGATATTCTTTTGATTCAGATTTATGTTGATGATATAATATTCGGTGCTACTAATGAAAATATGTGCCAAGTTTTTGCTAAGACTATGCAGGAAGAATTTGAAATGAGCATGATGGGAGAGCTTACATTCTTTCTCGGATTGCAAATTAAGCAAGCAAAAAGTGGGACATTCATCAATCAATCAAAATATATTAAGGAATTGCTGAAAAAGTTTGGGATGGAAGGTGCTAAGGAAACTGGAACACCAATGAGCCCATCCACTAAACTTGATAAAGATGAATCCGGTAAACCAGTTGACTCGAAGGTATATCGAGGTATGATTGGTAGCTTATTATATTTGACAGCCAGTAGACCAGATATTATGTTTAGTGTGTGCTTATGTGCACGCTTTCAATCATCTCCAAAAGAATCACATTTAATTGCAGTTAAGCGCATTCTTAGATATCTTAGTGGTACAATTAACTTAGGGTTATGGTACCCTAAGCACACATCTTTCGATCTAATTAGCTACACAGATGCAGATTATGCTGGTTGTAAAATAGATCGAAAAAGCACTAGTGGAGCATGTCACTTCTTAGGTCATGCACTAGTTTCCTGGTTTAGTAAAAAACAAAATTCTGTTGCACTATCTACTGCTGAGGCAGAATATGTTGCTGCGGGTAGTTGTTGTGCTCAAGTTCTTTACATGAAGCAACAACTTGAGGATTTTAAACTTATGTACAATCACATTCCAATCAAATGTGATAATACAAGTGCTATAAATCTTTCAAAGAATCCAATACAACATTCTCGGACCAAACATATTGAAATTAGATATCATTTTCTTAGAGATCATGTGCAGAAGGGCGATATTGTATTAGAATTCACTAGTACACATGATCAATTGGCAGACATTTTCACAAAACCCCTACCAGAAGATAGACTATGCACTATTAGAAGAAAAATAGGAATGATGCATGCCATGAATATCTGCTAGATACTTTTATTTCATTATCTTAAATGACCTACAGAAACTTGAGGTTCTTAGCCTCATGTTTAAGACGCTCATTCTCTTCATACAATATCATGTCATCTTTATCCATGGGAACTGGCAAGCGGAATGAAGAATCCAATAGAGATTTCAACTGTTTATTCTTCTGTCGAAGGATTCCTTCCCTTATGTGAGACTCTTGAACAATTCGTTGAAGTACAACAATTTGTTCTTTAAGCTTTTCAACCTCATGGTTTTTGACTTGTAGCCGCTGGGAAAAAGAAACAATTGAAGATGAGTAGCGAGTCCCGAGACTCACCAAGTCGTAGATAGCATCGGAGTCTGACTTATTAGCCAAACTATTATTCTCTTGCTGCAACATGGCGCCAATGGTAGCTGCAGAAAGGACATGAGATTGAGGTGTAGAATACCTCATAGATGGATCTAGAGGAATGTTAGAAGAATGAGCCATTGAGAAAAGAATTGAAAACTTAAAGCAAAAATACTGAAGGAATGCAGATGAGTTATAGAGATGAGAATAAGATTCGATGCAAATCGGATGAACTTTAAAACTGATTTTATAGAGATAGCATAAAGAACAAGACAAACTATTATCTCTTTAAATCTTATTTAGTCAAAAGAAATACAAGATATGCTGGACACACATTGTCAAAAGTTTTCTTACTAGAAAAACGGTTCTCTGCTCCTATCATGGCATTGACGGCCTCAGGAGAGAAGATTGATGGTTGATGCGTCAAGGGTTCCTGATTCAAGTCTGGAACATTAGTGGAAGAGAATTGTTCGGCCATTCTATCGTTATGGAAAAACAGAACTCAGGTCAAGAAGCGATTTTTTTTGTATCCGATAGGTGAAAAGGATCATTTTTTTTATAGAAACTCAGAGCCTTCAATCCCGTTTGTCAACAACATCAGGCGATTGTTTAAATCTTCAGCCGCACTAAATTCATAGAGTTAGGTCTCGAGGCCTTACAGCACTTGTCGGGTCACGGACGGCTCCCTTTTTTTTCAACTATCTACAGTGTCTATTAACGCACCGTTTTCTTCAGTCTATTTACTTGCTGCCGATCCTTTTTAATGATGCCAAAAGGGGGAGAAGTGTTAGACTAGAACATTAACATTGTTTAATTTGCTAAACTTGTTATATATGCTTGGAATTATATTTATATTTTTGCTTGAAAAACTAACGCACATTCTCAGGGGGAGCTTAAGTATTAATACAGGCTTCAGGTTCTATCAAGTATTTGTCATCATCAAAAAGGGGGAGATTGTTGAACACAAGGTTTCAAGTTTCATGTAATTATAAATCTACACATGGATTTTGATGATAACAAATGAATTCAAAGAATAAAGGAGTCTCAAGCTCAAGTTATCCACACAATAGAATCAAGCACATCAAGGAACCAAGCATGAGCAAGAAGGGAACAAGTTCACATTGAAGTTATAGAGTAATGTTGTAAATCTCTTAATAATTCGAAATTAGGATTAAGGCTCAAAATTAATATTTTATCATAAAGCATTAAAATACATTTTCCACATGTGCATGAATATTTTGAAAATTAAATTTGAAAATTTTGAAAGATGATTGATTGTCATCTTTCACATGTGCATGACATGATTAAAGGTTTGAACTTTGAAAATATTAAGATGATTGATTGTCATCTTTCACATGTGCATGTTTTATTTGAATATTTTCAAAAGTAGTGGATGCTTTTCTTGACTTATGCAAAAGATAGATGTCTTTATTTGAAAATTTGCCAAAGTAAAGTGTGCTCTTTTTGTCATATGCAAAAAGTAAAATATTAGGTTTGAAATTTTTGAAAAGTAAAGTGTGCTCCTTTTGTCACATGCAAGAAGTAAAAAGATTTGATTTGAAATTTTTGAAAAGTGAATGATGATGTCTTGGACATGGGAATCTTTTCAAATTTGAAATTGAAGACTCATTTGCCTATAAATAGCTCACTTGAGTTTTGCAAAAATCATAACAAGAGCTTACACATCTATTGCTAAATTTTGCATCATTCTTTCAAAGCTCTCATTCTCTCTTTTCTAAAGTTTTGAGCCTTAATTCTTGTTCTTGTTGAGAGAGATATAGTTTGTGCTGTATTGTTCTTATTTCACTCATTGAGGAGTGTTTTCTGATAGCCTACCCACTATCAAGTCTTGTATCAGTAAGAGGGTGTGTATAACCCTTGTGTGTGTAGAATGTGTTCTACACGGGGAATAGTTAAATCACCAAGTGTGAGGTGATTGGAAGTAAGAGGGTGCGTATAACCCTTGTGTGTGTAGAAGGTGTTCTACACAGGGAATAGTTGAATCACCAAGTGTGAGGTGATTGGAAGTGTAGAGGGTGTTCTACACGGATTCTTTGGAGCGGTGCTGCTCAAAGGTGTAATAGGTTTCTATCTCCACCTAAAGGAGATTGAATAGTGGATTTGGGAATCCTCAAGGGGTAGCTTGAGGTGAGGACGTAGGCAGTGGGGCTGAACCTCGTAAAAATACTGAGTTTGCTTTCTCTTACCCTACTCTTTATATTTCCTACTACTTTATATTTTGGTTATATTTTATATTGTATATTTAGTTTATAAGTATTAATTTTTTAATATAACTCAATTCACCCCCCCTCTTGTGTTAGTCATCTGGGCAACATGTTGACAATAACGTTTTCTTTGAATTCTTTGCCAATTCTTTCTGTGTCAAGGCATGCAACTCGGGGACACCTCCTCTCCACAGAACCATCCATAACGGCCTTTACTCCTTCTCGCCACCACTGTTCATAGCACTCACAACTTCCACCTCGGTCTCCACCTAACATTCGCGACTTGGCCATCTTTCTTGAAGCTCGTGCACACTATCTTAAAACAACATGATCTCTCTTTTGCAATATTGCGATCTAAAAAAACTGAAATCCTTTGAGGTAGAACGGCAATTTCACCAAGAGAAACTTGCAATCTCCCACATTTGGTAGTGATCCATAGCCTTACAAAACTAGAGCATTTAAGCTTACAGGTAGGAAGGTATGCATGACCTTTGTTCAATTCACGTTTAAAACAAATCGTTCAAGGGTGAATTTTCTAACTCCCATCCAAAAATAATAATTTTGCCTACATCTCCTTAACACAGATGAGGGGTGAGGAGTGGAGAGAAAGAAAGAGATGGGAGCTAGGCAAATGGGTTTGGGTCTGCAATGGGTCTATTAAAAAGAAGGAGATGGGTTGGACAGCTGGGGGGAGGGGGAGGGGGAGGGGGGGGGGTTAAAGTCGTGGCTGTTTTTTATTTTATTGATTGGTGCGAAAATAATTTTTGCATCAATTCAACTTATCTTATTCTTATTCACGAAATCTGTATTTAATCTCACTCCCCAAACTTGCCTAATCGACTTGTAGGTGTTTCTTTGTTCGTATGTTTTAGTGTACAAACTGCAAATCCACCTCTAACTAAAGCGTCGATCATCCTTCACAGAGAAGAAAGAAGACGAGGTTCCTTGATCTTCACGTCAAAGTATGACTTGGGGCGGTCCTGATCCAAAAAAATAAAGATCGAAAGGTTAGGTGCGGTCCCAGTCCAAACATTTTTAGGCCTGGACCGAATCGAACTAGACTAAATATACATTATAATATTTTTTTTAATTATATATAATATTTATATAATAAAGTTGTATATAATATATAATATTTATTATTTATGTATACTAATTACTAGTACTAATACTATACATTAAATAATTATACATTAAATAATATAATAATATTTTCATACTAAATAATATACATTAATAATTTAATATATTAATATTATATATATTATAAGAGTTATATTATAAACTATAGACTAGTATTTAATATATTAATAATATTATGAAGTATTATTTAATAAGCTATAAGAGTAATAGAGTATTATCAATTTATCACTAATATTTAATATATTATAAATACTAATACTAATAAGTACTAGACTACTTTGACATGGTCCAAATCGAATGAATTGGACCAGAGTAAAAGAGATTGGTCTGGTCCAATCCCATATAATGTTCGGTTCAAAAAAGCCTGGACTGAATATGTCCAATCCTGAACTAAACTCTCCCTTGCAATTCCAAAATTAGAATCCATTATGAGAAATAATAGATGTAGTCATAGAGTTGCAAGCAGCGTACAATCGCTTTGGAAAAAAAATGAATATATATGGGACCCAAGTTAAAAAAGTTAATATTTATTTAAAGTGACTGCACGTCGTTTGCAACTCCACGACTGTATGTAACATTATCTATTACAAACAAAATTAAATTTAGGGACAGAGATAGATAATTCCATGATATTTATATATCTGAATAAATTCTTTAAATAATATTAAATGCTCAATTAATAACGTGGAACCCACTTTATATGCGTTACGCGCGGCGAAAGAGCTAAGATTCGAGATATAAATTTTAGGAATCTATATTCTTCACGTACGTACATTTCTAATATTGAAGGTTCTTATATACTTGTTGGGCCTAGGGTTTCAATAATCGTTTAGATAAATTATTATTATGAAAGATTACCTTCTAAATCAAATTGGAGGGTTTGAATATGCTCAACCGGCATTAATTATATTAAAATTGGGTGATTGGGATGTGACTATTATTTTTAAGTACATGAGAGCATTAATCATGACTTGATCAAACATATTAAATAAATTAAACTAGTAAGTATTATAAAGATTAATTAGGTGGGTGTTTATGTCTTAAACATTAAACTTGAATATGACGCGTCAGATTTTAAGAACTTCACAACACATGATTACTTTTAAAACTTCATATCGATCATTATTCTAAATTTCATGAGTCGAATTATTTTATTGAGTTTTTTTGTCCAAGATTATATATATTTTAACTGTCAGGACCAAGAAATTCTATCAATCTTGTACGTACCAAACTAAATGTTGAACTACTAATTTTAAGTTCCTTTGGCTTGTGAAGTGGATATATATATATATATATATATATATATATATATATATCCACTTCCATAAATGAACGGAAGTGGAAATAGAGTGGTGGTCATAAATGAACGGAAGTGGAAATAGAGTGGTGGTGGAAATAGAGTGGGGGTAAATGCAATGCAAATGCAATGCAGCACCATGCAACAATTATATTTGGCGGCAGAGCCGACCGATGCATGGCATGACTCAAATGTGGGGCAAAGGACGGCAACTGTGGATTGTACGGGAGGTCCGCTACGTCCAGATGCAATTAGGCGGCAGAGCTGACCATATGCATGTATGCATGAAATGCAGAAAATAAATTACTCAAGATATCTTGAATCAAAAACATAATATTCATAAGATTTACAAGTTTCAAGCTTGCAGAGAGTTTTCCTTACAACGAAGAGTGGGTGGAATAACTTCTGCCTAGAAATGAAACTGAACTCTCCTTATATAGAGGGAGAGGCATTACAAAAGCAACCCTGGAGTCAATCACGAGAGACAAATTAAAGCAAAAGTGGCCGAAAGTAGCCGAAAGTAAAAACAAATAGTAACCGCATCATGTGATCACTGTTTGTAAAAGTAAAGCTGTCTGCACCGAAAGTAACTTTGTCTTCTAGTGCTGACTGTCAAACTGAGTGTCGGCATGGGAGACATTTTGTCAACTTTTGCTATCTTTTTTGGATTTGGCAATTAAGACTCTCCGAGATCTGGTGAAGAGTATTCTTTGTCATGTCCAAAATAATTCCTGTAGTCCTCAGAGGTACTGAATTCTCTGATTTACTACTGTCTTCTTCTTCTTCGATGGATTGTTTCAATAGCATCATGCTATTGTGTTGTCCTTCGATAGATTTCTTTAACATTTCAAGCATTTCTCTGTTCTGCTTCTTCTTGGAATTTTTCTTCGAAGAAGCTGAACTCTCTGTATCTGAATCTTTCTTCTTTGGAGAGGAGGAAGGCTTCTTTTCTGATGAAGTTTTCTTCTTCTGTTTGGAAGATGAACTTGGAGTGTCCTTTGGCTCAAGGAGTGGAAAAGGAAACTCAATTTTCTTTAATGACTGAGGTGAAGGGAATTCCTCTTGGTTTTTTAAATTTGGAACCGGAATAGGAAAGTGACTTAAAACTTTGGCCATTAAATTTTCAGGAAGTTGGGTTTTATCCCAGAACTTAACATAAAATCGTCTTACGAGTAAATCAGAGGATTTCTCATAAGTCCAATTTAAAATCCAGGGGATTTTGGAAAAAGAACAAAAATGGAGTAAGAATGGCATCTTTCCATGGTTAGAATCCATTTTTGGCGTAATTAATTTAAAATGGTCCAAGACAGGTTGAAGCCCTGTTGGGTAAATATCTGGAATGGGGCCGAACTGTTGCCACCATTGGTTGAACCAAATGCGACAAATTTGGAGTCTGGTATAAGGGGAAATGGAGCCAAGAATCGATATAATCGTGATAATTATATCGAATTGGAGTATCCGGAATACTTTTGAGAGTATTCGGATCGGGTCCCCATTGCTCAGGAGTCAAAACTTTGACCAAATAACAAGAATGAGAGAAGATTTTTGAAGGATCCACTTTATCGTAAAGTGGCTTCAAAGAAATTGATCCTGCATGAGACAGAATCGAGAGAAAAAACTTTAGATCTTTACTGGGGTTTCTAGGAACCCAGTTCCAACCTGGAGAAAAATAATGAGAGGCAATTTTAAAAGGATCTGTTTCTCTCGAATTTTCGATATAAAACAGATTCTGAAAAAATGTTTTTTGAAAACTTTCTGCTCTGTTAGGAGCAGGCAATTTTGGTCTTGTCTGGCCTAAAGGGTTAGACAAGGGATCATGTGGCGTTGTGAGGGCCACGGCAAAAGAGCTTGGTGTTACTGGTCTGGGAATCGTTCCCAAAACAGTATATCTGTTAGCAACTTCCAGTGGGGAGGCTACTGTGGGCAAAAACAGGGAAGTTGGGGGAGTTGGGAGAGGCGGGGGCCTCTGGGAACTCTCAAGCTTCTCTGGTTTTTTCTTCTTACTCATGTTTTCTGCAGAAATTCACGGGTAAGAAAGTCAGGGATGGAGTTATCAGCTCCTTTTATATATTCAATATCAAAATCAAAAATACTTAAAATTGCTTGCCATCGTGTAAAAATTTGTTTTGATGCAATGTTTTGAACATCTTGTTCTAAAACATACTTAGCACTTTTGCAATCAATTCTTAAAAGAAATTTTTGATTTAATAAATCACTTTGAAATTTTGAAATGCATAGTACTATAGATAAAATTTCTTTTTTAATAGTACTATAATTAAGTTGTGCATGATTCCAGGTTCCTGAATGGAAGCGAACAATTTGTTCGGATGAACCTGGTGAAACAGATTGTTTCAGAATACCACCGTAACCAATGTCCGAGGCATCTGTTTCTACAATTTTAAAATAATTAGAATTAGAAATTCCAAGACACGGGAGAGTTTTGACAAATGTCTTGATTTCCCTAATTAAATTTGTGTGGATATCTGTCCACGGAGGAGGATTAAGTTGAAGTCTCTGAAAGAGAGGACGACACCGTTTTCTCAAGTCTTTGTAAAAATCAGCTATATAATTCAGCGAACCAAGAAATCTCTGGAGCTGAGTTTTATCTGAAATGACATCAGGAAATTTTTCAGCAAAATCAATGGACCGTTGGATAGGTCTGATTTTACCGGCACAAATATCAAAACCAAGGAATCTAATCTTGGTTTGAAAAAGTTTAATTTTTTTCGCAGAAACCACTAGTCCATTATACTTAGCGATATCAAGGAATGCTAGTAAATGTTTCCAGTGATCTTCAATAGATTTAGAAAATATCAGAACGTCATCGATATAAACAATAGTGAAGTGAGAAAAACTATTGAAAATATCGTTCATGATATTTTGAAATTCAGAAGGGGCATTTTTGAGACCGAATGGCATCACGTTCCATTCGTAATGACCCAAAGGAGTACAAAAAGCAGTCTTGTATCGGTCTGGTTCCCTAATTTGGATCTGCCAAAATCCGGACTTAAGGTCAAACTTACTGAAGACTACTGCATCATTTAACCTATGAACTAAGTCATTTTTGTTAGGGATTGGATATCTTATCCATTCTAACACTTTGTTCAAGGGTTTGTAATTAATAACAAGACGGGGCGACCCTCGCTCAATCTCGGCATTCTTTTGGACATAGAAAGCAGCACATGACCAAGGTGACTTACTATGCCTGATAAGACCTTTTTGAAGAAGATCATTAATTTCATTTTTACAAAATTCTAAAGTCTCACTATTCATTTGAATAGGTCGAGCTTTAGTAGGAATGTTTTTCTCTGAAAAATCCTTAACATAAGACAGAGAAATCTCGTGTTTCTTCCGACTCCAGAAAGCATTTGGGAGATCGGAGCATATTTCAAAAACGAGTTTTTTATGAAAATTCTCAATTTTTGAAAGCAATAAAGGTTCATTTAAATGCTCAGAAATCTTTTTAACTCTAACTTCATGCTGAAGAGAATTTAAATGATGTTCTTTAGCATTAATTAAAGAAAATTTTCCTCTTGAGGTATCGGCCTCAAGTTTGGAAACAAATTTAAATTTGACTTTTTGTCCAATGGGGTCAGTAGTAATTCCATCTTTCTCAGTTAAAAAAGGACAAATAGAATTAATAAAAGGCATCCCTAAAATAACATCCCAGGTCATGTTTTTGACCAGGACAGACAGGATACGAAAACATACATTGTCTTGACAGACATGGGCGTCATTTAGCTCATAGTTGATCTTCATCTTTGAGCCATTAGCCGCTGACAGTCTCTCAGTAGACTTTTCAAAATACTTGGTAGGGACCAATCCTTCACGAATACAAATAAGATCCGATCCGGAGTCAATTAAAGCAATTATAGAGAAAGAAAATTCTCTACAAACAACAATCTCAACCTTAGCATACCATTTAGTAGGCATAGGTTGTTTTAACAAACAAATAGCCTTAAGAGGGTCAGAAGAATTATTATGATCTGAAACTTTTGTTTCCTCATTGTCTGAAGGATTTTGATCAAAAGTTTGTTCAATTTTGAAAGCAATGAAATCTTGTTTTAAAACTGAATTTTCAAGTTTAAGATTATTAACCTCAGATTTGAGTTCGATAATCTCTTGCTTAATAATTCCAATTTCATGCTGTAGTAGAAACATTTTTTGGTTTCTTATCGAAACGTTTTAATGCTTCTTGAAAACTGATTCTTTCTTGAGAAGATGACGGCTCTCTACAAGTCATAGTCTTCCTGAGTTGGGCGAGATATTTCTCTTTTAACTCAGTATTCTCAAGCTGAGAAATTAAATCAAGAAGAAGGTTCTGCTGTTCCTCATCTTTAGTTAAAACATTAATTGTCTTAATTCCAGATTTGTAACAGGAACCACTGCAATTGCAGCCAAGCTTAACCATTGCTTGACTTGATGAATCTGATTCTGTGTGATAATCACTATCACTAGAACTGTATTCATCACGTCCTGAGGATGGTGAACTAGAACTATTTTCAAGTAATTGAAATAATTCTTGTTGATCATCTTCACCAATGTTTAAAGCATTAAGCTTATTCTTCAACTTATTGGGCTTTTTAGGGTTTGGACAGTTATTAGCATAATGTCCCATTTTGCCACAGTTAAAACATCTCTGATTTTTTTCAGAGTTTTTCTTATGTGAAAAACGTTTTTTATGCAATGAAGGTTTTTTCAGAATCTCATCACGGGGTTTTTTAAATCTTTCTCCGCGAGGTTTTCTATTAAACCTTTTCAAACTCTTTTTTCTCTGTTTAGATGGAGCGATAGGAGGAAGGCCAAATTGTTGACAGAAATTTCCCATCTCATATTTGGCTCTCTTTCTATCTTTCATCTGCTGAGAGATGAGCTTTTGATCATTACACAGCTTAATACCGAGCTTTTTAATTACGCTAGTTATATCACCATAGGTGTAACTATCGTAATCTATACAGCCGGTATTGTCAAGCAGTGCATCCTTAACCTTAAGGGCAAACAAACGAGGAAGACCGTCAATGAATCTTTCTTTCCAGTAAGGCTTATCAGAATCATCACGCATTAAAACACGCAAAATAAACACAGTTTCATACCAATTGTAATCTGACATGTTGGGGCATCTCAGGTTATTCAAATAATCAGAAAAGCGATTGGTAACATTTGACGGTGTACCAATGAAATGCTTGATAATAGTATAGATTAAAGTATTAACACCATCAGAGACACATCTTCCTATGGTGTTATCAAAAACAGGGGTACCATCATCATTTTGCTTGACAGCAAACTGAATCCTTTGTTTAGCTTCGTCAGTAAGGTGTTTATCCCACCAAGACCGAAGCATACCCGTAAATCCAGAAACTAACATCTGTACAACATCGGGTTGCAAGATGTTCTTCTGAACATAAGCATCAGCGACCATGGACATTTTTTGCAGAGTATTTAGGACTTCTTGTTCAGAGAGTCCGTCAATATTCCACTCATATATCCTATCAGAAGATGCTGAAAACTGATCTCGGAACATACGTTCTTCAATCTGTAAATCAGGTGGAGTTGGCCTAGAAAACCAGTTTTTCACAAAGCCTACAGGCTTTGCAGAAGTAAGTCTGGCTATCTCGGCTGGCTCTGATGAAAACTGTTTTAAAACAGAATTAATGACAGATTCATCCTCCGAGGAATCATCTGTGTTAACAGAAATTAAATCAGAAAAATCCTTACTAGTTTTGTCAAGAACACTAGTAGAAGGTTTTGATCTTTGTTTTTCTAATTTTATTTCAGCAAGCATTTGATCAATTTTATCAAGAGTACTGACAGAATCCATTTTCTGTCTGTTTTCTGGTAAAATAATCAAAGGTTTTTCAATTAATTTAATTTTTGATTTAGGAGGACTTGCTGAAGATCTTCCTGAATCGGATTTAAAAACAGGTTTTTCAACTTTCTCCTCAATACGGTCTAGCTGCTGACCAATAATGTTGAGAGCAGTATTTGAAAAATTGTTTTGCTCAATGATCTTTTTTGTCTCAAAAGATAATGGCGACTTAGGATCTTCATTTGTTGGAAATTTAAAAGGAGAAGCTTTAACTTCAGCTCCTTGCACTGAGACCAAAATGTTATCAAGTGGAGGATGTCTTTCTTTTAAAACTGTTTTATCTTCCTTAACAAAAGTAGTTTTTAAAACATTTAAAAACTTGTCTTTAAAATCACAATTCTTAAAATCATAATGATTTTCAAGAAAATTAAAGAAAAGAATATGCCTTTTTGGGCATACATCTATTCTTTCCATTTTCGCCTAACCCTTTGTTTCTCGGGTAGACTAAAATCTCGTGCATAAACTTTACGCTTAGGCCGGTTTTCAATGCTGTTAAAATTATCAGCCAGTGAAAACATATCAGGTTCAAACGGTTTGCACATCATCATTAATTGTGGGTGCAAAGCATTAGTGTTAATAACCAAATCTGAAGCTGTTGGAGATTCAGAAGAATCTTCTTCAACTTCTTCCTTTTTGGCTTTTTCCTTGGATGACGGAAAATCATCCTTGGTAGTGTAAAAAGCTGAAGTAACTTGAGACTCCGAAGAGACTCCCTTCAACTTAGACTCAGAAGAATTTCCTTTGGGAATTTCTTGAATAATGATCGGACGTCTAGGCTTTGCCGTCTTGACAGAATCTTCTAAGAATGTTTCGAGATTTTTATCTCTACTAATTCTTAGGTCCGAGGAAGTAGACGATCGAGGACCAATGAAAGAATGTCTTCTTTCTGTGGTTTTGGAAGGTCAATCAAAAGTAATTTTAACAGTACCGTCAAGATACTGCTGTATTAAGTCAACATCCTTATCACGAGGCATGACTTGTCTTGGGGGTAATTCTTGAGGAAGAACCCACTCATCTGGAAGAGAAACATCTTTCCAGTAGATCATTTTGGGTGTTCTGATATCAGCACTTGAAGACGAGCTCTGTATCAGAAGGGTCTGGTCCATAGATGAATGGAGTTTAGCCTTTGGATTAAGGCTAGTCCTCGTCAGTCTATAATAAATTCTATAAATTAAGGCTAAAGGCTGACTGCCTTCAGACATATCAATACCAGAAGTTAGAATATTCAAGGTTAAAACATCAAGAATATTTCTATCATTCAAGGCAACAGTTAAATCAGGATAACAATCAAAATGAACAGGACCTTTAGCAAGGGATGTTTGAACAATCCCTAACTGACTGTCTTCAAAATTCCTGAACCTTGCATCACGCAGGCACAGGAGCACAGAAGCATTAATACCTTTCTTAATTAAGGGTTTAATGGCAACTTGAACATAAGCAATATGAATGAATGAAAAATCTTTTTTCTTCATATCTGTTACAACATCACGTTGAAACAGACGACATTTTTCTTGAATTTTTGAAATAGCAAAAGTTCTTTCAACATTTTTCACATTGAATTCTGTAAGATGAACTTTTTCTCTCCAAGATTTATCATAAAGAGAATCAATACCAATTTTTTGCAAACGCCATCTATTGATCTCAATCATGGGATCTTTTTCAAAAAGATTTTCATCAAAATTTTGATCTTCTTCATTAATGATTTCAGGCAGTTTGCCTGATCTGGAACTAACTGAAGAACTGGATCTAAACATCCTGTTCTCCTGGGTACTTGCCTAAGCAAGACTCGGTACTTCCTAGGTCTAGGTCTTAGACCTTACCCTGCTGCACAGGTAACACATACCCTAATAGGCTTCTTCTGTCTAAACCAGACACCTCTCATGCCCTCAACGCCTTCCTTGGCTACACGGGACTTACTGTTCAGCTAAAGGTTATGAACTACCAGGGGGAGTACAAACAGAATAACATAATAAGATAAAGAAAAGGAGATAGAGCTTGTCAGGCAAATATCAAGAAGAAAAGGAGGTAAAGATGAAGATCAACAATTAATACCAGAACCGGAAAATGGCTCCGTTCTATATATATATATATATATATATATTCAGGATTCTTCTTTAAGAAAGAGTTTTTTTGTTTTCTTTGATGACAAATAATTATGAGTTTCCAATCGGAATTGGAACAAAATTCATAAAATATTGAAGGGCAACAATTCTCTTAAACAATTGTTTTTATTACTATAAGAAAAACTGATATATTTAACTAATTAACTATAATTAAAATAATTATTTATAATTAAAATAGTTATTTTTAAAAATAACATGACCGCGACCGACTAACAGTAAGTGGCAGCTGCCTATAAAAGCCCACGAGATCAGTGATTGCCTGAGCAACCTCCTATGGCCATGGGTGGTACATAGTGACATGTACTCTCGAGTTTCTAGAAATTACTCTCCATGAGTACAAGGAGATAAACTCAAAAATACAAATTTAAAGATGACGCATGCCTAAATAACGTTGAAAAAGTGTAAACGACAATTGAAAAATGAATGCATGGGTGGAACATCATGTTAACTTTCTCACTTGGTTATTTTTTAAGAGTAGTGATACACATATAATTTTTTTTTTATAATTGTCACAACAATCATGTGTTAAATGGGTGATATTTTCATAAAGTAACTTATAAAAGCAATTTCAATTTACATAAATACTTCCATTTTAATACATAATTATATACATAGTTGTAAAAAGAGTTATATGTCTATCATTATTGATTTTCTAAACTCAACTACTCCACTATTTTCAGTTTAATTAGACTTCAATGGCATTTACCGATATGCTAACTGGGAGGGGTATTTCCCACCTGCCCTATTCTAAGCCTAATATTGAATTCAGGAGTGGAACTTAGATTTGCTGTTTAAAAAAGTAATTAATAAAATATGTAGTATGTGTGAGTATAAATAATATATATTTTTTATACGTACTATATAAAAAAATACAATTATAAATAATAAAATTGTATACAAAAAATATATTTATAAATCATCTTCTAAGATAATTTTTCTTAAAATTTTCGTAATTTTCTATAGACCATTACAAAAAAAAAGAAAATAAAATATCAATTTAAGATTTTTTTTCTTCAAATTAAGCTCAACAATATTTTTTATAGAATAAAATTCATTTATTATCATTTATTATTATCTAAAAAAATTTAGAGACTTGAGTATTGGAGGGCAATTTTTTTTTTTTTATAAATTGCGAGGGCATATTAATTATATAAAAAATATATATATTAGGTTAATTTTTTTAAAAAAAAAAAACCCTTGCACTTGGATCTGCCCCTGACTGGTCCCAATCCAGCCCGAGTCTCACTATTTTGAAACTCCATAGTTGTCAAAAGGATTTAGCCCTCAAGATCACATAAGACAAGGAAGAATGCATGAGTACATGAGAATTTGTTTATAGGGGATAGATGTGACCTGCCGAATCTGGTATCTCTCGTTACACCTAACATCAAGGAATTACGTCAATAGATAAATGGAAGATGCAGACGACTCTCCATTCTCTAATGGAGGAGACAAGAATCACTGTGGTGTTCACCCATTATCGGAACTCGCCTTGAGAGCCATGCTGCATTAAAAGCATCATCCCAAGAGCAACGTCGTATTGATGACTTTGCCTCAACAGACCACGTCATATTAAATGCCCAGCTTAATATAGATGCAGGCGAGACGACTTATTGACCATTACAAGATAAGCCGCATATATTGACCATTACAAGATATTTAGCCGCATATCAAGCACCTACACATCCGTATATTTTTGACCATGTAAAACACGTACAGCTCACAATGTTTACTTTTTGCATCGTTTACTTTTACATATATACTTAGCAATTACCTTGTAATTTAACACATACAATAGAAATTTTCTCTCTTTCCATTTTACGTTTCTTATCATGGTATCAGAGCATCTCCTTTTTCGGGATCTCTAACATCGCTTCTGCATGTTATTTTTTCTTTCACTATAACTCGTCTGTTACCAACAATATTCTCGGAGCCATACCATCGGCGAGTGGACTGAGTGGCAACTTCTGCTCAATTTCTCAAAAAAAGAAAAAGGTGAAATAAAGTGGATGGATGGCATGATATTGTATGAGTAGTTAGGAAGCACACCCAAAAGAAGAAAAATGTGAAATAAAGTAGATGGGATGGTATGCATGAGTATGAGTAATTAGGGAGCACGCCCAAGATGATAACCTCACTTTCAAACTCACAGGCCCACTAATCTTACTTTAGGAAGCCATCACTCAATCACTTGTGTTATTGACATCTATTCACCTTCTGCATATTTTTTCTCACTATGGCTGCACAGACTCCATCCCAACTCATCAGTGATCTCACTTTACCATAATTTCTAACTGCTGCCGACAATCCTGGAGCATCCTTAGTTCCAGAACTTCTCACTGGAGACAATTATCCCTCATTGCGACGATCTGTGCGAATGGCTCTCAATGCAAAAAATAAACTTGTTTTCATTGACGGTACTCTGAAAAAACCTACAGATGCTTCCATTGCTACACTGTGGGAAAGATGCTGCGACATGATCCTCTCTTGGTTACTCAATTCCATCGACAAACCTCTAAAGCAAAGTTTGATATATTGTTAAAATCCATATGAAGTATGGAAAGACTTAAAACATCGATTCTCTCAAAGTAATCACCCGCGACTGTATCGTCTCAAGCGTGACCTTGTTAATCTTCATCAAGATTCGATGACTATAACAGCCTATTACATTACCATGAAAGGACTTTGGGATGAATTACATGCTCTACAAGTTTGTACATGCACTGCTCGAGCAGATGCTTCAACAAAGGAAAACATAGAACATTTGTTTTAATTTTTCATGGGCCTCAACGACTCCTTCAACAATATCAGGAGTCAAATTTTAGCTATGGATCCTTTACCATCCATTGCCAAAGCTTATGCTACTATCCATCAAAAGGAGACACAGCGCCAACTTCATCTACCTTTCCTACCCAAACCTGACAGCACCATCATGGTTGTTACTCGTTCTTCACATCAGCCACACAACAAAGCGAGAAATGGCAAGAAATGCACAAAATGTGGCAAAGAATGACATCTCATTGAGAGCTTCTATGAGATTATTGGGTATCCAGCACATTGGAATACCTCCAACCCTAAGCAAAAGACTGTCGTTGCCGTTGTGTCTGCTTCACAACCATCAACAAATGCAGTGTCATGGGAGTCCGCTCCTTCCACGGCAGGTGTCATCCCTGGTCTCTCCACTGAGTAATATTGACAATTAATTGGTCTTCTTCAGCCACACAACTTAAATGAATTTTATGGTATTTCTAATATTTTCTCTATCATTGATTCTATGCCTTAGGTAATTGACACAGGTGCTTCAGCAGATGTAGCCTCTATAAATTTTTTACCACATGCTACACACATTGCAAAACACTCACAGTCCCTCACTTTACCCACGGGGACCACAGCTCAAGTAACTCACATGGGAAATCTTCAATTATCACCCTCTTTTCAGCTTATTAATGTGTTGTTTGTTCCTGGTTTTAAATACAATCTCATCTCTGTTAGCCAGCTTACTAAGGTATCATCTTGCCTCGCTTTCTTCACACCATCCTTTTATGTTTTTCAGGACCAACACACGAGGAAGCTGATTGGAATGGGTGAGGAACGTTGAGGTCTCTATCACTTTTGAGCATTGGGCCCCATTGCTCTTAACACCAACACTATTGATCATCCGTTATGGCATTTTCGTTTAGATCATCCTTCCATTCCTTGTATTCCAAAAGAACTTTCTGATTTGAATAAATATGCTCATTGTGATATTTGCATCTGTGCTAAAAATACTCGTTTACCTTTCTCATTAGTTGTTAGTTGAAAATAAGAGTGCTACTCCTTTTGATCATATTTATTGTGACATATGGGGTGGCTATGCCACATCTTCTCATTCTGGTGCACATTATTTTCTTACCATTGTAGACGATTATTCTCGTGTCACTTGGGATTATCTCATGAAATTTAAATCAGACACATTTTCCTGTCTCATTAATTTTTTTCTCATGATAAAAACTCAATTTAAGTTTGATATAAAAAGAATTCACACAGATAATGGCCAAGAATTCTTAGCTCACCGCATGCAAAAATTCTTTTCTGATCATAGCGTAATTCATGAGCGTACTTGTGTTGAGACCCCTCAACAGAACGATGTTGCCGAACGCAAACACCGGCATCTTTTAAATGTTGCTTGTTGTTTATGTTTTCAAGCTTCCTTACCTATCTCTTTTTGGGGTAAATGCATTTTAACTACTACATATTTAATTAATCGCACCCCATCGATCTCTCTTCAACATAAAATTCCATATGAGCTTCTTTTTCATAAAGCACCCACTTATGAGCATCTTCGCATTATTGGTTGTCTATGCTATGCACATACTTTGAATGTTAATCGTGATAAATTTTCACCACGTGCATCCCCATGTATTTTCTTTGGCTATTCTCTTAGCCACTCCACCTATCATGTTTATGACATAGCAATCAAGAAGATCTTTCCCTCATGAGATGTTTGCTTCGTTGAGACAGTTTTTCCTTATGCTGATCCCATATCATATAAACTCACTGACACCACCACGGTTGTCCCCATCAATGATAACCCTATCTCTCCAAAAATTCATTTGCAAGAACACATTCATAGTCCTACCACCACTAATCCCACCAAAAATTTTCCTATTGAACCCATTGACCCCACCCCTCCATCTGGTCCCTCTCGACCACACCGCCAGATCATTCGTCCTTCCTACCTTCAAGACTACATCTGCTCAGACCTCCTAGAGTCTTCACGTTCTAATCCCGCTCCACAGACTTTCTCAGGTACGGTTCATTCTCTACCTAATTTTCTCTCTTATCGTTTTTTTAGCCCTAAGCACTTTGCTTTCCTAATCTCTGTCTCCAAAAATGTTCATGATCCTCAACATTATTCTCAAGCTGTTCTTCTTCCTCAATGGCGGGATGCTATGGCTGATGAAATTGTAGCCTTAGAAGCAAACCACACCTGGACTCTTGAACCTCTACCTCTAAACAAAAAGGCTATTGCATGTAATGGGTATACAAAACCAAACTCAAGGCTGATGGATCCATCGAATGTCATAAAAGCTCGGTTGGTTGCTAAGGGTTACACCCAGATAGAAGGTTTGGATTATCATGATACTTTTGCTCCTGTTGCTAAGCTTGTTACACTTCGTTGTCTCCTTGCTATAGCTGCAGCTAAAAGTTGGTTTTTACACCAATTAGACATCCACAATGCATTTCTTCACGGTGATCTTGATGAAAAAATCTACATGCATCCACCTCTGGGTTATTGTCCTCAGGTGGAGAAACGTTTCTGTCGCTTAAAAAAATCTTTGTATGGTCTCAAACAAGCCTCTCGTCAGTGGTACTCTAAATTGTCTCATGTTCTTATCTTGGCTGGTTTTTGTCAATCTCATGCTGATCATAGTCTATTCACTAAGACTACGGGCACTGTGTTCACTGCCGTATTGATATATGTTGATGACATTCTTGTAATTGGCAACGACCTATCCACCATCACTGCTCTTAAAAACAACTTGGCCACTACATTCAAGATAAAAGATCTAGGAAATCTTAAATATTTCCTTAGTATTGAAATAGCACGATCACCTACTGGGATTTTCTTTAATCAACGAAAATACATTTTGGATATTCTTTTTTATGCTAGTCAACTTAGTTCTCATCCTACCTATTTTCCTATGGAGCAACACTTTAAGCTCAATGACACTGATGGTGATCTTTTTGTTGATCCAGCTTCATACCGACGATTGGTTAGTCGCCTAATCTACTTGACTATTTCACGACCCGATATTACTTACACAGTAAATCTTTTAAGCCAATTTATGCATGCTCCTCGTGAGCCACATCAGCAAGCTGCCCTCCGTTTACTTCGGTATTTGAAGACCACTCCTGGTTATGGTTTGTTTTTCTCTTCAACATGCAGTTTCCAATTATCTGCCTATTGTGACTCTGATTGGGTCAGTTGTCCTATGACTCGACGTTCCACCACAGGCTTTGTTGTTAAACTTGGAAATAGTCCTATTTCCTGGGGTACAAATAAACAAATCATTGTCTCTCGTTCTTCTGTTGAAGCTGAATATCGTGTTATGGCCACCGCCTATTGTGAAATTACATGGCTACGATCTCTTATTCCTGATCTCACCATCTCTCGTCCTCAGCCTGCACTACTTCACTGTGACAATCAAGCCACCATTCACATTGCACGCAATCTAGTTTTTCATGAATGCACTAAGCATATAGAGATTGATTGCCATTTAGTGCAGGATCACATTCGTGCTGGCCTTCTTACTCCCACATATTCACCCACTTCCCAACAACCAGCTAACCTCTTCACAAAACTCTTGGGTCGTGAATTGTTTGTCTTATTTAGATCCAAGTTGGGCATTACAGATCTTCATACACCAACTTGAGGGAGAGTATTGACCGTTACAAGATAAGTCGCATATATTGACCGTTAGAAGATATTCAACCGCATATCAAGCACGCGTACATCCATATATTTTTGACCATGTAAAACGCGTACAGTTCACAATGTTTACTTTCTGCATCGTGTACTTTTACATATATACTTAGCAATTACCTTGTAATTTAACACATACAATAGAAATTTTCTCTCTTTCCATTTTAAGTTTCTTATCACGGCTTAACCCTAACACAAGAAACATATGTTCCGTAGGGATCTCATTTAAAAGCCACATTTCCAAGTACAAAGAAAGCATTTGGAACTCAAATATTCTAAGGCTAATATCTGAAAATACAAAAGACTAACTTAGGCATTGAAGTTCGCTGGACCACTCCAAGTTCACCCTCTTTTTTGTGTTCATGGGTGAGGATCCCACCTCCGATTGCTGAATCCTTATTTTAGATTTTAGAATTTTTATTTGTTTTAATTATGAGATATGTTTTTAAAATTTTTTATTTTATATGATTTTATATAAATATTTAAAAATAATATTGTAATTTTTTTCATATTTTTAAAAAATGTTGTAAGATGTTAAAAAAATTGTGTAATTAAAAAAAATATCATTTTTTTATAAATATAAAAAAATCACAATATTATTTTAAGACACTTATATAAAAATCATATAAAATCAAAAATAAAAATAAAAAAATTATATCTCATAATTAAGACAAGTAAGGATCCCAAAATAAGAATTTTTAACATTGCTCTTGAAAAAATTAATCAATTTATGGACTTAGTTTATAAATTAATTAAAGGGAGTTCTATTCACAACCTTATCGACTTCTTAAAATTGACTCCTTATAAAATTATTCTTTTTTAATTTGATTTGCTCTTATCGAAATCACAAAAACATAGTTGCAATATGAATTGTGGGATGAAATTGGATAATTTTAGATAAAATTTAAAAAATAATTAAAATATTTGCTAAAATATTTTTTTATATTATTATTATTTAAAATTAAAAAATTAAATTATTTATTATATCTTATATAAAAATTTAAAAATATATATATAATAATAAAATAAAATAAAATAAAATGAGATATAATAATTTAACTATTTAAACAATCTTTAATAAAATCAAATCAAGACCGCATCAATTTATTTATAAATTACGGTTTCTGTTTCCAAAATGAGTCGGCAAAGCAATCTGTGTACGCCGTGCTAGAAAATATGGACAACATCACTGTTTACTCATTAATAAAGAAGAGTAATCAAACTTGAACCGTAAATTCTCAAATCTGACCTGCGACTGTTGGAAAGGTTCAGAATGCCTTCCTTAATTATTAAATAAACAAATATTAAAAAATAAAATAAAATACAGGAGTGGTCAAATTGAAGAGACAAAGTTAGAAGGCATAGTAACATTTTCTATAATCTCATATAATATTACATCAGTTCATAATTTGAAAGATTCTATTAGTTTTTTTCAAACTCTACTCGCTGTATTTTTTTTTTTTATCAAATATATGATATATTGATTATGAGTGGAAGAATTTAATTAGTTTAAAAAAATTAAACTAAGAATTCTTTAAAAACTAAATAAAACATAGTGTATGACTGATGACATAAAGATTATGAGTAGAAAAAAAAAAACAAAATTAAAAAAATTAAAAGCGAGATACGTATAATATTTTCTTCAAGTTTATGTTGCGGACAACTAGCACTAAAATTTCATTCTTGTACATCAAGAAAGAGAACTACACGTCATCGTCATGAACCTATTTTTTGTTTTTACAAAGAGTTAGAATCACAATCTTTAAAATGACAAATTCTCAAATTTATTAAAAACTCTCATTTAAAATGAAGAAAAATCATAAAAACCAACAAGTCACTATGGTAGGGATTACAAATAGAACCATAAAAACTTCCCATGCAACAAATCAAATCTATTAAAACAATAACGTCTAGTTTGAATTGAGAAATGAGATGAATTAATACAAATTTTAAAAATTGAATAAAATATTTAGGAGTGAACTTCCAACTCCACCCGACCCGATTGACATGCTTCCGACCCGACCCGACTACAGCATCTTCCGTCTACCCCGTTTGGCCGATTACCTGAACTCGATACCCTTATCGAGTAATCGGGTAATTGATATTCCTTTTTTTTTTTTAAGATTTTATCCATAAGGTAAGAAAAATAACTTTGGGTTTTTATATAAAAAAAAAAAAAAAGAAAAAAAAAATATCGCTTTCTCACAAGTCATATTATGAGATTTTTAATCAAGATTTATAAATTAAAAAAAAAGATGAAATTGGATAATAAAATAATAATAAACTAAAAAGATGTAAAATATCACTACCCATATTTATTTAAAAAGACTGGTAAATACGCACATGCATAAATCCATTATATATAAGCCAATTTTATTCTTTTCTGATGAATTGATCTTCCCCAAACCTTTCAACATTCTAGTTCTAACGTCTATCGTTGTGCAATAGACAAATATACTATCTATGGCCACCAACATGAGGATGAAGATGATGCAGGTAGTTAATTTGAAAGCAACTCCCCAATTAATACTCTGTACTACTTCTCCCGGCCTTTATTCTCCGCTTCCGATGTTCATAAATAAGTCAAACTATTGCCCATCAAACAAACGTCAAATTATTACCTCTTCTTCCTCAAAAGTTCCTCGCTTTGGACCAACAAAAAAAAAATAAAAAGGATTTACAAGTGTAGAAAGATTTACAAAGGAAAGGACCTGAAAATATGGCACAAGGTTTGACATTTTTTTTTTTTTTTTTCTACCAAGAGAGATTCAAATTCTCCATGAAAGGATTAAGAAGAAGAAACCATTGAATAAATAAAAGATAATCACATTCTCCAATCTGCACTAAGATTAGGTTCATCTATTTCCTTTTTGGAAATACTGCAAAAACTCAATTACCAAAATCCTAATCTTAGACATGGAACGTATCTAATAAATTGAAATAGCTAAGTTGCACAGTTTGTCTTTCCAAGGATAGGAAGAAAAGGTTTTTCTTTTAGTCTCCAAAATCAAGTCTTGTCCACTCGTCCGCTATTAATAGCAAAATGTTAACTCATCTCTTTCCCATCTCTCACTCTCAGCAACAAAATTAATGTTGGCTAATCAGATGTTTTCCATCAGCTACAAAGATATAGAAAAATAAAAAATAGCAATTCAATTTTTTTTCCTTATAAATGACGTAAATATACTTATAAAATGAAAAAAATATGCACCAAAATTATATGCTATCAGCTGCAAAGATACAAAAAAAAATGAAAAATAGCACTTACTTATACAATTTCTTGCTTCTTTTTTGTTAATCAATCTCATTCAAAATATTCTGTAAAGTTATCTCTACACGAAACAAAAAAATTATGTTAAACATATAATTAATTGAAAGGTCTAAAATAAAATATTATTCAAATATGAATCTTATCGGTTTTTAACTTGTATCTTTCAGCATCTTCCATTACATCTTACGAGTCATAATTAATAGAGGGAGCCTTCAATCAATTTTGTGTGCAGATAAGAGCTTCACCTTTGTTGGGGCCAATGAACTACGAAATGAATCTAAGACACGACCTCCATCATTAAATGTAGACTCAAAAGCAACAGTAGATATGGAAATAACTAACACATCTCGAGCTATTTTGGCAAGTATTGGAAATCTAGCTGAGTTCATCTTCCACCATAGTAGAATATTAAAGTCGGGTGTCATTCGTTCAACACTCTTTGTAAAATATTTATCCATTTCTGTTTTGGACTCTTCCACACCCATTAATGATTTATGTTGAAAATACATATCTAATATATTATCATCATAATCATCACAAAAAGTGTTGCTTTAGGTCTCACATCTACTTACACTTGATTGGCCCCTACTTGAATCTACACTGGATTTTGAATATTATCTATACATCTGCTCCAACATTCTCTTTAGCCCATCAACAAGTTCAGATCCTCGCTCATGACCAATAATATTTGTAAAACAAAATTCCAAAACTTCTAATTTGTTGCGCAGATCAAGCATAGCTGCAATATACAACATTTTGTTCAATTTAATTAAATCCCCCAAATACTTGTCATATTTCAACATCATCTTTTCTGACATAGATTTCAGCATATTACTCTCACTTCTTGAAAATTTTTTTTAAATGGTTATAGATTGCAAATATTTCTCTTATAAACGAATTTGAAGTTGCATAAACTGAGCTTGAAACCGGCAAAGTCATGTCATAAAAAATCTTCAAAAATCGTACAAAAATGTTGATGGTTTCCCAATTTTGTGAAGTTAGTACTTCACATTGAACCTTATGTAAATACAGGACAAACTCACTATCTTCATCTTGCAATACCTCAAACGCTGCATAATACTTTAGAGTCGCACTCAACATTAGATATGTTGAGTTCCACCTAGTTGAAACATCAAGACAAAGAAGTCTACTACCAAGAATATTTTGTTTATCTACACATGACTTGAACTTGTCAAGTCTTGCAGGGAAAGACTTGACATATTTAACTGCATGACGAATTTTCACAACTAATGTATTAACTTCTGTCAAACTATCTATGACGATGAGATTCAAAATATGTGCACAACATCTTATATGTAGAAGCTCCTTATCTAATACCATGCAATCCCTAAACTTGACAATTCTTCTCAAATAATCAATGGCCGTATTGTTCCATTCAAGTATAGATGACTCAATCTCTCTTCCTATTGTAATTCCTTTGTGATTAGGAGCTTTCTTAAAATGAATTATTCTCTTATTCTATGTCCAATCCTCATCAACAAAATGGGTTGTTATGCACATATAGTTAAGATTTTGAACTGATGTCCACATATTAGTTGTAATGCAAATCTTATAATCAGATTTTATAAACATGGTCTTCAACTTCTCTTTTTCTAACAGATAAATTTTCATACAATCTCACATAACAGTAATGCGAGAGAAAATTGAAAAGTTAGGCTCAACTACGGCTATAAAGTCTTGGAAGCTTTTTTTTTTTCTACAAAATTAATCGGTAGCTCATCCTTAATTATCATTTTCGCTATTGCCAACCATATTTTTTGTTCATTGTACTTAGCAGATCCAACATTAGGACTGTTAGTTGTACCATCCACCCCTGTCCTCCTAGCCCAAGTCTCTTTTAATTAGGGATTATCCCTTCTAACCCCAATAGCAGCATGCAAGATTTTTCATTTTTCAACATGGTACTTCAAAGATGAAGTACCTTGTTTTTTAAGATGATATAATAAAATCTTACCACAATAATCGCATGTGGCTGTGGGCTCATTGGGATTCTCATCATTCCTCGTAAAGTATTGCCATACATCTGATCTGCTTCTTCTTCTTGGGATAGGTGGGCGAACTTGAGGACTAGTTGCTTGGAAAAAGCTATTCGAAGCTGTAAGTAGAGTGCTATCCAAATGAATAGGTACTGATTCAGACCCAAATGAACGCATAGAAGCATTAGATTCCATAGGATTCAGCTGCCAAAAAAAAACTAACATCAGAGTTTAATTAAAAAAAAACTAACATCAGAGTTTGATAGAACTAAATTCCTTGATTAGCATAAGGAGATGCTAATTAAATCCATGCTAAGCTTCATAAGGTACTGAACTCCTCTCCAAGTTTAAAGCTGACAACTATATCAGTAGGAAACCTCCCCATAATTATATGGATTTTCTAAAATTTAATGTTGATAGAACTAAATTCTTTGATTAGCATAAGGAGATGTTGTAATGAGTACAAACACTTAACCTCAGTTTTTTTCACAAACACTTAATATGCATTTTTTGTTTTCACAGCTGTATCCATAATTCCATTTCCATCCCCTTCCTTAGTACAATATAGTATTCAATGATTCGTATCAATGATCATAACAAATTTCCACCAAATAAACAATTAAAAAAGTAAACATACACTCAAAAAACCCAAAGAACATTGGAAATCAATGTTGGTCAGGAAAAAAATCCCAATATGTAATAACTCTGTAACCTGAGCTTCATAACATAATATATATCAAGTAGAAGACAGTACAAATTAGCGAAGAAATAGTGAGAAAGCATTGAACTAAGAAAGCATGACGTACGAGCGGGTATTTTGAGCACCGAACTAAGAGGCTGAGAGCACCAGGAAAGAAATCGATCCCGTGGAAGCACCAAACTGAGAGGCTGAGAGTACCGGTGAAAAACAACTGAGCAATCAAACGAACGAGAGAATCGATTGAGAGATGGGGGCGCATAAATGGCTAATGAGAGACGAGTCGAGTATCAATTGAGAGAGGGAGGCGCAAAAAGCCTTTAGGTTTGTTTCGGCTCATCGAGTATTACCTAATTCGAATATAACGGGTCGAGTAATAGTATAGAAATCAATAATTTCTGCTTTCAGCTTATCGACAGGAGATAACAGGTTAATAGCTGGTCGGGTCATCGGTCAAGTCGGATAAGCGATTTTTTTGTTCACTCCTAAAATATTATTAGAATATTATTTATTATTATTATTATTATTTTAAAATTTTAAAAAATAAATTAAAAATTGAAAAGTTTAAAGTATGATTATTGATTATGATATTGGCGTTCAATCCCCTACACAATTACGGCTCATGTCCCTTAAAAAACAAAGGAAACCTCAAATCAACAAATTAAAATAATCAAACGAAAACAATTACAAAGAGTATAATTGACAGTTCATTTATTAGAACCGCATACTGAGGAATGACAGCTCATATATAACTTAAATTTAATTGAGTTTTTTCCCCAACTTCTGAGTCAGAATGTCCGACGGAGACGCTAATTAAATTACGCTATTAACCCTTTTGACTTCTAGTTATTACATTACCACCCCTGCACAGGCCACCGCTTTTGAGGATCGGGAAGCCACGATGAACGTTTCTTCCTCCTCTTGACATTCTCCGGCCGCCGTTTGGATTCTACGTCGGCTGAGGCTTTTCTGAAGCTGAAGAGCTTGCCGAGAAGCCCCCAATCTTTGTCTTTTTTATTATTTTTGCTGGTACCGTACTCGTTACTCAGCCTCATGGAATTTGAGAGCCTCTCGTAGCTGGCGATCCCGGCACATTCCGGTGGGATGGTCTCCGACACTAGCGCTGAGCTGTACGACCTCAAAATTCGCAAGGAAGATCCTGATCTCTGAAGCCTGAGACTACTGCTAGGCTCCATTTAGGCAGCCTCGTCGTTTCCTTTCGTTTGAGTTTCTGGTGATGCGGTACCCAAAAATCCTTAGGAACCATGATCATGGGTGGTGCCATTCGGCCAGAAGACCATTGGTTGTTAATTTAAGATTATTTAATTGAAACTTGTTTAAAAAGTTAAGTATATATTTATAGACGAGTCAAGTACGAAACATAATTTGATTTAAAAGATGTTAAATAGAAAATTACCATTTAAGTTATATGAATAGTATATTCTACATACTATCTTGTTAATAAATAACTCTAGTAAAACGAATATAGAAATAATAGGCATACAATCATTTTTATAATGTTTATTACAATTATGTTTTAAATAAGGGATATTTTTATAGAGTAACTTATAAAAATAATATCAAATTACATAAATACCCTCATTTTAATACATGAATATAGCAAAGGTTATAAAAAAAGTTATATGTCTATCATTACTCCAAAGAATAAGGGCTGGAAATCAAAAGTATTGTTGCAATTTTGGTTCACTCCGACATGTTTTTAAAATGCCCGTACTAATTGAAACCGGCCAACCTGGAGAGAGAGAACTAGCCAAAAGCTGACGGTCGATACCAATCTACTCAACAATTTGGAGGTCAGTTTTTGAGCCTCATGATCTCTACTTTTATCCCAACGTGCTACATTACAAATTTACAATATTCACAATAAATCAATTCAAAAGAAATTAGTCCCATTGAAAATCAAAGATCAACTCACTCAAAAACCAAATCAAGATTATGCACTAGAGAAATGAAGAAAATAAAATCACTCAAAACTCATAAAGCAAAACCCAACACAATAAATCAGACGCTTTGTTCAGTCGAGATTGAAGGCTACTTACTTGCCCTTAAAGAAGATATTAGAGAACACTCGAATAGATCATCTCTGTCCCTACTACTTTTGAAATATAGGGTAAATCTCATCCGCTTAAGGAACCAAAAGAATAGCAATACCATTGTGCTCCTTTAGCCACCTACCATTTTGGAAAAATATACCTGAATCTTTACTGCATCATGTCCTAAACTCCAACTAAGATACAATAGGATTGTGCATGTCTAGCCCTTCGCCTATCATATTTTAGCCGAGTTTACCCTTTGCACTCTTTATAGTCGTCCATCATAAGAAAAATCTTTCTTTGCAAGGAAAAAAATGGTATGAAACATAAGAGACTAATCTACTCATCATCTCTATACTACATACTACACTTAATTTTTATTTTTTTTCCTTAACAAATGTGTAGTGTGTGAATAATAAGTAGAATAATCACTTTAGTTAACATGAATAAAAAATAAATAAATAATCAATGTGGTGTATGGTACAAATATGATGTGTAGAAGGACGTCAATTGAAAATCTAAAATCTAAATCCTGACCAATTGGGAGTTTATTCATTAATTACAAAAAAAAAAAAAAAAAAATTATTGCGTGGTTTGAACCGTTGAGTGCTTGCTTCTTTTTTAACTAGTTGGCCCCAAATCTTCTAGTATCGTATACTCAATTGATATTTTAAATAATAGTGAAATTTCGTGTAAGCATGTTTGTCCGGCTGGGGATTCGTATACCTGTGTTTACCCAGACCGAACCTAGAGTGTCAAATGCACTTCGAGCTCTATTATATTAGCCATTCATATAAGGAGGAATTGAAAATTTGGTGTCAGTTGAAGTGAAAAGTTAAAGTGCAGTTCCGTGAGTATTAAAATTTGAGAGCGACAATTTCAATAAAAAAATATTAAAGGCTTTAACTTTGAGTATTGAAAGGATAAATTTAGTTATGTTATGAATTATTGATGGTTGCTTATGTCCTCTTAATTATTTTTGTAAATGACTCTATTACTATTATTTTAAATCTTGCACAATAACTTGTATAGTAATTTCAACGCCTATAAATATGAGTTTTATTCGTTCTGAAATTCATAGGAAAATATATATAACAAAGAAAATTTCAGTTCTTGAGAGTTCTTAAGAGTTTTTTTTTTATATTTCTCTCTTGCAATAGTAATAGTTTCCTTTTTAGTTTTATAACACGTTATCAGCACGAGGTTCTACCGATATTGAAGATAGTGGTCTTCTACTTCAAGTAAGTTTTTCAATATATTATTTGCAATCCTCGAGATAAATATTAAAGGTAATATTGCTGAATATTACTTGATAAAATTCTACTTTTATTCTCATGATTATGTGAATATATTTCTTAAATCTACAGATTTATTTTTGTGATTTATATATCTATATAATGTCAAATATTGAGATTTATTACTATTGATATTTCTGAGAGAAGTTATTTATCCAAGATCCTTGATGAGATTCATTTGGATATGATGAACTTGGGAGATACAATTAAAGAAGAAAAATCACGTGTTCCTGCAGGACCATGCTGTGTATCTCATAGTGAAAAGTTATCTTACTATGTGAAATGAATTAAGAGAGAAATATGAGCACCAAAAGATGTAATCCTCTCAAAAGATCATTATGACTTATTGCACCTGAAATTGCAAGATTTTAAGAGTGGTATTGAATATTCTGTACTCTTTAAAATTAGCTCAATATTAAAATTATGCAGTGAGAAAGTCACTGATGATAATATTTAAAAGAAGAGTTATATTATTTTTTATACCTCGAATGTGCTCTTGCAGTAGCAATATCGAGAGCGAAAGTTCAACTAATATTCTGAACTTTTATTTTGTCTTTTAGTGATTGAGCTAAATAATGAGTTTTTGTTAATAAATCATCAGTTACGTCCTATTAATGATATTGAATTTACATCATTCTCAAAAGTGAACGGTGCATCATTTTAAATGAATCAAGGGTATAGACGTGGTAGAAATTCTATAGAAGTGTTGGTCCCAAAAGCGACAACACTAAAGATGATAAAAATATACCGTATCACTTGAAGTGATCCAACTCAGTGAAGGGTAAATGCCCTCAGAATAACTCTTCATAGAAAGATGAAGATGTTGGTCATAGATGTGGTATGACTGAAAAATAGTCACGTACCTGCTGTACGGCCAAACACTTGATTCATTTATCCTAAACTTTTATATATAAACTTATTAATATTTCATCATGTTTTGAAATAATGAAAAGTCGGTGCCTGAAGCAAAACAATAAATTATTTGGGATAATAAAACTCTATCTAAATTTGATCCTCTTACAAATGTATCAGAAGTTCAGAGGATTATTTATTTACAAAGTGTTGCAAATCAATTACTAGATATATTTACTGACACTAAAGATGTAATAAAATTATATATTACTGTTGTTAATGCTTAAGTAAGAATTGAAGTCCCTGAAGGACAAGTTGTTAAAATAGAAAAAGATGAGTTTAAGATATCGGTGCTCCTGAAGACACTGTACTTTCTGTATAAAATATAATCCTCTTAAAGAGGAAACCTTCTGAAGAGGAAACTCCTAAAGAGTATAAATTCTCCTGAAAAGGAAACCTCCTAAAGAGGTGTTTCATGAAATGTTTTCCTTTGAAGATGAACAGGTACATGAAATAATGAGATCTTAATACATTTCATAAATACTGGAGAAATTATGGATAGAAATAAAATTGTAGTCGACAATATATTTTCATATAAGATGGCACTTGATATTACCAGAAGTAATAAAAAAAGTGAGTTAAAAACCGTCGAACAATATCGACGTATAAATTATTGGACACAATGAAAAGCAGCTATTGAAGCTGAATTAAACTCGCTAGCAAAGCGAGAGGTATTTGGATCTGTTGTCCAAACAACAAAAAGTGTAATGCCTATGAGATATAAATGAGTATTTATATGTAAACGCAATGAGAAAAATAAAACTGTGCGGTATAAAACACGACTTGTTGCACAAGGTATCCTGCAGAAACCCAAGAGTAGTTATGAGAAAATATATTTCCTTGTTATGAATGCAATCACATTCATATTTTTAATCGATTTGGTTATTATAAAATGATTAGATATGCAATTGATGAATGTGGTCACTGCATATTTATAAGGATCATTAGATCATTACATATATAAAGATATATAATACTTGAAGCATCTAATCTAAGTATATTTAGGAGTATATACTTTACAAAGTTTCAAAGATCTTTATATGAGTTAAAGCAATCCGAACACATGTAGTATAATTAAATCAGCGAGTATCTATTGAATTAAGGATTTGAAAATAATTCTATATGCCCATGTGTTTTATCAGAACCCAGATTTGCCATTATTGCAGTTAACGTTGATGATTTACCTTATTAAAACTTCTGGAGAAATCACAAGGGCTGTTATAAATTCAATGAATGTATTTGAAAATGAAATATCTTATTATTCAATTGATAGATGAGTTACAAGAATTTGAGACTTCTAACCTCGTCTCTCAAATGCATTTGCTTTTCATAAAGCAACATGACATCCTTATCTAAAGGATTAGGCAGTCGAAATGAAGAGGCAAGTAAGGATTTTAAATCCTTATTCTCTTACTTTAAGTCTGCTATTTTTCTGTCAGACTCTTAAACGAGTCGTTGAAGTACGGAAACCTTCTCGTTAAGCTCATCAATCTCACGATTTTTGGATTGTAATCGGTTGGAAAACCCGACAATAGAGGAGGAGTATCGGGTGCCAAGAGTCACCAGCTCATAAACGGCTTCATGATCTGACTTATTAACCAGATCATTCGCTTGCTGCAACATAGTACCTGCGAAAGATGCAGGAGCAACTTGTAATTGAGGTGAAAGATACCTCATATATTGATCGTGAGAAATATTGAAAGGAAATTGATGAACCATTGAAAATTTGTAGAATAAGAATGCAAATACAGATAAATTATAGATATAAGAAAAAGATTTGATACGTACTAAATGAAAATAAAGATGGTTCTTATAGAGATAGAAATAAGAACAAGACAAACCATCATCTCTTCAAATCTCACTTTACAAAATATGCTGGATGCATAATTTCAAAAGCCAGCGAGATTAATTACAGTTATTCCTATTTTCTTGTAAACGCTAAACTTCTGCCGTTAGCTACTGTTGTTGACTTTGTATTTGAGCTCTCTCTCGTTCCAGCTGTTCTATTTCTGTTTTCAGGTCACGAAATACCATTCTACAAATTTCTTCAACTACTTGTTTTTTTGTCTTAAATTTTTATTTTTTCTATCTTTAGTTGCAAGCGTTTGATGCAACTCAGATATTTAATTTTTAAGATGATCAATCTTACTCGTTCTCGTCAGTAGCCTCTGAGACATGGTTGTAAGAGAGGCAGCATATTGAATATTGAAGGTTCTTGATGCTACAATAATTTCAGGATCAGTTTTACTAGAAAGATATATCTCTGTTCCGATTAAGAGTTGCAAGCCTCATGAGAAAATATGTGTGGTTGAGGTATAAAATGTTCATGGTTCAAATCTGGGACATTAGAATTTTTATCAGACATAATTTCATTCTGGATTAACAACAACTGGATTTATGCAGAACGTGAGATTTTTATTTCGCTGAAGTAAACCAATGGTAAAATGATTATATTTAAAATAGCAACCTGAAACTTTCAAATCTCTTCAAGATTTTGTTTGTCAACAATGTCAATCAGATTTGATTTTCTGTCGAACCGATAATACTAGATCTCAAGCTTTTACAATTTTTATCATACATGAATTATTTCCAATGCTTTTCCACTATACATAAACAAATTCTCCCTAATAACGCCGAATGAGGGGGAGAAAATTTTAGATGAAAATATTATCATGTTCTCTCTAATACATTATTTAGATGGAAATCATGTTTGAATTCTTAACATGTTATATATGCTGGAATCATGTTTATTTATTACTGAAAAACTGACGCATATTCTCAAAGGGAGTAAATGTCATGAAGACTTGTACTGATTGTACTCTTTTTCTTTCGCTAAGGTTTTGTCCCACTAGATTTTCCTTTGCAAAGTTTTAATGATGTAATCTTAAAACACTTGTGGATACATAAGAAGACTGTACTCTTTTTCTTTCGTCATTGATTTTTCTTCCCACTGGATTCTTCCTTGGCAAAGTATTAACGAGGCAGGTTCTTTATTGGTAATCATTCAAGGGGGGTGTTATGAATTATTAGAGGCGGCCCCCGCTCCCCTTAATTATTTTTGTGAATGACTTCACCACTATTATTTTAAGTCTTGTACAGTAACTTTGATGCAGGGGGATCCGAGACAGATGATGCTGAGCTGTCTGATTGCACATTGATGGCGCTGAGGTACCATGAATTGGCAGATCAACGTAAGGGCCGGAAGTGATCGTGATCTCTTTCTAATTGGGGGAGTTTTAGGTGCGTTTCAGTCTTTTGGCCATAACTTTGGCTACGGGTGTCAGAATCGCGCATAAGACCCCAATTCGGAAAGCTCTTTTCGACGCGCACGCTGGCCACATCGAGCATGGCTCCATGTGCCTTTTTTTCGACCTCAAATTCTATTGTTTTCCCTTCCGAATTGTCATTTTTAGTTATTTTTTACTATTTTTGGTAATATTTCGTATGTTTGTTAGGAAGTCATTTTAAATCCGATTTGTTCCGGATTTTTCGCAGATTGCTTATTTTAATTTGAATTTGAATTTTGCATTATTTTCGGGATTTTGCCATTTTTGGTAAAATTCGTTTATAGACGAATTTTAGCTATTTAGTCCGGCTTGTGGACTGATTTTCGACATTCTTTCATTTGATAATATTCAATTTTTTTCTCAGAGACGTATTATCTGTATTTTGGGCGAATTTCTCGTGTTCTTCCCTGTGAATTCATCTGTTGAAACTAGCCTGCAGAATAATCGCTATTCTGTCCGGCGTCAAACTTGCATAGTAATTTCAACGCCTATAAATATGAATTTCATTTATTCTGAAATTCATAAAAAAAATATATAAATCGAAAAAAGTGTCAGTTATTGAGAGTTCTTAAGAGTTCCTTTTATATTTCTCTCTTGCAATAATAGTAGTTTTATTTTTAGTTTTATAACAAATTATTTTAAAAGAATAACAATTATATATATATTATATTAAATTTTTTAAAAAAATTGGTGGGGCGGTAGGTCCTACCTTATACCTAGTTTTGCCTTTGGATATGCCCCTTCTGCTACCAGCGCAACCCTCACCACCCCATGATCTTCGAGACCAACTAGATCAACGAGCCCTACGAACGGTATATCATTCTGTCATATTTTGTCATTCTTTGCTCTCGCCTATGCTTTTGTCCATGCTTGATACTTGCATGATTGACGAGAAAATGGCGTTAATCAAATCGAATCAAATCAAGCGTTAATCAAAGAAACAAGCCAGAAACCCCAAACCAGAATCCCCATAAAAATTCAAAGGGATAATGTGACTGAAAATAGAAGTTGACTGTGCAAAGAGAGAGAGCAACTTAAAAGTAAAAGTTAAGCTTGAAATATCAAGAAACCGCCAAATTAATAAAAAGTAATTTGTCGTCAAACGCAATTTATGAGGTCTACACTCCACACAATGTTGAATGTACACATTCTCCCATGAAATAGCTAACCAGCTACCATCAAATAAATAACAAAAATAAAATATACCCAAAACAGCATTATGGGGTGCATAATCTCTACACGATATACACATTTGACATATAATAGACAACCACAAGGAGATAAGATAATGTGGATTTCCATATGTATTTATTGATACATGTAGCATGTAGGACGAGACTTAAATCGAGATCTTTGGTGGAAATGACCATCGACGACACTGCCACCATAAGAAGCCTTGGAGTCGCCACCCCCTCGCCAAAACGTGAAGAGAATGAGATGTTTGGAGACAAAGAAGCTGAGCTAGAGCTTTTTCGCAAGATCACAGAGAACATCTCCAAGATCATTTTGTATTTGCGGTCAACTTCTCCAGCATTCTTCGTGAATGAAAACCAGACTTCTTTTAAATCGTAAGAGTTGCAAATATCGGATTTTAAATCCGGTTCCCGTGCTCATACTGCAACCAGCCCAGATAGGGTGGGGTTGGTAATGCACAGATGCAGTTTTCAGATCAGATGTTATTCAAACCCGAAAACCACATCTGAAATTTGGAAAACCATATTCTGGACGGGGTAATAAAGAAAACTAGCTCGGTTGAACAGCCTTAATTTCCTGTTTGTTAAGGACCTGTAAGACTAGTTGTCATTTGAGTGACTAAAAAGGGAATACATAGCAATTAAGTGATAGCTTGGACAGCCATTGCCAAAATTTTAAAATTTTGAAAATTGGGGGTTTATGCACGTCCACCAAAAATAAGCATGACCACTAGCTCAACATACCGGGCATACTTACTCAATGTCTATTTATAAGAAAAATATATCATGAACATTCATAATAACTCCGAATTAATTAGAACTGATTTGGACAGTAAAACCATCTTCAATTCGACTCACATCTAATGCTTAAAATTTCTCCAAACTTACGAATAAAATGCAATAAATAACTCAATTTGTTCAAACTCAAAAATAAAAATAATATTCTAAAATAATTTAATTCAACTATTTCCACTAACTCATTATCCAAACCAGTCCTTAGTCATGTTCAGACAGTGAGATGAAATAAAATGATTTAGATTAAAATTAATAGTTGAATAAATTAAAATATTTTTTTTTAACATTATTATTATTTTAAAATTTTAAAAAACCTTAATTATATGAAATGAGATTAATTCTGTATCCCAAGGAGGCCGTAGTCTTCCACTAAATTAAACTGCAAAGATTAACAAAATAATCTTCTACCAAATTATTCTTGCTCGCTAATAAACTAAATTGTAATTATAATGGATTATAATGCGGACTGCTGAAGATCGCTTAAGAAAAGAAATTTGCCAATGGTAGGTAGAAACCGGATGTGAGGGGTGGCATACAAATAAAAAAACAGTTTTAAATGCTAGTGATTAACGAAAATGATCATAGTCGATTTCATCGCCTCAGAAAATGCATTGTACACACAAAAGCTGTTTTGAAGAACCTGCCGCAACTCAAAAGCTATATTAGGAATCGAACCTTAAGTCTTATCTTTTGCCGATGGCCTTTTGCTGCTGGACACATTTCCCAGTTTTAAGCGACCTCACCGGCAAATCCAATGTCCAAAATGATTTAAATACGGGTGGGTATACAGTTGATGATCTCAAAAGGTTGCAGAAATGCACCAGACAAGTCCCGCCCATTACATAGTCGTGTCCTCTCAGATTGCTGTGTTACGATAGATGACAGAGATCATTTACGAGCCTAACAAATTAATCATGTAATCATGTACGAGCCTAGCAAAACAAAGTATAGAGCCCTTAGCTATAAGGGATATATAATACATGACAAGCTCCAAATCAGGGTAACTAAAACGGTGCAAAGTCCCTATTAACGCTGACCTCACCATGTGTGACTAATTGCAACATTCTATCTGAATTTCTTTCAAGGAACTTAAAGTTGTTGCTGCCATTGAGGGCCTAAGTGAAGAGAATTGTGATATTGGATATGACAGATAGTGCTGTGTAATTGCAGCGATTGAAATGCACTTTTATCTTAGTTAGAGACATTCAGAATCTAATAAAAAACCCTGTAACATAAAACTACATTACTTTGTGCTGTATTATTTGAGGGCAACCAGTCCTTTACATATGAAAAATGTCAAAAACGCTTCATTAACGTCAGAAGATTTGAAGAATTCCCACACTAGCCCACTGCCAACGATTTCCAATAGAACAAAATTCATATTTATCTTTTCTGTCTTTAAAATTACTAAAAGAATGTATGGTTCTCAAATTCTTCAATCTAAGATCATTTCTAAGGCATAACATGACTAATATGTTTTTCTTTTTTTAAATAAGTCAAAACATGACTATGTGCTAGTTAATTGTATCTTGAGACCATTTATGGAGCACCTTGTCCAAGTAAATAGCTTTTCCAAGGTTAGATTTCCCAATATTGTATGTCCAAGTAAATATCTTTCCCTAAGACATAACTTCTATTTTTTTTTTCTTTTTTGATAAGATAGATAAAATATAAGAAAATCTCTAAATGCAAGCAATATTAGGCACCCATATGTGTACTAATGTTGATGTGAAACTATAGATTTTATAAAACACTTAAATTTAAAATGAAAAATATGAAAGCAATCAATCAGAATGCACAAGTGCGTGTATGGGGTGCACAATGTTATCTGTATGTAGCATTACTCAAAATATAAATGCTAAAATCTAAAGTTGAATGAATTGAATAGCCAAGATCTTGTTGTAAATAAAAAGGAAAATTTGATGGAGTATGTATACCTCAAAAGCCATGTGGACTTGTGACTGTTGTTAGGTTGTTGATGGCTCAGCTCTCCCTTTCATCTGATAAGTAAGAAATCATGGACTTTGCGAGCTGAGATAAGATGAACACAGAAAGAGCAGCCAGGACAACAGAACACAGCAGTGAGGAGACCCCAGGAAAACTCCCAGGTGGCCTCCCCTTCAAACCAAAAAACGTCAAACTTTTTATTATAGTTGTTGTGACCCGCCATGCAAGCGCACCTGTCATGGCAAAGGTCGGATGACAAAGATGAATCAGGACTCAAGCCCACTCAAACTAAGGGCCTTTTGTCCCAACTAAGTCTTATACATCCATTTACATCATCGAGTTACATATAACGGCAGAAACAAATGATTGTCATAGTGACATCACCTCAGATGTTGCATATCATGCACAATGCTACTTTGAAGAATCTGCTGTGAAGGAGAAGCACCAGATAAGTCATAGCTATCTTAGGAACCAAACCTTCAAGTCCTGTTTGTTGCCAATAAAATCATGCTGCTGGACATCTTTTCCACGTCTTCAACCTCCTCACAAGAAATCTAATCCCCAAAACGATTTAAATACTACACAACTGGTGATCTCAAAGGGTTGCAGAAATCCACCACACAAATCCTCCCAATTACATGTATGTCCTCTCAAATTGCTGGTACAAGGGATGACAGAGAGAGATACATATACGATTCCAAAACACAATATTAATGTACAAGCTTAGCAAAACAAAGTACAGAACCTAAGCTATAAGCATGCATAAACACAAGACAGGCTCCTAATCAAAGTAACTAAAAAAAGGTCCACAAGCTATTGACAAAAGCTGGCCCTATGAGTGACTAATTGCAACATAGTATCTGAATTTATTTCGAGAAACTTACAGATTGATGAAGAAAGTTGGGATGTCACGTATGATGGATAGTGCAGTGTAATTGTAGTCATTGAAATGCACTTAACTTGAACAGGTTGGAGAACATTAAATTGCAAAGATTTTTCTTATTAAGATAACATTAAATAATGAAGCCTATGGCATTCAACTACGATACTGTTTGCTTTATTATTTGGGGGGAACCATAGTTTTTTGCATATGAATAAATCCAAAAACCCTCTACCATGAAAACACTACGTCAGTATTTGAAGAACTCCCCAAAAGACCCCTGCCAACAATTCCAATAAACCACAATTAATATTTTATGTATTCTATTTTTCAAATTACTAAGAAAATGCACTGTTCTCAAATTCTTCAAACCAAAATTATTTCTAATGGAGCACCATTTTCCAGGCAAATATCTTTTTCATGGCTAAATTTCCGAATGTTCTTTGTCCAAGTAAATATCTTTTTCTAAGACATAATTTGAATGAATTGAATAGCCCATATCCCGTTGAAAATAAAGGAAATTTTGATGAACTATACCTCAAAAGCCATGAGCACTTGCAAGTGCATTCAGTTGTAATGTTGCTGACGTAGCTCAGTTATGTCTTTCATCTGGTAAGCAAGAAATCATGATCGTCGCGAGATAAAATAAAAACGCACGCAGAAAAAGCAGCACAGGACAACGGCACACACCGGTAGGGAGACCCCGGGCAAACTCCCGTGCGATCTCCCCCATCACACCAAAAAACGTAGCACTTTTTTATTATGTTTGTTGTGACCCGCCATGCAAGCGCACCTGACATGGCAAAGGTCGGATGACAACGACGAATCGGGACTCAAGCCAACTCAACCCGGCCCTTGCGTCCCGACTAAGTCTTAGACTCTTATACATCCATTTACATCATTGAGTTACATATAACGGCGGCAACAAATGATTGTCATAGCAACATCTCCATATTGTGCTCACACGTATCATGCACCTACGGGGGGCCCACAACCAGGAACCCTTGCTGTGAAATCGTTTAACTTCGTGATAGCGAAGGTGTAAATTGCCTTCGGATCCAAAGGCTGCATGAACTGAACACCATGTATGTCCAGAAAGACCGACATCCCTACAATGATCTGAGAAAAAACAAAGGTACTTCCCGTCTCCTCTTGAATTTTACAATTTTCAACATCAAATAAGACCGAGTAGAGAGGGAAACATTCCATCGAGGATAACTTACAATGATATAACGAGGAACAAATCTAAGGAAAAAATTATTCACATCCATCAAAAGCGAAGCGATTACTCGAGATATCTGGAAAAATACAAAAAACAAGAAAAATAAAGCTGATTAGAAAGTTATATATTAGGGATCGATTCATTGTTTCAAATTCACACAATCATTAATCAACAACAGAAGATAATTAAACCGCATCCAAACCTTGAATCAAATCTCTCTGAACGAAGATTCCCAAGCTAGGATAGTTAAACCAAAAATTATGCAGAGTCAATCCGTTCAACCTCTTGAAACTGTCGATGCGTAGCTCTTGAAGCGATCTAGCCGTATTTGAGAGCAAAAGGCATGGAAGAGAAGCCATGTAGAAGAGATCTGCAAGGAAAACACGAAGGAATCGAGGAGGGGTAGGCGCAACAAGCGTCAATGATGCAAGAAGCATTCCCTCTTGTGGGAGTTTTTTTCTTTTCTTAGGAGGCAAGACGCTTTCCTTCTTGTGGTCTACATTATATGATGCAATGAACGGTTGCAATTGGACAACAACGTGAAGACCGACGGGTAATATGCGACCACGTGTACTTTGACACGTCAGTGTGCGTTGTTCGCACGCATACTAGGAATTCAACAACGTAATTCTCACGCATTTTAAGGCTGGTTTGTATTTTTAAATAATTTTATCTCCTCTTATGCCTTATTTGAATTTAAAAATGAGATGAGAATAATTAAAATGAGTTAAATTAAATTTATTTTTAATATTATTATTATTTTAAAATTTAAAAAAATTATATTTTATAAGAAAATATAATAATAAATTTAAAATGAATTAAGACAAATTTAATAATATATAAAGAGCTCTTGTTTTTGGAGTTGTGTACGAGAGAAATGCATGTATAAAAAAATATATTATTGTCAAAGAATAATATGGCCATCAATTTTGACTAGGTAAAAAATGTTAAAAGTTAAAATTACTGTTTATTAGTGAGTTTGAGGCTGGTGTATTTTGAGCTAACAAGTTAGAGTTTGTTAAAAAAAAAAATTAACAATATTTAGTTCACTACAAATGCTTATTTTAAGTGGAGATGTTCCCTCACAACAATCCCTCTTTTGTGTTTTTAGGTAGATGATTGCATTTTATTTGGCAAAATGAAGATTAAACAGTGGAGAAGGATTCAAGAGGTTCTGATAAGTGATCAAAAGGCCTCATGCCAGTTCTTTAATAAAGATAAAACTTATGTATTTTCAATAAAAATACTAAGGCCACTGATAAGCAAGCCATAAAGGAAGCTGGCAACTCCTTTGTTTGTGAAACATATGAAAAATACTCTTGTCTCCCTATTATGGTAGGGAGATCAAAGTTTAACACTTTCAAGAAATTTAAAGAGAGGATCTGGAAAAAAATGGCATGTTGGAAAAATATTTTTTTTTTATCACAAGCTAATAAAGAAGTCTTAATAGAGACGGCTTTGCAGGCCATCCCAACATATATCATGTGTGTTTTTAAACTCCCAAAAAAATTATGTCAAGAGATTAATGTTTTATTCTCCAAATCTTGGCAGGAAACATAGTAGGGAAGGAGGGGGCTCGTGTGGAAGAAGTGAGAGAAGTTGAGTGTGCAGAAAGATTGGGGTGGCATAGAATATAAGGATTTGGGAGAGTTTTAACATTGTTCTCCTTGCAAAACAAGGGTGGAGATTGCTTAGATACCCTCATTCTTTGGCAGTTGTGATATTCGAAAATAAGTATTTTAGGCATGCTAGTATTCTGGAAGCAAAGTTTGACACACATCCTTCTCTTGTTTGGAGAAGTATTTGAACTGCTATGGTCCTCTTAAAAGAATGAATAAGATAGAGAGTGGGTGATGGAAAGAAAAGTGGGGCTCTAAGTGGCTACCTAGTCTCTCTTCATCTACTATCCAATCCCTAATTTCTTTGTTGCAAGACTCAAGAGTTGAAGACTTAATTGATAAACAAAAAAAAAGGTGAGATAAAGAAAAGACTAGAATAATTTTTTTAGAAAAAAAAGCCAAACAAATCCTTAGCTTACCCTTGAGCAAAGTTAAAGCTAAGGATAAGATGTGTTTGGGGCCCTTCTAAGAGGGGTCTTTTCTCTATTAGAAGTGATTACTTCTTGCACTTGGACTGAATGGAGACAAGTAAAGGAGAGACCTCTAAGGAGATAAAAGTGGATGATAAATGGAGGAGCATTTGGGACCTTGAAGTGCCAAGCGTGAGAAAACTATTTCTTTGAAAAGCTGCAAAAAACCCGTTGCCTACAAGAGAACCTACATAAAAGGAGGGTGATGGAGGATAAAAGGTGCCCTATATGTGATGCATAAGAAGAATCCTTTATGCATGTGTTGTGGAAGTGCCTTCAAGCAAATGATATTGGGGTGATGATGAAACCTGTATTTAGAAATAGACCAAATCAAAAGTGGACTTCCTGGTGTTGCGGGAGAAACTCATGTCTAGTCTGAATAAGGGCCAATTCGAACATAAGGCTGTTGAAAATGAACACCTAAGTGTGAATACCTAAGTATGAAGGCTGCACCATCCAGTTTGATACTCTACAAAAGTCACCTTTTGAATGCAGAGATTTCAAACATGACAGCACCGTCCTATATAGCTGCTGCAGCCATAGGAGACTGCATTGCACCATGTGAATGCAGAAATTCAAATATGGCCGTTGCAGCTCTCTAATAGTCTTCTTCCAAATGATAGATATTTTGTAAAGCTTCTCCTATAAAAGAAGAGCTCTGATATGTGAAGAAGTGTGTGCAAATTTGAGAGAGTAGACGTGAGAAATCTTTGAGTGTTTGTAATCTTAGACAAACCTATTGAATTTGGCACCAGTGGACGTATGCAAATTGCTGAACCACTTAAATATCGTCTTGTGTGATTCTGAATAGTATTGTTTGATACGCAACAATTGGTATTAAAGCTTTGGTTCGCACTGTCCGAAAATCAAATCGATTGAAATCAACTTTTGACAACTCCAGGCCATTCCTTGTGTCGAGACGAATTCGTAAGCGCAAATGGAATCGAAAATAAACGTCGAAGGAGCCTGCACGCACTGGTAGAACGTCGAAGCGTGTACCTATGCGCTCCACTCGCAGTTGGAGGTTGAAGACAAGTGAAAAATACGCGCCATGCGCCGCCACGTGCCAACCAAGGTTGAAGACGCATGACGTACACGCGCCCTACGCAGGCTCTATGCGTATAACCCACGCGCCTCACTCGTGCTCACGCGGACAGCTCACCTCCGCGCGTGAAGCACAAGCGCCTCACGGGCCCTGAGTCGCCCCCTGTGCGTGTATCACACGCGCCTGACGATCTAGACCGTTTAAATTACAGATCTGTTTTGGGCTTGATCTAAATCATTTGGAGTCCGATTTCAACGATCAAATAGTGCTTTCCAACTATTTGGATAATTCTGGACTCATCCGTACGGTTAGAATTTTGAAATCTATCTTCTAAATTTTTTTAATTCATATAGAAGGTTTTGAGGGAGATAAGAGCTCTGCAAATGCCAGTAGCTTTGGGCGTAGTAGGTTCACAATTTCAAATGTCAAGTTTGAAGTTGAGAAGTTCGATGAAACTAACAACTTTGGTATGTGGCAATGTGAAGTGATGAACATTTTGATTCAACAAGAGTTGGATATGGCGTTGGAAGAAAAATCCAACGAAATGACGGAAAATGATTGGAGGAAACTTAATACTCAAACTTGTAGTACAATTCGTTTGTACCTTACCAAAGATCAAAAGTATTTTGTCATGAGAGAGACAAATGCAAAAGAACTTTGACAGAAATTGGAAGATAAATTCATGAAGAAGAGCATTGAGAGCCGCTTGCACTTGAAAAAAAAGCTTTTCAGATTCCAATTTCGTGAAGGTATTTCTATGTCCGAACACCTAAATCGTTACAATCAGATTCTTGCTGATCTACTAAACTTGAATGTTGAAATCCAATATGAAGATAAGGCTTTACTGTTGTTGAATCTATTGCCCAATACATATGAACATTTAGTTACCACACTATTGTATGGGAAGGAAAAAATCAGTTTTGACAATGTATCTAGTTCTCTGATTAACAATGAGTACCGTAGAAAAGATATGCAGGTACAACTAGACACATCAAGTGAAGCATTGACAGCAAGAGGGAGACCACAGTCAAGGTATCCAAGAAAAAAGAAAGGTTTTCAATCGAAAACTCAGGCCACATCATGTGGTTCATCAGTCGGTAGAAAACTCGCCAAAGACTAGTGTTCCTATTGTCACAACAAAGGACACTAGAAGAAGGATTGTCCCAAATTGAAGGGACAACAAAAGAATCAACCTACCACAGCCAATGTCGCAGACAGGGGTGAAGATCTAGACATTGCCTTGACAGGTTTATCATTCATTTGTCATTCCAATGAATGGATTATGGATTTCAGATGTACCTATCACATGTGTCCCAATCGAGACTGGTTTATTGACTTCACAAAGATTGAAATTGGAGCAGTACTTCTGGGCAACGACAATACCTGTAAGACTCAAGGAATAGAGAATATTCAGTTCAAGCTGCATGATGGAATCGTCAAGACTCTAACAGAAGTTCGGTTCGTTCCGGACTTACGAAAAAAATCTCATCTCACTAGGATCTCTAGATTCAAAGGAATTCAGAATCACTATTGAAGACAAAACTTTCAAAGTGATAATGGGAGTTTAGGTGGCTATGAAAGGTTTGAGGCGATGAAACATGTACTTCTTGCAAGGAAGTACTATTGATGGAAGAGCTTCTACAGATTATGAGAAGCTAGATGAGACTGATGTTGACACAACCAGGCATATGCGTATGGGACACACTGGAGAAAAAGTTTTGCAAACACTAGTAAAGCAATACTTACTCAAAGGTGCAAAGACTGAAAAATTGTCTTTTGTGAGCACTGTATATTGGGGAAGCAGACGCGGATCAAGTTCGGAATCACTGCTCACAATACACAAGGGATACTTGATGTTGCTTAGATGACTAACACAAGAGGGGGGTGAATTGGGTTATATTAAAAAATTAATACTTATAAACCAAATATACAATATAAAATATAATCAGAATAGGAAGCAGCAGGAAATATAAAGAGTAAGGGTAAGAAGAAGTAAACTCAGTATTTTAACGAGATTCAGCTCCACTGCCTACGTCCTTGTCTCAAGCTACCCATTGAGGATCTCAAATTCACTATTTAATCTCCTCCAGGTGGAGATAGAAACCTATTATACCTTTGAGCAACACCGCTACAAAGAATTCATGTAGAATACCCTCTATATTTGCAATCACCTCACACTTGGTGATTCAATTATTCTCTGTGTAGAACATCTTCTACACACATAAGGGTTATACGCACCCTCTTACAAATACAAAAGCTGATAGTGGGTAGGTTATCAGAATACACTCCTCAATGAATGAGATAAAAATAATACAGTACAACTTATATCTCTCTCACAATGGACAAGGATTAAGGCACAAAACTTAGAGAAGAGATAATGAGAACTTTGAAAAAATAATGCAAAACTTAGCAATTGATGTGTAAGCTCTTGTTATAATTTTTGTAAAATTCAAGTGAGCTATTTATAGGCAAATGAGTCTTCACATTCAAATTTGAAAATGTTCACATGTCAAATAAGAGCACTATTCACTTTTCAAAAGATTCAAATAAAAACATCTCATTTTTATATTTGTCAAAGACAACTCCATTCATTTTTCAAAAAAATCAAACATAATCTTTTACTTTTCATACATGACAAAATGAACATGATTTATTTTTCAAACCAAATCATCTTCTTTTTGCATATGTAAAAAAAAAAACTCATAATCACCTTTCAAGATTTTCAAACAAATCATCTATCTTTTATTTTTGTCAAAAAAACACACAACCACCCTTCAAGATTTTCAAACAAAATCATATATCTTTTGCATTTGTCAAAAAAATATACAACCACCCTTCAAGATTTTCAAACAACACATGCACATGTTAAAAATGATAATCAATCATCTTACAAATTCAAATCTTTAAGCATATATGGAAAAATAATAATAATTTTTGAAATTAAATATTTTAATAAAGTTATGCAAATGTAAAAATATAATTTAATACTTTATGAGAAAATATTAATTTTGAGCCTTAATTCAATTTCAAATTTTAAGAGAAGTACAAAATTATTCTATGAGTTTCATTTGTTGACTTGTTCTTCTTTTTACTCATACTTGATTTCTTGATGTGCTTAGCTCTCTTCATGCGTAGACAACTTGAGCTTAAGTCTTGAATTTATTTGTTATCATCAAAATCTATACGTAGATACGAGACTTGAAACATTGGGTTCTACACTTGACTATATACACTCCGATAATTTGGGACATACTAAAGTTGCATCTTTGAGAGATAAGCATTGGTTTGTAACTTTTGTAGATAATTATTCTCGTCGTGTGTGGGTGTATATAATGAAGAATAAAGATGAAGTGTTGAACATCTTTCTTATGTGAAAGAAAATGATTGAGACTCAAACCTGCAGAAAAATCAAGCGGCTCAGATCAGATAATGGAAGGAGTACATTCTAGACTCTTTCATAGAAGTATGTCAAAAAGATGGAATTGTCAAACACTTCACGGTACGAGGAACACTAAAGCAAAATGATGTGACAGAACGGATGATTCGTACTTTGCTAGAGAAAGTACGATGTATGTTACTGGATACCAAATTCAATAAGAAATTTTGGGCTGAAGCTGTGATATATGTTTGCCACCTCGTCAACAGACTACCCGCAGCTGCCAATGACGGGAAGACATCCATTGAAATGTGGAAAGGTATACATACTAATGATTATGACTCTTTACACGTTTTTGGATGTCCTGCTTACTATCATGTTAAAGAAAGTAAACTTGATCATAGAGCTAAAAAAGCAAAATTCTTGAGGTTTAATACTGGCATAAAAGGGTATTGACTCTGGTGAATAGAGTCTAAAAAGGTAATCATCAGTAGAGATGTTACATTCAACGAATCTAAAATGCTTAAGTCACATAAGGATAAAGATTTCAATAAAGACAACTATGATGGCAAAACACCCGATGATTCGCAGAAGGTGGAGTTTACTACTCCAAATGATTTAAAAGAAGACAGACAAGATGAGGTTGATAGTCCAGTCACAGTACCTCCAAGTCAAATTGAATCAATAGCAACCAATAGACCGAGATGAGAGAAACGTGTACCGACATGTTATGCAGACTTTGTGACATATGCACTACCAGTTGAAGGGGATGAGATCACAACCACTTACAGAGAAGTCATACAATCCAGTAAAAATGATAAATGGATAAAGGCGATGAAGGATGAGATTTAGTCTCTTCATAAGAACTAGACTTGAGAACTTGTGCCACTTCCACAAGGAAATAAGTCAATTGACTGTAAGTGAATCTTTAATCAGAAAGATGATCAAGTTGTTAAAAATAGAATACGATACAAAGCTAGATTGGTAGCCAAGGGCTACGCTTAGACAAAGGGAATTGACTACAGTGAAGTATTTTCTCTTGTTGTGAAGCATTCATCCATTCGGATATTGCTAGTTTTGGTTGCACAAAATGATCTTGAGTTAATAAAACTTGATGTGAAGACAACTTTCTTACATGGTGATGTAGAAAATGAGATTTATCTATCTCAACCAAAAGGGTTTAAAAAAACTGGTAAAGAAAAATGGGTCTGCAAGCTGAAGAAGTCTCTCTATGGATTGAAGCAGTTACCTCGGCAATGGTACAAGCAGTTTGACCGCTTTATGATGGACTTGAAATACACTCGTTGCCAATACAATCATTGTGTGTATTTCATAAAACTTACAAATAGATCTTTCATTTATTTGCTTTTATATGTAGATGATATATTGATTGCATGTAAAAGCAAGGTGGAGATAAATCGTTTGAAAATTTAGTTAAGTCATGAGTTTGAATTGAAGATTTAGGAGAAGTACGAAAAATATTGAGAATAGAGATCAACAGAGATAGGGTGAAATGTACAATTCACCTTACTCAGAAGCAGTATCTGAAGAGAGTATTGCAACGCTTTAACATGGATTCAAAGACGAAGCCGGTGAGTACTCCAATGGCCCCATATTTCAAGCTCAGTATATTGCAACCTCCTAAAGATGATGAAGAGCTGGACTACATGAAGAATGTCTCGTATACAAGTGTTGTTGGAAGCCTAATGTATGTCATGGTGTGTACACGACCTGATATCTCCCAGGCTGTCAGTGTAATCAGTCGTTATATGCATTATCCTAGAAAGAAATACCGGCATACGGCTAAATGGATTCTACGGAATATTCTAGGGACCGTAGATATTGGTTTGAAATTCGAGAAGAGTAAAGATAGTTTAGTAACTGGATATGTTGACTCAGACTATGCAGGTGATCTTGACAAACGCCGATCGACAACTAAATATGTGTTCACTATATCTGGAGCACCAGTTAGTTGGTGATCGAATTTGCAGTCTACAATTGCACTATCATCCACGGAGGCTGAATACATGGTTGTAACAGAAGTCATGAAAGAAGCCATTTGGTTATAGGGACTGGTAACAGATTTGGACTTCAAGCAGCAAGAGATTACGTTTACTGTGACAGTCAAAGTGTAATTCATCTGGCCAAGAATCAAGTATATCACTCTCGAACAAAACACATTGATGTCTTATTTCACTTTGTATGTGAAATATTTGAAGAAGAGAACATCATACTTCATAAGATTGGCACTGAAGATAATCCAACAGATATGTTGACGAAAGTCATCACAGGGTTCAAGTTTCAACACTGTTTGGACTTGATCAATATTGCAGGTTGCTGAGCACCTTCGGGTGCATTGGCGTCTTATAGCGCATTTTATAGCAGAAGTCTCTCATATCAAAGAAGGATGTGCATTCATTTGAAAAATGAATCAGTTTGACAGCAGTCTAATATGGCACATTTTGGTGGAGTGGGTGATTGTTGAAAATGACCACTTAAGTCTGAATACCTAAGTGTGAAGGCTGCACCATCCAGCTTGATACTCTACAAAAGTCACCATTTGAATGCAGAGATTTCAAATCTGGCAGCACTATCCTATATAGCTGTTGTAGCCATAAGAGACTGCATTGCACCATGTGAATGCAAAAATTCAAATATGACTGCTGCAACTCTCTAATAGTCTTCTTCCAGATGATAGATATTTTGTAAAGCTTCTCTTATAAAAAGAGAGCTCTGATATGTGAAAAAGTATGTGCAAATTTGAAAGAGTAGACGTGAGAAATTTGTGAGTTTTTATAATTCCTGACAAACATATTAAATTTGGTACTAGTAGACGTACGCAAATTGTTGAACCACTTAAATATCGTCTTGTGTGATTTTGGTCAGTATTGTTTGATACGCAATAATGGCAATGATCTTTAGGAATGTATGATTGAGAATAAATGATTGGGTCTTTGAAAAATATTGGTTTGCCCGAGAACTTCTTTAAATTTTGCTAAGGTTGCCCTTAAAGATTTTCAAGAGGCATAGAATTCTCTTTAAAAGGAAAGTTTAGTGCATAACATTATGGTTAACAGTTTGCAGTGGGAGAAACCAAAAAGGGGATTTGTCAACATCAATTGAAATGCTTCTCTAGATTTAAAAAGGAAGAAAATGGAGATTGGGATCATGATAAGAGATGAGAAAGGGGAGGCCATCTTTTACAATAAGAGATTAATAAGGCAAATGTTGATGATGCAGCAATGGCAGAATACTTTGCTATGAGGAAAAGCAGTGGAGTGGAGTTGGGAAAACCAAAAACGGGGTTTGTCAACATCAATTAGAATGCTTCTCTGGATTATTATTTTTTTTCGATGTAATGCTTCTCTGGATTTAACAAGGAAAAAAATAGAGATTGAGATCATGATAAGAGATGAGAAAGGGAAGGCCATAATTGCTGTATCTGATCAAAAAGCAAATATCGATAAAGCAACAATGGCAGAATGCTTTCCTCTTCCCTTGAAGTTGTGTACTAAACTAAACATTCAAAAAGTCAATTTCGAGGGTAATCCAAGGGCTATCATTTTGGTAGTGAATAGTGATGAAGTGGTGTATTCTTCTTATAATTTATTGTAAAAGATATCAGATTTTATTTCAAAAATAGGCCAGATTGACAATTACAATTTGCTCATAGAAATACATATATATATATGTGTGTGTGTGTGTGTGTGTGTGTGATAGCTAATACTCTTTGTTAAAGTTTTAATCATAGAAGAAAAAAAAAAGTGTAGATAGAAGATGTCTGAATAGTGATAACATTTGTAATACTTGATTCTTAATGAAATGTTTTGAGGTTATTTAAAAAAAAAAAACGTGTGGGTGTTTCCACTATATCACATTTTAAGCATTAATTAGTAGAAATTTATAGTCATGTATCTTAAATTAAATTTTAAGAGAGAGAAATGAAACATCAATATTCATTAAATAATGATATGTTTACAATTCTTTTATGATTATTTTATAATTTATTTATATATATATATATATATATATATTTGAAAGAGTGATGTTTCGAGAGTTATGCTAACCAGCAGGCTTTTAGCATTTTTCCATTTATTTCAAATCAACCAATGTAACACTCTATTAAAAATAACTTTAATTTTACATGACTACCAACTATCCTTCATTTTAAATACAGCTGTAACATAGTTATAGATTAATTGTAATTTTCTGTTTGACCTAGCTAGTTTTATTAAAGCAATAAAACGCTTTAGAAAACTAGATAACATCATCCAGGATTTAACTCATAGAAACAGGAATTTATTATGGAAAAAAAAAAAACGAGAAAAAGAAAAAAGTGTTCCCAAGGATAATTAATTAATACACAGGCTTTCGAAAGAAACATAAAAGCTCTAACAGCTCCAGTACTACATGAAACACAGAGTAGGAAAATACCTTAGTCACCAAAAAAAGTTACATCAAATTAAACCACAAACTTGATATAAATTGATGATATTATGAAATTATTGATCTCACTCTCGAAAGAGACATATAATTTTCCATTAATCTACGATTTTGCGCTGGTCTGATTTCGTGCCTTCTCCTTCTCCTTCACTTCGCTCCCCTGCGTCTTGTCATAAGCTTCATCCACATATATATTCAAAATTATATTCCCCATGTTAATTACACAATGATCACACGAGAATAAGCCATGAAAAACTAAAATCGTATACGCATGATATTTCATTTACGAACTAAAGCTAAAGTTGATGCAAATTACCAGGGTGATTTTCGTTGATAGTCTCCTTCTTCTCAGTCTTTGGAAGAGACTGGTTCTCTCCATATACCCCACCAAATCCTTCCTCATCCGATCTGGTGGCGTACCCTTCCCCGAACGAATGAGACATCGTGTCCCTTCCCATACACAACCACCAGGTTTCAATTAAACACACTAAAATCTCAAAATATAGAAAAATATTTTAGCCATAAATAAAATATACAAAAATAATTTATATTTAACCGATGATATCTATGAGATAATAATATACACAACAACTTTGAACTTACCCATTTTTCTCATTTGGGTTCTTGCTGTCAGATTGGCTGTTAGCCATAGTTGTGACCTTCCTCAACACTCCGATTCCAGAATTTCCAGTCGCTTTTCTGCTTGCGTTATAAGGCAGAGCAGCTCCAGCTGATCTGATTGCTTGATTCATCTTTTTGCTTAGTTTGGTCTTCTAATGCTACCCGCTTAAATAATATACCCAACTACTGAAAGAAATGCAGAAAACACAGAATCAGCAACGATGATGTCCGATTCTAAGGGACCAATCCCGGTCGTACCTTAATGTACCAGAAAACCTGATTTCTACGCAGTGACACGTAGAATGCGATAGATAGCACACGAGTCATGTATTGAGAGTGTTGAGGGTTACGTGGTGCTTTGGACGTACGACCTGATATTTCGTGGGTGTAAGCTACCCAAATGTCACGTTTTTAGGCCACCTTTCGTAGGTGACGGTAGGCAGATATCTGAATATTAAAGTTTTTAAGCTTTATCGATGATGTTTTTGCCGCAGAAGCGAGATAGCGAGAAAGTTGATTTTCGCATCTGTTTATTGCCGCATCAGCTCGTGGTATTGACACCTTTCTCTGTTTTATTCTTTAACTGGATCGTGGCCCAGAATACTAGATAGATATGACGACTGGCTTAGGCCCAACAAGCTTTGACTGGGCTAAAAGCTTTGACTGGGCTGTAACTTGTTCACATATAAAGTTCGACTTTTTTGTTTGCAGTAAATGTTGCTTCCACCGTTAACATCTCGTTTGATTTTACAGATAAAATTAAATAAGATATATTAAATTGAATTGAGATTAAAATTAAAGATCAAAAGAATATATTATTAAAATATTAATTTTGATTTAGAATTGAAAACTTGTATTATTTATTTTATTTTATATAAAAATTTTAAAAAATATAATAATTAAATAAACAAAAATAAAATGAATTAAAAAAAATTGTAAAAACAAACATAGCCTAAATACCCTCGTCCAGCAAAAATAACTAAGAAAAATGGAAAGTTAGTGAAGTAGCAAACTGCGCACCTAAGAGCATTAGTATTGACTACATCAAAATTTAATAAAAAAATATAAATTTAATGAAAATTCAACACTTTAACATCCATAACTTTATATTGAATTCATTATTACATTCATCAAAATGATAACATATATATAATTTATAAAACTAATAAATACATTTATAATTTATTCATTCAACAAACATATTAAAAGATAATAAAAAATATTTTGAAGAGTCAATAGTAATTTTTTTAAAAAGAAAGATGATGCTTAAATAATATAACTTCAAATTTATGTTAATAAATTTAATATAAAATTATTTTAAATAAAATTATCAAATTTAATAAATCTAATAAGAGCATTCTTATTAGATTGTCTAAAAATAAACTTCAAAAATACCATTTTGCACACATGTTTTAAAAAAAATTAGTCATATTTGATCAAAAATGAAAAGAAATTTGTAGAGAAAGAGAATAAAAATACTTTTTATTTTCGAAAATAAAAAATAAATCTAAAAGTTTTGTCAAATTTAGCCAATATTAAATAAAGATTTAGATTTACTATTTACAAAAAAATATTTTTATTTTTATCTCTTCATTTTTTATTAAATATGATCAAAATATTTTAATAAATGTATAAATTTACATTTTTTTTTAAAATAATTTTAAATAATCTAATAAAAATGCTCTAATAGATTGGCAAGTTTGGCAAGCAAAACACTCAACATTTTTCAACATTCTTTGTTACTATTATTATTTTATTATTATTTGTTACCTACTTTTATTATTATTCAATATTTTATTATTATTTTTTATTTACTTTTTATTACTATTTATAAATAGATCTGTGCACCTGGGTTTCCGGATCCAGAACCCGAATATTTTGACCCGGAACCGGATTTGAAATCTGGATCCAGAAACCTGGGTATCTAAAACCGTATCCGGATTTCAAATCCAAGCCAGAACCCATATAAATCCGAGTTTTAAAAATATGGATTCCGGGATCCAAATTTGAACCCGGATTTTTTTTCCCTCCTTTAAAAAGCTTATTTTTTATTAAAACAATACACTGCCAAATTGTAATAAAATATTCTGAAACCTGCTAGAGTTCTTAAAAAATAGATTACATGAGTGCTTTGAAGGAAAAAAAAAATTATTGATCATACTAATTTTGAGTGCATTACATATTCATAATTGGGACTCATAATTGGGCTCTGGCGAACTTGTATTTGGTAATGAATATATAATATTTATCTTAGATCTCATTATTCCCTGCAATCATAGTACTTCTTGATGCAACAAATATTAGTATCTTCATATATAAAGCAGCCCAATTATGGTACTTGTCAATCCAAAGTGCATTACATTAATTGGTTCAAAACCTTGGATAAAATCCCTCTTGAAAATCTTGTTTCCACAGCAGAGCTCATCCTTGATAACAACCCTGGATAACATTGCGTCTTGGAACCTTGTTTCCACTGATTGCAAGCATAGAGGAAGTGAGCTAGAACTCCTAGCTCAATGGTCGTCTTCATCAGTTCCAGGCCAATTGAACAACAGAGACTCCATTAATTCATACTGAAAAAGTTTTTTTTTTGAAAGGAGGGGTTAGAACAAGCAAAATGATGAAAATTATTTATTAAGTTTCCTTTAATTTTAGTTTAAAAAATAACAGAGAGTATATGTGGGACAATTTAGATAAAGCCAAAGCAATAAACAGGAAATTCAATGTGCTAACCTGAAGGTAAGGAAACATATTAGTGTATACTTGGAGGAAAACTTTTGATTTCATTGCAAACCTGATGCACTATTTGAGTTTCAATCAATATAGGTATAGAAGAGCCAAACAAGATACTTGAGCAAAACAAGAATAGTAACAATTTTTTAGCTTGGTTTTGATGTTTAAGCAGTAAAAGACCAAATACAATAATGAAACCTGAGACCACAAGTGAGTTTCTTTATGAAACCTGCAAATGAAACAAATACATATTTCACACAACTACAATGTATATGCATTAACATTCCAATAGCTGAATAAATCATTTCAAGAAACCACCCCCCCTTTCAATAAACTGACTTTACCTCTATACTTCACCAATTTGTATGGAGATTGCTTCAAAACTCTTTTTTCCCAATATTTTCCAGTCTCTAAAGATAATTTGCAAAGGTATTCCTTAGGTGCAATTCTACAGTATTTCCAAGAACCCAATGTCATAGTGACTTAACTTCAATTAATTTCCAGTTCTCTACATAGAACTGCCTTTATATAATCATAGAGTTACAAATTATGCGAGACAATCATGAGGGTATAGGAATATACTTTGTTTTTCCATCATCAAATTGAAAGGATTGCATTAATAAATAAATTATAGTTGATTCAATTGTTAGTTTCTCTAGAACCCTTCGAACTTCTTTTCAATGCTTGCCTTCTTTTAGTTTCTATCCTTTTTTTTTTGTTTTTTGGGTATTTCGGATGTCTTTCAACCAAAAGAATGCATCTACATCCATAGTAATATACTAATATCAACAAAAATCTACGTTAAACATATGAAATACAATGATATAATGAACCCATAAAACCTTAGAACTTATATCAAACATTTCTAATCCTTACGTAGTTACAAAGAGAAGAGAGAGACAAAGAGAGAGAGAGTATCTAACAAGTCAAATGGTATTTTTGAGGATGATAGAGACTCGACAACAGAGACACGGAGACTCGACGACAAAGACTTGAAGACGGTGATGGGTCATGATGATGAGGATGAGAGACTCAACACGAGGCTAGGGTTTCTGGGAGCAAAGAGAATCTTAATGAATAGCGATGAGACTTTGAATTCGAAATGAGGGGAAGAAACCATATGTTGTTAACAAACGACGCCATTTTGATTTTTTTAACCAAGCCGAATATGGATTGATTAAAGCAAGTTCCAGATTTAATATATATATATCCGGCTCAAATATATCCTGTTTATTAAAAGTGGATTCTGACCTACTTTTATATAATTGGAAAATCGAATTTAAAATGTGAATACTCGATTACCGGTCTGGGTCGAATAATACTCTGTCCATGTGAACAAACTTATTTATAAACACTTTTAAATACTCACAACATACCAACATAACAATATCGATACTCAAATCAAAGAAGTTCTACTCTCTTTAACCAATATTGTGACTTGCAGACGAGTCTTTTTTGAAAAAATTTCAAATTTTAACGGCCACAGCCTACATTTAAAGAACGTGAAAATGACGAAAAAACAGACTCGTCTACTGCAGGCCCCACAGTCTCTCATAAAGAGGGGACCACCCGACCGTTGCTGCAATAATAGACGTAAGCAAAGCAAACACGTTCAAAAACGTCGTCGGGGCAGTGATAGAATCACCCCGTACAGATGTCGCATTCATTCGTCAATAGACAGATTTCCCTCCGTCTTAATTACGGACACGCATACCAATACACACCCTTTAAGGTGACGACATGATTACTCCTGCGGAGGCTACGTACCAGAGTGGTCAGAGTCTGAAGCTGTCGAGCTGCGACACACTAAAAACTGAAAACTGAAACCGCGGGTAGAGGCAGAGGCAGAGGCAGAGGCAGAGGCAGAGGCAGAGGGGTGTACTGATCAGGTAAACTGCCTCTTTGATCTTACTTTAAATGACTATGCAGTTTTTGGGCAGAATCGCAGGCCGATGCTTTGAATTTGGTTACATCACCTGCTTAAGGTGGCTGGCTCTGTTTGAATCCCAGTCTTTGAATGAGGGACACCTGGGCCCCCAAAATGTTGAACGCTTTCAAAATAAGATTTGCGATATCTTTATAATTTAACTATTATTTTTTAAAAAAAAAATACCTTTTTTTAATATTCTTAAATATTAAAAAAATAATAATAAATAAAAAAAAAACCGTAGATATGTGATAAAGATATCATATTTCATAACATTTTACTACTGTTTCGGCCAACCCCAACACAATCAACATTGTCATATTTTGACTGAATAGGTGAAAACCATTTTTTATCTCAGTACAACTTCAACCCGGTGAAAATTCTGGTGACATAACAGTAAAATGAATAGTGAAATAATTTTTTTTTAACAAATATTGAAATAAATTTTTTATTATAAATAGTGAAATAATTTGTTAATATTAATAAAATATTTTGAATTAAATATTTTTATTAAATTTTAAGAAATAAGAGATAAATAAAAAATTTCATCAAAAACTTATTTGAATATAATTTGGAAATATAATTTTTATTTTGAAATTTGAAAATTTTTTATTACTTTTTTGTGTTTTATTGAAAATTCTAAAATTGTAGTGATTAGATAATAATTAAATAATAAAAAATAAGCTACACATTTAAAATGAAAATTTTTTATTTGAATTATATTTAAAAATAAAGTAATCAAAAGTTTTGAGATTCGAAGATACTTTGTAATCCCATAAAACTGAGAGCCGGGCCGACTCTTCCATAAAAAGCAACCCGTCACTTTCAATGGCAGTTAACGGACCTATTTCGGATTTAAATCTGTCGAGAAAATGTGAGAGACTAACGAGGGAATGTGGGAGGTCGTCAGGAATTGCCATTGCAGGAGTGAGGTCGCCGAAACCTGCCGGTTCCGATGGCATGGGCGGTGTCACCCACTGCCACTGGGGGGCGACTCCTTTTGACTGAGGGCCGAATCTCCCTTAAAATCATCCTCATTTTTTTATTGTGTTTTTTATTATATTTTTATATTTTTATTTGATTTTTATTGTATTTTCTTCATTTTATTTTTTATTATATTTTTTCTTTTTTTTTTCATTTTATTATATTTTTTAATTATACTTTTTAAGATCTTTTTCTTGTGTTTATTGTCAAAAGCAATTGGGGATAGCCGGACTGGCCCCAACGTCACCCTAATACTGGATCTCATGTATTTTCATCCATTGGCTTTTAAGTTAATCAATCAAGTAATGTTAGAGATATACGACTCCATTTACTTTTTATAAAATTAGTAACGTGACAAGGATGTCATGTCAGTCAAAATATTAAAATAAATATATTTAAAAAAAGATAAAAATATGATAAGAGATAAATAAAAATAAAAAATATGAATAATTAAATTAAAAGATGTGTAAAAATTGTATTTATATACAACATGTATGCAAAATATACACAAATAATTTGCAAATAGTATTTTTGTAATTTTTTTTAAAATAAAAAATATTCCATTGCAATTTTACTAGAACAATTATAAAGTAGCTGTTCTTCTAAAACAATAAAAGAAATTTCAAAAGGTTCTTCCTCTATCCACACCTTCTCACTATCAAAATCCATGGCTAATTTACCACACAATAAGCTATTCTATTGGAAAATGATATTTGTACACCATTATGTACAAGTGCGTACATACCGGTTGACATAGACAAATTAATAAAATGGTGCGCTTTCTGCACTTGGCTCTCTCTTCCTCCATTTCAAATTCGCTTACTCTTCTTCGCATTTTCTTCTTCTTTGAAAACCTAGAGGAAACGGCATCCCAACTCACGCAACAGTCGTCTTCTTCTTCTTCGCTCTTCTTCTCACTTGAAAATCCTAGAAGTCTAGCATCCCAACTCGCGTTGCCGTCGTGTTCTTCCCGTGTTCTTCTTATTCCCTCTGCTTTCCCCCCATCCCTCTGCAAAATTGTTTGTGCTTCATCTACACTCACTCTTTCTATCGAAGAATTTCCTCCATCGTGTTTCTCTGCACACCCCCTCCCTCTGCCAAAATCTCCCTTTACTGAATCTCTGACGAGGATTTTTCTAGAGACTTATAACTCTGTCAATCTCAGACCGAAAAATAGGACATCAATCGGTGGAAGAAATAGAGAAAAATAAATAAAATAGAGACATTCGGTCAGAATGAGATTTCTACTTGAGATAGTGAAAAATATTTTGGCGTGGAAGGGGTTTCAACAAGTAAAGGGATTTCAAAAAGTCTTGCAACTTTTTCAGTTTTTAATTCTTTGGTTTGCTTTCCTTTACTTTGATTCGTTGTTTTTGAGTTCTTGGTGGCTTGTCTTCTCCAGATCGTATTTTTTTTAGTTTGGGGAGTTGTTATAGCCACTACTTCATCGAAGCAAACAAGTCATGTCATTTTCTTTAGTCAATGTGTGAGAGGTGGTGTGAACTAGAGAGGTTAAATTGCCATGCAATTGAAAAGTGGAAAGAAACAAACAAAAAGAAATGGAAGAGAACAAGGAAACAAGTCACAGAGAAGAAGTTGAAAAAAGAAGATAAAAAGGAGCCAAATTTCTTTTATAGGCACTGAAAGGTGAAAAAGATGATCGAAAACGTAAAAACAAAATTCTGCCAAAGAGAATGAGAGAATTTGGGAAAATAGTGATTTTGAGAGAAAGTATTGGAGGCAAGTTACTGTAGGAAAAAAAAAAATTCACTTCATCGATGTGTAGGCAAGTTCTTTTTTTTTAATAGTACGCTGACGTGGCAAGGTATCTGCACCGTGTACACAAAGGGTTATGTACCTAACACCACTCTATTCTATTACATGTTCTATGAGCAAAATTAACAGTATAAGAAGGAAATTGAGCCAACAAGAGCTTAGTGTCCTCGATAGGCTGGCCCATCAATGAGAAATCTTCATTAGTCCTCTTCATTGCATCTATCAGTTGCTTTGCATCACCTTCAATGTGAACCTACAAAATCCCAGATCAGTGCAAAATTGTATAGTTGATATTAACTCGTAAGTCATAGCTCTCAATTACAAATGCAGACACCACGTTCTTTCTTGGAGCAACCATAATTGGATAAGAAATCTCATTTCTCTCTAATCACTACTCTCACTCTCATTCTTCCAGAATCTTTATCATAAACGGCATCAAAATTTGCTTCATAGCAGGCCAATTAGGAGGAGTCTGTAACTCACTAGAAATACATGCTAAAGAGAAAAATCTTAATTAACAAAAATATTATATAATATAGAAATCATACCTGCGGAAGTCATCTTGAAAATAATATTAAAATCCCACGAATAATATATTAGTGGCCAAATCTTCATCTCCTTCTCCTCACAAAAATATTAGCTATCAATGGGGCAAGCTAATGGACACACATAGAGAGGAGAGGGGACCTAGCCATATATATAGAAGTCTTATGCGGAGTCCTCCCATTAAAAACTCCAAATCCCAATGGGTCTTAAAAAGAATAAGACCCTTGAACTTCTAGACCTACATACAATAAACCACATTTATAATATAGGATAAAATCCTATTATATTAAGGTGCAATAAACCCCATGATGATCACTTTAATTTAGTGGGTTTAACCAAAATACCATTATGAACTATTTACATCTAACTCGTTTTTATAAAACACGCAATCAATAACAGCTCATAAATGAAATTATTCTAACATTCTCCCACTTGGGCGAATATTGATTGCTATAAAAACTTGTTTTGAAAAAGACTCTTGGGTTAGACTACATAGGTGGCCACAAAAATAGCTCAAATGATAGCACATTAGAAAACATGATCCGGTCCAACAAGAATATCAACATTGAACATGGAAGTCGTTACACCCTTTAAACGATGTAAGACCATTCCACAGTTACAAATGCTAATATCCTCATCGACATGGATCCCCATCCTCCGACCAAATGTGGTAGTATGTAGTATGAACTTAGCACCAATGTGATCAAAAGTTGTGCTAATTCATATCAGTCCTCATAATGCTTCAAAAATGAAGCCACATGTCTTTTAAAAAAAAAACTCATCTTATGTCTTTATCCATAGTATCTTGAGATTTCAATAATATCATAATAAAATATATAAGCCATATGCATGCTCAAAAAATAGTTTATGGATATGGGATATATATATTATTATTGAAAGAAGCTGTACCCTAATAACATATGTTTTTGGTTAGGGATCAAGCCAAAACGTAGTTCTTATTACATAAGTAACTCTCACTAACCAAAAACATCAAAAGTTTCCACAATACCCATATTAGCAACATGTGTTTTAAAAACTTTAGGAGCAAGTCCCTTAGTCAAAGGATCTGCAATCATTGCCTTTGTATTTATATGCTCTATCTTCGTCTGTCCTTCTTTAACTCTGTCTCTGACCACCAAATACTTGATGTCAATGTGCTTGGATCCATTAGAGCTTTTATTATTCTTTGAAAAGAACACTGCTGCACTATTATCACAATAAATAGTAATAGGCCTCGAGATGGAATCAACAACATTCAGTCCAGAAATAAAATTTCTTAACCCAACAGCTTGGATAGTAGCTCCATAACATGCTACAAATTCAGCTTGCATAGTAGAAGACGCCACAAGAGTTTGTTTAACACTTTTCCAAGAAATAGCACCCCCAGCTAACATAAAAACATAACCAGAGGTTGATTTCAAATCATCTTGACATCTAGCAAAATCAGAATCTGAGTAGCCTACCACCTCAAGGTGATTTGAATGCTGGAAAGTAAGCATATAACATTCAGTCTTCTTCAAATATCTCATAGCTTTCTTAGCTGCTTTCTAATGCTTTTGCCCTGGATTTGACTGAAACCTACTAAGAACACTGACTGCATAGGCAATATCTGGTCTAGTGCAAACTTGAGTATACATCAAACTCCCTACAGCACTAGTATACGGAATATTCTTCATAGATTCCTTTTCAAGCTCATTTATAGGACATTGAGTTTTGTTAAACTTATCTCCTTTTATGATGGGTACATTACCGGGTGCACAGTTTTGCATTTCAAACCTCTGTAGTACACGCCGTATATAAGCTTTCTGATAAAGTCCCAACAAACCACGAGCTCTATCACGACAAATTTCAATGCCAAGCACAAAAGAGGCTTCTCCAAGATCTTTCATTTCAAAATTAGCAGATAACATTTTCTTTGTTTCATGAAGTAATCTCAAGTTACTGCTAGCAAGCAAAATATCATCAACATATAGAATGAGAAAAATGAAATTCCTCCCACTGGTCTTTCGATATATGCACTGGTCAACTTTATTTTCAACAAAACCGAGAGAAGTTACAATCTCATCAAACTTCAAATACCATTGTCGAGATGCTTGCTTGAGGCCATATAAGGACTTATTTAACTTACATACCAAGTTTTCTTTTCCCTTCTCAATAAAACCTTCAGGTTATCTCATATAAACCTCTTCATAAAGATCCCCATTAAAAAATGCTGTCTTGACATCCATCTGATAAAGCTCCAAATCATAATGTGCCATAGGTGCCATGATAATTCTAAAATAATCTTTTGATGAAACTGGTGAAAATGTTTCAGTATGGTCAATGCCCTCTCGCTGAGTAAATCCTTTTGCAACTAATCTTGCCTTCTTTCGTTCAACATTTCCTTTTGAGTCCAGTTTACTTTTGAAAATCCACTTGTTGTCTATAAGCTTAGCATCAGGAGGAAGTTCAATAAGTTCCCAGACTTTATTCTTCTCCATAGAATTCATTTTATCTTCCATAGCACTTAACCATTTATCTGACTCAGGACATGTCAAGGCTTGCTTAAAAGTAACAGGATCAACTATATGCCCAATATTAAAATCACTCTCTGATAAATATACAATGTAATCAATAGGCAATGTAGATCTTCTTTCCCTTTGCGATCTTCTCACTTGTGGCTCAGAAACTGACTCAATCACTATTGGAAGTTCTTCTTGTTGCCCAGATTCTTCACTAACAATTTCAACTGGTTGAGAAACAACTCTTTCCTGTATAATAGGAACTAGAAAAATAACTGGATCTGGTTCAATAAGAAGTTCTTTCAACATAGAACTGCCACTGTTACCAACATCATTCTCCAAAAATTTAGCAGTAATGGACTCAACAATTCTGGTACCACGATTAGGACAATAAAACTCATATCCTTTTGATCTATCAGGATACCCAACAAAATAACCAGGGGTTGATTTTGGGTCTAATTTCTTTTCAAGAGTATTATAAATCCTAATCTCAGCTGGACGTCCACAAACTCTGAAATGAGCTAAACTTGACTTATGGCCTGTCCACAATTCAAAAGGAGTTTTTGAAACCGCTTTACTGGGAACCCTGTTTAAAATGTACATGGCAGTTTTTAAGGCTTCACCCCATATATATTCTGATAAACTTGTTCTGCTCATCATGCTCCTAACCATATCTTTCAAAGTCCGATTACGTCTTTCAGAAACACCATTCTGCTCGGGTGTCCCAGGCATAGTGTATTGAGGCACTATTCCACATCCTTGTAAAAATTTTGCAAAATCACCCATATTTTGACCAGATTCATCATATTTCCCATAATATTCACCACCACGGTCAGATATTACAATTTTAATACTTTTCTCACATTGTTTCTCTACTTCTGTTTTGAATATTTTAAATTTCTTAAGAGCAAGAGATTTATCATTAATCAGATAGACATATCCATATCGAGAGAAATCATCAATAAAAGTTACGAAGTACTTATTTCCACATATGGTAGAAGGTAAAGGTCCACTGATATCAGTATGTATTAAGTCCAAATACTGTCACTCTTAGTAGAACCCTTCCTTGTGGATTTAGTCAACTTTCGTCTTATATAGTCTACACAAGTGTTAAAATTTGAAAAATCTAGAGAATGAAATATTTAAGCTTTTATCAATCTCTCCATTCTATCCTTTGAAATGTGCCCTAATCTCTTGTGCCACAACATAGAAGATGATTCACGGATTAAATGTCTTTTCTTTGCTACATTGATGACACAAGAGACTTCACCAAAAGAGTTCAAACACATTCTATATAAACCATCACATAAGAGACCATTTCCAACCAGATGAGAATCATAAAACAATTCAACTTTTCCATTACCAAACTTAAAAGAAAAACCAAAATCATTTAGTATATTCAATGCTAGTGCTCTCAAGCAATTGAAACCAAACCCATCAAATAGACTCTTGCCGCCGACGAACCCATTCCCACGAGCGGATTGAGGTATTTTTCTTCCCATCCTATGATTTCTTCTGTTATCTTCTGGATTTTCTTCATCGTTTTGGTTTTGTTGGGCAAATGGACGTATTTATTAAGGTGAGCAGCGCCAAACGATGAGGGGAGGGAGTAATCGTCGTCCATCTCAAAATTAGGAATGCAGTGATACATCCTCTATCTTCTAAAACTAAAACTCCAGCAGCAATACAAAGAAATTTAAATTTAAAAAGAAAAACACAAAATTGCGATTGATGAGCAAAAACCATGCTTTATTTAGCCCCTCACCATCAGAAAAATTCAATTTGTCATCATATGAAGTGTAACGGTGCCATAGCGGATCGAATATTGAGGATTTAGCTTTTGCTCATGAAAGTAACGTAAGCAGAAGTGACCTCCACCGCTCTGAGTATATAAGTGTTTGGAGAAATTTGTGGTAATTTCTTCAAGAGTATGAGAGCATGAGAGCATGAGTTTTGATTGCTCATTTTAAAGGAGAGCATATACTACATTTTAAATATTGCTCGGTTTCAATCACAAGATAGGGGTTTACGTTCGCGAGCTGTGATTCGGGGGATTTCTTAGAACACCAAATCGTCCGATTTGGTGCTTGCGGGTGCATTCGGTCATTTGGGGACTTGCAACATGGCACTCTAGGAATGGTTATTTGTAAAATGCCATTTTGTAATCTGTCGGACCGAAGCTTAACTCTTCATATAAACGTTTTCTCCATTGACTTATCTTTGTTTGGTCGTTGTTATAAAACTAAAAAATAAAATAATATTATAAAAAATATATATTTACAACTTTTTCTTTATTAAGTTCTAAATTATTGTTCTTCAATTCTTCTTTTTCAAGAATTGAAATTTTTATTCTTCATTTTTTTTTTAAACTTGTACAAAATAGATAGAACGAAAACTCATATATATAGGCAATTGGAGGCATGCCTTACGTCTTAATTGCGTAATTGATGAATACACAACATCCATCAATTATTTTTATTTTTTAAGTTCTAAATGGGGGGTCATTCATGTTTCCCTTATAATTGATTACAACACTCCCCTTGAATGACCACCCATAAAGAATATGCTTCGTTAAAATCTTGCCAAGAAAAAATTCAATGGGAAAAAAATCAACAGCGAAGGAAAAAAAGTACAATATTTATGTGTACCGTCAAGTGCTTTTAGAATTGTCTCATTAAAATCTTACAAAAGAAAATCCAATAAGACAAAATCTTAGCGAAGGAAAAATAGTACAATCAACACAAGTTTTCAAGACATTTACTCTCCCTGAAAAATTCATGATGATAGATCTTCAAGTTTTCACATTCTAATGTTTTGCACAATTTTCTTGAATATTGCAGTTGGTAATGTCTTCGTAAATAAATTTGTCAGATTATCACTTGATCGTATCTGCTTGACATCAGTTAAACATTTCTCTTGACGTTCGTGAATATAAAAGAATTTAAGTGAAATATATTTGATTCTGTCACTTTTAATATATCCTGCTTTGATTTGAGTGATACAACCAGTATTATTTTCGTATAAAATTATTGGGTTGTCATTGATCATGGAAAGACCACACATTTCTTAGATATATTGAATCACTGATCTCAGTCAAATACACTCTCGACTTGTTTTATGAATTGCAATGATCTCTGAGTGATTTGAGAATGTGGTAGATAATGTTTGCTTGACAGATCTCCATGATATGGTAGTATCTCCATAAGTAAATACATATCCAGTTTTAGATCTACCTCTGTGTGGATCTGAAAGATAATCTGTATTTGCATACCTAATCAACTTTGGACTTAATCTACGTTGATAAAATAATCTCATATCAACTGCACATTGAAGATAACAAAAGATATGTTTAATACCATTCCAATGCCTTCGAATTGGCGCAAAACTATATCTTGCAAGGATATTAACTGAGAATGTAATATCAGACCGAATGTAATTTACAAAATATATAAAAACTCCAATTGCACTGAGATATGGTACTTCAGGACTAAAAATTTCTTCATCGTTTTCACAATGATGGAATGGATCATTCTTCACATCAAATGATCAAACAATCATTGGAGTACTCATGAGATAGGTTTTGTCCATATAAAAGTGCTTCAGGACTTTCTCTATCTATATGGACTGATGAATAAAAATTTCATTTAGTAAATGCTCGACCTGCAGACCGAGACAAAGTTTTGTTTTGTCAAGATCTTTCATTTCAAATTCATTCTTTAAATATATAGCGGTTCTTGTGATCTATTCAGGAGTTTCCACAATATTTAAATCATCAACATAAATTGCAATAATGGCAAATCCGGATTCTGATTTCTTAATAAAAATACATGGGCATATATGATTATTCTCAAATCTTTCTTTCAATAGATATTTACTTTGGCGATTATACCACATATGTCCGAATTGCTTTAACTCATATAAAGATCTTTGAACTTTGATAGAGTACATACTTCTATATGTACTTGTAGATGATTAAGACATTTTATATCTTTCAGAAATTTTCATATATATTTTATGATCTAATGATATATACAAATATGCAGTGACCACATCCATCAACCGCATATCCAATTCTTTTGTAACTACCAAACTAATTAAAAATCTGAATGCGATTGCATCCATAACAGAGGAATATGTTTCCTCATAATCAATTCTAGGTTTCTGCAAGAAACCTTGTGCGACAAGTTGTGCTTTATACCACACAATTTCATTTTTCTTATTACGTTTTCGTACAAATACCCACTTATATCCAACAGGCATTATACCATTTGATGTTTGGACAACATGTCCAAATACCTCTTACTTTGCTAGCGAGTTTAATTAAATTTCAATAGTTATTTTCCATTTTGGTTAATCATTTCTATGTCGATATTCTTCGATGATTTTTGGCTCACTTTCTTCATTACTTCTGGTAATGTCAAAGGCCATCTTATATGAAAATATGTTGTTGACAACAGTTTTGTTTCTATCCAAAATTTCTCCAGTACCTATGAAATATATTGAGATTTCATTATTTTCATGTACCTATTCCTCTTCAAGGAAAAATATTTCATAAAACACATTTTCAGCAGGTCCATTTTCATGAGATTTTAGAATAAAAGATTTGATTTCTTCAGGGGTATCAACTACGCTTATAGCCTGTAATGTGGGTATGAGTTCTTCAGAAGCACCAAATTCATTTTATATCTTTCTCCTTCAAAAAATTTTATATTTTGCACTAATTGGTCTTTTACGCTTCAAGCGTGTCTTAGACTCATCTATTACTGTTTTGACAACTTGTCCTTTAGGGATTTCAATCATTCCTAGAGCATTAACAACAGAAATATGTGATTTTATCACACTTTTAGTGTCAATAAATACATTCGGTAATTGATTTGCAATACTTTACAAATGTATAATCCTCTGAACTTCTATTTTACATTCATTTGTCGGAATATCAAATTAAAACATGGTTTTATTATCCTAAGTAATTTCTTATCGTACTTCAAGTACCAACTTTTCATTATTTCAAAACATGATGAAATATCAAAAAGCTTTACTATAATATATAAAAACTTAGTATAAGTAAATCAAGTGCTTGGTCGTACAACAAATATGTCACCAATGTCTAGTCATACCACATCTATGTCATACATATTCATTTTTCTATGAAGAATTATTCTGAAGGCTTTTATCATTTTCTGAATTAGATCACTTTTGATGATACGGTATATTTATATTATTATCTCCTTTAGTGTTGTCGCTTCTGAAACCAACATTTTTATAGTTCTTCTTATCACGTCCACGTCCTCAGTTTCTTCGAAATGATGCACCATTCATTTTTTAGAGTGATGTAAATCTAGTACTATTTATTTCAGGGAATGATATTGAACCAATAGAACATGACTGATGATTTCTTAATAAAAGCTCATTACTTAGCTTAACTACTATAAGACAAGATAAAAGTTCAAAATATTTATTGAACTTTTATTCTCAATACTGCTATTGCAGCAGCTAGGGCTGTGCACCCATGTTTTGGATCTGGAAACCCGGGTATCTTGACCCGGATCCATATTTCAAATCCGGATATTTAGAACCGGATTCGGATTTGAAATCCGGGCTGGAATCCATAAGATTCCGAATCCGGATTCTGGATTTGAACCTTTTTTTTTCCTGCTTAGATACTTATTGCACCTTAAAATCCATCTTTGAATTGTTTCTATATATAATTTTATGTTGCATAAATTTTCGAAAGCTTTCCCTCTTTCTCTGAATTGATCATGACATATATAGAATTAAATCCTACCAGAACATATTGATTTTTATTAAATTGCCGGCCCCCAGATATGAGAGAATTGATGTGGATATATTCCGATTACATTGGAACAAGTTTAATCCGATCGATGCAAATGTTGCTTTAATAATTATTTCATAAACATATATATATATATATACACTTGTACTTTGACAGATGCACAAGTAATCATTAATTGGTAGATGGTAGATGAACGACATTTAAATATCATATATGATTAAAGCATTTCTGAATATAGGAAATTCAAGAAATAAAACAAAGAGGCTTTGGTGTTGCACGTTATCCCGGAAAGAGATTCAAATGTCGTCATTCAAGACATTTAACTCCTCACAAAATTAAGATTGGATCATCAATGACATACAATTCCTTCTCTAATCTTTCATGACTTGAGAAGAATTGATAATTACAGGGTTTGCAAATAGTAATCACACAAACAACAAAAGCTTCAATCTACGACATAAAACTAATCTCAGTTTTAATTTACAACACAAACTCTTATCTTTTTGTCTCTAGTCCTATACATACACCACTACATCAATGATCAATTCACAATCTGTTTCATCATCTCTACCAAGGGCCAGTCAGTGTCCTTCTCAGGCATTTTCTTTTACTTCCCCAATTCATCTTCTCTATTATCTGCCAAGAAACAGAGATAAAAAGTAGTTGTTTAGGCTCCAATTTTGCAGTTTAAAGGAATTGATGAAGAGTGTTAAGCTCTTGTCGATAATTTGCAATAAGGACCTTTTTTTAATGAATTACAAAAACCTGTTAAAGAAAGAAACAAAATGAAATCTTGTTTCACTTGCTAAAATCAATGAAGAAGTGAACTGTTTTCTAGACAATGAGTTTCTCTGTGCATGATTTGTTCTTGTATTCTCCAAATTATATGTGAACACGTATTTGTTGTTTGATTCAAGACCAAACAAAACGCAACAAGTATCACATTTTATGCTCACATTGTCATTTCCAGTCCAACCTATAAAACAAAAAGAATATATAAAACAAAAATTATTTCAAAAGCTTTGTAAGTAATGCACACTAAAGTAATAACATACTTACTCTAATTTTTTTAGCATGAATGAGAAGGTTGACTCATACTAGCCTCAATTCCAGATAAAGCTACTAAATAATCATCTAAAAAAATATTAAAAAAACTAAGTTAGATATATAATAAGTTAAGTCAGGTAGATATTAATAAAATATATATTTCATGTTTCAAATTTACCTTCAAGTTGTATCAACTCTATATATTCTTCCAACTCTTGGATGTCGACAGATTTGTTCCTTAACCAATTTTGGGTACAAATAAGAGTTTCGACAGACTTTGGAGACAATGAACTCCTAAAAGGATCCAAGATGCGTCCTCCAGTACTGAATGCAGATTCTGAGGCAACAGTAGAAATGGGAGTGGCTAATACATCACGTGCTACCTCAACAAGAATGAGATAATTGGCGGCATTAACTCTCCACCAATCCAAGCTATCAAAACTGGGTGATTTTCCTGCACGTTCCTCCGACAAATACTTATCTAGTTCTGATCTAAACTCCATAAACTCATGCTGCTCAAGATATTTTTCTAACTTTATGTCAAATTTACTTGAGCTACTAGAAGAAGTAGAAGTAGTGCTTGGCCTCCTTTGAGCCACAATAGAACTTCCCCCACTAGCCACACGAAATCTACTATACTACTCAATCAAGCGGCTTAACAAGAGTTTGACTTTGGCCTCTATCTTATCCGCTAACTCATCCCCTTTGCATTGTTCCAACCAAAATCTCAATGACACCATTTTGTAATGTAGATCAAGCACATGAGCAACATATATAAGCAAGTTGAACCAATCCGTATTATTCCAATACTTTTCATACTTTTCTTTCATGTTTTTGCCCATGGTCCTAGTGATGCTATCCTTACTCGTGCACATATCATTTATTGTATCTTCAATTGTGTACAATTCTTGGAAATATACATTAACCATCACATACAAAGACCCAGAAATGCTCAATGTGACATCGTAAAATATTTTCAGCAACACTACAAAAATCTGTGCTTTTTTCTAATTATTACTACTGGGGTTCACGAAATCATGATCCACATACATATTATAGCGTTCAAAGGCTTTTTTGTGTTTTATAGCGGTACTCAACATCAAATATGTGGAGTTCCATCTAGTGGAAACATCCGTGCACAACATCCTCCCGCTAATATTTTCCTTTAATGCACAAGTCTTGAACTTGAAAAATCTTGATGGTGAAGACTTCACATACTTGATGGCTTCTCTAATCGTTGATATTAAATGTTTAACATCTTCCAAACCGTCATTAACAATCAAATTCAATATATGGGCAGCACACCGCATGTGAAGGAACTCACCATTCAATATGGTAGAATCACTATCTATTATCCTCCTCTTCATGTAATTGACACCAACATCATTACGTTATCAACGGTGATGGTCAAAATCTTATTAATATCCCAATCAAGCAAGCCAAAGTTTAACATTCTCCCAATAGTTTTTCCCCTACAGTTGAGAATTTGGCAAAACTTTAATATTTTCTTATGCAATCTCCAATTACAATCAATAAAATGTGCAGTAATGCACATATAGTTCACATTTTGCACCGATGTCCAGGTATCGGTGGTTAGACAAATTCTTTAACCCTCTAATAATTTCTTTAGTTGTATTTTCTCTTCATCATACAACTTCATACAGTCCCTTTTCAGAGTGGTTCGGGATGGTAAAATAAATCGAGGCTCTAGATCAGCCACATACTCAACCAGTCCTTCGTGCTCTACTAGCCTAAAAGGCAATTCACACCTAATAAAAAACTTAGCGGTAGACACCCTAAGTTTTTCAGCATCATAGTTGACTAGACCTTGTGAGCTTGGGCTACATGTTTTTCTCTCTACATCTCTATTACTATTAGAGGATTTACTTTTTCCAGGACGTTTACGATAAAGAGAGGATTTTTCACATGTATAATAAAGGTGGTGATTCATAAAAGAAGTGTCATTCTTGTAATGACAATTAAACAACTTATCAAAATGTTTGCATCAAGCTTTTGGTTCATCAGGGTCAATAGGTAGCACTTTCTCAAAGTGTTCCCAAGACACCGATTGGTTACTAGGTATTTTCCTAGATTTTTTGGGTACAGGTGGAACGGAATGGGTATGTGTGGATAAATGGGATGGAAGACTCCCATGCTCATCCACATCCACTGGAAAAGAGGAGGATTCACCACTAACCCCTTGAGTCATACCAAGATTCCAACTTGTAAAATCTTTTTCCATCTGTTATTGAGTAACAAAACACAACAAACTAAACCAAACCATATAATTAAGTAAAAAATCATATACAACTTTAAGCATGGATATTTTCAGCAAACAATACAAGCCAATAACTTCCAAAAATACAGAATGAAAATGAAATTAATAGATATCAATCTTTTAGCACATCAAGACTTCGATAATATCGAACATGCTCAAAATATAGGTCACGCATACCCATTCCGTTATTAATTAAAATAATAATAAATATTATAAATAGGTCAGTTTTTTTTTTCTACAAGCAATTAAGCTTAGGTCAAAATACAATAATACAGTGCTCAACATACAATATATATTGCAACGTCTCGCATCCTAGGCTCGAATGATACTACATGTGGCAACAGCTCTATGTATGTTCACTTTGTAAAGTTCAATTATAAGGTAAAAGTCTTCTCCCTATATTTTATATTCATATTCATAATTATTGAAATCATTCGCCACATATAATAAGAATATGTAGATATTAACATATATATATATATATATATGCTTTGTCACTGTATTATGGTACGAATATATGAAGTCTTCAACTTGCATCCCTTAAATTATCTTTTAAAAATCTCATTGACCTTAAGTTATATAGGAAATATTATTTTTTTCAGACTTGTGTTGAATTTAGCTTTAGTAAGTCACTTCATGAGGTATATATATAATATATTTAAGTGGTTCATCTCTTATACATAATTGTTTCAGTCCCCTCTTTTTATTTGTCATTTTAGTTTTAAATGGGTAGGTTTTTTAACAGTTGCAAGCTATGTGGATAGTTATGATCATGAGCTGATTTTATTTTGTAGTCTAATTTTTTTTTTGTTTACTTTTGAATAATGTTGTTTTACTATTCAAAACTAATATTTGTTTATTTACTAGTGATCCAGCTAGCAGGAGACAACTATATCATTTGAATAAGCTAGTTAATCATGATACTATTTATACATATATGGTACATCAAGATCATTTTGTTTTTAGTTTTTTTAATGGGTTAGTTGTACTTGTTTTTGATGGTATATTGTATCGATCAAAAGACAATTATTGTACCTTAGACTAATATTTATAAGTATTTTTGAATGGATGTAATTTAAAAGATATAAATTCAATAAATATATTCTATTAGTTAAGTCAAATAAAAATTAACTTAAATAAGACCAAATCTAATATTATATCTTCCTTTAAAAGAATACTTTTCAAAATACCAAGATTTGTTTTGCAAAAGTTTGGTGGTCTTATATTATATCGCATTTTGTCGATAAAGAATGGTCAACTCATGTAGGCATTGAAGGTCTTAAAGTACTGTATTGTTTTGTTGATAAAGAATGGTCATCTCATGTAGGCATTGAGAGTCTTAAAGTACTGTATTGTTTTGTTGATAAAGAATGGTCATCTCATGTAGGCATTAATGGTCTTAAAGTAATGTTTTGTTTCAACATGTTTACTTGGCTTCTTACTTATCAAAGAAAAAAAATTGTACTTGGTTTGTTTCTGATGTCAACCAGATAAATGTGTTTAATACCCTATAATCTGGTTGAAATTTTTTTTTATAGTTTTCTTTTACGGGTCAGAAAACTTATGGTCCCAGCAAATTATATGCTATGTATTCCTCTTTCTTCAAAACATCTTTTGGAGGATTTTTTTGAAGCTAGGAAAATTAATGCAGAAATGGAAAGTGAATTTTGAGTAATTAAGAAACTAAAGTAAGCTAAATATCTGTTCATAAAACATCCAATCTAATTTCTGGTCAAATAACCCAGATTGTAGATCATAACCACTCTAATTTCTGAGGGATTATCAGAATTATTTTTAATTTATTCAAGGAATTCTCTCTTCCACTTGAGGGCTTTCGAACCTGAATTTTCTATTTAGAAAATCAGGTTGTATGCTGTTAGGCCATTAAACTCTTGAAAAGTGAGTGAAGCTAGCTTACAATTTATGGTATATATGTTGAGCCGTGGCCCGTACATAAAGAAGAGCTAAAAATCAGCTAGCTAGCTCAAGTGATAGTATATATTTTTTAGCTAGCTAAACCCATAAAAATACGTCTGCAACTCCACGAATTTGTTGCATGAAATCTACTTCAAACATATGAAATACTGTGATACACGAAACCCATAAAACCCTAGAATCAACTTAGATTTTCTCTCAGTAAATCCATTTCTAATCCTCACGCAATTACAGGGAGAGAGAGAGAGAGAGAGTACCAAACAATGTTTACGGCGATGGAGACTCGGCGACGAAGATTCGGAGACGGCGATGGGTCACGATGATGACTGATGAGGTTGTGGACTCAACACGGGATGGGGATAGGGTTTCTATGCACAAAGAGAGAGACAGAGAGTGAAATTGAATGGCGTTCGAGACTCGAGGCCCCGAGGGAGAGCTGGAGAGGGGAAGAACCGAAGAAACCTCAAACCAGTATACAAACGGCACCGTTTTAATTTTGAAAGCCGGGTATGGGTTGATAAAACCGGGTTTCGGATTCAATATGGATATCCGGCCCAATTTGATCCAGTTTGTTAAAAACGGATTCCGGCCCCTTTTTATATAATCCGAAAACCGGATTTAAGATCTGGGTATCCGGTTATTAATCCGGGCTAGATATAATCCGGCCCATATGAACAGCCTTAGCAGCAGCACATTCAAGACATGAAAAATAATATATGTCTTATTTAACATATCATCATAAGTGATTTTCTTACCGCATAATTTTAGTATTAAACTGATTTTAAATAGTATGGAGTTATAGTCACTACCACTTTTAAAATCTTGTAACTTCAGGTACAATAAGTCATAATGAGTTTTTGGGAGAATTACATCTTCTGGTACTCATATATCTCCCTTAAATCATTTCACAAAGTAAGAGGATTTTTCATCATGAGATACATAGCACGGTCCTGCAGGGACACGTGATTTTTTTCTTTGATTGTATCTCCTAAGTTCATCATATCCAAATAGATTTAATCAATGATCCAGGATAAATCATTTTTTTCAGAAATTTCAATAGTAACAAATTTTAATTTTGTAAGATTTAACATTTTCTACATATATGAATCACAAAAATTAATATGTGGATCTAAAAAATATGTTCACATAATCATGAGAATAAAAGTAAAATTTTATCAAGTAATATTCAACATATTACCTTTTATATTCATCTTGAAAACAGCAAATAATATATTAAAAAACTTACTTGAAGTAAAAGACTACTAACTTTAAAATTAGCAGAACCTCGTATTGATAACGTGTTATAAAACTAAATAAAAAAATAATATTGTAAGAGAAAGTATTTATAACTCTTTCTTTACTAAGTTCTAAATTCTCATTCTTGAATTCTTTCTTTTTCAAGAACTAAAATTTTTATTCTTCGTTTTTTTTATGCTTGTACAAAATTGATCGAATGAAAACTAATATATATTGACAATTTGAGGCATGTCTTACGGCTTAATTGCCATAATTGATGGATACACAGTATTTATAAATTATTTTTGTTTCTTAAGTTCTAAATGAGGAGTTATTCATGTGCCCTTATAATTGATTATAACAGTTGTTATATTATTTTAGGCACTTTTTCTTTTATTTTTTTTCTCTATCTTAAACGTTTGGGGACTATTACGGGAACCGATAAATTATCGGTCAAAGAAGTTGACCGATGAGTACGTTTTTTTTTTCTTCTTTTATTTCAGTCATTTTATATATATTTTTTAAAAAAATAATAAAAGATCAATATATTTATAATCATTTTATTAATCAATAAGTAAAAAAAATTTAAAAATATAAAGAAAAAGTACATTCGGTCAAAAATCTCGGTCAAATTAATAGGTCTCAATAGCATTTTCTTTAAACGTTTACCATAACGTCTTTTTGCAAGCTAGGGGTATTTACTTCTACTATTTGTTTTTTAAAAATATGGTATATATAAATCTTAAATGTCGACAAATTTTTATAGAAAAAGTAGATTTTATTATACAAAAGTGTGATTTTTTTATTATTATTATTTTTGTCTAATCTCTTTATATTTTTAATAATTCTATTTTTTTTTTAAATACTTGTACAAATTCATTAGAGCTTTGACTTCCATTACTCTTTTATGGTGACGATGTCTTAGTTTAGCTTCTTGAGAAAACTTTGGGCCTTCGGCGAGCAACCTCTCTATAAAATTGGAACAATAGTAGCTTTCTTACACCCCACAGCCCACTTAGAACATTAGCATTTGATACATTAATAATATGTATATTAATAATATAATCTCTAAGTCTATAACTCTAACTCTATAATTTCAAATTTTGTCAAAATTTAAAAGAAGGTACAATTTTGATGAATCTATCACATTTTTAAGTCTATAACTTCACATAAGATTCATTATTAGATCTATTAAAATAATAATATAACAATATTTTTTTAATAAAAATATATTTAAATATTTTTTATATTTTGTATTACACTAACCATATGTATATTATTTAATATTAATAATATAATCTGATACTTAAATAATTACTTTTCAACCAAATTTTGAAAAAATATATTTTAATTCCTTGTTAAAAAATTAATTTTTTTCAACCAAAATTTTGTACCAAATAATTATTTAAATAATTATTTTTCAACCAAATAAGAAAATTAGAATGAGAAAACGAGAAATAAAGTAAGATAATAAAATATATTAAACTATATGTTTAGAGTGTAAATAATAGTCTTTCAAATATGAAGGATTGTGAAAATTTTTTATAACTCAAAATTATACATTAAGATGTTTGATGGATCTAATGTGGAGATTTTTTAACAAAAATCATTAAATTTATGTTTGATGGATCATTTGATGGATCTAATACTAATCTTCTTAAACTAGTGTTAAGAGTTCATTCTTTCAATCTTGTTTGGATTCATAAATGAAATTAGATAAATTTTGAAAATTAAATATAATATTATTAAAATATTATTAAAATATTATTATTATTTAAAAATTAAAAAAAAATAAATTGAGATGTAAAAAACTTAAATTATTTATTATTTTGTGTAGAGATTTAAAAAAATTGTAATGATGAAATTGAGATGAGTTAAAATGAGTTCATCTTATTTTTAAATTCAATCGATGCTATCTAGAAAAGAAGAGAAATACTCTCACTTTACTCAAAAATAATTTTATAAGTTGATGTGTGTTGATGTAATTTGTTTGTAGGAGCAATTTGTTTTCTCAAGCGGCAAAAATGATGATGTTGTGGTTTCACCAGCTTTCTCCATAGCTTTTTCTTTCAGCAGTTGTGTCTCCATTGGAATGAATACCTAGTACTATTATGCCCACAACCTGCATGTAACTTTGACGGAGACAACAAAAACACAGAGATATGCTCATGTCCGATGGCCATTACACGGTTACACCACCAGCACCTAGGTCCTTGATTGTCGTGTCGACGCACAATGTCTTGTTTTAAAGCCAGGCAGGCGGTTCAAGCCAACGGGAATAGTCAGCCCTTCTCTTTATTACAAAAAGGAATGGAAAGTTCATTGAAAAGCAAAAGGAAAACTCTTTATGTAGTTTGAGAGTATTCGTATTGATCTCATTTAATAAATTATTAAAATTTGATAAAAAATATAAATTTAATAAAATATGTATACTATACTTATCATAATTTCACATTAAATTTATTATTAAACTCATCAAAATAATAATATAATAATATTTTTTTAAAAAAGAATATTTTTAAATTTTCTCTACTATTTTAAACAAATGAGAGAAAGATGTAAGAAAAATAAAATATATTAAATAAATAAGTTGAAGGGTGAATAGTAATCCTTCAAATTTGAAGTTTTGTTACTTTTACTGTAACTCATAGTTTAAGAAATAGAGTTTGATGAGATCAATATAGAGTAATTTTTAACATAAATCATCAAATTTATATTTGATGATTGGTTTGATGAGACTAATAGGAATGCTCTGAGAGATTCTTGCTCTCCCATTTTGAAAGAATACTTTTCCTCAATGTCTTCAGAAGTAGAAAATTTTTATGTATAATCTTCTATACCACACATTGTGGGGTGATATGGATTAAGAAATGAATTGATATGAATTTTAAAAATTGAATAAAATATTATTTTTTTAATATTATTATATTTTGAAATTTAAAAAAATTTGTATTAAAATTTGAAAAAAATGTATTGAAATTTGTGTTGTACGAGAATTTGAAAAAGTATAATGATGAATTTGAAATGAGTTAAGCTATCTCCCAATTCAAATTGGGCTTATATCTTTTTTTTTTTTTTAATCAAATGTTAATATATGAATAATGATTAGAAGAGTTTAATTAATTTTAAAAATAAAAAATAAAAAATTTATATAATGTAGAAGATGATGCATAGAATTGTTAATTCAATATAAGGGTGATTTTTAGAATCTTAATCAAAGTCGTACTACTCATCATTATTTAGGTTCTATTTATTTTGAGAAATAAGATGAAATGAGATAAAAGTAAAAAAAAGAATAAAATAAAATTTTATTTTAAGATTTGAAAGAATAGTTTTGAAATTTAAAAAAATTGAATTTTTTATTATATTTTATATAATTATATAAAATATAATAATAAAATTTTAAAAAAATAATATTTGTTTTTTAATTTATCTTTCAAAATAAACCAAGGCCGTAGATTGACTTGAACATCCCTGCCAAACTCGCAGAAACGATCGTGATTCTTTCTATGTTCTACTTTGAACAAGACAAATAACTAGATGTTTTAAAAATTGGGGTGGGCTATAACTTGAGATTCCGATTGATGTAGAATCGGAACAAGCAGGTCGGAAACTGACCTTGTCATGAACATGTAATTCTAATTTCTAGTTGATATTTTTCTTTTCATGTCAGTAGCCAGTAGCAACTCGAGAAAAGAAGTGGCAATATAAAAAGCCTACGGTTCTGGTATTCCGTACTTGGGGGTAGGTGGTCGCTGTGACCAAACTCAACAGACATCCAAAACCACTACGATGTTAATTGGACCGGCTGACTTTGAAGTCAACTAAATGCAAAATTTGTGGTTTTACAGTTTTGGACAAGAAATCAGGGTGTGGAATATTACAATGAATAAGAGTGTCCAAGCACCATACGGCATTAATTTAATTTATTGTCACGGGCTCTTGAAGCAATAACTACTTTGATTTTAAAGTCCAAAAGGGACGTTGGGGGCTCAAATCTGCAGAGTTTAGGGCAGGGGAAATTGGTTAAGCGTAGGTAGGATATCAGGGATGGGAATTGATGGGTTCAAATGCTACAGGAGGTTGAAGTTTGAACTCGAGGACTCGCACCAAACCTAAGAAAGTGCATTTAGACTAATTGAAAAGTATTTTTAACACAAAATAATTATAAAAGATAAAATAAAAATTTAGAAATTAATGTAGTTTAATGTGATATGTTAAATTATAAAATTCTTTTTATTATAAAATAAATTTAATATATTTTATAAAATTATATTACTTATACATAATTATTAATATATATGTATATAAACAGTTTTCTTATTAATTATATGGGACCCTCTGGCAAAATAAGATTTCAAAGTGTGAAGTACTCGAAAGTGTGAAGTTTTACAACGACCACGAGGTGTCACAATCATAAGGACCATACACCGCAAATATCGTGCAGTCCACTGCCTTCCTTGTCATGCACTGGCCCATTGATTCATAGAGACCTGAAATAGCCTGGTTTCTGACCCTCATTGCTCTCTCAGAGAAAGAAAGAGAGAGCCTGAAAAGTACAAGCATTAAGGCCATAATCGAGAGGAAAATTGACCAATTGGCTGAGAAAAACAAATACGATTGGCAGGAAAGGGAGAGCAGGGCCCTCACAAAGGACGGAGAGGAAATAGTGGCAAAGGGGGGTTGGAATTTGGAGAACAAGGACAGCCTAGAAGATTGAGAGAAGCTACACTCCATAATAATACAGATTACAGACTACTCAACCAAATTAATGGTTCTTGGAGGCTTCAAAGTTTATTTATCAATCACACAGTAATTTCATCCATGGAAAAACCTCTATATACGTCAGAATCAAACAACAATTCAAGAAACGAAAAATGCTTGCCCTTTGTTCTTTCTTCCGGGCACTTTTTGTCCGAGCACTGGCAAGAAATCAATCACAATCCTAGTCCTGCATTGCTTTATATTTAAGTAAAGAGGACTGTTACATTTTTTAAAAAACTTTATAAATAAATTTCATAAATTAATGTAATTTTATTTAATTTGTTGATGTATATTATAATAAAAATAATTTTATATTTTAAAGAATTTATTTTTATGAGATTTTTTTATAATTTATTTATGGCTAAATTACTTTTCTTAAATACTGTTCACAGTTATGAGAGATAATGACAGACGGACATTAAACTAACCTTCAGCTCAGGTTTGAAGTAGGACAAATCTTTATAGACGGCATTAACATTGAACCAAAATCTCGCAGAACCCGCCACGCCCTCACTCCAGAAGAGGTCGTTCAAAACATTAAAATCAAGAGCCAAGCGAAAATAAAAAAAAGAAGCGAGAGAGAGAGAGAGAGAGAGAGAGAGAGAGAATAAGACCTTGATCACAAAATCTAGTATCAGAGTCTTAGGGCCATTGGAATCGAATTAAAATCACAAGAAAGGATTAAATTTACATACAGAAACACGGACACTGGGGGGAATGAAACATTTTTCCATTTTCCCCTTGATTTTCAATTCCCTTTTTTACAATTTGGCAGACTCAAGCCCCAAACATGTTACAAAAAGCCCAACCAGAAAAGCATAAAAGAACATTATAACGTTAATGAAGTCCCCAAAAACAGAAAAAAGAGAGAGAGAGAGAGAGAGAGAGAAACTAAGCAAGAAGTGCAAGCTTCTATGGTTCTGGAAATGCAGTATTTTAATGCTATAGATTGTGATGAATACTACCTGTAATTTCACTAAGCATGACTAAGTTCCATAAATCTGTTCGTCAGTGGCGTATAGAGATTAAGATGTTCCACATCGGAGAAAAAAAGACCTGGTGGAAACTATTACCGAGCTGCGGCCAATACCCTTCATCAACGCCACGACGAAACAGTCAGAACTGGGACTTCGTTCCATGCCAGAGTGAAAAACCCAGGTGAAGATTCAAGTAGAGAATACTTGGAACTGTAGTTGTAGTTCCAAAGGAGGATCTTAGCTTGACTCACTGCATAATGGCTGAGGACTACGGTCTCAAAACCAGCACTTTCCATCAAAACCCTCCAGTTCTCTTTGTCCTCCATGCGTTCCCTCTTTGTTACCGATTCCTCAGGTCCGAGCACGCCGGCGATTCGACGGCCCAGCAATAGTCTCTCCACTTTGAACCTCTCCGCTGAGTCTCGGCTCAAGTTGGGCTCGAGCGATTCGAACACGGCCGAGTAATACCTCAACGCGTTCTTGAACCGCTGCAAAAACCCAACCCGGTTTAGACTAACTTCGTATTCCCCCAAAGTAAGAATCTTTGGATTCAGGGACTTGGCCAAGCCGAGAGCCGCTTCGACGGCGACTGGGTTCTCGTCTAATAGATTGTACAGCTGAAGCATGAAGTTCACGGCCAACACCTCGTCAGGCTCAAATCGGAAACTCGACTCGTTTAGCTCCTCAATTGGAGTCAGTATAGGTTCGAAAACAAAGTTCATGTCAAGAATATTAGCAAACTCGCGCAGCCGATTTCCGGTTGCCAAAAGAGACGCCGCCGGAGAATTTCCGAGCGCTGGGGCGGGTATGCCCGAGATTCGAATCATAGTGGGCTTTCCTGTGGACCGGGTCGCCAGAGCTTGTAGAAGAGCGGCCCATTGAACACCTTGAACGATGCCGAAATCCACTATGTGAATCTTCGTTGCCCTCTCTGTAGCTTCTAGGATTGCTTGGTTAGCTGTTAAATGTGCAAACTTCGAATACGGGCACGCATCGTTGAGAGCTTTGTAAGTCAGTGTGAAATCCTCGGAAGCGCTCCCTTCTTCACTCACAATCAAGCTTTTCTCTGCTTGAACAGACAGTCTGCTGTAGAGTGCCTGAGAGAAGTGATAGGCAACCCTCTCAGTTGGATCTCCGCGCTCCGACACGAATTTCCCGAGTGCAATCAGCGATTTCACGGCACGATCTGGTTCGGTCTCCGTTAGTCGAGCACAGTCAAGGAGCTTTCTCAAAAGTGGCGGCGCAGACTCGACTTCCGGAGAGCAACTAGATACAGAGACTCCAACAACGTCGTTCTTGTGGGGGCTCGGCAGTGAAGTGTTCGTTGGCTTCGCGTCCTTAATTACCGCCGGTGATGGCTGTGGTTGTTGTGGTTGTGGCTGAGGTGGGGTCCACGAGGGTACCTGCGGTTGAATAGAAGGACTTGGAGTAGGACTCTTCTGAGTATCCGAGAAGATAACGCGGTTGAGATCCGACGGCGGACAGCACGCGGCACTGAGTCGACTCGGGCAGGCGGTAAAAGGATCCGTACCGTAGAGTCCGAAATCAGCATTGTTCGGCCAGGCGTCGTATCCTGTGGGCAGATTGGAACTATCCGTTGAGTCTCCACCGCCCATTAAGCTATCCATCCACTCGTCAGAGTCGAACTCCCCAGAAGGACCGCCACCGAACTCCGTGAATCTGAACCCAGTAGAGTGGTGCTCCAGGTTCGGAAACTGAAAGCCCGGTTCTCCAGCATCTGCTCCGCCGCCGACTTGAAAAGGGTCGGAGAACCCCGTACCCGTGAGCCCAAATCCCGAATTTGGAGACCCCGACAAAGTGTGGTGAGTATTGTTCCAGGGATTCAGAGACAGAGGATTAATCCCCACGAGATGTTGTTGCTGGTGGTGGTGTTGCTGCTGCTGTTCCTCTCGCTGTTGTTTCTGCTTGATGACCTGCTGAGCAATCGCCATGAGATTGCCACTGTCCGCACACATATATGCCATTATCCGGCCAAATCCCGCCGGCAAAACTGCACTCACATTACCACCCAAACAAAAAGATCAGCAAGAGAGCGAGTGTTTCGTGAGCATTTTTCACAAATTATATATAAAGCCAAGGAAGAAAGACACAGAAAAACAAGATAGAGAGAGAGAGAAGAGAGATTCGGGAAGTACTGTAGTTTTACAGAACGAAAGCTCAACCCCAGAAGGAGGACGAGCGTTGATTAAAGTTGCTCAAAGAGAAAAGAGAGCTCCACGCCTTTTACGTTCAGATTAGAAAAACAGTGAAGATAGAAAACTAGAAAAGAAATGATGAGGAGCTGAAAACCCCTAGCCCCCACAACTCTTTCTTAGCTCCTACTTCCAGAGACCCCTCACTATTTGTATGACGTGGCTCCAAATGACAGCGGGCCCCGAACTCCTCGATATGACAACACCAGGTCATCGATGCCACGTGTACCATCACTTCCTTCCCTCCCGCTCTGTTCGGGGTCCTTGATGTATAGGTACCGGACCCCACTTCCCTACCTCAGTCATGACACGTCCACATACGGCGCGTCGTTATCGCCGTCTGTATGACGTCATCTCTCGTGATCTTCTCGGGAAGCGTTAGCTAATCCTCACCGCCCATTCTGACGATCTAGCCAAATTCTCTCTCAAACGGACCACGCCGCTCGTTAACGGACTAAAATAAAATTATCGAATTTAATTAGTCTAATTTAATATTGCTACTAAATATTTAAATAAAGCATTAGGTTATTTTATGTATTCTTTCTTTCAAATCGGTGTAGCGGATATATTCCCTGACAAGTTTAGACTTAAAAAATTAAAATCTTAAAATTTTAAATTATAGATAGCTAATTATTCTAACTTATAAATAAAAGAGTTCTGAATCTATATATTGGGGTTTTAGATTTGTTTATTATATACAGTCAAGACTCAAGAGGTAAATTTTGTACATCTTATTTAAAAAAATTAAAATAAAAATTGAGATTTACAAAAAAAAAAAATAATAATAAATTTTACTAAATAGATTCTGCTTTTTAAAATTAAATACATGAAATTTATATATTCTTAAGACTGAATCATTAAATGACACGTGTAATCACACTCTTAATGAAGGATAAGTGAAAAATCAGTCGTATGAGATGACACGTATACTAATTAAAAAATATTAATTATATTCATCATTCCTAACCATTATATCACACCACATTTATTTTATTTTATTTTATATTAGTAAATATGTAGTGTATAGATAATAAACAGAACAATTTATTAATGTTAAATATATAAAATATATAATATAAGATAATGAGTAATATTTCTCAATTGAAAAATAAATAAATAAAAAATTATTATATTGAGGTGAAAGACTGAAAGTTGGGGGATAAGAAAGGGAGAAGGGGGAAAGGTGAAAAAAACGCCGTGAGTGGTCTATATTTTGACGAAAGTGGATGGCTTTTGGCAATTGGGGTGTCCCTTCTTTTTGGGCGGCGAGTCGGCCCAGCCAGACCAGCTGGGGCCCATATACCCATGGGACGAATGGGGGAAAGGTGTGGGTGGGGCCCGCATGCGTAGTGTTTTGGGCCAACGGAAATGCAACAAGTGAGAAAAGCAACGGTGGAGGAGATTTTGACGGGAACAGACTGCAACCCCGCGAAAGCAACCGCACACGAGTCACGGCTTGTTCGTGCCTTGTGGTGGTCTCTACCATCAACCATATGCCCAAGGGGCCAAGACGCCCGAGTCAACTCGCAACCTCTAGATCATCAGACCCTACCATGATATTTTCTACTAATTCTTTTCTTTTTTACATATTTATATAATATATTATTGACTAGAGTAATGCTCAAGCAAATCTGTAAATTAATTTGTGTATCAATATATATTTATTAACTGTTTATATATATTTTATTTTAAATATAAGTATTTCATTAAAGTTTACATTTCTATCTCAATATTGAGGCATCTATTGATGCGCAAACTTGCTTATAACTATAATTTTTCTATTGACTAATGTTAGACACAAATTTAAGATATGTAAGCTAAATTGTTTGAATGAAAATGAAATTCGTTATGAAAATTTAAATTTTTTATGTGCGCTCTATTTTTTTTTCAAACAGTAAAGGATTTGCGGCATTTGCCTATCTTAAAATCATAAAAATCATTTTCTTAATGCCTTTTATAATATTTAAAATGAATAGTGATAGATGTACTATACTTTTTACAACCTTTACTACAATTATATTTAAATTAATGATATTTTTATAAAATAACTTATAAAAATAATATAAATTTATATAAATATCCTTAATTTAACACATAATTATATACAAAATTATAAAAATTATTGTACCTCTATCACTTCTCATTTAAAATATTTATTCTATTATTTCCGATGAAGAATTACGTGTGCACCCGTATTAATTGTGCTTCATATCATTAGGCTATGTTTAGTTGAGTGAGTGATATCAATCTACCTCAACTCAATTATTGATGAAATTCTATTTGTTTAACTTTTTATAATAAAAAGTTTAACCCATCTCAACCCACTTTTTTTTTTTCTTATTAAGTTTCACTTCATTGAAACTCATGGAAACGAAGCTTACAATGTGATCAAATAATCAATTGGTTACATACTGACGCTTGATTTCTAAATCTCTTAGATAAAATTTGAGAGAACTAAACACTACCTCTGTAAAAAGCATGTACTAAAATTTTCTTCTAAAAAGAGAGAATACTAAACTTCCAACGGACAAAATATCCGTGAGACTATTTCTCAACATTATAAATTTCTTTTTCTATACAAACATTATTTACAAAACCAACACCATAGAAACAACTAAATAACAATACTGAACAACACAAAATACCACATTCGGTCTATGGTGGCGCATGAACAGTACGCGCCACTCTAGGAATTAAATCTCGCTAGTTTGAACCGCCCGGCAAACATGAATCCTTGAGAAACCATGCATGGCAAAGTGGATCCACCAAATGGCGAGACATGTAGAGAAAACTTCCAACTCTCGACCCCGCACTTGCCTTACACGCATCACTCCGTTTGGCAAAAAATCTGGTCGACGACTAGATCGACGGACGGGACAACGGCAGCGATGGCGCGTGATGGTCTTCAGCCGTCAGACAACCTCAAACTTTCAGTCCCCGAATCCAAAAACCCAAACTGAAACCACCATCAAAAATATAAATCGGTGGTCGGAAATTTAAAAAAAAAAAAGGAGGAGAGATCTCTACCCACTTCATACATTTAAATACATATCGTAATTTATTTTTACTTAAATACATCTTAATATAAATTAATAAAACTCTACTATTTATAGATCGGTTTACATTATTTTAGATCACCTTATCACCCAATGATTTTTTTTTTAATAAAAAAAAATTTCATTTCATTCCAATAAATCGAAGTTACTACTGTGATCTAATAAATACAGAAAAAAAACTCAAATTACAAACCAAACTACTTAACTATTTGGTGCACTTTGCACACAAATTTCTATGATAGACATTATTTTAACTTTTATAGCCTCTCAAGTGACAATACCTTCAAAGACTTTAATCTTGATTTGTTTGAGAATATGACACTTTGTAAACAAAAATAACCAACCACCACCCTCTAAAGAAAGAGGGAATCACCACCACAATTCTATAAAAAAAAAGAGTGAAGAAATAGCTCCATTCTCCAAAAAAAGATCAGGGCAATTAAAAGAAATAGTATTTTCTTTTTTATTATTATCTAGCACAAACAATAAGACGGAACGAAAACTGAAATCTAAAAATATAAAACACCGAAATGGAATAAACTAAAAAATTTGAAGCAAAACATGGCTGGGAGTGTGAAGGACACACACCATGTTGGGAGTGTCTGAACAATCAATCTTGAAACTATTGAAATCGTTGAGTCCAGAAACATCACACGTGGCAGCAATATAGTCCTTTGTGTGGTGACTCGTGAAACCTACGTGTGCAAGACAACTCATACGTGTAGAGCACGCACCAATTTTTATGACGAAATTTTTGACAGACTAATAAATTGATAGTCAATGAAATTCTTGGTAGAGTGCATGGTGGTCATTGGCCATCGAAAAATACTAAACTACTCTAGTATTTGATACTGAAATGAAAATAATGAAAAAAATAACATAAAAAAGAAAAGAAAACAATTGAGAAATGAGAGAGAAGCCAAAACTCCCACCTCCATGTGACAGTTTCTTTTGCTTTGGATCCTCTGGTTTCCTCTCTCGAAAGAGGGACGATTTGGTTGGGTGTCAAAGAATTATATTTGTTTAGATAGAAATTTATGTTGTAAAATATGAGTTCTCTGTTTTTGGACTCTTAGACCGAAATGAACAGATTCGATCTACAATCTACATATCAGTGTATTAATATAATAAGCGCACAATTTATTGTAAAATCAATTCAATAAAAAAATTATATTAGTTAATTTGACAAATCTTTACATCACTAATATGTTTAACATGTTAATAAATATCTTTTCCATTTCATTTTTCCAGAGGAGAAATATAGAAAGATAATTGGAGGCTGAATTATGTTGATTAAGAAAAATTACTTTGTACTAAAAATATTAATATGTATTAAAAAATACTTGATATCATCAACTTAATACAAAATTCATATATCAAAATCATCCTAATACAAATTTCAGAAAGTTGATTTTTATCAAATAGGAGATAAAAAATAAAATAAAATAAAATTTAGAAAGTAAGTAATTTCTTTATAATTATGTTTAAATAAATACTATTTATAATTTATGTACAATTTTAAAAATGTAAATCTAATATAGATTAATTTAAAAAATATTAAATAAATATGAATATGAAAATGCATAAACTATTATCAATGCTTTAAGAAGTAAGACTGCATGCATTATTCCATGAAGAGCTAAATAAGCAACGGCAGACGTCTTAATCCGCCGTCACTGGTTGGATGATAAGACACGAAATCAAAGCAATCCATTCGTAGCTTATCTTCTACAATCTACACTGAAAGCCCCACCACTGAACCAAATCCTGAACTCTCTTTTTTTTTTCTTCCTTAACCTTCTTTTCACACTTCTTTAGCAAGCATGGTTACTATTTATTGGATCTCTAGATTCTCTACTGCTTAAAAATAAAAATAAAAAACTAAATACAAACTTCAAATATATAATATGACCCTATTAAAAAAAAATATGATCCTATTAAATATATATATATTTTTATACTTTTCCATTATAAGTTTCAATTTTTTATAAAAAAGAGTGGAAATTGTATATTTAAGACTTAAATATATATAATTTCTATATATAAAAATAAAACCTCCCTTACGCAATTCCCTTTTGTTCCAGGGCCACTGTTTCTTTAATCCCTGCCTCTTTTTGTTTGGCTCTTGAAGGTGATCATAAGCCAGCAGCTACGAGTTCAGAGTAGGATGAACTATGTATGTTTTCACGATTCCCCTCAATTCATCTTATTTTATTTTATTTAATTATTATAATTTTTTTAAATTTTTATACAAAAAATAAATAATTTAGTTTTTATAAACTCTAAAATAAAGATAATATTAAATATATATATTTCAATAATATTTTATTTAATTTTAAATTTTAATCTTAAGTCATTTATCTATATAAACAAAGATAAAAATAGGGTTTAAAGTGTGTGCGATGGGATGAAATTCTCAAAACCACTATGAAATAAAACAATGGAAGTTCTAACGTCATGTAAGCAATAAAGTTAAATACTATATTTTCATTCCAATAGGTAAAACGTGAGATTTTTATTAATTATTTACCATCCACTTATCTTTAAAAAAAAAAAATAATAATCAAAGGTAGATGAGTAATATTAGTCAATCATAGTGAAATGAGAAAGTGGTATGTATAATTTTCCTTATATTATACTTTAGTATAAAGGATGTCTATTTTTTTTTTTTTTGAGCAGTATAAAGGATGTCAAGAATTAAATAACCGAGAAAACTACATTTTAAAAAGAGATTTTAGTCTTGATCAATCCACGAATCATACCACCATTGGCCAGATATTTAGGATTATCAAACACAGCTTTGTTTAAAATTATGAGCAGCTTGTATTTTAAATAACCGATCTAATTGAGGGCCAAAACTGAGAACCCACTTGGAGGAAAAGATGCAGATATATTTCGGTATGGTATGGTATGGTATGGTATGCATGGAAGACATGGACATAACCTGAGATCAGATAAGTAATGAAATCCAGTCGAACATAAAGCAATGACAATGACCATTGATGTAATGTTACATCGATCCTTCGAAATGGAGAGAGAACCATGCTTTCATTGTTTTCTTGAACATGGGAAAAATAAAATCTTTTCTTGATTAATATATAACATTTTTTTAACAATCAATATTATAGATATTAAAAAAAAGCGGTTACAAGACACAATAATAAATAGAATGATTGATCTCGACATATAATCTAATTTAATAAATATAATACAAGACATAAAAAAAAATTTATATAATCAATAATTTGACCAGCACCTGATTTCTGCTAGGAGAGGAATCACTCAAAGCAGTTTTAAGGTAATTCAATAAATGAACTACAGAATTACGACTAAAAGTCACAATGAGGGAACTCGTGGTGCACTTTGCTGATATGAACTGACTATAAGAGACTTCCACTACCTCTTTCTCGTGATCTTTAATTAGGGAAAAATAAAATATAGGCATATAGTAAGTAGCAGAGTTGTTAAGTCGCTGGAGGAAGGAGAAGCGCGTATGTGGTGGTGTATGAGATACAAGCGCCACACTAAGAGAAGAACGAGTGGTTGGATCTAGAAGATCCGTGGTTACCGGCTTTAGAAATACCACACGTGGCGATAGAAGATCTCACTTTAAGTGGTGGCGCATGGATCTCAAGCGCACTGTGAGTTGTGCGTGTAACGCACGCGCTGCTTTGATTGACGAACCTTTTCGACCAATTAGAAGATTGGTGATTGGGGACTTCTACAGTGGGGCGCGTGCGCTGCTAACATGTATTCTGCTAACATGTATTTTTTGTTAGCAGAATACATGTTAGCAGGAAGGAGGAAGAAATAGTTTTCTCTAGGTTGGGAGAGAGCATTTCGCGGGAGAGAGAGAAGCATTTTCGGCCTAAAATTAATATAGATCATATCATTCTGCTAACATGTATTTTTTGTTCGCCCACTGAGATATTTCTTTATGTGTCTTTCTTCCATTTGTATATAAGATTTTTATTTATTTATTTTTTTGGATATAAAATGATATATACTAATACATATATCTATTCTATTATAATAAATGGCTATCTAACAGCCACTTAACAGATATATATATATATATATTGCATATTAAAATTCATGTTATAATTTAATAGATTGAATTGGAAAAAGGAGCTCGAGCTTGTCTTACAAATGAACTCGAGTTGAGCTGAGCTTGAGCTCAAATTTTTTTTAAAATTTTTTTAAATAAAATTTAAAAATAAATAAATAAAAAATTAATATTTAATATCTAACTAGTTAATATTTATTCATCATAATAATATATTATATGCTTATATATATTATTAATAAATACACATAATATAATAGCATATATGTATTTCATATGCTTCCCACGTACTAATATATTAAATTATTAAATTTTATAGACTAATTATTGTACAAATTGTAAAACATAACTATGAAGTATATTTATTATATAAATATAAGTAATAAATTTATATATTACATATTTAATTATAAAAATGTTATACTTATATCATTAATAATACATATATATATAATATATGTATATATTTATTAATATATAAATGAAGTCTAATCGAGTTAAGCTAATGAGTTAACCGAGCATAAATGAGCGAGTTTTAGTCGAGTCGAGTTGAGTTTTATTAGGTATGTGTCATTTACTAATCGAGCGGGTATTTACTTTCATAAGTAATTTTTTTTTTTTACGAATTGAGTTCGATCTGAGTTTAACCTAGCCAGTATCGAGCAAGTTGTAGAATAGCCTGATTCATTTACAGCCCTAATTTTTGATATTAAAAAGATACTGGAACTATTCTAGCAATGGTTGGTAAATTTTATTTCTAGGAATTTTAATTGTATTGTCCATTATCTTGTAATTGATGCATTAAAACTCTTTGAGAAGAGTATTGTATTGGAGAGAGTCCCTCTTTATATTTGTCACTTGTTGCAATTTTATGGATGAGGTGTTAATCTTCTTTTGGAAAAAAAATAAATAAATGAAGATTAGAGGTGGCCCGTGGGATAAAAATTGGTTTGGACAACCAAAAATAATCAGAAATTATTTGAATATGGGGTCTGTATACACGTACGGACTCTAACGTAAACAGTATTTTTAAATGTTCACATAAACACTCATATTGTATTAATATCGATGTGAGGGGTCCATCTACACTAGCATTGCCCAAAATAATTCATCCTGATTTTAGAAACCCATAATTAGATTTGGAGAATAGAGATTGAGAGAAGGCATTAATTTATGAACTTACACTCAACGTATCTTAACAAATCTATTGTCATTTCTGTACAGCAGCTGCGTATCATTTTATGGGGGTAATATTCTTGATTTAACTTGCCCTGTCTTCTGGCTGTTGTCATCCTTCTTGATTTTCTAGTCTTATCCACTAATAATATATTCACCCAAAAATAGGGAAAAAAATAATATTAATGCAACTTGTTTTGGATAACATAAAAATATGAAAGTAGTCTTTGAACCCATAACCATTATTCTTAAATTATCAGTATTTTTATATTTTAAGCTCCAAAAATGTCAAAATTGATATATTACACATGATTTTCATCATTATAAAATTATGATTTATATAATCTATTAAGTTCTAACCATTAAATTGTGCAACACCACCTTTTTTTTTTTTTTTTATTATTATCCACCTCATACTAGAATTGGAAGGAAAATGTTATTTGTTCATTTCTTATTATTAGTTGGTATAATGTGTCCATTTTCATATTTTAGAGTGGAAAGTGTTAAATTTATACTTTGATGGTAATATTTTAACTTTCAAAACCTAAAATTATTTATAAGCTCTTAGATATTTGAGAATGGAAAGTAAATACTTTTGCAATGATTTTGAGTTTTTTTGAGAGTCACGGATAAACCTGTTTATCCGTATTTTGGATTCGAAAATTCAAATTCGAAAATGAGTGATTTTTTTAAATCTTTTAAGTAAAAGTGTCAAAATTATTAAAAAATAAAAAAAAATTTCAGGGTCGGGCAGGGCAAAACCCAGCCCAGATGATTGTTTTTAGAGGAATATTTTAACTCTCAAACCTAAAATTATTTATAACAAAGTCTAGTATCAACTGACATATAACTAAAGACAAAGTAATTAGGTTAATGATAATATTATTTGTCTCATTTTGGGGAAGTACTAAGTATATTTAACTAATGTATTTTAAGAAAAAAATATTATATTTCATTTTTAATTATATTTGTTAGTATAATATATTTTAAGTAATTTTCAAGAAACATATAGACTAATTAAAATCTATCACAAAGGGTTAGGGATAAAAACTTTAAAATAAAGAAAGTGAATAATCAATCCAATTATGATTGAATCCATTATAATATTTACTTATCAAAAAAAAAAAAATCCATTATAATATTTTCAAATTATAACAAAATGTTAAGCATTTATTTAAATCTTCCTTTGTAAATGATCATGACGCAATGGTGAATTTTATCTTTATTTATTTACTTTTTAATTTTTTAATTCATTCAAACTTGCAATGAAGTGGTGGCTTGATTGATCGAAAGGCTGCTTTTTTGGATATATATATATATATATATATATATATATATAATAAAAACAACATACGTAGAGTAGTATACAGAAGGGCAAAAGCAAGTAGGCGAGACAAGTGGCTTTTGATTGGAGTGAGGATGGAGATAGACGTTGGGTAGATGTTGGTGGAGGACACTGTACCTTTGACAATCTGAATAAGCTACTCATGACTTCGTCCCTATAATTCTACCATTTCCATATATTTTACACCAAAGATGTACTCACCAATTAGTCACTCACCCACGACCATAATTTGCACTTTAAATCATACAACATTAATTTTTTCAAGCATACCTAGGCCCCACTTTGCATTGGTGATTGGTATTTGTCTGCCCCCATGATTGTGATGTTTGTAATTTTATTAAGAGAATTACTTCATCTTCACGAATTCTATAAAAGTTAATTTACATATTCATGTGCCAATCAGTATAATTTTAAATTTAATTTTTGGGCGAAGTCAGACTTGGGTATAATTAGGTCCGGTCTGATTTGTGGTAACTTTCGATTCATCATTTTCTTGGACCGGACTAAACCGATCACTCTTGTGGATTGTGCCGAGCCGTTAGCTATCAGTTCAGACCAATTTCAAATGGGGGCCGAATCATACAAAAAAAATCTGTAATGTGTATTTTTAACCTATTAGTACAATATATATATATATATATACGGTGTTTATAACTTTAAATAATAAATTTATTTAACTTTATCTAAACAATTTTCACGTAAAAATAGCCTAAAAAGTTGTTCAAATTATCAATATTGATAATTATATATTAATTAATTGATATTTGTTACTTAAAATTATATAAATTATTTTGTTAATAGTCATAAATTAGATGAAAGTTATATAACTTACTTATATAACTACTATATAAAATAATATAAAAAGTTTATAAAAAATATTTAAAAATATATATTTGTATTTCGGTCGGTTCAACCTCATCTCGAGACTGGGCCGAAACCGACCAAACAAGTTTTTGGTCTAATTCGGTCCAGACTGAACTATTCAGTCTGCTCAATTTTTTCGAACTAGACTGAAGATTTTACACACCAAATTAAGATTGATATTATCATATCAAATTAGTATATAATTTATTTTTATATAGAAATTCATATAGACGTAACAATTCTTTCTATTAATACGATGAAATTTGCAAGCGATTAATTCTAGATTTAATTTTTTTTTTTTAACTTTTCTTGTATGTATGTAGTTTTAGACTTATTAGTGACAACTTATTCAAAAATGTGTTCCACTCTATCGTTGTTTTCCTTGGACGATTGATCTTCCATCCCTTCTTTATGTTGCAAAAGGTTTTTCTTTTTTCCGGTTGTTGGGTGTGCGGTGGGGCCTCAAAAGCGGCCCATCTGTTTGCTAACGCCATATTGACTGTACATCCATTACAAAGCACCACCCTGTTTGTTAACGATAAGGTACTTCTTCCACGTTATATTATGTTACATACGAATTAGAATTAAAATTAAAATTGATTCTCATAGTTAACGAAACAAACAAAAACTATGCAATAACAAAGTCTTGGGAGGGACCTACTATTGTCCCCGAAGTGTACATACATAACTACTAGCACCCTCATTCATAATAGAGATTAGTGAGTCAAGGGTCAGAATATATGATGTCCAACATCTTTAAGAAGTTGAACCATTTTTGGCCCCAATATGTTTACCATAACCTCCAATAAAAAAAATAAAAAAAGGTCGTACGACACCAAGACACAAACAACAAAGGTCCAAGACGAACGAGAGAGAGAGAGACAAAGAGAGGATCAATACGATGTCGTAATACCTTTAGTATTTGTTAGGACAAATCATAGATAGTAATAAGACTTGAATTATTGTTATATGTTACAGTGCATATCATTGATTTTTTTTTTGGACAAAGAGATAATAGTCACATGTCTAATAGTGACTTCACCCAAATCTATTAAAAAATCCTCACTTCTAACAGAAGAAATCCATGGTAACAAATCTTACGCACCTAAGTTTTATAAGATAACACAAAAAACCCAAAAACCAGGTGTTACAAAAATCAAAGAAACCATAGACGATAAAAGAAGTACAACCAGACCAAGTCTTCGAAAAAAGCAAAAATCCCTCATAAAACTTCTAAACAAACATCTTTATTTGTGTCTAATATATGATATACCCAATTTATCCATACGAATAAGCCCTTGTAAATGACCCTATAAAACCTCAGATCCAACAAAATCTGAATTAACGCCTTGAATACCCTTTTTTGCCAAAAACTTTCCACCATATTGCTTCACAAAAAATGTGAGTAAAATAGGCGTTAATCTCGTGCAAGCTCTTTGATCTCCTCCCAATAACCCAATGAAACCAAAGTTTACAAATTCATGAAGCAAGCTAACCCATTACAACTGTTGAATCCGATTCCAATAAAACCTCAACATTTGCCCTTAACGAAGTTCTACATTCTGTAATAGTATTAGTCGCATGATCATAGGAGTGTGCAAAACCCGCTATGATACTTCCATTAGAGTTTCAAATGTTACCTCTACCCCCTGAATCGCTCGGATTATCACAAGCACCACCATCTACATTCAATTTCACCTATCCTATCTCCAACAAATTCCATTTAATATAAATTGGTCTTTTATAATGAATATAAACAATTGGAATATTTAAATTTTTCATCACCAACCGATCATTATTTCCCATAGATCGAAATTTTTTCAAATTACAAGAAACATCTCTAATTAAGAATTTCACATTCTGAATAATATCATCAATCTTAAAATACACACCTTCCATTCTTGCCACACATCGAGATCTCCATAAGATCCAAGAAATAATAATTGGAAGAGCACCACGTATACATCCTGCTTGAGAATGGAACATGGCTCGCTGCCACCAAAATAATACCATACCCTCCCAATTTTGGATCAACGACAACCTTATATGACAAAGATTTGCAAAGAAATACCACACCCCACTTATCCTCTCTTAGCCCACCATAATGTAAAAAGACATTTTCTTGGGAATAACCGGATGCCAAAGCCACTTCTTCCACTCACATATTTGTTCACGTTGCCAAAAAATATTCCAAGCAAATTTAGTAGTGAACTCACTATCCAGAGAATGTTTCCACACAAATGAATCATGCCCCTGTCGAAGTCGAACACTTAGCTCACAAATCTAATTCAGAATGTTAGGCGCAACTAAATCCCAAATGAGCTCAATTTTCGAACCTCTTTCATCAATTACCTTAGCAACAGATAAATGACTACTTCTGACCACTAGAGTGAGAGGTTTCAAAGGACCATTACCCACCCAATTATCCATCCAAAAATTTAAATGACCAACCCGAACAATCCACTTAGAATTCTATAACACTTTAGGCATTAAACACATAACACACTTCCAAAATCGAGAGCTTTTATTCAATTGCATTACATTATAGATATGATCATGACCAATATACTTTTTTCTGAAAAAATCGGCCCACATAGAGTCTCTTTTTATCAATTTCCAAGCAAATTTCATAAACAAAAACTCTTGCACCTCCATCAAATCTCGGATACCAAAACTACCTTCTTCCACTGGTTTATAAATAGTATTCCATGAAATTCACTTGCGCTTCTTAGTCTCTAACGAGGAACCCCAAAGAAAATTTGAAAACAATTCTTTTAAGAGTTGAGAACATTACTTTTGGCATTTTCAAAATCGATAACATAAGAATTGACATTTTATTTCGTACATGTTTAATAAGTATAATCTTCGTCCCAAAGGATAAGATCTTGCTTCTTCACCCTATCAATCTCTTCTGAATTCTGGCCAGAAAAGAATCGAACATACTAAACTTCAACCGCCCCACATAAAAAGGAATTCCTAAATACGTACAAGGCAAGAAACCTTCCTCAAATCCGGATATCAGCTCAAGACTGTTCTTTAGATCCATAGATATGATAAAGGAGAAAACAATAGCTGACTTTCTCGAGCTAATCAACTGACTAGACATTTTGTGATACTAATGTAGTGTTGTCATGAGATTTCTGATGGACAACTTTCCACCATTTGCAAAAAAAAAAAAAAAAAAAAAACAGTTGACATACTTGGGCTAATAAACTAACTAGACATTTCTTCTGTTGCCCAGATGACTAACACAAGAGGGGGGGTGAATTGGGTTATATTATAAAAATTAACACTTATAAATCAAATACACAATATAAAATATAAACAGAATATAAAACAGCAAGACATGTAAAGAGTAGGGTAAGAAGAAATAAACTCAATATTTTTACGAGGTTCAGCCCTACTGCCTACGTCCTCGCCTCAAGCTACCCCTTGAGGATCCCAAATTCACTATTCAATCTCCTTTAGGTGGAGATAGAAACCTATTACACTTTTGAGCAGCACCGCTCCAAAGAATCCGTGTAGAACACCCTCTACACTTCCAATTACCTCACACTTGGTGATTCAACTATTCTTTGTGTAGAACACCTTCTACACACACAAGGGTTATACACATCCTCTTACTAATATAAGAGTTGATAGTGGGTAGACTATCAAAGTACACTCCTTAATGATTGAGATAGAAACAATACAGCGCAACCTATATCTCTCTGAAAAAGAACAAGAATTAAGGCTCAAAACTTTAGAAAAGAGAGAATGAGAATTTTGAAAGAATGATGCAAAACTTAGCAATAGATGTGTAAGCTCTTGTTGTGATTTTTACAAAATTCAAGTGAGCTATTTATAGGCAAATGAGTCTTCAATTTCAGATTTGAAAAGATTCACATGTCAAATAAGAGCACTATTCACTTTTCAAAAAATTCAAATAAAAGCATTTCCTTTTTGCATTTGTCAAAGACAACTCCATTCATTTTTCAAAAAAATCAAATCAAATCTTTTGCTTTTCATACATGACAAAATGAGCATGATTTATTTTTCAAATCAAATCATATTCTTTTTGCATATATCAAAAAAACACACAAACACCCTTTAAGATTTTCAAACAAAATCATCTACCTTTTGTATTTGTCAAAAAAACACACCACCCTCCTTTAAGACTTTTAAACAAAATGTGTACATGTCAAATATGATAATCAATCATCTTATAAATTCAAATTTTTATATAAAAAAATAATTTTCGAAATTATTTTGTTTGATGATGTTATGCACATGTGAAAAACATAATTTTCAAAACTAAGACATTTAAAAATGTCTTGCATATGTGAAAAAAGTAATTTGATGTTTTATGAGAAAAAAAGAGTAATTTGGAAGTTTAATCCAATTTCGAATTTTATCAAGAGATGTACAAAAATAATCTATGAGTTTCATTTGTAAACTTGTTCTTTTATACTTGATGTGCGCTTCGCTCCATTGCTTAAATAATTTGAGCTTGAGACTTGAATTTATTTGTTATCATCAAAATCTACACGTAAATACGAAATTTGAAATCTTGGATTCAACAATCTCCTCCTTTTTGATAATGACAAATATTTAGTAGAATTTTGAGACTTGCAGTAATGCTTAAACTCCCCCTGAGAATATGCGTTAGTTTTTCAAGCAATAGATAAATATAATTCCAGCATATATAACAGAGTTAAAAATCTAAATATTTACGTGTAAAACTTCTCCCTTTTTTGGCATCATTAAAAAGGAACCGCAATTAGTTTCAGTAAGATTTTCTTTTTCTCCGCAATAAGCGATAACCAAATAAAACGGTGCGTTAGTAGAAGCTGTAGAGAGTTGAATAATTTAAACCACCCGTGCCCAACAAAAACTGCAAAGGCTGGAGCCCAACTTTATTGTCTCGGTACGGAAGAAGATTTAAATCCGCTTGATGTTATTGACGAATTAGATGTTGCAGAGATTTGAAGTTGAATAAGTGAAGTTATCTGTGTCCGACAAAGGCAGCAAAGGTTGGAGGTCTAACTCTGGCAATTCGATGGAGGTCTAACTCTGGCAATTCGAGCCACGCGTGTTTGACAAAACCTACAAAGGTTGGAGGTCTAATTCTGGCAATTCGGTGCGGAACTACGCGTATCCGACAAAACCTGTAAAGGTTGGAGGCCTAGCTCTAGCAGTCGGTGCGGAAGCAGATTCAAATCCGCGTGATATTGTTAAAAAATTAAATATTATCGAGATTTGAAAGTTGCTGTTTAAAAGACTATTTTCACCTGTCGGATACTCAAATAAACTTTCACACCACTCATTGATCTAGTTTCTGTTTATTCAAAACAATAGAATGGCGGAAAAAATTTCGTCTAATAATCTTCCGGATTTGAATCAGGAACCGTCTCAACGGGTCATTTTATCTCCTGAGGTTGTCAACACCATGATAGAAGTAGAGATGCATTTTTCTGGTAGGACTGATTCTGAGGTTGTTGCAGCATCAAGAACTTTCAGTGCTCAATATGCTGCCTCTGTTACGACCATGACTCGGATATTACTAGCGAGGACTAATGAGGTTGATCGACTTAACAATCAAATATCTGTTCTGCATTAAAAACTTGCAAATAAAGGTAGAAAAAATGAGAGGTTAAAGCAAGAAAATAAAAATTTGACGGAATTAGCTCGTGTTCTGAAACTTCGAATAGAGGAATCGGAACGAATAAGAGTTCAGCACAGAGTCAATATCAACAGATAATGGCAGCGTTTCATGAGAGAAACAGGGACAATTATAATTAATCTCGCTGGCTTAGTTCGGTAACTTTTGACAATATGCATTCGGCATATCTTGTAAGTTTGACTAAGTAAGATTTGAAGAGATGACAGTTTGTCTTCTACTTATTTCCATCTTTATAAAAGCAATCATTAGCTTTGTCTAATCCGCATCAAATCTTCTTTTCATTGTTGCAGTTCATCTTCATTCTCACTTTACAAAATTTTAATGGCTCAATAATTTTCCTTCAGTGCTTCTCGTGATCAATCTATTTCTGTATCTGTCATAGGTGCCATGAAGCAGCAAAACACTGATTTGGCTAATAAATCAGATCATGATGCCATTTACGAGCATGTGAGTCTCGAAACTCGATACTTATCGCCCATTGTCGCTTTTTCCACTCGGTTGCAGTCCAAAACCCGCGAGATAAAGAAGCTTAATGAGAAGATCGATGTTCTTCAACGACTTGTTCAAGAGTCTAACAGAAAAATAGTAGACTTAAAGCAACAGAATAAGGATTTAAAATCCTTACTTGCCTCTTCATTTCGATTGCCTAATCCTTTAGATAAGGATGACATGATGATCTATGAGGAACAAATGCATTTGAATGATGAGACTAAACGTCTCAAGTTTCTGTAGGTCATTTGAGATAATGTAATAAAAATATCTAGCAGATATTTATGACATGCATCATTCTTATTTCTCTTCTAATCATGCATAGTCTATCTTCTGGTAGGGGTTTTATGAAAATATCTGCTAATTGATCGTGTGTACTAGTGAATTCTAATACAATATCGCCCTTCTACACATGATCTCTAAGAAAATGATATCTAATTTCAATATGTTTGGTCCGAGAATGTTGTATTAGATTCTTTGAAAGATTTATAGCACTTGTATTATCACATTTGATTGGAATGTGATTGTACATAAGTTTAAAATCCTCAAGTTGTTGCTTCATGTAAAGAACTTGAGCACAACAACTGCCTGCAACAACATATTCTGCCTCAACAGTAGATAATGCAATAGAATTTTACTTTTTACTAAACCATAAAACAAGTGCATGACCTAAAAAATGACATGTTCCACTAGTATTTTTTCGATCAACTTTGCAACCTGCATAATCCGCATCTGAATAACTAATAAGATCGAACGAAGTGTGCTTAAGATACCATAACCCTAGGTCAATGGTACCGGCAAGATATCTAAAAATACGTTTGACTGCAATCAAATGAGATTGCTTTGGAGATGATTGAAAATGTGCGCATAAACATACACTGAACATAATATCAGGTCTACTAGCTGTCAAATATAATAAATTACCAATTATACCTCGATATACCTTTGAGTCAACTGGCTTACCGCTTTCATTTTTATCAAGTTTAGTGGTTGGATTCATTGGTGTTCTAATTACTTTCGCACATTCCATCTCAAATTTTTTGAGTAACTCTTTGATATATTTTGACTGATTAATGAATGTTCAACTTTTTGCTTTCTTGATTTGCAATCCAAGAAAGAAATTAAGTTCTTTCATCATGCTCATTTCAAATTCTTCTTGCATGCTCTTAACAAAATCTTAGCACATATTTTCATTAGTAGCACCAAATATTATATCATCAACATAAATTTGAACTAGAAGAATATCATCCTGTTCTTATTTGATGAAAAGAGTTGTATCGATCTTTCCTCTTGAAAAACCTTTTTTCAATCAAGAAACTACTAAGCCTCTCATACCAAGCTCTAGGAGCTTGTTTGAGTCCTTATAATTACTTTTGCGAGCTTAAAAACATGATTAGGAGAAATATGATTTTCAAAACCTAGAGGTTGCTCAACATATACCTCTTCATTTATAAAACCATTTAAGAAAGCACTTTTAATATCCATTTGAAAAAATTTAAAATTTTTATAACATGCATATGCAAGTAATATTCGAATAGTTTCTAATTTTGCGACAGGTGCATACGTTTTATCATAATCGATTCATGCCTCTTGATTGAAATCTTGGGCTACAAGTCGAGCCTTGTTTTTAGTGATGATTCCAGACTCGTCTTTCTTATTTCTAAAAACCTATTTTGTTCCAATAACAGCATGATTTTTGGGTCTAGGAATAAGTATCCATACATTATTTCTTTCAAATTGATTTAACTCTTCTTGCATGGCTAGAATCCATGATTCATCAATAAGTGCTTCATCAATATTTTTGGGTTCAATTTGAGATAAAAAAGCAGTGTGATTACAAATATTTCTAAGAGATGATCAAGTACTTACACCTCGTGAAGGTTCTCCTAGAATTTGTTCTACTGGATGATCTTTCACATGTTTCTACTGTTTGGTTGCATCTTGTACTAAATCTTAATGATCTTTCCTGATGTCTCTATGTTGGACTTCTTCCATTGTATTCTCTTTGTTAAGATTGAGACTATTTGTGTTATTTGTACGTTCTGATTCTTCATCAATAGATTTCTTGGAGAGTAGAGGGTTAGATTCATCAAATATTACATGCATAGATTCTTGTACAGTCAAAGTTTTTTATTGAATACTCTATAAGTTTTACTATTTATTGAATACCCAAGAAATATACTTTCATCAGATTTTGCATCAAACTTTCCTAAATTATCTCTGTCATTGAGTATAAAACATTTGCATCCAAATACATGAAAGTAATTAATGTTGGGCTTTTTCTCATTCTAAAGCTCATAAGGGTTTTTATCTAATTTAAACCTTAACATAACTCTATTTATAACATAACATGCAGTACTTACCGCTTCGGCCAAAAAATAACTAGGTAAACTATTTTCATTAAGTATTGTTCTTGCCATTTCTTGAAGAGATCTATTCTTCCTCTCTACTACCCAATTTTGTTGAGGAGTTCGAGGAGCAGAAAAATTATGCAGAAAACCATTTTCATCACAAAAAGACTCAATATCTTTATTGACAAACTCTTTCCCCCTATCACTTTGAATGTTTGAAATAATATGGCCATTTTCATTTTGAATTCTCTTGCATAGCTTTGTAAAAGCATTATGTACCTCATCTTTATGAGCGAGAAAGATAACCCAAGTATATCTAGAGAAATCATCAATAATAACAAATGCATAACATTTTCTTCCCAGACTTACAACTCTGTTTGGTCCAAAAAGGTCCATGTGTATTAGTTGCAAAGGTCTAGTAGTAGAAATATGTTTCTTAATTTTGAAAGAAGTTTTTGTTTGTTTACCAAACTGGTATGCATCACAGATTTTGTCTTTAAAAAAGTTTGTTTTTGGCAAACCTCTCACAATATCATTTTTTGAAAGTTTGGAAATAAGTTCTATATTTACATGACCTAACCTTCTATGCCATAACCAACTATTTTAATGTTAAGCTGATAAACAAATAGTATCTTGTGAGGCAATTTCTTCAAATTCAATTGTATAAACATTATTGTTTCTAAGAGTAATAAAACAAACATTGCAATCATGATTATTCAAAATAATGCACTTATCCTTTTTGAATGTAACTGTAAATCCTTTATCACATAATTGACTTATACTTAAAAGATTATGTTTTAGACCTTCAACAAGTAGAACATCTTCAATTATGAGAGAAAAATTATTACCAACTTTACCTATTCCCACGATCTTCCCTTTTGAATTATTTCCAAATGTCACGTGTCCTTCTTCTTTAGGAGTGAGATCAATGAACTTAGTTTTATCTCCTGTCATGTGTCTTGAGCATCCGCTATCTAAAAACCATCTTGTTTTACTTACGGAATACTTCATGCATACTTACAAAAACAATTAAAATAATTTTTTTTAGTACCCATATTCTTTGGGTCCTTTATTTATTAGTATTAGAAGAAATAAGATTCTTTGATACCCATATGGCCCTAATAGTCATTGTATGTTTTCTTCTAATAGGATAAGCATGATAGTTATGACTATTTCTATTGTAAAAATTACAAATAACATGTAACATACTTGAAGAATTTGAGTGATTGTAATAATGTCTTTTTTTGACAAATCTATTTTTAGGAAAAGAATTTTGAAAGTTTAGTTTTGATTTAATGGGTTTATCAAAGAAATTTTATAGGGTTTGAGTTTTTCTTTTGACATGTATCCCAAGCCAACATTATCAAAAACACATATTTGATTATCAATAAGTTTTTCGAAATTTCTTTTTCTATTTGTGAAATTTTCAACAATTTTTTCTAAATCAGCTACTTTTTTTTTTCAGTTCATCATTATCATCTTTTGAAACTTTATTTTATTTTCTTAAAACATCAATTTCATTTATTAAAAAAGAATTTTTCTTTTTCAAAGCGGTATACTTAATACCAAATTTCTCAAATTCCTCATATACCTCTTCCAAAGCATTTTGCAATTCTTCATAAGGGAGATTTTCAAGATTTGTTACCTCAAGATCATCTTTAGCCAGAAGACAAAGATTTGCAGATTTTTCATTACTTGCATCACTGTCTGAGCTACTTGAATCATTATCCCATGTAGCTTTCATTGCTTTCTTGTCTTTGTATCGATCTTTCTTTAGCAAGGGACAATCTACCTTGATATGTTTTGGCTTTTTACATTTGTAACAAATTAATGAATCATTTTTACCTGTATATTTGTTGGATGATTTTTTGAAATGTTTCCTTGGAGAAGTTTTATTTTTCAAGAATCTCTTAAATCTTCTTGTGATCATTGCAATCTCTTCGTCATCGTTTTTTTCATCTCCATCGCTTTCACTTTCATAAGGAACGGCTTTAAGTGCAAAGCTCTTCTTTTGCCTTCCTTCTTCTTCTCCTCTTTTCAATGTGTACTCATAGGTAATAAGTGACCCAATGAGTTCATTTACTTCGAGTTTTTTAAGATCCTTAACTTCAAGAATCGCCGTTACTTTTGATTCCCAACATTTTGGCAAGGAGTTGAGAATTTTCCTTACTATCTCTAAGCTAGAATAAACTTTACCAAGAGATGTCAAACTATTTATAATATTAGTAAAATGAGTATACATAGAAGAGATAGATTCATTATCATTCATTTTGAACATTTCATATTCATGCGTAAGAATATAAATTTTTGATTTTTTGACTTGCGAAATTCATTCATAGGTTACTTTCAAGTTGTCCCAAATTTCCTTTACTATCCTGCAAGTCATTATTCTGTTAAATTCATTACTATTGAGAGCATTATATAGAAAATTCATAGCCATTACATTCACAATATAAAGTCTATTGTCTTCGTGATCAAACTCTTCCTCTTCCTTTTTTACCTTTACTCCATCAACATTTTTGTTGGAATATAAGGCCCATTTACAATACATTTCCAGATTTCTCGACCTTGAAACTGAAGAAATATTCTCATTTTAGCTTTCCAGAAAGTATAATTATTTCTACAAAATAGCGGAGGTCGACTACTGGATTGACTTTCAGCGAAAGTAGCTGCAATATTAGCCATATGATCTTAACTCAATAAATAGTTAATCTTATAACAGAGCCCTTGCACTGATACCAATTGTTGCCCAGAAGACTAACACAAGAGGGGGTGAATTGGGTTATATTATAAAAATTAACACTTATAAATCAAATACACAATATAAAATATAAACAGAATATAAAACAGCAAGATATGTAAAGAGCAGGGTAAGAAAAAGCAAACTCAGTATTTTTACGAGGTTCAGTCCTACTGCCTACGTTTTCGCCTCAAGCTACCCCCTGAGGATCCCAAATTCACTATTCAATCTCTTTTAGGTGGAGATAAAAACCTACTACACTTTTGAGCAGCACCGCTCCAAAGAATCTGTGTAGAACACCATCTACACTTTCAATCACCTCATACTTAGTGATTCAACTATTCCCTATGTGGAACACATTCTACACACACGAGGGTTATACACACCCTCTTACTAATACAAGAGTTAATAGTGGGTAGACTATCAAAGTACACTCCTCAATGAGTAAGATAGAAACAATACAGCGCAACCTATATCTCTCTAAAAAAGAACAAGAATTAAGGCTCAAAATTTTAGAAAATAGAGAATGAGAACTTTGAAAGAATGATGCAAAATTTAGCAATAGATGTGTAAGTTTTTATTGTGATTTTTGTAAAACTCAAGTGAGTTATTTATAGGCAAATGAGTTTTCAATTTCAAATTTGAAAAGATTCACATGTCAAATAAGAGCACTATTCAGTTTTCAAACAATTCAAATAAAAGCATTTCCTTTTTGCATTTGTCAAAGACAACTCCATTCATTTTTCAAAGAAATCAAACATAATCTTTTACTTTTCATACATGACAAAATGAGCATGATTTATTTTTCAAATCAAATCATCTTCTTTTTGCATATGTCAAAAAAATACACAACCACCCTTTAAGATTTTCAAATAAAATCAACTACCTTTTGCATTTGTCAAAAAAACACACCACCCCCTTCAAGACTTTCAAACAAAAAGTGCACATGTCAAATATGATAATCAATCATCTTATAAATTCAAATTTTTATATAAAAAAATAATTTTCGAAATTATTTTATTTGATGATGTTATGCACATGTAAAAAACATAATTTTCAAAACTAAGACATTTAAAAATGTCTTGCATATGTGAAAAAAGTAATTTGATGTTTTATGAGAAAAAAAGAGTAATTTGGAGGCTTAATCCAATTTCGAATTTTATCAAGTGATGTACAAAAATAATCTATGAGTTTCATTTGTAGACTTGTTATTTTATACTTGATGTGCCCTTCGCTCCATTGCATAAATAATTTGAGCTTAAGACTTGAATTTATTTGTTATCATCAAAATCTACACGTAGATACGAAATTTGAAACTTTGGATTCAACATCTTCATACTAGTGTAGTGTTGCCATGAGATTTTTGATGGTCGACTTTCCATCATTTGCAAAAATCAGAATATCATCCACATAGAACAAATGAGAAATAAGGGTGCCCCCACCAGGATGAAAAAACTTGATATGACCCACACTAAATTGTTGATGCAGCAAATGTGAAAGAACTTCTTGAGGCAAAATAAATAGATAAGGCAATAAGAGATCACCTTGCCGTAGCCCACGCAATGCCTGAAAAAACTCTTAGTACATCCATTTAACACCATCAAGTAATAAGGGGAAAAATAGCATTATAAACTAGATTTATCCAATTTTAGAGAAACCCAATCTATGTAAAATTTTCAAAAGAAACTGCCAATTAACACGGTCATACGCCTTTGCTATATCAATTTTCAACACCACATTTCTACCTCGCATCTTTCTATTAATGCCTTGAGACAGTTCTTGAACCAAAGACATATATTTAAAATGCTCTTACCTCGAATAAATGCTGCTTGCTCTAGAAAAATAATTTTTTTAAAGATAGGTGCCAACTGAGCGACCATGATCTTTGTCATGATTTTATACACAACCGAATAAAGACTAATAGGTTGAAATTGTCCAAATCCCACATGTTCCTCCACCTTAGGAATTAAGACCAAATTCGTAGCCCCAAAAAAAGTAGAAATAGGTTGTCTGCAAAAAAGTCCTTAGCCATCTCAACAAAATCATCTTTAACAATATCCCAAGCAATAATAAAGAAATTAGCTGAAAAACCATTAAAACCTGGACTGCTATATGAAGGGATAGACCAAAGAGAATTTTTTACCTTTTCCATCGACGGCATTGCACACAAAGCCTCATTATCTTCCATTGTCACTGACGGAACAAGCATCTTTAGCTCTGTCACACGTAAATTTACATATTGTGGCTGATAACAGATGCTGAAAAAAACCCACCACCCCTTCATGCACTTCATCAGCTGACTCCAAGACTCTACCATCATCTAGAGACATTTTTTCAATTTTTTTATTTTTTTCTTCACTCTCATAGAAGCATGAAAAAAAGTTGTATTCGAATCACCTTCCGTAAGCCATTTAATCCTAGATTTTTGACAAGCCAAGATTTCCTCCTGGTGGACCCACTTCAAATGCTTTTGTTTACCAGGAAGCAATTCATTTTCAGACTAAATTGAAAAATTCCAACTCACTTCTTCCAGCCATATAATCCGATCTTCCAACCTTTTCATTTCAACTTCAACATGGCCGAATACTTCTCTAATCCATTTTTGCAACACACCTTTTAATCTTTTTAATTATTGACTGATAAGAAACGTACCACAACCTTCAACACTAGAGTCCCAAACCTGCTACACCAACAGAAGGAAACCTTCATGAGAACCCCACATGCGTAAGAATATGAAAGGCCGGGCAAAATCCTCTCTATTCCTGAATAACTACAGCAACATCAGAGAATGATCTGAAGAAGTTCTTTGTAAATAGCTCATATTCACATCCCAAAAAATTTCAGGAATTGCATATTCACCAATATTCTATCTAATAGAACGCAAATTTTTCTTCCTCCAAGTATACCATTGCACCAAGATAAACGATTTCCTTTGAAAGGAAGGTCTAGCAAAGCACAATGAATACACCCATTAAATTCAGCTTTTGCTTGAGATGCCTGCAACAAGCCCCCAATATGCGTACTATCATTTCGAATAATATTAGAATCTCCCCCAATGAGCCACGACAACCCCTGAGGATCTTGCAAACTGAGAAAATCCCATAATTCCAACTTTTGGCACGAAAACAACAACCGTACACGAAAGTCGTCAACACACAACAATTACCATGATTAAACCATCTCAAAATAGCTTGGTCTGATATAGAAATCAACTCGAAATCAAGTTCCTCCGCTCAAAAAATCCAAATTTTGCCATCCACTTCTACATTATTAACAAAAGGCGGTAAATGCATCCATCTCGCCCACCTACTGCATTTATTAGAATTTAGAAAAGTTTCTAAAATAGCCCACCATCGACTATCGAATTTTATTTAAAATATGCCGAATGCTACTTTTTGACGAAAGAATATCTCGAATATTCTAGATAAGAATATTCCTAAAAAATTAAAGAAATTTTTTGGAACGAGTACATTGCTCCAGAACAACAATAAATTTCTCTTGTCTTACCCCATTTGCTTTTTTCAATGGCACATGCATCTTAGGGTCAGGATACAAAAATTCCCCATCAAAAACCGTACAGCAAAGAACATCCTCTATCATATCTTCGGCTACCAAAAATTCTTTCTCCCCCGACCCACCGAGTTCGAATTCTAGCGCTTCATCAACCACTCTTAACGAGCTCCTAGGTCCAGAATGAACCTCAATATGCTATTCCTCTTCATCCGGAACTTCATTGGCAATATCACCTCTCTTCCCTGAATTTTCTAACCATCTCTGGGTAGATGAAAAATTCTCCAACACTCCATCTTGCACATCCGGCTGAGGCATGTGAGTCATAGGAGTGCTGTGGCAAAGAACTGGTCTCATCCAGTTTTCGCAAATCATGCGAATCTTTCTTTGGCAAAGCAGCCAGGTCCTCTTCTTTACGTACATCATCACAAGTCTCATGTACCACTCCCAAATTTGAAACAAACAAAATTTTTCCTGATATTCCAGCTTTGGACTTTCCACGAGAATGACTGGCCTCTAGGATTACATCACGTCTAGACTTCGAAGATTCACCAATTACTACCTCCAAAATTGGTATTTGTCTATCCTTTTCCTGATTGCTCACCACCCTCCAGACTTGTTTTACCAGATTCTTGTTGACATCCACCGCCAACGCAACATTTTTTTTGTTTGATCTTGCCAACGCCATGCACGATAACCCTGATTGCCTCTAGGTCGAGAGAAAACCCTCCAGTGCCACATCAGCCTTTTCCAATATACCAAGCATCATCAGACTGGTCTCCTCCTAATCTAACACAACTAGTTCGTAATATGCATATCACTGTATAAAATGCAATACTTTGAACATTCTTGGATCTTTTATTTTTTATTTTTATATTTAAAAGAAAATATTCAAATGTTGATAAGCAATGCCACCTCATCATAATGAGATGGATGCAGGTATTTAAAATTTTTTTTCAAGATGTTGTAAATAAATACAAAATTATATAATAGAAATAATTATTTATCAGTCGAAGCCCAAGAGGCCACTGTAAAAGTCCAAATGGCGATGACATGTTGTAGGCTCTCAGCTAAAAACATCCCAAAGTTATAAACCTGCTCGTCATATCTATGAATCCTGCGTTGCTCTTCAAAAAAGCATAATACAAAAGATTATTCAACTTACAACCAATGCATAACAAACCATCATTCTCTGATGCAGATGCAAATCGGTTTTTGCTTGAATTGGATCATATCCTTCTCCTTTCGAACATTGATAACGCACAATTATTGTCAAAATGCCGTTACCACCTACAACAATTTTATTCATCCACTCTTAATCTTGGGGGAATTATGCATATGCTTGTAAAGAAACACCATCCTTGCCAGATTTTTAGAGCCAATGTATCAATATACACGAGCTTTAGGCGGGAATGACTCGATCTCATCATCTAATGTGTTAAGGTGAACCGGCCTGTACTCTAGCCGGACCTTCTCATTCTCCCAATACCTGCAAACCAAAATGAATATACATTTCAGATGACAAAAAATTCGAAGCAGAACGAATAAATACAGGTTATTGTCGCCTAAATAGTAATGATAATCATGTTGTCAATAAGTAGTAACTTGATATTCTCAAATACGCAATTCAAAGATATTTGATCATTGTTTCTGTTGCTTTTATAAAAGGAAATAATGTGATCCATGACTAGTGAGGACATTGACGTGGAATAATTAGATGAATCCATATGATTCAGGCATATTCTTTGTTTGGCTTTGTCATTCAAATTAACACCATTCTTTCATTATTGATAACTTACCCCATCGTGTGTTTCATCCAGCTCTCGTCATCTCGTTTCTGCACAAGAAGAGAAACATAATTCATTAGACATAAAATTAACAATAAAGAAAAAAATTTAAGTTGAGAAGAAACGTGACAAACTGGAAAATCTTCACGAGCGTGTGCTCCTCTGCTCTCTTTCCTGGCTTCAGCAGAATGCATTGTGATACAAGCATTTATCAAAAGGTTTTCCAACTCAATAGTCTCTATCAAGTCAGAGTTCCTGCCAAAATCTTAGAATAAGCTTACAAAATAAATGATTAAACTTCCATGCAATCACGAATATCCTTATCCCCACAAATTACCATATCAAACTCCTATCCTTCAATTGAACATCATGAAAGCTCCCCGATGCCTTGTCAATCAATTGGCAGCCTGCAGAGACAACAGAGGGACAGAAGGTAATGGTAAAGATACTCATTATTAGCTGATTAAAAGGTTTGATAGTATTATTGGTTTCCGAATCCGTGTAAATATCTGTGCAAGGAAAACTCAGTTCTTGTTGGATTGGGTTTCAAGTCCAGACTTCCAGTTAAGAAGCATAAAAACAGTGAAACTGTAACTTGCAAAAAGTACCTTCTTCTAATGTTTCCTGTGTGCGAAACACAGCTGCATTACTTTGCATTATCCGTTGCATATTCAACCGAATTTGTGACGTTGGTATTGAGCCATTTGAATTCCTTATTTTGTCCAGCCATGCAATAGTCTTCTCACCAGCATCCTTCTCCAAAGGTTTTTGTTTCTCCCCTATAAGATTTTAAGTGGAGGCATCTTTAGTTTCTTGTGCCTATTTTACTTACTAAAGAAAAGGTTCCTCATGCTTATTTCATAATTAACTCTCCAAGTAACATAAAAACAAACTAGCCTGGTCTCTGAATCTCTGCAACTCTATTTGCACATGCTCGCCCAAAAACAACAATGTCAAGAAGAGAATTTGCACCAAGTCGATTGGCACCATGAACTGATGCACACGCTGCCTCTCCAGCAGCCATCAATCCAGGAACTACTGCATCTGGGTCATCACCTTTAACAGTAACTACCTGAGAAACAAAAGGCATACCAATAAGAAACAAGAAGATATTCATTTTTTTTTTATAAGTACAAGAAGATATTCATAGAAGAACTAAGTTATAGGACAATATATAATTAAAGAGGAACCACGAATATCATCAAGCAATAGACACCATTTATTTGTGACAGATTTTAAGCATTAAAATTAACCTCATAAATCGCTAGATTTAAATTTCCTATGTTCCATTTTATTTATATATTTTTTACAGTTACAAAAAAATTAAATACTATTCATTCTTTGTAAGCAAAGAAATGTACAGGTGAAAGTGGAAAGGATTGGAGCCTTGAAATAATTTGTTACACCAGTGTTTGTTTTGCTTGTTTTGTTTGTTTATGGCTTGGTTGTGCTTGGGATAGAGAAATACACAGCTTTTAAAATGGATATGCTCATTATAAGATCTTGAGATGGTGTTCTTGATCTAAATTATACCTCGCCATGGTAATTAGTGGGAATTCCTCCCATGTTATAGTGCACCGTAGGTAAAACAGGAATGGGTTCCTTTGTTACATCAACACCAGCAAATATGGCTGCAGTTTCGGAGATACCAGGAAGTCTCTCCTTAAGTACTTCAGGGGGCAAGTGATTCAAGTGGAGATAGATATGGTCCTTCAAAGGTCCTGTAGAAAATTATAATAATAGTTACAAGGAAACATGAAACAACTTGTAGACAATTTAGAACTGAGCTGGTACTTATTCCTTATCAGCGTTAAAGAGGTTTCCTTCAAAAGCTAAACCACTGCATAAAAAGTATGACTGAGTGCAGTGTATTCACAGTACACATGCACACACACGTAGACATTATGTATATATCCTACATGGAGAAAAGCACGGCACAAGGACGATAAACATAAATCTAGGAGCCTGTCATACCTACACCACGACCCTCCCGAATTTCCATAGTCATGGACCTGGAAACAACATCTCTTGATGCAAGATCTTTTGCTGTAGGGGCATAACGTTCCATAAAACGCTCACCTTCGCTGTTCCTAAGAATACCACCTTCACCACGAGATCCTACAATTTTGCAAATAAAAATGCAAAAAAAATATTTTAAGAAAGATCATTTGATTACATTTAACCTAGAATACTGTAGTTAAAATCATAAAAACTGACAAGAAAACTACACAGCATGCAACCAAAAGCAATCCCGGATCACCAGAATGACTTGATAATTACCAACCTTCGGTGATGAGACAACCGGCACCATATATACCTGTCGGATGAAACTGCACAAACTCTAAATCCTGTAGGAGGAATATAGTCAACAGAGGAAAAACGGATACAATAAGAAGACAAGTAAGCAAAGAGGTTGAAGATTGAGTAACAACAAACCTCAAGTGGGAGTCCAGCACGTGCAACCATGGCATTGCCATCTCCGGTACATGTATGAGCTGAGGTTGCAGAAAAGTATGCTCTACCATAACCCTGAGAAAAGCATGACGTATAAAATATTTTTGCTTAACTGAAATAAACATTTCATTAACAATTACACAGGAAAGTAAAAGGGTAACAATGATTATAGTACCCCTGTAGCCAGAATTGTAGAACCAGCTTGGAATCGATGCAATGTTCCATCCTCCATATTTAAGGCGATTACTCCTTGGCAGCTACCTGGATATCCAACATCAAGAATTAAGAATGATACGAACCTCCCCATACAATTAACAAAGCTCCTCTTTCATCTGAGTTCCTATGAGTGCATTGCCCTTTTTTTTTCCTTTACATTTTTAAGAGAAAAGAAGAAAGAGGGGGGGGGGGGGGAAGTAATTCCTGACAGTATATGCAGTCACCTTGAGGCAAAGACAGTGACAACATATTCAGATGCATTGACATGCAAAGATCAAACAAAGTACCGATGCAATATCCTTATCAGGCAATATCAAATAATCTCGACTAAAGAATCTTCCCTAAACTAGAGCATGGATATGTTACAAGAAAACATATGTATATCATGGCTATAGGAATGAGAATGGTTTGCAGTAGATGCATCTACAAGGAATGGACAGAAGCAACACTCGTGAAACCACAAGACATGAAGATATTAGAAGAAATAACATAAAAGCTAGCTAGATGATTATGCTGCATTATCAACCACGAAGCAAAACCAAAGTTATTATGCTGCAACTTACCATCACTATTCATTAATAGATCCAAGGCAAAATATTCCACAAAGAATTGGGTATTATGTTTCATAGCCTGTCCATACAGAGTATGTAATAAAGCATGTCCAGTCCGGTCAGCAGCACATGCACAACGATATGCCTGTCCACCTATAATGATATAAAAACAAAAGAACCCAAATTTAGGCAATCTTAAACACATTCCATGAGAAAGACATTCAAAATAAAATAAAATAAAAAAATGGATGGCAGTATCAACGTACCTTTTCCAAAATCAAGGCTTTGACCACCAAATGCACGCTGATATATTTTTCCATCTTCAGTTCGAGAAAATGGTAATCCATAATTCTCCAGCTCAATTACAGCTTTCGGTGCCTCCCTACACATGTATTGAATTGCATCCTGATCACCTACATGATACACGGCACCCTTTCATGTTTAAACTACAACAAACAAGGATGGACAAATAGTTGATATAAGTATAGCAATGGCTGTGTCAGTGCAAGAGTGTCACCATTAGCAGTGAGAGCTTGGGAGTTCAACCATTATGTACAATTCATATGGCTTCCTTACATAAAACATTTTGGGTTCTTCAAGGTAAATGCCCCATTTCATAGCAAGCACCATAACCCTAACAGGAAAATAAAGGCATGGCACTGGGAACTTATATAACCGAAAAGGGTACCTAGATGAGAAAGGATACTACAAACAAACTGTGAAAGAAATCAATACTGGCACAACAGGCTTCTGATCCTCATTTTAATTCATAAAAGACCGTAATTTGCATGATCTAAGAACACTGGAAATAAAATGAATGTCTGTACAACCAGAAACATACCAAGCCAATCGCTTCCCTTGACTGTGTCATACATGTGCCACCTCCAGTCATCTTCAGTCATGTTGCCCAATGCAGCATTTATACCGCCCTGTACGGAATTGAAAGATTATAGTTAAGCAAAGGATCCAAGTGATTCATTTACATAAAAAAAAAAAAAAGGATCCATTCACAGCCATACTCGTAAAGTGGCTGTATTGGTGAACAAGAATGAAGAATTCATAATTGTCAGTCTAGAAAGCCCCAAATATAGGAAAGGAAACCAAAGAATTGAATTATAGTGGCCCAAATCAATTACATGACCAAAAGTTATCAATTAGTTTATCCCAAAAAGTGCATAAAATCAACTGCTAACTAAGTACTCCATACTTCCAATAGGGATATAAAAATCAGTGTGAAAGCAGAATCACTGAAAAGGCTTTTTGTTGACCAGTACAGGCTATGACTTGGTTTACACATGACCAGAAGTAAGAATTTATAATGATCAGCGGGTTATCTAAAAATCACTGTCATGATCATATTGCTAAGAATGTGCTATTTATTATTTACAAGAACAATGCAAAATTGCAAACAACCTCCCAGTACATACATGTCAATGAAAATATTCCTACAACCAGTCTACCGAGAATGACAACCTCACAATGAAAATCATATCTAAAGCAAAGACAGAGAAAATATCATCATGCCATGAATAAATGCAGATCAAAGAACTGGTAGAAAATAGCAGCATAATACACATACACAAATCTTAGTTCTAGTATCTCATACCTGCGCAGCAACAGTGTGCGAACGAGTAGGGAAGAGCTTTGTAATGCAGGCTGTATTGAATCCATGCTCCGAAAGCCCTATTGCTGCTCTTAGCCCAGCACCACCAGCTCCTACAACAACCGCGTCATATGTATGATCAACCACAGTGTATGCGGAGCGTCCCCCCGTCTGCCACAAGCAAAAGGGACGTGTTAAAATCACTTGCAACCGCATTGAAAAACATGTTAAAATAAAATGCACCAATTGAATGTTCAAACAACTAAAAAATTCTAAAATTATCACACTAAATGTAAAAAAAAAAAAAAAAAAACTGCAGCTGCGTCAGCTTAAAGCAGTGGAGAGGGATTAGATAACGATAACTCAAAAGAGAAAAATTCAACCGAGTCAGCTAGCTGTGTTGGACTCGTTTCAATGGATATTGATGGGGCTTGGAGCTCCTAACAGTGGAGCATCGGAGATGAATAAGCTTAGATTCTCTCATTTCCTACAAGTGCGGGGCAACCACTCGGAGTAAAAATTCGGCAAAAACAAAAATCCATGCGTGAGCAAGAGACAGATGGATAAATGCTTTTCGAAAAAAATCAAGTACAACGACACCATCACGAAACTAATCACAAGTATCGATCAAAATCCAAACAAATCTCAAGTGTATCCACGAGAAGGGAAAATCAATCAGGTAAAGAACGTAAAACATAGCTCAAGTATCGCAAAAGGCTACGAAAGGGGAATCGGAGATCGAGAAGAGCATCAACCCTAAGATTAATCATTCGACGTGCAAGAGGGGGAGAGATATCGCACCGATTCAGTGGAGAAAAAGCGTGAAATGTGAGATCTGAGAGAGCCATTGGGGAGAGATCTCTTGGAAGAGGCCGAAGAAGGGAAGCGAAGCCCTCGAGAAACGCAGCGCCACATCTCGTTTAAGCAAAGCAATCTCCGGATGTTTTCTTGGCTTCGGAAGTGTTGGTGCTTTGCAGTTTGTACTTTGTACAGCTTTTATCGCCTCTGTAGCTCTCTCCGCTGTGCGGGATGCAGTGCTGTGGAGGCGCAATGGAACTCGGACCGAATGATATTACTGGTTAAGCCTTTGAGCATGTCAGCACGCAGAAGCCCACCTTATTACTTTTTTAATTATTCTATTCCTCAATCCATTTTTAATATTTAAATTTTAAAAATGTTTTAAATTTAATTATGATATATTAATATTTTATTAAAGGTATTATATATGAGGATGTTAGGATCCCTATTTTGGGATCCGGTTATATCTTTATTATTTTTTTATTTTTTTTATATAATTTTAAGTAAGTGTTTTTTAATAATATTATGATTTTCTTTATATTTTTAAAAATATTTTAAGATGTTAAAAAAATTATGTAGAAAAAATATTTTTTAATATGATTTTTTTAACATCTTAAAATATTTTTTTTAAATATAAAAAAATTAAAAAACACCTATTTAAAAATTATATAAAAAAACTAAAAAAAAAATAGGATGTAATCGGGATCCGAAGTATTTTCTATTATATATTGAACTTATAAATAATATTTTCAAAAATTCATTTTCTTAAATTTATTTTTAATATAAAAAATCAGTATTAAATAATTTATTACAGACAATAGAATTTTTCAAAAAATAATAATTTGTGTTTAGCTGATTACGTAGACAACTTGGACACAACCTAACCAATGCCAATAACGAAAGGCTTTTCCTTAAAAGATTAATTAGACATAGACATATGAAATATGGATAATTTCTAAGTAGTTATTTGATTTGAGGGAGTCTCTCAATTTATTTTATTTAATTTCACCTAATTATTATAGTTTTTATTTTTATTTTTATATAAAATATAATAAATAATTTAATTTTTTCAAATTTTAAAATAAAATAATATTTTATTTAACTTTTATCACATCTCAATTCACTATTTAAGTCTCTTGTTTTTTTTTTCTTTTTAGCTTTTTAAAACTTGAGTCGATGTTTTCAGCACCAATGACGCTACGTATCATGTTGGTCACCACGAATGAGATTACTGCCGGCATCAAGCCGTGGACTGATCATTGGTACCAACTACCAAGGGCGAACGCGCTGGCGCATTTTTAGTCATAAAAGGTCACGATGGAGAGGTAGCCACACGGCCATTGATCTCACCACCAACGCCTAAAGAAAAATTCTCTTTAATTTCTTTGAAGACCTAACTCTATTTATGTCATTTAATACATTTCAAAAAAAAAAAATTATGTCATTTAATATAATCTTACTAAACTTCGGCTACTCTAGCAAAACACCGGCATTCAAGCCCAAGCCCAAGCCAGGAACTTTTTTTCTTCTGGAACAAGGCTCTTCCAAAAAGCGCAAGAGGCCACCCATTATTGTTTTCTCTCTCCAACCCATTTTGTTAGAGGGTATATAGACAAGGAAAAATTGGAAGATTCCATTCAATTCTAAGAGATAAACAATGATTTGTTAGTAAATTCATCATTTCTCGTCTCATTAATTCTTATATGTATTAGGAGAAATAATATTTATAATCATAAAGTATATAAGTGTTGCACACTCATTTTAAAACAAAATGAATAAATATAAGATTCAAATAAAAAAAAAATTTAATAATAGACCCCACTCTTTTTTAAAAAGAATTCAAAATGCACAACATTTAATATTACTATACACTATATATATACACTTTCATTTTATAAACACTTTCATTTCATTTCATTTTATAAACACAAATATTCTTTTTATAAACACTTTCATTTCATTAATGATTCAAAATCAGTTCATATATGACAATTCTCTCCTTACAATAACCTCAATGTCTGCTAGTACTTACTCCATCCATATTATTCTATTTTCCTTCATATGCATTACCTTTTTTGCTAATATGTGAGCTGCTCAATTGCCTTCCCTGTACATAAATTGAACTTTCCAACATTTTCTCATGGATATGATATTCTTGATGTCTTTGATCGCTAATAGTTCGAAACCAGTCCAGTCTTAAGCCTTGCCCTTAACAGCTTGCGTGACACTTCTTGCATCTCCTTCATAAATCACCTCTTTAATATCGATATCATGAGTCATGACATAATTTCATTTCCCTCCACATTACAGAAAATCCAGCCATACTGGAATGACAATAAAAGGTCTGTTTGTCCATGCTGAGAACATAGCTTCAGCCTTGTTGTTTCTTGCTATTTTATCAATTCCCATATCCTTATTATTATTATTATCTATTGCAGCATCGAACTTGACATTTGTAATGCCTTGAGGTGCTGCACGACATTCAGTAATTACTCTATTTTGCAGCTCACTTCTTCCACCTCTTATCCATCTTTTGTGCCTCTTGAAAGTCTGTTAAATTTGCTAAGACCCCTTGGATTAGAGTAGCAAGATTTTAAAATTTACTTTCAAAAATAAATTTGTTCATTCGATTCCATAAGCTTCTAAATATGACTGTTAGCTCCTCCATTTGCTTCTGCTGAAAATGCTTCTGCAATCTCCCCTATAGACAGTAAAATTCATGAGAGGATGAGGATTCACCCTATGCTCCATCATTCTACTGCTTAGAGGAATACTACATATTTTGATAGCTTCATCCTTCTCAAATATGTCATAAATCATTTTTTGATCCCAGAAATGTAACTCTTTTATCAAAAGTTCACTAACTTTTGAATTCTCATTCAAGATTTTGATTGGAGAATAAACTTTGAATGAATGAGCCTGTGGATTTCATTTTTTAATCCCAGATGGATATGCTTCTAGCCTTCTACCATTTTCAACCCTCCATATAGCTCATTCTTTTAATAATTTGCGAGCAGACAACACACTTAATATGATGAAGAATGGTCCAATGTGGCTTAAAAAAAGGTGCAATTCTTAAAAATATTTTTCCTTATATACCTTGTTCTCAAGGGAGTATGGTTCTTTTATCGGCTTCCATCCTTGCTTGGCTAATATGGTCTTATTAAATTGTTGAATATCTCTAAAATCCAAGCCACCCATGTTTTTTGCTTCACTTAGTTTATACCAATTAGTCTAGTGTATACCCCTTTCTACCTCCTGGTTCTTCCACCAAAGTTTTGCAAGTAATGTGTCGCCTTCCTTACACAAATTTTTTGATAACAGAAGACATTCATTGTATAAGTGGGCATAGATTGAAGAACAGATTTGATTAATACTTCCTTACCAATAGTAGATAGAAAGCTTAATTGCCAACTACAAATATTTTCCAAATATTTTCTTTGTCCCCTGAATGTGGTGTATTTAGCCTAATCATTGTTGGTAAATCTAGGTACTTGCCATAATTCTCACACACCACAGACTCAACATCTTGGATAATCTAATTCTTCACTTGCTCTCTTGTGTTGGTACTGAATATGATCGATGTCTTATGTCTGTTCAGCACTTGACCTGAGGCAGCTTCATATATATTAAGTCCACTTTGTCTTCTTTGCCAATCAGCTTGTGTAGCTCAATTAAATATAGTCATCTGCAAACAACATATGAGTGATTTGTCTTCCCCCTCTTAATTTTGCTACCCCTTTTATCCCTCAATTACCTTCACTCTACTTTAAAGCATACTCAACCCTTCAAAAAATAAAATGAACAGATAACGGGGCAACAATCCATTATCTTAAACCCCTACGTGGCTTAGAAAACTCCTTAGCCCGGCCATTAATCAAGATGGAGTATGTAACAGTTTCTACACCGTCAATAATCAATCTGATCCACATCTCATTGGATCTCAACTTTCGCACCGCTTTAAGGAATTTCTATTCCGGTACTCTATAACATGTCAAGTTTCAAAGCCAAACTGTGCAGAAACTAATTCAGCAAACAAAGAATTATAAACTTAAGAAGTATAAACAATATCCTATAAACACAATACAATGTAGTATATAACATTCTCCATTTTGTAATTCACAATTAGGCTTGTTCATCCGGGCCGGGTTGTATCCGGCCCGGTTTAAATTTTTATTTATTTGTTAATACTTTTAAATTTTTTTTAAAAATGTTTAAGAAAATTTTGAATCCGGATTCCGGATTTCCAAATCCGAAATCTGGATGAACACCCCTACTCACAATGATTAGGCAAACAAAATTTGTGATATAAAAGTCCCACGCCTCCATATATAGCGTCGTATTCTTTTAAAAACAAAATAAATTAGACGTCTCAAGGAAAATATAATGGTTGATACATTTACTATTCTTTTACTGCTCATTTTACAATTAGCCAATGTAATCACTTCATTTCGTTACAAATATATATTTTAATTTTACAAGACTATCCTTTATTTTATATAAAGTTACGAAAGAGTTGTAACTTAATATTTTTTACATTTTTTTTTATTAAGTGTAGAAATATTATAAACTTTCGTTGTTAAATTAGAGCAGTTACCAGACATTCCAAATGTTGGATTCCCAAATCTTCATGCTAACTTTGTGTTTCATATGCCTTTGAACCTGCACAAAGGAAAAATGGGCTGGAGAGAGTGGCTTTGGAAGTCGAAGAGTCTGTATACCTAAATTAATATTGTGTTTTCAAAAGCTTGTGAATAATTAAGAGAGTCTAAAGTACTTCCTCTTTCGCTATTTATATTGGGAGCCTGGAGAGGGGGACATATTGTGCCTGTCTTTGTAGGGTTCATGTCCTTTTTACCGTTCTTTTGTTAGAATTCTTAAATGTTATGGGACTTCTTTAACAATGTCATTAATGTAATGTGTAGCACGGATAATGGTGTTATTAATGGGGTGCGAGTTCTTGACTTGCTTTATTTCTTAAGGCTTCCTTGACAGTTCGTTGATGTGTTATTGTCGAGAATCAAGAGCACTCCTTACTTCCTATTTGCTTGCGTGGACAGGTACTATTGGCTTGACGCCATTTGGAGAAGTTCCAGGATGGGAAACTCCCCTCATGTCATCTGGCTCCTCCATGGAGATCGCATCGATGTGCGTTGCCTCGTAGGCCTGGCCCCCTCCGAGTGTTGGCTCTGCTGACTCTTGTATGCGTTGGATCGACAAGGTTGTTTGTGCTTGGCTGGGCCTTGTCGCCCTATTCTCTTAGTGTTCTTCTCAATCCCATTACTTGGACTGCAAAGAAGGAAAAATCCCCTTATACTTCCAAAAAGAAAAATAATATCTAAATAATTATTTTACAATTCAATTTAATTTTAAATAGAGGATAATAATGTAAATTTGAAAATATTTTTAATAAAGTGACTTACTTATATTAGGTAATAGTAAAATAATTATACATGTATCATTAACCAATAGATAAACACGAACTTTTACCTAATTTTCTACTAAATAAACAAATAAGTGGTTGTTATTTTGGGCAATATGAGGCTCTCTCAATCACTTTGCTCCAAAGCCCATTTTTACACGTCCAAAGGTTCATAAGTTTTAGTCAACAATTGGGTTCATTTAGTGGCTATTGGACTGGACTTATACATAGTAGTTAAGGGGAGCATATAAAAATTTGAGACCGTTATCCCATCTAGGGGTGAAAGTCCACAGTTCAGTTCAATTATTATAAATTGTAACTGATCGATATGGAAGTTTTTTAGAGTAAGAACGACTGAACTGGCCAATGGGTACGTGGAATACTGGCTATATCATTTCTAGCAATTTCTCGACCAGTTCTCAGTCAGCAGCGGAGCGTGATGTGGTTGAGAGAGAGAGAGAACACATTTGGAGAAGAAGAGGGGAGGGAAGGGGGAAGACGATGGGCTAAAGCAAAACTACGCCGTTTGGTTTCGTTTCATTGATATTTTTTATATAAAGGATTAGCCACTTAATGAGATCTTTTATTCTAATTGAAGGATAAATTACCAAACATCTAGCATTTCCCTTATGTGCAAAATGACGCTCGTCATTTCATTTGTTTTTTTGTATACGTTGCGTGTAAAACGACATCATTTCACTTAAGCTTCTGATGACTTCTAGTACAAAGAAGCGTCCAACACTTGCAGACAGTAGAGAGAAGCGCAGAGAAGAAAACAAAAAATAATGATCACAGGTAGGATGCATAGTAAAGCATTAGTAGGAGGCCTTAATGGTATCATTATCCTTAGAAAATATATCATAATTTCTTTTAAGCTCGTTCCAAAATCTAAAGTTCTATTAATATAAATATGAATTTCTTTTTAGGATTGTTTGTTTTCAAAAATGAGGTGAGATAAAAGTTAAAAAAAAAATAAAATATTATTATAAAATATTTTTATAACATTAATTTTGTATGGAGATTTGAAAAAGTAGTATGAGAATTTGAAAAAGTTAAATTTTTTATTATATTTTGTATAAGAATTTGAAAAAATATAATAATGAGTTTGAGATGTATTTAAATTTTTTTATCTCATCCTTATAAGCAAATAAGATAATTCTTCCTATTGAGAGATTGATATAGGATTTATAGAACGACTAGACGCTGGAGTACTTTGTTTTGAAACCATTGATAAAAAGATTATCATGACTATAAATAATTGATTTTATTAAAATAAATAATGCTAGATATAGTCATGTATGCAAATTATGTACAATACTCCATTTGAAATAAAGATTTTAAAAAATATATGTTCAAGACTTGTACGCCTTAGAATTATAAATATGATTTCTCTATCGAGATTATAAATCCCTAACAAATTTATCTACAAAGAGTACGTATATGGTACATTTATTTTTGAGTATCAAGAACATATCATGTACACACAAAATAAAGGTACAAATCTAAGCTCATTATTTGGGAAATGCAAAGGGACCCCACCTTAGAAAAGAGATATGGCTTCCACCTCTCTTCTTAGCTTGTGGATAACCACCAGAAGGGAAAATGAAAGGGAACTATACTGTCCATCCATGATCCTTTTTGGTCTATGATCACTCTCTAACGGTGTTCTTTCATGAGATCCCACATGGTTCATATCTACGACGTGCAGCTCCCCATACCACATAGGAGGAGGGAGACCATGATCTATATTATATCCATGCATGATAGCAACAATAACAGAAACTCGTGAATCATTGAGGAGGTACGAGCATGACAAAAGAACATCGAAAGCGAAATAAAACCTAACAAATTAAGGAGAGAACGTTACTTCCTTTAACTGAGGATCACTTGTTTGAATCCTTCTCCATCAACCTTTTCAAATTATCTTTATTTTCAGGATATATAGTACTGTTATGATCTTCTGAAAAACAAAAGTTGAGATATCGTGAAAGATTGTATATTCATAATTATTAGCCAATCTTGAGGCCGGTCTATTAATTAAATAAAATTTGGATACTTTCTTCTTATCTAAAAAAGAAATTATAATTTTATACTACAAGAAAATGATTTATTTATTAATGTTAGTTATTTCCTACAAAGATAAGTTTATTGTCTTCACAAATAATTATTTTCATTATAAATAACTCGTCATAAATTATCTTGTTTCTTGTATGCAGGTTGGATTGTGGATGATGGTCTTATAAATATATAGGGTATTATAAATCAATAATTCTAGGGAGAGTCGGTTTTAGGGAAGGGGAAGTCGACTTTAGTTTTTTTTTTAAATCCTCATTTTCAACCTTGTTTTCATGGAACTAAATCTCATTGAGTCCCTAAAACTGACTCCTCCTAGAATTACTAATTATAAATATAGATATATATATAATTTTAATTTCTCACATACAAAATAATTAAGCATTACTACAATTAGATGCATGCAGTACTTGATCTTTTCTGTATTCAGCATAATTAAAGACATTTCTTATGTCGTAAATATGATAAACATATACAAGCAAATTAGGAAACAATGATTATGTACTCTCGAATAGCATGTTGATCTAATCCTCACATCCAAACACTACTTAATTCCTAGTCTTAACATATAGGCACAATATGTAATTAATTGTAGAACATGATGATCATAATCATGCATCGTTATAAGTTTGTAGATCGATGTGATGATCTACGTACGTACAACGTGCAGCTTTCCATACCACAAAGGAGGAGGGAGACAAATATCGATCCATGCAGATAGCATGACAATAACAGAAACTCATAAATCACTGAAGGAGCCAAGAGCATGACAACTCAAGATCAACAGCGAAAGCGAAAGAAAACCTAACAAGGAGGCTACCCTCAGTACCTCAGGAGGAAGAAGATAACACTTCCTAATTTAGCTGATCAGGACTTAGTTTAATTAGGCCTGGTTTGTTTTGGGAGACAAAATAAAAAATTTCAAACTCTTCTCAAACTTGTCATTACACTTTTTCAAATTTCTATATAAAATACAATAAAAAAAAATCGACTTTTTTAAATTCTAAAACCAACTTTTTTAAATTTCAAAACAAAACTAATATTAAAAAAATATTTTATAACAATATTTTATTTTATTTATAACTCTTATCTCATATCATCTCTGAAAACAAACCAAGCGTTTTCGAAAATCGAGCTTTCCAAATTATCATAGTTGATCATGACTTATATAAATTAGTCGTGCATGAAAATGCTGATTATGTCAAGAATTAATTATAGCAATATCAAATCAAATAATCCCCACATCCAAACACTGAAATTAATTGTAGAACATATATAAGGGGAGTTGAAGTCTTTGAAAGGGCAAATAGTTTGGTGGTAGGAGACATGGGGCTGCTGAAGAGGATTGGAATTGAAAGAGGCATGAAAAAATTAAGGTGCAAAACTGCAATCTAATTCATGTATAAATAAAAGGTGGCCGACATTCCTGTTGTCAATCGACAAAATAGAGGCCCCTTGCCTGCAGCACCTCATTCAATTCCTCTTGCCGGCCTTCTTCCTTCTCGGACCCATTACAATAATGAATTCCAATTAATTAGACCTTCCTCTTGGTCTTCTTGCTGTTCCGATCCAACGTACTGTTTCCCAATTGTCCCCTATTGATTTAATGCTTGGTTGATTAATGACCATGCAAGAAATCTCATCTGTTCACTTTTTTAACAAGATAAAATCATTTTCTTGCTTACAATTACCATTGTGGATATGATCAATCAAGTTGCATATGCTTTTCTTTTCTTTTCTTTTCTTTTCTTTTCTTTTCTTTTTTGATCAAAAACCAAAAAAAGCTACGTGAATATGAAAAATGGAGTCGGAGAAGAAATTGAGCAATTGGAAAAGGGTCTCAAAAGCAACCGAGTAATGTTATATATACTTACACTTTTTACACTTTTACTTATAAGACTTATTCTATTAATTTTTTTCTGATTTGAAATTACATAATTATCAGCATATAAATAATAATTGACACGTGGAAAAAGTAAATTTTTTATAAGATATTCTCAAGTACATTTTTGTATTTTTCAAAGCAACCAAACGTACGTAGGGTACCAACACCCAGGACAAGGCCCAAAATTAATGCTTTGAACTTTCACTTAAGGGGGGAAAAGAGATTTGAGACATGGCCACCTGAAAAGACAAACTAACCTTTATTTTCATCTGGGTTTCCTTCCATTTTGCTTTGTCGAGACTTGCAGAAAGTATCAAAACTTTTCCTAGATAGAAACAGCACAATAGCTATGCTCACTATTTCATGGTAGTCAGACAAGCATAAATTTAATGGTTTTTTTCTTCATTTCTGCGAAGTGAATAGACTTATCACTATGCCATATTATCTTCTTTTGTAGATTAGAATGCGCTCACGCTCTTCACTCTCTTCACTCTGAATGAATCACAAAAAGACAAAAACGATATTTGGATGATATAGAAGTAAATTACCATGCATTATGGAAAAGGGAAATACCACTTCATGTACATATATTAATGAATATACATGCATATACATACATACATATATATATATGATAATAATAATAATAATTTCTCCCAAGTCCCAAAATGATAGATCAGGGACTATACAGAAAAATAAAATTTACAATATTTCGGGGACGTGGTCCTAGCTGCATCTTTAATTTGAACTTCATCAGTTCTTTGTCTTCCCCTTGCTCATGTGAGTTATGACTATATCTGATAAAGCCAAAAGAGATCATACACTAAGAAGCCGTTAGGAAATCCAAAGAATTCGATCTTCAACAACAAATGAGCAATTTGTTTTTGTTTTGTGTCGGCCAGCATGAGAGGCAGAGGCTAAGGATTCTTTTCATAAAGTTTTTCATTGTCTTGGAAAAACTAAATGAAACTGTGATGCTGCACCCTGATTGGTAGGCCTTTGGGGAAATCGACAAACGGGAAGGCATAAGCTTGGTCGGTATCGGCTAAATCCCAGTGGTAGTTCAGGACTAGATAGTGGATGAAGACAGCCATTTCAAGCTTGGCGAACTCTGAGCCGGCGCAGAGTCTTGGTCCTCCACCAAATGGCATGAAGTTGTTATTGCTTGCTGTCATGGTTGGGCTACTAGATGAAGATCCAACCATTCCTTTGTTCTGCTCCAATCATCATCACCACCATTACAAATTTACGAGGAAAACAAAATATATCTCATGACTTTTTTGTCTAGAATATAATTCGTGTATCTAGGTCCAACGTGATCTCTAACTAAGATTAAAGCTCATGTTGAGAGAGAGAGAGAGAGAGAGAAACGTAGGCATCAAAGAACTCCATAAATCTCTTTATATGTATGTTGAACAAGACTTCCAAATTAAAACTTCGAGCATTAGGTTTAGAATACTCGTGCATGTTATACTCATGTTGCGATACTGATCGATGTACACAATATGGTAGATACAAATTGGAGAAAACATGGACGTACGTGCCAATATAGTCATGATTCAAGTAAATGGGACATTCTACGAATAATAAAAGTACCTTGTCGCACAAGTATCTTTGTCCATTCATAGGAAGTAAATAGTTAGTTTTTTTTTTTTTTTTTTTAAATTTTCCCCTGCAATTGAAGTAGTGGGATCCCCTCTTTCTCTCTCTATCTTTTGGAAATTTGGTGAGGACCAGTTTTGTTAATGACCCACCACAGAAAGGTACTCATGCACGTGCATGTTAGGGCCCCACCATCCACATGGGCTTTAATCATCTCAAACCCCAGTGGCCCTGCCCACACGCACGCAGGGGAAGAACAAGGGAGAGAGAGGAGGGGGAGATGGCCAAAACTTGTGGGGTTCTCGGCCGTACCTTGTGTAACATTGCTACACTGATCATGACAGTTCATCTCGAAGGAAATCCGAGAGATCCCCAGCATGTTTTTTTCAAAGACTTCGATTAAAATATAATAAAATTTCTCATTTTATTTTAAATTCTTATATTGATTTTCGGTTAAAATATAGTTTACATGCTCAGCTATCACATATCTTCTTCTCAGGATTTAATTGATATATGAAGAGAAATATTATTATTATCATATGTCAATTATAAAAAAAATAAATAAAAAATTGTGCCTAATTCTGGTATTTGAGATAAGGACGTAGCTGTAGAGGGCAAGGGGCCTTTGGTCCCCCAAAGATCTGAAATAAAACTTATGGACAAAGTTGATAAGCTTCTAACAATGATCCGTTTTAATCCAGTCCCACTAGCTGGTGATATTTCTAACTTCACTCCCACGTCGTAAAGAGATACTAACTTATTAGAGAAAATAACTATTTTACCCTCAAAATATTATTTGAAAGGTTTTTAATGCAGCAACTATTTACATTTTCAGTCGTTTTAAAGTTATTTTTCTAAGATATAAGAACCTTTTTACCATAGACAATGACCTAGCTTCTACAACAGTTATTTTGATTATCAATTAAGCAACACCAGCATATATATATATATATATGAATAATACTATATATCACATTCTCGTCTTATCTTTATTTTACTATGTAATATCTTTATTTTACTATGTAATATGTGATATATTTATTATCGTTAGAAGGTAAAATATTATCAAAGAAATGATAAATTAATAATGATAAATGTGGCGCCACATTTTAAAAAATAAAAGAAAAATTTTGACACCATGCATCCACCATTTCCAAACAATCATTGGCGGCACACGACCAATTATCCAATTGCTTGCCAGTGAGAGCCACAACCATAACCAGTGAGTGCATGGGGACCTCTGCTAATTTAGTCAGAAGTTAGAACTCAGAACCTTTTGCCCTTTCCTCCCTCTAGTTTTATATTCTAAATAGAATAATATTAAATAAGGAAAAGGGAAGAAGATGAATAAGAAGGAGAGGATAGCATTCATTATGGAAGGCATGCTGTCAAAGGCTGATCTCTGATCATAACTCACCTGCCATCTCCAGGGATTGAACTGTTGAGGCTGGTCAAAAAGCAAAGGATCCAAATGCACGGCTGCAATCACTGGAAGCACTTTCCATCCACGTGGAATGTCATAACCTTTTCAATCAGAACGATAAACAATGCAAAAAAAAAAGAAAAAAATGTTTAAAAAAGTGGGTTAGTTTCTGGCAATCTTCCAGCGAAATTACACTCATTTATTTATTTTTTAAGTAATTTCTCATACCTCTATAACGAACATCTTTTAGTGCCTTCCTGTGGAGAAACCTTACCACATTACCAAGTCGGAGGGTCTCACTAATAACCTTCACATGACAAAATAAACAACTTTAATGATATTTTTTCAAGTTTGATCCATAATTGTACGACAAAACGAGTTTTAAAACACTCCTGAGAAAGCTTACACATTGGGTGAATTCCATTTTCTTATAGTCATCCCAACCCAATTCCATTTCTCCTGCTTGCTTCTTGGCTCTGGCAATTTGAAGGTGTTCTTCCTGAATTAAAACAGCAAGTGGGTGAAAAAATAGGATCAACATAAAAGATATAAGTAAAGGACTTGAAAAAGAAAAGGAGTTTCTTACTCTGAGTTGTTGAATAGCAGTGGGACAACCTGGCAGGAAGTATATAGCTAAAGCTATGGCTACTGATGAAGTTTCATGGCCGGCGAAGAGCAAGCTTAAGATCAAGTCAAGAATTTGCTCGGTTGAAAGATTGGAATGCTGCAAAACCCATCCAAGAAGATCACCATCTTCCTCCATATTTTCGCTTTCCTCCTTCGTTTTCCGTATTCTTTCTTCCATTTTCCGCTCAATAAACTTGAGGATGGTCCCTCGAGACTGTGAAGCAGAGCATCAAACAAGATGAAGCAAGTAATCCATGTTTTATGTTCAGAACTCTTTTTCAGTAAATTAATTATTTTCGATTAGAATAATCTCTTTTCATGGTAAATGGTCTTTTATACCGCAAAAATTTATTATAAATACCTATTTTTCAGATGAAAAGACTTACCTGCAAGGCCTTTCTATATGCAGTTCCAGGAAAATTCAGAGGAGCTGACACCACTCCCTTCATGAAAGTAATATATTCTTTCTTCAGCTGCTCGGTCTCGGGCATCCCGGGATCCATGCTCATGATATGCTTTGCCATCAGATTGAAGGTAAACTGCATGAATTCTTATTACTAAGCTAAGCTGGCTAAATAAATGTCTTAATGTATATTTTCAAGTTTTTTTTTTATAACCTTTTTGGCTTCTTCTTGAGCTGAAAATATAGAATTCTCCTTCCAAGTGCTTAGAACAAGCACGGTATGCTTCTCCACCTCTCTCAAAAGATGAGTCCTAAGCCTGGCATGGCTTAAAAAGTTGAGGGAAATACTCCTCATGTCTCTGTGCATGTCTCCAACTAATACCAACATAGACCATTTTCCAAGAATTCCGCCTATGCTTCTTGGATAGCTGCATTCAAATAATCTTCCTTCATTCTGTAGAATGAATCTATTAAGCCCAGCATCTGCCGAGACGATTGTTGGCTCCCCAAACAAATTAGACTTGTAAATTTTGCCATATCTGAAGAATGAGTAAGAGTGTAACTGTGTAAGTACTATATATACTGTAACTGTATGAGTAGAACATAAAGTTTCAATTTTTGGGTCTTCTTTTTTGTGGGTGTAGAGTTTGGTTTTTACCTTGATATGTGTTTCTCCATGAATTCTCCAATTGAAGTAGCAGAATAAGGCTTAAGATAGCCGATAGTTTCTCCAATAAAAGGCCAGCCCATGTTTCCTGGTGGGAGATTGAGTCTGCTTCGCTTTCTTTTGATGATGAGGATAAAGATGATCAGAAGTACTAGAGCTAAGATGGAGGGAAGAGAACAGAAATTAAGCTCTGAGTCAGGCATGGAGACTTAAATCAACTGATCTATCTCCCTCTTAAAATTTGTGAGTGCGCGCTTTGCTTAGCTGCTTGTAAGCAGTTTGTTCTACGTCTGCTGCAAAAGAATTTCCATTTTCAGGAGATTTAAAAATCACTTTTAAGCAGTTGAGTTTCGATGAAACCAGTTTTAGTGAATGCATTGAAGCCAATAGGCTGCTTTTATAAGCTTCTCTTGTGTTTTTTCAAGTGGAAAGTAGAGCATGGAAATTGGCTTTACACATGGAAAATGCTAATATGTGCAAATAAAATAACATTTTTTTACGTTCCAAAAATTTTGTTTTGCTCATAATTCATGCGTGACTTTTCCATGGCCATACATCCTTTACATCTAACTTTTTGGTAAACTAATCCTACAGTTTGATATAACGTGGCATGCAAAAAGCAAGCAGATGCTGTAGGACTTAGGAGTAGGAGAAGTAATGGAGGTATGCCCTACTGTTTTTATTTCTTTGGATTATTGCTCTGGTAAACAAAAAAGACTATCATCTGATAAACTAGTTGTTATCAGGACGATAAGTACTAGATAGTGATTTCGGCCCGAGTGAAAGTTTTACTCTTTTTATTAATTATATTAATAGATATTCTAAAATTTTGTTTGAATATTTAGAATATATTATAATATTTTTGAATTAAGATAATTTATTGAATTTTCAAAAGTCTTGAGGAAATGTGAAATAAAATTATCATTAAAAGTTATTTGAATCTAATTTTTTAATATTATTTTTTATTATAAAATTTTAAAAAAATTATATTATTTACTGTATATAAAATGTGATAAAGTTGTAATAAAATAAAATTTTACTATATACATTTATATTTACATATTTTTTTATATATTTTATTAATATGATTGGTTAAAATAATTATTTTATATTAAAAAAATAATACAATCAATTATATTAATAAACTATAAAAAGAATTCATAAAAATATTGATTAATATAAAATTTTCGAATAAAATATATAAAAATTTGTCAGGTTCGAAGATGGCAAGAAAGAACAAACAAAGGTCAAAGCGAACGATTGGTCAAGTAAACATGAAAATGCTAGTACTTGTACAATTTACAGAACACCAGGGTTAGTGCAGTGAATTGATGTGAACATTTTGGACAGATTTCTCATAAAAGCTTTGCTTCCATGGCCGTGCATGTACTCTCGTCATAAGACACTGGCCTATACAATAGTCTAGAGAGTGGTGAATTCAATCGGATGGGAATAGATCCGGTTCTCTCACAACTTCAGAGTCTATTCTAGTGCTCTAGCCCTTTGACCTAGTTACCCACCTTGTCGTCTTTGGCCCTGCACCTAGTATTAGGTCACCTTCACTATAGAATAATTATTTATTCTTGTCCAATTATTTTTTTGTTAAATAATTATTATTTATTATTAAATTAAATTTATTTTTATCCTAAATAACCATCTAAATAATTTATTATAAATACTTATTTTTCTTATAATGCTATGGGCCGATTCACTTTCTCATTATCTATAAAATTAATCCGAAAAACCCACATCTACCCTTGAAAACGCTCTCATTTCTCTCCCGCAACTTAAACCTAGGCTTTTTTCTCTCCCAAAAAATAACTCTCGTTTCCTTCTTCGTCTCCACTTCCTCATCATTCTCTCTCTCGTTTTCTTTTTTTGTTTCATATTCTTCGGGAGTTATTTCACACCTCATCTCTCTCCATTCCTCTCTTCGGTTCTCCCAACCTATCGACACCCTCTCTTTCCACATCTCCTTCCCATCCTTTTTTTTTTCTTTAGTTTTATTGTTGTGTTGGTTGTACAAGAATCGCATCTGGGTGGGGCGGTGTTCGTCGATAGTAATGGCCTTCGCTAGTTTGGACTCCGCACGCATGTCGCTGTTTTTTTCCTAAGGTGTTAATCTGTCAGCCGGATGACGATCAAAGTGGCATGTGCGTCACACGCGCCTCTCACAGACGGAGTATAGCTCTCTGTACATCTTCGTCAAAGGGTTCTCTAGGCATCCATACGCGTGGGCGGTGGGTTTAGGGACTCCGGCAGTCTGGCTATATCTTTTTCGCCTCCAGATAGGCGGTGCGTGGTCTCCACGCACCATCGCCTATAATGGTTCCTCATTACTTTTTTTTCCTCTAAGGTTGAGAACCAGGATCTGGTTCTCCCATTTAGTTTAGTTTCTGTTTGTTATTTTTATAAAAATCAAAAAATCTAGTCTCTAGGATGTTTGGTCTTTAGAGTTTGTCCCCTTTATAAAATTTTGTTCTTTGGTGTTGAGTTGTTTGTAACTTTGTCTTGTATGGAGTTAGGACTAAAAATGGTTAGACACCTTAATGGACTGGGAAGCTCAAATCCTCGATTAGTTAACTTGTAATTATGAATTCAAATTTGTTTGTAATACCCGTTTATAATGGATGTTCCCGCTTCAAAAAAAAAAATCTGGAAAACCAGCATTTTGTATTTCGTTTTCATCTGAGGATTCCCACGTCTGTGAAGACTGAAATATCAGGTTGAGGTCATTGTTTTCTTGCGGTTAACATTTATGGAGATTTCTTTCTCAGTAAAGAAGATATGAGAGTCTGAGACTCGATAAATTTAATGGCTCAAATTCTTGAATATTTTTCACTGCCTTTAATTAACAACAATTATTAGATATTGGTTGGAGTTTGTCACGCTTCTTTTTCAAAATGAACAAGCCTTTGGTGAAACCACATGGGGTATAAGAAAAATATAACCGGACTGAATTGGATTGGTTCGATTTGATCGACATCAACTTTTAGGAACGGAAATGATTAAAAACTTTGTTGTTTAAATTGATTTTTACCGAATCGAATTGAAATATAAATTTAATCTTTTTATTATTTATATTATAATTTTTTTAGTTTTTATGTTATATATACTATAAAATTAATATAACATAAAATTTTGATCTTACTATTTATACTTTCTTGATATATTAATGTCATTAATTTATTAATATGTTATTATTTATCCTTATATATTAAGTTACATACTTACATATATAGTATGGCGTAAGTATATATAAGAATACATTATATATATAATACATAAAAATATTACACCTGTAAAACCTAACCGAATCAGACCAAAATAGAAAAAAAAATCAGAAGTCTCAATTTCTTAGATGAATCGATTTATATCAGTTCTCAAAATTTCAAACCCGATTGATTCGGTTTTAAAATATATCTAAAACCAGACCGATTACATATCTCTAAGTCATGATTTGATACCCGATTAGAAAAAGTTTTGTTTTGAATTGCATTACTAATTTGCTGCAAACCAACGATATTGAAACATGCAGCTGCATGCATCCCTCTGAGAACAAGTCAGAAATTAAGTAGTGGCCGGCTTTTTTTGAAACATACCGTCTCTCTCCTCAATTATTTTCTTCTTACTACGTGCAATTTCCGATCACCTCCCTTTTCTGATCACCTTTCTCATGGATGGAGGGGGCTCGGAGCCTTTGCTCTAACCACCTCCTCCATTTTTTTCAGTAACTTTATCCATATTTTAGCTTATTTTCATCCACTTTTTGTTTGTTTTTTGGTTTCTTTGTTTTTCCTCTTTTTAGCGACAGTAATCTTTGATCTGTTGCCTTCCAGTCACTTTCGAACACCATACACAACACCAACGATCCCTCTATCTGTCAATCGACACAATCGCAAAAGGGGACCACCAATTTGCTCGACGCCTAGGCCACATGCGCGACTCTCGCTGCAAGCATTGCTCATGCAAAATCACCACTTGACGGGATTTTGAAGCCACGTGCGACTTCTTTGGCTTTAGAGGCTTCCAATCTTCAAGATCTACCTAAACTCCATTGTTTTAAGCAGCGTGTGGGCCTCACATGCCGCTGCTGTCATGGGACCTCTGTCGAAATATCGGGCCTGACTGCTTCTTATCCTATCGTTCTGCTTTTCATTACCAAAGATCAAGTAAAAGCAGGCATAAAAGTACACAATTATTTACCTAAACTAAAACGGTATAGCACACACCTCATTGTTGTGACTTTTCACTGCAGCCTAACACCATTTTTAAACAGCCTCTTCCTTATTTGGGAATTGGGTAGAAGCCATTTATTTAACTTCAAGTCCTTTTTAGAAGTCATTTTCGTTACTTATTTATCAATAGTGCACCGTGTGTTAGCTTTTTAAGAAAATTGTAGGGATTTCTATCCTACTTGAATTTATATTTTATAATCCTTTAATTTTATCTAATGTTTAACTTACTCAAAAATTATATAAATAATATATATATATATATATATATATATATATATATAGCTTGCTATTCCAATAGCTAGCTAGCTATAGCTATGCCAAGTTAAACGACAAAGAAAATGCTTGCATCCGATCGATCGGGTCGATATTGATAGATAGATCACACTCACATTTGAGAGAGAATATTGATATATAACACACTTACCACTGTTCCCAATATTACGTTAAACGACCACATACAATCAATACAACTTGGAGATCATTTGAATGTAGCTTTCATTTTATTGATTGCTGATTATGACTAATGGCAACTAATCACCTCCATGATTGATCAGCATTATCCTTTGAGCTGTACTAATCATCAACAAATCTAGGAGACTAGGATGCACTCTGAGAGAGAGAGAGAGAGAACTTTTTAATTTATTCTCCATAATAGGTGTCATATCTGTCAAATGATCGTCCCAAAAAGACTTAACAGGCAGACCCATCTACTAATTAATTGAGAAATTAAGGACTTTATCATTGCAATAATTTGAAAACTCGTACGTACAAAAGCAGGGTTTGTGTATTTCCATTTAGACCGGTGCTACATCACCCGATAGATGTAGTCTGAATCGTGTCCCGAATGTGTTAAAAAAATTTATTATTTGTTTTCATTCATTTTTATATATTCCTAAATATTTTCAAAAAAATCATATCATCTTTTAAAAACATTTTTTTAATCACTGTGTAAAAACAAATTGAAAAAAATAATAATTTTGAATTCAGTACAAATTTTCGTTGGAAAAGCTTCGGGTGGAATTAATAGTTTTTCTCTTCCACTTATTATTATTATTATTATGCCTCTCTGTACGTTGTTGTGATTGTGTATATGCCGTACAGGTTGGTAATTTCTGTCTCGGTCTGGATTATGATCTCTTGTTGTATTTCCTTAATTACTAATATATATAGATTAAACTGTGTGTGTGTGTGTCTATATATATATATATATATATATATATATATACATATATGTTTTGTCATAGAACTCGAAGTTCTTGTTTATCCTTCGCCAAAGATGGTTTAGTTTTTCTTAATTTGGACGTTGAATGTTAATGGTGATCATGCCAAGAATTGTCTTATAAGTTTCCCCATAAATGACGAACCCTTTTCTAAAGGGAATAAGTGCTAAATCAATTATTTTGTGGATGTAGTCATTTTCTTAAAATTAACGTTTATTTTATTAAAATATGCCTATGGAGTTTTCATAAATTATAAAGAAATAATTCATACAAACTCCAAATAGACAAATTTTATGTAATTCCTCATGAAAAAGTGGACCTCATCATGACTTAAAAAATGGAATAATAAATATTCTTTATTAGTTAAATCTTTTTTTTTTTTTAAAGACTTGTATAAAACCTGTTTATTTGAGACTTATATATAAAATTACTCTAAAATATATAGGCTTATATTTGGCTTATGGTAGACTTTACAAGTTACAACCATGTATTAATTCCAAGCTTCAAACACTTTTATGAAACAAAATCTGACTGTTGTGCCGGAGAGTTTGGTAATATAGTTAATATTCTAAAAAAAGTGGACATTTTAAACGTTAAATAGAGATTTGAATAGTCAGTTGAATTGAGATTATATACAAATTGAAAATTAAACATAATATTATTTAAATATAATTTTTTACTTGAAATTTTTAAAAAATAAATTATTTATTATATTTTATTTAAAAATGTAATAAAATTATAATAATAAAATGAGATGAATTTAAATCAGTTCATCATTCATCTAAACAAATATCTCAATGGCTAAAAATATACATTAATATTCCTTGTCCCTTGATGGATGATATTTGTTATTTATTTGTTTACTACTTCCGAGAATAAGGTCCTAAAATATATGAGGCACTGTTTTAGATAAAGAGTAATGTTAGGAATACATAATTTTGCATATTTTTTGAAAAATTAATAATCACGTCAGTTAAAAATATCAAAACAATATATTAAAAAATAAAAATATGATAAGAGAAAAATAAAAAAAAATACGAATAATTAAATTAAAAAATACGTAAAAATTATATTTATATATGATATATACATAAAAGATATACAAATAGTATGTAAATAATATTTTTGTATATAAAATAGTTTTGCAACCCAAATTACATCATTCGACCCAAAAGTATTATATGCTTATTTTGTTTATCTATTAATGTCTATATATCTCAATATTTTAAAAGAATTTTTTTTATGAAAATATTTTGAAAGATTTTGAACTAATGTCATCCAAACTTTGGATTTAATAGTTTATCAGCATTTGTTTTTGTTATCCATCCAACCGGAATATAGACCTTTTAGGCGAAGGGAAAAAAAAGAGTTGGGTGCTTTTTCCAAGAAACCACGTGCGGACATTAATGCCTTTCACGTGTGTTCTCATTTTCTCATCCACCAAACTTTATCGTTTCCAACAACCATATCGACATGTCACCATTATATAAAAATAAATAAATAAATAAATAATATTACATATAATCTTAAAATTATAAACAATATAAAATTATTTTTAAAAAAATTAATTATTTTTATATAAATTTTTTATATATTATTTAAAAAAAAATTATATATCATTAGCAAGTTCACAATTATATTTATCATTTAAAAAAAAAAAAAAATCACATGTCTCCCATCCCGCACCCCGATCGATATCATACCCTGTGGATCCAAGCCGATAAAGTGCAAGGATCTTGTCTTCTATGAGAAACGAGGGGCTCTCATGATATCCACGTGGCCCAATTATCTGTCTCGATCGGATAATTCAAATGAAAATTATTTGTAGGAATCTTAAATAGATAAAATTTATGAAAAGTGAATTTTTTTATCTTTTTTTACATAAAAGTTATATACGAAATTCTTTTATTTGAAACTTACTAATAAAAAATAAAAATAAACAAACAAACCGATAGGAGGCCATACCTAATCACTCGTGCGGGTGGCCACACATGATAATCATTGCAACCCATGGGCATCTTCCACGTTGCAGGAGTAACACGTGTGGATGAAAAGACGTAGCACAGAGTAAGAAAATTAAATGCGCACCAACTGTGTATTTTTAAATGTGCCAGTACGCCTGGGAACCGAACGGTCCTTTCCAGTCCAAATTTGATAAAGGCAAGTAAAAGTAGTAATCATAAATACAATTTTTTATATTTATATTATATAATAAATATTAAATGAGAAGTAATTTTATAAAATATTTTATATATAATATTTTACAAAAATGATTCTTATGTAATATATTATCATAAAATATATTATATAATTATATTGTATATATTATTTTTCAATTTTAATCCCTCCGTCGATGTTTATGCACTGATTGACTCTTCGAAGAATCGAAACAGCATTATAAATATTTATAAATATATGTGTTGTGTCCCATAATAATATTAAAAAGGGCATTGAGAAGACAAGAATTATTATCTAGATCAGAAACATCATCATATTACAACTTGCGTCCAAACATCGCATCATTCGAAAAAGAGCACAGTAAGAAGTAGTCAAAGATTGAGACTCGAGAGCGCAAAAGCCCCAGAATGGTCTGCCTTTGCCTGCTATAATTTGGGAGCGAGGGAGAGGGAGAGGGGGGTTGAGAATTCCTGGAGCATCGTGCGGCCACGTTTTCAGCCAAACTCTCGTGCGTGACCAATGATTGAGGTCCCCCCTTGGGCCCTTGCTTTGAACAATTATAATTAAGAAATATTACTTTTATTTTTTTTATTTTTTATTTTTTGAAAATAAGAAATATTACTTTTAATTATAGAGTGATTACATTATAAAATATTATAAAATAATATAATTTAATATAATACATTAAATTATAAAATTATTTTAATATAATTATATTTAATTTATTACATAAAATTATGTTAATTTATCTATTTATTTTAAAAAAATGTTATTTCAACTGACATAGTATCCAAAAAATTGCAAAAATTTGTACCGACTGCAATTATTTATTTATTTATTGAGGGATTAAGAAGATACTTTTTTTTTATATAATATTGGGAATTTTTTTATTTTAAAAAATATTTAAAGAAACCAAAAGAATGAATAAAAATAAATCCAAGAAAAATATACTTTGTCTATTCAAGACACATTCGATACATATTTTTTAAAATATATAATAATATTTTTTTATTTTTATATAATCTCTTTATATTTATAACAATCTCTAATTTTATAATTTATTTTTTCAAACTTTTATTTATTGATTGTGTAGTAGTGTATTACAAGTTCAAATCTTTTGATTCTTCTTAATGCAATCAGATCTCTCTTTTCTTTCCTTTTTTTTTTAAATAAATGTAATGTCGCAAAAACAAAAGAGAATTAAAACAACAGAGATATTATTCTTTGAGTTTGAGCAGTATATTGTACTGTTAAGTTACGTTTGGATTCGAAAATGAGATGAGATAAATTGAGATGAGTTTAATTTATTTTTTAATATTATTATTATTTTAAAATTTAAAAAAAATATGTTAAAATTTAAAAAAATATATTAAAATTTAAAAAATTTATATTTTATATAAAAAATTATAAAAATATAATAATAAAATAAAAATGAATTCAACATATTTTAAATACAAACAGACCTTGATTCTGTGGAAAAGCAAAACAAAACAGAACAAAAATGTGAACATATAATGATGTGGTCAACCCGGCATGCATGAATATGAATCGCTCAGTTCGTCCTTTCAAGTCTTTCCGGCTCGATTATCAACGTATGACTTTCCATCTTTTTTCCGTACGTGGTCTGTCGTCATGGCATGCGTACTCGACGTTTCCTTTCCTGCAAAACGAATTAAATATATTTATGTGGATTGTCCAATCGTACTGACTCCGATTTAAATTATTTAATTTATAAATTGCTATTACAATCCTTTCCATCCAACGTATGTTTTCGTCTTTCGGCTTTGTTCTCCTCGTCTCATTGTCTCTCTGTTTGTTACAAGAGTGGCTGGCTTCTTATGGTTTGCTTTACACGCACGTTTAGCTTAAACCCTTCACATGTGATACTATATATTCAGTAAGGTCTATTCTTTCAAATGTTAGGTTCGAGAATTTGAATTCTAAATTTAAAATTTTTAAAATTTTTAAATATAAATATCAAAATTATTATATAAAAAAAAATTTATAATCAAGCCAAATTTTTATTCGAGGAAATAAAGGTACAGGTCAAAGTAAAACATTACGGTCAATGCACAGCCATTTATAACCAAGCTATTCAAGAACTTTTTTAGCTATGCTGTTGACTTTTTGTTTATTTTGTTAATCTCATATCAATAGGGTTTTAAAATGAGGCAAGCTCATATGGTTATAAAAGGAAGTCTAGTATCCTTAGTTAATTACATCAGTCAAAAATTTATCTAGTAATTTTTGACTTTAGTAAAATTCTTCTGTTGTCCTTTTTTATATGTAAAAAGAATAAAGGTGAAAGTTAGAGTTTTACTAGTGGGAGAAGTTTTTGTGAATGTCGTTGGGGTGAGGAGAAAAATTGTGTAATTGTTACAATTTTTCACATAGTATATTTTCTTTTCTGAATCTAGTGTTTTTTCTCCTGTTTTGGAGTTTTCTACGTAAATTCTTATGTTGTGTTTATTTCTCTATTTTTCTTAATATTTTGTCAAAAGTAAATCTTAGTGGGAGAATTTGAGAGGTCCATATTCCCAACAAGTGGTATCAGAGCCTTTAGGTTCTTTTTGCAGGGTGAAGCTTCGGTGTGGTAGTGTGGATATGTACGGTCTAAGAAGGCTCTGTTTAGGAGATTGGAAATTTTAAGTGTGTCCTTTGTGACCCTCTAATTTTTCCTGGAAACCTTGAAGTTCTGTTTAGGAAAGATCAATGTTTCTTGGGAACTTACTTAGTGGGTACTATTCATTTCTACGGTAAAATTCATCAAATCCTATCAGATTTGATGTGGAGAAATTTGATGGGAGAATCAATTTTGGCTTGAGGCAAGTGCAAGTCAAGGATATCTTGATTTAATCAGAATTACACAAGGGGTTGAAAGGTAGACCAGTCCCTGAAATCAGTAGCGGTCCAAGCACTACTGGTGAAACAAAAAGCAGATTTGAAATTAGCGATAAAAATTAGGAGGATTTGGATTTGAAAGCGGCAAGTGCAATTCGTCTGTGCCTGGCCAAGAATGTTCTTGCAATTGTGCATGGAATATTCACGACAAAGAGACTCTAGGAAAAGCTCGAAAAGTTGTATTAGACGAAGGGTGTTTCGAATCGAGTGTACCTGAAGGAGCAGTTTCATACACTACGAATGAGTGAAGGTACGACTATTTCAGATCATTTAAGTGTTCTCAATGGCATTGTCTCTGAGCTGGAATCTATTGGAGTTAAAATTGATGATGAGGATCAAGCCTTGAGGCTGATCTGGTCTCTTCCATCTTCCTATAAGTATGTGAAGCCTATTTTGATACATGGGAATGAGAAAATACTTTTTTCAGAAGTTACCAATAAACTTTTTTCTGAAAAAAGAAGGCTAAGTGGTGGAAGTAACGGTTCACCTGAGAACTTATCAATGTTGAAAGCTGGTGATTGGAAGAGGAAGAACTCCATGAAGAAGAAAGTAGTCAGCTGGATGTGTGGACAACCTGGGCACGTCAGAAGAAATTGTCCAAGAGGTGGAGCAGGTTCGGCAAGAGGCTCCAAGTCAGTAAATGGAGATACTGACAATGAAACTAATATCGTATCTGTCTTTACAGAAGACGGTGTCTGTTAAAAAGAGACATGTACATCCTGATGGCATGTCGTTAATCCCAAAGTTGCCATGATAGAGGATGTGTTAATGTTAGTTGTTCCACAAGTTTACAAACGGGCATTGATTTGACATTGATGCAAAGTGTGTGGTGGAAATTCATATCGATAGCTAATGAACTTCCAGGAAAGTCAAACGTGGAAGTTGCACCATAATTTTTCAGCAAGGTTATTTTCGACATGGGCCGAAGTGAAATGCTTGGAATTAGTTTATTCTGAGTCATTATGCTTTTATGGTGGAGCATGATAGCTGAAGCTATGAAGATTCTCATTGTGGTGGAGCGTGGCTGTGGGATCAGTCAAAGTCGCAAGGTAGAAATTGTTGACTTTTTGCTCATTTTATTAATCCCACATCGATGGGGTTTTAAAATGGGGCAAGCCCATGTGGTTATAAAAGGAGACCTAGCCTCTTTAGTTAATTACACCAGTCAGAAACTTATCTAGTAACTTTTGACTTTAGTAAAATTCATCTGTTGTCCTTTTTTGTATGTAAAATGAAGAGAGGTGAAAGTTGGAGTTTTACTAGTGAGAAAAGTTTTTATGAGTGTCGTTGGGGTGAGGAGAAAAATTGTGTGATTGTTACAATTTTTCACATAGTGTATTTTCTTCTTTGGGTCTGGTGATTTTTCTCCTGTTTTAAAGTTTTTCACGTAAATTCTTGTGTTGTGTTTATTTCTTTATTTTTTTAATATTTTGTCAAAAATAGATTCTGATGAAGAAAATTTGGAAGGTCCATATTCCTGACGTAGCAATGCAATTGTATTTATTTATACATTAAAAAAATAATAAGAGTTTAAGTACACGAGACAATAACCTCACTTGCCTGATTACAGTACAAGAAATACATAGTAAGTGCACTTACGTACTTAGGATTATTTACACCTGACATGATAAGAAAATCATTAGGAGCATTGTAATCAGTCTAGTCTGATCCAATCTGGAGGGGTCACGAACTGAGCATACCAGTTCATCAATTTTCTCGAACCGAATCGCTAGCTAGCATTTTAGTCGGTCCATTCGATTCATGAATATTTTTTCTTCTTTTTTCTTTTTTGATAGAAAAATTAATATAAAAAATTAATTAAATTAATAAATTTAAAACTAAGTGATAGCTTTAGCATGTTATAATATTGAATGAATATTAAATAATTTTATTGTATATATGGTCAAGGGTGATCATTTAAATGGAAATTACATAATTAACTTATACAATTACTATATAAAATAACATATTATATAAATATATTTCATACATATAAGTTTTCCCATAATATAATAAATATTTCAAAATCTTCAAATTTTATAACAATAATAATATTAAAAAATAATATTTTATTTAACTTTCAACTCTTATCTCATTTCAATTCACTGTCCAAACAACACCTTAAACTTCCATATACATTCCTCCATAAAAAGGCATTCGTTTCTTGGCTAGTAAAGATATATTAGTAGAATGATTGAATAGCTAGTGGGTCTTCCTTTTTTAGAGGGGCTCCAAATGATCTTGTTTACGTTTCAGACTATCATAGTATTGCCAAGAACTCGTAATTGCATCAATTTCTCAGTCTTCATGTGCTGTTTTAGAAAAAATTATCATTTCATCGAGAGAGATTAGTAAAGAGTTCTAAAAGGTTAGCTATTGAAGCTATCTTTGCACATACCATCTCAACCTATTGGGAATGTGTCTTTGAGGTTATGATTTCCACACCGTATATCATGTTGAAATTTGATTTGAGAATCATAACCCACATGCATGTCATTTTGTGAGACTTGTTACACTATTTAACATTATCATTTTAATTATCTAATACCCTTGAGCGTAATTAGATTAGTTAAATGAGTGATATTCTTTAGGGTACAATCTTTTTTTATCGTAATTAGGCTTGGTTTGTGTTTTGGGTTCATCTCATTAACTCAACTCATCTTATCTTATATAATTATTACATAAATTTTTTCATATTTCTACACAAAATGAAATAAATAATTTAATTTTTTCAAATCACAAAATAAAAATAATATTAAAAAAAATTAATAATATTTTATTCAATTTTTCAACTTTTATCTCAACTAAACTTAACTAAACTCAATCCAAACAACAAACCAAGCAAGTCTTTTAATTTTTTCAAATCTAGAGATACTAAAACAATACATGAAAAACGAGTATTTATGACGGGTTATTTGTAACGAAAATAACTATTTACTACGAAAATAGAATTATTTTAGTAGAAAACATTCATTTTAGCAAGAAAAAACTGGCCACAAATAATCAATTTTCTTATAGTGCGAATCCTCCATTCTGAATTTCAATGTGGTGGCCATCTTCCAAGTCCTCGAAACCACTAAAAAATAATATTTTTTTAAGTAAGATGTTTTTGACATTAAAATACTCGATTAATACCAGTGATTCATATACTAATAACTGAGTAATCAAAACTAAAAGACATTTATCATAGGTTTCATTTGTTTTTGCAAATGATATCATATAAACTAATATAATTTGATATTAAAATTAAAAGTTAAATAAAATTATAATATATCTTTAGTATTATTTTATCTTAAAATTTGTAAAAGTAGAATTGTTTATTTTATTTATATATGAGAATTTGATAAAATTATAATAATTAGATAAGATGAGATGAATTGAGAGAAATTATAAAAATAAATGCACATAAATATAGGATTTATATATCATCTACCATTATCTTTATCATATAGGTATCACAATCTACTTTTCTTAAATGCCCTCTAACAGAAAGACAAAAGTCATTACAAGCGTTTCGTCTCATTAAAAGATCTTCAGTTGGGATATATGTCAATCTAGGTACTGATGGGTTGCATCCAAGATAAGAGTTTAAAATTCAATGACCCACCCATATCTTTGTGAGTTTAAAATTATACCACTTAATAAATGAGTTATAGTATGACACAAATCTTTCTATATTCACTACAAGAGAATAGGTTTTTTGAGAGAAATTATTTTGTCTTAACAAGCAGATTTTTTATCCCAAAAAATCTTTAGAGACAAACAAATTTCATCCCAAATTTGTCTCAAAAAGCCCGTCTCAAAAAGTTTTTAGGGACGAAAAGTGAATTTCGTCCCTAAAAATGATTTTTAGAGACGAAATCTCACTTGCCCGTCCAAATCCATTCGGACGGGTTTTTTTATTTGAGACAAAAAAATTTCATCTCAGAAATCCGTTCAAAAAAAATTTTCAGTCAACCGAACTGACAGTTTCCATTCGAACTGATAAATATTTTGTTCGAACAGATTGCCTTATTCAAACGAAGCTAGCGTCCGGACGGATATTATCTGTTCGAACGAATAAATTTATTGGAATATAAATCTTGTTCGAATGGACTCTTTTTAGTTCGGACGAATTTTAAATCATAATTTATCGTTCGAACGAATACAAGAGTTGTTCGAATGGATATTATCTGTTCGAACAAATACAAGAGTTGTTCGAACGATACTGCTATACAGATTACATTTAATTAAAAGATGCATTACTATTATAATAAAAATGTACACATCAAATTTGTTCAAATATTATTGTTAAACAGAATAATAAATGTACAATTAATACAAAAAATAGATTTTAAGATCGTGATGGTGGCATAATGTTTTGAGACATCCTCTGCCATTCTTCAAACATTGTTCGAATCCTCGACTCCAGTCTCTTTTCTATTCTTGACTCTAACTCTGCTGCTTTATCTAATCTGATCAACAACTCTTGTTCCTTGGATCTCAAACGTTCTACTTCTAACTCCTTAGTTTTATCTCCATTGGATCTAGCCTTAGAAGATGATGATGAACTGTAAGATGATGATGAACTGGAAGATGGTTTCACACAACGCCCTAAGCTCCTCAAATATCCAGAATGTGATCCGAGAACTTCAGATAGGATCTGAGCATCGTTGACAGATGAATCATCAGATGGATCTGCAGTAGCATCTTTTAGAGATTTCATCTTTTTCTACAAAAAAAAATATTAAAGTTAGTATAAATAATATGAATATTCTATTAGACTTGACTTAATATACTTAAACTTACATAATTTTCCTCAGTTTCAGGACTCGTCCAAATACCATTACGATTTTTATGTGCTTTAGCATAATAATGGGTTAGATCAAAGTCACCTGAATTTTCAGCTTGCTACAAAATAAAATTAAATTAGAACTTGAAAAAAAAAGTGCATATTTTAAAATGAGACTGGAATTAGTAACACTGACCATTTTTTGATGTAAATGATGAAAAGACCGAGAACCCGCATGATGGTGAATCTTTAAATTTGGTCTATTTACTTTGTTCACAGCACTTCGTTGCTTTACAAAAAAAAAAATATTATAAATTTCAAATTCTAATACATATATAATTTTCTATTAGAAAAATGTAAATGTGATATTACCTTATAAGCAGAATCTTCAAATAAATCACAAACCTTCTACCACTCGGCTGGTGGTATTGCTTGGAATGGATTTTGGCGTGCCTCTGCAGCAGTGCTGAATTTCTCAAAATGTGTATGGCACCGACCTTTGTACCTCCGGAATGCACTCGATATTAGCTCCTCAACTGTTTTTCGATGCTCTCGTCGACTAAAATCTAGATCAAACTCATCTTTGAAAAAATTATAAATAATTAGTATAAATACAATTAACAGCACTGTCTTTCGCAAACTCTATTAATAGTTTCACCTCCCGTGCATACTCCTTATAGTCTCGCCCAAGTCTATCTTCCATTAGCATCCAACTTTTGTCCATTATATTTTCGTTATCCGTCTACTGCCTATTAAAAAAAACCTAAATCATTTCATAAACATCATTAGTAATACTGTAATTGATATCCTCATAATACTATTTATTTATTCTGTCTGTACAAATTCCGTTCGAACGTATATTTTTACGTCCGGACGAACATCAACATTTGTTCGAACGTGAACAGTTTCGTTCGAATGGAAATCGTGCAGACAGCATACCAGAACCAATCCTCACCATCAACTAAGTAAGCAACAAATACCCAAATATACTAATCATGCTCGAAATTGGTTATATAATAAAATTCCAAATATCAAAATAAGTATGCAAAATCTATATAAAATCATCCCAAAATATCAAAATAAATCTCTAATCTTTAAACCCTAATGTTGAACCCAAGGTTTCAAGTTTCGTGTAATTATAAATCTACACATGAATTTTGATGATAACAAATGAATTCAAAGAAGTTTCAAGCTCAAGTTGTCCATACAATAGAATCAAGCACTTCAAGGAACCAAGCATGAGCAAGAAGGAAACAAGTTCACATTAAAATCATAGAGTAATGTTGTAAATCTCTTAAAAATTTGAAATTAGGATTAAGGTTCAAAATTAATATTTTATCATAAAGCATTAAAATACATTTTCCACATGTGCATGAATATTTTGAAAATTAAATTTGAAAATTTTGAAAGATAATTGATTGTCATCTTTCACATGTGCATGACATGATTAAAGGTTTGAACTTTGAAAATATTAAGATGATTGATTGTCATCTTTCACATGTGCATGTTTTATTTGAATATTTTCAAAAGTGGTGGATGATTTTCTTGACTTATGCAAAAGATAGATGTCTTTATTTGAAAATTTTGAAAAGTAAAGTGTGCTCTTTTTGTCATATGCAAAAAGTAAAATATTAGGTTTGAAATTTTTGAAAAGTAAAGTGTGCTCCTTTTGTCACATGCAAAAAGTAAAAAGATTTGATTTGAAATTTTTGAAAAGTGAATGATGATGTCTTGGACATGGGAATCTTTTCAAATTTGAAATTGAAGACTCATTTGCCTATAAATAGCTCACTTGAGTTTTGCAAAAATAACCACAAGAGCTTACACATCTATTGCTAAGTTTTGCATCATTCCTTCAAAGCTCTCATTCTCTCTTTTCTAAAGTTTTGAGCCTTAATTCTTGTTCTTGTTGAGAAAGATATAGGTTGTGCTGTATTGTTTCTATCTCACTCATTGAGGAGTGTTTTCTGATAGCCTACCCACTATCAATTTTTATATCAGTAAAAAGGTGTGTATAACCCTTCTGTGTGTAGAAGGTGTTCTACACGGGGAATAGTTAAATCACCAAGTGTGAGGTGATTGGAAGTGTAGAGGGTGTTCTACACGGATTCTTTGGAGCGGTGCTGCTCAAAAGTGTAATAGGTTTCTATCTCCACCTAAAGGAGATTGACTAGTGAATTCGGGATCCTCAAGGGGTAGCTTGAGGCGAGGACGTAGGCAGTGGGGCTGAACCTCGTAAAAATACTGAGTTTGCTTTCTCTTACCCTACTCTTTACATTTCTTACTGTTTTACATTCTGTTTATATTTTATATTGTGTATTTGATTAATAAGTGTTAATTTTTATAATATAACCCAATTCACCCCCCCTCTTGTGTTAGTCATCTGGGCAACAATTGGTATCAGAGCTAGAGCTCTATTATAAGATTAACTATCTTTTGAGTTAAGATCTTATGGCTAACATTGCAGCTTCATTTGGTGAAGGTCAATCTAGCAGTCGGCCTCCACTCTTTTGCGGAGACAATTACTCATTCTGGAAAGTTAGAATGAGAATATTCCTTCAGGCTCAAGGTCGAGAAATCTGGAAATGCATTGTAAATGGACCTTATATTCCAACAAAAGTGGTTGATGGAGTAAAGGTCAAAAAGGAAGAAGAAGAGTTTGATCGTGAAGACGATAGACTTTATACTTTGAATTTAACTGCTATGAATTTATTATATAATGCTCTCAATGGTAATGAATTTAATAGAGTAATGACTTGCGCTACAGCAAAGGAAATTTGGGATAACTTGGAAGTTACTTATGAAGGAACTTCTCAAGTCAAGGAATCAAAAATTTATATCCTTACTCATGAATATGAAATGTTTAAGATGAATGATGATGAATCTATTTCTAGTATGCACACTCGTTTTACTAATATCATAAACAGCTTGACAGCTCTTGGCAAAGTTTATTCCAAAGTGGAGATAGTAAGAAAAATTCTCAACTCTCTACCAAAACGTTGGGAATCAAAAGTGACAGCGATTCTTGAAGCTAGAGACCTCAAGAAGCTCGAAGTGAATGAACTCATCGGGTCACTTATCACCCATGAGTACACATTGAAAAGAGGAGAAGAAGAAGGAAAGCCAAAGAAGAGCATGGCACTTAAAGCTGTTCCATGTGAAAGTGAAAGTGATGAAGATGAGGAAAATGACGATAAAGATGAAGAACTTGCGATGATAACAAGAAGAATTCAGAGGTTCTTAAAGAAAAATAAAACTCCTCCAAGGAAATCCTTCAAAAAGTTTTCCAAGAAAGATTCAGGTAAAAATGACACTTTAATTTGTTATAAATGCAATAAGCCAGGTCATATCAAGTCAGATTGTCCTCTGCTAAAGAAAGATCGAAACAAAGGCAAAAAAGTAATGAAAGCTACATGGGATGATGATCAAGTAGCTCAGATAGTGAAGCAAGCAATGGAGAATCAGCAAATCTTTGTCTTATGGCTAAAGATGACATTGAGGTAACAAATCTTGATAATATTGAAGATCCTTCATATGAAGAATTGCAAAATGTTTTAGAAGAGGTATATGAAGAATTTGAAAAATTGGGTATCAAGTATACTATTTTGAAAAAGAAAAATTCTTCTTTAACAAACGAAATTGATATTTTAAGAAAAGAAAGTATTGTTTTGAAAGATGAAAATCTTGAGTTGAAGAAAAAGAAAACTGATTTAGAAAATATTATTGAAAAATTTACGAATGGAAAAAGAAATTTTGAAAAACTTCTTGGTAGTCAAAGATGTGTTTTTGACAAGGCAGGCTTGGGATATATGCCAAAACAAAAATACAAACCTTATAAAAACTTTTTTGATAATCCTTCTACATCAAAGTCCAATATTCAAAATTCTTTTCATAAAAATAATTTTGTTAAAAAAGGATACTATTATAATCACTCAAGTTCTTCATATATGTCACATGCTATTTGTAATTTTTGTAATAGAAATGGTCATAATTATCTTGCTTGTCCTATTAGAAGAAAACATACAATGACTATTAGGGCCATATGGGTACCTAAAAATCTTATTTATTCTAATACTAATAAATAAAGGACCCAAAGAACTTGGGTACCAAGAAAAATCATTTTAATTGTTTTTATAGGTGTGCATGAAGTCCTCCACAAACAAAAATAAATGGTTTTTAGATAGTGGATGTTCAAGACACATGACGGGAGACAAGACTAAGTTCTTTGATCTTAGATCTAAAGAAGAAGGACACGTGACATTTGGAGACAACTCAAAAGGGAAGATCGTGGGAATAGGTAAAATTGGTAATGAGTCTTCTCTCATAATTGAAGATGTTCTACTTGTTGAAAGTCTAAAACATAATCTTTTGAGTATAAGTCAATTATGTGATAAAGGATTTACAGTTACTTTCAAAATGGATAAGTGCATTATTTTAAATGATCATGATTGTAATATTTGTTTTATTGCTTTAAGAAGCAACAATGTTTATACAATTGATTTTGAAGAAATTACCTCACAAGATGCTATTTGTTTTTCAGCTCAAAATGAAACTAATTGGTTATGGCATAGAAGACTAGGTCATGCCAACATGGAACTTATTTCCAAACTTTCAAAAAATGATCTTGTGAGAGGTTTACCAAAGGCAAATTTTCTTAAAGACAAAATTTGTGATGCATGCCAATTTGGTAAACAAACAAAAAACTTCTTTTAAAACCAAGAAACATATTTCCACTACTAGACCACTGCAACTGATACACATGGATCTTTTTGGACCAAATAGAGTTGCAAGTTTAGGAAGAAAATATTATGCATTTGTTATTGTTGATGATTTCTCTAGATATACTTGGGTCATCTTTCTTGCTCATAAAGATGAGGCACATAATGCATTTACCAAGTTATGCAAGAGAATTCAAAATGAAAAGGGTTATACTATTTCAAGTATCCGAAGTGATAGGGGAAAAGAGTTTGTTAATAAAAATATTGAAACATTTTGTGATGAAAATGGTTTTGTACATAATTTTTCTGCTCCTCGAACTCCTCAACAAAATGGGGTAGTAGAGAGGAAAAATAGATCTCTTCAAGAGATGGCAAGAACAATGCTCAATGAGAACAACTTGCCTAGTTATTTTTGGGCCGAAGCGGTAAGTACTGCATGTTATGTTATAAATAGAGTTATGCTAAGGTCCAAATTAGATAAAACCCCCTATGAGCTTTGGAATGAGAAAAAGCCCAACATTGGTTACTTTCATGTATTTGGATGCAAATGTTTTATTTTAAATGACAGGGATAATTTAGGCAAGTTTGATGCAAAATCTGATGAAGGTATCTTTCTCGGATATTCTACTAATAGTAAAACTTATAGAGTATTTAATAAAAAGATTTTGACTGTACAAGAATCTATGCATGTAGTATTTGATGAATCTAATTCTCTACTCTCCAAGAAATCCATTGATGAAGAAACAGGAGGTATAAATAATACGGAAAGTCTCAATCTCAACAAAGAGAACACAATAGAGGAAGTCCAACATGGAGACATCAGGAACGATCATCAAAATTTAATACAAGATGTAACCAAACAGTGGAAATTTGTGAAAGATCATCCAGTGGAACAAATTCTGGGAGAACCTTCACGAGGTGTAAGCACTCGATCATCTCTTAGAAATATTTGCAATCATACTGCTTTTCTATCTCAGATTGAGCCTAAAAATATTGATGAAGCACTTCTTGATGAATCTTGGATTCTAGCTATGCAAGAAGAGCTTAATCAATTTGAAAGAAATGATGTTTGGACACTTGTTCCTAGACCCAAAAATCATACTATTATTGGAACAAAATGGGTTTTTAGAAACAAGAAAGATGAGTCCGGAGTCATTACTAGAAATAAGGCTCGTCTTGTAGCCCAAGGTTTCAATCAAGAAGAATGAATCGATTATGATGAGACATATGCACCAGTCGCAAGATTAGAAACTATTCGAATGCTACTTGCATATGCTTGTTATAAAGATTTCAAACTTTTTAAAATGGATATTAAAAGTGCTTTCTTAAACGGTTTTATAAATGAAGAGGTATATGTTGAGCAACCTCCAGGTTTTGAAAATCATATTTCTCCAAATCATGTTTTTAAACTCACAAAAGCACTATATGGACTCAAACAAGCTCCTAGAGCGTGGTACGAGAGACTCAGTGGTTTCTTGATTGAAAAAGGCTTTTCAAGAGGAAAAATTGATACAACTCTTTTCATTAAATACGAAAATGATGATATTCTTTTGATTCAGATTTATGTTGATGATATAATATTCGGTGCTATTAATGAAAATATGTGCCAAGTTTTTGCTAAGACTATGCAGGAAGAATTTGAAATGAGCATGATGGGAGAGCTTACATTCTTTCTCGGATTGCAAATTAAGCAAGTAAAAAGTGGGACATTCATCAATCAATCGAAATATATTAAGGAATTGCTGAAAAAGTTTGGGATGGAAGGTGCTAAGGAAACTGGAACACCAATGAGCCCATCCACTAAACTTGATAAAGATGAATCCGGTAAACCAGTTGACTCGAAGGTATATCGAGATATGATTGGTAGCTTATTATATTTGACAGCCAGTAGACCAGATATTATGTTTAGTGTGTGCTTATGTGCACGCTTTCAATCATCTCCAAAAGAATCACATTTAATTGCAGTTAAGCGCATTCTTAGATATCTTAGTGGTACAATTAACTTAGGGTTATGGTACCCTAAGCACACATCTTTCGATCTAATTAGCTACACAGATGCAGATTATGCTGGTTGTAAAATAGATCGAAAAAGCACTAGTGGAGCATGTCACTTCTTAGGTCATGCACTAGTTTCCTGGTTTATTAAAAAACAAAATTCTGTTGCACTATCTACTGCTGAGACAGAATATGTTGCTGCGGGTAGTTGTTGTGCTCAAGTTCTTTACATGAAGCAACAACTTAAGGATTTTAAACTTATGTACAATCACATTCCAATCAAATGTGATAATACAAGTGCTATAAATCTTTCAAAGAATCCAATACAACATTCTCGAACCAAACATATTGAAATTAGATATCATTTTCTTAGAGATCATGTGCAGAAGGGCGATATTGTATTAGAATTCACTAGTACACATGATCAATTGGCAGACATTTTCACAAAACCCCTACCAGAAGATAGACTATGCACTATTAGAAGAGAAATAGGAATGATGCATGCCATGAATATCTGATAGATACTTTTATTTCATTATCTTAAATGACCTACAGAAACTTGAGGTTCTTAGCCTCATGTTTGAGACGCTCATTCTCTTTATACAATATCATGTCATCTCTATCCATGGGAACTGGCAAGCGGAATGAAGAATCCAATAGAGATTTCAACTGTTTATTCTTCTGTCGAAGGATTCCTTCCCTTATGTGAGACTCTTGAACAATTCGTTGAAGTACAACAATTTGTTCTTTAAGCTTTTCAACCTCATGGTTTTTGACTTGTAGCCGCTGGGAAAAAGCAACAATAGAAGATGAGTAGCGAGTCCCAAGACTCACCAAGTCGTAGATAGCATCGGAGTCTGGCTTATTAGCCAAACTATTATTCTCTTGCTGCAACATGGCGCCAATGGTAGCTGCAGAAAGGACATGAGATTGAGGTGTAGAATACCTCATAGATGGATCTAGAGGAATGTTAGAAGAATGAGCCATTGAGAAAAGAATTGAAAACTTAAAGCGAGAATATTGAAGGAATGCAGATGAGTTATAGAGATGAGAATAAGATTCGATGCAAATCGGATGAACTTTAAAACTGATTTTATAGAGATAGCATAAAGAACAAGACAAACTATTGTCTCTTCAAATCTTATTTAGTCAAAAGAAATACAAGATATGCTGGACACACATTGTTAAAAGTTTTCTTACTAGAAAAACGGTTCTCTGCTCCTATCATGGCATTGACGGCCTCAAGAGAGAAGGTTGATGGTTGATGCGTCAAGGGTTCCTGATTCAAGTTTGGAACATTAGTGGAAGAGAATTGTTCGGCCATTCTATCGTTATGGAAAAACAGAACTTAGGTCAAGAAGCGATTTTTTTTGTACCCGATAGGTGAAAATGATCATTTTTTTTATAGAAACTCAGAGCCTTCAATCCCGTTTGTCAACAACATCAGGCGATTGTTTAAATCTTCAGCCGCACTAAATTCATAGAGTTAGGCCTCGAGGCTTTGCAGCACTTGTCAGGTCACGGACGGCTCCCTTTTTTTCAACTATCTACAGTATCTATTAACGCACCGTTTTCTTCAGTCTATTTACTTGCTGCCGATCCTTTTTAATGATGCCAAAAGGGAGAGAAGTTTTAGACTAGAACATTAACATTGTTTAATTTGCTAAACTTGTTATATATGCTTAGAATTATATTTATATTTTTGCTTGAAAAACTAACGCACATTCTCAGGGGGAGCTTAAGTATTGATACAAGTTTCAGGTTCTATCAAGTATTTGTCATCATCAAAAAGGGGGAGATTGTTGAACCCAAGGTTTCAAGTTTCGTGTAATTATAAATCTACACATGAATTTTGATGATAACAAATGAATTCAAAGAAGTTTCAAGCTCAAGTTGTCCATACAATAGAATCAAGCACTTCAAGGAACCAAGCATGAGCAAGAAGGAAACAAGTTCACATTAAAATCATAGAGTAATGTTGTAAATCTCTTAAAAATTTGAAATTAGGATTAAGGTTCAAAATTAATATTTTATCATAAAGCATTAAAATACATTTTCCACATGTGCATGAATATTTTGAAAATTAAATTTGAAAATTTTGAAAGATGATTGATTGTCATCTTTCACATGTGCATGACATGATTAAAGGTTTGAACTTTGAAAATATTAAGATGATTGATTGTCATCTTTCACATGTGCATGTTTTATTTGAATATTTTCAAAAGTGGTGGATGCTTTTCTTGACTTATGCAAAAGATAGATGTCTTTATTTGAAAATTTTGAAAAGTAAAGTGTGCTCTTTTTGTTATATGCAAAAAGTAAAATATTAGGTTTGAAATTTTTGAAAAGTAAAGTGTGCTCCTTTTGTCACATGCAAAAAGTAAAAAGATTTGATTTGAAATTTTTGAAAAGTGAATGATGATGTCTTGGACATGGGAATCTTTTCAAATTTGAAATTGAAGACTCATTTGCCTATAAATAGCTCACTTGAGTTTTGCAAAAATAACCACAAGAGCTTACACATCTATTGCTAAGTTTTGCATCATTCCTTCAAATCTCTCATTCTCTCTTTTCTAAAGTTTTGAGCCTTAATTCTTGTTCTTGTTGAGAGAGATATATGTTGTGCTGTATTGTTTCTATCTCACTCATTGAGGAGTGTTTTCTGATAGCCTACCCACTATCAATTTTTGTATCAGTAAAAGGGTGTGTATAACCCTTCTGTGTGTAGAAGGTGTTCTACACGGGGAATAGTTAAATCACCAAGTGTGAGGTGATTGGAAGTGTAGAGGGTGTTCTACACGGATTCTTTGGAGCGGTGCTGCTCAAAAGTGTAATAGGTTTCTATCTCCACCTAAAGGAGATTGACTAGTGAATTCGGGATCCTCAAGGGGTAGCTTGAGGCGAGGACGTAGGCAGTGGGGCTGAACCTCGTAAAAATACTGAGTTTGCTTTCTCTTACCCTACTCTTTACATTTCTTACTGTTTTACATTCTGTTTATATTTTATATTGTGTATTTGATTAATAAGTGTTAATTTTTATAATATAACCCAATTCACCCCCCCTCTTGTGTTAGTCATCTGGGCAACACCTAATAATTAGAAAACTAACCTCAACTTTTGCACATCCACTTTCAAATCCAATTCAACAACACTGCCCACAATTAAAAATCATAAGATAAGAAAACTATCAACCACTTTTAATGTTGAAAAATATACAAAAAAAAATATTGAAAAATGAGATTTACTTATTTCCTTTCAAGAATATCAAGTCTTCCACACTCAAAAACCCTCCTACAATATGCAATCCTTGTCTGCCTCCTTTTTAGTCTCCCTCTCTAAAAAATAGCTCAATCCCGAGTAAGAAATGAACTGAAGAGTTGGTGTTTAAATCTGCGAAATTGCGTTCGAATATAAAATTTATCCTTCCGAACGCCAAAATGTCAAATTGCCGCTAGTTTTCCTTCGAGGAATTTTCAATTTTTTGCGTTCGAACGAATTATTTTGGTGTTCGAACGCGTTATTCTAAGCATATTTTGAGTATTTTCTGTTGGAACGCATGAGAGACCGTTATGACGTATAATAAGTGTTATATTTTATAGAGTTACACTAGTATTATAATATTAATATACTAGATAATATTTAATTATTATTATATATTTATATACTGATATTACTAATACTATTCTAAATAATCTATATTATAAATTGTATAACCTCAATAAGTGATGACACTACAAATTATATATTAAGTAATCTAAGTAACATGTACCTAATTATTATAAATTAAGCACTACATGTAAATAGTATAACACTTATGTTCTAACTAATATATACTAGTATATACAAAATAATTGATATATATGAAATTGAAGTACTTGATACATATTTATTATATATAAAATTATCATCTTAGTGTTATGTATAGTGCATGTATATTAAGTAATCTAAGTAACATATACCTAATTATTATAAACTAAGCACTACATGTAAATGGTATAATACTTATGTTCTAACTAATATATACTAATATATACAAAGTAATTGATATATATGAAGTTGAAGTACTTGATATATATTTATTTTATATAACATTATCATTTTAGTGTTATGTATAGTGCATGTATATTATAAAGACTACTTTTAGTATTTTATTTTTTACTAAAAATTTTATAATATTATTAGTGTCGTATGATATATAATAATATCGTTATAACTAGCCGAACTAATAGTGGATTGCTTAAACCCCAAACTCTCTTCTTTCCGTTCGAATAGATACCCCTCCATCCGAACATATACCCTTACCGTTCGAACGCTTAAAAACTACGTTCGAACGCTCAAACTCGTTCGAACGAGAAATATCTCGTCCGAACGAGTGTCGGGGTATATATGCCCAACCCTCTCCGAACACCTCAGTTTTGCATCAAACGGTAGATTCTAAAACCCAGTCCCATTCGAACGAGAATCACACTCCACCTTCCCCAAACCATCATCTACAGTGAGATATATAAGGTATGGTCTTTCTAACCCCTTCTATTGGTTAAAAATGGGTTATGAACACCCATTTTTGTGTGAGTCGGATTTCAAATTGAATCCGACCCATTTTTCATAGTTTTTGTAATTTATTTCTTAGTATTCATTGTTTCGGACCTTTAGGAGTGATATTAGGTTGATTTGGTCCGAATATATTTGAATTTTGTAGGAAAAAAGTAATGGCCGAGTCAACACGGCCATTTATCTTCGCAGGGGTTTCCGTTCGGACGGGAATGACCCCCGTTCGAACGAGATGTAGGGGATGATCTTGTTTGTTTGAACAGGCATATAACGCGTTCAAACTTGTTATTTGTCCGTCCGAACGAGTAAGTTCCAAATAGAACAGTTTGATATACATATTGATTTCATTTAGGTATTTTGGATTTCATTAAACCTGTCTAACTTCTTCCATCACTTATTTGTAGACAGTATACGAATGGCGGGTAGAAGTCAAAAGTGTGGGAGAGATCAGTTGAGCGCTACTAGGCTTGTGATCGCAGATCCAGTTGCCTTCACTCCCATCTCTCCCGCTGCGCCCAGTGTTCCTGGTCGTAGGTCTGTTCTAGTAGAGCAGCCTATCACTTTGGATGACTTCAGAGAGCTGGAGTGGGAGGGACACACCATCCACCAGATCTTCACGAAGCGAGGATGGACTTCAATCTGCACACAAGAGGGGATCGCATATCCTGATATGGTATGCGAATTCTACCGGGCATTGGGAGATCAACCTGGAGATATTCACCACTACGTACTCATGATGCGGGGAGTCAGCATCACTTTCTCTCCTCGAGTGATTGCAAAGTATTTGGACATCCCGCGCGTGATGGACTCATATCCTCATCCATCCGCAGCAGCAGCAGCGTCTAGATCTGTTAGGGCAGACACGGAGGTTGAATCCTCATCACCCTTCGCTACATGGACTGCCGATGAGTTAGGTACTGGCTCAGATGCTGATGATAGCGACTAGGAGTACGTACCTGATGATGGTCTTACAGACGATCAGGTACGTGAGCTACTACGGCATCCCGAGACTCCTGCATATGATGGCGGGAAGGCCATCAAACAGGTTGACTGCATTCCATTCTTTAGATTGCTGAATATGATAGTCGAGTATAACATAGGCCTGAAAAAGCACAAGACAGATTTCGAGATGGATTGGGCACGACAGAAAGTGCTGGTAGCGAGGGGGGACCCGATTGATCTAGCACTGTATATTTTCTTCCGCATCATACATGAGTCACGATATGGGAGTGGAGGCAGTTTACCATTTGGACTGTTGATATATGGCCTCCTACTTCAAGCTGGAGTTACAGAGTGGATTGGTGAAAAAAAGAGAACTTCAGATGGGGGCTCTCAACAAAATATCTATCAGTAAGAGCAAGGGGCACCTCTATATACTTACTCCAGGGTCGACTGATGCTACTACCAGTGCTGTTACCCAGCCTGCTCAGAGCCAACCTGCAGGATTTACACTGGAGCAGTTGGAGGCGATGGTTGAGCGCGTGGTGGAGAGAGTGGCGACCCCGTGGTAGCAGAGGCTGAGAACCGCATCATGAGGAGGATAGATGATGTAGAGACACGGATTAAATCTATGCAGGAGGGCATAGATTTGATACCGAAGTAGTATGAGTATTTTTATTTTATGTGTTGTATCGAATAATATTATATATTTTTTGAAATGTAATTAGTATTTTCTTTTATTTTTGGTATTCATAACAATGTTCTTTTTTTATTTTAGTCATTTTACTTATTGCTTGTGATAATAAAATAAAGAACATTTTAAAATTAATTACATAAAATTAATTTTTGCATTTATAAATATTTTAAATGTTTCATAATTCAAAAAATGTAATATAAACACATTTTTTATATTTTGAAAATGATAAAATAAAATTAATAGAAAACAAATATATATATATATATACGTAAATGAATAGTGATAAAAGAAATTAACCATTTCCAACCTGTTGTCTGTCCGAACAGTATAATTTGGGTTCGGACGAACTTGCAATTCCATCGCCACATTTTCTTCCAAATATATTCTGTTCGGACAAATATTTCTCCGTTCGAACGTATTTTTACGCTTGTTCAGACGGATTTTTTTCCGTCCGAACGAAATTTTCAACTCATCCAACTTTTGGGACGAGTTTTAAAAAATGTCTTTAAAAATCACTTTTAGGGACGAAACTTATTTGATCCCTAATAAATTTCGTCCCTAAAAATAAAATTTGTTGTAGTGATTTCATGATGCCCAAAGACTATTTAAATATTGGGAGGGTTAAGAATTCTCACACATGAAAAAGGACAGTGCTACTGGGATCGAAGGTCCCAACCGAATTCTTATCGATGCAATGTATTTTTTTTTTCCTTTTTTATCATTTTTAAAATATTTTTTTAATTATTTTTTTAATAAAAAATAAATATATTAAATAATATTTATTTTCTTAATCATTAAACAAAAGCGAAAAAAAAAAGAAAAAAGAAAACCATCGGTCAAATTATCAATTTGATTAGCATTTCCCTATAAAAAAAAATTGTGTCTAATACTTTAAAGTAAAGTTGTTATAGTGATTATTTTCTTATAATTATGTCAGATTCTCCATCAACCTTTAATGGAGAGGGACACCTTTTCTAACTATTATTATTTAATATTGCAGATCATAAAAAATTAAAAATTAAAATATTAATATTTCATGTTAAAATATTTAACATCCAAGGCATAATTTTCTTTAATTAGGCGAGTTCCATGCAATAATCGATGCCAGCTGTTTCTTCTAAGTTTGAGTTGCATTGCCGTTTGCATTTCTCTACCTGTTTTTCATATCTGACAAGATATGCAGAAAGATCACGGTTTAGTAAATAAAATATGTAACTTATCACAATCTTCTTGATAGCATTTTGTGTGTGTGTTTTTTTATGGCGATTTCCATGCAGTAATTGATGTTGTTTTGTTCTCTTGAGTTGCATTTTGAATCTTTGATCGTACCATTATTGGTCACAACATTTTTTTTAGACAATCTTATCAATGATAAAACTAGGCGAATGCGAGGATATAAGTTTAAGTGAGGTGAAAGTTCTCAATAACTATTCCAATTCAACAAACATGTAGCAAATACTAAAATAACAAAATGATTTCAGAACCATAAATGTGACTCCTACTAATCTCAATTAAAGAGATGTCAGCTAAAGCGATTTTAAAATAGTATGGTAAATAGACTATTTTACTACGACTAGAAACCACAGTGAAAGAAGGTACGTTGCATTTTATTGAGTTAGTCTGGTTGAAGGGGATTCTCACGTCCACTTTATCTTGATCTCTGGTTAAGGAAATAGGAAAATAACAACCATAAGAATAATCGATGCACCGAAATAGGACTACCGCTGGCTATAGCGGAGCGGGAGGAGCACACACCATACTAGAGTGAAAGCTGGTAGCCGAAATTGAAGGATCCGAGGCCGCTGTTATCAATGGTGTCGCGTGTGGCAGCAAGGGAACCCTCCGAGCGTGGTGGCGCATGGATTTCATGCACACTATCTCCCACGCGTAAGATTGACACGCCACTCATTTAGACGTTTTTCTCCTTCCTTCCTATAGATCGGTGGGTAAAGAGTTCAACGATCAGGCGCGTGGTTGTCATAGAAGCCTGACAAATAATAGATTGAAAATTCTTGATGTTGTGGGTAAAATACTAGGAAAAAAATTAGGAAAACTGGAAAAAGCAAAGAGAAAATGCCGATTAGGATTGGGCGGGAGGGAGGTTCTTTCCCCTAGAACGAGCGGCAATGGCTGGAGAAACCTTGGATGATTGGAGCAAAAAGTAGAGAGAGAGAGAGAGAGAGAGAGAGAGAGAGGAATGAAAAAATGGGAACTTAGCACTTATTGGTCACAACATTAATATTGCAAACGTTTGCATTTCTCTTCCCATTTTCCAATCCCAATCACATGCGTGTATTATATATGCAGAATGAGAAATGTCATGGTTCTGCAAATAAAAACAATTCAAAATCTTTTAAAATGGTTTCATTTTCAAAAACCCTCTGATGCCATATGATCTCTACATGAGTTATATATATTAATTCTGTAACTTTTGGTCTTTTTATGATTTACACATTTTATAAATATAAGTTTATAATTTGAATCTTCTAAGCATTTCATTCAATCCAATTCCTCGTAGAAAAGGCAATGGAGGAGAGCATCAATTACTTTTATTTCTAGCCTTTTCAGGTTAGCACTTAATGAGAATTGGATCTCCATCACATGATATCCTATAACTATAAACTTATAAGGGCTTGTTTGAAAAATATTTTATCCTAAAATTCTCATATCATCTTATCCCATCTCATTGTATTTTCTTTTCATACATCACTCAAATACAAAAAATTTTCAAACTAGTTATTATAACTTACCAATCTTTCAAACAAACAAACAAAAATAAATAAACTTTTTCCGTTCTTTTAAAAAAATTAATATTAAGAATTATATTCTAACAATTTTTTAACTTCAACATTGTCTCTCTTATTTTCTAAAATCCCATAAAACATTCAACTCAAACTATCTCATGATTACTATTCACAAATTATTTTACTACTATTCATAAAATTATCATCTCATCTCATTCTCCAAGTTTATCCTAAGTCCTAACAGAGAAATCATCATAGTTCAATGATTTATTCTTACTAGGATAGTGAGTTGAGATGAGATAAGATGGAAGTCAATAAAATATTATTTTTGTTTTAGAATTTAAAAAGGTTAAATTATTTATTATATTTTATTTAAAAATTTATAAAAATTTTAATGATTAGATGAGATGAAATGTTTTCTAAATCTAAGCAAAGAATCAATCAAATCTCTCATTTTCTCAAGAAAATTAGAAAAATCACAAAAAATTATTCTTAGTTGGTTTGAATTTTTGCTCAGTTCTAATACTAATCAAGATATACCATATATAGGTGATGGATTTTAAAAAAAAATTATGTTCTTGATACGATTAGATAAAGGGTACTAATGATTGTTTCATCATACAGTGTTTTAGTAATGTAGAAGAACAAAACCCATTGAAAAAGGTATAAGGCCCCTATTTAATAATTAATATCCAGAAGATAGAACAAAAAATAGCATTAGACATTGCATCAATTGATTCCCATTCCTGCCATGAGATTCATGCAAATAATGAAGTTTGTTTTCAAAAAAGCACTTTCTGAGTAGTGCATGAAGCTTTCTCTAGCAAGTTCCAATTACATCATCAAGGCAACATGGTTTCACAGAACATGAAAAAAGGGAGCCTTAGGATCACTGTGTGAGGTTTGTAGGCCACTTGTACCAATTATGGTCTTTCTTCAGGCTTTTAATTTGGGGTTCTTCTTCTTCTTCTTCAGCTTTTAGATTAATACTTCAAATGGATTCAATACTCATGGCCTTTCTTTGCAAGATTTTTCAAAATCCATTCTAATCGAGAGAGAGAACACATATTATATAAACCTAAAGTTTGAACACATGAAAGTAAAACATCATGAACATATATAAACCTAAAGTCGGAGTTGTAGATTCCGACTTTCATTCAAGCTGGAGGCTAGCAGAGTCATGTAAAGAGTTATTATATTCTAAAATTGGTGTGTAAAGCACACAATTCACAAAATTTAAATCAAATCATATCATATAAACACTTTACTAGATGTGTACTCTACACACCGGCTTGAATATAAGAGATTTTTTTTAGTGTAATATATGAGGCAACAATCTAATATTTTTTAAAGCATAATTGCCAGTATATCCTATATTTTATACTAAATTATTGATCATCTTCATTTAAAAATAGAGATATTCTATTATTCTCTAAAGTTAGGCCTAGTCCAAGAATGATTAAAATTTTAAATCAATTGGATTTAGTGGAAAGAGTATTGATTAGCCGAGAATTTTGGCCTTTGGTACAAATTATGAAACGGATCGAGTATTGCCTGCCCTGTCTTATATCAACTTAAGAAAGGGAGGAAAATGATCCCACGACAACTACAGACCTAGGAGTCCTTAATAACTAAATAATTTGTTAATATATAATTTATCACGTAATCACCATCTAAGACCCGACACAAAGACAAAAGAAAGATGCCCTCCAACACATGAATGAAGGCTAAAGCAGTCCGAATGTTATTATATTTAAGATGTTCCATTTCAAAGCCTAAAATTCACCTTCCTTTTCTTACGAGAGAAAAATTATATTCTCAAGTTTGGTGGATAGAAACTAGCTAAGGCATACTTAACAAAATGCTTATATAAGACTGTTTGATTCGAAATCAAAATTTATTATTATTTAAGTGATATAGATGGTGTGCTCTATATATACACTAGCTAGTGATGTGAATAACGTGCTTTATAGATCAATTCTTACCATCAAGATAGTATAGATCTATATGCGGACGAGAGGATTTAAGGCTTTTCGAACTGAACAAGATGATGACCTTCTTATTGGAAATGAGTAGTATCTATTTGGCGTAAGAAAAATGCTAAATGTACTTAAAGAAAAATTTACAAAAAACTTCTCCACACGTCAGTTATTGATATATTGAAAATCATAAAATTTGATATTCAAAATTTGAATTTTAAAAGATAACTAACCAAATGAGTCTTGTAAGTAAAAGTGTAAAGAAAAAATATAACTACATATAGAACTACTCTTTAGCGTAAAACATGAAATCCTATCAAATTATGCTCTTCTAGACACAGAAGGAAACAAGCATGCAGTTTTGTTTGGGAGAAAAGATAAAAAAAAAAATTTGTCTTTGAGAAGGAAATAATATGTGGGATATCACTATACCAGAGTCCAGAACAAAAGGCTTTCGGTTGTAGCATGCTAAACTTTTAACTACAAAAATACTCCCAATTCCTACTGACAAGGTTCCCACTAGATAAAACTGTCTGTCCCACTACATTTCCCATTAAAACAAGTATTGATGAAATTGTATTCTTCTAGACCCAGAACTGGGCTTCACGTGGGCATCAAATGTTTCATAAAAGTTGTTTTCTTTCTTTCTTTCTTGTGCCACTACGTACCTGCAGCTTTTTCTGCACTCAAAAGCACATTGCCATGCGTCATTTTGTGTGCATACCAAACACCAAATGAATCCTTATCATAATACTTTATAACTTATAAACATGTAACAGTGCATCTATTTCTTTAACAGTAACTGAATTTCCTTAGCATCCCAACTGCCACACAGAGAGAGAGAGAGAGAGAGAGGAATATAAAAAAAAAGGCTGGAAATTATGGTTGTGAAGCAAAGATCATTGACACAAATCTCCCTTTTCTTGAGACCAAACTCAATCATCCAGTTAAAAAAAAGGATCTGATATTAGTTATCCAAGAAAAAGGAAAGCTGGACCGCATATTCGTGTGGAAAGATAAAGCCATAATCCAAGTGCAAAGCTAAACTAATAAATCAATGCAATTTGAATTCTAACAACAAATAAAGAGAAGCATGTCTCTACAGCATTTGTTGTAGGGCCACATACTCAATTAATTTAGAGCAATCATGCAACTTGTTTGCCACCAATCACAATCAATCAGTTTTTTCATTCCATTCTCTTACTTTTCTCCTTCCCTTGCTCATCATAAATGATGCTTGAACTATGCTTAAGAGAAACAGAACAAAATCGTCCCATGGGGGGACCACGACAACACTACTAAACCAAGAATAATGGAACCAAACAGAGCATGCAAGTTTGATTCTTTTAAAAACTACAGAAACCACCACCAAGAAAAAAACAACACCACAAATGATTTGAAATCATCTTTTTATAAGTGAAACAAACAAAGAATTAAAATCGTGAGCACCAAATTAGAAATGAATGGGTAATGGATAAGTAATGCTAACTATGAGTACATATGATACTCACAATATTGCAGTTAACAACCCCCAGGGGATAAGAGAGCTGTCTGATCCTTTTTTCCAATCAGCAAAATAGATGAGACCAATGACTGCCAACTAAATATTCAAGAACATTAAAATTTAAAGTAAATGAATATGATCAATTTATTGATTCTATTTATATATGAGTTTTGCTATTCTCAAACTGGTGTGTAGAGCACACAATCCATATCGCTTAAATTGTAAGATTTGGTTGTAAGATTCACATTTTAAAATTTATCTTTAAGATCAATTATGTCATATAAGTACTTTACTATAATGTGCTCTACACACCGATTTGAGAATAGAATTTGTCTTTATATTTTGCTTCCATAAGTAAATCTAAAATCTAAATTTCTTATCTACTTATATAAATAATAAATAAATAAATAAATAAAAAGAGAAAGAAAAGGTACTCTGAAAGTCTGCAATTAAGAAACTAATTTATGCAACAGCTACTATATCCTAGATTGTTTTCAGTTTATATCCAAAACAAGTTGTGCTTTTTTTTAACCCCTTTGAATAGGAGCAGTTACAATATACTAGATTGTTATTTACATTTATACCGAACAAGTAGTACTTCTTTTCAATCTGTTTGTCACTATTATTAATAAGAAAACCCTTAAGCTTCTTATATAGGAACTTGTTCACAAAAACTATGATGAAATCAACAAAATGAACGTAGGAATTTTCGACTAGGTATTTGACTAAATAGGTTCGTTGCATGTATAAGTCTAGAAGTAATTAGTGAATGCGTATTACCAAAATAGAACCATTATTCTTTTTTCTGGTATTTCGTTTTGAAAATTTTGAACAGAAGCATATACATTCTGCACACCCACTTAAAAAATCTGATTTTACATTTTTATCCTCTTTAATTTTATACTTAAAAAACTTTTAGTGTGTAGGATGTGCAGGCTTCTATCTAGCATAACTCGTTTGTTTTTCTAATTGAAAAATGCATATTGGATAATACTCATAAAGTAACATAGACCCTCGTATTTTGATCCAAACATTAAGGCACATTGATTAATTATTCGAGATTTGTTAGTTCCTTAGGAACGCCCGTCATTTCTGTGTAAGAAGAATCTCTCGTTATTGCAAGCATTAGGAATCCAGTTTAGTATGCTTAGAGCACTAGCATACTAATGCTAAATACTAATCCAGTTTGCAAGCATTAGGAATCCAGTTTAGTATGCTCAACAAAAATAGATATCTTGCTAGTTGGGCCATGGGTGTACTTATACTTCCTTAAGTTCCTTTGTACTTGGATTGTGCCTCTATGCACTTTTAATTAATTTATATCACTTATAAAAAATGAAGAAATACATCATACATGAAAAACAAAGAAATAGAAAAACCAAATGACATGATGATCAGTTCTGCCCATTATGCAGGACATTAGGGCCCACTTATTACCGGATTCTTCTCTCTTTTATTCTATTCATCATATCTTCTAAGTGTCAACTATTAATTTGGAAGTTGTAGCACCTACTTTGTCTCAACCTGAACAGTGCTATGACTCAAACTGCAAAATGTTTTAAGTAAAAAAATTTCTTAAACCCAATGGATCGAATGCACAAGCCCATGAGAAAATAAATAAATAAATAATTGGGAGTTGCATTTTCTATAGGCTAAAAATCTAGGGTGTTTATATGTGAAGAAATGGTCTTTGGCAAACTCTCATGCCTTCGTATATGGTAATACTTAAATGGACAAAAGAAAAGAATCATACCATATAATCTGGGAAAGAGGCAACTAGCCAGTCATTTTCACCAATATTAGTATCCAAGCACCTAATTTGTTCTTGTGAAAGCCAAATGACTGACAATTTCTCTGCCATTGATTGACATGGACATTGGTAACATCCGTCTTCTCTCCTTCCTGGCCAGTGCCTCCCTCGAAATTCTTAGGCGTACAATGAAGAAAGATACTGATGCGGGTAATGTACAAAAGGAATCCAAAAGTGGATCAAATAAGGGACAGATAGGATGACAGGACAAGCATGCTAAACACTGAACTCCAAAACATTTCCAATGCAACATCAACCCTGCATGAAGTTCACAGAACCTTTTACAGTGAATGGTAATAAGGATATGAAAATATTAAATGCTTTTTATAACCTGATATGGGAGTCACTAATCTAGATTATCAACAAAGGTTCCCTAGGGATATTAGTCAAAGACCTGATTTGCTAGAAAATGACTCAAAGACCCACAATCAAAGAAAAAATGAGGGGTCATGGCTAATCAAATCATGACTACGTTAATCCCATGCAATCACACCCATTCTCTCCCCCATCCTCCCCATTTCTCTTTGACCCTACTGCACCCCTCCACTTGTTAAAGTAGCTGCACCCACATTGGATCTGATGCTTTCAGAATTGTCTAACCATTGAAACTTGTACACTTGATCAAGCAGATACAACTCTGTATCAAGTATTAATTAATGCCTTCTCACTATCACCCAAAGGCATTACTTATTATGGTGAGTTGAAATCATAGCTTACTATATGATACTTGTGAACGCGTTGGTCAACAGCCTCTGCAACCTTACTAATTCTTCCAGCAATGGAAAAAAGTGTCGACCATGAAAACAGAAGATAGAATAAGACTCTCCGGCTCAAGGAGCCCCAGTGTCAGTACCCAAAGAGTTCAACTTTAAATGTCAATGAAAGCCATAATTTTGATACAAGTGCAAACTCCCTGCAACAGGGATGCAATACAATTGTATCTATTAAGTATTTTCACTGCAATGACTGCTCAAATTTTAAGGCCCTTTTCTTGCCTCAAACTAGTGTCAATAAATTTCACTTCAAAGCTGCTTGGCTTTGCAAAACCCAATTTCTTAGTTTCATGAGGGAATCATTTGAGATTCCAATTTTGCAAGTACAGGCAACCACAACTGATGTGGGAAATTTCTAAAATGTTAAAGCGATCCAAAAAAAAAAAAAAAACAGTATAACCTAACGGGTGGGACGCATAACCACGCAAAACCTAAATGGTCATGGCCACACAATTATTCATTGGAATAATGGGGTTTTTTTTTTCAGAACTGCCGGTTGAATTGTATTAAAAACATCTATTAAAAGCAGCTGCCCCTTGAATTTTCCAATAATCGTGCAGATGTACGAGGAACAATTTATTTTTGTAGAGAAAATGATTATAATTCACCAATCAAGAAAAATGAAATCTTGTACCTTTCAAAATGGAAGAGGATATTATCTAATTTTTGTACAGAAAGTTTGAGTATCTTCCGATTGAGTTCTGCATGTGATTTTGCAAGAATATGAACAAATCCCTCTCATTTTGCTTTTCCAAACAATTATAAGCTTCCACAACATATTTGAACTCTTGTCCATAAATATGTGTTGCACATGCAGCTTTATAAGTCAGGAGCTGCAAATCACCTCCTGCAATTTCTGATACAAGAATGTTGTTACTGAAGTGACGTGTCAACCACCATCTGCATCGAAGCCTCCAACTCTTTCATGATTTCCCCTCTGTAAATATCCTGGGGGTCTTACTAAAATGAATAGAGTCGGGTTGCTCCAGCATATCTTCATTTTCATTCTGGCACACAGACAATCGATCCTCCTCATATTGAGAAAGTTTGATGAAACATGAAGCAAACTCTCTCCATGTGTTATACTCTGCATAGGTAGCATCTAAATGCAAAGCTATCATTTCCATTAGGGATTCAAGACCATAATCCCCACTTTGATGCATCTTGACAGGCTTCGCCAATGAATGGGAGCATGTTGGGTCCTTTAGAATATCCTCAAAGCAGGCAGAAAGCACGACAGAGTTGTTGGAATCAAAATGTTCTGAAAGGCTAGCCTCCAACCTGATAGGAAGTGTTGCGCTTGGATGAGAACAGAGCTTCTCTAGCTCATTTCAATGCAACTTTTATTGCCCTCATCCCTAAGAAAAGTGGGGCTTCGGCTATTGAGGAGTTTCGTCCTATAAGCTTGGTTAGTAGTGTGTACAAGATTATCTCCGAGGTTTTTGCTACCGCTTAAGCCTTATTATGGAGCAATTTATCTCAAAACCTCAAAATGCTTTCATTCGTGGAAGATAAATTCTTGATTCAATTCTTATTACAAATGAATATTTGGATCATAAATTGCGAGAAGGGAGCACAGATATCCTTTGTAAACTCAATATGGAAAAAGCTTACGGTCATGTGAATTGGGACTTTCTCTTATACTTACTTAGGAAGTGTGGATTTGAGGGTAGGTGGATCTCTTGGATACGTCAGTGTATCTCTACTGTATGGTTTTTTAGTACTCGTCAACGGCTCACCGCAGGTTTTTTTAAGAGCTCCCGAGGCTTGCGGCGAGGAGGCCCTCTTTCTCCTCTTCTATGCGTTATTGTTATGGAGGCACTTAGTAGGATGGTGACGGCGGCAGTGGAGGGTGGTTTCATATATGGCTTCCAGATTGGAAATGGCAATGGTGGGTCTATTAACATCTCTCATCTATTATTTGCAAATGATACACTACTCTTATGTGATGCAGATGCTAATCAAATTCAAAATTTATTTGCACTGTTACTTTGCTTTGAGGCAGTATCAGGGCTGAAGGTGAACTTGGACAAATCTGAGATGGTGGTACTGGGTACAGTTCCACACATTACTAGTTTAGCAAACCTCTTGGAGTGTAAGGTATCTTCTTTGCCAATGAAGTATTTGGGCCTTTCACTGGGAGCAGCTTTCAAGGCTACAACCATTTGGGATGAGGTTGTGGAGAAGATTAAAAGAAAACTTGTAGGGTGAAAACGGGTGTACTTATCGAAATAGGGTCGTCTCACTCTTATTAAAAGCACTCTTACCAATCTCCCTACATATTTCCTCTCTTTGTTTCCTATGCCTGCAGGAGTGGTGATTAGAATTCAAAAATATTTCAAGGCCTTCTTATGGGGGCATGGGGGAGAAGAAAATTTTCACCTGGTTAATTGGAAGACAGTATGTTCTCCAATATCATATGGTGGCTTGGGGGTTTGCAACTTGAGAACCTTTAACAAAGCTTTATTGGGAAAATGGTTATAGAGATATAATCAAGAGAGGGGATCTTTGTAGAATGAGATTATTGACTCTAGATATGGAGGGGTTAGGGGGGTTGGAGTTTTAATGAGGCCAGGGGGTTATGGTGTGAGTTTGTGGAAGTTCATTAGGAAGGGCTGGCCATGTTTTAAAAATCACATTCGTTGTGGCTGGAGAGGGCACTAGAATCAGTTTTTGGAGAGACGTTTGGTGCGGTGAGGTTGCATTAGGTAGAGCATTCCCCACTTTATATCGCATTGCTGCTAATAGGGAAGCCTCAGTTGCTGATATGCGTTCATTCTCTCATGGTTCTCATCATTGGAATATACTCTTCAATAGGGACTTTCATGATTGGGAATTATCCATAGTTGAAGATTTTTTCAGTATACTACACCCCTTGAGAACTCCATTAACACGGGCAAATAGATTGAAATGGAAACACAATGACCATAAGCAGTGTACAGTTAAGGCCTACTACAAAATCTTGGAATCACATGGGCATGCTTCCTTCCCTTGAAAAAATATTTGGAGATCTCATGTGCCTTCTAAGATTGCCTTTTTTGTATGGACCGCGGCCCTTGGGAAGATTTTGACTACAAATAATTTGAGGAAGAGAGGATGTATAGTGTAGATTGGTTCTATATGTGCAAAAAACATGGAGAATTTGTGGACCATCTCTTATTGCATTGTGATGTTGCAAGGGTGTTATAGGATGAGGTTTTTCGTAGGGTAGCTATTGCTTGGGTCATGGCCAGGGAGGGTGGTTGATTTGTTGGGTAGTTGGAGGAAAATGTCAGGCTGTCCACAAGTGGCAGCAGCGTGAAAGATGGTTCCATTATACATAATGTGGTGTCTTTGGGCGAAAAGAAACGAACGCTACTTTGAAAACAATGGGCGTAATTTGGCAAAGCTACAGAAATTTTTATACATGCTTTATTGCAGTGGTTTTCCGCTATTGTTTTAAATGGGAACAATATTCATGATTTCTTTTTTTTAACTTCCAGCTCTTAGCTTGTATTTATGTGCTCCTTTGTATGCTCCTTGTATACTTGGATTTTGTCTTTTTCACTCTCATTAATAAAATTTACCTCTTACTTATAAAAAAAAAAAAATTAATTGATTTCACATGGAAAATCCTTAATTCCATCTCAAATTCTCCCCATCAGTACCAGCTCATAACCAACCCTAAACTTTCTACATAAAAAGAAGGCCTTCAGTCCCAAATTTAAGCTGAATCCAACACATGACAACCCGCTAGTATTCTTTTAAGAAACTGCTCATAATCAGTATAGTTAACTTCAAACTCATAATACGACCTCGGTGCTTTCAAAACTACCACAACAGCTTTCTTTCCTCAAGTTTTCATCAACTCAGAGCAAAGTGGAACAAAATATAATTGCTTATGTGTACAACAGAAGAAACGGAAACGAGAAATGCAAGAGACCAATATCTAGTATGATTTTCCTATAATATTTCTTTTAAAGTGTATGATTTTCCTATAATGATTTTCTTAATCGGTATGTTCCAATAAGAAATTCCAAGTAGATGGTTAAAATGACAATAAAAGCCAAGGAAGTGTCAAAATCCACTCCAGCATGCAACAAAATAAAAATCCACCGTTTGAGAGCGTCTATGTAACAAAGTCAAAACACAAATCAATTTCTGTTAAGAGCAATAATTCCTCAATCCAAAAATGAAACCTGGCTACCAACCGCATTCAACTTAGCGATAACCAAAGCATTCTACGAAATGTCAAGATTTGATTTGCGTATACTACGATGTTATGTATGCAATAAGTTGTTTAGAATTAATAAAAGATATCAATTCACACACGGGCTTAACCAAATTCAAATAACAGCGAACAACTAGACGCGAGAGAGAGAGAGATTTCTTCGTTGAAAGCAGAAATAAGAGCTCCGAATAGAAACATAATGAATTCAAAGAAGAAAATAAGCGTCAAACGAAGACCAAGATAAAACTGCGAGCTCGACGCTAAATTACAATGCACAATGTGAAAATCGAGAATATGTATTACAATACATTTTTCACAAACTTAAAGTAAAATCTTGTTCTTTTAATAAACAAAAAAAATATATACAACTTCTTATTATTCATATAACTTTCATACACCACAATTTTTTGTATTTTATTTTTATTAAATATTTGATATATAAATAATAAATTAAAAAATTAAATTAATTAAAAAAAAATTTTAAATGTTTATTAAAAAAATCTATACAACTTCTTATTATTCATATAACTTCCATACACCACATTTTTTTATTTTATTTTTATTAAATATTTGATATATAAATAATGAATTAAAAAATTAAATTAGTTAAAAAAAAATTAAAAAATTAAAAAAATTAAAAAAAATTAAAAAATAAATATATGAAAATTGAGAGGTTGTATAGAATTTTCCTTTAGCAAATGGGGGTAAAAGGGGTTACCAGGAAGTGATATGGGACCTGGATTTTGGGGGAGAAGACATTTGGAAGCGGGACACCTATGCTGGGACCGGATCTTGGCGTTGGAGAGTTGGCGTCGTACCAAACACATATACAGGAGGGAAATTGCGGTTTCGAGTATACATACACTTGTTCATAGATTGAACGACGAGTTCAAGCGACGAGTCGAGAAACCGAGCACACGCGCGAAATTCGTTCGCCTATTGCAACGCCTGATTTCAATGCCATGGCGTCCAGTGTCGAGCTAAGAAAATCGACAACCGTTAAAAGATACGATGTCCATCGTTAATTTACAAACGAGGTTAAAGATATTAAATTATAATATTAAGAGTATTATATATGGAGTAGATAAATATAGTGTAAATATTTTGAAAAAAAGTAAAATTTATTATTGAAAAGTTAGGTCTTATTTGTTTTCTTAATTTATTTTATCTCGTATCATCTTATATTATCTTATCTCAAAATTATCATTATATTTTTTCAAATTTTCATACAAAATAAAATAAATAATTCACTTTTTTCAAATTCTAGCACAACTTTTTTAATTTTCAAAATAAAATTAATATTAAAAAAATATTTTATAATAATATTTTTTTTTTTTTGAATTTTCATTTCATCTTATTTCATCTCATCTCTCAAAATAAGTTGTGCCTTAATTTTCTCAAAACAATTATAAGATGTTTGTACATTTCTTAATTACAAATATCATTTCTCTTATAACATACACGAAATATGTTTATAGTTTGTATAATAATAGGACTTCTAATTAGAATAATTCTTGTAAACAAATTAGCATCACTTAATGAAATATATGACATTAAAAATAAATAAATCTATTAAGTGCCGAGCACACAAGGAACAAACCATAAAAGTTTTTAAGTGTCATTTTAAATTTTGTAAACCAAATATTTCAATCTTCTTTATAAATTTTGTTTTCATATTTTTTTTAGTGGCAATCTACCTAATTCAAGTGTCAATACCCCATGACAATAGGATTTCTCTGAAAAAGTTGGAACTTGGAATGCTGTATAAAATTAGACAGCACTCAAAATCTCTTTAACCAGCATAGAAGAGACATCAAAATGTTGAAAGTTCTTGAAAAATACCTCTTAAAACTACTACATATGCTCCCTTAGGATTCAAACTATTTGTTTTCAACTTTAACCTCAAAACATGGTTGCATGTAGAGACTGACTTAAGAATTGAAAATCGTGTCAAAGAGTTTGCTCAACATATTACTCAAGCGAGATTCATTTAACACATCATCCGACATCTCACTTATGCCAAAATTCAATCAGAAAAGTTCACTCAACACTCTGCTCTAGCAAATATCGTAAGAATTTTAAAATTAAGATTTTCAAAACCATTTTGTTATAAATATGTTATATTTGACTTAGTTTGTGCGACTTTTAGCATATTTTGAATGAAAACAGTTATTGAGTACATATTGTATAAAAGAACAAAAAGTCCTAAAAAAGAGTGAGTTGAGATTGAATAATTATAACCTCCTTTAATTAATAACATTTATGTGAACGTGAACAATTTATCAAATCACATATATTGTGTGTCGTGTACTTGGTCGTGATTGTTCCTACTTATATTTTTCATTGTTGATGTGTGTATTTTGCACAACAAAACATTTTTCTAATAATCAATATTTTTTCCGGACCAACCTTGAGAGCTATCCAACTTCATCGACTGAGAAGTTCGGATAAAAGGTAGGCCTTAAATTAGTAATGGGCTGGCCCTTAGCCCATCCACTGCGTTACAAAAATTGGGCCAAAAACAGTAACGAAATTACGTACCTCATTCTCATCAACAGATCCGTTGTCGTCCAGCGGTTAGGATATCTGGCTTTCACCCAGGAGACCCGGGTTCGATTCCCGGCAACGGAATGTCAACTTTTAAGATTACTTATGTCGGGCTATCGCCCATCTTTTACAAGAGCAGCCATCAGACTCAGAGAATAGGTACACAAGAAAATAGTTCTCAATTAAATATGTCAATGTCTGCATCCATCACGTCTAAAGAAAGATTTCATCTCACTCCTGTCTTTGGGCATGGAACATCAATCATTTTGCCATCGCCAAGTCCAAAAAATAACCACCAAACTGGCAAGAATGGCTCCCCGCTATTGTTTACAATAGCTCTACCCCAAAAATTTAGAGAACCATGAACAAAAAAGGGCCGCTCAGCCCAAGTTCCATGCCCCACAAAAACAAGGTACTTAACTATTAAGGGTAGAGAGCATGCCTCCAGTTGCGGTTGGTATCACCACCTCCCAGCCAGGACCTTTGAGGGGAAAAACACAACCACCATTGGACTTTTCGACATTGTTCGATGTATCAACAACCAGATCACTGCGGTCTAAGACCATCTCCAAATCATCATTGCTAATATCTGTTTGTATCATCTTGTCTTCAGCTGTTTCTTCCTCTCGCAGCAATGCCAGCAGATCCTCCTGCTGAAGATTCAATAAAACTGAAAAAAATCAAACTCATTTTTCACTTTATTCTTATTTATTTATCAGTACATAGAGCATCAAAATCCTAATTCTCACAGCCTCCCTGCTCACACTTTAATCTAAAATTAGCCCTCCAGTGCCCCAGCCCCAGTATGTCGATTCTATTTTTGAAGAGAATGACTTGGTTTTGCAGTTAAATTGGCATACATGATACAATCATGTCGTAAATAACATATATGGAACAATTTAGAGGATATGGGAAACCTCCAAGATATCAGTAGCGCTAGGCTTCCTTTCTTGGTGAAACTGCCCTTTCCCAATCACCACATGCTCAAGCTTCAATTTGCTAAAAGCCCTTTTCAAGATACGACCCTGTTGACAAAGACTCGGTAAAAATTTTGCAGGTACCAAAGGGAGGCATTTAGTTACATACCATGATAACAGAAATCATGACCATCTAAGTTACCTCTACAGATTGAGCTGTTGCCAGCCTGTAAACATGAACAGGCTTGGTTTGTCCAATCCTATGGCATCTATCCATGGCTTGCAAATCCATTTGAGGGTTCTGGGATGCAAATATATAAGAAAAACCTTAACCTTTGCCAATAAAAAAATTTAAAAAAAAAAAAAAGCCTCATGGTTGCTGAACACGTTATGAGGAAACAAAAGAAGGTAATAAATGATTGTATCTAGACTATACCCAATCACTGTCATAGAGTATACATGTGTCAGCTGCAGTGAGGTTGATTCCCAGTCCACCAGCCCTGGTGCTTAGGAGGAATATTCTGTAATCGCTGTTCAAATCATTGAAATCCGAGATCTGTTTGCAACATGGATAATTTGCCAATAAGCTAGAGTTGACTACCATTCACTCTATTTACTTGGTGAACCAAGAAAAGAAGTTTCTAACACAATAATAAATGGGTTGGGAGCAGCCCCATATAATAGGAAAATAGACCACTTCACTTTCACATAGTAATTGCATGATGTAATGACCCAAGAAAAGTCCAAACTCAATGTAGCCTTATATTCTAAAAGGAGTGGTCAATGTTACAATATTACAATTGGAGCCCTTGAATCACCATCAATTGCAAGAAGTTCCCCCCTCCCCCCCCCCCCCCAAAAGGCAATGTAGGGCATTCCAACACCTGTCAACTCGGGTGGAGAAAGCTTTTTTTTTTTTCAACTAATGTCAGGTCAGTGGTCTGAAGGTGTGAGTTAAACTTCCGTCTCACAGACCTATATTACATATACAAATACCCAATGACACAATTTTGTTAGTCAAACCATCAATGTTCTTCACTTCCTGCATCAATCTCAAGTGCAGTACTGAGGATAGTGACCATGGCTACAAGACCACAAATGGCAATCCTACCTATAGGGGCGACAAACAATCAATAACCACCATAGGGACGATGACCAGAAGACCGTGGCCAGATCTAAAGGAGGTGCAGCAGAAGTCCAACACCCATGGCCAGCATTGGCAGCAACGAGAAATGTTGCTCCAAAGACTATTTTCTGACTCAAGTATGACTTTCCAACCGAAGAATAAAAAATCTGCTCAGCCTGAAAGGTCAAGAGGTTGAGCGAACGAACATATCTTTCACCAGTGAACAAGTACATGCCAGCCTGAAAAGTCAGGAGGTTGAGCGAACGAACATATCTTTCACCAGTGAACAAGTACGTGCTACCTTAGGTGCTTAGATATCATAAGAGGCCCAAAAGGGAAAAAAAGGCAATAAAGACAGACAAAATGTAGTATAACTATATAACCTTGGTGTAACAAGATGCTAAACTGGCATTCACCAAAACAACCAGAAATGCTTTATGAAGAACAAAGCCTGTGATGAAACTGCACATCAGGAATTAAGCATTGCAGAAAGAGGCTACTAAACTATGGACATCACCAACATTCCATTCATGATTAGATTTGCAGCAGTGACAATTAAATATTTAGGTTATGCAATCATACATGATTTGGGTATTTATATCAAGGTTATAAATACTATTCCATTCCGGCCAAAATTGCCGGAAAATTCTGTTCCAGAACAGTGGCCAGAACAGTGGAAGCTTATATTCCGTTCCGAGCTGAATTCCGGTCATTCCGGCCCATTCTGACCGGATTCAGGCAATTCTGGCCAATTCCGGACAAGCATATTTTTCTTTTTCTTTTTTTAATTTTTTTTTTTTTAATTTTTTTATTTATATTTTTGAACTACATAATTATTTTCATATTTTTTTCTTCATTTATTTTTTGTTTTATGAAGCTTTTATTATTCTTTGGTTGTTTATTGTTATTAATTTCGGACATTTATTCATATAATATCTATCCCGAAACGGTATCCGAAACGATACTAGTACCGAAATTTTCCGTTCCAATGTCTCAACCGGAATGGTCATCGGAACGGAATTCATAACTTTGGTTTATATAAACAAATCAAAAAGTAATTTTTTTCCAAGAACGGTAATATGAACAAAGCAAAATATAAAATGACAACTATCAAAACCCAAGAAAACACATAATAAATGGCTACGAATTCCTAGGAAACTTAGGAGAAGCAGAAACCTGTCTTTTCCTTTCATCTAGCTTCACACTGCCATCGATTCTACAAACTTCAAGTCCCTTTTCACTGAAGTAGTAATCTATGAGGTCCAAGACTTTTGTCCACTGGCTGAAGATCAATACCTGATGGAAAATGAAATGGGCATATGAAAGGCAACTCAATAACAAATGCGAGAGTACAACTAGGAAACTCTAAACATACTTTATGTTTGTGGGCTAACAACCGTTCCAATAGCCGGTCCAGCAAGCGAAATTTACCACACTGGCCAATTATCTCTTCAACAGGTGGATAGAAATCTGTAAACAAAAGATGAGGAAAATATTAAAGAGTTAGGTGAATTATATGGAACCCATTTGATACAAATATACAGAGTGCGTTGCGAAAAAGAGACATGAGCCATCAAAGGCAGACTCTAAGAGGTCCGGATGGTTGCAGTTCTTCCGGAGCTGGATCATCAGATTATTAAGTTTCCCTTTCATACCACGTCCTGCAAATTACGAATGAACAATAAAATAATCAACTGAAAATACATAAATAATAAAATGGTAATTAATAAATTTAAGTCTTCCAGCAGATAGATAACCAGCGTACCAAGAACATATCTAAGTTGATACCAACTTAGGCTAAACCATATTCAGAGAACAGCCCATGGGACCCCAAAAAATTAACTAGCAGAAGCCAGTCCCCCTTCCCCCAACCTCTGATCTGAACCTTGGATCCAAAATCATTATCCAGTGCTATTTTTATATATATAGGAGAAATTAACACTGGATGCTACATCATAGTAGATACCCTATGCAAAGGACTCTACTATGATATCACTTTTTTTTTTTTTTTTGATCAGTGACTCTACTATGATATCACTTACAGCAAAAATATATAAAAGTACACAGCACATGATCATTTTGTTTTTAATCTTTCCAATCGTGCTCAAATTCAACAATCAATACCAAAGGAAGGATCATTGTTCAGCTATTTTCTTTGCTGAGGTATATTTCAGTGGATCTGGCACGTGATCATGATAGCAACAGCCTTATGTACTACCCAATGCAATGCCCAGTATGCCCATCATCAATTAAAGATGAAACTCTTATTTTTCTGTGATTTTACTTAGAAAGTACTGGATGAAAAAAGCATCATTCCCTATGTATGCAGGTGAGAATAGTAGGAAAGCCAGAAAAATAAATTGCGCATGGAATGGGTCTCTTGTCTTTCATTTTGCAATGACACAATTAAATAAGTTTTTCACAAGCAAAACTAAACTGTACCAGAGTTTGCCTTCTCAATTAAATGGTTCTCCAAGGTCCTGTTAATTAGATGATCTTGGAAATCCTTCTGATGGTCAGTCATGGTAGCATACAATATTATTTCTTTTTTTCTAGGAAGCAGCTGCTCAACATCAGCCTTCATTCTTCTAAGAAGGAAGGGGCGCAATATAGCATGTAGTTTTGCTACAACCTGCAGGCGATGAAAAGCCATCAAGTATTATATATACATTGTAAAATGTTCTAAAGATGTTAATGAACAAAATAATAGAAACGAGGAATACTTGAGCCCTTCTCTTCTCTTCCACTTCCTCCCTCATTGCTTCACTGTTACACTTTCCTGACAGATCAAACCTGAAAATAAACGCCTCAAAGCTAAATTTCCAATCCAGTAGATACCATCATCAGAGCATAAGGCAAACTAGGTCAAGTCACCAGGTCCTAAAGAAAACAAATATAGAAGAAACTGCCTGGACTAAACTATTAAGGCATGTAGTAAATATCATTAAAGCAGCTGTGTTTATGAAAGGAGAGACAGTTGAATTACGATTTTGAAATTCTATTAACTGCATAGTCAAGGAAGAATGGCCAACTTCTATTTAGAGCAGGCAATGAAACTACATCTTACAAAGTGAATACTAAAACTTACTCAATTATTTGTGGGAATCAAATAATTTTGATAAGTAAGAGGTAAATTTCATTAATGAGAGTGAAAAAGGCAAAGCCTCAGCATACAGGGAGTATACAAAGGAGCACCTAAATACAATCTAAGAGTGGAAATTAAATAATAATTAGGGAGACCTTATGGTCATGAATTTTTGTTCTTTTTCAGTAAATATCAGCATTTAGAAATAAAGAAGCATATGTCAGTGTTTACTATACAGGAAAAGATGGTTCAACTTTGGGCAATACAAGTAAGGACACGGTCACATAAAATGAGGAAAAAATAAAAGATGGATAAAGCATGCTTACCATGACTCAAACTCATTATGAGATGAGAAAATATCAGGCAAAAGGAAGTTTAACAATGACCAAAGCTCTGCGAGATTATTCTGTAGAGGTGTCCCAGTTAACAGGAGCTTATTTTCTACAGGTAAGTATTTTAATTCCTTCAGAAGTTTGCATTTTGCATTTTTTAACCTGTGCCCCTACAAGAAGAAATATATGGTTAAGATAACAGCAATGCACATCTTCATCCTGATAATCCTTACTTCAACATGTCATTGAATGCAAAAGTACATTCAAGGAAAAATCAGTTGGATCATTCACCTCATCAATTACAACATATTTCCAATTATAATGCCTCAAACATCTTCTTGCATCATTCATGGCCACCTCATACGAAGTCACGATTATAGGAAATTCGTGGCCAATTGCTTTAGTCATGTGCTTCCTTCGTATCTCATCCCTTTGGTTCTTGTCGCCATGGTAGATAACAGCATTCACTGAGGGCACAAACCTTTTTGAAGAAATTCAAAAACAAAGGAATGGAACAACAACAAAAATCAGAAAATACAATTTGAGAAAGACTTGAGTTGGACCGGTCCACCAAAAACAAAAGATGAATATTTACCTTGCAAACTCATTCACCCAATTTGAGAGAGTAGAAAGAGGAGCAATTACTAAATATGGCCCATCCAATCCCTTTCCTTTTAAATGTGCAAGAAAGCCAATGGTTTGAATTGTCTTTCCAAGCCCCATTTGATCAGCAAGGATCCCGTTCAGCCCATTTTGCCATAATGATATCAACCACTTCACTCCCTTGATCTGATATGGCTTCAATTTTCCACCAGTTAATAAGGGCACAAGTTCTTGCTGTTCTTTCTCAACCCTTTCTTCCTCAGTAAGGTTCACATCTTCAGCTTTCTTGGCTTCATGAGATCTTGTAAGCATGGCTGCAACAGCCCTCTTGGCCTTCTTCTAACAGAATTTATTTGTAGAAAAGAATGACAATGTAAACACAGTATCGGATAAATGCATGTGTAAGCTCATTAATATGGCCAGAAAAACAATGCGAGCAGACTTTAAAAAAAAAAAATCCTGATTCAAAGGGACTGAGATGAAAAAAGACTTAAAAGACGTCAACCAATTGTTGGAAGAATGTATTTAATTTCCAGAGATATATAAGAGCCACCCAATAAGCTTCCTATGAAAAAACTAGGTGTCTCACTTTGTATACTTCCAGTGTACTTGGGCATTGCCTAGTTTCATGCAATAAAGAAAATTACTTATAAAAAAAAAAATGAAAAAAATAGTGCACTTTATGCTGGAAGATGATGGCATCTAGACAACCAACAATCTCCTCATAAACTGAATTACTAATTCGGTCAAGGTAAAGCAGCACAGCAAAGAAGAAAACCAAAAATAAATAATGATAAGACAAAGGGTTCTGCAGAATATATAGCTGTGATCTATTTGAGTATATTTGGCTAAGCACATATATAATTCCTTCAATGTACCAAGTGAAGCTTCCTGAAATATTGTTTTGGCCACCTCAGTTTCTCAAACAACTCATATTCTACTTGGTACAATCTATAATGCCTTCCTTATTCTGTCTAAAACCTTTGTGATAAGGCTTGCCACTCCCTTTACTCGCTTAGATCTGCAATTTCTCTTTTTAATGCCAATACGTAGTTGAAAAAATGAAAATATTGAGTGATCAAATTCTCTAGCTGTCTACAAACTCAGTTTCATGTTGTAGGGAAATCTATATAGAGTAAATACAATGAACTTGCTGTCTCAACATAACAAAAGAATCACAGAAATGCTCACATTATTGTATTGTGCAGCAGCTTTTCTTTTTGACCCATGGCCTCTCTTTTTTTCAACAATTTCATTCTCTTGCTCCATTCCATTCTTGCAAAGAAAATCAATAATGCAATCAGCCATAAAAAGACGTTTCCCACAACTAGCAAATTCATCTGAGAAAGGTGTATGAGAAAATACAGTTGTAATATCATCCATTTTTTCCAGCAAAAACTCAGAGTACATCTGAGTTTGAGTTAGAAGCTCATCCAATTTGGTAAACTGATTGTCATTCAACTGGGGTTCCTCCTCTGGCTCTTTTCTCTGCTCTTCATCTTCTTCCTTAACCCGAGCTTCCAATAGCTTTTCTTCCTCCTCAGCCATTGCTCTCAATATCAAAGAGGAATCTCCATCTCCTTCATGTGGACACATTTCTTCCTCTGACTTGACTTCCATTTTCACCTTGCAGATATCCTTCATTTTCAATAAACTAGATATCTTATACAAATAATAACTTTGTTGCAGATATCCTTCATTCTAATGATGCAATAATATGAATGATATAAAAATAAAAGATGTTAACATCAATTACATGCATGCATAGATACAAAGATATATAGACATGCATTCACACTTCAAGACTTATACATAAGCATTAAGTGTGCATATAAAATCTGTCATAGCTTCTCAAAACTCAAAAAGGCCATCAGAGTAGAAGTCAGAGCAAGCACTATTATGAAAACCACAAACTCTGAAGCCAAGGTCAGGCACACGGACCCTCCAGCAAGTGCATCAAGTTGCTACATCATTGTAGAATAGAACAATATAAAAATAACAGTCGCTCTCCTCCATTTGGTTCTACATAAACCACACAACCACAGAAAATGCTCAAACATGTAAATTTTAAAGGTTATTTACGATTTTACTTTCCTTTGCTCCACATTCCTACGAATCAAAAATGAAAATAAAGAAATTCCATTAACGGAAAAGGGAAGCAAACCTCGTCTTCAAGCACCGAAGTCGGCGACTCTGCAGAGCCTTCGTCATTCATTTCGTTCTTCGTGTCCATTCCCAACACTAACTGAGTAACATCCGGTAAAAGAATGAACAAACCAGAAAACGAAATGAAACCAAAGAGACCACAAATACCACAGAACGACATATATTCTCCAAATCATTAACCCTAGGGTTTCGATTCAAAACAAGTACTGTTCACAATGCGATTTCCACAAGGCAAAAATTAAAAACGCTCTGTTTTTAATAGCTTCATTTGCACATAAATGCGATAATCAGGCATCAAAAGCATGAAATATACAAATACGAACCGTACGTACATGGAGTTCCAGAGAGCAAGTCGGAGAGGAATGGAGCACACTGGAGGTACCGGAACCGAGAAAACCAAATTGGAAAACGTTTGGATTTTGGAGAGTAAACAGTCAGTGGCAGCTGCCATACACAATTAAACGAGAAAGGAATTTTATTTGTTTATTTTATTTATTTGTGTATAGCTTTGCCTTGAGCGGGAAAACGAGGTTTTAGTTTTTGCCCCCATAACTTCAGAGAAATTACAAAGAAAACCTAGTTCATCGACTCTGCTTTCCAATTTCTATCTTATCAGAAGGTCATTTTCTTCGACAAGTTTTTTATTTTTTTTTATTTTTAATTGGGCCTATTATATTACCCCTATTGCGGGCAATGTGATGGGGTTCCCCCACTCCACCCACAAAAAAAAAAATCATGCTTTTGAGTTTTGTCGGCCCATTCTGTTCTGTCCACTTTTGAGTAACATGATTTTTTTCTATACGATAAAAGAAATAAATATTTTGCTAATTTAAGAACATAACGCCTTGTTGGTTACACAACTTACACTATCTCATTTCATATAATTTTTTTTAATTTTTTTAATTTTTATATAATATATAATAAATAATTTAATTTTTTAAATCACAAAATAAAATTTATATTAAAAAATTATATTCTAATAATATTTTATTTAATTTTTAATTTTTATTTAATTTTATCTTATATAATCTGTATAATCTAATGAGGCCTAAACTTATCGAAAGATTGTCCTGACAATGGATTTCAATAGATTTTTTTACTTAATATTTAAAGAATATTCTTTAATAACGTTATGAACTTATGAATTTTCTTAAAAAAAATATTAGAGTATAAAACATATACGATTTTTAAAAAAATAAATAAAAAAACCTAAACGCCATTCTCAAGAGAATTTGTCAGGCTACACCTGGCACAATTAAGAAAGAAAAAAAGTATTAAAATCCACTTTTGAATGCACTTTTGAATCCATTTTTAAGTAACATGGACCGACTAGAAAAGAAGGTGTCAATGAAGATATTTATTTACAAAGTTGTTATTGAATCATTTGGTACTTATGGTTAAAACTTTGGGATTAAAAAATTAGTGCAATTTGTTCCATGTTCAAGTCTAGGCATAGGTGAGATGGGTGGCAAGGCCACTTGCATCGCATCTAATCCCCTAGTAGGAGCGGTGGCGGGAAAACATATTTGGTCTAATCCTTACTGTATTTCTCCCACTCTACCCCCACATATGTATATATACTTTTTTTTAGATTATATATACATATTTATAAATATATGTTAGTAGTTTTACAATATATAAATATAGTAATGTATATTAAGTATAGTTCTTATTTAACTACCTTGTGTAAATAGGTATGTTTTTTATACAGGAGACCAAAATAATAAAAGAAAAATGTTGCTGACCTGCCCATTTGAGGATATGGAAAAAACAACCCTTTACTTATATAAAGACACGTAAGAAATTTGAGAAAATAATAGTTATAATATTACACTTGATGAAAACTCATCTAAACAAAAATCTTTCTTCCCTGCCAACAAACCATTTCTACACATGCAACCTACGAACAAACCCCTTATATATTCTTCATCATCGTCATCTTCTTCTACTGTTGATGCTGCTCTGAAACCCATGAAACCAAAATTATCTATTCTTCACGTCATCTTCTTCCATGCCCCATTTTGAAACCACAATCATCCCATATATGAAACCAAAAATCATTTCTCTCACAAAAATAAAGTACAAGCTCCAAAATATTAAGAAAAAAAATGAATTATAGAAAATCAAAAGTTTTGGCACTAAGAAATCGCACTACATTACAAAATTGCCACCACCTTCTCTGTCGACTCTCTTACCTCTGGTCTTTTTCTTCTTTCTTCCTCTCTCTAGCATCACATTTTCTATATTTAGAAATGCTTTTGAACAGTCTATTGGTAGTTTAAATGGAATAGAAGAGAGGGGTGAGAGATCTGGGGAAAAAGGGATGATCTATTTTCCTTTAATAGGTTTTTGTGATTGTGTGCTGTAAGGTCCATTGTTAGCCCATGGGTGAGATACGTGGCAAGAAAATCATTGAAAGCTGTTTTTAGTCTCTTAACAATTTGACTTGTTAGAAGATTTTTTCATAATACAAATATCCCCCAGTCTCCAACTTAAGTAATGTAAAACTCGTGTTACCAAGCAATTGCCTTGTCATGCAATACAAGAGTCTCATATTGCTTGAGTGAGACACATGTATTACCTTAGCCTTCTATAAAAGGACCATGCCTACTACACCACGTGCATAGGTGGATTGCTGTAGGAAATATGGATTATAATTTTAAAACTTATAAGTTATAACTTCAAATTTTATTAGAAAGTTATTTACCGTTTGATAATTATATATTTAAAATACTTTTAAATATGTTACGTTTATTTGGAAACAAATTACAAATGTGATTTCTGATGTAAAAATTACGACTATTTGAATTTTTAAAGACAATGGCCATATTCTTGAAATTTGAAAGTTGTAATTGTCTAAAAAATTGCATGGCTATTTTCATTAATTGACTGTCTTTTAATTCAAATTATTTCCCACATTATCCAGATAAAGCACGTTTGATGTTGAGAACATCAAACGTACATTTTAGCCTATTTGAGGTCAAAAGTGCTTTAATTTGTAACAACCAAACAATCTAAATTTTCCATTAAAGAATTTTTAAGATTATTTAATATTTTGTTTAAGACTCCTACCGCAATCTTAAATAGGCCTTGCAACTTGTACAAACTATGCACTAACGAAATTTAAAACTATGTTATTAGTTTTTAAATTAAGGTCATATTTGTAAGTTTAAATTTATAATTTAGATAAAAAAAAAATATTTTTGTCACTTTTTGGCTCAAGAATATAAATTTTTGAGTATAATAAATCATAGATATTATTGGAATGGCCAGGAGACAGGCAGATGAGGATTTCGCTCTTGCCATTAGCACTAGGGCGCGAGACCCCACCCCCACAACCTAGGGGCGGGGTGCGGGTGGTGGCAGAGTGCAAGGAAGGGTTAACCCCACCCCTACCCAAGTGGTGAGAGGTCACCCTGCCCCCCCACCCACCGCCCATGCAGCTATTACCCCTATTCAAGCATATGAATTAGAAGTGTTCAAAACATTTGTACTTGTATCTCTTGAATCTATACTACGATTTTCATCCATAATTCTTTTAAGAAAAGTCTTATTCTCAAGGCATGCATAATACTCCTAATAAAGTTATTATATGGTATAAGTTGAATGAAAAGATAAATTTTGGATTTTAAATCTCATAAATTAAGTCTTATAATTTAAGTGATGTGGATCATATATTCTATACATTGACTTGAAAATAAAATAACTTATTTGTTAAAAAATATTTAGCACAAATTTTAAATTAATTAAAAAATATAAATTTAATCATTTAGATTGTATTTTAACAATGTCGTACAAATGACAAAAATTCTTCTCCCGACACTCTCTCTCCTCTCTAGCGATTTCCTTTGTTTGCTAGGGTTTGAAAATCCTCGTGCTAGTGTGAGGGGGAGCGAAGCTTCAGCTTCGTCTCTCCCTCTTCCTCTTCGTTTTCTTTTTCTTTTTCTTATCTTTTTATTCTCATATTCTTTTCCCGACCACCTTTTTCCTTGTCGGTGATGGTGGGTTTCGGATTTTTTGATCTTTGGGGCTTGATTTGCAAGTTTGGAGGTAACGGAAGCCCAAAGACTATCACGCGTGGTGTCGCCGACCTTCCCGTCCTTCGATTGGGTCGTTGTCGAGAGTTTATTGTTGTTCGGTGAGGCGCGTGATCCTCACGCGCGAGGTCTGTATGGTTGGATCTTGCCTCTGGTAGATCATCTCAAGCCAACGGAGAGGATCCAGGGTTTTGTTACCTCCCAGGCCTACAGTTCTGCGTTCTTAGTGTAGCGCATGTTGTTCACGCGCCACCGCAGAATGCATTTGTTGTTGTGTGTTGTGTTTTTGTTGGTTGTGTTCTGTTATTGTTGTGTTGTATATTTTTGTCTGTATAGAAAAAATGTAAAAAGTGAAAAATAATCTCCCGAAATATAGTCTGTTTGGAGTTTAGTTTTGTCCTTATGAAAAAACTTGATAACTGCCTCTATTAGAGGCTTTATTTGGGTCTCTCAGATTTTTTCTGAGAGATATAGAAGCTGCTAGTCAATATGTAATTAGTTGATCGGTTGATCATACTATAAGCTTCTTGTATCATGAGTTTCAATGAATGAAATTATTTTTCAAAAAAAAAACAAACAAACAAACAATGTCGTACCTCTTTTTTCACACCCCAAATCACCAAAACGAAAGCACCAACTTGGAGCAGCTCATCTAAGAGAGGAAGAAACTTTTTTTTCATTCTATGCAAACTTTGTGCCATTTCTTACTTTTCCATTTTAAATAGAAAATTTCTTTTTATATCTCTACATACAAACCACATATGATTTATTCATTTGTTTTTTTTTTCTTTATTAAATGTATGGTATATGGATGATGAGTAGAAGAACTCGATTATTTTAAGATTAATGAAACAAAAAAGTTAAAATAAATTAAATCCAATAAAAATAAATGTGTTGTGTGATAGATATAATAATGAGTAGCAAAACTCTAATTTTTTCTCTATTCGAAATCGAGACTATTTTGTGTGTTATTAATTTTTTGAATATTTTCTCCCTTAGAGAAGTTGTTTTTTTTTTTTTTGCACAAATGGAATTTCATTCATGATAAAAGTTAATCATACAAAGACCATTTAGTAGAAACAGCTTAGAAAGACATAATACACTCAAAATCAACACATAAAGAGACTAGCTAGTATATTACACAAAATGTGGGTCTTTCCCACTATGAAACTCCATAAGACATTGAGGAATCTAAATGATTGGGATGTTCCCCAGGGCTTTAGTAGAGGCAGCCCAACGCACTATGTTATGCGATAATGCGCACATTGATTGAAAGATCGATGAATTTTTCTTGCTTACCAAGACTTGAAGTGTTTAAGCAGGTTTCCAACGTCCTTGATGATTGGGTCGATGATCCAGTCTTGAACAAGTGAAGGCATGGTGATTGCTTGTATTACTACTTCAGAAACATCTTCCAAAAGAATGTAATCAAACTTCTATATCTGAGCTTCCTTGATTGCCAAAAGTGCTATCGAAACTTTTCCAATGTTAGAGTTTGTGCCCTGTATACAGTCTATTCAAACAAAGAGAAGATTTCCTTAGATGTCTCTTTCTATTGAAGCTAAATAGCTGATATTATTTCTCACCACCACATCAAATGACAAGATTTTGGTTTCTGGTTGAATAACAGATACAGGGTAGCCATACACAACTTCCAATTTTGGATTATGGACAAACCAAGAGTACTCATGCTCATCAAAATGTTTTGGCACCATATTAACAAACAGATGAGGACAAACTTTTTCTTTTTCTTTATCATGGAATTGACTGTTTCTAGTAAACCAGATGGAGTCCATAGCCAAAGTAGCAAAAATTTGGAAACTTTGTTGCTCATCTTCCGAAATCTTAAGAAAGGAACTAGGATCAAGAATATGGTTAACCCATTCAAAGATAGGTTGACTTGCAAACTTGGAGATGTCCAAGGGTCATTTGGAGCTTCTCCATAGAACTTTGGAGAAAGACAGCTTAGAAAAATATGAGAAAGATCTTTGAGCTTTGTCTTACAAAGAGGGCATCTCTGTTGATCTTCATCCAACAAGATAACTTTTAGAAGCATTGTTTTGGTAGGAAGGAATGTTATTGTAAACTTTCTAGAGGAAAAGTTTCAAACGATCATGCATTTTTAATTTCCAAAATTTCTTCCAATTCGGATTACTCTCCATGGTTATATTAGAGACCTAATTTTTTACAAGAGCCGCATAAGCTTATTTCATAGAGAATTTCCCAGAAAAATGATGAATCCATTGAATTTTGTCTAGAATGGAATGAAAATTAATGGTTGACAAGGGAATTTTTGAATCTCAATGACCAAAATTTTCAAAAAAAGGGTATTCAAAATAATAGTATTTCATCTTCTGGGCTTTTCAAGCATGAGCTCTGAGACTTTCATATCAATATCCACCAGAGGGTGATCTGGATTAGGTTGAGGCTTGAAAAATGGCAAGGTAGGAATCTAAGGATCCTAACAAATATTGATAGTCGTCCCATTATTAATTTGGAAATCGTAGCTAGAGATGATGATATCCCGAAATCGAAGCAGTGATTTCCAGAACCAAGAATCAGAAGATTTTGGGACAACTATTGAGAAAGAGTTATGAGCAAGATATTTTTGTTTGAAAACTTCCGTCCATATTTTTTGTTGACCAATGAAGAGCATCCAAGCAAATTTACAAAGAAGTGCAGAATTGAACAGCCACATTTGCTTAAGACCAAGTCCTCACAACGTTTTGGGGCACCAGATATTCCTCCAAGATTTGGGAGTGAAAGCATGTTTTTTATTGTCATCAATCTCCCACCAAAAGCGTCTAAACTTAAAATTCAAATGATTTTTAATATTTTTTGGGAAAAAATGGTAGTTATAGCATAGCTTGGAATAACACTAACAATAGATCTGATTAGAATCATTCTAGCTGCTTGTGAAAGAAGTTTCGCCTTCCAACCTTGAAGTTTATTATGAACATGCTCCAAAAGATTATGGAAGAAGTATTCTCTCCTAGAGAGAAGGGAAGACCAAGGTATTTATTAGAGGGAGGAGCATTTCTAATTTGAAGGATGTCTTTAATAGCACTCTTGATTCTTGGAAGGGTATTTTTATTAAAATGTAGGGAAGATTTTTCATAGTTAATAGTCTACCGCGAGTGAGTGCCATAAAGATCAAGACAGTTAAGAAAGACCTGAGCCGTTGATGATTTCCCTAAACCCAAAAAAGAACAAATCATCCGCAAACATGAGATGAGATCTAGATGGGCTATTATGAGCCATTTTGATACTCCTGATTTGAAGGCAGTTTTCTTGATTGAGAATTATTCTTGAAAGAACTTCATTGCTTACGATAAAGAGAAATGGGGAAAGGGGGCCTCCTTGCCTCAAACCACGAGTCGGATTAAAGAATCCTCTAGGAGATCCATTAATAAGAATTGAGTAAGAGACAGTGGTCATGCATTCTTTTATCCAATTAATCCATTGGTGATAGAAACTTGCAGTTTTTAGGATGTCAAGGATAAAAAACCATTCCATAGAATCAAAAGTTTTGGCCATATCAATCTTAATAACCATAAGACCTTGAGCACCCATTTTCTTTTTTATATGATGAAAAGTTTCTTAAGCTAAAATGGTATTGTCTTGAATATGTCTCTCTGGAATAAAGACTAATTAAAAAGAAGAAATTAACTTTGGAAGGACCTCCTTGAAACGATTTGCTAAAATTTTTGCAATAATTTTGTAGCAAACAATTGAAAGGCTAATCAGACGAAATTGACTGACCTCCTTGGGATTATCAGTTTTTGGAATCAGGGAAATGTTGGTATGATTCAATTCTTAAGAAGTTTTCCACGGATGAAAAAGTTTTGAATAGCCGCAATGAGATCATAATTGATAATGTCCCAATAAGTCTTATAAAAAAGACCCGTGAAACCATCCGGCCCAGGGGCTTTAGAGGAGGGAAGTTAATGGACAATTTTAAAAATTTCATCTATGGAAGGAATAGAACAAAGGTATTCATTGTCCAATTAGGAGATTTTGTTGGGAAACAGATTTTCCAGAAAATCAGCACTAGGAGGATCCGTGGAGGTAAAAATCATTCTAAAGTGATCAAGAATTTTATTCTCAATGACATTTGGATCAGAAGTTCAGATATTTCTACCAATCTTGAGGCTATCATTGGAGTTACGCCTACGCCTAATAATGGTAAATGCATGGAAAAATTTCGTTTTAAGGTCTGGAGTGATGAGCCAAATGATTCTAGATTTTTGTTTTCAAAATAGCTCTTTTCTAGCCAGAAGTTCATTAATGTCCTTTGAATTTTCATTTCAGACTCAGAAAGATATTGACTATTTTGAGATTAAAGAGTGGAGCCTGGAAAAAAGTTTCTTGATATTAGTTTGGATATGTCCAAAAGAATGAACATTCCATTCCTTAAGCGCATTTTTTGTTATTTTTAGTTTTTGTACCAAGACATAAAAAGGGGGCGCCTAAGAAATTGGTATTCCAAGCATTCTTGATGACCTCATGACTGGCGAGGTCCCTAACCCAAAAAGCTTCAAACTTGAAAGATTTGGGAGTATTGAATGAGGGACAAGTATTTAGGAGTATAGGGACATGATCCGAGTTAACTCTCGGTAAGATGGAAATAGAGGCTTGAGGAAACAACTTAATCCAGTCAACATTAGCAATACCTCTATCAAATCTTTCAAGAATCTTATGATACCCCTGACGATTATTACACCAGGTAAATTTGGGCCCTATAAAACCCAAGCAACCATTCCCAAATTATTCATAAAAAGACAGAGCCCTTTTGGAGTGGAAGATTGAGCAACAACTTTTCCACCTAATTTCTTTGCTTGACTAAGAACATAATTGAAATATCCTATGACACAAGAGGACCCTACAAGAGCATCCGTAATTTTCATAAGGTTATCCCAAAAATAATAATGTTTATTGAACGGAGCAAGACAATAGACCATAATTAACAGCCTAGGAGTGTGAGACGAGGAATAAACAACCACAGACATAATATTAGGTGAAATATAAACAACATCAAAGTCAAACCCCGGCCGATACAAAAATAAAAGCCCACCCCATCGGCCGGTAGGAGATACATGCATATAGCAATTAAAGCCTAATCTATTAACAATAGCAACAATAATATTATTATCTAAAAAAGTTTCAGATAGGAATATAACATCAGGAATAAATTCCCTGATCATTGATTTTAAAGTTTATGATTGCTCGAGGCTAAGCAATGCCTCAGCAATTCCATAAAAGGAGCCTCATGGCGCCTTTGGTGACAATGGAGACCCTACCACCTTGGTCTTTGGATATACTAGGAGAATATTCAACCTCTGTGATTTTGCATTATTACCCGAAGTCTGAAAAACTTGCGTCTAATAAGGCCCATAACTACTCACAACAACCAACTGCTTCACTGACGAGTAAAGTGGCATTTTTCCTCTACTAGCCTTTGATTTTTTCTTGATAGGATCTGTCCTCTTCCCTTCTTTGAACTCCAGTGGTTCCAAAGCAGCTCCACAAAAATTACCTACATTCTCAATAAAAACAGATGAGTTAAAGGTATTTCTTTTCCTGGGATATGGATTAGCTTCATTCTTCTCTTGATGAGTTTTTCTCTTTCTCAGTTGCTCTTTACAAACAAGATGATCTGGGTTAAGGCTAAGGTTGGGCGAGGTGGGATCAGCCATGACTTGATTTTCCAAAGAGGATGAATTGGCTCCTGGGAACTCTAGAGGATTTGGGTTGGCTGTTGGCTGTGTGTTATGAAATAACTGGAAAGAGTTTATAACAAGACACGATTGGCCCGATTGAGACACCAGGTAGGATAAGTTATGAGTGGACTCAGGCTTATTTTTATTGAATCTCTCCAAGATCTATTGAAGAAGTGGTTCTTGTCCATAGCTTTAACCTGTATTATTAGTGGGCTCCAAGATTGGAATCAAGGGGATTGCAGTTTTAGTATAACCAACCGGTTCTTCTTTGAGGCCCACTAGTTGAGAATTTTCGAAGCCCACTTGTTGATATTCGGACAAATGACTTGAATCATATCTGGATATGTGATTTGGTGGAGATTTTTGTCAGACTTAAGAGAGGTTACGTGGTTGAAGGCGGACTGACCATGGGCGATTTTCAGGGGGACAGGATCCATCAGGCAGAGATTCGATTTGCTGGACAGAGAACAATCTCCAAGTAATGCAATCAGCCATTCATTCTCTGTTGTCAGATGATTGCCACGTTGCTAAGTAGTATCTAGCACAGATTCAACTTCATCTCTTTTGTCAGAATCATGAACATTATCTGTTATAGTGATTCCTTTGCTGGCTCGATAATGGCTGGAAAAGAGTGCATCAATACAATACTCCCGCCGAACTCCATCCTGAGTTGGAACGATTTTCGCCTTTCCTTTGCCCAAGTGCTCCACTTAAGAAGATCCGATTTTACCAATCGCATTTGGAGATGTTTTGGATTGTTCTTAAGTGTCTTTATTTCTAACTGGAGGAAAAAGTTGGCTCATAATAGGAATGATGGGAATGTCACTAGCTTTTACTGGTGTTTTAATCTTCATTCCTAAAATTTTTTATAGCCTCTACACTTTCAACTCTAAAAAATGGTCCAAAAAGAAGTGGACTTACTTGATTATGAAAATACAGACAATGTTGATTAAAATGACCTAACCTCCCACAACTATAATAGAAGTCAGATAGTCTTTCATATTTGAATGATACTTTGGCTGGTTCCATGTTAAAACGAGGGATGAGAGCACTATCCGCTAGTGGGTTTTTCATGTTTAATTCCACACGAGCTCTTATGAATTTTGAAACGCCATTTTCAGAAGGCAATGACTCTTCATCAGTTTCCAAATGAAAGCCGAGGACATTAGCAATATCCTTTGCCATTTTATCATGCATGTACTCAGGTGTTAACCTAAAAATTTGCACCCAAAAAGTCGAATAAGTAAGATTGATCTCGTTGAGACTAATCCCCATTGGCCATTCTTTCAAAACAGCTCATTTGGATTCAGAGATGAGATGAGATAAGATGAGTTATGAATAGAAATAAAATGAGTGGTTGAGATGAGTTGAAATTTAAAATGAGTAGTTAAGATAAATTGAAAGTACGAAATGAATTGTGAATAGTAAAACCCAATTTTAAAAACAAATCAGGCCGAATTGTAAATAGTAAAACCCAATTTTGAAAACAAACCAGGCCACTGAAATCCCTTGAAGTTCCAAGGTCTTTGGTTAAAGACTCTCTCCTTTACCTCCCTAGAGGGAAAGGTGAAAATAAAGGAGTTTTTTCCAAAGTTCTTGATCACTAGTTGCGGGACAAAATTCCAGGCTGCTTTTATAGAGGAATGAAACGTGTTTCTGTTCAGATCCTTGAGAGAAATCAGCTTACCGACAAGAACATGTTCTGCTATTTTTGTTGCACTTTCCATGGACGTTTCTAGGATGATATCATTCCACGATATGGCTTTTGTCTTTTGCACTAGTTGCTCCATGTGAAGAGATTCCTTGGACATGTCTAAAATGGAAATTATTCTAAGTAGATGGCGATAGGAGGCTTTAAACTGCCTGGGCGACTAAGTATAGTCTGTGGAATAACTGAGCCAACCCACTTTTGGAAACCATAAGGGAGACAGGAAAGCGTTGATTGGGGAATAAAGGATCAGAGAGAAATAGTGAGTGTACTTGATGGTAGTGTTTGAAAAGAGAGTAGGATAGTCAAAAGGGACCAGAATAGTAAATAATGAAGAAAGTATTGAGAACAAGAGTTTTGTGGTTGGGCTTGAACTTCATCATTGGAGTGACTGGTTGGTGCGAAGGGTTGTTGGAAGAAGAAGGATGCAGGGGATAAAGCTACTGAGAGCTTGAGAGAAACTCAACAAGAGGCGGTAAAGCTCCCCTTAGCGAAGTTAAAGGTTCACATTTATTTTCAATCTCCACCAGCCTCACCGCTTATTTTACTTTTCCTCAACGTAGGGGCCACATGTATTTGTAGAGCAAGCTTCAAATATAAAAGAAATTGTACTCTAGCAATCTGAAATTCTTGCTGGGAAAATTTAAAGCATTCACCAAGTATATATGGATATGAAACAAAACCTTTTATTTTATTCTCAAAATTATAGACTTGTGATTTGACATCCGATGAAGAGATCCATCTAATCTAAAAAGAGCATGGGGATGGACGGATGATGTTAAAGCTTGAAATTTTGTGTTATTTGTGCTCAGCAATGAGCTTACAGAATTCTTGGATCATGGAAATGTTTTCAGTAAAACAAATTTCAATAAGCTAAAATAGAAAGGCACTGTGGTGAAGTTTCGCGAGAGATTGATGTAATGAATTGAACATCTAGTAGCATAGACAATCCGTGATCCTTTGCTTGAAACTTGAAACCAAATGGGAAAATAGGTGACCATGTAGAGCCGAAGTAGAGAGGTAGATAGATCGCCGCTAAACATAGTTAAGCATGGTGACAGAGATTTTCAAAACCCATATATTCTCGATTTGCCATCTTCTCAACCATATTTGCAATGCCCACCCCACCTGTAATATGTAGCAGAAAAAGCTAGCACCTTAGTATGAACATAAAATAGGAACAAGAAGCTGGAATGTCTTTCTATATATGTTGTTTTAGGACAGTTTCTCTAACCCATTTAAGGAAATTATTTGTGTCTCTTGATTGTGTTTTCACATGATTAATAGATTATAGATACTTGTCATATTTATAAATGGGTTGGAGGAAAACGTTTAAAGAATTATAGATGGAAAGCTAGAGAGCCATGTACCTAAGCTGATTGCGCTCACAAATATTGTCAGAGCTAGTATGAAGATGATTATTGATGCCCTGCCAAGGAGTGCAATTATCCTCCTCACTACATGCTGACCAGCAAAGGCAGCAAGTGTTGCAACTAAAACAAAATATGCGGCTGCAGCAAAGAGTAAGCTGAATATGAGGTTGAGTTGAAGTAGAAAAGAGATCTTATTCTAAATTGGCAATAACTATAGTTAGTATGAGTTTCCTTGCTTAAAACCTTTTCTACTAGTGAGAATCAATTCTGATTTTACTTACCATATGGAACTGGGAAACGGTTGAGAAGGTAATATTGGACAACTGACATGGAGGATGAGAATACCATTGCAAAGGTTGATGTGGCGCTTGCTACCTGCAAAACGTGCAAATTATAAGCTGGTTTCAGTTTTTGTAGAAAGCCCAAGGAAGTACAAGCTACATATTAGCTTATACTCTTTAAAGGACTAGTCAATGTATAATCTCATCACATGCGGGCCAGACTCCTTAATGTGAAATCTCATCCACCACCTTGTATTCTCAACCATTAAAGGTAGCCAGGCTCAAGTCTCAGACTTCTAGCTGGATTTGGCTTCGACAACATTTGTAACACCACAAGAACTCTCTCCATTGCTATTGTTCTAGTTGTAAATATTGCTTCAAGTTTCATAACCTCCCCCCATATTTATTCTATGCTAGGCGAGTTTTATACCTAAGATCTGCATAACCCCACTCTACCCAATAATTAATCATCTGACCAGGCTTATAGATCACACAGCATTGTTTCTTTAGAGGATTAGGAGCAGTAGATGCATAAAAAAAATGTTGAAGATACCTGAGGAGGAATTCCCAGTTCAAGAAAAAGGGGTCCCAAGATAAAACCACCTCCTAACCCAAGCAGTCCACCGACCATACCAGCTATTATACCACAGCAACAGTATAGAAAAATCATATGCAACTTCCAGTTTGTGACTTCCTTTCCCTTAGATGCAATCACCCTGGTACCTTTGTATAAGCATATGGCTTCAAAAAGTGTGACTGATACAGCAATTGGTACCTATAGAGAGAGAGAGAGAGAGAGATAGAGAGAAACTATTATGTTGAGAAGATTTATGCTGGGAAGATGTGATATTCATATAATTATAGGATGTTTTTTCCATGTCTTATGTTCATGATTCTCAGACTACCATCAGAAAAGAATCTGCTCACTACAGTAGTGGAGCAGTTTGCTTCTGTCCTTCCTTTCTAGGGGGTACATGGCACTGCTGCTTCTATCCATGTAAAGAGTAATTTAGGGTCCGTAATTCTACAAGATAATTTTTTTCCCACGATTATCTAATTTTTTTCCTACGGTTATCTAATCTTTTCAATAGTTTCATTGTTGTATTTGATGCCTATGTAAGCTTGAAAAATATAATCATCTTACTGTTACCGTTGTTTATCTTATTGTGCTGTGAAGTATCTTGAAGAAATATGACTATTTTAGTTGCTAAATTTACCTGCAAGGAATTCAGAACCCAGTACTTGATGGAGCAGGTCTCTGTATATGTCTGCATACAGATCATATAGCAACATTAGGCAACTTCAGGGTGAGTAGTGATGGTCAAACAACTGAACTGGCAGATGAAGTAGTAAGACAGGTCTACTTGCACTATGAAGCCAAGGACCTCTACCTCTAAATACATTAAATTAGGACAATGAAAAAAATCATTTGTAATAGTGAACTTCATTGACTATAAATGCAAAAAAGATATACAACACTTGGAAAGGGTACTTTCTTGTATGAAACTTCAGAGCCCAACAACTTGCCTTAACAATCTGAACAATAAGAAAAGCCACCCACACATAAACAAGCATTGATACTTCTTTCCAATATATGTTGCGTACTATGGGAACCTGGATGATATGGTGATAGTTAGTGTGACAGGAATAACAAGAAGAGTAACAAAGTAATCATGAAAACTGGGAAGAAGATTCCTGCATCAGACATTGTTGCACTTACATCCTCATCTTGTTTATCAGAAGGACCACTTGGTAGTGCTTTGTATTCTTCTCCAGAGCCATCTGCAGTTCAGGAGTTCAGCATAAGCTACTCAACTAATAATTATTCAGGGGAAATCTCTCTCCGTTGATGCTTTGCTTTCCTTTCATGCTAATGCTTTGTTGTTTCCAGGAGGGTTTATTAGTACTATTTTTTTTTTTGAATTGTCACAGTTTGCTAGTCTCATCACTTTTGGTGGCAACACTGCCAAGAAATCTGCTGGGCCAATATATTCAGTCTAGGAATTCGCGAAAGTGTAGACAGTGTACAGACAAACCAGCTTGTATGGAAGGGTTAATATATTCTTACATGACAAGTATTATGTAAGCATGTGTAGACAGTGGGCAAACAAACCAGCTTGTGTATATCAGCGTGTTTCTCACTGTTATTTTTCTGTTTCGTGTGATTTGGAGAGTGTATTATGTGTAACAGAATTGCCATTGGTATGTGTAGAGTAGTCCAATTCCCTGATAACTAGTGACACCAGAATTCTGATCACATTGTGTGTGTGATGGTGATGTGAGTTAGTTTGACTCTGGCTGTCATGCCAGAATTGTAATGTGCGGCTGTTATCATAATGTTCATCCTTTTTGAAGATAATATCCTATGAATCTTATAAGTAGGCAGATAAATAGAAAGGTTGGAGAAACTAATTCTTCACTCCCATTAAAATTTGAATCCCAGAGTTTTAAAAATGAAGAGCTTTTGTTTTGCATTTGAATATATTGAAACTTCTTTAGAGATCCATTTCCCCAAATAACTTCAGTCAGATGCCCCAGCAAATGGCTGGAAAATAATGACTTAGATGATTAGATTCCTCAATCATATCTGCATTTTCTAATGAGTTTGATATAGATTCTATCTATTAGCAAGCTTTTTCCCCTTTCGAAGGCCATATGGCAAGCTTAGATATGAGGAGATTGATTTTTTTCTCCAGATTGATATATGCTCAAAAGTCAAAAGCAGAAAGCAATGGTAAGTTTTAACTGAAGAAAGCCTATATGTTTGACTTTCATGAGTTTTTAGTGGATTAGATTGTATTATCATCAATGTTTTCCCTGCTAGTTGCATCTCAATGTCCTTTTTGTTTCCAAAGCTTTTTTGTGACACACACACACACACACACACATATATATAGATATATCAGAAGTACAGACTTTTTAAAGCAAAAATGTGCTTGGAGACGACCACGGATACTCACCAGCAGGTTTTGTCTCTGATTCCAACTGCTTAGCTGCTTCCTGAAAGTCAAGCAGCAAGTGCATCACTTCATTAGTAAGTCGACAATATGGAAATCCGTTTCAAGCTTAATAATGCCTTGTTACTGAAAAACCTTACCTTCTTCATCATTGTTTCTTTCCTCCATGTATCTACACCTTTGAATAAAGCTTTTGTTGATGTACCTGACACCAATAATTTCAGTGGAATTGCATTAGTGTGATTATTTTAACTTGAAAAATGATTCATACCTCCATTGCTCTTACCCAAAAGACGAAAAATTAGATGTATGGTTCTGATCTCAAAAGCATTTTGTGCAAAATGAAAGGGCAAAAGTGCAAAGGAAAGACAAAAGTGGATATCAGATTGTTTGAGCATTGATCCTACCAATAAAAAGAATGATAAGCAGAACTGTGACCATCCAATCAGCAAACATGACGTTGAAAGCAACACCAATGCTAATTCCTAGCATTAGCATGGGCTGGAAGAGCAATGCCAGATCATAATCTATAAGGGGCATGTCCAATGTTGGGTGTCTAAGTCTCAGATTGTAGTATACTGTTGATCCCGCGGCACCCATGATCATACCTGCGCCCATGAAATTTCCACTGTTAATATGAACAGCAAAATCAAATACGTTTTGATTTATGGGTTCATTACAATTATGCTTTAGGTGGTTACGTCTATTACGTTATAACTCCTTGACTTTTCTAAAATCAATGCTATACTATTATACTAGGCCTCCTTGCAATTTGGCTTGGATGGAAACATTCTAACGAATTTATGAAATTATACCACATCTTAATCTATTTCTGCACCTTAGTCTTGCAAAAAATTCAAAAAATGGAAATCATATATGGAATCGGATAACCACTGATCAATTTGATGATTCGTGAACAATTTTGAATCAAGTATTTCAAAATTAAGAAAATACAATTCATCCATTCTAAAATCATATATAAAGTATACGTTTTCAAACTAAGCTTAAATGAGAATATGATATGAATCTCTTTTGTTTTTCTTCCCCAATGGACAGCATACTTGTGGAGTGCACATATCAGCATGACCACCATGCACTTTGTCCCTCCCAAATCTTCTAAATCTCTAACTAGGGATACAAATTAAGAATGATGCAGTATCACTTGATTAGTATACCAATATGTATCAGTTGTCAGAACTATAAGTTGGTTCAATGCAACATTTTGAAAATAAATGACTGAATTCAAGGCAGGCATAACCGAAATTGGTTCTAACTTAACACATGATCTTTATAGATGGCCTGATAGCTAATATGTACAAGGGCGTCCTGTTTGGCAGGGTAGAAGGTCAAGTAAGCTAACCTTAGCTTTTGATTCATGCATTTGCCTAAGTATCTTATGTAATAGAATATGCATGCATGCATGCTCATTCTTTTCTTGCATATTTAACTCAGAATGTGTGGATGATGTGGGAATGCAAAAGGCATGCATGTCTGCAAGTCGTTCTTTAATTTACTTTGGATAGTGATATGAGATGAGATAGTTTTAGATAAAAATTGAAAGTTAAATAAAATATAATTAGAATATTATTTTTTTTAATATTATTATTATTTTGAGATTTGAAAATTTTAAATTATTTATTGTATTTTGTAGAGAAAGTTGTGAAAATTATAATGATGAGATGAGATAAGATAAGATGGATTGAGATTGTTTCTCAATCCAAACAACCCCTAAAAGAAATCATTGAAAACAATATGTTAGAGTGGAAACTAAGAGAAGGTAAGCAGTACTGACACTTAGAGATGGCAGTGGAAGATTTGGGATCGAAACCAATGATCAAAGTGAGCATTGGGACGAAAATTCCACCACCTCCAACCCCTCCAACGCTGCCCAATGCTGCGCCAAAGAATCCAACTATTGATCCTACTACAATTTTCCATCCGAACTCCATTTCCTGCCCATCCAGTAAATTATCTCTCAAAATCATGAAGATTAATTACTCTAATGAAAGATAAATGAAGAAGAAGAAGAAATAAGCATTTAAGCAGTACAGAGCATGAAACAGAGCAGCACATCAACGTTTGTGGCAGAAAGTTAGACCCAGATGAATGGCAGTTGAAGACTCACCGGCCAAACATGCTCATATGAAGATTTCCCACCCTGCCAGAAGAAATGAACCATTCTAAGCAGAAACCCACGTCTGTCTTGTTTCTCAGGTACAAAATTTTCAGGCACTTTATCTTTCAAGACTCTCTCTGCACAACTGAAGTTGCTCATCATGAGTAGGCACCCGAACAAAAACCACGCAACCACCGCAGTTGACATTGCCAAAGCTCTCTGATTTTGCTGTGTCCGAGCCATGTCGACAGACAGTTTGCAAAGCCAGCAAACGAGGAAAGAAGAAATATATTATATATATATATGTATGTATTGTTTCTGAAAACTACTGTATGTTTTTCCTTAGCCTAAAATGGTCTCTCTTCTTGATGCGAGAGAGCAGAGTCACTCTATTGGGTTTGGGGGAACACGAAGAAATCAAGAACTGAGGAGTGCTCTTCAGCACCCGCCTATCGTCTACATTTATATTTCTTCCATCCCACTATGATTTGGACCTTTTTTCTTATTATTATTTGAATATGAAAATATGTGAAAAAGCCTTTTGACCCATCTGATTTTTTTTTTTTTTAGTCCTTTTTTTAAATTGATTTGGGCAGTGCTGTGCTGAGTAATAAAATGATTGTCCTCTGAATTTGTACTATTATGTCCGGTTATTAGTTTTTATTTTGCAGCTGTTTTGATTCCCTTTAATGCTTCAAAGTTCTGAATCTTTCAACCATGAGGGTATAATTCCATATGGAAGGACATGTAGAATTTAGAAAAAAATTTACCAGATTTGTCATCCTTTCACCGCATTCTTTCCAAGTTTGTGAGAGAAGAAAATGCTTTATTTTTTTTATTTTTATTAGAATAATTATTTACAAATTAATAAAAATCACAAAATTTATCTACAAATTATTAAAATCACAAAATTTTGATTAGTCTAAAAACACACGTAACATTGCCCATCCGACATGTCAACGCTGCAAACAGAGGTAAAAGTAATCGAGGATTTTTTACATAGGCTTGTTCCTTTTTGTTTTAATAAAAAAGGGTCGAGAGAGGATTAGTGGTTGGAAATGGGAATTGTTGATCCAAGTCAAAACTATATAATAGCACTCCTATTATTGTGATATCTATTAAGAGAAATCTGACAATGCTTAATATTTCCCGTAAATAATGTTAATCAATTAGTTATTATTAGAGCATATTGAATATTCTGTAACTATTTATCTCTTAATTACAATATTCTTGAAATATATAATTATAATAAAAGTAACGTTAAATACAATCTTAAACAGTGCAACTATTACACACACTATATAAATTATTAAAATATAAATTATTTTATATGATCTCTATATTTACTTATCTTTTCTATAAGAATGCACGTGATTTGCATAACTCATAACTATACAAATCATTTTCCTCCTAAAAGAACTATGTTTCAAAATATATATTTTTTAAAAGGTTAAACTAGAGAGGGCATAAGTTGGCGAAGTTGATGTTGATCTTATCCTTTTTAACCTAACCAAAGTAAATAAAATATTTGAATGACAGCTAAATGATTACTTATTAATCCCAAACTCACAATGCATCGAGTGCGGCTCAATGTGTAAAAAGAAAAGGTTGCATGGTAGTGTCAATGATGCATCATCATTCACTATGATTATTTTCCTTCAGCTAAATTGGAAGCTTCATAGCTATTTCCCCATTTTTGGCCACAGCTACAGTCGATAAGGAATTGGGAGCTGTCATTTTAATTGTTTCCAAAATTTTATAGGGCCCCTAAGCTAATGAACCGCTGTTATTATTTAAATAATTTTCAAGATGATTCCTTTTTTATTATAAGAAAAATAAGTATTTATGACATTAATTATAATTAAAAATATTATTTACAATAAAAATAGACTGTTTTAATCGTAAATAATATTTTTAATTACAATTAAAGTATCAAAAATACATATTTTTCTTGTAATACCTACACGCCTACCTTTTGATCATCGTTGTGTATTTTCCCCTAACGTGCATGTATGATTGTCTTCGTTGTTCTATATATCCCTAAGGATGAACTTTATATATAATGATTGATTATCACCTTATTAAATTATTTCATCCTACCATTTTAAGATTTGGCAGTTGTTCATGATAATGTTCTACTAATTTAAATTTATAAATGATATTTCACATTGTCTTAAAATAAAATTCTTAATTCACGCCAATGAGATCGTGATGAGATAAAAGAATAATGGATCAGTACTAGTGCTCTTGATCAAAGTTGAGCTAATTTGAATAGCGGAGTATTCGCTAATACTATTTATTATTTTTTATTATTTTTTACCTATTTTTTATTATTATTGAATATTCTATTATTACTTTTTTATTATTATTTACAGAAATATTTAAAATCATCTCATACATCCAAATATAGCTAAAAGAATGTACTCACATTAGAAATCCGGAGTGCAATTAACTTATCTAGATTTGGAAAGGGTTCTTCTCTATTAACAAAGACAACACTTAGCATGATCAATATACATGTGGTGGAAGTTAATACTTTTAATACATGTGGTAGAAGTTATTACTTTTACCCATTATATCAATTGATATCTTGAAATGGAAGAACAAAGCTTGCATAAAACATTTATGATGTTGCTTCTTATTCTGAACAAGGCAAAGTAACCAGGTAACGTATAATGATCATCAATCTTAAAGAAAACACAAAACCACACACACACACAAGTAGCAAATGAGGTTTCCAGGAAATTTCTCAGAAGCAGCACAAATTAAAAATAATAAATAAATAAATAAAGCATTGAAGACAATGAAGTACGAGCCTAGGTAGCTGGGATCGGCGCCAACCCCTCCGGTTAAAATGAGTGGAATGCTTAAAAATATAGTCAAGAGAGAGAGAGAGAGAGTAGTAGTAGTGAGTTGCTGCTAAAATACCACGCGGTTTCAGCATAAGCCTGTGAAGCTTCATGGCTGCTTCGATGAGTTGGTGATTGGCCTCTTCTTCATGAGTACTTTCCACTTTCCACTCCCCAACAAAATCTTTGCACATTACATTCACTCCTACAGTCAAGTCACACTCCTGACCCCACCCTACCTCCAATATCCTCTCGTAGATTCGATGGCCGTCTCATCCGATTCGATGGCCGTCTCATCCTAAGTACATTTCTTTATAGTTGTAACGGTATGTTTATTGACGTGCTATATTATATATTATTGTTGTAGAAATCTGATATTAATTAACCAAAAATGCGATGGAGTCACTTATTTTTTGGTCACTCCATTTATATGATTAGCTGTATAATTTTTTACAATAAAATAATTACTTTGATCAATTACATTAGTGAAGTATGCAAATAATATATAAAAATGATAATATATAATAGAACTCATGATTAACAGAAAAAATAGCTAAATTTTGTATTTTTTATGACTAAGGTCCACGACTTTTTGAGTAATATAATTCACTGAATAAATCATAACCAACTGAAATTAGACTCCGAGCAAAGATCTTTTGTATTGGGCTTAAAGACTAGTGTCTGAAAGTTAGAATTGATTCTCATCCGTACATTATGATTGGGCTCGGATCACCTCAGCCCAATGTACAGCCCACACTGCGTGTTTTCACCTTATATCTAAATAGACTGCAACAGATTCCGGATTATAAGACTCAGGGAAATATAAACATATGAAGTGAACCTCATGGCATTAATTGAATATTTAACTTTGTTCCATACATTTCTTCCGAAAACTATGAATGCTATGTATTGAAGAAACAGTCCCACATACACATCAACATACCGAATTGCAGCCTACCGGGTCACAGCAAGGGAATCAACAGCTGTCAAATATTCCAGAACAATCTTCAGATAACAGAATTGCTGAGGTGGCAGGATAAAATAGTAAAATGTAGAGGAAGTTGTTATTCTGTAACGGCCTATATAAGTGGAGCAACACTTTGTAAATGGCATGGAAAAATATATATCAGAGAATGTTTTCTTATTCTAAGTCTGTCTCCTTTCTAGCATTTTATCAAACATGTAGTCGACATCTCTTTTCGACTCCACTCGATATTTTATCAAACATTTTATCAAAATATTAAATTAATTTAAGGGGTGAACACCCGACCCGACCCGCTAACCTCACTTTCGACTCCACTCGATAACAGAGACATTCCGAAAACCCGATAACCGATTGGCCGACACGAGAAAACTGCATACCAATTCTGAAGCTCATGAGTGAGAGATCAAACCTCTGCGATCTCGCCGGCGATGGGACCAAGAACAAGTTGGGGTCGTGGCCTTCCAGAATCTGCAATCTCGCCAGCAATGGGAGCGAGAACAAGTTGGGTTGTGGCCTTCCAAAATCTACGATCTCGTCGGCGATGGCATCGAGAACCAGTTGGGGTCGTGGCTGATTTTAATTTGCCCTGTGATTGAAATCGATTAGATTAAAGGCAACAGAACACGAAAGGCAAAACATCCAAACTCGTTGTTGCTTAACTTGTGCACATGAGGACCAGTTTGATGGGATCGAAGAGAGAGAGAGGGGGGAGGGGGGAGAGTTGAAATTGATTTAGGGTTATCGGGTAACGGGTCATACCGCTTCCGATTTTAATGTAAACGGGTCGGGTAATTCGGTAAAACGGATTGAGTTCGGAACATCGGCTATTTTGTGCAGCCAATTAATACTTGTTTAAATTATCTCAACTTATTTTATCAGATCCCATTTTATCATTATAATTTTTATAAATTTTTACATAAATTAATAAATAATTTAACCTTTTCAAATCTTAAAATAATAATACTAAAAAGATAATATTCTAATAATATTTAATTAAACTTTAAACTTCTGAAAGTTGAGGACTTGCACTCTAGTTTCAGAGAAACCGGATGATTTGGATCCAACGGTGTCTGATACTCGCATGTATTCTTTGAAAAGCTGTTCGTTATTTCTCTATGGGTTTTGGGCTTGTGAAGGTTGCACATCAAGTGCACTTCAATTTTCTACATGGAAACCCCAACAGACAACATCATTCAAGAGAAATTTTATTTGCATGTGTAATTGCATGCCAAACAGTAAATTCCATCTTTTTTAAAAAGAAATGCACCATATTTGTACATTTTATAACTTGTAAATATCATTTATAAATAAAAAAAAAATTGTCCAATGCCATGCAGGCTACACAGCTAATATTATATATATTGCCTTTGCACCAATATAGATTACTATCAGTCCATTACTTGTAAATAATACGTAAAAGCCAATAAAACAGTATGAGGTCTCACTCCTCAAATAACAAAAACAAATATCAACAAACACAAGAAAGAACTGGACCTCAAGCAGTTGTCATAAAACTATAAACGGATTTTAGTCAAATAAAAAGAGTATCCGACATCCATATTTGAGATTTTAATATGTGATTCCCTGAAATCCTTGACCAGAAAGCTAATGAGGAATAAACTAGGGCCAGTTCTATCCGACACTCAGATAAAACGATAGTATATAGCAATCTTCAAGCCTTACCAGCAAAAGCACAAGTTGAGAGGTGCTGGCAGTCTCAGTATTCGTAGTCCTGAGAAAGTGACCTTTCTGAGCGTCGAGTTCTCCCCCTTTCACGAGATGTTGCATGCTCATAATGGTAATCATCCTCCACCATCCGATCATACTGATCATGACCACGATCAGGATATTGATCGTCGTCGTCGTCGTCGTCGTCGTCCTGGATATCCATGTGACCATGCTGTTTATTACGCCCATGATCGGGCTGTTCATACCATCCATGATCATCCTCAGGTTCAGTATGATCATAGTCCCGTGCCCTTTCACTACGTCGGTCCCTCTCATGTTTTGATTCAATTCGATCATAAATATCCCTATCACGGGAGCGGCCATGGTCATGGTCTTCAACTTCTAAGTCTCTCTCACTCTCCCTTTCTCGAGCACGATCTCTGTGACGATCACGTTCATAGTCACGACCACGATCCCGACCTCGGTCTTTATCGCGATCACGTGTTCGATCCCGATCACGACCCCGGTCTCTTTCTCTTTCCCTGTCCCTGTCACGATCTTTGTGGTGCCTATCCTCTCTGTGATCACGATCCCTATGCCTGTCATGGGATTGTTCACGGGATTTCTCCCGTTCCCTCTCTTTGCCCCTTTCATGAGATTTCTCCCTTTCCCTAAAATCATTATATTCACAATCAAATAAAATAATTACACTGACGAGACTAGACAACAATTGTCATGCAGAAAACCAAAAAGCTCACATAGGATATGCCATACTATGATTGTTACATTACACAAAATATAAATTACTTCATGAAGATTATATAAGAATAGGCAAACCCATCACTCAAGCACGTCCTTTTCTTATCAGTAAATAAAATTTTATTAATTATAAGAATAGGCAAACCCAAGCACACACGCATATACAAGCGCAGCGCCTAGGAGTGATGTTCTAGTGATGCATGTTAAAATAGTAAGTTAAAAATAATGCTTAAACATGAAGCTTTTTTTATCATTATTGGAAACATGTAGACGATTTCTTAAATCATTTTTTTTTTTTATCAGTAAAAACGATTTCTTAACTAAACCTTTTTGTTGTTGTTGGACATACGTTACAAGCTAACTAACACACACTTGGACAATCCTCACCTGTCTGCATGTCGATCCTCTCGTGCTCTTGGCTCCTCAGAGTGAGAAGGTCCTCCCGACTGCAATTGCTCCCTGAGCAATAAAAGATGTACAGTATTCATAAATCCAGAAAATCAAAAGCCTTTGATAAAAGATCTCGACGGAATAACGTAACCAAACAGACCAACTCAATGTATCAAAGTGCATTTACAAAATCCACAACCAAAGATGCTATGAAACCATTCAATATGATTGCTTTAACTGACTCTTTAATCCAAAGTGAACATTTCTCTCTGCACACTTACTCGTCAAGATGCACAGGGGTGTCACAAAAAGTTCATATTCCAGTCATCTACCAAACTCTAATGGAACGTTAATCTGTTCAGCAGAAATGAAATTGCGTGCAATATTGCAATTAGGTATTTTACCTCCCCGAATATCTCTGGTTAACGTCTTCCCCTCCAACTCTGGTAGTTCCTAGCCCACCACCAAGACGCCGAGGACGCCAATTTGGGACAGTTCTACCACGCTCAACATCCACCAGCACCCTTCTGCCATCAATCTTCCTCCCATCAGCTTGTTTATATGCAGCTGTATCATGTATAAAAGAGTTAAGGAATGTACTGTGAAGCATATCGCATAGAAAACAGCTTAAATGAAGCATACCTTTCATATCCCGTGTATGCACATACTCAATGAAAGCATAGCCTCTAGGCTTATTTGTCTCTTTGTCAGCAATCACTCGAACCTAAAAAACACAGAAGAAAATAAACAAATAAACACCAGTTACTTGAAAAGGATTAAGATCTTGAGCAGGAAGTCATAAGACACGATCCTATGCTTTTTAATTCCCAAGGGATAACACAAAATAAGTTAAAAAAAAGTAAATCCTATGGCACGGCAGACAGGCTCTATGCCTCATTAGCCGTGCTCACCTTCAAATTCTAGAGCCTCCCATTGCGAGATGAATCACCACCAGCTAGAGTTGCAGAAAAACTGATGTATTTGTGGCCAACTTAACAGTTGTTGAACAGATTACCCTCCCCTTACCAGGGATTTTTATTTTGAAATAACTAGAAAGCTAAAAATAGTATAAGAAATACCAGGAAATCTTCTCAACTGCGGATATGTTTTTGACAGCCTTTAAAGCCAAAAATAAACCTCTTAGCAACAGGAGTAAAAATTAAAAACAAAGGAGAAAGAGGCTAATACTCCCAACACGCTTTACCCAGTGCAGGGAAAAGAACAGATGTTGTCAGTCCTCTTTTGATGCTTGAAAACAAAGGCTAAAAAGCACAATGCATCGCTGCCCTGATCAACTTAATTTTCAGCTTTGCTGTGCAGGATGAACCACCATGTTTGGGATTGGGTAGGTAGAGAAGTACGGAATCAAGAAATACTTCCAGTGAATGCATCAATCACCTCCTTACCGAGGATATTTTTCAATATACTGAAACTAGAGTATTTTTCAACATCCAATGCCCAAAATGATCTCTAAACCCAACTATACCAAGAGAGATGAAAGGATTATTTAAACATATTTGTAAGCCATTACCAGAAAATTGGCAGTGATATCAACACTCATATTACCAACTCGCAAAGACAATCCAAGGTTGATATTAAATTAATTATGTTTAAATATTCTCCTCGGTGTTGGTTAAGGCCCTAGGCAATTAAATGCAAATAACGCCTTTGAGGCTAGGTGCAAAGAATAACTTCGTGTCTAAATGTAGTAAAGCGTGATTTTTTTCAAAATAATGTATAATAAAAATATTCATAAAATACAATAAAAAAATGTTTAAAAAATAAAGATAATAATATATATAACCTATTAACTCAATTTGTTAGACTATTATGCAACATGACAATCAGGTGATCAATTAATTACATAACTTAAATATAGTATTTTACATAATTATTTTGTGCTACACATTATACATCAACATGATGCTTGATAGCCATAATCAAAACAAAGTACATCGTTGAATAAAAAAATATACCCCAATGCAATGGCCAAAAAAAGCACACTAATGGTAGGTATTGACTTCCATTCCAACATAAGCAATAAAATGCAGTCCTAGAGTAAATGATCATTGTCATTGTCATTAAAATATTTGTAAGACTAGGGGGGTAATCGGTTCGGTTCGGTCTGGTCCGGTCCAGTTTGGGAACACATACTATAAATTTTGGTCCATCCTTTTTCCGGATTGGACCTCACTGATTACCATATTATTTTACCTTTTAACTGGTCAATAGTGATAGATTAGAGAAAATTACATAATTAACTTATACAATTATTATATAAAAACTATTATATATAATAGTGAAAAAAAATTATATGCAAGTGCTTCGGTCGTTTCGGTCTCATCTGGTCCAAAAAAATACACCCTGGACCGGACTGAAAACTGGATTTTGAAGAGACCATGGACCGAGACTGAGCAAGGGTGAATTTGATCTGGTCTGGATTGAAAAATTTTCACCCCCATTTGTAACTCTCATCATCTTCCTAAATTACTTCGTCCAAATTAATGCTCCAGACAAGCAGTAAGGTAAATTGATATAATCTTTCTTTAAAAAAACTACAAAAGCAGATATTTTATGCTCAAACTAACTAAAAAGGACCCAAAAAGCATGCTTTTGTAATTGCGCTTTGCTTTTGATAAGCAAAGCAAGTTGGCCTTGTCGCTTTGTACTTGAGCATGCTTTTACCAACACTGGTTTTCAGTGGTTCTCTCTTTCTTAGTTTAAATAAAGATAACGGAATTAAACTACAACTTCACTTAATGACAGAATAGTAAACTTTATGACCGTGATCCATTGTTACACCTAGTTGGCTTAAAGTCGAATTTCAAAACCTTTAATTAACAGGAGTTTTATATTAACATGCTCATAAAATATAGAGCCCATAAAGTTCAGTTGTTCTTTAAGAACAGTTTTTTTTTTTTTTTTATAAGTAAGAAGCATCTTTTATTAATGAGAATATAAAGAGGCATAGCCCAAATACGCAGGTATACAAGAAAAGAACAGATTATAATATTTGAAGAATGTTATTTGATAGCAGACAAATTAAAATCATCAATTTTTTCACTACCTACTCAAATTTCTAATAAAATAAACAAAGGGGGATAAAGATACCACAAAACTGAACCTCTTACCGAACCCCTTTTGGATACTCAAAATACCTACCCTCTTGATTGGCCCATAAGACTCAAACTCCCTTTTGATTCTGCTCTCTGTTGTCTCATAACTCTGCAAGCAGACAATATGACAAGTGATCCACAAAACAAATGCTGGCTACAGGATGAAAATTCCAAATATAAACACATTACTCACGAGCCTAGCCACAAACAATGTCTTGTAGGGATCTCCAGAAATATTTGAGTCTTCTTGTGGATTATCTGCATAAAAGTATATGTAAGAAAAAATGAGGGTGAACTTGAAAACCTGGTGCCTGTAAACAAAATGAAGCCACCAAAATATTGAACTTAAACAAGTTGAGTGTCTTCACATTTCTGAAACTCCTCAGCAGCCTTTTCTGCACCCTTTTCTAGCCTTAACTTGTGAACTCTAGCCCTTCTTTGTGCCTGGATACACAAAATATATATAAACCAGGGTTAGACAAGCTTATCCTCTTAGATTTGAGCATTTCCTAATTTATGCTCTACTTGCTAGACAAGCTTTTCCTCTTAGACTGAGGGTGAGCGTGGGAATTCTTAGCCTCATCCATTGGATATTGTTTTATTAACAAGCAGGCACACATGCAGCAAGGAAATGAACAACAGAAAATCAAATAAGCACCAGAAGAATCTCCACAGACATGCTTTGCAATATTATATGTCCAAGAAAATATATTTCCAATATAGTAGTCTACTGAGGAAGGTTATTTCAAAAAAAAAAAAAAAAAGAGCCCACCGAAATCAGGTTTAGTGCCAGTGCAGTTGAGTTGTAATGTTAATTTTGTACTTAAATGGACAGGGCTCTTTGTTAGTATCACTACCATGGACAGAAGACAATCATAACACAAAATTGAAAATGATTGTGTTAATCACTTGAATAACAGATGTCATGCAGTTGGCAAGTGGCACAGGGGTTTGGAAACACATAAGAACTGGGCGGGGGATTTTTCATCGTCACACCAGGCTTCGTTTGGGTGCCAGTACTAGAATTAGATTCTTGAAGGATGTTTGGTGTGGAGATAGGGCTCTTTGTGATCTGCTCCCCTCCATTTTTCAGATTGCAAGTGCAAAAGATTCCACTGTGGCGTAAGTCATGGGTGTAGCCAGGGGACGGATACATTGGAACATAATCTTCATCCGCACGGCATAGGATTGGGAATTAAACAGCTTTGGGGAGTTTTATAGCCTCCTATATTCACAAAGGCCAAGCCTTCAGCATGAAGATGGCCTATGGTGGATCCTTTCCGGGAGAGGAGCCTTCACAATTCGTTCCTTTTATGAGGTTCTCGCTCAAGGATCTGATACTCAGTTTCCGTGGAGAGAGCTTTGGCACCATAGGGCATCGCCAAAAACGGTTTTTTTTTTTGTGTATGGACAGTTTCTCTAGGCAAGATTTTCACTACGGACAACTTGAGAAGGAGAAGAGTTATTATAGCATATTGGTGTTGCATATTGGGATGAGGTGTTTAGCCGATTGAATCTAGCATGGGTCATGCCAGAGACTATGGTGTCAACTATGGCGTGTTGGACCTCTATTCGTGGCGTTCATCAGATCAAAGCCATTTGAAAGATGACCCCCATCTGTATTATGTGGTGTTTATGGCAAGAGCATAACAAGTGGACATTTGAAGACAAGGAAAGAAATCGAGAGGAGCTGATAGCTTTATTTCTTAGAACGTTATGTATATGGAACATTGCTGTGAACTTTAATGGCATGGATTTTCAAGAGTTTCTTGTTTCTAATGTGCCTAATTGATAGGCCATACACCCTTTGTAATTGGCTTTGCCACATTTTTTATTTATAATATACTTTTACTTATAAAAACAAAAAACAGATGTTATGCAGTCTCCCTGAATAGGTTCCTCCATACAAAATGGAACCGTGATTTGAAGGAGACAACATGCCCATATAGAAAAGCCTTTAAAGAACGAAATTAGTTGTCTGGCACTGCACTCAGCAAATTGTGGCAACAGATGCAAATATGTATATTAAAACACTAGAAAATTGATTAACCCCAGCAAGACTAACATCTTACAGGAGTTTCAGCCTCTTGGATTGGTGGAGAATATTCAGGATCGCCAGGCTCTGCAAACCTACTCACAAATTGTGCCATCCCTTCATAATCATACGAAGAAAGATTATCATATTACAATTCACAAACTAACGTTAAATTGAAAAGATCAAACGAGCTCTAGAAGGTACATTAAACCTGATAATGGTGGGCATTTCCTTTTCTCTGGAGGTGGTTTAAACTCCAAAGGTGGTCGAGGCTCAAAGAGTTTCAACAAGTTGGCTGTTAGGCCAGTAGGATGACTCTGCCCAATCTGCATCACAAAATAAAGTCAATGATCAATTGGACAATATAACTGCACCGCGATTTTTCACAAGCCCAAGCTGAGAAGTAGCAATTGTCGTGATGAGATTGTTCCAATAAAAATCTTGTAAAAGATGAGATGTCTAAACAGCCATTCGAACCAAATACACAGCATGTAACTAGGAATAACAAAACCCAGCCATGTAATAAATCCGTATCATCATAACATAGATCAAGCTATTTTACCTAGGTTTACAAAGAGATTGCGGAAAACATACATACGAACCAAACAACAAAAACCCTATAACTTAACAAAAAATTGGGAGTCTGGAGAAGGAATTGAACCAGTTTGAGCTGTTGGACATTAGCGCGGTTCTGGACTTTGGGGCGGGCCTGAACGGCGGCGTTTTGTTGGTTGCGCATGAAGGCATCACTGTAGTCTCCCATAGCGAAGCGATTGGAGCTGAACTTTGGGTTACTGAGAGCGTCGAAGATTGGTTACCAGACGCGAGATACGGCAAGAATGGAAGTGGAGTGTTGCGATCCGATTTGTGCGAACCGCGTCGCAAATGGGAAGTCGCCCAGGGCGGCAGCGCATTCAAGGAGCATTTATACAGAGAAGTGCTACTATTAGTATAATTTGTATTTTTTTTATTTTTTATTTTTAATATTTTTTTAACATATTTAAAGAATTTTAAAAATTATAAAAAAAATCAATACATTATTAGATATTTCCTTAAATATTAAATAAATAATTAAAAAAAATAAATACATAAACCGAGCAAAATACAGCGATATAGTAGTATTTTCCATATATATAGAGAAAAAAAATCTAATAACTGATCAATTTAATATTTTCAAAATAACATTCCTCCAAAATCTGAGTGACACATAAGTTTTACAAATTAATTGCAATATTTTGTCGACCTAAGTTCTAGACTCCCCTCCCCTTAGGTTACTACATGATCTGAGAGCCGTTGGATGCTGCTTCACAAGTGCCTTCTCTTCGCTTTTTTCCTTTTCACTCTCTTCTAATATAGATACTTGTCTAAATGCCATGAGTCCGAAAATATCATGTAAGATGAGGGCAATTTTTATAAAGGAGTTCAACGAGGAGGAGGTCAAAACTGTAGTATTCCAAATGAAATCATTAGGATCACTAGAGCCTGATGGCTTTCCGATACTATTCTATCAGACTAATTGGGATATAATGGGAGCGGAGGCAACCAGATATGTGCTTAGTGTATTGAATGGTAATGGTTCGGTCAGTGAGATCAATGACACATACATAACTTTAATTCCCAAAGTTAAGAATCCTACAATGGTTGCAGATTTTAAACCCATTAGCCTGTGTAACGTTCTCTACAAGTTCGTGTCTAAGACTCTGGCTAATAGGTTGAAATGCATTTTACTTAACCTTAGTTCTAAGAATCAGAGTGCCTTTGTCCCAGGCAGGCTTATCTCTGACAACAATTTGATTGCATATGAGCTACTGCACTCCATGACCTCAAGAATAAAAGGAAGAAAAGGATTCATGGTGCTTAAGCTCGATATGAGCAAAACATACGATAGGTTAGAGTGACAATTTGTTGAGGCAGTTATGCTCAAGATGGGGTTTCATATTCACTGGTGTGAACTTATACAAAGATGCCTTAACTCGGTCACTTACTCCATTCTTTTAAATGGGGTTCCTCAAGACTCATTCCAACTATCTAGGGGTATTCGTCAAGGAGACCTCACATCTCCCTATATCTTCATTTTGTGTGGCAAGGTCTTGTCCTCCCTCCTCATTAAAGCTGAAAACAAGGGGGAATTATCCTGAATTCCAATTGGCCGAGCCCCATCAAAGGTTAATCATCTGTTCTTTGCAGATGATAACATTCTATTTAGCCAAGCTTCTCTTTTAGAACTCACCACTATCATTGATATTCTTGATTGCTATGAGAGTGCATCAGGCCAGGTCCTTAACAAGCAAAAATCGACAATTTTCTTTAGCAAGAACACACAAAACAGTACTCAAAGGTAGATTTTACAAGTGGCTAGGATTAAAATCACGGATTCTTTTGAGAAATACTTGGGACTTCCTGCAATCATTGGAAGAGCAAAAGTAATAGCATTTCACTCACTATTGGACAGAACTTGGGCAAGAATATCTAATTGGAAAACTCAATTTCTATCGACAGCTGACAAAGAAACATTGCTGAAATCAGTTCTACAAGCCATCCCAGTGTACTCAATGTCTTCTTCAGGTTACCAGAATCTATTCTAAACAAACTAAACATCCTCCTTAAAAAATTTGGTGGGAATATAACAAGGATAACACTAAACTGCAATGGATTCCTTGGGATAGAATTAGTTCAGCTAAAGAGGAGGGTGAACTTGGGTTTAGGGACATTAAAGTGTTCAACACGGCTCTTCTTACTAAGCAAAGCTGGAGAATGATCCAAAACCCCCAGTCCATAGTGGCCAAAATTATCAAGATGAAATACTGCTCTGCAAATGATCTCCTTGATTCCAAACTTGGTTCAAATCCCTCATATGCATTGAGGAGTTTACACTCAGGGTTAAGTTTGCTGAAATCTAGTTTGGTTTGGAGGGTGAGGAACGACCAAAGCATTAATATTTGGAAGGATAAATAGGTTTCATCTTTGCACAACTGGTCCATTTCTTCTCAAAGAGATCAAAATTGCTAGTGTGACAAGGTGGTAGATATAATTGATCCTCATACCCGAACCTGGAAGATTGAACTGCTACATAAGTGTTTCTCCATCTCGAAAGTGGAAGCAATAAGACAAATCCAATTAGTCTGTGCAATAGAGTAGACCAACTCACCTGGCAGCACTCCACCAATGGCAAATATAAAGTGAAAAATGGGTATCACTTCTTGAAAAACTCACTGAGCGCAAGGGAAGGCGAACACTCTAGCAAGCAAAGTGAGAAGAAATTGTGGAAGGGCATTTGGAAGATAAATGTTCATCTTGCAGTCAGGTCTTTTATTTGGCGAGCTTGTAGCGAGGCTTTACCCACCATGGCGAACTTGAAGAGGAGAAAAAATGTCGAAGATAACTCCTGCCTAATTTGCCTTAGGGAACCCGAAACATTAGGGCATGTTCTTTGGGGATGTCAAGCAGCTAGGGATGTCTAGAGCCAAGGCTTCATTAAAATCTAGAAAATGTCTCTTTATACTGATGTCTTTTTGAATATCTAGTCTAAATTATTTCAGGTTCTCGACCTAGAAGAGCTAGAGGAAGTGGTAGTAATTCTGAGAAGCATCTGGCATAGGAGAAATGAAGTCTATCATGGGAAGGACTTTGTTCATCCATCTACTCTGATCCAACGCTCGTAGGAAGCCACCCAAGCATATAGAGAAGCTCAGGCTAGTAAACCTCACCAAAAACAACAAGATTCCCAAAAATTCATCTACTGGACCAAGCCACCTGAAGGGGTATACAAAGCAAACTAGGATTCTGCATTTAAAACAACAAATAAAAAAATTGGAATTGGGGTTACTGTCCGAGACCACCAAGAACAACCTTTGGGTTCATTAAGAGCCCCAAGACTCGTAACTAATACTGCTTTCGACGCTGAGGCCTATGGCCTATTACTTACAGTAATTTTTTTGCAGGGAATTGGGCCTACAACGAGTCATTTTAAAAGTGGACAATAAAGGAGTTATTGACCAGCTTAATGGGAAGTCTTCTAACTGGTGCCTTGGGGGGATAATGATCGAAGATGCAAGAGATATACTTGCAGAATTTAGTGAATGGGAAGCATGACACACTTTCAAGGAAGCTAATGTAGTAGCACATAGACTTGCACAAGATGCTATTTCCCTTTTAGAAGATGTATATGATGTTGAGGATTGCCCTTTGTGAATCCATTCATATGGAATATCTGAACTCGTCTGATTAATGAATGAAGTGGTATTCATTTAAAAAAAAAAGACTCCTCTCCCCTCCTTCTTTTGATTTTCATTAGTCAAACCCCCTTCTAGTTTTCATCCTTCGACCTTCTTCACACCTGCTACCATTTCAAATCCCCCTTGGTCTAGTTTCTCTCATCCAATTTTAGAACCCTTTTCTACTATTTTTATCAACAATTTCTCACTAGTTATTGTTCTAGACCCATTTCGCAATTAAATCGACAAAACCAAACCTACCATACTGTGAGATACCAAGCTGAATTAACATAGCCATGGATAAGAAATTTACAACATCTGAACTTTATTTTTTCAAAATTTCTAGCTACAAAATTTTCCCTTTCTAAAGATTTGCTCTTCAACTCTCACTTTTTCCTTTCTTGGGACTTTTGTTATCAAAAAATATGGGATTTGTTACGTCAATAGCTCCATAGGGAGTTTGTTAATGGGGCTTGGGAGAGTGAGCTCTAGAGATAGTTGTCGTGTTCTGTCGGGATGGAGTGGGATGAGGACTACATCAGACTAGGAGAGCTTTTCAATTCCTCTATTTGTTAAGAAATTTCTTATGATATGCTTTTGTGAGATATAATATAGTGTATTGGGTCTGTCGTTATTTTGAAGAAATTTACGATGGGATAGAAGGAGAGAGGTGGGTTGTTAATATCAATTAGACTGCTTTAAAGTGAAACCTTATATGTAGAGAGCCAACTCATCCGAGTAGTAGAGAGAGAATATAGGCTCGGATATAGTAATTATTTTATCTTATTTTATCTCATTATTATATTTTTTTAAATTTTCATATAAAATATAATAAACAATTCTATTTTTAAAATTTAAAAATAATATTTTATAAATATTTTATTTAACTTTCAAATTGCATATAAAAATATTTCATCTCGTTTTACTATCCAATCCTTTTATTTATCTTCTGCCATTGCAACTTTTTCATTTATTTATGCGGTAAGGTTTTGTTAATGGCTTGATGTGTAAGAGCATTTTTATTGGATTGTTTAAAACTATCATTTAAAAAATATAAATTTGTACATTTATCAAATTTTTTTAGTAATTTGATTTTTGTCGGACAAAGTCTTAATTTTACTATTTACAATAAGTATTTTTATTATTTTTTCTCACTTTTATCTCCATACTTTTGATCAAATATGATCATTTTTTTTTTTATAAATGTGTAAATATGTATTTTTTGAATAATAACTTTAGACAATCCAATAAAAATGCTCTAAATACTGTTAGAAGAACTCTACAAATAGTCATTTTTATATATTTTTTATGCAGTCTATTAATGTAATTAATTAGATTATTTTTTAATACAAAATAATTGTCCTAGCTAATCTCATCAATGAAATGTGCAAAAGTATGTAAAAATAATTGTATGAAATAAAAATTCACTACTTAATAGTAGTATTTTTAAAAAAATTATTTTATTATCAAGTCCATTGAGGACATGATGGCATCAAAATGATGGTATTTAATTTATAAAATTTAAAATTTATTTTTAAATTAAGTCAAATTATATAAGTATTTTATTAAATATGTTTTAGGTAGAGAATCTAACTTTTTATTATAAATATAGAAAAACTTAAAACATGAGTAACTTTATTATTGTAGTACTCACTTTATCGAGGTATTGGGTTTGTTAGATGTTTCAAGAAACGTACTGACAGATAGATATTTTCTTTTGTGTCAGGCTACGGATCGTGATATTATCGCATTTTCATCTACGGTATTATTTATCAATTCGTCTGAATAAAAGTTATATAAATTTATAAATTAACATAATTTAATATGATACATTAAATTATTATAAATCACTTACTATTCTAAAATATATTATTATAAATCACTTCCTATAAATTATCTACAGTCTATTACATCAAATCACATCATTGTATTAAGTTTATTTTTATGAATGAAAATGATACATTAACAATTCTTCTCACAATTATTTAGAAAATCTTATTTTAAATTGGATATTTTTTTTTATAAAATAACTTCTAAAAATAATATCATTTTATAAAAATATTTTAAATTTAAAACATAACAGGAAAAAAAAAAAAAAAAGCTAACCATTACTCTTTTATAAAACTTCAACTTGCTTTTAACTCTTCACAAAAGCTCTTCTTAAGTACAATAAACAATATTTTTTAAAGAGAAATGATAGATGCAGTCATGGAGTTACAAGCGGCGTGCAGTCACTTTGGAAAAAAGTGAATATATATGGGACCCACGTGAAAAAGTTAATTTTTTTTTCTAAAGCGACTGTACGTCGTTTGTAACTCCACGACTGTATGTAGCATTACCCTTTTTTAAAATTTATTACCATGTGGACTCTGACTCTGAATGAGTTGGGATACACACCTCCAATACTTGACAAGTAGCCCACATTTTGTATGAAAGTCTACGTGTCAGTCTTAAATGACACCTTTGGCAACAAGTATATCCTTCACCATAGTCTTCTCTTTGACATGACTCTTCAAACAATCCCGATCACCATATACTACGAAGGTATGAAAAATCGTGACTCTAAAGTATACACAAATTTGCGAAGCCCTCCTCGTCAATCGTGATAAAAGGCATTTCATGAGTGATGAATATCTCTGTAATATCATCCGTCAACATCTTCTCACTGTATTGAGAGATTGAAAACTTCTTCATATGCATGTCATCAGTGATCGTAGAAGTCTCGTAACTCAACTTTGTCTGATCAATTGCCACAACCCTTTGTATATCTTAAACTATTAGTAGCCCACAAGATGTGCTATTAATATTAAAGTGCCCTGCTTCTTCATTTGACAATCGCATAATTGTCCATAATAGTAGCATTAAGCTTACGGGTTCTCACGATCACCTAGAAATTTTGGTGAAATATTAATATGTCCACAACCTTTTTTTACTTGTTCGTGTTGGTCAATCGGTCTCAACATTTATCAGCTCCTCATTCTCATTAAGCATATCAACATTTTTTAGATTTATTGGGATTTGACTACTTGCACAGGAGGTAGTTATTCTAGATGGGAATCTACAACCCGAAGTACTTGTAAGTGATGCCAATGGTTGTACGTCATCCTCTTGTGGGGAGAATCATGGTGAGATGGTGTAGTATCTATAATTTACTATGAAAATGATATGAAATAATTAACAACAGTTGTTATTTAATATGTTATGAAAATTATCTACCTAATAGAAACATATTGAAAGTGAAAAATATGTGTGTTGTTGTATTTGTAGTTTTAAAATAAATAAAACACAAAATTGAACATCTCCTTGAGCCACATTTGAGTGAAGGCTCTAGTGAACAAATTGTGTGAAGATTGCTTGAGCCATACTTGAGCAAAAGCTCAAATGAACAATTTATGTGATGTTCGCTCGAGAGGACCTTGTCTAAAAGACACAATTCCATTTTAACAAAATCTCAAATATCTCATTATTAAAATCTCAAAAATAGAATCCCCACATCCAAACAATAAATCAACAACAAAAGCCACAAAAATAACAAATTTCACAAACAAATTTCAAACCCTAATTCATTCAATTAACAAATAATTAAAACCCTTGTAAACAAATATAAGATGTAAAGGCTTACAAGTTACAAGAAAGAATGACGGATAGAGTTTTGACTACGATGGTTGTTGGTGGTGCAGGCGATAGGAAGAAAAGAGAGACAAAGGTAGCAGAATTGGAGAGAGAGAGAGAGAGAGAGAGAGAGAGAGAGAGAGAGAGAGAGAGAGAGAGAGAGAGAAGGGGTCTTTCATTTTGGAACCCCTTGTGATTAAAACGACATTGATTTACCAAATTTTTTTGGAATAGTGTTAGAGTTTAGAGTTGGAGTTCGGACCTCACATGCGTTTCGTACTTCGACTTCGTTTCTGACCAAAGGAGCCGAGGTAACTCTGGCTCTAACTTTAATTCCCAAAAATTTCGACTTGACGTGATTTGTTTTCATATATAAGATGAGATAAAAAATAAAATTTAAATAAAATATTGTTAGAATATATTTTTTTAATTTTAATTTTATTTTGAAATTTTAAAAAGCAATTTTGAGATTTAAAAAAGTTAAATTATTTATTTTATTTTATATAGAAATTTGAAAAGATAATAATAATGAGATGAGATAAGATAAGAATATTTATAAAAATAAACCAGACCTTAACGATACGGTCAGAATTTAGATGGAGACGAAGTGGTCAAAACTTTTGCTTACCCTCGTAGAATAGTGAAATATTTGCAATATTCGCACTCATAATCATTTTTTTTTTTAAAGCAAATATCGAGAATTTGATAATCGCGATTTCGAGATTTGGGGAAGGGATTGAACCATCCTTATCAGCCATACTCCACCTATATATAAAGGATCCGTGTTAGCTGCCCGAGATAACTTTTGTGGTTCTTCATTGCAAGGAAATATATACATAAAGCATCTCTAACTCAAGCATAAAGAATGCACAAACATACTGGGCCACCATCTTTTTTTGTCATTGCTTGGCAGTCGAGGTCGGTTATCGGTGAAACACATTTGAAATAGAGAGGTTTGTTTATCGTTACAAGTGCAAATTTTTAAAATTAAAAATTAGGTTATATTGGTTTTATATGAAGTAAATTTAGTCAAATGTATTAAGACACTTCACCTTTAATCTACTTTGTAATATTAGATTCGAGATTTTGACAATATATAGTATTCCTACCATTTGTTTTCTCGTCAGATTGTACACTTCATTTCTCTATGAGAGAGAATTGATTGAGAGATTAGGAAAAATTGTTAATGAGCACAACACCCATTGTGAACAAGTGGGAGATATTAGTAGTGAGTACCCCACGACTCATATTATGTCCACATGGATGGAAACGTTACAAACAATTAGTTAACTCCCACCACTAACAATTGCAAGTAATTCTATAAGTACTCACTTAAAAGTTAATTAATCACACCATTAAAAGATTCTACAAGTAAGAGTTTTATGAATACTAATTAGAAGAGTGTGAAAAAAGTGAATGTACAAAATAAAAGCTCCTCTCTCTCTCTCTCTCTCTCTAATTTTCTAGAGCAACCACAATAATTTGACGTGAGCGATAAGACAAGCAAAAATTTGGACTTTCGGGAATTATGTTCTGCTTGAAGTAACTCAAATTAACCTTACTAACAGATTTAATTACTTAATTTCACAGATATTATAAATTGCTAGATGAATAAAATAGTATTTGGGACTCATAAATTAGGATTTGTGCATTAATGGGCAACTACCAACAACTTGTATGTAACGTCCCTTACACAAAATCCACCATGCCTACTGAATTTTCATGGGGGGAGAACATCGACCTACACACCAATCTTCAATATAATGTATATTACTATTTTTACCAACAAATCTTGCTTAAGTGGCTCCAGCCTTATATAGCGAAGCCCAAGTTCAACATTGATGGATTCTTCAAAAGTAACTTGGGATTAGCATGTTAGGGGAAGAGGGAGGGGGCTCAAATCCTACTCTAGCTTCTTGGAAAATGACACAAACACATTAATTTGTTGAATTGTTAGCACTAAAACCTGTGCGATCTAGTTACTGAATCAAACTATTTATTCATAATAAATTGGTTTAATAATGCATCTCTCAGCCTCCTTAAAGATATTTTGAGTTTCGGCATGACATCATGTAAAAAGTATGCATCCTTTTCATCCAACATGGTTCATGTATACAGAAAAGGTAGCTTTGACCGACAATTTTGCTAGTGTAATATAGGTCGTAGCTTTTCTAAACTTGGCTTGAGAATTCGCTTGTAAAAAATACTTATTTTCCTAAAGAGAGTTAATCAATAAAATTGGAGATTCATCCCCTACTCTGTGTGAGAAAGGGACAGAGAGAGAGAGGGGAAGATATGTATCTCTTTAGACTCTTTATGTATATGTAGATCTGCCGCAATTGCTTAGTATATGCGTATAAATGCAATAGTACATATCCCAAGTTCGGAAAGGAAATAAATCATGAGTTCATTAAGGATCAATGGAAGTACAGATATTTTAGTGTCACCTCAAAAAAACCTCAAATTTACTTCGAAGTTAATACTTTTATCACTTTTGGTAATTCTCTTCAATGCCCATCTCGCAGGACTCATTACTTGATGTGCCAAACTCTCTGCTTGCAAATTCAGGGCTAGCCAATGCTGTCTTTCTGATCTTCTTCATATCAGCATTAAATGCATTGGTATCATAATCTGAGCTACCGGCTGAGCTGTTAATCGAGCTTTGGCCAGGCTTCACTCCCTCGTTTTTCAAGTCATCTAGTAATGATGCATCACCCTCCAACGCACGTACAATCTATTTTCCATGAAGGTATTACCATTTCATTAAATGAGTGTTTATATATTGTTCTCAGTGAGCCATACACTACATATTTAAGTTCAAGATGTGAACTTGAAAGTGACATTGACACCATGTTAAAATCGGTTATTGTGTCTACAAAAACTTTATTTAATTTAATTCTTTCAAATTATAGTCTAACAATATTAGATATTCATACCTGGCTCATTCTCGGGCGCTTTCTACCAGAATGACGAATACTGGCAGCAGCACAAGCTACCATTCGTGACATCTCGTTAAGATTGTAATTCTTCTCCAAGAATGGATCAACCAGCTCATCATATTCTCCATCTTCCAAAGCAAGAGACATAAGTGGCCGAGCCTGCAATTTGTCACAAATTTGCAGAAAATCTTTGAGGTTACAGGACAAAGAGGGCAATAAAGATGTGTTTTCTTTTAACTAGCAATATATTCTAAAACTGCAAATACTCAAAACTGTTAAGATAAGAAACATGTAATAAAATCTATCTCTTCCCTCCCATTCGCTTGACCTTTCAAAACAAATAGTAATTTTACATAATATCAAAATAGGAGTTCTGAGTTCGAAACTTGATTCTACACCCTTTCTTATTTAATTAAATATTTCACGTATTGGTTAACCTATTGGAGGATAGTTGGGCTCACACATCAAGGAGAGTATTAAAATATAAATCATATAATAAAATCTATTTTTTTCTATTAGTTTAAGCTTTTGTGATAAGTGGTAATTTCATAAAAACTTGACAAGTAGAGGAAGTACATACCCAATCCACTAAACTATCATCCATTGCACCTGAAGGATCCACAGGTCGCCGCCCTGTTATTAATTCCAAAAGCATGACACCATATGAAAAAACATCTGATTTCTCGGTCAATTTGCCACTTGATGCATACTCAGGAGCCAAATACCTGCATTGGCACATAATGAAGTTTTCCTTATTGGTAAATTCACTTCCAAATTTTACTCTGCATTGCAGAGGGAGATATCTAAGAAAAATTATGATTTAGATTATCTTTCTACCATCCCTCTCTCAGTTTTCCTCTTTGCCAAACACATCTTATTATTGATGCTTTCTCCTCTTCTTTGCTGACTACCTTAATCCAATCTAGTCTAAGATATCAAAACACAACCATGTTGTGAAAGTATGCACATTAACTTCAGGTTTATTCTTTAGAAAGGTGATTTCAAAGCCTACAAGTTGGCTTCTTCTAATTTCTTGTATAGTTTTTAGGCCATTAACAATTAGATATCTACTCAATAGTCAAGTTGTTTAATGGTACAAAAACTGCATTCCATGTGACAACTTTTTGTCCAAAAACTTCCAGTTGGCTACACAAAGACCTTTGCCATTCAATCTCTTATTTTTAGACTACCAAATCATAGGGCAATCAGGTCTTTATGCACAACCATTAAAATTCTAGTCAAGTTTATTCAATAGGTAAACCAATCACCTCACAACATCTTTTCACATCTTAATTTATAAGCAAAACTATTTCATCAGAATTTGTTACCTGTTATGAGTACATGCCATGATCGTTTTGACACGAAAAAAATGGTAACGGTCATCTTAAATATGCTTCATGGCACACCTTTAATCATAGATATTAATTAGAGACGAAACATACCCGAATGTCCCCATGACACGTGTAGATACATGAGTGTTATTGTCAGAAGACAGCTTAGCCAGTCCAAAATCAGCCACCTGAACAATGAATATTGGGAAATGAGTGAGGCTTGATCAGCAGCATGCTAAGAATCATATATAGCAAATAAAGCGATGGAAATTCTGTCATTCTACATGCATGGCTTATGTTTAGCAGAATTGAACGAAGAACAATACCATGGCTTCAAAGTTGTAATCAAGGAGAATGTTAGCTGCTTTAATATCACGATGAATGATTCGAGGATGGCCTGTATATTCACATGATTTCAACGACAAATGAGACAACTATCAGAGAGAGAGAGAGAGACAGAGAGAGAGAGAGAATTTCTTACAATCTTCATGAAGGTATGCGAGCCCTTTTGCAGATCCTATTGCAATGCGAAGCCTAGTTGGCCAATCCATGGTCGGGAGATTCTTTCCTGCAACCAATAAAATATATACTTTCTTAGCAATATATGATGGAAGCCACAACCAAATACTTTAAATAGTTAAAATGATTGCTTTTTCAAATAAGAAAATAGTACTAACTTTGTAAAATATAATAGCATAAAACTTCGTAAATTATCATTTATTTCATAAATTTTATTAATAAAAAAAGAGATAAGTTTCAATATTCTCACGACTTTAATTTATACCTGTTCCCTTTTGCAAAACTTTTATTTTATCTTATTTAATTATTATAATTTTTCACAAAATAAATAAATAATTCAACTTTTTTAAATATCAAAATAAAAGTAATATTAAAAAAATATTTATAATAATATTTTATTCAACTTTTAATTTTTATCTCAACTTATATCATCTAATCATCCCATCTTCAAAAACAAATGAGTACTATAAATTATCATAAAATCTATGTTCTTCTGAGAAAATACAATCAAGTAGATACACTTATTACAACAAATTACATCAATTTATTTTAAGTTTCTTTGTTGTTGTAATTTTGTTCTAAAATACCAGTTTACCATAAACTTTAAAAGCCGAGAAAATAAATAAATTTGACCAATTAATTTGCATTCGAAAGAGACTAATTACCATGGAGGTGATATTCCAAGGTCTTATTGGGAACAAATTCGTAAACCAACATCCTCTGCCCACCAGCAATACAATATCCAACAAGTGACACAAGATGTCGATGGTGAACGCGACTAATGATCTCAACCTCAGCCTGGAACTCTCTTTCTCCTTGCCCGCTTCCCGACTTCAAACTCTTCACCGCAACTTCTTGGCCATTAGGCATTAGACCCTTGTGCACATAACCAAACCCTCCTTGACCCAACAAATTGGCTTGCGAAAAACCATTGGTAGCAGCCGCTAGCTCCTCATAACTGAAGGTGCTCTTGTTGAATCCAAGGGAAAGATTTGGTGAGGGAGGTGGCAAGGGTGGTTTGTATGGGCCTGAGAAACCCGTGCTCATCTCGCCGCTACCTGACATTATCATCGGCAGGGGTGGAGGGCTTGCCGCAGGCACCCTGACAAGATGGTCCCCTCCTTGGGGACTGCTGTGCTGCCAGTTGGGTTGAGTTGAATTGTTGTAGTATTCATGATGACTATTACCTACACATATGAGTAAAATAAGAGTAAAATTATATACCATTGTAAAGTGCCTAAGTATACGTAAATTTTGTATTTACTATTTAGTCACTTTCTTCAAAAGATTGCACGCACTCTACGTAAGTAAATATCATTTCTAGTAAAATAATATAGACTATAGGAGTATGGTGCCATATTGAACGAGTATGACAAGTTCATGTGTTGGAAGCAAAATACAAGGTTATTGGTTTGGTACCTTTTTGTGAAGGATCTCCATTATAGTAATAATGCATTTGCATGTTAGGATCATTCTTTGATCTCTTCTTCTTCCTTAAGAGCATTCCAGCACAAATAATAATCACGACAAGTAGAAACAACCCTATTGCAATTGTAACTCCTAGTATTACAGGTAGATTGTTAGATATTGATGAACTGGACAAGGAGTTATTAGAACCAGACGAAGGCGTCGACGATGAGACTTTGGGTGGAGGTGGCGGATGTGAGCCGCTTGATGAAGAATGGGACTGCGGCGGGGGTGGTGGAGGTACGACATTGGTTGGCGGGGAACCTGAACCGTTGTTTGCAGGGGGCGGCGGAGGACTAGAGGTATCAACGGAAGATTGCGGAGGTGGTGAAGATGAACCTTTTGATGGAGGTGGTGCCTGGGGGGATTCTTGAGGTGGTGATGGTGATGATGATGGAGGTGGCGTGGAACCTGACGACGAGTTCAATGGCGGTGGAGAGGCCGGTGAAGGTGGAGAATTCGACGACGGAGCAGTCGCAGAAGTGGAAGTCATTATTAGGTCATGAACTTCCGACAAAGATTTACGTCAAAGTTTATGCTGGAAAGCAACTCCACCTTTCCGGAGCTGCAACTGCTCGTCTCTAACGGAGGTGGGAGTCCCCCTGAATAAGATGAAAAAATCCAAAACACAGAGTTGTGGATTAATGCAAAACACCAATCAAACCGAACTAAATTCTATGAAAAAAAGTAGGAAACCTCAAACTGATCAAATGAATATATGTACGTACGTACAGTACTTTTTCTTTTCTTAATTATGGGGCCGGTACCCTAATTTACTAAGATTTTAGCTTTTCCATGTTATGATCATATTGTTTTTATTACATTAAAAATGGAGAATTACAGAGGATCTTAAGAAAAGAACATATATGTTTTGTTGGTAAAAAAAAAGGGTACGTACCTGTTTGCAGATAGGAGGAAGGTTCTCAAACTCAAGAAAGAGAAAATCTGTTGCATGTTGGAATATCCATAATAGAAAGGAGATCCTGTCCTTCTCAATGTCCTCCTACAAAGGAGGATCTCTCTCTCTCTCTCTCTCTCTCTCTCTCTCTCTCTCACAATTCTAAGAATATTACTCTCGTTTTTTAATTTTGGCACGCCTAATAACTTGGTTTGAGTTGGTTATTCCTTTTTTCCATTCCTGGCTGCAGTTTTGCTAATTAGTTCACATGGATCTTATCATGTCGACCTATGATTTTCTATCAATTAACTAATATTAACTCGAAAGATAAACCCTCTCCACATTCCACGCTTGTCCTCAAACTTGCAACTAAAACAGCCTCAGAAGAAGATCATGATACTGCATGCAACTAACTAATATATCTATCCTAAAGCGCGTATTGATATATATATATATATATACACATCAAATTCCAAAGAGAAATAAAGAAAGTTAAAATGGTAATGGTCATGTACAGTGCGTGCACCTTTTATTATGATCTCCACATAGGTTATGTAATATCCTTCTTCAATTTGTTGGGATAAAGATTTTTTTATCCTTTCATTGCTAAGTCACTATATAAAAATAAATAAATATCCGTGATAGATTATTTACGATAAAGATGACTATTTGTTAAAAAAATAAGCTCATTTTAATAAAAAATAATTAGCCACACAGATAAGTAATTTTCTTATAACGAGTTTTACAACATAATCTAATCAAGAGATACAGTTGATTGAACACAAGTAATTAGAACTTCTACCAAAACTATAGAATCCTCTTGAAGATCATCAGATAATGATCATTTTCGAGTACTAAGAATATGAGCTGCCCTATTTGCTTCAATTGACCTTATTTGCTTAGATTATAATTAGCAACAGGCCGCCGGCAAATTAGGAAAATGGAAAGAATGGTATCAGCTTGGACATGAATTTGCTTATTTTTGAAAGACGTCATGAGCCCGGAACTCCAAACCTTATCGTCGTAACATTTAATCATTATTCATAATTTTCTGATCATGAACATGGTCAACCACTATCTTTAACATTACCCATGCCATTTATAGAACAAATTAAGTCTGGGAGTGTCTGTTGATCTGAATTAAGTTAGAATCAACATATTTTGAGGTTTCTAGCTATGTATAGTGCGTGCAAAGTGAGAGTCCGTTGGCCTGTTACGGCGCTATTATGCAGCCGGAATATACAATATTCCGGTCCTCTTTTACGAAAAAAACGCTAATTGATACCAACAAACTAATTTGTTTCCTGTGCGGATGAAGAGTACTTGTCTTTTTATAAGGCTTCTTGTTTAATTGTTTTGCTGCTTCCTAAATTATTAAATATTTCAGTATGCCCATCTACCATAAAAAATTAATAAATAACAATAATTTAAAAAAAAAAAAAAAGAAAAAAAACTCGGGTAGAAATGGGATTACATATATCAATTTTAGCAAAGAGAAATACTCTAGTCACAAAGTGATTCCACAAAAACAATCTCACAAACTGATATAGTTTAATATGATCTATCAAATTATAAAGTTACTTAAAGTCAAGTCATTTGTAGGATTGTATTTATAAAATTTCTTTATGTATGTACAGTTCTATTTAGCAACTCCAAGAAATAAGAATAAGAAAGGGCAGTGTTCTTTACGGTCCTGGGAAAGACGATGGTTATTGAAAGGGATCAACTAATAATCAGAACTATCTAAAAAGTAGTAAATTCAAATAATGTTGGGAATCGACAATTGCAGATCAGAGTCTCGGACAATGCATCGGAGGAGGATCGTAGAAATTAAATGAAAGACTAGTTGAAAAAGAAAGGATTACAAAAGTGAAAATTTGTAGGAAATCGTGATAAAGGTGATGAGCCTGCTGGCCTGTAAGAAGAAAAGTACCCTTTGATTAAGGATTCAGCACATATATATATGTGTGTGTGTGTGCGCGCGCGCGCGCGCGCAATTAAAAAGGTTTACATATATATTTTAACTGAGATAACAAATCAAAAGCCAGATATCTTTCATCCACTTCCTATCTAATATCTCAATGTTATTGAACTATATATTTCATACATTTCATATCCGAATCTAAACCCAAAATCTATTGTATTTTGCATTTTGTGCAGAAAAAAGGGAAGCAAGATGTCTATGATCAGTAACAAAAATCCTAGTTAGTTTCATTGAGTAAGTTCTGAATTATCAGTACCACCTAATACAATTGCCCATTGTGTATTGCACGGCTAGAAAGCACATTGTAAATGAGGTAGGCACCTATAAGAAGAGAGCCCTACTTGATATCAACAAGACTATTTACATAACCAACGAATACTATATCACGATCACCATGATCAGCTTTACCTCTTAACCCTCCAAATTCTTGAGTCTTCATGTTAAATGAATAAAATCCTCTCTCACCTCGAATTACAATCAAATCCTCGTTGGCATAGAGCACAGGTCTAGGATCGTATCCAGGACGAAAAGTTGGAACTCCACTTCGCTCTGATCTGTTATTGATATTGACACTAAGTTTTGTATCCCAAGCCTTAACTCTGCTGTTCATCGCCATTGTGGTTGTGTAGGGATTGGACAACACACTCACAGTTAGAGTCTGTTTATAAACAGTAACCAAACTAAGCTTCCCGTTCATTACACCCAAGCAACCATTTTTATGATCAGCATAAAGGCGTTGTGTCCGCTGCATGGTTAGATCAAAAAGAACAATCACGCCATTGTCGCAAAGCCAGTAAATAATTCCATTCACATGGATGCCAGATTTAGGCTTGAACTCTTCAACACCAAAGTATATCTCACCAAAAATTCTCCAAGATCCTTCCGTAGAGTTATAAATCTCGAATTCACAAGCACTTTCAAAATCAGCAGATGAAAAGGCACAAATGAGCTTGTACTCAGCATCAAAGTTGAGTATAGAAGGTTCAAATATGAGTACAAGGGAAGGGTTAGACCCATGATCGGCATTGGGTTTTGGGAGTTTCTTCCACTGCTTGGTGACAGGATTGCAGATGTAGTACGCTTTGTCAGCAGTGCGACCCTGGCAGCACAGGAGGCCATTGGAAGAACTCCTGATGTAAACCGGTTCAGGCAAAAACAACAAAGAAGGGTCTGGAACACCATATGAATTCTGGTCAAGGGAGATAAATGAAGGCGGATTTGAAAAAGATTGGCAAAAGAAGCCTGAGCAATTGTGGAAACTATTTGACTGATTGTGGGCAAAGAAAGGAGTTGAGATCTGGCGCCTCCAGTCCCTGCAAACCCCTTTGAACCTGAAAAGTGATTTAGCAGGAAGAAAGGGAAGGGTGTGCTCCCTCATTATGTCTTTGAAGTCCATGTATATCTCGCTGCTTTTGTTTGCAGTGTTCTTATTCAGTCTCCTTCCTTGATACATTATACTTCTGATTAAGTTTCTTTTACACTTATCGAACTGTAACAACATGTCAATATCTTTGTTAGAGAGTAGATATAAAAGTAAACATAAAATCAAGTCTCACTATACAGGTTTGGTTTTTGTTTTTTCATTTGTTTCCGAATGCTTAACTTTAATATCTCCTAAGTTTGTTAAGCCAATACACAAACTCTTAGCTACATCAATCTCTACCTCCCTTCAGCAATGCTAGTATTCCATTCAACAGCAACCTATCAGCAAAAACCAGTTTTAAATAAAACATTGTACTTACTAATCCAATAATCTTCTTAACCAAGTATTGAAAGGCATTGGCATACAAACTCAATTATACATATTAAACTCTTCAGATAAAAGAAATTATATAAAATTATCAAATTCTTAATACTCAAATAGCAGATAAGACAGATTATGCGTGGGTTTAGTTATCAGTATGCTAATATGTCTCATCCCCGATATTTTTCCAAGCAGTGTCATAGGTTGCTTAGTTATCAGTATGGTAATGTCTCGGCCCTGATATTTGTCCAAGCAGGTGTCATGGGTTGCTATGAATGACAATGGTTGATTCATACTAAAAGTATAAAATTACAAGAAACTATAAAATTGATAATAATTTTTCTATTCTATCCTATACCTAGCCTTCCTGAGTTAATCTTTAGTTCTCATTAAAATTGGACATATTTTGACATGGAGACTCAATAAGACAAAACCGTTCAGATCCATTTCTTGGGAGTATATCCCAGTTACACAACCTCACTCGCTGGAATCATGCATCATGTAATTTAGAGAGACCCCTAGTGCGGAATTGAACCTGACAAGAAAGCCGGGATCCTTTGCACCCGGAGCAAGAATCATACCAACAGACCAAATATCAGTCTAATTGCATCTTGTTTTCCTTTTACTAATGGAAAGAATTCACAATGTGGAAGCAACCATTTAGGGAACAGAAATATAATTTGCCGTCAAACAATTGCAAGCAACAAACTTACTAGTTAATAAACATCCACGTGCTAATATACCCAACTCGAAAGCAAGCTAGCCTGTAAGAGAAATGAGGGCCAAAATAAAAATTGCACAAAAATGAAAAAAGAAAAAGATTCACTGAGCAGAGTAGCGATGCAACCGGTTAGCAAAGTATAATTTAAGTTTTCTACATCTATACTTGTAATTCAAAAAGAAACAGATAAGAATAGAAATTCTTGTTATCTTCTCCGTATCGCATTCTCCGGCAACCAAACAGGCGCTGGCATAGATGACACACGTAAACATATCACTTTTGTAGGATCGAATGGTTTAAACATAGATAAAGCCGATAATTCCAACCATTTCCTATGAAGGAGATCGAGTGAACAAGTGCAAGAACGCAACTTTGATATAAAAGAAACAACAGGTTACAGAGTGCTAATCGTCATTAACTTGATGATAATGGACAAAATACTAAATAGTATTACAAGATTTTGAAAATCAGATTCTAAACTGCGAGTTAGCGATTATACCTCAATTTGGATCGTTCGGAGCTTTGGTCGAGAGACAGCGAGAGCGAGAGGGGTTTCCGTACTATGGGGTCCTCTCTTGTTGCTGACTTGGTAGTCTTGGTTACGGTTAAGAAGCCTGCTTGGACGCCAGGATAAGTATTCTAGTCACGCGTAGCGCTATCCTAGTTCCAGCTTAGGATAGGAATTCATTTCGTATTTTTCAAAAGAAGAATGTTTTTGCCACAAATTTTTTTTTGCAAAATTAAACTCATAAACTAATATAGATATAATGCATCAGGTTATAAAATTAATTTTATTTTAAGATAAAAGTACTTCACAAAAATAATTCATAAACTATCTCATTACTATTCGTAAAATTTAATTTCATCCCCCTCTCCAATCGAACCCTAACCCTTTTTTTTAGAGAGTAGGTTATTTTTCCCATCTTTTTTCCGAACGTAGGTAAAGGACTCAAACTAATTGATCGATTATATCAATAACACTATTCATGGGATTTTCCTTACGAGTTGAAGTGATTGAATTTCCATGAAACTCAGAATATTATTTTTAGTAAAATATGAGCTCTTCTAGTAAATAAAACGCGCATACCTCACTATACAATACACACCAACATAAACACAGAATCTCTAAATTATTGCACTGACTACTACTTGACTATGACTGCCCAGCGTGTCATCTCTTGGGTAGAAAGCAAAAGACATAGGAAGAGAGTCCAAGTACTTGTAAATTACGAAGGTAGATCAGAAGAAAACCCAACTAGATTTCAACAAGGCTATTCATATATCCAAAGACTCTGATATCTTGATCAGCTTCACTCGTTAAGCGTCCGAATTCTCGAGTCTTCATGTCAAATGAATAAAGCCCTCTCTCACTCTGAATTACTATTACCTCCCCACAAGCATAGAGCACAGGTCCCTGGTACTCGGGACTTTCACTGACATTGACACTGAGTTTTGATTCCCACGCCTTGACTTTGCTGTTCATAGCCATTGTGTTCGTGTAGGAATTGGACAGAACACTCACGGTTAATGTCTGATTATAAGAACTCATTACTGAAGCAAGCTTCTCGTTCATAACTCCCAAGCAGCCTTGATTATGACTATAAAAGCCATTCTTGTGACCATAAAGGCGTTGCGACCGCTCCATGGTGAGATCAAAGACAACAATCCCACCAGTTTTCGAAAGCCAGTAAATAATTCCATTCACATGGACGCCAGAGTTGGGCTTGATCTTTGTAGCACCGAAGTACATCTCACCAGAAATTCTCCAACAATTTTCTGCAGAGGAATAAATCTCGAATTCCAATGCATTGTCAAAATCTGCAGATGAAAATGCACAAATAAGCTTGTACTCGGCAACAAAGTTGAGTAAAGATGGTTCAAATATGAGTACAATGGCAGGGTTAGATCCATGATCAGCATTGGGTTTAGGGAGTTTCTTCCACTGCTTGGTGGCAGGATTGCAGATGTAATAGGCATTGTCGCCAGTGCGACCCTGGCAACACAGTAGGCCATTGGAAGAACTCCTGATGTCAACTGGTTCAGGCAAGAATTGCAAAGATGGGTCTGGAACACCATATGAATTTGGGTCAAGGGAGATAAATGAAGGTGGGTTTGAACAAGACTGGCAAAAGAAGCCTGAGACATTGTGGAAACTATTTGATTGATTGTGGGCAAAGAAAGGAGTTGAGATCTGGAGCTTCCAGTCCCTGCAAACCCCCTTGAACCTGAAAAGGGATTTGGCAGGAAGAAAAGGGAGGGTGTGCTCCCTTATTATGCTCTTGAGGTCCATGTATATCTTGCTGTTATCATTTGCAGTGACAGCATTTGGTCTCCTTCCTTGATCCATTAAATTTCTGAATAATTTCCTTTTTCGTTCTTTGAAATGTAACAGCTAACAAGGCAACAACATGTGTGTAAGCAGGAATTCGGAGCACATATATATAGGAAAGAAAAGAAATGATGGAGATAGGAGACATAAAAGGTAAAACAAAAATCAAGATATGTAACAGCTAAGTCAATACACAAACTCTCAATTGCATCAATTTTTACCTCCTTCCAGTTATACTAGTAACCCATGTAACAGGTAAACCATAGGTGGATTTAGGTAGGGCTTTGTAACAGCATGCATTTTGAGAAAAAATTGGTGAACAAAAAAAACTGTATGCGTTAATCTTCAGTTTGGTACTATTTCCAAACTGAAGACTTTGTAATAACGTGGATGCCACACCCGAGAAATTCTCTATAAAATATCTTTTTCTTCCATGGAAAAACTCCTTAATCCCAGTCATATTCAAGATCTTTTTCTTTATAAGTAACAGTCATATTCAAGAATTGAACAAATCATTCTGCATTTGTCTTTCTTAGAAAACAAAATCAATCATCTTTTTTCACAAGTATTGAAACACATGATGCATACTTAAATTACCCAAATTGAGACCTCTTCAGGTACAAAAATCTATATAATTTGCGATTTCTTAACATTCAGAATTACAAATTGTCGGATTCTGTTCTTATTTTCGTTAATAACCTCCCCTATTCATCCAAGTAATGTACCCGAATGACTGCACATTTGAGTCAGTAAGAACCACAATATTGATTCACACCAAATAGTTTTAAAAAAAAACTACAAAAGCTATCAATTTCCCAAGAATTTCTCGATCCTAAAAGAGATTGCACTAAGAAGTGGTGTAGAAGCAAAGCACCCTGAAAGAGGGTGGTGTAAGCAACCATCCAGAGAATAGAAGCATCATTTCCCATTAAACAGTTGCAATAAAAAGATCTACGAGTTAAGAAATAACCACACTCCGATTGCTACCCTTTAATAAGAGATATAAGAGCTCCCAAAATAAAACCCAAGTCGAAGGCAAGCTACGCCTATAAGGCTATAAGGGGGGAAACCATATACATAATCGCCATAGATATAGTTTATTGCACATATATCTTATCAAATTTTAAATTACCCTAAAAAAGAAATCACCGAGAAGGATTCCAATTCAACCTCTTTCCACAGTCTAATTCGAGTTTTCTTCAGTTAAGATTGTAATTGCAAAAGTTTTTGTTAACTTACGCTTCGTGTTCTCCCGAAACCAAAACGTCCGTCGTAGCGACCAGACGTATAAAAGGATCACCTTTTACACTATCAGAACGAAGAATTAGAAAATCTTTCTCCCTCGCGAAGGAAAGTGAACAAGAGCAAAACCACGACTTTGATCCAAAAGATCAAATGGACAACAAAAATTTAAGATGGTATTCTAAACTAGATAGGAGTAAGCGATTTACCTCAAATTTTAATCGCCTAGAACTTTTGATCGAGACCGCCTCCCAGAGAGAGCGATTTGCATAGTAAGGGGGTCCTCTCTTACCTATGAAAACGCCAAAAATGGCAGATGACTGCAGCTTGACTTGGTTACAGTGGGAATACTGTTTGGGTACCAATTTCTAATACGCTAGTCATGGGTAGCACTATCCCAGTCTAGCTCAGGATAGCAATTCGTGAGGAAAATGTTTTGAAAGTTACTTAATACAAAGGAAGGCGCTGGGTCGGTGCAGCTGCCCCCAATGAAAAAACTTAAATAACATGATAGACCACGTGATAGACCACGTCTACTGAAAAATGCATGATAGACCACATTGGTTTGGAGCCCAGCTGAATTAGTACGGTTTCAATGAGTATAATTAATTGAAATATACGAAATTTAATTTAATATTTTTTATTGTAATTTTTATCTTAATTAATATGATACAAAAATTGACTACTAATGATATTTTCCAAAAATCATATATCTATAAATATATATATCTGAATTTTCATTAAATACGAATTGAAATATGTTTGGTTGAAGTATGAACTCTTTTTAGCAAAGAAGATTTGCATAAATATACCGTACAATGCACAAAAGATATGTTTTTCAATAAAGAAACGTTGAAAATTGCTCTCAAATGTAAGACTTTGGGAATACGATCCTCTCTCATGAAAAAACTCTTCTGTTTAGGATTTCTCCAAATTATCCCGTCATCACGGGGGGAGACAAATCTCTAACTCTATTCCTCGATTTTTTTGTTTCTTCTTTTTTCCTTTTTCTTCTTCTTTTTCTTGGCTATCATGTTTGGTATAGTTGGTGATGATAGTTTTTGGGTGTTTTGGATTTTGAGGGCTCGTGTTGCCGATACGAAGGAGTTAGTTGCCCAAAGTCCACCATGCACGGTGTCTTCATTCTCTCTATCCGCCAATCGTGCTGTCGCCCGACATTTTTTGTTGAATGGAACGGCGCGGGGTCTGGTTGAATGTGAGCTTCAACGACCATTGTTTATGGTGGATCCTTCTTTCCAGTAGTGGTTCAAAGCAGATCTGGAGTTATCGAAACTCCTTAGTCCTGCGATGGTTCACTCCTATTGAGACACGCGGTGTCCCACGCACAACCACAGATGGTTTTTTTTGTTTTTGTTGTTTATTGCAATTATGTGTTTATTGTGTTTTGTTGCTGTTTGTTTAGAAAAAAAAATTATAAAGAAAGGTCTGAAGAGTTTTAATTCTCACCTCCTTTAGAGAAAGAGACTTTAGTTACCTGCCTTTGAGCAGTGTTTAGTCTCCAGTCAGTTGGTTTGAGAAAATTAGAAGTTTGTGTCCCAACTATAGCTAGTTAACTAATATACTAAGTTTTCTCAATTTATATGGTTGCATTTGTAATACTTCAAATTCTTGAGTTGAATGAAAACAAACCTATTTCTCTTAAAAAATAAAGAAATGTTGTGATTGTAAAGGAGTTTTATAATCCTTTTAAAAAAATTAAATAAAAAAGTTTTATAAAAATAAATTCACAGAAGCAATTTGATATAGTACTTTAAATTATATAATTGTTTTTATTGTAAAATAGATCTAACGTTCCATATAAATTTACATCAATTATGTTCATTTAATAAATTTTCCTGTAAAGTAGATGTAACTCAATATTTGGACAATATTTCCAAATATTGAGTTATAATCTCCACATTTGGTATCTTTAGTGTTATAAAAGCATGATAGACCACATGTACTGTCAATTTATCCGGGGTCTCGAAAGTGGCCCAAAGGGCCCAATATTGGAAATAAGACCCATGTTGAAACCAGAGCCCAAGTAAATAATTGACGGGGGGCCAACTAGAGGCAAACCCAAGTGGCGCAGCCATGTCCAAGTTACTTTTTTCTAGTCATCGATCCATAAAAATTTAAAATTCAGAAATACAAGATAGTTGCCGCAGTGATACTTGATGTATAATTTGCAATCAATCAATTATCTTGATGCACTGCAGTGACAGCAACAACAACAACAACTACTTATATTTGTAACCCCCCACGTGTCAAGATGTAACTATGAAAAAAAAAATTATTTAGAATGAAATAGGAAAATTCCCAACAGCCTCGACTATAATATCAAGGGAAACTACACCATGATCTTTGAGTACTAGCAAATTGTGATTGGTGCCTGTCCTTTTGCATGGCATAACTTGATTTGGAAAGAAAAAAAATGAAACCAAAATGTTTTGGAAATCGAATTTTGTCATGTTAACAATGTGAAGAGTATGTTCTTCACATGAAAATGCAAGTATTCCAAATCAAAAGCCAGCAGAGCAGCAGATATGATCACGTGAAAAGATTGTGGCATTAAACATAACAAAAGTTTAAGCCAACATGTATGTTTGGCCTGCAAGAAACCTCTTTCACCACATTATCTCTGTTCATGAGTAAAACGATTTAACATCACAAGTGTAGTAGATTCCAACTTACAAGAGAAATATTGTCCACGTAAAGAGGGATAGTCGACCAAAGTACATAATTGTTGTGGCCCATATCACATTATATATCCTCACACAGAGAGACAGAGAGTTAGGCCTGTTCATCTGAGTCGGATATAACTCGACCCAATTTTAAAATTTTATTTATTTTTTAATAATTTTAACAATTTTATTTAAAATGTTCAAGAAAATTTCAGATTTAGAATCCAGAATCCGGATGAACATCTCTACAAAAAACTACTCAAAATCCTACAAACTGAATACAAGGGCAATGGTAAACTATGTTAAGTAAGAACGAACCTCAACAACTCTTTACAACAACCTAAAAGGACAATTAGGCAAATCAAAACCAGATTTGGTTTAACAGATTATTATTTGTTTTAAAAGTTTAGACTGATAAAAAAAAATGTAAATTTTATTATTAATTTCATATCTTAATAATTATCCTCACATATGGGCCAAACTTTGCACGAGAAGTCCCCCGGCCCCCACCAGCTATGGCTGCTTTCTGGACAAATCCGTTGCCCCCATCACTAATCTCTTTGCCAATCCCAGGAGTTTGAGTAGTGGTGCTTACAATCTTACACTTCCATTAATGTCTTGAATTGAAAGAGCTATATGATGATGAATGGAAGTTGATGCCGGTGACAGTAGTAACATACTTGAGGCTTCCATGTATATGACGCAAAGGGAGACGCATATGTTTTTGTTTTCATTTGTTTTCATTTCCATCCATGAAAGAGAGAGATGCCATTTGTTGTTTGTTTTCAACTCGTTGGCATATCAGAAAGAAAAGATACGTGCTACCAGCGTGGCACCTTTATCCACTCGCGTGGTGTAAAGTAACATTATGCCACAAATGATTTAAGACGACTACTTCAAGTTCATGATGATGATGATGAAGATAGTAATTGGATGATAATTGGCTTACAGCTTCACATGAGTGGTTGTCATGGGTGTTTGTCACATGAGTGAACATAAACAAAGTTGAAAAATAATAAAATTTTCAAATTTTCAAATTAAGTTAAATTCGGCACTAAAAGATTCAAAAATATATATATAATACTTATCTACGTGTCCATTTTTGTTATATTAAAAATCATGAAATTTGAATTAAAAAAATAAACTGACAAATATAAATGAATCTTGTAGAATAAACTGTAAAGTTATGTAATATTATTCAAATAAAATATCTTAAACACTATTGTTAAAATTAGAATTAAAATATATATTTTGCTCCTCAAATCACTATCCATTTTACAATGTGTAACTCAAAATATATAATTTTAACACAATTATTTTATAACTTAGTTTTTAACAAACCAACACAATAGCACCACCTCTTAAAAAATACCAAAATTTTTATATGAATTTAAATTTTTTGACTACCTTTTTTCCAATTATTTTTACAACTTTTACAAATTTCTTAACAATGCAACGTCTAAAACTAAAATAAATAAATAAAATCTATTATATATGAAGTGATTTTAGTTAGTTATTTAAATAGAGTCAGAAAAAGGTCCATCAACATCCCTACAAAAAAATGGACAATTTGAAGCCGAATGATAACCCCAACAGGGTATTGACAATCAAGCTGGTTCAGCTCATGTGAAGCTGGATTGACCATTGAATCTAGCCGGAAGTTGGGAAATAACTCTTTTGAGTCGTAAGCCGCGCAAGGTCCTCACAAGTTTACGACACGAAACGAATAGTGAAATGGAATCAGCTTGCATCGGCTTGATAAGAAAAAGGATAAAGCCGCATCGAAGTTAAGCGGGAGCTTGAGCTCGGCTTAAGTGATTCCACCTCGCTTCAATAAAGATTATATTATCGATAGAAAAGAGTTGGCTCTAAACCATTGGATCAAAGTTTAAAGGACGCATGTCGCAGATCCAGCATCACAAATTTCCAAAAAATACATCTTAATTGTCACTTGGACTGCTTCCCTGCGACAATAAATATAAAAAACAAACCCAAAGACATCAATTTTTACGAACGGTCAAAAATGAAATAAATGCATAGAAAAATGGTGAACACGTCATAACGCTGAAAGCCCACTTGATTGGAATAAAACATAGAAAAGGATAATAAACTATATCTACAAGCGTTTTACAAACCCCCCTCCCTCCTTTTTTTTTTTTTAAAAAACTGCTTGGACAAACTAAAGAAAAAACAAATTCCACGTCTTTTTTTCCCGCTTCTGGTCACCTACTACTAGTCCCCTTAATAACTGCCATTTGAAAAACAAAGAGCAACGGCTATATCAGCGGAGACAAAGACTAACGGTTTTTTGAACTAAAGATATGCCACCCACCCCAACGTACATTTCCCCATTTCCCCTAATTGTCCAACCAATCTAAATCTAATGTGAGGTTCACCTCTTTCCTTTTGTTTCAAAGACAATTTAACATAACATTAAAAATAGGAGATTTGAAAGTGAGTGCTAACGATGCTTCTTTGTTGACTTGCTGCAATCGACAACATCATCTTCCTCTTCATCATCCTCACCATTGTCATCCTTGTCTGCAATTCCATTCCTTTTCCTCTTAAGTTGTGAAGAAGAGGAGGGAGGTAGCACCCGAACATCATCGTCTTTGTCATCATCTTCAACTTCTTCCTTCTCTTCAGCATCATCATCTTCATTTCCGGGTTCCATGACACCACCTCCAGCATCACCTTCTTCAGTCTGCCCCACTGGTTGTACTACGTAGCCGGCGCCATAGTCTTCTTCCTGTCATTCAAGCAAAATTATCTCAGTTGATAGATTAAAAAAGAAATGAAAAAGGGATAGATCATCATAACTCTGAATCTGTAACATTGTCATAGGATTTTAATAAAAATCCCGGGAAATATCACAACAACAAATGAAATCTCAAGAAACAACAGAAAACATTTGATAGAATCAACAGTAGCTTAACTTATATCCATAAGAGAAAATTCTGAAGAAATCATCTTAGAAATAGTGCAAAACTCATATTAACAAAAAAATTAAAAAAAAGGCTTAATATCACCAAAAAGCGTAATTAAAACAAGAAACTAAATCAAACTCACTCAAAAAGCCTGTCAATGGAAAGGTAAACTTATCCTCTTTAAGCAAAACATGGAACCAAAATATGCAGACAGTTATTTCTATAAACACAAATCATTAAGAACGCCAGATGGAGAAAGCCAAGTGCACCAAAAGTAAAACGAAAAACCAGACAAGTATATTTCACGCAAAATATCAATTAATACACTAAATGAACATTATATTCTGATACCGGGATTTTTTTTTTATTTTTTTAACTCCACATCTAAAAAAAGCACAACACCAACAAGTACATCAATTTTGTCAGCAACTATGTAAACATGAATTCTATATGGTTCACAAAGGCAGTCCAATTATTTAGACAACTTGTAACCCAACTCGACCATGAATTCTATAAGGTGTTATATTGGCAATGTTGTATTTACGGCAATGAACTCTAAATGTGCTATATACAATTCATAAGCTTTCAAACCACCAAATCCTACCAAAACAAAATACATAACATTGGACGATTAAAAACTTCAAATATGGAACAGACCATGTTCCACCAAATATATAGCGAAACATAAAGGGCCTAGAAAACAAGGGGAGAAAGATAAAGGAAGCCGTTTGGAACTTAAATAATCCATGATACAGAAACCTGCAATAATGAAGGTTCACTATAATATGTCTCGAATGAGCAAAATTTTCTTCTTTCTTTGTAAGCAAGAGGGAAGGGATCAAGCAAAGAACATAAACTCAAGAAAAGACTACACCGGTTAAATTTAAGGGCAGGTTAGGGAAAACTTTTAAAACTATAATATCTTGTCATCATAAAGAAGCAAGTTACAGTGAATCTTGCTCAGAAAAGCAAATATAGTGAACTGGAAGGATCCCATAAAATTTTTTATTGGCACTAGGCATCCGAGAAATAAAACCCCTACTAATCCCAGAGATTTACAAGCCCTTGGCAAGCTGTTTCCCGCAAGTGCACCTAGGATAATTTAGGGGGAAGTTCCCCTAATCCGATGGCCCCTAGAAATTGTTTGCACTCAAGAGAATTTGAACTCCCTCCCTACCACCAAGACTAAGGCCTTTCTTTACCACTTGAGTTAACCCCTAGGGGTTAGCAGTATTCCATAAATTATCTACTCTTCTAATTACATATAAGAACATAGGAAAAATGTTGAATAAGTGTTTGGAACCAAGACCAGTATGTCCTAAGACTACTCGTTTTAACGAGATTTCCAATTACAAAAATTTAGTTCGGCCGAGTTTGCCAAAGAAGAATGCAAGACAGCATATGCCTAGCACCCTCTTGTGCTTACATCAAAATCCACATTTGGGTAAATCTACCGCTCAGATCAATGATGAGTATGCTACCAATAAGTTTAGAATGCAAGTATATAAGACATGCAAGTGGTAATTATCTCCTAAGGTACTTTGACATATAAAGCAACAAATGAGAGCGAATGAATGCAGAAAAATAATTCCTCTGGCAGAAGCAGAAGATTGTGTGAAGACATGAGGATACAACGACTCAAACCTGTGAACAGTTCAAATAGTTTTGCTGCTGTATACAATCAGTAATCTAAAAAGGCAACAGGGTTATAATCCAAACTATAAATGTAACAGCAGAGAGAAGTAAAAGGTATAAACAAGCGAAATAAACACAGGTTTAAAGGGAAAAAAATGCCACAAATTGAAAGCTATGGGTCAGTAAATAAAAAGGAATCTCACCTCCTCCTCACCCTCTTCTTCGTCTTCAAACTCTACGTCTTCTTCAACACCCTGCTCTTCCTCCCCAGTCTCACCATTATCATCTTCGTCAGCATCATCCTCGCCCTGTTCATGTCCATCTATCTCCCCTTCCGTGCTCGTCAATCGCCCCGTACTCTCAAGCTCTGCAAAATCCCCCTCGTCATTGTCCACCTCCTCTTCTTCATCCTCGTCATCCTCCTCGTCCTCATCGTCGTCCTCATATTCAACTCCATCTTCCTCGTCATCACTGTCCTCAATCTCGTGCACCTCAACTACATCATCATCATCACCCTCCTCATCATCGATTTCCTCCACCGATTCATTGTCATCGTCATCATCGCCCTCCTCTTCATCCTCATCCCCACCCTCGCCCTCGACACGCTCAACACGAAACCCATTAGCCTGATGATCCGGTCTGTTAACTCTCCTAGCTGTCTCAGTCTCCTCCTCATCGGCATCGCTCTCGTCATCCTCGTCCACATCTACAACCCCTTCGATCCCCTCACTATGCCCATTATTCATTCCAAAGGGACGATCCTCACCGTCGATTTCGCCACTACCCGGGTCATCGTCATCGTCCTCTTCATCTTCCTCCTCGTCATCAGACTCGGGCCGCTCATTCTCCTCCGCATCCATCTTATCTAAATACTTCAACGATTTTATCAACCCAAAAACCCTAGATCGATAATCCTTAAGTCGCGTAACGGGGCACTCATAGAGATCCAGCGAGACCAGCTTCAGCTGTGCGAGTGGGGCGAGATCCTCGATGTACTGAATCCGGTTGTTGGAGAGGTCGAGGTCTCTGAGCGAGTCGAGGCCAGCTTCGACGAGAAATTCAAGACCTCCGGCGATCCGATTATCGGATAGGATGAGCTTCTGAAGGTTTTGGAGGCGAGGGAACTGCTCGAGGGAAGAAACGCCGATGTTAGCAATAGAGAGGTGCTGGAGGTTTACGAACCTCTCGAGGAGACTCGGAGGGGGCAGCCGACCTTGGACACACTTAACGGCGCCGTCTAGAGTCAGGCTTCGAGCCGCGGCGTGGTCGGTTTGGCCGTCTAGCGCTGTCTCCACGGCCCGCTCCCAGATCTCGTCCATCAAATACGAAACCCTATATCTCATACACCCAGTTTCACAAAACCTCCAAAACGAATCGTTTCAGAGCATCGAGAGCGAAAATTTAGCGCAAATACACAGGTTTGTCCACACGTAGAATAAACCGAAATCGAAGTTTCTCTGATAACAAACCCTAACTCGAACTCTAACCTTAGCTGCAGCGCAAATACAAACCGTGGGCTTGAAAGTAGTCGATGTGAAACCCAATAGTTATGCCTATCCCTTTGCTCCGCTTAAAACCCTAATTTTTCCAGGTGGACGGTCGCTCCCTTCTGCAAGCTGGAAATGCACAAACAGACCTCTCTCTCTCTCTCTCTCTCTCTCGTTTTCTCGCTCTTATACTCTCTCTCTCTCTCCCCTCGCTATTGGTTAAAATGGGCGAGTCGGGATAAACCTCCAGAGGGACGGAAGGGGCTCTCTGGGTGCGGGGCTTTGGGCCTGGGGCTCGGGGGGGCCGAGGCTGCCTTGTCTGTCATTTCGAAATGTGTTTGAAATTGTTGGGGCCTGTATACACCGTTGGATTGAAAAGGCACGCATCGATGACGTGGAATCAGGGACGGTGAGGATTGGGAGTAAGTGTGTTTGTTCTTCAGAAGAACGCAGGTAGATGAGAGGAGACAAAGAAGGAGACAGAGAGAAAGTCCAACACGTCTCTGGGATTTAATTTAAATATCGGGACTGTTAGAGAAAAGGCTCTGGTGTTTGGCTAAATTACGTATGTGCCATGGGAACAAGCGTTACCCATTTTGTTCATCACCTAATTGATACGACGTTCTCCCTGATAATAATATCACGTATTTTTATTTAGAAAGCATTTAATTACTAAAAAAATTAAATTATAAAGTTCGTATGCAAACATATTATTCCTTTTTTTTTTTCTAAGCATGTAAACATATTATTCATTATAATAAAATATAAGTTTTTATATTAATTAATGTGTTACAAGTTGCAACCTTCACATTAGTAACGTATTTTTATGTGCCAATAAATAAATTTGAAAATAGTTTATTTTTAAATATATTTTATTTTTAATATCTAAACTATATTTGAACCTAGATGGCAAAAAGGTCTCGCATAATAACAAAGATTATGAGTTACCTAATTAGTGTTGTAAAAAAATTAGGGGAAAATTGATTTAGGCTTCGTTTAAGTATGCTGTTCATATAAAGTTATATGAGATATTTTGTTAAAAATTAAATCTAGTATACTATAATATTATTTTTATTTTATGATTTGAAAAAATTAAACTATTTATTATATTTTATGTGATAGTTTAAAAAATTATAATTATTATATAAGATTAGATAATTTAGACCTTATTTATATTAAAAAGTTAAGAACTATCTCTAATAATTTCATTTCAAACTCATCATTACACTTTTTAAAATTCTTATATAAAATATAATAACTAATTTAATTTTTTTAAAATTTAATTTAACTTTTTTAAATTCTAAATAATAATAATAAATAATATTTAATAATATTTTTTTCAATTTTCAAAACTCATCTCAATCCTGAATTCAAACAAAACATTAATTTTGTGTAACAAAACCATCTTTTAATTTTGATACCATGATTTGATACCTATTGGTAAGTCATGTATGTCAATATGTTAAGAGTTGAGCTCTACAAAACAAGGGAAGAGAACTAAGTTATGAGGAGATGTCTTTCAATACTTATTTTTGGGAGAGTAATTTAGGGGAGAAAAGGGGTTAAGGAAGTACTTTTCACCCTACCAACCAAGTCATCTCTTCCTTTTCAGTCATCCATTTAGGTTTTGCTCTCTTTCTTCTTAAATGCGTCATTGTTAAGTTTAAGGAATAGGATCATTGGGACCTAGGTTGCAGCATGGCTATCCTTAGTGTGAATACAAAATGCAATAATGCACTTTAAAGACCCTTCTCAAGTTAATATGGTAAAGGTAAGGATAAATATAAATAATAAAATTTATATTTTTACAGATTAGATTTTAAAAATAAGTGATGATTTTATATGTTGTCGTAAAGTCTTGATTCGAATCATGATTCTATATTTTTATTTTGAGTGGGACATGAAAATTACATAATTAACTTATAGAAATGTTATATAAAATTATGATTTTATCAGGTCTTGTATTTTTTATAAAACTTCTCAACTCATTTCATCTCATCTAATCTATTCATTATAATTTTTTAAAATTTTTACATAAAATAAAATAAACAACTTAATTTTTTTAAATTTTAAAATAAAATTAATATTAAAAAATAAATTCATAAAAGTGAGATGGTGGAGGATGTCATCTGATAGACATCAAGTTTCTATTATATTGAATATGGTTTCTTATAAAGTTGTTTTTCCTCAGTAATTCAGAGTGTGCAATAGGAATATCTTCCCTCTTTTTTAATTGCCATCCTTTAAGTTTGTTTATTTGGATTTTAGATTTAGGAATTTGAAATTAAAGAATGAATAATTTTTTAAAATTTTTTAAGTGAAAATGTCAAAACTATTAAAAAATAAAAAAATTTCAAGACCTAGCTGGATAAAATCCAACCCGAATGAACAACCTACAATCCTTTAAAGGAACAAAAAACAGAAAAAAAGAAAGAAGAAATGCCATTCGATGTTGCATGCAGTAATGTCAAAGATATGAAAAAAAAAACATATGAGCAGTATATAATAAGCAGTAATTTGCGCTCTTAATATATAATCAGTGCTCTTTGATATTGAGATGCCAAAGTACAGAGACAAGAGTTCAAGAGGTGGAGCTGAGCTGAAGTGGGCATGGTGAGGATGATCTAAGGAGACGAGAAAAGTGATACTCAATGAAGACAATATGATTCATTTGCCTAAATTGTAATGTGAAAACAATCGAATTTGTGATATTTTCAAAGTGGGTTTCAATAAAAAGGGACGAACGTATAGAAGTTTGTACGAGAGAGTGCGATCTCTAATCATTCGTCAATAAAGAATCAATTCAACGTGTTTGGGTGTGCGTATTGTTACATATGGGTGTCAATCACACAGTCTCTCGAGAGCAACATTATATACAAATAGATTTATAAATTAATTTATGTACTAATATATGTTTATTGTCTGCCTTCATAAAATTTAATTTTTTGACCAATCATATTAGATAAACGCATAAAATTATTTGCAATTAGATTTATCCCCCTCTCAAAGAAACATTGTTTTTTGGCTAAGTGGGGGGAGGATAGTAATTTTGACGAGAAAGTATCAAATGTAGCTAAATTAGAAAAAAGGATAAGGTCTAATTTGGTTAGGAAAGTATTTTATCTCATCTTATTAATATAATTTTTTAATTTATATATAAAATATGATAAATAATTAAGTTTTTTAAAAATATTAATAATATTAAAAAATAATATTATATTTAATTTTTAACTTTTATTTAAAATTATTTTATTTAATTTCACTATCCAAATCACACCTAACTTGCAACTTCACTTCCCGGGAGTCATCAACAAAATTTCATAATCGCCCCCAAAAAGAAAAAGCGATAGACAATATTCCTAAGAGGTTGTAGAAGAATGTCTTAATCATAATTTTTGTGAAGACTTTTAGATTATTTATGAGATTTTGTAAAAAAAAAAAAAAAAAAAAAAAATTTAAAAATATATTTTACATTAGATAAAAATAAATTATAGAGTTTAAAAGTTTGAATATTATTTTTTATGTGAAACAATTATTTTGGATTTTGTAAAAACTGATTTATTTTTATGTTTCAATAATGATGAAGTAATTATAAGATAAAAAGTTCAAATAATTAGTTTTTTCAGATTTAAAAATGCTTGATTTGATTTTGAATGAAAAAATATATATATTGAGACTAGAGAAAATCAAACACGCCTAGTTAAGTGAATTGAAAAATAAGGATATAATCAATCCTGTTATAAAACTAAAAATAAAACTACCACTATTGCAAGAGAAAAGAAACTCTTAAGAACTGAAACTTTCTTTCTCTCTCTATATTTTCTTATGAATTTCATTACAACTGAAGCCCATATTTATAGGTGTTGAAGTTACTATGCAAGTTACTATGCAAGTCACTATGCAAGTCACTATGCAGATTTTAAAATAATAGTGGTGGGGTCATTCACATAATTTAGTGGTGGGACAGGGGGCGGCGCCGTTTCGTTCGTTCATTTATAATTCATAACACTCCCCCTTGAATGACCACCCATAAAGAATCTGTCTCGTTAAAACCTTGCCAAGGAAAAACCCAGTGGGAAGAAAAACCAATGGCGAAGGAAAAAGAGTACAGTCTCTTTATGTATCCACAAGTGCTTTAAGATTGCCTCATTAAAACCTTGCAAAGGAAAACCCAATGGGATAAAACCTTAGCGAAGGAAAAAGAGTACAATCAGCACAAGTCTTCAGGACTTTTACTCCCCCTGGAAAGTGCATGACCATAGTTTTTGAGTCTTCACATTTTAATATTCTGCACAATTTTCTTGAATGTCGCAGTTGGTGATGTCTTCGTGAATAAATCTGCCAGGTTATCACTTGATCGTATTTGATATATCCTCATTTGATTTGAGTGGTACAAGCAGCATTATCTTCGTATAAAATTGTTGAGCTATCAAAATACTACACTTTTCTTGGATACGTTGAGTCATTGATCTCAGCCAAATATACTCTCGACTTGTTTCATGAATTGCAATAATCTCTGAGTGATTTGAAGATGAAAAATAATATATGGTTGACAAACTTAATAGAAATCTGATACCTGCAGTAATACTTAAACTCCCCCTGATAATATGCGTTAGTGTTTCAAGTAATAAGCAAATATGATTTCAGTATATATAACAAGTTAAGAATTCAAACACGATCTCCAACTAAATAATACATTAGAGAGAGTATGATAATATTTTCATCTAAAATTTTCTCCCCCTCATTCTGCGTTATTAGGGAGAACTTGTTTATATACGGTGGAAATAACATTGGAAACCATCTATGTATGCTAAAAGCTGTAAAAGCTTTGAGATTTAATATTATCGGTTCGGCGGAAAATCAAATCCGCTTGACATTGTGAACAAACGAGATCTTGAAGAGATTTGAAGGCTTCGGGTTGTTGTTTAAATATAACCAATTTTACCATTGGTTTACTCCAGCAAAAAGATCTCGCATTCCTCATAGATTCAGTTGTTGTTCATCCAGAACGATATTATGTCTGATAGAAATTCTAATGTCCCAGATTTAAACCACGAACCTTTTATACCTCAACCACTTATATTTTCTCCTGAGGCTGTAAACACCATGATAGGAGCAGAGATATATCTTTCTAGTAAATCTGATCCTGAAATTGTTGCAGCATCAAGAACCCTCAGTGCTCAATATGCTGCATCTCTTACAACCATGTCTCAGAGGCTACTGGCGAGAACGAGTGAGGTTGATCATCTTAAAACTCAAATATCTGAGTTGCATCAAACGCTTGCAACTAAAGATAGTAAAAATAAAGATTTAAGACAAGAAAATAAGGAGCTGAAGAAACTTGTAGACTGGTATTCTCGTGACCTGAAAACACGAGTAGAAGAGCTGGAACGAGAAAGAGCACAGATACAAAGTCAACAACAGCAGCTAACGGCAGAGGTTCAGCGTTTACAAGAAAATAGGGATAGCTGTAATTAATCTCGCTGGCTTTTGAAATTATGCATCCAGCATATCTTGTAAAGTGAGATTTGAAGAGATAATGGTTTGTCTTGTTCTTATTTCCATTTCTATAAGAACCGTCTTTAGTTTCATTTAGTACGCATCAAATCTTCTTCTCATATCTATAATTCATCTGTATTTGTATTCTTATTCTACAAATTTCCAATGGCTCATCAATTTCCTTTTACTATTTCTCACAATCAACATATGAGGTATCCTTCACCTCAATTACAAGTTGATCCTGCATCTTCCGCAGGTGCAATGTTGCAGCAAGCAAATGATCTGGCTAATAAGTCAGATCGTGAAGCTGTTTATGAGCTGGTGACTCTCGGCACCCGATACTCCTCCTCTATTGTTGGATTTTCCAACCGATTACAATCCAAAAATCGTGAGATTGAGGAGCTTAACGAGAAGGTTTCTGTACTTCAACGACTCGTTCAAGAGTCTGACAAAAAAATTGCAGACTTAAAGCAGGAGAATAAGGATTTAAAATCCTTACTTGCCTCTTCATTTCGACTGCCTAATCCTTTAGATAAGGATGGTATGTTGCTTTATGAAGAGCAAATGCATTTGAGAGATGAGGCTAGAAGTCTCAAATTCTTGTAACTCATCTATGAATTGAATAATAAGATCTTTCCTTTTCAAATGCATTCCTTGAATTTATAGCAACCCTTGTAATCTTTTCAAGAGTTCTAACAAGGTAAATCATCAACGTAAACTGCAATAATGACGAATCCGGATTCTGATAAAACACATGAACATATAGGATTATTCTTAAATCCTTCTTTCAATAGATACTCGTTGATTCAATTATACAACATGTGTCCGGATTGCTTTAACCATATAAAGATCTTTTAAGCTTTATAAAGTACATACTCCTAAATGTACTTGGATTAGATGCTTCAAGTATCGTAATAATCTAATGATGCTTATAAATATGCAGTGACCACATTCATTAACTGCATATCTAATCCTTTTGTAATAACCAAATCAATTAAAAATATGAATGTGATTGCATTCATACCAAGGAAATATGTTTCCTCATAATTGCTCGGGTTTCTACTGGAAACCTTGTGCGATAAATTATACCGCATAATTTCATTTCGCATTACGCTTTCGTATAAATACTCACTTATATCTGACAAATATTACACCCTTTGGTGTTTGGACAACAGGTCCAAATGCATCTCGCTTCACTAGCGAGTTTAATTCAGTTTTAATAACTGCTTTCCATTTTGGCCAATCATTTCTACGTCGACATTCTTCGACGATTTTTTTTTTTGGCTCACTTTCTTCATTACTTCTGGTAATATCAAGTGTTATCATATATGTTGTCGATAACAGTTTTATTTCTATCCATAAATTTTCCAGTACTCATGAAATGTATTGAGATCTCATTGTTCCTCTTCAGGGGAAAACATTTCATGAAACACCTCTACAGGAGGTTCCTCTTCAGGAGGTTTATACTCTTCAGGAGTTTTCTCTTCAGGAGTTATACTCTTCAGGAGTTATACTCTTCAGGAGTTTTCTCTTCAGGAGTTATACTCTTCAGGAGTTACACTCTTCAGGAGTTTTCTCTTCAGGAGTTATACTTTTCAGGAGTTACACTCTTCAGGAGTTACCTCTTCAGGAGTTACCTCTTCAGGAGGTTTCCTCTTCAGGAGGTTTCCTCTTCAGGAGGATTATATTTTATACAGAAAATACGGTCTTTTCATGAGCACCGATTTTTATTTTTCTTGTGCACCAATAGGTCTTCAACGCTTCAGGTGTATCTTAGACTCATTTATTGCTGTTTTAACAACTCGTCCTTCAGGGACTTCAATTCTTGCTTAAGCATTAACAGCAGTAATATATGATTTTACAACACCTTTAGTGTCAGTAAATACATCATGTAATTGATTTGCAACACTTTGCAGATAAATAATCCTCTGAACTTCTGGTTCACATTTATTTGTAAGAGGATCAAATTTAAACAGGACTTTATTATCCCAAGTAATTTCTTGTCGTGCTTCAGGCACCGATATTTCATTATTTCAAAATATGATGAAATATTAATAAGTTTATATATAAAAACTTAGTATAAATAAATCAAGTGCTTGACCGTACAACAGGTACGTGACTACTGTTTAGTCATATTACATCTATGACAAACATCTTCATCTTTTTATGAAGAATTATTCTGAAGGCCTTTACCCTTCTCTGAATTTGATCACTTCTGGTGATACGATATATTTTATCATCTTTAGTGTTGTCGCTTTTAGGACCAACACTTCTATAATTTTTCTACCACGTCTACGCCCTTAGTTTCCATTCACTTCTGGGAATTGTGTAAATTCGATATCATTAATAGGACGTAACTGGTGTAACAAAAACTCATTATTTAGCTCAATCACTGGAAGACAAAATAAAAGTTCAGAATATTTGTTGAACTTTCACTCTCGATATTACTACTGCAGGAGCACATTCGAAGTATGGAAAATAATGTCTTCTTTTATATATCATCATCAATGATATTTTCACTGCAAAATTTTAATATTGAGCTATTTTTAAAGAGTGCAGAATATTCAATACCACTCTTAAAATCTTGCAACTTCAGGTGCAATAAATCATAATGATCTTTTGAGAGGATTACATCTTCTGGTGTTTATATCACTCTCTTAATTTATTTCATACAGTAAGATGATTTTTCATAATGAGATACACAGCATGGTCCTTCAGGGATACATGGTTTTCTTCTATGATTGTATCTTTCAAGTTCATCATCATATCCAAATAGATCTCATCAAGGATCTGGATAAATAATATTTTTCAGAAATGTCAATAGTAATAAATCTCAATATTTGACATTATATTACAAAAATAAATCTGTGAATTTAAGAAATATATTCACATTATCATGAGAATAAAAATAAAATTTTATCAAATAAAATTTTATCAAGTAATATTCAAAAATATTACCTTTAATATTTATCTCAAGGACTGCAAATAATATATTGAAAAACTTACTTGAAGTAGAAGACCATTAGCTTCAGTATCGGTAGAACCTCGTGCTGATAACGTGTTATAAAACTAAAAATAAAACTACCACTATTGCAAGAGAAAAGAAACTCTTAAGAACTGAAACTTTCTTTCTCTCTATATTTTCTTATGAATTTCATTACAACTGAAGCCCATATTTATAGGTGTTGAAGTTACTATACAAGTTACTATGCAAGTCACTATGCAAGTCACTATGCAGATTTTAAAATAATAGTGGTGGGGTCATTCACATAATTTAGTGGTGGGACAGGGGGCGGCGCCGTTTCGTTCGTTCATTTATAATTCATAACAAATCCGGTTTAATCCGATCAAAAATTTTAATCTATCATTTTTGCAAGACCAGACTATTAGTTATCGGTCTAGTCGGTCCATGAATATTTTGCTTTCACTTTTTTTTTTTTTCTCTTTTTTTAACAGGAAATTAATACAAAAATACCTTTCAGAGATGAAAAATAAAATAATGGTACGCTAACTCAACATACAGAAATAACAGGAAAAAATACCTTTCAGATATGAGAAATAAACTTTCAGATCTGGAAAGAAGAAGTTTGGATCTATTAGAATTCGAAATAAAATAAAATAAAATATCCAGCCAAAAAATTGACAGCAACAAAAGAAATAATACAAGTATAAAACAAAACAAAATCCAGAACAACATGCATATTGAAACAAAAAAAAAAAAAAATATTGACGAACAAAAAACACATAACAAAAAAAATCAGTTAAAAAAACATCTAGGAAAAGTGAAAGAACTTTAGATCTAAAGATATGTTCAAAAAAATGTGTACATCTATTCAGATCTATAAAGAAAAAAAAACAATACACAAGGAGTAAAAATTAAATAAGAAGAATAATACTTGTTGGGATCTAACGAAAGAATCATAAAGATGTCAACTTTGACTATTTCCCATGTTTGAAAAATAAAAAGAGAGAGTGAAGCCTTATGCCTTTGAATGACTTAGGTTGAAAAGATAAAAAACAGAAAAAATGGACTATGTAATCCGCTTGGTTTCCAAGAGAAGGCAGAAAAACAGAAGAAAATATGTCTATATACTAGGATTTGTAGTAGCAATGAGCTGAATAGAACCTCGAAAAAAATAAGACATTAACTAAATGATCAACGTTGTAAGGCATCATGATCAATGATGTAAGGCATCATGAACACCATGATCGAGAGAGAGAGAGAGAGAGAGAGAGAACGGCTTAAGGATATATTTATATGGCTGGACTTGAGTTAGGGTTTTTGGTGATACAAGTTCTGGGTTTGGGATGGGGCGGCCTGGGCATTTTTGTCTTCAGGTATCTAACTTCGGCCTGCCCAAAATATTTGACACCTATTAGATCAAGTATAAATTAATTTAATACAGTAAATTAACTTCAAATATTTGGGAGACAAGCCACATGCTGTTCCAGAGATAATTTCTTTTTTTTTTGTAAGTAAGAGAAAAAAAAATTGTTACTCGAAAAAGTAAAAATAAAGAATATAGAAAAATAAAATTAAAATTAAAGAACAACAAAATTACTTGAAGAAAAATAAAAATAAAAAATAAAAAAGATAGAAAAGGACAACAAAATTACTTTCAAAAAAAGAAAAAATAAAAAATAAAACAAAAAATAACAATATTCAGATATAAACAATACATTGAATAAAAATTTAAAGAGGAAAAAAAGTGAATTAAAAAAAAATTGCTAACTGCACATATCTATAACAATTTGTCTAATTTTCACTTCAGAAATAACGACCACAGACACAGAATAAACATGGTGACAGAAATTTGAATACCCATAAATCTACACTTGAAAAAATCAATCGATGAATTAATGAATGGAAAACTAAAATTAATTAAGATAAATGATTATTGACCTTCTGTTTCTCGGCATCGATGTAATTCTTTATAGCAGGAATCAACCTGTTATTATTTCAATTAAAAAATATAAAAATATATTATTATTTTAACCTCGGCATACGTGCCTTAGGCACGTAACATACTAGTGTATATATATATATATATACACAATTGATCGGTCTCGATCCAATCCGGTCTAAAAAGACACATCCCAAGACCGACCAATAAAACTGTTGGTCCAAGTGTGAACCAAACCCTTCAGTCTGGAAAACTCTACTTCTAAGATTTTTACAATTACTATATAAAATAATATGTTATATATAATATTTAAAAATATATATATACATTTTATCGGTCTCGATCCCATCCGGTCTAAAAAGATACATCCCAAGACCAAGACTGTTTGTCCAGTGTTAACCAAACCGTTCAGTTGTTGACAATTTTTTCAGTCCGGACCAATAAGCCTTACAACCTACTTAAGATTTCTCAAAAAATAAAGTTTTAACAAAAACCGTGAAGTAATTTTATTTTTCAAATAAGCATTATTATTTATTTATATTCCTTAAATCAAATTAATTGCCGTGATATTTTAAGGAACTTCATAAGTTAATAATTTAAATAAAAAATTAATTAAAATATAACACATTAATTGATATTATTAAAGATGATGATAACATTCAAAACATTTTCCTTCCGGAAGACAACAAAGTACATTTCAGAAAACAACCAAAGGGTTAATCCAGTAGGTACATTTTCAGCAAGTACGTAACTAACGTTTGTTAAAACGGTTGTTTCGTTGGAACTGGAATTTTAGAAAACAGCAAAGCTCTAATGAGTACTAGCTATTATACCTATAACTGCAATCAAGATCACAAATCAGACAAATAAGTCCCTTCCCTTTCATCAAATAGCAGTAAACAAAAAACCTACTGAAAACCAAACACCTGAACTTCACTAAAACATGAAATATTTATCATTTTGGCAATGAACTGCTATGATACAGAAGTGGAAAATATTCTTTTGAAGCTCCTCTATGACAAGTGAAATTATATGCAGTCAATACATCAATGCTAAACTACATGCTTGTCCAATCTTAAGGACCTTCTATTCAACATAAAGGTCCAGAATGGCAGAAACTATCTCTTTGATTTATATAAATAACTCTTAACAAAAAAATTCGTCAGTTTGATTTACCTACTCGATAGGTTGTTTCGGTTCACCACACAATTGGAAAGATTATGACAGCAAAAATTTGGAAGAACAATGACCTAAGTAAATAGGTAATTTCTCCCTGTTATAAAACCAATCAAACCATTATGAAACCACGTAAGAACCGTGTATGATTTGGGCCGTCACTACCTTAACCAAATTTTCGGCAGCATATGAGCAATTGTAAGTGCAGAGTAATGAAGATTTGAATCCTTGAATCCTCCACATTCTTAACATCATCCATGACCACCGGTCGAGGTCACTACTTCCCTGCCCTTCTCTGCTTGCTTCAGACTCTTTCTCAATTCTCGTGAAGTCTGGCAATGTAGAAAGGGGAAAACATAGGGCCAAGAAACTTCTGTTAATATCTATATGTATCTGTCTCCAATGCGTAAACCACAAGAAAAAACAGGGCAGGGAACATTATTTCAAACAATCAGATAACATTAGATGCAAAGAAGTCACATAAGAACCAAACTTATCGCTAAGAAATGAGAATTTGACCCTTTATCAATGATGTCATTTCAATAAAATTCCTTACTGATAGGCTGACATAAATGGCACATTTCTACAATTTCCAATTCTTTACATAAACTCTCATATCTTAAAGGATATAAGAAAGCGTAGAAAAATCTCCACAGAACCTTACCATGGATTAGCATGGCCGATAAATAGTTATAACTCCTAACCAAATTTGCACAGATAGCTGTCATTTATCAAGGTCAATAATCAATATCTGAGAATAGATCTAGAGTCAGTCATCAGAGCACATCTGTAATCACAAGAGTTCCAGATATGTGGCACACAAGTGCAGACAACAGCTCCAAAAATGTATTGAAATCAAATAAATACAAACTCCCCAAGATAGTCATAGAGGATCATGATAAACATGATATATAGCACTCCATGGGGGTGGTAATCCTACATGTTTTGTTTCAATTCGTAGTGTTCGAGAGATCAGCGGACTACAAGGAGCTTTAACAAAGCTGATAGTTTCCTTTGCCATTCATTCTGCATTTACCATCTGCGTATTTTAAATTGACAGTATAGCTTATCCCCAAAATTTTCGAATTGTAACTCTTTAGGGGAATTTCTTGTACACTTCCTGCATTCTAGATTTTCTCATTCAGTAAATAGATTTCTATTGCTTATTGAGAAAAAAGAAAACATTATACCCTAAAAGTATGTAATGAAAGGTAGAGACAAACAAACAAGAGCATCAGGGAATGCCGAGCAGAGAAAAATATAAACACCATAGGGATGTATCTATCTCCAACTCAATATCCCACATTACCTATTAACTCAAATTAGCAAGGCTAAACTTAATCTTTGCACTCCCAAGGGTAAGTGGAAAGAGATGCATATCAACCCAAGAAATTACCAGTCTGCCACAACCCTCAACCTATATTACCCCAGAGAGAACTTTATAGTCCTACAACGTGCTCATCACTTTTGAAGACCCTGAACTGTCGAAACTAAGTGTAGTAATATGTTACATAACCCATTAACTCAACACAAACATAATACGATAATAGCGGATTATGATTTAGTCTTAACGAGTTTGGGTCAAAATTGATTGATCGTCAATATACGAATGCTTAACGGGCTGATAACGGGTCAACCCATTATGATACATTAAGAAAGTTAAAATTACGATTATACCTTTACAGCTAAAAGTAAATTGTTAGAATTTTAATTTTGATATTTTTATTCTTTAGATTATAATTTTGGACTTGTAGTTAGTTTTGTAATTTTTATAGATATTGTGATTTTAATATTTGTATAAAATTATGTTAAATTTAATCAGGTCAAATGGATTGATTTCGGATATATTCAACTCATTTATATAAACAGGTTGAAACGGGTTATATTGTGTCATATTAACTTATTTCGTAATATTTACTAATGGATTAAAACGGGTTGACACTTGACATGACACGACATGTAATGTTTGGGTCGTGTTAGAATTTGATATTTTGACACGATAAATTTAACGGGTCAGGTTAGGGATAATCTATATAGTATAATATACATGCCTTGACACGACACGAACAGGACCAGTTAATACGATTTGACACCCCTAGTCAAAACACAAGGTGTGTTATTCCTCTAACAGAATGGATTTACCAAAAGAGGCAGCTAACTTGGTCCACTTAATTTCTTGGCTTTAGCTTTTCCTTTAAACTACATAAAATACAATGGAGTGACCAAGTCGTATCAGGTCCACATCACAAGCCTCCACTTTTGTTTTTCAACAAATAAACATAAGTATATTGTGAAGCATCATCAATAAAAGTGATAAGATATACATTTCCTCCATGAGTTAAAATTTCTTCAAATTCACAAAGATTGGCATGAACTAAAATCTAATAATTTGGTATTCTTTTCGACACTTTAAGAGGCCGTTATATAATTTTCTCTTGACTACAAACGTCACAATTCTGAAAATCTAATATCAGTTTGGGAATTAATCCTAAACTACATATGATTGCAACATATTCACTATAAATATGATATAAACGTGCACACCAAAACTTAAAAAAAAAACGTATAAACAAAAATATTTGATACTTTTTATCAACATTCAATTTAACACTCCATCACAAACATTGCCCTTGCCCAAAAAAATCCACTTTTTTGTGATTACATATTTGATCAGATTCCATAGTTTGTATGAAGGCATGCTTGTTGAGCCAAAAACATGATATCAATTTTTTCTTTTTTCTCATAGTTAATGTATATAGCACATTTTTTAGCGTCAATATACATCCAGAAGTGAATTTCAGCTTAACTTTACCACTCCCAAGAAACTTGGTTCTACTTAAATCACCAAGCATAGTAGTTCTCTTCTTCAAATGGAGTATAATTTTTTAACCAATTTTTCTCACAGAAGGCATGCTTGTTGGCACTAGAATCTGCCTACCACCCTTCAAAAAATTGAGTCATCGGCTTTGAACGTTTTTATCGTTAGTACTAGTAGAAATGTTTGTAATCATTGTTACAAACAACTCCTGGGTTATGTTAACTTGAACATTATTTTCTCGCTTCCCAAACTTGCAAATCTAAGCAAATTGCCCACTTCCACAGACAAAACAAATATGATTTTGTGAAGGGATTCTTTGGGTCTTATTTTTTTGGCTTGGAAAGCCCTTCTTGTGAGGTGTATTAAATTTTTAAAATTTTTCTTTGCCGCTTCAATTGACTATTTATTGGATTTTGACCTATGGGCAAGCCACCATTTTCAGAAATTATTATTTTTTTGTCATGAAATTCTCATTGACATTTTTAATCATAAAAGCATATTGCCCTCTAGCTTCCTCTTGCTACGTGAATACGTGTGATTATGATCTTCAAGAATGTCTCCTCTTATTTGTAGCGCATCGACTTTTCAAAATCCCTTCACAAATGTGGTAGCTTGTCAATGATGCCATAAACAATCAGATTTTCTCCAATCTTGACGCCTTCAAATCTATCTTATGCTATAATTATTTGAAAAACTCTTCCTTGTTCTGCAACGGACTTTTCATCTACCATTTGATATCGAAAGAAGCGACTTGCTAAATAATTCTATGCTCCGGCTTCTTCCATATTATATATACTCTATAAAGCTTTCCAACTTTTCTTTCAAAGGACTAAGTCGTGTTGTAACAATCATAAAAATGATCCGTAAAACAATTCAAAAGATAACGCTGATAATTATACTCGTCTATTATGTATTCTCCAACCTTTTCATCACGAGCTTTCACTTGTGCTTCAATCATGTTCTCGGTAGTGATCTTGCTAGGATTCTTTGGGTGAGAACATAGGAAAATTTGAGAATGCTTAAATTGAAGAACACCTTACACTTCCATCTTTTGAAATGGGCACCCTTGAAGTAAAATGACATTGAGATCTCCTACGCTTTTGTGGATTTTTCAGTTGTAAACTTCATTTGAATCTCTTAAAAAATTTTAGTATCGTAATTTTTAAGAGAATGGAGTCTGTGTGGTTTCACCAAACACTCCATGCGTTAGTGTAAATGATACACAATAATAATACTACTTCTTGTAATCTATTATGTATTTACACATTAATAGAGAGCAAGCTTTCCATGCCTTAGTCTAATCTAGTTTCGTTTCAATCTCTATTTCATTGTAATTTTTATTTTATTACTATGTATTTCACTAACAATTTTTATAATATTCAAATGGATCTTACAATCAAAAAATCCATGAAAAGCGTTGGAGATCTCAATAAACCCTTCCATTTCAAGGAACTCATTTCAAGAGATGGAAGTGTAAGGTGCTATTCTATCAAAGCCTTCTTAGCATCTCCTATGTTCCCACTGCAAAGAATCTTAACAAGATCGCTACTGAGAACATGATTAAACCACACATGAAAGCTCCTGAAGAAAAGGTTGAAAAATACATAAAAGATCAGTACAATTGTCGGTGTTATCTTTTAAATTATCTTGTGGATCATTTTTATGATTATTACAATACTACTTACTCCTCTACAAAGAAAATATGGAAAGCTTTATAGAGTAATTATAATACAAAAGAAGATGGAGCAAAAAAGTATGCAGCAAGTCGTTTCTTTCAATATAAGATGATAGAAGGAAGCAAGCACAACATTTTCAAATCATTGTAGCAAAGGTTAGATCTGAAGGCGTCAAGACTAGAGAATATCAAATTGTTTGTGGCATTGTTTACAAGCTACCACCTTTGTAGAGAGATTTTTAAAAGTCGATGCGCTACAAATAAAATGAGACATCCTTAAAAACTTTAATCACACGTATTCGAATAAAAAAGGAAGCTAGAGGCGATATGCTTTGATGATTCAAAATGGCAATGAAAATTCCGCAACAAAGGTAAATTTAATTTTAGACAAGAGAAAGAGTAGTGTTATTTGAAGACCTTTACGCCACACCATCCACATCGCATAATTTCTTTTGTAAGATTCAAATTTTAAAATTTATCTTCCAAATCAAATTATGTCATGTAGATGGTGTGTGGTGTAAAGTTATTCAAATAGAATTATTCTTTTAGAAAATGGTGGCTTGCCTAGAGATCAAAATCCAAGAAATAGTTTATCGAAGAAAAACAAATTAATAGATCTCACAAAAAGGGCCTTCCAAGCCAAAAGAATAAGAACTGAGGACCCCCTTCACAAAATCAAACTTGTTTTGTTTGTGGCAAAAGTGGGCACTTTGCTCAGATTTGCAAGTTTTGGAAGAGAAAAAAATAATCAAGTTAACGTGACTGATGCCCTGTTTTTGGTAATAATTACCGACATTAACATGGTTCAATTTGTTGAAGGGCGGTGCAAATTCTAGTACCAATAGACATGTCTACCATGATAAAGATTGGTTCAAAAATTATACTCCCTTGAAGAAGAGAAACTATTATGTTTGATGATGCAAGCAAACCAAGGGTTTTAAAGTCGGTGAAGCCAAGCTGAAATTCACCTCAACACATATCCTGACACTCAAATAGGTGCTCTATACACAGTTTATAGTGAAGAATTTGAGCTCAAATTTTTAACTCAACAAGGTTGGCTTCAAATAAACTATGGAATCAGATCAATATGTAATTACAAAAAAAAAGGAAATTTCTGTGGGCAAGCACTATGCTTGTGATGGAATGTATAAATTGGCATTGTGTTTTCTACCTCATAGTTTATGGAGGAGTTGAACAAGCCATTTGACTATTGAATGAGAACGAACACGGCCCCGCTTGGATTCAGAGATGAGCTCAGCTCATCTCAACTCATCTTTATTTCATTATTATATTTTTATAATTTTTTATATAAAACACAAATTCCTATACACCTTTTTCAATTCCCAATACACCTTTTTCAATTTCCAATACACTTTTTTCAATTCCCAATATACCTTTTTCAAATCCCAAAATAATAATAATATTAAAAAATAAACTAAACTTATCTAAACTCATCTCAACTCATCTCATCTCTGAATCCAAGCAGGGCAGCTAGCATGGCAACAGAGAAACAATAACAGTAGTAGATGACAACAGCTTAAAAAGAAATAACATCAGATTCGAACCACGCCCAATGTTGAATTATAATATCATCTGAAATTGGAAAATGAAGCTCTCGAGAGTAGAGAAAGATGGAGAAGATTACGAACCGTTGATTGGACAGGGGGAGGATCGAGATCAATCGAGCGCACTGACATTTTAGCGATCTCAGTAATGGCGGCCTCCTGGACACCAGGGACGTCACTTGTTAAATCCTTGTAGGCAGCCTCGAAGGCCTCGTCCCAGAACCTCGGTAGTCTGATACGTCGGCTATTGGTGTACACGTCCCACATGTGCTTCACCACCTTCTCCCTGTCCTCCATTTCCTGCCCCGCAAGCAAATAGATGAAACCCCAACCCAAGATCCAACGACACGACAGAAGAAATGCAAAGAGAGTGAGAGAGAGAGAGAGAGAAGCTTACGAGGACGTCGAGATCATCACGAATGGGGTTGTCGAGATCGTCGGAGAGGCGGTTGAGGTTGCCGGCGGACCAACGGAGAGTGACGGTGCCGGTTAGCATGGACCAAAATGCGAGCGACAAAATGGCGAACAATGCCCAAAACTTGTAGCGGCCTTTACCAAAGATACTCGAATCGGAGCTTTCTTTCTTCGCATTAGCCGTCGTTGTCGGAAGGGCATCGTCTTCCTTCATTTCTATCAAAGAATGAAAAGTGTAATTTTTTTTTATTTTTTGGGGTTCGATTTGAATAATTTGAGTTGGTTATTTCTGATGAGAGAGTCCGATACCAACTTTACTCTCGGGTTTCGAAGAGAAATAATCCGATTTGAGACGAAGAAACAGATTGATTTTGCCGTTTCTGGAAAAGAAACGAAGGTATCGGTCGTTTTAAACTTTCATAGGCTACAAGTTAAGAATTATTCCATTACGTTCGTACTTTGTACCACCATATCTCACTTCCGTTGAAAATATGAAAAATGTTAAATATATTTATAAAAAATTTACTTCTCTACATATTAATTATTAAAAATTTAAAATTATACTTTAAAAAATTAACAAAATAAATCTTATAAATAAAAATAAAAATAAAAGTATAAGTATATGTAACACTATTCTTAAAAAATATAATATATATATTAAAAATTACACACACAATTAGTTTTAATCAAGACTATAATTTACGGTTTACACGGTTAAAACTTGTAAGCCGATACGTACTCTTTTGATAATAATCAAGAAAATGGTAAGGTCGTTAGACTTGTTACTTCTAATCCATACGGATTAGTTCTCTTTGAATAGATAAGAAAATATAAAACAATTAGTGATATAATCGTTTTTTTCTATCTGAAAATTATTTATCTGATCGTTATTAATGACACGCATGTGCTGCATAATATGTGATGTTATTTATTAACGACACAAAATTAATTGGATTATAATATTAATACTTCTTAATATACTTTTATTTTTATTATTAAAATTGTAATTATGGACCTATACTCATATTTGTTATTTTTGAATTTATAATATTGGTTTTATTATAATTTAAAATCTAGAAAGTATTTAATATTTTTATTAGTACGTAATCTTATAATTTGTGTTCACACACAATGTGATTATTAATAAATATAAATTTATATTAATCATATCAAATAGATTATAGGACTAATTAATTCAATTAGTTTATATAAAACATATTGAAATGAGTCATATAGTATTAATTTTTTTACTTAATTATTAAATAAATTATTCAAGACAATCCACTTTTTGAATATGTCATTAAAATTCGAAGGTCTGACCAACTTCTATTATGGGAAGCCATGTTCCAAATTAAAAACTTCAAAATTGATAAGATTTTTATTTTAATATTTTTCCTTTTGCCCGGGTTATATGAAAGAATTAGGAAGAAACTAGAAAGACATCCACTATCCTGCCACAACGTGCAGGCGCGGCTGTCACGCTACATGATGACACATAATTAAACACGTTTAACTTCTTGCTATAATAGGACAGGACACACATATAGTATATGTTACTATATATATATTTTTTTAAAGAAATGTTAAAGTTATAAATAAAACTCACAAATAAAAATTATATATAAAATTTATTATAAGTCTGCAGGAGGCAAAAAGCTTTCCAATGTCAAACCCCACAAATTGAAATCCACATCTTCAATCTTCCATCTCTCTTCGAGTTCCCTCTTGTGGTTAGCTGATTGCTCTCCATATCTAAAAATAGTGACACTGGTCTTGCCGCTGTGAGCAATGTTTACACCATCAACGTACTTGTAATCCTCCATCACAGACTCTGTGCTCGTCTCCCAGAACACATCCTCATCTCCTACTTGGGTTTTCATTCGCAGCAACCTCGAGTCCTCAAACTGAATCAAGAGCCCCGATCGTTGGCTGAAGTAACCCCATATAGTGTGGTGGATGACATCGTAGTTTGGGCCACTTTGAGCCTCGCGGATGGTGGGGCTCGTCTCTAGCTTCAGAATGAAGCAGTCCTCATCATTTATCAGCCTCTCTCCGATGCACATTGCATCGATGAATAGGTTGGCTGTGGCCCTCGGGTCAAGACCCTGCACAATTATATATATACATAATGTGGACACCAAAAAAAAAAACAAATAAAAACGGTTGTTCACAAGAAATGGTGCTAATTTAGATCAAGAAGAGTGTCCCTTTAAATACTATTTTTCGAACAGCAAAGTTAACTGAAATTTTAGGCAATTATTAAAATTTAAAAAAAATATTTTAACCACAAAAAAATTACACAAAAATATTTCCAAATTGATTATATAGCTTGACATAGTATGTCAAATTGTCAAATTATTTTAATATAAAATAGATGTAATATATCACGTAAAATCACGTTAGTTTTTGAGTTTATTTGTATATAATCATTTTATACATACATATATATATATATATAGCAGTACTTCTCAATTAATTATATACCTGTAGAAAACGACGCAAGGGTCTGGGAGGACCTTTGGAAATGGGTGTTTGTTGATTGGAGGAGTGGCGCCATGAAATCTTTCCATTGCTTCCGCAACTCACTTTGCAGCCGGAAACAAGAAGTTCCAAGCACCACAAGTCGGGATTCTTTTGCCAAAGCACAAAGCCACCAGCCTCTTCGGAGCACTTTTTCAACTCTATCCTCTCGTTTCCTCGGTGAAAATTCGATGTTTTAAACTTCACTTGCCCGGTCACGCACATGCTCTGCACTGAGTTTAATGCCAGTTGGCCCCCCGTTGCTGCTATATATTGTTGCACAATATATTTGGCCGTTGAAGCTTCCTGAGAGAGAGAGAGAGTTAAGAGAGATGAGCAGATAATTTAGCTATAAGAGTAATACTATTAATTATCATTTTATTTTTTATCATCTCATGTTGTTGCAGTATTAGATAATTAAATATTATTTAATTTGTTTCACTTATAAATTTATTATTTAATATCATATCATAAATGATAAAAGAATGATAAAAAAAATAGATGATGCATGAATAGATTCTTTCCTAGCTATAATTAAGAATTACTATAAAAAAAAATAAGTATTTGTGATAAATTATTTGTTATGAAGATGACTATTTACGATAAAAATATATTCTTTTTAATTAAAAATAATCATTTTGACAAAAAATAATTAATCACGAATAAATAATTTTTTTATAGTGAATATTGTCCATGCAATTCAACGTCGACTAGGAGGTAGTAACCATCAACCATATTGGAATATCGGATTTTCAATCATTACCATTTCCATCAAATGATTGGTATAAAAGTGAAAAATAAAAAATAACTCTAATTATTTGATGTCACGTGATAATTATTGAATAACATTTCTCTTTAATTACGAATTGAAGTTGGTATTTCATGATCATCCCATAATTAGTTTTTGGTAATTAATCCATGGTTTCTTCACGTATATATCTTCTTCGCATTCAACAAGAAATAAGAGTGATAGAACTACATATATCATGCATGTGGCAAAAAAAAAAAAACCCAACAAATTATTAATGAATTAATATATAATTAAACTAATTAGTCTTACGTACAATAGAACAATCTTTGACAGGGCGGTGGATTGAGTGGCCGAGTTGGACCTGAAGGGGGATAAGTGGGGAGCCGACAAGGTAAAGCAGGAAACGTAGCTCATTAAAACGTCCGGCAATGACAGGCGACGACCATTTGTCGGAGGTTTGAGCTTTCATCCACGTCAGCATGTTCTGACAACGCAACCCCAGGTTAGTCCCCATGCTTGTGAACATTTCTTCTGGTATTGGGACCTCAAGAACAGTCTCGAGGCCATCTTCTCGATCTATATTCGGGCAAAGCCTCCTCATGAACAAGTGCTCTCACATAGAGAGAAATTAGGTACGGAGAGAGTAACAAAAAAAAAAAAAAAAGACTTAAACAAACCAAGTCTTTCTCTCTCTCTCTCATCAAAAGCTAGCCTCTACTCGAGGGATCAGAAAAAAGAGGGGTTAGGAGTGGAATATGGGAAAGAGATGGGTGAGGTTTAATGGTGTGACTTTGCCTGAGGTTCCCCTTGTTCGTAGGTGTCGTGTGGGCAAAATTTATAGATGGATTTCATTGGCTAAGTTTCTCGTTTACCTCCCAATTATATGATTGCGCGGCAGCAATGATAATATCTGCTTCAAGTTTTTCTTTAAAATCTTGGTGCACTGCCTAAAATCAAGCTCAAACTTTCTTGGCATGTGGCATTGCAAGGAGTTGGATGATCAATTAGTTAAAATCTTGAATTAAGGATTTTCGTAATAAGTTCTAACTGCAGCAACTTTCTGTAATTAACATAATTAATTTTTCATAATTATTTCAATGCTGATAAATAAGAAAAATAACTCATTGTGTTTTTATCAGTTTTTTTTTATATATAAATTAACTCGTTGCTAAATAAATATAAGAAATTTGCACCGATTAAGGGAACTTCAGTACAAATTAATATATAATATTGATGTGACTTTTCTTTATAAAGAAGCCAAATCTAGCACTCTAAGCTGTTATTAGAATTCTATGGGACAAATGGGTCCCTAAATAGTACTCATATCCAATCCCTTAAATTTGGGAGATCTCTATTATTTGGAGACTAAAATACTCATTTTGGTCTTCACATCCGCTCTCCCAAAATGGGAGAGGATTTGATATTGTGAACAGTGGTCCCCTATATATGAGACTTTTTGGCGACCTGCGATTTTCTCCATCCTCAGGCTCTATTGCCAGCCATCTTGTCATCTCTTTCTCGCACTCGTCTCCGATAAGATCAAACCCTAATCTAGGGATTCATCAAACTCCTTTCTCACTTTTTGGTGCCTCTCTCTCTCTCTAGGGTTTGGGATGGCTCCACTTTTCATTCTTGTAACATTGATACTTATTGATGCTCGAATAGTTTTGATCAATGTGGTGATTAGAAATTTGGGTTGTTTGGCAATGCTCTCTATTGATTTGTGCCACATGACCGTGGCTATGTTCTCCATTAATTTGTTGGGTTTTCTGTTTGGCTATATTCTCCATTGATGCCTATTACTTTTATGCACTCATGTATAAGCTGTCATCAATGGGCTACCATTGATGTCTTCTTGATGTTTACAAATTCATTGTGATGTTCTCGACTAAAGACTTCCCTGTCATATTTTTTGGTGGGTGGGGCTGTATCCATACGAGCTTTGGTGCTTCTATTGATCTATTTGGGAGCTTTAAAGCATTAAAATTGATAACCATGTTTACTTGTTGGTGCTTCTATTGATCTGTTTGAGACCTATATTAGATAATTTATGCATTTTTGCACTTGTTGCTGCTTGTTGGGCCCTTGAAACCTTCAATTATTGGAACTTAACTTTATACTTGTTGAATACAAGGTTTCAAGTTTCGTGTAATTATAAATCTACACATGGATTTTGATGATAACAAATGAATTCAAAGAATAAAGGAGTCTCAAACTCAAGTTGTCCACACAATAGAATCAAGCACATCAAGGAACCAAGCATGAGCAAGAAGGGAACAAGTTCACATTAAAGTCATAAAATAATGTTGTAAATCTCTTAAAAATTCGAAATTAGGATTAAGACTCAAAATTAATATTTTATCATAAAGCATTAAAATACATTTTCCACATGTGCATGAATATTTTGAAAATTAAATTTGAAAATTTTGAAAGATGATTTATTGTCATCTTTCACATGTGCATGTTTTATTTGAATATTTTCAAAAGTGATGGATGATTTTCTTGACTTATGCAAAAGGTAGATGTCTTTGTTTGAAAATTTTGAAAAGTAAAGTGTGCTCCTTTTGTCATATGCAAAAAGTAAAAGATTAGGTTTAAAACTTTTGAAAAGTAAAGTGTGCTCCTTTTGTCACATGCAAAAAGTAAAAAGATTAAGTTTGAAATTTTTGAAAAGTGAATGATGATGTCTTTGATATGGGAATCTTTTCAAATTTAAAATTGAAGACTCATTTGCCTATAAATAGCTCACTTGAGTTTTACAAAAATGAACAAGAGCTTACACATCTATTGTTAAGTTTTGTATCATTCTTTTAAAGCTCTCATTCTCTCTTTTCTAAAGTTTTGAGTCTTAATTCTTATTCTTTTTTAGAGAGATATAGATTGAGCTATATTGTTTCTATCTCACTCATTGAGGAGTGTACTTTGATAGTCTACCCACTATCAACTCTTGTATTTGTAAGAGGGTGCGTATAACCCTTGTGTGTATAGAAGGTGTTCTACATAGGGAATAGTTGAATCACCAAGTGTGAGGTGATTGGAAGTAAGAGGGTGCGTATAACCCTTGTGTGTGTAGAAGGTGTTCTACACAGGGAATAGTTGAATCACCAAGTGTGAGGTGATTGGAAGTGTAAAGGGTATTCTACACGGATTCTTTGGAGCGGTGCTGCTCAAAGGTGTAATAGGTTTCTATCTCCACCTAAAAGAGATTGACTAGTGAATTTGGGATCCTCAAGGGGTAGCTTGAGGCGAGTACGTAGGCAGTGGGGCTGAATCTTGTAAAAATACTGAGTTTGCTTTTTCTTACCCTACTCTTTATATTTCTTACTGTTTTATATTCTGTTAATATTTTATATTGTGTATTTGATTTATAATTGTTATTTTCTTAAATACAACTCAATTCACCCCCCCACTTGTGTTAGTCATCTGGGCAACAATTGGTATCAGAGTTAGAGCTCTGTTATAAGATTAACTATCTTTTGAGTTAAGATCTTATGGCTAACATTGCAGCTTCATTTGGTGAAGGTCAATCTAGCAGTCGGCCTCCACTCTTTTGCGGAGACAATTACTCATTCTGGAAAGTTAGAATGAGAATATTCCTTCAGGCTCAAGGTCGAGAAATCTGGAAATGCATTGTAAATGGACCTTATATTCCTACAAAAGTGGTTGATGGAGTAAAGGTCAAAAAAGAAGAAGAAGAGTTTGATCGTGAAGACGATAGACTTTATACTTTGAATATAACTGCTATGAATTTATTATATAATGCTCTCAATGGTAATGAGTTTAATAGAGTAATGACTTGCACTACAGTAAAAGAAATTTGGGATAACTTGGAAGTTACTTATGAATGAACTTCTCAAGTCAAGGAATCAAAAAGTTATATTCTTACTCCTGAGTATGAAATGTTTAAGGTGAATGATGATGAATCTATTTCTAGTATGCACACTCGTTTTACTAACATCATAAACAGCTTGACAGCTCTTGGCAAAGTTTATTCCAAAGTGGAGATAGTAAGAAAAATTCTCAACTCTCTACCAAAATGTTGGGAATCAAAAGTAACAGCAATTCTTGAAGCTAGAGATCTTAAGAAGCTCGAAGTGAATGAACTCATCGGGTCACTTATCACCCATGAGTACACATTGAAAAGAGGAGAAGAAGAAGAAAAGCCAAAGAAGAGATTGGCACTTAAAGCTGTTCCACATGAAAGTGAAAGTAATGAAGATGAGGAAAATGACGACAAAGATGAAGAAATTGCGATGATAACAAGAAGAATTCAGAGGTTCTTAAAGAAAAATAAAACTCCAAGAAAATCCTTCAAAAAGTTTTCCAAGAAAGATTCAGGTAAAAATGACATTTTAATTTGTTATAAATGCAATAAGCCTGGTCATATCAAGTCAAATTATCCTCTGCTAAAGAAAGATCGAAACAAAGGCAAAAAAATAATGAAAGCTACATGGGATGATAATTCAAGTAGCTCAGATAGTGAAGCAAGCAATGGAGAATCAACAAATCTTTGTCTTATGGCTAAAGATGACATTGAGGTAACAAATTTTGATAATATTGAAGATCCTTCATATGAAGAATTGCAAAATATTTTAGAAGAGGTATATGAGGAATTTGAAAAATTGGGTATCAAGTATACTGCTTTGAAAAAGAAAAATTCTTCTTTAACAAACGAAATTGATATGTTAAGAAAAGAAAGTATTGTTTTGAAAGATGAAAATCTTGAGTTGAAGAAAAGAAAACTGATTTAGAAAATATTATTGAAAACTTTACGAATGGAAAAAGAAATTTTGAAAAACTTCTTAGTAGTCAAAGATGTGTTTTTGACAAGGCAGGCTTGAGATATATGCCAAAACAAAAATACAAACCTTATAAAAAATTCTTTAATAATCCTTCTACATCAAAGTCCAATATTCAAAATTCTTTTCATATAAATAATTTTGTTAAAAAAGGATACTATTATAATCACTCAAGTTCTTCATATATGTCACATGCTATTTGTAATTTTTGTAATAGAAATTGTCATAATTATCATGCTTGTCCTATTAGAAGAAAACATACAATGACTATTAGGGCCATATGGGTACCTAAAAATCTTGTTTCTTCTAATACTAATAAATAAAGGATCCAAAGAACTTGGGTACCAAGAAAAATCATTTTAATTGTTTTTATAGGTGTACATGAAGTCCTCCACAAACAAAAATAAATGGTTTTTAGATAGTGATGTTCAAGACACATGACGGGAGACAAGACTAAGTTCTTTGATCTTAGATCTAAAGAAGAAGGACACGTGACATTTGGAGACAACTCGAAAGGGAAGATCGTGGGAATTGGTAAAATTGGTAATGAGTCTTCTCTCATAATTGAAGATGTTCTACTTGTTGAAGGTCTAAAACATAATCTTTTGAGCATAAGTCAATTATGTGATAAAGGATTTACAGTTACTTTCAAAATGGATAAGTGCATTATTTTGAATGATCATGATTGTAATATTTGTTTTATTGCTTTTAGAAGCAACAATGTTTATACAATCGATTTTGAAGAAATTACCTCACAAGATGCTATTTGTTTTTCAGCTCAAAATGAAACTAATTGGTTATGGCATAGAAGATTAGGTCATGCCAACATGGAACTTATTTCCAAACTTTCAAAAAATGATCTTGTGAGAGGTTTACCAAAGGTAAATTTTCTTAAAGACAAAATTTGTGATGCATGCCAATTTGGTAAACAAACAAAAACTTCTTTTAAAATCAAGAAACATATTTCCACTACTAGACCACTGCAACTGATACATATGGATCTTTTTGAACCAAATAGAGTTGCAAGTTTAGGAGGAAAATATTATGCATTTGTTATTGTTGATGAATTCTCTAGATATACTTGGGCATCTTTCTTGCTCATAAAGATGAGGCACATAATGCCTTTACCAAGTTATACAAGAGAATTCAAAATGAAAAGGGTTATACTATTTCAAGTATCCGAAGTGATAGGGGAAAAGAGTTTATTAATAAAAATATTGAAACATTTTATGATGAAAATGGTTTTGTGCATAATGTTTTTGCTCCTCGAACTCCTCAACAAAATGGGGTAGTAGAGAGGAAAAATAGATCTCTTCAAGAGATGGCAAGAACAATGCTCAATGAGAACAACTTGCCTAGTTATTTTTGGGCCGAAGCGGTAAGTACTGCATGTTATGTTATAAATAGAGTTATGCTAAGGTCCAAATTAGATAAAACCCCTTATGAGCTTTGGAATGAGAAAAAGCCCAACATTGGTTACTTTCATGTATTTGGATGCAAATGTTTTATTTTAAATGACAGGGATAATTTAGGCAAGTTTGATGCAAAATCTGATGAATGTATCTTTCTCGGGTATTCTACTAATAGTAAAGCTTATAAAGTATTCAATAAAAAGACTTTGACTGTACAAGAATCTATGCATGTAGTATTTGATGAATCTAACTCTCTACTCTCCAAGAAATCCATTGATGAAAAAACAGGAGGTATAAATAATACGGAAAGTCTCAATCTCAACAAAGAGAACACAATAGAGGAAGTCCAACATGGAGACATTAGGAAAGATCATCAAAATTTAATACAAAATGCAACCAAACAGTGGAAATTTGTGAAAGATCATCCAGTGGAACAAATTCTGGGAGAACCTTCACGAGGTGTAAGCACTCGATCATCTCTTAGAAATATTTGCAATCATACTGCTTTTCTATCTTAGATTGAACCTAAAAATATTGATGAAGCACTCTTGATGAATCTTAGATTCTAGCTATGCAAGAAGAGCTTAATCAATTTGAAAGAAATGATGTTTGGACACTTGTTCCTAAACCCAAAAATTATACTATTATTGGAACAAAATGGGTTTTTAGAAACAAGAAAGATGAGTCCGGAGTCATTACTAGAAATAAGGTTCGACTTGTGGCCCAAGGTTTCAATCAAGAAGAAGGAATCGATTATGATGAGACATATGCACCAGTCGCAAGATTAGAAGCTATTCGAATGCTACTTGCATATGCTTGTTATAAAGATTTCAAACTTTTTCAAATGGATGTTAAAAGTGCTTTTTTAAACGGTTTTATGAATGAAGAGGTATATGTTGAGCAACCTCCAGGTTTTGAAAATCATATTTCTCCAAATCATGTTTTCAAACTCACAAAAGCACTATATGGACTCAAACAAGCTCCTAGAGCATGGTACGAGAGACTCAGTGGTTTCTTGATTGAAAAAAGCTTTTCAAGAGGAAAAATTGATACAACTCTTTTCATTGAATACGAAAATGATGATATTCTTTTTATTCAAATTTATGTTGATGATATAATATTCAATACTACTAATGAAAATATGTGCCATGTTTTTGCTAAGACTATGCAGGAAGAATTTGAAATGAGCATGATGGGAGAGCTTACATTCTTTCTCGAATTGCAAATTAAGCAAGCAAAAAGTGGAACATTCATCAATCAATCGAAATATATTAAGGAATTGCTGAAGAAGTTTGGGATGGAAGGTGCTAAGGAAACTGGAATACCAAAACTGGAATACCAATGAGTCCATCCATTAAACTTGATAAAGATGAATCCGGTAAACCAGTTGACTCGAAGATATATCGATGTATGATTGGTAGTTTATTATATTTGACAGCCAGTAGACCAGATATTATGTTTAGTGTGTGCTTATGTGCACGCTTTCAATTATCTCCAAAAGAATCACATTTAATTGCAGTTAAGCGCATTCTTAGATATCTTAGTGGTACAATTAACTTAGGGTTATGGTACCCTAAGCACACATCTTTCGATCTAATCAGCTACACAGATGCAGATTATGCTGGCTGTAAAATAGATCGAAAAAGCACTAGTGGAGCATGTCACTTCTTAGGTCATGCACTAGTTTCCTAGTTTAATAAAAAACAAAATTCTATTGCACTATCTACTGCTGAGGCAGAGTATGTTGCTGCAGGCAATTATTGTGCTCAAGTTCTTTATATGAAGCAACAACTTGAGGATTTTAAACTTATGTACAATCACATTCCAATCAAATGTGATAATACAAGTGCTATAAATCTTTCAGAGAATCCAATACAACATTCTCGGACCAAACATATTGAAATAAGATATCATTTTCTTTGAGATCATGTGCAGAAAGGCGATATAGTACTAGAGTTCACAAACACACATGATCAGTTAACAGATATATTCACAAAGCCTTTACCAGAAGATAGATTATGTATGATTAGAAGAGAAATAGGTATGATGCATGTTATGAATATCTCTTAAAAGATAGATCAGAGTTCATAAAAATAGAGAGATATTTTTTAAATACTTTTACATAAACTTGAGGTTCTTAGCCTCATGTTTGAGACGCTCATTCTCTTCATACAATATCATGTCATCTCTATCCATGGGAACTGGCAAGCGGAATGAAGAATCCAATAGAGATTTCAACTGTTTATTCTTCTGTCGAAAGATTCATTCCCTTATGTGAGACTCTTGAACAATTTGTTCTTTAAGCTTTTCAACCTCATGGTTTTTCACTTGTAGCCGCTGGGAAAAAGCAATAATAGAGGATGAGTAGCGAGTCCCGAGACTCACCAAGTCATAGATAGCATCGCAGTCTGACTTATTAGCCAAACTATTATTCTCTTGCTGCAACATGGCGCCAATGGTAGCTGCAGAAAGGACATGAGAGTGAGGTGTAGAATACCTCATGGATGGATCTAGAGGAATGTTAGAAGAATGAGCCATTTAGAAAAGAATTGAAAACTTAAAGCGAGAATATTGAAGGAATGCAGATGAGTTATAGAGATGAGAATAAGATTTGATGCAAATCGGATGAACTTTAAAACTGATTTTATAGAGATAGCATAAAGAACAAAACAAACTATTGTCTCTTCAAATCTTATTTAGTCAAAAGAAATACAAGATATGCTGGACACACATTGTCAAAAGTTTTCTTACTAGAAAAATGGTTCTCTGCTCCTATCATGGCATTGACGGCCTCAGGAGAGAAGATTGATGGTTGATGCATCAAGGATTCCTGATTCAAGTCTGGAACATTAGTGGAAGAGAATTGTTCGGCCATTCTATCGTTATGGAAAAACAGAACTCAGGTCAAGAAGCGATATTTTTTTTGGTATCTGATAGGTGAAAATGATCACTTTTTTATAAAAACTCAGAGCCTTCAATCCCGTTTGTCAACAACATCAGGCGATTGTTTAAATCTTCAGCCGCACTAAATTCATAAAGTTAGGCCTCGAGGCTTTGCAGCACTTGTCGGGTCACGGACGGCTCCTTTTTTTCAACTATCTACAGTATCTATTAACGCACCGTTTTCTTTAGTCTATTTACTTGCTGCCGATCATTTTTAATGATGCCAAAAGGGGGAAAAGTTTTAGACTAGAACATTAACATTGTTTAATTTGCTAAACTTGTTATATATGCTTGGAATTATATTTATATTTTTGCTTGAAAAACTAACGCACATTCTCAGGGGAGCTTAAGTATTAATATAGGCTTCAGGTTCTATCAAATATTTGTCATCATCAAAAAGGGGGAGATTGTTGAACACAAGGTTTCAAGTTTCGTGTAATTATAAATCTACACATGGATTTTGATGATAACAAATGAATTCAAAGAATAAAGGAGTCTCAAGCTCAAGTTGTCCACACAATAGAATCAAGCACATCAAGGAACCAAGCATGAGCAAGAAGGGAACAAGTTCACATTAAAGTCATAGAATAATGTTGTAAATCTCTAAAAAATTTGAAATTAGGATTAAGGCTCAAAATTAATATTTTATCATAAAGCATTAAAATACATTTTCCACATGTGCATGAATATTTTGAAAATTTTGAAAGATGATTGATTGTCATCTTTTACATGTGCATGATATGATTAAAGGTTTGAACTTTAAAAATATTAAGATGATTGATTGTCATCTTTCACATGTGCATGTTTTATTTGAATATCTTCAAAAGTGATGGATGTTTTTCTTGACTTATGCAAAAGGTAGATGTCTTTGTTTGAAAATTTTGAAAAGTAAAGTGTGCTCCTTTTGTCATATGCAAAAACTAAAAGATTAGGTTTGAAATTTTTGAAAAGTAAAGTGTGCTCCTTTTGTCACATGCAAAAAGTAAAAAGATTAGGTTTGAAATTTTTGAAAAGTGAATGATGATGTCTTTGATATGGGAATTTTTTCAAATTTAAAATTGAAGACTCATTTGCCTATAAATAGCTCACTTGAGTTTTACAAAAATGAACAAGAGTTTACACATCTATTACTAAGTTTTGCATCATTCTTTTAAAGCTCTCATTCTCTCTTTTCTAAAGTTTTGAATCTTAATTCTTATTATTTTTTAGAGAGATATAGGTTGAGCTATATTGTTTCTATCTCACTCATTGAGGAGTGTATTTTGATAGTCTACCCACTATCAACTCTTGTATTTGTAAGAGGGTGCGTATAATCCTTGTGTGTGTAGAAGGTATTCTACACAGGGAATAGTTGAATCACCAAGTGTGAGGTGATTGGAAGTAAGAGGGTGCGTATAACCCTTGTGTGTGTAGAAGGTGTTCTACACAGGGAATAGTTGAATCACCAAGTGTGAGGTGATTGGAAGTGTAAAGGGTATTCTACACGGATTCTTTGGAGCGGTGCTGCTCAAATGTGTAATAGGTTTCTATCTCAACTTAAAGGAGATTGACTAGTGAATTTGGGATCCTCAAGGGGTAGCTTGAGGCGAGCACGTAGGCAGTGGGACTGAACCTCGTAAAAATACTGAGTTTGCTTTTTCTTACCCTACTCTTTATATTTCTTACTGTTTTATATTCTGTTAATATTTTATATTGTGTATTTGATTTATAATTGTTATTTTCTTAAATACAACTCAATTCACCCCCCGTCTTGTGTTAGTCATCTGGACAACAATACTTTTTATACCTATTGTGTATTGTTGGTGTTGGTTGGACCTTGCATTGCAGCCTTCGATTTTTGGCAACTTAAACTGAGTATTTTTTATACTTATTGTGTATTGTTGATATTGTTTGGGCCCCTGCATTGATGTCATGTTTTTTTGAGATTATATCTGGCCATTTTTTATGCTTATTGTCACTTGCCAATACTATTTGGGCCCTTGCATTGATGCCATGTCCCTTAAGGACTATATTTCATAGTTTTTTATGCCTATTTGTCACTTATTGGTGTTGTCATGGTTCAAGGCTGCTTATATGTTTGTTTTAGGACTATATTTGATACTTTTTCATGTCTATTTTTCATACATTTGGTGCTAATTGGATTCGAAGTTGCTGTCATGTCTGTTTGGAATGGATGTCTAGTGTTAGGTTGTGTTAGGATGTGATGAATTGGCTCATTTGACGAGTGTTCAGGTATGGAGCGCCATTGATATGACAGGGTAATTCTTGAAGCCCAAATGGCTACCAATTAGCAACCGAGGTTCACAGTTTTGCAGTCATTCGTGCATGCCTCATATCGGGCAACTGCTATTATATTAAAATATTACCACTCTGAGTCCCAAAGCATTAATCAACATATTTTACCATGTCTACATAGATTTCGTCCGTATTTTATTTATTTTTTCTACAAATTTGAAGCAAATACCAGTCCAATGCCTGAGTCAAGTAGTAGCACGACCAATATCTCACGCTTAAAAATAATCGTCGTAATAAATACCCAATATGTTTTTTGTAGTATTAAAGCATGTCGTTAAATAGCTTACACTGAAAAGAACGAGAGGCACCAATTTAATTGTATGTTAGTATCTATGATTAATTGCAAGTTCTGTAGGCTGACTAAGCTTGTAGATTCTTTTGTTGGTATGATCCAGAAATACCACCATATGGGCAAAAGATAATCAACCGACTAATGAACGAAATTCATAAGATACAAGCCTCGTTGGACGTCCAAGCCAATAGATATCGTTTGGAAATTGACGTGGAGATGCATAAGAGAACAATGAAAAAGACAGATTTTTTAGGCCTAGTTTGTTTTCAAAGATGAGATAAATTGAGATTAAAGTAAAAAGTTAAATAAAAAAATTGTTATAATATATTTTTTTAATATGATTTTTGTATTAGAATTTGAAAAAATTAAATTTTTTATATTATTTTATATTATAATTTGAAAAATATGTAATAATTAGATGAGATAAGATGAGATGTATTTTGTAAACAAACCGAGTCTTAGTTTATATTTTAATGTCATGGTTACTTGTAATAATTTTGTATTTAGAAAATTCAAATAATTTTGTAATAATTCTGAGCGCGTCCAGCTTTTGTTCGTAATTAAATAGTACATTGGATTAGTTGTAATATATTTAATTGTATATCAATTTTTTTGGGACTTATATTATTTTAGTTAAAAAACTACCATTTTTGTAGAAGACTATTTATTATAATCGTATTAAATTTATGTACTTGTGTATGTAGGAAGAAATATCATACCGTATTTTTTGGTGGCTAATTGTAGTTGGAAATAATTAAAACAAGAACAAGACGAAAGAGTAAGTGGTTAAGAATGAAAATGGAGATGAGAGAAAAAAAGTACTAAAGAAAAAATAGAAAAATGTTATTTTAATAGAATATGAAAAATATAAAGAATAAGATGTAGAAGATTTTTCAAAAATGAATAAATTTAGAAAAAAAAATTAGGGAGTAGTGATTTTAGTTAAATTTTAAGATTTGGGATAGGGGAGAGGACCCAATGTAAGTGCTCTAAGCCAAACTCTTTCAGAATTCAAGGTGCTTTAAAGGTGTGGATCCTCAGGCTACAGCCAATGAGCTTACTGATCAAAACACAAGACAATGGAAGAAAACTATGATGGAGGAGTTGTTCCTATAGGAAGAGGCGGATCTCATTAAACATATCCCCATTAATTACAATAATAGTGCAAATAAACTTATATGGGTTGGGACTTTTCAAGGATCTTTTTTAGTTAAAAGTGCGTATCATTTGCGCAAGGAGTTAAACAAATTTGATGAAGGCTAGGCTTCGAGTAGCGCTCAACTTAATCAGTTATGGTCAAAGCTATGGAAATTGAAAGTTCCCCCTGCAGATAAAATTTTCCTTGGAGGACTTGTAATTAGGCTTTACCAACAAACCTCAATTTGTACAAGAAGAAAATCCTAGAAAAGCCTTTCCGTCCAATTTGTAGTAGGAAGAAACTGTTATTCGTGCTTTGTGGATATGTTTTGCATGCTGCACAAGATGTATGGCACCAGTGCTCCAGACAAATCTAGAAAAGCTCATCCTCTTTCAATTTCCTCAGTGATCTCTTCATTGAATTAGACTCAGTTCGTTGTAAGGAGGATGCGGAGGAGCTAGTAGTGGTGGCCAAACGAATCTGGATGAGCATGAATGCTTATGTCTTCCAAGAAGAATTAAGGGTCCTAATTCAGTTGCTAAGCAGGCTAAGTCTAAGTTACATGAATTGAGAAATTGGCTCGGTTAAGCCTCAGGCACAGCAGCAAGTGAACACAACTTGGAATCCCTCACCAACTCAGGTATACAAGATTAATTGGGATGCTGTAATAGACAAGGCACAATGCAAAGTTGGAGCCATGCAGGAAGCTTCCTACTTTAGTTTTCTGTTGGGCCTTACTTAAGAAGATAATATTAGAGGCCGGTGATAATTCCCTCCAAGTCATTGAAGCCATTAATGGAAAGGGTAAAAGCTGATCTCTGCTGTTGGATTATCATTGATGATATTAAGGGCCAGTTAACTCAATATGAGTCTTGGTCAGCAAATATTATTAGAAGAAAGGACGTAATAAGGCAGCTCATATGCTTGCCAAAGATGCTCTTATGTTTTCTATTTCCTCTATTGATGTAGAAATTAAAGTATTCCCTCTTGTATTCATGATCGTATTTGATGCAATAATATATGGACAAGTTTCCTTTAAAATATAAAAATAATAATAATAATAACTCTAAGCAGCTAGTTCCCTCTAGCTAATTTGAAGTTTTTTTTTTTAAATAGTAGCTAATTAGAAGTTTAATATTACTAATTATTAAGTTTCAACCCATGATGAGTTTAATATAATCTAAAAGGTGTGCATATGTCAGATACTACAATAATTCGTCACGAGGAAAATGTGTCTTTTTGTGATAGTTTTTAGTAATTAGTACCGTCACAAAAAGCTAAAATAGATCCTAACATATTGAAGTACTATATTATATAATATATATATATATGCGATGGCAAGTCATTTTCAATTTCTTCTATTGATTTTTTGATTCTCAACGGCCAGCAATAATAGAGGAATTAATAATATTTCCAACATCATCGGGATGGGGACGTCTACATTAAAAAATGAATTACGTCATCTTTCGTGATTCGAATATTAAGATTTCCCTCCTATTATATATAAGCCTATAAGCATATATAATTGGATTAATCTCTTGGGAGATCAAGTAATTCATGATATTATTTGCAATATAAAATTAAATAAAACCAAAGATATTATTGTAAGCATATAGTACTTAAAAAGTACTCCAAAAAAAAAAAAACAGTACCTCAGTAGTACTGCTCATGGGTCGAAGTTTCTTATATTTGGAAATGACCATTATAATTATAACTTGCACGAATAAAGTATAATACTGTACATATATATGTACGCGCGTACTACTTGTAGGCCGTGCATATACAATAGCGGAGCACTTTGGGGAGGGGTCTAGGGTTTAGAAAAAAAATATATATATATATATATTGCTGAAATTAATCATTACTCTACATATATACGTACCTTCAAAATTATTCATTAATAGTTGCGCTGATCAAATAATTTGATATTCTTAATCATATATTTTAAAGATCGGAACTAATATATTTACAAATTAAGAGATTACACAAAATTAAGTGATTTTATATCATCTATTAAATTTATTTTACAGTAAAAATAATTTTATAATTTAACTAATTATATAAAATTAAGTTAATTTATAAAATTATTTTTACATAATTTATTTATGACTAAAATATTTCTATTCTTTAAAACCTCAAGCACAATCATGAGAGGATAATATAACAAATATATATATATATATATTGTCAGGAGATCATGATTTATCTACATGAGTAGTAGCTTATAATAGCCGTTTCCAAACAGATATTATATATATATATATGTGTGTGTGTGTGTGTGTGTGTCAGGTGAAATTATTAAATATTTTTTTAATGTAATATTATAGATTTAAAATATCATTTCAAATTTGTCATTTTGTAAGTTTCTTTTTATAAGATCTATACAGTTTAAAGTTATCGGACACTTGCTAGATTTAATTTGTGCATGGTTGTATATTTTTTGTTGGCTTTTTTCATCTAAATTGATGGGTCTTTGAAGCGGAAAAATGTAATATACATTGAAGAACGTACAGTACGTAATACCAATATCCGTCCAAGAAAAACGAGTCTCCCGTGAAACATAAATAACATGATCATGACCTTCAAACTTCGATCGATCAATGTACTGATCAACGTACGTAGTAGATGAAACCACACACACGCTTGTATATATATATATATATATATATATGTACATTTTGCCCAATTAGGGGTTGTGCACATGCAAAAGTACGGTGTCGTTGATCAGGCCGTCTCGATCACAAAGCAGCCGGCCCGATGATGATATTCCCGGCCATATTCTATGGGTACTGGACGCTGCTTCTGTTCTGCCGAGTAGCTTCTATGCCTAAATCTCTCTCCTTTTTCCCAAACAATTCCTCAACCTCTTCCAACGACTTCCCCTTGGTCTCTGGCATACAGAAATAGATGAACACCAAAGAACACAAACCAAGACCAGCGAACATAAAGAAAGCTCCACCGATTGTCATGGCTTTGGAGATTGAAAGGAAACTCATTGAAACGGTGGCGTTCATCACACGATTCACGGCCACGCCAATTCCAACTCCAAGCGCCCTCACTCTCAGAGGAAATATCTCAGATAGATAGACCCATGCAATCGGTCCCATCCCCATTGAGAAGAATGCCACAAATGTATAGACAGCACAAATGCTTAAGATCAACGCCCACATCAGTTTCTCTTCAGAGTGCTCAACCATGGTTAGCGCAAACGCTAATGTTGTTAGGGCTGCAACCATGCCCGTTGTGCCTATCAGCAAGAGTACCCTTCTCCCAACTTTGTCAAGCAAAAACGTGGCTATAAATATGAAGAGAGTCTTTGTTAATCCAATCCCAACTGTGGCAAGCAAGAGTTTTCTCTTTTCAACGACTCCAGCTGCTTTGAAGATTCTTGGACCGTATAAAACAACTGCCTCAATCCCCGTTGCATGATCGAAGAAATGAAGTCCGATTGCTACGAATAAGATCTTCCGGACAGAAGGGGTTGGCCTTAAAAGTAGTTCTTTCCAAGCGCCGTGGCCCTTAGCAGTATTGGTAACCTTGACAACATTGTCTGTCGAGTTTTCATCGACCCCAACCGCCAGTTTTATGTCTCGGAACCTTCTTTCTGCATCTTCTTTACTGCTCGATACTTTGAGCAGCATGCTCTTGGCTTCTCCAAGTCGACCTTGCATGGCAAGCCATCTTGGCGACTCTGGCATGTATAAGATGCCGAAAGCCAAGGCAAGAGAAGGGATTGCTGCAAGTCCAAGCATTATTCTCCATCCAAGTTGCAAAGTCAACTTAGAGAAGAGGTAATTTGAAACATAGCCGAGTAAGATGCCAAAGCTGATGGCGATGTCCGGTAGTGATGTCAGAAAGCCTCGGGATGTTGGAGGGGAAATCTCCGCGGTGTAAACCGGTGCAATCATGAGGGCAAAGCCCACGCCAATACCGGCGATACACCTTCCGGCGAGTAGTACTCCATAGTTCGGGCCCCATCCCATTAGAACTGAGCCGATCAAGAAAATAATGGAGGCCAAAACGATTGTGTAACGACGACCAATGTAATCCGAAACTCTCCCTGCAATAAGGGAACCCACCAACGCGCATAGGTTAAGGATTCCGGCGAGGACTGATACTTGCGTGTCATTGATCTTGAGATCTTCTTCGATGAATATCATGGCTCCACTCATAACACCAGTGTCTGGAGATCAAGGACAAGAATATATAATTATTATATATTAAAAAGTCCATGAATATCTAATTAAGATCTTGGATGAACAAGAATCGAATAGAGAAAATATTGTAAATGATTAATCTGACAAACTACTTAAAATCACGTGAATTTATGATATTATTTTTATATAATATATTTATGATTAATGTGTTTCTCAATATTATTATGTTTCAGCCATCAGAGAGAGAGAGAGAGAGAACATACCATAACCAAATATGATGGTGATCATGGAGATAACTAAAGTGCAGCCAAGGGCATATTTGTTCAACGGCGGCCGTTTATCCACCAACTGGCCGCCTTCCTCCATCATCTCCCCCATGGTTGAAGTTGGCCGTAATCGAAGAGATTGGCAACTGACCGGGATAAACGGGGGAGAGAGGGAGAGAGACAGAGTAGTGAAAGGATTGAGACGCTTGCCTTTCCTACAAAGTTTTGACTCAGACCACTATATATAATAATTCATAAGATTTGAAGTTGGAAATGTAGATGTTGATTTTGGTAATTTTTCTATGGCTCTCATTGCTCGTAGCTGTATTGTGCCCGAATTATGGATAATTGGCTTGTCTTCATTTTCTATTTTTGGGTGTTAGCCAATATCTCTTCTGGCACATCATGCAACAAGTTGTCCGTTCGATCTTATCTACTCTTGCCTGACTAACTAGCTTCTTATTTTATTGGCTCAAAAATAGTTTCGCATATAAAAGTTGACTAAATTTACAGAAAACATATATACATGCATGCATATATAAAATCTAAACAAGTTGTTCGTCTAAGCTTATCCAACAGTTTGCACTGGTTCTACTACTAGTACCATTCACTTAAAGAGAAAACAAGTCCAACGCGCAACTTAAGAGACGGAAAAAGAATCAAACTAGCAGTCGGCACACGCTGATCTGATCTAATTGAATAATAATTTTCTAGTCAGATGCATTTTCAAATTCTTTGAAAAAGAAAATAGTTTTAAATTCGTTAGGATGTGATATATATTCATGCACATCGAGATTAATAATTTTTAATGCTAGATAACTAGCTTAATTAATTGAGTAATTAATTAAATAAATGAGAATATCCTAGCCTCGTTTGAATTCGGAGACTAAATAAATTTAGTTGAGTTTATTTTTAATATTATTATTATTTTAAAATTTGAAAATTTTGATTTAAAAATTAAAAAAATTATATTAAGATTTAAAAAACTATATTAAAATTTATATTTTATATAAAAATATAAAAAATATATATATAATAATAAAATTAAAATAAATTAAATAAAACACATCTCACCTTCAAATACAAACCACTCTTAAAATAAACACATAAAGCCATTTGTGTTTGGATATATTATATAATATGATTAATTAAAGATGGGGCCGGGTACGTACGTACTTGACAAGTTAAGTTCGGGGATTCGTTTTGCAAGCGTTGACCAATTAGTGTCATCATGATCGACAATAAAGGGGGTATGATATGATTTAGATCCAAAAAAACAGCATTAAAGCATAATAAAAGCAGCCACGTTTGACCAACATGCACATTTAAGTTGGCTAATATAGATAATTTTTAATTTAAAATTTTTTTAAAAATAGAAAGTATTTTTCATTAAGGTTTTTATATTTATTCTTATTCTAAAGCATTTTTATTAGATTGATTAAAAATTATCTTTTAAAAATTATATTTTTATATAAATACCAAAAAATAAATATCATATTTGATCAAATATAACAATAAAGTATATAAAAAAAAAAGAAAAAATTAAAATTATTGTCAAATTATTTTTTAAAAATAATTTTTAATCAATCTAATAAAAGTGCTCTAAATATTAGATATATTATATAGCTGGCCGGAAAAAGATTTGTATAAGTATCGGGACAATCGACAAATCATGCTTTTTTAAACAACCTCTAACTTGATAATCCTTTATTATAATTAATAAGGATATAACATAGTATATGAGAAATCATATTATTTAAAAATAAGAGATTTTTTATATTTTAATATGTTTTAATGTGTTCCAAAAATAAATATTTTAATTTGCTTTCAATTATATAATTGATTAATTTTTTTAGAATATAAGTAATGTATTTTAAGCTCATTATAAATTATATCAGAATTTATTTTTAAGAATACATTGTTTATAGTATTTTATATTTTTTAATAAATAATTTTTTTTATTCTGTATAATATTTTAAAAAGACTAATTATATCAATCATCACTCACAGGTTTAAAAATACAAAGCGACTCACGTACTTGAAAAGTACGTTTTACATTTCTTTAAATATTGCTTATGGTCCCCATATCTTCGAGTGGTTTGGTACCACGCGCATGCATGTCGGCATATGAATATCTAACGTACGTAGATACCAACAAAATTCTTGAGAGAAAAAGAAAAAAAGATACCAACCAAAATTGAATGTACCAGCTGTTTTGTCAAAGATTATAGGGTCGACTACTGGTCCACTAGCATATACTAATTAATGTAGTGACGTAGAGATTGGACTTTTCTTTTATTATTATTATTAGAGGGAGGAGGAGACAGAGATATCTTTCTATTTCTCTTTTTTGATGTAGGGATTAGAGGCATGGGGAATCGAACTTGACTTCTCATTTTGGAGAACCATACAGCTGCCATCAAACCAAGCGGCTGAACACCAGAGTGGACTTGATCGGTAAGGAAAAGGTCAATATAAGGTACTGTTTATATTCATCATTCAACTCAATTTATTTTAATTCATTTTTATTTTATTATTATATTTTTATAATTTTTTTATATAAAACACAAATTTTTATATATATATTTTAAATTTCAATACATTTTTTTTAAATTTTAATATATTTTTTTTAAATTTTAAAATAATAATAATATTAAAAAATAAATTAAACTCATCTTAATTCATATCATCTCCGAATTCAAATGGAGTCTGAACGAATAATTTTTCTTTGCAAAAGATTGTGTCTGTGTCCGGCCTCCATTAACAAGATATTATACAATTTAACATGTTAATGATGAAATAAAGTGAAATGAATTAAAATTAAAGTTAAAAATTAAATAGAATTTTTTTTAATATTATTAATATTTTGAAATTTTTTAAAAAAATGAATTTTTTTTTTTTGTGTGAAAATTAAAATATATATATATATATATACTAATAAAATCAGATGAAATGTGTTGAAAAAAACAAGAGAGACCTGAAAGTGTCCACACCAAACCCTTGAATATTAAAGTCGTCCTGATAAAGAGAAATAAAAAAGGAAATACTTGATAAAATTAAAATATGGTATAGTTTCAAGAATATATATATATATATTAGATGATAGTAACAAGTAAAATACGTTTATCTAATTTAATTGTAAAATTATTTTTAAAAATTGATATTAATTATATTAAAAAATAAATTTTGATTAATAATATAATGCTTTTGAAAAAAAAATGTAATTTCTAAAAAAATTTGACGATTAATTATAATTAAGCAAATAATAAATAATTACACATTTTCATATAGTATAAAATAAAAACATTAGTTAAAATAATAAAATAATCCCAAAAATAAATAATAGAATTTAAATTATTATGCAGAAATATTTTCATTGTATGTTTAAATATAAATAAATAAATAGATTTCTTTTTCCTAGTCGAATACAGACAGACTGTGAATGGACTAAAAAATTTCTTAAATTTTCTTTAAATTGCATGAATTTTCTTTAATGGACTTCAGAATAAATTTTCTGTAAGGGACTTCATGGACTCCAAAATAAATTTCCTTTAATGAATTTCATTTTCATAGACCAGCACAGATGGAATTTGAATGGACTTAATAAATTTTATAAATTTTCTTTAAATTGCATGAATTTCTTTTTAATGGACGCCAGAATAAATTTTTTATAAGGAGCTTAATAGACTCCAGAATAAATTGTCTTTAATGGATTTCATTTTCATAGAATGGAATGTGAATGGACTTAATAAATTTTCTTTAATGGAGTTCATTTTCATAAGATGAATGGACTTAATGGTCTACAGACGGACGTTGAATGGATTAACAGCATGTTGAACTTAACGGATTTTCAATGGATGGATATTGTTTATTTAACGTACAGACGTTAAACTAACATTGTTTATTAAAAAAAAAAAAAGTGCAAAAAATTATATATATATATATATATATAGATATATTTTAAAATAAGATCTGCTTTTTTACAAATATTTCACAAAATTTATATATTCAGAAGTACTTGTCCCGCACTACTCTATCCCGAATTTTAGTCCAAGTGAGATTCACATTGCTTTAAAAAGATTTGCTTAAAGGTGTTTGGAAACAATTTCTATATCTTTCTATTTTTTCTCATTTTATTTCATTCAATTTCATTTTTTTTTTTCAAACAATATTTAAATATAAATATTTTCAAACTAATAATTACGTTTTATTAAATTTTTAAACAAAATTTAACAAATAATTCTACTTTTTCAAATCTAAAATAAATTTAAAAATTATATCCTAACAAATTTTAATTTTATAATATTTTTTTAATTTTTTTCCTCGTTATTCAAAACCCAATAAACTAATCTCACTTTTATTAACAAAATATTTTATATTCGTTATCATTCATAAAATTTTCATCTAATCTTATTTTTAAACAGTTTTGTTGAACAATTATAATTTTTTCCCACATTTGCAAAATTATATTTTTGTCCTATTTTATTGGAGTTCACATTGCACAATTATCGTCCTCGTTTGCACAATTATCGTTTTGTCCTCTAATCTTTGAGTTCACATCGAACAACTATTATTTTGCCCTAATTTACACAAATACCATTATATTTTTGTCCTATTTTCTTTGAGTTCACGCTACACAATTATGTTTTTGCCCTCATTTGCAGAATTACATTTTTTGTCCTCTAATTCATCATTAAAAATACATTTAAATATTCTATTATTAAGTAAAAAAATAAAAATTATAGGGTCGATCCCGGGTCCACTAGCATGCACTAATTAACGGAGTGACGTAGAGATTGGACTTTTTTTTTCTTGACTGAGGGGACATAGGTACAATTCTATTTCTCTTTCCCTTTGATAGTGAGGTGTCAAGCCAAGCGGCTGGGCACGAGAAACGTGGGAAAATTTAAAAAAATTATACTAATAAAATGAAAAAAATGAGGAAGAAAAATTACATACATACATACATAGTACTCTTCCTTATATGAACATGATTATTAAAGTCATAAAAATTGACCAACAGGTCAAGGTGACAGAAAGAATTATTTCCAGCCTACTAGTGTGAGTTTGGCTTCATTCAAAATCGTTTGGAGCTTCCAGCGAGATCCTGACGGGTTGATACGTACGTAAATAACAAATAAAATAAATAGAAATTGACACATAATTTTACGTGATTCGGCAAGTACCTACGTCCATAAATATTTAGGGATGAAAATACACTATAATGGAGATTTTTACAGTCACTCATAACTCACTGCGTACAAGAAAAATATACATAAATATGTTAATTAAATTCACCGGTTGGAGATCTCGAGAAAGCCGAAGAAGCTGATGTTGGGGAAGATGAGGCTGCCAAAATTGTTCCAGCGGGATTGAGTTCAGGTCCTTTTCTTTCATCTATTCGAGCCCTTTTATACGGCTTTTTGGGGTTGCGTGTGTCAGTCTGTCAGCTTCCTTTACTTTTCTTCTCATCCACTCCCCTCCTGCCTGCACACTGCTCTATACCTTTATTATTGTCCCATCACCTGCCACTCTCACTTTTTTCCCCATGTGCTTTGGTTCCCTTTTATCCCCTAGTGTCATAAATGTTGTTTGGACTGTTTGACTTTTAATTTCATCCCTTTCAGTACTCCGCGAATTCTTAACAAAGGTAATTTGATGGGAATTATGTCTTGTCTTGTATCCTGAATTTTTCGAGAAGGTGGTGGTTTGTCTCCTGATCCCTAAAAATACTGATCATGTAAAATACAACTGTGGAGCTAGGTTAAGGTGGGAGATAGACCCAACCGCTAAAATGGGAGCACGGAGCTTAAAATGTAGCGGGAGATGGGCTCGACCACTGAAGTGGGAGCGCGGAGAGCGCGGAGCCCATCTCCCCTTGAAGTGGGAGATGACATCCCGTGGGACCCAACTAGAGTGTATCGCCTAGGATTCTATGGGAGAAATCATCGCATAGGTGAGCTAAGGCGCGGGGCCGGGGCTCGGCTATCACCCCGCAGGACTTTAGTAATCTTCACACAGGTGGGTATGCCGACCTCGTAGGAATTGATTGACTTCGCGTAGATGTGTAGGTTTTTGGGTAGGTTGTGGATGGCCAGACAACCCCGCGAGCTTTCGAGCGGAATGTGGTTGATCCAACAACCCTGCGAGCCGTCGAGGGGGTTGTGGTTGATCCGACAACCCCGCAAGCTGTCGATGAGATTTCACTGTGATGAGGGCGCAAAGCCTATTCCGTCATCGCATGGGACTCGGCGGGTGGTGTCATCGCATGAAACCCGGTGGGTATTGTCAGACCTCGCAGGAGGTGTCATCGCATGAGACCCGACGGGAGTGCATCGCCTAGAACTCCGCATGAGGTGTCATCGCGTGAGACCCGACGGGAGTGCATCGCCTAGGACTCCGCAGGATTTTGTTACTTCGTGTGAGTGAATAGACCGACCCCACGGGATGCGATAACGCGCCAACATCCCATGCTGCAGGCTATAATTTTGTTAGTATAAAAATAAATTCACATATTGTAAAAGAGACAAACTGATGTATTTTTGTCTGTGGTAAAAAGTTTTCAAGTGTCGAGTATCGAGCGATAAATTTCCAAATGTCGACTCCCAAGCAAGAAGCTATGAGATCCCGAGCGTAGTCTCCCGAGTTTCGACTTCCGAGTGAGGAGCCGTGAGATCCTGATTATCGACTTCTAAGGATCGAGGTAAGGGTGATGGTTGCCTGATTCCTGCAAAAATGAGAGAAAGATAGCTCTTATAGAGCGTGAGTATTCTGAGCTTGTGAGTTTTTCATGAGTAAGGTGAGCCCCGAGTACATGAACAATGAGAACCCAAGCTGCTTAGTGTGGTTCCTGATGACCTTCTAAGGCCGGTGTGCCTGCGAGGAGGGTATGATTGGTCCCAAGCGGGTGACAAAATTCCAAATCCTAAGGAATGGATCCACGTGAATGGGTCCAGGTGAGTCCCAAGAGCACAGAGACTGGGAGTGGTTCCTAAATGAATAAATCCTAAGTGTGATGTCGTGGGTTCATGTGTGAGGCGAGTTCCCAGACGTGTGTAAGGTGTTTGGCCCGAATATGCATGAGTGATGTGAGTCCCAAGCAAGGGGCCGTGTAATAAGTCCCAAGAGAGATGGAGGGAGTTCGATGGACCCCCGAGTTGGTGGAGCCCATGAAGGTGAGTCGTACATATGATCCATTATGGCATGAGTGTCGTGGAGGGTCTCGAGTATGTTCGTGAGGCATGTCCCAAGCTGGAATTCCGAATGCACCTGCCTGAATCCCCGAGATGACTTTTCCGAGCGGTGTTAGGTAAGGCACTTGGGAGTTGTTGCCAAGTGAGTTGTGAGTTGGTTCGAGTTCAGGCTCGGTGAGGCCCACGATTGCATGGGCCTGAATGAGCTGAGTGAGCTTTCCGCGTGATGTGATCGTGCTCCTAGTGCATGGGTGACGAGGGTGCTCACAGTGCATGAGCCTGAGTGAGAGAGGGATTACGCGTGGGCCAATTTGATCTCGTGTGCCCTCGAGCAGGGCTTTTGTGTGATGGTTCCTGAGTGGGATTTTCGAGTGTGGTGATGTCCCGTGTATGCATGTCCCGTGTGTGCATGGCGGGTAGGTGCTTCCCTATCATAGTGATGTGCGGGGTGAATTCTGAGCACCATCTCGGATGGCTGGATTCGGAGCATGCATGGGGAGCGTGGGTGCGCTAAGATGGAGCCTATAAGTCATGGCAGGGTGGTGAGGCGAGTCCATATGATGTCTGGCGGATTGTGTGCGTCCGTGAGTGTGTTTTTCAAGTCTCGGGTAAGATAGGTGAGTCCAAAGGGATTTTCTCGAGTTAGGGTCCCAACTGGTTTGCCTGAGCAAGGCTTCCGATCAGGGTGTGCCGAGCAGGAATGAGGTTTGATCTAAAGGTCCAGTGTGGTCGTGGGCCAGGTGGGCGGACTAGGGTGATGGACTATGCTAGGCTCATGAGTTCCGGAGAGATAATCTCGAGTCGAGGCTACTTCGAGCTAGGAAATGCATGAATGATGTGAATCTCGAGCTGGTCGAGGGTGTTACCTCGAGTTAGTGTCGTGTGGGAGAATTCAAGTTTGAAGGATGCCAGGCTAGTGTAGCCCGAGCTGTAGGAACTCGAGTTTGCCGGAGCCCGAGTTGAGGAAGTCTGACCGAGCGGAAGACATCCGAGAGGTGGCCTGAGCTGAAGGTGTGTGAGAGGGAGTCCGATCGAGCTAGTGAAAACTCGAGCTGTAGGAACTCGAGTTTAAGGAAGCCTAGGCTGGTGCAGCCCGAGCGTGGCTTTTCTGAGCTGAGGGCTCGAGTTGGATCTCGAGCTAAGGAGCCCGAGACAGGGTCCATGCATGCCGAACCACTCATATGCAAGTGGCTTCGGAGGGTCCTAAGCGCGACCCTGAGTTTGGGACGACTTCCGAGTGTCAATGCAAGTGATCAGGAAGAAAGATCCCGAGTGGATGACCGTTCTGAACTGGGAAATCCTGAGTTGGTGGGGTTCGAGTCGAGGGATCCCGAGCACACTTTACTCCCCAAGTTCACGGTTTTCCCGAGTGATATTACCGAGCTCTCCCTAAGATCACGGACTATGCCTGAGTCCAAAACTCCCGCGAAGTGGTGTCCAGAGCGGGTGGTCAGGCGAGCCCAAACCTCCCAAGTTGGTGGTTTTTTAGGAGAGAGGGCATGTGCGTGTAGTGTGGTAAGCTAGGCCCGAATGGTGGAGTCCCGAGCACAGTGGAGGTCTTTGGCGGGCCGGCCACCCTTCGGCGAAGTCAAACAGAGCCGGTGACTTCCCTGGAGTCGCCGGCGGGCCAGCCATGTCCCAATGGGACTGGGCTTCCCGAGAGTGGCTGTGCGGAAAGGTGTTGAGCCACCCTGTTATTTCCGGCGAGATGGCCGGTTGGCCCTAACCTCGCCGGAAACAAAAACTGCCGGCAGGCCATTAGAGCTCACGGCTTGATGCTGTGACCTTCTCGGGGTGGCACGCCCGGCGTGTCCCCAAGATAGGCCAAGAACATCGACGACCGAGACCCCTTTGACCAGTCACCGGACAAAATCCACCGGCGATCAACGAGGATCGCCGGCGGGCCAGCCGAGCTCACAGCTGTCGCCGTGAGCCTCGGGGTACACCACACCATGCCCCCGAGTATTGTGCATGCATGAAGTACTACGTTTGCACAATTATGTTTTTGCCCTTGTTTACACAAATACATTTTGTGTCCTCCAATTCATCACTAAAGTTTTGTATAATTATAATATTAATTAGAATATAATAATAATAATAATAATGTACTTAAAAATAATCTAAATTGAGGAGTTTAGCTTATTAGGAACAAATAAACAACTTAAGATTTTTTTTTTATTTCTTCTAATTAGCCTAGCATATTTGATTAGGAGCTCATAAGCGAGTTCAAACTATAATACAAGGGAAAGGAGAATCTGATAAGAGTCGATCGGGTTATGTTCCATCTCTCTCTCTTTCTTTTTTTTTTTTTAAAAAAATTTGATATGATGTTAATTCCATCTCATTTTGTTCTCATAGTCATTCATAAAAGTAAATTATTCTAGTCATTGGACTAATTATATTAATATTATTAGAAAATTCAATTATTATTTTAAGGTTCCATATTATGTATCAGTCTATAATTGGTCTTTAATGTATGATATTCACTATTTTATTTTTTTATGGTAATAATTCATTTTATATTAATATATTTTTAAAGCATTTTTTAAAAAAATTATTATTAAAAGAAAAAATAACACCTAGTTTTATCCTTTAAGAATGAATCACGAAATGTGAAGCTTAAGAAAGTTAAAATCATGACATTATCAACATATAAATATACAATCAAGATCTTTGACGGATGAGTAATATACAATCATGAAATATGTAAGTATAATAGTTTGAAAAAAATAAAAAAGTCTATTATTAAAAGATTATTACTTTTTTTTATATAAGCTTAATACTTATTTATTTATTTTTAAATAAATTATACAATTTATCTACTCTATAATTATAAATATTATTTATCGTTACCGATACACTTCGAGACTTGAGAGCTGATCATCATCTCCTAGCCCGGCCTTGCCCATCTCTTTACGGGGCCATATATCCTGGATTCCTGAGTTTCGGAAATTTTTCTTTGCAATAATTTGTACGTACGAGAAATGTTACGCAAACAAAAGAAGTCATCATAGCCATGCATAGTCATGTGTTGATCATGATGAACGAACCGCCGCTCAGTTGAAAACTCAAATGAAGATGTGTCATCCTGAACAACAGTCCATGATGCAGATCAGCAGCTATGTGGTGGAAAGCATTATCTCAAATATTTCTTCATCTTCTTAATTTTCTTACATGATGCAACAAATATAACACAGGAAAAGGAAATATTAATTTAGGGATGCAGAAATTCAAATTTTCTAATTGAAAAATATATATATATATATATATATATATAAGATATAGTTTTAAGATGTGCATATCTGTGAAGTTTCTTTAAACTAGATGGTATAATGACTCAGGGGCGGAACTGCCCCTGGTTTAGGGGGATACTGCCCTCAAACTTTTTTAAAAATTATACATAAGATATAAATATATATAGTTTTTTTTATATAATTAAAATTTCCACACCAATTTATCAAAGAATAAAAATCCCCCCCCCCCAATTCTTGGACCTCTAAAAATTTTACTAAAATTATTTTTCAAATTTTAATACTTACCTAATCTCACTCAAAATTTCTATTTATATCCAAATTATCTTTTCCACTTTAGCTTGATGTACTGATGCAACTAAAATTTTAAGATATGTTTAGATTATCTATCCTATGTAGATGACTAGAAATATGAATTTTTTACATATCATTTGCTAATTTATATTGAGAAATTATTGTCAATAATTTCACTTTAGAAATGATAATAGATGAATTTTATTTCATGAAAGATTATTGTCGAGCTTAATTTGTAAGAGAAATCTTAAGTTCATTTTTTTTTTTTGTAATGGGCTCTAACAAATTGTAAAAATTAAAAAAAAAAAAGATGATTTATAAACATGTATTTTTATATATAATTTTATAACATATGATTATTGTTTTTATATATAATCATGCGCAAATAAAAAATTTATATTCACATATACTACATATTTTGTCAATCGCCCCTCTCAAATATCAAATCCTAATTCCACCCTTAGAAGGACTGGTCTTTAAATGAGAAAATCAAGCTCCAATCCCCTATACTCCTGTATTAAAAAAAAATGCAAACCTTCCTTATTTATTTCTTTTAAAAAATAGTGAGGCTCAATATTAAAAGTGAGTTTTCTAGTTGAATTTCAAATTTATTCAATTACAGAAAGAAGATATATACCTGAAATTTTATACACAATTTAAAACTGTAAAAATCATTTCTGATTTAAAAAAATCTATGGCGCTCCCGGCCTTACGTGACAAACGTCTCTGCTCACAGTACTTCTGAGCCATGTGAGATTACTCATCAGAGATTTTTCCATGCATGACTCTTTCATTGAGCATTTCTTGTTTTTGTACTCTTTGTTTTTTTAGCCGAATGATTCATGATCAGTAAATTAAGGGCGGAATTCCAAGCGAGGCTGGTGATTGCAGGCAAATATCAGACAACTTGCATGCATTGAGATTATAATGAGAATTACATAATCGTAGCAATTACTTCATGTGCCTAAAATGAACTAACACGGTACAAGAAATTCGAATTTCTTGTAGGGACGGAAATGAATTGGTCGCAAATCCTACATTCGAATTTCTTAAAAAAAATTCAAAATTTCTCAATTGACAGTGATTTGAATAATAAGATGAAATGAAATATGATATATTAAAATGATTTGTGAATAATACTAAGATTGTTAGTTAAAATGAGATGAGAAGAAATATCACACCCCTATATTCAAAGGAAAAATGATATTTATAATCGTAAAATGTACAAACGTTACGCAATCGTTAAGAAAAAAGTGAGTAATATAAAATAGGTAAAAAAAAATTAATTTTTTAATAGTTGATTACATTTTTTTTAAATAATTATATGATATTTATACATTTTATAATTATATGCAGTATTGTTGATGTTCAAATAGGCATATATCATGAATTAGCCAAGCTCTTTTTCGTGCATTTTTTAACTCTCGCTTGACGTTTGAACCTTCGTCAACCGGCCTTTCAGGGAGCGCAGTATATTATATAATAATTAAGCAAAGCATTAGCCGTTAACAAGATCGCAGGGCCCAGTTGATAAAGGCCATAGCTGGGAAATAACATTCAAATGAGAAAATGCAATGCATAGACCGACACAGCTTGCAGCCAGAGATCGATGATGTTTGATGAAGAGAGAATCTTGAGCACCACGTACGGTTAATTGCTTGTTGTTGGAGACACTTTGAGTGTAAAAGGCGCTAGCCTGCCTTAACTTTGCCAAAGAACACGTTCCAAAAGTACAGGGAAAAGAAAATATTGGAGGAACTAAGAGGAAAAAAGATGCATCCAAAAGATGATTTTGTTTCCTTGGATCCCCACCATGTTCATGAAAGATTGCCTCTTTGTAGTCCTGACTTTTCTTTTGGAGTGTTAGTCCGGTCTAAAGATTTTCAAAAATACCAAAGCTAAATGTCAGAGATAAATAATGAATAAATGCTACCTGATAATTTGTAATATTTGATGCATGATGTGTACTGCATAATATTTATGAGTTGAAAAATAAAGAAATAGATTTTGAAACTATAAAAAGTAAAAAATTAATATATTTTATTTACCATATTATATCAATTGACATATTTATTCCTAATACGCGTTTACATTGCTCAATATTTTTCTCTTCTTTATATCACAGAAAAGTTAGAGGCTCTCCTTTCATTTCTTGCACGCTTGATTTGGAAGATGATGAGTTACAATTCAACGTGCTTGTTAACATCGAGAGGACAAAAGTTGCTTTTACTCCTCTTTTTTGACGATCCACTACTCTGTTGTATATAGAACCCTAGGACATTACCACTCAAGGGGTCTGAGTCTGGTCTGCAATGCTTCAAAATATTTAAATATGTCTATATATGACCCCTTAGAGCAACTAAATACACAAACTAATGGTATATATTATGTTAAACAGTAGAAAGTGCAGATTCTTGTAGGTCTTTTTTTGGGTATTGTGAAAGAAATCATTTGGTTCCATTCATCTCCTCATCAAAGCAACAATTTCCGGCCAAAGAAATATTTAATTAAAGCGACGATTGTGGATATAATATATATATATATATATATATTTGTTACTCATCATTCATATACACTATATATCATATTTTTTTAAAAAAAATTTAAATTTTTTCTTATTAAACTAATTAAATTCTTCTACTTATTATTCATATATTAAACTAACATTTAATTAAAAAAGAAAAAAATAATAATAATATGTGGTGTGCGATTATAATGGTGAATAGGATTTATATATATATATATATCTTTTTAAATTAATTTGAAATCTATTTGAAATTGAGATTTCGAATAGTGATAAAAAGAAGTTTTTATAAATAAAAAAAAAAAAAATCAAAATGTCAAAGAACAAACAGTAGAAAGTTATTACTTTGTTTGAAGAAAATAGTTGCTCTTTTTTAAGTTATTGAAAACATCGAAACAAAGGGATTCGCAATCTTTGGAACCTTTAGCATCTTCAGCAATTTTTCAGTATATTATGCAGTCTATTGATCAGCCTTAGAATCACTCCGTCAGGGACGTACGGCTGCATGGCTGATACACCTGAACAACCCTTATCATGAATAATCGCTCAATTTTAGAAGGTCTCTCTTGGAAGGTAGCTCTTTGATGTTTTAGAGACCTTCCCTCCAAAAATAATTCAAGTAGAAAGAGGATTCAAAAAAATAAAAATACTAAAGTCAATAAAAGAGATCTAGGTTTGAAGCAGACGTTAATGGCAGAGGCTTGTACGTACCATATATGCAAGTGAAAAGGAAAACAATCTTTTAAATACAATAGGCCATTAACAACATTAAAAATATATAAAAAAAAAAAGAGTATTCGTAATAAATTATTTATAACAAAATTAATTATTTGTTGTAAAAATTAACTCATTTTAATATAAAATAGTCAGGTTAACTAAAAATAACAAGTCACAAATAAACAATTTTCTTCTAATATGCATTTATTATAATTCTACATATAAATTCTACCATAATCTTCAAGAAATTTGAAAAGTGAGAAATGTTAAGTGCTAGTTTAAATTATGTAAGCCTTCGGCAGTCTCTTAATAAAATAAAAATAATAATAAATCCAACTATAAAGAATAGTTATATATATATATTTTTTCATGACGGATTAATACACATTTTTAAAAATAAATAGATTTGTATAAATCGTTAATCTTAAATAGATTTAAGACACATTTTAATTTAATTTTGTTATTAATGAATATGTAGATGTAAAAATACAATATTTAATTTTATTAGTGATGATATGAGAGTAATTAAATGCTTTATTAATTAACATGTCACAAAATATAAAATCGAAAGACAAGTTAAATTCATATTTATAAAGATTTTATTTTATTTTTCATGTGTGATATATATATTAATATAGGATGAATAGCCAAACCTGTGGCAGAGGCTAGTCTGTATCTATATTGCATTTTTCCAAACAAACACTGTCAAAAGTAGGCCTTTTTTCGTGTCTTTCTTTTTTGTGTTAATGAAGTGATCATGAATTAGCTTCTACTCCATACTCCATGCTCCTCCTCCTCCTCCTCCTCCTCCTCCCTATATAAACCCCCACTTTTCTCACACAAATAGTTCATTCATAATCTTTGACGCGTCCATACAATGGCTAAACGCTTCAAGCTCAAGATCTCCCGAGTCATCCCGTCCTTCCAATCCTGCCGTTCCAAAGACCCTGCTAATCTCCCAGCTGATCCCGTCCGTCCCTTCTTCCGACCTTCTCCGTTCAATGTCAAACTTGTTAACCTACGTTTCCCAGCCACTGCAGTACCAGTACTAGTCCAACCCTCCAAAACGCATCACTCTTCCCTTAAGCGCCACGTGTCATCCGCTTTCATGTCCGTCGGCTGTGGTTTGAGATCTAGGCCCACTCTTTCTGATGATGACCGCACCGATTTGCCGGAGTTCCAGTGGGAAAAAGAAGAGAAATGGCACGTGGTTGCCAAGGTCTACGACGAGAGCCCTCGCCGTAAAATCTACAACTCATCGGTCTCTGGAGATTCCGAGGAGGACGTTTTGTCTGTTGCTCGGACCACTGCACGGGCACCGGCGCCAGCTCCTCCCACGGTGGAAAAGAAGAAACGACGGGTCAAAAAAAAGAAAACGGCGCAGAAATTCCGCATCAGCACCTCTTCAGCTGATAGTGGACTGTTCAGCAGTGAAAGTCGTGACGAGAGAGACGACGAGGAGACCGAGACCTTAGTTTCTTCTTCCAGAAGCTTCTCTACCGATTCCTCGTCCGAGTTCAGCCCCCACTTGGAAACCATACGCGAGATTCCATTAAGCTCCACGAGGCCGCGAAAGAAGAAGCCGAAGAGAAACGTGAAGAAGGTGAAACGGTGCGTTTCTAAGGATGGGAAGGCAAGGAAGGTGATCCCGTTGTCTGTGGAGAGCGAGTCGCCGGCAAGGCTGTCGATGTTCCAGAGGCTTATACCGTGCACGGTGGAGGGGAAGGTGAGAGAGAGTTTTGCTGTGGTGAAGAAGTCGGAAGATCCATACGAGGACTTCAAGAGGTCAATGATGGAGATGATCTTGGAGAAGCAGATGTTTGATGATAAGGATTTGGAGCAGCTCTTGCACTGCTTTTTGTCACTGAACGCTAGGGAACATCATGGAGTCATCGTCCAAGCTTTCTCGGAGATTTGGGAAGCTTTGTTTTGTAGAAGATCAACTAGTCGACGTGTTTCTAGGGCTCTTTGAATTAAAAAAAAAAATAAATCATGAGGTTGTACGTATATTATAATATAAATATTAGAAAAACAAAAATGATCTCTTTTTATCTTCCATTGTTTGGATAATTGGATTCTAAGCCAATGCTGCGGATCTCTGATCTGCCTATATTCTCTGCAAAATGGGCACTGATGAGAAGATCATTACAATTTAATATATCACAAGGAAGATTTTATGAACAGGAGCCTCGGTCGGAGAATGTGATATTTGCACGTGGTTTTAATTTCTTATGTACTGAAAAATGGATCCATCACAATCACTTAGCAGCCTGCCCAATGGAGTCCACTATAGTAATTAAACATGATCAATTCATTTATAAAAATTAAAAAAAAAAAAAAAAAAACCAGTAAGATGAGGACTAGCTAGGCCGTAACTCATGAATTGACGTGTTCAGGCTTTTGGCTGAGAAGCGTGGATGGTCATTTCAAAGGAAGTACACCTGCGGAGTAATGCGTGGAAGAGCACTGAGAAGAAGCTAGCATGAGTAGTGGTCCGATTGGGGGTCGGTCGGGGACCCCTCCATCATTGACCAAGACTAGCACAGGTATTGACCACTTAATGATCAAAAGCTGCATGCATGCATTGTGGTTGAATTTGCTTTGCAAAATTAATTAATAATCCCCACCATTTTCATACTGCTTATTCCGGTGCACATGGAGACTTCTCCGACTTGGGTCCACATGTTCCCAATTTTGTTGAAAATTATCATCATTTGCACCGCTACGATGGTTCCTGATCTCATCCCCACTACTCTTACACATGCTATCCTCGTATTAGGATTACTACATATTTTATGTTGCAACTTGCATCATGTGTCCCTATTAAAAATTAGTAATCAAATAAATATTTGTTGTATTAATGATCATGATTATGAATCATGATCACCAATCACGCAAATTTCTTGCTGTAAAACTATAATGAGTTTTGACATTTAACTCCCTCGTAAAGCAGTCGATCGTCAATGTATCGATCAAAAGGTACTGAGTAATAAGAAACTAATAGTTATGGAAAAAAATAAATATTATAAGAAAAATAAATATTTATAATATTTTAATTATAATTAAAATGTCTATTTACGATAAAAATAAATTATTTTAATAGCTAATTATCATCTTATTTGCAATTAAAATATCATAATTTTTTTTTTATAGTCGCAACAAGCAAGAAAAATCTCATGAGCTACAGTTTTGAGCACAAGCATTTATATTTCAGTCCAAGTGCAAGGGATATTTGTTTGATTATTTTGTGTCATGTTAACCCTTTCGAATACATATATGATTATCCAATATTAGAGGTGCTAGATATCCTCGAGACTTACTCTCACCACGGCCTCACGCTTGGCGTGGCACAAATATTATTAAAAAAAAATAAAAACAGAAATGAAATTGATTTTGAAGAGAGTTTGGAACCATCTTCTTCATCCGGTCTTCCCCACGAAACCACCCATTTGATTCTGGTATTGATGAACTACGAAATCAAAGATATGATAAACACATCCTTATGAACACAAAATCCATCCCCACGAACGGTACCAAATGAGCTGCAACGACACCAAATGCCGATGAAGTTGACCTAGGGAAAACCAATCCCCACGAACACAGAATCCATCATCATCTCAACAAATGTAGAAACTAGCGTGAACAGCTCATAAACAAAAGATGATGGAAATGTTTAGGAATTTCTAAAGTCGTTGAAGAAAATCCATTCAAAATGAAGAAATCTAAATTCGTTAAGAATTTCTAAGTCCATCGAATCAAATCAAACCTCCTAAATTCTCGTTAATGAAGACCCAAAAATGAGAACAAGATGAAAGACGGTGGAAATGTTTCAGATTCATTTGATCTCCCTCTCTCTAGTTTTTTTATCTTTCATTTGATTCTCGCTTTCGTTTTCATCTTCTTTCATCTTCATGTCCATAAATACAAAAAAATGGAGAAGGAAAGAAAATGAAGGATGGAGAAAAAAAATAAGACGACATCGTTTTCATGCCGCATGCAAAATTATTCCTGCGGTTTCCCATAGAATTTATGTTATCGAAACGGCACCCTCAAAATTTACTCATAAGGTCGGCTAGAAGACAAGAATCCTATATATATTAATTTCCTAGTTATCATGAATTCCTCCAAGCTCCAATAAAAGGGCAATTTTATAATGTTGTGGTGTTGGGGTCCATTTGCACTCATGTAAATTTTTTTATATTTTTTTATATTTTATTTTTTTTTATAAAATTAATAAAAAATGTGTGGAGATAAAATATATGTAATTTTTAAAATTTTTAAAATTTTTTTTTATTTAAAAATTTTCATAAGTGTAAAAAGACTCAAAACTTCATATATTTACTCAAAATAAAAATGTTGTCCAATTAGTACAATTACAAGGATTTTGATCATTCTACTAATGTTTGATGTGATATTTTTTATCACTAGGGTGACCGGAGAGCCAACATTTCCAGTGAACCATCATCTCTCGCCGTCCGGCATGAGTTGATCCCGAAACATCGATTCCCGCGTCTTCGTGAACAAAGCCCGTGCTCATGTTTGCCGGGTTATATATGGATCAAGTTTTGTTATATATAATTATTTTAACGTAATAATTTTCGTGCACACGCTAGCTATTCATATGATTGATTAAAAATTTTATTTTATTTTAAATATATATATATAATTAATCACATTAATTAGTTAAGTACACAAAAAAAATATATAAAAAAAACTACAACATAAAATTTTTTATATCGATCTGTCAGTCTCTCAATTTCTCCGTACGTGCAGTAACAAAACTCCAAATTAGCCTGACGTACGTCGGAGTCTAGGACTAGCACTGCAGTGAAAACTAAGAGGGAAGGGCACGCTAAAAGTCCACAAAAAGGATAAGAGGGAAGAAGAGAGGGTGGGGGACGGGCCGGGAGTCTTCACATGGAGAAATGCCTCAGGCTAGCTGGCTACGAAGTCGTGTTGTTTCGTGAAGGGCACGCCAAAAGTCCACAAAAAGGATAAGGAGCCCTCCGCCCAAGAGAATGAAATCTTTACTCCCAGTGGTATGCTTTCAACGGGTATTCCGCGAACACGCCATCAGAGATTCTCTTGCCAACTTAACGAAACTGACTCAAGAATTTATATATATGAGTGCGAACTCGTTTCCCTAAAACGACAGCCTTAATTTGTAGGCTTTGGGATCCATGAATGAGTAACACTGTAGCTGTAGCATACCCTGATCAAATTAGCTGCCTGTCTCATCATTCATGCATCTTCTCATGTGTCGTCGATTCATCAGTCATCGTCATCTCCATCAGTCCGTCACAATGAACGGGTTATTCTATACAATTTTCTTAACTTTCAGTCATCATTATTATTTAATTTCTTTTAATTTTTTTAATTTTTTAATATTTTTGTTTTAAATTTATTTTTTTTAAAATAATTTTATTTTTTTATTCATTATTCATTTATTAAATATTTAATAAAAATATAATATAATATAATATATTATATAAAAATTATATGAATAATAAGAGGTTATATAAATTTTTTTCACAATGAATACTCTGAAATTTGGAGCAGTATCTTCGCCAGTGGATTATTTCATAATGGATGATAATAGGCTCTTCATATTATTCATGTATTAGAGTATTAGTAATAAATCTAACAAAATTTTTAAAAAAAATACAAATTTATATATATATTAAAAAAATTAATTTTTAATAAATTACTATGTAAAAATTAAATAAAAAATACTTTTTTTTTCATTCTTTTTTTTTTCCTCACATTTAATCAAATATGACGAATTTTTTTGATATATGTACAAACTTATACTTTTTAAAGAAAAATTTTGATGATCCAAAGTATTAGCAATGAATCTATCAAAATTTTCTTTTAAAAAGTACAAATTTACACACATATCAAAAGCCAAAATAGTCGCAAGTGGCTTCAAACAACCCGCCAGACCACAGTTTTGCATAGGCAACACGCACGATGAGAGTCACATGTGTGGCCTGCGCGCCGAGTAAAAAGGTAGTCCCCTTCTGCGAATGTGTCGATTAGCGGCTGGAGAGATTGTTGATGTCAAGCGTGGTGGTAAGAGGAAGCTGGAAAACGATAGTTCCGTCAACAGTAAACCGGCAAAACTACATAAAACTAACGAAAATGGTAAAGAATAGACGAAAAAATTGAAAGAATGATGAAATGGAAGAGGGGGAGGTGGTCGGAGCCATAGCTTCGACCTCCCTCCACTCATGGGAAGAGCTATAGAGCTTGGGTTACCGCAAGGAATTGCACAATAGACAGAAAAATAAGAGAGGAGAGAGATTCTGGAATCTACTAAGCAAAGCGCATTCCGCTGGTTAAAAGAACTATTCTTTTATTTTTATATGTAATTTTAGTTTTTAATTCATAGAATAAATAAAGTTAAATAATTTTAAAAGGATTATGTTAAATATAGTGTTAGTATAGATAAGTTCAGAACATTCAATTTGAAATAAAACAAAAACAAAAAGACAAACTGATGCATATGAAAAAACTAATACACATATAATCATTTTATAATTATTTATGTAATTTTAATTTAAATAAATAATATTTTATAAAAATTGTAAATTTATATTAATGTCTTTATTTTAAAATATAATTATAAAAAAATCAGGGATGTACAAATTTTTTTAAAGCACCCTTGCGTATCATTTCTTAAAGAGAAAGGTTACCAGCAGAATGAGTGGAATAAGCTTATTACACCTAACCAATAAAAGTATGCTACGTCGGCGTGAACATTTTAACAACAAAGGAGTTGAACACATCCTAGCAGCTTTGTATTTCATACTCCCCCCCCCCCCCCGCGGCGCGTGCGAACTCATTCCTCTCCTTTTCTCTCTCTGCGATTTCACTGGCCTGCCATAGTTTTCTCTCCCCATCGCCGAACACCCACGACCAGAACAAAGCTCCGTCTCGTCGCCGTCGAACACCCACAGGCCAGACAAAGCTTCTTCTCTCCGTCGCGGAACACCCTGAGGCCGACAACGCCCAACTCCAAAAGCGCGAGTTCTAGAGCTCGAACTGGCTCTCCTCTCCACCCAAACGCCGATGGACGGAGGCCCGAATCCACCTCGGCGAACCTACCTGCACTCTAGTGGTTTTCTTCTAGTGGGTAATGTATGGTTCAAACTTTTTATCCTTGGGTTCAAACTTCTATCCGTGGAAAAGTTTAAGGCTTTTGAATATTAGATCATTGAATAGCTCAATCGTTAGCCTTGCCACATAAACTAATGTATTCATATGCAATTTGTACATAATACAGATTGAATATATTGTTTAATTTTTTGTTAGATAGAATGATATTTTTTCCATCTTTGTTCTCTACAGGTCATTGTAGAGTGCTTAAATGAAGAAGAGATATCTGGTCTACAAGAGATGTTTAAGATGATAGATGCCGATAATAGTGGTCAAATCATTTTTGAAGAACTTAAGTCTAGTATGAGAAGAGTAGGAACTAATCTTAAGGAGTCTGTAATTTATGATCTAATGCAAGCGGTAAGTATTAGATGAATTTGGGTCCAAATATTAGAGCTACTTACCTATCAGAAAGTATTAGAGCCACTCCAAGTCACAATAATTGATATTATGCTAATTGCTGGAAAAAAAAAATAAAGAAAAATGGTCTCTGAAGACAAATAGCATAGTAGTAATGCTCGCATTTGAAATAAACTGCACATGTGATATTCTTACCCCACCTAAAGTATTTGGATAAGTAGGATTAGCCATTGATGATTGCATTGATTGGGGTTGAGGATTACTACTTTGAGGGGGCACAAGTTTCTTCTTCTTTCTATTATTATATATATTGGGACATCAAAATACTATTCTCTGTCCTTCCAAAACATAGTAGATTGCTTAAAAAACCTTTCTAGTCTCATTGCACCAATGGACTATTGGAAAGAATATGAAAATACGTTAGTATTTGGTTTTCACTTTGTTGTTAGGCTAATGTGGATGAATTGTTGTTTGGTTGTGTGTGATATTTGAACGATTTTATCTGTCTAAGGCAAGCATACTACTAAAAATCTATTTGGAACTACAAATAATTTGGTGACCACACCATGGGGATGGTGATGCAGTATGTTAATGAAATGAGATGAACTACAAATGATTTTGTCTGATCAAATTCTGAATCGTTTCAAGTAGTGCTAGTGGAGCAATTGCTGGGGAAGTTGCTGTTGGAGCTGCTCTGCTTTTTGCTACCCCTACAATTGCACTTGTTTGGTGGCAACCATTTCTTTGATGTTCCAAGTTCTTTAATATTCGATGAGGTCAATATGATCTCTGAGCCTAACAAAGGATATGTAAAATAATAATATTCTCCTGTTTTCTTGTTAGTATTTCATTGTCTATATGTAAAATGGAATTACAGATTGCTTTCGAAATTATAAAATAATAATATTTTCCTTTTTTCTTGTTAGTATTTCATGTAATTGCTTATTTATCCCTAAAAGCTCACCAGAAAATGCTGCCAAAATGCACATTATCACATTTAAATATTCAAACAAAGGATCCAAAAATGAAAACAAGTGGATACATTAAATATTCAGACAAATGATCCAACAAGTGTGAGAAAGCAAGTGGATACATTAAATATTCAATGTCTAATCAAAATGTCGATGGCTACAAAAGCAAGTTCTGATCTACTAGCCAACCAACTACAAATAATTTCTTCCAACTAATTAATTATCTTCTAAAAATTGAAAATCTCAAGATGCTCCATATTCTTCATTTTGTGACATTGTTGGGAATTTTATGTTCCTAAATATATATATATATATATATATTAGTAAAAGTTATCAACATACACTGAATATAAAATGTATAAAATAAGAAAGGTATTCATTCATACATATCGAATAGTGATGACATAGTGGCGATGCTTGGAGGCAAGGTAGCTAAATTTGGACCGTCCATACCACTATATAAGAAAAAAAGAACAAAATTAGAAACTTTATATACTGAACATATAACATAATTAGAAACATAATTAATTGAAATTCATTGCAAATACCTAAATGATAAACATTTTGTTCTAACATGTCGTTCTTATTTGCAAATGCTAAATCGTTGCTTCTTTATCAGCACATTTTTTTTTGAATTTTTTTGTTGTAATGTTTTGGGCCTTCCTTTTTCGAATTTGATTGAGGAATTTTGCAATGCAAAATTTGAGAGCAATTGGCTTTGAGCAACATTTCCCTTCATGTTGCCACCTTCAACATCATCATCACTCATCAAGAGAAGTCCTTGATAAATAGTCTCTATTCCACGTAAGACATAATCATGTTTCTTAATTGATAGTGACCCCATCTCAGCACATATATAAAATTGTCTCATCAAATGATATTTTTTTTCAAATACGGTTAGGACTGTCTCCAACGGACCCTTATCTACACATATCTCTTCAACCATGTGACTTTTTGCATTGATCGTCCACCTCTCCAACACATATGATCGTAATACAAGGTTCAAACAATTTTTTTTATCAACACTTATAGGATGTGCCAACATAGGAAACCAATAAATTCCCACTTAAGGCATGTACAAGACAAATTATCTTTTTTCATGGAAAGACTTACTTCATATGCCTGTGTTGGTGTCTCAGGAATGTACACCAAATAAATTTTCCGTTCATCCTCCTCACGTATTTTGTGTGCCTCTAACTTGTGACTTTCACATAGCTCTTTTTGAAAGATGGAAAAAGATTTCAAAGTGTAAAGTTTGGTCACTTTTGCTTCAATCCTATAAGAAGTCTTCATGACTGGGGTCAATATTTTTAACCTCACGTCTTTCTCTTTCTCACTAAGACAACGAGCATTCATGACTTTTTCGTATTGCAGTACGAAGTCACTTATCATCGTACTTGACCTAACATAATCTTTACAAAACTTGTTCATACTTTCGCTTCGCTGAGTTATGGACATTCCAGCACAAACTGTCGATCTCAAGTAAGCGGATGCCCACTTTTCTCTCTTTGCATAAATCGTTTGCAACCAATTATTTTCTTCCAATTTGTACATCGATAAGTTTTCAGTCCACTCCACATCGAACTCCTCAATAGTAAGTGTGTTATGAATACAATGGTTAAAATCAAATTTAAACTGTGAAAATCTGTTATAGACATGAGCTAAATGTTCTGGAACTTTTTGTAGGAGATGCCATAAACACAATTTGTGAGTTGTATTGGGAAATACCGTTTGAATGGCCTTAGCCATTGACTTGTCATAATCAGTTAGTATTGTACAGATAGCACGACCAAGCATTGCGTCTAGCCAAGTTTTCAATAACCATGTATAAGACTCAGTTGTCTCATTTATCAAAAAGGTACATCCAAACATCACAGACTGATGATGATGGTCAACTTCAGTGAATGGGACAAATGGCATCTTGTACCAATTTGTTACGTACGTAGCGTCGAACGTAACAACGTCTTAAAAATATTGATACGCAGCTTGTGATCTCCCATCTGCCCAGTAGCAATTTCTCATCGACCCATTTGCATCAACTTGGATAGAGTATACAAAGCCTATATTATTACATTCATTTTCTATAAAATACTTATATAATTTCTTTGCGTCTCCCTCTTCAAGGACTTGCCTCCTTCGACTGCTCAAGTAATTCTGAATGTCCTTAGGAATGCACCCAATTTTATAATCACCACCATGTTCTTTACTCATAACGGACATTATTTTCCGTGTCGGTATCCCTGACTCATCTAGCGTGTTTATTGAGTTCTTTTGAGCCTTACTCATCCGTCTATGTCCTTAAAGCAAATGTGTACTCTGAGGTGTCAACAGCTCATGATTATGCTGTAGTACAAACTTTGACACAATCCACTTGCCTCCATTCTTCTTTACTGTCATCATAGCCTTGCACCTACATTTTATTTCCGGAGCCTCGGGTCTTGCTCTCTCTTTTCCTTTAATATTATACCGACGTCATCCTTCTCTCAAACACAGATACTCAACATCATTAATGATTTGTTTATGGCTGACAACCGAGTATGATTTGTTTGAATGCTAAAATTAGTTCTTCTGCTAAAAATCCTATAGCAAGTAAATGCATCATCTACCTCATCAAACTCTAGTCCCACGTACAGCTCCACATATGAAAGATGACATTACAGGGCCTTTCGCAGGCATGTTCATATCGGCTTCAACCTCACCATCTCTTCAATTATTTCACCTTCATCGCCACTAGAATTAGAACCATCCAAAATTTCAACTTGACCTTTTGATTTACTCATCATTTATGCAATCTGATATCATATATAGCAAGATTACCTCAATAGACAATGAAAGAAAACAACTTAAAAAAAAATTGATATACATGATACATGATTTTTTTTTTTAAATTGTTGGACATGATACATGTCTTATAATACCACCAGGTTGATGAAATTTCAAATAATTATTGAAAATGAAATAATTATAAATCATGTAGGTGTTTCAGGTGTCATCTTATTTCGAACTTCAATAATAACAAGAATATACCAAGTTGATGAAATCCCACCACAACACCGAATTTGGAACTTTAATAGCAACAAGAATACACCAAGACTTACAGAAAATAACAACAAAATAACCTAATAACACCGAGAATGCCCAACAAAAATATCCAATAACAACAAAAATATACCAAGACTTACGAAAAATAAAATAAAAAATACACAAAGCATTACAAAAAAATACACCAATGATCTAATATTCAAAAGTCTTAAACTTTTCTACGAACATGAATTTGAACTCAGGATAAAAAGTTTGAATCATACATTAGCCACTAGAAGAAAATCACCAGAGTGCTGGTAGGTTCGTCGAGGTGGATTCGGGCCTTCGTTCGTCAGCGTTTGGGTGGAGAGGAGAGTCAGTTCGAGCACTAGAACTCGCGCTTTTGGGGTCAGGCACTGTCAGCGTCGAGGTGTTCGACAACAGAGAGAAGGAGCTTTGTCTGGCCTGTAGGTGCTCGGCGGCACCGAGACGAAACTTTGTTCTGGCCTATGGGTGTTTGGCGACGGGGAGACAGAGCTATGACAGGCCTGTGAAATCGCAGAGTGAGAAAGGAAGATGAATGAGTTTGCGTGGGGGAGTATGTGAAATACAAAGCTGCTAGGATGTGTTCAACTCCTTTGTTGTTAAAATGTTCATGCTGACGTGGTATATTTTTATTAGTCAAGTGTAATAAATTTATTCCACTCATCCTGCTGACAGTCTTTCTCTTTCTTAAAATGTAAAAATATATATACAAATTTATATGTTTAAAATTACTTTGCGGCTCGTAATTTTAAACAAAAAGACACTCTGCGGCTCGTAACTCTTTCCCTCTTGTACCATTAGAAACCCTTGCAAAACCCATTCTCCGTACAAATCTTGCGCTTCCCATCTCCGCTTTTGTTGCACTTGAAGATGATGCTCAAGTCTGCTTCCTTGGGACGAAATTACAGCACCGGTAACGGTGAGTTTATCGGCACTCTCGCCGTTAGCGCCGGCGAAGTAGACCTCCGAGCTTCCGTGTCCGATGACACTCCCGTTTGTTGGCCCACCTTTGGCATACTCTCTTTCGCCGTTGAGAAACCCGGTTCCTTCTCCATCGACTACGATGTCCCAAAGAAGGTACACCATTTGCTTAACCAATGTAAATCGACCAACTTTCTGTGAATGCACAGAAAATGTGGGGAAGGAAAGTAATTTTCAATACGTTGAATGCTAGATTGTAATTGTGTATGCGTGTGTATTTGTTTCTGTTGTTTTGAACTACTATTGTACTTTGAAACAATTATTTGGCTTATGTTCTTTTTGTTTTCTACTTTTCCTCCGTTTTCGAAGGAAATTAGTGACTACAGGGCATTTTGTTGATCCGAAAGCCGTGGAAAAGAAAATGAAGAAAAAAGTAGAAGTTTGTGGTCAAGTTATTTTATTTAGGATGATCAATGCTAATTTACAATTCTTTGAAAATCCGGTCCAATTTTTCCAGTTCCTTTCCATTTCCTAGAGTTCCGACATGGAAAAGACATAGAGATGTAGGAATTGCAACATACACTATAGCGGTTCATTCTGTGCAGGATGTTCGGTTTCAGTTCACGAAGAATTTAAATATGTTAGAGAGACCGTTGAACTTGACTTACACTCACTTGATGAGCGAGAACCGGACTTTACTGAATGGAACACTTGAGCTTGATTCAGCTAACAAACTTTCGGCTAATTATGCATTTCGTTCTGGGAACTGCAAGTTGAAATATAGCTATGCGCATGGAGGGACAACATTGGAGCCATGCTATGACTTTGGAAATAAGTCTTTGGACTTGGCAGCATCTCAGAGGTTTCTTGACGGCAATTTGATTGGGGCATCGTATAAGACATCAAGCAAGACTTTGGGATTGGAGTGGTCCTCAAATTCCAAGCACAACAAAAATTTAAGATTCAAGGTAAAATGACTTAATATATTCATCATTTTTTGTTTTGTTTTTGTATTTCTAGGTTCGAGCATTAGTAGTCTTCATTTCTGGCTTAAATTTGTGGCACATTTTTTTAGTACAATTCTTCCATGGACATGTTCTATTGTATTTGGTATTTGATTTTGCCTGGCCAGAATGGTTTGTGATAAACTATATAGGCATATACTTCTGGAAACACTCATTTTGTTTCTTTTTATATGTGCGTGCATTTGTATATGGAAATTGTGTGTTTGGTGGTGGCACGTGCAGCGACTTCATTTGGAAACCTAATACTAATGGTAAAAAATGCAGGCTTCTATGGTGACAAAGTAGCGTATGTCCTTGGGCTGCGTTTGGGTACTGAGGTGATCTCAGATAATCTGGGTTGATCTGTAAATAGTTGTGAGTTAAGATGTTTTGAGTGGGTTTTGTGGGTCCATTGAGATGTGTTTGAATGTATGAAGCAGGTTGATAGATGATAGCTTTTTATGAGAAGTTGAAAAAATAGTGAAATGAAATAATTTTGATTTGAGATAGGCTGCGATGAGCTCAGCACCCAAACAGAGTTTCCATTTTGAGATGAACTAATAATGTTCTAGAGGTGCATAATGGTGGATAGTGATGAGTAAAGAGTTGCATGTCATTGAAAGTGTGGGTTGCCTGATAACAAAGGCTGAGTGAAGGCTTTGCTGGAACAAGAATGTGTGGGTTGTCTACGCAAGTGTCTAATATGCTGTTTGTGTTAAATGCCATGCATATAAGAAAATTTGTTTCAGTCAACGTCTTGCTCATTTCTTGTCCACCGTCCACCTAACCACATTATATTGGTTACTTGAATTCGGAATCATCTTTTGCAGTGCATTATTTCCAAACCAACTGATGTTAAGTGAATATCACCCACCGTCTTGTTTCAACAGCATGATGCATTTTCTTTAAGCACACATTTTTGTCTATGAGGAGCTCTTTCATTATTTTGTGTATCTGAAAGCTATATATTGTATCCTGAATCAAGTTGTTTGGTTACACAAATCATCTCATCTTGTCTCCTCTAATCATTACAACTTGCCAAAACTCCCACACAAAATACATAAACAATTCAACTTTATGAAGTTTTAAAACAAGAATCATATTCAAAAATTATATTCTAATAATATTTTATTCAACTTCAACTTTCATCTCATCTATGTAGTCAATTGTAGTGTAGTTGTTCAGCTTCTCATCCCTAGGCCAGCATTAGCACAATTGCATTGTGCCAAATGATATTCACCCAGTCTTCTTCTAGCTGCCGCTACATACCTAAGCTTGATGTCTGGAAGGTTTGTGTTGGTTTGATCTCTTAGGACTTGTGTGGTTTACTGTGGTGTGATTTTATGTCTGCAACCATCCACTTTAGCCCATGTTTCCAATTTGGAGCATCTGGAATCAGGCATGGGGAAACCCTTTCCACTTCTGCATCCATTCTTTATGATGCCAACATTATGTCAGAAAATATGTTCAAAATACACGAGGGCGACGGGCTGTCAGATCAAGTCTGCCTTTTATCCTTAGGTTCCCCATCTAGTAGCAATAATTTGTACGACCTCGATAGCTTTGAGCTAATATTTTCAAGTGGTAGATTTCTTCCAACTTCTAGAAAAGATAATTTCACCTTATGGAAATGAATATGATTTTTCCTTGTCCACGGAAAGGATACATCATTGATCATGGAAACTTGCTCAGCTTGTATTATTTTTTCCAGTTGCTTTAGTTCTTTGTGCTCCGATGCAGACCATTTCTTGCCTATGTAATGAAATAATCGATTAGTAACAATAAAGTTGTTTATCTTCTGACTTATTCTCTTGTCAAGATACGTTAAACTCTATTAGCTGCGTGTCTACAAATGTTCTGTGTGTAAACGTGCTTCTGTTTTCTACTGTCCTCTTGCTATTTGTACTGCTAATTTTACAAGTGGGCATCAATTTTGTACGAGCGAATCTTGTTCTAATTTCTTTTTGAACTTTCAGGTGTCAGCATCACTTGAGTTGGCAAAGGGATTGCACATGCCGATCCTAAATGCTGAGAGCTTCTGGGACTTTTCGCTTTAATATTTCCGCCTACTGTTGAGATCTTCATATGAAAGAAGTAACTTCCTTTAGTTAGAATGTACCGTGACATTGCTTTTAAGTAATCGTATTGGTTTGAATTATGCAGCGGAATCATTGCCATTCCCTACTTTCATCGCTGACAGAGAATCACTGACTCATAATCAGTGAATAATTTCTACAATACACAGAACGGCGAGCCACTTTTGAAATTTGGTCAGGAGGCTGGAGGATAACCCTTTGCTTTGCTTCTTTTTATTGGTTTGGGATGATGACACTCTAATAATCTAAGAATCTGATCCAGCTATTTGAATTTAAATTGCTCGATGGTGGGATCTAGCATTTGTAATATAAAACATTTGGGGTTCATTTAAAAGCCCCTTTACCGCGAGAAGAAAAGTCTAGCAAGTTTTTATTAACAATAGTTGTTTGTGGATAATTTAGGCTTGGTTTGTTTTTAAATATGAAATAAGAAGAGATAAAAGTTAAAAAATAAATAAAATATTGTTGTAATATATTTAATTAATATTAGTTTTGTTTTAGGATTTGAAAAAGTAATTTTGAAATTTGAAATTTTTGAAATTTTTATTATATTTTATATGAAAATTTTGAAAAATATGAAATGATAAGTGTAAAAAAAATTTAGAGTTTTTAATTTTATCTTTCGAATCAAGTCAGGCCCTAGTATTCATTACTACGGAAGGAAGTTTTTGAACTAAAACTCTCCTCGAATAGGTCTCACCAAACCAACCAACCAGAAAGGATATTTAGAAAGCTGGGTTAGCGTGCTGAAAATAAATTTTCGTAATCTGCCAAAACCTGATGATCATGAAAAAGATAGGCAGTTGGAAACTGAATATTCCTCCAGCCAGATTTTTTTATTATTTATATTTGGATTTTAGTTAGGATTTGTGTGGTAGACTTGAAAACCTGATTAAATAAAATTTTTGTAAGATGTTTTTTAGAATTTGTTGCAAGTTAATTTAGATTTTGTACGAAACTCTTTAAAAATAGATTTTTTATATGTTTGGAATGTAATGGATTGATGTTTACTTTTTACTGAGTAAAAAAAAAAACGAAAGTATTTTGAGAAAAATGTCTAGATACTTGTTTTCTTAACCAATATGGTACACATTGCAATCTGCATTATCCCAAAAACAACCAAAAGAAACAGAAGACAGATCCTGGAGGCTGGACATTATATGGTAACACCACCTCTCGGCTCTCAGAATGATTTCTCAAGATCTCAACTTGAAGATGGCGGCAGAGGGGGGTTATTGGGATTATGCATAGGGGGTGGTGGAGGCATTGATCCCTGTGGCATAGGGGGCCGACTAGGCTGTTGCTGAAAGGATGGAGGCGGTGGTGGACGCCACATAGGTGGTTGGACTCCCATCGCCATCGGTGGTGGCAGAGGCCTTGGAGGACCTGGAGCTGCCTGTGGTGGAGGGGGCGGTGGCATATTGGGGGGAGGGGGCCTGAAATGCTGAAGTTGTGGAGGCATGATAGGTGGCGGGATTGGTTGACCCAATTGCTGCGGTTGACCCTGCCAAGCTGGCTGCCCACCCATTGGCATGGGATGGAAGGCAGCTGCTCCTTGAGGCGGACGGAGTGCAGGAATTGGGTTTGGAGCTACAGAACCATTTGCAAAAGGGCGAGGAGGCACAGTTCCATTGGCCTGGGTAACATTCTGAAGTGTTGGAGGTCCACTGGCAAATAAAGTGTGAGGTCTGCTCTTTTGGGCAGTTGGATTGCTTGCAGCCAAAACTCTCTCTGCAGTATAACAGCATTATATAAGCAAGCAATCATCTGGTGACAGCATGCATAATTCCTACTAAAAGCAGCGGCTTAAAAAAGTACTCACCTGCTGGAGTACCATGACGCTCCCCTTTAGTATCCTTCTTATATGCATATGACACTGTAATTTGACGGTTGCAAAGATATTGGCCAGTCATTGCCTGAAAATTTTTAATATCAATATCAAATCAACTTATTATAATCAGAACAGAATGCTTGCATTACGTGATCTAAGTCTCATGTCCAAAATTTTAGTAGTTAACTATAATATGTTTTACAACGCAATAGATCGGCTCCTTGATATAAATAGAATTGGCATCATGCTATGACCTAGTGGAAGTAGAATTTTTAGATATAAATACAAAACAAAAGCCACAAAGACTATATGACTATGCATAATGATTCATCCAAATCTTGTATCATTAAACCACACGTTTTTTACTCCCAACACCCCCCCCCAACAAAAAACAAACAACCAAAAAAAAAAAGCAAATAAATAAAAAAATAATCTCACAATTCTCATGCAGATTTGGAGGATAAACATTGCAAAGGGCACAAACCTCAATAGCAGCATCAGATGCCTCAAAAGAATCATAGCTAATAAACCCAAAACCACGTGAATTTCCTGATTCTGGGTCTCTCATTATCTGGAGAAGAGAAGTGCCAAGAATTAGACTCCAAATAATAGAGCTGTCAAAGTTTTAATAGGTAGAAAACATACATTAGAAAACAATTTTTATGCATTCGGTACAAATGTTTGAGCCCACAACTTGTGCCACACAGATGGGGAGGAAAAGAGTTTACATCCAGTTCCCCTAAAACAAAAAGGAACTCATATAAGAAAGCCAACATAGATAGGTGATGGTCACACATTAGTGCTCATAAAGTAGCTCTAAGATTTCCCACAACTGATGCACCATTAAATCTAGCTCACGAGGATGGTTGTCTAACTCACCCAGAATGTGGATCACTTCAGTGATCTGAACTGGAACGGAACAAGGTACACCACTTACCCCATAACATGGAAAACTAGGACAAGGTAGCCTCACCATACAATTTAAGTGTAGTTTGGGCTTCAGTGTTCCCAAAGCCTCCATACAAAGGCATACGACGATGGCAGATTGACTAATAGCGATGGCCATATTAAACAGTTCTTTGCCAAATAAATGGCAAAACAAACTCCTTTTTCTATGGCTGTCAAAGAGTGAAGTTTCCCCTTTAGTTTTTTTTTTATGTGACAATGAATATCTCATTTCCGATTACAGAATAGTAGTGATAATGAACCAGAATAGAAGAGTTTTCCCACACTTCCCGCAGTTGAGTAGGCCTTGTTTGGATTCAAAAACACTCTCAACTCATCTCATTTAATCATTGCAACTTTCCCAAACTTTAAAACACAATATAATAAACAATTCAACCATTTCAAATCTCAAAATAAAAAATAATACTAAAAAATATATTCTAACAATATTTTATTCAACTTTCAATCGCAACTCATCTTAGTATTCATATCTCCAAATCTTTCATGGTAGTCATATGCAAAAAGAAGTTATATAAACTCCAAGGGTAGAAGGATCATGAATGACTTCATATTTCAACTTCATAATAGAAAAACCAACAGCTCAATTAGATAGAGTAGGCAGTTGGCATAGAATTTTCTACAATTTAGGGTGCAATTAAAACAAAATGGAAAAGATTATTTAACATCAGACAGCAAATAAAAGGAAAGCCAGAAACTGAACCTTAGGATTTGTGACAATGACTCCAAATGCACTGAAAGTATCGTAAAGAAGCTTCTCATCGACATCCTGAAAAGAATATTAAGCATGAAAAAGTTAACATCAGTAGTCTGCTTGTGCTAGTCATAACTCTGACAGAAGTCGACATACAGGGTCAAGGTTCCCAATGAAAAGGTTTGCACCAACGTCCAAGCTTTTTTTATCTTGGGATGCCTGGGAAGAAAATAAGGAAAAAAATTGTAAACACCACGTTAGCTCATTGAATCACGTATAGCAGATGCAAATAAACATCAAGACAGAAAGGAATGCTGAACTTTTTCAAACATAACAACGATTCAAAACTTTTATGCAGCAAAACATAGAATAGCAGCCAAACAACAGTTGAGAAAAGAATACCTTATTCACACGTATTGGCTTTCCATAAAGTTTAATCATGTTCAGCACTTTGATTGCCTGCATAAGTTACCAAAGGGGAGCAAAACCATTAATCAAAAGTAAAAAACTACTAAGGGGAGCTAAAAGGAAAAAACATTGCAGTTCACCAATACGATCTTCGTATGCACTAGCAAGTTTTATAGATAGCTTGACTACAGTATGTGAGGAATACTTACATAATCGGCATCTTCTTCACTCCGGAACTCCACGAATCCATATCCTTGATGCAGATTTGTCACCCTATCCTTGGGGACATACACGTTCACTGAAACAGAAATAAAAAACGTTATAAATGGGCAGTCATACAAGCAGATTCAAGGAGTAGTGAACTAACACATAATTTTATTTTATACGCACTAAAATAAATGAAACACCGATAAACTACTGATCAGTGAGATTAACATAAGTACCAAGAGAATAAAGTCTATGAATGGGATTAGTAATACTTCCAGAAACATTTTATAAGAATGAATCTGAAGAGGCTCGTTTGAAATCTTTCTTCTCTTTCCATTTGGTGAAATGAACTGCCAGAAGAAGATATTGTTGATACATAATAGTTTTTAATAATTGGTGCAAAGGCGCAACCCAAGTACACAACTACATTAGTTCCAAAAGAAGATTAAACTACGTGAGTTCAAAAAATAATTTTTCCAAAGGCTTGTTTTGCATAGGGCAATCAACCCGAAATATATATGCTGCCCTCAACCCTTACTTTTTTTTCAAGTATCATGGAAAAGCAATGAGTTAAACTTAACTATCTTTCATTCAGGCGTGAAGAATGTTCGTAATATTTGTGAAAGCAAAAAACAGAAAGAAAAAATACGATAAAAAACAAAGAAATAAGCTTCACCAAAAACAATAGCATGGATACTACGACGCGCAAAAAAATCTATCAAAAACAAAAGAAACGATTATGAACATGAAACGAACAGGCAACTACCCAAGCGAAAAGAGTTCCTATACCTAACAAACATATAAAAAAAAAATGAAAGTAGAACAGATAAAAGGGTGTACAAAGGAAGGCCGGGACATACCAACCGGGCCTGCTTGAACAAACAACTCCCAAAGTAACTCCTCGCTCACCTGCATGCATAGAAGAGGAAGAAATGAGTCAAGCTCAAGAATCAACAACACGAAAGTAAAGGCATTGGAGCCCTTCCATTAAAATCAGAACCGTATATGGAAAAAACCCTAACTATTCCAGATTCCTTGTTGCGCAGCAAAGGACGAACATCAACTACCAAACAAAGGAGAAATAAGAAAAAGGGGAAAGAGGACCTGAGGGTCGAGATTGCCGACGTAAGCGGTGGCGTCCTGATTCCTCTCGGCAGAGTGTTGGCCGAGAAGGTTGGCTCCTACTCCAGGTGCTATTCGAGTCGTCATTGCTAGCTATCTAGCTAGCTTCGCCTCCTCACTCTCAAAGAGTCAAAACCCTCTGTCTCTGTTACTTGGACGGAAATTCACGTCGGACTCGTAAAAATAATTCAACTAAACGGGGGCTTCTCCATGGACGGCTATGCGAGTAGCTCTGGGCCTCTGGCTCAGGAAGAAATATTGGGCTGGGCCAGTCCACCTATACGTCAACCCAAGATGCATTAAAGAAAACAAATAAATAAATAAATAAGTAATACACCTTACTTCGGCGTGGAAGCGGTCCACATGTATGGGCCGAAATGATGGGCATTGGGTTCTTTTGGTGTCGAACTTGGCAATACAACCTCCATTTAATTATTTTATTGGCGCCAAGCATCCTAATTAATCTCGGGAAGGTATAAACTGTCAATAAAAAATTTCTGGCAAGTGTACCTCAATTAATTTAAAAAAAAAAAAAAAAAAATCTCAATCCGATAATATCTAGAAATTATTTGTACTGAAAAAGATTTGAATGTTAGACCTAGTGTTGCATACTCTATACTACTTGAGCCAACCTCATTATCCTTTGACAAATGTTTGTTGACAGCATGACGTGATTTTCTGTCAATTCATATATTTTTAAAATTACTTTTTCTGGATTAATGCAATATAAAAACCGAACAAAAAAAGAGCAAAAAATTACTTTTTAAAATTACCCGACCTGTTTGTGCATCCCACGAATTCATCTCACAATAGTGAGTTAGTACCTCTCCAGAACAAATTCATGTCTTCTAAAGCTAGTGCACATTCTGCAGCACAGGAAGTACTATTTGGATTTTTTTTATTTTTTTAAAGGGAGAGTGAAAGAACCTCTAAACTAATATTCAAGTACAATTGCTCGAAATGTAAGATGCCATACAGAATACCAGAATGAACATTAACATCCTTTTCCCAGCTATGATTGAGGAATTTTGCTACAGAAACAAGCTTTTCCAGATTTGTAGACAGAATACTGCGTTGAAAGCAGGATGCGCAAGAGTAACAAGAAGAAACAAGGGACAGGCAAGGAGAAGCAAGTTATGCCCACCGTCTAACAGAATGAATGCCTTGAGAAGCTCATTTCCATGAAAAAAACAATAGCAAACTTAAATAAGCAGCGGGAAGGAAAACAAGAACTTGGTTTTGCGAATTATTTGCTAAAACACAATCATTAAACATTTTTAACTGTATTGAAGCTTCAGAATTTCTTGACAGCTCAAAACAGCTTAGTGTAACAAGCTCCAAACCAAATTTGCATCGCTTGTCCCACCAACTCAACATTCAATAAAAATTGAATCTTTTGCAGCTACAGATCAAGCTACAAACACATCCAGCACGAAGGACCAAAACATAAAAAAACATGCCATAAATCCTTATGCTGCGGCCTCTTGATCCTCATCAGAATCAGCATCCACAGAAGCCAAACCAAGTTCTTTCTCAACCTTTGTCCATGCATTAACAACATTCGGGGGAAACTTTTTCTTAATGGTCCGGATCATTCCTTTCGCCGCCTTCATCTTCTTCTTCTTCACCAACCCTTCCACCAAATTCCTCATCGTGCCAAAATCAGGAATCTTATGCACCTTCACACTCTCCTTAAAAACCTGTACCCCTTCTCATAATCCTCGTTCCTACACAAATAATATATCAAGGTCCTAAAAGTTGCAGCATTTGGATTACACCCATTTCCCTCCAACCCCTCATAAACCGCCTTCGCCTCATCCATCATCCCACTTTTAAGATAACAAGTCATCAAGTAGTTATAACTTATTGTATCGGGCTTGAGCCCCGCATTACTTATCTCATTGATCAATGCCATCACATTCTCAGGCTCACCACCCTGCGTATACATAATCCTCACATTATATGCAGCAACATCGATCTCGCAGCCTTTTTCTACCATCTCATTCCAATATTTCTCGGCCTCCTCGCTCTTCCCCTTCTTGTATAAAGCGTTCAGTATGGTCGTAAACGTCACTGCCGTTATCTCTACCCCCTTCTCCTCCATCTCCTTGAAAATCCCAACCGCCGTCTCAGGCGAACCAGCTTCGCAGTACGACTTGACCAAAATCCCATACGAAACCTTATCCGGTGAGACATTGTATTTCCTGGGAATTTCTTCAAACAGTTGGGGGACCTTGTTGAACATCTTCGAATCATTGCACGCAGATAGCAAGGCGTTGAAGGAAATCGCTGATCTCGGAGTACCCAAGTCATCCATTTGATCGAAGGTTCTCAAGGCGTGGTCGAACATACCAGCTCGGCCGTATGATCGAATCAAAGTGGACAAATAGGGCTCTTCTTTGATCTTGGGGTCTTTCTTGTGGGACTCTATGAAGGACTCTATGTCGGAGAAGCGGTGGGACTTCGCGAGGCGGCGGACGGTAAGGTCCTGAGCATAGCGGGAGGAGGTGGGAGAGGAATAGTTTTTCGAAACGGAGGAGTATATTTCCAGGGCTTTGTCAGGGTCATACTCGGTCCGAAGTTTCAATTTTGCTCTAGAAATGGACATCGAAGAGGAATTGGCGGTGGTGCTAAAGTGGCGAAGATGGCGGAGAGGAATGGAAGAGGACATTTTCTAGGGTTTTGGGGGAAGAGGGGATGAGAGAGGTGGAGGGCTTTGCTGGTTCAACTTCAAGTAATAGATTTGTAGCTTCCAAGATTACTGTTCTAGGGTTTTAGAAAAGCAATAATAATATCATTAGAGCATTAATATTGATTTCATCAAAATAAATTATTAAAATTTAATTAAAAAAAATATAAATTTATATACATATCAAAAAATTTTCTTTATATTTGATCAAAAAAGATGAAGAGAATAGCATAAAAATACTTTTTATTTAATTTTTAAATAATAACTCATCAAATTTGATGAGTTTTGATGAATTATTATTCAAAAACTAAACAAAAAATTATTTTTTTCTATTTTTTTCTTTTTTAATACATTTTAATACATTTTAATACATTCAAAAACTAAAAGCGAAATAGTGATGTAATTAGTAAAATTATCCATTTTAATACATTTTCGGTTTTTTAGTTTTTGGCACATCATTTTTTAATTCTTATATTTTTATTCAATTCATCATCTCCAAATTCTTTATCCTAAAAATACTTTTTGCCACTTCAAATTTGTTTAATCATTGGACCATGGGCAATGGCAGAAAGGTTTTTATTAATCATTGGAATTATGGAAAAGTAGACGTAATTATGAGAAGAAAATAAATTCGCCCCAAATTTTTGTCGAAACTTAAGCCTCAACCGAAAGAGAGACAATAAATCCTATAATATATATTATATAATATATATATAGATCCTATAATATTTGTAAGACATACTTGCTTAATAAGCCCAACTTTTTCTTACTTTAGACGTTCAAGTCATGCTTTAACCAAAGGATCTTCATTCTTGATTCTATTAGCCTGAACGCCCAAGCCTTATATCTCGATAATTTAATTGAATATGATTCTATCAACATCGCAAGACTTTCAATTGTCCATCCATACATTATACGACATGAAATCATTGGAAACCTCCTAATCACAAGAGGATATATATGCATCGGGCAATGCTTAATACTAGGGGTGTAAAAAGACCGAACCGGACCGGCGGACCGGACCGGACCGGTTGTCCCAGACCGGGACCGGACCGGACCGGTTGGAGTTCGGTCCGGTCCGGTCCAAAAAATATATGGACCGGAAAATTCCGGTCCGGTCCCGGTCCAAGGAGTTCATCCCCCTGGACCGGACCGGACCGGACCGAATCCCTAAAATTTTTTTTTAATTTTTATTTTTAAATATATGTATATATAAATAATAATATATAAATTTTAATATTAATATTAATATATATTAACATATTAATATACAATATATACTATTATAATATTAACATATTATAATTTATAGTAGACAAGTAGTTGATTAGTTATAGTATAAAAATATAAATTATAGTATATCTAGATAAAGTATTAGTAATAACTTATAAGTAATAAATATATTATTATTATTTAATATATTATTGCTAATTTATCACTATTTACTAACATATAAATATATAATATACTAATATAAATTGTAATAGTGTTATTACTAATTAGTTATAATTTATTAACATATACTAATGTAATAATGTTATTAGACTATTAGACTATTAGTTATAATTTACTAACATACTTAATATATAATATATACTTTTATAATATTAACATATTATAATTTATAGTAGTTAAATTTGGGCCAAAAAAATATTTGATTATTGTAGAATTTTAGATTAAATTTAGCCTATTAAATCATATGGGGCACCCCTGGACCGGACCGGACCGCCCCTGGACCGAATTGGACCGGACCGGTATGGACCGAACTCCTGTTCGGTCCGGTCCAGGGTGAGAGAATTCTTGGACCGAATGAAATCGGTCCACAAATTTCCCGGACCGGACCGGACCGGACCGGACCATTTACACCCCTACTTAATACAATCCAAAAAATTAGACCCATTTACAATCTAAGCATTAAACAAACAGAAAATTCCTCATTTTAGAATAAAATTAATTAAAATATTCTTATTTACAAATCAAAAACTCTAAAAATCTAAAAAAAGTCATTTATTTACACATAAAAAAAGGGAAGCGTTTCAATGAGGATTACAATGCAGTCCACCAAATATAAACTGCAAAAAAATATTATTCATATGCATCACCCCGAGCGCTCAAAATTTACTTTCCAGTAAAAATCTGAAGATATAAGCAGGTACCATTAGAAATGAAACTAAACAATTATTGAAAATTTCAAAGGTGCAAATAGGGCTAATACCATATCATATAAAGTATAAAATATGTTCTACCCTAAAATAAAACGGCCAAGCTCACCAATGAAGACAAACAGCACCAACAACTACAAGTAATCGAACCCCAAATTGTATTTTGCTATTTGTAACAATCAGCAAGGACAAGACAAACTAAATCACTTCAATACTATCTCACATTTGTTACAACTCCAACGCAACAAGGAGGAATATGCCTATCCCGAGGCTGTAATATCTCCATCCATCAACACAGAGGCTGTAATAGACGACTGGATAATAACTATCCTTCGTAATCCCCCTGGGCAAACTTGTTCTCTGGATAAAAGACTGCCATGACTTGATTCCCACCAAATTTTCTTCCATTCAACCCAGATCGTGCTTTTGACGCACCATCAGTGTCTGCATACTCTAGAAAGACCTGACATAAACAGAATTTGTTTTCAGCAATGAGTTCAAAAGGAAAAAATGGAAGGAACTGACAAGAAGTTTTGGTTGCAATGCCACCATTTGCATTTTAAATATTGTTATCCTTTCTCACCAAGTAATTTGTTATCCAAAATGGCAAGGGAGAGGATTCCTCCCTCCTCTCCCTTGCCAATCCTTCCCACCATTTTTTATCCTAGGTTGGAGAATGTCCGATCTACCACCTTTAAAACACCAAAACATCATCCACACCACACCATTATGGATCCTGCTACTAGGTCGCCCCAGCATGTACCTTAGGGCGTGCCCCCTAGTGCAAATTGTACTTTTCTTTTCTTTTCTCTTCTTTTTTCAATCATTATGCAAACATCTTTAAACATTTAAAAGAAATCATAAATCTGCTAATAATCACTTCCTTAACCACCAAGTAAAAAAAAAATGAAATGCACAAGCAGTCAAAATGAGAGGGCAAAACCATTGAGCAACTTAGCATTTTTCCCACCATTATACTTGCCATTGCCGACTTCAAAACATACACGAAAGCACACCACCTAGGAAATGAATGAGTTTCATACACCAATGTGCACTTAGACCTCTAATTACCACATGTACCGCACATATGGACTGACCGACGATTCGATGAAAAAGTTGTGGAGATTCCTTCGACAACCCCTCAACAACCGACTGTAGTGTTGCTCTCCCGGATGTGGCCCAAAACCACATTCAAAAAGCCCACAATTGAATTATGAAACCACTTCTTTAACGGTCCCCCCTTAACTAAGCCAAGGAACATGGACACAAGTCCGCTTAAATGGATTCATTACCCTTCTTTTAAAGGTGATCGGATTCATTACCTGTTAAAAACTTTATAGTCTTTTTGCACAACATCTTCTGGAAATGGGATTTTTGTTGAGATTCCTCACCACTCTTGTATTTTAATTTTAATGAAATCTTGCTTTAAAAAAGTAATTTACTTCATCCCTCACATGATAGGGTCATTTGACTTCTTAAGTTTCCTTTAGTTAAACCACAATTACCAATGATTTGGGAAAATGGCAGGAGATCACAAGTAATTTGCCTGAAAGAATGAACACTCGGACAACTAGGACTCTCATACTCTAATTAACATGTCACGTTAGAGCAAAGATTAAATTGCAGGAGAATAAATGGAAACAGGAAAATCATACAACCTTTCCAACTCCAGGTGATGGTTCGCCATTTGGATTTGGGCGGGGGATGACAAGATTTACCAGTGCACCTGCAAATCACATCATCAACTCAAATTGCATAAGATTTATCAAAAATATACAAAGAAAACATTTTTAGGTAAACATAAAATAAGGTTATGGAGGCTTCTGTCTGTGTATGTTAGGCCTGATTCTTTAAAGCAGAATGTGGGACTACAAAATGGCTGTAAAACAGAAAGATATAACATGAAAAAAAATTAATACATATGAAAGAACCTTAGCCAGGGGAAATGACAAAAACATGGAAGTAAAGACTCCGAGCATGTAATCACTAGTTAGATCAAGCTTTTACCAAATTTTCCGCACTCTTCTCTCATATCTTCCAAAATGTCTTGATAATCATCATCATCTTTAAGTTCATCAGGAGAAACCACATGAGTTAGACAAACAACTTTTGTGGCCACTGAGCCAGGTTGTAAGATGAGCTTCTGCAGAACAAAGGGCACATATCAAACATAGATACAAAGGACAAGAAATCCATAAAAATAAATCAGTTTAGGGTTCACCTGCAATGCAATCTGCTGCTGTGCGTGCAATAATACATTCTCTTGCTCGGGTTTAGGTTGGCTAGTACCCTGGTTAGCACGTCTAACTGTAAGAGTTTTATCACCCATTTTAATTCCATTCAGAGCTGCACAGGCTATGTCTGTAACTGAAAGATCTTGGTAAACACAAAAGGCATAGCCTTTTGAATTTCCAGTTTCTCTGTCTTTCACAAGATCAAAACCCCGAAGTGGCCCAAAAGTCTCTAACAACTCCCTGATCTGGGTCTCTGTAAAGTAATAGGGAAGCCCCCCCACAAAAATGCGGTCAGGCCCCTCAAGCCCACCTGCAGATCCTGCTGTTAACCCAACAGCAGCCAGGTTCAGATTAGGATTGGGCTGGCTTGGACCAAGTGTTGCAGCAAGGGATGGGTTGTAATCACTAGGCCTCCTCACCTTAACAGGGGCACCCTGGAAAAAGTAGAAAGAATGAAAGAGGTCAGTCCCATGTCATGTACTAACCCAATTTGTCATGGGTAGACATGCAAATGTCCTTCAAATCAAAATACACACCTCAAAAATAATCCCATCTAAAGCCATTGCATTACTAGCCTCCTCGACAGACCTCATCTCCACAAAAGCAAACTTCTTTTCATGGTTTATGTAAACATTGACAACAGCATCTCCTGCCCAGAGAGAGAGAGAGAGAGAGATGAAAAAGAGCGAATTGGTAGAGAAACCATCCAACTAAAAGGGCTGGTAGCTTATGAAGACAAATTGAACTCAAGCACCAGCATACCTGGACCAGCAGTGTTTCCTCCAATCGCAGCCATAACATGACTGAAATATGTTGCAACAGACTGCAGTAGAACATTTGAAATAATTATGATCATTGGGTAAAGCAAGTTATTCAAACAATAATAAGGTGAGGAGGGAGATTGAAGATAGTAACAGCAAAGTCAATGGGGTGGATGAACCTGTTCATTTGCCGTAGGAGGAAGGCCACCCACATACACCCGTCGAGCATGCCTTGTTGCCTGAAACCACAAATATTACATATTACGTCTTTTTCTATGACTTACATATTACATGTTGACAAAATTAAAAAAAAAAAAAACTAAATAGATCATGGCCAACAGCGCCAGTAACTGAGGCACCAAGAACCCTCTCTACTAGTGTATTTTAAAGTTATAAACACTATTATTATTGTAGGTGCTAAATTAACGAACCTGTTGGGTCATTGCCTGAACCGGCATAACTGGAAGAGCTCCAAACTGCTGCAAGCAACACAAGTCATATGATAATTGATAATTATAGCATTCTCATGGAAATCAATTGCACACGCACACAAATCATACCTGACCAGTCGCTAATGGAAACATGTTTTGAAACAACCCAGGAATGGCTGGATTAGTCCCAGGAAGCTGACCTGCACATGGATTTGACTATTTAGACTACAACAGTAGCATAAATCTTAGTTTACTTTAAAGTAGATAAACTCTTATCCCTTGATTTTCCATGAAAGCACATTAAATTAAGCAGATCCTAACATCTTCAATAAGATTTATCAAATGAGATAAAAGGAATATATTATATACTTTTCCAAAAAAAAAAATGGAATATATTATATACAAGTTATGGAGATAATATTCGTAAGACTACCAAAACAGGCAATAGTTCCTGGTTGAAGACGAACAAGACCCATCAAACCGGTGCATTGTTTCCTCCTTGTACATAAAAGCTACAGAAGTCGGCTCACGCCCATTGTCAGCTCAGTGGGGCAACTAGCCCAACATTGCCTTCTTACAACAAAAGACATGACATAGAAACAAAACAAACAAACACCAAACACAACAAAAAAAACACCAGAAACATCTCTCAGTTCCGATTCCATAATTATTTCACCAAGTAAACAAAAAAAAAAAGTACAGTCATCCAGAGACCGCAGCTTGGAAAGCTGTATGTGCAAATGAAAGAACAAAAGATATAGCTTACCAAATCACACCATGCAATTTGATACGAACTTTCCACACTATATCCAAAAAAGGAAAAAAAGCAGTTAAGAAAATGATAACATTCTTAAATAAATATGAGGGTACATTTACCTGCTGCAGTGACGGTGGCAGTGGCACCAGGCAACAATGCAGAAGCAGGAGGAGCCATATCAAAACCACTAATCCTTTTGCTGCACATAAATATTATTAGTATACCAAGAGTGGAAAAATATACAAGTGACACATTAGTTTAAAAACAAGACATCCAAAAAAATAAGGGAAACAAAATCAGTAAAATATTGAGAAATGCATGTGTTGTACAATAAAAGACAAACCTAATCGTTCATCATAACCAATATTTCATATAAAAATGCATGTCTGTATTCATAAATATTGAGAAGATCACATTGTACAACAAAAATATTCATAAGGAAAATTAGTAAAACTGACTACTTATGTGAAAGGCAGATGACACTAAAATGATTACTACAGATCTCTAAATGACCTGAATAGGTAAATAACGATGAAATTATATGCATAAACTGCAGCCAGCAAATACCAAAACAAAAAATCTTGTTGCGGGGATAGTTCAACAATAAATCAATCCAAACAAAGTCTTAATCATGAAAAATCACAGTACTCTGCCTCCATTGAAGCCAGGCTTATCCTAGACATACTGATTAATCTTGCATAAAATACCTCTTTGAGCGAGAACGTGACCTTGATTTGTGCTCAGATCTACCCCCTGAACGAGATCGAGACCTGCGCCTGCGCCTATCCTCTATATCTCTGTCCTGATCCCTTCGCCTGTTCATCAATCAAGCATAACATCATCATCTCAAGAATCCAAACAAACTTCAGTAGTATTTCTAAGAAGACGTGCACGATAATAGGCAATATAATGCACATACATGTACTAACACGCAATTATTTCATTGGGATTCAGTATATCAAGTAATTCAACGAAATGCCCAACATGAACAGCAGTTGATAAAGGAATATATGATAAATAAATCAAAATGTATCAGTTCATGTACTACCTGTCATGATCCCGACTTCGATGGTAATCATCATCATCTCTATCCCTGCCTCGTTCCCTTCTCTCACTGCGATCTCGATCCCCATGGCGATCTCTATGATGCCGGTCCCGGTCCCTGTCTCTATCCCTTTCCCTATTCCTGTCTCTTTCCTTGCTTCTCTCCTTATCACTGCCTCTGTCTCTCTCCCGATCTCGATCCCTATCCCTCTCCTTATCGCGCCCCTTTTCTCTGTCCCTCTCCCTACTTTTAGAAGGTTCTCTTTCATAATCACGAGAACCATGCTGCAAATGATTAAGTTATATTAGAAATATTAATCAAACGAATGATAACGAGGAACAAAAAAGAGCATATTACTAGGGAAACTAAGGAATATTCAGGCCTGATATTTGTGAGTTAATTAATATGTGAAGATCACGAATTAAGTTTACAAAATTCAAATTAATCACAACTATATCATACCACACGTCAAAGAGCAAATTGTCACTGTACATAAAGAAGAACCACAAGACACATTAAATAAGCAGCCAAGCATGCTGCACTGCATCCAGAACTAATACAAATAAATAAACAGAACAGACAGGATTCTATTTTCCAGTCTATAAGATCTTATAAGATTAAAGATATATCAACAAGACACAAACTTAGTTCCCCAAGCCATCACCTACACCCCAAAACTTTGAATGGAACTAACAAAGATAAATATTTCGACCATACCACCGAATGACACACGTCACACACCTTATTTGTTCTAAATTTCTAATTGATAAAGAAAGTGATCTACAGAGAATTGTACTGTTCAATTCAACGAGAGCCATGAAAATACTACATTTCAGATTAGATCTTTCCAACAATCAAATAAGTAGCAAAATCCAAAATTAATCAAAAACCAATCTATCACATCCTATTTTTTAATAAGTAAAACTCAAATTTATCACATCTTGAACATGTTTATCATAATACGGATATTTATTCCCATAATGTATCTACATTTTTTTCGGTAAATGAACCTACCTAACTTCACCACTTGCAACACCCAAAAGGCAACCCGGATTGCAAGGAAAAAGGGTGAAGTAATCTTCCCAGAACTGCCTTAGTTACAACTCAAAGCAGTGAACTAACAACTTATCAATACCATAGCATAAATTAAGATATTGAGCAGACAAAACAACTTCAAAAGAATTCAAAATCCTAAGAACAATACTAACAAAAAAACCCCTAAAAACACAATAAACCGATCCCTTTCATTTCAAGCCCTAAAATTCAAATCCACACATACCATATCCTTGAGAAAACAAGATTCAACCAAAACCCCTAATATTCATGCCCAGCCGACGCATCCTCTCAGTCGCATGCATATGCCTTCCCAATAAATGAGCAGTAGAACCGAAAGTGTAAGTATACCTGAGACTTGGAGTCGCTGTTATCGTCAGGACCGCCATTGCTACCACCGCGAGGTTGAGGAGGTGAGGAGCCACCGCCATAATTGTCAGCGTCCTCCCCGTTGTATCTTACTTCGTAATCAGACATCTTCTACTAATTACTCTCACTCGATCTATCAGCGTGTTCTCGCTGTCTTGCTTCGCGTTTGTTTGCCGAGAATTTGGTCTGCGAAATTCAGAAGAGAAACGTTTCCAAGCGCTAAAGAGTCTAGGGCTCTACCTTCTTTATATATCTAGCGAGAGCACGCAGTCGATCAAAATGTAATGACAAATCGGCCCTGTTACCGTAAACCTCCCGATAATTCGATCGATTCTTTTTTCTTTACTTAAATATTTTTAAATATATATATATATATATTAATAATCACTTTTTTAATTATTAAAAAAAACATAATCCAACTATTTAAGGGTTATCCCAAAGCATTTTTTATGTTTCTATCAAGAAATAGGATTTTTTTCTGAATCAATGACAAAAAGTTGGAATAAATAGAATAATTACTTTATTAGTTAAATATTTATCCATTCGCCTTACAACATTTACAAGATAAAAAATAAAAAAATCTCCATTCCAAAGAATTTTGGATCTGGGAAATATGTTTTTTTATGTTTGCATCTGCCAATTTGTTTTTATAAATCAGTTTTATTTTTTATAATTTATTTCGTATTTTTAACTTATCTCAATCACTCATTTTATTATTATTCATAATTCATCTCAATCACTTATTTTATTATTATTCATAATTCATTTCATTTTATCTCTAAATCTAAATCGAATTGCTAGACATGTCTAGTATGATATTATTTTTATATGTATGTTATGGGAATTTAAAAAATAAAATGGGTAGACTGTTAAAAATATGTTTAGGAAAAAAAAGTTTTGTGGTTTTTCTGTTAACGTTGTATTTTTTTATTTTATTTTTGTTTCTCGAAATTGAAGGCAAATGATTAGACGATTTTTTTAAGAGGTAAGTTTAAAAGACGTGGAATGAGATTGAAAAAAAAAACAGTTCTAAAATTCTAAGTATTTTTTATATATGAACCATTGAACATAAACAAAGTCAGGATTCAAACAAACGTAGTAATCCCTTTTCACTAGAAGTTAAAATATATTGTTTTTCATATTTTTCCAATTATTTATTTGTGAAGTAATGTATAATGAGGTTAACGAGCTGATAGAATATATTTCTCTATTTTTTTAATTGATACTGAATGTTCAATAATAAAATTTTTACTAATATCGAAAAGAAAAATGATAGATGTAGTTATGAAGTTGTAAACGACGTGCAATCGTTTTGAAAAAAAGTTAATATATATGAGACTTATGTGAAAAAATTTAACTTTTTTCTAAAACGACTGCACGCCGTTTGCAACTCAATGACTTTATGTAGTATTATCCTCTCGAAAATACTGATACTCAAGTGTATCCTGGTAATTGACAAGAAATTCAAAATTTATCTCTTTATTTTTAATGAAAAATTATATTTACAATTTTAGGTGGGAGATTGTATTATAATATTATTAATAAATGAAAATAACAAATATGTATTATTTTAAAAAGAATGTAATTATAATTTCATTAAATTTTTATAATTAGACTTTTATTAGGACTAAGTTTCTTAGCATTTCTAGTAATTTAAAGAGAAATTCTCTCAAATTTAATGATCTCTTACTTGTTTATATCCAAATGTAATCAAATACTAAACTTGGAGTGAGTATACTATTAAAATCAAGAATGTTATCACTTGTGCCAATGATGGCATGACACTTAACCTCCAAATGAGAGAGCTGAGGTTCGATCCCCCTCCCCAAATCTCCCAATATCAAAAACAAAAAAAATGTTATCACTTGTGCGGACTCCTAGAAAGAAATTAATAAAATTAGAAGAAAAACATTATATACACAAAAAGGATGTCATAAAAGAGTTTTACACACTGATGTGGCACACTATTAGTGTGCCATGTGTCCCTCAATTTTTTTCTTTTTTCTTTCTCTCATTTTTTCTCCCCTCTGTGTGCGTCTCTTCTCCTACCCCTTCCCACCTCGCCAACATCTCGAAGTGGTTCTCGACCACCACAAAAGGGCAACAAATGAGCCGCCAACTTAGATCTCAACTACCTTAAGCAGCACAGTGGTCCTACGACAGGTCTGGACTGCGTGGGTCATGGAGACATTGTGGGAGAATTGGGGAAGGTGGAAGCACAATTAGGCATGAGAAGCATAGGGAAGGCTTGCTGGCATGAGGAGAAGCGAATTGAGTGGTTCAATGGCATGGGGATGGTGCACAACAGCGCTCGGTTGTGAAACCTATTTTAGAGTTTTAAGGAAAATCCATTTGGGAATTGAGAGCTACAGAAGAGATGGGGCTACCATGGGACTCAACGATGGCTGGAGGTGCTCACTGATGAAGGAGAAAGCTATCAGTATGAGGTAGTGTCCAGTGGTGGCTGACAACAAGGCTGGGTGAAAGGAAGTGTAGTCGAGAGAACTTGCGTTGGGGGGAGGGGGTATTTTTGGCCAAAATTGAATAGGAATTATGGATACATAACAACCTAACAAATTGCCACACCAGTGTATGTGATCCTTTTGTGGGATTCTTTTATGTCCCTAACAACCCTCAAATTAAAAATTCACCCAATAAATAACATGCTCGCAAAATATGAAGAGAGCTTGCATATGAAAAGAAGATCGGTTGCACTCTTAAAAAATGGGAAAAAAACAAAAATCGGTTGCACTCTTAAAAAATGGGAAAAAAACAAAAAACAAAAAGTTTGAAGAGTGTAGATGCTAATTGGACAAAAAATTGTTTTATTGTTTTTATTTAACAGTTGGGATCCCTTTGTGAGATTCTTTTATATTTCTAACAACCCTCAAATTAGAATATTACCCAATAAATATCACACTAGCAAAATACGGAGAGAAGTTGCATATGAAAAGAAGATAGGTTGCCCTCTTAAAAAATGGGGAAAACAAAACAAAACAAAAACAAAAAGTTTGAATAGTGTGGAGCTAATTGGACAAAAAATTGTTTTATTTTTTTTATTTAATAGTTGTTGTTAATATAAAAAACTCGTGTGAAAAGGAAATTAATTTATGCAAATCACTTGAAAAAAACTAAATGCAACAGAAATTCCCACATTTTTATGATAGTTCTATTTTTTATTTTAAAGAGCTTGCACTAAATTGTATTAAGCATTACTGTTGAAAAAAATACCTTATAGTTTATTATTTGAATTATGATTATTGCACTTAATCAACCCAAAACTTATTTATCATTCAACAAAATTTTATTGAGCATTAAAATAGATAAAGATCCGAGTACACAAAACATATACTGATATACTATACAAGAGTATCGCTTATACATGCTAGTTTAGCGCATTCTCCATCTCCAAAACCTCTTGCATTATTCTCCTTTCAAATATACCACTATAAACAAATTACGACCATTTTCAACATTATTGCAATCAAATGGTTGTCCCAAATGTCTCACCAAGAAGCTTGGAGGTCGATTACACATTTTAACATCACTCAAGCCAATCTCAACTGAGGAAAGAAGTCATTCCACAAGATTATAGAAATCTCACAATAAAACATAGATGATCTATGGATTGTTCAGTCCTTTTGCACATACAACGTGAATCTATGATTATGACATGATGTTTCTGTAAATTGTCTATTGTAAGGAACTTCCCTAATGAAGTTGCCTGCACAAAGAAATTTGTCTTCAATAGTGCTTTTGTTATCCAAATACTCTTTCATGCAATGAACTTATATTATGTGTAATCATGGCTTGATAGTAGGAGCAGACAGTAAACTTTTATTTCTTAGAAAGATGCCAAAAAACCTTGTCTCCACCTCCCCTCATTATATGGGTAGAGTATAGTTGATCATAAAACTCTGATAAATCATCAACTTCCAAATCTTGTGCGTCTCTGAAAAATGTAACGTTCCATGGTGAGGGAGTTCCAAAAGTATTGAGTCTGGAACCTCGTAGGTGTTGCATAGATTTGCCAAGTCTTTAACGACGAGGGTGGAACACCGCCCAAAACCTTCAAAGCATGGGACGTCTTTAATAGAGGAAGACTCTAGGACATAGAGGGTTTGGGATGTGTTTCGTTGGGCCATGACGATGATGAACGAGCAGAGGGAAATAAAAGTATGAGAGATCAAGGTCACAGATAAGTAAGTCGAGATAGTAGGATCTTAAGAATGTAAATATGATAGGAAGAAATCGGGAAGACGATGAAAATTGAGTAAGAGTATAGAAAATAAGAGTAAGTGATGACTGCAGACCATCATTATTTGACTAAATGACGCGATTGAAAGAGAACTGGCAACGGCTACTAGGTAATGTGCACACGTTTCCCAAATTTGAAATTCTCACCTCATGATAAGTGAAAATGACAAGCAAAATAATTAATGGACTAGCGGGGTAGTCCATAGGTCTAAAACCCCAAACGGGATAGTCTAGGGGTCTCAAACCCTTTATTTGAGCAAAGCAAACAAACAAATCATTCATCGGTGAATTCTCCACGCTTACATGCAAGAGAAATTAACAGAATAATTGTATGAGTTAATATTGGTTTACCCCTGACTATGGCCAAGGCCCATCATCCATGAATGATAACTATTCAAAGAAATCGCATGATTTAACACAAACCTTAACCATTGTGTTTATTAGGATGGATAAGCCCTAACATTATGGATATAGATAATGTGGTGATTAGATCATTTTAATACATGAGAGATAATCCTTCTAATTAATAAGCACTGTGCAAAATAAATCAATCTATGATATTCATCCAATATTATCTATGCATATATATCGGGGTAACAGATAACTATCGAATCATCTAATTGAGCATCCTTGAATTATTATTTCTCATTTATTGCTGACTTAGACATCGGAAATGTGATAAGTACACCGTGCCACCTACATAATGATTTGCAAGTTAACGATCACAATTGATGGTCGACGCTTCCTTTACAAGAAAAATATGATTAAAGATAGGTCTGTTTATTCGGGTCGAGTTTTGTCCGGCCCGACCCTTATTTATTTATTTATTTTAATAATTTTGACACTTTCGTTTAAGAAACTCAAGAAAATTAATTATTCAGGTTCTGGATTCCTAAATCAGAAATCCGAATGAACAAGCTTATTCAAAGGGAACCACTAGGCACTATGGAATAAAAGGGAGCTGCGAACGTGAAGTACCAAATGCAACAAAAGAAGCAAAGCTTAACCCATATGAATTATATGAGAAGTTATCCCTTAGAAGTACCAAGATGCATCTAATTGTTAGAGCATTGACATTAACATTGGCTCCATCAAAATTTCTTCAAAATTTGATAGAAAGTACAAATTTGATAGAAAATCAATACCTCTACATCCATAACTTCGCATTGGATTCATTATTGGATTTATCAAATTAATAATACAATAAGATTTTTTTAATAAGAATATTTTTAATTTTTTTTTTCATATTTTATATTTACACTAACTATATGTATATTAATAATTTAATTTAATACTTAAATTATTATTTTTTGACTAATTTTTTTTTTCAACCTAAGTTAATTCTCCTCAACCATAGTCTGATCGAGCTTCTGATCCAAAACCCACATATTGCTTTTGTTGTTATCACCGTCTTCATCAACCTCCACTCTTAAAGCCATTTGAAAATCAGTTCAAACGATTTTGCAACTCTCAGAACGCGCAAACTAAACCAAGCTGAAATAACACAAAGTGAACGAAACCCAAAATCTCAACTTTGATTTTCACTTGAAGTCTATTACAACCCAACTATAACTTTTCCCACCAATAAAAATTTGAAAAAGAACCAAAACTGAAATTAGACTAATGACCTAATCTGAAACTCTATCGTTCGGAACTAATAAAAGAGAATTCAAATTCAATTATTGGGAATTAAAATCATTTCTAACTACCTAGATTGATCGACCTGAAGTTGAAAGTCATTTTGGAGACACGTTTGTCACACTGACCGGTCTATACTAAGAGAATGAAATGCAGTTGATTAAAAATAATTAAATAATAGATTTGCTTGTGAAAAGTACATCTTTAAATATGAAGGAAGATGAATGATCATGTAATTCAAAGATTCTTATAATTTGATTTGATGAATTCAATAGATAAACTTTTTAAGTAAATACATCAAATTTATATTTATATTAATTTTTGATTGAATCAATACAAATGCTCCAAAGGTATGAGTTTGTACTTGTGAAATTTTCTAATCTTGTACTTTTGAAATTGTAGGTGAAACTAGCGTCAAGCTTTTGGATGCACAGAAACGTGATCGGTGATTGGTCCTTGCCGTCTCTAAACTAGGGCCTAGGGGGCCCAAGGATGTTGTCAAGGCCCATATCATACCTACCCTCGATGATGAGGAGTTTGAACTAACAATGAAAAGGGAAATTCAAGTCAAAGCAGGTGATGATTGGACTTAGAGAAATCACATGTCGGGGTTTCTGTGTAGGAAAAATGATAAGCTTTTAATTATTTAATAATTAATCATATAAAAATAAAAATGATATAATTATATGAATTCATTGTAAAAAAAGTTATAAACTTATAAAAAAAAATAGTTGTAAATATATAATTATCTATAAAAAAATTTTTGAAATTTATGATGTACTATAACTCAATCGATGATATTTTTAAGCTCCATTTAGATTTTGAGATGAGATAAAATGAATTATAAATAATAATAAAATAAATAGTTGAAATGAATTAAATAATGTAATAAGTAATTGAAATAAATAATAAAAAATAAACTAATTTATAAAAATAAATCGGCCCTTAGTTTAATTTAAACAGGTTGACTTTACTGCACCGCTAACGTACAAAATCCAACTTAAAAAACAAAGGATTATTTCTTTCAAAATAATAATAATAATAATAATAATAAAAATAAAAAGGATTTTTGAGCCTCCAAGAGTCCAAGCCCATATTTTGTTCTGCTCAAAAAAAAAAGTCCATATTTTGTCCTGATCAGTCCTACGAGGTACGAAAGCTTGACATTTGGCGGGTATAACATCGATTAGGAACAAAATAAATAAATAAATAAAAATCAATCAATCATTCCCTTGCGTATATAGTGTCTTACAACTTTATATTATTTATTTATTACTCATTTTATTTTTTAATTTTTTTTTAAATTTTCTTTATTTAATAATTAAGAAAATGAAATTATATATATTCTTAATAATAAGGATATTAAAAAAATATTTTAAAAAAAAATAATAGAAAATCAATATTTTTAAATACACTATAAAATAATAAGACTATTATTATCCTATGCCGTATCTGAACATATCAAATAGTTTCTACGTATTTCTCAAGAAAAAAAAAAAAAGTTTCTACGTAAAAATCTTTACACCACATTTTATAATTTAATTAGAAAATTAAATTTTAAAATAAAAACTTCTCGTGCATAATTATCGTCACGATTCACAACGCCAAATTGAAAGTTAGAATATGGAAAATATCTCCCATATTATAAAAAAATAAAAAACTCACTTTTTTTTGTTGTTTTTTTAATTAAGTCTACGTTTTTTAAAAGAAAAAAATTGAACAAAACTTGTGCATGTTTAAGGCTTGTAACTAACGTCACAGAAATATAGAATCTTTTTTTTTTTTAATAACCTCATAAACTTTCATTAAACATTAGCAAAAAAAATACATCAAGTCAAGTATATAGAAGAAAAAGATTACAACATTTCTTGTTCAATACACCAAAGGACCTCAGGAGGACCATCTTCAATCCAAACTTTTTCCTCCAATCCATAGCATATTTTGCCATGATGTGAGATTCAAAAATAAACTTTGAAGATATGAAAATGCAGAAGAAGCTTTTTAGGTCTTCTACAATTTGCCCATATCAGGAGAAGTTTACCTCGGTATTAAACATCTCTTTTACCAAGACTTGACAATCACGCACAAATATTACCTGAGTAAGGCCCAGTTTCATGATTTGCAGGATAGCTCTCTCCAAAGCATGAGCTTTAGCTTGCAAGGCACTTGAAACAAAACTTTGGAACTAACTTGCAACTGTCATGACCGCACCCTCCCAGTTTCTTATGACAATACCTCCACCCACTTTTAGTAACTGGTTGTCATAAGAAGCATCCCAGTTTAGTTTGTATCAATCCCAGGAAGATTTCTTCCATCTTATAATAGGAGTGATACTTGGGTTAGGAGCATTTGTACTGCATTTTACAAATTGTTGGGCTGCAATAAACTCAGCATGTTCATTGACTGCAGCAATCCACATAGTAGCAAGGCTTTCAACGATCTCCTCAAACACCTTCTCATTTCTACGGTACCAAATTCTTTTGAAAACATACTGTTAGCAAAATATTACAGTGGAAAAATACCTCAAGTTCAGCTTCAAAAATTGCTCCACAAGTTTTTCCAGCACGACAAAAACAAGCGTTTTCTCTTAGTGGTGAAGTGTACTACGTAGTTATAAAACTAGAGTAACACTTAACAATCCACAGCCTAAAAACTATTTCAAGAGAGAACAAATGAGAGAGAGATTTTCACTATATCAATTAGTTCCCAGAACCAAAAGGAAGGGGGCTATATAATAGTCCCCCTACACGGCTGGCCTTAAAGGCCAGCCTTCAATACGCTGGAATCGCACGGCTTAAAGCCATGCGTTTACAGACTGTGTAACGCATGGCTTTAAGCCATGCGTTATAACGTATGAGATTAAAGGGGGTCTGCCCGTGTGGGTGCCCCCTCCATTTAACATCTCCCACTCGCACACAGTGGGCATGACCCTAGGTCTGCATCTCTCTTATGTTCTCAATCTTGTTCATACAAGTAAATAGGCCGTGCGACCACCAAGCACATCTACAAAAAAAATGGGAGTACATACACCAAATCTCTCCCAGAGAAGACCAGCATAGTAACATCCCCGAAGTGTATGGTCATGTCCTAGACTTATTCGATCGCATCAAGTCAAGTATTTTCGAACCCTCTTGAGTTTAATAAACTCAGAACAATGCTTGACTTTTTCCAAATCATTTCAATGTGTTCACAACTTTAGTCGCTACCAGTATGTAGCGTCATAGTTTGACGTCAGCAAACACTATCGAAGATGCGATATCGAATAATCTTCCCTTTGCACTCATATCATTCAACTTTGGTCGAACCGCTTTCCCAGTAATGCCTCTTTAGACCGTATTAATCATGGTCATAGACAACATGCCAAAGTAGCAGACATCACAACCTCCATCTCGTGACATAGTCAAAAGTAAATGACACTTAAAAAATGAGACTCACACAGTGAGAAAGAGGGGAACCATTTACTCACTTACTCATTTGGTCAAATAAGCACATGTAGTATGAAACACATGCTACGGTGGATTTCTCTTTCTTAAAGAACATATGTCTATATCAACACCGTACAGATCTTAGTTTAGCCGCTCCTTAAGCGTCTAACCCGAGTTCCTCTATTTGCTCGCCTCCAAGGCGTCAAAGAGGATCTCACATCTGGCTGATCTCAGGCTACATGGATGGTGGGTAATCCATTCACAGTCTTCTCAAAAGACCTCATCTTAGCTCCCACTAAGGCGACATATCTTTGTGTTAACTAACTTATCCCTTTGGACAAGTACTTAAGGACACAATGTCTCATCTCTTCTCGCTACTTAAGCGCTAGAGGCGATTGCTCGTGCGAGTGAGCCAATCTTAGCCTGTTGACATATCTTGTGTGTGTGTATTAGTAAAGGACAATACGATAAAGACAAGAACTGAATCATATTGTATTAATATCCCAAAGGAAATGTTACATCTCAATGTCATTTGAAACACAAATTACATTTACAGTCTTCGTAGTCCTAGATTCTTAACATGAGCCTCAAAGACATCTCTTGCTATTGGCTTCGTTAAGGGATCAGCAACCATGCGACTTGTAGAGAGGTGTTTCAGAACCACTTCCTTTTGTGCTACCACGTCTCTGATGTAGTGATATCTGATATCTATGTGTTTGGTTCTTCCATGATATTTTGAGTCCTTAGCATATGCGAGAGCTGCCATGCTATCACAGAATATCGTCACCGGATCTGAAGTATCCGTGCCAATGTCTAAATGCTTGAGGAACCTCCTTAACCAAACAGCTTCTTGAACCGCTGCAGAACATGCTATATATTCTGCCTCCATGGTCGATAGAGCTATGCAGGGTTGTTTCTTGCTGCTCCATGTAATGGCGCCATTGTTGAGCAGAAAGACATACCCAGTGGTTGATTTGCGCTCATCTAGGTCACTGCCCCAATCGGCATCACTATAGCCTCTTAGCTGCAAATCTGAACCGTGATAGCACAGCACATAGTCTGCAGTTCCCTTCAGATATCGCATAATCCTCTTGACTGCTTTCCAGTGAGCCAGTCCGGGGTTAGATTGGAATCTACTTATTAAGCCAACTGCATAGCATATGTCAGGCCGAGTACACATCATTGCGTACATCAGACTACCCACAGCATTAGCATAAGGGACACGGGCCATCTTTTCCTTTTCTCTTTGAGTCTTAGGACACAACTCTTTAGATAAGTTCTCGCTTTTTGTGACAGGGGTGTCAATGGGTTTACATTCACTCATTAGGAAGCGTTCGAGAACTTTCTTTATGTAAGTCTGTTGGGACAAACACAATATTCTCTTTGAGCGATCTCTGTAGATCTTAACTCCCAGAATGTATTCTGCCTCACCCATATCCTTCATCTCAAAATTGAAGGATAACCACTCTTTTGTGGCGACTATCAACCCTTTATCATTTCCAGTTAGTAGTATGTCGTCAACATATAATGACAACATAATAAAACTCTTATTGGATCTTTTGACATAGACACAATGGTCCTCTGTGATCATCGTAAACCCATTCGAAAGAATGGCTCGATGGAATCTGAGGTACCATTGCCTAGATGATTGTTTTAGGCCATATATAGATCGTTTGAGCTTGCACACTTTGCGCTCTTGACCTTTGACCACAAAACCCGTTGGTTGATCCATATAGATCTCCTCATCTAGTTCTCCATTGAGAAATGCTGTCTTAACATCCATCTGGTAGAGTTCCAAATCCATGTTTGCTACTATAGCTAGAATCAGACGAATTGAAGCAAACCTCACGACTGGTGAAAAAGTTTCTTCATAGTCTATACCCTCCTGTTGGGTATATCCTTTCGCCACTAAGCGAGCTTTGTACTTATCTATCAATCCATTCGACTTGCGTTTGACTTTAAGAACCCATTTGTTCCCAATAGTCTTACGCCCTGTCGGTAGATCAACCAGATCCCAGACCTGGTTAGTTTTCATAGACTCAATTTCATCATTAAGAGCTTTCATCCACTTATCTTTAGTAGAAGATGAGAGAGCCTCATGAATTGTCCTAGGCTCATCATCATCATGCGGAGCTACCATAAAAGCTTCCCCTTCAATCTCAAAACGACGACGGGGAATACTTTCACGTGTGCTTCTACGCGGCTGAGGTTGTTGTGATTGATTGACAAGTGGTGTGCTCCCACTCGGATTTAATTCCTTATTTGTAGGAGCTTGAAGAATTTCTTCCTCATTCTCAACTAAATTCCTTGGAGCACTTTCTTCTTGTTCTATAATCTCATGAAGTTCTAAACTCCTATCAACCTCACCTCTACTTGGAAATTCATTTTCAATGAAGTCTACATCTCGTGATTCAATTTCAGTCATACTTCCATCAGTTTGTTCACCTATTAACACATACCCTTTAGAGTGTTCTGAGTACCTTATGAAGATACACTTCTTCCCTCTAGGGCCTAATTTCCCATACTTATGAGAAAGATCATGAACAAAACCCGTTGAACCCCATGGCCGCAAGTTACTCAAATTGGGTTTCTCACCGGTCCATAATTCATATGGGGTGGAAGTTACTGATTTGGAGGGCACTCTGTTAAGAATGTAGGCAGCAGTCAAAAGTGCATCCCCCCAAAAAGAAATTGGTAGGTTTGCTTGCGCCATCATTGACCTAACCATCTCAAGCAGTGTTCGATTTCTCCTTTCTGCCACGCCATTTTGTTGCGGCGTACTCGGCATCGTTAACTGTCTTTTGATTCCTTTTTCATCACAGAGCCTTTTAAATTGCTCAGAGAGATATTCTCGTCCTCGGTCAGTTCTTAGAGTTTTTAAACTCTTGTCTAACTGATTCTCAACCATTCTTAGATATCGTCTAAAGCACTCCAATGCTTCAGACTTATGGGAGATTAAGTAGATATGACCATAACGTGAAAAATCATCTATAAAAGTGATGAAGTAGACACCCCCGTGTCTTGCCCTCACACTCATTGGACCACAGATGTCTGAGTGGACTAATTGCAGTGGAAAAGATGCCCTAGTGGATTTTCCAAACGGTTTTCTCTTAACTTTTCCCATAAGACAATGTTCACATGTGGGTAAGATGACCTTAGCGAGATTGCCCATTAGGCCTTCTCTAGCTAACCGAGTCATTCTATCTTGCCCTATATGGCCAAGCCTAGCATGCCATTTATATGAATCCAAATTATCAGATGCAGAAAGAAAAGCAATAGATTCATTCATATTTGAATAATCCAAATTCATTATCATAAAACCGTCTTGAAGAAAAGCATTGCCATAAAACACATGGCCCAAATAAAAGGAAACATTATTGTTTTCAAAAACAATTCGAAAACCAAGTTTTAATAGAGTAACAACTGAAAGTAAATTTCGTCGGATTTCGGGAGCGTATAACACATTGTGGAGGAAAAAAGTGGGGCCACCCCGCAAGTCCAGCTTGTAGGTACCAAGTCCTAGCACCTCCACGCTAGCTCCATTCCCCACCTTGATATCACGACTCCCAGCTGGAATCCGGCGATATTCCACAAATCCGACTCTATCTCGCGCTATGTGCTCGGTCGCTCTTGAATCAACAGTCCACACAGGATAGGAGTGAGCAACCATCACATGGCTAGTTACAAAAACAATACGAGAGAAGTTAAAGTATACCTTCTTCGGCTCAGTGCAGTCACGAGCGAAGTGGCCTTTCTTTCCGCAGTTGTAACACTCTAATTTTGACTTATTCTTCCCACGCTTGCCCCTTTTGCTGCGCTGAGAAGTTCCTGACACCTTCTTAACTTGTCCAGCAGCTACCCCATTCTTGGATTTCCAACGCTTAGGCCTTGAAGCCTTGCGTGAACCAGAATTAGCCACATAGGCCGAATGATTGGGCTTAGCAGCCTCTAGGCGCTCAGCCTCCAATTCTAAGTGACGCGAGACATCATCAAAATTTTTTATATTCTCATTATGCGTCAGATTCTGGCTCATGTTCTCCCAAGAACTTGGTAGTGATCTTATCACTGCCTGGACTTGTTGTTCATCAGTCAGGTCGTTTCCTGCCGTCTTAAGTTCGCGGATCATGGTTGACATAGGCCTAAGATGCTGCTTCATCGTATGGTCAGAGCGCATCTTATAGGAGTCAAACCTCATGGTTAATCCACGTAACCTAGTGGCCGAAGTTCCACCAAACTTCAACTTCAAAGCCTCCCACATGCGTTGGGCAGTGTCATAGGTCTCGAACTCACACATTAGATCATTGTGCATGCTGCTTAACATTATTATGCGCGCGCACCGATTTTTCTTAGCCCATTCAGAATAGGCTAATTCATCTAATTTGTGTTGTTCTGAGTCCCCTTCCTTGGGCTTAGTCAGGGAGTGAGACAAGGCCTCTACGACTTCTTGCTCATCTAAGACATATTGGATCTTGCGATGCCATATGTCATAGTTCTCCCCATCCAATTTCTCCCCTTTGTTTAAATCGGCAACAATACTCTTGGATGCCATTTCACTACAAAACGCAAAGGAGGGATATTACACACACACCTAAGAAATCTGCCGCGTCCATTCAAGCTAGAAAAAAAATAATTTAGACATGTCGCAAGATCGAAAAATCGCTAGGCTTCAGAATCATCTCTTGCGTCACAATATCCAATTATTAAATTTCTAACCTAATTCCCGCGCAAATTTAAAAAAAATATGGGAGATTTAATCATAAATCTCAACCATACTCCCACTATCTAAAAGTAGTCACCTAGTCCTAGTCACGCGTAGAGACAGATCCTACTAAAATCGCAGTAACCTGTTGGGCCAGTCTACAAAGACAGCTACAACAACCACAGCAGCCTGTTGGGCCAGTCTACAAAAATGGTTCATATAAGACCATTACAGTCCATTTTTCTTATTCTATCAGTGCATTTACAGTTCTTACTGGGGCTACCATGGTGTTGTCGCTATACAGTGCATTTACAGTTCTTACTGGGGTCACTGCAATTCTTTCAGCCTATCAATCTACACTGACAACCCTAACTAAGACTACTTAGTGGGAATTTCCTATTTTATCACTAGAATAAATAAAGGCTAATGTCTAATCATACAAGCCTAACATTTATATATGATAAAATAATAACACATTCACATGTTGTATACATACATGTTATCACATTTAATCAACAAAAAATTAAACATAATATCACATGTAATTTATCAATAAAAAAAATGAATATCATCAAATATCCACATGTAATCATATTTAATCTAAAGCATTAAATAAAAATATCACATGTTATAACAGGAAATATATCTAAGCATATATTAAAACATGCCTTTTTTTTTTTAATCATTATTAAAAATTATATATATATATATATATATATATAAAACACATCATCACCAGATGACCCTCACGGTCCAGTGGTGAGGGGACTAAGGAGTTAGTCATCCGGCCTGGGTTCGAAACCTACGACCGGACATAACACCCTTTTATTTTTTTTTATTTTTTTTATTTATTTTTTTTAAATCAATTGGGGCTGGGCCGTATAAAAACCCAGCCCAAAACCGGACTTAAAAAACACATGGGCCGCAAGGCCCAAGCCCGGCCCAGGATAATAGAAGAGACTCAGCTCTCTTCTTCAACCTTCGGCCAGGGCACTGTTCACATGAACAGTGCCCAATTTCCAGAAACCAAAAACAGCGCCCCAGGCCGCTGCCCATCGCCGGAAACTGCCGCCCCATCACCGGAAACAACCTCCGGAGGAGGCTGGGTGCTGCCGCAGCACCTAGGGAGGTGCTTGCAGCACCCCTCTGGTGCGCGCAGCACCGCTGGGTGCCCCACGGTGCACCATGCACCGTGGGCTCCAGTCGGTGCATGCGGCACCGTGGTGCCCGCAGCACCATTTCAGGGGTGCTGCGCAGCACCCTACGGTGCGCGCTGCACCACCGCACCAGCTTCAGCCAAATTTTTTTTTTTTTTTTAAACGCAGCAGTATTTAAAAAAATGGCACATTTATAATTTGCATGCATATGCAAAATAAAAAAAACTGGAAGCAATTACGACTGCTCTGATACCAATGTTAGCAAAATATTACAGCGGAAAAATACCTCAAGTTCAGTTTCAAAAATTGCTCCACAAGTTTTTCCAGCACGACAAAAACAAGCGTTTTCTCTTAGTGGTGAAGTGTACTACGTAGTTATAAAACTAGAGTAACACTTAACAATCCACAGCCTAAAAACTATTTCAAGAGAGAACAAATGAGAGAGAGATTTTCACTATATCAATTAGTTCCCAGAACCAAAAGGAGGGGGGCTATATATAGTCCCCCTACACGGCTGGCCTTAAAGGCCAGCCTTCAATACGCTGGAAACGCATGGCTTAAAGCCATGCGTTTACAGACTGTGTAACGCATGGCTTTAAGCCATGCGTTATAACGTATGAGATTAAAGGGGGTCTGCCCGTGTGGGCGCCCCCTCCATTTAACACATACACAATCAATTCCAACTCTGACCTGGAGCGTCTCTTAGTGATCTTAAACCAAACTTCTGCAAAAATATGAGCATAAGCTGTTATTTTTTGAAGAGGACTATGCACATCAAACCAAATGTCCTGGGCTGCTCGACAAGTCCAAAGCATATGTGTGGTTATTTCTCCATTCTGTTGGCAAAAAGGACATGTTACATCTTGAATTATGTTTCTTTTAATCAAAATTTTTTTAGTGGGAGAGCATTTTGTAAAATCGTAAAATCCTCCACATAAACACTTTCACCCTATTTGATATTTTAAGATCTCAAAGAGTTGTCCATGCCTCCTGTTCAATCTACTGAAATAAGGACTCCCCCATGCTCATCCTTTGCAATTGACACTGTAGATGGTAAGCATATTTTACTGTGAAGAGTCCATTGCTTGTAGGGGACCTAATAATTTGATCTCTAGAACCCTTAGAACTGGGGATACACAGATAATCCAAGCCACATCCTCATTGAAAATTCTGTAAACAAGCTTACTCTTCCACTGTCTTTTATCATCTAGCAATTCATTGCCAGTAGCACTGCTAGGAAGAATTGAGACCTAAGATTGGACTTTATGTGTTAACTGAGTAGGCAGCCACCTGTCACCCCAGATTTTTATCTGAGTCTCATTACCTACCTACCTACCACTTGTAACCTATTCTGATTATATCACTTGCACCCCAAATGCTCTTCCAAATCAAAGAACATGATTTCCCTAATCTGGTCTACAATAGATCACCCTTTTAAAATATATTTTTTTTCATAACTCGAGCAACTAGAAATAAAGGGTTAGTGAGTGTTCTCCAAAACTGTTTTGACAGTAGGGCCAAGTTGAAAGCTTCCATGTCTCGAAAAACCAAGACCCCATTGACTTTTAGGTAGACTCATCTTGGACCAAGCCTTCCAATGAACTTTCCTGAAATTATCAAGATGTTCCCACCAGAAATCAGTCATTAGTTTAGAATTGTCTCTGCATATCCGCTTTGGAAACTGGAAAACAGACATAGCATAGGCAAGTATTGCTTGCACTACCACCTTGAGAACAACCTCATTCCCTGCATGTGAAAGATACCTGTTTTTCAGTTACTAATTTTTCGTTTCACCCTTTCTGTGATGCCTTCAAAAGCTTTAGTCTTATTATTGTCCACAATGGAGGGTAAGCCCAAATAGCTTTTAGAATTATTAGAAATTCTAGCACCAATTATCTTAGCTAACTCTGTTTTAATTCTTTGACTGGTGTTTAAACTAAAAAATAAGGAGGTCTTTTGCAGATTCATTTGTTGCCCCGACATTTTTCCATAATCAGTAAGTATACCATGCAAAATATTTTACTGCTGAACATCGGCTTTGCAGAATAATATACAATCATCTACAAAGAGCAAATGACTGATGTTTAAGCCTTGTCTGCTGAACCTTATACCATGCATAGACCCTTAGTTTCAACTTCTGTAAGCATTAAAGTTAGACCTTCCATACAAATAAGGAAGAGATAGGGGGAAAGATGATCCCCCTGCCTTAAACCTCTTGAATGTTGAAAATTTGAACTCCTTTGCCCATTGACTAGAACTGAATATTTTAAAGTGGAGATGCATGTCATAATTTTCTGAATTCAAGAGTGGCTGAAACCCATTTTGACCATAACTTCTCGTAGATAAGACCATTCCACCCTATCATATGCCTTTGAAAGATCCAATTTAACAGCCATATACCCATACTTCCCTTTTATCCATTTTTTCATAAAATGTAGAGCTTCATATGCAAGCATAATATTGTCAGAAATAAGTCTTCTATGGATAAAAATGCTTTGGTTAAAGGATATAACTTGTGAGAGCACTAGTTTGAGGTGATTTGCAAGTGTTCTAGCCATAAGTTTATATATCACATTACATAAACTTATAGGTCTAAAGTCACTCAAAGTCATGGGTCTATCCACCTTGGGCACTAAAACCAAAGTTTTAAATTTTGTTTCGGTGATTCGTTCCAGTTGAGGCACTGGAACGGAATATTTCGGTACTAGTCTATTCCAGTGTGCCGTTTCGAGATTAATTATATATTATAATATATATATATATATAAACTAACAACTAATAAAATAAAAACACACATATATATATATGTAAGTGTGTATCATGTATATGTGTATATATTAGAAGAATTGAAAATTTATAAAATGATTATAAGTTGAAAAAATATAAACTTGAGTTGAGATACAAAAATAAATAAATAAATAAATAAAATATTAAAAAATAATGATATTTAAAAAAAGAATTATTTAAAATTATAAAGTATATAAATATATTTTATATTCTAAAATTAATTAAATACTATCTAAATTTATAATTTTAAAAAAAATGTCATTCACAAAAAAAATTACAAAAATAATCTAAACCGGAATAGAGATCGGAACGGTCGGAATTTGACCAGAATGATCGGAATGGGCTGGAATTTAGACCGGAACAGAACAATGAGGTATAATGCACTGGTTGAGGCACTGGAATGGAACATTCCGGTCGGAACGGAACGGAACAGAATTCAAAACTATGACTAAAACAATGTTAGTACTATTTAGCTTAGAATCAAACATGCCCTTATTCAAGAAACCCAAAACAGTACTAACAACTTGGCCCCCCACTATTTTTCAGTGGTGTTGAAAGAAACACGGGCCATAACCATCAAGTCCTGGGGCTTTTAAAGACTCCATCTGAGCCAAAGCTGCATCTATCTCAGCTTTAACAAAAGGGAGATCCAATGCTCTATTCATTTCCACTGTAACCTTTTGATCCACAACAGGAAAATTCACATGATCAAATTTGCCAAAAGGTGAGAAATTGGAGAAGAAATTCTGAAAGTGGGAGACAAAAGCCTGTTGGTTTTCTTCTTGGCCAGATTTTATGATCCCTGTAAAGTCCTTAACTTCCAATATCTGGTTTTCTCTCCTTCTTTGTGTGGTACAAGAGTGGAAAAATCATGTATTTTTGTCACCCCCTTCACTTTTGCACGCTTTTTTCACTTAAGATCCTCCTGCTCAAATAAAATTCTCAGTTCTTGTTTCAAGCTTCTAATTTGATTCATATTTGCTGGCCTTTCCCGATCTTGTTAGGCTTTTAAGCTTTCAGTTTTCTCAGCAATAAATTTCTCACCCTTAAAATAGTGGAGCTTGTTCCACACTATGAGTTATGATTTACACTTATCCAAAAGGATTTGTAGAGGCTCTTGTTCAAGCAGTCTGCCAGGCGTTGTACTCCATATTCTCTCCACAATCTCCTGATATTCAGGATATAAGGACCATCCTACCTCATATTTAAAAGCCCTCCCTCTTGTAGTCCTTCTTTCAACAGGCAATGAAATTGAGATAATGAGAGCGTGATGATCAGAGCTACGAGCCACTTGGCTTGTGATCTCCACCCAACCACAGTCAGATGACCAAAGTTTATTAAATAAAACTCTGTCAAGTCTCTCATTTGTAAATATTAACCTAGGGTGTCTATTACTCCATGTAAATGAATTGCCTTTATAGCCAGCATCTACCAGGCCATTATTACTAATAGCATGCTTGAAACCACTCATCTCCCGGTCAATCCTTTCTTTACCCTTCACCTTTTCTGAAGCCATTAGAATTTTATTGAAATCGCCCATAATGAGCCATGAGTGATTTCCAAGGTTCAATTGAGCCATCAATTGCCAAGAATACATACGTTTACTAGTCTTCGCAATACCATAGAAACCAGTTAATAGAATCCTTCTACCTGCTATCCAATTTGACACCCAAGCACTTATATGGTGAGTAGAGATTATGAATCTCTAAATCAACAACCTCCCGCCATAAGAGAAGTAGATCTACACTACGCCCCATAGGGTTTGCACACAAACAGTTCTCAAAATCCAATTTCCTTTTTAAAGAATTCACCCTTTCAAATATAAGTAGTGTTTCCTCAAAAACACCATCCTGGGACACTTTTGCTTTACCATTAGGTAAAGGTCTTGAACTGTCCGAGAGCTCCCAAGCCCTCGGCAGTTCCAAGACAACACAATCATGGCTCTTGGTGGAGTTGGTAACCAGCCGCCGCCGATCCAATAATTTGAATATCCTCAACTTCAATACCCAAACAATGTTTTTTTTTTTTTGCCCATCTTCAATATTCTCATCACATAAGACTAACTGAGGAAAGCGTTTCTTAGGGAGAACAGAGCAAGACTGGCCTTGAGTGCCAATACGTTAGGCATTTCATTTCCAATACTTCTCAACAACAACGTTTCCCTTTTGGGTGATACTTGTCGGTGAATTTTCAAGAAGGTTGTTGAGATGGCCAATACTTTGAGGGGAGACACCAATCGCCTTGGATACACTTGTGAGAGCCTTAGCAGCCAACAAAGGGGAGTTCGATGCACGATACGACTGCTTCTCCTGCATATAAACATATTGGGTCATGGGCCTCAGCCCATCAAGTCTGTCATGCAGTTCCACAGAAAAGGAGGCATGGGCCCCAACGTCACTATACTCTACTAAAGACAGACCTAGCCCAACACCCGTTTATGTTTCCTTCATTCTCGCCACTTTCGTTTCAAAAGAAACATCTACCTTATTCCCTGTAACTGTCATACCACGATAATCAATTGCCAAAAACGATGATAATGCCGCCAGTGTTAGGTTACACGGCCCAGGACCACCGTACCATATTGTTCAAAGGAAGAGGTTGAAGACGACACCTCTTTTGATAGCAAGGAACCACCCGTGTTTCGATTACTCACAAACTGTGCTCGTAGCCATGACCCATACTGTCCTACTCTCTTTGTAGTACTCAGAATACCACCAGGACACCCAGATGAACTATGAAGAATCTGTCTACATTTGAAACAGATCCTAGGCACTTTCTTATACTGTACAGGGATCCACATGCTTTTATGATCGTAGTTTATTGTTCTACCTCTCATAATTGGTTTATACAAATCCACTTCAACCTGCACATGAAGGATTACCCCATGCAATACCATCACTTGGTATGTCCACAGCAAGTACCTTTCCAACCGTCTTGCCTATTTGTTTTCCAATGTGGTACCGAACACAAGCCATAGGCAAGTGATAGAGGTGTAGCCAGAACACTTCCATAGTGAAGTCAAGAAGATGTGGCCAGAAATGCAAGTCTATCGGACGAATCACAATCACAACATTGTCAAACAACCATGGACGGTTATTATAAACCTTGTTGCGATCTCAGTAGTTTCGAAAGTAACAACCACGACATTTTCTTTAACCTGCTTGAAGATAATTGAAGAACCCACTTTCCATAACTTCACCATCGTACTGCATAAGACTTTCACACTAACATTGCGATCCATGCAAACTTTGCCCACAAGACTTCGGCGGGCATTAGTTCGAATTTCCTCCACTTTCTCTGTATCCACATTTATCTCAACCTTTTCCTCTTCATTCAATGTAATCCTCTTGCACACAGCTTGCAGATCTTCCATCTGAGCAGCCTGCCCACAGGGGAATCAACACCTTATGCAAAAACATACAAGTCTAAACAACCTTCACCTCGAAATGAGATTAGAAAAAGTAACCGTTCTTAAATCTCCAGAGCGAAAAGTAACTAAATAATTTGCTCTCTTGCGAGAGAGAGGGAGATACGACTTTAACACCTCGTTGATAGCTAATTATTTAAAGAAAATTGTGAATTTGGAAGAAAATAACAAAATAATTAGTAAATAAACATAATATATACTTTTTGGGAAAAAAAAAGTCAATTGGTGCTTAGGAGAAGAGAATGGAGAATAGAGAAATGAATTAGGCCATTTGCAACATCCTCTCATTTAATTTCATCTTAATATATAAATACTATAAATTTAAATAATCTAAATTTTAAATTTTCAACATTTCTAATCTAATATCACTTAATCATTATAATTTTTTCAAACTTCTAAATAAAATATAAAACTAATTTAACTATTTAAATAGTAAAATAAAAATATTCTATATTTTAATTTTATAATATTTTTACTCAAATTTTTTTTTTCTAAAATGTTTTGAAATTCTAATAAAAATAGTTTTTGCTGATTATCTCATTTCGTTTCTACGATGGTAAATTATTTTTGTTTTGATATATTATAAAAGAGAGTCAAACTTGTAAAATTAATCCACATTTTGGAGATATGGGTGTTTGTGCATCACATCATCTGACTACTAGGTCGTTGGCCCAAGTATTTTACTATAAAAAATGTTATTTGTATACCGCTTAGGTAACTTTTGCATATTCATCGTACACAAATATTATTTGTATACATACTTTGGTCTAACTATTCGTGTTTCAGATTTCAGTTTCCCTCTTATCTTATTTTTATCTTATTTTTTTGTATTTTTTTATGTGTCAGCTGACGTGGCATTATTCCGTAAAAGGTACGTGGGACCATGTACCTATAACACTACTATTTTACCACATATCTTTTGATTCGTACATTATGCAGTACAACCGTGACCCAAAAAATGAAAGGTACAAACTAGAAACGTCTAATTACTCGATAATTTACGAAATGCAAAGAAAAAAAAACCTAGAGAGAAGGGCTCTGACTTCTCTTTAAAAACTTCCTAAACAAATAGCCAAAACCTAGGGGGAGGAGCCGAAGCTCCTCCCTTCCTCCTCCCTCATCCCCCCATTCTCTATAGCCTTTATGTTTCTTTTCTAGTTTTACAATGGTCCCGACAAAGTGAATGGTTGTGTTTTGGTTGGTTATGGTGAACAATTTATTTGTGGTTCTCCAACGTCCATTGGCCTCTACGCACCCACCATAGGCCTCCCAAGATGCCAATCTTTCATATGAGGGAAGAAATTCGCTGAACGAAGTAGCGTATGATCCACACAAGTGTTTGAAGCGGGAACATGAAATTCACGCGCCATTGCTATGGGTGCTTTTCTTTCTCCACACACGGGTTTTCTGGGACTAGGGCCACCATCTCATTCGGATCCGACTATTCACCATACTCCAAGGGTGGCGCGTGTCCCTTAGTGCCACCATGACTGCTTTGTTGATGTTATTATTTTCCTCCAAGGTTGAGAATGCAGATCTATGCTTTTCTAAAATATAATTCTTTTTTTTTATTTTTTTAAATTTCTATTGTATTTTTTAAAAATTTAATAAGAAAAAAAAACACATCATCTCTTGTATTTTTGGTCCATTGAGTGGGTCTCTAAGACATTTGTTCGTAAAGTGTGTCATCTACTTCGTCATAGAACATGTATGAGGTTTGTTTCAACTATTTTTAAAAGAGTTGTGTTGTCTTTCAAACGGTAGTCTGGAGAGATTTGCAGCAAGTATTAGATTATGTCAGACACTTTTGTGTACTGAAAAACTATTAATGTTGTAGTATATTTGTAATATATATTTCAAATCCAGTTGTAATATCCATTATTCATGAATTTAGTATGCTTTTATTAAAAAAAAAATTACTCAATAATTTTGAGTGCATTTAGATTTTGAGTTGAGATAAATTCTTTATAAATAAAAGTTAAGATAGTAGAGTAAATTTTGTGGGATTTACCAAAAATGAGTTTAAATATGTTTAATAATTTAAATGTATTTATAAAAAATTAAGAAAATTATGAATTATATATATAAAAAAATATGAAATTATGAAAATTTTATGAATCATATATGTAAAGAAATTTTAAATTGAGATAAATTTGAAAATCTAAGAATTAGATATTTAAATATCAAATTTAATTTAAAATCATAATAAATTAAGCTAAATTAAAATGAATTTAATAGCCAAACACTCTTGAGGCCACCGCCTTGCGAAACTTCGAAAAACTTATCTTATTTGACGGGAGTAGTGATATGATTATTAGGGGTGGGCTTCGACTCCGATAGTGTCGGAGTTTGGAGTTTCTAACTCCAACTCTGAAATGGAGTTGGAGTTCGACCGGAACTCCGATCGGAGGTCGGAGTTTTTTAACCCCGATCAAAATTCCAAACTCAGTCGACAAAAGTCACGAAACCATAACCATTTGAAACTTGGATTAGTAAGTGAAAAGCAATAACAAAAATGATCCATAAAACCATAACAAAATCAATAATCAATACCTAAATTCACAAATCACAAAAATAAATTACTTATCAAATTTTGAGATTAGAGAAGTCGTCGAGAGTCGAGACGCCAATGAGGGGTAGAACCGTAGAAAATGTTTGGATGAAAACGCTGATGAGATGGAACCGTGGAAGATGAAAACGTAGAGATGAGAGAAGAAGAAATGGAGAAGGGTAGCCTCGATTTGATGAAGAGAGCTTAGAGAGGTGCTGGGGGATTCAGGGAAGTATAGTTGAGAAGGATAAGTCAATGAGTTAGGCCCTTAGGGTTTGGATGAGATAAATATTACTCCTGCAAACGGCGTCGTTTAAAGGTTTAAAAAAACAAACGTGAAAAGGGAAAAGGCATGGCTCGCTGCTCATCCACTGATTCGAACCCAGGTCTTTCAAGTTAATAAAACGCTGCCCTTACCATTAGGCCATTTGCGTATACACATTTCAATTCACAATATAAAATATATAATCTATATAATCGGAGTTTGGAGTCGAAACTTGGAACCTTACTAGGCTTCGGTTCCGACTTCCAATTCCAATTTAGGAGTCGGAATGGTTCTGACTCCGAATCTCACTTCCAACTCCAATCGAAATTGGAATCGAAACGAAAGTCAACCAAAAGTTAGAAGTCGAAAAATTAAGCCCAAATGATTACTACTCTATCACTACCTATTTACTATTTATAATGTATTTTTATTGTTTATTTTTTTACTCTTTATGATTTTATTTTATGTATTTTTTAACATCTTTAATCATTATATATATAGAATAAAAATAAATTTTATTAATAATAAACTTTTTAACTATTAAATAAAAAAAATCAAATGCAAAAAAAAAAAAAAAAGAAATTGTAATCCTATCACTATAAAAAAAGGTACTCTCCCCCAGAACAAAAAAGCTGGTCATACCACTTGGCTTCAATTTAATCAAACGCGCAAAGTATTAATCTAGAAGATGAAGTTTAGTTTGTTTTTCATCTGATCGTATTTTATTTAGTTTTATTCTCTCTTGCCAAACTTTTATTAGTAATTTAATTTAAATAGAATATGATTATTAATTAATTTTTTAACTCATAATTAATTAAAATATAAATATTAAATAACTTATAATAAGTAGAATGATAAAATATAATTAAATTAACAACAATAAATAACAAATATTTTTTTAATTATTAATTATTATATATCGTTATAAATAGATAATTTAATATGAAAATTTGATGTAAATAATTAAAGTTAAATTATTGTTATCTAATAAAAAAATAATTGTTTTAATATAAAAATTTATATGAATAGAATGATAAAAAATATAACTCAATATAATAATTAAAACTATCATTTAATTTTAAATAATTTAATAAAAATACTCGTAAAAGCACGTGCAAGAATCATATTGGCCAAAACATTAGTTTTAAAAAAGAAAAAAAAAGTTTGACTTTAGAGTTTGAAAGCGTCGGTGTGTCTATAATAAAAATCTTATATGCAGTTATTTCTATTTTTTAATATAAAATAATTATTTTAATCAAGTGAAATATATAAAAAATATATATATACACAAAAGTGAACAGCAGAACTTTTCTTCGACAATACCATCGGCAGTGGAACACTTCGCTACACGACAAGCACCGAACAGTGGCAGTCAGTTGGATGAGCTCCGACAACGTGCCCAACTATCGTGGCCTAGAAAATCGCATAGTTTAATCCTCCCTGAAGATTATAAAAAAATGATATTTATACAATTTTTTTTATAATAAATTTCACAATAATAAGTTTATTGGAGGATAATTTTATAAAATAGTTTATATAAATAATATTATTTTATAAAAATATTCTCATCTTACAATATTATTATAAAATATGTTATATAATTTTTTTTGAGCAAATATGTTATATAAATTTATTATGTGTATGATGTGTCAGCGTCCAAGATTATAAACTTGGTGGTCAGGTCATTAAGTTACTGCTCCCAAGGCCTGCAAATCTTTGTTAAATACACATCTTTTATATAAAAAAAAGACGTTCTCAAAATCTCAATCACAGGTATTAAGGTCTCATTTGAAATAAAAGATAAGAAGAATTAAGAAAAATTTAATTTATTATTTATATTATTATTATTTTAAAATTTAAAAAGAAATAAATTTAAAATTTAAAAATATATATTAAAATTTAAAAATTTGTATTAAAATTTATATTTTATATAAGAAATTAAAAAAATATAATAATAAAATAAAAATAAATTAAGATAAGCTCAACTCACTTTCTAATTTAAATAAAATAAATTCTTTTAAAAATAAAATATTTTAATAAATTTATAAATTAGTATGGATGTATCTTGTAATAAAATTGATCTTAGTTAAATTCTAGTGTTAAAAACCCAGTTGAGCCTACTTAGTAGCTCAATATATTTTAAAATTACTTATGTAGTTAGGTTCCTTTAATTGAAAAATGAGATGAATTGATATAAATTTAATTTATTTTTAATATTATTATTATTTTATATTAAAAATTAAAAAATATAATAATAAAATAAAAATAAACTCAATTCACTTTCTAATTTAAATAAGATTTTAATAATTAAGTTATTAAGGCTCATTGGAATTAAAAAGTGAGTTATATTCATTTCAACTTATTTTTATTTCATTATTACACTTTTTTAATTTTTTAGATAAAATATAAATTTCAATACAAATTTTTTAAATTTTAATACATATTTTTTAAATTTTAATTTATTTTTTTTTAATTTTAATTAATAATAAAATTAAAAAATAAACTAAATTAAATTCTTTTCGAACTCTTCTCATCTCTCCATCTAAACCGCCTTATCCAGTCTGAAAAGTTCGAAAAATGAGCACAGACCGAAGACTTTACCACCCTCTCTCTCTCTCTCTCTGACTTGTACTCTTCCTTCGTAGCTTTCTCTCTCCTTCCTTAGCCGCCTTATGAAAAACCAAACCGTGTCTTATCCTGGTCTACTTCCTCTCAAATCTCTGATTGTTTATTGATCGCTGAAGTTCTTCCACTTTGTTTGTTTGCTTGCCAAGATCAGGACAGTTGAAAATTTTATCCATTTTGTGACCGTTGGATCAGATAGTTCAGTTGCCGGAGATCAATTTTCCGGTGTTTGTGGGTAGTCTGCGTTTCATTTACTTTGTTCTGGGCTGGGAGAAAGTTCGCTGTTTCAGTCATTGGGTTTAATCATTGAGGTTCCTTCGGGTCCTGTGAATTTTGGTCAGACACCCGTCAGAGCCGGTAGGTGAGTAAAGGAGAAAAAAAGACGATTGACTGGTAGATGAGAAAGCAAAAGACCAGAAACAGAAGCCCTAAAACATTGTCTCCAAAAGCTTCTTTCGAAATCTGAGATAAATACCTCGTGTATTTTTTTCAATTTTGTCCTTTATCCCGTGAATCACTTCCAGAGAGAGAGAGAGAGAAGTAGCAAAAAATTTCTCAGTGTCCATGCAGGTCGACTTAGATAATTCCTCTACTGTATCCGGAGAAGCCAGCGTGTCTTCATCCGGAAATCAGAGTCCTCAACCTCCGAAACCCAGTGCTAAGAAAAAACGAAACCTTCCTGGGATGCCCGGTACCGATACGATTTCCATCCGTCTGCGTTTTTTCAAATTCTATTATTATGTAGTTTCTTTGTCATAATTTGTTTTAATTTGGGTGGGGCTTTACAGATCCAGACGCGGAGGTGATTGCTCTGTCTCCGAAGACCCTGTTGGCCACGAACCGATTTGTGTGCGAAATTTGCAACAAAGGGTTTCAGAGGGATCAAAATCTGCAACTCCATCGGCGAGGACACAACCTTCCATGGAAGCTCCGGCAGAGGTCGAGTAAGGAGGTGAAGAAGAAGGTGTATGTATGTCCCGAACCGTCGTGCGTGCATCACAATCCGTCTCGGGCTCTGGGCGATCTCACAGGGATTAAGAAGCACTTCTGTCGTAAACATGGTGAGAAGAAGTGGAAATGCGATAAGTGCTCGAAGAAATACGCGGTGCAGTCCGATTGGAAAGCCCATTCCAAGATTTGTGGCACTAGGGAGTACAAATGCGATTGCGGGACTTTGTTTTCGAGGTTTTGATCCTTTCTTTTTGGCTCAAGTGTTTGATTTTTGTTTGAACCCGTTTTGTTATTGCAATCGTTGTTCGTTAAACTTGGTTTGGTTTTTATTCATTGAAGGAGGGATAGCTTTATTACCCATCGGGCGTTCTGCGATGCGTTGGCAGAGGAGAGCGCCAGAGCTCGGACTCAGACTCCGGCATTAGTGAATCCAAATTCGGAGCCAGACCCAAATACTCAGCCAGTTGATTCATCTCCGCCAGCGTCAGCGCCAGTTCCATCTCCAGCACCAGCTTCATCTCCATCTCCATCTCCACCAGCTCCGCCACGGACAACTGGTCTGATATCCCCTGTTTTATCGAACAAGAGTCCTGGTAAACATCACCTAAATTTGGAAACTTTTCAATCTTTTTTGTTGGCTTTTGTCGGATGTGTGTATTAGTCTTGAATAAATGACAAATATTAGTTCTCCTCTCTCTCTCTCTCTCTCTCTCTCTCTCCCCCCTCTTTTGTTTCTCTCTGTGTTTAGATCTTGGACTTGGCGTTTGGCTATTTTGTCTGTTACTAATCTTTGATGTTGTCTTGATTTGTATGACAGTTGACTAATTGAGTAGTCAATCGGATATTTGGAGAGCTGATAAAATACTCAATGAAAAAGAACAAACTTGTTTGATTTCCTCCGAACTATTGAGATTCAATTCGTGTAATCTTTGATAAAGCAACCCAAGTGCTTCAAAAGTTGAAAAGGAGGGGGATGGGGGTTGAGGGAAGTGAATTTAAAGACGGTTTAGAGAAAGGAAACCATTATTGATTCTTCCTTTTCTTCTAAAGTTCTTCATAAAGAAAACCTTTTAACTTTCCATGTCTATCTCTGTTTGTAATTAAACCCTTTTGCATTCTCTTTCATCTTTTGGCTTTTTTTTTTTATCATATAGAGTTGCCGGAAAAGCCCCCGCATATAGTAGAAGCACCGGTCTCGACAGGCATGAATGGGAACTGTAGCAGCAGCACAAGCTCGAGCAGCAATGGCAACACAAGTTGTAGTGTATTCGCAAGCTTATTTGCTTCCTCAACTGGATCAGCAAGCTTGCAAAATCCTCAACCTCCTGTATTTACAGACCTAATACGGGCAATGGCACGTCCTGATCCCCCAACAGACATGGCACGGCCTTCCTCTACAGAACCCATTTCTCTCTGCCTCTCCACCAATCATGGGTCATCGCTGTTTGGGACTGCCGGACAAGAGCGTCGGCAATATGCACCGCCACCACAACCAGCCATGTCTGCCACCGCACTCTTACAGAAAGCTGCTCAAATGGGGGCTGCCGCAACAAATGCATCACTACTTCGTGGGTTTGGTATAGTTTCTTCGTCATCTTCAGCTGGGCAGCAGCAAGATGGTTTGCACTGGAGTCAGCGGCAAGTAGAGACGGAGAGTTCCTCAGTTGCTGCGGGACTTGGACTTGGGCATTGTGATGGAAGCTCAGGATTGAAAGAATTAATGATGGGAACTCCTTCAATGTTTGGTCCTAAGCAAACTACCCTCGATTTTCTGGGGTTGGGAATGGCCGCTGGTGGAGGCAGCCCCAGCAATGGCCTGTCGGCCTTAATCACATCTATTGGCGGCGGCCTCAATGTGGCCACAGCAACGGCGGCAGCAGCATCATCGTATGGAGGCCCAGAGTTCTCCGCCAAAGACGTTGGAAGAAGGAGCTCATGACCCATTTGAAATGAGTGTTACAATGTATTTATCTGCCGTTATGGACAGGGGCGGAACCAGGATTTTGTATTTGGGGGGCAATCGATAAAATGTGTACTATATATAAATTTTAAAAGGACTTGATAGAAATATCACATTTTTTCGTTATCGAACTCTATAAATGTATTACTCTTCGAATTATCTACATTCTTTTAAAAAAAAATCAATTTTTTTACTTGCTCATATTATTTTTTGATTTAAAAAAAATTATAGATGAAGAATAACTATAAAAATTTTATAATAACTACTGATATATAGATGTTAGATTTTTAATAAACTATATCTCATAATCATACAATCAAGTTAGAGTGAAATTATATAAGTAAGTATAATTAATCAATTTTGACAATCATATAAATTTATAATCATATTTTTTTTTAGAATTAGACTGTTAAAATAATTATGAGATTAGGTGAGTTGAAATTTGAATTTTAATAAAATTAAAAGTTAGAATAAAATTATATGTGTATTAACATTTGAGAGAATAATTTTAATAAAAATTGGGAGGGTAATTTTTAATTTTTTTTATAATTTGGGAAATAATTTAATATTATATATATGTAAATATATAAACTTATATATCATATATATATATATATATATATTTTTTTTTTTTTAAGAATCTTGGGGGGGCTGTAGCCCCCCCAAGCCCCCAAGTAGGTCCGCCTCTGGTTATGGAGAAAGAGTGCCCATCCGGTCTTGGGCAATTAGAAAGGCGCAGGCATTTTGTTTTGGTTATAGCGTTTTTGTAAATTCGTTGGTTGTGTTTTGGTTAAGCGTCGTGGACTTGGTCGACCTTTGATCACTCCTAATTTGTATTTAGAATAGACTAGAGAAATTGTTTATTTGTTTTGCCTAATTTATTATTTATATTCTAAAGTTTTAAAACGAGTTTCTTTGAAGTTTTTTGTTTTTTAAAATATTTGCATTACATGTAAAGTTCTTTTGAATTAATTGGCAATACTTTAGTTATCTCGCTAAGATTTCTCACTAAGAGAATTCATATTAAATCTCCTTCTCTCATTTATAAAAAAAAAAAAAAAAAAATTATTTATTATTTTTTTATCATCTCATAACGTTATATTAAATAATAGATTAATAAATAAAATATAATAAATAATTTTTAATTATTTAATATTATATCATAAAATAATAAAAAAATAAGGTGATGAATAATATTATTCTATATATTTGCGTTACATTGATTGCCATTTATATTTTATAAAGAACAATAATATGAGACTTTGCGGCTGAGATTTTTTTACGTTCTTGTAGGCTTATTTTATTTTATATATTTTTTCGAGTTTTCTTTTGTTCTTAAAAATAATAGAAGAGAATATACGAGCAAAACATATTTTATTTTTTATTTTTTATTTTTTAAAAAAATAAAATAAACTTGTAAAAATGCAAAGGGACTCCAATCATGAAGCCCATATCAATTTTCTTTTATAAAAAGCAAAAAAGTTAAAACACGGGGCCGAATTCATGAGAAGCATACGAGGGAATTCTTTTTGGTTAAGCAACGGGTTTTAAGTTTTTAATTTCTAAATCCGAGTGTGGGTAATGGTATAAATCAAGAAATTGAAACAAGGAAGGTTCATTTGCTTGCAGATTTTTATCATATTTTTTATATTTGTAAACATTGTTGGGTTTTAATGTAAAAGAATATGTTAGCATATTCTTTAAGTTGAATGAAGGTGATCTTGGTGTTTTTCATCCTCGTTTGTTTCACAAAAACGAACCATTTCATCTATTTTTTAAATTTTTTTTATATAAAATAAAATAAATAATATTAAAATATATATTTTAATTTCTAATTATTATTTAATTAGATGTTATCCCACCTCACAATCTAAAACAAACAAAACAATTTAGAAGATTTGAGCACGTGTCTTGTACTGGGTTGTAATTATCCATGCTTTATTTTTTTAAAATGAATTATCCATGCTTTACGTAAAATACAAGCTGATGAATATTCATAATTTCAATGTTTAATTAACGGTACGGTGCCACTGCTTTGACATTGATAGCATGTCTATCTACGTATTAGTCCCGTTTGAATTCAAAGATAAAATAAGAAGAAATGAGATAAATTTTAAAAGATAAATAAAATATTATAATTATTTTAAAATTTAAAAAGGTTAAATTTAAATTTAAAAAAATTATATTGAAATTTAAAAAAATTGTATTGAAATTTATATTTTATATAAAAATTAAAAAAATTATAATAATAAATTTAAAATAAATTAAAATAAATTTAACTTATCTCTAAATCCAAACGACAATTTAATGATTCAACCTATCCACTGTCTATGAAGGTTTTTTAATTTTTAATTTTATTTATTTTTAATTTAAAGCTGTAACTTAGGTCTCCAGAGCAATAATTGAACATGCATAACATTTTCTGGCATCTTTCACAAAAATACCAGCCTTAGCCATTTGTGAAAAAATAGTTTTTGTAGATTTTATAATAAAAATTCAGCCTTTGCCACAGATAATTAATGGCAATATCATGACTCATGGACGTGAGTTTTAATGTTGAATCAAGTAAATACTTGTTTCTTTTGTATTTCTCAATCATTTATATCATCCACCGTCATGAGCCGCTGCGTGAGAGGAGATGGTCATTCGACCATATTGTTAACATTCATCTTCAAATGAAAAATGCACCAATAAATATAAAGACACAGATGAAATATTTACTAAGTTTTGGCAATTTTGCATGCAGCATACGTTTGCAGCGCAGAATCATCTAATTAATGATATCCTACAGTTTTGGCAATTCTGTGAATCATAATCCCATTACTTTTATTTATGATTTATGTGAGGTGCACGTGTCAAGCTTCAGTGATGATGATGTTATGAGACTTGATCCTACGGCTTGTATTGGTTTAATTGTTCTGTCTGTAATTATTTTAACTAGCTGAGGATATTTATGTAATTGGACTGGCTGATATAAATACTACTCGAATGCTCTAGACCTAGGATGAGATCATTTTCTGCCGCTTTGAAATCGAGATACAGAGAGAGAGAGAGAGCTGAGAGTCTGGAAGCTTAGCTAGGGTTAGGGTTTTGCTAACCCGTGCTGTGTGGCTGTGCTCAGAGGTGAAACGTCTGAGCTGATGGCTTGGTTTCTCCTGGTCTGTAAGATTGTAATCTCTTTTTTCAGTGAATAAAACATCTCCTAGGGTTCCTGCAGTGGATGTAAGCCATTAGGGCCGAACCACGTTAAATCTTGTGTTCTTGCTTTTTGTTTTTCTTTCTTTTCTTTCATCTTGCATTTCTGGTGTTTATTTTGCTTACTGAATCAATTCTGGTCAAAGTAACCATAAATCTGTTTTCTAAAATACAAGAAACTTGTTCTTGTGTACTCTAAAGAAACTAACAAGTGGTATCAGAGCTTGAGTTTCGATGGGGACCGCCAGATTTGATATAGAGAAGTTTACTGGCCAAAATGATTTTGGCCTTTGGAGGATTAAGATGCGAGCCCTGTTAGTGCAACAGGGACTTCAGGAAGCCCTCCTTGGGAAAAGAAGATGATCTCCTCCTCGTCGGAGGAGAAACCATCTTCATCTTCCTCAGAGAGAGTCAAACCTGAAGTCCTACAAAAGGCACACAGTGCCATTATCTTATCTCTCGATGATAAAGTACTGAGAGAGGTTGCTAATGAGGACTCGACTGCAGGGGTGTGGCTAAAATTAGAAAATTTGTATATGACCAAATCCCTAGCAAATAGGCTCCATAAAAAGATAAAACTCTACACTTTTAAGATGTCACCGGGGACTTCTATTGATGATCATCTTGATCAATTCAATAAAATATTGTTGGATCTTGCTAATATAGAGATTACTATAGAAGATGAAGATCAAGCTCTTCTGTTATTAAATTCTTTAGACTCTTCCTATGCCAGTATCAAAGAAACTATGATGTATGGCAGGGAGAGTCTCACTTTAGAAGAAGTGCAGTCAGTTCTTCATACAAGAGAACTCAACAATAAATCTGAGTTAAAATCAGAGTCTGGTGAGGGCTTAACTGTGAGAGGTAGACCTGATAAGAATGGTCAGAAAGGTAAACACAATAAATCCAGATCAAAGTCAAAAGGCAAACATCTAAAATGCTTTGCCTGTCACAAAGAGGGGCATTTCAAGAAGGATTGCCCTGATAGAAAGAATAAGGAAAACACTAAAAAAGGGGAATAGGGAAAGGCAGCAGTAGTCTTAGAAGATGGATACGATAGTGCTGAAGTGTTAAATGTCTCAGAAGTGGATTCTGGAAGGGAATGGATTCTAGATTCAGGTTGTTCATTTCACATGTGTCCTATAAGAAACTGGTTTGAAAACTTCACTGCACTAGAGGGTGGTTGTGTTATTTTAGGTAACAACAAAACTTGTAAAATCCAGGGCATAGGAAATGTGAGATTAATGATGTATGATGGGTCTGAAAAACTATTAAGGGAGGTCAGATACATTCCAGAACTGAAGAGAAACCTAATTTTTCTGGATATATTAGACAAGTCAGGATACTCTTTTAAATCTGATAATGGGACCTTAAAAGTCAGTAAAGGGTCTCTGACTATAATGAAAGGGGTCTTAAAGAATGGGTTATACACTCTTATGGGGGAAAACAGTGATAGGTGAGGCATCACTTGTCACTCACAGAACTGAAAACCAAGTTCTCCTATGGCATAGAAGACTAGGGCATGTCAGTGAGCATGGCCTTAGGGAACTGGGAAAACAGGGCCTGTTAGGAGACAAAAAACTTGGAGATTTACCCTTCTGTGAACAGTGTGTACTAGGAAAATCCACAAGAGTAAGCTTTAAGAAAGCAATTCACCAGACAAGACAAACCCTAGATTACATACACTCTGACTTATGGGGTCCTGCAAGAGTTAACTCACATGGTGGGGCTAGGTATTTCCTTTCTTTAATTGATGATTATTCTAGGAAAGTGTGGGTATATGTACTTAAACAAAAAGGTAACACTTTTGAAAAATTTAAAGAATGGAAAACACTTGTTGAAAATCAAGTGGGCAGAAAGATTAAAACTTTGAGAACTGACAATGGTCTTGAATACCTATCTACTGAGTTTAATGATTTCTGTAAAGCTGAGGGGATAATAAGGCATAAGACTGTTAAGGAAACTCCTCGACAGAATGGCCTAGCTGAAAGGATGAATAGAACTATCCTAGAGAGGGTTAGGTGTATGCTGGCAACCTCAGGGCTGTCCAAAACATTCTGGGCAGAGGCAGTAGCCACTGCTGTTCATCTTATTAATAGGTGCCCATCCTCTGCTTTGGGTTACAGAACCCCTCAAGAACTATGGTCTGGAAAACCTGCAAATTATCAAACCTTAAGAGTCTTTGGCTGTGTAGCCTATGCACATTATAAAACTGATAAGCTAGAACCAATGGCTCTTAAGTGTATATTTATAGGTTATCCAGAAGGTGTTAAAGGTTATAAGTTGTGGGTTATGGAACCTGACAGACAGAAATGTATAATCAGTAGGGATGTTATTTTTAATGAAAACCAAATGGCAGGGAAGCCAGATAATACTCATGACCCTGAAAGGGCTGACCCTAAAACTGATATACAGTTTGAGGTGGAGCAGCCCTCCAACTCTACTGATAAACTGAATGAGGAAACTGACCAAACAGAACCTGACAGGTCAGACACTGGAGACCTGGAGAGACAAAATACCTATCTCCTTGCAAGGGATAGGGAGAGGAGGGTTATAAGACCTCCACAAAGGTTTGGGCAAGCTGACTTAACAGTTTTTGCCCTATCTGTTGCTGAAACTGAGGTAGAACAGGAACCTAGGAACTTTAAGGAAGCCATGAATTCTAAAGAGGCTGATAAATGAATTCTTGCTATGCAAGAAGAAATGGAGTCTTTGATAAAGAATAAAACATGGGATATGGTTCCTAAACCTAAGAAACAGAAATTGGTTGGATCCAAATGGATCTTTAAAAGGAAAGAAGGGATCCCTGGTGTAGAACTTCCTAGGTATAAGGCTAGGTTGGTTGCAAAAGGGTTCACTCAGAGGGAGGGAATAGACTATAATGAGATATTCTCTCCTGTGGTAAGACATAGTTCAATAAGACTTTTACTCTCTGTTGTAGCTTGTAATGATTTACACTTAGAACAACTTGATGTTAAAACAGCTTTTCTGCATGGTAACCTTCCTGAAACAATCTACATGCAGCCCCCTGAAGGGTTTTACACTGATCTCAGTGAGGATCATGTATGTTTGTTAAATAAATCTTTGTATGGTTTAAAACAGTCCCCAAGACAATGGTATAAAAGATTTGATGCATACATGATTGAAAATGACTTCTGTAGGAGTAATTTTGATGGCTGTGTTTACTATAAAAGTTGTGATGGAAATATCATTTACTTACTATTGTATGTTGATGATATGTTATTAGCTTGTAAGGACATAATTCATCTTAATCAAGTTAAGTGTATGTTAAAGGCTGAATTTGAGATGAAGGACTTAGGTCAAGCTAAAAGAATTCTGGGTATGGAGATAAATAGGGACAGAGATAAAAGAATTCTCTATTTATCTCAGAAATTGTATATTTCCAAAGTGTTAACAAGATTTGGAATTGACAGCACTAAAACTGTTACTACCCCTGTTGGTCACTATGTTAAACTGTCAGTCACACAAGCACCTAAAACTGATGATGAAATTGAGTTCATGAATAAAGTCCCATACACTAGCATGGTAGGCAGCTTGATATATGCCATGGTATGCACTAGGCCAGATTTGACCTATGCTGTGAGTTTAGTAAGCAGGTTTATGAGTAAACTTGGAAAACCACATTGGCATGCATTAAAGTGTATATTTCAATATCTGGCAGGAACCAAATGTTTGGGGTTAAAATTTGGGGATTGTGATTTAACTGATAGGAGTTTGTATGGTTTTGTGGACTCAGATTATGCTGGAAATATAGACACGAGGAAGTCTCTTTCCGGCATGATATTCATGTTTTTGGGTGGAGCTATAAGCTGGAAAGCAAATCTGCAATCAGTGGTGGCTTTATCCACCACTGAAGCAGAATATATTGCTATGACTGAAGCCTTCAAGGAGGCTTTATGGTTAAAGGGATTGACTCTAGAACTAGGAATGTTGACTGGCAGTGTCACTGTGTATTGTGACAATCAAAGTGCCATTCACTTAGCTAGAAATCAAGTATTTCATGAGAGGTCAAAGTATATAGATGTAAGGCTACATTTTGTTAAAGATGTTATCTCATCAGGAGACATAGGAGTTGAGAAAATACCTACTGAGGATAACCCCTCAGATATTATGACTAAATCTGTACCTTCCATCAAGTTTGAACACTATTTGGGTTTAATTAACTTAGAAAATTGCTAGTACCCATTAGGGGGAATTGCAGGAACTGTAGAAGGAGATGGAGCTGTAAAGGAGAAGGGATGCAAGCTTGCCAAGGTGGAGATTTGTGAGGTGCACGTGTCAAGCTTCAGTGATGATGATGTTATGAGACTTGATCCTACGGCTTGTATTGGTTTAATTGTTCTGTCTGTAATTATTTTAACTAGCTGAGGATATTTATGTAATTGGACTGGCTGATATAAATACTGCTCGAATGCTCTAGACCTAGGATGAGATCCTTTTATGCCGCTTTGAAATCGAGATACAGAGAGAGAGAGAGAGCTGAGAGTCTGGAAGCTTAGCTAGGGTTAGGGTTTTGCTAACCCGTGCTGTGTGGCTGTGCTCAGAGGTGAAACGTCTGAGCTGATGGCTTGGTTTCTCCTGGTCTGTAAGATTGTAATCTCTTTTTTCAGTGAATAAAACATCTCCTAGGGTTCTTGCAGTGGATGTAGGCCATTAGGGCCGAACCACGTTAAATCTTGTGTTCTTGCTTTCTGTTTTTCTTTCTTTTCTTTCATCTTGCATTTCTGGTGTTTATTTTGCTTACTGAATCATTTCTGGTCAAAGTAACCATAAATCTGTTTTCTAAAATACAAGAAACTTGTTCTTGTGTACTCTAAAGAAACTAACAATTTATTTTTCCAAAAACTTATTTAATTACCATCTTTATTTAATTACAATTCTTGTATACTATTACAAGAAAAATATACATATATAATCAATTATTTATGATAAAATAGATTATTTATGATGAAAATAGACTTATTTGAACTCCAAATAACCATTTTATTAAAAACAAATAATTGTAAATAAATATCTTTTTTGTTGTGTATTTATTAAAATTAATAGTTTATTATTTCTCTTAAGTCTCGTTTGGATTTGGAAATGAGATAAGATGAGTTGAGTTTATTTTTTAATATTATTATTATTTTAGAATTTGAAAAAATTAAATTGAAATTTGAAAATTACGTATTTGAAATTGAAAAAATTATATTAATATTTATGTTTGATATACAAAATTAAAACAATATAATAATAAAATAAAAATAAATTAAATCCATTCTTAAATTCAAATCCAGCCTTATATAATATTCAAGATAAGAAGGAATTTATTGTGGTCAGTAATTTGGAAGCCAAGTCGTACTACAGCTGGAGTGGACCACAAAAAGGAGAATCGCCATTTATTGAATTGGACTTTAGATGTCTAAAAACTCATCATATATCCAGTATGCGTAACAAAAGATGCATACTGGACGATTCTCTTCTTTCCTTTTTTAAATAGATTTATCATTAAATTTAGGAAATTGAAAATTACAAATATGACTTATATAAATTAAGAAAACTCAGTTCACGAGTCATCTAATAATAGTGGGGAGTTGGGACACCACTTCTAACTCTTTCAGATAAAATATCTTAGAGAATTATTCACTGTCTCTAAATATAGTGTCTGAGATGCTATTTTTCAAATTTGAATTTTTTTTCTAAACTAAAAAAAAAACCAACTTAACAGCAAGAAGTACAAAACCAGAAAAAACACAAAAAACTATTACTCCATTTATTCGCACCAAAGTGAACATATATTGCGATTGAAAATGGCAGTTATATTAATTCATCTGTGGTCCTAAATTCGGATAGGCATCTATTGCTCTCTAGACTGTAACAGTAGTGTGTAAATCATTTTAAATTTTCTCTATATATCTTTATACTTAAAAAAAGCCTATTCTTGATGAATAGTAATAATTATTTAACATTCAAATTTTTAAAATTACCCTTAAGTTTCACACAACAACCTCTCATTTATCTCAAAATTACTCTTCTCATATGCCTACAGCCCGTCGATTTCAGCCCAAAACACAACTCGCAATCTCCTTTCCTTTCTTCTCCACGACAACACTTCAAGAATCTCGCCTCTTCGACTTCTCCTCAAAACAACCCATGAATGCCCCTCCAAGCAACCCATGAATTAGTAGCTTGTAATTTGAATGAAATATATTATTCTCATTCATTTTAAGTTTTTTTTATATATACTATATATTTATATTATTTTGATTTATTTTATAGTGATATAGGACAACGTGCCTTGCACGTTGCATCACTCCTAATATATATATATATATATATATATATTGATATCGAATCGGATGACAGATTATATTGATTCCATAATGATAAAAAAATATTATTCTCATATTTAACTCCATTTATTTTCAGATTTTTCTTGAAGAAGAATATGCAAAGCTCGTAAAGAATTACAATAAATTATTTACCAAAATTAAAATTAAAAAAAAAAAGAAATCAATCTGATAATCTCTGTATCCTTACAATTTATTCAGAGCAGAAGTTACAGTACCGATCACTAAATTCAACGAAGAGGAAACAGTGAACATTTCGAATACAATGCATGTGAAATTATTGTTGTGATGTGTTGTTCACCTTTCGCTTTCAGTTTCTTGTAGCTAGTTGCAGGGATTTTATATAAATAAATTTGAATAAAAGAGTTCTTGGCAAAAGACTATTTTTATTTTTGTTTTTTAAAAGAATCTTCGAAGTATTATTCGACTCCCCGTTAGCATGCTGGTTTAATAGTCCCTTTCCAAATAACGTGGATCCTAATATACAAATAATACAAAGAAGATAAACATACATAAATAAGCTATCAATAGACTGGTTCATTTTAATGAAGTATGGGGTTCGATTAATCATGTATCTTCTAATCAAACAGATTTGTGGTAATAATTTTACACCCTTTTATTCATGAGTGTCCTTAGTTTAAAAAAGCTTGCAAGTTAGATGAGTGTTTGAAACATAAAACGATACTAAAAATATATAAGAAAATATATATTAAAATTTTGTTTGAATTGAGAGATGAGTTGATATAAGTTTTGAAAATTGAATGCAAAAATAATAATATTATTTTTTAATATTATTATTGTTTTAAAATTTAAAAAAGTTGAATTGAGATATGAAAAAAACCTTGTTTATTATATTTTGTATGAGAATTTAAAAAAGTGTAATAATATATTTGAGATAAGATTATATGAATTTATCTCAACTTCGAATTCAAATCGAACATTTTAAATATATTTTTCGGATATATAACTCTCGCATATTGTTTTTTTTTTAATATTTGAAAAAAGAGATCCATTATTGAGAAATATGTATATATATTTTTATGTGAATTCTAAGTATGCCAATTTTTTTTTAAATGAAGTGCGTGAGAGTCACGCATCTTAAAATTGTACAAGTTATTTTTCCATAAGAAATCTATTCAAAAAAAATGATTGGGCCTCTCACTAATAAGGAAACAAGCAATGTGTTCTTCGACTTTGAATATGGCCGAAAGCCCAAGTTCCAGCAGCAGCTTTAGCTTTCTATTCCAAATCCAAAAGGTAAGACAATATGGACTTATAAGTTTTGAGCGACTTGGGTCAGCTCTAAATATTCTCTTCTCAGAAAAACTGGCCTGGGCCGGTGTGAATGGGCGAATACAAAAGGATAGAGATATTAATGAAACTCCTCAATTTATCTTATTATTTATTAAAAAAAATAATATTAATTTTAACTCACCTCAATTTAATATACAAATCAGGCCTAAGCAGGATACAATCATGCTTCTAGTAATATTTTAAAATGAGTAATTTCATTTGTAGGGGGTTTGGAGGATACATGCTTTACCTAATTTTTAATATATGATTTAATTTGTAGGATTTAAATTTTTTAATTTCACATCTAAATAAATTCTACCATATGTATGTTCTCGCGTCGAGATACAAACGGAATTCTTCTCTCCGAATGTAACATTAGTGTAGCAAAAGTTGAGAGTGTGAGACAATGTTTCGTGCGCATAAGTTCCCGACTCAATGATATTTTTATACTACTATGGCCTAGTTTGGATTAAAAAAAAAAAAGTTCAATTCATTTTTATTTTATTATTATTTTTTTTTAAATTTCTCATATAAAACACAAATTTCAATATATATTTTAAATTTTAATTTAACTTTTTTAAATTTTAAAATAATAATAATATTAAAATAAATTAAACTTATCTCAACTTATCTCATCTCCGAATTCAAATAAAACTTACAAAAATAAAATGTATAACACTTTTTCCAAATATTATAAAAATATAATATTTGAAAAAAGTGTTATACATCATATTTTTATCATATTATAAAAAATAATTTTATAATTTTATAAAAAAAAAATTATAATTTGACGAACAACCTCATGCCAAACCATTTTGTGAGATTATTTGTATTATATTATTTTTCTATTTTTATTTTAAAATATCATATTATTCATTATTTGAAAAATTTTATTTTAAAAAAAATCCAGAATTGAATACATAATTCCAAAAAGAGAGCAGAAACTAGAATGCAGGTGAAGCCACATGCCTCTTATCACGTGCCAGGATTCAACGTTTTCGCGCTTAAAAATGTTAAATTACCATATACCTAGAAATGATTTCGACTTTACTGGTTACCATGTTTCTGTTTCTGCGCGCGCTCATGGGGACTTTTATGTCCAAGAAATTAACGGAGAAACGTGCAATACCGACGAACCTCTGGTCCCACGTGGTTCTTTTTAGGTTGTTGTGTACCTCACGCAGAAGCGGAAGGGAAGAGGTGCTTCTCTATGCCAGCCAGCTGAGCGTTTCTCTGGATAGATTACATTCGGAGCTATCTTCGAGGGAGGGCTCAAATATCGTATTCGTTCAGAACGAGGTGAGTTTTTTTCAAAAATTCTGATAATCACGTGTCAGACTTCAATCTTGTTCTACCGGCTCGATTTTAAAGCGGTTTATTTTTCGATTACTTAGGGCTAGAAATGCATAGATTGTGGGGTTTTTTTTGTTTTCGGATACTTAAGCAGTTTTTTTTTTTTTGTAAATGGGCATGCTGTTTCTGCTTCTGGGAATCTGTATTGTTTAAGCCAACAAAATTTAAAATGGGTTCGGTTGTTTCTATGTAAATAATTATTTTCAAGTAATTCGGTTATGTTTAAGTAATTTAAGTTCACTATCTGTTGTATTTTGAGTTTAATTTTAATTCTAAGAATGGAAAGCAACATCCCAGTCTTCCCATATAGCTTTTGGACAATAGATTTTTTCAAAGCCAGAGGATTTGTTTTCGGTTAAATAATTAGGTGAAACTGGTCATCTTAGTGAATTGCTTTTTATTCATGCACATGTCGTTGAAACTGTCAGTGGAAACTTATACTCTCCTTGAAATCATCTCTTGTCCTCAACAGCTTAAGCTTATGAGAGGATTTATGTTTTGTTATTCATATCATATTCTTAATACTCTCCTTCATGTGTGGGTCATACTCCCCTTTCAATGAGCAAGCCCAACACGTGGAACACTTACGCTCTAATATTATATAAAAATCACCAATTGTCTCAAAAGTTTAAAAGTTTAATCTTATCGAGAGGCAGATTTAACTATTTGTACTGTATCCTTAACAATCTCTGCCTTTGTGTCTGTTTCTGCATCTTTTTAGTCGTTCATGCCTTGTAATACCCCGTTTTCTCTTTTCATAGTAGGCTTCGAAGTGGTATATTTCACTTGAGAAGGCAGTGCATAAATTGCGTATAGGTTAATTGGTGAGGGGATGATGATATCTTATGTTCTAGATGATATCCAAGGTTGGATTTTCTTGGAGAGAGTAATTGATTTAAGGGCATTCTATCTACAAGGCTAAGATGCAATCTGCCATTTTCTCAAAGCTGAATACTACTATCTATTCTGCTTTCCCTCGGGCAACAGTTCAGCAACGAGGTGGGTGGCGTTGTTCAATAAATTTGCTACTTGGACCTGGGGATTTGTTGTTTGGGAATTCAGCGCTGTTGCATTCCTTGCCATATTCAGCTTCTTTGATCTCTGGCACTTCTCGGTTTCCTCTTGGCTGTGACAACAAGAGAAAATCTATGGCTGCTTCTACTTCCAAAGCTTTTTTGGGAGATGTTTATGTCGACGAATTGATCACAAGTTGCGGAAATGCATTAGAATTCTCCAAACCTACTGGTGTTTTTTACAACAATGGAAGCCATAGCAGATGCCGCAAAGCTACCTTGAGTTTCAGAAGGCAAAAACAGCCCAGCAGTCGTCTTATCTGTGGGAATTTTAGTTTTGATGGTTTTCGGTGGAATAGTGATCCCAGTTTATTTGTCGAGCCACGTTCCAAGAATGTCCATACTTCATCTTCTGCATGCTATTCTACAGGGGCTAATGTTTCTTTTGACAGCAATTCTCGTGATGAACAGCTTGTGGATTCCAACATTTTGTCCGGCCAGTATGCACTCTCATATTCTTCAATCTTTGTTTTTCCTAGTCATCTTAATTGATTGATTAATGATCTCCAATGTCTATCATTTGCTTTGGACTTAATTGGGTAGTTTAGTTCATTTATGGATCTACAATTTGAGGTTGTCCTCTATAGCATGTACTCACTATTTTCTAATGAGAAACAGAATTGGTGGGTCTGGACTGTGTGCGGGTCCCCCTTCTCCAAATACCAAAAGGGAGAACAAAATTCGCTGGGAGAGGGTTTGAACTTTGTCAAATTGGCTTAGCAGTCTGAAAGAGGAGGGTTTCTGTAGCTTTACAATGGAGTTTGCTTTTTGCTGTTTCTCACTGTTTTTACATGGATATCTTGTTTGGTTGTTCAGAATTATTATGGGGGACAGAACCCTGAAGCTAATATCAGGATCATGTTACCTGCCACATCCTGCTAAGGAAGAGAAAGGTGGAGAGGATGCTCATTTTATTTGCATAGATGAGCAAGCAATTGGTGTTGCAGATGGTGTAGGCGGCTGGGCGGATGTTGGTGTTGATGCAGGACTATTTGCCCGTGAACTTATGTCTTATTCGGTGGCTGCAATTCAGGAAGAGCCCAAGGGTTCAATTGACCCGGCCAGGGTGTTAGAGAAGGCCCACTCAAGCACAAAGGCCCAAGGTTCCTCAACAGCATGTATCATTGCTCTCACAGATGAGGTTTTCTCCCTCCTCATATTCACTAGCCACACCCCCTCCCACAAATCTCCTATCTTTGAACCGGAGGATAGTACTCCAGTTCTATTAGGAGATCCCTCACTTTTTGGCGGAGGAACACCTTTTACAAAGTCCCCTAAACCTGTTGCTTTTATTAGGTTTTGATAGCTATGGAAGTTGGAGTGTTTTATAAATATTGTTGTTCGGGGACATGCTTTTGATGATAAAAGATATGACTTTCTCTGGCCTATTTTTGACATTTGGGACATACATATTTTGGTTAGGCTTGTATACATGCACATATATCTCTCCACCTCATTGCGAGTCTTGTCTTGATACCTATATGTACGACGTACGTGTAAATTCGTGAACTTAACTGTAGTTTTAGCAGTTGTGGCGGAACAGAGGCTCTTCCCTCCTTTTGCTGTTCTTTCTAGATTAGCAGATTTCATGCCTTTGAATTTCTGGAGGGTTACTCCTGTTTGTCTTCAACCAAGAGACATTTTTGAAAAATGGCAGCCCTTTTCTCTTGGTTGTATCTTGTATGAGAAATTTAGGTGTCGTTTGGATAGTGAGTTGAGCTGCGATAAAAGTTAAATAAAATTTTGTTAAAATAAATTTTTTTAATATTATTACTGTTATGAGATTTGAAAAAATTGAATTGTTTATTATATTATGTGTGAGAATTTGAGAAAGATATAATGATGAGATGAGATAAGATAAAACATTTTCACTATCCACACAGAGCCTTAATCTTTGTTTACTGCAAATAACTTTCTTACTTCGTACACCAGGGATTGTTGCAAACTCCCAACAATTTTTTTTTTTCCATGTTAATTGGAAGCCTCTTAAGGCAGAAAGGCTGCCAAGCTGCAACTTTTAGCAGTATGAAATCACCGTGAATGGTGTGGTAGACTGCAGGCATTGGCACAGTTAAAATCTGAATGGAATATGTGATGGAGGTGCGGGTCACAAAAACCTTTAGCAAATTCTTGCCGTCCATGTTTGATTATGTTTATGTGCCCTTTGATTAATTTACTCTAGAGATTAAAATGAACATTTTCATCACCCGCGATATGGTTTAATCTGTTTGATTCTTTTGGCAGGGACTGCATGCTATTAATCTAGGAGACAGTGGATTTGTAGTGGTCAGAGATGGATGCATTGTCTTCCAATCCCCAGTGCAGCAGCATGGCTTCAATTTTACATATCAGCTGGAGAGTGGCAATGGGGGTGATCTACCCAGCTCTGGTCAGGTCAGCTAACTCTTCTATACCTTGCAAGCATGCATTCTGTGCTAGTGTCTGACACATTGCTCCGGAAATATTCGAGAAAAAAGAGTTTCAGCTTACTTCTGTCACGCAAGAACTTATATATGCTATTGTGACACAGACGACAGTACCCTATAAGGCTGCTGTTGTGGTCTATTAAGACAAAATAAATAATAAAATTTACTTTTTTCTATTATTTTAAGTTTTTGAACAACTGGAGATTTCACATGGTATCAGAATAGAGATTTTGAGTTTAAATCCAAACTCTACACTCGATTATATTTAATTAGATATTCCATGTGTTGGGTTATCTATTGAGGAAGAATTTGGCCCACACGTGAGGAAGAGTATTAAGACATAAAATAAATAATAAAATTTACCTATTTTTATTAACTTAAATTTTTTAGGTTAAGTGATGATTCATTGTTGGAGAATATTTGATGCATGAGTTTTGAAAATCTGCATAGCCATTAGGCTTCCATAATTTTTTCCTTGAATTAAGAGATTGTTAACTAAATCAGCTTGGGTTACTTAATATGACAAGAAATTATCGTTTTTCCTGAAGTAAGGGTAAGAAAGGTATGTCTTGAATATTTTCCCACCGATGGTATTCATCAATTAAACCAGCAGCTTAATCAGCACACTAAGTGTCAAGACTTAACCATCTTTCTGGGATCAATGTATCCAGGTATTTACAATTCCCGTCACCGCTGGGGATGTCATTATTGCTGGAACAGATGGATTATTCGATAACCTGTATAATAACGAGGTTACGGCCGTTGTTGTTCATGCGGTGAGAGCTGGCTTGGAACCTCAAGTAACTGCTCAGAAGATAACAGCTCTGGCACGGCAGCGAGCCGTTGATAGAACTCGGCCAACACCATTTTCTACGGCTGCTCAAGAAGCCGGGTTCCGCTATTATGGAGGCAAGCTTGACGACATCACAGTTGTTGTGTCATATGTAACTAATTCTGTAGGTGTGTGAGTTTCTCATCTCCGACTCCAAGCCCCATTACTTCAAAATTTTGCCCCTGAAACTCCCGGGAACTTGTATTTGATTTGAATATCTTGCTTATATTCGGTCCTCTGAAGAACTGAACTTTTTTGAACTACATTAGCAACGCTCATTTATTTTTTATATTTGCGCGTCCTTCTCCAACCTATGAACTGGGAAACTTATTACTGGCTAACAATCATAGGAAACCGTACCTAGGAAACATCGAGCAATCACTGTTTAAGAGCTGACGTTGTCATAACACGAAGTAGTCACAAATTCTCAGAACCAATTTAAGGTTGAACAACACTGTTACACGTGGTTAGACTTAAAAAGAACTACAATTTGCTCTTAGACATGTTTATTTTCAATTACCGATGCAGAATTTCGTACCCATTTATTAGAAGAGTCTGATCACACCAACTGGAGTAGAACTTATTGAACTATCAAACAGTACAGACATGGGTCAGAAAGCTTATTTTACCACAAAAAGGTCATAAGATAAACACATCACATGTGCATGCTAGATTTCTCGTTCTGTCTCGTTTGTTCTTCTCTTTCTTCAGGTTGTCTTTCCGCAGGTTCTTGTATTCCTCTCTCTCTTCTTGCTTCTTCCCTTCTCCTCCTTCCCCGTTCTTCCTCCCACTCTGCTTCTTCTTCTCGTTTTCTTTCCCTCTCTCTTCTTTCTTCTTCCCACCGTCTCCGTTCCCTTTGTTTTTCCCTCTCTTTTCTTGCTTCTTCGTCTTCTTCTTCTTCCTGTCTTCTTCTCCTCCTCCTTTCTTCTTGTCTTCTGGCCTCTTCCTCCTCTTCCCACTCTGCTTCTTCTTCTCTCCTAGCCTCTTCCTCTTTCTGCCTCTCTTCTTCTTCTCGTTGTCTCTCCCTTTTTCCCTTTCCCTTTCTTCTCTCTCTCTTTTCACTTTTTCTTTTCGTCTTTGTTCCTTTTCCTCTTCTCGTCGCCTCCTTTCTTCTTCTTCTGCTTCTTTCTGCTTCTTCTTCCTCCCTCCTCTCCTCCTCTTCTCTCTCCTCCTCCTCCTCCTCTTCTCTCTTTCTAGCTTCCTCTTCCTCCCTTTCTCGCTCTTCTCTCTCTTTCTCTTCCTCTCTCTTCCTAGCTTCCTCTTCCTCCCTTTCTCTCTCTTCTCTCTCTCGCTCTTCTTCCTCTCTCTTCTTAGCTTCCTCTTCCTCCCTTTCTCGCTCAATTTCTTCATCCAATATCATTTTCTCTTCCTCAGCACAAGAAGTACACTCCAGTATGAATGAATCAGCCTGCCCAGACAAAAGCTGATCAATCGTACTGTTGCTGACATTGAAGGATACAGCCAAGACTTGCTTGTCCAAAGTTTGAAGAACCGAGCTTTTTCCTGCCAGAAATTGAGGGTGATTTCTCCTTCTTGTCGTGCTGAATCCCATGAAAACAAACGAATCATTGTTGAAAGACATCTGAGCCATTGGATGGAACCTAGGTACAGCAAAAACATCTCCTTCTTCGACCATAAACCTCATATTTTGCAGTCTGTTTTTTTAGCACCGCTCGAACAAATCACCCTTACCATTCCTTGCCCTTGTAAGACAATTGCAATCTCGGTTGCCATTGGATTCCAATGGGGCCCCATCATTGAGCCCTTCCAAAGAAAAACAAAAATGTTAGAATTAAGAACAAAGCAAAGGTGTTTGTTTGCTACAAATAATGACTAATTACCTTAGTCAAGTTGACCATGAAAAGACCAATATTAGAACCCTTCAATAAATTTGCATTTCTTCTGGTCACTGTTAGGCTCCACCCATTACAGTTCTCGAAATCTGGGTCTGAATCAAGAATATTATAGGCTCTTGTTTTCTTCTTCTTGTTGAATGGCATGCCGCCTTTGCCTCCAAGGAAGGCTTTCAGGAACCGAGCCTCCAATTCCCAGAAGTTTTCGTCTTTTGCTTGCACCGCATGCACTATGGCTGGTGCTGGGGTTCCTTCTGTTATGTCTTCTATGACATCTTCAGGGACCTTGAGGAAAAAATAAAAACATCATCGTTTATAGTAAATCTTAAAAAACATCTCATGGTTGCTTCTGAAAAAAAAAAAAAAAAACCCTAAAAATGATGAAGTGGTTCAAAGGATATTCCTAGTAACTGGGATACGTACCATAAAGTTAAACTAAAAGATCGAAAAAGCAGATAGTTTCGTGTCAGATGCAACTTATATAATTGGTTAACCTGGTCCATAACAGCACTGTGCACACAAAATTGGCCTTTGATAAAATAATTTGAGTTAAAATGAATATCTTAAAATACGTATGAAATAATATGAATAGGTGTGAAATTATTAAAATTAAGATAATTTATTAGATTTTGAAAAAAAAAAATGAATAAAAAAATTAAATATAATTTTTTTAATGTTTAAGGATTGGAAAAGTGTAATAATATATTAAATAATGATTAGATAAAATTAAAAGTTAAATTTAAAATAGAAAAGTTTATTTTTATAAAGTGATGATTAAAAGGAAAATATCTGATAATTTAGTACCTTAATTGTCCGGGATTGGTTAATCCGCTCAAAAAGTTGAAAGTATGGCAAATGTCAGGATACAAATTAAGAGTAATTCAATTATTATTCGAAGGAGAACTGTGAGTGCATAATTATCGCATAATTATTTTTAAAAATAATAATATTTTTTCTTTATATGAGTCTTATATTTTATTATTTTTTCATCGCAAATCACGGTTGCATATATACCTTAAAAGCAGCTCGTAAGACTCTCTCATCAAAGCCTCGGACAAGGTTGCTAATGCTCGAGTATGCTCCGATTAATGGATCCTGTAGTATTGGTTTTAGAAATTAACATCAATATTTCAATAGCAAGACAATTAATAGCTAGGCAACTAATTCATTCATCAGATCTGCTGGAAAAAGGAGAAATTAATGAAGATATGTAACAAGAAAATTAGGAGATCAGCTAATTATTTAAGAAGCTAGACAGACTCATACATAGGAATCATCAGGTGTGTTGGAAAACATTGCATGTATCCTAAGCTTCCTGCGCTCCGTTTCTAAGTTGCTCTTCACATAGAAGATAGAGCCTGCCCGCAGCATGTAGATATCTCCTCCACGTAAATTCACCCTGTTCATCTCATTATCATCCTCAGCCCAGCTCAACCTCCCACTTCCTACACATACAAAAAAGTAACAAAACTCACCAAAAATAAAAACTTTAAATAAAGATCAAACGTACCGGCCACTAGATTTTGAGGCAATTATACACAATAATTTATGAAAAATTATATAGTCACAAAAGAATTATACAAAAATAAACTAATAATTTGATGTGATAACTTGATATAATTATTAGATTGTAAATAATTATTTTTATTAAGATCAAATAAATCCAGTCAATTTATTAATTATTTTGTATAATTTGTTTATGGATATAACAGTACTCGTGATCTATATATAGAGATCAACAAAATTCTTTTAAGAGACCACCTGTGTGGACATAGAAGACCATGTCTGCATGGAGGAGTACTGGGAGAAAGAGAGAGTTTGGCTCCAAAGTGATGAACTGAAGGTGGTAGAGCCCTCTGATTCCATCACTGATATCTGTGGCTGTGACCTCTCCGTACTCGGTCTCAACAAGGGACCTCCTTTCTTCTTTCTTCACCAGAGGCCCTACATCTGAGACGTTAAAAGCCTCTGCATGCAAATTAAAGAGAGAGATACAGAGAATTAACGAAAGAAAGAGGAATGAAAATGGTGAAATTAAAGCTATGTTCCGCATTATTGTTTTTGTCTTGCAGATCTAGAAATAAAGTTGTTGATTAGATGAAATGATTCATGGGCTCATGGCGTTGAAATTTGAGGGTCTATATAGAAGAAGGTGACGAGAAGCACAAGAGCTACGTGTCTTTCTTCAAGGACACGTGCATGTTCATGCACACGTGGCAGGTGATTTGGTCCAAGTCTTTCCCGCTAAATTCCAATCAGATGAGATTCTTTCTCATCGGGAATGGAGGGGTTTGTCATGGCGATGCATATAGAATAGTTGTTATACACGTACTGCTATTTTTTTTTTACTTATTTATAATTTATTAATGTATTTGAATTGTTTTATTTTATTTTATATTTTTAAAGTAATTTTTTAACATTCTTAACCATTCAAAAAAAATTATTAATATTCACATCTTTAATCAGGAAATAAAATTAAAAAATAATAAATAGGTTATAAAATAGTAGCAACTCTTATCATTTCTGTGTATAGAAATAAGAATAATGATACACTTTCCATTTTATTATTATTTTATTTTATTATATTTTTAAAAATTTTAAAATTATTTAATAATTAAAGAAATGACTATTAATAAAGTTTTATATTTTTAAATTTTTTTAATTATTAAAGATGTTAAAAAATTACTTAAAAAAAGATAAAAATAAAAAACACTAAGAGTAGTACTAAATACAAGTAGTGGTGAGGGTAGAAAGAACATTGACATTGGCTTTATCAAAAGCTAATGCAAATACAAATGCAAATTTGATGTATTTACTTAAAAAATTATTGCATTGAATCCATTAAATGAAAGTATGAATGATAGGATATAGAGAAAGCACATTAATATGTACTGAAACAACCGAATCAATAAATCCTCAAAATTCAATGTCATCAGAAGAGTTACTTATAAGAAAACAATGAGGTTAGAGTGTAGTATTAACGTGACCCATCATCGTCTTCGACTTTCTTCATAGAATCACCATCGCCAAGTCGTCGTTTCCTTTGTTTTTAGGAAGAGTAGTGATAGGGGTACAACTCTTTTACTACTCATTTACAACTTTTAGTGTATTCATTTTTTTTTTTTTTTATTTTATCATCATTTTTTATGTATTTTTTAAAATTCTTAATCATTAAGAAAAAAAATAAAAAATATATATTGTAATAGCCCCAAATTTCTAAAATAAAGTTTTTACTTGAGATTTATTTTAAAGAATTTAGAGGAAACATTTTTTTAATAGAAAATAGAATTGAAGATTTATAACAATGTATCAATTAGAAAAATTCAATTTAAACCTAGAAGGAGTTGAATTTCCAAAAATTAGGATATACATGTAAGAAAAAGTAACAGAACCAAAAATCAAATATTTGGTGTCCGGAGTAGGCAATCTCGGATTAGTCTGTCGAGTTTTAGTGTGATGAGCATAAATTCTTCATTTGAGATCCAAATGAGGTGATTCTAATTCTTATAGAATCTTAAAAGACAGATCTAAAACTTTTATGTTTTGAGTTTCTGAATTTTTAGACAAGATCGATGACTTATTTGGAAAATAAGTAGAAAGTTCTGAATTGAGCTCAAGTGGAACTCGAGTTAGATGAAATAGATCAAATTAGAGCATGTGACGAAATATGTAATTGATTTTGAAGTTTTCAGGTATCTTGACATGTGTAAGAATAGTTGGCAAGTGATGAGGAGTTGACTTAGAAGTTTAGTTAGCTTATATTTGTGATGGAAACACAAGGGAATCAAAATCTGCTGATAGGTAACTAAGTGAATCAAAACTAGACTTTACCCTAACTAAACCAAGAATTTACCTTCTAGAACATGTCAAATGGAGTCTTAGGAGGATTATTATGTAACCAAATGGGTTAGGAGGAGGCTGGGAGGCGTTGGACACCAAGAGAGGGTTGGAATGAATTGGTTCATGCATGGTTAGGTGAGTGCCACCTCATGCCTTATCTAATCAGCTCCCTTCTTAACCATTGATCAAATTGGCTGTAAAAATATCTCAAATTTTAGCCATTGGATGATTATTTTAGCTGCAAAGACTAGGATCTTGGAGGATTAAGTTTAATCATTAGATTTTTAAGGTAGGACACCTTATCCTCCACATTAGCCGGTTACCCCTTATCTATCTTCATCTCTTCTCTTCTTTCATATGGGTCGACCCATTTCCTATAAATAGGTGTTGGAGAGCCTTTTAACTCTCTTTGAAAGCATAACACACGCCCCACTTTAAGGAAGACTAAGAAAAACCCTCCTTAAGTCCTTAAACTTCCACACATCTGCTAAGTGAGCTAAGTGAGTGATCTTGAGAAGAAAACTTGCAAGGATTGGTTTGATCATTTCTAACAAATTTTGGAGAATTGGTAAGTCCACATTTTAGCTTAACTTTAGTATGGAAATGGCTTATTTGAGTAATTGAACTATGCATGCTAGTATTGGACTCTTAAAACCATGTTTAAGTGATGAAATGAAATTTAAGTATGTTTGAATTGGTTTTGTTATGGAGAGATGTTAAATAAAATTATAAGAACCTAGATTTATATTTTAAAAAGTAAAAATAAGGTTTATGTGAAAGAAGGGCATGTTTCAAGTTGAAAAATCTTATGAACCGTGACCTCGCTCGACTCTCGCTCGACCTATGGATTGAGTGAAGAACAACCAGAACTCTTTGCTAGAAGGTCACTCAATGTTTGGCTCGAGCGAAATGCAACCCGAGACCTCGCTTGACTCTCGCTCGATACCTTACTCGAGCGAGATGTAACCCGAGATTTCGCTTGATGCTCACTCGATACCTTTCTCAAGCGAGATACCCTGTTTCTTTAAATTCGAGACTTTTCCTTGGCTTAAAGTGGATGATTCAAGAAAGACGAGTTATCTGTGAATATAAGTGTAGTTTATAGAATATATGTTGTATTGGATGTACATACAACATGAAGTTTAAGAGTATATGCATGTCCCATTATGTGATAGGTTTTAAGAAAGAGTGGCATGACATATATTTGAGAAATACTTATAAGAATAAGAAAGGAACAACTAATAATAAGAATTATGGGTAAGATTAAAGTCACATCACAATGGGGATGACGAGACGTAACGTCCGGATGACTGATGCGCCGACAGGGACGGTGATACATAATGCCTGTCGTATAATATGAATGCTTATGTCATTACGGGACGGCGATACGTAACGCCCGTATGACTAATAAGATAAGCGAGGATGACGATACGTAACGCCTGCAATGTTAAGTATTTTCCGTGTTACGACGGGGACGACGATACGTAACGCTCGAAAGACTGACATGAGACTCATCACAATGGGGATGTCAATATGTAATGCCCGGACGACTGATGAGTTATATGTATGAATAAGCTAACATGTCATGTTAAGTAAGCCTGATAGGGACGGCGATACGTAACGCTCATCGAGGATAAGAGATAAGTAAGCTCGATGGGGACGACGATACGTAACGCCCATCGAGAATAAAAATTAAGTAATGTTTTAAGAAGATGAGAATTTAAAAAAAAATGTGATAAGTCCTCATAAGTCATGTATATGTCGCATGGAGTATATTTTTAATTATGCTCTTTTATTGTTTTCCATGAATATAAGTATTTGCCTTTGTCTATATTTTATTAAGCTAATTGTATACTTACTGAGATTTATAAAGAAATCTCACTTTTTTGTGGTTCTATATTTCTTTCTTGTGCGTATAAATCATACACAGGATTTGATGGCCAACAATGGAAAAGCCCCGATGCTGCAGGAGACTCCGAGGAGTCTTGAGGGACCCTTTAGCTATAGTCCCTATATAGATTTTGTTTTTGCTTTTTTTGGACCTCCTATCTATGACCAGCCGATGAGATTTTGGAGTCACGATACATCCACTTTTTCTAAAGAGGAACGACGTACGAGATGCTGCTTAACTTTAGGTTTAGACGGTTCCCTGTCCATATGTGGGGTTTACACAACACCATAAGGACAATATCTCTAGCGAGACTTTTGTCTTAGTTTAGATATGTTTCATTATGGGACGAAATTTCCTAAAATTAAGAAGGAATCTAAGTGGCTTTAAGGATGGTCATTTGAAATGCTATAAGTATTTTGTTGACTCTAATAACTATTTAGGTTTTGTATATATAACAGTACAATGCTAAGTTATGAATGAATGATGTGGATGTTGTAAGTATATTTTTCTCCATGTAATCTTTAGAAATATTTATATTTTAGACCTGATCCGCTGCGAATCATATGGAATATGATAGTAAGTCAAGATGCATACATAAAAATCTTTGTTATGTACGGGGGTGAGTAGCCTAGTGTTACTTATGTTGACACCTTGATTTACGTTAAATTCCATACGTAAATTGGGGACGTCACATATATAACTTTATTAATATTCACATTCTTAATCACTAAGTAAAATTAAAAATTAAAAAAAAATTAAATACAAAAAAAGTTGTAAAATCATGTAGAATAGTTGTAAGTCTATCATTTCTCAAGAATATCACCAATGTCTTAGAGCACTCACAATGGATTAGTTAAATCCACTGTCTAGCCAAATAATAGTACTTAAGAAACACTAAACATCATATAACAGCCTTAACAACTTTAAAATAGATTTAGCTTTCTCTCTCCTGACTCTTCAAATATAGCTGGGGGTGAGAGCTTGCCAAATTATTTTTTGGGATTAAAATATTCATTTTCATTTTGTTTTTGCCCAACCGGATGTACAACTTATAATAAAATTTTGAATAAAATTAAATTAGCAACTTTATCAAATTTTTAGATTCTCACTTGAAAATAATAAATATTGAAAATATAAAAGAATTTATTATAATTAGAATAAACGGTATTACAATTACGTATCAAAAGAAAAAAAAAATCATAAATTATGCTAATTAAAATAAAATATATTTTATTTAACTAAAAATAAATAAAATATAACTTGTAAATGATTAAATCTTTTAAATTTGAAAAAAAAAAGAATTATAGTTGATATAGGCTATAGTTATAATTCATCAAAATTATAATTCAACTTCATATAGTTGATAAATTACCACAAAATATAGCACAATTAACATGAAATACTTATTTCTACAATTGGAATTAAAATAAATGAAAAGTTGAAAATTAATATTTTGATAGAATAACTATTGATTTGTTGAGTCTGTTATTTGGTGTACTGAAAAGTGACTAGTCAAAATTTGTTAAAGCGGAATTTCTAACTAAAATTTAGCTAAATAATAGTTAAGCTATTGTGAATACTCCTATATGCATAGTCACTCTACAAGAACGACACTTATTGCACGAAGTTGCCGGCTATCGTTTTGTTATGTTTTCCATGATGATGATTGAAAACGATGCAAGATTGACGATGACTTTTCTTACCAAAGACTTGATAATTATCTCCTAACGAGGATATTTGGAAGTTGTAGCTTCAACAAGTCAGGTGGCTTATGTGGCTTTCTCGAAGATAGAGGATGCTCCCACATATTTCTTCAGCCAAACTTTGGCCCCTTATTTGGTAGATATATTTCAAATTTATTTGGTGATAGGTCAGACAAAATTGAAATATTGAGTGATGTCCTTAGGGTTTTCATGAATACAATTGTATAAGTTGTGGCTTCCCAAGTCTCGATAGTGAATGAAATAGCCATTGTTGCTGCTGATTCTTTCTTGCCTGTCCAAGCCCTGCAATACTTTATAGATACAGTACACTCATTTATCGTCTGGAATTAATGGGTTTGCATAACTTTGACAACTCTTTTGATTCGAGGAGCAACACTTCTACTTTTGATAACTCAAATAAAAGCTACTGCAAAGCTCACTCTGGTAAGGCCACACATGGAAGAATTAAAGAAGCAGATGTAGGATAAAGGTATGAAGCCTATAGTTGTGGCTGAAGGTCAACAACAAATGCATAAGCTTTTTAAGGAATACGGTGTTAACCCATATGCTTCTTTTATAAGGCTCCTTATAAAAAGGTCACGTGTTCTTCGATTTTTTCCTTGCGATTCTAAATATATCATAAAAAGTTCCATCATTTAAAGGTGGCGAAGCCTACTAATTTGTTGATCTCATAACTCCAAATACTTTATACATTTTTCCCGTTTTGACAACATTGACATTCTTAGTAACTATGAAGTGCAACATGCAAGAAGGTTTGAAAGGAAATCCTATTGCCAACGTTATGAAAAATGTTTCAAGGGGACTTGTTGTTCATACAGTTTTATTTACCATGAAATTTCAAAGGTTCTATTTTGTTATTGGGTTACATCCAATTTGTTTCGCTCACGTATGGATTGGTACTTAAAGCTCCTGGGGTAACGAAGTTCTTAGGTATTCTTGAAATACCTTTGGTGCTGTCGACTACTACCCCTCAACTTGTCGTCTCTGCATTTCCAACTCTGCAATGTTCTACAGTTATGAAACAAAAACCTAGCTCAATGCTTCTCGAGTTAGTGAAGTATTTAGATTAAACAACTTCATCTTCAGTTATCAGTCACAGGCTTTGAAGTATAGAGAAGCAAGCAAATGGGAGAAAGAAAAATGAGAAGAGGTAAGGAAAAAACCTCCACAGTTAGAATTCAAACCTAGAGTTTAACTAACGAGAGTTGACTACTGTTAAAATGAGTGTATTATTCTTTGAAATGGTTACACTATATTTATTATTTTTTGGATAAAGGGTTAATGGAGGCTGACAAAAATAACACATGTTGTGTCAGCAAACAAAATGCTCTTACAAAGCTACTACGTATAGCAACTAGCAAGGTTAATTATATGGGACGAAACTCCTATGTCAAGAAAGCCACACATTGAGGCATTAGATAAAATGCTCCAAGACATCAATGATTCAAAGTTAACATTCGGTAAAAAAATTGTTATTTTTTATGGAAATTTTTGCCAAATTTTACCTGTGGTTTGTAAAGAAATAAGACAATAATAGATTGATGCTAGCTTGGTTTCTTCCTATTTGTGGCCTACATTGATCAATGTCCGCTTGATTGAAATTATGCGACTAAGATTGGATCCAATTTTCTTAGAATATGTGTTAGAATTAGGCAACCAAATGCCACCAATTACATTTGATAAAACTATAAAAATATCTGATGGCATGCTTGTTCTCTATGAAAATGACTACACTTATTTGGATAATTTAATGTGTTGTTTTCCAAGATATTTATGATTAATGAGTGGATGAATCGGGCCGTATTAACACCAAAGAACAGTTATGTTCATAAAATTAATACATTACTAATTCATAAATTTTCTGGTGAGTTTAATCGATATTATAGTTTCGATGAAACAATGGATGCATCTGAACAATGAATTATTGATGATACTTTAAATACTCTAAACCAAATGCACTTTCTCCTCACGAATTCTTACTCAAGAAAAACTGTCTCATCATGCTGCTTAGAAACATTATTCTTCCATAAGGGCTATGCAATAGAAAATGTCTAATTTATCGGGCTTTTTGATTAAAATTGCAGAAATTGTAGTTGGGCATCATGGTGGGAAAATAGTTTTTATTCCAAAGATTTCATTCTTACCAATTGTTGATGAAAATAATGGCTTCCTATTCAAACGAACTTAATTCCCTATTCGATTAACCTTTGCGATGGCTATAAACAAATCACAAGGACATATGTTGACAGATATTTACATGAACTTGTTTTCTCACATGGTCAATTATATGTGGTTTTATCAAGAGCTAAGACTGCATCTATAGTAAGGATTTTAATACGGCCAATGTCGACTGAACGATCTAAAAAAAACTGCATAAAAAATATTGTGTATACATGATTTTTAACATTAATATTTTCAAATTAGTGTTATACAAATAATTAGATTCAATTGTATAGATTCAACTTAGTCTCTAATATAATATTCTTTTCCTATGTGTTTAATATTATGTTATTTAATTTATTGCTTTCTTTAATTGCTTTTGCACTTTTTTAATTTAATATTACATTTGTTGTGCTGATGTATTTAACATGTTTGTTTCTAAATATGTCTAAAAATGTGGATAGTTTATACATCAATGAAGGACATCATTCAAAATAAAAAGAATTGGAAGAACAAGATGATTGTTGCAAACAAATCACTTAAACGAACAAGCCAATAGTCACCTGTAAAATTCCAAAATTTAACTTTAATTGATCAAGAGCTATAATATTTATTTGCATATATTTTTTTAGCTTTTTTACCATTTTTGAAAAATATTCTTTTTTGCTTTTTTTTCTTCATATTATACAAATGTTAATAATGTTGCATTTGTTTAATTATATTTCTAAAAAATATTTTGAAAAAAGTATAATTTTTTTTCAACAATTTCTTATATTGTGCAGGGGAATCCAGTACAATCTATTTGGTAATGATACTAACTCTCGAGATATCATTTTGTACATTTTTCGATCATATTACATCAACAATGTATTTGTGAGACCAATAGATCCAAAGTATAGAGTTGAAAAACATCAACATCAATAGATCTTAAATTCTAGAATGTTAATTAAGGAAGTTCCAAAAAATGAATTAAAAATGGAGCCATCAAAATAAAAACTCATTCCGTTCAATGAATTGGAGGCTTATAAAGGCTCAATTGCATAAATAAGTAATTTAGTCTTTATATGAGAATGTTTAATTATCAATATATTAACCATTTAAATCTTATTTATCATATATTCTAGCTGTTGCAATCCATATTAAGCCATCTAGAGAGATAACCTCAGCATATGGGCTAATGACTATTAAGAAAATATACGTCATTAATTAAAGATAAAAGTATTTTTTGGTGCATTCATAATGATTTGTATTTCCAATCAAGGATTATCTCTTTCATCATGTCCATCAAGTGCATTACAATCAATTATCTTCTTCCTAAGGCAACTTCGTTGCAACAATGATAATTGTAGCGAACTAGCCATTATTTATATATACTTAAAGTATAAGTTTTTTGTCACTTAAATGATGCCATCTTTATATTTTTGTTTATTATATTGTCTTTTTTTTCCTTGTTAATTTTAAAGGTGGTGATTAATGATTTGTTACTTGAAAGTATTGTTGCAAATGCTTGATATACCCATCTACATCTTTGTCTTCTATTAGGATTTGGAACATAGCCAAGAATTATGATATTGCTGAGTTGATGAAAAGTTTGCATCCCTTGGTGGTAAAATCTTATTCTCAGTAATAAATTCAAATATTTACACAATCATTTCGTCTAAAAATTATTTCTAATTTAATGTAGAATGCAACATTTTGGATAAAAATGAAAATAAATGTGGTTAACTTGCGCCAGTCATTTTATTACATGTCATGCATTGGTTGTAACAAAGGAACTGGTCAGTATGAATATAATAAAAATTTTGTTTGTTACCACTGCAAACAGCAAGGCATTTCTGAACCACGATATGTATTTTTGTAATTTACTTTATAATTTACGACAATTTCAATATATAATTTTATCAATTATAAATTAAAATGATATTTCCAACACATTTATAGTGCTTGAGCATATGTTAAATTTGATGATGGTACTGAGAAATTAGCTGCTATTATGTTTGATGAAATTGTAGAAGAAGTATTAGATTGTTCAGCAGTTGAGCTAGTCATGAATCATTCTGGTAAGGTATCTTTTTTATTTCTTGTTAATAATTTAGTTTAAAAAAGAAAACAGTTATTTTCAATATATAAATTCTTTAGCTTTTTATTTATCATGCAAAGCTATTCAAAATTTATTTTGTAGGAACATTTATCATATATCGAAAATGTTATAGAAAAAGCTTCACAAAAAGAGTAGATGATTCAAATTTTTGCAGATACAGATTGATTGAAGCAATAAAAATAAATGAACTTTAATGTTATGTCTATTGATGCGGTGCAAGATGATACAAACGATGGACATTAATGGAACCGTTTAAAAAATCCTACTTTAAACTAAAGTCTTCGTTGAAAAACTTGTATTAAACTTGTCACAAACACCCTTTTAGAAGTATGGATGTCATAACTATCTATGGGACTATGTTATTATTTTAACTTATGTTTTTATGTCATAATCTATGGAAACATGTAATTATTATCCTCTACTTAACTATCATATTATATATATATTTTTATGTATTAAATTATTGATTAAAACCTATTTTTTATTACAAAAAAAAATGTTATTTATTAAAAATAATCACTTCAGTAAATTAGGCAAATGTGTTTTACACGTTGTTCCTATGCTAATATATAACTATGTGGGGTTCAGACTAGTGCTGTTCAATTGGGCCGGATTTTTTTCCGGTCCGGTCTAAAATCCGGATAATCGGATTCTAATTATGGATCTATATCCGGATTTAATCTAACTGGTAACAGGATTAATTAAAACCGGATCTATATGGTCCGGGTAGGATATTGAAAACTGGACACCGGATTTTAAATCTGGTATCCGGATTCTATAAAATCAAAAAACCCTAAATGATTCGTATGAGCCCCCTCCCCCCTGATCTCTCTCTCTCTCTCTCTCTCTCTCTCCAATGGAGCTCGTAGAACCTCTTGAGATTTCATTTTCCCCAGACTCCCCCTTCCTCTCTACAGATTCTCTTTCGCGATCTCGCGATCGTGATCTCTTGATCACGATCTCTTGATCACAATCTCTCTGCATCTCTTTCCAATGGAGTCTTAAGTCCGTAGAAGATGACGTGGGTAGCTCTCTTCACTGTCTCTAAAGCACTAAGCCAACGTCTCTCTCGTCTTGGTAAGCCTCTCCCTTTCTCTCTTCCTTTGAGTATTTATAAACATGACTTTATTAGAAGTTAGATCTGCAATTTTTTTTTTTAACATTGGTTGTTTGTCACTACTAATCTGCCCAGATCTTGAGTTCCACTATCTATGTGTGTGTATGCTATTGCTCCCCTTGTTCTCGCACATCTAGGTATGGAACCCTATCTCTCTTTATTGCGCGTGTGTGTCTATGTTATCTCATCCTTGTTTGATGTTAGCTCATCCTGAGTGTGTTTGATGTGCCTATGTGCGTGTCTGTCTTTCTTTACCTTGTTTGTTTGATCTGTAAAAAGTTAATTTTTGGTATGTTCTCTGTGTTCTGTTCTGTCTGTGAATGCTCATCTACAAGGGTGTTTGCCAATGCATCGAACACCACTTTAGTTTTCTTCAAGATCTGTCGTGCCGTTTCCTTTCTAGACTTAAATATTATTTGTTTGGAGCAAATATACAACTTGAAATTTACAACAGTCAACATCTAGATTGTAATCTCACAAATATATAGCAAAATGTGTTACTGTTCCCTCTAATAATTTTATATCCATTTTCTATTTTTATATTTATTTACTACTGAATGAATAACATATGTATTATCTTTCTAGTCATTCATTTTATAGGAATTTTCTATTTAGCAGTAAGATTGATTTAGTATCCCCAAATGCACTCTGTCATGTAATTATTTATATCTCACGCTACCATAGGAAAAAACTATTATAAATAAGCATTTGGTTTTTGTTATTGACGGAAATAAGCATTTGGTTTTGCTAGTATAAATAAAAACTATTGACATGTGTGTGTGGGTAACTTTTCTTTTATGATTCTTTTGTTCTCTGTTTATTTTTTTGAAATATTTGTTCTCTTTTTGTTGATTTTAGGTTGGTTTCTGAACTTGTACATTCTAAATTTGTCTAGATCTTATTTATATACTCTGCTTTGCATCATTTTCTTCTCTGATTCTAGATCTTGTTTATCTAGATCTAAATTGGTCATGTCTGTAATACAGTTTTTTGTTTGGAGAAAAAAAAATGAGAATCCATTTATGCCCTTGGAATGTGGATCCATAGGTTTCTTTGTTTAATGATGAATGAGTGTAGTATAAATGCTATGCATTTAATCAATCATGTTTGTAATACAGCTTTTTGTTTGGAGAAAAAAATTGAGAATCCATTTGTGTGCTTGGAATATGGATCCATGGGTTTATCTGTTTAATGATGAATGAGTGTGAATTATTGAGTTTTTCTGCTCAATTATAATTTGGTTTCAGATGTTAATTATTTAGTTTTGGGAAACTAATGATTTGCATGATGTGAAGAAATCTGATCTGACAATCTCCAACCCTTTTTTGTCATAGTTTTGTATTAATGAATCTTATATGATTGTCAAATCGATAGGTTACAATTTTATTTGTACTAATTGCTTTAATCATCTTTTTTGTTTTATCCTCCTCTTTGGTGGTGTGCTTACTACTAGTTTAGACCTATATATGGTTGCTGTAGAAAGACAAACGCGGAATAGGAATTGATGTTGGTTGAGAATTTGAAGGTAATGAAGGGTGAAAATAGAAAGTTTGTAATGTCTTTTTAAAGTTTTATGCCATGTTTCCAAATTGTAATTCATATATTGTAATTTTGCATTGTGAAATGTAATGTATAAATAACAAATAATGTATTATGTAGTGAATTGCATTGTGATGCATGCATAGGTGATATTGAAATTTTTTATTTTATTTTTACATGCATTCAGTATTTTTAAAACACAAATATTATCCCTTCCAACTTGATGATTTAGAAAAAAAAGTTTTAATAAACTAAAGGTTTGTTTATATAAAAATTAATAATTATGGTTTGAAATTTTTTGAATAAATATAAGCTTGTTATAAAAAGAATTATATTTTTGAACAGTTTTTTCTTCAAAATGCTTCAATAAAATATAAGATTTTTACTAAAAAAATTATGTTCTAAAATTAAATTAAATATGCACTTTTGTAAAATTAATAAAAAAAAAAGAAAAAAAGCAGTTTGAATCCAGATTCCAGAATTCCGGATCCTTCATAAACCGGATTTATCAGGGTATCGGCCCAGGTTACGATCCGGGTTTATCTGGTCCGGAACCCAGCCCGAATTTGAGCTCTAGCACCTGGGTTCGTTATGCCCGGATTTCCGATTTGGATACCGGATGTACAGCTCTAGTTCAGACAATGAAATTAAGGATAATCTCTAATTAGAGTTAAGGTTAGGTTTAAATTAAAAAAAAAATCATTTTATTTGTTCATAATTTTTAAAATTCTCATATAAAATATAATAAATATTTTAATTTTTTTAGATCTTAAATAATAATAATATAAAAAAATTATAATATTTTATTTAATTTTTAACTTCTACCTTAATTTATTTCATTTCAATTGGTTATTCAAATTGGGTTTTGAGTAATAAAAAAAAGCCCATTTTATTTAATTTTTAACTTCTACCTTAACTAGGTAGTTTGATAAAAGTGTTTTTGCTTAGTACGTTTATATGGGCTTTCTCATAGTTTTATGATCGAGCCCTTTTTGGACTTGAAGTTCTGATCTTTTGGGCTTAAAACCTGCAACAATGTATTGGAGGTGCCTTGATTTTATGTATTCCTAAAAGGCTAAAACACGGGTTCGGGACAAAAATTAAGGCTGCTTTAGGAATTTGCTTTTCCAGGTACCAAGTACTTGACTAGCATAAATTGCTAGCTTATCAGTAGCCATTTCAAAGAATCCATTCAGAAAGCTGGACAGTTTAATTTGTATTGGAAGCCAACGAAGAAAAATGTTCTGTTAAAAAAAAAAAAAAACTTTAAGAAAAGGTTTCATTAAATTCTATCATTCACGCAAGGTGATGGATGTAATATTTTTTTTAAAAACCTTTTATTTAAATGGTTGACATTATAAATCATTTGAAAAAGCACCATTTTACAAATCTAATGAGGGCTCGCTTGACATTTGGAGTATGTCAATTTTTTTTTAAATAAAAGTAAAATAATTTAAATTAATATATTTTATTGAGTTTTGAAAAATGAGAGAAAATATTGATAATAAAATATTGAAAATTAAAAAAATTATTTGAATATAATTTATTAATAGAATTTCTATTTTGAAGTTTGTAAAAGTTGATTTTTATATGTGGATAATGAGAAAATAATAATTAGATTAAAAAGTTGATATTGAAAATAATAAATATTTTATATTTAAGTGATGTTTAAAAAATTAATTCACGAAATTTTTTTAAAATTTTGTGTCCCGTCCAAACGTCCCCTTGAGTACTACTCAAAATCGGCCATCTGCTCTAACACGATGAGTTTGAAATCCTGCGTCGACTCATTTCTGTACTCAACCGTCCCCCTGCCCCAAGTGTAAAGTAGTACTACTCATCAAAATCCACCTCTGGTTTGGAGACTTTGACCACCCGAGAAATTCCTAATCAAGTGGAAAACTCGTGCTGGTCATGTTATTTCAGGTGGGCACGAAAGCGGAATCCACATAAATACAGGAATTAGTATGGACCACTATGTATTTTGATTTCATTTATTTTTACATTAATCATTTTTATTTTAAAATACCATATAAAAGTAACACTTTTATACAAAAACACTTTTATTTTACATCATGTATTTAGAAAAGTATCGTGTGTCTATGATTACTATCTTATTTTATCTCATTTAATCATTACAATTTTTTAAAATTTTTACGTAAAATAAAATAAATTTTTTTTTTTAATTTAAATAAAAATAATATTAAAAAATATATTCTAATAATATTTCATTCATTATCTCAATTTATTTTATCTCATTTTTAAAAATAAACCAAATAACTGTTATGGGATCACTACTGAGAGATACAAGTACATGAAAGAGTGGTGAGTGGGGACACGTACAAATTAAGTGCCTGACTATGGATCAAGGAATCATGCACGTAAAAAAGAAATAACTGGTGGTGGTAAAGAAACTAATAATTGAATCAAGGGGGGTGTTTAATGTTCTTTCTTTTCTTCTTCTTCTTTCTTCTTCTTTTTTCTTTGTTTTCTCCAAAGCAAAACCAACATATCCTAAAGATCCCCTTCATGTCAAAGAAGGATTTCACGTACAAAAAATAGACGATAGAAGATCCGCCACCATTATTATACGTACCCAGATCATATTTCCACAACTCCACTGGCTTTAATTTCCTTTTGAGAAGTGGGGGGAGACCCATACATCTTTTTTCGAAATCATGATCGAAAAGATCACTAGAATCTCAACCCCTATTCATCTTTTGTATTCAACAAGCTTCCTCCCTTTATCCCCGCGTGCATTCAGTGTTTTCAGAGCCTTACTTGCTAAGTATTTGACGAATTTATTTATAATATAAAGTATAATTCTCAGAGAATAATACTTCATTCATCATGAATCATGATCATGTCCTTGTGGTCTTTGTACGTTAAACACGAGTTTGAGTGATTAGAAAAATGTGTTCCAAATAATTAATATATTGACATTATTTAATTTGAACATGCTAATTAGCATGCTGCGCGCATGAATCCTATGAAATTCTTATTCCTAGTTTAATTTGTTTTTCAGCGTATTATATATTATATGTTCTTGCTCTCCAAGTATGAACCTGCAGAAACTTCTAATTAGGAACCCTAGCTACCGACATGACGCTGATGATCTATATTCTTTTTCTTATGTTTACATTCATGATTAGGTAGCTTTTTATTTAAAGATGCTTGCTTAATTAATTCTGTGACACAATCAAGATCATTAATGATTCCGATTGCACTGCATGGTTCTAATAATTAGTTGTCAATCAATCATGTTATTCTTTTGCCTTTTGTTGAATCCTTGAATTTCAATGAATCCGGCTTGATCATGCATGCATGTAGCTAGCTAACTATATCCTATTAATTGCTTAACTAGTATGTGATATATATATATATATATATATAAACATACAAAACTCATTATATATATAATTTTTTTGTTAGAGATAAATCTTTGATGGCTGTTTTTTCTCCTTCAATTTTATCATCTTAGCAATTTGTGTCAACTGATCTACGTCTAGTTCTCGCATGATCAAATTGGATGGTTTAATTTTAAAGAAAGTACCATACTCAATATGTATCATTAGTTAGAATAGTAAGATGAGATGAGATGAAATTGTTTATAAAGAAGCGATCAGAATATTAATGTTGGTTGAAATATAATTATGAGTTAAGATGAGTTGAGATGGAATGAGATAATTTTATCTCAGTACTTCTGTATCTAAACGAGTCCTAAAAAAAAAAGAAGGTATGAGATGAGATTAAATGTTGTTTGTGTAGAATTTTCACCGTGATACAATTCGGGCAAACAATAGACAAACGGTTTCAATTGTCCATTCTTATTTAAGCTATAAGCATGAAGCTCTCTACTTCAATAAATTTCATCAAAATTCCTTAGCTAGCTTCAATTAATAATAAATGATTTAAGGCTGCCAAACGTAGTCGCATTGGATACCGCATAAAGAAGTACTAGTATAAGGAATGAATCATTTATAAACCATTTATAACTATATAAAAAAGCTGTACTGTGAGAGAATAGAAAAATAAAAAAGTTAGGAATTATAGTTGTTGATGAAACACATCATCATACAGCTTGCTTTGATTGAGACATGAGTGCTGGTCTTCCATAAGAGGACCCAAGACATCTTTTTGGAGGTGCTCAAACTTTCCCAGCCCCTTGTTAAAGGCATCTGCATACTGAACAACACATCTCAGCCATATTGGACACCCTGCTCTCACTATCACCACTGTAGATCAAACGTCAGGCAACCAGTAACAGGCCGATAATTATACTTTAATAAATTGTGATTTTAAAAGAGTACTGAAGAAAAAGAAGAAAAGAGTACTCATCTTCTTTCTTATCTAATAGAGTTCATTATTGTCTATGCTAGCTTTTGGCACCGTCGGAAATGGCAAAAAGGCTCTAAGCCTTTTCACTCCTTCGTACCACATGCAAGATTTATTTTTTAGTTGTAATCATGTTAGTAATATTCTTAGAGAGATAAAGTAATTACAATGTAGGGGTCAAGAGTTTTGTTTCTAACGATTTCTAGCTCAAACTAGTTAATTCTTAAATACTACAAATTAAATGATTTTCTTTTTTAGAATGAAGTACTCGCAAAAAAATGAACTAATAATTAAAAAGAGTGGTAGTGAACTATGAATAATGCTAGATATATATCGTGCACTCTTTTTTAAAAAGATTGAGATTTATTATTAAATCATTAATTTTTCTTGTGAATTTCATATTTATTTAATTTTTTTTTTAAAAGAGTCATGTGCAATGCCTATACACTCTATAACTGCAAATATAATTTCTCATGAACTATATAATGACCATGTATTGCATTGGTTGGTAGCATGCGTGCATGATGGCAGCAAATTATATGGTATATCTACATGATTATATTTTTTATATATATTATAGTGACAATGTAATCCGTTTCCAATAATGTAAAAATACACCGCTATATATAGTAACAACTATTAAGTGCGTGTTTGGAATTACGATAAAAAATATAGTTTATAACTTTATAGCTTATAATTTATAACTTAAATAATAAACTCTATATTTTAAAAGTTGTTTACTGTTTAATAAACATGTATCTAAAGCGTTTTTAAAATTAGTTACAAGAATTTTTAAAAATTATATAATTATCTACAAAAGTTTTTGATAAAAGTTTCAAGCTGATACTTTTTAAAAAGATCGATTTTTAGCCTTTTTAGATAGTTAAAGCACTTTTTATAAATTTGTCAAACATTTTTTTTTTTTTAAAGTATTTTAAACAGTTAAAGTAATTTTTAAGCTTTCAAAACAATCCCTAACAGGCTCTAAATGTAGCGGTGTGATTTTTGGCTGGAAACGGGGGTTTTTTTTAGTAGTAGTAGTTCTCCATTCTTTTATAAGAAGATTAGGAGCATGAGAGCTCTTGATTCTAAGAAATTAAGCAGTAACATATAAGACAGATACAATAAATTAGATAAATTATTATAATTTTGTTAACTTTAAAGATATGTAAGATCAGAGTACGGCCGGTGACATAAAATATATGATAATTAAATCTTAGTTAATTAAAGATCTAAGATCATGATTATATTGATTTAAGCGGTGTTTGTAGCTTATAATTAAGCATGCATGGTGGCCGCGAGACTCGAGCTAGCAATAAGCATTTGGTTGCATGCATTGCCTTTAAACGAACTAATTTGGGGTGTGAGGAATGGATCGATCAAAGAGGAGCAAAAGATCATGATAGTCAAGCGTTTTAAGTACATAACCAACCTTCATATATATAAATATATATATATATATATATAGATATTATAAACAAAATTAAACAAATTATGAAACCAAATTATATATATCTGAATGATATGGAACTATTGGAAGCACCAACAAAGAAAAAGAGTAACTTGAAGCTGGCTTTGAACGAAATTGTACAGGTGTTATTCTTACAGATCACGCAAAGGTGGGATTGGGGATTAGTAAAGACTAAAGAGTGCCGGAGCCAACGGTACTGGGACGTGGCTTCTTTGCTGTACGTAAAACAGGACGGACGGAGATTCTTTGAGAGTGCAGAGTTGATAAGATTTTATGTGATTTATATGATTTATTTTATAATAAAAATAATTTTATATTTTAATAAATTATATTATATTATATTAATTTATAAAATGACTTTTATAAAATTTATTTTCGATTAGAGTATTTCTCTAAAAATAATAGTACTCCATTAACGGATTGGAACATATTCTTTTCCTTTTTTTTTTTTTTTCTTTTTATAATCTCCCGTCGCCGCCAAAGGAAAGGCCAAAAAAAAAGGGGAAAAAAAGAGACATATCCTACGTGGGCGTGTTTTGTACGCGCTGACGCGAACTACCCAACTTTTGTCTTGTGGAGGAATTGGTGTCGTTGCATGCAATCCATGCATTCACGCATACCCGACAAAAGTAGACGCCAATGGGTCCTACAGAAGGTCATCCTATTGGCCAATCAGGCCACACAACCTTCTCAATTTTGTAGGGTCTACGTGCTTTGAGGGGTCCTTATCTCGTGGCAACAGGCCGATTTGTGCTTTCGTTGATCCTTTTCTTTTTTCTTCTAGTGTGAACGTTTGAGGATTCTTTGGCAACACGTACATGGCTACTTTCTCTATCTCGTCAATTTCTAATCTAATTTCCGTGAAACTTTCTCTCTCTCTCTCTCTCTCTCTCTATATATATATATATGTTTATTTCTCTGCTCAATCCGGTTCAAACTTGCTAATATTTGATAAAAAATGGAAATATTATTCACAATATCTTTTTAATCTTTATTTTTTCATCAGATATGATATCATATGATTGAAAATTACTTTTTATTTACGTGTTAATATTTGTTACGTATATAATAGCTTTAAAAGATGTCAATTCTCATTTTCATTACATGAGCTTGCTATCTAATTGCTATATTGGAGTTCTAATTGACAGTACTATGTAGTCCGCTGTTCCTGGTTTTTTCCATTAAAGTTCGCGTGGCGAAAGTTATTAGTTGAGTAAGACTACTTGCTAAACTGGTTTTTAACCTAGCTCCATGCATGTGAATTGTCAAGATGGGGAGGATACAATGTTATTGGCCAATATTTCTTTGGTGAAGATGACCTATAGTTAGTTAAAGTAAGTTTAAAGCTAGTGTAGTCTCCTCTCAAAGCACTTCATTATGGCACTTTCTCTAATCTTTTTTTTTTTAAAGGGAATAAGTAAAGGTGGGGGTGGTGGAGTTTTGTCTTTGGGTCTGTACAACTTTAGACACAAGTGGAAAGCGACAAAACAAACATAACTTTAACGCCACCAAATTGACTTGTTTGATCTCATAATTTTTCTGTTAAGATCATCGACATGACATTGATTTCAATCTATATAAGCGATTGTCATGTAATGCTACTAGCTCTTTAAATTATTATATATAGCCTTTCTTGGTTTAAACTAGGGTTTTTTCGATTTTATAAACTAGGGTTCAACACTATATACAATATACATGCATATATATATATATATATATATATATATATGTATTTATTAGGGAGGAGCAACCTTTTTTCCTAGTTTAGTGAAATGATTACTTTTAAGAATTGATATGATTTTTATAAAGAAATAAATTTTGATTAATATAATGCATAAAGAAAAAAATATAAGTTTTTGTTGCCCAGATGACTAACACAAGAGGGGGGTGAATTGGGTTATATTATAAAAATTAACACTTATTAATCAAATACACAATATAAAATATAAACAGAACGTAAAGCAGTAAGAAATGTAAAGAGTAGGGTAAGAGAAAGCAAATTCAATATTTTTACGAGATTCAGCCTCACTGCCTACGTCCTCGCCTCAAGCTACCCCTTGAGGATCCCGAATTCACTAGTCAATCTCCTTTAGGTGGAGATAGAAACCTATTACACTTTTGAGCAGCACCGCTCCAAAGAATCCGTGTAGAACACCCTCTACACTTTCAATCACCTCACACTTTGTGATTTAACTATTCCCTGTGTAGAACATCTTCTACACACACAAGGGTTATACGCACCCTCTTACAAATACAAGAGTTGATAGTGGGTAGACTATCAAAGTACACTCCTCAACGAGTGAGATAGAAACAATACAGCTCAACCTATATCTCTCTCAATAAGAAAAAGAATTAAGACTCAAAATTTTAGAAAAGAGAGAATGAGAGTTTTGAAGGAATGATGCAAAACTTAGCAATAGATGTGTAAGCTCTTGTTGTGATTTTTGTAAAACTCAAGTGAGCTATTTATAGGCAAATGAGTCTTCAATTTCAAATTTGAAAAGATTCCCATGTCAAATACATCATTATTCACTTTTCAAAAATTTCAAACCTAATCTTTTTACTTTTTGCATGTGACAAAAGGAGCACATTTTACTTTTCAAAAATTTCAAACCTAATCTTTTACTTTTTGCATATGACAAAAGGAGCACCCTTTACTTTTCAAAATTTTCAAACAAAGACATATACCTTTTGCATAAGTCAAGAAAAACATCTATCACTTTTGAAAATATTCAAATAAAACATGCACATGTGAAAGATGACAATCAATCATCTTAATATTTTCAAAGTTCAAACCTTTAATCATGTCATGCACATGTGAAAGATGACAATCAATCATCTTTCAAAATTTTCAAAATATTCATGCACATGTGGAAAATGTATTTTAATGCTTTATGATAAAATATTAATTTTGAGCCTTAATTCTAATTTCAAATTTTTAAGAGATTTACAACATTACTCTATGACTTTAATGTGAACTTGTTCCCTTCTTGCTCATCCTTGGTTCTTTGATGTGCTTGATTTTATTGTATGGACAACTTGAGCTTGAGACTCCTTTATTTTTTGAATTCATTTGTTATCATCAAAATCCATGTGTAGATTTATAATTACATGAAACTTGAAACCTTGGGTTCAACAGTTTTAATAAATATTTGATCGGTATTAAAAGAAAAATATCTTAACAACGGAAGAATTATATAAAACTAAATCATAAACTAATGTGAAGAGATGAAAGATAACTATTTAATAATTATTATAATTTCATTTATAAAATATTTAGTTGAATTTAATGTTTTCTAATGAATTTAAATTGAAAAATAAATAATAATTTATTGAAATAATTGTATTCGTAAATTTAGTTGGCAAACAAATTTAAACTTAATTATTTATATGTTTTTATAAATAACGAATAGAAATTTTAAATCACATATATAAATTTTTATATATTATAAATTTATATAAAATAATTTTATATTATAATTTCTAACATAAAGTAGGTTTACTAATATTATAATATTATATAATAATTTGCATGTTATATAATTTATTTCTAATAAAAAATTAGTAATAAAAGATTAGTAATTTATAATTTGCATGTTATATAAATTATATAATTTGTGTTGTTTAATCTAAATCTTGAGTGAATTTTATAAATGATGGGGGAAGAGTAACATTAATCATAAAGAGATTGAGTTGAGTTTGAAATTAGGTGTTGATTTCAATTTAAGAATTCATTTAAACTGTAACTGAGGGATAATTAAACGGATTTGAGTTGAGGGAAAGTTCTGTATTTGGCTAGATTTGAATTCGAAGTGTTTGATTTAAGAATTTAAATCAGGAGACCAAATTTCAAAAGTCACATCATTTCAAAATTCAGATAGACAAGTAAATGTAGTTAAATCTAACGAAAAAATAAGAGAATTTAACTGGAAAAAAATTCATTAAATAATTATTAGATAGCCATTATCTACATCAGTACCAGGTCATCAATGACAGGCCTGTGGCGATGGTGATGTGTGCACCACACTCGCCACTGAAAAAAAAGAACCCACAGTAATATTAATAAGATTATGAAAAATGATAGATATAATCGTGGACTTGCAAGTGGCGTGCAGTCATTTTGAAGAAAAATGAATATATATGAGAATCATATAAAAAAAAGTTAATTTTTTTAATAGTAAATTTTTTTTAAAAGTAATTACATATCTCTTTTAATTTTACGATTGTATGTAACTTTTTTTAAGATTATTGTTAAAAGCGATAAATTTGGATTGTTAAAGAGTAATTAACAAATTAAAAGGCGTGCTCATGTACCGATCGCTTGCATAAAAGCAAGCCTAGTTGGGAGAGCAACTCTGTGATTGCATGGGCAGGTCGATCGAAAGCTGAGCAAATAAAGGGAGAGAATCACAAAAGCCAAAGAAAAAAGCATGATTAGTGACTTGAATTATAAGCTTCAAAGAGATAAAAAAGAACGGAAGAAGAAAAGAAAATAGTCCTCTGACGCGTGTCGAGCATGTCATGCATGTGTGAAATTCCCATGTATATACATGAACCCCTTCCCATACATACACACACGCAAAGATAAAAGGCGCCATCATAACCTCTAAAAGTCCCTCTCCATTTCTCGCTTTGAAAAGGAAGCTCAGACCCCAAGAAGTCGAGACATTTACGTACCTTCAGCGCTCTCTAAGCTCCGTCTCTCACTTTTCGATATCCCTAGCGATGAGAGTTAACGTCAATCCTCCACAAACCAGCCAATCTCCAAACCCTAAACCGGTTTCTTGCAACAACAACAACACTGTCCGAAATATCGGCTTCCACGCCGGCTCTGTCAATACTCCCAACCAGCTTTCCTACGAACCCACCTCGGTTCTTGAAATACGTCGGAGTCCTAGCCCCGTCATCGAAAGACCAGCCTCTACTACCGAAAGCTCTGCCCTTACAGACGTGTTGTCCCGGCCGGCAGAGGACCCGATAATTGATCAGTGGCCGGACGATCATGTTTTGCATACTCTGGATTGGGATTCCATCATTAAGGAGTTGGGTTTACACGACGATCCTGCCCCTGCTTTGAAGAGTGTTAGTCTTCAGTTCAACCCATGTGAGCCTCATGTTCCTCACCTCCCGGAGCTCCCACAATCTCACCCGTTTGATCCCATTCACTTTGTTCAATCTGAGTTCAATCTCTCTGAAGTTTATTCTACTCACAATCTGGCCCACAGTCTGAATTCTGTTGATTTGGCACAAGATTTTCATCATTTCGGCCTCAACGGGATTGAGATTGTGGAAGACCTTCTTCGCGCTGCTGATTGCTTTGACACCAACCAGTTGCAGATCGCCCAAGCGATATTGGAGCGGCTCAATCCACGACTCCGATCACCAGTCGGAAAACCGCTCCAGAGAGCCGCGTTTTACTTCAAAGAAGCTTTCCAAACCCTCCTAACCACTGCGGGTTCGAACCGGACGGCTCGCCTCTCGTCTTGGTCCGAAATCGTCCAGACCATCAGGACGTACAAAGCCTTCTCTAGTATCTCCCCTATCCCTCTGTTCTCTCACTTCACCACAAACCAAGCTCTCCTCGAAACTCTTCCTGGTTCAAACTTCATCCATGTCATCGACTTCGACATTGGTTTTGGAGGTCAATACGCTTCCTTCATGAAAGAAATATCCGAGAGATCAACGTCCGAGCCTTGCAAAGCCAATAACTCGCCGGTTCTTCGAATCACCGCTGTCGTTCCTGAAGAATATGCTGTCGAAAGTACACTGATCAAAGAAAATCTGACCCAATTCGCTCATGAACTCAAGATCAGACTCCAGGTCGAATTCGTGCTCCTTCGCACCTTTGAAATGCTATCTTTCAAAGCCATCAAATTCATGGACGGCGAGAAAACCGCTCTACTGTTATCTCCAACCATCTTTCGCCGTCTCGGGTCGACCAACAGCATCGCCGCTTTTCTCAGTGACCTACGCCGAGTCTCGCCGAGCGTCGTCATATTTTCAGACAACGAGGGGTGGATGGAAGGCCCTGGAGTGGCGTCATTCCGACGGAACTTTGTGAACAGCCTTGAGTTCTACTCCTTGATGCTTGAGTCTCTGGATGCGGCCGTCGGCGGCGGAGGCTGTGGCGGTGATTGGGTCAAGAAAGTCGAGACGGTGTTGTTACGACCGAGAATCGTTGCGGCTGTAGAGGCGGCCGGAAGGCGGGTGCCGCCATGGAGGGAGGTTTTCTGTGGGGCAGGAATGAGGGCGGTGCAACTTAGCCAGTTTGCTGACTTTCAAGCCGAGTGTCTGTTGGGAAAGGTACAGGTCAGAGGCTTCCACGTGGCTAAACGACAGGCCGAGTTGGTGCTTTGCTGGCACGACAGGCCAATGGTTGCTACTTCAGCCTGGAGGTGTTAGGCAGCAAAGCTAGGATTAGGGAGGGGGACGTAATTAGTAGGAGCAATATGGATTTAACCGTAATTAGTCCCGACCATGCATTATATACTGCATATGTTTCCTTTTGTTTGTATTGTTGTTTGTGTTAGTGTTCTGTTGGAGAGCAGCAGGCAGCTTATATAAGCAACAGTGTCTGGCTCTCTGTCTAATTTGTATTAGTACTGTTTGTCCTTAAGAATACTAGAAGCCCAACAAAGAAATGGGTATCCCTTCAGGAAATCATGGCAAGTATCTTATATTAGGCAACCTATATTTGGAATTATGTTACGTTCTCATCTTCTTCTCATTTTAACCTTGCCATGTTTTTCTTTTCTTTTCTTTTCTCTTCATTTTAACCTTTTTATGTTCTTTCTCTGCATTTTTTTTTTTTAAATTTTTATACGTCGCTGAATTCCCAATATCTTTGACCCATTTCTATTGTTGGTTGAACACAAAATTTCTTTTCATGCTGCTATATATATATATATATATATATATAGCTGGTTATTCCTCGAGATAATTGGATGGATTTCCACACAACGTTTTTCCCCGTTGAAGCCTAAAATTACGCGGTGTGCCAAAAGATGACTTTGATTCAAGTTTACATTTTTATTATAAAGGAAATCTTGCGCCAAACTATATGGTAAATACTATATATATATATTAATTATGTTGCGTAATGTCTGCACAGCAGCCATTCAAAAAATAAAATATAATAAAAAGTGGGCATGATTAAAGATGATAAATTCAACACGTAGAAAAACATTTCTAGTAAATTAATTATCATCCTTGTAGAATATTCATTATAAAAAAATTACTTATTTACAATAAGTCATTTTAAATGAAATCATCGCTATTTTAAGTTAAAATAAGTTTGTATTCTTCATAAATTGTCATTTTTTTTTATAAATAATTAATTATAAATACCTATTTTTCTTAAATTTAGTCTAATTAAACATGCATCTTCCCTCCCTCCAATCCCCTTATTGCATCATGTCACCACTCCCAATCCAGTTATGCACCATCATTGTTTATATTCATTGACTTATTAGTAATAAAACGAGTAATATTGTTCTTGGTGATCTTAATTGGTTATGAAGTTTTGGACTATAAACTTCATTTTTAGACGTGGTTGAATCAGCACGTACTCCCATTAACAAAAGCAGATGGCCGGGGCCATTCAAAACTGGGTTTTTAAAGTTCTTTTCCAATCATACATTAACAACAATGTGGTATATATATATATTAGATGGATCAGCTAAATTGCATATTGAGATTTCTTTACAAATTTTCTTGCCAGAATTTATAGCAGTGATATTATATGTAAAATGCACACATCTTGTTTATGTCTGATCTCTACGCCCCGTAAAAGAATTATGTTGTCTACCACACTTATCTCGTTTACAATATTGATATTCTCCATCAATCATTATATATAGTTTTGTTTGGGATAATGATTACTACTCAGACCTACATGGTTTTATATTTTGTTCTTCAGCTCTGCCTTCTACCCTTATGGGATCGATGGAGAGGATCATGCTAATCTGCCTGGTTCATGATGAAGAGGAGAGGGGTGATAATTTTAGGGTTTGAGATTGTAATTTCATTATAAAAAAAATTGCTTATTTACGACAAATTATTTTCAATAAAGTGACTATTTGTTAGGGTCCTGCGTATAAGCTCAGTAATATAATATAGAAAATGCAATACTAATTAAAGTTCACATATGAAAACGCAGGGACGAAGAAATATGAACACCGAGATTCATTACCCACGTTGGGATTTCTTTGAGGGAATCCCTTCCTCCAGAGAACTCGACAACAAGCAATATTCTTCCAGATTTTTCAATGCCCTTACCACGACTCATCTGCCCTTACATATATTAGAACAGACAACTAAGGCCATAGGCCAATCCAAACCACTTAAACAACTCAACAAAATAAAATATATCAGTAGGAGGCCCATCAAGCCCAGTCCACTTAATGGAATCATAACACTATTTCTAACTAAAATGAGTATATTTTTATCGTAAATAGTCTTTTTTACGCAAATAATTAATTACAAATCCCAATTTTTCTTGTACTATTTTGAATTTGAAAAGGAAAATGAAACTAACAAAAATATTTGAGTCTCAAAGAGGGTGGAGAGACTAAGAGATGTTCCTAAAACTAAGAGATTTGAATCTCAAATAGTTAAACATAAAACTTATAATTATAACTGTAAAAAGATTGAACCAGACCGGTTGGACTGAACCGAGACCGGACCAGACCGGTTGAAGTTCAGTCCAGTCCGGTCTAAAATATATATGGATAGAATGATTCTGGTTCGGTCCGGGTCCAGGGGATTTCTCCCCCTGGATTGGATCGGACCGGATCGAACCCCTAAACTTTTTTTTTTAAATATATCTATATATAAATAATAATATATGAATTTTACTATTAATATTAATATAGATTAATATAATAACATATTAATATATAATATATATTAACATATTAATATATAATATATACTCTTATACTATTAACGTATTATAATTTATAATAGTTGACTAGTTGTAGTATAAAAATATAAATTATAGTATATCTATATAGAGTATTAGTAATAACTTATAAATAATAAGTGTATTATTATTATTTAATATATTATTACTAATTTATCACTATTTACTAACATATAAATATATAATATACTAATATAATAGTGTTATTAGTTATAGTTTACTAACATACTTAATATATAATATATACTCTTATAATATTAACATATTTAATATATACTCTTATAATATACTAAGAGTAAGTTTTTTTAATATTTTTTGACTTAAATATGTGATAAATACGTAAATTAGACTAAAAATAATTAAATTTGGGTCAAAAAAATATTTGATCATTACAGAATTTTAAATTAAATTTAGCCCATTAAATCATATGGGGTACCCTTGGATCGGATCGGACCGGACCGCCCCTGGACCGGATCGGTATGAACCGAATAGGAGTTCGGTCCGATCCAGGATGAGAGAATTTTTGGACCGAATGAAATCGGTCCATAAATTTTTCGAACCAGACTATTTACACCCTTACTTATGATAAAAGACAAACTAGAAGAGCAGAAGACAAAAAAAAAAAAAAGGCCACGTAAGCTTGGATAGGAAACAAGTAGTAAAGGATATCATTACCTTTTGTTTTGGTTAATAATATATACAATTTTGAAATGTGTACTTTCAATATATTGTATTCGAAAAAAAATAGATAGGGCCTCTATTAAAAAATAATCTCTTATATGAATTTCATATTTACTTTAAATCTTTAAAATTGCTCATTGCACACTTTAAATCTTTAAAATTGTAAGTATAAGTTTTTTATTTATTTTTAAAACATTATTATATTATTGAAACGAGGTTTCATGTGGCATGTCGTTATAACATTTATTTGATTTAGAAAAAAAAATTTATTTTTAAAATGAAAAATCCAAACATGCTTTATGAAATGGGCTCATTAGGTTGATCGATGAAACATTAATGGCCCAAAAGAATACTAAAGCCCAGACGGACTTGTTCGATTATTACTTTCCAAAATCCAAATGGAGTCTTACGATACCGTTTCTTCTATAGGTCCATCTTAGGAATATTATTTAAAGGAATTGCACAAAACAACGATTTAGAAATCGAAACGGCAGAAATGGCTCTTCTGGGACCCAACGTAAGCGAGGTAGGAATCATCTTTCTCCGTCTGTTTCGATGCGTGTTCTTCTTCGCTCCTTCCGTCTAAGGTTTTGTGATCTTTCCCTGTTAGAGTGTGGGCCCAATTCGGGACTGGAGTGTTCACTTGTTTCGATCCTGCAAATTTCCATGATCGCCACTCTTAGAAACCTTATAATTCGGTAGGAGTTCATGTTATTGAGGTTAAACATTGCGGCTTTGTGGAAAGAATATTTACAAAATGGCAAGTGAGGGCTTAGAGACTTGAATTGTGTTTTTGGACTTTTGATAGTCTTTTTGCTTGGTTTTGATACTGATACATGAGGTAATTTCTAGGAAGTCATATTATTGAATTGGCTACACATGTTTACGGAGTGAAGTATAATACATGAGACGTGGAGGTGGATGCATTAGTGAGACGACAAGAGAGTTGCATTTAGATCAGGGCTGTGCTTTGTAGTGAACGGAAGAATATTGCAGAAAGTACCAGCAGATCAAGAGTTTTGTATCAGATATAGGAAGAAACATGTAATTATCTAATACAAAAGAGAAGCAATAATATTATTATGAGAGATTGTAATGATCTTTGTATAACTAGTATTATCTCTCTGTTATCTAAAGTTGACGTATGAGATGTATTACTGAGTTATATAAATAAGGTTTTGTTGTTTTACTTTATTTCACTGGCACTTTCGGATGTGGTGGTCTTAGTTTGGATATGAAACTATATAAATGTTTGATGATCTTCTAAGTGTGAGAAAAAGTTTTTCCCGGATGGATTTTGGTAGTGTAAGAGGGATGATTCGGTTGATGTTTTGTTACAGTATTTATGTATTGGCTTGGAATCTATAGGTGTTTGTTATTTTTTCTTTACATATTGGGGATGAGTTGGGTAATGTCACTCCTTTTGTGTGGGTGAAGTGAACTGGTGTGTTTTGAAAAATAGAGTGGAAGTAACTTTGAGGGTCTGAAGTGTTTTGCTCTGGGTTAAAGCATATAAGCAAGCATCTTTTGGGATTTTTCTAGAATTGATTTAAGTTCTGAGAGGGCTTTGTTTTTCGGAACCTTTTTTTATATGCCATGTCTATTTTTCATTTATGTTTATTCTCATTAAATTATTAATTTGTAGTGATGTAACTGGTACTATCATTAAACTTGTTATTCCGTACATAGAGTATTAGAACTACTTCTGTTTTCTAATAGATACAGGATTAAAATGACGTAAAATATATTTTATGCAGGTTGGTTTGCGGTTGCTTCTGTGTCCTCTTGGTTCTAACATTGTAATACGGACAGCTTGGTGAGCTTTGATCAATTTTGCTTTGCTTATTATTATTGAATGCCTTTGTTGCATCTCCTTGCTTAATTTATTTTCATTTTTAAGCTATACTCTTTGGCATGCAATAGCACCTTGAAGATTCTTTTGGAGGTTTTTTGGACTTTAAAATATGTATTCACCTGGAAAAAGTCTGGCCTAAAAAAGGCCATGTTTCATCATCCAAGCTCTAATCTTACACTTTTAACAACTTAGTGCTGATATGTCCTCTTTCCGCTACAAAAGAATAGCAAAATACATTTTTTTTGGCATGTAATTGGAATCTAGTCTTCTGCTTGTGCAGCTGTTCTGTTGGGATTGCTTTACCTGTGTACTCTACTTTCAAGGCAATTGAAAGGAAAGATCAAAATGAGCAACAAAGGTTGCTTTTATATTGGGCAGGTTGAGTTTCAGATTTTGTCAATGTTTTGATTGTATTCCATCTGTGTTATAAAGTTTGCATATTATGTTTGTATTGCACTTTTTCTCTTAAACTTGTTTCTTAGTTATAGTGTCCTCTAGTGGCTAATTTTCATGGTCGGACTGCTGGCCATTTTTTTAATGTTTTAAGTCTGTGTTATGGGCCAAAATGTTTCTAATTTAGATGCTGTGCAAGGAGGCTCAAAGGCTTTTAGAGGTTTGGGAAAGCCAAACGGGGAAGGGTCAACTCTAATTTGTAAAACACCCCTTTTCATGTATGCCCAATGTTTTCGTTTTGGGAACCAATGAAATCCTTTTTTTTTCCCTCCAATTTTCAGTTTTGTAAGCCAGAAGATGGAAGGAGTAGATTGAATTTCCTGAAAGGCTAGGGTTAAACTTTGTCACATTCCTGAATACGAGTTACGAAAATCTACATATATGAACCCTGATTAGGTTGAATGGACAAAAGAAAGCTTTTTAGTAGCTAGCTCCATGCTGCATGGTTTGAGCTGTATAATGGATAAGGAGGTAAATCATCAAGGGTTTTTTTTTTTGGGTGACAATAATTGAAATTGAAGAGTCAACCAAGGAGACATTATTTCATATGTAGTTTTTGTGGTGCTCTTGAGTTGATGGAAAGGAGAAACACAACAATAACCACTCTTGTTGACTTAAATATGCATTTTATCTTTTCTGGTATGGGACAGGTACAAGTTAGCTTGATGATATTATTTGTCGTGGTTCCTTAAATTTTTGAAGTACATGACCTCTAGCCTCTACATTCAACTACTCTGATCCGGTTCATGTCTGATTCGAATGATTGCAGCTTATGGATCTTTCAGCATCGTGGAAGTCTTTTCTGACAAGCTTCTTTCTTGGTATATTATGAACTCCATTTTATCTGATTATAACTGAAATTGGTTATATTAGACATGCTGTGCCCTTAGTATGAGAGGTCTAGTGTGGTTGGTATAATCAATGTGATAATTACTTGATGGTATCTTATGTACATTCCTCCCATTTTACCCAGCTTTTAAATACTTACAGATTCAAGCAATTTCTTTCTCTCTCTCTCTCTTTTGGTGATTAGATTGGTTAGGCTACAAGTTATGAGTAACATCATATATCTAAGTTAGTCAAAAAACATTTTGAAAAGTTTAATTATTGTCTTGTACGTGAGTTCTAGCTCAGACTTCACTTCCTTCCCAATTAGAATGGGCTGGAGGGTAAGTTCAAGATCTATTTGATGGGTGTGTTAAGTGTTTGTGTCCAATGTGGAGACAATTTATCTCCAGAATGCTTTGTTCTCTGGTCAGCTTTTAATACAAGTGAGCATTACAAAATCTGTATGGCAAATGGTGATAGCTCACAAATATGTTAAATCTCTGTTCCCTTCTACTGCACCTCCTTGCATGCTTATATGTTGGGCAGCCCTTTCCCTTTCTTCACCTGTGAATCTTTTTTGGTTGATAGGTAGCAAAATGGAAATTAAATAATCATGTACCCTCCCTAACATTACTCCATGAAAACCAGACCATTTCACAAGGAAGATATCCTGAAGGGAACTCAAGAAATATTACTAGGTCATCTTCCGACACAAAATTGGTGTAGTCACCATACTTGTGAATCTTATGATAAGCAAGCAGTTGGACCTACCAATCAATTGTTTATGAAAAAACTCATGCTGGCGGATCGAAAAATCATGTTGGCAAAATTGATGACAAAAAATGTGTTCTCAAACTCTATTGACTATTTCATGTGATTCATAGCGACAGTAATTTAAATCTTATCCAATTCTCAAGGAAAGATGACTACTCGTATGAGTTTCTTGTAAGACAAGTAATTGTACGGTTGCATGTTACTTACAAAAAAAAAATTGTATGGATGCATGTGAACTTGATAAGTTTCCCAATATTGTTAAAATGAATTTTAGGCACTTTATTGCCTTGTAAGAACAAGGTGAATGTTGAGGGTTCAAAACTCACTGGGTGCTCGTAACCAGTCAAAGAAAGAAAAATTTTCCTTCATTTTTCATTCCGTGCAGGTTTCCTTTGTACTACCACGTGAAGTTTGCATTTCTTGTTTGGCTTCAACTTCCATCCACTGATGTGAGTTTAATTAAGCTCATGCTTCTTTTTGAGTATGTGTCAAGTTCTGAGAAGAAGTTATGTTTTGCTTCTAACAATTATTTTGTACCCCTCGACTGTAGCTTGCTAAGTTTTTGACACGTATAAACTCATAGTTTGAATTGACTGTTTGCTTTCACTAGGGGGCCAAGCAATTATACATGAACCACCTACGTCCATTCTTCTTGCGGCATCAAGTTAGAATTGATCAAATTATGGGTATTGCATATGGTGAAATGGTATGTCTTTGAAGTCTTCGTATGTTTTGGTTTATATTGTGTGAATGTGTAAAATGTAAGATATTTATGTAACTTTGCGAATTAGAAAATAGTGTTAAGATTGAGTATCACGAATATGCTTTTTTCTTAGCTAAAACATGGAAGAAATTCTACTCCACCAATTCCCTCCACCTTTAATTGATTGAACACTAGACCTTCTATCTTAGAAAGGCTAAGAAGGCCAGTATACTACGAAGTTGGTAATAGTACTTGGTTGTGCCAAAACCAATTATATTGGGATGGCTGAGGTACTTTTACTCGTTGCACATTTCCCTTGGTTAACAGTACCCTTGAAGTTGTGTTTTTTCAATTGAACTTGAAAAATCGGTGGGCTGATTGTTATATATGAAATGCTGATTTAGCAAGGTTCTCTGGTTCTCTAAATGTTTTCAGCTTAAACTTATAAGCGCACATCAAACGGAAATTCAGTTCGCTAGGAATGTGTTTGTGAAGATTATGGGTGCAGGTGAGGGCTGGTTGACGGTGCTTTCAGTTGCTTGACAAGCTTTATCTTTTCAAACTCTAATGTTTTTACTTCTCTTGGACCAGTGGAACAAATGTTGAGAGGGGCTGTGAAGCCCGATCAACCTCGACAGAATGCTGCAATTGAAGGCCCGTTAAGATCCCCAGATACCCACTCAGATCATCATGATTGATTCCGTCTTGTAAGTGTGCATAAAACTGAATCATTTTTCCCTGCCTATGAATATAGATAGTGAAGCTTGTAGCTGGTATCACTCTTTTTCATTTCCTTGCAAGATGAAGGACACCCTTATGCTGTATCTTACCCAGGAGATAGGTGGTATTAGTCTTTGTATGTAATATTGGGCCATGCGTGTGGACCTTTAGTGTACATGCGGTTCATTAAAACTTGTATCTATTTATTTTACCCTGTAATAACACTTCATTTTGTTTTTGTTTTTGTTTTTAGTTCTTTTGTGGTCTGTACTTAAGAACATCTTGATGATTATGGAAGTGAGCAAATAAAATTTTAGTGCATCCTCGTTAGGAATTCAGTCTCATGCTCTCTAATGACATTTTTCGTGGTCTATTGGCCCACTGGAATAGCAGCCTCTCGAGGAAATGAGAGGAAGAAATCCCACTTAATGCAATGCTTTCATTGCCTTGAGTCAGACCGCACGTTGATTTGCGTTAGGAATCTTGCAGCTTTGCTGTCGGGGAACGAGTTCTTCTATGCATAGGCCTAGAGTTTCTCCAACGCCACACTCTACTAAGATGGATTTTATTTTTATTTTATTTTGCTACAGTAAGACGCATGCTACTCTTAACACCTCTCCTCCCCAAATCAGTATCTCCACTCTTGTGAAATCAGTGCTTTCGAATCATCAAAACATGATAAATTTTTCTATATTCACGGCCAAAGAAAATAGAAAATTAAAAAAAAAAAAAAAAAAAAAAGGAGAGAATTGTCGAAGTGAATTTTCCATCCCTCATGATATGTAAAATCATGGGAAATCAGTTACTTTTCCCCAATAGGTTCTTGGCAACCAAACATCAATTTCTCTTTCCCGACAGTTACTAATTACTCAAAAGTGAACAAAACAGATTCTTTAGTTATTTTTTTCAAATTCGGTACTCGGATGAAGAGAACACGAGGGGGAGGGGGAGGGGGTGGGGGCGTTTTGGAGAGGAAGAGAATCCCGGTACTAGAGAAGGGTGGTGTTGTTGGGGGGGGGGGGGGGGGGGGGGGGGGGGGGGGGGGGGGGGGTTGTCAGAGAGACGCCCACCTCACATATCCCTTTGATTTTTCATACCCTGCTTCCTCAATTAGCACTATAACCATGCTTATACTCGTTGAAACGTAGGACCAACACTAGTTCATTTACTTAACTTTTGAGTTTCGAAAACTTTTTTGTTTGATAAAGGTTTGGATGGAAACTTTGGTAAAGAAGAGCATAAATTTTCAAGAGATAAAAGACGGGTCTGGATTTTTTGGTGATAATGGGATTCGAGCTTAGTTGCACACCGATTTGAGCACTGATTCTAGGGAGAACAATAGTTCTTCAAAATCGAGCAAGGAGACTATGATTGGAGAAGTGAAAGCAAAAGGGTTTTTAAAAAGACGAAGAGAATTTGAGGGGGGGTTTCAAAGAGATGAAGAGAATCTCGTCGTGGGGAAGGGGGAGAGCGTTTCAGAGAGATGAAGAAAATGGAGGAATACTCGCTTTGAGCTGCGCAAGGTGAAAATCCTTGACATGATAATCAGACTTGGTTCGCCATGTCATGATGTGTAGTGTATTAGTTTAAACTGGCTTATTGATAGACTTTTTCTTTGGAACATCAAACTGGCAGCAAAAACATCTCAACCACCGGAGATGCCTAAAGTAAATATTATTCTTCAATTTGCCAAAGGATATTTATATCCTTATGCAACAAATGTAATCCCAAGAGATTATATCCATTTAAGAAATTATATTTATAGTTGTAAAATGTGTAAATATTGCACAATCTTCTTGAAAAGGGTAGAATTTACTTTTAATAATTAATCTTGTTTCATGTAGATCTCTTATTTACCCACTTTTTCAAAGTGATTATATAGTACTTGCAATTTACTCACTTTTTCAAAGTGATTATATAGTACTTGCACATTCTACAACTATATGTAGCATTACTCATCCAATTTTTTTTCCATTTTTTTATTTCTACAAAAAGAAATTATAGTATCTTCGTGAGAATCAAAACCATGACCCCGCCTTCCATTTTATTATTGGAAAGGGAGAACATAAAAATTAAATTACAAGCCAGAAGTACTTGAATTCATGTTTGTTTTCCATTGTGGAGCTCCCTCTAATTATAAGCATGGCAAGCATGAAACATTTAAATAGTCAAGTGTTGATGAGCAATTAAACCAAACGTGAATTTCTACAACATTGCGATTGCACTCCATATCTAAACAGTTGCCGTGGAATTCTCCTATATGATAGAACTTTCTTCACAACAGTCCAATACAATACAGATGGAGGCATCAACGTATCCACTCAGTTTAGGATCATAAAAGTTATAGTTACAAGAGGTTAAGGCTATAGATTAGTAAGAAAAATAATGCTCCACGCTCAATGAGAGCCAATGCCATTACTTCCTGGAGTTTAATTAAATTCTGTTTTCTGACTACAAAGTCATTTGTCATAGGAGGGTTACTAACTGTTGTCATTACCATCATCAGACTGAACAACTGTTGCGGCAATGTTTCGTTCGAGGTTAGCCACTGCATCTTTTCCACAAATACGAGTCAATTCTTCCTGTTATAGCAGCAAAAATAGGTAAAACTTCCCCATCAGACAAGTGGGATCTTCAGATGATCAGAATTCATTGAAATTGTTCCAACATATCGATTGACAACCAGAAAACAAAACAAACAAAAAAAATTAGAAAGAAGAGGGTTTTAAAATTAAACCTTGATGGAACTGTTTTCAGATGTAAGCTTTTCATATTCCTCAGAAAGTCTCTGCATCTCGTCTCTGAGGGTGAGATTCTCATTACTCAAGTTTTCCACCCTCACCTGTAGTTCTTCACATTCCGCCTGGTTGATACAAGTAATGCAATATTGATTTAAAATATATGCAAAATCACACAAGTATTTCAGCTTTCTGACAAGATTAAAAGTCCAAGCTATTTATTCCTGCAGTATGCATTACAATAATATCAAGGGCCATAAAGTTCAATAATAAAAATAATGTTCCCTCAACTTCATATCATTAAACTTCATAAAGAGAGGGGAAACACATGTAGTAACTTGCTTGAAAGATATATGATCCTTTTGTCACAAATTAAGATGGTTAAAACATTGAAAGAAGCACACCTAGGGATTCAGGAACATGCCTGAACATAAGAATTCAGGTCGGTTGTAATATTAGTAAAGAAACGGGCAAACCCTTGAACCAAGCAAGCAGCAAAAAGTACATCTGTACCTGTTTTCGTAATCTTGACCTCCGAGCTGACTCCCTATTAGACTGCTTCCTCTTCTGTCTTTTCAGTTCGCGTTCATCCTGTTAACATCAAGAGCTAGAATTCAAAACACAGGAATTTATAGAGATCTTAATTGGTATAATGTAAACATGGATAATAAATTACTATAATAACACAAGAAACAAGTTATTGAACAAGCATATATGCAAGTCAACCACAATCACAGGAAAGCATATCAAGTGATAAACTAAAGACACCATGCCATATAAACACAAATAGGATATCATCAGCACTGCTGGGATGTCATAGCTACAGGCGCACGTGTGCACAAGCATGGCCATGGTTGACAACGAGAAAAAGACGCAGAAATTTGACAAGAGATTTCATTGTTAGGTGATTTGTTTTTAAATATAGAAAATTGGAATGGAAAACAGGCACAAGAGAAGAAAGAAGAAAAGAAGAAAAAATAATTGAAGGCTAGTACCTGTACCCACTGATCAGGCATTACGCCTTCGCATCCAATCGTCGTTGGTCTCACTTTTGCAGCTCCAGCACCACCAGGGGATGCACTCCATAAGTCCATTCCAATATTCAAATTAGTTGCAGGCATGGAGACCACAGGCTTCCCAGGAACTGAACCTTGAACAATGCCCCCAGCAGTGTTATTTTGTGCATTGGCTCCTGAGGGAGTCATGGTGAGTACAGAATTATCACAGCTAAAGGAAGATAAAAGGGACAAATTAGATTGAAGATGAAAAGTATACCATCTGCCAGCATCTGGTGAAAGCTTCCCTTCTTACTCGCAGCAAAATCCTACAGAAATGAGCATATGTTCATTAGGAGAAACAAAACATCATATCAACAGGCCAGATTAATACAGATATAAGCACTAAAAAGTTCCAAATGTTAAGGACAGGCATGCAGAAACCAGAAAACATAAATCAGTGAAAAGCACACCTCTTGATATTGATATGATGTACCTGTTGGTCATTATTCTCATCACTTCCATCTGATGAACCCTCAGTACCACTTTCAGCACTGCTAACAAAAAAAGGGGGAGGGGGGAGCAAATTTCAGATCAGTATGTACTGGTGAAAATCTTGATGGCCAATGTTAAGGAAAAGTTCATGCAAAAACTTGTCAGAAGAAGATCCAAAGTTACACTTTATGTTGCTGCACCTTTGTGAAGCACCATCATTTCCCGAACCTGAAGTTGCCTTCACACTCTCTCCAGCTTTGCCTGAATTTCCAGAAATTCCTTTGGGTTTTTTAGCTGAAGCTCGGTCCTTCCCATCAGGTCCTTTCCCTTCCAACTCTGCATTTGTCTGTAGTGAGTTTGGGATCTACAGAAGCAATGGGGGAGAAAAAAGTAAGATGACCAATTGAAAAACTTTCCAGTGTTTTTACTTGTAAAGAAAAAAAAAAAAGGAAACCTTTCAGTATACCACAGCAGCAAGTGTGTGTGTAAGCATGAGTTTGTCTTGTTAAAAAAAATGCACCAGCGCAACTAATTTGGAATGAAAGTGAGAGAACACTAGGATTACTGTGGCCATATTAGGATGAGCGTAAACTCCTCCTGTAGGATATAGAGCTGGGTATGGAACTGGGGTCCCATATGGTGGTATCAAAGGGTGCTGAAAAATAGCCAACAGAAAAGCATATAAGAACCTTCAATCCTCTAGAATGTATGCCTCTACATGACCCAAAAAAAAGGGAGATATTCACCTGGCTTCCCCACAAATAGGGGTGGGGTGTTGGAGATGCAACAGTTGAGGCAAAAAATGGAGGTGGAGTAGCTCCATGACCATAATAAGCCTAAACAAGAAACTCAATTATTAGCCACAAACACTGATTATCCATATATTCAAATAACCCTGATACATAAAGCAAAGATTCCATAAATGCACAAATAAATTGAAAAATTAAACATAGTTTCACCATAAACCTGCATAGAGCTCGACCAATCAGGATAAGGTGTTGTGGGTATTTCCTGTAAATACATATAATTATGCTTGGGAACCAAAGGAGGAAACCTACAAAAACGAAAACAAAAAACAAAAACAGAAGCAAAAGATAAGGGAGGAGGGGTGGGGAGGAGGGGTGAGGAGGAGGATGGGGATACCTGAGTTGAAGAAGCTGGTTTGGAAGGTTTAGGAGGTGCGCTCTCTTCCCCTGTCCCCATTGAGGTCATTTCAGAAAATCCCTTCAAGTGCCTCAGTTAATGACAAGATCACTTGTATCCTCAGTAAAATCTATGAAGCACCTGACAACGCCATATGAAAAACATATATGTGAGAGGTACCAACTATAAGGAAGATTTAAAGATGAGAACTTACATACCACAGATACTGTTTTGAATTAAACAAAATCAACTTATATCAATTCACATGAAAATGTCAACCTGTACAATTCAAGGCCTCCTCCGTACATCAAAATGAAGTAAACTCACCACCACAATGAACAAGGTCATGGAGCTCTTCTTTTACAAGTGGAAAGGTGGCAACAAAATTGTAAAAGAGGAAAAATTATACTTGTAACAAAGCAATTATTCAGCAATACACAACAAAATTGTAGCTCACTTGAATGTATGCGTTTTTTTTTTCTTTTTCCTGTTAAGTACCCCCCCCCCCCCCAAACAGAAAAAAAAAAAAAAAACCCACCCCTTTTCTTCTGATAAGCAATCAAAACAAGACAAAGATGATGTAATTCAAAGCTGAACCTGATCAGAGTTTCTTCATACGACACTTTTGACATAACTCACTAATCTGATGGCAATTTACAATTATCAATATAATTTTCAAAGGAAACTTTACTTATAAAAGATATATATGTCAACGAAATCTTGATTCATGGAACATATCCATCATAGGATACTCAAGAAATTTATAGTGGCTTATCTTCAAATAATTTTTTTTTGATAAGTAAAAATGTATTAATAATCAAATAATGGGCAACAGCCAAGTATAAAGTACACCATGCCTATTAAGTAGGCACATTGGAAACAAGAAAGTCATGAAGGTCTACGCTATTAAAGTCTACGGCAATTGACCATGTACACAGAGTTCTATAAAATAAAACAATCAATTCCTCTCTTGATCTATCCTTGTCTTCAAATGTCTTGTCGTTTCATTCCTGCCATAGACAACATGATACAGAAGGGGATCATCTTCCATATGGCTTTGATCTGTAGCATGCCACGTATAGAAGGCCAACATGCTATAGCATCCACCATAGATTTTGGCATGACCCATGCTAGATCTAGTCTATAAAAAATCTCATCCCAAAGAACTCTAACTGTCTCGCAATGAAGTAGGAGATGATTCACAAACTCCCCCCCTGCCCCCCCCCCCTGGGCCCCCCCAATCTTTCTGCACATGCAACGCCAATCTGCAATGATAACCCTCATTTTCCTCAGATTGTCCGTAGTGAGGATCTTGTCTAACGTAACTATCCAGACGAAAAAAGCTGCCTTCAATGGAGCCTTATGTCGCTAGAGCTTCTTCCATGGAAACTGGTTATCGGGCACTTATGTTAGAGCTTTGTAGAAAGAACGAACAATGAATATACCTCTCCTGGCAAGGGTCCACCATAGACCATCTTCATTCTGTAGGTTTGATCGATGAGAGTAGATGAGACTATAAAATTCCACAAAATTGTTCAGCTCCCAATCCTACGCTGCTCAGTTGAAAATAATGTTCCAATGAATCTGATCTTCAACAATCCCCAAAACCTCAGCCACTGTGGAATCCTTTGCACTTGCAATCTGAAAAAATGAAGGGAACAAATCTCTAAGTGCCCTATCTCCACACCAGACGTCTGTCCAAAATCTAATTCTTATGGCAGTACCCACTTGCAGCCTCGTTGGTCGCTGAAAAACCCCTCACCCGCCTCTAATGTTCTTCCACACCCCCACCCCAACTACCCCCCTAACTTCATTTGTGCTTCACCCCCCCCCCCCAAAAAAAAAAACTCATCCCCATATTCGTGATCAATCAGCACTTTCCATAGGGCTTTTGGTTCCCAATGATATCTCCACAACCACTTACCGAGTAACGCGCGATTGAACAGCTTCAGGTTCCGTATACCCAAACCACCATTCGAAATGGGACGGCAAACTTGCTCCCATTTGACCAGATGATACTTGAACTCCTCCCCTAAGCCACCCCATAGAAAGTCCCGTTGGAGTTTCTCTAGTCGTTTAGCCACACTTGCCGAAATAGTGAAGAGTCATAGGAAGTAAATGGGTGGGTTTGATAGGATACTCTTGATCAAAGTAACACGGCCCCCTTTGGACAAATACATCATCTTCCACCCTACTAATTTTCTCTCCATTTTTTCAATTATTGTATCCCAAATAGCAGCTGATCTTGAGGCTGAACCCAAGGGAAGCACCAAATACGTCACAGGTAGTGATGTGATCTTGCATCCAAGCGTGCCTGCCAATACCCGCATATTGTGCACATCTCCAATCGGCACCATATCAGATTTTTCATAATTCACTTTCAATCCCGACACTATTTCGAAGCACAACAACAACACCTTTAGAGCTCTAACCTGGTCACGATCCGCGTCACATAGGACAAGCATGTCATCTGCAAACAATAAATGAGATATATTAGTAATTCTCCACCCAGGGATTCCAATTGAAAACCCACTAATGACATTATTAACCATCAAAGCCGAAACCATCCTACTTAATGCTTCCATGATGATAACAAATAGCAAGAAGAGACAACGGATCTCCTTGTCTCAACCCTCGCGAGCTCGGGAAAAAACCTTCCAGGTTACCATTAATCAACACCGAAAATCTTGCAGTAGTTATACATCATCTAATCCAAGACTTCCACTTGTTTCTAAAACCACACCTGCTGAGAATATATAGAAGAAAATCCTAATTCACGTGATCATATACCTTTTCCATATCTAATTTACACAAGATCCTTGTACTGCCACTTTCAATTTGATGTCGATGCATTCATTAGCTATAAGGACCGCGTTGAGGATCTGTCTTCCTTTAACAAAGGCATTCTAGGGGCTTAGTGACAATCTTCCCAATCACCTCACTTAGTCGATTGGCTAGCACTTTCGAAATAATCTTGTACATCCCGCTCACTAAGCTCATGGGCCGGAAGTCCTTAATTTCCATAGCCCCCACCTTTTGGGAAATTAGAGCTAAGTATGTATTATTTATACTTTTCTCGAATTTCCCGAACATGAACAACTCTTGAAACACCTTCATTAGGTCATCTTTTATCACATCCCAGTATTCTTGGAAGAAACCCATAGAGAATCCATCTGGCCCCGGTGCTTTATCTTTACTCATTTTCCGAATTACATTGGACACCTCTTCTTCCTCAAAAGTCCGCTCCAACTGAGCTGCTTCATTTGGTTCTATGGTATCGAAAGGTAACCCATCGAGATTAGGTCTCCATCCCTCCTGCTCCTTAAGTAAGTTCTCATAGAAGTCAACAATGTAATTTTGAATTACACAACTATCAGTACATTCAGTCACATCAATCTTCAAAACCTCAATATTATTATTTATGCGATGAGAGTTTGCGACTCTATGAAAGAATGATGTGTTACAATCTCCTTCCCTTAACCAAAGTGCTCTTGATTTTTGACACCAAGACACTTCTTCCTGTAGAATCACCCTTTCTAAATCGGCCACCAATGATGTTTTCTGAATTTGTTCTTCTTGAGTGAGTGGTCGTAGTTCTTGCACCCGTTCTAACACCTAGATATCCCTTAGAATAGCATTCTTGATCTCCCCTAAGTTACCGAAAGATTGAGAGTTCCATCTCTTCAGGACACTCTTTAATGCTTTCAACTTGCTTGCAAATATGAAACTTGGGGTACCATAATACTGATAGGAAGACCACCACTGTTTAACCCTATCCACAAAGCCCTCTAATTTTAACCACATATTATCGAATTTGAAATAGCGGTGCCCATTCTGAAGCCCGCCGCAGTCGAGTAAGATAGGCCAGTGATCCGAGGAAATCCGGTCCAAACGTTTTTGCCACATATCAGGGAAGTGTCTTTCCAAATCTGTTGAAATAAGAAAACAATCTAGCCTAGAACAAGTGTGGTTGTTAGACCATGCAATTGGCCCTCCAGCGAGCGGTAAATCAACCAAGTTCAAGTCTGATATACACTCTAAGAACTCCAAACTAGCTTGTCTCACTCTTTCGTTACCGAATAGTTCGCTGGAGAATCTAACAACATTAAAATCGCCTCCAAAACACCATAGGACCGCCAACCAACTATGAAGACCAGCTAGTTCTTCCCATAAAAGTCTTTTATCTGCGTCGAGATTTGGACCATAAACACATGCAAAAGCCCACAAGAAATTATCAGACACACTTTTAAACAAACACGCTACCGCGTAGCGTCCAATGTAATCCTCCACTTTTTCCACCACCTGTCTATCCCACAACACTACTACGCCTCCCAACGGCCCAGAGGATGCCATATAGACCCAATCCATATGACTTCCACTCCACAAACTTTGGACCATTCTCCTATCAATCATTGACAATTTCATCTCCTGGAGACACACTATATCCACCTTCCATTCTCGCACCAAATTTTGTATTCGTAGATGCTTATTAGCTTCATTGAGTCCACGGACATTCTACGACAAAATTTTTGGTTTCATTGGAGAACGACCTGCCCTTTTCCTTTCGCCCTTCCTTTACTAGAAGGTCCCTCATAGTTCATAGATCACTCCAAACGTTTGAGTTCCTTGACTTGTTTGGATTCCCCTCTACAATATGGCTTGTGACCCACTTCAATGGCAGTAAATAGAGCCAAAAATTGCTCTTCGTATACAATGCATCCAATACCCACCATTTGTTGAATCCCTTTGACCATTTGCATGGCCCAATCTGCCCCCTAGTCTGGAAAAGAATAATTTAGTGGGCTAGGATTTTGAAACTCCTCTTCAACCGATATGTCATCCAGTTTGAGCAAATTTTCTGAAGAGTCCACCGAGAGCATTAGATCTTCAAAGTCATCATCCTTTGACATCTCGAAATATTGCTCAAGATGCAAGGAAGCGTTCATCAGCAAGGGCACCTCACCCCACCCTTTAACGTCGTCGTCCGTGGACCCCCTTGCAGAGAGCACTGCATTCCGAGCTCTGTCGGCATTTTTTGTGCACACTGTAAAAATGAAACGTCGCTTGAGGCATCCCATGTCAGCGTTGACCCCATCGGCATCATCCCCATCACCGTCGATCTCGTCGGCGTCATCTGATTCAGTCCCTCTGGTCCCACCCCCGTCAACAAGGTCTCCGGCACACAACCAAGATGTGAATTGGTAAAGGATCCAATGGGCTGTTGTAAACCCACTCTGGAACTAAGCCCTTCCTGCTGTTGGGCTTGGATCGTGAACTGGGATGGCCCAGTCTCACCCGAATCAAGAGCCTTGGGCATGGGCTGGGCTTCGCCTTATTACTCCCCCAGAGTCAACCAGCAATGTGGGCTGGGATGCCCTAGTGTCCGACACAGTTTTAGAGATTATACTGGGCTTGGGCTTGGGCCTAGACCCATCCACCTTCCTCCAAGACACATTTCCTTTCCCTTTTAATTTATGGGCTACACCCTGCGGCCACTTGGCACATCTTCTTTGTTCCTCTTATAACCCGATAGTCTATTGTCTAAAACACCCATCAATACGTCTCCTTCCTTAAACAGCTTGACAGCTTGTACAACCTCCTTCATGTCCTTCTGCAAAGCACGCATTTGAGCCTGCAATTCCAGCAATAGTCTGCGCATTTCCCACACCTCAGTCTTGACAAGTCAAGGCTCAAGAAACTCTGCTTCTCTGACTGCTTTCCTCCCTTTCGAAGGTCTCCAACGGTCGGTTCATCATCTCCATCCCCTACCTTCCTTTGATTTCTAGTCTCCGATTGAAGCACCTCCTTGTAGGACCTCGATGACTCCCCTTTTCCCCATTGTCCAACTTTCGGTTTGTCCCCCTCATGAACGTCCCCCTTGTGTTTTAGTCGTTGGTTCCAGACCTGCAACTCTCCCTTTATTTTCTGCCAACCCCAACCGCCATCACCTTCTGGGAAGCTTACCTTCAAATAATTGAAACACACAAAACCTTAAATTTCTGCTCTAGGTTTACTAAATTGATCCAAATCCTCTTTCAAGTCATAGACTGCTATCCCATTATTCACCATAAGACACATTGTTTATCACAATCAACATCTTCTTCAAGTGCCTAAAAACTTATTCCATCTCTCTATTCACAGGTGCCAAACTTATACTATTTCTATACACACTGGTGCACGCATTTCAGACTAGATGACACAGCATATCATCAAGTGCTGTATGTTTCTATCCAAGGATCAACACTTGCAAGATTGCATAGGTTATCTTTGATAAGTCATGCTTTACCATTTGATGCATTACCATACTTGGAGCAGACTTTAAGTTCAGGGCTCTGTGGACGCCTTACTACTAGGAACACAATAGAATGTGTATCGGAAAGATTGATTAAAGGCAAGTCATGCAAAGGCATCATCCCAGTGTAACGCGCCTTGCCATGACAATCTCGAATAACAGGACCAGAATATTCCTTGGATGGTCCAAATTCCCTCGGTAACGTCAGAAGAAGGACAAGTCATAAATCCCTAATTTCTCAAAATCTTAATAGGCACCTAAATAATGCTATAAGAAGTGGTCCACACATAAAACTAGTTGATATCCAACACAGATTACAGGTACTTGTCTGGTAATATATACAGCAAAGACACCACAAAAGAAAACCAGCATATCACATACTTGATTGAGCTCATGCCAAAAATGCTTTATTTAAACAAGATGACTATATCCTTTTTTTATATATATAGGTAAGAGATTTGGAGACACAATCCTAAATGTCTATCTCATGGCCAGTCCCAAATGGTAAAGGTAGCAACTCTGCTCCACAAGGCAATGGAATATGAGACTGCCCGTCGATGGAGGAGCTCCCAATAGAATTGGGAGGACCGTCAACGTCAATAGGCATTGCTTTGTGACATTAACTTGGGAATTTGCAAACACGACAACAAAAGTTTGCTCCGCATCAAGTAGGGGATTGGATCTAAAATCCCCTCTCACACATACGACTATAACCCATTCAAACGTAGAAAGCCACAATTTCATGGGTAACACACAATATCTCTGACAAGTCTTAAGATCAACAACCAAATCAGTACTTTAATACTGTCTAAGACAGCAAACAGAGATTCATGATATGAGGGAATGGCAAAAAGAATAGAGAAATTAAGACCTAGAAGACAGCAAGGGTGATAGATGAACCCTAATCCCCAAAGACAAACTAAGTTGACTGTATCTTTTAAACTATTCTCCTATCTTTTGACATGTTACATCCAAGCTTGTAAGTTGTAAGGGTTTTTGGTAATTAACTCGTCCCATAACTACATACTCCTGTAAGTGTTCTCTTCGATAAACATCCAAGCTTCTGACCACTGAATAAGGTATTATCTATTTGAAGTAATCCCTTGTACCAAATGAACAAATCTCAAAAGGCAACTAGACATTAAAGCTTCACTCTTGCTCCTATAGGTTCCTTCAAAAGCACATATATCCACCAGCATCTTACATATATTCACTCCCTCACTTAGACCAGCAACCATTTAATACTTCCACGGATAAATCTAACAATCAAGACCCATATCTTACCGAAAAATTCTCAATTAAACTTCATAAGCCTATTCTAGGCATTTCATTCATGAATTTTCTTCTGCATACCACTCTGTTAGAGCAGAAACAACCCAAGCACTGTATATTCCATGTTCAATTCGTTAGCAAGCTCAAGACTCAAATCTAATCAGATTAGAGAAGCATAAATTATAATCATTAGCAACAGAAAAAAAAAAAACAATCGAAATCCAATAACACAAATCGCAGGTAGGAAATTTGAGAGCAGGCGCTTAATTATGAGATAATTTAAAAAAAAAAAAAGAAAAAGAAAAAGAAAAACAGAAAATATTGATAGCCACCAACACGTAGGTGGAAAGAGAGAGAAAGAGAGGGACTGACCTGCTTTCATGGCGGTTGTAGAAAGGTGAGGTGGATGTCCAACTGGGATAGAATTACAGCCCCCTTCTTTTTCTTTCTTGTATATACTATCTTTTTTCTAATTTTTCTTTTAAATCAACGGCCGAAAATTTTAGAGGCTGAGAAGCCAATCTGTGCGGCGTAGATTGCACGCACGTACGGCGTAGACAGCCTTCCCTTTCGGCTTTCGGTGTCTCCCTTCCCTCTCAGGACAGGAAGCTGTTTATGTTATTAATGTTAATGTACGGTGTTGTCGTATTTGATGTTCGTGACGAGTATAGATCGTACGGCGAGGGAGTGAATCCGGTGTGGCGGGGTCGTATTGGAAGGGAGGGCGGTGGTGGAAGCCGGAAGGGAACGGAGGTTAGGGTTTGGCTAGTGCGACACGTGAGAGGGAAAGAGGATTCCAGCTGTCCACGTTGTAGTGATTGTGACGAAGCAGCGACCCACTATATGACTCCTCCTCATTAACTTATGGATAATCTTTAATATTTGCTGTTTTTTCTTTTTTGACCTGGTCCAAAAACTCCGCGTGGCATTGATCATATACCATGGGCTGCCCCTCTCCCCTGTTTTGGAATATCGAGAGAAAAGTAGATTAATGCTGAGTATAAGTAGATTTGTGCGTACATCCACTTATATATATAATATTTTTATTATTTATTTATATAAATAGGTCTACACGCAGGTTTATTTGTACATAAATTTTTTCAAAAAAGTATTAATGATATTTGCAGTTGCACTCTTAAAAATTTTTAAATTTTTATATAGAATAATATAAATAATTTAAACTTTTTAAATCTTAAAAAAATATATATTAAAAAAATATTTTAATAATATTTTTTTAAAATTTTAAATTTTATCTAAACTTATCTTATCTTATTTTTAAAAGTAGAATTATGATTTAATGTTTGAGAAATAAATGACAAAATTATTGAAATTATGTGATTATTGAAATTTGAGAAATTTTAGTAAAAAATTTGAAGGCCTAAATATCAGGAGATTAATTTCAATAAAAATTTTGAAAATATGAGAAAAATTATACTTTGCAGACTATTAATTTAAAAAAGAAGAAAAAAACTACCCCCAAGCATGCATTGATTCCCAAGCTTGTTCAAAGAGATAGCAATTAAGACTACCATCTAACGCTCTTAATTTTAGGGGTATAAATGGTACGGTTCGATCTGAGAAATATATGAACCGATTTTATTCGGTCTAAAGATTTTTTCATTTTAGATCAAACCGAACTCCTAATCGGTCTAACCGGTCTGGTCCAATTCAGTATAGATTCGATCCAGATTCGATTTAATGGCACCTAATATGATTTAATTGATTAAATTTAGCTCAAAATCTTGCAATGATCAATTCTATTTTGACCTAAATTTAATTATTTCAGTCTACTTTACGTATTTATCACATATTTAATCTTAAAAAAATAAAAAAAAATAAAACTTACTCTTAAAAGTTTATAGAATAATAAAATATTCAATAATAATAATACACTTATTACTTATAAGTTATTAATTTATTACTAATACTCTATATAGATATACTATAATTTATATTTTTATACTACAATTATTATAATATATTAATATTATAAAAATATATATTATATATTAATATGTTATGCTACAACTCTTAATATATATTAATATTAATATTATATACTATTACTTATAGGATATATCATATATATCTATAAAAAAAAAAAATAGTTGTGGTATTTGGTCTGGTCCAGGGAGAGAAATCCTTTAGACTGGGACCAGACTAAAAATATTCGATTCTTAAAAAATTTTGGCTGAACCAAACTATATCACACACAAGTCCGATTCGGTCTGGACCAAAATTCTTACATCCTTACCTAATTTGAGTAGGCCCTCACAAAGAAAAAAAAAATTATAGAAAATATTAGTTAGGATAAAAGATGAAAAATATTTTGCTTAGAATAAAATCAATATTAAATGAGATATTTTGGCTAAAAAACAAATAAATATAAAAATTCTACTCACAAAGATTTTACTCAAAAATTACAAGATTTTCAAACAATAGACTGAAATAAAAGTAACAAAAGTATGTGTATTTTGACGCTGATGGCGTTATTTATTTTCAAAATTAAGTGTTAAAAAATATTTATTACTTAAAATAAAAGTAAGCATTTAAGTTATAAAAGTATATTCTATTTACAAGAAATTAGATTTTCCTTTAGATTTTTATATTATTTATAGATATTATTAGTAAAAATAATTTTAATATTTGTTTTGCATCTCAAAATCTTCAATAAAATTTTATTATTTAATATTTATATATTATTATTACTTTTAAATTAAAATATAATGTACTTAATAATCACCTTAAACCACAAAATATATTAAGTCATCCCTATTTATCTTGTTTTATCTACAAAAATAAATGAGACTCTTACATATTTTTTTTAAAAGAATAATAGTACTCATCTTTTATTTTTTTATTATTTTATAAGATAATATTATATAAATAGAGACTATTTATTATATTTCATTAGTTAACATATCATTTAGTACAATATCATATAATAACAAGATACTTATAAGGAAATAGATGACAAGTAAATTTTTTCTTCTTTTCAAATAATAAGTAAATTTGAGATCTATAAGAAAAATTATTTTTTAATAATAAATTTTACTTTAAAAAAACATAGAATTTATATATTCTATCACTATATCTAACGTTACTCCACTTAAATTATTAAAAGTCTGAATCACGTCGATGGTGGGTTCCATCTCTCATAAATAATAATTTTAAAAAGATTATTTATACAGTCTTAACTCACTTCCATTTCATCATTATATTTTTATAATTTTTTATACAAAACACAAATTCCTATACACATTTTTCAAATCCCAATACACCTTTTTCAAATCCCAATACACCTTTTTCAAATTCCAACCTACCTTTTTCAAATCCCAAAATAATAATAATATTAAAAAATAAACCAAACTCATCTCAACTCATCTCATCTCCGAATCCAAGCGGGGCCTAGTCTCTTAGACGCATTAATTCATGTCGTCCATTTAAATATATATATCATAAATTTACAAACAAACTGCACAAAACTTTTATAATTTTAATTACACGAACGACATATCATACGTAACTACGTTTGATAATTATTTTATCTAAGATTTAATGGCCTTTAACATCGATCAAATATCAGCATATTCTGAAATTTTTCAATAATTACTCTAATTTAAATTCTTTGATTTTTTTTTTTAAGGGAGGGAGGGTAAAATAAAAAGAAATAAATGGACAATGAACCATAAAAATAATTTTATTTCGGAAACGGATGAATTCAACAAATCTTCTTGCGCACACAGTTTTAAGTTATTCCTAAGTAATACAGCCACCGGGAAAGTGGAAAGTAAAATGGAACTAGCCACTTGGACATGAATGGTGCGTGGAAAAAGGGCTGGGAAGGAAAGTAACATCCTACTTATCCCGAAGTACCCTTTCAATCACCAACCCCTTCAATATATATATATATATATATATATATATATATATATATATATATATATATATATATACAACCTATCAAACAGAATTTTTTGTTTTAACAAATCTGTTAAATATTTTTCTTGCTTTAACGTCTGTTTATAATATCTGCCTGCTGATTAAATCGTCTCCTTACTAAATCATCTATTTAAATACCCTGTTTTACGTCCATTTAATATAAAATTTAAATATTTCTGCTCTACATGCATGCTCCTCCCTATTGGAATTCTTCTAAATAAAACGTCTCAATTATTAAAACCAATGAATTAAAATATAGAATTAAAATATAGAATTAAAATGCCTTTACCTCCGTTTAATATGGAATTTAAATTCTGACCATCTATCTGCTGTGCATGCATGCTGTATTTCATTATATTTACTCTATTAGACATTAATATCGGTAAAGTAATATTAAAAGGCTCCACTAAATTGAAAATTACACATTAAATTCATAATTATCATTTAAATCCGTTTAATATGCAATTTAAATTGTGTCCATCCATTGCCATAGATGCATGCTCTCATTCATAGTATTTACTTTATTAGACACTACTATTGTTCGAGTAATGTTAAAAGCCTTCATTAAATTGATAATTACACATTAAATTCACAATTATAGATTTAAAAGTGTCATTGTTTGCCGATAATACATAAGAAAATAAGAACCAAAATAGAAGAAAACCCTGACAATCTCTTAAGCCCAGGTCATTCACGTGCAGCAGTGTTCAGACTCACAAGCAAACATTTACTCTAGTTGAAGGTATTCATCTATATTAATAATCACCCTCTATTATTTCTTCAAAATTCCCCTCTCTTTTTGGTTTAGATAGGTGTCATTGTTTGTCAATAATACATCAGAAAAGAAGAACTAAAATAGAAGAAAATCCTGACAATCTCTTAAGCCCAGATCATTCACGTGCAGCAGTGTTCAGACTCACAAGCAAGCATTTACTTTGGTTGAAAGTATTCATCTATATTAATAATCACCTTCTATTATTTCTGCAAAACTCCCCTCTCTTTTTGGTTTAGACTTTATTGGTCTTGTTGGTGTTTTGGGTTATTAAAAATTTGCTAGGTTTAAGGTACTGTTCTGTATCTTTATTCATCTGTTCTTTCATTTCTTCAATTATGTTTCCTTTGTATTGTTTTACTAATTTTGTTAAACTTCATGTTCTTTTTTAATATGCATTAAAATAAATAAACTAATTTCTTGTGGAATTTTATTCTCTTCTATATTTTATTCTGTTATATGATTTCTAAATTATGTTTTTATTCTGTTCTATGTTTTGTAAATTATGTTTTTAATATAGATTGGAAGTGACATAAACATATATGTTATTCTCTTCTATGATTATTTGCAAAAGCTTTCTTGTAGAATTTTATTCTCTTCTATGTTTTCTTCTATTCTATGATTTCTAAATTATGTTTGTATTTTGTTCTATGTTTTCTAAATTATGTTTTTAATATGGATTAGAAGTGACATAAACATATCTGTTATTATCTTCTATGTTTATTTGCAGAAGCAGATTATTCACAATTTAATTACTTCATTAATTTTCTAGAATATATTCAAATCAACCGTTGTTTTTTCTTCAAATATATTGTTTCTATTTATTTTTTATATTCAAAATCCCAAAATCAAAAATCAACTTTTTTTTTTTTGGTTCAGATTGTATTGATATTGTCATTGTTGTACTAAGATTTTGCTGGATTTAAAGTATTCATCTCTATCTTTTTAATTTGTTCCCTAATTTCTTCAAATATTTTAACTTTATATTATTTTCTCCAATTTTTCTCGACTTCATATTCTTTTTTTAACATGCATTAGAATAAATAATTTGATTCCTTGTGGAATTTTATTTACAGTTTAATTTTATTATATTTTCTCATTTTATATTATGTTCTACATCTGTAGTCTGGTTGAAAGTATTCATCTAAATTAATCACCTTTTGTTATTTTTTCAAATATATGCTTTCTCTTTATATGGTTCCTCTAAATTAAAAAAAGTTGAAGTTAAAAAAAAAATACAGAAAATAATAAAAAGAAGAATACTTGAAGAAATTAGAGAACACATTAAAAAGATACAGACCAATAACTTAAACCAAGTAAAATCTTAGTAATAAAGACAAAACAAATAAATTAATTCCTTGTGGAAATTTATCTTCAACTTTATTTTGTTACATTTAATCGTTTTCTATTCTGTTTTATAAGAAAGTAACTAATTTCTTGCGAAACTTAATATTTTCTTCTCCTTTATGCCATGTTCTAATCTCTGATTTTATTTCATCTGTACTGTATTAATTTGTAACTTTCTGTTTTATCATTTCTTCAGAACTTTTAATTTTTTTTAAAGCTTTCTTTTGATGTTAATTCATATTCTGATTTTTTAGTAAGCATCTTTATTTTGTTTTTTCCTTAAAAAAACACTAACCCAAAGTTTAAGCATATTCCCAATTAAGTGCACGACGAAATGCTCTAATGAATGTAGGGACAATAAATACTAGCACTAACCCAGTAATCCTTTCTATTGAAACGTTTTAAGCACTAAGATAGAAGGATCATAAAATGACAACAGAGCATGATAAAAAAAAAAATACCAAAATATTTATATAGAGTAAGAAATAAAGCAACGTCTAAAAAGCATAAATTCCCATCGAAACATCGAAGCAAATCCTTAGAATAAAAACTGCTAAATAAATATACCAAGTAAAATTATTCAACGGAAGAATCAAAACCCAACTCATAAGGAAAATAAAAAATAAAATAAAATGATCAAATATTGAGGGGTTCGAGTTAGAAGGAAAAAATTCTAAGCTGATTTGTTCTGCATTTTTCCCTTAAACTTGTAGGAACAAATATATGGAACAAATCTGAATAAGCAAATAAAGCAAGGATTCAAAATAACGTAAAATGAATATTTCAATCAGGATCAACAGACAAAGTTTCAGACTTTGAATTCACAAAGAACAAATTTTTTTAACCTTCTGAAACGTATAAAAAAACAACAAAGAGATAACAAAATAGAGGAACAAAATATCCAAACGCAAATAAGTACTAATCTCTTCAAACAGATTCCAAGCTCAATATGTATATATGCAGTCGCACACAGAGAAAAATACAATGAAGAATAAATCATGCAATTACTAATAAAAAAATTAATAAATCACGCAACTAAAGAAAATTCTAGATATTGAGAAATAAAAAAAAGCAAAGAACACGTATCTGAGAGTCGGTGTTGGATTTTTCTGCGTTGTGATTTTTTGGATGAAAACCCTAGCTCTGCAAAAAACAAACTAACAAATTAGAATACATAATAAAAATAAATCTAGGTGGATAAAACGAATAGAACATTTTCAGACATGCTAGCCCTTACACAGAGTGAGGGAGGAGGATGAAGTTGAAAGAGACACAGAGAGGGAGGGTCAGGAGGGAGTAGGTTCGAGAAGAAACAGAGAGTACGGGAAGGATTAAGGGATAAAGAGAAAAAAACATAAATGATCGAAAGAAAAGAATGCTTGAGAAATCAAAAAAGAACAGAGAAAGGAGAATCTAGAGCATGATCCGCTTTTGTACCAAATTAAAGATTTGGTGCTCTTGATAATTTGATTAATATGTCTATAAGAAAAATACTGGATTTAGATATTATTACAAAAGTATTCTTTTTCTATAAAAAGACACCGTAAAAAAATTCAAATAAAAAATTCAAATTTTATAAAAAAAAAATGATAAACATTAAATGTAAACTTCAACAAAAAATAACGCAATCTAAGATTAAACTAAAAAAATGGAAATAGATATTTTAGACTATATATATAATCTAGAAAATAAGAAACAAATTAAGTAAATAATAAATAAAATTCCAAAATGAACCATTAAAAAGGAAAAATTGATTGTTTAGTAAAAAATTTTGATTGATTGACGCATATAAATCCCCTCTCTCTCCTTTGCTTGATCTTTCAATTTTCAACCCTCCAAAGTGGTGGCTGGGTCTCACGTTTATAATCATTATATCTACCCTTTTTGGTCTGTTTTTTTTTTAGCTAACTTCATACTTATCTAAAACATCTTTAGAGTATCTACATTAATCTTATTTTTTTATTATTAAAAGTTAATAAAAAAATATTTATACATATATATCAATTTTTTCTTATCATATTTAATTAAATATAACAATAAAAAATTTATAAAAAATTTTTTTACTTAATTTTTAAATAATAAAATATTAAATTTTTTTAATATATATGTAAAAGTATACTTTTTATTACTTTTTAATAATAAAAAAGATGAAATCAATATAAATGTTCTTATCCAGTTATCCTTTAATATTTCTCTCTAATTTTCTTTTAAGAGTATCTCTATCTGCTCTTTAAATTTTAAAAGTACTTGTATTAACCCGTCATCTCAATCTGACATATTAACACAACACATATCCAATACTGGCACACAATCTGACATACTACATATAAATTCAAACACTCCACCTATATAAATCAGAAGATACAAAATTTTAAAATATAATAATTAAAAATTAAAAAAATGTATAAATCTGAATGATTTACCTCGAAAAAAGTATTATGATGCGTACTAAATTCTGAAGTAATTATCAGTTTCGTGAAAATAATTTATTGGTTATTGAAAACTATAACTTTTTGGAATTATTGACTTCATGATTGACCCTCATATAAGGTGGTATGTTTTGTGTCAGTATTAATGTTTTGGAATGTTCTATTATTTGTTGATATAATGATGTTATAATAATGTTCTTATAATATTATTGAGACAATACAAAATGAGGAAAATGTTGATCATCATCTTAAAATTAAAATTATCTGAAAAAAATATCATAAAATTATGTGCTATATTTATTTATGAGACTATATTATTATTTTTATCGTTGCTATTCTTTTATTATATATAAAAACATATAATTATTTATCATTTAGAATATCATGAGAAACCGTTAAATTTAAATTAGAAATTAAATTTATCTAAACAAAAACATTGCATAATTATTAATCAAAAATTATTTTTTAATAAAAAATTTTAAAAAAATTAACCTAAGCAAACATGCATTGCACCTTAGTTTTACCTAGTATATATAAATAGCACTATATTACACGATTTATTAATTCAATATAAATGCAATACGATAATAACAAATTAAATTTAGTTTTAATGAATTTTAAGTCAAAATAGATTGACCCATTATGACACAATTGCTTGATGAATTAATAGTGGGTCATCCTATTTTAACCCGTTATGACTTATTATGACACGTTAAGAAAGTTAAAATTACAATTGTATTCTTATATTTAATAGTAAAATTATCATTATTTTAATTTCGATATTTTTATTGTTTAGATTGTAATTTAAACTTGTAGTTAGTGTTATAATTTTTATAGATATTGTGATTTTAACATTTATATAAAATTATGTTAAATTTAATTAAATCAAATGGATTAATTTCGAGCATATTCAACTCATTTACATAAACAGGTTGAAACAGATAATATTGTGTCGTGTTAATATATTTCGTAATGTTCATTAATGGGTCCTAACGGGTTGACACGACACGTTATGCTAATGGGTAATTGTTAGGATTTGCGATTTTGACATGATAAGTTTAACGGTTCGGGTTAGGGTTAACTTATATAGTATAATATATATATCTTGATACAACGTAAATATGACTCATTAACACGATTTGACATCCCGAAATATATATCATTGTCTATCAATTAATTAGGTAGATGATTAATTATACAAATCAGTCGCACATCTCACAACTCATAGCACTCTCAAGAGACAATGTAAAACTTATGACCTTCTAAAATTTGAAGAAAATAGTTTAATATAATCCATTTAATGGATTATCTATTTCATAACTAATATACACATTATTAAAGTACTATCTTTGTATCTATTGAATACTATTCATACTTGTATAAATATTTAATTCATTTTTTTTTTCTATTTTTCTATTTTTTATTTTTTATTTTTTATTTTTACCTACTTTATAGTTCATACTTTTTATTTTATTTGAAATGAATAAAATATATTAAAAAGTAAAATATTTAAATGATATAAAGAAAAGATAGATACACTGATGTATGATATATCGTGATATATAGTAAAGTTAAATGTAAAATAGAAAAAATGAATTTTGATGATATATTTTAAATGATAGGATGGAAAAAAGAAGCTACACAACCTCCTCAACCTCCACAAACCATACTTTTTTTTAAATTTTATTCTTTTTTTTCTTTCATCAAATATTTGATATATAAATAATGAATATAAAAATTAGAAATTCAAATAATTTAAAGAAGAATAAATTTTTAAAAAATATTTAAAAAATTAAAAAAAATGTGATGTGTGGAAGTTGGGAGATTGTGTAGCATGGCTCAAATGTAAAAACCATTGAGAATACAATCACACCCCGTATAAATAACTCATCATTCCATTTTTTCTCTCTTCAAACCCTTTTATTTCATCAGATCCCTTTATGCTCTCTTCAAATTATTTTAAATGATAGGATGAAAAAACCATTGAGAATGCTCTCAATCACACATTGTACAAATAACTCATTGTTTCACTTCTTCTCATCTCAAACTCTCTTATCTTATTAGATCCATTCACGCTCTCTTCAAATTATTCTAAATTTTTTCTTTTCTCTTCATCCGACCCCATCTCTCTCATCATTTCACTATCTTATTCATCTTTTTCATCTATCATTTCACTCACTCTCTCATCTCATTGAACTCTTATTTCTCTCATTTTTGTCAAGATCTCTCTTGTTTTTGTTAATAAGGGAAAGAGATAAAAAAAAAATATCCATGTAAGGTGTGAGGTGTAAGAAAAGAATAGTAACAAATGAAAAGAAAATGTCAAGGTAGATATGGAAATTTCGTGTGCAAAGATTGACACTAATAAGATATAGCCAAAAAATATAGTAGAACGAAAAAATCATTGAGAATGCTTTCAATCACACATCATACAAATAATTCATCATTTCACTTTCTCTCTCCTCAAACTCTCTCATCTCATCGGATCCCTTCACGCACTCTTCAAGTTCTTTTAAATTTTTTCTTTTCTCTTCATCCGGCCCCCCTTTCTCATCATTTAACTATCTTCCTTATCTTTCTCATCTATTTTTTCACTCTCTCTAGTATCTCATCGGAATTTCTCTCTCTCATCAAGTTTTATCTCTTATTAAATTACCCTCTCTCCTCAATATCTCTCTCATCTTATCGAATTCCCATTTTTCTCATTTTTTTCAAGATCTCTCTTAATTTTGTTAATAGGGAGAAGATATAGAAAAAACTAATTCATGTAAGGTGTGAGATGTAAGAGAAGAATAGTAATTGATGAAAAGAATATGTCAAAATAGATATGAGAATTTTGAGTGTAAAGATTGACACCAATACAATGTATCAAAAAAATATAGAATAATGAAAAAACTACTGAGAATACTCTCAATCATACCTCATATAAATAACTTATCATTTCACTTTCTCTTTCATCAAACTCTCTCATCTCATCAGACCTATTCATGCTCTCTTTAAATTATTTTAAATTTTTTCTTTTCTCTTCATCCGACCCCCCTTTCTCATTATTTCACTATATTTCTCATCTTTTTCACCTATCATTTCACTATCTTTCATATCTCATTCTCATCGGACTCCTTCTCTCTCATCAAGCTTTCTCTCTTCTCAAATTACTCTCTCCTTAAATTCTCTCTCATCTCATCGAACTCTCCTTTCTCTTATTTTTGTCAAGACTTCTCTTATTTTTGTTAATAGAGAGAAGATATAGAAAATAAATGATTCATGTAAGGTGTGAGATGTAAGAAAAGAATAGTAACTAATGAAAAAAATATGTCAAGGTAGATATGGAAATTTTATGTATAAAGATTGACACCAATACGATGTAGCAAAAACAATATAGTAGAATGAAAAAACCATTGTGAATGCTCTCAATCACACCCCGTACAAATAATTCATCACTTCACTTTCTCTCTCCTCAAACTCTTTCATCTCATCGAACCCCTTCACGCTCTCTCCAAAGTTTTTAAAATTTTTTCTTTCCTCTTCAACTGACCCCCCTCTCTCATCATTTCATTATCTTTCTCATCTTTTTCACCTATTATTTCACTAATTTTCTCTTTTCATTGGACTTTCTCTCTCATCAAGCTTTCTCTCTCCTCAAATTCTCTCTCATCTCATTGAACTTTCATTTCTCTCATTTTTGTGAAGAGAATATGTCAAGGTAGATATGAAAATTTCATGTATAAATGATTGATACCAATACGATGTAGCAAAAATATATAGTAAAACGAAATAGAATGTTCTCAATCACACCTCATACAAATAACTCATCATTTCATTTTCTCTCTTCAAACTCTCGTATCTCATCGGACCCCTTCACGTTCTCTTCAAATTCTTTAATTTTTTCTTCTCTTCATCCGACCCCCTTTTTTACTCATTTCATTATCTTTCTCATCTTTTTCATATTTCATTTCACTCTCTTTCTTAACTCATCGGACTCCCTCTTTCTCATCAAGCTTTCTCTCTTCTCAAATTACTCTCTCTCATCTTATTGAACTCCCATTTCTCTCATTTTTGTCAATATCTCTCTTATTTTTGTTAATAGGGAGAAGAGATAGAAAAAAAAAATCCATGTAAGATGTGAGGTGTAAGAGAAAAATAATAATTGATAAAAAGAATATGTCAATGTAGATATGAGAATTTTGTGTGTAAAGATTGATACCAATACAATGTAGCAAAAAATATAGTAGAACAAAAAAACCATTGAGAATGTTCTCAATCACACCTCGTACAAATAACTCATCATTTCACTTGTTTTCTCCTCAAACTCTCTCATCTCATCAAACCCCTTCATGCTCTATTCAAATTCTTTTAAATTTTTTATTTTCTCTCCATCCAGCCCATCTTTCTCATCATTTCACTATCTTTCTCATCTTTTTTATCTATTGTTTTACTCTCTTTCGTATCTCATCGAACTCCATCTCTCTCATCAAGTTTTATCTCTTCTCAAATTACTCTCTCTCCTCAAATTCTCTCACATTTCATTGAACTCTCATTTCTCTCATTTTTATCAGGATCTCTTTCATTTTTGTTGATAGGGAGAAGATATACAAAAAATAATTCATGTAAGGTGTGAGGTGTAAAAGAAGAATAATAACTGATGAAAAGAATATGTCAAGGTAGATATGAAAATTTTGTATGTAAAGATTGACACCAATACAATGTAACAAAAAAATATAGTAGAACAAAAAAATCATTGAGAATGCTCTCAATCACACCTCGTACAAATAACTCATCATTTCGCTTGCTCTCTCCTCAAACTCTCTCATCTCATTGGACCCCTTCATGCTCTCTTCAAATTCTTTTAAATTTTTTCTTTTCTCTTCATCCGACCCCCTTTCCTCTCATCATTTCACTATCCTTCTTATATTTTTCACCTATTATTTCACTCTCTTTCGTATTTCATCGGACTCTCTCTCTCATAAAGCTTTCTCTCTTCTCAAATTACTCTCTCACCTCAAATTCTTTCTCATATCATCGAACTCTCATTTCTCTCATTTTTGTCAAGATTTTTCTTATTTTTGTTAATAGGAAGAAGATATAGAAAAAAATAATCCATGTTAGGTGTGAGGTGTAAGAGAATAATAGTAATTGATGAAAAAAATATGTCAAGGTAGATATGAAAACTTCGTGTGTAAAGATTGATACTAATACAATATAGCAAAAAAATATAATAGAATGAAAAAATCATTGAGAATGCTCTCAATCACGCATCATACAAATAATTCATCATTTCACTTTTTCTCTCCTCAAATTCTCTCATCTCTTTGGACCCATTCAGGCTCACTTTAAATTCTTTTAGATTTTTTCTTTTATCTTCAACTGACCTCCTTTTCTCTCATTATTTCATTATCTTTCTCATCTTTTTCATCTATCATTTCATTCTCTTTCTCATCTCATTGGACTTTCTCTCTCATCAAGTTTTCTCTCTCCTCAAATTCTCTTTTATCTCATCGAACTCTCATTTCTCTCATTTTTGTGAAAAGAATATGTCAAGGTAGATATGAAAATTTCATGTGTAAAGATTGACACTAATACAATATAGCAAAAAAATACAGTAGAATGAAAAAACCATTGAGAATGCTCTTAATCACACATTGTACAAATAACTTATCATTCCACTTTCTCTCTTCTCAAACTCTCTCATCTCATCGAACCCTTTACGCTCTCTTCAAATTCTTTTAAATCTTTTCTTTTCTCTTCATCCAACCTCCTTCTCTCTTCTCATTTCATTATCTTTGTCATCTTTTTTACTCGTCATTTCACTCTCTTTCTTATCTCATCGGACTCCCTCCTCTCTCATCAAGCTTTATCTCTTCTCAAATTACTCTCTCTCAGAACTCCCATTTTTCTCATTTTTGTCAAAATCTCTCTTATTTTTGTTAATAGGGAGAAGAGGTAGAAAAAAAATTCATGAAAGGTGTGAGGTGTAAGAGAAGAATAGTAACTGATGAAAATATCAATATGTCAAAATAGATACCAGAATTTGGTGTGTAAAGATTGATACAAATACGATGTAGCAAAAAAACATCGTAGAACGAAACTTAGGTTGTGTTTGGTGTTGAGATCATCTTATATTACTATTTTATTATTTATAAATAGTTTATTATTATTTATAAACTATTTCACTACTATTTACAAATGATTTAAAATATTTTTAACAATGTATCTTGACTCAAGAAGTAGTGTCCATACTTTCTAAGCATGATAAATTAAGCATTTCATCTGCAAACTAGCTACCACCTATTTTCACTATGCACCCTAAATTACTCGTGGTCACTGTGCATTTTTCATCCAAAGCTGAAAGTTAAGATTGTGTCATATATAGCCAATATTTTCTTGATCGAGAGTGTAAATTAAGAAAGTATAGGTATGTAGAGTGTAAACTGAAACTTATAATATAGATGCAAAGTGAAAAATAGGTGATAGTTTGAGCCTTGAGGGAAAAAGAGTAAATTTAAAGAACATTCGTACTAGAGAGAACTAAATCCTTTTGTTGAAGTGGTGTTCAACCAAGATGCTCATACATGGTCGAATCTACTTCTCTCTTGCTTTGCTTATAAAGAAACCTAAAAATGCATCGAGAAGAGGAGAATGTAGCTCATCTATGTCAGAAAAAAAATGGATCTAACCAACACAAGACATCTAAATAAACCCAGATTTTTGTTTAATATATATGTAGTTGAAGTATCACATAGTCAGCAGTTTCTCCCCAAAAAATAAGAGGTGAATCAACTAAAGGATAACGTAATATTCTGGACACTCACAATCCCTACAATAATAATGGATGCTGATACCTTTCAAGCAAAAAAAAAAAAAAAGATGGTTTCAAGCATAACTAAGGCTGAGCACCGCCCTAGGCGGAGTCGGAGAGGACATTTACCGACTTTACCTCCGACTTAGGCAGAGGTCTGAAATGACCTCTGACTCCGACTTCGACTCTGCCTCCAAAGTAACGAACCACTGCTCTGTCTCCGACTTGTCGGAGTGGAGTCGGTAGTTTGAATCGGATTGGATTTTCTTGTGCCTTCAAAGCTCGACCTCAATTTAAAATTCTAACTTTCTTAGCAGCCAATCAAAGAGTATATACCACGAAATGGGTCACTAGGGTTTCAAAATCGCATGAAAATGGCCGCCGCTGCGTGGAGCTCGATAGCAGGGTTGCAAGGGAGAGGTATCCACGCGATGCCGATACCATGGTGGTCTCTTTTCAGACCATAACCAGGAAAAAATACTGGAGTTGGCACACGGGTTAGGGAGAATGGAGAGGATTTCCTTGGCACTTAGCTAGCGGAAAATGGAACCAAAACTCAGGTATAAGGCTGGCCAGATTACAGGCTACAAAATGGTGGACGCGATTGAGATAAGGTGGTAGAGGCTGTGGTTTTTGCGGGCTTGTAAGTCACGGGCTTGGGTGCTGAAAATGCGGAGGAAGAATGAGAAAGGAATGAAAGGAGGAAGAAAAAAGTAAGGGGTCGGCGCATCAGACTAGAGATGGAGCCCTAAAGAATTCTTTAAACCCAAATGTCATTCGACGTCATTTTGAGGCTTTAGGGGCCGGGCTTCACAAGGTTACGAGCTGGGCTTCTCCTTAGCTCAAAACAAAGACCACTCAAACATAAGAAAACCCAAAACAGGCCTTACAAATTGACCCACCCGAAAACATCATAAAACGGTAGTGATAACGCCAAAAAAATAACGCGGTAATTGTAATTCAGCTTTGAGATATCGATTCCACAGAGAGACAAATTAAAATAATAGTAGGATAGGAAAGAAACTAAAAAATATATATTAAATGATTAATGAGAAAAGAAAAAGTGATTTTAAATGAAAATTAAAATTAAACTAAAGAATTAACGGAAAAAGTAATCAAAGTTAACGAACAGTAGAGTGTCAGGAATCCCTTACACATATCCGGTATTTTAACTATTTTCAATTCACTGATAACTCAATTGAGAATTCAATTTTGTAATTCTCAACCGGAAGATATAAAATTATAAACAAAAAATTAAATCAAATATAACTCTTTGAAAAATCATTCATCACTTTAAATCACACAAATTGTTATTCACATTGAGAAAACCCAACGGCGACAATATACCCAGGGAGCAATATTGCAGCAGAGAATTAAATTAATATAAATAATCAATAGATCCAAACATAATAAAAAAATAAATTCATTCAATAGAAAAAATATGACTGAATCTATAAACGAAATAAATTCTAAATTTATTCGGAGAAGAAAACACTAACAATATTTTGAAAATGATAAAACAAAGAATTTTAATAATTGAAAATCAAATACATGAATTAAAAATAAATTAAAAATATCATCTAATGTGCAAGTTTATCCCTAACCCTATTTGAGAATTTAGTTATCCATGCACATGATGGATAATAAAATTCTCAAGAAGAAAATCATGCAAACGGTGGCCATCCTTCTTATTTCCGTTCATCCGTGTACATCTGCGTCTGCGTTCGTCTCCCGCCTTCCTCTTTCACGGCGCTGAGTAAAAATATATATATATATATATATGTTGCCGTGTTGCTGCCCATCTCCAATAAGTACTGTGTTTCAATTTAGTTGATGGGCTATGCGAATTGTAGTTTTGTTGTCGTGTTGAATTAAATTTGTTGTGTCTTGACACTTGTGGGCCTTTGTGAGAGTCTTGAACCACATGCTACTATGTGGCTTTGAAGTGGTGAGCCATGGTGATGAATTAAACGTGGCTTGCTTTAGTGGATTGTGGGCCAACCGTGCATCATGTGAAGTTTCATATGTGTGCTTTTTCCCTCTTCAACTATTAAGAAAGAAATAAAAATAAATAAATAAAATAAATAAAGAATAAAAATAAAATAAAATAAATAATGCTTAAAAACATCTCAATGTAAATAGAAATCTAATTAAATAAAATAAGTGAAATCCATTCATTTCTACTTTCATTATTTGCAATTTAATCAAATATTAGAATATTTAGAGTACATTTTCGTGCACTCATCACACCCCCCAACTTATTCATTGCTAGTCCCTAGAAATTCTCATGCAAAAGAATGATGAAAGAGACCAAAAACAAATCACACACAGAAGTCACCAAGTCATACTTTTCAGAATCACATATCAAAACAATTTTAGAAATCCAATAACCCAATTACAATTAATTCACATATAACAATCCACAGAGTGTGTGTGTGTGATCCAAACTATATCCATCTAACCACAAACCGTGACACATGCAACATCAAGAACATCTCAAGCAAAAGTTTCAACTCCATAACTCACGGAAATAATAGTGTTTCGTGTAGGGGTTCTCTCTATGGAGTTGATAAGGAGTGTACACACACTCTCATAGGGAATTAGACAATTATATACAAGCAACAAGCAAGTATTGATCTTATGATAGAAACACTAACAAATGAGAATTCCACCACTCCTTCCACAGGCTTACTTAGGATCGGAACGATCAACACAAAAGGTTATAGCGTGGCTCGGGTTAAGGGCTATATGAAGAAAATGATAAACACGGATTCAAAAACTTCTAAGTATATACCAAGGGAATCTTATTAAATATCTCAATAGACTATATTTCTCACCTGATGCACTCTTCAACTTTTCAGTCAAATAATAATTTTCCTTATTCTTCAACTTCTCTATCTCTGTTTCTTTTCTTTTCTCTTTTTCTTTTTTTTTTTTCAATCTCTTTGTCTTCTTTTTTTTGACTTTGAAGCTTACTCAATTGAACACTTTGCACTTGTACTCTTCCCTTTTTCTTTTTCTTCTTTTTTTTTTCTTCATTCGCTCTCTATTTATTTATTTTTTTAACAAAAGAAAATATGTAAATTCCACACGTAGCACACACTTGGAAGTAATAAGGGTAGGAAAAAATAGTGTATAAGCTATACTCTAATGTGGAGAGGTATGGATGATGTGGGCATATGAAAAGAAAAAGTCTATATGTGTTTGTTGGCTCAAAATTGGCTACTAAGGGTCTATGATGAGAAGGGTTAGCTTGAAAGGCTCAAACATTAATCCTAAGTTGACCTTCGTCATATCCTAAGTATATCCACCATCTTACCACCAACCATGTAATGAGATTCTCAAAAGAAGTACCCAATTCAATAGATCAATGAATGCTTATCATAATTCCTACATTTGTAAGCTCTTAACCTCTCCCAAAATTCACAAGAATACTTAAACAAAAGAGTTCTCTGGCTACATGTGTCAAACCACCATCTTACCACAAAACTTGGATACGTGCATTAAAAATTCTGTGAATGCCTCAGCAAAATAATTAAGATGGGTTTGTTGAATTCACCAAAATGGCCATGAATGAGTATGAGTACACATGTAAAAAGGTGCCTGTGTGATACAATTTTTTTTTGACACATGAAAATATGCCACAGAGTTCCAACAAACATCATTCTTACCCTCAACTTAAATGAAACATTGTCCTCAATGTTTAACAATCAAAACTAAATGGAGGGCACTGAAAAAGGTAGAATACACCTGATATAAGACGTAGGATGACTTGCTAAAAACTAGAGATGGCAAACTGAAATGATAAACTGACACTAACCTGCAAACAAAAACAAAAAAAACCAACAGCAACAAAAAAAAAAACAAAAAAAGAGAAAAGGGAAAAAAAAAACAAAAAACAAAAAAAAAAACAAAAAACAAAAACAAACAAAACAAACAAAAAGAAAACATACCTGCGTGGTGTGGTCAAGGTTGATAGACCGGGTCCACAAGTGGAATCTCTTCCACTTCCGAAACTTTCCTATCAATTAATATTTTAAAGCGTTGACCATTTACTTTAAAAATCCTACAATCTTTAGGATCCTCTATTTCTACCGCCCTATTTTCAAAAACATTCTTCACTACAAAATGGCCGGTCCACTTAGATCGAAGTTTTCCTGGGTGCTTATGGAGTCTAGAGTCATATAAAAATACTCGATTGTTGGGTTTAAATGTTTTTCTCAAAATATTTTTATCATGAAACGCTTTCATTTTAGCCTTATAGATTTTAGAGTTCTCATAGGCATCATTCCTCAACTCCTCTAACTCGGTCAATTGAAATTTTCTGAACTTACCTGCTTCTCCTATATCAAAATTGAAATGCTTGATAGCCCAATAGGCTCGATGCTCGAGCTCCACACGTAAATGGCAAGACTTTCCAAAAACAAGTCTATAAGGTGACATGCCTAAGAGAGTTTGAAAACTGTACGGTAGGCCCAAAGTGCATCAACTAGTCTCAAAGACCAATCTTTGCGATCCGAGTTTACCATTTTTTCTAAAATTTGCTTAATTTCCTTATTTGCAAGTTCTACCTGTTCACTTGTCTGGGGGTGGTATGCAGTAGAAATTTTATGTACTACCCCATATTTTTTCATCAAAGCCTCAAAAGAACGATTGCAAAAATGTGTACCCCGGTCACTAATAATAGCACATGGTGTACCAAACCGAGATAACACATTCTCTTTAAGAAATTTAATTACTGTCTTATTATCATTGTTCCTGCAAGCTGCTGCTTCCACCCATTTTGACACATAATCCACTGTCACAATAATATATTGATATCCAAATGAAGGAGAAAATGGTCCCATAAAATCAATACCCCAACAATCAAAAATTTCAATCACTAAAATTGGGTTCAAAGGCATCATATTACGATGGGACATAGCTCCTAATTTTTGACACCTTTCACATGAACGACAATAGATGTTTGCATCCTTAAATAAGGTGGGCCAATAAAATCCACACTGTAAAATTTTTGTAGCAGTTTTCTTCATTGAAAAGTGGCATCCACAAGCTTGGGAGTGACAAAATTTCAAGACGCTAGCAATCTCTTCATTAGGAATGCAATACCTCAAAATTTGGTCAGGGCAGTATTTAAAAAGAAGAGGGTCATCCCAATAGAAATTACGTACCTCAGTCATGAATTTCCTCTTATCCTGAGCGCTCCAATCCACCGGTATCTCATCTGTAGCCAAATAATTCACAATATGAGCAAACCATGGTAGAGAAGTAATAGAAAGTAAATGCTCATCGGGAAAATCATCATTGATTGGCAGATGGTCAGAAGTTTCCTCATTGTGAGCTTCGAGAGATGGTCAACCACTACGTTCTCCACTCATTTATTGTCTTTGATGGTGATGTCAAATTCCTGCAAAAGTAAAATCCACCATATTAGTCGTGCCTTAGCATCCTTCTTTGTAAGAAAGCACTTAAGGGCTGCATGATCTGTAAAAATAATAATAGGAGAACTAATCAAATAAGAGCGAAATTTATCCAAAGCAAACACTACAGCTAGCAACTCTTTTTCAGTGGTTGAGTAATTCATCTGAGCACTATTTAGAGTCCTACTAGCATAGTAAATAACAAATGGCTTCCCCTCCCTTCGTTGTCTAAGAACAGCACCTACAGCATAATCACGAGCATCACACGTAATTTCAAAAGGCAAGATCCAATCTGGTGGCTGCATTATGGGTGTTGAAGTAAGCTTGCCAATTAGCATTTTAAAGGCCTCTTGACAAGCTTGTGTCCACTCAAATGGGGCATCTTTAGTTAGGAAGTCACATAGTGGTTTGGATATAATGGAAAATTTCTGTATGAACCTCCTATAAAAGCCCGCATGACCAAGAAATGATCTCACATCCTTTACTGTCTTAGGTGTAGGCAACTTAGAAATTAATTCAATATTGGATTGATCAACCTCTATCCCTCTGGAAGAAATAATATGCCCTAAAACAATACCTGAATGTACCATAAAGTGGCATTTTTTCCAATTTAAAACCAGTTCCTTCTCCTCACAACGAGTCAACACTTTCTCTAAATTCAATAAACATGCATCAAAAGAGGATCCAAAAACAGTCAAGTCATCCATAAAAACTTCCATGCTATTTTCAATCATGTCACTAAAGATACTCATCATGCAACGTTGAAAAGTGGCAGGTGCATTACACAATCCAAATGGCATTATACGAAAAGCATAAGTACCAAAAGGACAAGTAAAAGTGATTTTATCCTGGTCTTCTAATGCAATTTCAATTTGATAATAGCCAGAATAACCATCCAAGAAACAGTAGAAAGGATGATCAGCCACACGCTCAAGAATCTGATCAACAAAAGGGAGAGGAAAATGATCTTTCCGGATGGCGGCATTCAATTTTCTATAATCAATGCACATCCGCCACCCAGTCACAAGTTTGGTAGGGACTAACTCTCACAGGTCATTCTTCACTACAGTAACACCAGACTTTTTAGGAACAACCTGTGTCGGACTAACCCATTTACTATCAGCAATATGGTATATGATTCATGCGTCTAACAATTTTAACACTTCATTTTTCACCACTTATTTCATAGTGAGATTAAACCTATGTTGTGGGTCTCTACGAGGGCTAGCTCCTTCCTCCAAATTAATTTTATGTGAACAAATCAAGGGACTAATACCTTTTATATCAGCAATGCTCCAACCTAAGGCTGACTTATACTCACTTAGAACCCGAATTACTTTCTCACATTGAGACTCAGACAATTCGGATGAGATAATAACATGAAAGGTATCACTTGGACTAAGGAAAACATGTTTCAAACCCTTAGGTAAAGGCTTCAATTCAACTTTGGGTGCTTCCATACTTGAAGGAATTTGTCTTTCACTTTTCTCGGGCAACTCCTCGAACTTCGGTTGCCATTTCTGTGTGCCATAATCCTAAGTTCTGTTGAAAATAGAACAAATATCAACTATATTAGATGAATCAGTAATGGAATCAAACTCAGAATTAACCAGAAAATGCTCAAGGGGATCAAAATCACGAGTTTCCAAAACTCCCCTACCCATCAATGAATCAATCATATATGTCTGGTGGCACTCATAATCCTCCTCCGATTGTTTTGCAATATGGAGGACATTTACCTCCAGAGTCATGTTTCCAAAAGATAGTTTCATGAGCCCATTCATGTAATTGATAAGAGCATTAGTAGTGGCAAGGAAAGACCTACCTAAAATCAGAGGAATTTTAGAGATAGTATCAACAACAGATGTAGTATCTAAAATCAAGAAATCAACACGATAATAAAATTTATCAATTTGAATTAAAATATCCTCTACCACCCCCCATGATACTTTGACTGAACGGTCAACCAATTGCAATACCACAGTGGTTGGTTTGATTTCTCCTAACCCTAGCTGCAAATAAATAGAATAAGGCATAAGATTCATACTGGCTTCTAAATCTAGTAAAGTTTGCCCAAACTCTTGATTTCCGATGTTGCATGCGATGGTTGGGCACCCGGGATCCTTGTACTTGGGAGGAATCCGTTGCTCAATCAGAGCACTAACTTGCTCTGTCAAGAACGCTGTCTTCTTCACATAGTATTTTCTCTTGACTGTACACAAATCCTTGAGAACTTTTGCGTAAGTAGGAACTTGTTTAATTACATGCAAAAGAGGGAGATTGACTTTATCTGTTTGAGATTCTCCAGGATTTCATTGTTAGGATCCATAGTTAGCTTTCTTGATTTCAGAGCTTGAGGGAATGGTACCTTAACATAGCTGTTTGTCACCTCTGGTTCCTTGGGTAGCTCGAGAGCACTACTATCTTGATCCTTCTCTACATCCTCTGATTTATCCGTTGTTGGGATGTGTGATGAGTTACCACTACGAGTCACAATGACATTCATATCCTTTAAATTCTCTTGTGCCATATATTGACCATGGGGAGTGGACTGAGCTTGAGAAGGAAACTTATCTCGCTCATTCACACTCAAAGAGCTCATCAGTTTTGAAACTTGATTTTTTATCTCTTTATTTTCTTTCACAACCTGCGTAATCAAAGATTCAAACTTTTGGTTAGTCTTACGCTGTGCTTCAATAAAAGCATGTAAAGTATCTTCTAAAGGGCTCCTATAAGATGTAGGTGCATGATAAGGTGCAAGATATGATCAAGTGGATTGTGTAGGTGGTGCAGGTAATGCAAGTGGCTGGTTTTCAGACTTCCAGCTAAAATTAGGGTGATTACGCCACCCCGGATTGTAAGTCTCAGAGAAAGATGTAAAGGCTTCTTGTACAAGCCTAAGGCATTACATTGTTCCTCATACAACTCTCTCATCTCAACAAATGTGGGACACTCTTAGACGAGGTGATCTACTCCTCCATACACAAAACATGGCCCAGAAGACTCTGCATGATTAGCCAAGTATGCTGGCTTCAAGTCCTTGGCCTTTAGCAACTTTAGCTCCCTAGTAAGCACCTTAACCTTAACCTTTAAGTTGTCTTCCTCCCTGAGATGGTAAATTCCACCACTATTTTGGTTCCCTGTAGGTCGTGACCTATTTGTGCTCTCAGTCGCACTAGGTCCAGTCCAAGTGTGAGCTTTTTCAGCGAGTTTATTGAGGTATTCTATGGCTTCATCAAGATTTTTCTGCAAGAACTCACCATTACACATCATCTCCACAAATTGGCGCTTTCTAGGTGTGAGTCCCTCATAGAAGTAATTCACTAAACGCCAACTCTCATACCCATAGTGAGAACACATACTCAATAGCTCCTTAAATCTCTCCCAAGACATATATAAAGTCTCACTGTCCTTCTGTGCAAAGGTAGAGATTTGTCTTTTTAAAGCATTGGTCTTATGCTGGGGAAAATACTTATTAAAGAAAGCCTAAGTCATCTCATTCCACGACCCAATGGATCGTGGTCTCAGCGAGTATAACCAACTCTTAGCTCTATCCTTCAAAGAGAAAGGAAAGAACTTAAGTCTCACAATATTATCAGTTGCATTTTGACTATGGAAAGTCGCAACTACCTTCTCAAACTCCCTAATATGCACATATGGATTTTCATTTTCCAACACATGAAAAGTGGGAAGTAGTTGTATCACTCCCGTTTTAACATCAAGTTGACGCGTATTGGGTGAAAACATTATGCATGATGGTGTGGCTGTGTGTGTAGGGTGGAGGTAATCCTGAAGGGTCCTAGTGGGTTGATCCTCGTGTTCACTCATATTTTCAGAAGCAGAATGACTATCAAACAAAGGATTAGAAAAATTAGACACTGAATTTGACTCTATCACAGGCCTACAAGCAAATCGACCTAATGTGTCCCTATACCTATTATGCATGCAAAAAAAAAAAAATGATACACTAAAAAAAAACTATGAAAGAGAAAAATAAAAAGAAAATAATGCAGCAAGTAAAAAGAGGGAACGGAGTTACCGCCTTTACAAACTGCTGAAAAAAAAAACTATCTGACAATTCTTCTACCGTCTCCCCGGCAACGGCACCAAAATTTGATAACGCCGAAAGAATAACGCGGTAATTGTAGTTCAGCTTTTGGGTGTCGATTCTACAGAGAGACAAATTAAAAGAATAGTAGGATAGGAAAGAAACTAAAAAAATATATTAAATGATTAATGAGAAAAGAAAAAGTGATTTTAAATGAAAATTAAAATTAAACTAAAGAATTAACAGAAAAAGTAATCAAAATTAACAAACAGTAGAGTGTCAGGAATCCCTTGCACATATCCGGTATTTTAACTATTTTCAATTCACTGATAACTCAATTGAGAATTCAATTTCGTAATTTTCAACCGGAAGATATAAAATTATAAACAAAAAATTAAATCAAATATAACTCTTTAAAAAATCATTCATCACTTTAAATCACACAAATTGTTATTCACATTGAGAAAACCCAACGACGATAATATACCCAGGGAGCGATATTGCAGCAGAGAATTAAATCAATATAAATAATCAATAGATCCAAACATAATCAAAGAACAAATTCATTCAATAGAAAAAACATGACTGAATCTATAAATGAAATAAATTCTAAATTTATTCGGAGAAGAAAACACTAACAATATTTTGAGAATGATAAAACAAAGAATTTTAATAATTGAAAATTAAATACATGAATTATAAATAAATTAAAAATACTATCTAGTGTGCAAGTTCATCCCTAATCCTACTTGAGAATTTAGTTATTCATGCACACGATGGATAATAAAATTCTTAAGAAGAAAATCATGCAAACGGTGACCATCCTTCTTATTTCCGTTCGTCCGTGTACGTCTGCGTCTGCGTTCGTCTCCCGTCTTCCTCTTTCACAACGTTGAGTAAAATATATATATATATATATATATGTTGCCGTGTTTCTACCCATCTTCAATAAGTGCCGTATTTCAATTTAGTTGATGGGCCATGCGAATTGTAGTTTTGTTGCCGTGTTGAATTAAATTTGTTGTGTCTTGACACTTGTAGGCCTTTGTGAGAGTCTTGAACCACATGCTACTATGCGGCTTTGAAGTGGTGAGCCATGGTGATGAATTAAACGTGGCCTGCTTTAGTGGATTGTGGGCCAACCGTGCATCATGTGAAGTTTCATATGTGTGCTTTTTCCTTCTTCAACTATTAAGAAAGAAATATAAATAAATAAATAAATAAAATAAAATAAAAAAATAATAAAAATAAAATAAAATAAATAATGCTTAAAAACATCTCAATGTAAATAAAAATCTAATTAAATAAAATAAGTGAAATCCAATCATTTCTATTTTCATTATTTGCATTTTAATCAAATATTAGGATATTTAGAGTACATTTTCGCGCACTCATCAGGTAGCAACCCAACATATAAATTAAATACTAGCATAATAAAATAAAGATATTAAATTCAAACATTAAAATAAATGTGTCACAATAAAATAATGCAAGAAAATGAATTAACTCACATTTAAAAATAGGAATGTCCAAATGATAATACTGGTAAACTAATAAATCCAATAATTCAATTATTTAAAATAACATAACTAATAAAAAGAATAACATGAAATAAACAACCAATTCAAAAAGGATTCAACTCGGAAATATGAAAGAAATACATACAATGATTAAAGAAAAATAACCAAATAATAAAATTCAATAAAATACAATGCTTATTAAATAAAAGAAAATGCAACAATTTAAACCATAATGAAATTAAAAACTATTAAAACAACAATAATAAAGTTAACTATTCAAATGAAATGACCAATATCAATAATTAAATAAAATAACTAAAATATTAGAATTAAAGATCTCACAAATTACCAATATCAATGCTTATTATAATACTTTTTTTGTAAAGAATAATTGATAACACTTACACATTAGTATTATAACTTATTACATTAGTTTATGTCATGATATAATAGTATATGTCTACTATTTTATAAATTATAATATTAGTAAATTATAACTATATTAGATGTTTATTATATTATAAATTATTATATTAGTAACTTTACTAACTTCTAAATTTATATCACTTATACATTAGTAATTTATAATATATTAACACTTAATATACATTAGTAATCTATCTAATTGCATTAGTTTATGTCATTAACTATTAGTAGATGTTTACTATATTATAAATTATTATATTAGTAACTTTACTGGCTTATAAGTTTATATCACTTATATATTAGTAACTTATAACATATTAACATTTATTATATCATTTAAAAAAAATATTTATTATACATTAGTAATCTAACTAATTGCATTAGTTTATGTCATTAACTATTAATAAATGTCTACTATATTATAAATTATTATATTAGTAACTTTACTAACTTATAAGTTTATATCATGTATATACACTAGTAACTTATAACATATTAATACTTATTAGATATTAGTAATCTAACTAATTGAATTAGTTTATGTCATTAACTATTAGTAGATGTCTATTATATTATAAATTATTATACTAGTAACTTTAGTAACTTATAAATTTATATCACTTATACATTAGTCACTTATAACATATTAAAACTTATTGTAACATTAGTTTATGTCATGATATATTATTAAATGTTTATTATATTATAAGTAGATTATTTTATAAGTTAATTTAATTTTGTATCTTTTTTTTATATAGATATGATATATCTATAATTTTATATTTATATGCAAAATATCAGAGTCGGAGTCGAAAGTTATGTCGAAGGTGGAGTCGGAGGTGGTAAGTCAAAGGCGATGAATTTGAGTCGGAGGCGGCGGAGGTCCCCCCTCAGCGTCCGCCTCCGACTCCGACTTCAGGAGGGGAAAAAACTCGGAGTCGGAGCGAAACTGGAGCGGAGTCGAGTCAGAACTGGTGTCGGAGTTGGTGAATCGAATTTTTGCTTAGCCCTAAACATAACTACAATTTTAGGAATGAGTAAGGGTTTATATTTTAAGCTTATTTGAAATTGTAAAAACTCCACAATAGAAGAATTTTTAGCCACAATTTAAAGTTACGTTTGGATAATGAGAAATGTTAAAAAGTGCGCTTTGATATCATCTACACCAGGGCCAAACACATATTCAAAACAAGAAGGTGGCCATTAAACACAAGCAAAGAGCTTTATATAAGGTTCTTTTATTTCCAATAGTTTTGAATCCTCTTTCTATCCAGAGTCTTGTATCATGTTCAAACCATAATGGTAATGCAGTTGAAAATAATACCAAGGAGAGAAATTGAAAGGGAAGTTCTTAGTGGGCTAAAGTCTGAAAGGAACGGAAGGCGAAGCCCACAATCCAACTAGATCAGCCCAGACCCAAGCCCGGTCGGAGGTACAGAGATCAGAAAAAAGACGAATCTCGAGCGTCCATATTAATGGGGGAGTGAGTCGAGACAATCTCGACCATCCGCTAAGTCAGAGAAAGTTTCAGATTGTGAAGATAGTGTATCGTCTCCTCCCACGTCGCGACTGACTTTGCATAAATGAATGACAAGACCTCTGTCGATTTGACAGAGCACCTCATTTAATGCAAAGTCGGTTCAAGCACGCCGCATTAACTATTGGACTGGACAAAAAGAGTGCCACATTGATCGTTGCCCATCATTTAGCCTGACCAAGCATCGATCGAAGGGATTAGTCGCTAGGAATGGGACGGATAGAGTGAAACCATCATTCGCCTAGTGACGGCCGGATAGCGTCACTACGAGGCACACTCTTCCTCGCCTCTTTTCTCAGGAGAAGCACTCAAGTATCTATAAATAAGACCCATTCAATCCAGTATCATGTAGGTTTTTGATGCATACCCTAACATTTTCTTACATAACCTTATAGATCATCTTCCTAAAACTAACTTAACCATCAGAGTGGTTTCGGACCCCGACCACCCTTATCTTTATATCTGCAAGAAGTAGTCGGCTGGGACCACCGAAGGGCTGGGCTGCGGAATACGTCCTCAACAAAAACGTTCTTCCATTCTAAGCCTAGCTCAATCAGGCCTGCAACCCGAGCTCACAAAGCCAGGTTTCTTTTTTTTACTGACCTGACCAGGTGCTGTTTCGGTGCAAACTCGAATCAACCGATGAAATAACTTTTGTTTGGGTTGAGCAGATCGGTTAATTGGATGGGTCGGGTCCAAAGCCCCGCGTCATGCACAACCCTATTGCCTTTACCTTCTTGATCAGGCTTTTGGGATCTTCATCCCAACCACCTTGAGAGGCTTGGTAAGTTGTTTTGTCATTCTGCAAGGAAGAGCAACAGTTAGTCAAATGCTGTAACCAAATTATTCATAAATGATCATATATTTGCTTCAATAGCTTAAAATGTATGAGCATGATATCTTCGATATCTTTTGTTCAATTTATATTTAATTATTTTTTCGCAAGTGTTGGGAGGCTTGATTAACTCAAGTACGGTGTCTAACACTTCCTTGTTCTCATTTTTTGAAAGAACGTAAGTGCTATTCTTCTATTGGGAAGTGAGTTTTGTCAACACACTCAATTGATTTATTTTTATAAGCCCAACACACTCATACTAATTAGAATGCAAGAGATGCAAGAGTACGAGTCAAGTTCGACCAACCCTTTAACTAAATGCGCATCTTCCTTCATCATTACTGGATGTTTTCAAGTAATCTAATCAATATCATACACTAACAACCACTTTCACAACAGTCAATACTAAATCAATTATTTTGAATTATTCTTAAATTAACTTTATCTTTCTACATCAATATCTATTATATTGGCGTGAATATTAAACCTTTATCTGGCTATTTATAAAAAAAAATTATTTGAATAGGGGGAAAATTCAAGGCCTCACCCAAGGCGACTCTTTTGCCTTACCCTAGGGAGGCAATACTTATCCGTTAATCTAATATAAACACGACGTTAAATTAATGTGTTTGGATTTGATATTAACATGTTCAGGTCAAAACAGATGACCTATTAAGACACGATTCATTATTGGGTCAATCTACAGTAAGTTTGGCAATAAAGTATTCTTGAAATAAAATGATTTAAGAAATGAAGTTTGGAATACAACCTTTCCAATTTCCAAATCTCGCAATCTTGAACATGCCACACGTGCTCTGCCAAGAAATGAACTGCTTTGATACAATCCTTGGTAACATGAATAAAATATAATAAGAGAGAAAACAACTCATAAGCATTGTATCTTCAACAAATAAAACATCCAAAGCTGAGTCAATCATGTTATCCTTTTGTAGAGACTCAATAATTAGCAAAGAGTCTGATTCAATCTGCAACCGTGGGATACCCCTGCTTGCACAGAATTGAACACCTCTGAAAATTGCAAGCAGCTCCACAGCTTCGGGATTGTCCAGATTGTGTTCAATCATACTCACTGCAAGTAGAGCTTCACTTTTTGAATCTTTAAGAATGCAACCAAGATCAGCTTTTTGTATATCAGAAAATACGGCACAATCAGTAAAAAAAAGAAAAAAGAAAAAAAGTAGGCATTATCTCAAAAAGTATAAAAATATCTAATCTATTTTAGTAATATATATATATATTTTACCAAAGACATGTACATAATTGATCTATTTACAACTTATAACTAATATTAATCTAAAAATAACGTCTCACCAATAGACAGAAGACAATACGAATGTACGATCAAGGAATAAAAATGCAATACGTGCTTAATTTTTTCTGAGAAATGCTACTAAATTATCTTAACTATATTGTTCATTTTGCTCTATTGATGTGATATCATCACTTACTATGACGTAATTTATCAAAAAATAAAAAATATATTTAAAATTATATAGCCTCCAAAAATAAAAAATAAAAAATTAAAATTAAAATTAAAATTCTAAATTTTGTATTTTGTATTTATTTTTTAATAAGTTGTCAATAAGTCAAAATGAGGGAAATGCACCCTAGCATTTAGGAGTATAAATGGTCTGGTCCGAAAAAAATGTGGACCAGTTCTATTCGGTCAAAAAATTTTCTCACCCTAAACCGGACCGAATAGGATTCGGTCTATACCGGTCCGGTCCAATTTGATTCAGGAGCGGTCCGGTCTGGTCCAGGGGTACCTTATATGATTTAATAGACTAAATTTGATCTAAAATCTTGTAATAATTAAATATATATTTTTGACCTAAGTTTATAAATTATTAAATATATACTAGTACTACTTTCATAAAAAAATAATCATTTTTGCCAATTGTCAATTTATAATCTCATTTAAATATTAAACAAAATATATAGTTATAATTTATAGTCTATAGATTTAATAATTATATTATAAGTTATAACTAATATTCTATATTATATATACCTATAGATTGAGTAGTTAATTTAATCCTCATAAGTCATCAATTAATCAATGATATTAATGATCATATTTTATATATAGTTAAAAATAATATTAATAATTAATATTTATAATTATTACATGTAATCATAAGAAGAATAATTATTAATTAGTTAATAGTGATTTAGTGATACATCATAGGTTGGTTAACTATAACTAATAATACTATTACATAATTTATATTAGTATATTATAAATTTTTATGTTAGTGAATAGTGATAAATTAGTAATAATATATTAAATAATAATAATACATTTATTACTTATAAGTTATTACTAATACTCTATATAAATATATTATAATTTATACTTTTATACTACAACTATTATAAATTATAATATATTAATATTATAAGAGTATATATTATATATTAATATATTATATTACCACTCATAATCTATATTAACATTAATATTAAAATTTATATATTATTACTTATATATATACATATATATATAAATATATGTGTGTGTGCATTCGATTTGATTCGATCCGGTCAGAGAGAGAAATATTCTCTTCCTTGACTGGACCGAAAATTTTTGATCCATAAAACTATTGGACCAGATCGAATCGAATTCCATCCAATTTAATTTGGTCTCAGTCTAATTCAACCGATCCGATTCGATCCGATCCGATCTTTTTACCGCCTACTAGCATTGCTCGTAAGATGAAAAAAAACAAAAAAGAAAAAAAAAAAAAAAGACAAATTCAAATCACTCAAATAATCCACTCAGATACACACAATATTCAAGAACCAGTCCTACTTGGAAGTAGCCAAATTAGATTCCACAATTCAGATCCAAAGCTCCACCAATCCGAAATAACCCAAAGCTTACTCTAAATTCACATTGTCAAGAAGCATTTTCAGTTTCAAGAATTGGATTTGAGTTTTTCTTGGTTTGGTTCCCATCTGCGCTTGTTGGAAATTCCTTGATGGGGAAAGGAGGCGGCTGCGTTCCAAGCAAGAAGAAAGTACCTTCAGCCGTCGCCGCCGCCGATTCCCAGAGCGGCTCAGCACCGATCGCGGTTGAGGAGGAGTCTCAAGACGTCGAGCCCAATTCCGCGAACGAAACTACGATCTCACTTCCAATTGCGAAGCTGAAAATCTTCGTAGTCTTTTACTCGATGTACGGACACGTTGAAAGCCTGGCTCGGAGGATGAAGAAGGGCGTCGACGGGGTCGACGGGATCGAGGGAGTTCTGTACAGGGTTCCGGAGACGTTGCCGAACGAGGTGTTGGAGCAGATGAAGGCGCCACCCAAGGACGAGGGGATCCCGGAGATAACATCGGCGGAGCTGGCTGCGGCCGATGGATTTCTGTTCGGGTTTCCGACGAGGTACGGGTGCATGGCCGCGCAAATGAAAGGGTTCTTCGACTCGACGGGGCAGCTCTGGAAGGAGCAGAAGCTTGCTGGCAAGCCTGCCGGCTTCTTCGTCAGCACGGGCACCCAAGGAGGCGGTCAAGAAACCACTGCGTAAGTTACTCTTACCAATGGACTAAAAATGCTGCGTGATCGTATTGGTGCTTATAATCTGTTTCAAGGATTGCCTCCCCGATCTTAATATGTGCTCTTTGAATGCATTGCAGTTGCGTCTGAGAAAGAGATATATTGAAAAAATATAAGTTATATAAATTCTTGATTTGTGTAAAATTAAGGTCATTGGCTATTCTTCATTATGGATATAATATACGCTTGCTTTTATTGATATGCTTAGACTTTAGTGTTTTAGCCAGCTTCCTGTGAAGAAGAGTTTAATCCGTTTTCTATCACCCTCATGACTCATGGGTTTCAGTTCTTCATAAAAATTCCTGGAGGAAAATGTGCAAGTTTTGGAATAAAAGGCATCAACTTACAACTTCAATGAATTAAGTGCCATTCTGTTTTTTGGCATTAAACCACAATTGATGGCATGCAGTAGAAATCATACAAATACACATACGATATTTATGTACTCCACACATGCATCTAATGTCTATATATACTCCCAACATAGGTGGAAACTATCCATATGGTTGTGTGTGTGTGTCTGTGTAGATAAGGGTACGGACTTTGTAGGAAGAGCAATGTTAGATGCAATCTCTTATAGGAAAGATGACTAATCCAACAGAACAGTCCGGTACCTGTCTACCTGACACCCAGAATCAATTCCATCTAAGATACATGATTTGTAGGTGATGAGAACTATTTGTCAGTGTCTTATTAATTGCTGTTTTTCTTTCTTTCTTCTAATGGAGTTCTGCTCTCTATACGAAAGGAAGCTGCCACTTGCTTCTGCTTCTCAGAAGGTTTTAGACTCAAGACCACCAAATTCGAAATTTTAAGGATTTTAAGATGTACTTTTTAGTTTTCTCTTGAAATTTTATGTGCTTAAGCTGTGGGGTTCCATAATTTTGCTTGCCAAAGTATTTCTACACATCGAAATTGAACTCTTGTTTCTTTGTTTAAAGAAGTGCATCCGTGCATTCTCTCCTTGGTTTTGATGGTTGTCAAGACCAGCAGAAATGGTTGAAAGAATAGGTTCTAAGTCTCCCCATTTCTCCTATTGCAGCTGGACAGCAATCACCCAGTTAGCGCACCATGGAATGCTGTTTGTTCCCATTGGATACACCTTTGGAGCCGGTATGTTCAAGATGGACTCCATTCGAGGGGGTAGTCCATATGGTGCTGGAGTTTTCGCTGGAGACGGCACAAGAGAGCCCAGTGAAACAGAGCTGGCAATTGCAGAGCATCAGGGCAAGTATATGGCTGCAGTAGTCAAGAGGCTCAACGTAGCATGAGGTCCCATACGGCCATACCACAATTCATATGTATAGATTAGTTCAGTCTTTAGAATTTCTGGTGTTCTTGACAGTTCTAAACTTCTATGGCTTTCTGTCTGCTGCTACTCCTACTGGGGTGTCTCTCTCCATTGTTCTCTTTAGCATGTTCTGAAATTCTTCTGCTTGATTCAATACAAAAATAATGCGAAAGGAGTCCCGATTGCTTCTTATTTTATACTTTTTTCTATGACATGAAATTAAAATTAGCAGCTTATATAAAAAAGCTTTACTTCTTTTCAAATCACCAAACTAGGTCTGTTTCGTTTATGTTTCTGAATGATAACAGCTGCAGGATGATAGAAGCAGTTGATGTGTTGAAGTTGTGATGACGATATGGCATTTACTGGCAAAATGAACAAATTTGTTATATGGAAATTAAGAAATAATCATATCTTTGCCTTAATTATTATTTGGGAAATTAAGCCAATGTGCAAGAAATACTCCACACTACTGGCATGATATGATTTGATTGATAATAAGATTTGATTGGAAATAAGATGCATCTCTTTGCACCCTCTTATAATTTAGGCTCAACTATCAAAATCTTTTATTTGGAATTCAGTTCAATCCTTAGCTCTCTTTCATAACCGCTGTCTAATCGATTTAGTCCACCTTCCCCCTCCGTTCTTTCCCTCCTCTTTTCTATCTAGTTTCCTAGCCACTTATGTGTACAGTTAGAGGTGGTTTTCGAATTTTGTGAGTGGTTTAGACTTGTAGCAGGTTGATGTAGTTTCAGTAGCCCAAGCCCACTGCATGCCCCGCCGTCGTTCTTGTTGTCCGTCAATCTTGAAGTTGTCCAGAGCTTTTGTTGAATAGAATGGTACATGCTCCGAACGCACTAGGCCTTTCTTCAACCCACCTCGCTTTTTGGGAGAGATCCTGCCGCCGTGAGCGGTTCCTTGTGGATCTAGGGCCACCGTCCTTTTCAACCTTGCGATGGAGCACTCTTAGTTTTGTTGTGTTATTGTTTTATATTTGTATAGATAAAATTCTATAATGAGAAATAGTCTTTTAGACTTTTGATCTGTAGAATTTTAGTTCTCTCCTTATTTGAAAGAGAAATTCTTAATAATTGCCTTCTTTAAAGATAGTTCTTGAACTCTTAGACGTTTGTCTGAGAGATATAGAATTTGTGTCCTAATTACATGTTAGATAACTTGTAAATTGAGTTATTAGTCTTTATAAATCACATTTATAAACTAAATTTCTGATTTAATGATAAACCTATTTCTCAAAAAAAAAAAAAAAAAAAAAAACCTCTCTTTCGAAACCTAAAGATTTGAAAAGAATTCTTCCCAATTTCCATTGGGAAAGTGAGAAAAATAGACACGGAAAAAAGCGCCAGATTGCTAGTCTACCGTGTGGGTAATGCAGTAGCTCTTTATTACCGTGTGGGTAATGCAGCTAATGTGGACTCCAAATATTTTAGAGAATTTTCCACAATTGCTTTTTTTTTTTAATGGAACGCTACTGCTATTTTGAGGTTATTGTATGGATATATAAATATTAGACTTTTGAATCCACTGGCATTGAATTGGCTATATCTTAATATTTAAAATTTAAATATATAATTTTTTACCTTTTAACTAATCATTCAAAGCATAAAATCTCTATTGAATTAGCTATTACATTCTCTATAGTAATAAAATATTATTATTATTATTTATTTCATTATTTATTTTAATTTATTTTTATAATTCTTAGTAACCTCTAATAATCATATTCATATTCATTTTTTTTAATAAAAATATATTTTCATATTTTTCATATTTTATAAATACACTAACCATATATATATATATATTAGTAATTTAATTTGATACTTAAATAATCAATTTTCAACCAAATTAAAAAATATTTTTCAATTCCTTGTTAAAAAATTATATGGGGTTGGAAAAGTATAAAATATTGGAATAAAGAGAAGAATAGTACTTTTCATACCTGAAAGTAAAATAAATTTACTGTAACAAAAAGTTAGTATGAAATTTTTTTGATTAATCTAATATAGGCTCATTTTAATTCATTTTCTTTAAAATTTGAAGAACAATTGCATTTGGCTAATCCAATGCTAATGTTCTAAGTCTTCTTATTTAACTAATGTTGATAGCTAGTGTGCTCTACATCTCGATTTTTTTGTTCTTTCGTTTTTTATTTTTTATTTTTTTTAAATAAGTTAAAACTAGAAACATGATTTGTGAGGATGTGGTGGCGTTCTCGACAATCACCAAAAATCAATAAATAATAGTGCAAATAAGATGGAAAAAGAGAAAAAAAAAGGATCAGGCTGCTGCCTTTCTATCTTACCGCTTTTCTTAACCTATAATTATGAAAGAGGGATCGTTGATTTCTTCATCAATTTGCATCAAACAAGGAAATAATGTACTGGCCGCCTTCGCAGCTTCCATCAGAGGTTCTACCACCTACAACGATGGTTTCTTTGTTTGTTTTTCAGCTAATACCTTATTTCTATCTTATTATAAGATGTCGTCCTCTAATAAAATATGGGTAGAAATCAAAAAATTAATCTCATAAATTTTTTATTTTTATTTTTTATTTTATCGACAGGTTGAGTGGACAAAATTGGAACCAACAATGATTATAAAAAAATATTTATTTGTAAATTTGTTTATTGACTGATATAAAATATTATCTTTTTCTTAATTTTTTCTTTAAAAATAAATTATATGTTTATACAAGAAGCTGGAAGTTCAGAAATCTCACCCTATTAACGTCCAAAATTGAGCGAAACAAATCTAAGATTTCGCGTCGGTTATGGATAGTAATCATAATATTAGAGCATTTTTATTAAATTATTTAAAGTTAAATTTTAAAAAATATAAATTTATATACATATTATAAAATTTTGATTATATTTAATTAAAAATAAAGAGAATTATTTTTTTTGTCTTTAAAATTGAACAATAAAACTAAAAACTAAAATTGAGTTTTATTATTCACTTTTAAAGATAAAATATTTTTTTTCCCATTTTTAATAAAATATAATCAAAATTCGTTGATATATATATATTAACTTCTACTTTTTAAAATTTAGCTTTTGACAATTTAATAAAAGTATATTTGAGATTGTATTTCGAGATTTTAAAATTACTTTTAAATAATTAAAAGTATTTAAAAAAAAATATATGTTTAGATAATTTTATTAAAAATGTTTTAATAGATTAAAAAAATTAAAAATTAGTTTTTTTAATAAGCATCAAATTAGAGTTTTTATTAAGAAACTCTTGTAGATAACTATATATTTTCAAAAAATTATCATAACTAATTTTTAAAATGTTTTAAACAAATAAATTTTAAATAATAAATAACTTTTTAATAATAACATTTATTATATTAAATTTTAAACTACAAACCTTAAGCAAAAATACAATTTACTCCCAGCAGGGCCAGCACAAATCATAATATACAGGTCTTCGGTCTTCCTGAATTCGCTCAAAAACTACCCATCCGAGTACGAAAGAGCTCGTCAAGATCGCGAAGAGAAGGGAGATCGGGAAAAGTGCGAGAGAGAAACAGAGTGATGGAAGACACCCTGGGTGCTTTGAGGTCTCTAATGGCGGCTTATTCTCCGCCTCTCGCTGCCTTGGTTGTACCTTCCGAAGATTATCATCAGGTTTTGCCTCCTCGTTCTCTTTTATTTCTCTCTTTCCCGACATCTCATTTCCGTATAATCTTTAGGGAGTCCATCATTATTTTCCTTCCTTTTTTTTGTTGTATATAATTCTTTAGTCATGACTTTCCGATGATTTGGAGAGGAAATCTTATTCAATTATTGGCTGTAGAAAACACATTCTCATTAGTCGTGAAGCTTGTGCTATAACCTTCCTGCGAAACCTCTTCGATAGTTATGTATGATATATTATTTATACACTGTGGATATAACAACGTTGCAAAATCGCTTGGCACCACAGAATTCGCCTTTAAATCCGGAATTTTCATGGGGATTAGTGGGGATTTTGTTGTCCGACACCCGGTGCCAATAATAAAAAACTGAAATTTTCTTGGGATAAATACATTTATAATAAGAATCGTAAATCGAAGTCTCCAATTTCATCCAAATCCAATTTCATGCTGCCACATACAGCTCTAGTCTTTTCCTTTTTAATGCAGTCTCAGTTGTAGACAATGTCACTGTTCTTGGCTGTGTCAACAGCACCTTTAGCAGTTCAGAAGTCTGATCTTACATCATTTATGGTACTATTTTTGTAAATCTGTTTCTGACTGCTGCCTTTTCCTCTTAATATCTCTACTGAATTTGACTTTTTTTTGTTGCACACAATTTAGCATTACGGTATTTCCATGTAGTGATTTTACTCTTTTTTTTTTTTTCAATTCGTGATTTTTTTGTTGCTGCAGAGCGAGTATGTGTCTGATCGAGACAAGAGGCGTGAATTTATTTCTGGCTTCACTGGAAGTGCCGGTCAGTTTTAAGTTCAAGAAACAATTACCACTATAAGTTGGGTTATATATGTGTATATATATATATATATAATGTATGTATATGCAATTAGTATGCACTACCACCATACTCTCTTAAGATAATCTCGTTCATAGAAAAGGCATGAATTTTTTTTCATATATATCTTAGGATGTGCTGGTTGGGGTTTTCTTTTTATTTTATCATAGCATTAGACTCCTTGTGAATGACGTTCTAATTATTATAGGTAGATGCCATTTGCATCAAATTCACTACCTTTTTCGATTTCATTCAGGTTTGGCACTTGTAACGATGAAAGAAGCACTGCTGTGGACAGATGGGCGTTACTTTTTGCAGGCAACAAAAGAACTTAGTGATCAATGGAAGCTAATGCGAATTGGAGAGGATCCAGCTGTAGATGTCTGGTTGGCAGATGTGAGTTACTATCTTTTCAAAATTTTATATGAATTATTCTTAGAGGTTAAGCTTCTGATAATCGTCCCTGTTTAAATTGATAAAAATGTAAATTTTTGAGAAGCACTTTAATTTTTGTTTTGAAAATTGTATGAGCCCTTTCTTTGAGTGGATCCTCTGCTGGTCTTTCTGCCTAAACTGCTAATTCAGGCTGTTAATATTTGTTCTGATTCTTATAAAAAACTATTTGTTCTGATTCTTTATTTTGACTTCTCTTTTGTCATCTTTCTCAGTCTAAAATTTGAAATCTCGTGATCATTGTTACTATCATAGATTTTATTTTCTTTCTATAGTCCTCTTTAAATTGGATTCATGAATCTTGTTCTGTAACTCTTATATATCAATCTAACTTCAATCGAAGCATGTGATTCCAATTTGATTTAGAATTCCTATTCAAATGCCTATTTTCATAAGGTTGGACTCACTGACTCCAACCTCATTCCAAAGTCCCTATCTGGTGATAACTTAATTTCACAAAATGCTATAGAATTATTCCATATACTAATTATTTTGATAGTAGATATGAAGTTTCTTATAGTGTCAATAGACGTAGCCCAAGTACATAGGTCGTATATAGGAAAAAACACCTAGTTGCAATTAAAAACCGGTACAAGGAAGTCATGACTTTAGTCCATTAAAATCTATGGCTGTGGCTCGAAGGAACAAAGTTTTGGAAGAAAGTTCTAAGTTCATCCAGTGACCACTTGTAATCTTTAAACTTTTCATTGTTCCTTTCCCTCTAGATACACCACAGTAGACAAATGTGGACCATCTTCCACACCACTGCAATTTGAGTGTCGCCACTTAATCCTCTCCAGGTAGTCAGGAGATCCACTGCCTTTGTAGGCATAACCCATGCTGAACTGACTCTGCTAAAGGAATCATACCACAGAGTGCTAGCAACTTCACAATAAAGTGGCAGATGACATACAGTTCCTTTCCCTTTCGTTCATATGGCACCAATCTATACGATGACCGAAGTTTCCTTAGGTTATCCATGGTGAGATGTCATTTAATAATTGGCTGCATAGAAGGAACTGTCCTCTATAAATTTAGTTGTTGCCATAAATATTCATTTTTAGTGTAAATTGCATTTTTTTTGCCATATCAAGTGGAATTTGTGGTTTTGTTTTTATTAGAATCTGCCAAAGGAAGCTGCCATTGGTGTTGATACTTGGTGTGTATCAGTGGACACCGCACAAAGATGGGAGCGTGCTTTTGCCAAAAAACAGCAGAAGCTGGTTCAAACTTCTAAAAATTTGGTGGATGAAGTTTGGAAAAATCAGCCACCACTGGAAATTAATCCTGTAAATATACAACCATTGGAATTTGCTGGTCGTTCTACCATGGAAAAGTTGAATGATTTGAGAGAAACTCTCATAAAGCAGAAAGCTTGTGGCATGATCATTACAACACTTGATGAGGTGAGTTTGTATTTTCCGAAACTTATATCCTTTCTGCTCTTACAGCACTTAGGGGCACCCCTTCAAGTCGAGGGAAGACTAAAGGGAGGAGACTTTGAAGATGTTCTCTATGTGAGTGTTTCGGGTGGTTATCAGTCTATGTGGGTGTTTCGGGGGGTTATCAGTCTATGGGTTAGGGTTGAGGAGGTGTGTTGTATTCTATGGGTATTTTGGGCTTGTGGTATTTTGGGTAATTTTCTTGGGCTTGTTGGGTTTTTCGTGGGATAGGTGTTTTCGAGCATTCATGCACTAGGTGTTTTCTTGTATACAACCAGTGTACTTGTTTACTCCTTTTGAAATATATAACATTATTACTTATCAAAAAAAAAAAAAAAATACTCTTGGTTGAGAATTTCTTAAGATTTGGGTCTCTAATGCCCGTTCAGATACTTTATCCTTGATTCTTTCATGCAAAACTTCAGTGTATTTGCTATTGTACAGGTTGCTTGGTTATATAACATTCGTGGGAGCGATGTATCCTATTGCCCAGTTGTTCATGCATTTGCTATAGTAACATCCAACTCAGCTTTCTTTTATGTGGATGGGAGAAAGGTGACTTCTGAGGTGAGATTATAAAATCAAATTTTACAATCATCCAGCAGTTTTTTTGAAAAGATTAATAAATTAAAAAAGGAAACTTATAAGAACAGTAGTTAATTATTTTCCTGTGGTTACATGTCAAGAAAAGTTATTTTTCTGTAATTGGTGATACATTTAATCAATCCTGTATCTGATATAGCTGTTGAAACTGTGTTGTCTTTCATGCTCCAACTTTTATTCTTGTAGCCAAATTTGACCACGAAGTGTTGACCTAATTAAACTGGTACACTTTTCTGACAAATGTTGTCTGCAGGTAAAGTCTTATATGGAGGAGAATGGAATTGAAGTTCGGGAGTACGGTGCTGTAAGCTCAGATGTGGCCTTGCTTGCATCTAATCAACTCAACCCCTCATATCCCGTTAAAGGAACTCAAGCGGAAGTCAAGAGTGACACAAAAAATAATGCCACTGAGTCTGACGCAATGGGAAATGGCACAGAGGGAATTGAAGAAAATAGTTTTGACCTCATATGGATTGACCCCAGTTCATGCTGCCATGCTTTGTATTCAAAACTGTATGCAGATAAGGTTCTTCTGCAGCCATCACCTTTGGCTCTCGCAAAAGCTATTAAGGTAGTGTATGCACTTCCTATCCAATGAATATTATATATGGCCTTTCCCACACACAGTTACTTGTGCCTCTTTTCTATAAATACAATTTGTTTTCTGATAAAGAAAAAGGCTACTTGGACCGCTTTTGATTCTAGCCATCTTGGCTTGTTTCAAGCACAAAAGATCATGTGCATGATGAGAATATCAAAGGAAATATATATATTTTAATTTTATCAATCTTGTTGAGTTTTTAAGTACTAACCTATTTGTATCTTACTTATTGACTGATTGTTATAACTTTTAGAATCCGGTTGAGTTGGAAGGATTAAAAAAGGCACACATTCGGGATGGTGCAGCTGTTGTGCAATATCTTGCCTGGTTAGATATTCAGGTATGCAGTGAAACTTCTGTGCCCAGAAATTAGTTTATTCTCTGGATAGTACAAGCTTACACTCTCTGTTTAAGGCCTTCTTTCTCTCTCTTAGATGTTGTAGTTTTCCACACTTGTAACAAAGAGATCTTGTAGGTTTCCACGCAGTTAGTTTAAATTTGCTAGCATATGAGACAAAACTCAAGGCCTGAAATTGATGTCTATTCTTATTTATTGCAGATGCAGGAGATTTATGGTGCTTCTGGTTACTTTTTGGAGGCAGTAAGAGTGAACCAGAAAAAGCATTCGTGAGTTTATTTTTCTGATTGATTTTGGTAGCTTTTGTCATGGATTTAGTCAGCTGAATCAGGCTGATTTTGAGTTTCTTTTATGGCTATTATCTTCGTGAAAGAAGACATCATATGACTTGTTGATACCGGATATGAGTTGATGTTTAACACAAATAAATTGTTGATAGAGTTACATGAACCAAAACTTCACCGTGTAACAGTGAGTATTGTGACAATAATGCATGGGAAGCATTAACTTTAATGCGCATACTGCACTAGCTTCCACTTGAATAGTCATAAATTAATTCTAGATAATTAACTAACATCACGTAAGATGATATCTCCAAACCGAGGGTATAAATTGAGACCTTTGGTAGTTTGAGGGTGGAATGGGTGGAACTTGTGCTTTACTCGTTGACCAATTTTTTCAGAACTGACTGTTCTCAGTTTAAGATGATTTGTCATGCTGTATCGGTTCAATTTTTGGCCGTAGTTCAAAGTGGTCTGAACATGTTCTTACTAAAAGGAGTTAACATGTTGCTGATCCATATTTCTACACATTGCAATGAACTATGGTAGGAAAATCATGAAGCTGACTGAGGTGACTGCAAGTGATAAACTGGAGGGATTTCGAGCTTCAAAAGAGGTAATGCCCTCTCCACACGAGACTTTTATATATGACTAGTTAGATAGCTAAAGTGTGAGTTAAGACATCACATGGAATTAAAACTTTGAATCAGCAAAACCTTTTTGAATCGGCAAAACCTGTTCCATGTGAATTTGAATGTTCACTTGAAGAAATGCTTCATGTCATCATCTTCTTTGGGCTGATTTTTTTTAGTGGTAAGATTTGGGTCCAATGAATCAAGTTGAGATATCTCTGGTTTTTTTCTCGTTTCATTTTACTTGAAAGCATGATTTAGGTGTGAAATTCTCTTTGTAAATGTAAAGCAACCGAGGTAAAGAATCCCAAAGAAATACAAGGATTGAAGTTAAAAAGAAAGGCCCTGAATTGGTTGCTGGAATATGAACTTGCAATGCAGTTTATGTTGTCTCAGTGCCTGTGCTGGTTTACATTATTGGGTTCTTTTTGTATTATGATTGCAGTATTTCAGAGGCTTGAGTTTTCCTACCATTTCATCAGTTGGTCCAAATGCAGCAATCATCCATTATGCACCACAGGCAGAAACATGTGCTGAATTTGATCCAGACAGAATATATCTTTTCGATTCGGGAGCACAGGTTTGTCAAATTTCCCCAACAATTTACTTCTAAAAATGAATTTATCACAGTTAGCTTGAAACATTGCCTTAACTTATGCTTTCAATAAATACTGGTAAAAAAAAAAAATTATGTTTTCAATAAATGTCCTCTAAACTGAAATATCTTGATGCTTCTGTTTATTTCTTGACGATGTTGATGGTGTGTATGAAGTACCTAGATGGAACAACTGATATAACACGAACGGTTCATTTTGGAAAACCTTCAGAACATGAGAAATCATGCTATACTGCAGTAAGTGTCTTCCACTTCATTTGGTAGTTTGGTTTGTCCTTACTTTTATGATTCTCATTTTTGTTTGAAATATGACTACCCTCCTTGTGTACCATTGATAATCAATGCTTCTGCGGATATGCCTTCTACCAAAACATGTTGCACCAAAATTCTGGCCTGACAACCCATAGTAGCTGTACAATCTTAAGTAGTCAATCACCAGATGTTTTATTGTCTTCGTCACTGGAACCTACTATAAATTGTCTATAATAAATTCTTTTCCCATGTAGGATTAAGATTTTAACTATCCATAAGAACTTGTTTTTACATGATTGAAAACTAAGCAAACAAAATACTAAGGCTTGGTTGGATAGTGAGATGAGATGAGATGATTTGTGAATAGTAGTAAAATGGTTTGTGAATAGTAGTTCAATGGTTCGAGTTGAGAAGTTTTATGGGTTTTTGGGAAATGAGAGAGAAAAAGTTGAATAAACATATATTAAAGTTAAAACATTATTATAATATAATTTTTTAATATTACTTTTGTTTTGAGATTTGAAAAAGCTGTTTTTTTTTTAAAGTTTGAGAAAGTTGTAATGATTAGGTAATAATTAAATGAAAAAGTTGAAGATTTGAAATTAAAATGTGTTTGTGTTTGTAGTGTTTGGATATTGAGATAAGATGTAATGAGATAAGATGAGAGGCTTTTGCTATCCAAACCAGGCTTAAGAAAACAAAATGTTAATGGTAAAAAAATTAAAGAGTCCAGATGATAAATAAAATTAAAGATATATGTTAGTGGGAAAATATTTATGGAATTTAATTTATTAGTTTTCATTTTTCTATAATTAATTGATCACCAAAAGAAAAAAATAAACACGACGTTAAATAAATCCAAATTAAGGTAAAAAACCTTGGTACAAGTAAGAAGTTCTCACTTTTAAAAAATTAAAAACATAGTTTAAATATGAAAATCCATTTTTTTCATTGGGGACCAAAAAAAAGAGTAAGAACAAGAGGACCCTTCTCTAGAAAACTTTTATTTTTCTGAGAAGTAAGAGATGAGTATTATTGATGTGAATGAAATAGGTATAGCCCGTGTACACAGGTAGTATACAAAAGAGCATCTAACTACATTGTAGGAATTGTAAATTAAAGACAAGAAATCATAGACATTGTTCCCATTTAATACAATAGCTGAATACCAGCTCAGTAGAGTGTGAATAAAAAATTCTGTAGCTCTGCCGTTGTGCACTCCTTATTTTCAAAGCAGCGTTCGTTCCTTTTCGATCAAATACATCACATAATGCGCAACGGAATCATTTTTCACGCTGCGGCCACTTGAGGACAGCCTTGCATATTCCTCCAACAACCCAACAAATCCACCACCTTCGCTGGCATAATCCAAGCATCATCAACCCTTCGAAAGACCTTGTCCCACAGCATCTTTGATACCTCACAATGCAATAAGAGGTGATCCACCAAATTCGCCATTCTTTTTGCACATGTAACACTAATCCATCACGACACATCCTCTCTTTCTCAAATTTTCTGTGGTCAAAATCTTCCCAGGAGCGGTAATCCATACAAAGAAGGCTATTTTAGAAGGCACACATGACCTCCAAATGTTGTTCCAAGGGAAAGGAGCATGATCATGTGTTGACAGGATTTTGTAATGTCTTAATTGTACATTTATTGTGATCATTGGACCCCTCCACTTTAATCCATCTCTCTTTCACAGAAGTTCCCATGGAGTGTAGTCTGCTCCAGAAAACTAACGTGAATGAAAGAACCCCAATAAGAAAGAAGCTCCAAGTTAAAATAAAAAGAGGCACTCATGAGGATCCAGCATGTTCAGTAACTTTTTCAACTTTTGATTTATATAATAACACCATCCAATGCATGTTTCATTACTATTCAGACTTACATGTTATGAATACATAACGTATAGCATATAATTTATAATGCGTCTCAGTAAGTTCTGACAATTATTTTCCTGGGAAGTATGGCTTTTTTACCAATAAAAAAGTACAGTTGTTTGAATTAGAGCCATAATAATTAATTCCCATTTCTCTGAACTGATTAGTTAAGGTTGTGTCAATTGTTTGCGCTTAGAGAAAATTTCTTTTCTTTTCAAATAGCTATTTGATTCTTCATTTTCGTCGAGTTTATTGAATGAATTCAACTTTCTTATTATCTGTTACGTATCAGAAGCTAAAATTCTTTTTTGTACCTTGTTTCTTCTTTAAAATCTCTCTCTCTCTCTCTCTCTACAGATATATGTGTGTGGATGTAAATTTATGTATATGTATGAATGTATATATGTGTTATTTTTGGTGAGCCATAAGTTTGATTTGTAAAAATTTTCTTAATACGTTTCATTTTGTGCAGGTCCTCAAGGGTCATATTGCTCTTGGAAATGCTCGATTTCCTAATGGAACTAATGGTATAACAAATTTCATTTTTTCCTTTTGTGCATGACTTTTTCACATTCAAATGAGCAACTTTTAGAAGTCTGTCTGTGTATCTGCTCAATTTGAAGATGAAATAGAAACGTTTGCATCTGCTTGCCTTTTCAGGTCAGGCCCTAGACATTCTTGCTCGAGTTCCTCTGTGGAAGGATGGTCTTGATTACCGACATGGTACTGGTCATGGAATTGGGTCTTACCTAAATGTTCATGAAGGTAATGATGAATGAAAACTTCTTGCCGTTGACTGTGCTCTACCCAGTTTTATTCTAGTTAATCACCTGTTCCCCCCCCCCCCCCCCTCTCTCTCTTCCCCTTCTTTAACGTGCAGGACCCCATTTAATTAGTTTCAGACCACAAGCTCGAAATGTGCCACTACAAGCATCCATGACTGTAACTGATGGTTAGCATTCTTGCCATTTATTATTGTTCTGTTCTAAAGCAACAAATCAGTGTATACCAATCTTGGGATATGGCCATGCCTAAGGGTATATCGGTTGAGCCACATGGACCACCCATTTTATTTGGTTGATTCGATCTGGGATATCCAAGCAGAATAGCAGATGTAGGTGTTAACGTGTAGAAATTCTAATACCACAGCATACTATGATCCTTCTCTTATTTTTGGTTATTATGTTTTGTTTCTTGCTGCTCAGCCTGCACTGCTGTGCATGCATGCTTTTTCTTTGAGTTATCAACTGCTATTTTGCCCAGGAATTTTTTTTGTTGGGACTGTAGTGCACACTGGTGAGTTGGTAAAAATTCTCCACAAGATAAGGAGTCGTTTGACTTGCTGTTATAGTTTAAACTGGATCAGAAATTCTGAATCATATAATTTTATGCTGGTTCTGGATTTGTTTCCTCCAACTCAATCTTTTCCTGAGTTTTTACCAGACCATTGCAACTTTTATGACAATGGATCTGAATTACAATTTTCAGAACCTGGTTACTATGAGGATGGGAACTTTGGTATAAGATTGGAGAATGTGCTTATAATCAAGGAGGCTGATACAAAATTCAACTTTGGTGATAAGGGTTACTTGTCTTTTGAGCACATAACATGGGTAAGTTTTTGCGGTTCTTCATTCTTTGAGGTGGAAAAAAAAAATGTAATTTGCCCTTACTTTTATGTTCTGTTCACCCCTTTTATTCTATAGCTCATACTTGAAAGGAATGCTGTTGTCAGAGTATCTAAATAATAATAATAATAATAATATTATTATTATAATAATTATTTATTATTATTCATATGATTTTCCATGGGTGTTACTTCTACATTTGTGTGAAAGACGAGAAACAAAAGTGCAGTCTATCCCAAATCAAATGCATCCTTGAAAAGCCTAAGGTCTTGTTTATTTTCAGAGATGAGATGAGATGAGATAAATATTAAAAAAAGAATAAAATATTATTGTAATATATTTTTTTAATATTAGTTTTGTTTTGAGATTTAAAAAAGTTGAATTTTTTATTATATTTTGTATGTGGATTTAAAAAATGTAATGATGAGTTTGAGAAGAGTTTGAAATTTTTATTTTTGTCTCCTAAAGCAAATCAGGCTTAAGACTTACAGTTCTTGCACATGATGTTCTTCTGCATACAAACCTTATACAATGCAAATATGCAATCGGTTTTAATCAAGTAGAATTTCTTTAGAAGTTTTAAACTCTCGTTAGTTAGGTAATTGAGTTTGAAATATTAGTTATTCTGCATTTTTCATACCATACACTAGGACAGATTTTGACCATTGCGATCCATTCTATGCAATCCTGAATTTTTATTTAGTGTTTAAGTTGGTGGATGTTTCTGGAATTGAAACAGTTTGATCCGATGTTTGCATGGCTATCTATGTTTTCTCATCTAATGTCGGCTTGATTCATTTTATTTTCAGGCACCATACCAGAGAAAGCTGATTGACTTGAGCCTTTTAGTTCCCGAAGAGATAGATTGGCTAAATAGCTACCACTCAAAGTGTAGGGATATTCTCGCCCCCTACTTGAATGAATCTGAGAAGGCATGGCTGAAGAATGCCACTGAACCTGTAGGCGTTTAAGGCTATAGCCAACACAGAATAATAAAACTCGTCTTTTACGCATTTATTTCAGTACTTTCCTTGATATCTTTGGGCCATACTATTTCATATGCTCGGCTCTAATTATCATGGTGTTTATGATTTAGAAACTTGTCATTCTATTTATGCTGTTCATATCACTGTCACTTTATAATCAATTATGCTACCGGAGTCCAACTTGACCTGCAAATGGTATTAATATTCCGTAAGTAGTTTGAACTACAACTCAAATTAATAAGAAAGGAGAAATACAACATGTCTATATATACATTATTCACGAGACAGATCTAGATGGATCTTGTCTGGCTATGAAATTATAACTCCTTTTGCGGGAAGTTGCTTACGGACCACCCTTCACAATCTGGCCTTGAGACATGGCATTAATCAAGCACTGCTTTGCCAAGTGAGACATGGCGTTGAAAGAAGAACCACCCTGAACCAAGGCCTTTTCCCCGCTGATTTTAAGTTCCTTAACTCTAACCCTCATAGCCTTCCCTTCCGGATTCTCCATAACTGTTCTCACCATCATCTCAATCTCCTCCCTTCCTACTACTCCCTTAGTCGGTGCAATCTTCGGCCGAACTGCCACTCCCACCTCCTCAGCTAGTTTTGTTGCATTCATTTTTTGCTCCGCGTAGAGAGGCCACGTTATCATCGGCACGCCGCTCAATATACTCTCCAGCGACGAGTTCCACCCACAGTGAGATAAGAACCCTCCTGTAGATCGATGCCTGAGGATGTCCGATTGTGGTGCCCATTGGGTGACCACAATTCCCAAATTCCCGGTCCGGTCCTGGAACCCATCAGGCAAGTAATTCAAGGCGTTGTTGCCTCTGCCGTCTTCTTCAGACGAATCCCTCTTACTGGGTGGGCGTAGCACCCAAATAAACCTCTGATGGCTTTGTTCCAAACCCCAAGCAAGCTCAGTGATTTGCTGTGCCGAAAGCACCCCAAGACTCCCAAACGAAATATACAGCACCGATTCTATCGGTTGCTGGTCTAGCCAATCCAACAGGTCGCTCTTCTTCGAATCTGCAGAGGGTTCAACCTGTTTGATCAGCGGTCCAACTGCATAAACAGGTACCGATCCGAAACCTTCCTCCTCTCTCATGGCCTTAAGCGTTGTGGCATCTAGATCTTCCCATGTGTTCACCAAAACCCCATCACTCTTCCGCATCTCCGATCCCACTTGTACGAACATGTTGTATTCTTGTTTTGTGCGATCCAGCAGCGGGTCAACCAAATCTTCCGGCCGAACGGCCTTGCAACCTGGGATTCTTAACGGTTCTTTTTGATCGATGTATTCTCCTTCTATCTCCTTGTCAAGGATCGGGACGTATAGCATCAGCGCCAGAGGCCACGCTGAGGTGACAAATGCGTACTTCAACATGTGAAATTCATCGGCGACATCAAGAGCTGGAGTCCCGAGAATATCGACTATGATGGCACTCGGGCTTGGCTTCAGGAGGGAGATACCGGACCGGAGAGTTGGCCGGATTTCGCGCATAACGGCGGTTAGTCTCGTGAAGATCGGAGCATTGGGACCGACTTGGCCGGAGACGTCCACGGGTGGTAGTACGACGACGTGTAGGAGTTTCTGAGTGGTGGCCGATTGGATGAGTTGGGATTCGCCGGGTGAGGCGCCTGGAGATTCTAGGACTACGAAGAAGGTAACGTAGGAATTGTGATCAGTGACAAGGCGATTGCCGAGTTCAAGGTTACAGACAAGGTGGCCAACGCCGGGGCTAGAGACAATAACCGCGTGTGGCTTTGAGGCGTTCTCCATGGAAGCTAAGGAGACGATCAATATAGTAATGTTGGTAGGTTTTTTCTATCAAGAGAGAATATAATTAACCGTTGTTGGAGATGCGTGGTGTAGTTATACAAATGTTGCTTTTATCGAAGACCCGGGCTACAGGAAAACCCCTGTATAGCACGAGAAAGTACGAATAAAAATTAAAATAAAAGATAAAACAAAACAATAATTTCCAAACAGATCTTCTGTTTTGACTCTTCAAATAATCCCCTAGCCAACAACCCACGATTCTACTTAGCAAATGTCACTCCAGTTAGGCCCAGCCGGTGATGATCCTTATCCAACAAGATATGCCTTTTTTATCCATCAAGACTGTTGGAATATATAAAGCAAGATTGAAGAATTAGAGCTGAAATCAAGAGAAGCAAAATTGAATGAGAGGAGAAGCAGAAGTTTGTTAGATAAGGAGAAACAACAAACGAAAAGAGAAGCAGCAGTAAAGTAATCTGTTAATTAAGTTAGTTATACTTAGAAATCAAAGTGTCAGACTTTGTATGGTAGTTAGTTTATATATATAAGCTATCCCCATGATTGTATTACATACAAACATTTTCAATAATTCAAAGTACAATTCCAGATAATTTTCTCGTGCTCCGTTTTCCATTCTTCTGTTTTCATCTTGAATATTTTACATGGTATCATCGTGTATCAAGACTTTTGCTGTATAGTCTTCTTGTATGGAAGAAGCCTCTGATTCTGAATCAGACTCATCATCCAATACTTCTATAGCAAATCTGAATCCATCTGACAACTCATCAAGTCCATACTATCTTCATCCATCTGACAATCCTGGAGCGCTTCTTGTCTCTGAAGTGTTCACTGGTCAGAACTATGTGACTGGGAGCAGGTCTATTTCAATTGCTCTAACTGTGAAAAATAAAATCACATTCATTGATGAAACTTTGCCGCAATCTAACCCTAGTAATACTCGGCTTCAAATGGCATGGTTGCGAGTAAACAATCTTGTGCTCTCTTGGTTAATGAATTCGATTTCAAAGGAGATTAAAGGCAATCTTCTTTATTTCAATATCGCATCTGATGTTTGTGATGAATTGAAGATACAATACCTTCGAAGTGATGGTCCTCGAGTTTTTACATTAAAAAAATCATTGAGTTCAATTTCTCAAAATTCAGATTTAATTACTGAATACTTTAATGATTTCAAGACTTTGTGGGATGAATATATCAGCTATCGTCCAAGTCCAAAATGTTCTTGTGGAATTATGGATTCTTGCACCTGTGCTATTTTGAGGAATCTTGCTGAACGCCAACAAGCTGATTATGTCATGAAATTCTTGGTAGGATTGCATAATTCGTACTCAGCAATTCGAAGTCAACTACTACTTCAGTCACCTTTACCTTCTATGGGAAATGCTTTCTCTTTGTTATTGTAAGAAGAGAGCCAACGATCATTGACTAATGCAGTTGGACTTCTTATTGATTCACATGCAATGACTGCTACACAATCATCTTGATAGCAAGTCTCAAGTGCATCCAAATTCAACAAGTCAAAAGGAAAATTTGATGCCATTTGTTCCCACTATGGTTTCTCTGGCCATTCAATAGACAAATGTTTTCAGTTGATAGGATATCTACCTGGTGGGAAGGGTCCTCGAGGAAAAAGATTGAATACTCAAACGCCCAATGCACATTAGGAGTGTTCAAGCAGGTTCCAAACTGGAAATCCGGGTCAACCCGACCCCGGAACCTGTGACTCAAATCCGGTTTAGATTCCAAACCGGATTCACCTGGGTTGATCCGGGTCAGAACTCGGATCCATCTGGTTCTAAAAAATTCAGAAATCCGAATTCTGGATTTGGAACCGCATTTTTTTTTTCATATCTGTGTTTTATTTTATTTTCCAGAGAAAATTATTGAAAAAATATTTATCAAAAATCTTATATTTTATTTCAATTTTTGCAATAAGTAATGTTGAAAAGCAAACTTTATGTTAAGAATAGCTAAGGTTATAAACAACTAATTAACTTTTTAACTAAAAAAACAAAAAACAAAATGAAAAACTAAAATGCATACAATTCACTACATATTACATTATTTTATTATTTACACATTACATTATAAAATACAAAATTACAAGATATGAATTACAAAAGCATTAGCATGATCTTCTATCAATGATTTAATCTCACATCAAGTAGCAATTTCAAGTGATTTGGTTGAAAGAGAGCCTGAAAAAAATATGGAAGTAAATAATAAATGTATAATATTATACAAAAACACCAAGGCAAATAAACCTCAAAAACTTAAAAAGAAAAAACCATGTTTAACAAAAAAGAGCGGATCTAGCAAACTAACAACATAATATGATCAACCAATACCATAAAAGTGTAGAGTTATTAAACTTTTGAGAAAAAAACTTCACCCATAATATGATCAACCAGAAAACAAACTCAAAACATTCAATGCTTTTCTACCAGCAATGGCAGAGCTGAGCCATTTCTGTATTCTCCATTTTTTTATCCTATTAAAAAGATGGAAAGAGAATCTGTTGTGCTAATGATATAAATCTAATATTCAAGTATATCAAATATTGAAATGAATATAGCTCAATATAAAATCTCCACTAAGTTTTATGTGAGGGAATAACACCTTCTCCAGCATCAACAAGGAATGTTGAGCATTGCCAATGAGAGAGATGATTGATCTGTGTTGCAGCAAATTCACCTCTGCAACTTCTCAAGCTCTTCACTACACTATGGTTTCGTGAAACGTTTATGGTTTTATTAATTTTTTCCCAAAAAATTTAGGCAAAAAACTAGATGATGTTTTTCAGAGATAAAAAATTGGTGTATAATTGGTGTATACTTAAAAGAGGTTTTTTTATGACTAATTTAAAAGATGTTTAGATTGAAAGTGAAAAAATCCTTGAAATTTTTTTGAAACTAAACCATTTCTCTACTGTCCTTAATTCTAATCTGCTGAGAGTGACTTCAAAGTTCAAAGAGCATACTTTTCTTTTTAATGTTTGTTTCTTGGACTGAGCTACTGTTAGGCTAGGCTTTTTTAAGTTGAGTTATGCTAATGGACAAAAAAAAGATCTTTTGAAATTCTCACGATGAAGATGTAAGTCTAAATTCTACAATCCTGAGGGGTACTTGGTGTGCTTTGATGTAAATGCATCACAAATTATTTATATTGAGGAAAAATGATATCCAAAATCGTATAACATCATTCTAACTCAATCTAGACATGTGCAAAATATGTTGATCACAGAAACCTTATGGAATGTAAATCAGCTTCCAAATATGATAATCTAAATATAAGACACCACCTCTCTAATAACTAGAAGGGAAAGAACAAGTCCAAAAGGTTCAAACTTCAAAGATAGAATTCCATAAGAACAAAACAAACAGAGAGAAGAAAACATATCTAAGGATGAAGAAAACCCTGAAAGAGGACCCAATAGTCGTTAGATCTACTTTTGCGAATCTGGAAACAGAAACAAAGAAATATTTAAAGTCAAATATTTAATGCGAAGTTTTCCACAAAAAGGATCTCATAACACATATAGGAGACCAATCAGAGGAAATTTTTGCTAAAAGAGCGACGACGAGACAGATTGAGGACCCGTGGTCCCTGGTGGGAAGTGGAGAGCGAAAGAAAGACGACGACTAGGGTTTGGATCCTTCGTCGTCACAAATCGCCGGTAACCCTAACATTAGAACACTTTTGAGAGATTGTACTTACTTCTATTTCAAAAGAGGATGCAAGCTCAACTTCTTAGCGATGAGTTTGGGAGACGTATGCGAGAAAGAGTGAGACAGAGAGGGCTGCAGTTCGTGGTTCATGCTGGCAATGGGGTCACGCCGTCGATGGGGTCACGAAGATGGAGGCTAGGGTTTCGAGTTTTTGCTACCTTTCTCAGAGAGAGAGAGAGAGAGAGAGAGAGAGAGAGAGAGAGAGAGAGAGAGAGAGAGAGAGAGAGAGAGAGAGATTGAAAATGTAAAACCGTATTCAAAAATGCGGTTTTGTTTTGAAAGACCTAGGTACCGGATTTTAAATTCAATACCTGGGTTTTAACCAGCATTCGAACCGCTTTGATAAATATGGATTTCGGTACTGATAAAATTTGGACCTGGATCTGGAACCAGAATCCAATTTTTCGGATTTCAGATTGGGTTGGACAAATATCCGGCCCAAATTAACAGACCTAATGCACATGCTGCATCTTCCTTGAAGCAGAATGCAAGTGTCTCAAGCATGCCATTCTCCCAAGAGCAAATAAAAAATCTGATATCACTTGCCAACAACTTGTCTAATCCTTCCATCAATTCTACTGATTCAAATCCACAAGTGAATGTTGCCTTTACATCAGGTAATATTCATTTTTGTTCCAATGTTTCTACTTTAAATACTCCTTGGATTTTAGATACGGGAGCAACAGATCACATGATTTGTTCTCCACAATTTTTTACATCCATAAAAACACCTACACGATCCTCTTCAGTTTTTCCGCCAAATGGACATTTTGTTCCAATTGGATTCAATGGTACAGTGAACTCATCCTCTAACCTAATATTGAATGATGCTCTTTACATTCCTTCCTTCAATATAAATCTCATCTCTACCTCAAAACTAACCAAAGACAATCATATTGCTTTGTTTTTCTTCAATTCCAAATGTGTATTGTAGGACATTAACAATTGGAAGATGATTGGGCTTCCTGAGGTCAAAGCTGGTCTTTACCACTTAACAAGTCTACTTGCCACTTCAAATAAGAGTTTGTCAGATTCAAATACCAAATCTACTTCTGTTGTCTTAGCAAATAGTTCTGTTTCTTATTTGAATAATGATATTTGGCATTATCGTTTAGGACATTCCTCTCATGCCGGGTTGCATACTATAAATACCCTAGACTCATCTGTAACTCAGTCAAATAATTACATTTGTGAAATTTGTCCATTAGCTCGGCAAAAGAAATTGCCATTTCCTGTATCATAGAGTAGTTCAAATAAAACTTTCCAATTAATTTATGTTGACATATGGGGTCCTTTCTTAGTAGTATCTCATTCTGGTTACAAATATTTTCTTACAGTAGTAGATGACCATACTAGATTTACTTGGTTGTTTCTTATGAAAGCAAAATCTGATACTTGATTATTAATCTTGAACTTTCTTGCTTATGTTAAGACTCAGTTTGACACAAATATACAAACCCTTAGGTCAGACAATGGCCAAGAATTTAATATGCCAGACCTCTATCAAAAATATGGCATTATACATCAAGTATCATGCATTGAAACCCCTGAGCAGAATGTAAGAGTAGAGAGGAAACATCAACACCTGTTGAATGTAGCCTGATGAGTGAACAAAAATGCATTCTAAATATAATAATATTTGATTAAATTGCAAAGAATGAGAATAGAAATAACTGGATTTCACTTATTTTATTTAATTTTATTTCTATTCACATTGAGGCCCCGCTTGGATTCGGAGATGAGATGAGTTGAGATGAGTTTAGTTTATTTTTTAATATTATTATTATTTTAGGATTTGAAAAAGGTGTGTTAGAATTTGAAAAAGGTGTATTGGGATTTGAAAAAGGTGTATAAGAATTTGTGTTTTGTATAAAAAATTATAAAAATATAATGATGAAATGGAAGTGAGTTGAGATGAGCTCAACCCACTTCCGAATCCAAGCAGCCCTTGAAATATCTTTAAGGATTATTTATCTTATTTTATTTTTATTTTATTTTATTTTATAGATAAATAGTCGGACGCATGGAGATATATAATATATATACATATACATATATGTATGGAGATATGGATAAGAAAGAGATGTGGCTGGAACGAAATGCATGATAAACGGAATTAAGATGAAAATGAAGCAGAATGAATGAAATTGAAAAGAGAACGAAGTGGAACGAAAAAGCTGCAAACGAAAATTGAAAAAGAATAAAAAGCGAAACGAAAAGTGGAAATATAGCAAACGAAGAGAAAAGCAAAGAAGAAGCTAGGATGTACGAAGCGGAATAAAAGGAACTCAGAGGCAGAGGACCAGTAGGAGATGAAGACTAATGGAGCGAACGAAATGGACGTATATTTAAACGAAAAGGATGGGGGGAGACGGAGATGAGCTGGAACGTCAACAAGAACCGGACGCGTACGAACGGGGAACAAAAATCTCTTCCTCATGGCCGATTAATTATTGATTTTCTTAGAATTTATGTTGTCTATCATGTGCATGGATAACTAAATTTTCAAGTAGGGTTAGATATGAACTTGTACACTAGATGATATTTTTAATTTATTTTTAATTTATGTATTTAATTTTTAATTTATTAAAATTCTTTGTTTTATCATTCTCAATATATTGTTGGTGTTTTCTTCTCCTAATAATTTTGAAATTTATTTTATTTATAGATTCAGTTATACTTTTTCTATTAAATGTATTAGTTCTTTGATTATGTTTGGATCTATTAATTATTTATACTGATTTAATTTTCTGCTGTAATATCGCTCCGTGGATATGTTGTCGTTATTGAATTTTCTCAATGTGAATAACAATTTGTGTGATTTAAAGTGATGAATGATTTTTCAAAGAGTTACATTTGATTTAATTTTTGGTTTATAAATTTATATCTTCCGATTGAGAATTACGGAATTGAATTCTTAATTGAGTTATCAGTGAATTAAAAATAATTAAAATACTGGATATGTGCAAGGATTCTTGACACTCTACTGTTTGTCAACTTTGATTACTTTTCGATTAATACTTTGTTTAATTTTAATTTTAATTTAGAATCAATTTTTCTTTTCTCATTAATCATTTAATTTTTTAGTTTATTTACTATTTTACTATTCTTTTAATTGTCTCTCTGTGGAATCGACACCCTAAAGCTGAACTAAAATTACCACGTTATTCTTTAGGCGTCATCAAATTTTGGCGCCGTTGCCAGGGAGACGGTAGAAGAATTGTTAGATAGTTTTTTTTTTCTTTCCAGTAGTTTGTAAAGGCGGTAACTTCATTCCCTCTTTTAATTTGCTGCATTGTTATTTTATTATTTTTTTCTTTTCTAGTTTTTTTTTTAGTTTTGCATTTTTTTAAATTTTGCATGCATAATAGGTATAGAGACACATTATGTCGATTTGCATGTAGGCCTGTGATATAGTCAAATTTAGTGTCTAATTTTTCTAATCCTTTGTTTGATAGTCATTCTGCTTCTGAAAATATGAGTGAACACGAGGATCAACCCACTAGGACTCTTCAGGATTACCTCCACCCTACACGCACAACCACACCATCATGCATAACGTTTCTACCCAATATGCGTCAACTTAATGTTAAAACGTGAGTGATACATCTACTTCCCACTTTTCATGGGTTAGAAAATGAAAATCCATATGTGCATATTAAAGAGTTTGAGGAGGTAGTTGCGACTTTTCATAATTAAGATGCAACTGATGACATTGTGAGACTTAAGTTCTTTCCTTTCTCTTTGAATGATAGAGTTAAGAGTTGGTTATACTCGCTGAGACCGCGATCCATTGGGTCGTGAAATGAGATGACTCAGGCTTTATCTAAGAAATACTTTCCCCAGCATAAAACCAATGTTTTAAAAAGATAGATTTTCACCTTTGCACAGAAGGACAGTGAGACTTTATATATGTCTCGGGAAAGATTTAAGGAGCTATTGAGTATGTGCCCTCACCATGGGTATGAGAGTTGGCGTCTAGTGAGTTACTTCTATGAGAGACTTACACCCAGAGAGCACCAATTTGTGGAGATGATGTGTAATTGTAAGTTCTTGCAGAAAAATCCGGATGAGGCTATACAGTACTTCAATGAACTCGCTGAAAAAGCTCACACTTGGACTGGACCTAGTGCAACTGAGAGCACAAATAGGTTACGACCTACAGGGAACCAAAATGGTGGTGGAATTTACCATCTCAGGGAGGAAGACAACTGGAAGGTTAAGGTTGGGGTGCTTACTAGGGAGTTAGAGTTGCTAAAGGCTAAAGACTTGATGCCAGCACACTTAGCTAATCATGCAGAGTCTTCTAGGCCATGTTTTGTATGTGGCGGGGTAGATGATCTCACCCAAGAATGTCCCACATTTGCTGAGATGAGATGGTTGTATCAGGAACAATGTAATGCCTTAGGTATGTACCAGAAGCCTTTTGCACCCTTATCTGAGACCTACAATTCAGGGTGGCATAACCACCCCAATTTTAGTTGGAAGTCTGAAAACCAACCACTTGCACTACCTGCACCACTTGCACAGCCCACTAGATCATATCATGCACCTACATCTTCTAGGAGTCCTTTAGAAGATACTTTGCATGCTTTTATTAAAGCACGTGACAAAACTAATCAAAAGTTTGAATATTTAATTACGCAGGTTATGGAAGAAAACAAGGAGATAAAGAATCAAGTGACCAAACTGATGAACTCCTTGAGTGTGACTGAGCGATGTAACTTTCCTTCTCAAGCTCAGTTCACACCCCATGGTCAACACATGGCGCAAGAGAACTTGAAAGAAGTGAACTCAATTGTGGTAGTGGTATGTCGTCACACATCCCAACAATGGACAAATCAGAGGATGTGGAGAAGGATCAAGATAATAGTGGTGCCAAGCTACCCAAGAAACCAGAGGTGATAAAGAGCCCTGTTAAGGTACCACCATTCCCTCAAGTTTTAAAATCAAAAAAGTCAACTTTGGATCTTAACAATGAAATCCTGGAGAACCTAAGGCAGGTAAAAGTCAATCTTCCTCTTTTACATATAATTAAACAAGTGCCTACTTATGCAAAAATTCTCAAAGATTTGTGTACAGTTAAGAGGAAGCATCATGTGAAGAAGACAACATTTCTGACAGAGCAAGTTAGTGCTCTGATTGAGCATCGGATTCCTCCCAAGTACAAGGATCCTGGGTGCCCAACTATCGTATGCAGTATTGGAAATCAAGAATTTGGGCAAGCGTTGCTAGATTTAGGAGCCAGTATGAATTTAATGCCTTATTCTATCTATTTGCGGCTGGGGTTGGGGGAAATCAAACAAACTTCTGTGGTATTACAATTGGCTAACCGTTCAGTCAGAACACCACGGGGTGTGGTAGATGATGTTTTGATTCAAATTGATAAATTTTATTATCTTGTTGATTTTCTAATCTTGGATACTGCTTCTGATGTTGACTCTACCTCTAAAATTCCTTTAATTTTAGGTAGACATTTCCTTGCCACTGCTAATGCTCTAATTAATTGCAGGAATGGACTCATGAAACTGTGTTTTGGAAATATGACTCTCGAGGTGAATATCTTCCATATTGTAAAACAACTAGAAGAGGATGACGAGTGTCACCAGACATATATGATTGACTCACTTATAGAAAGGGAAGTTTTCACAACTCGTGATTCTGATCCTCTTGAATATTTCATTGTTAATTCTGAGTTCAATCCTATGAGTGATTCATCTAATGTGGCTGATATTTGTGCAGTTTTTGATACAACTCAGGATCATGGCACACAGGCTTGGCAACCGAAGTTTGAGGAGTTGCCTAAGAAAAGTGAAGAGCAAGTTCCTTCAAGAGGAGAAGCATCAAGAGTTGACTTGAGATATTGCCACCTACCTATAGATCTCGAGTATCGAGCTTATTGGACTAACAAGCATTTCAATTTTGACCCAGGAGAAGTGGAAGACATTCCACTTGCGGACCTAGCCTATCCACCTTGACCACACCATGCAGTCATTTTTATTTATTTATTTTGTTTTGTTTATTTGTTTTGTTTATTTGTTTTGTTTATTTTTGATCATTTTCTTTTTAGTTGCTGTTGGTTTTCTTTGTTTTTGTTTGTAGGTTAGTGTCAGTTTGTCATTTCAGTTTGTCATCTCTAGTACTTAGCGAGTTATCCCACGTCCTACATCAGGTGTATTCTATATTTTTCAGTATCCTCCATTTAGTTTTGATTGTTAAACATTGAGGACAATATTTCATTTAAGTTGGGGGGTGAGAATGATGTATGTTGGAACTCTGTGGCATAATTTCATGTGCCAAATTAAAATTAAAAAAAAAAAAATTTGCATCACACAGGCACATTTTCACATGTGTACTCATGCTCATTTATGGCCATCTTGGTGAATTCAACAAACCCATCTTAGTCATTTTGCTGAAGCATTCACAGAACTTTTAATGCACGTATCCAAGCTTTGTGGTAAGATGGTGGTTTGACACATGTAGCCAGAGAACTCTTTTACTTAAGTATTCTTGTGAATTTTGGGAGAGGTTGAGAGCCTACAAATGCAGAAAATTGTGGTAAGCGTTTATGATCTGTTGAATTGGACACTTCTTTTGAGAATATCATTACATGATTTGTGGTAAGATAGTGGATATACTTAAGATATGACGAAGGATAATTTAAGATTAACGTTTGAGCCTTTCAAACTAACCCTTTTTATTATAAACCCTTAGTAGCCAATTTTGAGCCAATAAACACATATAACAATTTTCTTTTTATATGCCAACATCACCCATACCTCTCCACAATGGAGCTTAGCCTATACACTAATTTTTCCTACCTTTATTGCTTCCAAGTGTGTATTAAGTGTGGAATTTGCACATTTTTTTTAGTTAAAAAAAAAACAACAAAGAGATTGAAAAAAAAAAAGAAAGGGCAGAGTACTAGTGCAAAGTGTTCAATTGAGTGAGTTTCAAAGTGAAAAAAAAAAACAAAACAAAAAGATCGAAAAAAAGGAGATTAAAAGGAAAAAAAAGGAGAGAAGTTGAAGAAGAAGGAAAAATATTATTTGATGATCTGAAAAGTTGAAGAGTGCATCAGGTGAGAAATGTAGTCTATTGAGATATTTAATAAGATTTCCTTGGTATGTACTTGGAAGTTTTTGAATCCGTGTTTATCCTTTTCTTTATATAGCCCTAACTCGAGCCACGCTACAACCTTTTGTATTGATCGTTCTGATCCTAAGTATGCTTGTGGAATGAGTGGTGAAATTCTCATTTGTTAGTGTTTCTATCATAAAATCAATACTTGTTTGTTGCTTATACATAACTGCTTAATTCCCTATGAGAGTGTGTGTACACCCATTGTCAACTTTATAGAGAGAACCCCTACACGAAATACTATTTACCCGTGAGATATGGAGTTGAACATTTTGCTTGAGATGTTCTTGATGTTGCATGTGTCACGGTTTGTGATTAGACGGATATAGTTTGGATCACACACACACTCTGTGGATTGCTATATGTGGATTAATTGTGATTGGGTTATTGGATTTATAAGATTGCTGTGATATGTGACTCTGGAAAGTGTGACTTGATAGCCTTTTGTGTGTGATATTCTTTTGTCTCTTTCATCATTTTTGCATAGAAATTACTAGGGGTTAGCAATGAGTAAGTTAGGGAGTGTGATAAGTGTGCAAAAGTGCATTCTAAATATCATAATATTTGATTAAATTGCATATGAGAATAGAAATAACTGGATTTCACTTATTTTATTTAATTTTATTTCTATTCACATTGAGATATCTTTAAGGATTATTTATCTTCTTTTATTTTATTTTATTTTATTTTATAGATAAATAGTCGGATGCATGGAGATATATATATATATATATATATTATATATGTATGTATGGAGATATGGATAAGAAAGAGATGTGGCTGGAATGAAATGTAAACGGAATTAAGATGAAAACGAAGCAGAATGAATGAAATTGAAAAGAGAACGAAGCGGAACGAAAAAGCTGGGAACAAAAATTGAAAAAGAATAAAAAGCGAAACGAAAAGTGGAAATAAAGCAAACGAAGAGAAAAGCAAATAAGAAGCCAGGATGTACGAAACGGAATAAAAAGAACTAAGAGGCAGAGGACTAGTAGGAGATGAAAACTAATGGAGCGAACGAAATGGACGTATATTTAAACGAAAAGGAGACCTGGGGGGAGATGGAGACGAGCTGGAACGTCAACAAGAACCAGACGCGTACGGACGGGAAACAAAAATCTCTTCTTTATGACCGATTATTCATTGATTTTCTTGGAATTTATTTTATCCATTATGTGCAGATAACTAAATTTTTAAGTAGGGTTAGGGATAAACTTGCACACTAGATGGTATTTTTAATTTATTTTTAATTCATATATTTGATTTTTAATTTATTAAAATTCTTTGTTTTATCATTCTCAATATATTGTTGGTATTTTCTTTTTCGAATAATTTTAAAATTTATTTCATTTATATATTCAGTCATACTTTTTCTATTTAATGGATTGATTCTTTGATTATGTATGAATCTATTGATTATTTATATTGATTTAATTCTCTACTACAATATCGCTTTGTGGGTATGTTGTCGTCGTTAGATTTTCTCAATGTGAATAACAATTTATGTGATTTAAAATAATGAATGATTTTTCAAAAAGTTACATTTGATTTAATTTTTAGTTTATAATTTTATATCTTCCGATTGAGAATTGCAGAATTGAATTCTCAATTGAGTTATCAGTGAATTAAAAATAATTAAAATACTGGATATGTGCAAAAGATTCCTGACACTCTACTATTCGTCAACTTTGATTACTTTTCCATTAATACTTTGTTTAATTTTAATTTAGAATCAATTTTTCTTTCCTCATTAATCATTTAATTTTTTAGTTTCTTTACTATTTTACTATTCTTTTAATTGTCTCACTGTGGAATCGACACCCCAAAACTGAATTACAATTACCGCTTTATTCTTTGGGCGTTATCATAGCCCGATCCTTACTTTTTCAATCCGAACTTCCCTTAACTTACTGGACAGAATGTATCCTGACTGCCACACACCTCATAAATCGAACACCCTCACCAATACTACATAACAATACTCCATATTTCTTATTCTTCCATAAACAGTCAGCATACAATCATCTCAAAGTATTTGGTTGCCTTTGGTTTGCTAGCAGTATTAAAAATAATCGAGGAAAGTTTCAACCAAGAGCTACAAAATGCATATTTCTTGGTTATCCACCTAATATCAAAGGATATAAAGTCCTTGATTTACAAACTTTGAAAATATTTGTATCCAGAAATATTATATTCAATGAGTCCATTTTTCCTTCAATACCAAATTCATCTCATATTTCTTTTGTTTTTCTTGAGTTATCTCCTTTTTATGATTCCACAACACCTCAATCTCAAACACCATCTGATACATCTATAATACCTGATACATCTATATTGCCAGCCACAACTCCTGAAATTAATTCAGAATCAACAACTCTTAAGAGATCTAATAGAATCAGAAAAAATCTTACATATTTGCAGGATTTCTATTGTGGTAATTCGACACAAGCCTCCTCAACAACTCAAGCATTTTCTACTTGTTGTAATTCTGGTAAGCTTTACGCTATCAACCCATATCTTTCTTTTGATAGACTATCTCACAAACACAAAGCTTTCACTTCTGCCATATTTACCATTTTTGAATCAAAATCTTTCAAACAAGCCAATGCATACCCTCAATGGCAAGCTGCTATGTGAGAAAAAATTAAAAGCTCTTGAGTTAAATAACACTTGGGATCTTACAATTCTTCCTTTAAATAAAATGTCATAGGCTGTAAATGGGTCTATAGAGTAAACTATAAATCAGGTGGTACCATTGAAAGATACAAGACTAGATTAGTAGTCAAAGGGTTACACACAACAGGAGAAGCTTGATTATTTTGACATTTTTTCTCTTGTTGTGAAAATGACAACAATCCAAGCTTTATTATCAGTTGCAGCAATTAAGAAATAACATTTATATCAAATTGATATAAATAATGCCTTTCTTCATAGGGATTTGAATGAAGAAGTTTATATGCAACTTCCACTAGGCTATTACATGCCAAATGACCTAAGAGTTTGTAAACTTAGGAAGATATTGTATGGACTAAAACAGGCCTCAAGGTAGTGATTTTCAAAGCTGTCATCTTCATTGTTGCAATATGGTTTCAGTCAAGCAAAATCAGATTCTTCACGCTTTATCAAAACTACTTCCTCGAGTTTTATGGCATTATTGATCTATGTTGATAATGTGATTCTTACCTCAAACAGTATTGATGAAATAGCTGTTGTAAAGAAATATTTGTATTATTAATTCACAATCAAGGATTTAGGGGAGCTGAAATATTTTATGGGAATTGAAGTGGCAAGGTTAGCTAAAGGTATCAATTTTTGCCAAAGAAAATATGCTTTAGATATACTACAAGATGCTGGTTTTTCTGGTTGTAAGCCTATAGCATTTCCCATGGAATCAACTTTAAAACTAAGTGTAGATGATGAGTCTCCCCCAATACCCAATCATGAATCATACAGAAGATTAGTGGGTCGTCTCGTATACTTGACTATAACTAGACCAGACTTATGATACTCAGTACAAGCCTTAAGCCAATTTATGGCCAAACCTAGCACCAAGCATCTTCAAGCTGCAGAAAGGGTATTCAAATACCTCAAAGCGACACCAGACCAATGAATTTTTCATAGTGCAGAATCATCATTACATCTCAAAACCTATTCTGATAGTGACTGGGCTGGATGTATTGATACAAGGAGGAGTATTACAAGCTTTATAATATTTCTTAGAGATTCATTAATTTCATGGAAATCAAAGAAACAGTTAATTGTTAGTCGATCATCAACTGAGTCCGAGTACAGAGCTTTAGCATCCACAACACGTGAGCTTCAATGGTTGATGTATTTACTAATAGACTTAAACATTCCACATCATCAACCAATTCTCCTCTATACTAACAGCAAACTAGTATCAGAGATAGCTTCAAACCTTGTTCAGCATGAAAGAACAAAACATATTCAAATAGATTGCCATCTGGTTCAAGAGAAACTGCAAGAAGGACTTATCAAAATCATCCATATCCTATCTAAGTATCAAATAGCTGATATTTTAATCAAACCATTTGGTTCTCTCAGCTTTCACTATTTAATTTGCAAGATGGGAATGTCAAATATCCATTCCCCTCTTGAGGGGGGTGTTGGAATATACAAAACAAGATTGAAGAATTAGAACTGAAATCAAGAGAAACAAAGTTGAATGAGAGGAGAAGCAATAGTCTATTAGAAAAGGCGAAGCAGCAGACGAAAGGAGAAACAACAGTAAAGTAGTCTGTTAGTTAAGTTAGTTATACTTAGAAGCCAAGTGTCAAACTCTGTGTGGTAGTTAGTCTGTATATATAAGCTATCGCCCTGATTGTATTACATACAATACATTTTCAATAATTCAAAGTACAATTCCAGATAATTTTCTAGTTCTCTATTTTTCATTCCTCTGTTTTCATCTTGAATATTTTACAAAGACCCACAATCTTCCCTCTTTCTTTTTCATTCCAAAAAATTTTAAGTTCAAAATAAAAATGGCCAATGGATTTGGAAAATAAATGGTCATGCTGAGAACGCATCAAGTGCAATACTAAAAAAGAGTACTAAAAATACAAAAATGGCTTCTTCATAGAGCTAGGTGGAGATGAATAAAAATGGCCGACTCATTTGTAAAGCTTCTCCATTGGAATTTTTCAAAGGAAGTGATAAGCTGTAAAAGGAATGAATGAAGAATTAGATCATCCCTATCGTAATCGAATCAGCTCTAGCTCCCCTTAAAAAACCAGAAAAAAAAAAATGAAATGAAGATGGCTACTTAGGAAAAAAAAAAAAATAACAATGTCGCATAAATCATAGAAAGAAAACCCTACAACTTATTCAATCTTTTTTCTTAATTATTCAGCTTTCCTCTCCTTCCTTAGCCTTGCAACAACTCAAGCCAGTCTTTGCAAAACCTCTTGCGGCTGGCAAGGTTTGGTGACGAGTTCGTGCAAAATAGAGCGGTGAGGAGTAGCTGGGCATGAGATATAATAGTGGAGTGGCCCTCAACAAGAAACTAATAATGGAAGCGAAGAAAGAGATTTTAGTGGAGTGGCCCTCAACAAGAAACAAACTAATAATGGAAGCAAGAAAGAGATTTGAGATGAGAGATGGAGAGAGAATAAGTTGAGAGAGAGGAAAATCAACACGATAGAAGGGTAAAATGGAGCTTTCATAAATTTTGTGTTTTTTGTATTGAAAAATGTTTGGAAGTATCTAACACATAACACTTGTTGAGAATTGAATAGGAACTGAATCTTTATTTCTTAGTAAAATGACAAACAACAATCACACTCTATACATTGTAATCGTAAACATATAAATACAGAAAATAGAGCTCTATTCTAGGAAACCTAGCTAAGAATAAGGCTGTACAAAAACAGAGAATAAACAGCTATAATTTGAGAGCTGATAGAGGCAATATCTTCGGCTATTTATTTGATTGATTTCCCTTGGCTTGATTTGTGGGATCTTCCCTTATACGCCCCCTCAAGATAGGGCTTCCATCGGTAAGTCCAATCTTGATTCTGAGTAGTTGCATGCGCTGCCTTGACAGTGGTTTTGTGAGAAGATCTGCAAGCTGATCTTGAGTATTAACATGATGAACTTGAAGGGTGCCTTTTTGAACCATATCACGCACAAAGTGAAGATCGATCTGAATGTGCTTCATACGAGAGTGTTGGACAGGATTGAAGCTCAGTTGAGTAGCTCCCAAGTTGTCACAGAGCAGCTTTGGTGCTGAGGATAGTGGGAACCCGAGTTCTTGAAATAAAGAGATGAGCCAAAGAGTTTCTGATGCTGCATTAGCAAGAGCGCGATACTCGGCCTCGGTGGAGGATCTAGCAACTGCCCTTTGTTTTTTTGAGCTCCAGGAAATTGGATTGGGGCCAAGGAAGCTAATGTATGCAGATGTTGAGGTTCTATCATCAAGATTTCCTGCCCAATCTGCATCCGTGTAGGTAGTAAGAGCTGAACTGCTGGTTTTTTTGATGTGAAGGCCATGGAAAATTGTTTGTTTCAAGTAACGTAGAAGATGTTTTGCAGCTGTCCAATGAGTTTCAGTGGGTTTATGCATGAATTGAGAAAGTTTATTCACTGCAAATGAAATGTCTGGCCTAGTAAGAGACAAGTATTGAAGAGCCCCTATGACACTCCGGAATTGGGTACTATCCACTGAACTTGTGCCATCAATGAGTTTTAAAGCTGTGGTGGTGGACAAAGGTGTCGATACATCTTTTGCACCTAGCATATGCTGCTTGGACAGAACCTCTCTAATATATTTATGCTGAGACAAAAAAAGGCCAGACGTTGTAGGTATGACTTCCATGCCTAAGAAATAATGGAGCTGTCCCATGTCTTTCAAAGAGAAGCAATTTCCAAGTTTTTCAATTACCGAGCCAACAAAAGAGATATCACTCCCAGTTATGACCAAGTCATCAACGTATACTAGCAAAAAACAGATGACAGAGCTTGATTTGTAAATGAACAGTGAAGAATCAGCTTTGGAGTTTACAAATCCAAGCTCCAAAATAGTTTGCTTTAAAGCTGAATACCAGGCTCTTGGTGCCTGTTTTAGGCCATAAATAGCCTTTTTCAGGTGACAAACATGGTGAGGTTTGTTCACATCCTTGAATCCCGGAGGCTGCAACATATAAACATTTTCAGTCAACATGCCATGTAAAAAAGCATTGTTGACGTCAAGTTGTCTTAGAGTCCACCCCTGCATGACAGCAATGGTTAAAACAGTTCTGATTGTGGCAGGTTTCACAACAGGACTAAACGTCTCCTTGTAGTCCAAACCCGGTCTCTGGTTGTAGCCTTTCGCAACGAGTCTCGCTTTAAAGCGATCAACTGACCCGTCAGCATGTCTTTTTACGCGAAAGACCCATTTACAGCCCACCGGTGTACAGTGTGAAGGGGGTGGAACTAATTCCCATGTTCCATGCTTCATTAATGCTGTGAGTTCCTCAGACATTGCATTCCTCCATTTCGGGTCACAGAGAGCTTGTTTCACACAAGTTGGCTCAATAGTTGGTTGAATGGGATGTTTGGTGACCGAGTGAAATTGTTTGGGTTTGTGAATATTATTCATGGAGCGTGTGGTCATGATGTGGGTTCGGGTGGGTTCAACAGAGGAATTATTGGGTTCAGATTCAACATTGCAATTATGAATATCAATATTAGGCAAGACAATGGAGTGAGTGGACTCAGCCATGTGTGACTCGTGTGGTGCGATGGAATCAGAGGAATTCAAATTGGGAAAATTAGAAGAGGAGGGATTTGGGCAAATACCTGAGGGTGCAAGTGAAGGCGGTGTGCTCACGGACTGAACTGGTGGTGGTTGCGGCAGAGGAAGCATCGTGATGGCCGGAGCAGGAGACTTGGGCGGCATGCTGGAAGCTGGAGTTTCAATGGGGCTTCGGGTTTCGTCAAAGAGGACGTGCCGAGAGATGTACAGCCGTTTGGAGGAAAGATCAAGGCACTTGCACGCGTTTTGGGTTTGGGAGTAGCCCAGAAACAGACACGGCAAAGATTTGGGCTGAAGCTTATTGGAGTTATAGGGCCGGGTTAATGGAAAACACAGACAGCCGAATTTTCTTAACTTAAGATAGTTGGGATTTTGTTGAAATAAAGCTTGAAATGGTGACTTATTTTTCAACAAAGGAGTTGGTTGTCTGTTAATGAGATAAACAGCGGTTTGAAAAGCATGAGGCCAATAAATTGAAGAAAGAGAGGCATCTTGTAATAAAGTAAGACCCGTTTCAACAACATGTCTATGACGACGTTCGGAAACCCCATTTTGTTGAGGGGTATGTGGGGCGGTGGTATAGTGACTAATTCCATGAATTGAAAAATATTTTTTTAGTGCTATAAATTCGCCACCATTATCAGAGTAAACACTTTTTATTTTTCTTTGAAAATAGTTTTCCACAAGATGTTTAAATTGTGGAAAAATAGTGCTTACTCCAGATTTGTTTGTCAAAGGATAGAACCACATATATTTGGTAAAGTGATCAACGAGAATCAAATAATATCGTGAACCATCAATACCAATTGTATGTGAGGGACCCCAAACATCCATATAAATGAGATCAAGAGGTGCATTGCTTATTAAACTATTTGAGCGAAAAGGTTGTTGATGTGCTTTATTCATAGAACAAGAAATACAAAGGGGAGACACTTGGTCCTTTTTTATTGGAAGAGAAAACGATTTTATGAGTTGATGGACAATTTTTCGTGATGGATGCCCAAGTCTCTTGTGCCACCCATCAATTGATGTCCGCTCGTGCACATTTGCAACCATGTTGGAATGAGAATGCACCAGTGAGTCCGGGAGAGTATAAACACCGTTTTCACATGCACCCTTGAGTAGAGTCACCCCCGTGATCTGGTCCTTGACAAGAAAATAGTTGGGATGAAATTCAAGAAAAACTTTATTTTGGGTGGTGAAATGATGAACAGAAATTAAATTCTTACGAATACTTGGAACACAAAGTGTATCATTTAAATGAAAAGTGCGTGTTGGGGATTGAAAAACTAAAGAGCCAATATGTGAGACACGCAAACCTGAACCGTCACCTATTACCACTTCATCCGTCCCGTCATATTCCGAGTGCACAGATAAGTTGGCTAGGTCACCCGTAATGTTATGGGAAGCAGCAGAATCAATGAGCCATTTGGAATCCTGCTGTTGAGAACTGGAGACACAATTGGCAGTGGCTACAGAGAATGGCACTCTCGGACAGTGTTTTGCAATGTGGCCCAGCTGGTCACAAAATTGACATTTGGGCTGGTACTTGCGCTGCCCATTGGACCGACCCGGGTTGGGGCTCCTCTTATTATCACGCGGGCCGTTATGAGAGCGGGAGTGGGCCGAAGAGCCTTTAGAGGCTTGCGGCTTATGTGCACTCCTGAAGGAGTTTCCAGTGCTTCCGTTTGAGGAAGACGAACCAGAGCTTCGGTTCGTATAGTTCGCCGTGGCAAGCAGCTGCTGTGTGGATGCTTCAAGACGGCGAAGATATGCCTCATGACCCACGAGTAAATCGTGGAGTTCCTCAAAAGTGAGAGATTTCTCTCGAGCCCTAATCGGGGCAGCGATTTCACGATAATCGGAGCCGAGTCCATTTAGGATGTATAAAGTGAGATCATCATCAGAAATTGGATGATCAATGAGGGCAATTTCATCCGCAAGAGACTTCACGCGGTGCAGGTATTCTTGAATTGGTTGATTACCCCTTTTTAATAGAGTAATTTCTTCTTTTAGTTGCATGGCCCTGGTTCGGGATTTACAAGCATAAAGGGTGTTGAGTTTTTTCCAGGCTTCTTGAGATGTTTTGGCAGCGGAAATGAGAGGGGTGATGGTGGTTGTGGTGGAGGCAAGGATGGCACTGAGAATGAGCTTATCCTGCCTTACCCAGTGTGTTTTCTGAAGGGAGGATGTAGGGTTATCGGCTAAGGGAGGGCAAGGTTTATCTCCAGTGACATAGTCAAGTAGATTATACCCAATAAGAAGGGCTTCAAATTGGGCACGCCACTGTGGGAAGGTGGAGGGGGTGAGTTTGTCATTGATTTGGGTAGAAATATTCAGGGCAATCAAGGGAGTTTCTGTGGAGGGTGGAGGATTGTGGGTAGGGATCGAATTCTCGTGAGAGGACTGCTCTGATACCATGTTGAGAATTGAATAGGAACTGAATCTTTATTTCTTAGTAAAATGACAAACAACAATCACACTCTATACATTGTAATCGTAAACATATAAATACAGAAAATAGAGCTCTATTCTAGGAAACCTAGCTAAGAATAAGGCTGTACAAAAACAGAGAATAAACAGCTATAATTTGAGAGCTGATAGAGGCAATATCTTCGGCTATTTATTTGATTGATTTCCCTTGGCTTGATTTGTGGGATCTTCCCTTATAACACTCACCTCTCATATAAATAATAAAATATTACTATTTATTTAAGAGATGAATGTTGTATATTAAATACTCCATAGCATTTCTCCTTTGGATACCTCTTATTCTTATTCGTGACCTGTATATTTTTCTTTGTCGATTTGACTTTTCTCGCAGGATTTGGCGGATGGGATCGAATTAAATGGCTCAGATTTTCTGCTTTCTCCAACTCGCAATGAGTACTTCCTCTCCAACATCCACTCTTCTCTCCCAAACAGACTTGCGGAACACTCTATCACCTAAGCCGAAGAATCATCCTCATGTCTTCTCTAACTTTCCTTCCTTACTTTTAATTTACTTCTCATGTACTTTATCTCTCACAATAATTTCTCTCTTTGTTCTTTTTCTTTAACAAATTATTAAATAATATAATATTTAAATGATATAAAAACTAAATAAATTGATGAATGATATATTATAAAAATCAATATGTAAAATAAAAAAAAAAATTTAATAATGTATTTTAAAAGATAAGATATACAAACTATTGGGAGTACTTTTACAATAGAAGATATCTAAACAAACTGTCAAAACACCTACTACCATTCAAAGAGGGAGAGAGGTTTGACATTTAGATCCACTTCGGATATCATATGTATGGAGGAAAAGACTCCTTTAACCTCGAGCAGAAAAGAAATAAAATATGATGGAATCAAGAAATTCATTTTGGAGGCAAAGTTATAAACAAAATATTTTAAATTTTTTCTATTGTGTAAAAGCCATGAATTATTATTCTTTGTTAATTTCGGAAAATTTGGCCCAAGATTCTGCTCTACGGCTACGACATCTGTTTCATCCGTATAATATTAAGACTTATCTTAAAAAATACAGAGTATGTATGTAATACACAATAGTAGTGCGTAGAAGCTCATTATCTAAATCAATTGCTTATCTTTTTATTTTTATTTTTTATGTTTAGTACCGATTCAATCACAAAACAGGACCAATAAGAAAATATAGAAAATCACAATCTATAATTAATAATCTGTTAGGAAATTGTAACACACCTGATAGGTGTTTGGAAAATCAGAAAATAAAAGAGAAAGTACCAAAAAAAAAATGGCCAGATTCTAGATTGACTTAAGAAAGAGAGAAAGTTGAATAGAAAAATATGCCAATAGGGTGACGTTGGGGTGCAGTCGAGTTGCACCCCATATTCGTAGTCCATCCCCTACATCCTCCTAAATTCTTATAATTTGTATAAAAATACAATACAAGATATTAAAAAATATAATAAAAAAATAAAAATTAAAAAATACAATAAAAAATGTAATAAAATAATAAAATGAAGAAAATATAATAAAAAATATAATAAAAAACATAATAAAAAATAAAATGAAGATAAATTTTTAAGGAAATTCGACCTCAGTCCAGCTCCCGCCGCCGCTGGTGGCGGTGGCGACACTGCCCAGCCCATCAAGACTGGAGAAAGTCGACGATCCCACTCCTGCGGTGAGTCTCAGTGACCTCTGGTGTACTCCCGACAGTCTTAAATTCGAAAATAGAATCCTGCCACTGAAGACGACGGAGGCTACAAATTGGGGACCGAATCCAGAAAAACTCATGCCATTAATGTTGTCGATAAATCATGTTTGTAGCTACAGTGAACATATATGATAGAGCCTTACAACACATCTGAAAAAGGCCTCAGCCGTGATAATGCATGACCCAATAGCTAACGGACTGGATAAAGAGATCTAATGGCCTAGCTCCTCTGTGGTCCACTACATTTCTTAACATAAAAGAAAACAACACAAAGAAATAACAGCAAGCTAAGTAATAGGCCCAGCTTGGCCTTCATGATGTTTCTGATCCTACCTCAAGTCGAGACCCAAAATTTAACTGTATATATTTAGTACCTCAATCCAGTTTTGAAGTGCTTAAAAATCATCCTGTGACTATCTCTTGATCTTAAGATCATCAAAACCACATAAAGATTCAAGATATTTGAACATAATTCGATCAGATCCATAATTCCTTCCAAGCTTTACCTTCTATTTCAGAACTGCGCGCATCATTTGATATCATGAATCAAACTCACAAAAAACAAGTCTCTCATCGATCTTTCATAAGGTCGTACAAGAGGGTTTAGGATAATTTGTTCATGAAGTACTCGCGTCCCTATATCTCATTAATTTATTACGATGCAAAATGATCATATACACCTAACTTTTTTAATAATTCTTATACACGTCTGTTTTAAATGATAAATTCTTGTAAAATAATTTATAAAAATAACATCAATTAAAAAATATCTTTAATTGTTATAATTATATAAAAAAATTATAAAAAAAATTCTACATAAATTCAGAAGTATGACTCTGTAAATTCATCTTAATTAGTTAGCAGGCTGGTTGCAACAGTATTAACATCGCTACTCTTCTAGCGAGAGAGACGTCAGCATTTATTTTGATTTCGGAGATGTGTGGCATATAGCCAAAATGCTATATTTTTTGTTTTTTGCCGATTTTTACTACTTGTATTATCGTTAAAATTTTTTAATTTCAATTAATTTTTTTACTTAGTTATTTAAAAAATGGTTTCTTATTAATTTTGTAGAACTCAAGGTTTCAAATCTCGTATCTACGTATAGATTTTGATGATAACAAATAAATTCAACACTCAAACTCAAGTTGTCTACGCATGAAGAGAGTTAAGCACATTAAGAAATCAATAGTTGAATTACCAAGTGTGAAGTGATTACAAATGTAGAGGATGTTCTACACAAATTCTTTGTAGCAGTGTTACTCAAATGTGTAATATGTTTTTATCTTCACCTGAAGAAGATTAGATAGTAAATTTGAGATCTTCAAAGGATAGTTTGAGGCGAGGACGTAGGCAGTGGGGTTGAATCTCGTTAAAATACTGAATTTGTTTCTTCTTGTCCTTATTATTTATATTTTCTACTGTTCGTATTTTGCTTATATTTTAAATTGTGTATTTAGTTTATAATTGTTAATTTTTTAATATAATCTAATTCACTCATTTCTTGTGTTAATCATTTGGACAATAATTTTTAATAATATTACAATTTTTTAAAAATATTAAAAATACATATAAAAAAAAAACAAAAACCAAAAAGATAATGTAACTAATAGAAGCCCCTAGCGGGAGCTCCAAGCAATGGCTGTAGAAGCGTCCTAAAGCCGAAACGCGAAAGGAGCAGTAGACACAAGTACGTATTCACACCACAGTCATGCCAAATAAGGGTGTAAAAATAAAAGGATGGTCCTATAGCGACTGTTATAGTGCACCGCTCATTTCCTTAAATACTCTATGCATCGTTAGTGTAAATGTTTTATTTTGTTTTTTCATTTCCTTTTCATATTAATTTTTAAATACTCTAAAACATTTAAAAGAAAATAAAAATTTAAAATATTATTAAATAATATTTACTTAATCATTAAGTTAAAAAAAAAATAAACGAATCGGCAGTGTTGTGTACACAAACGGTGCATTTAGGATTTTTCAAAAATAAAAAAATCGGTGAATCAGATTGGACTAAAGCGGTGGGTTCAGTCTAGTATCGAGTTTGGTTCGGTCTGGTACGGATTTTATTTTTCTTAAAATCGATTAAATCGGTCCAATATTAATTTTTCTTTTTCAAAATCAGACTGGATTAGACTAGTTTATATATACATATATTTTAATTTTTTATGCTATATATAATTTATATATTTAATATATAATTTTATATAAAATAATTTTATATTATATGATAAATTTTTAATTAATATAATAGTAAATTGTAAAATCTTATGTCACTATTGTTTATTGTATTATTAGTTATATTAATATTATATACTACGTATTAATAGTTATATTAATACTATATCACTATATTATAATATATCACTAAAGTCTATAATACAATTATAATATATATTATAATACACTACAATATAATATCACTATAGTACTATATAGTATAATATATTATATAATATATAATATAGTATATTAAAATTAGACCGAATCAGAGTACTAGAGCCAGTAAAATCGGAAGAACTGGTATATGGGGAAAACCGGTGCGGAATCGATTCTTGAAGATGCAAAATCGGTGCATACCGCGATCCCAAATTTTGTGTAAAACCAAATCAAACTGGACCATTTACACTTCTAATGCCAACGATATTTCGAGCCAAATTATGGTTTGTAAGGCAGTTTTGGATATAGTTGAAGGTTGATAAATATTATTAGAATATTATTTTTATTTTAAAATTTGAAAAATTTGAATTATTTATTGCATTTTGTATAAAAATAAAAAAAAAATTAATTAGATGAGTTGAGTTATAAGGCTTTTTATATCTAAACCTTCACTTAAATTTATTTGAGAAATCAAAATTAATTGAAGACAAACATGTGTAGATTTTATTATTATTTATAAGATATTTAATACTATTCAAAAATTTTACAAATAGTTATACATTCTAGATCTTTGGGTACTGTACTCATCCGTTTAAAAATAATGAAAATTAAGAGTATGGAACTAAGGGATATTCTGATTTATTGATTTGAATCATCCGAGAGTTATTGTATTTAATAAAACTTAAGTTTAATTTTATGGAAAGAAGTAATAGATTTAGTTATTTATATTATATTTTTAAAACTTTTAGTGCCAGATGATCACTCTGTAGAGTCTACAATACTATATAAATTTATTACTTGTCTCGAAATTTTAAGCTTGAGAAGCTATTAATTTAATTATTTATATTATATTCTTAATAAATTTAAGGTCAAAGAAATGTTTATGCTTCATTTATTTACAGTTTTTTTAAGATGTTATATATATATATATATATATATATATATATATATACACACACACACATATACAAATACTAACAGGGGGCCACGTGCCATGCATGGGCGCCTAATTGTGTAAGAATAAATAAAAATAATATTAATAGTATAGAAACAGTAAAATATTATAAGAAATACAAAGAAAAGAAAAGCAAGCAGAAGCTCTATTATGCGATAGGGAGAAGTTATATGGAGGAATTGCCTCTGTAACGATCAAAGATTTGAATTTCGTTTCGATGATTGGGGTATTGGAATAAAATATTTTGGTATTAATTTATTTTAATGTGCTGTTTCAAAATTAATTATATATTATAATAAATATTTATATATATATATATAAACTAACAACTAATAAAATAAAAATATATATATGTAAGTATGTATCATGTATATGTGTATATGTTAGAAGATTTGAAGATTTATAAAATGATTATAAGTTAAAAAAATATAAATTTAAGTTGAGATACAAAAATAAATAAATAGATAAAATATTAAAAAATAAAAATATTTAAAAAAAGATGTATTTAAAATTATATAGTATATAAATATATTTTATATTCTAGAATTAATTAAATACCATTTAAATTTAATTTTTTTTTAAATATCATTCAAATACAAAAAAATTATAAAAATAATCTAAATCGGAATAAGGACCGAAACGGCCGGAATTTGAACCGGAATGGCCAGAATTGACCGGAATGACCGGAACAGAATAAGGAGGTATAGTGCACCGATTGAGGCACCGAAACAGAACATTTCAACTGTTCCGTCCGGAACGGAACAGAATTCAAAACTATAGTATCGATATATTCGAAATGTGACTGACAAGGAATAGCTTATATGCGAGCTTACAACGAAAATGACAACTAGCTAAAGACAATTTGTACATGTACTGTGTGGCTAATGCCCTAGACAGAAAAGGGAACAATATGCAAATAGAAAAGGAAAGCGACACTTATGCATGAGGACTCTTTCCTATATTACTCTAGTGGGATAGCTTTCTTCATTTCTTATTGAGCTGCTTGTAATTGATGGTGCTTGTTCTAAGATTTTCTTATCAATTGCTTGCTTGATTTTCAATAGTCCCCGCAATGTGGAGAGTAGATATTTTCTACTTCCATCTTAAACATACATGAATATAAGCTTTGAGAATCCAAAGCTTTTAGTCAACATATGTTCCATCTGTGACTTGCTTGAGACATGTTGAGGAACAATGATTCTATATTGTATTTTGTCATAGATTAATGATAGTTAAATTCTATGTGCTTGGTCCTCTAATGAAAAATAGGATTTGTGGCTATGTGCACAGCAGATTTGTTATCACAATACAAATTAGCAGCTTCTGGATGATTTACCTGTAAGTCTTCAAACAAATATCTAAACCAAATTAGTTCACAACATAAGTTTGCCATAACTCTATATCGTGCCTCTGATGATCTAGAGACCACTTTTTACTTCTTGGATTTCTAGGACACCAATGACCTTCCTATCAAAACACAATACCCTGCTATTGACTTTCTTGTATCAGGACAAGACCCCTAGTTCGAATCACAATACCCATATAAATGTACTTGTAGCTCTAAATTCATTAGATAGTATAATTTTTTACCTAGAGCCCTTTTGATGCACTTTCAAAATTTTTGTGCTGCAAGCAAGTCTGGAACTCTGGAATATCCATGAATTGACTCAAGTATTGAACATGATATGAAATGTCTGGTCTTGTCATAGTTAAATATAACAATCGACCAACCAACCTTTTGTAGAGTGTTGGATCTGGAAGTAACTTTCCCTCTTCTTTGCTTAACTTCAAGTTTTGATCCATAAGGATCCTAGTTGGGGCAAAACCAATTATTTCTGAATCACTCAGTATGTCTATAGCATACTTTTGTTGGCATATGTGTATGCCATGCTCAGATCTTGCCACCTCAATTCCAAGAAAGTATTTAAGCTTGCTCAAATATTTAATCCTAAACTTTTCATGAAGTGATGCTTTAAGATGATAGAATCAATACAATTTCCAACCATAATAATATCATCCACATACACTAAAATAGCAATGAATGAATTGTTGGTTTTCTTGGTGAACAAACTATAGTCAACCTTAGATTGAGTGTAACCTTGTTCAACAATGAAGTTTGACAACTTTGAGTATCATTGTCTTGATGCTTGTTTCAATCCATATAGACTTTTTTTAAGTTTGTATACCCTCTTGCTATCACCATTAGAAAAACCAGGTGGAAACTCCATGTACACTCCCTCGTCTAACTCACCATGCAAAATCACATCAAATTGAAAAAGGCTCCATCCTCTTATTGTTGTGACAACTAATATGGTTCTTACAATAACTAGTTTAGCCATGGGTGAGAAGCTCTCATGGTAATTGAGACATTCTTGTTAAATGTACTCCTTTGCTACTAATCTTGTTTTTAATATCTCCGCACTCCCATCAACATTGAATTTAACTTTATACACCCACTTGCACCCAATTAGTTCCTTGTTAGGTGGTGAATCAACTAAAATCTCAGTGTCATTAAGTTCAAAAGCCTCAGTTTCAGCTCTAATGGATTTGCAGCATTCAGGATTATCCTTGGCTTCTTGGTAATTCTTTTTTTGTCTCAAGTTGTATAACATAATTTATTCTCTTCTTGATACTTTACAATATTGTAGAAGCTGTGTATAAATACCTATGGTAATACAATACAAATGAAACATTGAATTTTGTCAATATGTTACTCTAATACAATTCACCCATTTTATTCTATAGCTTATACTTGAAAGGAATGTTGTTTTCAGAATATCTAGAAACTAATAATAATAATAACAATAATAATAATAACAATATTAATATGATTTTCCGTGTATGTTACTTCTACATTTGTGCGTGAAAGACAACAGTCCATCCCAAATCAAATGCATCCTTGAAAAGCTTATAGCCTAATAAGTTTAATTATTATATAATGAATAATGACTGTTATAATGTAGAAATTTGATGGGAATAGAATAGCTAAAGCTAAATTCGTCTCATCTATTACTATATAAACGCCAAGTTTGAATTGATGACTTGGCAATTAGGCTGTAAAATTTGCGTCGCACAATTCGACTTAATAGAAAGAAAACGGCATATGAAACTGACAAGTCGCTTGGAAAGCTGCTACTATTTTATGCGGGAGTGCCATTTCCCTCGCTCACACTTCTTCTTCCTTGCATTCCTCTTCCGCTCCTCTCCTTTGCAAAATCGAAGAATACAGTATCAAGCGAGTACCCAAATGACTCATCTTCCCAACACTGCTTTCATCCCCTGCTACTCGACCCTTCGCCGAGTGAGTCCCAATCTCCAGGTTCTAGGTCACCAACGAAGTAGAGTCTTGGCTCGGATTGATATTAAGATCTGGAAGATCTTTATCATGTCGACACTGAGGATATTAAGACAATATGTCTAACGAAGAGGATGCAAGAGAATATAACGAAGAGGGAGCACCAAAAGAACCTACTTCAAGAAACAACGTCGCGGTGTTTCTTACCATGATCCTTCATTGCCGTTGGAACTGCCAACTACAAAGACACCGCAAGGTTCCACAAGAAGTACAGTAGGGTGAGAGAAAGAGATCATTTCAAGGGTGGGACATGTCCATTATCGATCCAAAGATATGGATAATCGGCAGTTGGAGGTCAGCAAACTCACTCGAGGTGAGTCAATAGTAGAGAATGTCAAAACTCCGTTAAGGGCGTTTCAGTAAATATGGAAAAAATGCTGTAGATTTTCATGATCGACGATGAAGTAATGCTCCGAGACGAAGAAGTGGCTCGACTCTTAAATGAGATTGGCACTGACTTGGTTTCTGACTCCAACACATATTGGGAAGTCAAAAGTACCATTCAGCGACATGACTACAATACTAAATGGAAGACCTGCTGAAGCCTTTGACGAAAATAATTTATAAATAAATTTATAAATTGATATCTATTTTTTTAATGATTGTAATAGTGATTATGTATAATAAATTATTAAGAGTGGTAAAATTTAATATAAATAACAGTTCGTTGCACTAATTATAAGCTTATATTAGCTAAAACTGGAATTTGGCTTTAGCTAATTTATTGAGAGCGCTCTAAACATTGCTTTGCCAAGTGAGACATGGCATTGAAAGAAGAACCACCTTGAACCAAGGCCTTTTCCCCGTTGATTTTAAGTTCCTTAACTCTATCCCTCATAGTCTTCCCTTCCGAGTCCTCCATAACTTTTCTCACCATCATCTCAATCTCCTCCTTTCCTACTACTCCTTTAGTCGGTGCAATATTTGGCCGAACTGCCACTCCGACCTCCTCAGCTAGCTTTGTTGCATTCATTTTTTGCTCCGCGTAGAGAGGCCACGTTATCATCGGCACGCCGCTCAGTATACTCTCTAGCGACGAGTTCCACCCACAGTGAGATAAGAACCCTCCTGTAGATCGATGCCTGAGGATGTCCGATTGTGGTGCCCATTGGGTGACCACAATTCCCAAATTTCCGGTCCGGTCCTGGAACCCATCAGGCAAGTAATTCAAGGCGTCGTTGCCTCTGCCGTCTTCTTCAGACGAATCCCTCTTACTGGGTGGGCTTAGCACCCAAATAAACCTCTGATGGCTTTGTTCCAAACCCCAAGCAAGCTCAGTGATTTGCTGTGCCGAAAGAACCCCAAGACTCCCAAACGAAATATACAGCACCGATTCTATCGGTTGCTGGTCTAGCCAATCCAACAGGTCGCTCTTCTTCGAATCTGCAGAGGGTTCAACCTGTTTGATCAGCGGTCCAACTGCATAAACAGGTACCGATCCGAAACCTTCCTCCTCTCTCATGGCCTTAAGCGTTGTGGCATCTAGATCTTCCCATGTGTTCACCAAAACCCCATCACTCTTCCGCATCTCCGATCCCACTTGTACGAACATGTTGTATTCTTGTTTTGTCCGATCCAGCAGCGGGTCAACCAAATCTTCCGGCCGAACGGCCTTGCAACCTGGGATTCTTAACGGTTCTTTTTGATCGATGTATTCTCCTTCTATCTCCTTGTCAAGGATCGGGACGTATAGCATCAGCGCCAGAGGCCACGCTGAGGTGACAAATGCGTACTTCAACATGTGAAATTCATCGGCGACATCAAGAGCTGGAGTCCCGAAAGCATCGACTATGATGGCACTCGGGCTTGGCTTCAGGAGGGAGATACCGGACCGGAGAATTGGCCGGATTTCGCGCATAACGGCGGTTAGTCTCGTGAAGATTGGAGTATTGGGACCGACTTGGCCGGAGACGTCCACTGGTGGTAGTATGACGACGTGGAGGAGTTTCTGAGTGGTGGCCGATTGGATGAGTTGGGATTCGCCGGGTGAGGCGCCTGGAGATTCTAGGACTACGAAGAAGGTAACGTAGAAATTGTGATCAGCGACAAGGCGATTGCCGAGCTCAAGGTTACATACAAGGTGGCCAACGCCAGGGCTAGAGACAAAAACCGCGTGTGGCTTTGAGGCGTTATCCATGGAAGCGAAGGAGACGGTCAATGCAGTAATGTTGGAAAGTTTTTTCTATCAAGAAAGAATATGATTATTCGTTGTTGGATGCGTGCTGTACTTATAGTAATACAGATGTTGCTTTTATCGATTTGACTTCTGTCGTAGCACGAACTGGTGGATGGGATCGAATTAAATCGATTTGCTTTTATCCACTTTTCTCTCCCGAACAGACTTTCAAAACATTCTATAACCTAAACCGAAGAGTCAATCTGTCTTCTCTAACTTTCCTTCCTTATTACTTTCAATTTGACTCCCTCGTACCAAAAACGAAGCTTTTGATCTGAAATGGTATGCCTCTTGACTTCTTGAGACCATCTTAAGCTACTTCGCTATTATTTATACATATTATTATGGCAGATCCTGGGGGGCAGACGGGCTGCCCCCCTAACAAAAGCAGCCCGCCGCCCCCGGTGGCGGTGGGCGACACTGCCCCCGCCATCGGGACCGGCGGACTCAGGCGAGCTCACCCCTACGACGGCGAGCTCCGACGAGCTCCGGTGTGCCCCCGGCAGCCTTCAACCCGTTTCGGACCCGTACCGCCGTCGTAGGGGTGAGCTCGCCTGAGTCCGCCGGTCCCGATGGCGTGGGCGGTGTCGCCCACCGCCACCGGCGGCGGCTCCGTTTGCTCCATGGCCGAATCCCCTCTTAAATTCATCTACATTTTATTTTTTTATTGTGTTTTTTATTATATTTTTATATTTTTATTGTGTTTTTTATTGTGTTTTTTATTATGTTTTGTTTATTTTATTTTTTTAATATATTTTTAATCTTTATTTTTTTATTTTTTTATATTTTTTCATGTGTTTTTCATCATCAAGCAGCCCAACTAACGTTGGGCTGCTTTGGACGCTGTCACCCTATTATTATTTGACTACATTTGATAATTTAAGAATATTTTGTTATAAAAAAAAAAGATTATTTTAACATCCAAAATACTTAATGTCTTCACGGTAGAAGATTTCTAAACAAACTTTCAAACACCTACGTACTACTATTCAGAGAGAGAGAGAGAGAGAGAGAGAGAGAGAGAGAGAGAGAGAGAGAGAGAGGAGGTATGACATTTAGATCCACTTCGGATATCATATTTATGGCGGAAAAGAATCCTTCAACCTCAAGCAGAAAAGAAAGAAGATATGGATGGAACTAGGAAATTCATTTTGGAGGCAAAATATTTTAATTTTTTTTTTCTATCGTGTAAAAGCCATGAATTATTATTCTTCGTTAATTTCGGAAAATTTGATCCAAAGTTAATACTGCTCTACGGCTACGACATTTGTTTTATCCGATCTTACCTCAATGCGAGACTCAAATTTTAACTGTATATAATCACCTCAGAGGCTCAGTACTCCAGTTTTGAAGTGTCTTAAAATTAAATCATCCTGTGGCGATCTCTTGATCTTAAGATCATCAGAACCACATAAAGATTCAAGATGTTTGAACATAATTCGATCAGATCCATAATTCCTTCCAAGCTTTACCTTCTATTTCAGAACTGCGCGCATCATTTGATCTCATGAATCAAACTCACAAAAGACAAGTCTCTCATTTATCTTTCATAAGGTCGTACAAGAGGTTTAGGATTTGTTCATGAACTCTCATCCCTAGATCTCATTAATTTATAATTACGATGCAGAATGATCATATACACCTAACTTTTTAAAAAGTTTTTATACACGTCTGTTTTAAATGATATATATTTTTGTAAGATAATTTATAAAAATAACATCATTTAAAAAATATCTTTAAATTTATAATTATATAAAAATTATAAAAAAAAAAAGAATTCTACATAGATTTAAAACTACTGTGTAAATCCATCTTAATTAGTTAACAGTCTGGTTGCAGTAGCATTAACATCGGCATCGCTTCTCTTCTCGCGACAAAGATGTCAGCATTTATATTAATTTCGGAGATGTGTGGCATATAGCCAAAGGAAAATGCTTTTTTTTTTGTTGATTCTTACTACTTGTATTATCGTTAAAAATTTTTAATTTTAATTTTTTTTACTTATTGATTAAAAAAGTGTTTTCTTTTTAATTTATAATAATATCGTAATTTCTTAAAAATATTTAAAATACATAAAACAAAATAATAATAAAAAAGACAATATAACTAATAGAAGCCCCTACAATGGGTGTAGAAGCGTCTAAAGCCAAAATGCGAAGTGTTCCTCTTCTTTACGGTCCGGCTTCATTAGGGGTGTATGTAGCCCTCCAATAAGATGGAAACACCTCACTTATTTAACCAAATAAGGAATGAACTCGGATGCATGGGATAAAAACGTCCAGACAATGGATTTAAGTTTCGCGATTTCCATCTTACTCTTTTCGTCGCCCTTTCTCATTCCCTCGAACCAAGAACATCACCAAGAAATCCTCTCCAAGAGCAATCTTGCCGCCGATGATCTTAGAAAAAACTACTATCGCTGACGCATCAATTTCCATTGCTGCATCCAGATTTTGCCCCTTTTCATTGCTCCAATCCCCTTTTTGTCGACCCCATCTCTGGACCTTTCCGTTGGTATCTCCAAAGAAGACCTCCGTCGCTCGAGTTTTGCAGATTTCACCAACCGTATCTCCAATCAAAATGGTATTCTTTATATGCGATTTCTTTATATGCGATTTTGTGTATGTGATATTAAATTGATTTCGTGTAAGTTGATTTCTTTATATGCGATTTCGTGTATGTGATACACGTTCAAATTTCAGAATTCTTTCATTGCAACGCGTTTGAGTCCTAGAAATCTCCAAAGAGAAAACCTTTTCGTCGTGCTCTCATTCATCTGTCTCCATCACCCCTTATCCAAGCCACGTCCGAGTTTCTAATCGCGAGTGCAGTTCGAAATGGTATTTCTTATGTAATTTCTACATTTCATGATTTTCATTTGTGTTGTTCTCATACAATTTGACGTGATTAGGGCTAGATTGGGAAAAATATGGGTTAACAGGGGACGCTTATATTACTGGGTTTCGTGATTTCCATTTTTGCTCACTATATTCAAAGCTGAAATTTGAGAAACACAAATGATTTCATTCATTGTGATTGTAATGATACAATAAAATGAATCACCGAAACAGAGTTCGGATGTCAGTTTTACTGTGTGAAGTGCATCAAAAGAGATTGTTTTCTATATTTCTGACATCAAATATAAGCATTATGAGGTATAAATGTTAGTGAGAGAAACAAGTCCTTCCAAAGCATAAACTATCTGTTTCGGTGCGTATTCAAAAGCAAGTACTGGTCGTTCACTTTAAACAATTTTCTTACTTTGCATTCGTTTTCTTTTCACAGTACTATTTCGAACAAAACAGGTACGACCTTGTTATAGTCTTAAAATAGTACAAATTTGTGGCTTGCGTTGGCTGCCAGAAAAATAATGCCAAAACGTTATGTTTTTGCTTCCAAAACATTATGTTAGATTCACCTTGTCAATGTCTTTTGTTTCTCACTTCTATTTATCGCATAGTTAATTTAACCCGACCTGATTTTAATGTGATAAGGAGGAATATGGAAGATTGGGAGCTTTGGAAGAGTGGATTGCTACTTTTATGTCGTAGTTTTTTTTTTCGTATATGCGTCGTTAGCAAAGAATTGCAGTAATTTATTTATTTATTTATATCTTTCTTATTTTGTGATTATGAGGAATTACAAACAAGTGTTGATGTTGGTATTTTTTTTGAGGAATTACAAAAGAAGAGAATGTGACTTCTTTCAAGTTAAATGAAAGAGACTGTTTTATTTTATCATATATTTCCCAGTTTTACCATTTCTTCATATTTGATGTTACCCCACCTGATGATCCTAATTTAAAAGCTTCATACAAAAAAGTGAGAAGGACTGTGTATTGGACTGATCATGTTACCCCAGGCACTTCATGCAAGCTTGTGGAATCATGACCATAATTTAGGACTCTGCGTATTGGTTAATGAGCACGCTGGATATTCTGTGGGCAGCACTTGCTTTTGCTTCATATTTAGTCATGTGCGTATTGGACTAATCTTATTCTTAATGAGGTCTTGTTCCTTGGATATTTGTATGGATGAGTAGTGAAGATAGAACTTAAGTTCTCATTGAAACAAAAGAAACAGATTCATCATAACCATAGTTCCATTGAAAGATTCACAAAACATGTTTAAAGGTTTCATTGCACTAACCAAAACATGTCCAAAATTACAACACAAACCAAAACATAAAAAGTAAACATGAAAAAATTAACACAGTCAAGACTCTATTGTACTTCTTCTCTATTTCTTGAAATCCGTAACTTTGCTTGGCAGCCACAATAACAAAGTGGTCTCTCCAAAATGGCTTTGTCTTCCCCTTTTGTAGTTGAAGAAATTGAATTGGAATGAGAATCCGAACTTCTCATTTACTGTCAAAAAGAAAAATTTATATTAGATTACAGGGTCCAAATAATGGCGGGCTTCCTGCAATAATGAAACCGGTTTATCATATATTTAATATTCTTCACTTTTTAGATTAGGTAAGACGTCTATATCATTCAATCCAATCCTAATTATGTGTTTATGTGACATGCTAAATATATTAGCTTGCCTTTAAGATTCTGGGAGAACACAAGACGGGTTCACAAAAACTAGTTCTTAGTATTCAAGTTAAATTGACATCATGACCCACAGGCCTATCTTCTTGTTTCTGTATATTCAAAACATTAAGTTCTCCTCAGAGTCCAAGACAGGCACAAACAAAATGAAAGGCAAATGTTGTAGAACAAGCATATATAACATCTATATGATAAGGGAAGAACACTCCAAAAAGAAGGGGGGAAATGCATAGGCTCCTGTGGCCCCCAAATTGAACAACAAAAGCATATTTTCAACTGGGCAAAAAAGAGTTTATACTGCTAAAGTTGAAAGGAATTATTTTTATGATATTTCAAATCATGAGTTTCAGCTGGATGACATACACATATTTTTGAGCAAACATGCATGTATGAACTTGGGTTGGGAACACCAGCTTTGTTGGTGAGACTAAGTAAACACGTAAACACGTATTATTATTTTTTTTATTATTGATGTAAACATGTAAAGCCTCTGATTATTATTATTATTTTGATAAGTAAACTTGTATTATTGATGAAAGAATGGGCAAAATGTTGTGTTAAATGTGTCTGATTATGTGGTGCCTCACTATGGTTGGGAAAACCAATATTCATGAACTTCGGTGAGAACACCAACTTTGGAGCTTTATTTTTTTTAATAGCTCCAAAGTACAACAATTGAGCTTATATGTTTGGGTCTTAGTCTTCATTTACTATCCAACATTGAAATACATATAACCAAAATGTATGTTGAGATTTTTGGTCCATTTTGCTAATAATTTTTTTTCTTAGAACATTTACCAAACACTTTCTGAGCATGGATTTTGTGATTTACATTCCAAGCAGACATTAAACATTAACAGTAAAGCATGAGTTTCGTGATTTACATTCCAAGCAAATATTAACAATAAAGCATGGGTTTCGTGATTTCACCCAACCATAATGACGTGGAAAAATCTATTTTAGGGTTTTCAATTTAAATGGTGAGAGAGCATACCGGACAATGTTGAGGGTTACGTCTTCTTCGGCACTCTAACCTTCGAGAACGCTTCTTCGAAATTTCAGCAACAATGGCGTGCTACTCTGTTTCGTTGCGCAGGGGATAGGGAGAGAGACCTTGCGAAGGGGAGGGGAGGAGGGGGGCAATTCCAGAAGAGGGGGGGGGGGGGGGGGGGGGGGAAGGTGGTGTGGGAACGTTTTTGGCTTATTCGAAAGGTGGTGATGCGAAGGGGAATGGTCGATGCCTTGGGGTTATGGGCTGATCCATGCGGTGTTGCACCACAGTAATGTTGGTGAGAAGCCTACGTGGCAATAAATAATTACAGGGCTGCATTTGTGGGACTTACAGTCATACTGGATAGAAGGTTTCCTCAAACGGGAAAGTAGCAGTGGACACAAGTACGTATCCACACCAGTCATGCCATACTGCCCATACACCATCAGTGCAAATGTTTTATTTTGCCTATTCGTTTCTTTTTTATATCATTTGTTAAATACTCTAAAATCTTTAAAAAATAAAAAATTATTAAATAATATTTATTTATTTATTAAATAATATTTATTTATTTATTAAATAATAATATTAAAATATTTTATTATTAAATAATAAAAAATAAACCTAAAATCTTTTGGATGGATCTTTTCCTGTGCCTATGCCTCCCTTCAGAGGGGCCTCTCACATTGATTTCAATACTTTCCTTGATATTTTGGGCCATACTATTTCATATGCTAGGCTCGATCTCTATGGTGTTTATGACTTAGAAGCTTGCATCCCATTTATGTTGTTTATATCACTGGCAATTTTATAATAGATTATGCTACCGGAGTCCAACTTGACCTCCAAATGGTATAATATTCCATTAATAGTTTGAACTACAACTCGCACTAAAAAGAAAGGATAAATACAACATGTCTATATATGCATTATTCACGAGACAGATCTAGATGGATCTTGTCCACTATGAATTATAACTCCTTTTGACAGAAATTGCGTACGGACCCTTCACAGTCTAGCTTTGAGACATGGCATTAATTAAGAGCATTCTAATGAATTAGATAAAAGTTAAATTCATTAGACAATTAGCTATTATAAAAGAAAAAGTAGCCGTAATGGATTAGGCAAAGTAAAAAAAATTTGACTGTAGTTACGGGGTGTTCATCCGGGTTTCAGATTTGGGAATCTGGAATCCGGATTCAAAATTTCCTTAAATATTTTTTTTTTAAAAATTCAAAAGTATTAATAAATATATAAAATTTTAAACCGGGCCGGGTACAACCCGGCCCGGATGAACAGGCCTAGTTACAGTAACTTCAAAAATAAGATCAAATTTAGTAGGCGCTTTTCGTTAGCCAGATTTTTACTATATTATTTTTCTCTCTCTTCTTCTCCATATTAGTAAAAAATATGGTTTCTTTACAAAAAATTTAGTTAGAATCTAATTGCTAATTAATATATAATAGGTAGAATAGTAAAATATCATAAGATTAAATAATTAATAATTAAAAAAAAATTAATCTAATGTAAAAATTTAATGTGAATAGAATAGTCAAAGTCAAAATCAAAGTCAAAATCAAAATCAAAATCAAAATCATATCATATTATTTAATTATTATATAATGAATAATGACTATTTGAATGTGGAGATTTGACGTGAATAGAATAGCCAAAGCCAAATTCGTCTCATCTATTATTATATAAAAGCCAAGTTTGAATTGATGACTTGGCAATCAACTCGTAAAATTCCCATCGCACAATTCAGCTTAAAAGAAAGAAAACAACATATGAAACAAAAAAGTTGTTTGGAAAGCCACTACTATTTTATGCGGGAGTGCCATTTCCCTCGCACACACTTCTTTTCTCCTGCATTCCCCTTCCTCTCTTCTATTTTGCAAAATTGAAGAATACAGTATTAAGCAAGTACCCAAATGACTCATCTTTTCAACATTGCTTTCATCCCTTTCTACTCGACCCTTCGCAGGGTGAGTCTCAGTCTCTAGGTTCTGGGTCACCAGTGAAGTAGAGTCTCGACCCGAATTGATGTTAAGATCTGGGAGATCTTCATGCTGACACTGAGAACATTATGACAATATGTCTAGTGAAGAGGAAGCAAGAGAATATAACAAAGAGGGAGCACTAGAAGAACCTACTCCAAGAAACAATGTCGGGATGTTTCTTACCATGATCTTTCATTGCCGCTAGAACTGCCAACTACAAAGACATTGCAAGGTTCCACAAGAAGTACTGTAGGGTGAGAGAAAGAGATCATTTCAAGGGTGACATAGGTCCATTATTGATCCAAAGGTCTGGAGAATCGGCTGTCGGAGGTCAACGGACTCACTCAAGGTGAGTCAATAGTAGAGAAGATCAAAACTCTGTCAAGGGTGTTTCAGTGAGTTTGGAAAAAGTGCTGTAGATTTTCATGATCGACGACGAAGTAATGCTTCGAGACGAAGAAGTGGCTCGACTCTTCAATGAGATTGGCACTGACTTGGTTTCTGACCCTAAGGCATTTCAAGAAGTCAAAGATGCCATTCAGAGACACTGCAATACTAAGTGGAAGACTTGGATTGCTGAAGCCCTTGACGGAAATATTTTAAAAATAAATTTATAGATTGATATACATTTTTTTAATAGTTATAGTAGTGATTGTGTATAATAAATTATTTAGGGTTGTAAAATTTTATTATGCAAAATGAAAATAATTAGAAGTTGTTCATAATTAATTCCTTTTGTATTTCTTTTATTAATTTGCGAGTCTTTGAAGCTGACCATTTCTTTTTTAGCACAAATATTTGCAACTTCTCATTACTGCCATGATCAATTAATTATGTCTTATTGCAGAATAAAATGGTTGGAATGATGGATACTATAGAACCAGATAAACAAACTAAAGAAGCAGTTGTGAATATCTTTGTTGAGATGTGGCTTGAATTGAGTTCAATTAAGCGTATCAGACAGTTCTCGCTCGATCCTCGCTCGAGCGGTAGCTCGAGCGAGCCTCAACCCATAACTTCGCTCGACCCTCGTTCGGTGTCCCGCTCGAGCGAGGCATCAGACAGAGAGTTTGCTCGACCCTCGCTCGACATCCAGCTCGAGCGAAATTTCAGACAGAGATTTCGCTTGACACTCGCTCGAGCGAGAGTCAACCCTAGACGTTTGCTCGACAGTTCGCTCGAGCTAATATTCTCGGTATTAGAGTTAGCGCCGTTTAGAATAGTGTTTCGCTCGAGCGAGAGTAGTCTTGCTTGAGCGAGATTCGGCTTATAAGAGGACTCGCGTTCATTTGAACGGAGAGTAGTTGTGAGTAGCTCCAGAATATTTTTGGTTAAGATTTTGAGTGGAGAACTATTTGTAAGGATTTGAGAGTTGTGAAAGAGAGCTTTACAACTTGTATGTGAGATTGAGTGTTTTTAGTGTAAGAATCACATTATTCAATCTCTGTACTCCATCTCTGTTGTTATAGTGGAATTCATTGAGACCGACCCAACAATTGACGTAGCATCTTTTAAGCCGAACCACTTTAAATCTTGGTGTCCATTGCTGTTCTGTGTCTCTTGTTTCTATTTCTTTTTGTTGCATCTGCTGCGTGACTTCATATTTGCTGTTTGTCGACTGGCTCATCCCTAACAAACTGGTATCAAAGCGGTTGCTTTGAAGATCTGAAGGGATGGCCTCGATAAATTTTGAAGTAGAGAAATTTGACAGACAGAATAACTTCAGTTTATGGCGGATCAAGATGAAGATGTTGTTGCGACAACAGGGTATGTTCAATGTTCTAGAAGTGGTTACTGGTAAGTCTCTTACACTGTCAAAGGATAAGGAATAAATGGCTCACAGTACTATTCTATTATCACTATCAGATGAAATTTTGAGGGAAGTTATTGAAGAGGAGACCGCCGTTGGTCTGTGGAACAAGCTGGAGAGCTTGTACATGAAGAAATCTCACACTAACTGGTTGTATTTGAAACAACGGTTATACACTCTCAAAATGATGGAAGGTATTCATATTTCTGCACATCCAGATGAATTTAACAAAATCATTATAGATCTGAGGAATATAGACATTAAGATTGATGAGGAAGATCAAGCCTTAATTGTTTTGTCATCATTGCCTATTTCGTTTGATAAATTTGTAAACTCAATGTTGTATGGTAGATATACATTCTCCTTAGTAGATGTTAAGTCTGCTTTGAATTCTAAGGAATTGAGAACAAAATTTAGGGGTTCAGGCATGGATGATCAAGCCGATAGTTTGTTTGTGAAATGTTCCTTTGGTGATAGATCCGGGAAGAGATGTTCAGGGAATGATAGAGGTAGTTTCAGTAGCTCCAGATCTAACAAGAAAAATGTTAAGTGTTACCACTGCCATAAGTTTGGTCATTACAGAATTGAGTGTCCTCGATTGGAAAATGTGGAGGAAGATGAAAGTTCCTCTAGTAGTGATGACAACGAAGAAAATGACAGTTAGTCTTTACTTCCTTGAGGGCAGTACGGTAGCAGCTGGAGTATCCTCACATACTCCGGATTCAGATATCACTCACATGCAGCACATGTGAGTGTGCCAGATAGGTGTGGTCATTTATGAGTCGGCAACTTTTACTTGGTGTGATCAGAAGACAGTAATCTTGATTTTTTGTTTGCATTGTGTTCTTTAGAAACATTGCAGGTTTTCTACAGTATTTCTGATCAGGATATATCTTGTGTAAAGTGGTGCTTTTGTTATATTCATATTTGTTTTATGATCATTGAAGAGTTTGGTTTTGTCTATCTATTTCCTTTGTGATGTGTTTGGTGTTCAAACACTTGAGAAGACAAGTAATGTACAGACAAGAAGGTAGAGTGTTACTCAGACCATACAGTTTATTTTCACTCCAATGGAGTATCTGAATGGAATGAGGTGAGTTCATGTTGAGTTCACAATTTGTTTTGAGTTTGCCAGGCTTGTCTACAGATTGTGGCTGAAGCGGTCAATTACAGCTTGCTATTTGATGAACCTTCTCTCTTTTCATTCCACAGGAAATGTGAGAGAGTTATAGCCAAAGGGTAGAGTTGTTGGGAGAGCTTCAGAACAGAGTACGTTTGGTACTCTAGATCATGCTTTTGTGGTTGAGTATGATTTTGTCCTTGGTATTGGTGCACAGTGAGAGCAGGTCTACAGTTGGTAGATAGAAGAGGCAGTTTGGCCACTTTTTGTGTATGCTCATGCAGGCTTTGTTGGGTTCTTACTTTGGCAGAGAATATTGGTTATCCTCAACCCGTGACTTCGCTCGACCCTCGCTCGACGTCCCGCTCGAGCGAGGCATCAGACAGAGAGTTCGCTCGACCCTCGCTCGACATTCAGCTAGAGAGAGATTCCAGACAGAGACTTCGCTCGACACTTGCTCGAGTGAGAGTCAACCTTAGACGTTCGCTCGAGCTAATGTTCTCGGTACTAGGGTTAGCGTCGTTTGGAATAGTGTTTCGCTCGAGCGAGAGTAGTCTCGCTTGAGCGAGAGTAGTCTCGCTTGAGCGAGAATCGGCTTATAGGAGGACTTGCGTTCATTTGAACGGAGAGCAACTGTGAGGAGCTCCAGAATATTTTTGGTTTAGATTTTGAGTGGAGAGCTATTTGTAAGGGTTTGAGAGTTGTAAGAGAGAGCTTTGCAACTTATACGTGAGATTGAGTATTTCTAGTATAAGAATCACATGATTCAATCTCTGTTCTCCATCTCTGTTGTTATAGTGGAATTCATTGAGAACGACCCAACAGTAGACGTAAACTTGTGTTAAACCAAACCACTTCAAATCTTGGTGTCTATTACTGTTCTGTATCTTTTGTTTCTATTTCTCTTTGTTGCATCTGTTGCGTGGCTTCATAATTGCTGTTTGTCGACCAGCCCATCCCTAACAATCTTTAGAGAAATTCTTGGTCATAGATCAGGTTATGCAGGAGGATTGGGCGAGATGGTTATACCAAAATCTAAAAGACAACGTGACTTAGCACGAGAGAAAGAGTCTCTCACTGCAATTGATAAATACAAGAATGCAGCTAAAATTTCCAACCGTGAGATGGAGGTAATGAAGGCGAAGGTAACGGCACTTAAAGAGAAAAATGAGGCAACCAACCGTATGTTGGGAGAGATATTAGCTGCCCACTCTACCCTTGCTGTGTCTCGTCAAGAGACTGAGTGAACTGGGTTGCCTATTTTGTAATATGTGACATATTTTTTGAGATTTTTGGAGTGCTTTTTCTGCAAATATTTTTTGAACTTTTTGGGGAGCATTTTCGGTTATCAATCATTCTAACATTGTTCTATCTTCTATGTTAAGTGGAAGTTTTATGGATGTTAGTATTAGGAAGATAAAGGTTATCCTGGATCAGAATGGCTATATTTTTGCTGTAGAGGTAATTAAAACGTATTGGATTCTCTCTTTGATGCTGTTTTCAAAATTGTATGGGGGATAATTATACATGATTAAATGGTTTTGTAATTTTTCAGCTTTGACATGTAATGACAAATCTTGGAGAAAAGCTGACGGATGAAGAAGGGGATGAGATGATACGCGAAGCCGATATAGACGACGATGACCAGGTGAACTATGAGGAATCTGTGAGGATGATGCGTGCAAAGTGATCTCTGGCAATTGTTTTCTTGTTAATAAGGTACGGATATGAGACACAAGTAGTTAATGTAGGATACCATTGATGGTTTCTATCACTCACGAAAATGGAACTCTTTTTAATCTATATGTGTTGTACCAATGGGAAGATCACTCTGTGGCATGATCTCTTTGGTAATTGCTTCGAAATATCAAGAAAAGAAGAAAATCAGAATATTAATTGGCACCATAGACTGATTTTTCTCTGCAAAAGTTTGGTGCCTATGGTTGTTAGAAATAGGGATACCATTGACGGTTTCTATCACTCACGAGAAGGACCTCCCAACTTACAGAGTTTCCGCTTTAGATAGTTATATTTTGATCCCTTTTTGTAAAGAACACAACTCAAAGCTGGAAACCCACGTGTGAGTAGTTACTGACAACATAAAAGCAGCCATTTTAGATAGTTAGATTTTGGTTTTTTTTTTTTAAAAAGAACAATACTATAAGCTGGCAACCCACATGTGCATGCATAGTCAATTGACTACAGTTTACAGAAATAGGCGCATACTGTGTTCTCTCTTTTGATAAGTTGGGCAGCACACTAAACTAATATGCCATCATAATAACTTTATTATATTTGTAGATTTTGACAATGATGTATAGATTTCATGAATATTAACCGTCATGTATGAAAACACAACTATTAACTGTCATGTTATTGGCCGAGCTGTATGTATGTATGGGCTGCATGTAGTTTGGAAAAGGCCTTTCATTTCTTAAAAAGGCTAACTGTTAGGAAAGGAAAACAATAGAGATGATAAGACTAACTATTGTATGCAAATGACAGGGGTCACTGGTCATATAATACAGTTGTAAATGAACGGTGCTATATGTATGTTATAGACGGGTATATGTATGTATGTATGGGCTGTATATATGTTAGAAAAGACCTTTTATTTCTTATAAAGACTAATTGTTAGGAAAGGAAAACGGTGGAGATGGTATTATTTATGGGAAGAGACATGCTTATAAGTCCTAGAAGCATGCTTATAAGTCCTAGAAGCATGCTTTTAAGTCCTTGACTTAATACCAAGTGTTTAATTTTTTCCTTTGATTATTTTTCTTTGAAAGGTAGAATGACAGAGGCCGTGGATTGAATTGGATTTGCAACGGAAATCATATGCATGTAGAGAAAAAATCTGATGATTTGACGGGAGGCAAAGTTATTTTTAACTGAGGAGAATATCACAATTTATGTTTTTAAAGTTCAAATACCCAAATCTTTGTAATTTGTAATAAACATCAATTACTCTTTTACGTAGTACTTATAAATAGCTTTTCATTAAAGCTAAACCCTAAACCCTATGCCATTCGTGTATAGAGTACGAAAATGAATCTAAAACAAATTTACTATTGGATGAAAATAGATTATATGCCATTTTATATTTCAATTTTGATTTGATTTTTTATTTTTGGTTTAGCATAACAAATATCGTAGTGTTTATAAATATTCTAAGTGAGTTGAGTATATAAAGAGCCACTAGAAACATTGAAAAAACCAAAGTACTGACAGCACATTAAGAAAAAAATGTATTTGTAGCCCGAAAATTCTATAATTGTCCGAAAATGTGTTTTGAACATTTAAGATTTAATTGCAGCGAAAATTATTCGCCGTAAAAATACAAGCATCCAGATGATTGTTCCGGCGATTAGTTTAAAAATCAGGATATCAATTGCGGCGAAAGTTTTTTAGTTTGGGGCTAGTCTAATCGCCAGCAATTAAAATTTTTATTGGGGCGAATCGCTTTATTCGTTACTTTAATTTATGAGTGGCATTTTAATAGAGGCGAATCGTCCGAAACTAACAAATCGCTGCTGATAGTTATTTGCAACGAATATATAATTTTTGGATGACATTGAGTGCGATTGGGCTGACCCCAATATTTTTATAGCCCTCTTAAATTTCTATAATTTTTATAAAAATATAATAAAAAATATTAAGCCTCTGTTTGTATTCACAACTCAATTCAATTCATCTTCAATTCATCATTATATTTTTATAATTTTTTATATAAAATACAAATTCTAATACACAATTTTTAAATTCCAATACACTTTTTTCAAATTTTAAAATAATAATAATATTAAAAAATAAATTAAACTCATCTCAATTTATCTCATATTTGAATCTAAACAAAGTCTAAAAAATATAATAAATAAAATTTAAAAAATATAATAAAATAAAAAAATAAAATACAATAAAAAAATAAAATAAAAATAAAATTTTTAAAAAAATTCGACCTCCACTAAATCCCAGTCGCCAGAGACGACAGAGCGAACTCCAGGAATTTACATAGTTTTTCCGCGGCGATTAGTTTCGCCGTAAATAGTGTCGCTTCTTGTAGATCTCCTCCTTTCCTATCACTCCTTTAGTCGTTGCAATATTTGGCTGAACTGCCACTCCGACCTCCTCAGCTAGCTTTGTTGCATTCATTTTTTGCTCCGTGTAGAGAGGCCACGTTATCATCGGCACGCCGCTCAGTATACTTTCGAACGACGAGTTCCCCCCACAGTGAGAAGAACCCTCCTGTAGATCGATGCTGAGGATGTCCGATTGTGGTGCCCATTGGGTGACCACAAATATTCCCAAATTCCCAGTCCGGTACTGGAACCATCGGGCAAGTAATTCAAGGCGTCGTTGCCTCTGCCGTCTTCTTCAGACGAATCCTTCTTGCTGGGTGGGCGTAGCACCCAAATAAACCTCTGATGGCTTTGTTCCAAACCCCAAGCAAGCTCAGTGATTTGCTGTGCCGAAAGCACCCCAAGACTCCCAAACGAAATACACAGCACCGATTCTTTTGCTTGCTGGTCTAGTTAATCCAACAGGTCGCTCTTCCTCCTGTTTGATCAGCGGTCCATGTACTGCATAAACAGGTACCGATCCGAAACCTTCCTCCTCTCTCATGGCCTTAATTAAGCGTTGTGGCATCTAGATCTTCCCATGTGTTCACCAAAAACCCATCACTCTTCCGCATCTCCGATCCCACTTGTAAGAACATGTTGTATTCTTGTTTTGTCCGATCCAGCAACGGGTCAACCATATCTTCCGGCCGAACAGCCTTGCAACCTGGGATTCTTAACGGTTCTTTTTGATCGATGTATTAGGGTTGCAAATGATCCGATCAAAGACGAGTTCGAGTCGAATCGATTCGAGTTGGACTTAAATAACTCGAGTTCGAGTTCGAGTCGAGTTAAGAATTTGCCGAGTCGAGTCGAATTCGAGCCGATCAAAGACGAGCTCGAGTCGAATCGAGTTATTTATCGATCTTTGTTTTTACTCTTTAACGAATCGAGCCGAACTCAGTCGAGTAATTACTCGAGTTTCTTACTCTTTATAAATATTTGACTCAATAATTTTTTTTTTGAACTTAATACATTATTATTGTAAAGAAACAAAATATTACTTCTACATAAAGTAACAAAATATATTACTTATTCAAAATATTAAAAATAATATATATAACACAGAAAATATATATAATAAAAGAATATATTTAAGAATATATGCAAGATTATATATATGTATATAGAAATATTACGAGTATTGTTACGAGCCCAAAACGAGTCGAATCGAGTTTATACGAATCTTGTTCACGATCACAAACCGAGTTGAGTCGAGATTATACGAGTTTAGCTCGTTTAATATTCGAACCAATATTAGTGCTCACGAACAACTCATTTATTAAACGAATCGAGTTCGAGTTGACTTTATACGAGTCGAGCTCAAATTATTCACGAGCAGCTCTGTTCGTTTGCAGCTCTATGATGTATTCTCCTTCTATCTCTTTGTCAAGGATCGGAACGTATAGCATCAAATGCTAGAGGCCACGCTGAGCTGGCAAATACGTACTTCAACACGTGAAATTCATTGGCGACATCTGAAGTCCCGAAAACATCGACTATGATGGCACTAGGGCTTGGCTTCAGGGGAGAGTTACTGGACTGGAGAGTTGGCCGGATTCTGCACATCACGGCGATTAATCTTGTGAAGATCGGAGCATTGGGACCGACTAGGCCGGAGACGTCCACGGGCGGTAGTACGACGACGTGTAGGAGTTTCTGCGTGGTGGTCAGGGTGGATATGCTTGGGTACTAGGGGGCATGGCCCTAAATTTAAAAAATATATATAATATATATTATTATTTTTTTTATAATTTAATAAAGTAATGTTAATTTTAATATATATTAATTCCTTCTAAAAATTTATATTTATTTTTTTAAAAGCTTTTTTTAATTTTATTTTAAAAACAATTTTTTAACAAATAGTTATCTATATTAAAAGACAAATATTTAGTTTTAATTTAAATTTAATATTTGATGTTTTTATTTATTTAAAAAATGTATAAATTATAATTTTAGATGCTCTATATTTTTTTATTTAATATATGTAAATGAGTATTTTTATTTTATTTCAATGATATATTCTTTTTGATATATCATATATATTTTTATTAAATAAATTATTTAAACATATTTTATTTTTATACTAGATTTTATTATCAGATTATTCTATATCATAAAAAAATATATATAAAAATAAAATAAAAAATATTTTTTGTATATTATTTTAATTTTATTTAACTTTCTAAAATAAATTTCCGACTCCGCCACCGGTGGTGGCCGATTGGATGAGTTGGGATTCGCCGGGTGAGATGCCCGAAGATTCTAGGACTACGAAGAAGGTAACGTAGAAATTGTGATGGGCGACAAGGCGATTGCCGAGCTCAAGGTTACGGACAAGGTGGCCAACGCAGGGGCTACAGACAGTAACCGCGTGTGGCTTTGAGGCATTATCCATGGAAGCGAAGGAGACGATCAATACAGGAATGTTGGTAAGTTTTTTCTATCAAGAGAGAATTGTTGGGAAATAGGCAATGAAACAAACAACAAAGATATGAAATAAACCGCAGCGGATGCAACAATGAGAAATAAAACAGTAAAGACAGAAAGAACACACAGATTTAAGTGGTTCAGCTCAAAATGAGCTTACATCCATTGTGGGGTTGGTTTCAAAGTTTCACTAGATCAAATGGAGGTTACAGAGAGAGTATCGAGAGATACTTACAACAGAGAACACTCACCTCACGTGTATACACTCAATCCTCACAAGTTTCACTCAAAATGGTGGAGAAATGGAGAAGAAAATGATCTAGAGGCCGTTACTGTTCACTGGCGCCGAAAACAGAGGCTGCGTCTTCGTCTGCTTCTTCGTCGCCTGATACGCGAAAAAGACTTCGCGCTATTTATATTCTGCAATCTCGCTCGAGCGAGATTTAAACTCGCTCGAGCGAGGACTTCTAGGTCAGATTCGCTCAACTAGAAATCGGACACCTGGCGCCACGTGGAATCTCGCTCGAGCGGGAGGTCGAGCGAGTGTCGAGCGAAGTCACTGCCTGAACCTCGCTCGAGCGGGAGGTCGAGCGAGGGTCGAGCGAAATCTCGGATTGGAGCAATTCTGGAAGTCTCGAAGTCTCGCTCGAGCGAGGGTCGAGCGAGACAGGATTGGACTTGTATTCCTAAGCCATACTCAACAAGAATATACCCAGATGTTGCTTTTATCGCAGCACGAACAGGAGGATGGGATCGAATTAAATGGCTCCGATTCTCTCCTTTCACCAACTCGCAATGAGTACTTCCTCTCCAACATCCACTTTGATAACCTAAACCGAAAGCACCCCAACGTGCTTGTCTTGTCTAACTTTCCTTCCATACTTCCATCGGCTCGTTAAACACAATAAACGCATTGACTCCCTCGTACCCAAAATAAAGCCTTTGTATATATGGCTCTTTGACTCTTGAGACTATCTTAAGCTACTTCACTACTCTTATTTATAAATAGTATTATTTGACTACTATTGATAATTTAAGATTATTTTAACATCCAAAATACTCTTAGAGCACTCTAATTAGTGGCTCTTGTAAAATACACTTTTATATAATATTTGAAGATAAATAACTCAAAAGTTGCGCATGCTTCTGATGGATTATGTATATTTATATCTATTTTATATTTTGTTATAGTACGACGTAGCTGAACACTTTAGCAAAATGCAAACATATATATATATTTTTTCTTTTCATGTATTTTGTCTCTCACAATAATTTTTCTGTCTTTGTACCTTTTCTCCAACAAACTATTAAATAATATATCATTTAAATGTTATATATATATATATATATATAAAGCTAATGGATGACATATTATACAATATGTAAAATAGAAAAAAGTACTGAATATTTTAGTGATATATTTTAAATGATAAGATACATAAACTTGAATTAAACTAGTGCTCATACAGTAAAAGATATGTAAAGTCGAAACTGTCAAACACCAACTACCATTCAAAGAGAGAGAGAGAGAGAGGTAATACATTTAGATCCACTTCGGATAACATGATATATATATATGTATGGCGGAAAAGAAGCCTTTTAACCTGAAGCAGAAAAGAAAGAAGATTATATGGATGGAACTAGGAAATTCAATTTGGAGGCAAAGTTATAAACAAAATATTTTAATTTTAATTTTAATTTTGTAAAAGCCATGGATTATTATTCATTGTTAATTTCGGAAAATTTGGCCCAAGGTTTTGCTCTACGGCTACGACATTTGTTTGATCCGTATAATATATTTAAGACTAATCTTAAAACAGTTTTTTCGCCTCTTTATAGAGTATGTAATACATAAGCGGGTAAAGAATGTCCATATTTTTTCTTAGAAAGATACAATCATTGATACACAGAGAAATACAATAGTAGTACGTAGAAGCTCATCTAAATCAATTGCTTATCTTCTTCTTCTTCCTCTTCTTCTTTTTTTTTTTTTTAATGTTTAGTACCAATTCAATCACACAGAACAGGACAAATAAATAAAAAAGAAATTAAAAAAAGAAAATCACAATCTGTAATTAATAGGAACTTCATGATGTTTTTGATCCTACCTCAATCCGAGACTCAAAATTTAACTCATGTATATAATCACCTCAGTCCAGTTTTGAAGTGTCTTACAAATCATCCTGTGGCGATCTCTTGATCTTAAGATCACCAAAACCACATAAAGATTCAAGATGTTTGAACATAATTCGATCAGATCCATAATTCCTTCCAAGCTTTACCTTCTATTTCAGAACTGTGCGCATCATTTGATCTCATGAATCAAACTCACAAAAGATGTACACTCTCATCGATCTTTCAAAAGGTCGTACATGCAAGAGGGTTTAGGATTTGTTCATGAAGTACTCGCTCGCGTCCCTAGATCGAGAATTAATTTATTACGATGCAAAAATATGATCATATCCACCTAACTTTTTTAATAATTTCTATACACGTCTGTTTTAAATGATATATTTTTGTAAAATAATTTATAAAAATAACATCATTTAAAAAATATCTTTAATTGTTATAATTATATAAAAGAATTATAAAAAAGAATTTTACATAGATTCAGAAGTACTACTGTGTAAATCCATCTTAATTACTTAACAGTCTGGTTGCAGCATGAGTATTAACATCGCTTCTCTTCCCGCAAGAGAGATGTCAACATTTATATTGATTTAGGAGATGTGTGGCATATAGCCAAAGGAAAATGCATATATACTTAGAGAGTGGAAGAAGAAACCAATACAAGATAAAAACCAAGGGTGCCGGGAAAGCTTTGTCGACAAAGGGTGGTTCGTCTGGTGATAATGCACTTTCCCAACCGACACAGCATGGACAACATGTCATTATTCGCTTCCTTGTTGTCCTCCATGCATCTTCTCTATCTCCTCTCTTCCCACCACTTTCTTTGACGGCGACACCTCCGGTTGGACAGCCAGTGTCCGAGCTCCTCCGTCAGCAACCGTTCCGCGCGCGTTCATGTCAAGAAATAGCTTGTTGAGTTCAAGAAATATCCAAATTAGTGCATGCATGGTTCAGATCGACTTTCCACTAGTTCACGATCAAGCTGCTTGTTAGAGTATTCACATTCCATCCTTCAAATTTTTTTCTAAATTTTAACAAAAATTTCTACTTCATATAAGTTTTCTCTAAATTTTACGTCGTCTCATCTTCAAAAAATTTCCTACATCTTGTTAACTATCATTTTTAGTCTATTATATGAAAATAATATTATTTTATTCTTTCTATATTACTTTTTTAACTATTTTATTTCACAACTTTAACTATTTCTAATAAAATATACATAAATTTGATATTGAGATTAATAGTAACTCCCAAAGATAGGGGTTACTGTAGCACCTCTTAAACTCCTCTCCTATTATGAGGATCCGGATGTGGGTTGGTTTTAAAGTAAAATTCCAAACCAAATTCTATAATTTAAAGATTAATAATATTTGATGCACTCAATGTGAATACTCTTAAAACTGGAAAAAATGTCGCAAATCATAAGCTTTAGCTACTGAAAACTTAGCGCCGGATGAACGCCGTTATAATTGATCCGCTAAAAGCTTCAACTGGTTGGAAGCACCGTAGTTGTCACCTTCAAACCCCTCTCCTATTGCAAGGATAATATATTGTAATCATGCCTTGATTGTTACTATCCAAAAATTAGGGCTAATTAATCATTAGTTAATTTGGTAAGACATGAATGATGAAATAATAAGATAACTGGCAGTGAAATGATTAATAGACCCATTACGATCTTAATTTTTTGGCTGATCAATGAAAAAGTAGTGTAAGTATAACATAGTTATAATTCAGACGTGGCCAAAGAGACAAGGCCAGTGAGTGCGTGTACTACTGCTCTTAAAATAATTGTAAGTCCTTTTATGAAAAATTGTGGAGTTCCTTTTATATAAAAAATTATTATTTTATATATATATACATATCATATTAATTCTTTTAAATGGATTGCACAATATTATATATTCTAGAACTATCAATATCATTTTTTTTTCACTCTCTTTAATTTAGTTGCAACATCTTCATGTCATGAGTGTATTTCATGAGTGTTGTTAAGGGCGCCGCAACTACAAATAAATATTATGAAAAAGAAAAACTATATAAATATCATGTTATCATGTAGTACTAGTTGTTGTGCAGTCGTCCTGACACATCACCTCTAAATATTCAATAATTCTATGGGAAGTCAGGTTTTCGTAGTCAAGTGGGAGTCGGGTGAGGTGGCATCACGCCATGTCACTCTTGATTTTAAAAAAATGTTAATTTGGCTGAAATTCAAAATGGACACAGGTCGAAAAGAGAGAAATGCATTTCAATTTCTCCCGCATGCAAAAGAGAGAATCTAGGTGCCCTTTGTCGACTCTCTCACCATTTTTTTGGCCATTTCCTCCGTCTAGTCTCGACTTTCAACCCCGGGTTATCGTCAATGCGAGTTCCCAAAATAGTGTCGAGAGAGAAATCCAAACTTTTGTCATTTTCAACCTTTGACCCCGAAGAGAGAGAAACCAAAATCGACTGCTGGAACTTCGGCCATTACCTCCGGGCATCGTCAAATCTGACTCTCACACTTTAACTCGACAGGTAACCATCGTCATTTCTCTTCTAGCTATTTATTCAAATATAATTTCCATTTCTTTATTTCTTGTAGTAATTTCTCCATTTTCTGGATTTGATATCGAAACCTGAAGTTAGGATTTTGTTTGGGTCGAGAGAATCAAAACATTTGTAATTCTTTAACTTTTCACTTTCACTTTGTTGACCTAACTCCCTTGACCTGAAGTTAGGATTTTGATTTTCTCCATTTGTAATTCTATATTTTTTGGTAAGTTATATTTTTGGTTCAGTGTATATATATATATATATATTTATTGTGATGAAATGGAGGAATGGTTTGAGTTTTTGAAACAAGGGAGTTGAGGAGGATAGAGTGCATCTTGAGAATTTTCATGTGCTAACTTGGAAGAAGACTTAATGATGATTGACGATGTTCCTTGGGAGTAAGTTTATCTGAAGATAGAACTACTCATTTTTCTCTCTCCAACACTTTCTTGTCATCATTTTCTCAACATTGCCAATTTTTCTGTGTTCAAATGTAGGATGGTCTTGTGCCACATCTTTATAGTTAGATAAGTTATATGTTTTGACATTTTTCAAACATACAAATATTTATCATTGTGGTTTCCATATATCATACAAACTTTATATGATTAACTCTTATTTTCAGTGTCACATGATAAAAGTACGATAGTAATGGAACGGGTGCTACATGAAAACCGTAAGAACATACATGTATACATATATATATATATATACACATACATTACAAGAAAATTGTTTATTTAGCTGTAAATAGTCATTTGATCACAATTAAATAGTCACAAAGCCTATTTTTCTCGTAGTGATATTACTATGCAGATCTTCAGTTTAGGTGTGTTGATTGGGTCTTTAAAGCCTTAACTCTTTGTTTGGATCATATATATATATATATATATATATATTTATATATTTAAAAGTTGGATTTGGATTTGCACCTAAGCCAACAAGCCTTTAAGCTTTTCAAAGTCTTGAGTTTGAAATCATAGTTGTCTTGAAATCCTAATCCTAATTCTTTTATCCCAACGCAACTCTAGTGTTGATCAGGCTAGTTGTTCCACATTAACAAGCAAAACACCAACACTATGACATCTCCTTTCATTTTGTGTTCTTTTGAGTTGATTTGTCGAAATAATTTTCTTCAATCCTTCTTAAAGGCATGAAGTACTTAATTATAGAATTGGTTCGCATCAAACTTCCAACGAAAAAAAAGAAGAAGATAAACTTAGTTTTAAAAAAGCCAAGAATTGCAGCCATGGATGATCTCCCATCAATACATGGGATGTAGCAATTCTTATTTGGGATAGAAATGGGTAACTATATATGCTATTCCACCATTATTTGTTTTATAATTCAAAGAATTTTCAATGGACACCCTTAATTATCTATATTTGTAAAATTACACCATCAACTAAGACGATCAGAAATTAGAAATAAAACAAAATTTCAGCAATTAGATTTCAATGAGTGAAAGAACTAAAACCTCTTGATAGCATATATAGGATGTACATTATTCCGTATTCATATAAACGTGTGAAGATGGGGAATACCTTGTTGGTGAAGTAATTTAATTTCTTCTTCAAACTAATATTCTCGTTTGGACAATTTCCTCAATTTCTAGAGCTTTTCTTGAATCAATGGATGAGTTAGGATAACCCGAATTTGGGCGTTAGGGTATAATCCTCACCCAGTATTTCATTACAAGTACTGTTTTCGTCCCAAATAGTTATGTTCGTGGCATATAACTGGCCTCAAAAATCTGTTTTTCTTGTAGTGTTTCCACCCATTGGCTTCTCTGTTAATCATTATCATTAGAAATAATAAATAAATAATGACAAGTTTACAACTTCTCAAGGTAACTTTCTTTTCATCGCAAATAAACTATTTTGATCCGTTTCATTAGCTAATTGATAAGACTATCATTGTAGTTAAAAGTCTAGAATGTTTGTCTTTTAACTAATCAATTTGAAATGTCTTCATTACATATGAGATTGATAAGACCAGAACATATCAATTCTTTTTTTCTTATATTTTTTCGATTTATTTTTTTGGTGTGAAACGACCTAAAGTAGAAAGAACAAAAAAAGAGGTTGAGAAAAGACTCAGTAAGAGGGCAGCCAAGTTTGAGAATAGAGATGATGCAATCAAGTAGAGATGAGACAATTATGAAGAAAGAGACGACGCAATCTAGTAGTGATGAAGCAAAAAAAAAAGAGATGGTGTAATCTAGTAAAGATGAGGCAATTTCAAAGAGAGAAATGGTGCTTATCGAGCAAAAGGCCGGAATGAGATGTTCACGCATGCTACTCCGTGTGCATTGGGCTTTTGCAGTTTGTGTATCTTGTTACTTAGTACTTATTGTGAATGAGAATTTGATATTAGTTTGCATAGGATAATGAAAATTGACTGACTAAGTTTGTGTACCTGGTTTTTTTTTATTGAAACTTGCTTTGTTCAAATTTTGATGTTATTAGTGTAGCTGAGTAGAATTACTTGGATTCTTTATTACATCTATTTTATAGGTGGGAATTTGGCAATGTGGCCAAAACAGACACCACAGCCTGCAACATGATACGTTTCTTGTCAATAAAAAATGGGGGAAATCTCACTTCAAACAATATCCTGTATTACTAGTTATTCTTAGCAAAATGTCCACTTGAAAACATGATTTCCGGAAGGATTATGGACAAAGGGCTAATTTTAAATGCAGATTTTAAATGGGATAGATATAATATATATATATATATATATATATAGTTCAAGTACTTAGCTAGCTAGCTAGCGAGCTGCAGGTACTTGCAATATTTTGTTGTGCAATATTCTTTTGGATAACAGCTAGCGTTTTATCCATGGATTCTTATTTCTCTTAATTTTGAATCTGCAATATTTATAAAGTAACCCAGATTTTCTTGCCAAAAAATTTGAACTATTATATAGTTGAACTATTACATTAACGCTAAAGCTAAACTATATATAAAGCTGAACCATTACATTTATTCAACTTGCCAAAAAATGGAGCAACACGCCTGATCAGTTGTAAAATCCAGGATATTAATCAATCAGAACATGAATAGTTTCGAAATGTTTCATTACAAGAATATGGAGTCATTCCATTCCCAAGTTTTTGACCCCCAAAATAAAAATAAGGAAAACTACAACTAATATCCATTTTGAAAACCTGCCGATCTCATATCATGGCATACGCCTCGGCAGATTACCAAAAGGTCTCGATCATAATTATAGCTGCACTTAAACTATCCAAATGGAACCTAAATAGACAAACTTACAATTTAGCGATACCGAAAGTACAGTATCATACGCACACAACCACAAAACATTACCCAAACAAGATAAAAGGAAAGTATCATATTCATAAGCGTTTATTAAATTAAATCCATTACCCAAACAACCACAAAATATTACCCAAATTAAAACCATAAAGTAAGCTCAAAAAATTTAGAACTGTGGCATAGCTAAAAAGAACCCCAATGAGAAAATTGGTCAGAGAAAAATCTATCAAAATTTATACTACTGTTTCTCCAATCGACAAGATGTATGGATCACGGGGACGTGGAAAACAGAGCATAACTCTCCACCCCTCAGAAAAATTTGTTGCTCATAGTCTCATAAGAATCTGCTTTCTTCTGGCTTTGGGTTTCTAACCATCCATAAGAAAATTTTTTTATTTGAAAACATCATAAAGTAACTTCAGTGATGATGATCACCCAAGAACATTAGTTTCACACACGTGAACAGTGATAACAGATCACCCAAACAGCTGACTATGCAAGAGTTTTTCACACAATATATTTTCTCTTAACAGCTAGTCCATCAACATCAAATTTGCTTTCTAAGAAATGTTAATTAAGTCTGAATTTCACAAAAACGTAAAAATACATTTCATTTCAAATAAAGAAAAATACATGCAAAAAAATGCATCTATATAAAGCCTATTTTACAGTCTAGTGATTGTCCGATGTTTCATAAGTTCAAATAAAAGGTATCAACTAATTGTACTCAACAAAAATGAAGGGAAGAGAAACCAATGACGTCTAAATCATGTATCCAATATTTCTCTAATGAACAGCTGCCTACATACCTCGTCAAAAACCAGTGGAGAACCGGAATCATCACAAGCGTTATGCATGGAAGAGATTGTGCATTAGCTTTGAAATAAATGAAAATATAAACAAAATGAAATAAACAAATGAAAATCAGGTGCAAAATTGAGAATGAGAAGAGAACATAAACAAAATCACAAAGCCTTAGCTCAAACCCATTTCATGGCATTGCCTGACCCATTTGAATTATTTAATCAAACCATGTAAAATGCAGCCTGGCAATACACACAAAGCAGATAAGCAAATGAAAACCATGTGAAATTTTGAGAAACAAAAGAGAACATAAAGCATGTCATAGCTCAAACCCATTTATATTGTTTAGGATTTGTTTTCCCTTTGAATAATTAGAGCTTTAATCATCTTATTCTTAATTTGGACGAACAAAATCTCATTCTCAAATCTTAACTAATTTAACAAAGAAGAAGAACCGACTCCGTGTGAAAGGGTTTCGGTGTGGGCAGTGCCAAGGAGGAGCTCGAGACAAGGAGAAACTGTTGATGGGAATGAGCTAGTGATGGGAACGAGCTGCCGACAGGAATGAGCTTACGATTTAGCACGAAGGTTGCAGCTGATTTGAAGATGGTTTCCCTCTATTTATCTCTTTTAAATGGGATGAATTTGAAGATGGTTTCTCACTCCTTCGATTTCGCACGAAACTCGACTCTAGTTTCTCTCGCCTTGCAAGGTTGAAGACGATGGCGCGTCGCGTTTCTTTGATTGAGGACGAAGCCAAGTCTGGGAGATTTGATTTTGGTTTCTCCATGCTGCATTTTGCGATATTTTGGTTTTCTATTTCTAAAATTAGGGGTGGTATGTCATCGTCCAGGAATAGAATGGTTGGGCTTGGGTTTTTATGTTATTGTTTGGTTAGGATAGGTAGGGCTGCAAATGAACAGAGCTCCTCGTGAACAATTTGAGCTCGACTCGTATAAACTCGATTCGAACTCGATTCGTTTAATAAATGAGTTGTTCGTGAGCACCAATATTGGTTCGAATATTAAACGAGCTAAACTCGTATAATCTCGACTCGACTCGTATAAACTCGGTTTGTGTTCGTGAACAAGATTCGTATAAACTCGATTCGACTCGTTTTGAGCTCGTAACAATACTCGTAATATTTCTATATACATATATATAATCTTGCATATATTCTTACATATATTCTTTTATTATATATATTTTTTTTGTTATATATATTATTTTTGATATTTTGTATAAGTAACATATTTTGTTACTTTATATAGAAGTAGCATTTTATTTCTTTACAATAATAATGTATTAAGTTTACAAAAAAATTATTGAGTCAAATATTTGTAAAGAGTAAGAAACTCGAGTAATTACTCGACTAAGTTTGATTCGTTTGTTAGAGAGTAAAAAATAAAGATCGATAAATAACTCGATTCGACTCGAGCTTGTCTTTGATCGGCTCGAATTCGATTCGACTCGGCAAACTCTCAGCTCGACTCAAACTCGAACTCGAGTTATTTGAGTCCAGTTCGACTCGACTCGACTCGAACTCGTCTTTGATCGGATCGTTTGCAGTCCTAGGATAGGTCTTGGGTCCATTATTTAGTTTAGAAATGTGAATATTAATAGAGATGTTGTATTGTAATGAGGGTATTCAAACCCTTAATACAATTTGATATTCTCTCTATTCTCTTACTCTCTTCTATTCTCTCTCTACTTCTTGTATAATTTTTGGAGGATGATGAATATCGAATTCATCAAATTATTCTCATAATTGAGTCCATTACAATTGGTATTCAGAACCAGTCTTTTTTCTTAGTATGGATTAGATCAGAAAAATGGAGGAAATTATCTCATCATTGATCAAGTTCAAGAACGAAATTAAAGAATCACGGCGACGTTCCAAAGTCTTTTTGCAAATATTGAAAGAGCTCAAAAACAATTTAGAAATTTCTAGCCATAATTTCAATAATTTCAAAGAACAGTTCTTGAATCTGGAAGAGCTTCTGCAAGAAGAAGAAAAAAATGCGTCAACGATCGAAGAAAAAGAGGTACACGGTGAGAAGGCTCGTCAAGAGGTCGAGCTCGCCCTAATTCATTCTGCTCAATAGAAGCTTAGTGACGAGGACTTTACATTTCACTCTCGTTCTCAAGATCTCCTTCGTGAGTTGCAGAAGGAAGAAGTGGAAGAACTAACCAATTGCCTATCAACTCAAGAAAAGGAGCTTCTAAATACCTCTCAGATTCTTCTTCCTCTTGTTTCTATGAATTTAGTTATAACTCAAACACTATTTTCTTCATTCTCGTATCTTGCTCACCGATCAATTAATTTCTTTACTCTTAACATTGATTTTCCACTTTCAAATCTCCGTATCAAAATCTTGTATTCTTCTCTTTCTCTACAAAATGATTGTCTTTTTTCTTCGTCTTTTTCAGTCATCCCTAGCATCCGATACTTACTCAACTTAAGAAGGAAAGACTTGGCCATCAGATGGGAATTTGATCCCGGTGGCGTCGATTTGCAATTTCTAAGCTCCTCACCTTTACCACAACAAAACAGTCATCCTATATCTCAACCGATAAATCTCCCTCATGTCCGTAGAAAAAGCGATGCCTATAACAGTAGCTTGAGCTCTGTTCTTTACCTCACAACATCACTCCACTATAACTTCCTTACATTGACTAGGGCATTCGTAATTTTCATCGCCAACCCAGACGACGCAATCTTGGTACAGCCGGCAAGGTTTTGACGCGATCTGACTTTCGAAGCCACCATATGGTGAAGTACGCCATTGGGTTGAGTTGTGAGTTGATCGTGGGCACCGACGAGGAAGTCAATCAACCTGATTTTGCAACGACGATCTGGTGGTAATTTGTGGCCTTCACGGCTTTGTCGTTCTCCATTCTTCTGTTTCTAGCAGCGGTAAGTGGATGGTACTCCAGAAATTTTCAAACAAATTCTTGAAGATAAGAAGAAAAGCTTCGGTCCGACTCATGCCTTGCAAACGTTTGAAGAAATGCCATTTGTAATATGTCGGCAGCAAGAGACACAGAGACACAGAGACGGCTACGGTTCATGCGTGAAACACAGAAGACAGAAATGGCATAGGAAAATAAATCGATCGAGGCCAAGAAAGGTTATTGGGCTTGGGTTTTGGGCCTGTGTTGAGTGAGAAAATAAGGGATGAAGCTCATAAGGGTTGGGCTTGGACTTAATCCATTTAGCTTTTAATTCATGTTTATATTTCATATATTTTTTAGCATTTGGCCATGTATTAGGCTATAAATAAATTGCACTTTGAGGACAAGGTGTTTCTACGGGGGATGGAATGTCATGGTCTAGGAATAGAATAGTTGGGCTTGGGCTTGGGCTTGGGCTTGGGCTTGGGCTTTTATGTTAGTGTTTGGTTAGGATAGGTCTTGGGCCCATTAGTTAGTTTGGGAATGTGAGTATTAATAGGAATGTTGTATGTAACGAGGGTATTCAAAACCTTAATACAATTTGATATTCTCTCTATTTTCTTACTCTCTTTTCTTCTCTCTCTACTTCTTGTATAATTTCTGGAGGATGATGAATCTCGAATTCATCAAATTACTTCTCTAGTAATTGGGTCCATTACATGGTGTGGCACCACCTGACTCTGGATCGACTACACGAACATGACTCCGAATAGAATTATTGGTCTTCTTCCTCACCAAGACGAAGTCGTGCCCTCAGACTATATTCCCTTTTCTTTCGTTCACCCTCACCATAGCACCGCACCCCTTGTCACCCTTCTTTGTCTAAACTAGTTTAAGCTTTGATTGGGGATCTGTCAAGTGGGTTTTTCAGAATACTTCGACCGAGTGTTGGATTTAGAAATCGAACTCCTAGATGGGTTTTTTTTTTCCAGGTATAAGGCTTTGCTTATAGTTTCAATCTCATTCAGCTTCTGATTACCTGAATCATCACCAACCTTCTTCCCAGTATCAACTTTCGACAACATCATCTTTTTCCTCGAGAATACAAAAAAATAAAATATAATCAGACTAAAAATAAAGAGTAGTGCTAGGTACCCCCGCCTGGTACCCCCGTCGCGGCTTCGCGACTGACGTGAAACCCGTTTGTTATTGCCATCCGTTCACTATCGATCGCCGTCCGTTTGCTGTCGTCATCTGGTTTCTATCGTCGGCCGGTTGTTTCTAGGTTTGAAAAAAGGTATTTTCTGGGTGAGTTTTTGGGTTTTGTTCTGGTTAGAACGAAGCTTGTGAAGTTTTTTTGGGTTAGTTTGTGGGTTTTGTTCTGGTTAGAAACGGAGTTGGTCATTTTTCATCATCATTATATTTACTGTGGTTGTTTATTTAGTGGGTATTGATCAATAGCATGCTGTTTATTTTGCTCCCTTTTTCTGCTTTATTATGTCCATTCTTCTTTTCAGTTGTATTTTGCTTGGTTATAGAGTGCCTCATCGTTACAATAACTGCAGTTGGTGCCAATTTTTCTAGGCCCTCGATGTCTAATTTTTGCTACTTTAGAGATGTTTAGTTTCTTTGGATATATGGGATTCTTCAAGGCTAGGATGATATAATAGGTTGCATGAATCTGGATCTTGTTTGACAGTCTTGATAATAATATATCCCCGGTGAAACATATGTCCCTGTTTCATGCCTTTCCAAAGATTATAATGTCTGGTTCTGCCTTTGAGGTAGACTTAGAAGAAAAAATCCTTCATTTGCTTATGTGACGATTCTCTGCTACATATTATATCTGAACTGGACATGAAATAACTTTGGAGCTTGAGGTGTTGGCTTCCAAGTTATGCATTATGGTACTGTCTTATATTGGAAAAATATAGAGAGAATGAAAGAATGGCTTCCTGAGAGTGAACAGAAGGAAATGTTTCTCCTTTAAAGGAAAATCGGGGTAGGTTGTAGGTGCTTTGCTAAAGCCCAAGAATGAAGGAAATTTTGTATTGAAGCTAGCAAGAAAGTAACTTAATTTTTAACCATAATCTGCATGTTTTCAGATAAATCATTTGCTACATCATCTGCATGGGAAACGAGAAAGAACAGCCATCTATGCAAAGATCATGTAGCTCCCCCATCCATAGTATGTATGTTATATCATTTAATATATCAATGAAATTGGTATTGGTGAGGTAGTATTTATTTCCAAAATACATTAATAACTTTATCTAATAACATGTTAGGACATACCATCAAATAGTCCAAACATCCCAAATAGTATGCCTAATTACTATGGACTAGTACATGCGTGGTCATCGGCTTTTTTGCCATATCCGGTTGGCAACCAATATCCAATCAACATACAAGTGATGATAACATGTTATAATTTATTTTTATTAAGTTCTTTGCATGTACTAAAAAAAAAGATTGCTTCTTTGTAGGAGTCTAAAGGTTGTGGATATGGGATCGAATAGCGTAGATGTTTAGCTATGGTGAGATCAGGCAACATGCAGATGGATCCCATTTTCTGTTTATTTTTTGCTATGATGAATTTTTGTTGTGGCTGAAAAGGAGACAAATGGGTCCATATTATGGTAGTCCATCATTCTTTAGTCGTGTGGATGAGCTTTTTGTAATGGTGTTGAAAATCTTAGAAGTTACAACAAGCTTATTGGTGGATTATAAAATTTGAGAAGCTAGATTCGAACATGCATGCACGCCTGTTTGGAGTACTACTAAAGCCAATTCCAAAGTGCCAAGGAAAGTGAATTATAAACCATGAAACATGCAGGATGAGAATTAGTGATATATATATATATATGCATCATAAATTAGGATCAGTAGTCTTCTTTTATTGGCTGGACTTTGTATGTACAATACTAGTATATATGCAAGCTATACAATATGCACTCCAGAACTGCACTCTGCAGTACTCAAGCAAAGTACCCAACGACTTGTTCAATACCAAATATTCTTTATGTTCTCGATTCATGCCAGAGCCACCTTTTAAGAAAATTTTTAAACGAGAATTGTTTGGAAATCTGAAAAAATGTGTAAAGAATGTCACCAAGAATGTTCGGAGGATTGGATCTTGAAGAACGGAATCACAGTGGACCTCTCACAGCGACCGTAGACCTCGTGGAGACGGGGGAGCTCGTGGAGAAGACAGAGATGGAGAGCTCGTGGAGAAGAAAGACGGAGTTTCATGGGGGATTTGTGGGAGAGGGATTCAAAGAGATAGAGAGCAGAGGGAGGGACTTCGGGCAAAGTGGAACGACGTAGTTTATTTTCGTTGTCCACGTAGGATGCGAAGCCGCACTGGGGTTATTCCTCTAGTTACCTTTAGGAGCAATGGTAGATACACACATCTTTGCGGAAACGATGCGGACATGCTACATCAGCCAATTTATTAAAAAATGAAAAATAAAGCAAAACAAAAGTCATACTTTTTTTTATACTTTGATTTGTGTCTTGCATCGAGAATGAGAAAAATAGATTCATCAACCTGTAGCTCGCTATCTTAAGTAAGCTATGCGGCATTCTACAGAACTTCAGTCTCCAAGTAACACTAACGAGGAAAAAGCCACTTTGGCGCGTGAATCCAACGCGCCTCACCGCCTCTGACCACCTTGAGCGCGTGCATCACACGCGCCTAACAGATCTGGTCCGTCCGATTTTTAGATCTGATTTTGAGCTTGATCTTAGCCATTTGGAGTCCAATTTCGACGATCAAATAGTGCTTTCCAACTATTTGGATCATTCCGGACTCATCCGTACGGTTAGAATTTTGAAGTTTGTCTTCTAAAATTTCTTAATTAATATGGAAAGTGTTGGGGAAGTTAGGAACTCTGGAAATGCCAGTAGTTCAGGGCGTAGGTCCACAGTTTCAAATGCCAAGTTTGAAGTTGAGAAGTTTGATGGAACTTCTAACTTTGGTATGTGGCAATGTGAAGTGATGGACGTTTTGATCCAACAAGAGTTGGATATGGCGTTGGAAGTGAAACCCAACGATATGTCAGAAAAGGATTGGAGGAAGCTTAACACCCAAGCTTGTAGTACAATCTGTTTGTGCCTTACCAAAGATCAAAAGTATTTTGTCATGAGAGAGACAAATACAAAAGAACTCTGGCAGAAATTGGAGGATAAGTTCATGAAGAAAAGCATTGAGAGTCGTTTGCATTTGAAGAAAAAGCTCTTCAGATTCCAATTTCGTGAAGGTATTAGTATGTCTGAACATTTGAATAGTTACAATCAGATTCTTGCTGATCTACTAAACTTGGATGTTGAAATCCAAGATGAAGATAAGACTTTACTTTTGTTAAATTCCTTACCCGATACATATGATCATTTAGTTACAACATTATTGTATGGGAATGAGAAAATTAGTTTTAACGATGTATCTAGTTCTCTGATTAGCAATGAGTACCGGAAAAAGGATAAGCAGGTACAGCTAGATACATCAAGTGAAGCACTGACAGCAAGAGGGAGATCGCGGTCAAGGTATCCCGGAAAGAAGAAAGGTTTTCAATCGAAAACTCGGGCCACATCACGTGGTTCATCAGTCGGCAGAAAACTAGCCAAAGATGAGTGTTCCTATTGTCACGACAAAGGACACTGGAAGAAGGATTGTCCCAAATTGAAGGGACAACAGAAGAATCAATCCACCACAGCAAATGTCGCAGACAGAGATGAAGATCTAGGCATTACCTTGACAGGTTCATCATTGATTTGTCATCCCGATGAATGGATTATGGATTCCGGATGCACCTATCATATGTGTCCCAATCGGGACTGGTTTACTGACTTTCACAGAGATTGAAGGTGGAGCAGTACTTATGGGCAACGACAGTGCCTGTAAGACTCGGGGGATAGGGAGCATTCGGTTGAAGCTGCACGATGGAACTGTCAGGATTCTGACCGAAGTTCGGTTCGTTCCGGATCTGCGAAAAAATCTTATCTCATTAGGATCTCTGGATTCAAAGGGATTCAGAATCACTATTGAAGATGGAACTCTCAAAGTGTTAATGGGAGTTCAGGTGGCTATGAAGGGTTTGAGGCGAGGAAACCTGTACTTCTTACAAGGAAGTACTATTGTTGGAAGAGCTTCTACAGGTTGTGAAAAGCTAGATGAGACTGACACTGACACCACCAGACTTTGGCATATGCGTATGGGACACGCTGGAGAAAAAGCTTTACAAACACTCGTAAAGCAAGGCTTACTTAAAGATGCCAAGATTGGTAAATTGTCTTTTTGTGAGCACTGTGTATTGGGGAAGCAAACGCGGATCAAGTTTGGAACTGCTGTTCACAATACACAGGGGATACTTGACTATGTACACTCCGATGTTTGGGGACCTACCAAAATTGCATCTTTGGGAGGTAAGCATTGGTTTGTAACTTTTGTAGATGATTATTCTCGTCGTGTGTGGGTGTATACGATGAAGAATAAAAATGAAGTGCTGAACATCTTTCTTGCTTGGAAGAAGATGATTGAGACTCAGACCGGCAGAAAAATTAAGCGGCTCAGATCAGATAATGGAGGGGAGTATACTCTAGACCCTTTCATGGAAGTATGTCGGAGAGAGGGAATAGTCAGACACTTTACGGTACGAGGAACACCGCAGCAAAACGGTGTGGCAGAACGGATGAATCGTACTTTGCTAGAGAAAGTACGATGTATGTTACTGAATGCTGGATTCAGTAAACAATTTTGGTTGAAGCTGTGACATATGCATGCCACCTCGTCAACAGACTACCCGCAGCTGCCAATGGCGGGAAAACACCCATTGAAATGTGGAAAGGTACACATGCTACTGATTATGACTCTTTACACATTTTTGGATGTCCTGCTTACTATCATGCAAAGGAAAGTAAGCTTGACCCTAGAGTCAAGAAAGCAAAATTTTTGGGCTTTAGTTCTGGTGTAAAAGGGTATAGACTCTGGTGCATAGAGTCTAAGAAGGTAATTATCAGTAGAGATGTTACTTTCAATGAATCTGAGATGCTTAAGTCACATAAGCATAAAGATTCCAGTGAAGGCAGCTATGATGGCGAAACACCCGGTGATTCGCAGAAGGTGGAGTTTATTACTCCAAATGATTCAAGAGAAGACAGACAAGAGGAGGATGATAGTCCAATCACAGCACCTCCAAGTCAAATTGAATCAATAGCAACCAGTAGATCGAGACGAGAGAAACGTGTGCCAACACGTTATGCAGACTACGTGACATATGCACTACCAGTTGAAGGGGGTGAGATCCCCACCACTTACAGAGAAGCCATACAATCCAGTGAAAAGGATGAATGGATAAAGGCGATGACAGAGGAGATGCAGTCTCTTCATAAGAACCAGACTTGGGAACTTGTGCCACTGCCACAAGGAAAGAAATCAATTGGCTGTAAGTGAATCTTTAATCAAAAAGATGATCAAGTTGCTAAAAATAGAATTCGATACAAAGCTAGATTGGTAGCCAAGGGCTACGCTCAGACAGAGGGAATTGACTACAATGAAGTATTCTCTCCTGTTGTGAAGCATTCATCCATTCGGATATTGCTAGCTTTAGTTGCACAATATGATCTTGAATTAGCACAACTTGATGTGAAGACAGCTTTCTTACATGGTGATCTGGAAGAGGAGATTTATCTGTCTCAACCAGAAGGGTTTAAAGAGACTGGTAAAGAAAAATGGGTTTGCAGACTGAAGAAATCTCTCTATGGACTGAAGCAGTCACCTCGGCAATGGTATAAGCGGTTTGACCGTTTTATGATGAATCTGAAATACACTCGTTGCCAATACGATCATTGTGTGTATTTCAGAAAACTTGCAGATGGATCTTTCATTTATTTGCTTTTATATGTAGATGATATGTTGATTGCATGTAAAAGCAAGGTGGAGATAGATCGTTTGAAAACTCAGTTGAGTCATGAGTTTGAAATGAAAGATCTAGGAGAAGCACGAAGAATATTGGGGATGGAGATCAGCAGAGATAGGGTGAAATGTACAGTTCACCTTACTCAGAAGCAGTATCTGAAGAAAGTATTGCAACGCTTCAATATGGACTCAAAGTTAAAGCCTGTGAGTACTCCAATGGCCCCATATTTTAAGCTCAGTGCATTGCAGTCTCCTAAAGATGATGAAGAGCGGGACTACATGAAGAATGTCCCGTATGCAAGTGTTGTTGGTAGCCTAATGTATGCCATGGTGTGTACACGACCTGATATCTCCCAGGCCGTCAGTTTGGTCAGTCGTTATATGCATAATCCTGGAAAGAAACACTGGCATGCGGCTAAATGGATTCTACGGTATATTCTAGGGACCGTAGATCTTGGTTTGAAGTTCGAGAAGAGTAAAGATAGTCTAGTAACTGGATACGTTGACTCAGACTATGCAGGTGATCTTGACAAACGGCGATCGACAACTGGATACGTGTTCACTATGTCTGGAGCACCAGTTAGTTGGCGATCAAATTTGCAGTCTACGATTGCACTGTCATCCACAGAGGCTGAGTATATGGCTGTACAGAAGCCGTAAAAGAAGCCATTTGGTTACAGGGACTGGTAACAGATTTGGGTTTTGAGCAGCAAGAGGTTACCATTTACTGTGACAGTCAGAGTGCAATTCATTTGGCCAAAAATCAAGTGTATCACTCTCGAACAAAACATATCGATGTCCGATTTCACTTTGTACGTGAAATATTAGAAGAAGAGGACATATTACTTCAGAAGATTGGCACTGAAGATAATCCAGTAGATATGTTGACGAAAGTCGTCACAGGGATCAAGTTCCAACACTGCTTGGAATTGATCAATATTGTAAGTTGCTGAGCACCTTCGGGTGCATTGGCACTTTTGGGTGCATTTGGCGTCTTATGACGCATTTGTTAGTAGAAGACACTCACGTCAAAGAAGGAGGTGCATTTATTTGAATAATGAATCAGTTTGGAAGCAGTCTAGTATGGCACACTTCGGTGGAGGGGGTGATTGTTGAAAATAGGCCACCAAAGTGTAAAATGGAAACCATGGCATGCACCGTTTTCCATCCTTCAACAATGGCTGCATCACCCACCTCAATGCAGAGTTTTTCTAGTTTGGCTGCACCTACCACACCAACCATTTGTAAAACCTCTCCTATAAAAGGAGAGCTCTGATATTCGAAATGTATAGCAGTGGAGAGCAGAGGGAAGTGGTGTGTGCATTTGAGAGCTACGTGAGAAATTTTTGAGTGATTTGTAAATCTCAGAAATTATAGTAAATTTGGCACCTGTGGATGTAGGCAAATTGCTGAACCACGTTAAAATCGTTTTGTGTGCTTTTTGGACAGGTTTGAAGGTTCAACATTGTCGAGGTTTGACTACGATCTCAAAGACTGAGATTATAGTCACAACTCCTTAAAAATACTGCCGCCGACTACATCTACTTGGGTTTCTTATAGTTGTAGCGGGTATTACATTCTCTCAACCCCTCGAGAATCCTTAGCTAATAACTCAAATTGTTAATAGAATAACTCAAGTTTGGCTAACAAGATAATTTTTCCTTTGCCTGACCACTTAACAATTTGTAACTCATATTGGATTAGCCATCTCACTTTTTATAACAACAAAATATTATTCTTTATTTTGATTCTTATCTAATTCTTATATAATTTTTAGATATTTTTATATTTTCATTGTCATAACTTTCAAAAAAGGATAGAGCATAAAAGAGGGAGAAAGTAAAATATAAAAATAGGATGGCTGATAAAACAGTCCCATCCAAATATGTTGATGAATTATGGCCAGGGATGGACAGCACCCCCCGTGTGGCCAGGCGACTTACTACAATGGGGGGCGGGATGGGGTGGACCCCTGCCCCACCCCATCTGTTTTATATATATAAATATTAATATAATACATATCATATATATATATATAATATCCAGGCACACGACAATATTTTTATTTTATACCCATAATCAAACTATGATTAAGGGTTAATAGCCTAGAAAATTTCCCCCTCCCCCTTTGGGAAATCCCTATTCTCACTTCTCCCTCTCTCTTTTTTGTCATTTGCGTCGCTGTGATACGTCTTCAACCTCTAAATCCATCCTTTGCCTCCCCACCTAAGCTCGAGTCTTCGTCACCGATAATTGCTCTTCCTTTGCAGAGTTGGGTTGCTGCGGGATAGGGGTGGTCTTGCCTGTGCCCAGGGGGAGGGAGGTTAGCACCCCTAATTATGGCTTATAGTAATCAACATGTAGTCTTGACTCTTTACATGATTAAGTCAATGCAGCCAAATTTTATTTCATAATAGCTTAGATTTACGCGCGCGGTTGGTACTGACGCTTGGACTAAGATATCAACTATCGATATATCTTTTTGTTTTCTTTGAATATCTTTAAAAAACAGTGCAGAGTAACGAGTCTTATAACATGGCATGATCGTATTACATGTGCTCACAATTAGCACATGCTTTAATTAAATGGAACTATTCTTTAAGAAAAATGATAAATTAGATGCGGAATATTTCTGCGTATATACTTACAGATCTATAAACAGTACCGGACATAAATCCCATACTTCTGACATAACTCTTTTCTTATGAGCCATCGTACGTACGTAACAGCCATGCCATTCCAATCAAGCAAAAACCATTTTTAACTTTGGAGTTAGGTTTGATAGCTGGCGAAATGAGTAGATCTCAGTGAATGAAGAAGATACTCCCAACACAGCCAATTATGGGAAAATATGCTCAAAATGCCAATGGGTCTCCTTCGTACAAACGCATGCATGCATACACATGATGTAACGCAGGGGGGAGATCATCTATTCTTCCGCAAACTAATTGCAAATGGCCGTGCATATCAATGCAAAGTATATGAATAAATAATTATTTTGTTGATTACATTATAATATGAGGTGCATGCTTTTGGCATGTCTATTAAATCAAGCGAAAGCAATTAATGAAATAGTGAGTTCTATAGCATGGCAATTGGCAAGAATTAATGCATGATCGTATCGCAGTACATGTGCTTATATCATGCCTTGGTACCGGCCTGCTCCACGTGCCAACACTTCGTTTTTATCTTTATTTTTATGTTTATAAGCCACCGTGCCTAACAGCGGTTCGTCCAATCAATTAGCACAGTCAGTATAAAGTAGCTAGGTTTGCAGCTAGTGACACAGTCAAAAATTATTTTAGGAGAAGTCAAATAAAATTAAATAAAATATTTAAAATATCTTTTTTTATATTTTTTATAATTTTTTTTATAATATAAAAAAATCTAATAAAAAAATTTATAATAAAAATAAAATACGTTTAATATAATTTATTTTATATCAAAAAAATATATAATATATCAAAAACATATCATCATAATAAAAATATATTAAAAATATGTTAGAAATTATATAATTTTTTTTTATATTTTTATTTATAATAAAAATATATCATCATGTTATTATATTATTTTATTTTATATTAGATATATTTTATTTTTAAATTAAATTAAATTTTGTGAAAGAGGCTTAAATAATTTTTAAAGAGAAATTAATATAAGATAAAATTAATATTATTTTATTAAATTATAAAAAACTAATATATATTATCCTACTAAAAACCTAACAATACCAAAAAAAAAAAAAAAAGAAGAGGAATATTGAGCTAATAACTTAGCCGCCACCTATTCCCCACAAAGAGAATCCACCTGGAGTGGTTTTGATATGATCTGAAATATGGACTACAATGCCATAATGGGAGGCCACAATGGATTGTTTTGCACTAGTGCATTTTGCTTGTTTGGATTGATTGATAAGGCTTTTACTACTCCTTTTTCGTGATCTTTGGTTAAAAAAAAGGAAAACATAAAAAAATAGCAAGTGACAAATGGTTCGAATTGCTAGGAGATGATCGTCAATGGCTATGGAGGCGCATAGGGACACGTGCCACTGTTGGAGAGTGGGCTTGGTCAGATCTGAGAGTTTCAAGCTACTGATCCCACTAATGTTGCGCATTAGCAACAAAAAGCTCATCATGGCATTACGGCAAGCAGATATCACACTTGATTTAGGTTGTGCATGAGGCGATGTTCTTCTTCGAGCCTAAGGATCAGCGGCTATGGAGTCTTCTATAAAAATTTCTTTAACGAGAGTTATGCGAGAAGTGAGGAATTTATGGATGATCATTTGGAGTTTGTATTTTGTATTTTGGATAACGCTGGATATAATTGTGGAATAAGCAAATGCCTTGCACTCCTTTTAAAAAAAAAAGTAAAATCTACTATTATATAAAAAATTAATTTTTTTTAATATAAATCTCGTATTTACTTAATTATTTTTTTCAAAGAATTGCACATAACTTACCGAAAAGAAATCATGGGAGTAAAGATGTAGTGTTATTTTAGAGAAGATATAGGTTTAATAAAGGATAAATAGACATTCGGGAAAGAAGAAAAAACAAAACAAGAGAGATCAATCTTCTAAATGAAAACTCGAAAGACGTAATTTTACCAACCGATAAAAATTATAAATTTCAGAAACTCAAATATAATAAAGAGGTTATTTTGCTAATTATACACAAAATACTATTCATATGTCTATACACACCTTTAAGATTATAAATTTATAAGTAGAATTAATCCAAAAAACCAAATAAATATTAAGGTTACGCACGGATGACAAATCTCAAATAGATCATCTCCTACCTAGCTACTCACAGCTATCCTCTACATAGTGAAATATGGGGTAAAAAATAAAAAGAATTAATTAATATTTTATTATTTGTACGAAAGAAAAAGGTTCTTCTTGCCACTTAAATAATTTTATAGCAAGGTTGAATTAACTATATGGGTCTACAGGCGATATTTTTCCACAAAATAATAAAATATATGAGAAACTCGCACGTCAATTTTCCACTTCTCTCTTCATCTCGTTGATCCCCCAAATACTAATAAATAAATAGTAAAAGTCCAAGTTAATTCCACCCAACATGTACTCTTTTCGTACCGTGCATCACTCTCAGTATTAATACGTCTCTCCGTGTGGGGTTGGAGCCAGGTTCAGTACTATTTCAGATACGTTTCGGTGTTGCAAGAAAGCGTAAAATTTAAGCGAAAATTATAGGAAAAATTTATAAAATTTTTTACTAATTACATAATTTTTATTTTTTAATTTTTTTAATTTTTTTAATCAAATTTTTAATATATAAATAATGATTAAAAAAATTAAATTAGTTCCAAAAGAATAAATTTAAAATAAAATAATAATAATAAATAATTAAAAATTAAAAAATAATGGTGTGTGGAGGTTGAAAAGTTGTGTAGAACTTTCCAAAATTATATGACTTGGTTCGTCATTTGTCTTGGATATGTATAATATATAAGTAATGCTACATATAGACATGGAGTTACAAGTGGCGTGCAGTCATTTTGAAAAAAAGTGGAGTCTGCTGTTAAAAAAGTTAAGTTTTTTTTCATGTGGGTCTTATTTATATTCATTTTTTTTCAAAGTGACTGCATGCTGTTTACAAGTCCACGATTGCATCTATAATTTCTCATAATATATATACATATATATTTATATATATACACGTGTGTATATGTTTACATTATATATATATATATGTATATGTATGTGTGTATGTGTACAGTGTACTAGCTAGGTACTAGACAGGTATAGGGGTGTCAAAACGTGTTAACAGGTCATGTTCGTGTCGTGTCAAGACTTGCACATAATGCTTAAAGGGTCAACACGAACACGACCCATTAAAGATTTCATGTCAAAAACTTCAACCTTAACACGACTTGTTAAAATAACGGGTTAACACGACATGATCCGTTAAGACCTTTGACATTATATGACATGACATGACACGACACGACCCAATACGACCCAACACGGTCTAACACGTTTCAACCCGCAAACCCGTTAGTGACCCGTTTAAGTTTAGCCTAATTGATTTTATACAAATATTAAAGTTTAAATAATAGTTATAAAACATAAAAAATTAATTATAAATTACAATCTTTAAATTACAATTCAATAAGTAGTACACTATAAATTATGATAAACACACAAATATGATTCACACATTGTAAAATATTAAAATTATAACTCAAACATATTAAATAACAATGGGTTAACTCGTTAATGATTTTTTAATAAGTACTTAAATTGGGTATCTAAGTGTCTAAGAGTATAAAACCAATTTTAAATTATGATTTTTTAAAGTTTAGGTCAAGGATATAAAAATAAATTCAAATTTCTTAACGTGTTTTAATGGGTTTTAACGAGTTTAACCTGTTATCAAATAGTGTATTAACGGGTTAACACGATTTGACCCAAAATCCATTAAGACTAAACACTAACCCGTTTTAATCGTGTCGTGTTCGTTTCGTATTAACGTGTCGTATCATATATTGCCTCCCCTAGATAGGAGCCTATATACGCACAAAACACATGATGCATATGGGTGATTAGGCAAAAGTGTTGCTGAATTTTATAAATGGCAAAATGTAACCATTAAAATGTATATCAATTAGAACAAATCATTAAGACTAAGAATCATCGAGGAGAAATATAATTTTCATCATGATAATGATATAGAAAAAATAATTGTTAATTGCAAACCAAGATCTACATATATATATATATATATATATATAAAGGTTGGCGATCAGTTGATGGACTATATGATGTAGATGGAAGGGTTGATTTAAGCTACGGATGGAATGGCTGCTGAGAGAAGAGAGAAAACTCATCTTAGAGAGAGTTGGCATCTGTCCTTCGTCTCAGTGAAGTCATGTACTTCTAGGGCTCTACTAGGTACAAGCAGTTCTGTGCACAACCATTGCGCACCAATACTGACGTGGATGTTTACATTAGAATAAAAAACAAAAAGCAAGCAGAAGAAATAAATGAAAAGCTGAAGAGAAGCAGGTAGTTAGCAGCGAATGCCAACACGATGAAGTTGTCTGCAACAAGAATCTCTCCACCCCAATTCCCAAATAGAACTTGAACCACCCTCTCTCTCTCCCTCTCTCTCTCTAAATCAGTTCTCAACCTCTTCCATGGAGTCGTCGCAACAACTCACACAATATAAGCTCAAACGTCTCGATAATATTCGTCGGAATGATCAACTAGTGGTTTTCCTTAAAATCCACTCTAAGATCTCTGAACTCTCCCTTGCTTCCAAGCGTCAAAGGTTTGATGGAGTTAAACTCATCTATGTATTCTGGGATAAGCAAACACCCATCATCATAATCACTTGATGCTGAAAATTCATGTCTTATTTATTTCTTTTAATGGAGAGTTGCAATATTTGCTGAGAATAGAAGAAAAAAAAAATCCAAATTTTCAATTTTAGGCATAACATCCTCATTCATTATTGTAATGGAAATAGAAAAAATTGAAGTTAAAAAAAACCAAAACAAAAAGGATAGAACAGATAAAAGAGAGGGGGGGGGGAATAACTTAAAAAAAAAAATTCGAGCAAGAAAAATTTGAAAAATGTGATATTTGTTTTCAAGTTTTGAACTCATTTTGGAGGATTGGTTTTCATTAATTTTAACTCTAAAATTTTTTTAATTCTAGATTTAAAATATCCGATGCATTCATTTTAAAGTTAGAAAAGAAGAAGTAGAAGAGAAGATAATAGCGATGAGAGAGGTAAACTTAAATCTCGGAAGAAAATTTTGAACAGTATTTTATTTGAGGATCCCATGCTTGACTGGTGCGTAACAGGTGCCCATAGTCATCCATTTTATGGTACCCTGCGCCTCAATCTACCAAAGCAGTGAGAAGGAAACACCCCCAAATCAAACCTCTCCTGCCTGCTCGAGTCCGATTTTCTCCCAAATCCCAAACAACAATCCAAATAGATGAAAAATTAAAGGACAAGAAATTGATGATTGGGGACATTGATCGGCTGATATAGTGAGCAATTTAAGAAAGCTCTTTTTTTTTTTTCCTTCCCTCTCAAGATTTTTTCTTATCGTGGAAACAAAGTGTTTCCATCAATAATTTAGCTTTTAATTTTTTTGGTCAAGTTATTGCAGAGAAACTTTAGCTCTTTTTTTTTTTTTTTTTTTATTTTTGTTGATTTTGTGGTAAGATCATTTCCTCAAGTTAAGATCAGAAGTTCTCTAACGTGATTTGAAGATAGGATGAAATCTTTAAGTAGTGTAGCTTCCAGATATTCTTTTTTCCATTTTTATCGTATTTCTAGTGCGATTTATGACCCATCCCTTCGATTTATGCAGTTGGAACTTTTTTGGTGAAATTCCTACTAGCAGATGGTTTGATTTTGTAGGGATGGGATGCAAGGTTGATGACGATGGGTTAGCGCAGAGATTCGAAGGAGATGGGGGAGCGAGGGAGATCATAAGTAAGAGTGGCAATATGTCATACGATATGTTAATCAAATACGAATACGATACGATAATAACAAGTTAGGGTTTAATCTTAAAGGATTTCGGGTTAAAATAGGTTGATCTGTTATGACACGATTGCTTAACGGGTTGATAGCGGGTCAACTTTTTTTGACCCGCTATAACACGTTATGACATGTTAAGAAAGTTAAAATTATAAATATACCCTTATATTTAAAGGTAAAATTGTTAGAATTTTAATTTTAATATTTTTATTATTTATATTATAATTCATATTTGTAGTTAGTATTATAATTTTTGTAGATATTGTGATTTTAACATTTGTATAAAATTATGCTAAGTTTAATTAAGCTAAACTAATTAATTTTAGACATATTCAACATATTTACATAAACAGATTAAAACGTATCATATTTTGTCGTGTTAATTTATTTTATAATATTCACTAATGAGTCATAACGAGTTGACACGACACGATACGACACGTTATGTTAACGAGTTGTATTAGAATTTGAGATTTTGACATGATAAGTTTAATGAGTTAAGTTAAAATTGACCTATATAATATAATATACATATCTTAATACGACACGAACACGACTTATTAATATGATTTTACACTTTTAAATTCATAAGCAAAGAAAAGAAGATCCGATACATGTGAGGTCATTTTTGTTATTTTAAAATGTTTAGGTGGCTCATTATTATTGAATGGTGTAAAATTTAGTTTTACACCTATTCGGATCCCAGCATCATTCTTTCTTTAAATATGGTTAGAAAATAGTCAAATCATTAATTAATGTTCACTGGTCTCTTGATCAATGGCAAAAAATCGATGGTACATAGTACGCATGATCCTCACCGTCGGTAGAGGTTCATCGTGCTACCTACTACCTGTTGTATATCTCCGGCCAAATGATGAGCCACGTAACATCTATTCCAACCAACCAAAGTTACTATAAATTCTTTTGAACCCTTGAGATAATTTGCAACCAAAACCAATACAGTAGCTGCCAAAGATTAGTCATTTCCTTAACTTTCGTCTTCTCTTCCATTAATTCTATGGAGATCAGCTCAAAGCCACATGCACTTTTACTCCCTAGCCCCGGCGTGGGCCACCTTGTCCGTCACCTTGAGTTGGGCAATCGTCTCGTAGCAAATCATAATTTCCATGTTACTTTATTTGTTGTTTTTGAATCACAACTTTCAGCTGGAGAATGCCAACTCATTCAATCAGCAAACGCCCAGAAACTAATCGACATTGTTGAGTTGCCTCCTGTAAACATCTCTGGCAAAGTAGAACCTAATGCTCCGTTCTTCACAAAACAAGCTGCCATTACACACGAAATCAAACCAAGTCTTCGATCCACGATCTCTACCCTCACGCTTTCTCCAACCGCACTCATCGTCGATCTTTTCGCGACTCCAGCTCTAGATGTCGCTGATGAATTTCATATTCTGAAGTTTGTATTTTTCCCCTCTGCATGGCCCCTTTCACTTATGCTATATTTGCCAATCCTCGACAAGGAGATACGAGGACAATACGTTGATCAAAAGGAACCACTAAAGATCCCAGGTTGCATGTCAGTTCAACCCGAAGATGCCGGTTCCCCAATGTTGGACCGAACAAAGCCTGAATATCATGTTTTCCTACAACGTGGGTCAGAGATGCGTAAGTGTGATGGGATTTTGCTGAACACTTGGGAAGATCTAGATTCCATTACGCTTAAGGCCTTGAGAGAGGATGCAGAAAGCTTCGGATCGGTACCAATATATGCGGTCGGACCGTTTGTGAGGCCGGTTGGACCTTCTGCATCAAGGAGCAACTTGTTGGATTGGCTAGATAAGCAACCATCAGAGTCTGTAATTTATATTTCATTTGGGAGTGTTGGAGTTCTTTCAGCCCAACAAATCACCGAGCTAGCTTTTGGGCTGCAGTTGAGCAAGCAAAGATTTATCTGGGTCCTTCGACCACCGGCAAACAGGAAGAATCTGCTTGGGGACAAAGGCAGCAATGATGCCTTAGATTACTTGCCCGATGGGTTCTTGACACGAACACAGGGTTTGGGATTGGTGGTCACGCAATGGGCACCGCAAGTGGACATCTTGAGCCATCAGTCGACGGGAGGGTTCTTATCTCATTGTGGGTGGAATTCAGCATTAGAGAGTATGATAAATGGCGTGCCATTGTTGGCGTGGCCTCTCTATGCAGAGCAAAGCATGAATGCTATATTGCTATCTGAGAAAGTAGGAGTGGCAGTCTGCCCTAAAGTTGCACCGACAGAGGAGTGGTCGGGAGGGAGGAGATCGAGATGTTGGTGAGAAAAATCATGGGGGACGAGGGGAAGGTTTTGAGAGCTAGGGTTATGGAACTCAAAGTTAGTGGAGAAAAGGCTTTAACTGAGGGCGGTTCTTCATTCAATGCCATGTCTCAATTTGCAAAGCAATGTACGATGAAAACGTGGCTTCGAAATTAACCTAGGAAATCGAAGCCACTTCCTAATAAATAAAGGAGATACCAGTCTCTGTGAGATGGGGACCTAAGCTTGATCAGTTATATCCTTTTCTGTTCTGTACGAATTTAAATTTAATCTGCCTGAGTAGTAAGTTTTTCCATTCGTATTAAAAAAAAAAATGATAAATGCAATTGTAAAATTATAAATAATATATAATTATTTATAAAAAAAGAAAATTTATTATTAAAATAATTAAAATAATTGTACACTATTTAAAATTCTATAATTATATATAATATTATTAACTTCACATTATTAATATATATTATTAATATATACAGTACTATAGATCAGGTCCTATTAACCGCTAGATAATGTAAATAATGTCAATATCATGATAATTGTATGCCTCGGCCTCTAGGAGTCTCGTGATAAAGATCAAGTTTCGGGAAATGAGCCTCAGTGCACTCTATAATTGAATAAAAGAAAAGGTAGGGCCTATTATCAATATCTGGCTGTTCTGGATGTTCCAAAATAGTAACGGCTGTCCAAATTTATTCAAATCTAAACGAAAAATAATTAAGAGCAATCACACTCAAGCACACACACTCACATGAACAGTAGCATGAACAGTAACATACTACTGTTTATGTGAGTGTGTGTGCTTGAGTGTGGTTGCTCTATAGTGTTGCTCAATCTAAATGGGGCGTAGATCTCAAAATGTTAATGGGTCTCCTACCGTGTACAACGCATTCACATGATGTAACGCAGGGAGGAGATTCTCCCGCCGGAAAATAATTGCAAATGGGACGTGCATATCAGTGCAAAGTATATGGATACGCTATAAAAATAAAAATAAATCAATATTTTGACGGATTATTTGTTATGAATATAATTATTGGTTGTAAAAATTGATAGAAATAATTATTTTAATAAAAAATAATTGATCACATATAATTAATTTTTTTTATAATGATAATTAAATGTGTTAATTATATTAAATGAAGCCATACTTTTGGCATGTCTTAGTTTTTTAATTAAGCGAAACCAATTAATAAATAATGAGTCTACCGCATGGCAAGATTAATTGCGTTGTATCGTAGTACATGTGCTCATATCATGCCTTTGGTACTTGCTCCACGTGGCAACACTTCGTTTTAATTTATTTATTTTTAGACACCGAAACGTCAGCGGTTCCAATCAATCAGCATTTTATAAGCACAGTGGGTATAAAGTCATAATCTAGGTTTGCAACCAAAAACCAAGTTGCTGCCCGGGACCATTATAAGGCCGCGTTTGGTTCCCCAATTGCACCTAGTGCAGTTCACTTTTGAACTTTTGTATATCTCTCGTCTTCTCGTCCATTATTTCCATGGAGATCAACTCAAAGCCACATGCACTTTTACTCCCTAGCCCCGGCGTTGGCCACCTTGTCCGTCACCTTGAGTTGGGCAATCGTCTCGTCGCCAATCATAACTTCCATGTTACTTTATTTGTTGTTTTTGAATCACATCTCTCAGCTGTCGAATCCCAACTCATTCAATCAGCCAACGCACATAAACTCATCGACATTGTTGAGTTGCCTCCTGTTGACATCTCTGGCAAAGTAGAACCTAATGCTCCGTTCTTCACAAAACAAGCTGCCATTACACGCGAAATCCAACCAAGTCTTCGATCCACAATCTCTACCCTCACGCTTTACGGATTATTTGTTATGAATATAATTATTGGTTGTAAAAATTGATAGAAATAATTATTTTAATAAAAAATAATTGATCACATATAATTAATTTTTTTTATAATGATAATTAAATGTGTTAATTATATTAAATGAAGCCATACTTTTGGCATGTCTTAGTTTTTTAATTAAGCGAAACCAATTAATAAATAATGAGTCTACCGCATGGCAAGATTAATTGCGTTGTATCGTAGTACATGTGCTCATATCATGCCTTTGGTACTTGCTCCACGTGGCAACACTTCGTTTTAATTTATTTATTTTTAGACACCGAAACGTCAGCGGTTCCAATCAATCAGCATTTTATAAGCACAGTGGGTATAAAGTCATAATCTAGGTTTGCAACCAAAAACCAAGTTGCTGCCCGGGACCATTATAAGGCCGCGTTTGGTTCCCCAATTGCACCTAGTGCAGTTCACTTTTGAACTTTTGTATATCTCTCGTCTTCTCGTCCATTATTTCCATGGAGATCAACTCAAAGCCACATGCACTTTTACTCCCTAGCCCCGGCGTTGGCCACCTTGTCCGTCACCTTGAGTTGGGCAATCGTCTCGTCGCCAATCATAACTTCCATGTTACTTTATTTGTTGTTTTTGAATCACATCTCTCAGCTGTCGAATCCCAACTCATTCAATCAGCCAACGCACGTAAACTCATCGACATTGTTGAGTTGCCTCCTGTTGACATCTCTGGCAAAGTAGAACCTAATGCTCCGTTCTTCACAAAACAAGCTGCCATTACACGCGAAATCCAACCAAGTCTTCGATCCACAATCTCTACCCTCACGCTTTCTCCAACCGCACTCATCGTTGATCTTTTCGCCACTCCAGCTCTAGATGTCGCTGATGAATTTCATATTCTGAAGTTCGTATTTTACTCCTCTGCATGGCCCCTTTCATTGAGGCTATATCTGCCAATCCTCGACAAGGAGATAAGAGGACAATACGTTGATCAAAAGGAACCACTAAAGATCCCAGGTTGCATGTCGGTTCAACCAGAAGATGCCGGTTCCCCGATGATGGACCGAACAAACCCTGAATATCATGTTTTCCTACAACGTGGGTCAGAGACGCGTAAGAGTGATGGGATTTTACTCAACACTTGGGAAAATATAGATTCCATGACGCTTAAGGCCTTGAGAGAGGATGCAGAAAGCTTCGGATCGGTACCAGTATATGCGGTCGGACCCTTTGTCAGGCCGGTTGGACCTTCGGCATCAAGATGCAACTTGTTGGATTGGTTAGATGAGCAACCATCTGAATCAGTAATTTATATTTCATTTGGGAGTCTTGGAGTTCTTTCAGCCGAGCAAATCACTGAGCTAGCTTTTGGGTTGGAGTTGAGCAAGCAAAGATTTATCTGGGTCCTGCGTTCAGCGGCCAACAAGAAGAATATGCTTGGGGACAAAGGCGGCAATGATGCCCTAGATTACTTGCCGGATGGGTTCTTGACACGAACACAGGGTTTGGGATTGGTGGTCACGCAATGGGCACCGCAAGTGGACATCTTGAGCCATCCGTCGACGGGAGGGTTCTTATCTCACTGTGGGTGGAATTCATCATTAGAGAGTATCCTAAATGGCGTGCCTCTTGTGGCATGGCCTCTCTATGCAGAGCAAAGCATGAATGCTATATTGCTATCTGAGAAAGTAGGAGTGGCAGTTTGCCCTAAAGTTGCACCGACAAGAGGAGTGGTCGGGAGGGAGGAGATCGAGATGTTGGTGAGAAAAATCATGGGGGACCATGAAGAAGGGAAGGCTTTGAGAGCTAGGGTCTTGGAACTCAAAATTAGTGGAGAAAGGGCTTTGATTGAGGGTGGTTCTTCATTCAATGCCATGTCTCAATTTGCAAAGCAATGTGAGATGAAGTTGCTTCGCAATTAACCTAGGAAATCAAAGCCACCCCCTAATAAATAAGAAGCAACCCTCGTCCTCCGTCAGCATCGATTAAAATCTCTGGTCTTTGCTCGATATGAAGCAACCCTTGCCCTCCCCTTGGCCGATTGAAGTGTGGATTGAAGATATGAATTATTTGTGAAGTGTGGATTGTGGATTGAAGATGTGATTTGTTTGTAAAGTGTGTAGCAGTATAGATATTTTATTTGTTGTTTTAGAAAGTGTGTACACTCGCTTGTTTGTTAGAAGTTGTGAATTGATTTAGCAAATTGAAGTTTGTTACTTATGAGAAAAAAATGGAAGAGTTTGTATATTTTGTTCATAGAATTCCCATTTTGGACCCCTCTTCTTCTGAAACTGAAATGCTGTCGAAGATGGGAACACATTTATGCTTTGTGTAAACTGGTATATTAACAATCACAGTTGATGTTCCTTCCAATAAAGTTAACTAAGGCAAAGCTTTCACAAGCAACTCATATTGACTCTGTTTTGTTTGTACGCAGCATAGAAATATGAAAAAATGACTATTTTGTTTGGTAGCATAGAAATATGACAAGATGTTAGTGGCTATTAGACTTTGTTTCATTGTAGAAATTGGTTTTATCAAGTTAGATTATTTATAATGTTTTGTTTCATATTTCTATGATACCAAAGAAAACAAAGTCATTTTTTCATAATTTTATCAAGTTAGAATATTTATAATGTTTTATTTTATCAAAAAGATTCTAACTTTATTGTCAAGGGCATGCAATTTTTTTTATATTTTTATTGGTTTGTGTGTACGCAATTTTGTATTGATTTATTTGTTTGTGCGTAGTAGATCCTGTTTCATATTTCTATTGGTTTGTTTGTGTACAATTTTTATTGGTTTGTTTGTTATAAGTAGTGTTTGGTTGATTTTATCCCAGTTTTTTTCATTGTCCGCACGAGTCTTTATTTTATAAAGGTTATGTAATGACTTGTTTGAGAGCTTTATATTGGACATAGTTGGAATTTTCGGGAACCAAAAAATCAATGGCATGCATGTTGTTTCCGCAGTGTATGTTTTGTTTGCTTTGCTACCTGAACTTGGTATTAATCTCCAAGTTGTTCCCCATTTTTATTCTTTTTAGACACTTATTCCCCCCATTTTTCTGTATATTTCTACTTATCAAAATAAATAAATAAATCTGGGTATTTCTTCTTGTACTAACTCGTGAAGAATTTAGAGCCTTCTTTTGCCAAGGATTGGATGAATCTATTTCAAAGCTTTGGGATTATTATGATTCTTTTCATGTAATTAGCTTCAGCATTTATTCATTTTGCTGCTTAAAAGACTATAAAGAAGTCAAGTTCATGCATGCAAGGAGTCATGCTAAAGTCAGCCCAATTTGTCTACATTTGATAAAGTCAAATTATCACAAAGCAGTCAAGTTCATGCATGCAGGGAGTTATATCAACAGCCGATAGTGGTATGGGCGGTCCAAATTTAGCTATCTTGCCTCCAAACATCGCTATTATGTCATCACTATTTGATATGTATGAAAGAATACCTTTCTTATTTTATATATTTTATATCCAATGTATGTTAATAACTTTTACAAATATATATATATTTTTTTTAGGAACACGAAATTCCCAACAATGTTACAAAATGAAGAATATGGAGCATCTTAAGATTTTCAATTTTTAGAAGATAATTAATTAGTTAGAAGGAATTATTTGTAGTTGGTTGGCTAGTAGATCAGAACTTGCTTTTGTAGCCATCGACATTTTGATTAGACATTGAATATTTAATGTATCCACTTGCTTTCTCACACTTGCTGGATCATTTGTCTGAATATTTAATGTATCCACTTGTTTTCATTTTTGGATCATTTGTTTGAATATTTAAATGTGATCATGTGCATTTTGGTAGCATTCTCTGGTGAGCTTTCAGGAATAAATAAGCAATTACAAGAAACACTAACAAGAAAAAAGGAGAATATTATTATTTTATAATTCTATTTTATAATTCCGAAAGCAATCTATAATTCCATTTTACATATAGACAATGAAATACTAACAAGAAAATAGGAGAATATTATTATTTTACATATCCTTTGTTAGGCTCAAAGATCATATTGACCTCATCAAATATTAAAGAACCAGGAATATCAAAGAAATGGTCGCCACCAAGCAAGTGCAATTGCAAGAGTAGCAAAAAGCAGAGTAGCTCCAGCAGCAACTCCCCCAGCAATTGCTCCACTGACACTACCTAAAACGATTCAGAATTTGATCAAACAAAATCATTTGTAGTTCACCTCATTTCATTAACATACTGCAGCACCATTCCCATGGTATGGTCACCAAATTATTTGTAGTTCCAAATAGATTTTTAGTAGTATGCTTGCCATAGACAGATAAAATCGTTCAAATATCACACACAACCAAACAACAATTTATCCACATTAGCCTAACAACAAAGTGGAAACCAAATACTAACGTATTTTCATATTCTTTCCAATAATCTATTGGTGCAATCAGACTAGAAAGGTTTTCCAAACAATCTACTATGTTTTGGAATGACAGAGAATAGTATTTTGATGTCCCAATATATATAATAATAGAAAGAAGAAGAAACTTGTTCCCCCTCAAAGTAGTAATCCTCACCCCCAATCAATGCAATCATCAATGGCTAATCCTACTTATCCAAACACTTTAGGTGGGGTAAGAATATCACATGTGCAGTTTATTTCAAATGCGAGCATTACTACTCTGCTATTTGTCTTCAAAGGCCATTTTTCTTCTTTTTCCAGCATAATATCAATTATTGCGACTTGGAGTATCTCTAATACTTTCTGATAGGTAAGTAGCTCTAATATTTGGACCCAAATTCATCTAATAGGTAAGTAGCTCTCTCTCTCTCTCTCTCTCTCTCTCTCTCTCTCTATCTCTCTCTCTCTCTGTTCTTACGCTTCTATGAGTATTACACCTTTTTTTCGCTTTTTTATGACTGCAATGATTGTCCTCTACTCACTTTTTCATTATTTTCTTCTATACGCTTAGAATCAAAAGTGCACTTTTTTATATATTATTAATGGAAAAATCAACTTTGAATATCAGTACTAGAAAAATCAACTTCGATTCTAGTACAAAAGAATATACAACACTACTCATAACCGTTTGGTTTGCTTTATCGTTATGCCTTTTTTCTGTTTGTAGGAACTCATTTGCTGCGATTTTGGGAGATGACTTTTGGGCGATGGTTTGGTTATTAGGTTATGGGAAATGGAAAGGAAAGGGAGCACTACAATGGAAACTGCGATTCTCATAAAAAAAGGTGACGTCTGCTCTCGAGTTGGGGGAAATAGAGGGAGCAGGGGAAGGAGAAAAAAGAAAAATTGTCGAGAGAGAGAGAGGGGGAGGGGGGGGGAGAGGGTCCAATAGAAATGTTACACTTCATTATATGAGATTTTGTTTGTAGAAGTTGTTTATAACTCTAGTGTTTTCATTATAAATATCTAGCCGACCTAAACTTTAATCATAATGGATGATTGAATAATTTTCAAGATGTTACCATTTGTTTTTAAAGAGTAATATATATATAATTTTTATGATTATATTTTAAAATAAATGATGTTATTTTTATTTTTTTATAGAAGATTGGATATCCATTTCATAAAGGCGAAAAAGTCTTAAGAGTCATTACAAATCATCGAATCAACGTAGATAACATCTTCAATAAATGAAGGAGTTTCATGCCACCAAATTACCATCTCAGTCACAGACCAAGCATGTCTTGCAAGGCCATATGCTGTTGCATTATTGAGTCGAGATGTGTGTTGAGCTGAATATTGGTGAAAACATTGCTGTAGAAATTTAATCTCAGCAATAAAATTTCTCATAACTAATAAACTCTCTGTTGCTGTATTAATCTCCTCCACTATATGCAAACAATCACTTTCTACCAACAAGTTTTTGATGCCAGTATTAAGAACAAGTTGCATACCTTTCAACACTGCCATGGCTTCAACATTCTCCAACTCAAGGAATTCAGTTTTCACTCGACTACATGCCATGATAACAGCCCCATTAAAATCGCGGAGGATGGCTCTAATACCTGTCTTGTTACAGTAAAAAAACAATGCCCCATCAATATTGAGTTTGAACCAGTTTTGGGGAGGTGGGCTCCAAGAGATTCTCCTTTGTTTAGATAAGACAGAGAGTTCCAAACCATTCTTAAGGAAAGTCTTTAAACACCAAGCTTGGTTTAGAACTTGAACAGGTAGCAGATTGATACTATCATGGATCAATTTATTTCTTCGATACCAAAAAGTCCACGCCATGAGAATCATATCTGCCAAAGCTTCAAAATTACCATTTGCAAAAATCTGCATAACTATACCAAGGAAAGAGTGACTTGTTTCAACCCATTGAATTTGTGGGAACTTCTGGAACCATATTTGAATTAGAGATGGGCAAGAGAACAATGCATGATTAGTATTTTCCAATGGATAATCACATAAACAGTAACTACTATCCACTGTAATCTTTTTCCTTTGCAGTGCAGTTCTTGTAGGTAAAGTTTCTTTACATGCCCTTCACCCAAAGACACGTATCTTGTGAGGAATATTCAACTTTCATAGAGCTTTCCAAAATTTTCTACATGAGTTTACATTAGATGTTTCACCAAAAGTAGAAACCTACAACCTTTGGAAAAATCTATAACCAGATTTGACAGAATAGTGCCCACTGCTTTCTTGTTCCCACATCCATTTATCAAGAGGATTTATGGCTCTTGGGTGGATTTTTATAATCAGTTCCGCTATCTTTGAATTGAAGAGAGTCCTAACTCTCATAATATCCCACCAATGAGTGGAAGGATATAGTAGAAAAGCTACCTGATCATAAAGAGCAACAGTTGGTCTAGTGATCTGAGAGTTTGTAGTAGTAGCATCATTGCATAATTCCCTGAGACCAGGTATCCAGGGGTCTCTCAAAATGTGCACGTCCCTTCCATTTCCTATATTCCATCTTCCTCCCTTCACGAGGAGGTTTTTGGCCTCCCAAATTTCCCGCAAAGTATATGAAGGAGATCCCCCAATAGTAGCATTGAGGACTGAAGTAGAAGGGAAATATCTGGAGCTATAAATCTTGTAAAAAAGACTCCTGATTTTGTAACAGCCTCCAACTTTGTTTAGCAAGCAATGTCATGTTAAAAGTTTCCAAATTCTTAAAACCAATACCACCAATTGTTTTAGACATACACATCTTGTACCAACTAATCCAATGTATTTTCCTTTCATTATTTTTTTGGTCCCACCAAAATGCTGCCATCATACTCTTCAACTCTAAACATAGACTTTCAGGCAATTTGAAACAACTCATAGCATATGAAAGGATTGTTAAGGCCACAATTTTGAAAATAATTTCTTTTCCACCCTATGAAAATAAATTGCATTACCAACTTTTTAATTTGAGTAATACTTTATGTTTAATCTCGGCAAAGGTAGTCACCTTAAACCCTCCTATCATCGGTGGTAAACCAAGGTACTTTTCATATTCTTGAATTTGGAGAGACCCCATTGATCAATGATGGCTCGTTTAAAAAAAAATTCAGTATTTTTATGTTGTCTTCTCCTGATTTATGAGTTGTCCTGATGCTTCCTCATATTGGTTCAACACAACAATCAATCTTTGGTTGGTCTCAACATTTGCTTCATAAAAAATTATACTATCGACTGTGTTGAATCCAAGGTTTCAAGTTTCATGTAATTATAAATCTACACATGGATTTTGATGATAACAAATGAATTCAAAGAATAAAGGAGTCTCAAGCTCAAGTTGTCCACATAATAGAATCAAGCACATCAATGAACCAAGCATGAGCAAGAAGGGAACAAATTCACATTAAAGTCATAGAGTAATGTTGTAAATCTCTTAAAAATTGGAAATTAGGATTAAGGCTCAAAATTAATATTTTATCATAAAGCATTAAAATACATTTTCCACGTGTGTATGAATATTTTGAAAATTAAATTTGAAAATTTTGAAAGATGATTGATTGTCATCTTTCACATGTGCATGACATGATTAAATGTTTGAATTTTGAAAATTTTAAGATGATTGATTGTCATCTTTCACATGTGCATGTTTTATTTGAATATTTTCAAAAGTAATGGATGCTTTTCTTGACTTATACAAAAGGTAGATGTTTTTGTTTGAAAATTTTGAAAAGTAAAGTGTGCTCCTTTTGTCATATGCAAAAAGTAAAAGATTAGGTTTGGAATTTTTGAAAAGTAAAGTGTGCTCCTTTTGTCACATGCAAAAAGTAAAAAGATTAGGTTTGAAATTTTTGAAAAGTGAATGATGATATATTTGACATGTGAATCTTTTTAAATTTGAATATGAAGTCTCATATGACTATAAATAGATCATTTGAGAGCTTTACATTTACAACACCAAGAGCATACAACATTGATTCAAAGCTTTCATTCTCTCTTCTCTAAACATTGAGCCTTAACCCTTGTTCATTTTGAGAGATATAGGTTGCGCTGTATTGTTCTTATTTCACTCATTGAGTAGTGTTTTCTGATAACCAACCCACTATCAATTCTTGTATCAGTAAAAGGGTGTGTATAACCCTTGTGCGTGTAGAAAGTGTTCTACACAGGGAATAGTTGAATCACTACGTGTAAGGTGATTGTAAGTGTAGAGGGTGTTCTACACGGATCCTTTGTAGCGGTGTTGTTCAAAGGTGTAATAGGTTTCTATCTCCACCTAAAGGAGATTGAATAGTGAATTCGGGGATTCTCAAGGGGTAGCTTGAGGCGAGGACGTAGGCAGTGGGGCCGAACCTCGTTAACATACTGAGTTTGCTTCTCTCTTACCCTTACTCTTTATATTTATTGCTGTTTCATATTTTGTTTATATTTTATATTGTATATTTGATTTATAATTGTTATTTTTTTTTAAATATAACTCAATTTCACCTCCCTCTTGTGTTAGTCATCTGGGCAACAATTGGTATCAGAGCTAGAGCTCTGTTATAAGATTAACTATCTTTTGAGTTAAGATCTTATGGCTAACATTGCAGCTTCATTTGGTAAAGGTCAATCTAGCAGTCGGCCTCCACTCTTTTGCGGAGACAATTACTCATTTTGGAAAGTTAGAATGAGAATATTCATTTAGGCTCAAGGTCGAGAAATCTGGAAATGTATTGTAAATGGACCTTATATTCCAACAAAAGTGGTTGATAGAGTAAAGGTCAAAAAGGAAGAAGAAGAGTTTGATCGTGAAGACGATAAACTTTATACTTTGAATTTAACTGCTATGAATTTATTATATAATACTCTCAATGGTAATAATTTTAATAGAGTAATGACTTGCGCTACAACAAAGGAAATTTGGGATAAGTTGGAAGTTACTTATGAAGGAACTTCTCAAGTTAAGGAATAAAAAATTTATATTCTTACTCATGAATATGAAATGTTTAAGATGAATGATGATGAATCTATTTCTAGTTTGCACACTCGTTTTACTAATATTATAAATAGCTTGACAGCTCTTGGCAAAATTTATTCCAAAGTGGAGATAGTAAGAAAAATTCTCAACTCTCTATCAAAACGTTGGAAATCAAAAGTGACAGCGATTCTTGAAGCTAGAGACCTCAAGAAGCTCGAAGTGAATGAACTCATCGGGTCACTTATTACCCATGAGTACACATTGAAAAGATGAGAAGAAGAAGGAAAGCCAAAGAAGAGCTTGGCACTTAAAGATGTTCCACATGAAAGTGAAAGTGATAAAAATGAGGAAAATGATGACAAAGATGAAGAAGTTGCGATGATAACAAGAAGAATTCAGAGGTTCTTAAAGAAAAATAAAACTCCTCCAAGGAAATCCTTCAAAAAGTTTTCCAAGAAAGATTCAGGTAAAAATGACACTTTAATTTGTTATAAATACAATAAGCCTGGTCATATCAAGTCAAATTGTCCTCTGCTAAAAAAAGATCGAAACAAAGGCAAAAAAACAATGAAAGCTCCATGGGATAATGATTCAAGTAGTTCAGATAGTGAAGCAAGCAATGGAGAATCAGCAAATCTTTGTCTTATGGCTAAAGATGATATTGAAGTAACAAATCTTGATAATATTGAAGATCCTTCATATGAAGAATTGCAAAATGTTTTAGAAGAGGTATATGAGGAATTTGAAAATTTGGTATCAAGTATACTGCTTTCAAAAAGAAAAATTCTTCTTTAACAAACGAAATTGATATTTTAAAAAAAGAAAGTATTGTTTTGAAAGATGAAAATCTTGAGTTGAAGAAAAAGAAAACTGATTTAGAAAATATTATTGAAAACTTTACGAATGGAAAAAGAAATTTTGAAAAATTTCTTGGTAGTCAAAGATGTGTTTTTGACAAGGCAGGTTTGTGATATATGCCAAAAAAAAAAAATACAAACCTTATAAAAACTTCTTTGATAATCTTTCTACATCAAAATCCAATATTCAAAATTCTTTTCATAAAAATAATTTTGTTAAAAAAGGATACTATTATAATCACTCAAGTTCTTCATATATGTCACATGCTATTTGTAATTTTTGTAATAGAAATGGTCATAATTATCATGATTGTCCTATTAGAAGAAAACATACAATGACTATAAGGGCCATATGGGTACCTAAAAATCTTGTTTTTTCTAATACTAATAAATAAATGACCCAAAGAACTTGGGTACCAAGAAAAATCTTTTTAATTGTTTTCATAGGTGTGCATGAAGTCCTTCACAAACAAAAATAAATGGTTTTTAGATAATGGATGTTCAAGACACATGACGGGAGACAAGACTAAGTTTTTTGATCTTAGATCTAAAGAAGAAGGACACGTGACATTTGGAGACAACTCCAAAGGGAAGATCGTGGAAATATGTAAAATTGGTAATGAGTCTTCTCTCATAATTGAAGATGTTCTACTTGTTGAAGGTCTAAAACATAATCTTTTGAGCATAAGTCAATTATGTAATAAAGGATTTACAGTTACTTTCAAAATGGATAAGTGCATTATTTTGAATGATCATGATTGTAATATTTGTTTTATTGCTTTTAGAAGCAACAATGTTTATACAATCGATTTTGAAGAAATTACTTCACAAGATGCTATTTGTTTTTCAGCTTAAAATGAAACTAATTGGTTATGGCATAAAAGACTAGGTCATGCCAACATGGAACTTATTTCCAAACTTTCAAAAAATGATCTTGTGAGAGGTTTACCAAAGGCAAATTTTCTTAAAGACAAAATTTGTGATGCATGCCAATTTGGTAAACAAACAAAAACTTCTTTTAAAACTAAGAAACATATTTCCACTACTAGACCACTGCAACTGATACACATGGATTTTTTTGGACCAAATATAGTTGCAAGTTTAGGAGGAAAATATTATGCATTTGTTATTGTTGATGATTTCTCTAGATATACTTGGGTCATCTTTCTTACTCATAAAGATGAGGCACATAATGCCTTTACCAAGTTATGCAAGAGAATTCAAAATGAAAATGGTTATATTATTTCAAGTATCCGAAGTGATAGGGGAAAAGAGTTTGTTAATAAAAATATTGAAACATTTTGTGATAAAAATGGTTTTGTGCATAATTTTTCTGCTCCTCGAACTCCTCAACAAAATGGGGTAGTAGAGAGGAAAAATAGATCTCTTCAAGAGATGGCAAGAACAATACTCAATGAGAACAACTTGTCTAGTTATTTTTAGACCGAAGCGGTAAGTACTGCATGTTATGTTATAAATAGAGTTATGCTAAGGTCCAATTAAATAAAACCCCCTATGAGCTTTGGAATGAGAAAAAGCCCAACATTGGTTACTTTCATGTATTTGGATGCAAATGTTTTATTTTAAATGACAGAGATAATTTATGCAAGTTTGATGCAAAATCTGATGAATGTATCTTTCTCGGGTATTCTACTAATAGTAAAGCTTATAGAGTATTCAATAAAAAGACTTTGACTGTACAAGAATATATGCATGTAGTATTTGATGAATCTAATTCTCTACTCTTCAAGAAATCTATTGATGAAGAAACAGGAGGTATAAATAATACGGAAAGTCTCAATTTCAACAAAGAGAACACAATAGAGGAAGTCCAATATGGAGACATCAGGAAAGATCATTAAAATTTAATACAAGATGCAACCAAACTGTGGAAATTTGTGAAAGATCATCTAGTGGAACAAATTCTGGGAGAACCTTCACGAGGTGTAAGTACTCGATCATCTCTTAGAAATATTTGCAATCATACTACTTTTCTATCTCAGATTGAACCTAAAAATATTGATGAAACACTTCTTGATGAATCTTGGATTCTAGCTATGCAAGAAGAGCTTAATCAATTTGAAAGAAATGATGTTTGGACACTTGTTTCTAGACCCAAAAATCATACTATTATTCTCTTGCTGCAATATGGCACCAATGGTAGCTGTAGAAAGGACATGAGATTGAGGTGTAGAATACCTCATGGATGGATCTAGAGGAATGTTAGAAGAATGAGCCATTGAGAAAAGAATTGAAAACTTAAAGCGAGAATGTTGAAAGAATGCATATGAGTTATAGAGATGAGAATAAGATTTGACACAAATCGGATGAACTTTAAAACTGATTTTATAGATATAGCATAAAGAACAAGACAAACTATTGTCTCTTCAAATCTTATTTAGTCAAAAGAAATACAAGATATGCTGGACACACATTGTCAAAAGTTTTCTTACTAAGCCAGTGAGATTAACAGTAGATTGTCCCTATTTTTCTAGTAAACGATGAACCTCTGCTGTTATCTGCCGATTTTGACCTTGTATCTGAACCCTTTCTCGTCCCAGCTCCTCTATTCGTGGTTGCAGATCATGAGCATACCAATCTGTAAATTTTTTCAACTCTTTGTTTTCTTGCTTTAGCCTTTTGTTTTCTCTATCCTTATTAGCAAGCTTCTGTCGTAACTCAGATATTTGGATGTTAAGATGATCAATCTCACTCACCCTCGCCATTAACCTCCGAAACATGATCGTAACAGAGGCAGCATATTGACTATTGAGCATTCTTGATTCTACAATAATCTCAGAATCAGTCCTACTAGAAAAACGGTTCTCTGCTCCTATCATGGTATTGACGATCTCAGGAGAGAAGATTGATGGTTGATGCGTCAAGGGTTCCTGATTCAAGTCTGGAACATTAGTGGAAGAGAATTGTTCAGCCATTCTATCGTTATGGAACAACAGAACTCAGGTCAAGAAGCGATGTTTTTTTTTTGGTATCCGATAGGTGAAAATGATCATTTTTTTATAGAAACTTAGAGCCTTCAATCCCGTTTGTCAACAACATCAGGCGATTGTTTAAATCTTCAGCCGCACTAAATTCATAGAGTTAGGCCTCGAGGCTTTGCAGCACTTGTTGGGTCACGGACGGCTCCCTTTTTCAACTATCTACAGTGTCTATTAACGCATCATTTTCTTCAGTCTATTTACTTGCTGCCGATCCTTTTTAATGATGCCAAAAGGGGGAGAAGTTTTAGACTAGAACATTAACATTATTTAAATTGCTAAACTTGTTGTATATGCTTGGAATTATATTTATATTTTTGTTTGAAAAACTAACGCACATTCTCAGGGGGAGTTTAAGTATTAATACAGGCTTCAGGTTCTATCAAGTATTTGTCATCATCAAAAAGGGGGAGATTGTTGAACCCAAGGTTTCAAGTTTCGTGTAATTATAAATCTCCACATGGATTTTGATGATAACAAATGAATTCAAAGAATAAAGGAGTCTCAAGCTCAAGTTGTCCACACAATAGAATCAAGCACATCAAAGAACCAAGCATGAGCAAGAAGGGAACAAGTTCACATTAAAGTCATAGAGTAATGTTGTAAATCTCTTAAAAATTCAAAATTAGGATTAAGGCTCAAAATTAATATTTTATCATAAAGCATTAAAATACATTTTCCACGTGTGCATGAATATTTTGAAAATTAAATTTGAAAATTTTGAAAGATGATTGATTGTCATCTTTCACATGTGCATGACATGATTAAAGTATTGAATTTTGAAAATATTAAGATGATTGATTGTCATCTTTCACATGTGCATATTTTATTTGAATATTTTCAAAAGTGATGGATGATTTTCTTCACTTATGCAAAAGGTAGATGTCTTTGTTTGAAAATTTTGAAAAGTAAAGTGTGCTCCTTTTGTCATATGCAAAAAGTAAAAGATTAGGTTTGAAATTTTTGAAAAGTGAATGATGATATCTTTGACATATGAATCTTTTTAAATTTGAATATGAAATCTCATATGCCTATAAATAGATTATTTGAGAGCTTCACATTTACAACACCAAGAGCATACAACATCATTCAAAGCTTTCATTCTCTCTTCTCTAAGTATTGAGCCTTAACCCTTGTTCATTTTGAGAGATATAGTTTGCGCTGTATTGTTCTTATTTCACTCATTGAGGAGTGTTTTCTGATAACCTACCCACTATCAATTCTTGTATCAGTAAAATGGTGTGTATAACTCTTGTGCGTGTTGAAAGTGTTCTACACAATGAATAGTTGAATCACCACGTGTAAGGTGATTGCAAGTGTAGAGGGTGTTCTACACGGATCCTTTGTAGCGGTGTTGTTCAAAGGTGTAATAGGTTTCTATCTCCACCTAAAGGAGATTGAATAGTGAATTCGGAGATTCTCAAGGGGTAGCTTGAGGCGAGAACGTAGGTAGTGGGGCCGAACCTCGTTAACATACTGAGTTTGCTTCTTTCTTACCCTTACTTTTTATATTTATTGCTGTTTCATATTTTGTTTATATTTTATATTATATATTTGATTTATAATTGTTATTTTTTTTAAATACAACTCAATTCACCCCCCCTCTTGTGTTAGTCATCTGGGCAACAGACTGTAAATAGTAGATGGTTAAGAGCTAGTGCACCCTACAAACTTTGATCCCTGATAGAGATCTTGAGATAGCAGCATGCTTGAGTAAGCTTGTCAAGCTTTCCGTACACAATAAAAATAGATAAGGAGAAATAGAATCTCCTTGTCTTAGGTCTCTAGATGAGATTATGTGACCAATATGATAACTATTAATGAGGATCGAGAATGAGACACTAGAAACACAAGCCATAATGAGATCAATCACTTTGTCATGAGACCCAAGCTTGAGCATAATAGCCTTAAGGAAAATTATTTAATTCGATCATAAACTTTGCTCATATTAAATTTAATAGACATATATCCTTTCTTTTATATATTTTTTCTCCTCAAAAGGTGGATTAATTCTTAAGCAACGAGAATGTTGTCCCAAGATGATGTTATTTTTATTAGTTATTTAATATGTGCTAACTTTTATAAGTTATTTAATAAAATTATCTCCAATTTAATACATAATTATATAAAATGTTATAAAAATCGATGAATGTCTATTATTTTTCCTATTTTTAGTATCCCAATTCCCACATGAGAACAATTATGCGTCAGAGCAACAGCTATTCTAATGAAGCAAATGCCAAAAGATTTATTTGATGAAAAAACGTTAGAATCGATCCATCTATTCTTTCTCAAATAGAAATCTTCCAACGAAAAACTACCATGTATGAATTCCATCTCATCAAAAGTGATACCGCACTGCAGAATGATCTTCATGGAACAAAAATGGGTCCACAGAAATCCTCCCCCACTCTACAGGCGATTCTACTTCCCTAACTCTCCCTCCCTTTCGCAACCACCTCGCCGCGTCGAGCCCTCCCCCCACCACCTCGCACCGGAAACCCACCCTCTCTTGACGAGACAAAGAAGCTGCCCACGGCCCCCTCACCCGCGAGAGATGAAAGGAGCAAGAGATGCTTAGAAAAGGTTGGCAGAGTTGAACGAACCCCCTCACCCGCGACACACCTCCCCCACATCTTGCAACCAAGCCCACCACCTGCAACCTTCCTCTTTCAATTTCCAGCCCACGAAAACTTAGTTGGCCGATTTGGGCTATACCAGCAATGAGATTTAATTTCCAATGCAGGAATGCCGGCCTGGGACAGGCCGGAGAGGAGGAGATATGCGCAGAAGAGGAGGAGATCTATGCGGAGCTCGCCGGCGAAGTGTTTTGTGCAGGAAAGGGGGAGAGGAGAATGATGATTTTTTTTCTCTCATAAATTGAATTTGTGCTTTTGTTCAAAATAAATGGTGATCTGAGTCGAATTTGTGATTATTTGATGCATGTTTGGGTGTTTAGGTATTTGGGTCTATGATTTGAGTTGCTTTGTGTAGAAATGGTGTACGGCGGCGATGGGCACTGTTGAGGGGGAGGAGACGCCGGTGCGAGGTGGTGGGGGGGAAGTAGCAGAGCAGAATCGATTAGTGAAGTCTATTGAGATTGTTGTGTTTACTGATATGGCAATAGGTGAAAGAAGGGCTGTTATTTTTCAATTAACAGACGGACCGTTCGTAATTTCCTCCCTTCTTTTATCTATCTTAGAACACTAATTTTAGTTAAATAAAAAATCTATTTTGTTGTCTTACAATTAGATTCTCTTCGCTTCTTATTATTAAACTTATTTCCTATGGTTTTAAGATTGATCATATTAATCGGTAAAATCTTCATTAAAGAGGTTGCGCCAAGAAATAAATAATTAATAATAAACTCTTTAAAAGCGAAGATAAAGAATAATATATATATATATATATATTCTAGGAAAGATTTGAAAATATTGTAGGAAACGACGACAAACAAAACAAAACAATAATGAGTAAATCAATCACACGATATAAATGTAACGTAGTTCGACAACGTTCTACATTCATAGAGTTGCAGATAATTTGATTATATTAATAGTTACAAAATACACCATGGGGCAATGAAATATTGCTATTTAGATTACTCATGGTGTACTAAACTGTTCAAAGTATATATTTATAATGTCACACGACAAAAATCTTAATTTTCAATTTTATGAATTATTCGTTCAAGCAGATTGTTGAGCGCGTCTTAAACAAAATCTTTATCTAATGTTTGCTCAAATTACCTATTGAGCGAGACTTGAGCAAATTCTCTGCTTGAACTTTACTTGAATCATCTATTGTGCGAACATCAAGCAAATTTTTCTGCAATGCATATTTTTGCTTGTAAATAGTGTAAAAAAAAAATTATGCTTGGACATGTTAGCTTCTAGGGGTGCTACCTGCCCATGTGGGGGTAGGGCCACCCCTATCCTGCCCCCCGCCTCATCAAGGGCGGACCTCCGACCGTCCGCTCCCCGCCCCTTACAATATACATCTCAGAATTTCATAATCACATTCACATTTTTCGTTAATCTCATATTCTAATCTCAATCCATATTCAATAAATAATAATAAAAAATTAAAAAAATTAAGGACTTACGTTTGACGGGAGCGACGGTTCTAAACCACCATCAGTGAAGCCACTGTCCCGACATCGCCACCAATAGTGGACCATCGTCACCCATCACGCCCTCAACCACCCACGTGAGCCACCATTTGTCGACTTGATTATTGTCACCCATTGAAGTGTTGTGCGACATGGTCATGTGAGAGAGAAGCAAGGGGCGTGAGAGACAGAAGGAGTGAAGAAAAGAAAGAGAATGAGAGAAGAAAAGAGAGACGAAGAGGATTTGAAGGCTGAAAGCCTTGTGCGGTGCATGAATTGGGTCCTGGGAGAGAAGGGAGGTAAGGGAAGAAAATAGAGAAAAAATAATTTAGGGTTCCTGACTTTTGCACATTATCACACTGACCTGCATCTTTTTAAATTTAGCATCTAGTTAAATGTAGATAAATATAATTAATGAAATACATTTAATTGGAAAAATATAAGAGAGGAGAAAATAAATATAATTTTTTTGTTGTTTTTTAAGTCTCAATTGACTTCTGGTGGAGAAAAAGGCAGTAAGACACATTAATATAAAATTATAAAAAAAATTAACACAAATCATATTTTAGAACTATAAATAAATCCTACAAAAATAATAAAATTATTTCTAATATTAACATTTATTAACTAATCTACACGTACAATTTAACAAAAAAAAAAGATTTTAAAATGGATCCAAATCTTCTTTTTCTTTTTTTATTAAAATCTAATCACTGTTATATCTAAAACTTGTACCCATAAACAAACAAAATTTTATCTATATTTTTAACATCTTCTTCTTGTTTATAATTGTAATACAACAATTCACACGAACTGAGTCACAACTATGTATAGACATTTTTAAAGTATATATTGAAAGAGCGATACTTTTTAAAATTGGAGCGAAAGGTCTTAAAAGATATATTTAAAACATTTAGTATAAACTGCCATGAATGACATTGACAAAGCGCATATTGAATATAAAACATTTAATAGTATACAAACCATAAAGCATTAGCAAATTGAGCATTTTTTAAACATTATTATAAATTTGGAATAATTATTAGAGTATAAATTAAAACAAATCAAATTTTACAACAATGTAATTTTTTTTAATATTTAAATTTTTAATACAATTTTATTTGCAACTCATTTATTAATTGAAACAAATTTAAATAAACTATGTGTTAATATGTTTTTTTCTCATTTGGATTTCGAAAAAAGGAAAATTGGGCCTAATTTATGTGTAGTCAAAGTTTGTTATCAAGCCCAGCCCGTGCCCCTATCTCAAATAGAAATAGAAACAGTATCATTTTAATCCCAATAAACCCTAAGCGTTGCGTGACTTGCATCCATCCCCTATAAATACATCTCTACGCAGTCGACAGTACACTAGCCTCCTCTTTTCTGAAGTCAAGACCTTCTCTAGTGTGAAATTAAATCGCGAAAGCAATCCATTGGGAAAGCATGCAATCATGAATCATCCATGGTTGAGTGGGGCTATAAACTGTAGCTGGAGTATGGACAAAGCCTTCCTTATTCCTTTATCATGGTGACTTGGTGAGCATGGCTCTTTGAAGATCAAACTCATACGCTTGTATTTTTTAGATAACCTTTGTATTAATATATATATATATATATATATATTATACATATAAAAATGTATCTTATTATATTAATAAAATGCGGGGGTGGGGTGGGATACTTGCAGTACGGGGGGTTCACCCCATCCCGCCCCCGCCTTCCACCTACAAAGCGAGTGGGGTATCCCTGCCCCCGCCAAAGCTACCGGGTTAATTCGCTACGCCATAGCGGGGAGGAGTGAAATGTGGGCGAAGCAGCGGGACTGGGTACCCGTTGCCCACCCCTATTAGCTTCAGCTTTTATCTATCAGCCCAAACCTCTTTAAAAATCTATCAAAAAATTATAACGAATTCTTATCATGATGTCGAGTCATCAAATCAAGCCAACACCAACAAGCTCTACAAAACCAACAAATCTTATTTAGTTCTATTCCAAAAGAAAACCAATTAAGTATATGCACTGATGATACAATTCAAATAGGTCGTCTCCTCCCTACTCACTCTCCTCTAAATTAGTTATTGAAGAAGATACTTATAATTATGTAATAAATTTTTAATATGTTGACAGGTTTTATAATTATTTTAGAAGACCTCCGTTTAAACTAAAGTTATAAAGAAAATTGTATATTTATCACTTAAATATTGTAACCTTTTCAAAATGTGGCACATGATATACATGTTACCAATCTTGGACTCGCGGATCAGTAGCCCGAAAATGATTATACGATGTAAATTATGTCAATATTAAGAAAATATTTGTCTCACAACATGACATGATTGAGTAGTACGAAATTTTCACTCGCTATTTCGTTCAAAATACGAAGGAATCCTGAAAATTTTTAGTAAATTAGTTGTAGAATGTCCTCTTTTCGACCAAGCCGAGGTCCAAATTAATCTTAAAAACTCTGGATTCATGGGATGCTTCACAAATTGGAATTTTGTAAGCAAGAGTTCGCCCTTGGCATTATCATTGTGCACGATGGGTTTTAGGAGATTCAAGCATATTCTAACTGATTTGGTGAATGATACTAAAATTAAGATCCAATATGTTCTGTCAAAAAAAAAAAATCACGTTATTATATGTTTTCATATCTGAAATTAGTAACTAATGAGGAAATTGAATCCAACATTGCGAGGACAAGTTACTCTACATGTTCATGAAATTATTAATGAACGTTTCATATGCAAAATAAGCTCTGAGATGATGATTGGATGGTTACGTTCACCCTCGCTGTCTTGTGAGGTGGTCGGCTGCCAGGTTAAATTATTTTTGAACTTTTTTTTGTTAGAATATGGGAAAGACGAGCTTGTTATTCTAGAGAATCGTACGGTACCATCACCTAACAAATGAATAAGCTTGTTATTTTAGGTTTTGTTTTGTCTTTTTAAATAAAATGACATAAATGAAATTGTTTCAATATTGGGTTTTGTTCAAAACCTAACCCTCCCCGACCTCTCTCTCTCTCTCACCCCGTGGTCTTCCTCCCTATCTCTCCTTCTGGTGTTAGCTTTTGGTTTTTTTTTTTCCTGGTTTTGGGCAATGGGGGATCTTGGATGGACGGCTCATGGGAGCCAATCCGTCCACTGATATCCATATGAGGTCACTCGCCCATAAGAGAAAAAACTGGGTTTCAGGACCCAAGTTGTCTCCCTACGGTCCTACCCATGCGGGGACACGAGCAGGGAGTGAGATCGGGTGGCCCCCCCCGTCCAGGGAGTACAAGTAGCACCCTTACGGCATAATTCATATGCTCACATTCAAACACATCACATGGAGAGGTGTCCTCTAGTTTTGTTCGAAGATACTTATTTTGACCCAAAAAAAGACAACAAACCTGAGGTGTCACGTGCAAGTGGGAAAGAAACACTCAAACATGATCTTGCTAAAGGAAGAGTAATGCTTCAATCATAAATCATCGTCAACTCACCATCCAATTTTGTTATTTAAAACTATTTGTTAATTTTCACTTATCTACCAATTCTGATTGATGCATTAGAAAATAATAAAATGATGATACTTAAGAAGATGGTGAGTGGTATTGTTCTGGGAGGAAAATAGATATTTGAAAGTTTCTCACTTTATGCTTCCATGTTTAGAGCATTCTCAACGGAGTAGCTATTTTTTTAAAAAAATTGACTATCAAAACTTATTTTTTCTATTTTACTTATTCACTTTTATATTTTAGCATGCATCAGCCTCTCTATTTTTTTTTTCTGTATCCTTATTTTATTTTAATAATATTTATTTAACAAATTAAACAAAAAAGTCTGAAACTGGAAACGGCAAAACCCATTGTTGCCGAAACCCCAACTCTTGAAACCCACTCGTCGATCCCATCTTCGATTTCGTAACTCCCCATCTTTGATTTCGCAACTCAAATGAACACGAATGATAAAAAATACAGTAAAAACTAAAAACCCCAATTCCTAAAACCCATTTGTCGACCACATCTTTAATTTCGTAACTCTCCATCGGACCCATCTTCGATTGCGTAAAATCCCAACTACGAACACGATGGCTCAGCCTCCATGTGCTCGGCCTTCTCCAACTCAGGTGACCGTTGCCTCTTCTTCAAAAGGCTTCTAAATAAATAAATAAATAAAACCATTGTTTTGCTCTCACTCTGTCTCACACAATATGACCGTCGCAAGTGTAGCCACAACCCACACCAGGAAACTCATGAAGCTCAGCCTCTCTCTCTTCCGCCTCTAAATGGTACTTTCCCCATTCTCTTACCCCTTTTGCTTTTCGTTCCCCTGTTGATTGCACTCTTCATGTTTGGCTGCCAAGCAAATGTACACACGTCTTTTTTCTTTTCTGTGACTGATTTAGATTAATGAGTCGACAAGCTTCAACCAGAAACCAAAAACGCACGAACGTGTCTCCAAGATGGCAAAATGAAGCGAAATTGGGGCTCGCAATGGTGTCGCAGAGCTTTCTGTTGCAATGGCATGAAGGAACAGTAAATAGACTTTGGGATAAAATTGTAATAATCAAAATATTTTGCTACTAGAAGGAGGCCTCGCTAAAAATACCAAAAATAATAAAATAAATATTTGAAGGTGAACAGTATTATCCTACATGTAGTGAAATTCTTGTTTATACCTTCAAAATTCTTTTATTTTGTAGTGTCTAATGAAGTGAATTTTTGGACACTTTTAACCATATTTTAAAGGAAAATGTAATTTAACTACTACATTGGAAGTGCTTTTAGAGACAAGCTCAAGTACCCCAATTCTTATGCATCAAACAGGTCAACTTTTGTTTTAAGAATGCCTAGATTTATCTTGAGCACAATATCCTATGTAAGCAAACAGGTAACCTGAGCACCAGTGTTTTGCGCACAATATCTTGAGATTCAAACAGATCAACCCCAATATCCTATTTTAAATACAACAAACACAGAATTATCTTGAGCAAAAGTGTGAAATTTGAGGCAATCAAAGGGACTACTCCCTCATAATAAAAAGGAAATTAATTGAAAAACTTCACCTGAACTATATAGAAGATTCTAGCCCAACGAAGGAAGAAAGCAGATGGATTTGTTGCTAATAAGATAATAGCAACCTCTAAGTAGTACTGCCTTTGTGTTTTAACCCCAAATAAAACAAAAATGATGAAAGAACACAAAGTCTAGGACAACCCCACTGTCTATTCAAATAGGTTCCTACAATAAATCAAGAATTAAAGAAGATACTCCAAACATAATAAACAGGAAGACCTCCAAGTTCATCATCTTTAACCTTTCCCACCACGTGAATGATAACCTGGGGATGCTTTCCTTCAACGAAGCTTGTCGGAAATTCGATCTTTTCGTATATGAATCAAATTAATATCCAATTCTGCAACGGCTCATAGAGAGAGAACTGTACATATGAAGAAAGGATAGGGCGCACCACTATCAAATGCAAGTCTCCCTACAGTGGCAGAAGTCACAAAAGATCCCAAGCAATGCCACACATCCCGGCAAAGAAAACCATGTATAGTGAAGAATACACAATTAAACCAACATACAAGGCAAAATCTTCCTTCCCTCTATACATTTTCATGCCTTGTCATCAACAGGATGCTTAACCATGAGTCTTCCCACTCCCTAATGTAAGCTCCAGATCATCCACTCCTACTTCATGGATTCTCTCACCCTCCCATGCCTTCACTCTGCCACTCTCAAACTCAAACTCTGAGCCTCTACCCCTCTCCGCTGCAGCCCCCCAGTTTAGGCCCCTATGTCCATCAACACCATCTTGGAAAGAACCCTGTTGGGCCCCTGGTTTCATTAAATTAAACGTTGGTGAAAGAGGAGGTGCTAGATGTGAAACTGTCTGGAAACTGACCCAGCGACCTGAGTCCACTGTGGACGCATCAGACTCGTCGCATTCCGGTATTGTAGCAGGCATAATATGGTGGCGCCTTGTAGGGCTTGCAGGGGCAGAGGCAGCAAAGAGAGGGTGGTGGAAAGAGTTTTGGGAACCATTGTAAAGGGATTCCCAATCAGGTTTTCGCTTCGAACCTCTAGAGGTTGGCGATGAAAGAGGTGGCGTTACTGGCGCACTATTAGATATTCTAAGAGGAGGGAGATTTGCAGGGATGGAGGCAATGTTGCGAAGGAAAGGGAGGAGATATGTAGAGGGGTTTGCATCAAAGCGTGTAGGGCTCGGGAAGGAGGACGATGATGGGCTGGCGTGATAGGATGGTATAGGACTAGCGAAATTTGAGGACTGTGGGCTTGGTTGAAGCGAGGAACACGGACTGAGGTTTGTTGAAGTGCCTGCAATCTCGCCAGGGGGTGGCTTGCTTCCCTGCATGAAAGTATTAGCAAAAAAGTTAGGCAGGAGATAAGATTATATCGAAATGCAATGTTAATTTATGGCGGAAGCAGGAAATTTTGATCAAGTCTCATGTTTTTTTTTTCTTTTCATTTTTTTCCATGTCACTACCACGTTGAATTGAATAAATGTGGCTCCAAGGACGATCTAAGAACGCAAGCAAATGAATGATCTGCTGACCGGTCAAAGCAGGAACGGTAAACGTATAATTTTTCAACACGATGATGTACATAAATAAACAGAGATCGAATCAATTTCAACTTCTTCACAGTAAACGCAAACATATGGCGAAGAACCTAAATCTACTTCTAAACCTAGCAAACAAAGCAAACTCGGAAGTTAGATCTTACCCCATCATTCTGATAGACAAACCAAAACAAGTTCTGTAATTAAGACACATTACGCCGTATAACATAACTAAAGCGAACCACAGATTTAGAGGAGGAAATTACCGAACGAACTCACCGGTCAAACTTAAGGATTGGGGAACTTCTGAAATCCAGATTAAAAAAAAAATACAAAATACAAAATACAAACATCTTAAGATCGAAACGAAAATTCTATCAGTGCATGCACGTGGGTCTTTGAATGGAAACCCAAAAAAATCATAACTCCATTTATGTCCCAGAAACTCCAAAATAAATAAAGAGAAGACAAATAGATCCAGGAAAAGATTGGCTAAAACCAAGAACCGAAAGGCAAAACCAGAAGTGCGAATAACACGGCAGAGAGCTGAAAATAAACGAGGATGGGAGAAAATGAAACCTGACGAAAGGTGGTGCCATCGTCTTCGACGATCCAGCCGGCCTCGGAACAGAGCGCCTTCAAGACCTCGTTGTTGTCGCAGTGTTTGGGAAGCTTATAGTTCCCCTGAGCTCTAAGACCAGAGTATATCTTGGCAGCAATGGCTCTTCTCCTCCTCTCCCTCCTCTTGTTGTTCTCCCTCTCTTTCCACGTCGGCAACCTCCCCGAGGACCCCCCGCCGGCCATTAGTCCGACCCCAACCTCTCTCTCTCTCTCTCTCAAGCTTCTCGCTTTCCCACTCAAGACTTTTGCTTTTTGCTACTGTATTTTCTCGGGAGAGAGGATTCAGAGGAGATGGATATCACCGGATCAGATCGGGAAGAGACTAGTCTGCTGCACAAGAACAGGGCTTTCTTTTAATCAAGTGAAGAGAGAGAAATGATGCTTCCCTTTCACAAAGATAGAGATGGGGAGGCATAGGCAAGGATAGAGCCATAGGTCAAAGAGTCAGTCCTTCCTAAAGGGTAAAACAGGAACTTCAAGTTTTTTTTTTTTTATATTAAAATTTATGAGAATTTTATTTATATATACTATATTACTAATTCAAATTATAGAACTTGGGAATAGTAAGGTAGGACCTACAGAAGACGTGGATGGATTTGATAGGTTTCCATTTATCAAAAAGGCACATGCATGGGTTGGTTAGTATGCATACACGGCGTGCTCTTGACCAGGGTGCCGGTGGTGCGGTCCATCCATTCCGTAACCAAAATGACAAAGCCCCTCATTTGTTTTTTATAATTTCTTTTTACAATTTTATTTTTAATTATGAATATTATTATAATATAATCCTGACATTATTATTATTTAATAACATATCTAGATGATCCATCCATAATCCGGATAAAGCTTTAATAAAACTATGCAGAGGTCCGAATTAACTATATTGAAAAATCAATAAATGAAATGTCACTCGAACTTAGAATTTGTTGATTCTCTTCAAAATGCATTTATTTTAATTCAAATTCTAAAATAAAATTTTCCTTTATTTATTAAAATAATATTATATACAATTATATGATATGTAAACTCGGCACACCAACAATTAAAAATAAAAAACTAATGAGTAAGAGAGGCAAATATCAATTCTCCATTATTAATTATATGGTAATTTGTCCTTTCCACATTGAGTTTTGCACAACATAAGCTACCAAGTTAATCCAAGCTAAAGAAGATGAGTCACAATCTCATCTAAATTTGAAAATGAGATGAGTTTAATTTATTTTTTAATATTATTATTATTTTAAAATTTAAAAAAATTAAATTAAGATTTAAAAAATATATATTAAAATTTAAAAAATGTGTATATAAATTTGTATTTTATATAAGAAATTTAAAAATTATAATAATAAAATAGAGATAAATTGAGATGAATTTTAAATCCAAAACAGACTTTAGAACCCTATTTTAATATTTGAATTAAGTCATACACTCTTAGAACAAACATATTCAAAAATGGCTTCTAGTTCTATCAAATATTTAATAATATGTTAAAAAATTATGAAATGAAAATATTTAAAATAGCAATAAAAATTTTCTATTTGTTATGAATTCTGTAAGTGGAGGGACGGCAGCCGCCCCTGTCCCACCACTAAAATTATGTGAATGACCCCACCACTATTATATTAAATTCTGCATAGTGACTTGCATAGTGACTTGCATAGTAACTTGCATAGTAACTTCAACGCCTATAAATATGGGCTTCAGTTGTAATGAAATTCATAAGAAAATATAGAGAGAAAGAAAGTTCTTAAGAGTTTCAGAGAGTTTCTTTTATATTTCTCTTGCAATAGTAGTAGTTTTCTTTTTAGTTTTATAACACGTTATCAGCACGAGGTTCTACCGATACTGAAGCTAATGGTCTTCTACTTCAAGTAAGTTTTTCAATATATTATTTGCAGTTCTCGAGATAAATATTAAAGGTAATATTGCTGAATATTACTTCATAAAATTATACTTTTATTCTCATGATAATGTGAATATATTTCTTAAATTCACAGATTTATTTTTGTAATATAATGTCAAATATTGATATTTATTACTATTGACATTTCTGAAAAATATTATTTATCCAGGATCCTTGATGAGATCTATTTGGATATGATGATGAACTTGAAAGATACAATCATAGAAGAAAACCATGTGTCCCTGAAGGACCGTGCTGTGTATCTCATGATGAAAAATCATCTTACTATGTGAAATAAATTAAGAGAGTGATATAAGCACCAGAAGATGTAATTCTCTCAAAAGATCATTATGATTTATTGCACCTGAAGTTGCAAGATTTTAAGAGTGGTATTGAATATTCTGCACTCTTTAAAATCAGCTCAATATTAAAATTATACAGTGAAAATGTCACTGATGGTGATATATAAAAGAAGACATTATTTTTCATACCTCGAATGTGCTCCTGCAGTAGTAATATCGAGAGTGAAAGTTCAACAAATATTCTGAACTTTTGTTTTGTCTTCCAGTGATTGAGCTAAATAATGAGTTTTTGTTACACCAGTTACGTCCTATTAATGATATCGAATTTACACAATTCCCAGAAGTGAATGGGAACTAAGGGCGTAGACGTGGTAGAAAAATTATAGAAGTGTTGGTCCCAAAAGCGACAACACTAAAGATGATAAAAATATATCGTATCACCAGAAGTGATCAAACTCAGAAAAGGGTAAAGGCCCTCAGAATAATTCTTCATAAAAAGATGAAGATGTTTGTCATAGATGTAATATGACTAAACAGTAGTCACGTACCTGTTGTACGGCCATGCACTTGATTTACTTATACTAAGCTTTTATATATAAGCTTATTAATATTTCATCATGTTTTGAAATAATGAAATATCGGTGCCTGAAGCACGACAAGAAATTACTTGGGATAATAAAACCCTGTTTAAATTTGATCCTCTTACAAATAAATGTGAACCAAAAGTTCAGAGGATTATTTATCTGCAAAGTATTGCAAATCAATTACATGATGTATTTACTGACACTAAAGGTGTTGTAAAATTATATATTACTGCTGTTAATGCTTAAGCAAGAATTAAAGTCCCTGAAGGACGAGTTGTTAAAACAGCAATAAATGAGTCTAAGATACGTCTGAAGCGTTGAAGACCTATTGGTGCACAAGAAAAAAAAAAAAAAATCGGTGCTCATGAAGAGACCATATTTTCTGTATAAAATATAATCCTCCTGAAGAGGAAACCTCCTGAAGAGGTAACTCCTGAAGAGTGTAACTCCTGAAGAGGTAACTCCTGAAGAGTATAACTCCTGAAGAGTATAACTCCTGAAGAGAAAACTCCTGAAGAGTATAAACCTCCTGAAGAGGAACCTCCTGTAGAGGTGTTTCATGAAATGTTTTCCCCTGGAGAGGAACAATGAGATCTCAATACATTTCATGAGTACTGGAAAATTTATGGATAGAAATAAAACTATTGTCGACAACATATATGATAACACTTGACATTACCAGAAGTAATGAAGAAAGTAAGCCAAAAATCGTCGAAGAATGTCGACGTAGAAATGATTGGCCAAAATGGAAAGCAGTTATTAAAACTGAATTAAACTCGCTAGTGAAGCGAGATGCATTTGGACCTGTTGTCCAAACACCAAAGGGTGTAATATCTGTCAGATATAAATGAGTATTTATACGAAAGCGTAATGCGAAATGAAATTGTGCGGTATAATTTGTCGCACAAGGTTTCCTGCAGAAACCCGAGAATAGTTATGAGGAAACATATTTCCTTGGTATGAATGCAATCACATTCATATTTTTAATCGATTTGGTTATTACAAAAGGATTAGATATGCAGTTAATGAATGTGGTCCCTGCATATTTATAAGGATCATTAGATCATTACATATATAAAGATATACGATACTTGAAGCATTTAATCCAAGTACATTTAGGAGTATGTACTTTATAAAGCTTCAGAGATCTTTATATGGGTTAAAGCAATCCGGACGCATGCGGTATAATTGAATCAACGAGTATCTATTGAAAGAAGGATTTAAGAATAATCCTATATGCCCATATGTTTATCAGAATCCGGATTTGCCATTATTCCAGTTTACGTTGATGATTTACCTTATTAGAACTCCTGAAGAGATTACAAGGGCTACTATAAATTCAAGGAATGCATTTGAAAAGGAAAGATCTTATTATTCAATTGATAGATGAGTTACAAAAATTTGAGACTTCTAGCCTCATCTCTCAAATGCATTTGCTCTTCATAAAGCAACATACCATCCTTATCTAAAGGATTAGGCAGTCGAAATGAAGAGGCAAGTAAGGATTTTAAATCCTTATTCTCCTGCTTTAAGTCTGCAATTTTTTTGTCAGACTCTTGAACGAGTCGTTGAAGTACAGAAACCTTCTCGTTAAGCTCCTCAATCTCACGATTTTTGGATTGTAATCGGTTGGAAAATCCAACAATAGAGGAGGAGTATCGGGTGCCGAGAGTCACCAGCTCATAAACAGCTTCACGATCTGACTTATTAGCCAGATCATTTGCTTGCTGCAACATTGCACCTGCGGAAGATGCATGATCAACTTGTAATTGAGGTGAAGGATACCTCATATGTTGATTGTGAGAAATAGTAAAAGGAAATTGATGAGCCATTGGAAATTTGTAGAATAAGAATACAAATATAGATGAATTATAGATATGAGAAGAAGATTTGATGCGTACTAAATGAAACTAAAGACGGTTCTTATAGAAATGGAAATAAGAACAAGACAAACCATCAACTCTTCAAATCTCACTTTACAAGATATGCTGGATGCATAATTTCAAAAGCCAGCGAGATTAATTACAGCTATCCCTATTTTCTTGTAAACGCTGAACCTCTGCCGTTAGCTGCTGTTGTTGACTTTGTATCTGAGCTCTCTCTCGTTCCAACTCTTCTACTCGTGTTTTCAGGTCACGAGAATACCAGTCTACAAGTTTCTTCAGCTCCTTGTTATCTTGTTTTAAATCTTTATTTTTTCTATCTTTAGTTGCAAGCGTTTGATGCAACTCAGATATTTGATTTTTAAGATGATCAAGCTCACTCGTTCTCGCCAGTAGCCTCTGAGACATGGTTGTAAGAGAGGCAGCATATTGAGCACTGAGGGTTCTTGATGCTGCAACAATTTCAGGATCAGATTTACTAGATAGATATATCTCTGCTCCTATCATGGTGTTGACAGCCTCAGGAGAAAATATAAGTGGTTGAGGTATAAAAGGTTCGTGGTTTAAATCTGGGACATTAGAATTTCTATCAGACATAATATCGTTCTGGATGAACAACAACTGAATCTATGAGGAATGCGAGATCTTTTTGCTGGAGTAAACCAATGGTAAAATTGGTTATATTTAAACAACAACCCGAAGGCTTCAAATCTCTTCAAGATCTTATTTGTCCACAATGTCAAGCGGATTTGATTTTCCGCCGAACCGATAATATTAAATCTCAAAGCTTTTACAGCTTTTATCATACATAGATGGTTTCCAATATTATTTCCGCCGTATATAAACAAGTTCTTCCTAATAACGTCGAATGAGGGGGAGAAAATTTTAGATGAAAATATTATCATACTCTCTCTAATGCATTATTTAGTTGGAGATCGTGTTTGAATTCTTAGCTTGTTATATATACTGAAATCATATTTGCTTATTACTTGAAACACTAACGCATATTATCAGGGGGAGTAAAAGTCCTGAAGACTTGTGTTGATTGTACTCTTTTTCCTTCGTTAAGGTTTTATCCCATTGGGTTTTCCTTTGCAAGGTTTTAATGAGGCAATCTTAAAGCACTTGTGGATACATAAAGAGACTGTACTCTTTTTCTTTCGCCATTGGTTTTTCTTCCCACTGGGTTTTTCCTTGGCAAGGTTTTAACGAGGCAGATTCTTTATAGGTGGTCATTCAAGGGGGAGTGTTATGAATTCTGTAAGTGGAGGGACGGCAGCCGCCCCCTGTCCCACCACTAAAATTATGTGAATGACCCCACCACTATTATATTAAATTCTGCATAGTGACTTGCATAGTGACTTGCATAGTAACTTGCATAGTAACTTCAACGCCTATAAATATGGGCTTCAGTTGTAATGAAATTCATAAGAAAATATAGAGAGAAAGAAAGTTCTTAAGAGTTTCAGAGAGTTTCTTTTATATTTCTCTTGCAATAGTAGTAGTTTTCTTTTTAGTTTTATAACACTATTTTATTTTTCTTCCTTTGATACATATTAATAGAAGTAGTCATCCAAGAAGGTTTTAGAATAAAAAAGGAAGCCACATAGTTAGTAATATTTTTTTAGAGCAAATAATGACATTTTAAAACAATCAATATATTGTTATTTCATAAAAAAATACTTTTTTATTTTAAAATAAATTTCAATTTCTTTAATCACGGGAATGCATTGAAATTACAAATTATAAATCTAAACGATGGGGGGTTTGATCGCAGGGGTTCTGATTGAGTGACATGGGCGGATATTACGAGGCGATGATTAAAAGAGAAAGAAAAGATGCCACTCCGGAATTTGAGGGTTTTCGCTCTCACGGAGTTTCTGACGTTGATGTTCAGTTTGAACGGTAACAGATATAGACAAAGCACGTGGGTTTGTGGGTCCCATAACAAAAGCTCTCTCCACTCCTCCTGTCCAAATCACCGTACTTTTTGGCAGCGTGGAGTCGGCTCCACACGTGCGACCCAGAGACCCTCAGAAAATAAAAAAGAACTCGCGTTGCTGGTGGCGACCACACTTAGCAGCCTTGGTTGGACGTGTCGTTCAGACCAAACAACACGTGAGTGTGGTCCCCAGCTCGTTTTACAATAAACAACGAGGGGTACACGCCATGAACATCGCTTATATGACTATAATGCCACTCTTCAGACAAAAGTAAATGACAGTACGCAAGAACTTTATTTTTAGCCTATTTGTAATATTCATTTTGTATTTAATATTTATTTTAAGAATTTCTAACATTTTGTATTTTTTTAAAATATAGTATTAAAAATTTATATTTAAATAATTTTAATTATATAATAAATTTATTTAATTTTTCCTCTCTCATTTCTCAAAACTAAATAAAATATTTTAACCAAAGTCATTTTACTATCAATCACAAGCTATATTGCTATTATTTATAAATTACTTTATTATTATTTACAAAATTATTGTCTTATTGTATTGTATATTGATACTTATTACTTCATACTATCTATTTACTATTTTTTTTATTTAATGATTATTGGTGAAGTTATATTTTTTTTAATAATTAAGAATATTAAGAAATATTTAAAAATAAAAATTTAGCATATACTATAAAATAAAATATATATATATATATATATAGTAAACCTATCATTAAACTGAGCAGGTAGTATTATTCACTTACAAATAGTACAACCTCTAGCTTAGAAATAAAACGATGATTAAGATGAGATTTAAATAGTAAAATGAGATTAGATGGTTTTAAATAAAAGTTAAAAATTAAATAAATTATTATTAAATTATTATTTTAAATATTATTTTTATTTCAAAATCTGAAAAAAATTAAATTATTTATTATATCTTGTATCTTATATAAAACAATTTAATAAAAAAAAATTATAATAATTAGCGTTAAGGCGTCACACAAATAGTACATATCCGGCCTTTACTTTTTATAGTGTGTGATATTTTCCGTCAATCATATAATTAACTATTATTTTTTGAAAATAAAAATAAAAATTTAATAAATAATATAACGTCATCAGAACAAAATGATAGAAAAAATATGCATAACGTCTAGAATTTCCGAGGCATTTCTCTGCTCACTTCATCTAAAGAGAGATTCTTGTGGTATCCATGTATGGTGTTAGTGAGTTGTATCACTTTATGACACTTGTACTTGTATGAGACCACGCTGTTGCAAGATAGCATCGATTATATTTATGTGCAATTAAGCCAAAAAATAAGGTTGTGTTTATGTACAATTATATTCCACCATACAAATAAATATTACAAAGGCTCGTGGGGAAATCGTATTAAAGATATTTAAAACAGTAAGAAAATGTATTAGGATTTGTTTTTAGATAAACTTATTTTCAAGTATTCTCACATATTTTTCAAATATCATTTAAAAAGAAAACACTTTCAAGTTTCAAACTTTTAACATTTTCTTCTAACTATTACAATTTTTTCAAATTACTAAATAAAATATAAAAAAATACTATTATTTTTTAAACTCTTAAACTAAAAATTATATAATATTTTAATAAAAAAAATTGCATTACAATATTTTTTTATGTTAAGAAAAAAAAGCAGGCCTTAGTCCAAAGGATCAAAAGACATTATAGTTAATAAATTGAGTTAGGCTAAAATTCTCTCCCCCTTCCCCTTTTTCTTAAGCAACGATTTTTTTCGTATATGTCAATCTATCCACCTTCTCAGGTGATGCATGTCTTGCACGTGTCATTGTTGTATGTATTGGCCATGTTGGCCCTCTATAGTTAATTTTAGAAATGTAAATGGTTCGATCCAGTTTAAAAAAAACGTGAATCATTCGATCCAAAATTTTTTTTACCCTGAACCAGACTGAATAGGATTTGGTCCATACCGATCTGGTCCAATTCGATTCAGAAGCGATCCAGTCCAGTCTAGGAATACCCCGTATGATTTAATGGGCTAAATTTAATCTAAAATTTTATAATAATTAAATATATTTTTTTTTGCCTAAATTTATAAATTATTAAATATATATTAATACTACTTTCATAAAAAAATAATCATCTTTATCAATTATCAATTTCTAATCTCATCTAAATATTAAACAAAATATATAATTATAACTTATAGTATATAGACTTAATACTTATACTATAAGTTATAAATAATATTCTATATTATATATAACCCATATGTTGATTAGTTAATTTAATCCTCATAAGTTATATCAATTAATTAATGATATTAATGATCATTGATCTTACTTCATATATAGTTAAAATAACATTAATAATTAATATTTATAATTACTATACGTAATCATAAGAAGAGTAATTATTAATTAGTTAACGATAGTTTAGTGATACATCACAAGTTAGTTAACTATAACTAATAACACTATTATATAATTTACATTAGTATATTATAAAATTATATGTTAGTAAATAGTGATAAATTAGTAATAATATATTAAATAATAATAATACATTTATTATTTATAAGTTATTACTAATACTCTATATAAATATACTATAATTTATACTTTTATACTACAACTATTATAAATTATAATATGTTAATATTATAAGAGTATATATATTATATATTAATATGTTATACTACAGTTCTTAATTTATATTAATATTAATATTAAAATTTCTATAATATTACTTATATATACATATATATATATATAATATGTTTGCATTCGGTCCAGTCCAGAAAAGAAATGTTCTCCCCCTGGATCGGATCGAAAATTTTCGGTCCATAAAAAAATTTGACCGGACTGGACCGAATTCTATCCGGTTCAGTCCGGTCTCAATTCGGTCCAATCAATCCGATCTGATTTTTTTACAGCCCTAGTTAATTCAACCAAGGTATAGCTCATACTCTATATTATCACTTTTCATAATTAGTTATTTTGAAAAAAGAATTATAGACCTCTTAAAAAATTATCTCAAAATAATAAATAATAGTAAACTCATCATTTTCATTGCTTCAAACTGAAACTTTACTGTCACCAATAATAGTTCTATTATTTGCTTCTTTGCGAATACTATATTTTTATTTTTTAATAAGATAATGCTCTATTGTTGGGCATAAGTAAGGGTCAAAAAATTAGTTTCAACTAAATTAGTTTTATTATTTTATATTATTATTTATTGTTTTAAGATATTTGTCGATAAATTCCATCCCTGAAGTTAACTTGTTTAAAAAGAAAACAAAAAATACGTTATAGTTGGGGCAATAGGATGGCACGTGCGGATCCAGCTAAGGTTGAGCGGGACGGGATAGCTAGCTGGCTTCAAGGCAATGAAGGGAACGAGACTTTGACACACGTGCGGGGGCGGCGTAGAAGGGAGTCAGTCGTGGGTGCGGGGACCACCTGACCCTCTTTGTTTCTTTTGTTTTCATTGGTCCAAGAGACCACGTGGGAGTTCCATCATTCCCCCAAAAACATATCCCCATTAATCAAACGCTTTTTTTGTGTTTAGGCAGCAAATCCATGTTTATACTTTCTTCTTTGCTCACGGACTCCCCCTCCTCTACCTATTAAAGCGTGATTATAATATTACAAATATTTTAATCACAACAGATTTCGAAAAAAATTATTAATATAAATTGGTATAATATATTAGATTATATAATTATTTATATTATAAAATATATTTAACATGTTATATAAAATCAATCAATTTATAAATACATTTTTATAGATTTTTTTTTTTTAATATTTTTGTGACTGTAACACTTCTCTTAACATGCATTACTATAAAATATCACTCATGATCCAGATTTTGAAATCGGGTTTCTATTTTCTACAGGTTTCTTGCAACACTAATCCAGATATTGATCTTGATTCTTGAGATATATTCGACTTAGTTTGAGAAGAATTTCAAAAGACGAGTGTTTTTGACTTGCTATTACACTTGGACAGATCGAAATACACTATTTTTTATTGCAAGGCAAAATTAAGTGGAAATTTGATACAGGAGCTGATGATCTTTGTTTAGTAATTAGGCACTTGTTTGACAGATTTTGTGATTATACTCGGCCAAAATCATTGATGTCTAGTTCTAGAGTTTCTAAGTTGGGAAGTTTTGCTGCACTCCACCTGTTTGACAAATGTCCGCAAAAAATTTTGTTGTCTTCCCGGCTTTTAGCACACACCAGCTTATATTTTTCAATCCTCTAAATTGCTGCACACATTGCTGATTGAATGTTATATAAGAAATAGGATATATGCCAAAAGTCAAAGTTTTTAACAGAGCTATAGATGTCTTAAATGTCTGATTCATGATCTAACCCTCCCTTATTAGATTGTCAATGGTATTATATATACATTCAGCTTTATATGCTATTTGGTCGGTTCAAGGAACTGTGGTTCGTTGACCTATTTATTAGATTGTCACACATTCATTGAATTAAAGAACCTTTCTTCACCATATAGAAGAAGGAGGAACAAAGTCATATGAATGAAATAACTACATCCCAAGTTAGAATGAGGACCTACTGGTAAGAGAGGCAGGAAACTTCTCTAATATTGAAGAAGATTGCCTACTAATATCAGTTTTTTCTCGATGCTAGTATGGATGCAATCCATGTCCATGAGGACAAACAAAATCCCAAAAACTTCGAGAGAGAAAATTATAATTACTATTTTGAGCGCAAGAGATTAGGAATCATTGTTGTATTGAAAATAAATCCAATTTTTTCTATCAATTAAATTTTTAGTACAAATTATGATTTCACGTGATATCAAAACAAAGATTATATATAAATTCAGATCTAGACTCTCCCACTGATTATGGGAAAGCCTTATCCAAGTTGTGATTTCAGATGCTGATATATTGGTTTTTTATCAAATCAGTAGTGGTCAGCCATATATCCAACTTACAACCAACGTTTTGTGCATCATTAGTCAAAACTTAAAGGAAGAAATTAAAACAGTGTTAGTAAGCATGACGAGGTACAAGTGTAACTGTGTATATAAGACTAATTAAATTAGTAAAGATTAACAAGATTAGGCAAGAGGAAAACAACCTTCACCTAATCCGATCCTCACGTGGATTGGACTTGTCTAATTCATGCGAAATTAAATTTCATATTTATATATATATGATAAGAAATCTTGAATAGTTGATCATGAAACTTTATTACTATGTACCTTCGTCATTTGTTCTTCAACAGTTAAGTCTTTTTATGTCATAGTGTCATTGGATTATTAATGCCTTCTTTGTCACGGTCCTTATAATATATCTATGACCATTGATCACATGTGTATGATTAAAAGATCCTATATCGTTATTACACGCGCGCACTACCATACACGTTGTTTTCTCCAGCATTTAATACAGCTTCAATTGATTTATGGTTTAGTAAATGATATATTCAGTGATCTTGTATGTGGAAGGAATAATATTGGAGCAACTTGTTTCTTTTTAAAAAAAATAATGAATGTAGGAGCAATTGAATATAGAACCCGCGTGCCTTGAAGAGCCATGCAGCGGCCTGTCCTTTCTTTGTTCTAAATATATATATCGTCTATTGTCAGACGAGTGTCCACTTCATGCTATTTATTATGATTCTTGACAGCCACGAGTGGATTGAAACTTTTCAGCATGGTTGGCCTTATTTGAATTCGGAGTTGGAATAAAATGAGTCTATTTATTATTATTATTAATATTTTAAAATTTAAAAAATTAAGTGGAGAATTAAAAAAATTATATTAAAAATTATATTATATATAAAATATTAAAAAATATAATAATAAATTTAAAATAAATTAAAATAAATTTATCTCATCTCTAAATTCAAATTAAGTCTGAGATACCAGGAAAATGGCCTGCGGATACTAATTTGCATCCACGGCTTTTTAAATTGAGCGGCCTGACACCGCTCTTTTTTTATCGCCAGTCAAAATTTTATTTTATTTTTTATTAATTTTTCTTTACATTTTTTTATTATATTGAAATATTTTTTTAAAAATATATATAATAAAAAATATGTTAATAATTATTTTTTTAAGTAGTAAATAAAAATAAAATTTAAAAAAAAATAAAAATGTATAATGAGTCTCTGTTAAAATGAAGTGTCAAAGTAATTGAACATATTGGTATTTTTCTTTTAAATTTTATAAAAAATAATAATAATAATAATAATAATAAAATATAGCTGTTAGAACCAACCGAATATAAATAAAGAAATAAAAGATCGATTAATAAATAACATAATATAACGTAAATTACTTATTTGCTCATTTTATTTACTTGCTCACTTATTTGATTCTATATCTTATAATTTTACTTACTAATATGTTATCTTTTTCTTAAAGGGTAATTATTATCATTCATTCATAGAAAAAACTTACATTCATAACCGAATATAATATATGTATAAAATATCTTCATATCAAATATGATATTATAAACTAAATAATGCATTTAGAACTCAATCAATGCTTTATTTCTTTTTGTGACCGGTCTATCTTCACTATTATTGATAGTTTCTACAAACAAATATCTAAGAGACAACTCTCTATTTAAATATAGACTCAACCTCACCCTTCATAGAAATAGATGACTCAATCTCTATCGACAAATGTCTGATAAATGAGTTTTTTTTTTTAATTAACAATATGCAAATCATAAAGGAAAGCAATAAGATAGATGCAAAAAAGAAAAAAAGATAAATTATAGTTTGGACCAACTTCGATAGATAATTTGTGACTGAACATCGATGCAACATGTTGCCCAGATGACTAACACAAGAGGGGGGGTGAATTGGGTTATATTATAAAAATTAATACTTATAAACTAAATATACAATATAAAATATAACCAAAATATAAAGCAGTAGGAAATATAAAGAGTAGGGTAAGAGAAAGCAAACTCAGTATTTTTACGAGGTTCAGCCCCACTGCCTACGTCCTCGCCTCAAGCTACCCCTTGAGGATTCCCAAATCCACTATTCAATCTCCTTTAGGTGGAGATAGAAACCTATTACACCTTTGAGCAGCACCGCTCCAAAGAATCCGTGTAGAACACCCTCTACACTTCCAATCACCTCACACTTGGTGATTCAACTATTCCCTGTGTAGAACACCTTCTACACACACAAGGGTTATACGCACCCTCTTACTTCCAATCACCTCACACTTGGTGATTTAACTATTCCCCGTGTAGAACACCTTCTACACACACAAGGGTTATACACACCCTCTTACTGATACAAGAATTGATAGTGGGTAGGCTATCAGAAAACACTCCTCAATGAGTGAAATAAGAACAATACAGCACAAACTATATATCTCTCAATAAGAACAAGAATTAAGGCTCAAAACTTTAGAAAAGAGAGAATGAGAGCTTTGAAAGAATGATGCAAAATTTAGCAATAGATGTGTAAGCTCTTGTTGTAATTTTTGCAAAACTCAAGTGAGCTATTTATAGGCAAATGAGTTTTCAATTTCAAATTTGAAAAGATTCCCATGTCCAAGACATCATCATTCACTTTTCAAAAATTTCAAATCAAATCTTTTTACTTTTTGCATGTGACAAGAGTAGCACACTTTACTTTTCAAAAATTTCAAACCTAATATTTTACTTTTTGCATATGACAAAAAGAGCATACTTTACTTTTCAAAATTTTCAAATAAAGACATCTATCTTTTGCATAAGTCAAGAAAAGCATCCACCACTTTTGAAAATATTCAAATAAAACATGCACATGTGAAAGATGACAATCAATTATCTTAATATTTTCAAAATTCAAACCTTTAATCATGTCATGCACATGTGAAAGATGACAATCAATCATCTTTCAAAATTTTCAAATTTAATTTTCAAAATATTCATGCACATGTGGAAAATGTATTTTAATGCTTTATGATAAAATATTAATTTTGAGCCTTAATCCTAATTTCGAATTTTTAAGAGATTTACAATATTACTCTATAATTTTAATGTGAACTTGTTCCCTCCTTGATGTGCTTGATTCCTTGATGTGCTTGATTCTATTGTGTGGACAACTTGAGCTTGAGACTCCTTTATTCTTTGAATTCATTTGTTATCATTAAAATCCATGTGTAGATTTATAATTACACGAAACTTGAAACCTTGGGTTCAACAATCTCCCGCTTTTTGATGATGACAAATACTTGATAGAACCTGAAGCCTGTATTAATACTTAAGCTCCCCCTGAGAATGTGCGTTAGTTTTTCAAGCAAAAATATAAATATAATTCCAAGCATATATAACAAGTTTATTCTTTGAATTCATTTGTTATCATCAAAATCCATGTGTAGATTTATAATTACACGAAACTTGAAACCTTGGGTTCAACAATCTCCCCCTTTTTGATGATGACAAATACTTGATAGAACCTGAAGCCTGTATTAATACTTAAGCTCCCCCTGAGAATGTGCGTTAGTTTTTCAAGCAAAAATATAAATATAATTCCAAGCATATATAACAAGTTTAGCAAATTAAACAATGTTAATGTTCTAGTCTAAAATTTCTCCCCCTTTTGGCATCATTAAAAAGGATCGGCAGCAAGTAAATAGACTGAAGAAACGGTGCGTTAATAGACACTGTAGAAAAAAAAAAAAAGAGTCGTCCGTGACCCGACAAGTGCTGCAAAGTTTCGAGGCCTAACTCTATGAATTTAGTGCGGCTAAAGATTCAAACAATCGCCTGATGTTGTTGACCTTGTAGGGAGCCGTCCGTGACCCGACAAGTGCTGCAAAGCTTCGAGGCCTAACTCTATGAATTTAGTGCGGCTGAAGATTTAAACAATCGCCTGATGTTGTTGACAAACGGGATTGAAGGCTCTGAGTTTCTATAAAAAAATGATCATTTTCACCTATCGGATACAAAAAAAATCGCTTCTTGACCTAAGTTCTGTTTTTCCATAACGATAGAATGGCCAAACAATTCTCTTCCACTAATGTTCCAGACTTGAATCAGGAACCCTTGACGCATCAACCATCAATCTTCTCTCCTGAGGCCGTCAATGCCATGATAGGAGCAGAGAACCGTTTTTCTAGTAAGAAAACTTTTGACAATGTGTGTCCAGCAAATCTTGTATTTCTTTTGACTAAATAAGATTTGAAGAGACAATAGTTTGTCTTGTTCTTTATGCAATCTCTATAAAATCAGTTTTAAAGCTCATCCGATTTGCATTAAATCTTATTCTCATCTCTATAACTCATTAGCATTCTTTCAACATTCTCGCTTTAAGTTTTCAATTCTTTTCTCAATGGCTCATTCTTCTAACATTCCTCTAGATCCATCCATGAGGTGTTCTACACCTCAATCTCATGTCCTTTCTGCAGCTACCATTGGCGCTATGTTGCAGCAAGAGAATAATAGTTTGGCTAATAAGTCAGACTTCGATGCTATCTACGACTTGGTGAGTCTCGGGACTCGCTACTCATCCTCTATTGTTGCTTTTTCCCAGCGGCTACAAGTCAAAAATCAAGAGGTTGAAAAGCTTAAAGAACAAATTGTTGTACTTCAACGAATTGTTCAAGAGTCTCACATAAGGGAAGGAATCGTTCGACAGAAGAATAAACGGTTGAAATCTCTATTGGATTCTTCATTCCGCTTGCCAGTTCCCATGGATAGGGAGGACATGATTTTGTATGAAGAGAATGAGCGTCTCAAACATGAGGCTAAGAACCTCAAGTTTATGTAAAAGTATTTAAAAAAATCTCTCTATTTTTATGAACTCTGATCTGTCTTTTAAGAGATATTCGTAGCATGCATCATACCTATTTCTCTTCTAATCATACATAATCTATCTTCTGGTAGGGGTTTTGTGAAAATGTCTGCCAATTGATCATGTGTACTAGTGAATTCTAATACAATATCGCCCTTCTGCACATGATCTCTAAGAAAATGATATCTAATTTCAATATGTTTGGTCCGAGAATGTTGTATTGGATTCTTTGAAAGATTTATAGCACTTGTATTATCACATTTGATTGGAATGTGATTGTACATAAGTTTAAAATCCTCAAGTTGTTGTTTCATGTAAAGAACTTGAGTACAACAACTACCCGCAGCAACATATTCTGCCTCAGCAGTAGATAGTGCAACAAAATTTTATTTTTTACTAAACCAGGAAACTAGTGCATGACCTAAGAAATGACATGTTCTACTAAAACTTTTTCGATCATCTTTGCAACTAGTATAATCAGTACCTGAATAACTAATAAGATCGAAAGAAGTGTGTTTAGGATACCATAACTCTAAGTCAATGGTACTGGCAAAATATCTAAAAATCCGCTTGACTGCAATCAAATGAGATTGTTCGGAAATTATTGAAAACGTGCACATAAACATACATTGAACATAATATCAAGTCTACTAGTTATCAAATATAATAAACTACCAATCATACCTCGATATACCTTTGAGTCAACTGGCTTACCGCTTTCATCTTTATCAAGTTTAGTGGTTGGACTCATTGATGTTCCAATTACTTGATTTGCAATCCGAGAAAGAAATTAAGTTCTCCCATTATGCTCATTTCAAATTCTTTCTGCATATTCTTAGCAAAATCTTGACACATATTTTCATTAGTAGCACCAAATATTATATCATCTACATAAATTTGAACTAGAAGAATATCATTCTATTCATATTTGATTAAAAGAGTTATATCGATTTTTCCTCTTGAAAAACCTTTTAAAAAAAAACTATTTAAGAAAACACTTTTAACAACCATTTGAAAAAATTTGAAATCTTTATAACAAGCATATGCAAGTAGCATTCGAATAACTTCTAATCTTGTGACTGGTGCATATGTCTCATCATAATCGATTCCTTCCTCTTGATTGAAACCTTGGGCTACAAGTCAAGCCTTGTTTCTAGTGATGATTTTAGACTCATCTTTCTTATTTCTAAAAACCCATTTTGTTCCAATAACAGCATAATTTTTAGGTCTAGGAACAAATGTCCATACATTATTTCTTTCAAATTGATTTAACTCTTATTGCATAACTAGAATCCATGATTTATCAATAAGTACTTCATCAATATTTTGGATTTAATTTGAGATAGAAAAACAGTGTGATTATAAATATTTTTAAGAGACGATCAAGTACTTACATATCGTAAAGGTTCTCCTAGAATTTGTTCTACTGGATGATCTTTCACATATTTTCACTGTTTGGTTGCATATTGTACTAAGTCTTGATGATCTTTCTTTCTATTTCCACGATCTTCCCTTTTGAATTGTCTCCAAATATCATGCATCCTTCTTCTTTAGAAGTGAAGTCAATGAATTTAGTTTTGTCTCATGTCATGTATCTTGAGCATCCGTTGTCTAAAAACCATTTACTTTTACCTGTAGACGACTTCATGCATACCTACAAAAGCAATTAAAAAAAAATTCTTGGTACCCAAGTTCTTTGGGTCCTTTATTTATTAGTATTAGAATAAATAAAATTTTTAGGTACCCATATGGCCCTAATAGTCATTGTATGTTTTCTTCTAATAGGACAAGCAAAATAATTATGACCATTGCTATTACAAAAATTGCAAATAGCATGTGACATATATGAATAACTTGAGTGATTATAATAGTATCCTTTTTTAACAAAATTATTTTTATGAAAAGAATTTTGAATATTGGACTTTGATGTAGAAGGATTATCAAAGAAGTTTTTATAAGATTTGTATTTTTGTTTTGGCATGTATCCCAAGCCTGCCTTGTCAAAAACACATCTTTGACTACCAAGAAGTTTTTCAAAATTTCTTTTTCCATTCGTAAAGTTTTCAATAATATTTTCTAAATCAGTTTTCTTTTTCTTCAACTCAAGATTTTCATCTTTCAAAACAATACTTTCTTTTCTTAAAATATCAATTTTGTTTGTTAAAGAAGAATTTTTCTTTTTCAAAGCAGTATACTTGATACCCAATTTTTCAAATTCCTCATATACCTCTTCTAAAACATTTTGCAATTCTTCATATGAAGGATCTTCAATATTATCAAAATTTGTTACCTCAATGTCATCTTTAGCCATAAGACAAAGATTTGCTGATTCTCCATTGCTTGCTTCACTATCTGAGCTACTTGAATCATCATTCCACGTAACTTTCATTGCTTTTTTGCCTTTGTTTCGATCTTTCTTTAGCAGAGGACAATCTGGCTTGATATGACCAGGTTTATTGCATTTATAACAAATTAAAGTGTCATTTTTACCTGAATCTTTCTTGGAAAACTTATTGAAGGATTTCCTTGGAGGAGTTTTATTTTTCTTTAAGAACCTCTGAATTCTTCTTATTATCATCGCAACTTCTTCATCTTTGTCGTCATTTTCCTCATCTTCATCACTTTCACTTTCATGTGGAACAGCTTTAAGTGCCAAACTCTTCTTTGAATTTCCTTCTTCTTCTCCTCTTTTCAATGTGTACTCATGGGTGATAAGTGACCCGATGAGTTCATTCACTTCGAGCTTCTTGAGGTCTCTAGCTTCAAGAATCGCTGTCACTTTTGACTCCCAACGTTTTGGTAGAGAGTTGAGAATTTTTCTTACTATCTCCACTTTGGAATAAACTTTGCCAAGAGCTGTCAAGCTGTTTATGATGTTAGTAAAACGAGTGTGCATACTAGAAATAGATTCATCATCATTCATCTTAAACATTTCATATTCATGAGTAAGAATATAAATTTTTGATTCCTTGACTTGAGAAGTTCCTTCATAAGTAACTTCCAAGTTATCCCAAATTTCCTTTGCTGTAGTGCAAGTCATTACTCTATTAAACTCATTACCATTAAGAGCATTATATAATAAATTCATAGCAGTTAAATTCAAAGTATAAAGTCTATCGTCTTCACGATCAAACTCTTCTTCTTCCTTTTTGACCTTTACTCCATCAACCACTTTTGTTGGAATATAAGGTCCATTTACAATGCATTTCCAGATTTCTCGGCCTTGAGACTGAATGAATATTCTCATTCTAACTTTCCAGAATGAGTAATTGTCTCCGCAAAAGAGTGGAGGCCGACTGCTAGATTGACCTTCACCAAATGAAGCTGCAATGTTAGTCATAAGATCTTAACTCAAAAGATAGTTAATCTTATAACAGAGCTCTAGCTCTGATACCAATTGTTGCCCAGATGACTAACACAAGAGGGGGGGTGAATTGGGTTATATTATAAAAATTAATACTTATAAACTAAATATACAATATAAAATATAACCAAAATATAAAGCAGTAGGAAATATAAAGAGTAGGGTAAGAGAAAGCAAACTCAGTATTTTTACGAGGTTCAGCCCCACTGCCTACGTCCTCGCCTCAAGCTACCCCTTGAGGATTCCCAAATCCACTATTCAATCTCCTTTAGGTGGAGATAGAAACCTATTACACCTTTGAGCAGCACCGCTCCAAAGAATCCGTGTAGAACACCCTCTACACTTCCAATCACCTCACACTTGGTGATTCAACTATTCCCTGTGTAGAACACCTTCTACACACACAAGGGTTATACGCACCCTCTTACTTCCAATCACCTCACACTTGGTGATTTAACTATTCCCCGTGTAGAACACCTTCTACACACACAAGGGTTATACACACCCTCTTACTGATACAAGAATTGATAGTGGGTAGGCTATCAGAAAACACTCCTCAATGAGTGAAATAAGAACAATACAGCACAAACTATATATCTCTCAATAAGAACAAGAATTAAGGCTCAAAACTTTAGAAAAGAGAGAATGAGAGCTTTGAAAGAATGATGCAAAATTTAGCAATAGATGTGTAAGCTCTTGTTGTAATTTTTGCAAAACTCAAGTGAGCTATTTATAGGCAAATGAGTTTTCAATTTCAAATTTGAAAAGATTCTCATGTCCAAGACATCATCATTCACTTTTCAAAAATTTCAAATCAAATCTTTTTACTTTTTGCATGTGACAAGAGGAGCACACTTTACTTTTCAAAAATTTCAAACCTAATATTTTACTTTTTGCATATGACAAAAAGAGCATACTTTACTTTTCAAAATTTTCAAATAAAGACATCTATCTTTTGCATAAGTCAAGAAAAGCATCCACCACTTTTGAAAATATTCAAATAAAACATGCACATGTGAAAGATGACAATCAATTATCTTAATATTTTCAAAATTCAAACCTTTAATCATGTCATGCACATGTGAAAGATGACAATCAATCATCTTTCAAAATTTTCAAATTTAATTTTCAAAATATTCATGCACATGTGGAAAATGTATTTTAATGCTTTATGATAAAATATTAATTTTGAGCCTTAATCCTAATTTCGAATTTTTAAGAGATTTACAATATTACTCTATAATTTTAATGTGAACTTGTTCCCTCCTTGATGTGCTTGATTCCTTGATGTGCTTGATTCTATTGTGTGGACAACTTGAGCTTGAGACTCCTTTATTCTTTGAATTCATTTGTTATCATCAAAATCCATGTGTAGATTTATAATTACACGAAACTTGAAACCTTGGGTTCAACAATCTCCCGCTTTTTGATGATGACAAATACTTGATAGAACCTGAAGCCTGTATTAATACTTAAGCTCCCCCTGAGAATGTGCGTTAGTTTTTCAAGCAAAAATATAAATATAATTCCAAGCATATATAACAAGTTTATTCTTTGAATTCATTTGTTATCATCAAAATCCATGTGTAGATTTATAATTACACGAAACTTGAAACCTTGGGTTCAACACAACACAATCACTTTCCTACGAACTATTTTCGACTTGTGAATCTACTTGTGTACTCGTGCGTGTCTCTCGATAGTTATCGAAAAGATGTAGATCTATATTTTTCAACTGTGAAAAAAGTAAAATAAAATTATGCAAATTAAACCTTGATAAACAAGATATGTAAATGGAGGAAGAAGAGAAGTAGAATGAGGAGGACAAAGCCTTCTCCCCCCTCTGGTAACAATCAGATCTTGAGCCTTCAATATTTTGAAACAGAGAGAGAGGTTATCTTCTTATTTAAACTTGGCTGGTTCTATCCCCAATATTTATATATTTATTTCTACTCTTATGGTTCTAATGGTAATATGCCCGCCAGCTTCCTGGTATCAGAGAGAGGTAATATGCCCGCCTGCTTCCTGGTATCAGAGATAAAACGATTTGGTTGCTGATAGTTCTAATGGTTCTATATCTTCTATTCCTTGATCAATCTTCTTTTGTCCTACTTCTTGGGATAGTTTTTGGATCATGTCCGAATATATCATCTTCGTGGGGATTACTATATTAACATAGGCTTCAGAGGATGCTTTGAATTTATTGCCAGAATTATCATATAACCATCTTAGACGATTTACTGAACTTATCAAAAGAAGCAGATTGATGTACTGCCAATCTGCCTGGGTAATGGGATATACAGGCGTTCGAATCATGGTCAGATGGGAATTCGTAATAAAATTTTCAGTAACATCCTGGGTGAGAGGAAACCTATTCCACCATTTGAGTACTAGTTGTGAGCAAGAATATCATCTTCTTTTTTTTTTTTTTTAACTTAATACCGCTTAAGGTTCTAAGGAATCTTATATTTTTTTGCAAAGGGGGGAAGGGGAATCGGGAATTCTTGACCAAGCAAGTCAGTCTTATAAATAGGACTGTACACCGACCCGACCCGACCCGACCCGACCCGACCCGACCCGACCCGACCCGACAAGACCCATTTTCGACTCGACCCGTTTTTTATGCATCTTCCGTTTACCCGTTAACCGATAAGCCGATTAACCGATATATATATATATATTTCAAACCCTAGGCAACGAAAGAGTAGATAGAAAGACGTTTCTGATTCCGATTTCAAACTTAACGAGTCCACGGTAAACTCCATCCTCTACCTCTGCAGCTCCATCATTTGCTTGTGCTTCGAGCTCTCAATCCTCTTGTAGATCTCCCCAAACTTTAATATAGCTCTCGCCAATTCCCCAAACTCCATCTGATGCTTCCTCGCAACTCTTCCATCAAACCCTACATCATTTTCGTCGTCTTCATCCTCGTGGTCGTCATCATCACCATCGCGAAGTGAACTTTCCAAGGACCCAACACCAGAGTAAACCACGGGGCTAGGGTTAGGGTTGAGTTTAGGTTTGGAGGACTTGGCTGTGAAACCAACAGTGGTGGGCTTCTTGGTGACGACGTTAGTGTCGATAAGCGACTCGATTTACCTGGAGAGAAAAACCCTTTTTTGGAATAGAGAATCTGGAAGAGAGATCACGGTTTGGAGTGAAAAATCTGGAGATGACGATGGGAGATGAAGACAGAACCCTCACCGGCGACAAAGAAGAGTTGACGATGAAGAGTTGGTGCCGACGGGGATGACCCGACGACGAGAAGAACTGAAAATGGGATGAGGAGTATTCGAGGGAGAGAAGATACGAGGTCGCGGGAAGGCTTTATCACTGGAGCCTAGGAACGTGAAAATGAAATAGGGGGAAATATGGTTATCGGGTAACGGGCATTACCCGTTTCCGATTTCAAATTTAACGGGTCGACTAAACGGGTCGGAATCAATCGAAAAGCGAGTCGGCTAAACGGGGTCGGTCATTTTGTACAGCCTTACTTATAAATAATAGAAAAATATTTTATGACACCATTGAGTTTATCATGACATATTTTTGTAATGGGACCAAATTGTGACAACCATTTCAAAAACCATAGAGGAAATTGAAAATTAAATTTCTTATCAAAATTGATGAACCAGGAATATATATATATATATATGGGGACATTGCAACATATATCTTGAAACATCGTGAATTTGAGTCAGGTTTGAATATAATCATAATATATAACAATAAGTGACATCAGAATTAGGGATCTTTTTCGTAACACAAAGATGGCCGATTTCCTATTTTTCTTCAATGATAGGTTATAAAATGTAAATACTTATATGATAGATCAGTTTGGCTTTGTTGGTTTTATTAAAAATGGGTTTGTAATAAAGATGGCCAGTGTTTTGGTAAGGATGGAGAAGTAATACTGTACTATTTTTTTGATATGTTCAAGAACCTAATGGAAGCCAAGAGGAAAATAATTAAGGGAATCAATGCATATTGACCTATTGGGTTCAATATAAAACATGTTTTTGACAATATTATTTTTCAATATAATCAGCTCTTGGGGGCAGTATGCTTATCCGGAGCAAAGGGTTGAATATGTTGATTAGTTTTAACAATGACATTATGGCCTTAGCATGGGGATGGATCATAAGGGGAGGCCAAAACAGATGAAAAACTAGGTTTAGCAACGATTATACTACTGAGGGTGTTAAATCGATTTGTGATTTCAATAGAGAAAGAAGGTTCATGTTTCACCATGCGGTACTCTTGCAATCAATATGTACTAGAAATATTTAGTTTAATAATTACTTGGAAATTTAGAAATACATAATACTACAAATAAGATTTCTTCTTTAAAAGTATTTTATTAGCTTGTACTGCACTATTCCAGACTCTAAAATGGAAGCGAACATTGTCAGAGGCATCAATTTCAATTGTTTTAAAAAAATTGACAGTAAGGAATATCGAGATCACAAGATACAATCTCGATATGATTTATATTTTTTTTAACAAGAGAAGTATGAATGTCAGGCCTGTTACAGCGTTTCAAACAATGGTTTACAGCGTTTCTTCATATCTCTATGGTATTCAACAAAAATACTTCAAAGAACCAATAAACTCCTGTAACTATGTTTTATAAGTACCGCCTCGTGGTTAGTTTTCATAGACTCAATTTCATCATTAAGAGCTTTCATCCACTCATCTTTAGTAGAAGATGAGAGAGCCTCATGAATTGTCCTAGGCTCATCATCATCATGCGGAGCTACCATAAAAGCTTCCCCTTCAATCTCAAAACGACGACGGGGAATACTTTCACGTGTGCTTCTACGCGGCTGAGGTTGTTGTGATTGATTGACAAGTGGTGTGCTCCCACTCGGATTTAATTCCTTATTTGTAGGAGCTTGAAGAATTTCTTCCTCATTCTCAACTAAATTCCTTGGAGCACTTTCTTCTTGTTCCATAATCTCATGAAGTTCTAAACTCCTATCAACCTCACCTCTACTTCGAAATTCATTTTCAATGAAGTCCACATCTCGTGATTCAATTTCAGTCATACTTCCATCAGTTTGTTCACCTATTAACACATACCCTTTAGAGTGTTCTGAGTACCTTATGAAGATACACTTCTTCCCTCTAGGGCCTAATTTCCCATACTTATGAGAAAGATCATGAACAAAACCCGTTGAACCCCATGGCCGCAAGTTACTCAAATTGGGTTTCTCACCGGTCCATAGTTCATATGGGGTGGAAGTTACTGATTTGGAGGGCACTCTGTTAAGAATGTAGGCAGCAGTCAAAAGTGCATCCCCCCAAAAAGAAATTGGTAGGTTTGCTTGCGCCATCATTGACCTAACCATCTCAAGCAGTGTTCGATTTCTCCTTTCCGCCACGCCATTTTGTTGCGGCGTACTCGGCATCGTTAACTGTCTCTTGATTCCTTTTTCATCACAGAGCCTTTTAAATTGCTCAGAGAGATATTCTCGTCCTCGGTCAGTTCTTAGAGTTTTTAAACTCTTGTCTAACTGATTCTCAACCATTCTTAGATATCGTCTAAAGCACTCCAATGCTTCAGACTTATGGGAGATTAAGTAGACATGACCATAACGTGAAAAATCATCTATAAAAGTGATGAAGTAAACACCCCCGTGTCTTGCCCTCACACTCATTGGACCACAGATGTCTGAGTGGACTAATTGCAGCGGAAAAGATGCCCTAGTGGATTTTCCAAACGGTTTTCTCTTAGCTTTTCCCATAAGACAATGTTCACATGTGGATAAGATGACCTTAGCGAGATTACCCATTAGGCCTTCTCTAGCTAACCGAGTCATTCTATCTTGCCCTATATGGCCAAGCCTAGCATGCCATTTATATGAATCCAAATTATCATATGCAGAAAGAAAAGCAATAGATTCATTCATATTTGAATGATCCAAATTCATTATCATAAAACCGTCTTTAAGAAAAGCATTGCCATAAAACACATGGCCCAAATAAAAGGAAACATTATTGTTTTCAAAAACAATTCGAAAACCAAGTTTTAATAGAGTAACAACTGAAAGTAAATTTCATCGGATTTCGGGAGCGTATAACACATTGTGGAGGAAAAGAGTGCGGCCACCCCGCAAGTCCAGCTTGTAGGTACCAAGTCCTAGCACCTCTACGCTAGCTCCATTCCCCACCTTGATATCACGACTCCCAGCTGGAATCCGGCGATATTCCATAAATCCGACTCTATCTCGCGCTATGTGCTCGGTCGCTCCTGAATCAACAGTCCACACAGGATAGGAGTGAGCAACCATCACATGGCTAGTTACAAAAACAATACGAGAGAAGTTAGAGTATACCTTCTTCGGCTCAGTGCAGTCACGAGCGAAGTGGCCTTTCTTTCCGCAGTTGTAACACTCTAATTTTGACTTGTTCTTCCCACGCTTGCCCCTTTTGCTGCGCTGAGAAGTTCCTGACACCTTCTTAACTTGTCCAGCAGCTACCCCATTCTTGGATTTCCAACGCTTAGGCCTTGATGCCTTGCGTGAACCAGAATTAGCCACATAGGCCGAATGATTGGGCTTAGCGGCCTCTAGGCGCTCAGTCTCCAATTCTAAGTGACGCGAGACATCATCAAAATTTTTTATATTCTCATTATGCGTCAGATTCTGGCTCATGTTCTCCCAAGAACTTGGTAGTGATCTTATCACTGCCTGGACTTGTTGTTCATCAGTTAGGTCGTTTCCTGCCGTCTTAAGTTCGCGGATCATGGTTGATATAGCCCTAAGATGCTGCTTCATCTTATGGTCAGAGCGCATCTTATAGGAGTCAAACCTCATGGTTAATCCACGTAACCTAGTGGCCGAAGTTCCACCAAACTTCAACTTCAAAGCCTCCCACATGCTTTGGGCAATGTCATAGGTCTCGAACTCACACATTAGATCATTGTGCATGCTGCTTAACATTATTATGCGCGCGCACCGATTTTTCTTAGCCCATTCAGAATAGGCTAATTCATCTAATTTGTGTTGTTCTGAGTCCCCTTCCTTGGGCTTAGTCAGGGAGTGAGACAAGGCCTCTACGACTTCTTGCTCATCTAAGACAAACTGGATCTTGCGATGCCATATGTCATAGTTCTCCCCATCCAATTTCTCCCCTTTGTTTAAATCGGCAACAATACTCTTGGATGCCATTTCACTACAAAACGCAAAGGAGGGATATTACACACACACCTAAGAAATCTGCCGCGTCCATTCAAGCTAGAAAAAAAAATAATTTAGACATGTCGCAAGATCGAAAAATCGCTAGGCTTCAAAATCATCTCTTGCGCCACAATTTCCAATTATTAAATTTCTAACCTAATTCCCGCACAAATTTTAAAAAAATATGGGAGATTTAATCATAAATCTCAACCATACTCCCACTATCTAAAGTAGTCACCTAGTCCTAGTCACGCGTAGAGACAGATCCTACTAAAATCGCAGTAACCTGTTGGGCCAGTCTACAAAGACAGCTACAACAACCACAGCAGCCTGTTGGGCCAGTCTACAAAGATGGTTCATATAAGACCATTACAGTCCATTTTTCTTATTCCATCAGTGCATTTACAGTTCTTACTGGGGCTACCATGGTATTGTCGCTATACAGTGCATTTACAGTTCTTACTGGGGTCACTGTAATTCTTTCAGCCTATCAATCTACACTGACAACTCTAACTAAGACTACTTAGTGGGAATTTCCTATTTTATCACTAGAATAAATAAAGGCGAATGTCTAATCATACAAGCCTCACATTTATACATGATAAAATAATAACACATACACATGTTGTATACATACATGTTATCACATTTAATCAAAAAAAATTAAACATAATATCACATGTAATTTATCAAAAAAAAAAATCAAATATCCACATGTAATCATATTTAATCTAAAGTATTAAATAAAAATATCACATGTTATGACAGGATATATATGTAAGCATATATTAAAACATGCCATTTTTTTTTAATCATTATTAAAAAATATATATATATAAAAAGAAATACTTAGACCAGAAGATGCTCACGGTCCGGTGGTGGGGGGCGTAGGAATTTGGCATCTGGCCTGGGTTCGAAACCCACGGCCAGACTTTCCCCCTTTTTTTTTTTTTTAAGAATTGGGGCTGGGCCGTATAAAAACCCAGCCCAAGAACCAGACCCAAAAAAAAAACAAATGGGCCGTAAGGCCCAAGCCCAGCCCTTCAGCTGCCTTCTTCAACCTTCGGCCAGGGCACTGTTCACGTGAACAGTGCCCAATTTCCAGAAACCAAGAACAGCGCCCCAGGCCGCTGCCCATCGCCGGAAACTGCCGTCCCATCACCGAAAACAACCTCCGGAGGAAGCTGGGTGCTGCCGCAGCACCTAGGGAGGTGCTTGCAGCACCTGGGTGGTGCGCGCAGCACCTTACTGGTGCGCGCAGCACCACGGTGGTGCTGGCAGCACCCCTCTGGTGCGCGCAGCACCGTCCTGGTGAGCGCAGCACCGAGGCGGTGCTTGCAGCACCGCTGGGTGCCCCACGGTGCACCATGCACCGTGGGCTCCAGTCGGTGCACGCGGCACCGTGGTGCGCGCAGCACCATTTCAGGGGTGCTGCGCAGCACCTTACGGTGCGCGCTGCACCACCACGTTCAGGTGGTGCGCGCTGCACCACTGCGCTCAGGTGGTGCGCGCTGCACCACCGCGCTCAAGTGGTGCGCGCTGCACCACTGCACCGGCTTCGGCCAAATTTTTATTTTTATTTTTTAAAACGCAGCAGCATTAAAAAAAAATGGCACATTTATAATTTGCATGCATATGCAAAATAAATAAAAAAACTGGAAGCAATTACGACTGCTCTGATACCAATATTAGAAAAAATACACAGCGGAAAAATACCTCAAGTTCAGCTTCAAAAATTGCTCCACAAGTTTTTCCAGCACGACAAAAACAAGCGTTTTCTCTTAGTGGTGAAGTGTACTACGTAGTTATAAAACTAGAGTAACACTTAACAATCCATAGCCTAAAAACTATTTCAAGAGAGAACAAATAAGAGAGAGATTTTTTCTTTTCACAATTAGTTCCCAGAACCAAAAGGAGGGGGGCTATATATAGTCCCCCTACATGGCTGGCCTTAAAGGCCAGCCTTCAATACGCTGGAAACAGACTGTGTAACGCATGGCTTTAAGCCATGCGTTACAGCATATGAAACCGAAGGGGGGTCTGTCCGTGTGGGCACCCCCTTCATTTAACATGGTTCAATATAAAACATGTTTTTGACAATATTATTTTTCAATATAATCAGCTCTTGGGGGCAGTATGCTTATCCGGAGCAAAGGGTTGAATATGTTGATTAGTTTTAACAATGACATTATGGCCTGAGCATGGGGATGGATCATAAGGGGAGGCCAAAACAGATGAAAAACTAGGTTTAGCAACGATCATACTACTGAGGGTGTTAAATCGATTAGTGATTTCAATAGAGAAAGAAGGTTCATGTTTCACCATGCGGTACTCTTGCAATCAAATATGTACTAGAAATATTTAGTTTACTAATTACTTCGAAATTTAGAAATACATAATATTATAAATAAGATTTCTTATTTAAAAGTATTTTATTAGCTTGTACTGCACTATTCCAGACTCTAAAATGGAAGCGAACATTGTGAGAGGCATCAATTTCAATTGTTTTAAAAAAATTGACAGTAAGGAATATCAAGATCACAAGATACAGTCTCGATATGATTTTTATTTTTTTTAACAAGAGAAGTATGAATGTCAGGCCCGTTACAGCGTTTCAAACAACGGTTTACAGCGTTTCTTCATATCTCTATGGTATTCAACAAAAATACTTCAAAGAACCAATAAACTCCTGTAACTATGTTTTATAAGTACCGATGACGTTGGGGAAGTTATCAGCAAATTGGATAGCTCTATCGATAGGACAAAATGTCATAACCAAGGGAACCAATTTTCATTTGGATTAGTTTGATCTTTTTAATATATAGAAATAAGAAGACCATTTGGTTTGATGATATCAAGAAACAAATCATGCAAATGTTTCAAATGTTCATCAAAATATTTTAGAGTAAATAAGAACATATTAATATAAAAAATGCTAAATGACTGAATAAATTAAAAATGTTGTTTATCTTATAAAAAATAAAAAAATAAAAAATCACTTATAATATTTTAAAATTTGTGAAGGGCATTCTTAAGACCGAAAGGTATAATATTCCACTCATAATGTCCAAAATGAGTGGTGAAACTTGAAAGCAATTTTGTATCTCATTAGTTATCACCAATCTAGACTTGCCTGCACTCAGACTTCATGTCAACCTTAGAGAAAACTATAGCATCATTTATTCTATGGATTATAACAGTCTTATTGGGGATATGTTACATAATCCATTCCAATATCTTGTTTAGAGTTTTGTTAGTTGATAACTAATCAAGGAGTTCCTATCTCAATTTCAACATTTTTCTAAACATAAAAAGCAATATAATGGATAAGGTGACTCGCTATTCCTAAAAATCTTCTTAGCAAGCAAAGCAGAGTACTTTCATTAGAATAACCAAAGTCACACCTGAGTTTTAGGTATTATGAGATAAATCTGGTTTTGCCTATTCCATTGATCAAATTAAATCTTAATATTGGATTATTCATTTATTTATTATATAATAATCAAATAATATTAGATAAGTTTGATTTTGGCTATTCCATTCATATCAAGTTCCTATATCGGATTATTCATTTATTTATTATATAGTAATAAAATAAAATAAACTTAGTTTTTTTTTTATATTATATATTCTACCTATTATATGTTAATTAATAATAATATTTTAATTAAATTATTAGTTAAAAAATCATGTTAACCGATACGCATTTATACCCATGTCTCAACCTGTAAAAGACATTTTTCCCCCCAGGTTTGAACCAATTATTCATACCAGAAAGCTTGTTTTGAGAACCTTTAGCACAAATAAAATTCCCATCAGCAAATCCGAGTGATTTTAGACAAAACAAAACAAAACAAAATAAAATAAAACGGACGGAGATAAGAATAAAGAGTGTCGTAACTCGTAAAAGTAGTAAAAAAATATTTAGATCATTTACAGTGTATATCAAATATGACTTTTGTTTTAGATATACTGTAATAAAAATTAACTTCTAAATGCTTTGCCTAATCCAATGCGAACTGAATTTTATTCCAATAGCTTTCAACATTTTTTTTTTTTTATGAAAGCAACATTTTTTTTTTCAAACGTTTGACTAATCCATTGAGACTGCTCTCCTTCACCTTATCTTACCAAATTCTTAAGATTAATACTTGTTTATCATGCTTTCTTTCTTACAATCATTAAATTTCGTAATACATGCCCCTATCAACCCGGCCTCGTCCTCTCATGCCACTCAAATGAGTTGGATTACTTATTATAATCAATCTCACTGTCTCCTGAAGTTGTATTTGTAGAGAGAGTTCATACTGTATATGATCATGGAAATCAACTCAAAAACCTAGTTTGACAAGAATGAATAGCGAAACGAACAATTTAAAAACCACATTTTAAGCTTTTTGCTCTCTCTCTCTCTCTCTCTCTCTCTCTCTCTCTCTCTCCCCTGAAGTTCAAACAAGGGTTTTGAATTTCCAAGTTTTGGGTGGAGATCTCAAATCCCATTTGCTAGAAGAATAATAAGATCAATCAATTGTGTTGGGCGGAAAAGGAAGAGATGAGGGGAGAGGATGGGAAGTGCGTGGCAAGGGAGATTGAGGGGAGGGGATGGGTCGGAAATGGAGACAGTTTGGAACAAGGGCGATCGAGTGACGGTCCAAACAACCTACAAACTCGCTTACGAAGATGGAAGGCCGAAGATGAGGTCGAAAGGGAGAAGAGGAGTAGTGCATGGCAGGGGAGATCGAGAGAGGAGATGGATAGTCATTGTCCAGCAAGTTAAAGAACAATCATAAGAATGCCAGGTGGCCGCTCCACATCAAGCGGGACCAATAAACGAGACCAATGAACGGGTCGGTAGCATTTTCCTAATTTTTTAATATAATTTTATGAAAAGAATTTACATCAATAATATGCTAGGTATGTAAAAATTAGGCCAAAAGCATTGTATATGGTTGGCGGGCCAATGAGAAAGCCATCTCTGATTCATGAAAGACAGTACAACAAAATTATATGGGCTGGTGACCTGGTCACGCCTTCACTTCCCCGCACATGCTGCACCAGAATCATCCATCATCACACATGTGGTGCCTCTATAGTAGAAAATGTAAACGAACCGAATCCTGCACTTCACTGACCACAAAAATTAGGGTGGTCAGCAGGTATCCGTACTCGCTGACTTGCCCGCAACCCGTCCTGCCCCGCAAGGCGGGGGTGGATTAACCCGTCCGACTACAATGGGCGGGGTGAACCCCACCGGCTTTTTGGAGTATGGGCGGGGGCGAGAGCGGTAGAGGTTTGACCCCGCCCCCGCATATATATATATTAAATATTAAATATTAAATATAAAATATATTATATATTATATATTAAAAAACCCAGATGACTCAAAACAGAGTTGTTTTGTCATCTGGATTTTTTTTTAAAATTTACTTACATAAAACTACGCCGTTTTATATAAAACGGCGTTATTTTATGTAAATGAATACTAGAATTAAGCCTTCCCCCTCCCCCTTTCGAACTCCAACTCTTATTCTCTCCTCACTCTCATCTCTCTCTCTCGTCTCTCTCTCACTCTCTCTCTAAAATCACCGAAGGCCCAAACCCTAGCCTTAAAACGCACCTCAGGCCACCGTCATCACAGCCGCTGGCCCCCATCGCTGCCAAGTGCAAAGAATCCCTCTCTCTCGTCTTCGATATTTCTCCGGTTCTCCCTCTCAGCCTCTCCGATATTTCTCCACAACGATAATCACCTAAATACTAATCTCCCATTTTTTTCGTTTTGATTCTTGAAATTTTGAAAATATATGATTGTGTTAAAAACTTGAATTTATTGAATAATTGATTATGAGTTTATGGAGTGGATTGTATGATTGTGTTGAGACTTGAGTTGTTCTAGGGTTTGGATGGATTGTCTGAATTGTTAATATAGTACCATATAATATATATATATATATATTAAAATCAATACCAGCAATTATTTTTGGCATTTGATCACTAATATAATTGACTATATAATCATTTTTTTAACATAAAATAACTGTGTTGGCCGGACAAAACTTATGGAAAGAGAAGTAACTAAAAACAATTAAGAAACTATTTTAAATTTTGAAATAACCCCTCAAGCTATATATGTGGCTCCACTGCTACTATCTATTGCTATGCATCAGTCAATCGAGGTTTGCTCCGGCAAATTGTAAGGCTGAGGCATTGATCTTTTTTACTTCTTTTTGTTTTTATGAAAATTGATTCTTTCATTAAACTAATACCAGAGGCATTCGACCATTAGTTTATATTAATATATTAGTATATATTATATGGATGAACAAATCGGATTAATAGAAAACACAAAATGTTTGACAAATAAAATTATTATTTGAAAAATAAAATCACTACTAACCATACATGTTAACTATAAGTCTATACATCTCAAAATAAAATAAATGAGAATATACATACACACACATATATATTTTTGATGTCATGTTAAATTAATAGGCAAAATGAGTGATATAATTATATAAATTAATATAGTTTGATGCATTAGGTATTATTTAAAAGTTGGACAATTGAGTCTAATTTTGAATTGAGATTTGAGCCTATTATATTTTGTATGACTATTTATGTTGCATTTATTATAATTTCAGATTTGTTATAAATGGAAAGTCTAGAAGATTCTAGTGTGAGCTCCCCAGAGGGGGCCTTGGGTACCTCCGGCCCTAACCCTAACCCTAACCCTATCCCGACCACTACTACTACTATTACCACTACCCCTAACTCTACTAGTACTCCCCTTCCAGTTGAGACCCTTGACCCTACTCCTATAATTACCACTTGCCCCGCCCCCAAGTAGTCTAGCAAAAAAGTCTCATCCATAATTTGGGCTCATGTCACCAAGATAGAAAGTGGTGACCCCAATGGCCTAAAAGCCAAATGCAACTATTGTGGCAAAATTTATGGGTGCCACTACAAGAGACATGGCACTTCCCAGATAAAATTGCACTTGGAGGAACAGTGCAAGAAATCCCCAATTTTGAAATCTTTGGTAGAGAAGACCTAATCCAGACTTGAAGTTGGATTTTAAAAAATGGGTGAGGGGAGTAGTGGGGAGTTTGGCATTAAGGGGGTACACAAAATACGATCCTAACGAGGCTAGGACACACCTAGCTCGTATGATCATTATAGATGAGATGCCTTTCCAAGTGGTTGATGGGAAAGGATTCCAAGCCTATTCTAGGTACTTGGAATCAAGATTTAATATTCCTTCTCGCCACACGGTGGCAATAGATGTTAAAAAACTTTATCGGTCAGAAAAAAAGAAGTTGAGGGGTTTATTGGCGGGGGAGAATGTTTGTCTCACCACTGATTGTTGGATTTCTTGTAATAATCTTAATTTTATGTGTATTATTGTGCATTGGGTTGATGGGGGTTGGACATTACATAAGAAAATCCTCAAATTTTGTCAAACCACTAATCACAAAGGTGAGACGATAGGGAAGGCCTTAGAGGCCGCTGTAAAAGAGTGGGTGTTGACTCGGGTTTGCACTTGCATAGTTGATAATGCCGGGGCTAACGATGTTGCAATGAGACATCTTAAGACTCTCATGAAGAATGCGAGTAGAACGATTTTGGGTGGTGATTATTTGCATGTGCGATGTGCAACACATATTCTTAATTTGATTGTGGGTGATGGCTTAGATAAGCTTAATGACTCGGTTGCTCGGGTCAGGACTGCTGTGAGATGGATCAGATCTTCTCCTGCTAAATTGGCTAGGTTTAAAGTTGCTGTAACTACTGTAGGTATAATATGTAAAAAAGGTCTTTGCACTGATTTGTCTACAAGGTGGAACTCAACCTTTTTGATGTTGGAGGCAGCCCAGGAGTATAAGTTGGCATTTAATACATTGAGTAATGAAGACATACAATATGTCAAGTATTTTGATGAAAAGTTGGGGCATCCTTTGTTTAATGATTGGGAGGTTGTATATATTTTTGTAGAGTTTCTGAGAGTTTTTTACGATGTTACCAAGATTTTATCTGGTTCTCTGTATCTTACGGCACATCAATTTTGTCAACAAATAGCCAAGGTGAAAGAAGAATTAGATGATATTGCAGCGAGTAGTAACACCACATTGTGGGAGATGTCTAAGACCATGATAGAGAAATTCGACAAATATTGGGGGGAAGAGTTTGATAAAGTCAATATATTGTTATATGTTGCATGTGTCCTTGACCCACGGTTTAAGGTTAAAGGCATGGTATTTGGGTTGACTGATGTAATTGATAAGGATTGTGCGTCAGCTGTTGCATCTCGAGCTCAAGAAACACTTGTTAGATTATTTAATGAGTTCACTATCGTGGGAGGTGGTAGTATTGCAGCACCTATAGCCACAGGTATCCCCCCACCAGGTGCAAATGCCAGGCGTGGAAAAAAACGTAAAATGAACTGGGGTGACAAGATGGAGTCGACCCTCTTGGATTTTATGGGTTCCACCACAGATGCCTAATCAGAGGTAGACAGATATTTGGCATTGGATCTTCATCCATTTGTACAAGATTTTGATAGATTAGCTTGGTGGAAGATGAATGTCCTTAAATATCCCGTACTTTCAAAGGTTGCTCGCAGTATCTTGGCCATCTCGATCAGTACAGTAGCCTCAGAGTCGGCCTTCGGCACTAGAGGGCGCGTATTAGATCCTTTTCGGAGCTCATTAGATCCTATTACTGTTGAGTTCCTGATTTGCACACAGAATTGGATCACGGGTGCTGAAATTCATATTCCGAAGGTTATTGATTATGATCCGGTTGAGGCCGAGGACGAGGCTGTTGATCAGTCTGGATCTGGTAAATTGTCACGCAATAAATATTTACATTATTTTGTATTTAATTAATTAAATTTAATGTTACATAGATTTTACATTTAATTGTTGTAATTTGTAGCGACCGTAATGCCAACACCTAAGACACCGTCAACAGCTACTTCCGCTTCAATATAATCTACGTCACCTACCAGCCAATCACCATGGTTTACACTTTACACAATTTTTCTTAATTGTTGGTTACATTTATAATTTTATAATATTTGTAATGTTAGTTTTTAACTTATTTTGTAATTCTTGTTTATGAGTTTTGACATTTTCTATGACAGTATTATTTTGTATGTCAATTGTCAAGCCCATCTTTAAGTTAATAACCCAATTTAATTTAGGTTAGTAATTTAATATTTTTAATAAATTATTATTTTTTTCATGTTTATAACTTTATATTTGTACTCTAATTATTTTTTAATTTATTATTGCAGGTTAAGCTTAAGGCCCAACAACCCCACAGTCCCCATCCAAGTTTGCATTATGACTCTTTTAAAGTGACAAAGTCCAATCACCAGTGTCCAAAGACTATTATTATCAATCTTATTTTTTATAATTTTGTAAATTGTAAATTTGTAATGCTAATAGTTAATAGTACAATTTGTAATTTTGTATTTTGTAGGATTAATTTATATTATTGTAAATTTGTAAATTGTAATAGTTTAGTAACTAGTCTAGACTTCTAGTAGTCTTTACTTTTAAATTTTAACTTTTACTGATTTAGACTTTTAGTATTTTTTTTTAAAAAATATTTTGTCACTTTAGAAGTTAGTGATGATAAATATTTAGTAGTGAATATATTGATATTTATTATTGTGAAATTATATCAGGTTTGATAATTTTTTGGGTAAAAAATGGCTTAAAATTTTGATTTGGGCCGAAACAGACCCAGAATCCTCAACTGGGCCAGGCCCAATAGGGGCGGTGGCGGCCAGGGGGGGCGAGCGGATGGACACTCCCCTTGCCCTCCGCTGAGAGGCGGGGTACCTCGCCCCCGTGTAACCGGGGGCGGGGTGTGGTTTAAATATGTGACCCCCGGCCCAGGCGGGGACGTGGGTGGTAGTTGGAGGACCCCACCTCCGATAGGGCGGAGATCACCCCTAACAAAAATAGTGAAAATATAACGAGATTAACTAACACAATAAATGGAAAAGGCGGGTTGGGCCATAAAGAATATATATGCCTTGGGTTAGCAAAATCAAATAGCTAATTACTTGAGATTTTAAGGTCGAGTTCTACCATTTATCAAACTAGTCTCTAAGACTCTAAAGTCAACACTGGTAATTGTTTTAATTAGATAATTTATTAATAGAAAAAAATATATTTTAACTGTAAAGAGATTTTATTAAAAATAAATTCACAAATTAATATATCTTGATATAGTATATTAAATTATAAAATTACTTTTATTATAAAAATATATCTAACATATCGTATCATATAAAGTTATATTGATTTATTTATTTTTGTGCAACTTTTTATAACTACAATATTTTATATTAAAAATAAAAAAAGAAACAGAGTACACCTTATATCCATTAAAATTTTGAGATAGTAAATTTTGCACGAATATTTAATATTATATTTCTCTCTTTATTACACTTATATAGTTTAGAAGAGATAAACATAATGTATGACCACATTCTTACCTACCTTTAAATTATAGAAAATGCTTAAAATTTGAATTGAATAATCCAACCAATGTACCATTCCATTATTATCAAACTTAATAACAAAACGAATAAATCTATTAATCATCTATTTTTTATTATCTTTTCATCATCTTATAATATAATATTAGATAATAAATTTATAAATGAAATATAATAAATAACTTCTAATAATCTAATTCTACAATCTACATCATAAAAAAATGAGAAAATTAAAATTAAAATGATGTGTTAGTGAATATACACAATAATATAATAAAAATTACAACAAATACAACAACATAATAAGACTTATAACAAAAATAATATTTAAACAATATCAGTTTGGTTGAGGCACGAGCATATCGCTATCTTTAAAGAGATTGAAGTCCTTTGCAAATTAACATCTCTCAAATTAACTAGTGCAATAGATTTCCATTTTGACTTAATTCCTTTAGGATACAACAGTCTAACTAATTGTCGTATGGCTCAAACCAACTATACACAAGTGAATGAGCCCAAAGCTCCACCAACAGAACACATTTCTTTTATTAGAAAAATCTCTCAAAAATATATATTCACAAAGCTTATTTCCTTTATCTAAATCAGATCTCATATGAGCCTAAATTCTTGATTCTCGAAAATATCTCAACAACGACCAAATAATCTGCTCATGTTATAAAACTAAATAAAGAAACTACTATTGTAAGAGAGAAATATATAAAAAAAACTCTTTGAAACTCTTAAGAACTGAAACTCTCTTCTCTCTCTATATCTTCTTATGAATTTCATAACAACTGAAACCCCTATTTATAAGCCTTGAAATTACTATGCAAGTTACTATACAAGTTTTAAAATAATAGTGGTGGGATCATTCACATAATTTTAGTGGTGTGATAGAGGGCGGCAGACGTCCCACCAATTCCGTTCTCGTTTCATTACACTCCCCCTTGAATGACCACTTATAAAGAATCTGCATCATTAAAACCTTGTCAAGGAAAAACTCAATGGGAAGAAAAACCAATGACGAAGGAAAAAGAGTACAGTCTTCTTATGTATCCACAAATGCTTTAAGATTACCTCATTAAAACCTTGCAGAGGAAAATCCAGTAGGACAAAAACTCAGCAAAGGAAAAAAAGTACAATCAGCACAAGTCTTCATGACATTTACTCCCCTTGAAAAGTGCATGACGATATCGCATTCTAATGTTATGCACAATTTTCGTGAATGTTGCAGTCAGTAATGCTTTTATGAATAAATCTGCCAGATTATCAGTAGATCGTATCTGCTTGACATCAATTTCACATTTCTCTTGAAGTTCATGAGTATAAAAAAATTTAGGTGAAATATGTTTGGTTCTGTCACCTTTGATATATCCTCCTCTGATTTGAGTGATACAAACAGTATTATTTTCATATAAAATTGTTGGGCTATTATTGATCATGGGAATACCACACTTTTCCTGGATATGTTGAATTATTGATCTCAGCCAAATACACTCTCGATTTGCTTCAAGAATAACAACGATCTCTGAGTGATTTGAAGAAGTAACAGATAGTGTCTACTTAACAGATCTCCATGATATAACAATATCTCCATAAGTAAATAAATATTCAATTTGAAATCTACCTCTGTGTGGGTCTGAAAGATAACCTGCATCTGCATACCCAATCAATTGTGGACTTGATTTACGTTGATAAAATAATCTCATATCAACCGTACCATGAAAGTAACGAAAGACATGTTTAATGCCATTCCAATGCCTTCGAGTTGGTGCAGAACTATATCTTGCAAGCAGATTAACTGAGAATGTAATATTTGGTTGAGTGTAATTTACAAGATACATCAAAGCTCCAATTGCACTGAGATATGATACTTTAAGATCCAGAATTTCTTCATCGTCATCACAAGGACGGAATGGATCATTCTTCACATCAAGTGTTCGAACAATCATTGGAGTACTCAAGGGATGAGATTTGTCCATATAAAAATGTTTCAGGACTTTCTCAGTATACATGGAACAATGAATAAAAATTCCACTTAGCAAGTGCTCGAGCTACAGGCCGAAACAAAGTTTTATTTTGCTAATATCTTTCATTTTAAATTCATTCTTTAAATATATAGCGGTTCTTGATATCTTTTCAGGAGTTCCCACAATATTTAAATCATCAACATAAACTGCAATAATGACAAATCCAAATTCTGATTTCTTAATAAAAACACATGGGCATATAGGATTATTCTTAAATCTTTCTTTTAATAGATATTTGCTTAAGCGATTATACCACATGCGTCCAGATTGTTTCAACCCATATAAAGATCTTTGTAATCTGATAGAGTACATATTTCTAGATGTACTTGTAGATGTTTCAGGAATTTTATATCCTTCAGGAACTTTTATATATATGTCATGGTCTAAGAATCCATATAAATATGCAGTGACCACATCCATCAACCGCATTTCTAATCCTTTTGTAACAACCAGACTAATCAAAAATCTAAATGTGATTGCATCCATAACGGGAGAATATGTTTCTTCATAATCAATCCCGGGTTTCTGGAAGAAATCTTGTACGACAAGCCGTGCTTTATACCGCACAATTTCATTTTTCTCATTACGTTTTCGTACAAATACCCACTTATATCCAATAGGTATTACACCCTTTAGTTTTTGGACAACAGGTTCAAATACTTCTTATTTTGCTAGCGAATTTAATTCAGCTTCAATAGCTACTTTCTATTTTGGCCAATCATTTCTACGTCGACATTCTTTAACAGTTTTTGACTCACTTTTTTCATTATTTCTGGTAATATTAAGGGTCATTTTATATGAAAATATGTTGTCAACAATAGTTTTATTTTTATCCAGAATTTCTCTAGTATTCATAAAATGTATTGAGATCTCATTATTTTCAGGTACCTGTTCCTCTTCGGGGGAAAATATTTCATGAAACACCTATTCAGGAGGTCCATTTTAAGGAGATTTATACTCTTCAAGAGTTTCCTCTTCAGGAGGTTCTGGAATAGAAGATTTGAGCTCTTTAGAAGCACCAATTATATTTGTAGCCTGTATTGTGGGTACGTGTTCTTCAGGAACACCAAATTCATTTTGTATTCTTTTCCTTATGAAAATTTTGTCTTTTGCACCAATAAGTCTTCCACGCTTCAGACATGCCTTAGACTCACCTATTGCTGTTTTGACAATTTGTCCTTCAGAGACTTCAATCCTTGCTGGAGTATTAACAGCAGGAATATAAGATTTTACTACACCTTTAGTGTTAGTAAATACATCCGGTAATTGATTTGTAACATTTTGTAAATGAATAATTCTCCAGTTTACATTCATTTGTAGAAGGATCAAATTGAGACAGAGTCTTATTATCCAAAGTAATATCTTGTCGTACTTCAGGCACCGATTTTTCTTTACCCATTAATGGAAAAGTGGATTCGTCAAAATGACAATTCTCAAAACGTGCTTTAAACATATCCCCTCTAAGGAGTTCAAGGTATCTAATAATAGATGGAGAATCAAAACCAACATATATCCTAAGTCTACGTTGAATGCCCTTTTTGTACGTTGTGGATGTGCAATTGGAACTAATACAGCACATCCAAAAGTACGAAGATGAGAAATATTTGGTTGTTGACAAATACAAACTATAATGGAGAATATTTATGATATGCAGATGGTCTAATGCGAATTAAAGATGCTGCATGAAGTATAGCATGTCCCTAAGTAGAAACAGGTAGTCTTGATTTCATAAGTAAAGGTCTAGCGATTAGTTGAAGCCTTTTGATCAAAAATTCAGCTAAATCGTTTTGTGTGTGTGTATGGACAACAGGATGTTCAACATCTATTCCTATTGACATGCAATAATCATCAAAAGCTTGAGATGAAAATTCACTTGCATTATCCAATCGAATGGTCTTAATTTGATACTCAGGAAATTGTGCTCGTAGTTTGATTATCTGAACAAGAAGTTTAGCAAATGCAACATTTCTAGTGGAAAGCAGACAAACATGTGACCATCGACTAGATGCATCAATCAAAACCATAAAGTTTCTAAATGGTCCACTTGATGGATGAATAGGCCCACATATATCTCCGTGAATCTTTTGTAAAAAGGATGGAGATTCAACAATGACTTTTGAGGGAGATGGTCTGATAATCAACTTACCTTGAGAACATGCAGAGCACGGAGATTCATTGGGTAGAAATATCTTTTGATTCTTTAAGGGATGCCCATGCGAATTTTCAATAATTCATCTCATCATTATAAATCCCAGATGTCCAAGGCGATCATGCCAAGTCATAAATATTTTGGGGTCATTGCACTTCTGGTGCATTACCACATATGATTCAATTGTTCTTATCTTTGTATAATACAATCCAAAATATAGAGCATGCAGTTTTCTAATACGAGCTTCTAGCTCGATATTGTTTTAGTAATAAGAAAATGCTCTTTACTGCCTTCATTGATCGTTTCAATATGGTAATCATTACGACTATATCTTTGAAACTCAATAAATTTCTTCTGAATTGTGAAGAGAATAGAGCATCATTAATACAAAATTTGGTGCCATTAAGCAACACAATATAAGCTCTTTCGGAGCCTTCAATTAAATCTGATGAAACTGATATGGTATGGACATAGGCTTTGCTTAGTGTTAGATTTTGAAAATATTTCTTTTCTTTGAAAATTATGTGAGTTGTAGCACTGTCAGCCAAACATATATCTTTATCATTCAACTCAGAGATAAAAAGCTCAACAATGTGATTCATGATTCTACAAAAATATATAAAACTTTTATTACAGATAATAAAAAGAAAATACATTAATTGAGTGGAACACTTCCATCTCCAATTAAGTGGTCAATTCTACCTTCAGGATGATTAAAGAAATCAGAGACATCAAGATGAGTAACATCTACATCTACTGAATCTAATAAATCATCTGATGGTTCTATTAAATTTGTTTCATGCATTTTATTCTTTCCTTTAATAGATGCTTGATATAAATCAGCTAAGTGTCTGGCCGTACGACAGGTACGTGACCAATGTCCAGTCATTCTACATCTATGGCACACCTCTTCACTTTTCTTTGAAGAATTATTCTGGGGATTTTTACCTCTTTCTGAATTGTACCACTTCTGGTGATGCGGTATATTATTATCCCTTTTAATGTTGTCACTTCTAGGATCAACATTTCTATAATTTCTCTTACCACGTCCACGCCACCGATTTCTTCTAAAGGACGCACCATTCACTTTTGGGAATGATGCAAACCTATTATCATTCACTTCAGGGAATGATATTGAGCTAGTAGGGCGTAACTGGTGGTTTGTTAATAAGAGTTCATTGTTCTGCTCAGCTACTAGAAGACATGATATAAATTCAGAATATTTCTTAAACTTTCTCTCTCGATACTGCTACTGCAGGAGCACATACGAGGCATGAAATGTAGTATAAGTCTTCTCTAGCATATCATCATCGGTGATTTTCTCACCGCATAATTTTAGTACTGAGCTTATTTTAAAAAGTGTGAAATTATACTTACTAACACTTTTATAATCTTACAATTTCAGGTACAACCATTCAAAACGAGCTCTTGGGAGGATGACAGTCTTCTGGTGTTCATACCTCTCCCTTAAACTGTTCCACAAAATATAGGGATATTTTATTGTAAGATATTCAGTTTTTAATTCTTCGTGAAGATGGTAGCGAAGGAAAATCATTACTTTAGCACGGTCCTACAGGGACGTTTGATTTCTTTCTTTAATTGTTTCACGAAGGTTCATCGCATCAAGATGGATTTCAGCATCAAGTATCCAGGATAAATAATTTTTCCCAGATATGTCAAGAATAACAAATTCTAATTTTGTAAGATTTGCCATTTTTTACACATATAAATAATAAAATAAATATGTGTATTTCAGAAAATATATTTATAAATTCACACAGATTTTAAATAATAATCATTAATAAAATATATCAAATACTGCAAATAATATATTGAAAAACTTACAGAGGAATAAGACCACTAGCTTTAGAATTGGTAGAACCGTCGTGCTGATAACATGTTATAAAACTAAAGAAAGAAACTACTATTGCAAGAGAGAAATATATAAGAAACTCTTTAGAACTATTAAGAACTGAAACTTTCTTCTCTCTCTATATTTTCTTATAAATTTCATAATAACTGAAACCCATATTTATAGGCTTTGAAATTACTATACAAATTACTATGCAAATTTTAAAATAATAGTGGTGGGATCATTTACATAATTTTAGTGGTGGGATAGGAGGCGACAGCCATCCCACCAATTCCATTCTCATTTTATTATAGCTCCTAGATTTTAGTAAACAGTAAGTATACGTTTAACTACTTGATCTCATGGCTTTCGGTCAAAAAAAAGATTTTTTTACGAGATTTTTAAGCCAATTTGAAAGAGATGGTGTAAAACCTTTTTTTAACAAAAAAATCTAAGTACTGCAATGGTAAAAAATAAACAAAGGATCTTATTAATAAAATATGTAATTAAAAAATACCAACATGATGAATAGTGTTATTCTAAAAAAAAAAAAATATGAAGAAGATTTCAAACCAGACATAATGCGTTATTTATCGGGAAAAATGCTAAGGCGCCAGCGTAGGCACAAGTCGGACGTGGATTCGAAGTGCCGATTACGTCCGACTTATGCCGATCTTGACTTATGTCCCGACAATTTTTGTACGTAAGACTTTAGAACTCCGTGGCGCGTGTGCGCACGTTTTGAAAAAGACCACCAAACCCAACAAGATGATAGTATTACAGTCGGAGAATTTTTATTTTTCGTTGCTTTTCTTTTCGGATTATTATCCGTTGAATACTTAATTAATATCCCGTTTGTTTATTCTTTTGAACAAATTCCTGATGAGTCCCGGGTCGTTCAGTGTTTTGGACAGCGCAAGTTGGCAGGGTAGATCCGCTATAGATGCCGAGGACCTGTTGTCCTTGTTTTTTAGATTATTCCGAGGATTCTTGATTCATGGGCATCAATCGGGTCACCTCAAGATTTGGTGCTCGTCTTCCATCCAAACTTCTGATTCCCGGACGATTGGAAACTATGAAGTGAGTTTTTGATTTCTCCCATATTTTCTGGTTAGAGTTTCTTGGTTTTCGTTTCCGTTGCTTTTTTCATGTCCAGTAAATGCTTTCAACTTCTTTTTTTCTTCATTAATTAATTTCCAATAACAGCCTTTGATTAGTATTTATTAAGGTTTTGATGAGGGGCGGCTCAATATAGGCCTAAAACAAAATTTAAGTGAATTATTTTTAATTATATTATAATAAATATAAATTATTATATTGAATAGATAGGTTAACTTTCATCTCAACATCTAAATGGGATCTTAGTATCATGGGACCTTCCATATATTTTTTTTGTAAGTAAAAAAATTTTATTAATGAAAATAGGCATAATCAAATACACAAAAAGTGCACAAGAATTTAAATCTAGTTAAGGGAAAGACATAAAAACAAGAAAATTATAAAAATTCAGGCTATTGCAAATATTGAAATATATAAAAATTACTTAATCAAATGATTTTTATATATTTTTAAAAATTTTATTAAAAATAAAAAAGGGCATCTTCATTTTTAATTTTAGAAGCTTGCACAAGGTGAAGCACTTGCAGACCTAAATGCCTAAGGGCTTCACCTTGTGCTTTGAAGTTTCCGTGTTTTGAACTTTTGCAATGACGTAAATGCTTGAGTGGCCCTGGAACTTTTGATTGGTTTATATGGAAAATCTTGGAGTAGCCGTGTTTTGAAGTTTCTCTTTCTTTTCCTGCTGCTAATTTAGGTGGATTAATTTAGCACTTGCAGATTTTAGATCCAGATTAAAAAACTGTGATATGGTGATAGACATAATACCATATTGGATTAATCCAATTGCTTTGTGGCTCTGAAATATTTGTCTATGAAACGTATAATGGAGAGCTTTTGCATTTTTTCTTTGATACTTGTCAGTGGATTTACAGTATCCATAAGAAGCAAATATAATGATACTGCAGAAATGGCACTGTTGCTTTAACGGCTATTCAAAGTTGCTGGCTGCAAAACATCATTTGAAACAGTATCAACAAGGGAAATGTGGGGGAGAAAGCACTTAATTTGTTGCTTCATGGGAAAACAATTAGCTATTATACTTTGTGGATGCAGGTACCATTCCAGATGAAAGTGAGGTGGTAGTATAGTGTACAGGATTTCTCTTGTTTATCTGTTATACAGATGAGAAAGTCCTATTGTTGTTTTATAGATACATAAATTATACCCATGTGGATCCCTTTAGTAGCTCAAGGATAATCTTTTGAGGAAGGGCTAGTTGAGGAAAAACTTTGGAGCATCGAGATGGGTTCGGTGATATGCAATTAGCACGAGGAACCCACCAAAGTAATCATTCTGTAGATGGCTTCTTGTTGTCAAGGATTGAGAGAGTACCAATTTAATAGCTAACAGTGGAAAAATTAAAAGTCATGGTGCAGTGTCAATATGCATTTCTATATAGACACTTGCTCGCATTTGAGCTGGCTAGTACTTTTTCATTTTCATTACTTGTACCAGTTCTAATAAACGAGCTTCAAAATTGCAAATGCTTATGCCGTTCTAGATGCTATTAGTGTCTTATGGTGCTTCATTCAGAACAATGTTTGCTTCTCTGTTAGAAGAGTTTCATGCAATGCTCACATTGATTGTCTGTTGTATCCTTGCAATTGTTCACTTTTCACAGAAGAAGAAAGATTTATGGAGTTTCTCTGTCTCTCATTCTTATAAACATGGCTGCCATAATGGAGCGTGCTGACGAGAATCTCCTCCCATCTGTTTACAAAGAAGTCAGTGAAGCTTTCAATGCTGGGCCATCTGACCTGGGCTATCTTACATTTATAAGGAACCTCGTGCAGGGCCTTGCATCACCCTTGGCAGGTGTACTAGTTATAAACTACGATCGCCCTACAGTTCTTGCAATGGGCACTCTCTTCTGGGCAGTATCAACTGCTGCAGTGGGTGCGAGTCAACAATTTTTTCAAGTTGCATTCTGGAGAGCAATAAATGGCTTTGGTTTGGCCATTGTGATACCAGCACTCCAGTCCTTCATTGCTGATAGCTATGCAGATGGAGTCAGGGGAACAGGATTTGGGCTGCTTAGCCTTGTTGGTACCTTAGGTGGCATCGGTGGTGGTGTTCTAGCAACAATTATGGCTGGTCAGCAATACTGGGGCATGCCTGGATGGCGTGTAGCCTTTGTCATGATGGCAACCTTGAGTTCACTAATTGGGTGGCTTGTTTTCTTGTTTGTGGTAGACCCTAGAAAAACAACCAGTGTTGCTTATTTTACCAGTGATGATGAAGAAAGGTAATGTCGCGTTTCCTTTCTCCCCCAAGTTCGTTTTCTGTTTCATTGTAGTTCTCCATCTGCACATAAATCATATCGCCAATCAAATGCATTTTCTCCACTACTTTCAGTTTCTGGAAACTTGGCTGCTTTATGTTTCAGGACTGATTTGATAGATAAGGGCAATGCTAGTACTGCAGCTTCAATTTGGCTGGAGTCTTGGACGGCAATGAAGGCTGTTATGAAAGTGAGAACATTTCAAATCATTGTGTTGCAGGGCATTGTTGGGTCACTACCATGGACTGCCATGGTGTTCTTCACTATGTGGTTTGAACTAATTGGTGAGTTTGAAAGCAAAGCCTAATGCTTTACTTGGTGAAATTATAGATCATATTTTACAATTTGCACCAAAGGCCTACCATCCTGGTGAAGTGCCAAAGTAACCTTTCTCTTTTATTTCCTTCACCCGCATACTTCACTGCTAAAATGAGGCTTAGATCTGTTTAGTACAATTCACTGCCAATATGAACGGTAGAACCCTGTGGTTTCACAGAGCTGTTCCCATGATGCCATCTGGCCGTTTTGCAGGTTTTGATCATAATAGTGCAGCAGCAGCCCTTGCAGGTTTTCACTGCCAATAAGTATTTTTGCTGTTGGATGTGCGACGGGGTCCCTCCTTGGTGGATTAATAGCTGATCGAATATCACAAATCTACCCCAACACTGGTCGTATCATGTGTGCGCAGTTTAGCGCCTTCATGGGCATCCCATTCTCATGGTTCCTTCTTACAGTAATCCCCCAATTAGTAGGCAGCTACTACACCTTTGCTGCAACTCTCTTTCTAATGGGACTAACCATCAGCTGGAATGCCACTGCTGCAAATGGCCCTATGTTTGCTGAGGTGGTACCTTCTAAGCACCGGACCATGATTTATGCATTTGATCGTGCTTTTGAAGGATCATTCTCTTCTGTTGCCGCTCCCTTGGTAGGTATTCTTTCAGAGAGGATATATGGATATGATTCAAAATCTGTGGATCCAGTTTCAGGGTCTGCAAGGGAGGCTCTGGCATTGTCCAAGGGACTTATCATGATGATGGCTATTCCATTTGGTTTGTGTTGCTTGTTTTACACACCTCTGTATCATACTTTTAAGCGGGACCGTGAAAATGCAAGATTGGCTACTTTGAAAGAGGAAGAAATGACTTGAGAAGCATTGCTTTGGCTGCGCTGCAGAAGTACTAAATCATCTGAATAGACTGTAAGATTCCAAGGACTTCAGATTTTTAGAATTAGGAAATTTTCCCACGAATCAGGTTTGAGTTTTTTCGCTTAAAATGAACCATATAAGAGAGAGGCTTGAACAACCAAATATTCTGACCATGGTTTTTGGAAGCTCTAAAAAATGAAAAAAGGTTGGCAAAAGTGAAGGTTTCATGTTCATACAATTCTGTGAATCTGAGATGGTGTCACTTCTCATCCGGTGTTGTCCAACTAGAACTATCTTCTGCGCTTGGGTCGGCTAGCATGTGAAAAATAACCGGATAGGTTGATTTACATCTACAAGGCTCATTAGGGAACATTCAAACTCACTCTTAAATTCCTAAAGGCACTCTGCTCTGATATTTCTGCAATTTTAGCTTATTCTGATAATGCTATACATGATGCAACAATGATCTATCCGTGCTGCTGTCAGGGCAATGCATGTTTTGGAGGTCAAATTTCAAAAAATAGCTTTTGCGAAGATGGTTTCATCCAAATGATAGTTGTTGATTTTGGTTCTGGAATTAGGGGTGATATTTGAATTTAGTTTTAATAGTTCTAGAAATATTACATTTTTTTTTTCGTAATTACGTACGGCCATCGTTTTGTGAACAATGGTTGTTGATGTAACAATTATTTTTTGTACACATTTCTATTAACAAGCCTTTAGTTGTTTATAATATTGAACCGATTAACGTTTTAACTAATAGTTTCTCGAAAAATTACAGTTTTCTCTATAGATAAGAAAAGAAAAAGTTTAACAGTTTCACGTATAGAGCTCAAGTATCAAAATAAGATTTCAACTGGACAATTTCGAGACCTTCTCTGACATCAGTGAGGTTGTTCTCTTTGTTAATGGCTACTCATAATTCAACCACACCTCATTATTTATTTTGATAGTGCAAGAGCTTGAATGCATTTTAGAATTGTGCTGTAGAAGAGGCTTGACCTTACTCGACCATGTTCTTGGTCGAAGGATCGTTTTAAATACTTACTAAAATTGTAAATAATTATGACAAAAAAATTCTATTACCTGATTTAATTTTCCAAAATAAGTCAATTAAGATAATAGCAATTATATAAATATTAGAAAGAGATGAAGTTTTGTAAAATATGACAGTCAAGGGATCTCACATCTATGAAAGGAGCAAAAATAGACTGCCATTTGTTGGTCAGCCTATGTAAACTTCCACCCCTAGAGTGTTTGAACCTTCTGTTCATTTCCCACTTTTATGCCATTACGACCACATCAAACCTCTTTCTTATAAGTAAATTAAGACCCCATTAAAACTAAGATAAGAAACCAATATGTAGGGGTGTGAACTAAGATGGCAACTCAAGGAATAACGAGCTTTAACCAAGCACTTTTCCGGGTTTTCCCCCATTATGCAGGGCATATTAACACTCAAACTGCTTCACATAAAAGAGTAACACACCGTCTTCATTTGGGTTTTAGATGATTGGTCTCTCAGGAATTGATGCCCTTACTTGTGGCAGACAATTAGCCTAAATTTGCAAAGAAATTTTACAATCCAATCCATGGGCACTTAATCAAATGATATGAAATGACTGAGTCAGCATTCAGTGCTCCCAAACCTTACAGACACCGTTGAAAAAAGGTTTGCCCCACATATCCACCAGCCATAGCCCTTCTCACATTAGCTTCAAACATCTTTGGATTGTCTCTCAACACCGCAGCCGCATCATGATTAAGAGGATCCTCGGAATTTGGTTCCTGCACACAATTGAAAGAAAAAAGAATACACAACACTCAGATATCGGATGGCAACAAAATTACATAATCTATGCCCACGCATCAAGTAATACCGTGAAAAGATGATATAACCCATAGATGACGGTGTTTATATTAAGGACAGGTTTCCAATCTTCCCTTAGGATGTTGAGGCAGACACTTCCTTCCAAGTCAATATTCGGGTGATAGACCTGCAAGTAGGACCCCCTATTAAATGAAGCTACCTTACCACACAAACCAAGGAAAATACCATCCGAGAAATCAGTGAGTAAAAACAGGACAACTATGAAGATAGAATGATCAGGTCTACCTTTGTTTTGCACTTGACCTTTGGTGCCTCGTGTGGATAGATGGGAGAAACTTGGAAGGAGAACAAAAATGTGCCACCCCTGGGATGACAAAAGATTGGAATTATGAACATGGAAAGGAAACAAAATTGTCGCTGTTAAATTACAAATTGTCTAAAAAATTTAAACTAACAAAAATATACTAATCGAACATTCTAACTCATGTGTAGAGTAGACCCCTCTTTAATCAATGGGCTCAACACAAAAAATATTTAATTCAGATAGGGGGTAAAGAAGAAAAAAATTCGGATTCAAAATTTTGAGATAAATACAAATATGGAAAGAGATAAATACCATTTTAATTTTCTTACAATCACAAATAAAATTTAGATTCACTTTTTTTTTTTGCAAATTCTGGAGACAACAGAGAAAAAGTCCGTACAAATAATATCCTTCATCAGGTCGAATAGAAACCTCGAAATTCATCAGGTCATCCTTGCCATTGGGAAATGATATGGCACACGATTTTGGTAGATTCAGCTCAGAGATGTCTGCAAGAAATCAAATGCATAATGTAAGCAGAAACTCCTATTTTGTATGAGATGGCAAAAATTAAGACAGCAATTCCATACCATGAACATTTTCTAACAACAGAAGCTTCTAAAAGAAAAGGGAAAAGTACACCAAAAAAGATTAGTATGTACTGCATAATACTTAATCTGGAAACCTAAGGTTCTAAAAGAAAGCTGGTCACAGAAACTTAGGTAGCAGGATATTCTTGGTGAATTCACGGCAAAATAAGGAGAGATGTTACCACCAACAATAGAAAAAATGCCCTGTTGGCAAATCAATCTGCCAATGGCCATGTTTGGAACGATTAAAAACTGGTCCTCTGCCACTACGACTCGCATTATTTATTGGCACTGGATGTCCAACCACAATGTCCTGATTAATCCCCAGGGTGCATAAGCCCTCAGCAAAGAGTTTCCATTCAAGGGGAAATTCCCCAGTCCGATGACCCTTAGAATTTTTTTGCACAAGGAAAGAACTCGAGATGAGCTGATAGATTTTTTTCTTAGAACTTTATGTGTATGGACCATTGCCGTAGACTTCAATGGCATGGACCTTCAAGAGTTTCTTGTTTCTAATGTGCCTACTTGATAGGCCATTCACCCTTTGTAATTGGCTTTGCCACCTTTTTGATTTATAATACATTTTTACTTATCAAAAAAAAAAAAGATTTTTTTTTCACATAAGAAGGTTTGAACCTTGGACTTGGAGGGAGGATACCAACAAGACCAAGGCCCTTACCACTTGAGCCAACCCCAAGGAGCTACCTCCCACATTATTAAACCATCGCAGCACCAAGTCACTACTTCTGCAATCAAGAAGGTTAAGAAGTTAATATTTCATTCCTCCTCCTAAGACTTGTCTTCAGTCTCTGGTTACCCTAACTTGACCTGTCCATCACAATCTGTAGCTAAATTGATACTGATGACCTCAAAAACAAATCCACAAGTTAATCTTTTGCCTAAGGTGTCAGTTGTGAAGTCCGGTATTGCTATACTGATTGTTGATTAAGCATCACAAACATGGGAGCCCACAATGAGCATTGTCATACCCAAAACTCTAGGGTCTATTTTGAAAAACTAGGGTTTCCATTTTCAGGAAGTAAATTTTGTTTGTTCATTCTAGTAAATCATCTTAAACTTTGTGTTTGAATTAGAGGAAAATATAGTGTAGGAAAAAATGGGGCCGTGCTAGTATTTCTTAAAGCTGCTCAGACTCTTTTGGGATAGGCTTTGAGCTGTTCCAGATCTAAAGAAGTAGAAATCAGCCTCATGTATCACTCTAAATGGATCCAAGGAATGGAAATATATTCACCCTATCACTCCTAGCCAAGAACCCTTCCCTAAAAAATCTAAGAGTTAAATTGGTACAGCCCTATTGCTAGGTTTTTCAGGCCTGAAAAAAGATCATATGACCTGAAAACTACAAAACAAAGGCTATTATGAGTTCGGAAAGCTCCTATAGGAATCTCTCGTGATGTTCTTCAAAAAAACCCAAATCCCTAACCATAAATAACTGCTACAAACACCGAGGAAAGTCTCTGCCTTGTTGCGGCCAGCCCAGTAAGAGAAAAGCCAAACTTTTTTCTACACATACTCCACTGCCATAACTAGAGGAAAAAAGCCCCCTCCTGCAGCCTGCTACAACCCTGTTTTCTTGAGGTCTTGCTTTTTAGTCTTTTTAAAGAAAACGCAAGGAAAGTTGCTGCAGTTTTAGGAGAATGAAAAACAGCCTCAACCCCATCAAATGTAACCCTGTTACAGCAACTTTAAGTAGGAGATTATTGGCGCGCTTGTCTTCACTAGAAATGAAAAGGTAAGTAGCACGATCATGTATAGTAAAGCCGCTTAGCCCGAGTTGTGCTAAGATAAGTGCCACTTGAATTTGAAGTAGCCATCAGCCACGCCACTAATGCTGTTTAAATTATTATGTTATGTAAAGGCCTTTGTTGGAAGCCCCTTTTATGTACCAAGTTATGATGAAAGAGATTTTTGAATGCCATGATATAAGAAAGTGCAAATGCTATGATATGAATGAAATGATTTCATGTTGATGCCACATTATAATATGTTTTGCATGCATCATGATCAAATGAAAATAAAGAACAGTCATGACAGATGCTTTAAAGAATGGCCGTGAGAGATACATGGTACCAATGCAAGCTACGGGTGAATGTGCATATTCATTATGATGTGTTAAGCAGTTCTACCTGTGGCCACAAGCTGTGGGGCTGGTGCACAACCTTACACACAAGGCTTGAAGTGTGTACACCATAAGAATAATGAAATACAAGTTTAACAAATTATGCGTAGTACATGTAACATGTTAAATGTTATTTTTATAAGTACGCACATTTTCAAGCAAAACCTATGTTTAAACTATGTTTATTTTTATATTTTTTTATGATGGGGAACCATCCCCATAGTAGAGCCCTTAGGACTCACCCATGGAACCTAAACCCCGGGGGAGACTAGCACAGCAACCCACCGCCATGGCCTCCCACTTAAACCGCAGTTTGATCCTAGGAGAAATCAAACCTGTGACATGAGGATCATGCACCCCAAGTTCACCGTTACCACTTGGGCTACTCAAAGGTGGGTAAGTATTCAACTCGTTTTATATGATCACAGTTAAAAGTATTATATGATGTGTTGCTTGATGGGTATTCAACTCCTTTTATTTTTTATTTTTATGCTTTCTAACTCTCCAGAAAAAGAGGGGGGTGTGTTGAGCAGACAAGCTAGATTTAGATGATATGTCAAGCTTATACATCAGACCCTTGTATCCAAGGATAAGTTTTTCTACACGATAGAATGTCTAATCTCCACATGTTCACCCTATGAGACAATTTCTACTTGGGAATTTCTGTGTTATTTTTTACAGTGTATTTTTAAAACAAACAAGGAAATTTAATTTCTATTGAACCTCTTTGCAAGGATCAAGTTACGAATGTACATTATATTCCAGGGAAGGGGTGTTAGAACCATAAATTGTGAGGTAAATAAGAAAAGGAAATTTAATTTATATTGAACCTCTTTGCAGGGATCAAGTTACGAATGTACATAATATTCCAGGGAAGGGGTGTTAGAACCATAAATTGTGAGGTATATAAAAAAAGGAAATTTAATTTATATTGAACCTCTTTGCAGGGATCAAGTTACGAATGTACATAATATTCCAGGGAAGGGGTGTTAGAACCATAAATTGTGAGGTATATAAAAAAAGGAAATTTAATTTATATTGAACCTCTTTGCAGGGATCAAGTTACGAATGTACATAACATTCCAGGGAAGGGGTGTTAGAACCATAAATTGTGAGGTAACTTATTTCAGCCAAATATACACATCCAAGCCGACACAATCCAAACCATTCTCTATGCTCTCTCAATAGATGGTACTACTTACTTGATGTTTTCCCATGATATTACAGTAACAAATGCTTCAAAATGTTTACTAGAAGTTCTAAATAGAATTCCAGCATAGTCTAGACACTTAAATATAACCATCCCTTAGGATAAATAAGAATCAGTTGAAAGTAGCAATACAAATTCTACTTGTAATCAAAACCCATGAAGACGCAATCAGCTAAAAATAGCTCTAGCATTAAAGAAAAAATAAAGTACTAAAAATAGCTCTAGCATTAAAGAAAAAATAAAGTACTTAACATCTACTAATTTCCAAACTCACAGTTCAAAAGTATGAAATCCTTTAAGAACTTAGAGAGAATGTAAAATGCATATTGTAGAGCTTCATTATCTACTAATAGTTAAAACTTTTTTATAAGCAATTCATAATCTCTATAGCCATAAACTTCCCATTGAACCCAGACCCAATTGAACTTCCTTCACTTAAAAGAATAACCAACTTTACTGAATAAATCATCCAATCCATCTCTTCCACCCCTCCCTGTACCTTAAAGCTATCGAACTTACACAACCAGAATGACCTCACTATATGGAAGATAGAAACCTTTATGAAGACGCAATTCTCCAGCTGTTTGCTTCTTTACAGGAACCCCACCTTGGGAATTTTCAGCAAGTTCTCTCTGCTTTTCCTTTACTTTGAATAACCTAATCATATCTCCTACACAAAAAGGTATTTTTACAATTAGCCTGCAACTTATGTTTTTGTTCTTAAAAAAAAAAAAAATGCATCAACATTGTTGAAATTATCATTTAGGTGATCAATTACTTCTGGTCACAAGGCAAAACAACACCAAGTTAGATCTCAAAATGCAATCATCACTCCAAATAACAAGCAATCAACCCGTCAATGAATTCAATAACAAGACATACATCCTTCTAACCAGCCGCTAAATAAAATGGTCAAGAAATTTTCTGAGGCAGCAATTCTTTCTCCATTTTGATCAAAAAGTGGGCCTTCATTCTACATTTTTTTTTTTGAGTAATAAAAATTATATTTAAGGCACAAAGGGAAGCATAACCCAAGTACACATAAAGTATGGACAAGGATACATGTAACTGGAAAGAAGGAGAAAAAGAGCTATAATCCTTAAAATCTAATAGGCTGGAAACTTGGGGGCTGTTGTGAGCTTTAGTCCAAGCATAGAGATTAATAAACAATATGGCTTTTGGCTCTCTCACTATCCTCACACGGTCTCCAAAGTTTGGCAGTGCGTTTTTGCCAAATGTGCCACATTAAGCATAAAGGGGCCATCCAAACTCTTAAGTGTCAGGGGCTACCACAAGGATTCTGCCAACATGCCAATAAGACTGCCACCCTATGGCTACATATAAGCTAAATGTAAGTGCTAGATATAGCTACATATGCTCCTAGCCAAATTACAATGCAGCAAAAGATGGTCAATATTCTCTCCATTTTGTTGACACATAAAACACCATTCCAATACTAAAATATGTATTTTACTCAAATTGTCCATTGTTAAAATCACTCACAAGGCAGCCATCCAAACAAAGTAACATACCATGCAGACACTTTGTTTTTCCAAATACGCTTCTAGGGAAAAGAAGGCCAATTGAAGGGATGAGGAAGAGGATGATTTTGAAATAGGACTATTTACTAAAGCAAGAGAAGTCCCCCCACCCAAAAAGGCCCAATGACCTCATTTGAACACCATCCTTACAATATGCTACCATATTTGGCTTCCACAAGACAATCACCAGCCTTCTACTCAATGGCATATTATCATAGTCAATTAAGGGTCAACTAACAAACAATTTGGAACATATATACACAGATACATATTATAAGACTGTTCGAGTAATCAAATGGAACTATTTAAGGGTGCAACTACCAGCATTTGGCATCTAGCTTATGTACAGAAAAGCCTAACTTCATGCTTCCAATTATACAGAATTAATTCTTTATCCTTTCTCATTCATAAATTTGAGGCCTTAATTCCCTTACTTTCAAAATAAAAAGGAAATTTACAACAATAAAAATGAAATTCTTCACCGCTTGTTAAACCATTGTTTTTTTTTTTTTTTTTTGATCGGTAAAGAAAATTGATTAGCTTGTTAAACCATTGTGAATACGTATAAAAGTCTCCTTGAATGATAAAATGGAAGCAATTTGAGGGTGCAACTACCGTCTTTTGGCATCTGGCTCAAGTACAGAAAGCCTAATTTCCATGCTTGCAACCATACGAAAATAATTCTTTTTCCTTTCCCATGCGTAAATTTGAGGGCTGGCTTCCTTAACTTTAAGAAGAGTTCCCCAACAAGGTTAGCATAAGAAGATGACAAACTGGAAAATAAATTTTTCTAATTGCTTAGACTGGCATGGTAAGGACCAAACCAAAGCAAATACATATAAATGTCATAACTCAAGAATGAACAAAATAACGTCATTTTAAGCTATCCAAGGAGTCCTCATCATTTCTGCCTTTATCTCAAGTTCTACGAAATCAACATATTACATGGAAGGATTGCCCTAGTTATAGACTTCTAATTTTCTCCTCTTAATCAGAAGAGAAAAGCTCCGCATCACCACTTTAATGTGTCAAAATACCACAGAAATGATCCTAAAAACTCATTAAATAAAGCGAGTTTCCAATCAAATAAACCTCGCATTTGTGTAAATATAAATGCTCACTCAGGAGCCAAAACCAAGATGATATAAACAGTGGTATCTACATTCATTTTTGGGGAAAAAAAACGTAAGTTAAACAATCCCAAACCTGAATCTTGTTAAGGAAAGCGCGGATGAAAGTTACAAAATGATTTGGAAAGGCTTGAAGCCTTGAATGACGCGAACCTGCTCGAAGAAAGGTTGCAGGGAGAAAAGTTGAAAACAAGGTGAATTTCTGTGATTGAGGCGCGACTCGCGAACTGTTGGTCGGAAGGTCGGACAAAATTAGGAAACAGTGCACGGATTAGGGAACAGAGGAAACAGGCAGGGCAGGGTGGACCTCGCAATCTGCGGCTCAGCCTGATTCAGTGGGATACAAAGAAAGAAATACGGAAATGGTGCCCAGAAAGTGTTCGCTTTTTATGTACGCTGAGGCGAGGAGTAAGCATGTGGAAACTAGTATGGATAGGAACGTCACGTACAGAGGTGGCCCAACCCAATGGGCGTGTTAGGGCTATTGAGATTCGTGCTCATCTTGTGGGCGTGTCTCCGCGTCATTTTGCGATCAATATTTCAGAGAAAAAAATAAGAGCAACGTAAATTCATTAGGATAGTGAGACACGTAATGATTGTTTTAGATAAAAAAAAATTAAAAAATTAAAAAATTAAAAAAAAGTATTTTAAAAATATTATTTTTTTAATATTATTATTAATATTATTAAATTTGAAAATGTTAAATTTTTTATTATATTTTATATAAAAAATTTAAAAAATTATAATAATGAGATGATAAAAATTGTGGTTTATTATTTTTATTTTTCTATTTTAAAGTTTTAAGTATGTGTAAATTTTCTTTTATTTTTTGAAAAAAAATCAGAATTACATTAATCAAATAGTGTCAATACATGCTTTATCTCCTAAATTAACAGGTATGGTCTCCACATTCAAAGTTACTTTATTTCCAAATTTATTCTGATATTCAACAAAAGGTATATCACAATTAAGTCGACGCACATACGATTAATACCTTCAAAAAAAGAGGACCACAGAACCTCTAGGAAGCTTATGTGAATATGTTTTAGGAGATGGTTGTGATAAGATAGAGACTCGTTTGGAGATGTCTCTCATTCTGAACATCATAACTAGAAACCAAAAGGAGAAAAAAAAAAGTTAGAAGACTTGAGGAAGAAGTACCTGAGGGAGACATGATGATTAGCTGGTGGGGCTTAGGGATGGAGCCATCGAGACCTTGATCTCGTGTGAGAGAGAGAGAGAAGAGAGAGAGGATGGTTTTCATTTGTAGGGATGGTTTTTGTTCAACATTTCGACCTCTATAATTTTTTTCTTTCTCTACAATGCACCACATCATAGAGAATGTGTGTATCCTATGTGGTATGCTGCTATTGGTTTCCATTATTTGAAGAATTGCAGATAGACCTATTTTAAGTTATTCTCATTTGTTTTCCTCTTGTGAAGAAAGACCCACTTCAACACCTTCGCACATAGCATCCACCCAACTGTTGCATGGAGTACAACCGTCACAAAGACAGAGGAGCTCCACACCAGACTAGTGCACCATTCAAATTGTCGTGTCAACTATCAAGTAATTCAAGATCCATTGTAGTTGGTGGATTCGAACATGGCCTAGCAGTCATCTTCCTCTTGAACTTCCCAATGTAGTTAGTCCCAATAGTAATGGCAACCTCAGTCTTCTTGTTTACAAATAATTGTGTCTGCAGAAGCATCATGTTTTGTTTTGGACACCAAAGTTCGCTACTCATAGCTAATAATGACAACCAACCCAAGATCCTTCACAAGGCCTCCCTCCACTCCCCAGCAAGTATTTGGTAAAATGACTAAGAAAAAATATTCTTCATTGTATTGCACCAGTAATAGCAATCTATATATGGACCTTACAAAGAATGCATGTGTAACCAAGTATATCAGAGACCAACAACAATTAAAACAGAGAATAACTAATAATAATCATACCTATTATGATATTCTAAAAGGATATCACTATTGTGATGTGTGTTTATGCTATGGCAGTGAGGTTGAGTGCAGTACAAAGTGATCAAGGTTAATACGCTCATTCGAGTCCAAGGGGGTCAACCACATCGAGAGTCATTCTAAAGTGATGAATTTATCTGCAACTAAGGACTTTGTAATGACATTTGCAATTTGATCATTAGAGCTAATGAAGGACACTCGGAGTGTATTGGCAACAACCATGTCTCAAACAAAGTGATAATCTATATCTATGTGTTTGGTCTTCGAATGGTAAACATGATTTGTTGAAAGGTAAGTTGCTCCAAGATTGTTACATCATTGTGTAGGAGCTTGATGAAGATGAAGTCCTAGCTCACAGATGAGGCTTTGTATCCAGATTAATACACCAGCTGAAGCAGCAATGGCTTTGTATTCAACTTCGATTGAAGACTTAGCAATTATTTTTTTGTTTATTTGAGTTGCATGAAATAAGGTGCTTGCCAAGGTAAATACAAAAACTTCCTGTTGACCTCCTATCATCGAGACATCAAAGAATAACTCTAAAGTCAAGAGGCTATCATACCATGTTTGGTGAAATAACTTAGAGAAAATATTCTTCATTGTATTGCATCAGTAATAACAAAGTCTATATATAGACCTTACAAAGAATCAAAGAATGCATGTGTAACCAAGTATACTAGAGACCAACAATTACCTAACAATAACCCTACCTATTGTGATATTCTAGAAGGATACCACTACTGCACTACTGTGATGTGTGTTTGTGCTATGGTAGTGAGGCCGAGTACATTACAGAGTGATCATGGTTAATAGCAATAATCGGATCGCTCCCTGAAAATCTCACGGACCCCTTCAACCTATCCATCAACATTAAACGTATACTGCTTGGTAACTGTGAGGGGAGGCCTTCTTATTAGAGATTGGGCCTCATGCCTAGCCTTGAGGGTCAAGGGCAAGATGAGGCAATCGCCAAAAAGGGGGTGAGAGGGTGTAACCAGCAAAAGGGTGAGAGGTAATGGGCACAGGAAATCAGATTGCTGCCCTGGAAGTCAAAACCTCAGACACATCCAGAGGTCTGCCATAGTCCCATTGCATTAAATACAGTCCTCGGCAAGAGCACCTGAGGTCACTGACACGCCGACTTTAGGCAAGCCCCATTTCTCACCGCATTAAATGCGGGTCAAGGCCCAGGGACGCCGTCGCAACATGAAAGGGATTAACATGCCGCGAAAGACAGAACAACACGCCAGAGCGGGATCCCAAATTTCCAAATGTAGAGAGGTCTACTCAAGCTCGGCAAAATGAATGATGGCCTGACAAAGTGAAAGGATAACTACCACGACACTCGGACATCATGATCAGAGCATGCCAAGCCCTATAAATAGTCGAAAATTCTACCACTCGGAAGTAAGTGATCTCTTGACATATTAGCTTTTCATACTTTTTCATACCCTTCTCATACTAACTTAGGTATCAGAGTCATCCCAAAGCTCTGTTGCCCTCATCCACCTTGTGAACATGTACTAATTGTTTTGGGTCTCTCTTTGTTGCCTTGGCTGTAGAACATGTCATCAATAGTAACATTGCATAAAAATCATCCCTGACATCCACACTGACCAGTTGTGGTGACCTGATCATCTTCACCATCACTATGATCAAATTTGAGTAGTATAAGGTTAAAGTTGCAGTGTCAAGAGTTGCTGAGGGCTTTAGGAGCTTGGAGTTGGACTAAAAAAACCTAGTAGCCAAATTTTTTTTTCTCAAGTTTGAGCTTTTCATTAATAGCCCTGACACGAAAATGCAAGAATTTGGGTTGTGAGGAAGGAGAGAAATCAAGAGGTAGGGACTCGAGAATGAGGAAGAATTTTTTTCTTCTCTTCACTGTCATCCAGGCTTTCGAATATAGCAAGTCTACGTGGTAGGCCACCATTGGAGACTATTATTTGAAAGATATCGGAAGGTCTGTGGGAAGATATTCTCTAATAATTACTAACATTATACATATAAATACAATTCATTATTTACAAAGTTATATTTTTTTTATTGAATTAGTAATTAGTTACATAATTCACATTAAAAAGCTCATTTAATTTTAATTTTAATTTTACTAATTTAATTAGTTTTAATATTAAATCATCTGTAAAAAAATTCCTAACTCGTATGAATCGACCAGACTGATAGGTAATGCTTTAGTCCGATCTGAAAAAATTGAATTTTTTAAACCGTGGCCCCAAACTGGACCAGATCGATTACATACCTAAAGACAAGACACGTAAAATGAAACAGTGACAAGGACATAAAGTTGATATCTCGTCAACAAACAACTACTTCGTGAAGACCTCAATAAAAGGGGTTTCCGTACCAAAGACCACAAGGACTTATCATAATGCTTCTTCGACCATCTTGGGAGTCTAGAAACGTCATATTCTTCCTCGGGCAATAGGGTCTTCAACCTCTATTGTACTGAGAGATACGTAGGGTCACGAGAGACTATACAAATCACCAAGCATATAAAGTTTACCCTCCAAACACCATGTAGACCTAGGTCTTTTTAACCAAATCGAAAATTTGTGTGCATCTCATTTATATTTCATTTGTTATTTACTTACGGACGAATGCGAGGATATGTGATAATACTTGTGATAATATTTATTATCTACTTGATTTTCAAATGAAAAATGATAAATACACATCACTTTTCACAATATATTACACAACCATATTTTAAAATGAATGATATTTTAGTAAAATATTTTATAAAAATAACATTACTTTATAAAAATAGTCATTTTAAAATACGTTGTGAAATATAATGGATGGATATCATTGCTCATAAAACTAAATAATAACACTTGATGGGTATTTCTTTAAACTATCATACTAAGGAAGTGAAGATATGTAATCGATCTAATAATAGATGAGAATTGTATCGAGAAACTTAGCTGCCCGAGCCGCACAAGAAATAGAGTAACGATGAACATACAACTTTTATAAACTATTTCTACAAGCAGAGCCCAGAAAACATCCAACTACCAATCTTTGATATCTCCCTCTGCTCGCGTTGGATGTGTTTAGTTGTAACGGGGACAGAATGGCCGAGACTCCCCTCTTCTCGTTCCAAGATCCAAATGCTATTTTAAGTTCCAGGATTGGGTTGGATAGGACCAGACATAATCAGGTCTATATGTAGAAGGACAGAGCACGAAAAAGTTGATACTTTTTTCCTTGGACAAGGAAAGAAGAAATTAAATAGTAGGGTACTTTCACAAAACAAATAATAAAAAGTCCAATCTTTTGATTCAAAAGATGACTGCATCTATATATCTATTTATTTCCCGTGTAATTCAGAAGAACCTCTTAAGGCTACAAGTTTATGCCTATATACAAATAGAGCCCATCTAAAAGGGTACTGAATTCCACGTTCATATAACATAACCTCGACTCATGGAACAGCTGAAAAAAGTGACAGGTAATTATATTCTCCCTCGGTCTGAAGCTGATGGAGGACTCTGGCGGCAAAGACTATTGCCGCTCTCAAACCTGCAAGAACTGAGTGACTTTGGAGGTCAGTACTCAAGTCATGCAAATCGACATACCTATTGCTACTGAGATAATATTGCTAAATATTGTTGAAGAAATCCCACTATAGCAGACCTGTAACTGATAAAACCATCCATCATTTGCCTTATATTTCTTTCTAAAAGCTCATAGCCTCATACCTGATTAACTGCCTTAGAAACCGGGATGCGTAATGAGGGATTTGGCAATTCGTCTGCAACCAAAATGTAGAAGAGCCCCATGACACCAGTGTGCCTTTGGGTGCTACTGTAATTAGATTCCAGAATCAGTGTCTCCCCATCGTTTATCTTGACAGAACCTGGTCGAGGATAACAAGTGGACATTCCTACAATATAACCAGCCTCATTTCCTGCTTCTTTGCCTTTTCCATAAGTTGGTATTGAAGAACATATTACCCGTCCCCCCTGAAATGGCACCCGCAATCGCACAAACAAGAGAAGCTATTACATTTGAATCTCCTCATTATATGATATTTGACATGAAGATTTCTACAAGATTTCAATAGAGATGTGTGGACGTAAACAATATGTGAAAGTAAACATAGAATGGCCCAACTAAGCCAGAGAAACCGAAAAGTTTTGACGGAGAAATGGAAAAATCCAGATCATGATGAACCCCTCAGCCTAGATGCAATGAGAAAAGTCTGTGTTCAAGCATACAACTATCCAGTTGATGTTTTAACAATAAATAGAGACCTCAAAGTACTCGAGAGGAATAATGTTTGTGAAATGTAAACTGCTTTTTCTTGGCAGAGTTGACAAATTGTGATACATCTCAGTACAAGAATAGTCAAATCAGGTTGGTAAATGGTTAAGTTTTACACCATGCGACAACAAATTGTGACTGGCGTGGCAGATAACAAAGAAATTAATAAATGTTGAACTCATTTTACTACAAACAGTATTAAACGTTGAAATTACCTCTCCATAAAGAGTTGAACCAGTACCCCCTGAATGTTGATGGGCAACACCATAGACGACAGAACCACCAGTAGGCATTGTGAGGCTTACCCTTTTGGTGTCAGTGCACCCATTATTAACCATACCAGATGCCCTACAAGATTCAACTTCATACTCAACCTGTACCAAAGCAATTATATTTACTCAATTAAAAGAGCTACTGAATTGAAGAAAAAATACCAACAACAGAACAGAAGATGGCTCAGTTGAAATCTAAATTCAGTTTATACCATTTTGTTTTGTCTTTTGAAACTTCTGATACTTGAGATTCACTTGGTTGTTACAATAAAGATGTAAAAGCTTATCCTACATCTTAAAAAGCCAATGTTTATTGGAAGAAGCAAACAGCCTTTACATGGAATCATTAAGCATAAGATTTTCAATAACAGGAGGCCAATGGACATGCAGCTATAACTAAAATCTTTAACGAAAGGGAAAAGGCCAATCCTCAAGCACACAGGAAGAATGCAGAAAACCTCAGCCTGCGTTTTTTTTCTCAAAAACACAGAAATGGTTAAAAGAAAATAGAGGATAACATTTGGGGGTTGAAGAGAGAAGGCAAGAGTAAAAATACTTTGCCTGCATAAAAAGTTAGATCGCCTGTTTCTGATGGCAATAATTCATTCCAGTTCTACAAATAAATTAAACAACCTTGCACTGTCTTAAATTGCCAAATTCAGCATCTTTGAGGTCAAAGACAAATCTGATTTCTATTGGACAAGTAGAATTAGGTCAAATACAAGTAATAAGCACAGTTTGTTTAAATCTAAAAGCTTCACTTCCTCCCATCACTGAGAATGTTTCACACACAAAAAAAAAGAGAGGTAGGTTTTCTCCTAATATGACTTTGATCCATTCTAGTTATTTAAAATACCTCGGCATAACCCAAAGGAACAGGGCTATTTTTCATTCTAACTTTTTCACAAATTTCAACTTGCACGCCACTTGCCACTTGTTCTGAATCGTGTGTGTACGAGAAAAGGAGAGAGACCATCAATTAAGATCCGTGTACAATTAAAACTCATAGTATAGTATATATAGTATGATTAGAGTAAGTTCACTTACATGGCATTCATGTTCTACATTTTCTCCTGTTGAATTGTCCAATCCTTTCCATGTATCAGTGACATCGAATATATAAATCTTAACAGGCACGATAAACTCATCCCAATCAAGCCACTTCACCGTATATCTCAGGTAAAGGCTTCTTCTCGCAGCGCTCTCAAAGCGTTCTCTCAGTCTGCATTGTGTATAATCATAGCAACAGTGTAAGCCTCCTTTATAGCCTGGCCTCAAGGGACGATCATATTGATCCTTTGTGACATTATATAGATCACACCTGCATTCAGTGCATCCCAACTTATCTTCGACGCCCCGAGTATCAATTGCATGAACATTAAGGAACCACCCCTCCTCATACCCAGCAGGAATATCTGCAGGATTACCAACTTCTATTCCATAAGGATCTGGAACAAATGTAGCTGTTCCTCGTGTTTCAGATCCAAGACCATAATACTGTCCAAGAGAATTCTTCTGGCATACCCCACTATTCCTCACGAGAATATGATCAGAGTTTTCAAGTTCCAAAGGGCCATTGTGATCTGGATTTGTTGCACCTCGACGTTGATAGTATCTTCCAATGACCCAGTGGTGGAGATAAGTCTCATGAAGTGGCACAGAGTTCCCTGCTTCATCAATTACTTCAGCATTGAAACTCTTGAGAGCAATGTGACCTCTTGGGAAGTCAATATTATAGTAATATTTGTCCACCACCGATCCTCGGCCCAGCACAAACTTAGGAGATAGAAATACAGCCGATTTCATCTTAGCATGTCCATTTCTCTGGAATGCATGTGAAAGTTTTATGCTGACTGCCAGTAGCAGTATTGCCAATGTAACACGAAAGCAGTGTAGCATTTTTTCCCTGCCAAAACCATATATTCCCAGATGAGCTTAAAATTCATTTCTAGAATATTGTGAAGCCCACTTATGTAATAATAATAATAATAACAATTAAACAATAGGTTAGTGATCCACTAGAGCGCAAAATGAACCTAATGATGCCGGAGGATTTCTCCCTCTCTTTCCCTTTCTTCTCTCCTTTCACAGTTTATTCTCTTTGGCATCTTCTTTCCCTTACTTCTGTCCCTTCTTAGTTCCGTAGTCCTCTGACCTTCTCTTTCACACTTGAAGGGAATCCAGATTCCCTCCAAATAGGGGTTGGGATGGAAATCCGGATTCCCATGGACATGTTGAGCCCCTCACATAAATCCACCCCAATAGAGTAATAGTTTAGGATTCTCAATAGTTCTAAAAGATTACTCCCAAACAAATGTTACCTTAGATGCGATTTGAATAGTGAGATGAGGCGAGATAAGGTGATTTTAAAATAAATTTAAATAAAATATTGTTAAATATTATTTTTTAATATAAATTATTGTTTTAAAATTTGAAAAAGTTGAATTGTGTATTATATTTTGTGTGTGAATAATTGTAATAATGAAATGAAATGAAACATTTTCACCATCTAAACATGGCTTAGAGTCAAGTTAGGATTAGAACTAAAATTTAATTTATTTAGGAATTTGAGCCTAATTATATTAAGATATTTGTTAGTATATTTAAAGGTATCATGTACTCCAATAATTAAAAAACTAAGACCGGGGGCCCCTTCCCCCTCTCTTTCCCTTTCTTCTCCCTCCTCTTGGAACTTCTTCTCACTGGCTTCTTCTTTAACTTCTTTCCCTTCCTTCTGTCTCTTTAGTTCCTCACTCCTCTGATCCCTCAAATTCCTTATCAATAGTGTTTTATCCCACATCACTTGATAAAATAGATACGATAGAAATTGAATGAGAAAATGGAAGAAGAATATGAGAGAGAAAAACATTAAGGACTATATTTTATTATTCATATTGAATAGAATTCAAAGCATAGGTTCCTATTAATAAGAAAATTACATAGATATGAAAGAAGGCAAATATCTTAAGAGTCAAATAAATATTATTATGAAAATCAAATCAAATATTTGTATCTAATTGGGATAATAATCAAATAATAATCAAATATTATTATTGATTTGATATTAGAGCTAACAAACTTAAGACTTGGCAATACTAATCGGATTTAGATCTCCTAAAGTACTTGCCTAAACTCTAGGTCCTAAAGTGGAAGAGATATTTGTCTCATAGTAGTTATCATACTATGAGAATTTCTCCGGCAGCATTAAGATGATCAAAATAAATGATATGAGATTCACGAATCTCTCTCCAACTGTTTTAGCCATGTTAGTTGCAAATTAAGCACAAATATTGAGGTAACCCACTAGTCACTGACATGAGGAAATTACAAAAATACATAAAATAAAATAAAAGAAGGTAAGAACAGCAAATGTAAAGATTAGAAGCCACTGATTGCGGAATACCGGGATTGAGTATAGAAGGGTTACGGATGGTATGAGAAGAATAAGTTCTTACGGGTTATAAATTATAGGATAATGATAAAGTTACTACTTTTCCACTATCTATTTACTATTTTTTTTTTATTACTTGATGGTTAAGAACGTAATTATTAATAAAATTGTATATTTTTTTAATTTTTCTTGATGATGTTAAAAAATACTTTAAAAAAATGATAAAAAAATAAAAAAATTTCTATTACACTCTGAATAGTATATAGTAAATGAGTTTTATTTTTTATTTTTATTTTGAAGAGACAATAGTTACATGTGGGCCTCCCAAATGAGTAATAACCCAATCACTACCCTAAATTATAAATTATAATGGCTCCAACTGTTTTTAGTTATATATCTATGTTTATGGATCGTTACAGCTTGGCCGGATGATTTCCGGCTCAAAAAGCCATAGATATATAACTAAAAACAGATAGATACAAGCGAGCAAATCTTGAAAGAATGTTATGAATTAGCTAAGAAACTGAAATATAGATGTAAAAGTTCCATTAATGGGTTACTTCCATATCCATAAATAATAAAAAGAAAGATGAATAACTTTCTTATACTGTTCTTTTTTTCCTTTTTGGAAATCGAAAAAACAACGACGTGGCCGAATCCGTTCACGGAAAATTTATAGTTCAACACAAGAAGGTAAATTGCAGATTAAATCTCCTATTCACGAAACAAAAATGAACAGAAGAAGCAGAAATATGACTTTTTGAAAAAATAAGAACAGAGAGAGAGAGGGAGAGAGAGAGGAGGTACCAAAATGGAGATATGCTGCAAACGCTTACAGCTTACAACTTACAGCCACGGAATTGATGAGAATGGGGCCAAGAAGTTGAAGATTATTGGGTTTTATGGATGTAAAGTGTAAATGACTCGCGTGTCCTTACTCTGAGGATGAGGTCACCGCTTACGCTTCATTTCCCAAAATCAAACTCCAAATCGTCACTTCAAAATATGAACTTCTTTTACATAATCTAGATAAAATCAATTTAATTCACCATTGTAATAATATAATTTAACTAAAACTAAATTTGGTTATTACAAGTTCACTGAAAAAGTAAAATTAATAAATTTCAGTTTTTATAAATATTGCAAGAAAGTCATTTTTTTCAAATTTCTAATGCAGATTTAAAGCAAAAAGGTATCATTATTCTAATAATCAATATAGAAAATATTGAGTTTATATTTTTTTATAATGACAAACATATAATATTCTTATCCTTATTTCAGGATATCATGGTCATGAGGTATATGAAGGATTAAATGAAATTATATTGGATCAAATTTTTTTTATAATTTTAATTAATTAATCTAATACATAAATATTTTAAATAAATATATTAAATTTTATATTTGTATTGACTTTTAATAAAACCAACGTCGATGCTCATTTAGGTCGATACGCATTTACGCTCGTTCTTATCGCAGGGGAATATAAAAAATGTTTTCTTGTTGGTAAAGATCACAAAGACTAAACGATTAAATATAAAGTTATTTTTATAGTCAGCCGAAAGATAAACAAAATGTTATCTGTTAATGTAAATTTTATTGGCTTAGATTAGTGTTGGCGTATTTGAATTCAAATAGGATAAGATTTCATCTTATCTCTAAAGCTGTAATTTTGAATTGTTGAATTTGAATTCAAATAAGATAAGTTTTGATTTTTGAATGAATGTAATTTAAACTATGAGATTTATCCATAGTATTTTTAATTCATTTAGGAGTCTAGGGAGTCTGTTAAAGAGGCTGATAAGTTGAAGTTTGAGATCTGGAAGGATAAAATCAGAAGACAAATTCAAAATTCAAATTGCAACAGTAAATCCGGAAGTCTGTTAGCAACCTGTCAGCAGACGGATTCTGATGAAGGATGACCTGTCAGCAGACGCGTTCCAGCAGCAGTTTTGGATTGTCTATTTAAATCAAGTCATATGGTAACCCTAGGAAGGGATTTCGGCCAAAGCTGATTTTAGATATATTTGAGAGCCATTTGAGAGGAAAATTAGTGGAGAATTTTCCTTGTGATTTTTATACATTTGCGAATGTGATCTTCTTCAAGGTTTGAGAAGATCGTTGATTGGTGTACGTGATCAACCACTGGAAGTTCTAGTAGGAAAGACATAGATTGAAAATCGTCAGAGGTTCTGGCTGCTACTACGGTAGGGATAAACGGGTCGTTTATCCGGTCAAGTAAGGGAGTCAATTGACAAAGGTTTTGTAATTGAATAGTTTACTTGTAAACTGATTTTCAATCAATAAAAATGACTTTCCTGAGTTTGGTTGCCCCGTAGGGTTTTACTTTTGAAAAGTTCTTCAAAAGGTTTCCCTTCGTAACCAATCAGTGTGTTATGCTTGATAATTTATTTATTGCATATTTATGAATATTCACACGATTGATATCTAACAAATTTGATTGTGAAAATTGTTAGATATATTTGGCCATATAGGGGTAAAAAGGAAATTTCAATTGGCATCAGAGCGGTTTCACTCATCCGAATGTGATTCGTTCTCCTGGTAGAGATGGCATCATTGTATGTTCCACCGGATTTTGATGGTGAGAACTATGCGTATTGGAAAGTACGTATGAGAGCATTCCTAAAGTCATTGGATGAACGAGTATGGCACGCCGTTGAAAGAGGGTGGAAAAAACCCGAGACCAGTATTGATACTTGGTCGAAAGATGAGTTAAATAATAGCAATTTCAATAGCAAATGGTTGAATGCCATCTTCATGGCGGTATCTCAAGAAAAGTTCAAAAGGATCTCCATGTGTGAGATAGCGAAAGAGGCATGGGACATATTGGAAGTCACACATGAAAGAACAATGACTGTGAAAAATTCTAAATTACAATTGCTAATATCTAGATTTGAAGAAATTAAAATGCTTGAAAATGAATGCTTTAATGATTTTTATGCTAAACTAAATGATCTTGTGAATTCCAGGTTTAATCTTGGAGAGAAAGTTGAAGACTCAAGAGTCGTGAAGAAAATTTTGAGGTCTCTACCTGAGAGATTTCGACCAAAAGTCACAGCCATTGTGGAAAGCAAAGACTTGGATACAATCAAAGTTAAAGAACTCGTCGGCTCATTACAAACGTATGAATCATCTCTTCCCCAAACGAGAAAAGGTAAATCTATTGCTTTAAAAACTGTGAAAGAAAAGCATGATGATAATAGTGGTGAGGAGAGTTTAAATGATGAGGATATAGCTCTTTTTGTGAGGAAATTCAAAAAGTTTATGTTTAAGAAAAAGACTGATGAAAAACAAAAGAGAGCAAAAGAATTTTCAGCAAAGAAAAATGAATTAGAAAATTGGAATAAAGAAAAAGTTGAGAAAAATAAGAAGGTAAAATGTTATGAATGCTTAGGCTATGGTCATATTAGAATTGGGTGTCCTAACTTCAATAGAAATAAAGGAAAAATATCAAATGTGTCCTAACTTCAATAGAAATAAAGGAAAAATATCAAATGTGTCCTCTAGTGATACTTCGGATTCTGAAAGTGAAAACTCCTCTTCCGATAATGAAAAATCTTTTATAGCTTTTTCTACTATTGTGAATGATTTGGCTGAAAATTCACTAATAAAATCTGAAAGTAGTTGTGCTTCTAGTGATTTGGACATTACTTTAGTTGATGCTGACCAAGAGCTTAGTGTTCAAGATGCTTACAATGAAGTGTGTGAAGAGGTAATCAAGTTGAAAAAACTCAACAAAAAGCTGTATAAAAACCTTACAGCTATAGAAAATGAGAAAAATAATTTGATTGAGGCTGTAAAAGTTTCTGAGGTTGAGGTGTTGAGACTAAAAAATCAAAAGGTTGAAATAGAATAAAAATTGAAAAATTTTCAAGAGTGTGAACAAAATTCAGCAACCCAAAAATTAAATGAAATGTTGAGGTTTCAAAAACCAAGCAGTGATAAGATGAGATTAGGATATGTGGTTTCTAAAGGAAAAGGAAAACAAATACCCTTATCCGCTGAGTCGAGCTCCAAAGGTAATGTGTTTGTAAAGGAAAGTCAAAAGAAGAACCACAACAATCCTCCCATGCCAAAGGCTGGCGACTCAAGAAACTTGCACAAAAATTTTCCATCAACCATGATGAAGAAAGGTAGGTATGAAGGTAAGTTTACTCATACTTGTCATAATTGTGGAATTGTTGGGCATATAAGACCATATTGTTTTAATGTGTCTCAAGGGCAGAAAATCAAAATTGGAAAAAGTTCGAAAATGAGTGAAAAAAGCCTACAAAATCAAGTTGATGAGATGGGCCAACAAATTAATTTTGTAAGTCGTGAGCTTAGTGAATTGGTTAGGCTGTGTATTCAAAAGAATAGAAAGGACAAGCCAAATCTCAAGGCAAAATGGGTGGTCAAAAAGGATGTCGTGCCACGTTAGTTTATAGGACCACATGCATGTTCTTGTATTTCTTACATATCATTAGTATAGGACATGCATTTTTATTGTGTTTCATTCTGTTTATATATATATATATATTTTTTTTTTAAATTGAATTTTTTTTTGTTGGTTTATTTTGATTTGGTTTCCTAATTTTTATTTTTAAAAAAATTGTATTTTTTGGATAAATGATGTAGAGTGCATGTTTGATGGTGTGTTGAAGGAATTGAACATGTTGACACTCACTTTATAAATCCTTGCACTCATGCACTATTCTTGTGTTGTGCATCCCACGTCGTGCATTCTAACCCTATGGGTCGTCATAGTAAAAGTTTATTCTTAATGCACTGTGAAAAACTTGTGTGAATGTACTTTTGTTTGATTAAAAAAAAAAGGGCTGAATAAGTGTATTGAGATGCTCATCATAGAGAGAGTCCAAACTTTAAATTGACTAATACTAGTTGAACCTAGTACAAGTATGAAAAATGTCTCCCCTTGCCAAACACCACTTGTTGATCCATATAGAAAAAGTCGGTGTGAAATTCATTGCGGAAAAAGACTCACACCCCACACGAATCTAACCTTGGAAGTTCTTATAGAAAAAATCATTGCTCCTATCATTGTAGAAAAAGATGAGCAATAAAAATAAACCAAAAAGGGGCTATGCAAGTAAAGTGTTTGGAGGAGACACTTATGTATCTAGGCCCTAGCATAAAGTTTGCCTTAAAGTGAGTGACAATCTCTTGGAAGCATATTTTAAAATAAGATTCCTATTAAAAATGATGATAAAACAAAAAGAAAAGGAATTCATGAAAAAAAAAATTAAGGAATAAAATCATCAAGAAAAAGTTGCTACATTTCATAAGTTGCTCACTCACACACTCACATGAACCTTGACTTTGATGATTTTACGAGGAGTGAAAATCTATTGTGGGTGTTGCAATCAAGAGGATGTATGGTCTTGAATTTATTTAGTGAGTAACACTTTGATTAAACCTAAATGCATCTCTTTATGCTACTTGCCTCATTGCCATTGTTTTCTATTTTTTTTTTTTTGAAAAAACAAAAAATCTACATATAAACATTTTTTTTTGGCAATTTATTTTCTGACCAACATGAAAAAAAAAAAGCAAAAAATTTGGTCAAGTTTTTGGTTTTACAAGTGCATATGAGGCATTCTTTGAGAATCAATGCTTAGGACTTCTTGAGGTTTGTATGAGAGTGATCAAATTGTTCTATTTTGTGGCTAAGTCTCGGTGGGACACAAAGAAAGGTCTCGGCAAGGTCACAACACGTGACCAAGTGTTTGGTCACTTAAAGTGACTCACAGTAACCTTAGTTGCCCATTCCGAGTGCGTTAGACCTTCTGGTACCCATATCGCATGCAAGACTATTTGGTGCTCTAAGACTCCACTTCTCATTCTACCCTAAGTCCCAAGTTCTATAAAATCTCACACAGTTTTTGCATGATTTTGGATTACGCTCAGGAAGTATCTTTCATCTCTCAGCATGCAGGTAAGTCACTTTAACTTTAATCTTGATTTTTCCATTCTAAGATTCAGATTCTATCCTTAAGAAATATGAGTTAATCGATGCATATATGTTTATGACAAGTTGAGATAACCTTGCTGGATACTGAACTATATGGTTATTTTTTTTAGAATTTTTTCATTTCAATGCAAGTTTGATACTCGAGTTCTCCTATAAAGCTAACTTGCGTTTATTTTTTTTTCTAACATTTTGGTTGTGAGTGCTCAGATGAGAACTAAGGAAAAAGCAAAATCCTCCCTCACCCAATTCCTCAAGTGAGGCTAAAATTTCAGCTTATACATGATATTAATTTGGCTAAATTGATGACAAAAATGGAGAGAAAAGTAATGAGTAAGGGGGAGCAGCAGCACATACTAAGGGGGAGAAGCATTGATGAAGGGAGAGAAAATCCGAGCAAGACATGAAACATACATTCATAAAAAATGTTTTGTCACCAATTAGCCAAAGGGGGAGATTGTTAATGTAAATTTTATTGGTTTGGATTAGCGTTGGTGTATTTGAATTCAAATAGGATAAGATTTCATCTTATCTCTAAAGCTGTAATTTTGAATTGTTGAATTTGAATTCAAATAGGATAAGTTTTGATTTTTGAATTAATGTAATTTAAACTATGGGATTTATCCATAGTATTTTTAATTCATTTAGGAGTCTAGGGAGTCTATTAAAGAGGCTGGGAAGTTGAATTTCGAGATCTGGAAGGATAAAATCAGAAGACAAATTCCAAATTCAAATTACAACAGTAAATCCGGAAGTCTGTTAGCAACCTGTCAGCAGACAGATTCTGATGAAGGATGACCTGTCAGCAGACGCGTTTCAGCAGCAGTTTTGGATTGTCTATTTAAATCAAGTCATATGGTAACCCTAGGAAGGGATTTCGGCCAGAGCTGATTTTAGATATATTTGAGAGCCATTTGAGAGGAAAATTAGTGGAGAATTTTCCTTGTGATTTTTATACACTTGCGAGTGTGATCTTCTTCAAGGTTTGAGAAGATCGTTGATTGGTGTACGTGATCAACAACTTGAAGTTCCAGTAGGAAAGACATAGATTGAAGATCGTCAGAGGTTCTGGATGCTACTGCGGTAGGGATAAACGGGTCGTTTATCCGGTCAAGTAAGGGAGTCAATTGACAAAGGTTTTATAATTGAATAGCTTACTTGTAAACTGATTTTCAATCAATAAAAATGACTTTCCTAGATTTGCTTGCCCCGTATGGTTTTACTTTTGAAGAGTTCTTCAAAAGGTTTCGCTTCGTAACCAATCAGTGTGTTATACTTGATAATTTATTTATTACATATTTATGAATATTCACACAATTGATATCTAACAAATTTGATTGTAAAAATTGTTAGATATATTTGGCCATACAGGGATAAAAAAGAAATTTCACTATCTTTTAAGATGACTCTAGACTTTTCAATAAAATTCATTTTATAATTCATTCAAACACTATCCCTATGAAATGCTGGTTTTGTTTTTTAGCAAATGCCAAACAATTCAACGCATGATTTTACAAGTTCCAATCCTTTTATTTTCTTGTATTTTTTTAATAAAATCAAATAAATAAAAATAATAATACATTTATAAGTTTTTTTTATATAAATATTTTAACATTTATATTAAACCAATCAATACAAATTACAATTATATAACTTCATTATAAAATATAATTAGTTTTGATTTTATTGAACATCCCATTTTAAGACCGTCATGCTTTATGCTTTGATTCGGCATGATCTCCTGCGCACGAGCAGCTGAACTTAGAACGGGATAGTTTGAATAATAATAAAACAGTTTAAGTTATTATCTTCTTTATTTTTTAGTTTAAAAAATAAGAGAAAAACTTGAATAAAAGTATTATAAAATTAAATAATTAATCTATTTTTTATTTAAAATCTTAAATTTTTTTATTTTTTTTTATATTTTATTTGAAAGTTGAAAAAAACTGTAATAATGATGTAATAATTAATTAATGATTAAATAAAAAATAAAATTATAAAATTATAATTATTTTGTACTTGAATGGAACTTAGAAGAAAATCAAAATACTTGTAGAATTCTATTTATAAACGCAACATAAGATTCAAAGCTGAGAAAGAGGGACAAAAGAACAAATGAACGCGTAACTCTGCATGTGGATACTCGACGCGTTAGTGATTAGCATTCAATGACAGAAGTTAAAGAAAAACGAGAAGATAACTCTGTATATATAATATATTTACATGTGTGGTGGGTCCAATAAGAAGTGCGGCTTGGTCTCTTGTGAAGTGCGGCCCTATTGTGTGAAATAAAACCTTATGTCTAACCTATCACTATTCATATTAATGGTTGATGTGATAAATGGTTTTGATGATCTTATCAAGCATAATGGTTATCTCGAGTAGCCCTGTTCATCTGGGCCGGGTAGTACTCGACCGGGTTTAAAATTTTATTTTTTTTTAACAGTTTTGATTTTTTTGTTAAAAATGTTTAAGGAAATTTTGAATCCGAAACTCAGATGAACACTCCTAATCTCGAAAAAAAAAAGGATCCAAGGCTTAGAAAGCCCACATTTATAATATGCTTTCCTGATTTTTCAGGCGTGTACATGTTTGGAAAAGAACAAACTTTGCAATATGGAATAATTAGGACGAACTAGCAATTTGATACATCTTAACTTACAAAAGTAAAATTTTCCAGACTAGAAAAGACAACTGTGGAACCCTGATACAAAACAAAAACCTATGACTCACTAGCAGGAAACTAGTTGGAAATCTTGTAACCAATTGCTGGGAGCAGCTCCAGCAAATCACCTATTGTAGATTGAAGCTGCTTGGATGTCTCAACCTCAGTAGCTGGAAGTGGTGTATTTCTGTCGCCCTTCAACTCATTCTCACTGAAGAGATCCCTTTGAACAGGGATTGTTTTTTGTTGTTGGGATGATGTAACATTTGCAATGGCTTTAAAAGCTGCAGATGCCTCACTACGCTCCATACCTTCATCTTTGTCACTCTGCCAACAATATTGGGTTCCTCCAATGACTTGCCTTGTCGTGGAGGGACCACAAAAAAAGGGTATCTTACTCCTCTGCCAGTCATGGAGGACCATCTTTGCCACAGTCGTCAAGTTGGGTTCCCCACCCTAGGCAGCCCATTCATAATATAGAGTCAGTCACAGAGCACAACTCTTTATTTCCCACATGAAGATTTCACCATTAAGCATTAAAGTCAAAAGACGAACCTTCAAAAGCTTGCCAGTCAATCTGCATAGCTGAATCAAAAAGTCGTTTTCATCATTCCTGAGAATATCACAATAAGAAATAATTAACATATTGAGAACAATGTTGGGTCAAGGACTAGTAATCTCACACAGAAACCTAGACAAAAGCAAGTAAAATAAAGTGTTGCAACAAAATAATTGCACTTTACTGCACTTGTCACAGATTCTTAGATTAGAAAACAAGGCAAATGTTTTTTATTTTTATTTTTGATCGATAGAAAACAAGGTAGATATTGAATTACCCTGTAGTCTAATTTACTAAAGTTAAACTCAAAGATAACAATCACCTAAAATTAATTAAAAGCAATAGATAATTTGTTAATATTGGAAACTTTACTGATGCATCTTTAAGGAAGGTAAGTTAAGAAGGTGTAAGGAGACATTTGCCTAAAAACACCTGGGAAGCCAGGATGCTTTAGGAAGTTCTAGTAATGCCATGATATCATTAAGATTCCAACTACAGAGAGAGTGACACACCAGTCTTTTATCTTATATGCTCTTTCCAGGTGCTCATTCTTTACACGTTTCAAAACCCTCCAATATGTTCAACAGCATCCTCCAAATTTGTGACACGTACCTGGAAACAGGGAAAAATCCTTATTTTGAAAGGATATATATGATCATAAAAAGAAATTGCTCAAAAAGCCAGAAGAAAACATTAATATGCAACAAATGCACACACAGTGGAACTCCCTGGCTTCAAAAAGAAGTCGCAATTATTCAATAAAGACTCAATATTACTAAAATTGGGGGAAAAGCAAAGGAGGAGACCATATATAATATAGTACAATCCATATAACTAAGCTTTAAACAATAGATATAAAGTATAATTAATTTACCGATCCAATTGAGCCATTCTCATTGAGGAAGTGAAATATATAAAAACTTAAAGATAAAACATTTGAACGTGAAAATCAAAATAAAGATATGCCTCACCATTAGAGATGTTTACATATTGTTATACAATGCCAAGACCAAATATGAGGAAGAATATCTATAATGATAAATATTTCCAAATAAAAATCTTCTACTTAATTGGAATATCGAGATGTGAGGTTGCATAAGTTTATATGACCTTTGTGTGGATTGCATGAGTTTAGATCAATTTCTGTCCTATGAAACACTAAAATAACCAAAATGTTTTAACTCAATTTCAAGACATTTTGTGTACAGAGATCCAAAAAAAACTCAAGTCATATATAGACTTAATACTCTAACAAGACTAGTCAATATCACAATTATAGCCCTATATAATCATTATAAATTGCAAGAACTTCTTCCTCTTCGACAATGTGGGACCCTATTCACCATCCTCATATAATAAATTCAGAGTACGGCAATTTCATGCCTCTCTAACTGCCTAAAGAAGCTCAAATCACATCTAAGCGCATACTCCAAAAGGTCTAATAATTATCACAATTGAAATCCAATGAAATCATTATAAAATGCATGAACTTATCACTCTTTGAAAATGGCAATGGTGTCCTTGAAGCAGAGAACACAACATCCGAATTAAAAAGATTGTAGAAGAAGAAAAAATTACTTTGCACAGATAAAAAACTGAAAAAATTATCATTTTTTGAAAAGTAAAAAAACTGAAAAAATTATTAGCTTAACAGCCACAATTACAGTCATGAATTTAATTATGATTTTCTTGTATTTAGCCTCATAAAGATATCTCCACACTAGCACGTGAGATGTCATCCATGCAATAGGTTGAGTAATAGCTCCACGTAATGACACCACAAGCACAGAGCTAGAAGGTTCAAAATGTTGCAAAAAAAAAGCGGCATCCATATCACCCCACCTTCTCTTCCCCTTTTCAAAAAAGCAGAACAAAAAGTATGCTTTGAATGTATGCAGATTATCTGTCTAGGACTAGATGCCGGACATTATAAGATAATCAGGATAATCAAAGTCTACCACAGCATATAGCCAAAAGAAATACCAAGCATTCAATTTGGATGAAATCCACAGCATATAACTAGAAGATATAGACGTATTTTTAGAACTACGTCTATGCAAAAAATATGCATGCGTGTCTATAATTATTGGTTATTGGGGTTTGTGTTTCTGCAACTTTGATAAAATGCAATGAGAACGTCAAAAACCAATAGAAAAATGTCAGAGAACTGCAACATTGGAGACAGCAAAGGAGAGAGAAATCATACATTTTTTGTACGCAGTGTGTTAATAACTGAAGATTTTCCCACATTAGGATACCCAACAAATCCAACAGATACAGCTTTCTTGTCACTTCTTAACCGAGCAAATTGTCTCAAAACCGATAAAGAGAACCCTGTTTCGAACAAAGATACAATTTTGAAAAGGAAATAATGGAACCAAACGGATTAACATATTAAAAAACATATACAAAGCTTTAAGCTTCTATATTAAGAACAAATCGAAGACATTGACCAAGTAAAGAATTGAATAAGTGTTTATCACATAAGCTATTAGGATCTTTGTTTAGACTTAACTATAAAAAAAGATTTTATATGTTGGACTAGTTATATTAGAGGGTTAACTAATTGCATACTTGTATTTAGATTTTTTTTTTCATAAGTAAATAGGAAGTTCTATTCAATAGAAAAAAGGCATAGCCCAAGTACACATGATGTATACATCAGACTCATAATTTTTAATGTTTAAATATACAAAAAAGAAATTTTAATGTTTAAAGAATTCATAATCCTTTTGGTATGGGATCTAAGGAAGTAGCATTTAATCCTAACCTTATCAGAAAGGGGTATCACATGTAGACCATTTTTAATAAAGAAAACTGCACATCCTGTATAGCTAAAAGCCTTTTTCTTTTCTCCTCAAAATAAAGGCAATGAAGGACAATGTAAGCTGAAAGTGCGCAATATGGCACTGCAAAGAGAAGGTGTGATAATATTACAGAAAGAATTTAAATGGAGATAACAATGACTAGTATGCAAAGTATATGACAAGTTGTTGGAATTCAAGAACTTTAGCCATTATAATCCTGAACACATAAGCTGAGAAGGGTACCTTGCCAAAAGATTTGTTGATGCTCGCATGGAATGCTAGAGTAGGGTATTCCTTGGATAACACTCTAAGCCATCCTTTCGTTGCCCAAGCAGGAATCAAATCGCACTAGACAAATAGTTATTAAAATCTTCAAGCAGCTCAGGTGGGAACATTGAATAAGGAAATCATTAATGGCCTCATAAAAGTCTGATTTGTAAGATAAAACCAACCTTGTTTAACAGAAGAATCAAGTGTTTATGTTTGCAATGCTCTTTCAAATGTCTCTCTAGATGGTAACATCTAGTGCCTTGTGGGTCCCTTGCATCCAAAACCTGAGGTGCCTTTGAGGAGAAACATGCTGCTAGTGCTTCTGTAGAAGGAACTGAAGAAGATGGAATTAGGGATCTGGTTCGGCATACAATGTTCGAGAAAGGTCAAAGTAAACTTATATGGGGCAAGCTTTATAAAGTAATTGATTCTTCAGATGTGGTTGAACAGGTTTGTGTTTCTTTTTTCACTTGGCTGGAATGAATAAAATTACTTTTTACACGGGTTAGACTAAGGAAATATATGGCGAGACATTGAGCTTGTGCTTCTTTTTGCTATTAAAGAAGCGCATGTTGGGGTCCTTGATGTTCTATGTTAACAGTATTGCTTCCTTCAGCCTCCTCGACGTTATTTTGGACAGTTAAAAATTTGCGTAAATGTCATAGAAGGAGCTTGTTACATGGATGGTTAGAATAATAAGATATATATATATATATATATATATATATATATGAATGTATATCTTAAAACTATAAATCTTTTTTTTTTATAAGTATCTTAAAAGCTATAAATCTTTTTTACCTATCAACGATAATTGCTTATGCTTGCTGGCCATGCTTGTTCATGCATGCCAAGGTATTGCTAGTCGGACGCATTTGTGTAATCAAACATCTTTCCTTTCCCCCTCCGGTTTTCTTTTGTTTCCTTCAATTTGTTCTTACTCTAGCATTCCATGCGAGCATCAACAAGTCTTTTGGCAAGGTACCCTTCTTAGCTTATGTGTTCAAGATAATAACGGCTAAGTTCTTGAATTCCAACAACTTGTCATATGCTTTGCATATTAGTCATTGTTATCTCCATCTAAATTCTTTTTCTGTAATATGATCCCACCTTTTCTTTACAGTGCCATATTGCGCAATTTCAATTTCCATCTCCATCAATGCATTTATTTTGTCGAGAAAAGAAAAAGGCTTTTTAGCTTTACAGGATGTGCAGCTCTCTATGTTCAAAATGGTCTACATGTAACACCCCTTTCCGATAAGGTTAGGAATGCTACTTCATTAAATTCCATCCCGCAAGGGTTAAGAATTCTTTAAGCATTAAAATTACTTTTATATAAGTTTAAACATTAAAAGTTACAAATACAAGTCTCATGTATATATCATGTGTACTTGGGCTATGCCTCTTTACTACTGAATAGAACTTCTCATTACTTATAAAAGAAAATTCTATATGCAAGTATGCAATTGATTAACCCTTTAATATTGTTGGAATTCAACAATCAAACAGACGATTTGTTTGAAGAAAAAGTATTCATGAGACACATTGATGAAGTTGGCTACGCGTTCTTGTAGAAAATGGAAACGTGGTGAAGGTTGGTGATGATAAAAGGACAACTGGCAGCAGATCAAGGTAGTTGCATATTCTTCAAGAAGAAGAAAGTTATGGCCAGTGGATACATGGAGGGACACATCGATGGGCAACCGAAATAGTTGAAGAAATTCACCGACTTTGTGCACCTATAAATATATATAAAGCATGTGTACAGTGCGGTGCGGTGTGTGACCAGTGGTGCAAAGATGTGCACGAAGTGGGGTGTGTAGAGTGTTGTGAGAGTTGAGAGAAATACTGTAATTCCAGTTTGTATTTAAATCAAATCTCCTCTCTCTGTGGACGTAAGCTAAATTGGCCGAACCACGTTAAATTCCGGTCTCTATATTATTTATGAGCTTCTGCCGATCCCAACAAGTGGTATCAGAGCCGGCAAGAGGCCGAGATTGTGAATTTTCGAGAAAAACCCATTTTTAAACTTGATCGAAATCAAGTTTAGAGGGTACCACTGTATTCCTCAAATTAAGACGAAAATTTGAGTGAAAATTTTGACTTCAACAGATCTCAGAAGTGTCCCCAAGAGCTGACCCATCTCCGTCGACTTCCTCCTACGAGCTGGCCACGCGTGACATGCTCCCACATGCGCCTGCTGGAGGTTGAATACGAGATCCGACCTGTTAAGTCCAGGTGATCTGACCCATTGCCGATTTGATCCGGTTCGTGACCCGATTTCCTGAATCGGTTTGGAAAGAATATTCTGGCAATGAGGGAATATTCTGTTAACGGTAGAGGAATATTCCGGCACGATAGAGAAATATTTTAGCACGGTAGAGGAATATTCTGGTTTTGAAGGAGAATATTTCGTTTTCATTTTTGCACGTTTTGGGCTACAAATTTGATCGTTTCGGAATGAGACTGGAGTCGTTTTCAAGGTTTTCTACCGTTCCGGACACAACAGTGAGCTCCATTTGTTGAGATTCATCTCTAAACTTTGAGAAAGAGCCATTCAAAGTGGAGGTTAAGGTCGAATCAGTAGAGGATTCAGGTTTGGGTGCAATGATTGAGCTGACAACAACAAGTTTTGCACTGTAGAGATCTCGGATGGAAGGTCTTTTGAATAGTGAAGATCTACTTAAGCCGATTAAAGAAAAAGGTGAAAAATCAATCGATGTGATGGAAAAGGACTGGCAGACAATGCGCAGAAAATAGATGCTTGTCAACTATGGAAAAAAATGGAGAGCAGGTATAGACGAAAACTGCTCAGAATAAGGCATGAGACGCCTTGTCAACTTGGAAAATGGTATCTGTGTGGCCAAAGCATACCAGTGAGTTCCAAGAAATCGAGAAAGGAACAGAAGTAAAAGCAGGTATAGATCCCAGAATCGCGGTGGTCAGCGATTGAAGAAGGGAATGTGCTTTTACTGTGGTATTGAGGGTCACTTCACTTCAAAATGCTGGAAGCTGTGACGGTAGCAAAATCAGTCCAGCAGTCAGGCAAAGTAGGAAGAATGTGAAGTCTCAATGACACTTCCTAGAGATTGTACATTTCTTTCTGCCGGTGAAGAATCTTGCCTACATGGTGCAAGTTAGGAATCGGGATGGGTGATAGCCTAGTATCACGCCATTCCTGGTAGAGATTTCTTCATACCCGATTTGCGACTCAACCTGATATCCGGAAGACTCTTGATCAACAGGGTTACGAGAGTATCTTCAGCAACTGGTACCTGTAAGCTAAAGAAGGAACTATGAGTGTTTCTGAAGCTGTCACTAATCCTCTATCACCCCAGTCTACCTCAAATACGGATGATAGGTGGGAAGACTCCTAGAAGAAGAAGAGGAAACTGACAGTGGAGGAACGAGCACTGAGCAGGGGAAGCAATTACCTCCTCCATCAAAACCTGCACAATAGGCAGATGAGGGGGAGTCAGAAAAGGATCAACAGATGGCTGCAGTTCCTACTTTTCAGTAGTAGGAAGTTTTATGTATACTGTAGTGTGTACGCGACCTGACATCATTCACGCTATGAGAGTTGTGAGTAGTGTTCTTTCAAATTTAGAGAAAGAATACTAAAGAACAATAAAGTGGATTCTCAAGTACGGTAATGGTACGTTAGATTTGTACTATAGGGGAGCTGACCCAGTCTTGGAAGGTTAAGCCGCTACGACTGGTGATCTTGATAGAAGATCTACATCAAGATTCATTTACACATTTGCAGGGGGAGCTATATCATGCCAGTTCAGACTGCAGGCATGTGTGGCTTTATTTACAACGGGAGAGATGTTGTGGTTAAAGCAGTTTATCCAAGAGACGGAAATCAGCCAAGGAGTACAAAGTGCATTGTGATAGTCAAAAGAGTCTTGATTTGAGTCACAATGTGGTTCGCTATCATTAGATACGCGAGGTGGTGGATCAGTAGCTATTGAAGCTTGTGAAGATCCATACGGAAGAGAATTTGGTGACATGTTAACAAAGGTATCTCATGAGAGCTATGTGGAGACATAGCTGGATTAGACACCTTGAATTGAAAGATGTCAAGACATCCTCCGTTTGATGTTGAGGGGAGAATTGTTGGAATTCAACAGTCAAACGGATGATTTATTTGAAGAAAAAGTATTCATGGGACACGTTGACGAAGTTGGCTACGTGTTCTTGTAGAAAATGGAAACGTGGTGAAGGTCGGTGATGATAAAAGGACAACTGGTAGCAGATCAAGGCAGTTACGTATTCTTCAAGAAGAAGAAAGCTATGGCTGGTGGATACGTGGAGGGACACGTCAATGGGCAGCTGAAATAGTTGAAGAAACTCACCGACTTTGTGCACCTATAAATATATGTAATGCATGTGTGCAGTGTGGTGCGGTGTGTGGGTAGTGGTGCAAAGATGTACACCAAGTGGGGTGTGTAGAGTGCTGTGAGAGTTGAGAGAAACACTGTAATTCCGGTTTGTGTTTAAATCAAATCTCCTCTCTCTATGGACGTAGGCCAAATTGGCCGAACCACATTAAATTCAGGTCTCTATATTATTTATGAGCTTCCGCCGATCCCAACAAATATAACTAATCCAACATATCAAATCCTTTTTATAGTTAAGTCTAAACGAAGATCCTAATAGCTTATGTGATAAACGCTTATCAGTTCTTCGCTTGGTCAATGTCTTCAATTTGTTCTTAATATAGAAGCGTAAAGCTTTGTATACATTTTTTGATATGTTAATCCTTTTGGTTCCAATGTTTGTTTTTCAAAATTATATCTTTGTTGGAAACAGGGTTCTCTTCTGTCGGTATTGAGACAATTCGCTCGGTTAAAATGTGACAAGCAAGCTATATCTGTTGGATTTGTTGTGTATCTTAATGTGGGAAAATCTTCAGTTATTAACACACTGCGAACAAAAAATGTAAGATTTCTTCTTCTCCTTTGCTGCCTCCAATGTTGTAGTTCTCTGACATTTTTCTATTGGTTTTTTGACATCCTCAATGCAATTTCATAAGAGTTGCAGAAACACAAACGCCAATAATTATAGACATGCATGCATATTTTTTCGCAAAGACATAGTTTTTTTAGTACATATATTTCTTCGGGTTATATGTTGTGGATTGTATGCTTGGTATTTCTTTTCGCTATATGCAGTGGTGGACTTTGATTATATAATTTATCTTGATTATCCCATAATGTTAGGATTTATGAATATGTTATATGAGCTCAGGCATCTAGTCCTAGACGGATAATCTGCTTACATTCAAAGCATATTTTTGTTCTGCTTTTTTTGGAGGAGGAAGAAGAAAGGGCGGGGGGAGTTATGGATGTCGCTTGTCTTGCAACATTCTAAACCTTCTTGTTCTATGCTTTTGGCATCATTATGTGGGGCTGTTACTCAGCCTACTGCATGGATGACATCACACGTGCTAGTGTGGAGTTATCTTTATGTGGCTAAATACAAGAAAATCATAATTAAATTCATGTTGCAAGCTTCATGGCTGTAATGGTAGTTGTTAAAGCTGATAATTTTTTCAGTTTTTTGTCAGTGCAAAGTATTTTTTTTTTCAAGTACAATATTTGTAATTCAAATATTGTCTTCTATGCTTCAATAACACCATTGCAAGAGGATTTCTCTAGATGCTTCAGATTGTGCAGAGCATTGACATTTAATATTACTGTCACTACTAGGAAGTTTTCTTGCAAAGGATAGTCTAATTATGATTTTTTATCTCAGTATTCCTTGATGAGGGAGGGTTTCAGTTTACTTAGCTATGAGTCAAACGTGAGTCTAGTTTTAACGAGGATGATAATTTTGCTACCTTAATGGTTTTATAGCTAACATATTTGTGTGCCTTCTTTTCACGCTAGGTTTGCAAGTTTGCTCCAATTCCAAGCGAGACTAAAATGTGGCAGTATATAACCCTCACAAAGAGGATCTTCTTGATTGATTGCCCTGTGGTTGTTTACCAAAACAGTGACTCTGAAATAGATATTGTACTTAAGGGTGTGGTATGTTCTAATCGTTTGCTTCTATAGTAAATTTTATAACCATTTTTGAAGCATTGATTTGCTAGGAATGAGCAAATGGATCAGTTGAATCATATGATTAAGTTGTGCTACATGATAGTGCTTTATGTTAAAGTGACTTATAATAGGCCTTATGTTCAAAGGGTAATTAATATCTTAGATTTAGCATGTGAGAATACTTAATGGAGTTCGACATTGTCAATGAGTGATAAATTCTTGCATTTTATAATGATTTTATTGGGTTCCAATTGTGATATTTATTAGTCTTTTTGGAGTATGTGTTCGGATGTGGTTTCAACTTCTTTGGGCAGTTATAGAGGCATGAAATTGCCATTCTCCAAATTTATTATATGAGGATAGTGAATGGGATCCCACATTGTCTAGGTGGAAGAAGTTCTTGCAATATTTGATGATTCTATAGAGCTTCAATTGTGATATTGACTAGTCGTTTTGGAGTATCAAGTCTTGATACGACTTGAGCTTTCTTTGAATCTCTGTACACAAAATGTCTTGAAATTGAGTTAAAGCGTTTTGGTTATTTTAGTGTTTCTTAGGACAGAAACTGATTTAAACTCATGCAACCCCACATAAAGGTCATATAAACTTATGCAACCTCACATTTCGGTGTTCCAATTAAGTAGAAGATTGTTATTTGAAAATATTTATCATTATAGCTCTTCTTCCTAATATGGTCTTGGCCTTGTATAACAATATGTAAAAAATAAAATATAATATAAAAGAAGATGGAGAAGAGAGAAAGAGCACAAGAGACTTTTGATTACTACATCTTTACTTTCTGAGAATGGCTCCATTGGAGTGTTGAACTAATTATACTTAATATAATGTGTTTGGGGCTTATATGGATTTTATTATATTATATATGGTTCCCTCCCTTGCTTTCCCCCAATTTTTGCAATATTGGGTCTTTCTCGAATCATTGCGACCTAGTCCTTTTAAAGCCAGGGAGTTTTGCTGTGTGTATTTGTTTCATATTAATGTTTTTCCTGCGGCTTATTGAGCAATTTCTTTTTATGATCATATATATACCTATAAAAAAAATATCCTTTCAAAATAAGAATTTTTCCTTGTTTTCAGGTACATGTCACAAATTTGGAGGATGCTGCTGAACACATTGGAGAAGTTTTGAAACATGTAAAGAATGTGTTGTATTTTAGGGTTTGAGATTAACACCAAAAATACGACACACCACCAAGATTGATTAAAGAAAAATGATCATAGATTCACAAAAGAAAAACAAACAAGAAAAGATAGAACAATAATACCAAGAACAGAGATTTAACGTGGTTTGACCCTTTCGGATCTACATCCACAGGGGGAACTGGCCAGAGATCTTTCATTCATCTTCAAAAGCGCAACCAAGACTCGGGTACAAGATTTAGGTCTCACTATTGAGACCTCAACTCTCTCAATCTCTCGGAGATCTACAAGTTTCTCTCAAAACCCTAATATCGCCTTTCAGTATTCGCTCGAGTGCTTCAGATTGTGATTCTTACTTCTGCCGACTACAGTACATCGCATTCTATTTATATGTATCATCACTGAGGCAGCCCTAGATAGTCTAGGATTATTACACGTGGCCAATTGCACATATTTACAGTCATCCGGATGAATTTAAAATAAATACATGGTCACTTCATTGATCGTTAGATACAATCTGATCTTAATAGCTCAATTACACTTATATCCTCTAATTACAAATTGTTGACACTAATGTCATCAATCTCCACCTTATCACCAATTTGGCTCCAAGGATCTCCATCTCTGGCTAGCTCCCACCTTTAGTCCCCAGGTTAACCTTCTTCTATTTTTAGCAAGTTCAAACAGTGTTTGAACTTTGATCTTGGTAATGGTTTAGTCATCAAGTCTGCTGGATTTTCTTCAGTGGGCACCTTCTTCACTTTAACATCTCCACCTACAATCACATCTCTTACAAAATGAAGTCTTATATCAATGTGTCTAGATCTTTCATGAAAAACCTGATTTTTAGTAAGATGTAAAGCACTCTGATTATCACAGTAAACTGTGATGTCACCCTTATATAAACCTAGTTCATTTGTTATACCTCTCAGCCATAAAGCTTCTTTAATAGCCTCTGTCATGGCTATGTATTCAGCCTCTGTTGTAGATAAGGCTATAGCTGACTGTAAGTTGGATTTCCAACTCACAGCCCCACCAAAAGCAGTGAATACATAGCCAGTCAGTGACTTTCGGGTATCCAGGTTACCAGCAAAATCAGAATCTACAAAGCCACAGATTTCTTAACCACTAACCACATCATTACCAAAACATAGCCCTAGACTGGAGGAACTAGTTAAGTACTGGAATACCTATTTCAAGGCTTGCCAGTGAGTTTTCCCAGGGTTTCCCATGAACCTACTAACTAAGCTGATAGCAAAAGTAAGATCTGGCCTAGAGCAGACCATTGCATACATGATACTACCTACCATACTTGCATATGGTATTTTTATCATGAATTTCCTTTCTTCATCAGTTTTAGGAGACTGACTAACAGAAAGTCTAAAATGCTGTGCAATAGGGGTACTTACAGACTTAACAGATTCCATGCTGAATCTTTTAAGTACCTTTAATAAGTATGTCTTTTGGGATAAGTAGAGTAGTCTGTTTTTCCTATCTCTAATTATCTCCATACCTAAAATTTTCTTAGCAGGTCCAAGATCTTTCATGTCAAAAACAGATTTTAACATTTCCTTTACATGCTCAATTTTACCTTTGTTTTTACAAGCAATGAGCATATCATCAACATATAAAAGTAGATAAACAGTAACATTATCAGAACTTTTAAAGTATACACAGCTATCATAATTGCATCTTTTGAAGCCATTTTCAACCATGTGTGTATCAAATCTTTTATACCATTGTCTTGGGGATTGTTTTAATCCATACAAAGATTTTTTTAACAAACACACATAGTTCTTATTGGATTCATCCACAAAGCATTCAGGTGATTGCTTGTACAGGGTTTTTTCTAATTCACCATGCAGAAAAGCAGTTTTAACATCCAATTGTTCTAAAAACAAATCATGAAAAGCAGTATACGATAACAACAATCTTATAGAACTATGTTTTACCATAGGGGAGAAATTTTCATTGAAATCTATGCCCTCCCTTTGTGTAAAACCCTTAGCCACTAACCTAGCCTTATACCTAGGTTTTTCTACCCCAGTTATGCCTTCCCTTTTCTTGAATATCCATTTAGACCCTATGACTTTAACCTTGTCAGGTTTTAGCACCATTTCCCAAGTCTTGTTCTTATAAAGAGATTCCATTTCTTCTTGCATAGCAAGGAGCCAATTACTTGCTTCCTTGCTATACATGGATTCTTTGTAAGACCTTGGTTCCAAGTCTTCAATGTCTTGAGCAACAGCCAGGGCATAAGCAGTTAAGTCAGCCTGTCCAAATCTCTGAGGTGGCTTTATAATCCTTCTTGACCTATCCCTTACTAGGTTATAGGAATCAAGATTTGTTTCTTGATCACTATCTGAGTTGGCTTTAGAGTTGTCATCTAGTTGTATGGTTTTTTCATCAGGCAAGGAGTCCAAAGACTCCACCTCAAACTTAAGCCTGTCATGGACAGTGGTAGGTTGTGTCTCAACTGTAGTCAGTTGAGACCTAGCCATCTGTGACTCATTAAAGGTCACGTCTGTACTTATTATACATTTTTATTTTCCAGGTTCCTCTATCCAAAGTTTATAACCTTTTATACCTTCTGGATATCCTACAAAAATGCATTTCACTGCCCTAGGTTCCAATTTGTCGGTTTTGGTATATGCATATGCAACATATCCAAATACCCTCAGATTACTATAATCAAAGGGCTTACCAGTCCATAACTCCTGAGGGGTCTTGAAGTTTAGGGTAGTTGAAGGACTTCTGTTTATCAAATACACAGCAGTAGTAACTGCCTCTGCCCAAAAGGTTTTTGGTAGTTTGGCATTAAACAACATGCACCTAACCCTCTCAAGAATGGTTCTATTCATTCTCTCGGCTAGGCTATTCTGTTGGGGTGTGTCTCCCTTACTGTCCTATGCCTTGCAATTCCCTCCTTTTGGCAGTAGTTATTAAATTCATTTGATAAGTACTCAAGCCCATTATCAGTCCTAAGTTTCTTAACCTTTCTCCCAACTTGATTTTCAACTAAGGTTTTCCATTCCTTAAATTTATTAAAGGTATCACTTTTCTGTTTGAGGATATAAACCCAAACCTTCCTAGAATAGCTGTTGCCCAGATGACTAACACAAGAGGGGGGGTGAATTGGGTTATATTAAAAAATTAATACTTATAAACTAAATATACAATATAAAATATAACCAAAATATAAAGCAGTAGGAAATATAAAGAGTAGGGTAAGAGAAAGCAAACTCAGTATTTTTACGAGGTTCAGCCCCACTGCCTACGTCCTCGCCTCAAGCTACCCCTTGAGGATTCCCAAATCCACTATTCAATCTCCTTTAGGTGGAGATAGAAACCTATTACACCTTTGAGCAGCACCGCTCCAAAGAATCCGTATAGAACACCCTCTACACTTCCAATCACCTCACACTTGGTGATTCAACTATTCCCTGTGTAGAACACCTTCTACACACACAAGGGTTATACGCACCCTCTTACTTCCAATCACCTCACACTTGGTGATTTAACTATTCCCCGTGTAGAACACTTTCTACACACACAAGGGTTATACACACCCTCTTACTGATACAAGAATTGATAGTGGGTAGGCTATCAGAAAACACTCCTCAATGAGTGAAATAAGAACAATACAGCACAAACTATATCTCTCTCAACAAGAATAAGAATTAAGGCTCAAAACTTTAGAAAAGAGAGAATGAGAGCTTTGAAAGAATGATGCAAAATTTAGCAATAGATGTGTAAGCTCTTGTTGTGATTTTTGCAAAACTCAAGTGAGCTATTTATAGGCAAATGAGTCTTCAAATTCAAATTTGAAAAGATTCTCATGTCAAATAAGAGCACTATTCACTTTTCAAAAAATTCAAATAAAAACATTTCCTTTTTGCATTTGTCAAAGACAACTCCATTCATTTTTCAAAGAAATCAAACCTAATCTTTTGCTTTTCATACAAGACAAAATGAGCATGATTTATTTTTCAAACCAAATCATCTTCTTTTTGCATATGTCAAAAAAACACACAACCACCCTTTAAGATTTTCAAACAAATCATCTATCTTTTATATTTGTCAAAAAAACACACAACCACCCTTTAAGATTTCCAAACAAAATCATCTACCTTTTGCATTTGTCAAAAAAACACACCACCTCCCTTCAAGACTTTCAAACAAAATATGCACATGTCAAATATGATAATCAATCATATTATAAAATCAAGTTTTTATAAAAAAAATATAATTTTCGAAATTATTTTGTTTGATGGTGTTATGCACATGTGAAAAACATAATTTTCAAAACTAAGACATTTAAAAATGTCTTGCATATGTGGAAAAAGTAATTTGATGTTTTATGAGAAAAAAGAGTAATTTGGAGCCTTAATCCAATTTCTAATTTTATCAAGAGATGTACAAAAATAATCTATGAGCTTCATTTGTAGACTTGATATCTTTCTTGCTCATGCTTGATTTCTTGATGTGTTTAGCTCCCTTCATGCATAGATAACTTGAGCTTGAGTTTTCAATATTATTTGTTATCATCAAAATTTATACGTAAATACGAGACTTGAAACCTTGGGTTCAACAATCTCCCCCTTTTTGATGATGACAAATACTTAGTAGAAATCTGCGACCTGCAGTAATACTTAAGCTCCCCCTGAAAATATGCGTTAGTATTTCAAGAAAAATATAAACATGATTCTAGCATATATAACAGGGTAGTATAATACTAGTATAAGACTTCTCCCCCTTTTGGCATCATTAAAAAGGAACCGTAATTGGTTTCAATAAGATTTTTTTTCCGTAATAAGCAATAACCAAATAAAACGGTGCGTTAGAGAGTAGAAGTTGGAACCACCCGTGCCCGACAAAACCTGCAAAGGTTGAAGCCGAATTTTATCATCTCGGTGCGGAAGAAGATTTAAATCCGCTTGATGTTATTGACGAATTAGATATTCCAGATATTTGAAGTTGAATAATTAAAATTATCCGTGTCCGACAAAGACAGCAAAAGCTGCAAGCCTAGCTCTGGCAATGAGGTGTAGAGCCATGCATGTCTGACAAAACCTGCAAATGTTGGAAGTCTAACTCTGACAGTTCGGTGCGGAGCCACGCGTGTCTGATAAAACCTGCAAAGGTGGCCTAGCTCTAGCAATCGGTGCGAAAGCAGATTCAAATCCGCGTGATATTGTTGAAAAATTAAATATTATCGAGATTTGAAAGTTGTCGTTTAAAAGACCGTTTTCACCTGTTGGATACTTAAATAAATTTTCACCCCACTCATTGATCCGGTTTCTGTTTATTCAAAACGATAGAATGGCGGAGAAAATTTCATCTAATAATCTTCCGGATTTGAATCAGGAACCGTCTCAACCAGTCATTTTATCTCATGAGGTTGTCAATACCATGATAGAAGCAGAGATGCATTTTTCAAATAGAACTGATTCTGAGGTTGTTGCAGCATCAAGAACTCTCAGTGCTCAATATGCTGCCTCTGTTACGACCATGTCTCGGAGATTACTAGCGAGGGCAAATGAGGTTGATCGACTTAACAATCAAATATATGTTCTGCATCAAAAGCTTGTAAATAAAGGCAGAAAGAATAAGAGGTTAAAGCAAGAAAATAAAGATTTGACGGAATTGGCTCGTATTCTGAAACTTCAAATAGAGGAATCGGAACGAGTAAGAGTTCAAGCACAGAGTCAACATCAGCAGATAATGGCAGCGTTTCACGAGAGAAACAAGGACAATTATAATTAATCTCGCTAGCTTAGTTCGGTAACTTTTGACAATATGCATCCGGCATATCTTGTAAGCTTGACTAAGTAAGATTTGAAGAGATGTCAGTTTGTCTTTTACTTATTTCCATCTTTATAAAAGCAATCCTTAGCTTTATCTAATCCGCATCAAATCTTCTTCTCATTATTGTAGTTCATCTTCATTCTCACTTTACAAATTTTCAATGGCTCGTAGATTTCCCTTTAGTGATTCTCTTGATCAAGATTTGAGGTATCCTTCACCTCAGTCTCAATCTATTTCTGCATCTGTCGTGGGTGCCATGAAGCAACAAGAGACTGATTTAGCTAATAAATCAGATCATGACGCCATTTACGAGCTTGTGGGTCTCGGGACTCGATACTCATCTTCCATAGTTGCTTTTTCCGCTCGGTTGCAGTCCAAAACCCGCGAGATAGAGAAGCTTAATGAGAAGATCGATATTCTTCAACGACTTGTTCAAGAGTCTAACAAAAAAATAGTAGACTTAAAACAACAGAATAAGGATTTAAAATCCTTACTTGCCTCTGCATTTCGATTGCCTAATCCTTTAGACAAGGATGGCATGATGATTTATGAGGAGCAAATGCATTTGAATGATGAGGCTAAACGTCTCAAGTTTCTGTAGGTCATTTGAGTTAATGGAATAAAAGTATCTAGCAGATATTGATGGCATGCATAATTCCTATTTCTCTTCTAATCATGCGTAGTCTATCTTCTGGTAGGGGTTTTGTAAAAATGTCTGCCAATTGATCATGTGTACTAGTGAATTCTAATGCAATATCACCCTTCTACACATGATTTCTAAGAAAATGATATCTAATATCAATATGTTTGGTCCGAGATTGTTGTATTGGATTCTTTGAAAGATTTATAGCACTTGTATTATCACATTTGATTGGAATGTGATTGTACATACGTTTAAAATCCTCAAGTTGTTGCTTCATGTAAAGAACTTGAGCACAACAACTACTCGCAGCAACATATTCTGCCTCAGCAGTAGATAGTGCAATAGAATTTTCTTTTTACTAAATCATGAAACAAGTGCAGGACCTAAGAAAAGACATGTTCTACTAAAACTTTTTCGATCATCTTTGCAACCAGTATAATCGGTACCTGAATAACTAATAAGATCGAAAGAAGTGTGTTTAGGATACCATAACTCTAAGTCAATGGTACTGGCAAAATATCTAAAAAATCTGCTTGACTGCAATCAAATGAGATTGTTTCGGAAATGATTGAAGACGTGCACATAAACATACACTGAACATAATATCAGGTCTACTAGTTATCAAATATAATAAACTACTAATCATACCTCGATATACATTTGAGTTAACTGGCTTACCGCTTTCATCTTTATCAAATTTAGTGGTCGGATTCATTGATGTTCCAATTACCTTCGCACGTTCCATCTCAAATTTTGAGTAACTCTTTGATATATTTTGACTGATTAATAAATGTTCCACTTTTTGATCACTTGATTTGCAATCCGAGAAAGAAATTAAGTTCTCCCATCATGCTCATTTCAAATTCTTCCTGCATATTCTTAACAAAATCTTGACACATATTCATTAGTAGCACCAAATATTATATCATAAATCTGAATCAAAAGAGTATCATCATTTTCTTATTTAATGAAAAGAGTTGTATCAATTTTTCTTCTTGAAAAGCCTTTTTCAATCAAGAAACCACTGAGTCTCTCGTACCATGCTCTAGGAGCTTGTTTGAGTCCATATAGTACTTTTGTGAGTTTGAAAACATGATTTGGAGAAATATGATTTTCAAAACCTGAAGGTTGCTCAACATATTTTACCTATTCCCACGATCTTCCCTTTCGAGTTGTCTCTAAATGTCACGTGTCCTTCTTCTTTAGATCTAAGATCAAAGAACTTAGTCTCGTCTCCCGTCATGTGTCTTGAACATCCACTATCTAAAAATCATTTATTTTTACATGTAGAATACTTCATGCATACCTACAAAAGCAATTAAAAACAATTCTTGGTACCCAAGTTCTTTGGGTCCTTTATTTATTAGTATTAGAATAAACAAGATTTTTAGGTACCCATATGGCCCTAATAGTCATTGTATGTTTTCTTCTAATAGGACAAGCATGATAATTATGACCATTGCTATTACAAAAATTGTAAATAGCATGTGACATATATGAATAACTTGAGTGATTATAATAGTATCCTTTTTTAACAAAATTATTTTTATGAAAAGAATTTTGAATATTGGACTTTGATGTAGAAGGATTATCAAAGAAGTTTTTAAGATTTGTATTTTTGTTTTGGCATATATCCCAAGCCTGCCTTGTCAAAAACACATCTTTGACTACCAAGAAGTTTTTCAAAATTTCTTTTTCCATTCGTAAAGTTTTCAATAATATTTTCTAAATCAGTTTTCTTTTTCTTCAACTCAAGATTTTCATCTTTCAAAACAATACTTTCTTTTCTTAAAATATCAATTTCGTTTGTTAAAGAAGAATTTTTCTTTTTCAAAGCAGTATACTTGATACCCAATTTTTCAAATTCCTCATATACCTCTTCTAAAACATTTTGCAATTCTTCATATGAAGGATCTTCAATATTATCAAAATTTGTTACCTCAATGTCATCTTTAGCCATAAGACAAAGATTTGCTGATTCTCCATTGCTTGCTTCACTATCTGAGCTACTTGAATCATCATTCCACGTAGCTTTCATTGCTTTTTTGCTTTTGTTTCGATCTTTCTTTAGCAGAGGACAATCTGGCTTGATATGACCAGGTTTATTGCATTTATAACAAATTAAAGTGTCATTTTTACCTGAATCTTTCTTGGAAAACTTATTGAAGGATTTCCTTGGAGGAGTTTTATTTTTCTTTAAGAACCTCTGAATTCTTCTTATTATCATCGCAACTTCTTCATCTTTGTCGTCATTTTCCTCATCTTCATCACTTTCACTTTCATGTGGAATAGCTTTAAGTGCCAAACTCTTCTTTGAATTTCCTTCTTCTTCTCCTCTTTTCAATGTGTACTCATGGGTGATAAGTGACCCGATGAGTTCATTCACTTCGAGCTTCTTGAGGTCTCTAGCTTCAAGAATCGCTGTCACTTTTGACTCCCAACGTTTTGGTAGAGAGTTGAGAATTTTTCTTACTATCTCCACTTTGGAATAAACTTTGCCAAGAGCTGTCAAGCTGTTTATGATGTTAGTAAAACGAGTGTGCATACTAGAAATAGATTCATCATCATTCATCTTAAACATTTCATATTCATGAGTAAGAATATAAATTTTTGATTCCTTGACTTGAGAAGTTCCTTCATAAGTAACTTCCAAGTTATCCCAAATTTCCTTTGCTGTAGTGCAAGTCATTACTCTATTAAACTCATTACCATTAAGAGCATTATATAATAAATTTATAGCAGTTAAATTCAAAGTATAAAGTCTATCGTCTTCACGATCAAACTCTTCTTCTTCCTTTTTGACCTTTACTCCATCAACCACTTTTGTTGGAATATAAGGTCCATTTACAATGCATTTCCAGATTTCTCGGCCTTGAGACTGAAGGAATATTCTCATTCTAACTTTCCAGAATGAGTAATTGTCTCCGCAAAAGAGTGGAGGCCGACTGCTAGATTGACCTTCACCAAATGAAGCTGCAATGTTAGCCATAAGATCTTAACTCAAAAGATAGTTAATCTTATAACAGAGCTCTAGCTCTGATACCAATTGTTGCCCAGATGACTAACACAAGAGGGGGGGTGAATTGGGTTATATTAAAAAATTAATACTTATAAACTAAATATACAATATAAAATATAACCAAAATATAAAGCAGTAGGAAATATAAAGAGTAGGGTAAGAGAAAGCAAACTCAGTATTTTTACGAGGTTCAGCCCCACTGCCTACGTCCTCGCCTCAAGCTACCCCTTGAGGATTCCCAAATCCACTATTCAATCTCCTTTAGGTGGAGATAGAAACCTATTACACCTTTGAGCAGCACCGCTCCAAAGAATCCGTATAGAACACCCTCTACACTTCCAATCACCTCACACTTGGTGATTCAACTATTCCCTGTGTAGAACACCTTCTACACACACAAGGGTTATACGCACCCTCTTACTTCCAATCACCTCACACTTGGTGATTTAACTATTCCCCGTGTAGAACACTTTCTACACACACAAGGGTTATACACACCCTCTTACTGATACAAGAATTGATAGTGGGTAGGCTATCAGAAAACACTTCTCAATGAGTGAAATAAGAACAATACAGCACAAACTATATCTCTCTCAACAAGAATAAGAATTAAGGCTCAAAACTTTAGAAAAGAGAGAATGAGAGCTTTGAAAGAATGATGCAAAATTTAGCAATAGATGTGTAAGCTCTTGTTGTGATTTTTGCAAAACTCAAGTGAGCTATTTATAGGCAAATGAGTCTTCAAATTCAAATTTGAAAAGATTCTCATGTCAAATAAGAGCACTATTCACTTTTCAAAAAATTCAAATAAAAACATTTCCTTTTTGCATTTGTCAAAGACAACTCCATTCATTTTTCAAAGAAATCAAACCTAATCTTTTGCTTTTCATACAAGACAAAATGAGCATGATTTATTTTTCAAACCAAATCATCTTCTTTTTGCATATGTCAAAAAAACACACAACCACCCTTTAAGATTTTCAAACAAATCATCTATCTTTTATATTTGTCAAAAAAACACACAACCACCCTTTAAGATTTCCAAACAAAATCATCTACCTTTTGCATTTGTCAAAAAAACACACCACCTCCCTTCAAGACTTTCAAACAAAATATGCACATGTCAAATATGATAATCAATCATATTATAAAATCAAGTTTTTATAAAAAAAATATAATTTTCGAAATTATTTTGTTTGATGGTGTTATGCACATGTGAAAAACATAATTTTCAAAACTAAGACATTTAAAAATGTCTTGCATATGTGGAAAAAGTAATTTGATGTTTTATGAGAAAAAAGAGTAATTTGGAGCCTTAATCCAATTTCTAATTTTATCAAGAGATGTACAAAAATAATCTATGAGCTTCATTTGTAGACTTGATATCTTTCTTGCTCATGCTTGATTTCTTGATGTGTTTAGCTCCCTTCATGCATAGATAACTTGAGCTTGAGTTTTCAATATTATTTGTTATCATCAAAATTTATACGTAAATACGAGACTTGAAACCTTGGGTTCAACAATAGCCATCAATAATGGATAGGAAATAATTCCCCCCACCATGGGAGCTCACCTTAGCTGGTCCCCACAAGTCAGAATGGATATAGTCCAAACTTCTCATGGTTAATTGTGTACTGGGTCTGAAACTAACTCTGGTGGACTTGCCTAGTATACAATCTTCACAAAAGGGAAGGTCTCCTAGGTCTTTGCCACCAAGTAACCCCTGTTTTTGGAGTTCCTTTAGGCCCCTATAGCTAACATGATCTAGCCTCTTGTGCCAGAGCACAATATTATTGTCCCAGGGTTTCTGGATAGCAGAAGCATGTCCTATAATAGTTTGGCCTACTAGGGTATAAAGGCCATTCTTTATTTCCCATTTCATCACTATTAAGGACCCTCTAGTTACCTTCAGGACACCTGACTCAGATTTGAAAGAGCAACCAGATTTATCAAGCATTCCCAGAGAAATTAAATTCCTCTTGAGTTCAGGTATGTATCTTACATGTTTTAATATTCTTTCCATACCATCATGCAGTTTTAATCTAATTGAACCAATTCCAAGAATTTTACAAGATTTATTGTTACCAAGCATTACATAACCACCATCAATATTTGAGAAAGTTTCAAACCAAGATTTACTAGGACACATATGGAAAGAACAACCTGAATCTAAAATCCATTCCTTTTCAGATTCAGTCTCTGAGATACAGAGCACCTCAGCACTCTCATAGCCATCAAATGCAACAGATGCATTTCCCTCATTTTTGACCTTAGCCCCCTTTCTCGAATTGTTTTCAGGGCAATCTTTCTTGAAGTGTCCCTCTTTGTGAAAGAGGAAACACTTCAATTGCTTTCCCTTTGATTTGGATCTACCCTTATTTTTCTTTCCTTTATGACTAGGTTTCTCAGGTCTTCCCCCTGACCACTAACCCATCACCAGTTTGTGGCTTAGGATTAGGATTGTTCTGAAGTTCCCTTACATGTAATATTGATTGCACCTCATCTAAAGACAGACTCTCTCTGCCATACATGATTGTTTCTTTTAGGTTAGCATATGTACTATCGAGAGAACTTAGTAACAATATGGCCTGATCTTCTTCATCTATGGTGATGTCTATGTTAGCAAGATCTAGGATGATCTTGTTAAACTCATCCAGATGATCTTCAATAGATGCACCCGGGGTCATCTTAAAGATATACAGCTTAGTCTTCTTATGAAGATGATTGGCCAAGGACTTGATCATGTAGAGATTTTCTAGTTTTAACCAAATCCCTGCAGCTGACTCTTCATTTGCAACCTCCTGTAGCACTTTGTCACTTAAGGAAAGAATATTGGCACTATGTGCCTTTTGTAATATCTCGGGTTTACACTTCTCAGTGGAGAAAGAGATCAATTTCTCCTCTGAGAACCCCTTAGGCAGCTTCTTGTCTCCAAGAAGAGCGTCTTGGAGACTATGCTGCACTAACAGAGCCCTCATTTTAATCCTCCAAAGACCAAAGTCGTTTTTATCCGTGAATTTCTCCACCTCAAACTTAGCAGAACCCATCTCGACCTAGGCTCTAGATACCACTTGTTGTATTTTAGGGTTTGAGATTAACACCAAAAATATGATACACCACCAAGATTGATTAAAGAAAAATGATCACAGATTCACAAAAGAAAAACAAACAAGAAAAGGTAGAACAATAATACCAAGAACAGAGATTTAACGTGGTTCGATCCTTTCGGATCTACATCCACAGGGGGAACTGGTCAGAGATCTTTCATTCATCTTCAAAAGTGCAACCAAGATCCGGGTACAAGATTCAGGTCTCACTATTGAGATCTCAACTCTCTCAATCTCTCGAAGATCTACAAGTTTCTCTCAAAACCCTAATATCGCCTCTCAGTATTCACTCGAGTGCTTCAGATTGTGATTCTTACTTCTGCCGACTACAGTACATCACATTCTATTTATATGCATCATCACTGAGGCAGCCCTAGATAGTCTAGGATTATTACACATGGCCAATTGCACATGTTTACAGTCATCCGGATGAATTTAAAATAAACACATGGTCACTTCATTGACCGTTAGATACAATCTGATCTTAATAGCTCAATTACACGTATATCCTCTAATTACAAATTGTTGACACTAATGTCATCAGAATGAGCACTTGGAAAGAGCATATAAGATAAAAAAAAACTGGTGTGTCAATCTCTCTATCGTTGGAATCTTGATATCATGGCATGACTAGAACTTCCCAGGGTAGTTCACCTTTTTGACTTACTTTTCTTAGAGATGCATCAATAAGCAAAATTTCAAATATTCACAAATTTTTATGAAACTAAAGACAGAAACTACTATTGCAAAAGAGAAATAAGAAACTCTCTCTCTGAAACTCTTAAGAACTGAAACTTTCTTTCTCTCTCTATATTTTCTTATGAATTTCATTACAACTGAAGCCCCTATTTATAGGCCTTGAAATTACTATACAAGTCACTATGCAAGTCACTATGCAGAATTTAAAATAATAGTGATGGGGTCATTCACATAATTTTAGTGGTGGGACAGGCGGCGGCGGCCGTCCCTCCACTTACTATATAATTCATTACACTCCCCCTTGAATGACCACCCATAAAGAATCTACCTCGTTAAAACCTTGCCAAGTAAAAATCCAGTGGGAAGAAAAACCAATGGCGAAGGAAAAATAGTAGTCTTCTTATATATCCACAAGTGCTTTAAGATTGCCTCATTAAAACCTTGCAGAGGAAAACCCAGTGGGACAAAACATCAGCAAAGGAAAAAGAGTACAATCAGCACATTTACTCCCCCTGAAAAGTGCATGACAAAAGATTTTTGAGTCTTCGCATTCTAATGTTATGCACAATCTTTTTGAATGTGGAAGTTGGTAATGCCTTTGTGAATAAATCTGCCAGATTATCACTAGATCGTATCTGCTTGACATCAATTTCACATTTCTCTTGAAGTTCATGAGTATAAAAGAATTTAGGTGAAATATATTTGGTTCTGTCACCTTTGATATATCCTCCTCTGATTTGAGTGATATAAGCAGTATTATCTTCATATAAAATTGTTGGGCTATTATTGATCATGGGAAGTCTATACTTTTTTTGGATATGTTGAATAACTGATATCAGCCAAATACACTCTCGACTTGCTTCATAAATAGCAATGATATCTAAGTGATTTGAAGAAGTAGTAGATAGTGTCTGCTTAACAGATCTTCATGATATAGCAGTATCTCCATAAGTAAATAAATATCCAGTTTGAGATCTACCTCTGTGTGGGTCTGAAAGATAATCTGCATCTGCATACCCAATCAATTGTGGACTTGATCCACGTTGATAAAATAATCTCATATCAACCGTACCATGAAGGTAACGAAGGACATGTTTAATGCCATTCCAATACCTTCGAGTTGGTGCAGAACTATATCTTGCAAGCAGATTAACTGAGAATGTAATATCTGGTCTAGTGCAATTTGTAAGATACATCAAAGCTCCAATTGCACTGAGATATGGTACTTCAGGACTAAGAATTTCTTCATCCGTTATCACAAGGACGAAATGGATCATTCTTTACATCAAGTGTTCGAACAATCATTGGAGTACTCAGGGGATGAGATTTGTCCATATAAAAATGTTTTAGGACTTTTTCAATATACATGGACTGGATGAATAAAAATTCCATTTGGCAAGTGCTCGAGCTGCAGGCCGAGACAAAGTTTTGTTTTGCCAAGATCTTTCATTTCAAATTCATTCTTTAAATATATAGTGGTTTTTGAGATCTTTTCAGGAGTTCCCACAATATTTAAATCATCAATATAAACCGCAATAATGAAACATCCGGTATCTGATGTCTTAATAAAAATACATGGGCATATAGGATTATTCTCAAATCATTCTTTCAATAGATATTTGCTTAAGCGATTATATCACATGCGTCCGGATTGCTTCAACCCATATAAAGATCTTTGTAATCTGATTGAGTACATATTTCTATATGTACTTGTAGATACTTCAGGCATCTTATATCTTTCAGGGATTTTCATATATATGTCATGGTCTAAGGATCCATATAAATATGCAGTGACCACATCCATCAACCGCATTTCTAATCCTTTTATAACAACCAGACTAATCAAAAATCTAAATGTGATTTCATCCATAACGGGAGAGTATGTTTCTTCATAATCAATCCCGGGTTTCTGCAGGAAACTTTGTGCGACAAGCCGTGCTTTGTACCGCACAATTTTATTTTTCTCATTACGTTTTCGTACAAATACTCACTTATATCCAACAGGCATTACACCCTTTGGTGTTTGGACAACAGGTCCAAATACTTCTCGCTTTACTAGCGAATTTAATTCAGCTTCAATAACTGTTTTCCATTTTGGCCAATCATTTCTACGTCGACATTCTTCGACGCTTTTTGGCTCACTTTCTTCATTACTTCTGGTAATGTCAAGGGCCATTTTATATGAAAATATGTTGTCGACAACAGTTTTATTTCTATGCAGAATTTCTCCAGTTTTCATGAAATGTATTGAGATCTCATTATTTTCAGGTACCTGTTCCTCTTTAGGGGAAAACATTTCATGACACACCTCTTCAGGAGGTCCATTTTCAGGAGATTTATACTCTTCAGGAGTTTCCTCTTCAGGAGGTTCTGGAATAAAAGATTTGAACTCTTTAGGAGCACCAATTATATTTGTAGCCTGTATTGTGGGTACGTGTTCTTTAAGAACCCTAAATTCATTTTGTATTCTTTTCCTTCTGGGAATTTTGTCTTTTGCACCAATAGGTCTTCCACGCTTCAGGCGTGCCTTAGATTCATCTATTGCTGTTTTGACAATTTGTCCTTCAGGGACTTCAATCCTTGCTGGAGCATTAACAGCAGGAATATAAGATTTTACTACACCTTTAGTGTCAGTAAATACATCCGGTAATTGATTTGCAACATTTTACAAATGAATAATCCTTTGAACTTCCCGTTTACATTCATTTGTAGTAGGATCAAAATGAGACAGGGTCTTATTATCCCAAGTAATATCTTGTCGTGCTTCAAGCATCGACTTTTTTTTACCTATTAATGGAAAATTGGATTCGTCAAAATGACAATCCTCAAAACGTGCTTTAAACATATCCCCTGTAAGGGGTTCAAGGTATCTAATAATAGATGGAGAATCAAAACCAACATATATCCCAAGTCTACGTTGAGGGCCCATTTTTGTACGTTGTGGAGGTGCAATTGGAACATATACAGCACATCCAAAAGTACGAAGATAAGAAATATTTGGTTGTTGACCAAATGCAAGCTGTAATGGAGAATATTTATGATATGCAGATGGTCTAATGCGAATTAGAGATGCTGCATGAAGTATAGCATGTCCCCAAGCAGAAACAGGTAGTCTTGATTTCATAAGTAAATGTCTAGTGATTAGTTGAAGCCTTTTGATCAAAGACTCAGCTAAACCGTTTTGTGTGTGTGTATGGGCAATAGGATGTTCAACATCTATTCCTATTAACATGCAATAATCATAAAAAATTTGAGATGAAAATTCACCTGCATTATCCAATCGAATGGTCTTAATTGGATACTCAGGAAATTGTGCTCGTAGTTTAATTATCTGAGCAAGAAGTCTAGCAAATGCAATATTTCTAGTGGAAAGCAGACAAACATGTTACCATCGACTAGATGCATCAATTAGAACCATAAAATATCTAAATGGTCCACTTGATGGATGAATAGGCCCACATATATCTCCGTGAATCCTTTGTAAAAAGGATGGAGATTCAACAATGACTTTTGAGGGAGATGGTTTGATAATCAACTTACCTTAAGAACATGCAGAGCACGGAGATTCATTGGGTAGAAATATTTTTTGATTCTTTAAGGGATGCCCATGCGAATTTTCAATAATTCGTCTCATCATTATAGAACCCGGATGTCCAAGGTGATCATGCAAAGTCATAAATACTTTAGGGTCAATGCATTTCTGGTGCATTACCACATATAATTCAATTGTTCTCATTTTTGTATAATACAATCCAGAACATAGAGCAGACGGTTTTTCTAATACGAGCTTCTGGCCCGATATTGTTTTAGTAATAAGAAAATGCTTTTTACTGCCTTCATTGGTCGTTTCAATATGATAATCATTACGACGTATATCTTTGAAACTCAATAAATTTCTTCTGGATTGTGAAGAGAATAGAGCATCATCAATATAAAATTTGGTGCCATTAGGCAACACAATATAAGCTCTTCCGGAGCCCTCAATTAAATCCGATGAACCTGATATGGTATGGACATAGGCTTTATTTAGTGTTAGATTTTGAAAATATTTCTTTTATTTGAGAATTGTATGAGTTGTAGCACTGTCAGCTAGACATATATTTTTATCATTCAACTCAGAGATAAAAAGCTCATCAATGTGATCCATGATTCTACAAAATATACAAAACTTTTATTACAGATAGAAAGAAAATACATTAATTGAGTGGAACATTTCCATCTCCAATTAAGTGTTCAATACTACCTTCAGGATGATTAAAGAAATCAGATACATCAAGATGAGTAACGTCTACATTTACTGAATCTAGTAAATCATCTGATGGTTCTACTAAATTTGTTTCATGCATTTTATTCTTTCCTTTAATAGAAGTTTGATATAAATCAGCTAAGTGCCTGGCCATACGACAGGTACGTGACCAATGTCCAGTCATTCCACATCTATGGCACACCTCTTCACTTTTCTTTGAAGAATTATTCTTGGGATTTTTACCCCTTTCTAAATTATACCACTTCTGGTGATACGTTATATTATTATCCCTTTTAATGTTGTCACTTCTAGGACCAACATTTCTATAATTTCTCTTACCACGTTCACGTCCCCAATTTCTTCTAAAGGATGCACCATTCACTTCTGGGAATAATGCAAACCTATTACCATTTATTTCAGGGAATGATATTGAGCCAGTAGGGCGTGACTGGTGGTTTTCTAATAAAAGCTTATTGTTCTGCTCAACTACTAGAAGACATGATATAAGTTCAGAATATTTCTTGAACTTTCTCTCTCGATACTGCTGCTGCAGGAGCACATTCGAGGCATGAAATGTAGTATAAGTCTTCTCTAGCAAATCATCATCGGTGATTTTCTCACCGCATAATTTTAATACTGAGTTTATTTTAAAAAGTGCGGAATTATACTCACTAACACTTTTATAATCTTGCAACCTCAGGTGCAACTATTGAAAATAAGCTCTTGGGAGGATGACAGTCTTCTGGTGTTCATACCTCTCCCTTAAACTGTTCTACAAAATATAGGGATATTTTACTGTAAAATATTCAGTTTTCAATTCTTCATGAAGATGGTGGCGAAAGAAAATCATTGCTTTAGTACGGTCCTGCAGGGATGCTTGATTTCCTTCTTTAATAGTTTCTCTCAGGTTCATTGCATCAAGATGAATTTCAGCATCAAGTATCCAAGATAAATAATTGTTTCCAGATATGTCAAGAGCAACAAATTCCAATTTTGTAAGATTTGCCATTTTAGAGGAATAAGGCCACTAGCTTCAGAATTGGTAGAACCGTCGTGCTGATAACGTGTTATGAAACTAAAGACAGAAACTACTATTGCAAAAGAGAAATAAGAAACTCTCTCTCTGAAACTCTTAAGAACTGAAACTTTCTTTCTCTCTCTATATTTTCTTATGAATTTCATTACAACTGAAGCCCCTATTTATAGGTTTTGAAATTACTATACAAGTTACTATGCAAGTCACTATGCAAGTCACTATACAAGTCACTATACAGAATTTAAATAATAGTGGTGGGGTCATTCACATAATTTTAGTAGTGGGACAAACGGCGGCGACCGTCCCTCCACTTACTATATAATTCATTACACAAATTACCTATTACTTTCAATTTCAGGTGATTGTTATCTTTGAGTTTGACTTTAGTGAATTAGAGAACAGGGTAGTTCAATATCTGCCTTGTTTTCTAATCTAAGAATCTGTGGAAGGTGCAGTAAAGTGCAATTACTTTATTGTAACAATTTATTTTATTTGCTTTTGTCTAGGTTCCTCTGTGAGATTACTTATCCTTTACCCAACACTGTCCTCAATATGTTAATTATTTCTTATTGTGATGTTCTCAGGGATGATGAAAACGACTTTCTGTTTCAACTATTCAACACTGTCCCCAATATTTTTGGTACTGACAAAGATGAAGGTGTGGAGAGTAGTGAGGCATCTGCAGCTTTTAAAGCCACTGCAAATGTTATATCATCCCAGCAACAAAAAAGGGTCCCTGTTCAAAGGGATCTCTTCAGTGAGAATGAGTTAAAGGGCGACACGGATGCACCACTTCCAGCTACTGAGGTTGAGACATCCAAGTAGCTCCACCCCACAATGGACGATTTGCCGGAGCCGCTCCAAGTAACTGAGGACAAGATTTGCGACCAGCTTCCTGCTAGTGAGTCATAAGTTTTCTTTTATATTAGAGTTCGACAGTTGTCTTTTCTAGTCTGGGAAATTCTGTTTTTCTAAGTTACAGATTATCAAATTGCTAGTTCGCCTAATTATACCGTATTGCAAAGTTGTTCTTTCCCCAACATATATGAGCCAGGAAATATCAGGAAAGCATACTATAAAAGTGGATTTTTAAGCCAGCTTGGGTCCAAAAATTCCAAAGCATACCTAAAGCACTAGTATTTGTGTAGGTAAATGCAATGCAAATCAAGATTAGCTGACGTTCCTATTAAATTGTCTACGTTGGAAGAGGTAAATGCATTTTGCTTTGCTACGTACACCAATCCTAATGCTGAGTTATACGACACGTCAACTTCCAAAACGGCACGTGAAGTCCCTAAACGGTGCAGGTGGTGTCTACTCATCATTATAGCATTAGATGACTAGTTTATTACAGATGGTACAATGAGAACGAGGGTTAAAATCTGAACAGGCGACCATTTTAACGAGATGTACGAATTATCAATATAAACTCTCGTGCTTTTAGGAAATCAATTTCTTTTTAGTCTTAAAGTATTATTTATCTCCAAATTCCACTGTTAAGATGGTTAAAAAGAAATGAAATGGTTGTCAGATCAATAATTAAGACAATTGAATGACTTCAGTATGTCGACTTTTGATATCTTGAGAATATGTAAATTGTAAAATTTCATGTTTAATTTTAAAAGTGGAAAAGACATTCTCATGGCACACGGAATCTAGTTATTGAGTATGTCATCAAATCAAACTTGGACGTAAAAATGTTTTGAGGGTGACCCGTGGATTGAAGCACTAAAGGATAACACGTGGTTGGAACCCAATTTTCTTTTTGTAATGTCAAGTTCAGCTGTCTTTACTGTCACTAATGTAAACGGTTGAAGATGGCCAAGCCAATTCTGCCGTATTGGGAGGCATTAGAAAAACCCCATACAACGTAAAGACTTTTCTTATCAAATTGATTTTGCTAAAGCAGCTAGACATTGTGAAGTGGTGGGGGCAAATCTTTATGAGCCAACAAGATTTCAATTGGTTGGAGATGTTTCAAGTTTTTTGTGTCAAAATTAGTAAGTCTACGGATAGATTTTCCCAAAGGGTTTCTTGTTCTTCCAACTTTTTGAAAAGAAGAAAGTGCTAGAATGATTATATAAACTAACTAAAGTTTAAACTAAGTACTTAAGATTTTTGTAATGTCAATTCACTTCAAAATAAATTTCTCGTCGTCCAATCAAGCTCGGGAAGCAATATGCTTGAGGTCTCAATTCAGGTGGAGGTTCCGGAACTTTTCTTCGGCCATTAATACGTGTTCTCGTTTTATGTTAATTTTTGACTGAAAGTCATCGGCAATGTGGCAATACAGGGCACCAAAATCAAATAGCTATTCTCTTATGGGATTTGACGAGGGACCAGCTGTCTCTTTCTAAATCTGTGATTTTGTCTTATAGTTCACGAAAATTCAAGCTGAATGCGGGTGCTGTATTTTCCGAAGTGTGGAACATGAGCGAAGTCTTTCTGGAGTAAAAAAGTCAGGCATTTTGGTAAACAGTGAAGCTGCAAAAAAATATTAGTCCAGAGAAATCTTTTAAACGAGAAGATACCAACTTTCGGAGAGAGAGAGAGAGAGAAAGAGTGTGATTAGAACTAGTTCACCAAGGTACCTGCAGTTCAAGTTGGGGTTACTCTTAAAGTAGACATTTTTTCCAGTTGAAGGTACGAGAAAGTTTTTGTATATCTTCAATGAAAAGCCGAGTCTTTGATTTATCTGATTCCGAGAAGAAGATGCATGTTCTTTTTTTTTTCTTTTTTTTTTTTTTATTGAATTGGCTCCTTATATATATATATATATATATATATATATATGTTTGTTTATATTTTGGTTAGTGCCACCTGAAACCTCTCTGTTTGATTAATGAAATGATGCAGTTTTGATTCCAAAAATATTTTTGTTAGTGAAACAGGGTGTCATAAGGGATCACATAATATTTGTTTGTTTCTTAGAATCAAGAAATGATTCTGATTGTGGTGGGTCCTTTGATCATGCGGGATAGGAGTTATTGGGGGGTAATTGGGATAAAGGTTTAAGGTCTGCTGGTAAAAAATAGTTCAGATGGTGGAAAAAGCACAAGAAATGAGGTCTTTGGCCTTGACTCCGACGTGGTCTGTTGCTACTGTGTTGACGATCTTTGTTGCCGTTTCTTTTCTCATGGAACGATCGATCCACCGACTAAGCTTTTTAAGTAGTATTCATTCTTTATACTTAACGCGTTAGTTATAATACTGCACGGATAGATACATACAGCGCCTAATATCTATCGTTTATGATTAGGACTAATGGGATTTACGTAGGGATACCAGTGCTACATAACTATTGACCTTGGACGGTGATGAATGAATTATGAGAGATTCGTTACATGCCATTTGAAAGGATCTTAATAAGTTGAAATAACGAGTTCCATGATCTTATCATGAATGGTTAGTAGTTATATATACACATAAGAATTAATGAGATGTGAAAATGAGTATTTATTATTGCACGAGTGAATGGGAAAACACAAATTTTAAAATTTTAAAAATAAAATGTAATAAAATTATTAGATTCACAATATCTTACCCAGCTAGCTTTTACTTGGAAATCTCGTGTGATTTCTTAAGCTTTTTCATTTGGTGTTATTTATATAAGAAGAATTGAGAATTAATATATTATTTATTATTGCATTGCGAGGTGTCAAAATAGGCCTGTTCAATAATTTTGACATTTTTATTTAAAAAATTTAAGAAAAATTTAGATTCGAAATCTAAAATTTTAAATCGAAATTCGGATAAACACCCATATGTCAAAGTGATGTGGAATGAGATCTTTAGAAGAATTAGTGTGGCTTGGGTTATGCTTTTGAGGGTAGTTGATTTAATAAGCTTGTTGGAAGGATATTCAAGACTATCCTCAAATGGTTGCAGTTTGGAGATGATCCTTTAATGTATTATATGGTGTATTTGAATGAAATTGAATGATTGGTGGTTCAAAAATAGAAAGCACACCTTAAAAGAACTTGGGAACTTTTTTCTGCTTTTATTTCTATAATGTATGTAGATATTCTTTATATATTTCTGTGTACATATATCCCGCCAACTTCATTTGCATCGATAAGATTTTAATTTTTCTTAAAAGAAAAATATCTCACCAGCTTAGTTAAGTCGGAGGGAGCCCAAACAATCCCTACTTGAGAATAAAAACAAATAGAAAATTAAGGAAATTAAAGTTAATTGAATGTCGAGCAAAGTTTTGAATTCCGTTTCGGTGATCGTTCTGGTTGAAGCACTGGAACGGAATATTTCGGTACCGGTCTGTTCCGGTGTGGCGTTTCGGGATTAATTATATATTATAATAAATATTTATATATATATATAAACTAACAACTAATAGAATAAAGATATATATATATATATATGTAAGTGTGTATCATATATATGTGTACATATTAGAAGAATTGAAGATTTATAAATTGATTGTAAGTTGAAAAAATACAAATTTGAATTAAGATACAAAAATAAATAGATAGATAAAATATTAAAAATAATGTTATTTAAAAAAAGATGTATTTAAAATTACAAAGTATATAAATATATTTTATATTCTAAAATTAATTAAATACGATTTAAATTTAAAATTTTTAAAAAAATATCATTCAAACACAAAAAAATTATAAAAATAATCCAAACTGGAATAGGGACCGGAACGGCTGGAATTTGGACCGGATGGACCGGAATGGAATAAGGGGGTATAGTGTTCCAGTTGAGGCACCAGAACGGAATTTTCAGGCCGTTCCGGTTGGAACGGAACGGAATTTAAAACCTTGATGTCGAGACCTTAATAAAAACAAATGGCACCGAATAAATTGGATTTAAATTCCTAAAGCTGTTGAATAAACTTTTGAAAACTTTTTATTGTTATGGAAAGACTGCATTTCATTATATTAATAAATGAAGTTACATTTGTGACTAATAAAACAAGAAAGATCTGTATTATAAATCAGACTAATCACTGATCTGCAAAGTCCCCACACACATAAGTGGCGGGCATTAGCTTAACTTCTAAATTCTCAACTGACGAACGTATCGAGATATCAATCTCAATATGTGATTTGTTTGAGAGAACACACTCTAAAATTAGAGGTAACCAACCCCTATCCTCCAAGGAGGGGGAGGAAATCACTACATCCATTTTCCAAATGAGAGGAGGAAAAGCAAAACCCCATCTTTCAAATGAGGAGCGGAAAACTAACAAAGAATAAGTATATTCAATTTTATTGTTACCTAACAACCACAAACAACACAACAAGATATGAAAGTAAACAACATCAAAAAACAAAATCGAAGCCCAAAACTACAAAACAGAGGTTCGGGCAAAACAGATACAACAGCATTGCAGAATGTGGCGCGTGATGGGCACGGACCGCCTGGGGTTGTCCAAATAGTCGATTCCTTTACCACCAAGGTTGCAGAGCCTAGAGACACTGTGCATGGCGACTGTAGATCTCTCCTTTTGGTGGCGTGTGGAGAGTCACACAAGTCTGGCGACCTGTGTGACTCTCTTCTTGTTGAGGTCACTCGCCGTTTCTTGTGGCTAAAGGTTCAGTAGACTGGAGATCAGCGGTTGAGGAACACTCCTGTGGGGCGCGTGGTGGTGGCATGCCATCAAAAAATCCACGAAACCATTCTCTTAGGCTGGACACCAAAAAACAAAGCGAACTGAAAACAAAATGAAAGAAAACCCCCTATGAAGCAAGAACCCCCCCTCCCCCCAAAAGTAGTTCAACTTAGGGTTTTCTTGAGTGAGTTAAGAGCTTCTCTCTTCTCGTTTTCTAATTGAGTTTTTATTTTGCTTTGGGGAACTTTGGATTCAAAACTATCTCAACTTATTTTATTTTATTTCATATAATTTTTACAAAATTTTATATCAAATATAATAAATAATTCAACTTTTTTAAATCCTAAAATAAAAATAACAATAAAAAATAATAGTAAATAATATTATCTCACTTTCCCACCCTCATTCGCCCTGCTTCTACATTGTATTGGTGGGGGAAACAACACCAGCCCATGCGGTGGTGGGGTTGAATTATTAAAATATTTAATAAATGTTATAGAACCTCTTTGTGTGTTTATTTCTCTCTCATTCTAATATAAGTTGTGAATAGTAATAAAGATAAATTTATAGTTTTTTGAGTTTTGGAAAATGAGAGAGAAGAGAGAGAATAGTATGTAAAAAAATATTGTAAAGTTCACTATTATAATAACATAGTTTTATAATATTATTTTTATTTAGAAATTTGAAAAGTTAGAAATATTTTTTATTTTTTATTTGAAAGTTTGAAAAAATTGTAATGATTAATTTGAAAAAATTATAATAATTATCTTGAAAATTTTGTATTTAAATTATATTTGAAAATAAAATTATGAAATAAAATGAAACAAGATTAAATGAAAATTTTGTATCTAATCTTAGATTTCAAATCTGCTCTAATAATCAATTTTTGTTGTAGGTCGTAGCGTGGTGTCTTGCAAAAGAGAGGAGAAAGTGATCTAGATAGAAATTTAGAGTATTGTTCTCCAATGATTGGGTCAAAGGTATAGGTAGGTTTGGATGTCGAGAAGAATTATGAAAAATTATGAATAGTAATAAAAATAGATAAAAGGTAATAATAGAATATAAAAAAGTAATAAATAAATAAATAATAATAAAATAATAAATAATTTTAAAATAATAAATAATTTTAAAATATTTTAAAATAATAAATCATTTTAAAATATTTTAAAAATATCTTAAATACTCTTGGTTGCCAAACACAACCTAAGATTACTTCAAGTCTCCCTTTGAGAGCTCGTAGACTCTAGGGATTATTTGCTGAGAAGGAAAATATTATTATATTTCTTAATTTAAATAAGGAATAACCTTCAGGCCGAACGAGTGCCAAAAAAACTTTCACACTAGTCAATAAATAAGTGCCATGTAGACACTCAAAAAGACAAAAAAAAGAGAGTCTGCATCATCGCATGACAAAAAAGAAAAAGACAACCTGTAGACGTTGAGGCCATAATTTTAAAATCATAATTTAAAATTATAATTTTTACTGGTTGGATATTTTCAATAAAGATAAACATAGCCTCTAGAACTCACGATTTTTGGTGTTTTGTTTTTTCTTGTTATTTTATTTTTCTTGGGCATCTTGCTTTTCTCTCAAAATTCCAAATAGTCAACATCCACATTCGTCATCTTGTGGGCGCCAAGTGCACAACGAGGACATACGGTTTTTTTTTTTTCAGATTTTTTAACCGTTGAGGCTACATCAAGAAAAGATAGAGAAAGAGGAGGAGAGGGAGTACATTCAAAAAAGGAGATAGAGACAATTGGGTGAATACAGACTCATTTTTTGTCTTTTTGAAATATTTACGTGACACTGATTTTATTTTTTTAATAAATCATGTGGCACCACACTATGGTGCACATTAACAAAACAAAGAAAGTGATATAAATTAAGACGTATGGTAGCATTACCGACAATGAATCAATGATCGTGTGTAATTGAATCCGTTGCATATTCATTTTGCGTACACAGACTCTCATAAGTGATATTGACACCTCACTTGTTGCCATCTAAATGGAGACCTATATTTACAATAATAACCTGCTCTGTACATTAGTTCTATATGATGATATTTGCTTATACCAATATTACAATGCCTAATATCTCTCGTACGTGACACACGAGCATGAGATCGTAGTGACTCGCCAAGTAAACAGAATATTATCCGGATCGCATCTAGGTGGCTCTTCTATAAGCTTTGTGTTAACAAATATGTTGTAAGAAGAGGTTGAAAAAGGAAGAAAGAGTCACTCCCAACCGACGTTGATAATTCAGGCCTTGGATGGTGTCGTTTGGAGCTTACAGTGGTAGTCTAGAGCTTACAATGGTGGTCTAGAGCCTATGATGGTGGTTTGGAGCAGCAGTACAATGTTCGTAAGTACTCTCATATTAACAGTGCCTAAAAAAAATGTGACAAATATAAATAGAGAGATACATATATTTATATGGTTCAACACAGAGCCTACATCCATAGATCATTTAGAGAGAAAATCGTGTATGAGGAAAGTATTTTACAGTCTCTCTTAGTCTCTCGTAGCTCACAATACAAATAATAAAATTGAATTTTCTCATCTAAAGGTTGAAGAAACTCTCTTGTGAAGTGCCTAGAAGAATTTCAAAAGTGATCCCTTCTCCCAGACGATCTAATCCCTTTTGTTGAGCCCCTGTCACAAATTGGTGAAGAATTTGATCTTATATCATTTTGCTATACATTTTTGCTTGTCTAACCCCCTTCACTCTATTTTTCTTTTCTTTTTGTCACTTACCTCTGATAACTTGCCTTCCCTTCCTCAGCCCATGTCCCCTCATCTCATTTTCTCTCTTTTGCTTGATGAAGGCTATCCAATAGACTGGGTCATAGATGTCATATTGGGACTGAGCTATTTTTAACCCCCTTAATATGCCCACAATTCTTATGATCAACTTGCTCAACAAAAATAAATTGAGAATCTTCAAGTCAATTTGTGATAGAGATAACCCTATAGAAAAATAATTTCTGAAACTAGTCCTTGGTCTTTTGTTTGTGTGTAGCAAGTAGTGGAAACCTCTAAGCACGAAACACACGTTGGAGATCTAGGCAGGAGATGGCTTGACAACACTAGGTGGTGAGGGTGAATGTTGGCTTGTGGAGCTAGACGGGAGATGACCCGACCACACTAGGAGGGAGCGCAAAGCTCAACTTGTAAAACTAGGCAGGAATGACTCAATGCGCTAGACAGCGAGCGTGAAGCTCAGCTTGTAGACCTTATCCCAAATGATTAGATCACACTATGTATGGAGCGCAGAGCTCGACTTGTAAAGCTAGATGGGATATGACTCGATCGCATAAGGTGCGAACGTTCAAATGATCGTGTGTGATTGTTTGTGTCAGTAATGAGCATGTATTCTTGTAAGCATTCAATGAATTTTATGCCTTTGATGTGAGTTATTGTTTAATGTTTTTTGGCATTGATGTTAGAGTTTATTTGTAGTAGCCCTTGATTAAATGGTTAGAGAGCCCATTGCCCCTCCGGGTTCATCTTAAGCGGTTGTCGAGCCTGTCGAGTTGTTAACAAAGGAAACCTACACGAGGTGGAGGTGGTTGTGGATCCTGGAAGCTGGTTCTTGGAGGTAACCTGCAGGCAATGATTGTGGCTCGACTATAAACCCTCGATGTTTGCTGGAGAAAATGTTAGGGGTGTAACAAAAAATTGCAAAATCGAAATTGGTCCAATTTTGGGTTAGTACCAGTCTAGAACCCGTTTTCATAATATCAAAATCGGTTGGTACAAGTCTGATTTCGTAAACTTTTTAGAACTAGATCGGACCAGACTGGTTTAATATAATATATATTTTTAATTAATTTTGAATATTATATGTAATATAAAATAATATTTTTATATTATATATCATATTTTATACATTAGTATTTAATGTAAATTAGTTACAATTTATATTTTATTGTCTAATACTAATAGTAATATAGTAATACTAATAGTCTAATACTATATTACTATTAGTAATATATTTTAACTCTGTATATAAAGTACCATACTAAATAATTATATATTAAATAATTAACTTTACTATTCACTTTTAAAAATAAAGTATGCTTTTTGACTTTTTTCTACAGTTTTTTTTAATAATTTTTGATAAAATATGACTAAATTTTGTGAGAAGTTATGTAAAAAATATAATTTAAAAAAAATTTAGTTATTTTATTGAAAATGTTCTGAAACTCGTTCTCTCTTTCTCTTTTAATAATTAAGAAAATATTATTTAATAATATTAATTTTTTTTTCTTTTTTAAAAATGTTTAAAAATATTTTAAAAAAATTATAAATATATAAATATATATATATATATATATAATTAACGAAACCCGAAACGGGTCTAAATAGCCCTCCAGATAGCGGGGCTGCAACAGCCCCCACCCTATTATTCACAAAATCTGTGCCTGAAGGTGGGCTCATTCAGAGACTGCAGATAGTAAAGCCTGTGCGTAGGTCCAGGTGGGGGTATCTGTAATTCAGTATCTTTCAGGTAAACTGTGCCAATGTGAGAATCATGGGAAATAAATGTGGATGGAATATCTTTAAACATCTTGTTTATTATATAGAATCATAGATGATGAAATGAGAACTTTATGAATATTAAATTATTTTAATTAATATATTTTCTAAAGTTTTGAAAAAGAGAAGCGAAAAATTAAAATTAAAATTAAAATTAAAATATTATTATATATAAAATTTTAATATTTTTTTTTGGTTTGAGATTTAAAAAATTAATTATTTTTTATGTTTTATTTAGAAGTTTAAAAAATTATAATAATTAGATAAAAAAAAATTTAAAAATTAAATGAGCTCAAAATAAAGAATACAAATAAAAAACGAAGACAATCACATTAACACGAGGTTCACGGGCCTTCCATTGTTTTTTTTAATGCTTGAAACACGTACGTCGGGTTATACTCTATAGTCTGCACATTAAATTAACACTGTCAGTCTTTGCCTGTGGGGAACTGGACTGACCTGTGTCCTTTCACGTGCACATTTGAATTTTAAGCACTCGTGAAAACCATGTGCAATTGTCAAGTTTGGCAACTTTATTTACTCCTAATTTGTTTTCAAATGAACTTTTTAATTCATCTTATTTAATTAATAATTATTATAATTTTTTTAAATTGTTATATAAAATAGTATAAATAATTTAAATTTTTTAAATTTAAAATAAAAATAATATTAAAAAAATATATTTTAATAATATTTTACTTAATTATTAATTTTTATCTTATTTTATTTCATTTGTAAAAAATAAACGAGATGTTAATCTATTTTATCGTTCTATCAATATCTTGGATCACGTTTATCAAGTTATAGCTTGAATTTAAGAGTCTTTATGCATATTATTTAAATACTAACAATTGGTTTTTTCATCAATTTAAGTTTTTTGGATAAATCAAAACTTTGCATGGTATATAATAGATATTTTGACTTTGGATATTAACTTAATACTTTGTTCTATAACTGAATATAATACATATTGAACTCACTTGTTGAAGATGAATTTGATGCACAAGTGCTATAGAGTGTTAAAATCTTAAAGATATAATTTAATAATACAAAAATGCTATTTCTATATTATTTATGTACTTTTTACGTACATGCCATATATAAATTTTATTTTTATGTATTTTTTAATTTAACTATTCATATTTTTTATTTTTATTTCTCTTTTATCATGTTTTTATTTTTTTCATATTTTGACTAACGTGACATTATTGCTAAATTGACTATTAGCCTCTTCTATAATCAATGTGAGACAATTCAAATAAATAATTCCACAAAGAGTACATAAGACCGCATACATATAGCAATAATCTTGATAATAAAACCAATGTGTTCATATGGATTTAAGTATGTGACACGCGATGAGTTGAACTAAGTAGTGAAAGAGACAAATACTTTCCCAAGACTTTGAAATTGGAACAAGTATTTGGAGAAATCTTTTGCTTTTATGCAATAAAACAAGCGGAGAATCTCTAGAAAGACAAAACAAACGAAAAACAAGATGACGGAATTATTAAAGAAAATGATGGAATGAAAACTTATGATTTGTCTTGCTGTCGAAAATAGACAATATTATATTTTCATAAATCACTAGCTATTAGGAACCCAGCTAGGGAAGGGATCGTGCAAAGTGACGATAAGTTGAACAAGAATTGAATTTTTGAAAGATAACAAGGTGGTGTGGACGCTCCCTTTTTCTAAAAACCCAAGAAACACTCTCTCTTTCTCTCTAGCTCCCTCCTCTACCATTGTCGCTTGTTTTCGAGGGAGGGAGGGAGGAGCCTCCCTCCTGCCCAGTCCTCTGTGGCTTATATAGTTCTTCTTCCACTTGTTTTTCTAGTTTTTTTAAATGCTTTTATAACATTTTGTTCAATGTCTTTGAATTTGTAGATCTGCTGTTTGTCAGGCTACTACGACCTCAACACGCTAGTCCTTCGAAGTTTACTGCCACTGATCTATGGGCGAGGAGGAAGTTTGCTCCCAAATGTGCGCCGCGTCGATCTCACGTGCCTAGGGAAGAGCACGTCGATCTCACGCACCACTGCACTTGGAGTGCTTCCTTGTTGTCACGTGTGACACTTTTAGGGGTAGCGTCTTCTGGGCTTCTGTTCTGTTTGACTGGTTTTCTCTCCAATGTGACGCATGCTCTTCACGCGTCGCCATCGCCGACGATAGTCCTATTTCAGTGTATCGGTTCTTTTCGAATTACTGTTTTTCGCTTTCTCTAACTAGGGATCTAGACGACGTGGATGTCAAGATCTCCTTCAGACAGACCAATTCAATAGAATGCAGTGCACCTTCTCTCGTTTGGTATTTACTGTGTCTTTGTTGAATTGGAAAGATTGTTAGAGACTCTCACATCACTGAACCTTGTATCCTTGTAATCGTTTATCTTATATTATATATGTCTACTTGACAAGAAAAAAAAAGTTGAACAAGAATTAATGATGCAATCTGATTCAATGAAGGGCATCTAAGAAAGCTAATAAAACGTATCGTTTAGACAAGTTAATATAGTGTGGCGTTTTGAAGGAAGAAGTAATACGGGGCGTTTTGGAGGAACTAGTTCTAGGGGTTTCTAGCGATCTTAGAACAAGACAACAATGTTTTTATTTATTGGTTGCGTTTGGGCGTAGCTAGTTAATCTCATATATTTTGCGAATAGTAATAAATAATTAATGATAAATTAATGATAAAATATTTAATACTAATAAATATTAATGAAAAATTAGATAAAAGTAATATTAAAATAATGAATAATATTTGAGTAATACTTGAGAATACTTTATTTCCCAAATCTAGCCAAGTGTTTAGTAGTGTGTCTTTGTAATATGACCGTTTGGGACTTAAAAACATCAAACAAAGAATTTTGTTTTACTGTGATGTTCTTCAATTTTTACGTTGGTCAGTTTATTAATTTTACTAGTTGGTTAGAGAGTTTGTTGTGGATGATTTGGAATGTAGTAGTGGGTCGAAATCAGAAGGAGAGGATATGAGGAATTGCTAAGGCTTGATCTGTAAGGAGGTTGGGTTCCCTTGAAGAATCTCCTATCAATATACATGCGATTCTCTTCATCATTTTCACAAACACCTTCCAAACATCCCTTAATTTCATTACAGCAACCTTCATTCCATCTCCCGTTCGTTTCCTTGCTACAATATAACAACTCTCAACAGGTTGCTAACACTAGTTGCAACCTAACGAGTACATATATAATCACATGGTTCACCATCTATTTTGAGTACAATCTCTCAACATTGAAAATAATAAGGCTGAAAATTGACGTCTTTAGTGCAATTTTTGTCCAAAATTGACGTAGCACTGACGGGTTTTAGAGAGGCTTAGAACCGGTCAATTGGGGTGGAGAAAATCAGCAGCTTCAATCTCAGCTTGAATCAGTGCGATTTGTTGGTCTACCGTCGATGTCTTTGTGAAGAGGTGAGGAGCATCGGACTATGTCATGACCAAAGTTTTGAATGCCATATAAGTGAGCGTATCGATCAAGACACTGGAATTAAATATTTCGATATTGGTACCGTTTCGTGTACCGTTTTGAAATAATCTATATTATGGGTGTTCATCCGGGTTCCGGATTCCCAAATCCGGAATCCGAATTTAAAATCTTCTTCAATCTTTTTGAAAAAAAAAATTAAAATATTAAGAAATATATTAAAATTTCAAATCGAGCCGGGTACAACCCGGCCCGGATGAACAGACCTAGTCTATATAAAAAAATGTCGTTTTAGATGCACATATAATATAAAATATGCATATATATAATCGGCTAGTTCGACAATTTGGATTTGGTTCAGATTGAAACTGTATTGGTTATCATTGATTTCTTTATTTTTATATTGTCGGCCGACCAATTCTCTACCAATTTTGGCCCATTTTGAACTCCATCAATCGGTCCGCATCAACGACCAAGAGTTCCATTGATTTCTATTCAGCCTAAAAAATAGTAAGAAATCTTAACTTTTAATTTTATCAAACACAAGCGGTGTGAATCTGTGATATATTATAGAAAAAATTTTATATACCATCTTTCACATTAAATATTAAATATTTTTTATTATTTAATTATTTTTTGAGTTTATTCTTTTTTTAATTAATTAAATTATTTTATTCATAAAAAATAATTAAAAAAATATGTGATATGTGGTGGAGATAATAAAATGCAAAACTCTATACTAATAGTTTGCAAAAGTGAGGCTGAGAATGATATCAATGGATCTAAAAGCTAACCCAATCCCAATATCCTATCTTTTTCCCTATGTCCGCAGATGGTTGGTTGGCTGGCTGGTTTGGTGTCTCTGAGTGCTGCCGTACGTGCTCCAAACTCGACTCATCCTTTCCCACTCTCCAATCACTCGCTTTCCCCCTGCGTTAATGAGCGAGGAAAATGAGTCAACCGTGCTGAAATGTTATATTGCTTGCTGTCTTGGGAAACATTACCGACTTCTGGGTCTTGCTTTTGCTTCTACTGGCTAGTCTATCCATTGAGGAGCATTAGCAATTTAGCAAAATCTCTCTCTCTCTCTCTCTCTCTCTCCTTCCTTGTAGTGGAGCATTGGAGTTTTGTCCCAAAATCAGGCCTTTTTTCATTCGATTCCACTCTGTTTTTTCTCTGCGAACAAACCAAAACCTCTGCCTGTGTTACTTTCTCAAAAGCTTGAGAAACATGAGTTGTGTGAATCTAAGTACATGGGTCCAAACCTGTTCAATGTTTATGCAAGCAGGTAGATCCAGATCTAGATCCAGATCCCCACCTTTCCAAGCCCTTCATCCTTTGAAGAACATACCCATTTCGTTCATATCCCCAGAACGCCGACGAAGACCAATTTCTGCCCACTCATCGTTCTCCGTCACTGCGGTCCTCACCAAGGAAGATGCTGTCAAAGAAGAAGAAGAAGAATCAGAAGAATCAAGACCCACTTTTAGTTTTAAGAGCTACATGGTCCAGAAGGCCAATTCCGTTAACCAAGCCCTCGATGCCGCCGTTTCGATGAAGGACCCCCTTAAGATCCATGAGGCCATGCGCTACTCCCTTCTCGCAGGCGGAAAGCGAGTGCGCCCCATGCTCTGCATCGCCGCCTGCGAGCTCGTCGGCGGCACAGAGGCCATCGCCATGCCCGCCGCTTGCGCCGTCGAGATGATCCACACCATGTCTCTGATCCACGACGATCTTCCTTGCATGGATAACGACGATCTCCGCCGAGGAAAGCCCACCAACCACAAGGTCTTCGGCGAGGATGTCGCGGTTCTCGCCGGCGATGCGCTTCTGGCGTTCTCTTTCGAGCACATCGTGGTGTCAACGGCGGGCGTGCCGCCCGCGAGGGTTGTCCGCGCCGTCGGGGAGCTAGCCAGGTCGATTGGGACTGAAGGGCTTGTTGCCGGACAAGTAGTCGATATATGTTCCGAGGGACTTTCCGAGGTTGATTTGGAGCACCTGGAATTCATTCATCAGCATAAAACGGCAGCGCTTCTAGAAGGGGCTGTGGTTCTAGGAGCAATTCTGGGAGGTGGGTCCAACGAGGAGGTGGAAAAGCTGAGGAAATTCGCGAGGAACATCGGTCTGCTGTTTCAGGTGGTGGACGATATTCTTGACGTGACAAAATCGTCGCAGGAATTGGGGAAGACGGCCGGTAAGGACTTGGTGGCGGATAAAGTTACGTATCCGAAACTACTGGGCATCGAGAAATCGAGGGAATTTGCCGAGAAACTGAACAAGGATGCTCAGAACCAGCTCTCTGGATTTGACCCAGAGAAAGCAGCGCCATTGATTGCTTTGGCTAATTATATTGCTCACAGGCAAAACTAGCTTATGCACAAGATTTGTTTCCTCAAAACGAATACTCGCTGCTTGGGATGCTTGAGGAGAGGCTATAGACCAGCAGGGTGAGCTTATGTTATCTAGGAACATTGATTCTGTAGGGACGAATCGATTATATACTTTAGTTTCTGGTGTTTGATCTGTACGTGCTCTTGGGTCTTTTGTTTTGGGCAAAAGTTGTACATTTGTACTGTTCTTTGGATATGCAAATTACTATCTGCTAGAATTTCTGGCCATGAATTCGCGTAGGCCGCATCCAACTTATTAATATTCGTCCATATCCATAATTCCGGTGGCAGCTCCAAAATGATGATGATGCCCCCATCATCTGCTCTCTTCAGTCTGCATATTTTTTTAGGTTGATTGGTACCCAAAAGGGGTGGTCCTGTCAATGGCTTCCAGAATCCAGATTGAATAGTTTTCAACTTTTTCCACTAACCGCCGATCTAAGTTTCAAATTGATAGGTAACATAGGTTTAATAATAGAGGGAAGAAAAAAATTAAAAAAAGGACGCCGTTGCCGGGGATCGAACCCGGGTCACCCGCGTGACAGGCGGGAATACTTACCACTATACTACAACGACTGGATGTGAAATTCGGAGAAGATATCAAGTATTATTAGTTTAAATTGAAAATAGTTATTTTACTTATCCATCGATAATATTCAAAACATTTATTAGATTCAATTAAATAAGTTTAAATCAATTTGATTTTAAATTGAGTTTATATATTTAAATATCTAATTTTCAAATTATTAAATTTATTTTAACTATAATTTTTTTTAAATTTATATTTAAATACTTAACTTTCAATTACTAAATACATGTTAATTAAAAATCTCTTTATATGTAAAATTGTAATATTTTTTAATTTAACATCTTTTTATAAGTTAATTTTATAAAAATATTTAACTTTTTATAAATAGATTTAAAATTATCATAATATCTAAATACATTTAAATCTCGTTTAGATTGAGAGATGAGATGAATTTAATTTATTTTTTAATATTATTCTTGTTTTAGAATTTAAAAAAATTGAATTGAAATTTTAAAAAGTTATATTGAAATTTGAGAAAAGTGTATTGAAATTTATGTTTTATATAAAAAATTAAAAAGTATAATGATAAAATAAAGATGAGTTGAGATGAACTCAACTTATTTTCCAATTCAAACAAGACCTTAATTTTATAATATTTATTACATCCTCAACTTCCTATAAAAGTGAACTCAATAAAAAAAACATAAAAAAAAATATACATCACTCAACATTTTAAACACAGTCTTAAAATATTGATATTGGTCTCATCAAAATTTATTATTAAAAATTAATAAAAAGTATAAATTTGTATATATATTAAAAAAATTTCATCATATTTGACAAAGAAAAATATAACAAATTTGATGAGTTACTATTTTGATGAGTTACTATTTAAAAGTCATTCAAAAAAAATATTTTTATATTTTTATTTACGTTTTTTTATTATGTTGAATTAAATATGATGGTTTTTTTGATATATATATATATATATATTCTTTTTTATTAATTTTTAATAATAAATTTTAATCAAGTCAATACCAATATTCTTACTCACGATTAATCTTCTAACACCTGTCAAGCCTCATAAAGATGCGTGTCCCACTATCATCTTCATCGGTCGTCGATCAGCAGCTGCGCTGGATTTTTGGTTGTGTTGTACGTGTACCCATGTTCCATCACTTTACTTTTTCCTCTGACCCCATGTCCCATCACTTATTTGTATCTCTGAAATCTGCGTGTGTATCAATTACGGTGTTGAATACGAAGATAAAATAAAATAATTTTATATGGATTTTTTATTTTTTTTAGATAAAATCTTAGTTTTATTATTTATAAAAAATATTTTTATTTTATTATTTATTTTTATCTTCTAATTTTTATTAAATATGATCAAATTTTTTTTTGATAAATATATAAACTTATACTTTTAAAAAAATAATTTTAAATAATCCAATAGAAATACTCTAATTATAATCATACAATCATTTCTATTCTCATGGCTAAGAATAATTTTAGACAATCTAATAAAAATATTTTAAAGATCGGTTTGGATTGAAAGATGAGATAAGTTGAGATGGGTTTAATTTATTTTTTTATTATTATTATTGTTTTAGAATTTGAAAATTTTGAATTGTGATTTGAAAAAAGTATATTAGAATTTGAAAATTTTTTACTGAGATTTGTGTTTTGTATGTAAATTAAAAAAAATATAATGATAAGTTTAAGATGAGTTGAAACTATCTCGTCTCGTCTACGAATCTAAGCCAACCCTTAAGGCTAAAAACATTCTGATTAGAATTGGTTAAAAGTTAAATCTAATAAGAATTTAGATATCAAATTCATTTTAAATTTATATTGAATTGTTTAAAAGTCAAATAATTTAATTTATGTAAATAATAAATCCAAACCAAATATCAAATATGACCAATCAAAGATAATAGCCAAAATTTTCTTTTATTCTTTTTCTTACTTTACTCTCTCTTCCTATAATTTTTGGATGGAGAAAATTAAATTAGTAAAAAAATATAGTTGAATAAAAAATAAGTATAAAATATTCTTTTTAAAATATCGATTAGTAATTTAATTTAAATATAATATGATTACTAATTATTTTTTAAAACTCACAATTAATTAAAATGTGATTATTAATTAACATATAATAGATAGAATAGTCGAATATGATAAAATTAATTAATTAAATAATTACAAATAATTAAAAAAATAATAATGATTAATTATTCCTTATTATGTATCTTTATAAATAAATAATCCAATATAAAAATTTGATGTGAAGAGTCAAAATCAAAAGTTAATTATATTATTTTATTATTATATTTTGAAAAAATAGTCATTCTCATATGAAAATTTATGTGAATGAAACGACTAAAAATTAAAATGAAAGTTATATTAGTTAAAAATATACTTTAACAATGATTAATCTAATAATAGTACTCTAAGATCGTTTACAAAAGATAAAAACTTCAATAAACAAATTTCGTGCAATTTATTTGTTAAAAAAATGAACTCTATATTAAAAAAAAAATCTATTTTTTAAAGTAAAAGATATCTTTTATAATATATATATATATATATATGATATTTATTTACATAAGACTTATACCTCATATCACTTATCATTATTTACAACTCCAACATTTAGAGCACTCACAATCGCATAAGTATTTTACGTGTAAAGGTAAAATTTGAAGTCTTTTCATCAAAATTGAGCTCCAACAGACTCTATTTCAAGAGCTATTTTGACTTTAGCTACAGTATTTCATCTTCAACCCGTTACAAGTAGCGTGCTACTATTCACAAAGATAAATTTTGTATATTAATTTCTCTTTCCTCCGACACCGTTTCCCCTTCCCTCAATTTTTCTTTTTTCTTATTTCAGCCCCAAGTTGTGCAAATAAAATCGCAAGAAAATTTCAAATCACAAAAAAATCAGACCTCAAACAAACCCTCGTTAAAATCAAACGAAAGTTTGGAGAAGCTTGGTATCGAGAAGAAGGAACGAACGCATGCATTGTTTTGAGAAGCCATCAACGAATGAACGCTTATGAGAAATTGGGAGAAGCTTGGGGAAGAAAGAAGATTGCCATGTTATCAATTGAGAAAATACACCGTTTAAAAATTAAACAAGCCCTCGCCTAATTAAAATCCCTTAAACGGCGTCGCATTATGGCAAATGATTGATAAACGCCAGACATCAGTTTTAGCTGTACTAAACACACCGTTTGGATATTGGGGCTTTACTGTTTTTGGATGATGAAGATATTGAAGATAAGAAAATATTATAAATATTAAAAGATATGAGAAAATATTTACAAAAAATATAATAAGAATATTTAGATGATATAGAGAAAATATATATTTGTTGGTTGAGAAAATATTTTTAATTATTTAAAAACTAATATTTGGAGGCCCACAAAAATATATATTTTTTTTAAAATTAGTTAACAATAGATTAAGTATGAAGTTAAGAAAAATGGATGGTGCTAGCGAATTGTCTAGCATTTACATTTGAGCGTATTACTAGTACAAATTTATAGTTTTTTTTAATCGTTATTAACTTTTTGAGTTTTTTGGGATTTGGTCCGACCGAATCTCTCCTTTTACAGCTCCCGTCGTCCCTGATGGCGGTGGGCGATACCGCCCAGCCCATCGAGACCAGAGGGAGCTGGTGATCCCACTCCTGTGACGACGAGCCCCAACTACCTTCGGTGTGCTCCCGGTGGCCTTAAACCCGAAAATGGGTTCGGGTTGCCAACTCCCTTCAATCTCGATAGGCTGGGCGGTATCGCCCACTGCCACCGGCGGCGGTGGGGGCTGGGTTGAGATCGAATTTATTTAAAAATTCATCTTCATTTTATTTTTTTATTGTGTTTTTTATTATATTTTTATTATATTTGTTTCATTTTATTATTTATTGTATTTTTTAAATTGTATTTTTTTATTGTATTTTTTTTTTATTTTTTATTTTTTATTTTATTTTTATACAAATTATAAGAGTTTAGAAAGGTATAGGAGGTAGATTGCAAAGTTCGTACCCCAACGTTGCCCTAAATTTTTTTATTTTTAACACCTTTAGACATAAATAAATTGAAAAAAAGATACAATTTTATTAATAATCATTTCTATAATTATTAAGTAAAAAAATTAAATAAAAAATTAAAATACTTGAGCTGTAACTTGAAGCGATAACATTGAGGAGATTATTTAGCATTTTCTTAGAAAAGGTTTAAATCCGATTATGCTCCGACTTTGATTATGATTCTGACATTCAAACAGCGTCAAAGTCGAAGTTGGAGTTCAGATTTGAATTCTAAAAAAGCCAGAGTCGAAATCAGATTCCATACAAAGGTTTAATACAATACATAGTACATACTAATTAGTGAATCAGGTCAAATTAAAAGACAAAAAGGGCTCAAAGATTTTTTGAGGGCCTTTTCCCTCAACCTCCCACAAGGCTTGTCCATGATCACTCCCGCTTGGGCTTTTCGGCTCAAACCTTCGCTCCATAGCCCAGTCCATAAAAAGATTACAACAGATCCTTGCTGAGTTGGGTTATCAAACTAGATCGTCACAAGCACCAACCAGACTCCATACATAGAAGCACAAGAAGTGTGCCATTTTATATATTGTTTTTGTAGTTAATAAAATGAAGGTCTCAATAACATTCTGAACTGCTATTCCATCTGTCTTAACAACTATCTTTGTAAGACGTGATTTGTTAATATGAGCCACTGATAATCGGTACCGAAGATAATGTAAATTGTTTTTAGGTTTTTTACAAGTAATTTCTTAATACAAAAAAAATTAAAATAACACAATACTATAATATAAACAAACGCAAATACTTGAAAAAAAAATTAGTAAATTTTGTCAATAAGAAGAATAGGTAGTAATATCATTTTCCTTGTCAAAAAAAATCCAAAACTAGACCATTAATTGGCTCCTCTTCTGACTTCTATTTTCTTTTATTTTTATTGCATTGTTTGTTGTATAGTTATAAAAAAAAATATTAATTTGGCTTTGATAATTCTATTCACATCAAATCTCCACATTAGATTATACATTTATTCATTATAATTTATATAATATTAATTTGAAAATTATATAATTTTTTTAATTATTAAATTATTTAAATTTATCATATTTTAACATCCTATCTATTATTAATAATTATTTAATTATTAATTTAAAAAAGACGATCTACATCTCAGATTACATAAAATATCCCAGTAATTAATGTGCGGTTTGGCCATATATTTTTGCTATAAAAGTGAACAAAGAGCAATTAATGTGTGTTTTGGCCATATATTGCTATATAATATCTCAATAACTGAGAGCATGAGAAGAAGAAAGAGAAATAATAATAAAGTATAAATTTGATCTATGACATAGTAACTAGCGACATTGAAAATTATTTGGGAAGTTACTGAAATTATTTAGCTAATTCATTGCACTTGATTTCTATTATCCAATAACTAAATCCTCAATAAATTTAACTTTTAACCAATACATTGAGTATGCTCTAAATGGGCTATTGTTAGTGTTGAGATCTTCACCCTCTACTCTTCAATCATTACAATTTTTTCTATATAAAAATATTGAGAGATACAAATTCAATCGTACCGGAACCCATGGAGCTACTTATGTCATTATTCAAGCTCAGGCTACCAAGCTTGTTTGATTCTTCCTTTATTCTTTATCAACAAAAGGACAAATTCATTTAACTTTTGATGCTATATTCATTATTCGTTTACAAATTCATTACGAGTCACGACCTACCGGACGCCCCGGCCGCCTGGTGGAAAAGATGAGTCAGTGTTGGAAACACCTTTGACGACATTGCTGAGTCCTCGTTACCTTCCCCGCTCGTTTACCCTTCCTCCTCTAACCTCTTGGTTATCTCCTCTTCCTACCCGTCATTGTCTCGATCTTTTTTCCTGTTTCAATTCATAGATTTGTGGGCATCTTTCTCAATTGTTTCAAATCAAGATCGTTCACTGCTACCCAAAGATAGTAGCTTTTGAAGATTCTTACTGTGTTTGGCTTGGATTTTGGGACTGCTTACTCTACATGGAGATTAATTGAGAGAAAACCATCTACTTTTTGTCGTTTCAGCTAAATCTCAGGTACCCAACTATCTTCCAATAGATGTCTAGCAAGATTTACTGGGAAATTTGACGTCTTTATCTTGGATTTTTGGATCTAGCTTGTTTTGCTAAGTGAAGCATAAGCTTTTGAGTTCTCAAAATCTTATCCAAAGTTTGTGCCTTTAGAGTTTTCTTTTTCAATAGAATCCCAATGGGCCTTCAGATTTTGCTGAATTTTTGTAGTATCCTTTCTTCGGATGGTGCGATCTGGTTATCTGGAGTACTGATACTCTACTTAAATTAGAAATTGATTCAATCAAACTGCTGTTAGAAAAAAATTTCATGTATTTGGTATTTTGGCTATAAGAAATAATCGCTTTTGGATAGCAAAGAGTTGCATATAAAGCTTAGGTTTGTCTCGCCATTAGCCGGAAAATCTGTAAGTATGGTTATTAGTAACTCAAGCAAGACCCATTTCACGGCTAATATGAGCGCCAATGAGGTGGCGCACGAGCTGGAGGTGGCGGCGTGCGAGGTGGCTGTGGACATAGAGCCCGATGATGCCATCGGGGTGGAGGAACCTCAGCTCGTTTGTCCTGACTCAATCAAAGAGATCGTCAAATGTCTAAATGAAATGCACTTGGAAGTAGCCAATTTCAACCTCAAGTGTAAGGAAGATATATGGAACAATCAGGAATTTGTATCATTGCTGAAGGATTACTTTGATTGTAGTCTCAGGGCAGTGGACTTCTGCACTGCCCTGGCGAACTGCCTGAAGCACACAAGTGATAACCAGTTGATAGTTGAGTTTGCAGTTAATAATTTTGAGGAAGAAGTACTGGAAGATGGGGTTGATGGGGGGAAGTATGTGAAGACATTGCAAGAGTTGAGGAAATTCAAGGATGCTGAGGATCCATTTACCGATGAGTTTTCTCAACTTTTGCGATCAGTTTGTGAGCAACATGAATTGATGTTGGACAAATTGAAGCCCTGGACAGCAAAGCTTGACAAGAAATTGGAACCGGTGAAGATGCGAAGGATGGTGTCCAATGTTATTTTTGTGTTTGCATTTGTGTCTGTGTTAGTTCTCACGGTGGTGGCAGGCGCAGTTAAAGCTCCGACCTGGGCAACAGCATTGTTGGGTGCATTGTCTGTTCCAATGGGATCTGTGGGAACATGGTGCAACTCACTTTGGGGGCAATATCAGAGTGCACTGGAAGGAAAAAGGGGAGTAATCAGCTCAATGCGAGATGGCACTCTTACTGCAAAGAAGGACTTGGGTAACATTGAGGCACGTGTTCGCAAACTGCAAATTGAGACTAATTCAATGCTGGAGAAAGCTGATTTTGCTCTTGGAGAAGAGCCTGCAGTGAAGCTTGTGATAGATGACATCCAGAAGAAGTTGGGAATGTTTATGAAAGATGCTCGGAATCTAAGTGCTAATGCTGATCAGTGTAGCGACATTAGTGTTAGATTGAGGAAGTTAGTTTTGCGGTCAATGTTCAGACGTGCGAGTGACTGAGAAAACCTTTGGCATGTGGTCTGAGATAACATTTGTACTACTGGTGTTTGTCAGTGTGAGATTGCCCCTTTTTATACACTGAAATGTGAGTATCATAATTAGGAAGAAAACCTATATAGATAATGACACCTATAAAATTGGAGTGACAATCTTTGACATTTGAAGAGAGACTACAAAGTTTACACTGCAGCAAGAGTAATGCGCATGTTTTGTGATTTTCTGGATAGGGTAAAGCAGAAGCAATCAGTCTGAATGCCATAAACAGTTTTCCTTATTACCCTGCGACGATTACTTCCATTCTTTTCCCTGAATTTTCTTTTGGGCTACAGCTATATATGCATCCATCTCCCAGAGGCAGCTTAATTAGGTGCTTAACAAGGTATCATGTAATTTCCTCTGTTTTCAGCATCCATTTGTGCTTAGATGATGAGATTTCGTTCACCATCCACTCTGCTTACTGCTACTTTGCGTCTTTCTAAATTTGATTGGTACCAAATAAAGGATCTCCATGTACTTGCATCTAGATCCGTACACATGGAACTCTTATGTGTATTTATGAATGTAATCTCGTTTGTGTGTGTGGCTAGTGTGGAACATTAAAGGTAACTTTGCATTTATGTGGATGACATAAGAATACCTTTAAAATACCGATGTGAAGAGCAGCATTTCTCTTCTATTTACGATCATTTAGCGCAGATAAATGTATTAAGGCTGGGGGCAGGAGTAGGACTCGATGAGCAAGAGGGCAACATAACCAAGCTGGATTTTTTTGTATTCGAGTACGTTGAAGGAGCTGAAACAGGGATTTCCCACGGAAGGAGCATTGTTATTTGTTGGTGAATGTCTTTTCTTTGTAAGGTAGCATGAGGGAGAGAACATTAATCGGAAATCTTACCTGCAGTACTGTAATCGGAATCCAGATAGGCTTAAGCCCGTTTATTTCTTTTCTTTTCGAAAAGAAAAATGCAGGGATCACATCATCACACGATGTGGGTTGGAATTCTTAACCAAGTTTTGCCAAGAAAGTGAAAATAACTTTTTTATTTAATTTTCATGAGAATGGTGGGAACCTTCTCACATTGTGTCACTTGTCAGAAAGAGAATAGATAAGGATAATGGTATGCTCATTACTTTCTTACAATTCTTTTTAGTATTTTTTAATGTATTTGTAATTTTTATTTTTAAATTTCTTTTAAGTATTTTTTTAACATCTTTAATTATTAAAAAAAATTAAAAAGGTATATAATTTTATTAATAGTCACTTTTTTAACTATTAAATAAAAATTAAAAATTAAAAATTAAAAATTAAAAATTAAAAATTAAAAATTAAAAATTAAAAATTAAAAAAATATTAAAAAAATATTAAAATATAGTAAACCTATCATTATACAATAAATAATGTGTAATGACATGAAAAAAGGAACTTTTGTACTACTTTCGAAACTGGACCTCCAACACCTACATGGCATCTCTCGAAAAAGATAAACATATAATACTTTTCACAATATTTTATATTATTATATTTTAAAATGATAAATATTTTTATAAAATAATTTATAAAACAATATGATTTTATAAAACTATATTTATTTTAAAATATAGTTGTAAAATATATAGTGAAAAGGATTATTAGATTACTCCATATATCTCACTCCTTGTTACTCAATGTAATTATTCAAGACTCACTCCTTGTCTTAACCCCGAAACCAGAAAGACCAACAGATATGATATTTGTATATTAGGATTTTTCACAATATAAAAAAAACTTCAAATCAGAACCAAGAATGCAAACCACATCATGCAAATCAACAATATAAAGCAAGAAACAGTAAAGAAAATAGAGAACACATGGATTACGTGGTTCGGCCCTAATGGCCTACATCTACGGTAGGAACAGCCTCAGAGATTCTCCTTTATTGATGAATCAACCAAAGCCTCAACGTTTATACAGATGATACTAGCTTTCGAGTATAAGGAAAGCCAGTATCTCTCTCCTTTCACTCTTCTTAGAAAACCCTAGCACACCTCACGCCTCTCTCTGATTTCTCTCTATCTCGATCTCTCTGTCTGTGTACAAAACTGAAAGTGATCTCACGCTCTCTGTCACCTTGCATTACAAACTATGCATATATATATCATTACAAGATGTTGACACGTGTTTCTTATCACACGGCTTAGGATCTTTAGCACGCACTAATCTGCCCCAGCAGTATTAATAAGTCAGAAAAGACTTCTTTGCCCCCACCAGCATCTCAATGCTTCAAGTTGCTCCCGTGACATACCACATGCCCTTTAATGTGATTTTCCTACATAAGTACAACACAGATGTATGTACCAATATATATATATATATATAGATCAACACAGGCTTGACACCTAGACTTAACAATCTCCACCTTGACAAACCTGGGTTTGCCTTGACTCTCAATCTTGGCTGTTTCTGCAGTATCCCCCTAGTGGGGACTCAAACCTAACTTTAAATTCACTAAGTCCAAACAGTGTCTGAACTTAGTGGTTGGGAAAGATTTTGTCATCATGTCTGAGGGGTTTTCCTCAGTTGGTATTTTCTCCACACTGACTTTTCTAGACTCTATGACATCCCTTATAAAATGGAGCCTAATATCTATATGCTTAGACCTTTCATGGTAAACTTGGTTTTTGGCTAAGTGTATGGTACTTTGATTATCACAGTAAATTGTGATATCCCCACCAAAAATGCTTAGCTCATTTTCTATTCCTTTAAGCCATATGACCTCTTTTATTGCCTCAATCAAGGCAATATATTCAGCTTCTGTTGTAGACAGAGCTATAACTGGTTGTATATTAGACTTCCAACTAATAGCCCCCCTAAAAGCTGTGAACACATATCCTGTCAAAGACTTTCTCGTGTCCACATTTCCTGCAAAATTTGAATCCACAAAACCCTCTAATTCACATCCTGATTTTACATTCAGCCCATATATTAATCCTAGACTGACAGAACCAGAGAGGTACCTTAGTACCCATTTGATAGCCTGCCAGTGAGGCTTACCAGGATTCCCCATGAATATGCTAACCACACTAATATCATAAGTCAAATCTAGTATGATATAGACCATAACATACATCAAACTTCCTACCATGCTAGCATAAGGAATTTGATGCATAAATTCTATATCTAGTTCAGTAATAGGGGATTGAGTAATAGACAATTTGAAATGTTGTCCAAGGGGTGTACTTACAGGCTTAGTGTTATATATACCAAATCTTTTGAGAATTTTACAAATATAAGTATTTTGTAACAAGAAAAGTGTTCTGTTCTTCCTATCCCTTATTATTTCCATTCCCAAAATTCTGTTAACAGGGCCTAATTCTTTCGTATCAAATTCTGCCTTTAACATGCATTTTACTTGTTTAATCAGTGTAAGATCTTTACAAGCAACTAGCATATCATCTACATATAGTAAAAGATAAATCACAGTTTTATCTACTTCTTTAAAATAGACACAACTGTTATAGCAGCTTCTGTTAAAGCCATTTTCAATTATGTAATTATCAAATCTCTTATACCATTGTCTAGGAGACTGTTTTAAACCATATAGAGATTTTTTAAGTAAACATACATGGTCAGAATTTATACTATCTACATAACCCTTAGGGGGTTGCATGTAAATCTCTTCTTCAAGTTCCCCATGTAAGAAAGCAGTTTTAACAACAAGTTGTTCTAGATGCAGATCCTCATATGCAATAAAAGACAATAGTAACCTGATAGAACAGTGCTTAACAACAGGAGAAAAAATTTCATTGTAATCTATTCCCTCCCTTTGTATAAAGCCCTTTGCTACCAGTCTTACTTTGTATCTAGGACCCTCTATACCTGGTATGCCATCCTTTTTTTTATAGATCCACTTAGACCCTACTAGTTTAACCCCAGTAAGTTTAGTGACTAACTCCCTAGTTTTATTCTTGTTTAAGGACTCCATTTCTTCATTCATATCAAGGATCTACTTATCAGCATCCTTGCTATTTATTGCCTCCTTATAAGACCTTGGTTCTTGATTTACCACCTCACTAACTACTGTTAAGGCAAAGGTAGTGAGGTCTGCCTGACCATACCTTTGGGGTGGTTTAACTACCCTTCTTTTCCTGTCCTTTTCTAAATTGTAAGAGTCAGCTCCACCTTGATCCAGGTCCCCTAAGTCAGTATCCTCAGGACTTATGACCTGGGTGACTTTGTGTTCATGTGAGATGTTTTGCTCCACCTCAAGCTGGATAGTGTCTAAAAGTTTTTTTAGGGCTGTGCCAGACTCATGTTTCTGTACCTAGGCCATCTTTGACTCATCAAAGATCACATCCCTGCTAATAATGCACTTTTGTCTGCCAGGTCCATTCTATCCATAGTTTATACCACTTAACCCCTTCAGGATACCCTACAAAAATGCCTTTAAGGGCCCTAGGGTCAAGCTTGTCAGTTCTGGAGTGTGCATAAGCAACACATCCAAACACTCTTAAGTACTTATAGTTGGGAGGTTTCCCAGTCTACAGTTCTTGTAGGGTCTTAAACCCAATGGCAGAGGGGGGGGCATTTATTTATTAAATGAACTGCTGTGGTTGTAGCCTCTGCCCAGAAAGACTTTGGTAACCCAGCATTGGATAACATGCATCTTACTCTTTTTAGGATGGTCCTATTCATTCTCTCTGTCAGGCCATTTTGTTGAAGTGTTTCCTTAATAGTTTTGTGCCTAAGCATTCCTTCTTTATTACAGAAACAGTTAAACTCAAATGACAAAAACTCAAGCCCATTGTCAGTCCTTAACACTTTCAACTTCCTGCCCACTTGATTTTCCACTAAAGATTTCCATTCTTTAAACTTTTCAAAGGTGTCACTTTTATGTTTAAGAATGTAGATCCATACATTTCTTGAGTAGTCATTAATGATAAAGAGAAAATAATTTCCTCCACCATGGGATGCTACTCAAGAAGGCCCTTATAGGTCTGAATGAACATAGTCTAAGGTCTACTTAGTCTGATGTATGGCCCTTTTAAAGCTAACTCTTTTAGACTTCCCATAGACACAATCTTCATAGAAGAGTAAGCTGTCCAGACTTGCATTCTTTATTAAACCTTGTTTTTGAAGCTCTAAAAGGCTTTTAACTTATATGACCTAATTTCCTATGCCAGAGTACAGACTCATTCACAGTGGTATTTTGCACAGAGGAAACCTCCCCTATTACGGTCTTACCTAATAAGGTATAAAGTCCATTCTTTAATACTCCTCTCATCACAGTGAGTGAACCTTTAGTAATCCTAATGGTGCCTACTTCAGATTTAAAGGAGTAGCCAGCCTTGTCAAGCATACTCAGAGAAACCAAATTTCTATTTAACTCAGGTATGAACCTGACTTCCTTTAAAATCTTATTTAAACCATCATGTAGTTTTAGTCTAATAGACCTTATACCCATGATCTTGCAACATTTGTTATTCCCTAAGATAACATGTCCACTTTCTACCTCAGAGAAATTCTCAAACCATTCTCTGACAGGACACATATGAAAGGAGCAGCCTGAATCTAAGATCCATTCATTTCCTAGATCAATGTCAGACACATTTAGAACTTCAGCACTTTCATAACCCTCTAAGACTACAGAAGCATCTCCTCCCTCCTTAGTCTTATTTCGAGAACCAGTTTTTTCTTTCAAGACAGTCTCTATGGCACAAGAAGCATTTCAGTTGCTTCCCCTTAGACTTCGATCTATTTCTTTTATTATCAGATTTGCCCTTTTGGTTCTTTTTTCTGGACTACCTCTAACAGACAAGCCTTCACCCTGGTCTTGTTTGGCCTCAGCTTTGTTTTGAAGTTCTCTGACATGAAGCACAGAATGAACTTCATCAAGGGTCAGGGTATCCCTACCATACATCATAGTCTCCTTTAAGCTAAGGTAAGATGAGTCCAGAGAGGTCAACAGTAGGATGGCCTGATCCTCATCCTCAATTTTGATGTCAATATTAGCAAGATTAAGAATGATCTTGTTAAATTCATCAAGATGCTTCCCTATAGGAGTTCCAGGGGACATCTTGAAAGTATAGAGGCGAGTTTTCTTGTGTAGTCTGTTAGCTAAAGACTTGGTCATATATAAGTTCTCTAGTCTCAGCCAAATCCCGGCAGCAGTGTCCTCATTGGCTACTTATCTTAGGACTTCATCCCCAAGGGAAAGTATGAGAGCACTGTGGGCCTTTTGGAGAATGTCCTTTTGTACTTCCTCCTTCCCGGCATCAGAGGGGGGAGAAACTTTCTTCTTCTCCCCTTTGAGGGCCTCCTGCAAGCCCTGTTGGACAAGCAGAGCCCTCATCTTAATTCTCCAGAGACCAAAGTCATTATCTCCGGTGAACTTTTCAACGTCGAACTTAGTGGTCCCCATGTGAACCTAAGCTCTAGATACCAATTGTAATTACTCAAGACTCACTCCCTGTCTTAACCCGAAACCAGAAAGACCAACAGATATGATATTTGTATACTAGGGTTTTTCACGATATGAAAAAAACTTCAAATCAGAACCAAGAATGCAAACCACATCATGCAAATCAACAATGTAAAGCAAGAAACAGTAAAGAAAATAGAGAACACACGGATTACGTGGTTTGGCCCTAATGGCCTACATCCACGGCAGGAACAGCCTCAAAGATTCTCCTTTATTGATGAATCAACCAAAGTCTCAACGTTTATACAGATGACACTAGCTTTCGAGCACTAGGAAAGCCAGTATCCCTCTCCTTTCACTCTTCTTAAAAAAGCCTAGCACACCTCACGCCTCTCTCTGATTTCTCTCTATCTCGATCTCTCTGTCTGTGTACAAAATCGAAAGTGATCTCATGCTCTCTATTACCCTACGTTACAAGCTATGCATATATATATATATATATCATTACAAGATGTTGACACGTATTTCTTATCACACGGCTTAGGATCTTTAGCATGCACTGATCTGCCCTAGCAGTATTAATAAGCCAGAAAAGACTTCTTTGCCCCCACCAACATCTCAATGCTTCAAGTTGCTCCCGTGACATACCACATGCCCTTTAATGTGATTTTCCTGTATAAGTAAAACATAGATGTATGTACCAATATATATATATATATATATCAACACAGGTTTGACACCTAGACTTAACACTCAATTTACCAATCCCCTAATTCCAACTATCATTGCTCCATTTCTCATGGCCTGTGGGCCTCACATGCTATATAGTTTTATAATCATTCATGAAGCCTGATATCCTTTCGTTCCATATAATCTGGTTATGTTATCATTTTTTCTAAACTTAGGAGTTCTCATACTTCCTTGATCGATGATGAGAGAAAAGGTAGTCTACGGATGATTTTCCAGTTACAATCTCTACATGTGCGCCCATTTTGTTCCTACGATAATTGAAAAAGTAAGGGATTGTTTGAAAAGTGACATAATGTCATTTCATATCAAAATTTTACATAATTTTCTTCCCAAATGGGCAAACATAACTCACTACAAACAAGCTCCCTTGTTTGCTCTGAGGGTTTCTCCTCCATTTTAGTATGGGATCACTTTTCTTGTATTAACTCCTACAGGTTCATTCCTATTCGATTGAATACAAGTGATTGTCTTTGATTTTAAGGAAGAGGTTACCCTCACATTTGTGGAGAAATATGGCAGAGAAAAGGTTAGAGGAGATGTATAAGCTGCTTTCTCTTTCAGAAAGGGAAGCAGAGGAGATTAAGGTTGAAGAAGAATTATTAACGAAGACCATTTCCAAGGGGGAAAGATGTGTTATTGTATCTTTGCTAACGAATCGACATTACAATAAGAAAGCCTTCAAACAAACGATGAATAAGTTTGAAAGCCAGTGCATGGACTAACATTCAAAAACTTGGAACCTGTTCGTGGTTGCAAAATTTGAAGACCAACAAGATAAGGAGAGGATTAGTACTGAGGGGCTTTGGTCTTTTGACAAGAATTTGATACTAATGAGGGAGATGGATGGAAGTCTAAACCTCAAACAGATAGAAATTCATGAGGTCTCCTTTTGGGTGAGGTTGTATGATTTACCTTTAGAAGCCATGAACAAAAAGGTGGGCACTTCGATGGGCAGCTTTTTAAGGGTTGTTGAGCGAGTGGAGGTAGAGGAGGATAAAGGAGCGTGGGGCGAATATATACTTATTCATATCCGACTAAATATTGTAAAATTACTCATGAGAGGTAAACGAGTCAACTTGGTAATCTTGGGATTGATTGGGTCCGGTTTGTGTATCAATAGATGCCAAATTTTTGTTATGCATGTGACATTCTTGGCCATAGCTATACAGATTGTTCTCTATAGAAAGGGAAGGGGAATCAGGTGGATGAAGGTCTCCATCCTTTCAGGCAATGGATAAGGGCTAGTGATCAATCCAACAGTTGGTTCCAATAGCGCAATTCTTAGGTCAAAGTAAACTAAAGTCACCAGAGTCATATCTTTATGTCAAGGTAAGAGGTGTCAAGCTTGGAGGGAAGAAACAGGAAGGGACAATCATTGGTGGGAATCTTTCAAAATAACCAGGTTCTCGCCAACACACCAAATGACCAATCGACGGTATTAGGGAAGGAAAAGAAGACTTTTAATGCTTGGGGCACCAAATAGTCCTGGCAATAGAAAAAATGGTATTGTTGGTATCAAAATTGGGTTGGCACAGGTCACTAAAGGTGACAAGTAGGGGAGACAAGGCATTTTTGAGGAAAGGGAGCATGGTAGCAAGCATCAGGATGGGCATATAGCACAAGAAAGGGAATCGAGTGAGGATATTGACTATTGAGTTACTAGACAAGAAACACACCTTGTGGATTGCCTAGTCATCCGGAAGGGGGCCCAGCCCAATTATCCACCAACGGATACAAACAGGATCGAGACGACAAGGGGGACCAAAAGCCCACAAGCCCAAGTTAGGTTTCAAATGTCCGAAGGGGCTTAAGAAGGAAATACAAAACAATAAATACCCAATGGCTAGTTCCCAAATGCCGAAAGAGTGAAGACAACAACACTTCCAATGAGAAGCAGACAACAATGGAGGCTGGGTTCCAGCCCCGCCAATTGCTATGAAGACCCTAAGCTAGAATTCTCGGGGGTTAGGGAACTCCCCCAGGAGTCAAGGCCCTCCATGAGGTGCTTCGTAGGAAAGGTCCCCAACTTGTGTTCTTGTAAGAAACAAAGTTTTTGGCCAGCAGGATGCAAGTGCTAAAATTTCAGTTACGTTTGACTATTGTTTGGTGGTGGATTGTAAAGGACGCAACAATGGGCTAGCATTGCTGTGACAGAATAAAATAAGGGTCTCCGTTTCAAGTTTCTCAAAGGATCATATCAATGCACTTGTTACAGGAAGGGATGGTGAAGTAGAGTGGTTTTTCACCGGCATCTATGGCCACCCAGAGATGACAAGGAGAGGAAAGACATGGAGTCTCATGAGAAACAAAGTTGTAGTTGGCCGAGACTTACCCTGGTTGGTGATGGGGGATTTAACAAGTTATTGAGCAAAGACGAAAAACATGGGGGACGAGTACGACCAGAAAAATAGATGGTCAACTTTTAGGCAGTAGTGGATGCTTGCAGATTAAAAGACCTCAAATTCAAAGGTCTACGTTTTACATGGTATAATGCAAGAGGCCCTTTGGCAAGCATTTGTGAGCGCCTTGATAGGGGTCTTACTAACTGGTAGTTGAGTTAAACTTTTCCCTTGGAAAAGTTGGTGCATGGACATGCAAGCTATGCAAGCCATTCAGACCACCTTCCAATTAGCTTGCATTTCAATCTAGTAGTAGACATTGAAAGAAAAGACGCATGTTTCACTTCGAGGCTAAGTGGATAGCATCAAAAGAATGTGGTCGGATCATTGAGAAAACATGGAGGAGAACAGATGAGCGGCCTACGATCAAGATTGTGATTTGTGATACAATACAATGTAGTAAAGAACTTTCAGTTTGGAACCGTGAAGTGTTTGGCAATATGCAAAGGCGAATAAACAAAGCTCAAGAGAAGGTTGCAGAGTTGCAAATAGGGGACCCGATCACTTGAAAATTGAAGCTCATAGCGAAATCTGCCTTGAGCTGCAAAAGCTAACAAGGTGAGGAAATAATGTGGTGCCAATGGTCCAAGTCACTATGGTTATGAAGGTGATCGCAATACCAAGTATTTTCACTATCGAGCATAATAGAGGCACAAGAAGAACTTTATTGAAGGCATCACGGATGAGGAAGGAAACTGGCAGGTGGAGGAGGGGAGAGACCAAGTAATTTTTGACTACTTTAAATACATGTACTCCTCTAGCCTTTCTGGTGTAAGGATGGAAACGTCGAAATTCTTTGACGGAATAGCAGGTTGAGTAACAAAGGAAATGAACAATCATTGGGAAGGGTGTTTTAGGTATGCAAGTTCCAGCAATCACTTTATCAGATGAACCCATCCAAGGCTCCTATCTCGGATAGAATTGAGCTAATTTTTTTTATCAACACTGCTGGCTGCTGATAGGGAAAACTGTGACCGTGGCGGTATTGAAGGCCCTTAACACTGGTAAGTTTTGTAGCTCACTGAATCACATACATTACATTGATTCCGAAAAAGACTAAACCTTCTCGAGTTGTAGATTTTCGTTCAATTAGCCTTTGTAATATTGTATATAAGTTGATGGCTAAAGTCCTAACTAACAGGCTCAAGCTAGTGCTACCTCAAATAATCTTAGAGTCCCAGAGCACATTTGTTCTAGAGCGGCTCATAACCGATACTATCTTAGTGGCGCATGAGACTGTTCACTACTTAAAAGAAAGAGGAGTGGGAAGACATGCTTCTTGTCCATTAAGCTAGACATGAGCAAGACATACGACTGTGTGGAGTGGAATTTTTTGGAAGAAACTATGCACAAGTTGGGATTCAATGACAAATGGGTGCGAATGATCATGTGGTGTGTGAAGTCCGTAGCTTTTTCAGTGCTTATAGATGGAGTTTTCACAAGATCTTTTCCCTCTAAAGGTTTGAGACAGGGTGACCCCTTGTCACCCTACCTCTTTCTCCTTTGCATCGAAATTTTGATTGCATTGCTTTATGGATCAGTTGGGAATTGCAGCCTTAATGACATAAAATATGTCGTGGTGCTCCTCGCCTAAACCACTTAATATTCGTGGACAACAACGTGCTGTTTGGATGGGCAACTATGCAGGAATGTTGAACCATCCAAGAATTACTAGACGAATATGAAGCAAAGTCAGGTCAGCGGGTTAATAGAAAGAAAACAACCATTATCTTTAGTAAGAATGTGATCTCACTAGTTAAGTAAGCAACGAATACTTAACTTTTGGGGAGTGCAAAGAGTGTGCAACTATGATAAATACTTAGGACTACCACCAATGATAGGAAGAGCAAGGCGTGCAGCATTCTCAGACATAAAAAATAAGGTATGGCGAAAGCTCACCAATTGGAAGGAAAAAAATTTTGTCATAGGACGAAAAAGAAGTGTTACTAAAAGTAGTGTCACTTTCGATCCTGACGTTTCCATGAATTGTTTCAAGCTCCCGGTGTCACTATGCTTAGAGCTGGAACACATGATGGTTAGCTTCTGGTGGGGGCAAAAGGAGGGGGAGAAAAAGGTCCATTGGCTAAGAAGGGCAAAGCTATGCATCCTAAAAGAGGAGGACGAATTAGGCTTTAAAGATTTACATACCTTCAATTTAACCCTTCTTGCAAAACAGGTATGGCTCATGATCCAAGAAACCTCTTTATTGCTTCACCAAGTGTACAAGACTAGATATTTCCCAAGATGTCATCTATTTGAAGCCTTTCTGGGCAGGAGCTCATCATATGCATGATGCGGGATATGGGAGGCAACAAAATCCTAAAGGAGGGTTGAAGGCAGAGGGTGGGGAATGATTTTTCAATCGACATTTAGAGGGACAACTGGATCCTAGGATTTCGACCAACCACCTAAGGATATCTTGACACAGGCCAAGCTCCCTCGAGTACAAAGGTTTCCAACCTCATTGACTTAGTCATGAGTTGGTGGGACCTGGAGAAGTTGCATAGACTGTTTCCCCCTCAAATCATAACTACCATCACAAAGGTTCGTTTGAGTGCAAAGGATCGAGAAGATAAGCTTCTTTGGGGAGAAACATTTGATGGCAAGTATAGTGTAAGGTCCGCGTATCAATTTAGTAGGGAGCAAGCTCAATTCCATCACACGCACCTGCAAGGTACTCATAAAGTAGTCTGGAATAATATATGGAAAATGTAAGTTTCACACAAAGTTAAGGTCTTTACGTGGTGTGCCTGCAAGGAAAGCCTGTCCATAAGACAAAACTTGAAATTGTTAAAGATACTCATTGATGATATATGCGATTTATGCCACATTCTTCCTGAGGATACATCTCACACAGTGGTGTTCTGCGATCAGTTGGCAGCAACATGGAAGTGTAATTTAAGAGTGGAGGCTCTCGAGATATTGAGGGCAGAAGAACTTTCATGGAAGTAGCTTTGAAGATGTGCAGTAGAAATGATATAGAAGACCTGTAAACTTTCATGTTGCTGGCCTAGTGTTTTTTACATTAGCGGAACAAGTGGGTACAAGATGAAAAAATTGAAAATCCCTTCCAATCCATATAACTGTGCTCGGTTGGTTCCATGCGCATAAAGAGGCAACAAGAGTCACAAAGCTTAAGGTGCAGCAAGTAATGTGTTAAAGCAAACCTCCACAAGGGACACTGAAACTTAATGTAGTTGATGCATTATTTGTAGATTAGCAAATAGCTGGAGTGGAGATGGTCCTCAGAGATAGTGAAGGCTCAATTATTTTTGCCACAAGTATAAAAGAGGCAGCTGTTGATGAACCTGCTGAAATCAAAATGATAGCCATGCTCCAAGGTCTTCAAATGTGTCTGCCGATGGGGATAGACGAATTCATCTTGGAAAGTGACTCCTTGCTCATGGTTAACAAGACGAATGAGGCTTTCGAGCCATGGACTGCATTTGAAAATGTCATTAGCCACACAAAGCAACTCACCACTATGTTTACGAGCTGTACAATGTGACATGTTGGTCTCCTAGGCAATATGGTTGCCCATCGCTTATCTTGTCACGCTTGGTCTATCCAAGATATGGCCATTTGGATGGGGTCATGCCCGAATTTTGTGCAAGATCATGTATAGGCAGACATTTTTTTGTAATCACTTCTATGTTTAATGAAAGTTTTCTTGCTATAAAAAAAAACCCTCACATACAAACACTTTTTTATTTTAAAATGTTAATTTTTTTTTATCTAATCATACTTAATTATTATAACTTTACTATACTTTCAAATAAAACACAAAATAATACATTTTTTAAAAAACTTTCAAAATAAAAATAATATTAAAAAAAATCTTATAACAATATCTTAATTTTATAAAAGTTTAATTCAATTTGTTCTACATCCTTTTCCAAAATCTACTTAAACATCTTAACTCAAGTAATTTTACTGTTATTTATAAAAAGAGAGCATCTTTTCACCTAGAAGGGGTTATTATTGGAGGTCAATGGCATGATGCCACGTACTCAATTCCTCACCACACAGGTTGTAGCGCATAGCAGGGATCATTCGGAATTTTTGTGCATCAGTTTCTCTTTCTCCAGGGTCCCGCACTCAACAATTCATAGAACCACAAACATCGAGATTTTGTCCCAATAGTCCTCTGCAAACCCATCTTCTGCACAAAAATGTCAAAATCTCTCACTTTCAGAGTCACATTCCCACATACCAATCTTTGACCAACCCACTTCCCAGCTCCTCACCACCTTCAAACTTAAAAGAAGCACGCTCAACCCAAATCTTAGATGTTGCAATGACTACCTACATTTCTTGGGAGTTGGTAGTAAGGAAAAAATGACTTGACTCTTCAGAGAGATGGATTTGGACGAAGGAAAGGTTTTCATAGGAGGAATAGCGCGGGACACCACTAAGGACACTTTGATCGATTATTTGGGTTAGTACAGTCAGGTTTTCTAGGTCGTCATCATGCGCGACAAGCCCATCGGCTACCTTCATGGCTTCGGCTTCGGCTTCGTCATCTTCTCCTACCCTTTTGTGCTCGACTAGGTCCTTCAGGATAGGCAAACCATTGATGGCCGCACGGTCTAATTCACCTTCATTCTCGTTGTATTTTTTGCTAAATTTCCATTTGATTTTCTTTGAATTCTAGTGGGCCTTCACTTTTGGCCATTTTTGAGCTCTTCCAATCATCCTCACCAACTCCAGAATCCTTTTGCTCGACCAACCCAGATCTAAGACCCTTCAACTTAGTTTTAGGGTCTGAGGCCTTAGAAGAACCTCGTCCTCCCCCTTCAAGACTCGCAAAACCTACAAAGTCATTAACCCAAAATTCATTTTGGGGTCTAGAGTGAGAGAGAGAGAGAGCATGTAAGTAGGGATGGAAATGGTTGGGAAGGATGGATGAGAGAGAGTGAATAGAGAGAGGGGGGATGGGAGCAGAGAGAGGGAGGGTTAAGGTCGATTGAAACCATTATCTCTTGCTGCACACCTCATTATTTGTACAGTGTGTCCTTTTGTGTTCTTTATGTGGTGTTTAATGATAGGCCTCCGATATGTTTACCTTAACGATGTCACTTGCTAAAAGATTATCTCGTTATAAAATTCTCATATTGTCTCACTTTAAAAACAAACCCTAAATGAAAAGGTAGAATAAATTACACCCAAAACAATATTTACATAGTTCGGTAACATATCTAAATCCCTATAGTTCTGAAGGATTTTATTAAGATGATATCAAAGATATAGCATGATAACCATATAAGGGTTTATTACAATATATAATAAACTCTAATTAGCAGGTCAAGACAGATCAAGTGGCAAAAATGGGTTTAAAACTTCGGGGGCGAAGGACTCCTATAAGACTTGTCCATGATCTCTCAAGTTTCGGCCTATCGGCTCAAATTTTTGCTCTATGGCCCAAACCTCGTTGACAATCCACTAAAAAATCACAACATGCCCTTGTCGGGTCGGATCATGTCATCAAAATGTATCATCACAAACAAAATCAGACTCCACACATATAAGCCAAACGTGTGCACCCCTTTTAATTGTGTTATTCTTGTAGTTAATAAAATAAAGGCCTCAATGAGTCAATAACATTATGAACGATTATAGCATTTGTCTTGACTAATGTTTTAAATTTGATTTAGTGATCATTTCGGTTTAAGAATTAAATTAAAATATTTTAATATCAATGCATTTTGGTATATTGTTTTAAATATATCTATATGTAAGTGTGCATCTTAGATATATTTGTGTTTGTGTGTGTGTGTATATATATATATATATGGATAATTGAAGATTTCTAGAATGAATTACACCAGAAACATTAAAAAAAATGTAGAGAAATAGGTGTTAAAAGATAATATTAAAAAGAATCGCAAACTCGAGTTGACACAGAAAATAAAAATAAAAATAAAAATAAAGAGCAAATAAGTTATTAAAAATAATAAGATAATAAAGAGAGAGAATGATTAGACATATTTAAGTTATTAAAAAAGTAAAATTATATAAATCCATTTTAGATTTTAAATTTCATGAATGTTGTCTAGATTTAAAAATTTACAAAAATGACATCTAAACATAAAAACATAAAAACATTATAAAATAATCATTAAAACAAATATTCATAACGGAATATAACTCGAAATTAGCTAGAACGGGTCGTAATGACAATGCATAGTATTCTAGGCACATAGAAACAAAAATTGCAATGTCAAAACAAATTCAAAACTACTTGTTTAACAACTATTTCTCGATAAAACTCAAAAGTGGAACATTAATTGTCTCCACTTTTTTTTTTTTAACAAGCATAATACATTAAACTAGGCTAAGTAATATAAGAGGAAGGGATGGAGTACTCCAACAAACACTCCAAAATGGTAAAGGACAGTACTACATAGGTGGAAAAAAAGAAAAAAAAAAAATTATTTGGGATCAATAATTAATCTCTACCCAAGTCTTAAAGGAGGTCGTCGTCTTATCCAAAGATGGATTTAAAGAGTTCGCAAAAAAAGGAACAAAGAAAAGATCGCAAATAGTGGTTCTTCTGTGCGGAGCGGGATGAGGGGCAGATGCACTGTAGCTTCTTGTTCAAAGGGGGTTCATGGAGAGGACCATAAACTTTCCTGCAAAATCACGATTTAGGAAAAGCAAGAACGAAGGTAGACGGCTAGACATAGTCCAGATCGCCGATGAGAGACCAATTGGGGCGGAGGTGGCACGTGTATGATATGCGCTACCTAAGAAGAAGATTGGGAGGCCCTGTTCGACGGAACGAAGGCCACTGAAGACACTTAGGTCGTGCGTGGCCTCTACAACTCCACCAAAATGCCGTAACGTACTACCAACGCCTGTGACAAAGGCCGTGGGTGCGGCGTTCGCATTCAATGGAAAAATGAAGTTCTTCTTCGAACTTAAAGATCGACGACTGATGGTACTGTGGAAGTAGTGCGTGTTGGCAGGAGAACACTGGCAGACAATAGATCGAAGGGTATCAACTTGGAGAAAGGAAAACGAAAACACGAACAAAAAATTTACGGAAGATGGGTATAATACAGAGGAAAGATAAGGAGGAGAGCGCTAGAGCCGTAGCTTTGACCACCCACCGCCCTTGGGGAACTCTGGAAGGCTGGTAAGGGAGACGGGAATAGCAGAGGTTGAGAGGAAATAATTGATGAGAGAGAAGGTATTAATTGTCTCCACTCTTTTCTTTCTTATTGGATTGCTATGATACTATAACTGGGTTATTGTTATAGCTGAGTTCTTTACTCACTAGTTTTTTTTTTTAAGAAAACAATCTGCATTTATTAATAATGAGTATTAGAATTGAACTTGAAACGTATATTACAAGCCATTAACGACGATCCGTAACTCTCCAACACCTAAAAAATAACTAATATGACCCAACTTTAACTGCACATCTCTCCAGAACATCGTCTGAGAGACCACCCACTTTCGTCCAAGATACAAAAACAACTAACTAATCTTAAATAAATCAAACCCCATGCCGTTCTATGACAGACTAGGAAAATCAACTCTACAAACTGAAGGTTCTAGAAACTAAGATTTTTTTTTCTAAGTAAACACAAAAACAGAAAACAAACAGGTAAAAACAAGTCTTACCATCTAGTCTTTAGTCATTACAAATCTTCTTGTAAAAAAAAAGTTGCGATAATGCGAGCTATTTTTTTTTCTGTCTGGAACTAGGTTTTGGGTTCAAAGTAATTTTGGAAGAGGACTCCAAACTTGTAGTAGATGGCTTAAACATTACAGAAGACAACTAGAGCACAATGGTTCTCCTTATTCGAGATGTTAGGAAATTGTTTAGGAAATTGTTTAGGAACTTTAGAACTTGTTTTATTGTCCATATTCTAAAGTTGGCAAACACTACGGCCTATGTATTGGTCCAAAATATCCTAAATCTTGATAATGAATGTATTCTTTTAGAACCACTCTCCCTTTATATTAGCATTTCGCTTTAATATTAATGTTATGCTGAGATCTTCTTTCAAGAAAAAAAATTCAATGGTACGGGTGGGTACCACCCATTATGCTACTTATGTCATTATTCCATGGTGAGGCTATTAAGTTGGTTCCATTTTTAATATGAATTACATGTCTTAAATAAACAAGTAATATATAAATTTTTTATAAAAAATAGATTTTACTAATAACAGTATATATATATTTTCTAATTTTTGAATTTGGGATCTATTCTTTTTACAAGAGCTTGCATAGAATTTGTTATTAGGACTTGTATAAATTATTTTTTATAAAAGTATATTATAATTTTTAGAATATAAGTTATAGAGAAAAACCAAAAAAAAAAAATGTTAGCAAAGAAGATGGAAAAATCTAGACTAAAATAAAATCAAATAAGACTTGGTAAAAACAAAAACCCCCACGTAAAAGTTTTACTAAAAAATTTCATTCGGAATTTATAAAAAAAAGTTTAAATGAACGGTAGAATTAGAATAACTAGTCTCAAAATGATGATGTATTAAAAAGATATCATGGATGGGAGATAATGCATGTATTTATTTTTTCTTAAAATATGTATGGTTTGGATACTGAATTGAAATTAGATGAGTTGAGATGAAAATTGAATAAGATATTATTAAAATATTATTTTTTAATATTATAATTATTTTGAGATTTGAAAAAGTTAAATTATTTATTATATTTTTTATAAAAATTTGAAAAAATTATAATAATAAAATAAGATGAGTTGGTAATAAATAAATTTGAGATTTTTCCAAACACCAATTAAACATATAATTTTTAATTTTTTTATCAGTTCATTACTTAAATTATTACAATTTTTTTAAACTATCTAAGACGAACACGAACGTGAATATGTTTTGGTCCTTCATCCTTGCAGCTTCGTCCCCCGTCCACACTCTTATAATTTTAGAACTTCGAAGGCCGTGCCCTTCCAAGTTTTATTTTGCTTGTTTAATTAATATTAATTAATATATATATATATATATATTTATATACATAAAGAGACTATCTAATGATAAATTTTGTTTTAAGAGAAATTATTATTTTTTATCTATGAACAAGTAACGTTTTCCATTTATGAACACAATGTTGAAAAGGCAACCTCAGTGTGAAAATGCATGGCAGAAAAATCAACATGGCTGCACCGTCCACCAACCGTCCACCCTCCTTCAACAATGGCTGCACCACCTACCTCAATGCAGAATTTTCTAGTTTTGCTGCACCTACCACACCAACCCTTTGTAAAACCTCTCCTATAAAAGGAGAGCTCTGATATTCGAAATAATGTGTGCAGAAGAGTGCAGAGGGAGGTGTGTGCATTTGAGAGTTACGTGAGAAATTTTTGAGTGATTTGTAAATCTCAGAAAATTATAGTAAATTTGGCACCTGTGGATGTAGGCAAATTGCTGAACCACATTAAAATCGTCTTGTGTGATTTTTGGACAGGTTTGAATGCTCAACAATTGGTATCAGAGCTTTGGTTCGTGCTGCCCAGAAATCAACTTGGTCAAAATTGATTTTTGATAACTCCAGGCTGTTCCTTGCGTCGAGACGAATCCGTAGGCGCAAACGGAATCGAAAACGGACATCAGAGAAGCCCGTACGCGCCGGTAGAAGGTCCGAGCGTGTACCCACTCGCTCCACTCGCAGCTGGAGGTTGAAGACGACTGGAAAACACGTGCCACGCGCCCCCACGCGCGTCCCGAGGAAGAAGACGCGTGAAACGCACTCTCCCACGCGCCACCCACGCGCAGCACGCGCTCCCACGCGCCTGAGGAGTCCTCTGCGCGTGATCGTCACGCGCCCACGCGCTGTCACGCGCTCTAAGCAGCTCCCGCGCGTGAAACTCACGCGCCTACGCTCCCCACGCGCTCCCAAGCCCCTCTGGCGCGTGAATCCCACGCGCCTCACGCGCCTCTGACCACCTTCAGCGCGTGTATCACACGCGCCTGACAGATCTGGACCGTCCGATTTTCAGATCTGATTTTGGGCTTGATCTTAGCCATTTGGAGTCCGATTTCGACGATCAAATAGTGCTTTCCAACTAATTGGATCATTCCGGACTCATCCGTACGGTTAGAATTTTGAAATTTGTCTTCTAAAATTTCTTAATTAATATGGAAGGTGTTGGGGAAATTAGGAACTCTGGAAATGCCAGCAGTTCAGGGCGTAGGTCCACAGTTTCAAATGCCAAGTTCGAAGTTGAGAAGTTTGATGGAACTTCTAACTTTGGTATGTGGCAATGTGAAGTGATGGACGTTTTGATCCAACAAGAGTTGGATATGGCGTTGGAAGCGAAACCCAACGATATGTCAGAAAAGGATTGGAAGAAGCTTAACACCCAAGCTTGTAGTACAATCCGTTTGTGCCTTACCAAAGATCAGAAGTATTTTGTCATGAGAGAGACAAATGCAAAGGAACTTTGGCAGAAATTGGAGGATAAGTTCATGAAGAAAAGCATTGAGAGCCGTTTGCATTTGAAGAAGAAGCTTTTCAGATTCCAATTTCGTGAAGGTATTAGTATGTCTGAACATTTGAATAGTTACAATCAGATTCTTGCTGATCTACTAAACTTGGATGTTGAAATCCAAGATGAAGATAAGGCTTTACTTTTGTTAAATTCCTTACCCGATACATATGATCATTTAGTTACAACATTATTGTATGGGAATGAGAAAATTAGTTTTAACGATGTATCTAGTTCTCTGATTAGCAATGAGTACCGGAAAAAGGATAAGCAGGTACAGCTAGATACATCAAGTGAAGCACTGACAGCAAGAGGGAGATCGCGGTCAAGGTATCCCGGAAAGAAGAAAGGTTTTCAATCGAAAACTCGGGCCACATCACGTGGTTCATCAGTCGGTAGAAAACTCGCCAAAGATGAGTGTTCCTATTGTCACGACAAAGGACACTGGAAGAAGGATTGTCCCAAATTGAAGGGACAACAGAAGAATCAACCCACCACAGCAAATGTCGCGGACAGAGATGAAGATCAAGACATTGCCTTGACAAGTTCATCATTGATTTGTCATCCCGATGAATGGATTATGGATTCCGGATGCACCTATCATATGTGTCCCAATCGGGACTGGTTTACTGACTTCACAGAGATTGAAGGTGGAGCAGTACTTATGGGCAACGACAGTGCCTGTAAGACTCTGGGGATAGGGAGCATTCGGTTGAAGTTGCACGATGGAACTGTCAGGATTCTGACCGAAGTTCGGTTCGTTCCGGACCTGCGGAAAAATCTTATCTCATTAGGATCTCTGGATTCAAAGGGATTCAGAATCATTATTGAAGATGGAACTCTCAAAGTGTTAATGGGAGTTCAGGTGGCTATGAAGGGTTTGAGGCGAGGAAACCTGTACTTCTTGCAAGGAAGTACTATTGTTGGAAGAGCTTCTACAGGTTGTGAGAAGCTAGATGAGACTGATGCTGACACCACCAGACTTTGGCATATGCGTATGGGACACGCTGGAGAAAAAGCTTTGCAAACACTCGTAAAGCAAGGCTTACTCAAAGGTGCCAAGACTGGTAAATTGTCTTTTTGTGAGCACTGTGTCTTAGGGAAGCAGACGCGGATCAAGTTCGGAACCGCTGTTCACAATACACAGGGGATACTTGACTATGTACACTCCGATGTTTGGGGACCTACCAAAATTGCATCTTTGGGAGGTAAGCATTGGTTTGTAACTTTTGTAGATGATTATTCTCGTCGTGTGTGGGTGTATACGATGAAGAATAAAGATGAAGTGTTGAACATCTTTCTTGCTTGGAAGAAGATGATTGAGACTCAGACCGGCAGAAAAATTAAGCGGCTCAGATCAGATAATGGAGGGGAGTATACTCTAGACCCTTTCATGGAAGTATGTCGGAGAGAGGGAATAGTCAGACACTTTACAGTACGAGGAACACCGCAGCAAAACGGTGTGGCAGAACGGATGAATCGTACTTTGCTAGAGAAAGTACGATGTATGTTACTGAATGCTGGATTCAGTAAACAATTTTGGGCTGAAGCTGTGACATATGCATGCCACCTCGTCAACAGACTACCCGCAGCTGCCAATGGCGGGAAGACACCCATTGAAATGTGGAAAGGTACACATGCTACTGACTATGACTCTTTACACATTTTTGGATGTCCTGCTTACTATCATACAAAGGAAAGTAAGCTTGACCCTAGAGCCAAGAAAGCAAAATTTTTGGGCTTTAGTTCTGGTGTAAAAGGGTATAGACTCTGGTGCATAGAGTCTAAGAAGGTAATTATCAGTAGAGATGTTACTTTCAACGAATCTGAGATGCTTAAGTCACATAAGCATAAAGATTCCAGTGAAGGCAGCTATGATGGCGAAACACCCGGTGATTCGCAGAAGGTGGAGTTTATTACTCCAAATGATTCAAGAGAAGACAGACAAGAGGAGGTTGATAGTCCAGTCACAGCACCTCCAAGTCAAATTGAATCAATAGCAACCAGTAGATCGAGACGAGAGAAACGTGTGCCGACACGTTATGCAGACTACGTGACATATGCACTACCAGTTGAAGGGGGTGAGATCCCCACCACTTACAGAGAAGCCATACAATCCAGTGAAAATGATGAATGGATAAAGGCGATGACAGAGGAGATGCAGTCTCTTCATAAGAACCAGACTTGGGAACTTGTGCCACTGCCACAAGGAAAGAAGTCAATTGGCTGTAAGTGGATCTTTAATCAGAAAGATGATCAAGTTGCTAAAAATAGAATTCGATACAAAGCTAGATTGGTAGCCAAGGGCTACGCTCAGACAGAGGGAATTGACTACAGTGAAGTATTCTCTCCTGTTGTGAAGCATTCATCCATTCGGATATTGCTAGATTTGGTTGCACAATATGATCTTGAATTAGCACAACTTGATGTGAAGACAGCTTTCTTACATGGTGATCTGGAAGAGGAGATTTATCTATCTCAACCAGAAGGGTTTAAAGAGACTGGTAAAGAAAAATGGGTTTGCAGGCTGAAGAAATCTCTCTATGGACTGAAGCAGTCACCTCGACAATGGTATAAACGGTTTGACCGTTTTATGATGGATCTGAAATACACTCGTTGCCAATACGATCATTGTGTATATTTCAGAAAACTTGCAGATGGATCTTTCATTTATTTGCTTTTATATGTAGATGATATGTTGATTGCATGTAAAAGCAAGGTGGAGATAGATCGTTTGAAAACTCAGTTGAGTCATGAGTTTGAAATGAAAGATCTAGGAGAAGCACGAAGAATATTGGGGATGGAGATCAGCAGAGATAGGGTGAAATGTACAGTTCACCTTACTCAAAAGCAGTATCTGAAGAAAGTATTGCAACGCTTCAATATGGACTCAAAGTTGAAGCCTGTGAGTACTCCTATGGCCCCATATCTTAAGCTCAGTGCATTGCAGTCTCCTAAAGATGATGAAGAGCGGGACTACATGAAGAATGTCCCGTATGCAAGTGTTGTTGGTAGCCTAATGTATGCCATGGTGTGTACACGACCTGATATCTCCCAGGCCGTCAGTTTGGTCAGTCGTTATATGCATAATCCTGGAAAGAAACACTGGCATGCGGCTAAATGGATTCTACGGTATATTCTAGGGACCGTAGATCTTGGTTTGAAGTTCGAGAAGAGTGAAGATAGTCTAGTAACTGGATACGTTGACTCAGACTATGCAGGTGATCTTGACAAACGGCGATCGACAACTGGATACGTGTTCACTATGTCTGGAGCACCAGTTAGCTGGCGATCAAATTTGCAGTCTACGATTGCACTGTCATCCACAGAGGCTGAGTATATGGCTGTAACAGAAGCCGTAAAAGAAGCCATTTGGTTACAGGGACTGGTAACAGATTTGGGTTTTGAGCAGCAAGAGGTTACCATTTACTGTGACAGTCAGAGTGCAATTCATTTAGCCAAGAATCAAGTATATCACTCCCGAACAAAACATATCGATGTCCGATTTCACTTTGTACGTGAAATATTAGAAGAAGAGGACATATTACTTCAGAAGATTGGCACTGAAGATAATCCAGCAGATATGTTGACGAAAGTCGTCACAGGGATCAAGTTCCAACACTGCTTGGAATTGATCAATATTGTAAGTTGCTGAGCACCTTCGAGTGCGTTGGCACTTTTGGGTGCATTTGGCGTCTTATGGCGCATTTGTTAGTAGAAGACACTCACGTCAAAGAAGGAGGTGCATTCATTTGAAGAATGAATCAGTTTGGAAGCAGTTTAGTATGGCACACTTCGGTGGAGGGGGTGATTGTTGAAAAGGCAACCTCAGTGTGAAAATGCATGGCAGAAAAATCAACATGGCTGCACCGTCCACCAACCGTCCACCCTCCTTCAACAATGGCTGCACACCTACCTCAATGCAGAATTTTCTAGTTTGGCTGCACCTACCACACCAACCCTTTGTAAAACCTCTCCTATAAAAGGAGAGCTCTGATATTCGAAATAATGTGTGCAGAAGAGTGCAGAGGGAGGTGTGTGCATTTGAGAGTTACGTGAGAAATTTTTGAGTGATTTGTAAATCTCAGAAAATTATAGTAAATTTGGCACCTGTGGATGTAGGCAAATTGCTGAACCACATTAAAATCGTCTTGTGTGATTTTTGGACAGGTTTGAATGCTCAACACACAAATGCCCCGTTGCTTTGTCTTTATCTCGAGTTCTTAGATGACTACATTACCTTTACAGTCATTTCGTCTTCCGCTCCGAAACAATCAAGATAAAACAATGCTCCTGATCTACAAGCAGTAGCTTTGAAATAAACAGGGCCATATGCTCTTGATCTCTCTATTTATTATTATTTTTTTATTCCAAATCCTTGTTTGAAGGAAGGGATCGTTAGGGGACTAGGATTTCAAATAGATTTCAGGTTTGCAGGTTGTATATTATTTTTTCCTCATTTTCACATTTCAGGGACAATTTTGCCATATGTATGTGGGTATTTTTATAATTTTTGTTAAGTACGTCTATATACTTAGAATTAGTATAAATACATATATTGTAACTTTAATTATAATGATAGTAAAATTTGTCGCTCGCTATTGTGGATGTAGGTACATCGCCAAATTACGTAAATTTTTGTATTATTACTTTCTTATTTTCTTTTCAATTATTTTGTATTATTCATTATAATTGTCGTACAATCACAACATATATATATATATATATTTATATATATGAAACACCTTCATCCTTTTCGCTCGAGTCTTTCCACACTTTGGTTAGTTAGCAAAAACACACCAGGTACACAGTAACAAGAACATTATCGCCACATCCAAATCTTTCTTAAAAAATTAATCATCATAAGAAAATTACATCATTAAAAAAATGTGCAAGCAAAAGATAACATTCATGATGATACTTCCTTCTAAATTACAGATATTAATATCATTGACATTAGATTAATTAAATGACAGTGACCTTCATATTGTAGAAAATATTCATTAAATTGAGCCCACATTAAATTAGTTAAAGACTTCTCATTTGAAATATTAGCTATGATAACTTCATCTCACATTCCATATATGAAAAGAACTGTAGCTCTCATATTGAATATTATTTTTATCTTTTTGTGATCTCTAAGCATCTTCCTTCTCGTAACCAGGCTTGTTCTCTCCCTCCAAATAATACTTTTTCATTTCCAAATCGTCCTCATCGCCAGCCCTTTTTCATTATCAACGTCTCTTCGTCGTCAATAAAGTTTCTATCGTCTTCTCCACTTCAAACATGGAAGGTACCTTCTTCATTTGTTTGTACGTGATCTCTAACCAACTTGATCTACCTTTATAAGTTCTCGAAACATGCTATTATTAATGGCACGCATGGCCTCTTTCATGTTTATTGTAAGATCTACTAGCCTATAATGGCAAGAATTGTAAACCTATGCTTTCCACAAAAATCAAATTAACCGTGAAATCCAAAAATCCAAAACCATGAAGAAAAGGGTAAAAACTTATTTAATAAAATATGTTAAATTTTTAAACACACTCGACATTCAAATATAATCTATTCGAGTGAAAGCCTCCAAAGTCCACACAATCGTCTAGGAAGCAATATCTTATTTGCTAATATGTGGTATCAAAGTGGGGAAAATTTGAGACGGACGACACAGTAGAAAGTACAACTTGATGACAGGCGTGATTTTAGTCAATTCACACACTAGAAGTATATTTACGTTTTACCCCTAGGTTTATTTATTTATTGACAAATAGGCTTATTCCTAATTAGCACCTAATGCGCGTGAAATTATGCTGTAAAAATATTGATATTGCTTATAAAAAATATTAATATTTGCTTAAAAAGAGATTAAAATTTTCTTAATAAAAGATTAAAATTTGCTTAATAATATTCATTTCTATTTTTGATTGGGAAAATAAAAATGAATATAATTGTTAGAGGTTATTGGAGATTTAAAAAAAACTTAAATATATAAAATAATTAAAGAAATATAAAATATAAAACATTTTATTATTATAGAGAGTGTGATGGTTAATTTAATATAAACTTTAAATTTTGAGTGATTAATTAAAAGTAAAAAACTAAATATTAATCAAAATTTGAAGAATAGGATGACCAATTTAATAAGAATGCTATATGCTCAACAAATCAAACATATTTAGCTCCCAAGATATTTTGCTTGTCAACTTCATAGCCTAAGCCCTCCTCTCCCTGGTGAGAGTCTCTTTCTAAGCCTTCTTCAGAACACTTAGAACTTTCTCTTAGATCTAATATGTAAGAGACATTCCCCCTTCACTCACGGATCATTGTAGTCGGTGGCATGGAGGATGAGCTCATAAATCTGTGTGAAGGGCTCAAGTTAACTGAGTCCGAGAAAGAGGAAATAAAGCTATCGGACGAAGACCCAGATTTAGCGCATGAAGCAGGTGAACTCAGCCTAGTAGCCCTTGTTATTGTAGAAAAGGAAGTTAACAAAGGTGCGTTTAAAAACACAATGAAAAATGCTTGGAAACTACAAGGTAAGCTTACCATCAAGGATCTCGGCAAGAAAAAATTCCTTCTAGAATTTGAATCGATAGAGGATAAACGGAAAGTTTCCCAAGGGAGACCCTGGGCATTTGACAAACACCTAGTGTGCATCGAAGATGTGAAGTACATAAAGAACCCAATGAGATAACCTTCACCCATGAACCGTTCTGGGTCCAATTTCATGATGTTCCGTTCGCTGGATTAAACAAAAAGATCGGTGAGAAGATCGGGGCGTCGCTTAGTGAAGTCATTATGTTGGATGTTGATCCAAATGGCCGAGCCTGGGGAAGCTTCATACGGTCACGAATCGTGATTGACATTACTAAACCATTAGCTAGAGGCCGGATCCTTAACTTCGGTGGAACTAGACGATGGATCAAATAAGCGTATAAAAGAATGCCGTAGTTCTGCTTCCATTGTGGTATTATACGACATCCACAATTCAATTGCCCCAATGAAAACTTGGATGGCAGAACACGGGATATACACCAGCTTCAATACGGCCCATGGATTCGGGTAAATGCAGTGGCCAAGACGGAGGTAAACCCATCCTTCTCAACTAGTAAAAGCAACGAGGAGGTAAGCACACAAGGAAATCGGACCAGTCTGATGGTTGGTCGACGAGAGGCAGCGGCACTCTCAACTAGGCCACGACACAAAAATCGATAGTTACTCCTATTACCTGGTCGGGAAGGGAGGAAGGACCGGATAATACATTTATAGTCGTTGGGGTCACACGGGGAAGTCACAAAAGCCCTGTTTGCCCCGACATAGCTGATTCACTCCAACTGCTCGTTACTACGTCCAAGAGGGACCACGGGCTGGCTAGTAGCAGTTCTAAACACATGGAGAATGAAGGGAAAGCTGTAACTAGCATGTCACCATGTGGGACTCCCCAGCCTGATTTGGCATAGGCTAACTCGGACCTGGAGATGCTGCCCACCACTTCCACAGAGCAGGTAAGTATCCCACACCCTCCCCCTGGCTTATATATACGAGTGTCGAACTTGCCAAAACCACTCCTACTAATTAGAAACGCAGAGCTAGGGGGAAGCTAACCAGTTTCCCAAGCCATTACTCCAATCCCTGTCCAAATTGGGGATAAAAAAAATTAGCAAAAAAAGGCTGGGAAGCCCGAATGGCAGATTCCCTAGTAGTTCCAAGAAGCTCCAACATTCCCTATTGGCAGAGGTTGTGTTACAGCCCTGCTAGTCTTCATGAATATCTTTTGCTGAAACTGTCGAGGTTTGGGGAACCCTCAGACAGTCCGAGAGCTCCACTCAGTGGTGCGGGAAAAATCCCCAGACCTTATTTTCCTTATTGAAACGAAATGTAGGCATGGTAGAATGGAATCAATTAGGAATAAATTGGGTCTTGATAATAGTTTCATTGTAGATTGCATTGGAAGAAGTGGCGGCATTGCCGCCCTCTGGTCCGATAAATTTGATTTTGTGCTTGATTCTTATTCTCTTAGACATATTTCTTTCAAGTTCTCAGTTGGTGGTAATGGTAAGTTTGGTCATCCAGTAACAGCAAAACGAAAGGAAGGGTGAGATCTCCTAAAGAAGGGTGAGATCTCCTAAAGTGTCTCAAACCCGATCCCACCATTCCTTGGATATGCATGAGAGACTTCAATGAAATTATCTCACAAGACAAGTGGCTTCCTAAACAAATGGAAGATTTTAAAAATGTTCTAATTGACTGTGACCTTGGGGGCTTAGGCTTCGTAAGGCCTAAACACACTTGGTGGAACAACTAAACGGGTTCAGACTTTGTGAAGGAAAGATTAGACAGGGCTTTGGCAAATGAAGCTTGGGATAACCTTTACCCGACATCTTCGGTTCATGTGCTCCTAGTCCAGTGCTTCGATCATTGTCCTCTATTTACGGCATATAGTGGTATTGAGCCTAGTCCTCAAGTCTCCAGGAATATATTCAAGTTTGAAGCAGCCTTCTCCAAATATCCCCACTGCATTGAAATAATCAAAAAAGCATGGGATGGCGCGACTCAGACGGGCTCCAATGTTGAGATCACTAGAAGAGGGATTGAAAGGTGTGGCTGTCAGCTCAATGATTGGTATCGATCAGAAAGAAAAGCTAAATTTATTCGGGTCCGAGAGAAGAGGGAAGACCTTTAAATCCTTCAGTCCAACAACTATGGCCAGAATGTAGACAAAATCATGGCTTTACAAAAAGATATGGATGCTATTCTTGAAGAGGAAGAGGTCATCTAGAAGCAAAGAGCAAAACAGAAATGGTTGCATGATGGAGACAGAAATACAACTTACTTTCACAAGTTTGCTACTCAGAGGAAACAACAGAATACAATTAAGAAGATTTGCAACAAAAGGGGTCAAATTAGGATCACTCCCGAGGATATAGCCCAAGAATTTTAGGCCTACTATAATCACTTATTCTCGACCACGTACCCCTCAGAGCTGGAAACATACTTTGCAGATATTGCTCTGAGTGTTACAGTTGACATGAATAAGACTCTCACTCAAAGATACAGTAATGAGGAAGTGGAATGAGCTATTTTTGGTATGAACCCATTAGGCTCCCCGGGCCCTGATGGCTTTCTTGCAATCTTCTATCAGGATCATTGGAACATTGTGGGTGACAGGATTACGGCCACGACACTTGAATTTCTAAATTCGGGTTCAGACCTTAGGAGTATAAACCAGACATTCATTACACTCATTCCTGAGAAACAAGCTCCTAGATTGGTCACGGACTACAGACCCATCAATTTATGTAATGTGCTCTACAAAATCATTGCCAAAGTGATCTCCAACAAGCTCAAGCAAATCCTTCCCCAGCTGATATCAACTACCCAAAATGCATTCATACCAGGGCGACTTATTTCTGATAACGTAGTGGTAGCCTACGAGCTTCTACATTTGATGCAGAACAAACTCAAAAGCAAAAGGACATGATATATGGCTCTGAAACTTAACATGAGCAAAGCTTATGATAGGGTAGAATGGGTATTTCTTAAAGCTACTTTGACAAAGATGGGTTTTGCTACTTCTATGATAAATTTAATTATGCAATGTGTCGAGACGATATCATATTCCATCCTGATCAACGGCATCCCTCAAGCTCCTATCCATCCTACCAAGAGAATCAGACATGGAGATCTCTTATCCCCTTACTTATTTATTTTATGTGCTAAAATGCTTAGTCAGTCTCTCTTCTTAGCTGAACAAAAAGGTCTAATTTCTGGTATTCCTGTTTCTAAATGCTCCTTTACTATTAACAACCTATTTTTTGTTGATGACAGTCTTATCTTTTGCAAAGCTCTCCCTACAGAATGGAATAGGCTACACAGCATCCTTAAGGATTACGAAGCAAAGTCGGATCAGCAACTCAGTTTAGAGAAAATTTTTATCATGTTTAGCAAAAACACAAAGGTGGCAGTTCAACAGTCTATTTTATCCACAGCAGGGATCAGAGCCACAGGATCATTTGAAAAATATCTAGGACTACCCCCATTCATTGGGCGACACAGGTCACAGGCTTTCAACCCAATACTGGACCAGATCAAAACTCAGATGACCAACTGGAAGACCAATTCCCTATCCCATGCAGAGAAAGAGATCCTTCTTAAAGCAGTCATCCAAGCCATCCCTACATATAGCATGAGGATCTTCAAGATCCCAAAAGGCATCCTCAGGAACATCAACAAACTAATGCAAGATTTCTAGTAAGGACAAAAGGAAAATAAATCAAAGTTGCATTGGCTAAGCTGGAAAGGGATGGGTCATGGGAGTATCAAAATTTCATGGGGGGCTAGGCTTTCGAGATTTTGAAGATTCCAGATTAGCCCTCCTGGCTAAACAAGGTTGGAGATTACTGCAATCTCCCAACTCTCTAACAGCTAGAGACCTACAAGCTAAATACTACCTTGGCAAAGACTTTCTGAATGCAGAGATTAAGAAGGAGGATTCTTTTGTGTGGCAAAGTATACTGGTAGCAAAACCTCTCCTTTGTGAAGGCTTACTGTGGAAAATCGGGAATGGTAAATCAGTGCACATTTGGAGAGACAAATGGGTGCCTATACACACTACTTTCAAAATTCAAACCCCACCTGCATCTCTCCCACCTGATTCCAAGGTGGAAGAACTTATTGATCCAAATACCAAAGACTGGAAGAGGAATTTGGTTAGAGAGATATTCAGTCATGAGGAAGCATCTGTCATTCTAAGACCTATTAGTCCATGCAGCAGCCATGATCAAATCTCTTAGAGGTGCACAACAAATGGAAAATTCTCTGTGAAGTCCGCATACCATCTTAAAGGTTACATGAACGAAAATATAGCTGGACAAGCATCAGAATCTCCTAACCATCCGAAAGTCTGGAAGCATATCTGGCTTGTCAAACTTCCTCACGCAATTCAGACCCTACTATGGCGGGCAGCCAAGGAGATTCTACCTACCAAAGTGAACTTGGTCAAGAGAAGAATCATTGATACTCCAGAATGTCCTATATGCTTGCAACAACCTGAAACATCTACACATATCCTTTGGTCTTGCCCAGCAGCAAGACGTGTGGAGTTTGTGTTCAATGATATTCTAAAAATCTACCATACTTGAGGGTCTCTTCACTGATATTCTTAACTTTATTTTTTCCATAGGTACCGAGTCCATCATAGCTGAAGCGGCCATGGTCATCAAGCATCTTTGGCAAAGGAGGAACAAAGTTGTGTTTGAATCAACCTTCTCCCCTACAGCACAAGTGATCAAGCAAGTACAGGCAAGCCTTTGTGACCTAGAAATATACCTAGCAGCACCAAACAAAGCAACTCAGCCACAAACTAACAAGGCTAGCCAAGCAATATGGCGCAAACCACCGAAAAATTTTGTTAAAGCAAATTGGGATGCGGCCTTAGACAAAGTTAATTGTAAGCTTGGAATCGGATAGTCATTCGAGACTTAAAGGGTCAAGTTCTCGCAACTCTTCAGGCTAACTGGGAGCTCTTTCCAAATCCCTTACTAGGAGAAACCGTTGCAGCTTCTCGAACCATCTCTTTTTGCTGGGAACTGGGTTTCAGATCGAGGGTAATCTTTGAAGGCAACTCCAAGGTTGCAGTTGACAGCCTAAACAATCCGTAGGATGCTTGGAGCACTGCCGGACTACTCACCTGAGACACTAAGAAACTACTTTATAATTTTACCTCTTGTTCTGTTGTACACATTCCCATATTAGCTAATAGGGCAGCACACTGTCTAGTCCAGAATGCTCTAAATCTTAAAGCGGAAAGCATCCTCTTGGAATCTTTCCCCCTTGTATTAGTGACTTAATTTAACTAGAATGAAATATTTGTGTTCTCCTTTCAAAAAAATAAAAGAAACTTCATAACCTAAGCATAAAACTGTTCAAATCGGACCACATTTGTCAACCTCCATGCTTGGGCAGCTTTGGCTTTTGCCATGGCTGTCAACTTCGTCTTATTCTTTTTTGTTTGAAGCTTGTTCGTCATCTTTTCCTTATCTTTTTTCTCCCTTTGGAGATCGAATTATTGCTACATTTTCCTGCGAGTAAGATTATTCTTTTTTGACATCAATCTCTCCCTCACAGCTTATCGGCCCTAATTAATAAAAATTAATTAACCCTTTAGGCGAGCTTGAAGATGAAGAATGAACGCAAAGACAAACACGAAATCGCAAGAACCATATGAAAATGCATGATCAAACGAAGACCCGCACGCTCCAGACGAAGAACGAGCTCTGTTTAGATTCTAATATGAGATTTGAATGCCCTTCTTCTCAGATTTTGTTGATTTTTTTTTCAAAATATATCGCCGTCAACAGACTCCCCAAAAATTACACGCATCGATTGTACGTATAAGAGCTGCATAAGAAATATATAGTTTTTTTTTTTTTCTATGAAAGGAGAAATATACATACGAGCGATGCTACGTATATCGCTATTTCAGTGTCCCTCCTAGTTTCGTTAGTGTAAAAATATTTTTGTCTTTTATTTATTTTTTATATCATTTTGTAAATATATTTAAATACTTTTAAAAAAATAAAAAATTATAATATTATTAAATAATATTTTCTTAATCATTAAATAAAAAAAAAAGAATATACAGTTTTTTTTTTTGAAAGGAGAAATATACAGAATGCTCTTATTATTTTATCGATAGAGGATAAAATTGAAGTGGCACTTCTGTGGAATCTCGGATCCCGTCAAGGTAAAAAGTTTTTTTATTAATAGTTTTAATTTTTTTTTTTTGAAAGTCACAATATCATTAAAAAGCATTTACTTTTCTGCAACAAAAGAAAGGCGTTTACTTTTATAATATATATATATATCTTTATACTTAAAAAGTGGCTATCGGATTGTCTACAGTAATAAACAGTAAAATTAAAATTGATTTTGTTTAACTCTCATTTCCGCTTATGTCCCTCTCAATCCAGACCACAAATCTCGCATCTCTCCCTCCCGGATTCTCTCCCAATTCAAACCCATCCACATCTCCCTTCGGCTACGCACACAGCCACGCAGAGCTAGGGTTCGCCGCCGGCTATCCAGCCTCACCGCCGACTCCGGCATCTACCCCAGGCTCCGACGAACAACTCTTCATCGTCGAATGCCCTTGCTGGGGCCTCCCTCCGCCGCACGCAGGCAAACGAAACGAGAATCCAAAATGGGTTCCTCCACATCGCGCATCCATATGCCACCCTAAGCAGCCACTATAACCACCGTAGATCACCGCGACCACCCAAGACCACCCCTTCCTCCTCTCCTTCACTCGGAGCCTGCAGCTCCTCCCTAGACCCACGAAACCCACGGCTTCCAACCCTTTCCCCTTCGATTTCGAACGGTGCGTTTAGAGAAACCCTTCCATCAAATCCCACAAGAACAACAATAAATTAGAGAGACCGAATATATTGGAGAGGCCCAAGAAACCCGATGAAGAGAAGATCAGGGTTGAGAAGAATGGAGACCCGGTGAAGACAAAGAGATGGAGAGAGGGACCGAGAAAGATTAAGGATGAGAAAATGGTTCCTGTCATCCTAAAACGGTGCGTTTTCAGACATTTAAATTATTAAATGTGTTTTTTTTTTGTGGTTTTCATTCCCATCTTTAAATATCTGCTGGTATATTTTTTGTTGTTTTTATTCTGCATTTTTTATATTTATGCATTTGTTTGTGCATCTTAGTATTTATTCTACATTTAGAATTTTCAAAACATAGTGTTGGAGTTATTTTACTGGCTTACACGACAGTGTATAAGTTATTGGACAGCCCCATTCTGTTCACTAACATCACTGACTCTGTGTACTTTGAGACACAGTAGTACTGGTTGGTTGTTGGAAAATAATATGGAATTGGGTTTTTATTTGTGAGATAAATAGTAGTGATCATGGTTGGGTGCTGATTATTTTTTGGATATTTTTGTGGAATTCTAAATGGAGAAAAGTTTGATGTGTATTGATGTTTTGTTGACTTATTAATGGTAGCTTTGAATTATGGAATGCTGTAGTAGGATTGATATACTGATTATGGCAGTTTGATGTAGGTTATGGTGGATTTATGGGTCACTATTGAAATTGAAATTAAAGTTTCTAGAGAAAAAATAAAGAGAGTGAAATATTTTCTCCAAATCATACTTCACTTTCTAAAGCTGCATAAAAACATAAACAACATGTTATGTTAAGCTAATCAATGTATATAATAACCTCAATACCATAAAGTCCAATCTTACCAAACACACCCCTCAAAGCAAATAAAATAATATTTATTATATTAACCCTTCCCACTTGCAATTCTTAACTTTCTGGATTAGAATTCCTGAATAATTCATTGTTGTTTTTGGCTTTTTTTATGATTAAAATGATGCTGGAGGATATCCCTAAGACTGTCGTGCGAAATCAATTTTTTCAGTGTGGCAATCTTGAATCAAATTTGGTGTGGCAGTGCAAATTTATACTCATTTCATAACATTTTCATTTTCTTTATTGTGGTAGTGCAAACCTCCTTCATTCTGTACATGGCGTCTGACATGAGATTCCTCATCTCTGAACATTCTTTGTGTTCTCTGCATTCCAACTCTTTCTTTTTTAGATTTAGCTGAATAAGAAATAAACAAATACATAAAGAGATTTTTTTTTTTATTAATACTGAAATGAGAAAGCATTTGAGTAATACTGAAATGTGAAAGTATAAGAACATAAATAAGAAATAAACAAATGTATAAAGAGAATATTTTTATTTTTTTTCTCTTTATTTATGTTTTTGTACTTTCCCATCTCTTTATTTATCCATTTGTTTATTTGTTTATTTATGCTTTTATGCTTTCTCATTTTATAAAGCATTTTTATTACTTAAATGAGAAAAAACAAATGCTTTCTAAAAAAAATCAAGACTTCAGTTTTCACAAATGTTGAAACATTAAAACATATGCAACCTCTCGATTTTTGTTTGGCATGCTTAGCTGTTCAAACTTCAGTTATGTGAGTGCTTCATGATGATTTATTCATTTCAAAATTTCTGATATTTTTTCATTTGGTTGCTTCATAGAAACTTGAATTAAAACCTTGTCCAACAAATGCTAATATTACCAAAGAGTGATTACAACTGATCCACTCCAAATATAATTCCATTCAAAATTCCTATTATACCAAGGATGTCGAAATCCATGAGCTTCAAAAACAAATGAAAAGTACAAAAAGTAAAGGAAATATTTTTAGAATCCCAAGATGTATAGCTGAAACATTAAAGAAATATAGAACTCCACATAGGTTTTCTTCACCTATACTCAACGTTTTGCACCTATACTCAATTTTTTTTAATAATTTCTTTGTTTGATATTCAAGTGGTTTGGTTTTAGGCTCTTACTTATAATTCTACCATGTAATGAGGCTAAATATTAGTAATGTTCTGCTGACACTCCTAAAAAAGTTAAAAAATTAAGAAGAATTGGTAGCTTTGTGCACTAATTATTTAGTATTATATATATATATATATATTCTTTAATGAAGCATAATTTCATAACATCAGATTGAAACCAATATCTAGCAAAATAGGCATGCAAAGGTACAACTTAGATTGAAACCAACTAAAATAAAAACACAATTTATTTTAGTTAAAAGCAAGGTATAATTTATAAATGTATTCTATTTTAGTTTAAGCAAGATATAATGAATAAAACCTTAATTTTTTATCCAGACCTCTGATTCAATTGATGTAGGTTTGTCTTTTTGACTTTGTATGCCAGGAAACAAAGTTTGCCATGTGAGGCTACATATAATTTTTTGTATAAATTTAAAAATAAAATTATGAAGTAGGTTTTTTTTATTTGAAGAAGAATTTATGGTAAGCTGCAAGGAAGAATTTGAATGTCAAACAATCTCTCATGATTGTGATTGTGCTTAGGTTACTATAAAACATAATTAAAGCACACTCACATATGAATATGAATTTTTTTTCCTTTTTTCTGTAGTAGATACCATCATGATATTATATGTAGCAAATAGTACACTTAAATGCATCAGATTTTTTTTCTTGATTTAAAAAGCAAACGAAGAAGCAAATAAAATGGGAATTCTTCATTTCAAAAAAGCGTAACCTGAAAATGCCCTTAGTCAATAGCTTAAGAGATTAATATAAAATAAATGAAGGACCAACAATGAAAAAATCCACTTTGAAGACACATTATTTGTTAACACAATTAATGCATTTTGCCTTCTTTTTTTCCCATTGTTTGTTTTTGCCTTTTGTGATTCTTTTCTTTTGTTATTTTTTTTTTTTTTTGTCTTTTGTCTCTATTTTACTTTCTATTTTAATGAAGTGTTAATAGGTGTTTTGATTTATGGGCTATTGTGATGGCGTTAATATATTAATTATTAAAGTTTGATGTTAGTTATCGTGCATTTATGAATAAGATTGAAATCTCATTCATTTTCTTAATAGAACCATATTAGTAATTCTTTCTTTTTCTTTTTTGGGTTCGATGTATTGTTTTTTTGTTTTTTTGTTTTTATTCTCTTCAACTATTTGTTATTATTGGCATATCTTGAAAATCTTGCAAATGTATTCTCTTCTTTATTTCATTTTTCTTTAAGATGTCTACTATCTCAACCCAACTATGTAGCCAAGGTTTCGCTTTTCCTTTTCTCCCAATCTTGATAACCAATCTATGGCAAGTGGAAGTAGCAGCTTGCCACCACCACCACACTTCTTCAAAATAATAATACATTCTACTCTAGCCAACAATAGATTAGTAAGTAATATATATATCCATTAAATATTTTTGATTAATCAGTTCTATAACTTCTATTCTGTTTAATTAATTCTATTTTGTTTAAACAAAAATAACTCTAACATGACTCCTATCTATATATGTAGAGTCAATGTTATTCCAATTACTGGCATATCTTTATACTTAAAAAGCATTTATCATATTGAACAATGTTAGAGACTAAAGGTAAAGAATGCAAACGAAGATTTTTGATGACTACACATGAAGTTTATTTTTTATTTTACCTTTTCTGCATTAGTTGTTTCCTGGGCTTAATTTACCTTTTTGTTTCTAATTAAAATTAATTGGTGAAAATGTCGATCATAGACAATACACTTTCTTCTAGGATTTTCTAATCCCTGTCGTAGCTAAAAGTATAAAAAATGCTGCAGAAGGTGCTGCTTTGCAAGGCTCTAAGTGTGTTGTAAGTTTTCGAAAACTATTTTTTAGTTATTTCTACGTTACATTATATTCTAAATGTATCGGATGGATCTTAGAATTCAATGAACTATATAATTAATTGAATTCTGAACAGGGGCTTGCTCTGGATAAAAAAAGGAAGTGGCTCTCAGTTGAAACCACTGCAGACCAGGTATGGTCATTAGACTTTTGCTGTTTAAGTCCTTTGTTTTATTTTTTTTGGTTTATTTTAATACGTAAATGGCTAGCATGCTGCACTCTTATTGGAGTTGCGTTCCCAAATGATTGATCATGACTCACTATGGATGACTATTTGAAAGAAAGTAGCTCTGTTATTTTACCCCCCTCTCTCTCTTTTTACTTTTACTTATTTGTCTTTTTGGTTCAGTTGATGATCTAAAATTATGGTCATGTTTGTATTTGGATTACTTTTCGTCGCTTTTAATTTTTTTTATACACTGTGATATCAAATTATACACAATGAGATAAAAAATCTGGGTGGTACTTTTTCAGAATTTTGTATACTGTATAATACACAGTAAAGTTATTGATGTGTTGCACTCTGTATATCTTCGATTAAAAAAAAATTTTCATACTGTAGGACATTGTTTTATTCCCATTGTTATTTTTTTATTTAATTGATCTGACTTGGTGGCTTTTTTTTTCAAGGACTTCGGACTGGTTTATTTTTATGCATATTTTTATAGTTTAACTGCTCAAATTTGGTGGTTTGTTTTCTGCACCTTCCGTGGCTTCTACTTAACTTTGGTTTGAAGTTGTATGTCGCAGCTAGGAGAATGTTTGGTTTCAATTAGCTTTTATTGGATAAACAAGCTACTAATATTTTTTCTTTTATATATATATATTTGTTGCATTTGTGTATTTTGAGAGATTGCGATGTTATTTTCTACTGTTACCATTAATATTCTTCATCCTTAATATTCATTGATGCAGTAAGTCATTTTTTTAGTCATCACTCATATATTTATTGAAACAATGGTTTTAAAATATTTGGAAGGCATGCATGCATATATAGTGCAGGTGAGATCGCATGGGATACGCTTACGTCTAAAACCCCTTTTATAATTTTGCCGATTATCATTTCGAGTGATTGTGATATGGAAATCTTGGCTGATATTTTCTTTTGAGTTTTGTTTGAAATATGGTCTATGATCATGAGTGTAGTGGAGTTATAGGTGAAGTTATTAGCAAATAGTTATGTGGTTTCTTTATTTGGGAGTTTCTTGGATTTAGTGAGTTTGTGAGTTTTGCCGACTTTGTGTCTTGATTTCCTCATTTATTTGAGATTTTTGTTTAGCAGCACTATTGTTGTAATGTTTTATAAATTTCATGTAGATTATTATCTTGGAAGTGGTTGTTGGAGATTGGTGTTGTTTTTAATTTAATTTTATAATTAGTGATTGATGGTGTTATCGTTGTGTTGTTTATAGTTTCTCATCTATTTTCTTTTTTTTTTGATAAACTTTTCTCATCTATTTTAAATAACCTGTAATATGGCACCACTTAGATTTAGAATTAGATGTTTATTTCAAATTTTCATATGACAATATGTTGTTTATTAGTTATGATTTTGCTTAAGAGAGGCAGAGACAAAAAGTTTACTTTTATAATACGCAAATTGAAATCTGTAAAGTTATTAGCAGGAAATAGGGGAATTACATGCAATGGGAATGATCTCAATTTCTACATGCATCCCTCAATGTAAGGATGTTAATATCATCTGATATAACATGCTCCTTTAATTTGATACTTCTTTTACATGTAAAGTTATGTTTCAAGCCTGCTAGAAATATTTATCAAATTTTTAGGCTTGTATTTGGAAGTGTCTTAAAACCAATAGATGAATTTTGTTATCTCCTATTTATATCAGTTTCTTAGGTGAACTTTTGCCAGTTCTATATCAAATTTTTTTTCATGTTCTCTCATGTCTATCCAATTATGACCATGCTATGCACTCGTATCATTTTGGCCAATCATTACCAACATGCTGCTTTTCTTAATTTTCACAATTCTCTAAAGCATTATCATGGTCAAGAAAGGTCATAATTATGTCCTTATTGCTAACAAATATCACCGAAAAAATCTCCAACAATCAATGATTATCTTTGTAAGTATTTGTCAACTATCAAAACTTATACATAATTTATCTGGTGTTGTTCCTGAGTAGGTGTCAAAGTTTGGAAGAATGAGCATGTGTGATGCTGAGAGGACACCCAAGGAACTTGACTTCAATTGTGAGGCTGGTATGCCCAGCTCTTGCCTGGATTGAATTGATTTTTTGGCAATTTTTTTTTTTGTAACTGAAATGAAAATGATTGTGCTTTCTTAATCCATTTGTGACTTACAGATTTATTTGAGGTTATATATTGGAACAAAGGGAATGGAATTTACATCTTAGGGCTATGCAAGAACCACTTTGATAGCCTTAAAAATATTTACATCTTATATGCTACTTTTAGGATCAAAATTGCAATTTTAATTCCTACCTGTTACTTTTTTTTGTTAAATTTATGTCCAACTATGATATGTTTTAGCCTATTGGTCTTTTTCTTGATACTTTCCAAATAAAATGTAATTATTATTTATCTTTTCCTAATTCGTATAATCTCTTTTATGGCAGAACACGGGATATACACCAGCTTCAATACGGCCCATGGATTCGGGTAAATGCAGTGGCCAAGACGGAGGTAAACCCATCCTTCTCAACTAGTAAAAGCAACGAGGAGGTAAGCACACAAGGAAATCGGACCAGTCTGATGGTTGGTCGACGAGAGGCAGCGGCACTCTCAACTAGGCCACGACACAAAAATCGATAGTTACTCCTATTACCTGGTCGGGAAGGGAGGAAGGACCGGATAATACATTTATAGTCGTTGGGGTCACACGGGGAAGTCACAAAAGCCCTGTTTGCCCCGACATAGCTGATTCACTCCAACTGCTCGTTACTACGTCCAAGAGGGACCACGGGCTGGCTAGTAGCAGTTCTAAACACATGGAGAATGAAGGGAAAGCTGTAACTAGCATGTCACCATGTGGGACTCCCCAGCCTGATTTGGCATAGGCTAACTCGGACCTGGAGATGCTGCCCACCACTTCCACAGAGCAGGTAAGTATCCCACACCCTCCCCCTGGCTTATATATACGAGTGTCGAACTTGCCAAAACCACTCCTACTAATTAGAAACGCAGAGCTAGGGGGAAGCTAACCAGTTTCCCAAGCCATTACTCCAATCCCTGTCCAAATTGGGGATAAAAAAAATTAGCAAAAAAAGGCTGGGAAGCCCGAATGGCAGATTCCCTAGTAGTTCCAAGAAGCTCCAACATTCCCTATTGGCAGAGGTTGTGTTACAGCCCTGCTAGTCTTCATGAATATCTTTTGCTGAAACTGTCGAGGTTTGGGGAACCCTCAGACAGTCCGAGAGCTCCACTCAGTGGTGCGGGAAAAATCCCCAGACCTTATTTTCCTTATTGAAACGAAATGTAGGCATGGTAGAATGGAATCAATTAGGAATAAATTGGGTCTTGATAATAGTTTCATTGTAGATTGCATTGGAAGAAGTGGCGGCATTGCCGCCCTCTGGTCCGATAAATTTGATTTTGTGCTTGATTCTTATTCTCTTAGACATATTTCTTTCAAGTTCTCAGTTGGTGGTAATGGTAAGTTTGGTCATCCAGTAACAGCAAAACGAAAGGAAGGGTGAGATCTCCTAAAGAAGGGTGAGATCTCCTAAAGTGTCTCAAACCCGATCCCACCATTCCTTGGATATGCATGAGAGACTTCAATGAAATTATCTCACAAGACAAGTGGCTTCCTAAACAAATGGAAGATTTTAAAAATGTTCTAATTGACTGTGACCTTGGGGGCTTAGGCTTCGTAAGGCCTAAACACACTTGGTGGAACAACTAAACGGGTTCAGACTTTGTGAAGGAAAGATTAGACAGGGCTTTGGCAAATGAAGCTTGGGATAACCTTTACCCGACATCTTCGGTTCATGTGCTCCTAGTCCAGTGCTTCGATCATTGTCCTCTATTTACGGCATATAGTGGTATTGAGCCTAGTCCTCAAGTCTCCAGGAATATATTCAAGTTTGAAGCAGCCTTCTCCAAATATCCCCACTGCATTGAAATAATCAAAAAAGCATGGGATGGCGCGACTCAGACGGGCTCCAATGTTGAGATCACTAGAAGAGGGATTGAAAGGTGTGGCTGTCAGCTCAATGATTGGTATCGATCAGAAAGAAAAGCTAAATTTATTCGGGTCCGAGAGAAGAGGGAAGACCTTTAAATCCTTCAGTCCAACAACTATGGCCAGAATGTAGACAAAATCATGGCTTTACAAAAAGATATGGATGCTATTCTTGAAGAGGAAGAGGTCATCTAGAAGCAAAGAGCAAAACAGAAATGGTTGCATGATGGAGACAGAAATACAACTTACTTTCACAAGTTTGCTACTCAGAGGAAACAACAGAATACAATTAAGAAGATTTGCAACAAAAGGGGTCAAATTAGGATCACTCCCGAGGATATAGCCCAAGAATTTTAGGCCTACTATAATCACTTATTCTCGACCACGTACCCCTCAGAGCTGGAAACATACTTTGCAGATATTGCTCTGAGTGTTACAGTTGACATGAATAAGACTCTCACTCAAAGATACAGTAATGAGGAAGTGGAATGAGCTATTTTTGGTATGAACCCATTAGGCTCCCCGGGCCCTGATGGCTTTCTTGCAATCTTCTATCAGGATCATTGGAACATTGTGGGTGACAGGATTACGGCCACGACACTTGAATTTCTAAATTCGGGTTCAGACCTTAGGAGTATAAACCAGACATTCATTACACTCATTCCTGAGAAACAAGCTCCTAGATTGGTCACGGACTACAGACCCATCAATTTATGTAATGTGCTCTACAAAATCATTGCCAAAGTGATCTCCAACAAGCTCAAGCAAATCCTTCCCCAGCTGATATCAACTACCCAAAGTGCATTCATACCAGGGCGACTTATTTCTGATAACGTAGTGGTAGCCTACGAGCTTCTACATTTGATGCAGAACAAACTCAAAAGCAAAAGGACATGATATATGGCTCTGAAACTTAACATGAGCAAAGCTTATGATAGGGTAGAATGGGTATTTCTTAAAGCTACTTTGACAAAGATGGGTTTTGCTACTTCTATGATAAATTTAATTATGCAATGTGTCGAGACGATATCATATTCCATCCTGATCAACGGCATCCCTCAAGCTCCTATCCATCCTACCAAGAGAATCAGACATGGAGATCTCTTATCCCCTTACTTATTTATTTTATGTGCTAAAATGCTTAGTCAGTCTCTCTTCTTAGCTGAACAAAAAGGTCTAATTTCTGGTATTCCTGTTTCTAAATGCTCCTTTACTATTAACAACCTATTTTTTGTTGATGACAGTCTTATCTTTTGCAAAGCTCTCCCTACAGAATGGAATAGGCTACACAGCATCCTTAAGGATTACGAAGCAAAGTCGGATCAGCAACTCAGTTTAGAGAAAATTTTTATCATGTTTAGCAAAAACACAAAGGTGGCAGTTCAACAGTCTATTTTATCCACAGCAGGGATCAGAGCCACAGGATCATTTGAAAAATATCTAGGACTACCCCCATTCATTGGGCGACACAGGTCACAGGCTTTCAACCCAATACTGGACCAGATCAAAACTCAGATGACCAACTGGAAGACCAATTCCCTATCCCATGCAGAGAAAGAGATCCTTCTTAAAGCAGTCATCCAAGCCATCCCTACATATAGCATGAGGATCTTCAAGATCCCAAAAGGCATCCTCAGGAACATCAACAAACTAATGCAAGATTTCTAGTAAGGACAAAAGGAAAATAAATCAAAGTTGCATTGGCTAAGCTGGAAAGGGATGGGTCATGGGAGTATCAAAATTTCATGGGGGGCTAGGCTTTCGAGATTTTGAAGAATCCAGATTAGCCCTCCTGGCTAAACAAGGTTGGAGATTACTGCAATCTCCCAACTCTCTAACAGCTAGAGACCTACAAGCTAAATACTACCTTGGCAAAGACTTTCTGAATGCAGAGATTAAGAAGGAGGATTCTTTTGTGTGGCAAAGTATACTGGTAGCAAAACCTCTCCTTTGTGAAGGCTTACTGTGGAAAATCGGGAATGGTAAATCAGTGCACATTTGGAGAGACAAATGGGTGCCTATACACACTACTTTCAAAATTCAAACCCCACCTGCATCTCTCCCACCTGATTCCAAGGTGGAAGAACTTATTGATCCAAATACCAAAGACTGGAAGAGGAATTTGGTTAGAGAGATATTCAGTCATGAGGAAGCATCTGTCATTCTAAGACCTATTAGTCCATGCAGCAGCCATGATCAAATCTCTTAGAGGTGCACAACAAATGGAAAATTCTCTGTGAAGTCCGCATACCATCTTAAAGGTTACATGAACGAAAATATAGCTGGACAAGCATCAGAATCTCCTAACCATCCGAAAGTCTGGAAGCATATCTGGCTTGTCAAACTTCCTCACGCAATTCAGACCCTACTATGGCGGGCAGCCAAGGAGATTCTACCTACCAAAGTGAACTTGGTCAAGAGAAGAATCATTGATACTCCAGAATGTCCTATATGCTTGCAACAACCTGAAACATCTACACATATCCTTTGGTCTTGCCCAGCAGCAAGACGTGTGGAGTTTGTGTTCAATGATATTCTAAAAATCTACCATACTTGAGGGTCTCTTCACTGATATTCTTAACTTTATTTTTTCCATAGGTACCGAGTCCATCATAGCTGAAGCGGCCATGGTCATCAAGCATCTTTGGCAAAGGAGGAACAAAGTTGTGTTTGAATCAACCTTCTCCCCTACAGCACAAGTGATCAAGCAAGTACAGGCAAGCCTTTGTGACCTAGAAATATACCTAGCAGCACCAAACAAAGCAACTCAGCCACAAACTAACAAGGCTAGCCAAGCAATATGGCGCAAACCACCGAAAAATTTTGTTAAAGCAAATTGGGATGCGGCCTTAGACAAAGTTAATTGTAAGCTTGGAATCGGATAGTCATTCGAGACTTAAAGGGTCAAGTTCTCGCAACTCTTCAGGCTAACTGGGAGCTCTTTCCAAATCCCTTACTAGGAGAAACCGTTGCAGCTTCTCGAACCATCTCTTTTTGCTGGGAACTGGGTTTCAGATCGAGGGTAATCTTTGAAGGCAACTCCAAGGTTGCAGTTGACAGCCTAAACAATCCGTAGGATGCTTGGAGCACTGCCGGACTACTCACCTGAGACACTAAGAAACTACTTTATAATTTTACCTCTTGTTCTGTTGTACACATTCCCATATTAGCTAATAGGGCAGCACACTGTCTAGTCCAGAATGCTCTAAATCTTAAAGCGGAAAGCATCCTCTTGGAATCTTTCCCCCTTGTATTAGTGACTTAATTTAACTAGAATGAAATATTTGTGTTCTCCTTTCAAAAAAATAAAAGAAACTTCATAACCTAAGCATAAAACTGTTCAAATCGGACCACATTTGTCAACCTCCATGCTTGGGCAGCTTTGGCTTTTGCCATGGCTGTCAATTTCGTCTTATTCTTTTTTGTTTGAAGCTTGTTCGTCATCTTTTCCTTATCTTTTTTCTCCCTTTGGAGATCGAATTATTGCTACATTTTCCTGCGAGTAAGATTATTCTTTTTTGACATCAATCTCTCCCTCACAGCTTATCGGCCCTAATTAATAAAAATTAATTAACCCTTTAGGCGAGCTTGAAGATGAAGAATGAACGCAAAGACAAACACGAAATCGCAAGAACCATATGAAAATGCATGATCAAACGAAGACCCGCACGCTCCAGACGAAGAACGAGCTCTGTTTAGATTCTAATATGAGATTTGAATGCCCTTCTTCTCAGATTTTGTTGATTTTTTTTTCAAAATATATCGCCGTCAACAGACTCCCCAAAAATTACACGCATCGATTGTACGTATAAGAGCTGCATAAGAAATATATAGTTTTTTTTTTTTTCTATGAAAGGAGAAATATACATACGAGCGATGCTACGTATATCGCTATTTCAGTGTCCCTCCTAGTTTCGTTAGTGTAAAAATATTTTTGTCTTTTATTTATTTTTTATATCATTTTGTAAATATATTTAAATACTTTTAAAAAAATAAAAAATTATAATATTATTAAATAATATTTTCTTAATCATTAAATAAAAAAAAAAGAATATACAGTTTTTTTTTTTGAAAGGAGAAATATACAGAATGCTCTTATTATTTTATCGATAGAGGATAAAATTGAAGTGGCACTTCTGTGGAATCTCGGATCCCGTCAAGGTAAAAAGTTTTTTTATTAATAGTTTTAATTTTTTTTTTTTGAAAGTCACAATATCATTAAAAAGCATTTACTTTTCTGCAACAAAAGAAAGGCGTTTACTTTTATAATATATATATATATCTTTATACTTAAAAAGTGGCTATCGGATTGTCTACAGTAATAAACAGTAAAATTAAAATTGATTTTGTTTAACTCTCATTTCCGCTTATGTCCCTCTCAATCCAGACCACAAATCTCGCATCTCTCCCTCCCGGATTCTCTCCCAATTCAAACCCATCCACATCTCCCTTCGGCTACGCACACAGCCACGCAGAGCTAGGGTTCGCCGCCGGCTATCCAGCCTCACCGCCGACTCCGGCATCTACCCCAGGCTCCGACGAACAACTCTTCATCGTCGAATGCCCTTGCTGGGGCCTCCCTCCGCCGCACGCAGGCAAACGAAACGAGAATCCAAAATGGGTTCCTCCACATCGCGCATCCATATGCCACCCTAAGCAGCCACTATAACCACCGTAGATCACCGCGACCACCCAAGACCACCCCTTCCTCCTCTCCTTCACTCGGAGCCTGCAGCTCCTCCCTAGACCCACGAAACCCACGGCTTCCAACCCTTTCCCCTTCGATTTCGAACGGTGCGTTTAGAGAAACCCTTCCATCAAATCCCACAAGAACAACAATAAATTAGAGAGACCGAATATATTGGAGAGGCCCAAGAAACCCGATGAAGAGAAGATCAGGGTTGAGAAGAATGGAGACCCGGTGAAGACAAAGAGATGGAGAGAGGGACCGAGAAAGATTAAGGATGAGAAAATGGTTCCTGTCATCCTAAAACGGTGCGTTTTCAGACATTTAAATTATTAAATGTGTTTTTTTTTTGTGGTTTTCATTCCCATCTTTAAATATCTGCTGGTATATTTTTTGTTGTTTTTATTCTGCATTTTTTATATTTATGCATTTGTTTGTGCATCTTAGTATTTATTCTACATTTAGAATTTTCAAAACATAGTGTTGGAGTTATTTTACTGGCTTACACGACAGTGTATAAGTTATTGGACAGCCCCATTCTGTTCACTAACATCACTGACTCTGTGTACTTTGAGACACAGTAGTACTGGTTGGTTGTTGGAAAATAATATGGAATTGGGTTTTTATTTGTGAGATAAATAGTAGTGATCATGGTTGGGTGCTGATTATTTTTTGGATATTTTTGTGGAATTCTAAATGGAGAAAAGTTTGATGTGTATTGATGTTTTGTTGACTTATTAATGGTAGCTTTGAATTATGGAATGCTGTAGTAGGATTGATATACTGATTATGGCAGTTTGATGTAGGTTATGGTGGATTTATGGGTCACTATTGAAATTGAAATTAAAGTTTCTAGAGAAAAAATAAAGAGAGTGAAATATTTTCTCCAAATCATACTTCACTTTCTAAAGCTGCATAAAAACATAAACAACATGTTATGTTAAGCTAATCAATGTATATAATAACCTCAATACCATAAAGTCCAATCTTACCAAACACACCCCTCAAAGCAAATAAAATAATATTTATTATATTAACCCTTCCCACTTGCAATTCTTAACTTTCTGGATTAGAATTCCTGAATAATTCATTGTTGTTTTTGGCTTTTTTTATGATTAAAATGATGCTGGAGGATATCCCTAAGACTGTCGTGCGAAATCAATTTTTTCAGTGTGGCAATCTTGAATCAAATTTGGTGTGGCAGTGCAAATTTATACTCATTTCATAACATTTTCATTTTCTTTATTGTGGTAGTGCAAACCTCCTTCATTCTGTACATGGCGTCTGACATGAGATTCCTCATCTCTGAACATTCTTTGTGTTCTCTGCATTCCAACTCTTTCTTTTTTAGATTTAGCTGAATAAGAAATAAACAAATACATAAAGAGAATTTTTTTTTTATTAATACTGAAATGAGAAAGCATTTGAGTAATACTGAAATGTGAAAGTATAAGAACATAAATAAGAAATAAACAAATGTATAAAGAGAATATTTTTATTTTTTTTCTCTTTATTTATGTTTTTGTACTTTCCCATCTCTTTATTTATCCATTTGTTTATTTGTTTATTTATGCTTTTATGCTTTCTCATTTTATAAAGCATTTTTATTACTTAAATGAGAAAAAACAAATGCTTTCTAAAAAAAATCAAGACTTCAGTTTTCACAAATGTTGAAACATTAAAACATATGCAACCTCTCGATTTTTGTTTGGCATGCTTAGCTGTTCAAACTTCAGTTATGTGAGTGCTTCATGATGATTTATTCATTTCAAAATTTCTGATATTTTTTCATTTGGTTGCTTCATAGAAACTTGAATTAAAACCTTGTCCAACAAATGCTAATATTACCAAAGAGTGATTACAACTGATCCACTCCAAATATAATTCCATTCAAAATTCCTATTATACCAAGGATGTCGAAATCCATGAGCTTCAAAAACAAATGAAAAGTACAAAAAGTAAAGGAAATATTTTTAGAATCCCAAGATGTATAGCTGAAACATTAAAGAAATATAGAACTCCACATAGGTTTTCTTCACCTATACTCAACGTTTTGCACCTATACTCAATTTTTTTTAATAATTTCTTTGTTTGATATTCAAGTGGTTTGGTTTTAGGCTCTTACTTATAATTCTACCATGTAATGAGGCTAAATATTAGTAATGTTCTGCTGACACTCCTAAAAAAGTTAAAAAATTAAGAAGAATTGGTAGCTTTGTGCACTAATTATTTAGTATTATATATATATATATATATTCTTTAATGAAGCATAATTTCATAACATCAGATTGAAACCAATATCTAGCAAAATAGGCATGCAAAGGTACAACTTAGATTGAAACCAACTAAAATAAAAACACAATTTATTTTAGTTAAAAGCAAGGTATAATTTATAAATGTATTCTATTTTAGTTTAAGCAAGATATAATGAATAAAACCTTAATTTTTTATCCAGACCTCTGATTCAATTGATGTAGGTTTGTCTTTTTGACTTTGTATGCCAGGAAACAAAGTTTGCCATGTGAGGCTACATATAATTTTTTGTATAAATTTAAAAATAAAATTATGAAGTAGGTTTTTTTTATTTGAAGAAGAATTTATGGTAAGCTGCAAGGAAGAATTTGAATGTCAAACAATCTCTCATGATTGTGATTGTGCTTAGGTTACTATAAAACATAATTAAAGCACACTCACATATGAATATGAATTTTTTTTCCTTTTTTCTGTAGTAGATACCATCATGATATTATATGTAGCAAATAGTACACTTAAATGCATCAGATTTTTTTTCTTGATTTAAAAAGCAAACGAAGAAGCAAATAAAATGGGAATTCTTCATTTCAAAAAAGCGTAACCTGAAAATGCCCTTAGTCAATAGCTTAAGAGATTAATATAAAATAAATGAAGGACCAACAATGAAAAAATCCACTTTGAAGACACATTATTTGTTAACACAATTAATGCATTTTGCCTTCTTTTTTTCCCATTGTTTGTTTTTGCCTTTTGTGATTCTTTTCTTTTGTTATTTTTTTTTTTTTTTGTCTTTTGTCTCTATTTTACTTTCTATTTTAATGAAGTGTTAATAGGTGTTTTGATTTATGGGCTATTGTGATGGCGTTAATATATTAATTATTAAAGTTTGATGTTAGTTATCGTGCATTTATGAATAAGATTGAAATCTCATTCATTTTCTTAATAGAACCATATTAGTAATTCTTTCTTTTTCTTTTTTGGGTTCGATGTATTGTTTTTTTGTTTTTTTGTTTTTATTCTCTTCAACTATTTGTTATTATTGGCATATCTTGAAAATCTTGCAAATGTATTCTCTTCTTTATTTCATTTTTCTTTAAGATGTCTACTATCTCAACCCAACTATGTAGCCAAGGTTTCGCTTTTCCTTTTCTCCCAATCTTGATAACCAATCTATGGCAAGTGGAAGTAGCAGCTTGCCACCACCACCACACTTCTTCAAAATAATAATACATTCTACTCTAGCCAACAATAGATTAGTAAGTAATATATATATCCATTAAATATTTTTGATTAATCAGTTCTATAACTTCTATTCTGTTTAATTAATTCTATTTTGTTTAAACAAAAATAACTCTAACATGACTCCTATCTATATATGTAGAGTCAATGTTATTCCAATTACTGGCATATCTTTATACTTAAAAAGCATTTATCATATTGAACAATGTTAGAGACTAAAGGTAAAGAATGCAAACGAAGATTTTTGATGACTACACATGAAGTTTATTTTTTATTTTACCTTTTCTGCATTAGTTGTTTCCTGGGCTTAATTTACCTTTTTGTTTCTAATTAAAATTAATTGGTGAAAATGTCGATCATAGACAATACACTTTCTTCTAGGATTTTCTAATCCCTGTCGTAGCTAAAAGTATAAAAAATGCTGCAGAAGGTGCTGCTTTGCAAGGCTCTAAGTGTGTTGTAAGTTTTCGAAAACTATTTTTTAGTTATTTCTACGTTACATTATATTCTAAATGTATCGGATGGATCTTAGAATTCAATGAACTATATAATTAATTGAATTCTGAACAGGGGCTTGCTCTGGATAAAAAAAGGAAGTGGCTCTCAGTTGAAACCACTGCAGACCAGGTATGGTCATTAGACTTTTGCTGTTTAAGTCCTTTGTTTTATTTTTTTTGGTTTATTTTAATACGTAAATGGCTAGCATGCTGCACTCTTATTGGAGTTGCGTTCCCAAATGATTGATCATGACTCACTATGGATGACTATTTGAAAGAAAGTAGCTCTGTTATTTTACCCCCCTCTCTCTCTTTTTACTTTTACTTATTTGTCTTTTTGGTTCAGTTGATGATCTAAAATTATGGTCATGTTTGTATTTGGATTACTTTTCGTCGCTTTTAATTTTTTTTATACACTGTGATATCAAATTATACACAATGAGATAAAAAATCTGGGTGGTACTTTTTCAGAATTTTGTATACTGTATAATACACAGTAAAGTTATTGATGTGTTGCACTCTGTATATCTTCGATTAAAAAAAAATTTTCATACTGTAGGACATTGTTTTATTCCCATTGTTATTTTTTTATTTAATTGATCTGACTTGGTGGCTTTTTTTTTCAAGGACTTCGGACTGGTTTATTTTTATGCATATTTTTATAGTTTAACTGCTCAAATTTGGTGGTTTGTTTTCTGCACCTTCCGTGGCTTCTACTTAACTTTGGTTTGAAGTTGTATGTCGCAGCTAGGAGAATGTTTGGTTTCAATTAGCTTTTATTGGATAAACAAGCTACTAATATTTTTTCTTTTATATATATATATATTTGTTGCATTTGTGTATTTTGAGAGATTGCGATGTTATTTTCTACTGTTACCATTAATATTCTTCATCCTTAATATTCATTGATGCAGTAAGTCATTTTTTTAGTCATCACTCATATATTTATTGAAACAATGGTTTTAAAATATTTGGAAGGCATGCATGCATATATAGTGCAGGTGAGATCGCATGGGATACGCTTACGTCTAAAACCCCTTTTATAATTTTGCCGATTATCATTTCGAGTGATTGTGATATGGAAATCTTGGCTGATATTTTCTTTTGAGTTTTGTTTGAAATATGGTCTATGATCATGAGTGTAGTGGAGTTATAGGTGAAGTTATTAGCAAATAGTTATGTGGTTTCTTTATTTGGGAGTTTCTTGGATTTAGTGAGTTTGTGAGTTTTGCCGACTTTGTGTCTTGATTTCCTCATTTATTTGAGATTTTTGTTTAGCAGCACTATTGTTGTAATGTTTTATAAATTTCATGTAGATTATTATCTTGGAAGTGGTTGTTGGAGATTGGTGTTGTTTTTAATTTAATTTTATAATTAGTGATTGATGGTGTTATCGTTGTGTTGTTTATAGTTTCTCATCTATTTTCTTTTTTTTTTTGATAAACTTTTCTCATCTATTTTAAATAACCTGTAATATGGCACCACTTAGATTTAGAATTAGATGTTTATTTCAAATTTTCATATGACAATATGTTGTTTATTAGTTATGATTTTGCTTAAGAGAGGCAGAGACAAAAAGTTTACTTTTATAATACGCAAATTGAAATCTGTAAAGTTATTAGCAGGAAATAGGGGAATTACATGCAATGGGAATGATCTCAATTTCTACATGCATCCCTCAATGTAAGGATGTTAATATCATCTGATATAACATGCTCCTTTAATTTGATACTTCTTTTACATGTAAAGTTATGTTTCAAGCCTGCTAGAAATATTTATCAAATTTTTAGGCTTGTATTTGGAAGTGTCTTAAAACCAATAGATGAATTTTGTTATCTCCTATTTATATCAGTTTCTTAGGTGAACTTTTGCCAGTTCTATATCAAATTTTTTTTCATGTTCTCTCATGTCTATCCAATTATGACCATGCTATGCACTCGTATCATTTTGGCCAATCATTACCAACATGCTGCTTTTCTTAATTTTCACAATTCTCTAAAGCATTATCATGGTCAAGAAAGGTCATAATTATGTCCTTATTGCTAACAAATATCACCGAAAAAATCTCCAACAATCAATGATTATCTTTGTAAGTATTTGTCAACTATCAAAACTTATACATAATTTATCTGGTGTTGTTCCTGAGTAGGTGTCAAAGTTTGGAAGAATGAGCATGTGTGATGCTGAGAGGACACCCAAGGAACTTGACTTCAATTGTGAGGCTGGTATGCCCAGCTCTTGCCTGGATTGAATTGATTTTTTGGCAATTTTTTTTTTTGTAACTGAAATGAAAATGATTGTGCTTTCTTAATCCATTTGTGACTTACAGATTTATTTGAGGTTATATATTGGAACAAAGGGAATGGAATTTACATCTTAGGGCTATGCAAGAACCACTTTGATAGCCTTAAAAATATTTACATCTTATATGCTACTTTTAGGATCAAAATTGCAATTTTAATTCCTACCTGTTACTTTTTTTTGTTAAACTTATGTCCAACTATGATATGTTTTAGCCTATTGGTCTTTTTCTTGATACTTTCCAAATAAAATGTAATTATTATTTATCTTTTCCTAATTCGTATAATCTCTTTTATGTATATAATTTTTTTTTTCAATCTATTGGTTTTCAATTCAACCAATTCTAATAGTTGCTTGTATATATCAGATTTTTATGCATCTCTATATTAGGCTATTTCCAACCACATTTTATTTACTGCTTAGACATTATTTTCACAATCGTTTTTCAACTTGCATGTTACACTACTTCTAATTTAAATTCTAATATTTTACTTATACGCAACTTATTTCTTTTGTGCAGTACATTTCAACCACATAGACATATTTGAATATTCTAATGTTAAGTGAAATATTGGAAAGCGTCCATGATTGGCATACAAAATTATAAGCTTTATCGTTAAATTTTCTGAAGAATTCTAGATTTTGAACGTTATTGTATTTCTAATTTGGTGTTCAGATTTTTTCTTCATATGAATACATTATTCAATGCTAAAAAAAGGATGAAATGCACAATCTTTTATTTTAATCTTTCTAAACTTGATGCTTCATACTCTTCAACTGATCAGAGTATCTTAAATATGAATTTTCTTATATCATTTTACATGTGATTTCCAATGGCTGATTTGCATAGGTTGCATGGCCGTTGCAGTTTATACATGAAAAGCATTCATTCTTCAAAGAATTCATAGAAACTCATTTATAATAAATAACAATCATCGTCAGCTCATGTGAGGTATTCGTTAACTTCATTTGTTATCAATCATGTCTCTGTTTAAGTTTCCTTTTTAATTCTATTGGATGTTTTTATGGTCCAAATATACTTATAAATCTTCTTCATTTTGAGTTGTATGTTGTGTATTAACTTTCTAAGCATGGAAACTGTTATTACTTCAACAAATTTGGAAATGTTTTGCTGTGTTTTCAATGGAAAATCTATTTGGCATAAAAAAGAACTTACAGGACAATTCAAATCTTTAGGAGGTAAGAACTTGCACGTTTATTTTGATGGTTAAGTGGCATTTATATATTTACTTATGTGCCTGGCCTACTGTGAAACATTAATTGTATATATTAATATGGCTGTGAGAGGCTCTTCAGAAAATTTGTTAATTTACACATAAAACTTTGTTATATTTGCTCTTGTATGTGTTTGGCTTCTTGAAAACTTTCACAGTTTTATCATTTTCTTGTTGTTCAGTACATAATTTATGGAGATTGAAATTATGGAATAAGATTAGAATTAGTAAGTTAAAGATTGTCAATGTATTTGTCCAGGTGGAAGCAACGTGATAAATGAAAATTGTGACAGTTTTATGCAGACTATCACAGTTTTATCATTCTCTTCATGATATTTTTTGTCCAGACAAATGCACAGCAATTGGATCTCTGGATTCCTCTGGCGAACCAAGGATTGAGACCTTGTATTGAATCAACAAAAAGCTCTTGTAAGTGATGAGAAATCAGGCTAACAATAAAGAATTCTGCTTTATCTTAAACCTACCATATACTACATTAAGTATTGATATTTATTAATCATGATCAAGCATTTACTTTTCATGGATTGACACTTTATCTTTAGCAGCATTACCTAAAAAATCTCAAGGATACATTCAAGTATTTCTTGATGGAGGATTGAACCAGCAGAGAATGCGGGTAGATACCTAACTATTCTAAATGTGAATGTCAATAGGCGATCAGAATATTTGGATCTTGAATAGCAATCATTTTCCTGATAAAAGCTTAAGCAACTTGTCTGTTTTGCATGCTTAGGTGTTACTCTTATATATGTACCATATACTTGGGCTCTTGCCTACTCTTTTGATCAGTATAAATTTGTTTACTGATTAAAAAAGTAACTTGTCTGTTTCAAGAAGTACTGTTAGTAGCTCTAGACTTTTTTTTGTTTGTTTTTTCCCCTTAAAGATATGTGATGCAGTTACTTTCCAAATTTGCTTGGATCTATAGTTTATTTAAACTTATTACAGATTGAATTAGTAGCCTGCAACTTGAATGAAATATGTTATTCTTATTTATTTTAAGTTTTTTTTATACTAGATGTTTATATTTTTTTAATTTATTTTATAGTAATACAGGGCAACGTGCCTCGCACGTTGCTTTACTCCTAGTATATATATATATATATATATATATATATATAAAAGTAAGAAAGGCGTTTACTTAATTATTAAGTAAACAAAAAAGAAAAAAAAACAGAGAAAAAGTTTAGTGGAGTATAATTTTAAGGTGTTATTTTAGATCACTTTTATTAAATTGATTATTGTTAAAGTATATTTTTAATTAATGTAATTTTTATTTTAATTTTTAATCATTTTATTTATATAAATTTTTATATTAGAATAATTTTTTTTTAAAACATAATAATAAAATAATATAACTAACTTTTAATTTTAATTATTCACATCAAATTTTTATATTAGATTATTAATTTATAAAGATACATAATAATGAGTAATTAATAATTATTTTTTTAATTATTTGTAATTATTAAATTAATTAATTAATTTTATCATATTTAATTATTATATCTATTATATGTTAATTAATAATTATATTTTAATTAAATTATGAATTTTAAAAAATAATTAATAATTATATTATATTAATTGATATTTAAAAAAAAAATATCTACTTATTTTTCATCCAATTATATTTTTTTTACTAATTTAATTTTCTCTACTAAAAAATTATAGGAAAAGAAAGTAAAGTAAGAAAGAGAAAAAAAATAAAGAATAAAATAAAGATTTGACCATTATTTTTAATTGATCATATTTAGTATTTAATTTGGATTTGCTATTGATAAAAATCAAATTATTTGATTTTTAAATAATATAATATGGACTTAAAACAAGTTTTAGTATTCAAATTCTTATCAAATTTGACTTTTAATTAATTCAATAAAAATGCTATGAAAACATTTTTATTAGATTATCCAAAACTAAATTTTAAAAAATATAAACTTACATATATATCAAAAAAATTTAGTTATATTTAATCAAAAAAAAAAGATTTGTACAATTTTTTAGTTTTATTATTTATTTTTGAAGATAAAAAATATTTTCATTTCATTTTTTTCCTATTTTTTCTAAATATAACTAAATTTTTTTAATATATATGTAAATTTATATTTTTTAAAATTTAATTTTAAACCATCTTATAGAAAAGCTGTTATTGTTTTGCTGCTGGTTGGCGTTTCAAAGACTGTTTTCAATAAAATCTCATTATTATTTTATATTTAAATATTATTATTATTATTTTTGAATTAGAGCCCCGCTAATTGCTTGCTTGCCCTAGAATATATCGAGCCGCTGTTGACGAAACACTGTTGACGACAGTGCTGAGTCCTTGTTACTTTCCCCTCTCGCCTGACCTTCCTCCTCTTTCTTTCATGCCTCTCGGCCAGGCGGCCACCCTACAAACCACCTCTAACCCCCTGAATATCAACTCTTCCTACCCGTCCTTGTTTTTATTTTTTTTTTCCTGTTTCAATTCATAGATTTAATTTATGGGCATTTTTCTCTAATTGTTTCATATCAAGATCGTTCACTGCTACCCAAAAATCTTAGCTTTCGAAGATTGTTACTGTGTTTGGCTTGTATTTTGGGATTATTTACTCTAAATTGAGAGAAAACCGTCTACTTTTTGTCATTTCAGCTAAATTTCAGGTACCCAACTATCTTCAAATAGATGGCTAGCAAGATCTACTCGGAAATTTGACGTCTTCATCTTGGATTTTTGCATTAATTTTTATTTGGATCTAGCTTGTTTTGCTAAGTGAAGTTTAAGCTTTTGAGTTCTCAAAATCTTAACCAAAGTTTGGGCCTTTAGCTGTTTTCTTGTTCCTCAAGCTGGCAGTCGAATAACAGTGAGAAAAAAAAAATGACTATAAGAAAGAAATAATCGCTTTTGGATAGCAAAGATTGCATTAAAGCTTAGGTACGTCTCTTCATTAGCCGGAAAATCCTGCAAGCATGGATAGTAACTCAAGCAAGATCCATTTCACGGCTGATATGAGCGCCCATGAGGTGGCGCATGAGCTGGATGTGGACTTAGAGTCCATTGATGCCACCGTGGTCGCGGAACCTCAGCTCGTTTGTTCTGACTCAATCAAAGAGATCGCCAAATGTCTATATGAAATGCACCAAGAAATGGTCAATTTCAACCTCAAGTGTAAGGAAGATATATGGAACGATCGGGAGTTTTTCTCGCTCCTGAAGGATTACTTTCAATATAGTCTTACGGCATCGAACTTTTGCCCTGCCCTTGAGGACCGCTTGAAGCGCACAAGTGATAACCAGTTAATAGTTAAGTCTGCAGTTAAGCATTTTGAGGAAGAAGTGAGGAATGGGGTTGATAGGGTGAAGTATGTGAAGACATTGCGCGAGTTGAGTAAATTCAAGGATGCTGAGGAGCTCTTTCCTGACGAGTTCTCTCAATCTTTTCCAACAGTTTCTGAGCAGCTTGAATCGATGGGGGACAAATTGCAGTTTTGGAAAACAGAGCTAGACAAGAAATTGCAACTTGTGAAGACATGGAGGATAGTGTTCAATGTCTTTTTTGTTTTTGCAATTGTGATTGTGTTAGTTCTCATGGTGGTGAAAGACACAGTTGCCCCAAAAGCTCCGGCTTGGGCAACGGCATTGGCAGGTGCATTGTCTTTTTTATTGGGCGGCTATGTGGGAAAATTTCCCTTCCCATTTTTTAAGAGGCGTCAAAGTGCACTGGAAGGAAAAAAGGGAGTAATCAGCTCAATGCGACATGGCACTCTTGTTACAAAGAAGGACTTTGGTAACATTGGGGCACTTATTCGTAAACTGCGAGTTGAGACTGATTCAATTCTAGACAAAGCTGATTGCGCTGTTGGTCAACAGGAGGAGGCAGTGATTCTTGTTATAGAAGAGATCCATCAGAAGCTCGAAAATTCTAAGAATATTGCTCAGATAAGGGCTAATGTTGATATATGTAGAGTCAATAATGTGAAGTGGAGGAAGTTGGTTTTGCAGTCAATGTTCAGACGTGCGCGTGACTGAGAAAACCTTTGGCATGTGGTCTGAGATAACACTTGTAATGCTTGTGTTTGTCAGTGTGAACTGTTTCTTGGTCTGTTTGAAGGGGAGATACACTGAAATGTGAGTATTATAATTAGGAAGAAAACCTATAGATAATGACATCTATAAAATTGGAGTGACAATCTTTGACATTTGAAGAGATACTACAAAGTTTACTTTGCAGCAAGAGTAATGCACACATTGTGATTTCTGGATAGGATAAATCAGAAGCAATCAGTCTGAATGCCATAACAGTTTTCCTTATTACTTCCATTATTTTCCCTGCAATTTCTTTTGGGCTACAGCTATGCATCCATCTCCCAGAGGCAGCTTAATTAGGTGCTTAACAAGGTGTCATGTAATTTCCTCTGTTTTCAGCTTAGGTACTTTGCATCTTTCTAAACTTGATTGGTACCAAATAAAGGATATCCAAGTACTTGCATCTGGATCCATTCACATGGAACTCTTATATGTATAATGTATTTATGTATGTAATCTCATGTGTGCGTGTTTGTGTGTGGCTAATGTGTAATAATATTAAAGGTACCTTTCTATATATTTCGTTGGTTGACATAATAATACCTTTAAAATACCAATGTGAAGACCAGCATTTCTCTTCTATTTAGGATCATTTAGCCCAGATAAATTTGTAAAGCTGGGGGCAGCAGGAGTAGGACTCTATGAGCAAGAGGGCAACATAAACAAGCTGGATTTTTTGTATTCGAGTACGTTGAAGAAGCTGAAACAGGGATATCCCCTCGGAAGTAGCAGTGGTATTTGTTGGTGAATGTCTTTTTTCTTTGTAAAGGTAGTATGAGGAAGAGAACCAAAAGCTTAACAAACTTTTGGGTTGTTTAAGGTTCAGCAAGGATGGGCTCAGCTGCAGTAATTTAATCGGAATCCAGATAGGCTTAAGCCCGTTTCTTTCTTTTCTTTTCTTTTCTTTTAGAACCTTCTCACCTTGTGTCACTTGTCAGAAAGATAATAGATAAGGCGTTACGGACATTCAAAACGGGAAATTTAGTAGATTCTGTCCTTCGGATGGATCACAACAGCCATAATCTCGTTATCTGAAGCTCCAACACCTACATGCCGTCTCACGAAAAAAAGATAAATATATAATACTTTTCACAAGACTTTATAGTTTATCTTATTATGATTTCTTTTGGAGACCTATATTATTATAATTTATATTATTATATGTTCATAAAAATAAATTATTTTATGAAAATATCCAATAAAATATAGATGTGAAATATATAGTGAAAAGTATCATTACTCCATATATCTCACCCCTTGTTACTCAATTACCATGAATCCCCTCATTCCAACCATCATTGCTCCATTCCTCTTGGCCCGTGGGCATGATATCCTTTCGTTCCATATAATTTCGTTATTTTATCATCTTTCTTAAACTCAAGGGTTCTCATACTCCCTTTGTTTTGCATTCGGTACACAAATTCAATATACAAATTCGCTGTAAAAAGCATTTTTCAAAAAAGTAGTCTACGGATGATTTTCCAGTTGCAATTTCCAAAAGTGCGCCCTTTTTGTTCCTACGATAATTGAAAAAGTAAGAGCTTGTTTGGAAATGACATGATTTTATTTCGTACCAAAATTTTACATGATTTTCTTTTCAAATAGGCCGACATAACTCAAAAACAAGCACTTTTTAATTTTAAAACTTTTATTTTTTATTTTTATCTAATGATTATAGTTTTAAGAAATTTTCAAATAAAACACAAAAAATAATACAATTTTTTCAAATTTTAAAATAAAAAATAATATTATAACAATATATTATTTTTATAAGATTTTATCTAATTTTTTCTTTCTCATTTTTCAAAATTTAATAAACATCTTGTTGAACACGTGCAACAATTATATTAAATATATAGAATAATCAAAAGAGAAAGTAAGAAAAAATAACATGAAGATTTAACATAATTCGACGTTGTGCCTTCATTCATAGGAGCGAGTGGTGGAAATTTCATTATGATCAAAAGTAGGGTTTTTTTATATTTTTTAATTTTTAACAAAGAGTTGGAGTCACATGTCCAAGAATGACCCATCCCCAAATTTATTGATAACTCTCACTTGTAGTGGGGAAATATCGTGATTACAACCTTGACACTTGGAGATTACAAGAATCTTCATAAAAACCAAAACTCAAGTATCCAAAACTGACTTAACCCACTTATTAAAAACCAATAAACAAATAACCAACATCCAAACAAATAAATAAAATCTATACAAGCACAGTGAAAACAAACATAACCTGTAAAAGGGACAAAATCTCACATTAATAATGCTGAAGAAAGGGAAAACCCTCCTCCATTCGAATAGCACCTCTAACATACTCCGAAAGATCTTGAGAAGTAAACCGGATTCCATTACAACATCTAGCCACAATTTTTGCTAAACCATTTGCCACCGAGTTCATCTCTCTAAATGAATGAAAAATTCTGAAATTGAGACCCTCTAGGTGTTGTTGAATTTCATCTAAAAATTCTTATAGATACCACAGACCACATCTTTTTACCTTTAACCAATGAATCACAAGCATGGACTCCAATTCAATCTCAATATTGCAGAGGCCCAAACTACCAACAAGTTTAAGACCATGAAGGAGACCCAATAATTTTGCATAATTATTTGAGCGGTGGCTTAAGTGAATAGAAAAATCACGTATAAAATCACCATCATGATTCTTGATAACCCCATCGGCCCTTGCATCCCCGAGGTTTCTCAAAGAGGAAAGTGAAAAAACATTGAAAATTTTTAAAAAAACACCGAAAAAAGGGTTGACGTGGCATCTAAGGCACACACGCCACTCATGAGTACACCAAAACATCAACCCTACAGTTGCCGACAACGCTAGACCCAAAAACGCCACGCATGGTGGCGGTGGAGTTCTCAAGGGTGGTCGTGTGTGAAGGCCACACGTGCACTTCAACCCACGCATGTGGGCCACGCGACGCTAATCTCGGCATGCCTTTCGATAGACTGATAGATCGGCAGTTGGTGAACCTCATGGTGGGATGCGTGGTGGTCGAAGGTCGTTGAAAACCGTTCCAATGCCACTTAACCTATTTCAGTATGAAGAAAACACAGAAAAACTAAAAAAAATCACAGGATAAAGAATGTAAGGCCTAGGCCCAGCCCGGTTTAACAAAACCCAGCCCCTTAAGCCAACGGTGTCGTTTCGCCCAGGTAAGCGGTTTTCCTTCATTTCCTTTTCTTTCTTTTCTTTTCTTTTCTTTCTCCTTCCCCTGCCCCAACGGTTTCCTCTGCTTGCTGTCTTCCGATTTTTCCTCCCCGATCTCCACGTAGCTTACGGTTTCTCAATCAGATGGAAGTTAAATCCATGCTCACCAGTTTCTCTCTCTCTCCCTCTTCCTTTGGCAATTTATTTCTCTAGTTGGGTCTCATCATCGCCGGCTTTCCCCTGTTTCGTTCACCCCCAATTCTCGCCGGTAAGTTCATCTAAATCCGTCCTTTCTTCTTTTGCAATTATGCTAACCATGCAAGGTGCGGTTGTGGGGTTTTATTCACTGAAATTTTGGTAGATATTCGTGGGTTGCAGCCGAGCATAGGGGAAACGTGACTTTAATTTTGTGGTATCTACTTCTTGTGGGTTGTTCTTCATTTCAGGTAAAATTTCATGGATTCGAATAGATGGATCTCCGTGTGTTTGTTTTGAAGGTTTTTGTAAATTATTGGGTCTTATCCGAAGGGTTTGTGTTGGTTCATGACAAGTGAAATTGATGGGTTGTTGCTGAATTTTGTGGGTTTGAGGAAATTTTGATTATTTGAAACGTATATACCTCGGTTGAGTACTACTTTTTAATGCTAAAATACTGGATCGGTATTGAAGGGTATTTCCGATGGCTGTCCAGATTTTTGTTGAGTTCTTTTTGCTGTGTTGTGTTGATATAGCTGTGGATTGAGAATGTTTCTGAGTTAATACATGATAGTTAGAGTTGATATGTAGTTGCTGGAAATTGTTTATGAAGTTCTAGCCATGCTGAATGATAAACGCTTGTTTAAGGGGATTAAGGCAATTTGTTTGTGTGGAGTAAGAAGATCATTTTAGCATATCCTCGAATCAGTCAAGTTGGCTAAGTTGTAGTTTTACGTGCATATTTAGGGCTGGTCAGCATGTTAATGGGTGTTATTTGGCATGGATTGGTAGCAATTTTATTGGAGACGTTGTTCATGCTATTAAATAATTTTGGGTGGCTGGTTGCTTAGGCAATTGTTTGCTAGAAATTATGAATTTAGGCAGGTAACGTAATTAGCTTATAATTTTTTAGATTTAAGCCTTCGGGGTGATCATTAACATAAAGGAATTTATTTTTATAAATAGGTAACGAAACTCTTAGTGGTTAGACTCGAAGTTTTGATATTTCGTTGCAGGAATTAGGTAAGCGGGCTTTCTATACTAGATTTACATAAAAAGAAAAAAAAAATGACTTGAGGTTGGTTTTATAAAATTGTGCATGATATGTTTTCAAAAGAAAAACGTGAAAACAACCTCAATATATATTTTCTGCATCCCCTCATGAAATTTATATGATAGAGAAAATTTTCTTTTTGACATAAAATGTGTAGACATGAGCAACATTTGACATATTTCTAAGACATGCACATGGGCGAACATAGATTTTATTGTTTTCTTATACATGTGAAGTAAAGTGTTTTGATATATTATGGTCATGGAAAATCTTTGGCATGCTTATCTGTTTGTCTTGGTTTCTAGATGTGGTTCTAATATAAGAATATGGATTCACGTGATATGGTTGGTACTACCATGATATGATATGCTAGGAGTGCAATCACTTTGGAAACAAAGTGATCCTTTATGTGTTTCTTTCCTGTGTACACACTCGGGGCTCCGAGAACGAATATGGTTTGGCTACGAGGGTTAAACATGGTACATGTTCTGGAATGTTGATAAGATGAGATGTGACAGTTATTTGTGCCGAATGATTTTGTTTAAAAAGTTGGTTTCTGTTTATACATTATGAAAAATATATGTTCGTTCGGCTTTTCGCTTGATGATATATTTTTGGAGCTGTTATCTATAAATAAAAGTTTTATGTTTTCGTGCATAAGAAGTTTTTATTAAAAATGCTCATGCTTTACACACTAGTATAGGTGCTTTGCTTTCTGAGTTGTGGATAAACTCACCCCCTTATTTCAAATACTTTTTAGATGAGGTGGAGGTCACGACTAAGAACCAAGACTAGTATGTTGGGACCAAACTAAGCTGTTATTTCTTGGTCGAAGTGAAGATTGTATTTATTGATCTGATGTTACGTTCTCAATATTATTAGATTCAAGTGTTAGTAGATTATTTTATTGATTTTGATGGGGAGATTGTGGACCCTATGTTATTACCTTAAATTTATGAATTTTTGGATATATTTATGATTAGATTGTCTGGATTTGGACATGGAAATTTATTTGTGGATTTCAGAAAATAATTAGAAAAAGTTATTAGTGATGAGACAGGTTTATATGGGCAAGTAGTAATTTGAAGGTATTCTTTTAGTTATGATTAAATGGATGTATATTTTTTAGTATGGATCTGAATGTGGAGATTATTACTTTATGAATGTCTTTGGGAACATTCATAAAGAAAGGGAGTACAGGGTGTAGATGAAAATATGGTTAGTAGATGAAAATATGGGAACATCTACTACTATATGGTTAGTAGATGAAAATAGGGTATATCAAAAAGATTGGATTTCATGACCCATTGTGAGTACGGGGTGTTACAAAGAAAGGGAGATAAAAGAATGGAAAAGACCCATAGGGTATATCAAAAGGTTGGATTTTATGACCCCCTGTGAATACGGGGTGTTACAAAGAAAGGGAGATAAAAGAATGAAAAAGACCCACTTCTACGTAGATAAATATATATTAGTCCTTCTGTTTTATTATCTTGTCAAAAAAGAAAAGAAAGAAGAGAGACACCATTAGTGCTATGAAATATGCCCCTCTACTATTTGCGAAAAAATAATATGATAATAACTCTCTCACTAAAGGTCTATAAGAGAGATATTGGTTAGATGGTATCTCTATTCTAGACTTTCTTATTTTTATTTTATTTTTGAGGATTACACACTTTTCCATGAAAACGATAGTTTCACGGAAAAGTGTGTAATCCTCAAAAATAAAATAAAAATTAGGAAAGTCTATCGTGATCCAACCGATGCTCTCATAGACTTTCACCGAAAAAAATCAAAAAACAAACCAACCTAGTGGTCTTATTTATATCTCTAGACTCACTTATCAATTTCTATATATCTTCACAGCTTATATTCGACTTTGGTCTTTCTTCGTTTTCTTCTTCTTACTCTGTTGCTTCTTCTTGTTAAGCCTAGCTATTACCTTTCCTTTCAGGAAAACTTGTTTCTATATATTCTATTTTTATCTAATCATTGCTAAGGGAATCATAAGTTTTTGAGTTCTCAAAATCTTATGCAAAGTTTGTGCCTTTAGCAGTTTTCCGGAATTTTGATCTTATGGTAACCTTTCTTAATTCGGACGTTGCGATCTGGTTATGAGGTGCCCTGCTTTTGAAGGGTATTATTTGGCTTGACAAACTGGTGTTACCACAGCTACGTCCTTATTAGTTATCTTATTTGTCGGACTTTGGTGTTTTATACTTTTGTGGTTGTTTGGTATTTTTTATTCGTGAATTGGTTGGTTTTCCACCGGGTTTTTTAATAACATCTAGGGGTGCCGTCCCCTTTTTCCAAAAAAAAAAAAAAAGTAGAACGCTTAGGTTTGTCTCGCCATATTTAGCCGGAAAATCTACGAGTATGTTTATCAGTAACTCAAGCAAGACCCATTTCACGGCTGATATGAGAGCCTCTGAGGTGGCACACGAGCTCGAGGTGGCGGCGTGCGAGGTGGCTGTGGACATAGAGCCCGATGATGCCATCGGGGTGGAGGAACCTCAGCTCGTTTGTTCTGACTCTATCAAAGAGATCGTCAAATGTCTAAATGAAATGCACTTGGAAGTATCCAATTTCAACCTCAAGTGTAAGGAAGATATATGGAACAGTCAGGAATTTTTCTCATTCCTGAAGGATTACTTTGATTGTAGTCTCAGGGCAGTGGACTTCTGCTCTGCCCTTGAGAACTGCCCGAAGCGCACACGTGATAACCAGTTGATAGTTCAGTTTGCAGTTAAGAATTTTGAGGAAGAAGTACTGGAAGATGGGGGGAAGTATGTGAAGACATTGCAAGAGTTGAGGAAATTCAAGGATGCTGAGGATCCATTTACCGACGAGTTTTCTCAACTTCTGCGATCAGTTTATGAGCAACATAAATTGATGTTGGACAAATTGAAGCCTTGGAAAACAAAGCTAGACAAGAAATTGGAACCTGTGAAGAGGTGGAGGATAGTGTCAAATGTCATTTTTGTTGTTGCATTTGTGTGTGTGTTAGTTCTCATGGTGGTGACAGCTGCCATTAAAGCTCCGGCCTGGGCAACAACATTGATGGGTGCATTGTCTGTTCCAATGGGGTATGTGGGAAAATTGTGTGACTCATTTTTTAAGAGCCGTCAGATTGCACTGGAAGGAAAAAGGGCAGTAATCAGCTCAATGCGAGATGGCACTCTTACTACAAAGGACTTGGGTGACATTGGGGCACTTATTCGTAAACTGCAAACTGAGACTAATTCAATGGTAGGGAAAGCTGATTTAGCTCTTGGTGAAGAGGAGGAAGTGACGCTTGTGATAGGTGACATCCAGGAGAAGTTCGAAAAGTTTATGAATATTGCTCAGGATCTAAAGGTTAATGCTGATACGTGCCGAGGCAATAGTGTGAGACTAAGGAAGTTGGTTTTGCAGTCAATGTTCAGACGCGCGCATGACTGACAAAACCTTTGGTATGTAATCTGAGATATCATTTGCCATTCTTGTGTTTGTCAAAATGCTTGGATGATCAAGTTTTAATGTTTTATGCTTCAGAGTTTCTAAAAGAAATCTACAAAACAGGATTGATTATTCAGCTATGTTGTTTTTTTAAGGGTTGGGTTTTTCCTGGTCTCTTAACATTCTGAACTATCATACCTTCTGTACGTCTTAACAATTATTTTTTTAATCAAAAATGATAGTGTTATTATGCCTCTACAATTTCTTTATTACTCATTTTATTTTATTTTTTATTTTTTATTTTATTTAATGATTAAAAAAGTGACTAGTAGTAAAATTATATATTTTTAAAATTTTTTCTTAATGATTAAATTTTTTTTAAAATAAATTAAAATAAAAGAATAAAAAATTTAAAACACTATAAATAATAAACAAGTAGTGATTAAATTATAAGGACTGAGGATATAATTACCCTTTTTAATACGTGATTTATCAACAGCAATGGTGCTAGAGCCACCGTGAATCGGTAATGAAGACAGTATAAATTGTTTTTAGGTTTTTTTAAAGTGTTTTTTTAAATACAAAAAATAAAATTAACACAATATTAAAATATAAACAAATTAAAATCCTTAGAAAATTACAAATTAATGCATTTTCTCGATAAGAAGTATAGGTGATAGTATCATTTTCCTTGTGAATAAAATCCAAAACTGGACCATTAATTAATTTAATTGATTCCTCTTCTCACTTTTATTTTTTTTATTTTTATTCCTTTTTTTTTTTTCCTCACAAAACAAACACTCTAACAATGACAGACAAATAAAGTAACCGGTGTCTACATAGAATCCATTGTGGTCCAATAAATTGGCTATTGTTATTATTGGGCTCTTCACCCTGTACTCTTAAATCATTACAAATATTTGTAGATATCAAATTCAATGGTACCAACCATGAAGCTACTTATGTCAATATTTAAGGTTTCTTTATCTTTATTTAAAAAAAAATTAATATAAGTTTAGTATATTTGATAAATTAATGGATTACTAGATACAAATTTGAGTGGGATGAAATTTTTTTACAATCTTCTCAAAAATCTAACAAAAATATTAAGAACAAACGTCAATTGATAACCTGTGATGCTTAGTATATGCTGTGTGCTGCACAATATCTATAAGTTGAAGAATGAAAAAATAAATTTGTGATTGAAAAAAATGAAAATTGTGTGTTTTGTTTATCATGTCATATTAGTTGGTGTTTGTCTAATTTTTATCTCTATCCTTTATCTCTAGCATTGTTTTAAATTATATAATGTAATACCAGAAAAAAGAGCTAATTGAAGAATTTTTTTTAAAGGAAAATTACATGAGATTGTGTTTGTATCTATATTATATATATATATATATATATATGATTGTGGCAATTATCTTCTCTAAAAAAATAAATCTCACTTAAGACAGTGTTGATATGGCTTGATTTAGATTAGGAGATGAAATAAATTAAGATGAGTTTAATTTATTTTTTAATATTATTATTATTTTGGGATTTAAAAAAAATTGAATTGGGATTTGAAAAATGTGTATTGGAATTTGAAAAAACTGTATTAGAATTTATGTTTTGTATGAAAATTTAAAAAAGTATAATGATAAGTTTGAGATGAGTTGAGACGTACTTGTCTTGTCTATGAATCCAAATCAACCGATAGTCATTATTCAAGCGTAGCTATCAAGCTTGTTTGAATTTTTCTCTATCTTTTATAAACAAACAGACAAAATCATTTAGATTTGGTTTATTTTTAGAGATAAGATGAGAAAAGATAAAAATTAAAAAAAATATATTATTATAAAATATTTTTTTAATATTAATTTTGTTTTAAATTAAAAAATTAATTTTTTTATTATATTTTATATAATAATTTTAAAAAATATAATAATAAATTTGAAAAGAGTTATTATTATATAATAACTTAACTTTTGATGCTATATTCATTGTTCGACGTATCGGAGATTCGAACTCCCGTCACTTGGTAAAAAGCTGAATCAGTGTTGGAAACACCTTTGACTACATTGTTAGCTTCCCCCTCCTTTTCCCTTTCTCTAACCTCTTGGTATTCCCAACCTTATTGTTTTGATCTCTTTTCCTGTTTCAATTCATAGATTTATGGGCATCTTTCTCTAAGGTCTCGTTTAGATTTAGAGATATTCAACTTGTCTCAAATTTATCATTACATTTTTAAAATTTTTTTATATAAAATATATCTTTTTCAAATTTCAATATAACTTTTTCAAATCTCAAAATAATTATAATAATTTTATTCAACTTTTAAAACTTATATCACCTCAACTTCAAATTCAAACGGATCTTATTGTTTCAAATCAAAATCGTTCTCTGCTACCCAAAGATCTTAGCTTTTGAAGATTCTTACTATGTTTGGCTTGGATTTTGGGACTGCTTACTCTATATGGAGAATTGAGAGAAAACCATCTACTTTTTGTTCTTTCAGCTAAATTTCAGGTACCCAACTATCTTGCAATAGATGTCTAGCAAGATTTACTCAGAAATTTGACGTCTTCATCTTGGACTTTTGCATTTATTTCATTTGGATGTAGCTTGTTTTGATAAGTGAAGCATAAGCTTTTGAGTTCTTAAAATCTTATCAAGTTTTCTTTTTCAATAAAATTCCAATCGGCCTTCTGATTTTGCTGAATTTTGATAGTATCCTTTCTTCGATGGTGCGATCTAGTTAGCTGGAGTACTGATACTTTACTTAAATCAGAAATCGGTTCAATCAAACTGTTGTTAGAAAAAAATTTCATGTATTTGTTATTTTGGCTATAAGAAATAATCGCTTTTGGAGAGCAAAGAGTTGCATATAAAGCTTAGGTTTGTCTCGTCATTAGCCGAAAAATCTGCAAGTACGGTTATTAGCCGGAAATTCAAGGATGCTGAGGATCCATTTACCCACGAGTTTTCTCAACTTCTGCGGTCTATTTGTGAGCAACATGAATTGATTTTGGAGAAATTGAAGCCTTGGACAGCAAATCTAGACACGAAATTGGAATGCGTGAAGACGTGGAGGATAGTGTCCAATGTCAGTTTTGTTGTTGCATTTGCGTTTGTGTTAGTTCTCACGGTGGTGGCAGCCGCCGTTAAAGCTCCGGCTTGGGCAACCGCATGGACGGGTGCATTGTCTGTTCCAATGGGGTCTGTGGGAACATGGTGCAACTCACTTTGGGGGCGGTATCAGAGTGCACTGGATGGAAAAAGGCGGGTAATCAACTCAATGCGATATGGCACTCAAACTACAAAGGAGGACTTGGGTAATATTCGGGTACTTATTTGTAAACTGTGAGTTGAGACTGATTCAATGTTGGAGAAAGCTGATTCCGCTCTAGGAAAAGATGGGGCAGCGAAGAAAACCTATAATTAAACCTATAATACCTTTAAAATACCGATGTGAAGAGCAACATTTCTCTTTTATTTGCGATCAATTAGCGCAAATAAATGTATAAAGCTGGGGGTAGGAGGACTCTATGAGCAAGCTGGATTTTTTGTATTTGAGTACGTTGAAGAAGCTAAAATAGGGATATCCCCTTGGAATGAGCATTGTTATTTCATATTTGTTGGTGAATATCTTTTTTCTTTGTAAGATGGTACGAGGGAGAGAACCAAACGCTTTAAAAACTTTTGGGTTTATTAAGATGTGGCTTGAATTGAGTTCAATCAAGCACATCTTCATTGCTCGCTCAACCCGTAAGTTCGCTTAATTCCTGCTCAACTTCCACTTCGAGGGAGATTCCAGACAAAGAGTTCGTTCGACCCTCGCTCGACTTCTAGCTCGAGAGAGATCCAAGTAGAGATTTCGCTCGACGACAGTTCGCTTCGAGCTAGTGTTCTCTGTACTAAGGTTGGCGCCATTTCAAATAGTGTTTCGCTCGAGCGAGATTTGCTTATATAAAGGCTCGCGCTCATTTGAACGAAGAGCAGACGTGAGGAACTCATTTTAATGTTAGATTTTGTTTTTGTGAGCATTTGGGAGGTTTGAGAGTTGTGAGAGAGAGTTTTGCAATTTGTAAGTAAAATTGAGTGTTTCTAGTGTAAGAATCTTGTGATTCAATCTCTGTACTCCATCAATTTTGTTCTATAGTGATCCATTGAGACCGACCCAACAGTGAACGTAGGCTTGTGTTAAGTCGAACCACTTCAAATATTGATATCAGAGTGTTATTGAGCTCTGTATAGATCTAAAGGGATGACCTCAGTAAAGTTTGAAGTAGAGAAATTCGACGGATAGAACAACTTCAGTTTATGGCGTATCAAGATGAAGATATTATTGCGACAACATGGTTTGTTCAATGTTCTAGAAGAAGTGACTAGTGAGTCTCCTGCGTTTTCAAAGAATGAGGAATAAATGGCTCACAGTACTATTTTATTATCATTATTAGATGAAATTTTGAGAGAAGTTGCTGAGGAGGAGACCGTTGTTGGTTTATGGGACAAGCTGGAGAGCTTGTACATGAAAAATTATTAACCGGTTATATTTAAAACAACGGCTATATACTCTCAAAATGATGGAAAATACTTCTATATCTGCACATCTAGATGAATTTAATAAGATTATTATGGATCTGAGAAACATAAACATTAAAATTGATAAGGAAGATCAAGACTTAATTGTTTTGTGTTCATTGCCTATTTCATTTGATGATTTTGTAGACTCAATGTTGTATGGTAGATATACAATATCCTTGGTAGATGTTAAGTTTGTATTGAATCATAAGGAATTGAGAATAAAATTTGGGGGATTAGCCATGGACGATCAAGCCTATGGTTTGTTTGTGAAAGGTTCTTCTGGTGATAGATCCGGGGAGAAATGTTCAGAGAATAGTAGGAGTAGTTCCAATAGCTCCAGATCTAACAAGAAAAATGTTAAGTGTTACTACTGCCATAAGTTTGGTCATTACAAAAGTGAGTGTCCTAGATTAAAAAATATGGAGGAAGAGGAAAGTTCCTCTAGTGGTGATGACAGTGAAGAGGAGGACAGATGGTCTCTACTTCCTTGAGGGCAGTAGGGTAATTGGTGGAATATCCTCATATGCTCCGGATTCAGATATTACTCACATGTAACACATGTGAGTTTGCCAGATGGTGTGGTCATTTATGAGTTGGAAGCTTTTACTTTGTGTAATCAGAAGACAGTAATCTTGATTTTTTGTTTGTATTGTATTCTTGGAAAAAAGTGTAAAATCAGGTTTCCTGTAGTTGTTTATTTCTGACTGGGATACATTTTGTATAAATTCGTATTTTGTTACACTCATATTTGTTTTATGACCATTGGGGAAGAGTTTGGTTTTGTATATCTGTTTTGTGATGTGTTTGATGTGTTCAAACACTTGAGAAGATAAGTGATCTACAGACAAGAAGGTAGAGCGTTGCTTAGACCATACAATTTGTTTTACTCCACAAAAATAGAGTAGTTGAATGGAATGAGGTGGACTTGAGTATCAGAGTCCATAGTTTACTTTGAGTTTGCTAAACTTGTCTACAGATTTTGGATGAAGTGGTCAACTACAACTTGCTATTAGGTGAACTTTTTTTTTTTTACAACTTGTGTTCATTTATTGTTTCCATAGGAAGGAAAGAGAGTTATAACAAGAAGATGGAGTTGCATAGAGTTTCAAAACAGAGTACATGTTGTACTCTAGATCATACTATTATTTGAGTTTGCCAGACTTATCTACAGATTTTGGATTAAGTGGTCAACTACAACTTGCTATTAGGTGAACTTTTTTTTTTTTTTTACAACTTGTGTTCATTTATTGTTTCCACAGGAAGGAAAGAAAGTTATAACAAGAAGATGGAGTTGCATAGAGCTTCAAAACAGAGTACATGTTGTACTCTAGATCATACTATTGTTTGAGTATGATTTTGTCTTTAACATTGGTAGTGAGAGCAGGTCTACAGTTGGGAGATAGAGGAGACAGTTTGGCCACCTTTTGCTTATGCTCATGCAGTTCTTACTTTGGCAGAGAATATTTGGTTGTTTTCATTTATATTCAGAAGTCGTTGTTCAAGTAAGCAGTCTGTATAGTATTGCATTGTCGTTTGTGTGAAGATGTTGATTCTTCATTAGGACCAAGCCAGTGATTTGGTCAAGTTGTCTATGGTGTTAAAGACTTTTGTATGGAAATTGAGTTCTTCAAAGACAGACCTCGTACTTTGGTTGGGTATTCCCTTTTGATAATGAGGGATTTGTGGGTCTTTTGTAAAGAATGAATTTTGTGGGGCTTGTGACAATTCAAGCCAATGTAGAGATTTGTTGAGATGTGGCTTGAATTGAGTTCAATCAAGTACATTTCCAATGCTCGCTCGAGCAAGTCTCAACTTGTAAATTCGCTCAACCCTCGCTCAACTATCAACTCAAGCGAGATTCCAGACAGAGAATTCGCTCGACCATCGCTCGACCCTCGCTCGACTTCCAGCTCGAACGAGATCTAGGCAAAGATTTTGCTCGACTCTCGCTCGACCTCCCGCTCGAGCGAGAGTCAATCCTAGACGTTCGCTTGACAGTTCGTTTCGAACTAATGTTCTATGTATTAGAGTTGGCACCGTTTTAAATAGTGTTCCGCTCGAGCAAGAATAGTCTTACTCGAGCGAGATTTGCTTATATAAAAGCTCGCGTTTATTTGAACGGAGAGCATACGTGAGGAACTCATTTAATGTTAGATTTCGTTCTTGTGAGCATTTGTGAGGTTTGAGAGTTGTGAAAGAGAGTTTTGTAACTTGTAAGTGAAATTGAGTATTTCTAGTGTAAGAATCTTGTGATTCAATCTTTGTATTCTATCTCTTCTACTTTTTTGCTGCATTACTTCATCTATTGCTGTTTGTTGATCGGCTCATTCTAAATAGAATTGTTTTTGGTTCATCAAGGATGGCACGATATGGGTTGGAATTCTTAACCAAGTTTTGCCAAGAAAGTGAAGATAACTTTTTGGTTTAATTTTCATGAGAATAGTGGGAACCTTCTCACCTTGTGTCACTTGAGAGAGAGAGAATAGATAACGCGTTAAGGACATGAAAATGGAAAATATTGTAGATTATGTCCCTCCGATGGATCACGACATCCATGATCTCAGTATTTGGAGCTCCAACACCTACGTGTCTGTCTCACGGAAAACAGATAAATACACAATACTTTTCACAACCCTTCATACTGTTTTAAATAAAAGAATATATATATATATATATATTTATAAAATATTTTATTAAAAAAAAATTACTTAAATATATACGAAAATAAAAACAAAAAAGATTGGTTGGCAAAGAAGATGGAAAAATCTAGGCTAAAACAAAATAAAATAAAATAAGATCTGGTAAAAACAAAACGTATAATTTTTTTATACATTTTATTTTTATCAAATGTAAAAGTTTTATTAAAAAAACTTTCATTCAAAATGTATAAAAATGTTTAAATAAACCGTAAAATTGGAATAACTAGTCTCAAAATGAAGATGTATCATTCTAAAATATTTTTTAAAATATGATGTGCGTTTTGGCATTGATGGCCTTGACTTGCTTTTAAATTAAATATTAAAAAATTATTATGAAGGGAGTTAACGATCCCTTACATAAAGAAAAAAGCTAGTTAGATTGATGAGTTCATCGATGGAGGGAGTTAATGATCCCTTACATAAAGAAAAAAGCTAATTAGATTGATGAGTTTATTGATGGAATGCATGTCTTTTTTTCTCTTCTATTTTTAACAAAAAAGGTTATTCAAATTTTAAAATGATTTTATTTCTTCTCAATTTATTTCTTTATCTCAATTATGGGTGGGTAACGAAACCCTAAACTCCACTACTTCACTCCTGCCCATCCCACCCACACATCTAACACCCTTAGCATGGGTGGGGACTTGAAGGTGGGGAGGGCCCAATCCTGTCTCGAATTTCCTTTACCCCACCCTCGCTTATATGGTTTATATATGTATATATAGAAAAGTATATATTATAATTTGTTTGACTTATTTATAAAATGTTAGACTTGTAAACAGTGGTGGAACTAATAATTTTTTTTAAGGGCCCAACTTTTTTACCTCACGAGATGTTTATGAAAAATGTAAAAAATATTACAAAATTACAAAACGCATATAAGATTAAATATGGATAATCTGCCAAATAATGTAAAAACACAGCCTATGCATGTTTTAGATGGTAATATTCATCTATTATTATTTTTGTAAATATAAATTATTTATAAATTATTTTCTTCATAAACATTATCAAATGATATTTTAAAATGTTATATTTTATTCTAATATCTAAGGTAGTTGATCAAATTTAATATAAAATCTATCTATTTTGATGTTACATTAAGTATAAAATATTACAAATGAGACCTTAAATAATTTTTTTCTTGCACAATAAAGTTTAGAAGATAAATCAATTCTACTAATTTTTTTTTATAAACTATCAATCTTAAATGATTTTTATGGTATTTTCACTTTAGATTCTATATTAAGAAACTCTATAGTATATAATAAAAAATTAAGGTAAATGTTAATAATCTATTGTTTAATTTAATTAGAGAGAGACATTTTTATATTAAAATTTTGTAAAATTTTATAAAGTATATGAAAATAAAGAAATTATAATTTTTTTTGGGGTGCAATTTCCATATGGAAAAAGCTTCTTGCAGACGCCTCTAGCAAATAGTTCGCAAAAAGCTTGTACTTTAATTATTTTTTATTTCTTTCTTCCTCTCTCTATACAAATCATTTTTTCTCTCTCAATCAATTCGTTTCTTTCAATCAAGATACGAGCATGGAAAACTAATTAAAGAATAAAAATTACATCTGCCATCCAGAGACAAAACCACAATCGTCACACATTTTATTTGCACAACACCCTCAAATCTTGAAGAAATGATGAAAAAATTTTCCATCTGCAATCTCAAGGCTTAATATAATTGTTAGACAAAATAAATACCTCATCGATCTGCCAATTCAGGCTTTGGGAGGGAGTCGATGGTGGGTTTTAATTTCAATTGCCCAATTTTATTATTTTTAATTTCAACAACCTTTGATTTTGTAATTAAAGTGAGGATTGGATCTTGACTCGGTCTATGGACCAGATGAAACTTGTTGAAGGATCAGACTCGTCATTGACGTCGGTGTCTTCGTCCTTACGAGATATGAGGCCAAGGAACATGAGGGGGTGGTCATCGTCTTCTCGATTGTCGTCTCCAGCATCTCTGAGTTCGTTGCCATGGCCTATATCCCAGGAAAAAATTAAGGAAACAAAAGAGACATGAGAAAAAGAAAGAAATGGAAGACGAAAGAGGAAGATGAAGACTGCTAATTGATGATATTTTTTCCTTTATTTATTTATTTTTTTTGTCCTTGTTGTTTTTTTATCACATATAAACCCTCATTGTACTATCGTTTATCTACCGCTTGCAAGTTTTGTTTGTATCTAGCAGAACGCTTCTATATACATGAAATTATAATAAAATATAGGAGATCAAGACAATACAAGAGTCCCACATTACTAAGTGTGAGACTTGTATTGTGAAGAAATATATAAAAGGGTCACTCTACAATATTACAACTTACGCAATATTCACTAACAAATTTAAAAATTACATAAAATTTAAATTATGGTCATATTTATAAAATTTAAATTTACAATCTAAATCTAAAAATGCATTTTTAATCACTTTTAAACTTAAGAATAATTTTTAGACCTAATAAAATGTAGTTTATTTTTGAAATACACATGAGGTGGGACGGATTGAGAATTGATCACTCTGCATTCCACCCACTGAGACTAGGAATCCCGCCCCATGTGAGGTGAAGGGTGGGGAGGGAACTGCCCCACACCATATGGTGCAAGTAGCACTCTTGATCTCAACATCCAAACACCTATCAAACATAAATTTTATATTTTTATATTTAATCGTTATAATCTTTTTAAATTTCTAAACACAACATAAAAATAAGGGTGGGTCTATACCCTTTATTAGGAGCTCCTGTTGGGGGCTCTCGCTAATGTGTGTGTGTATATATATATATATATATATTTTAATTTTACATGTATTTTTTTAACACTTTTTACTATTTTTAAAAAAATAAAAAAATACAATATTTTTTAACTACCAACGAGAAAAGTAGCATTTTCCTAAAAATAATTCACCATTTTCAAATAACAAAAAAAAAATTATATTAAAAATTATTAATAATATTTTAATTTTATAATATATTTTTCAATTTTTTCTCTCTTCTTTTTTAAATTATTTTACTATTATTCATAAATTATTTTACTATTATTTATAAATTCATCATCCCATCTTATAAGAAATGCATTACAATAATTTTTGTTTTAAACAATAAAAAATATATTTCTTAATATGTAAGAAAAATACAAAAAACTATGAAAGCACCTATCATTTTATCGATAGGGCATAAAATTGTGTTTTCTCCCAAGTTGTCGCGGTATGTTAATAAAATCTTATCCCAAATTTTACTATGGCTCCTATCTTCTTTTGGATTGGGTGGAATATTTAAATATTATTATTATTATTTTTAAATTAAAATCTCACATAATTAGAGATTATAATATGATACACAATTTGTTAATCCAACATAAATATAACACTATAATAGAGATTAAGGTTTAATCTTAATAATTTTTAGATCAAAATAAGTTGACTCGTTACAACACTGTTGTTTAGCAGATTGATAGCGAGTCAATTTTTTTTGACTCGTTATGATATGTTAAGAAAGTTAAAATCACAATTATATTCTTATATTTATAAATAAAATTGTTAAAATTTTAATTTTAATATTTTTATTATTTAGATTGTAATTCAGACTTATAGTTAGTGTTATAATTTTTATAGATATTTTAATTTTAATATTTATATAAAATTATATTAAATCTAATCAAGTCAAACTGATTAATTTCAAATATTTTAATTTTTTTTATATAAATAAATTAAAATATATTATATTATATTATATTAATCTATTTCATAATATTTATTAATAGATCTTAATAAATTATGTTAACGAATGATATTAAAATTTGAGATTTTAATACGTTGAATTTAATGAATTAAATTAAGATTAATTTATATAATATAATACATCCCTCTTAATCCAATATAAACATCATCTATTAACATGATTTGACCGGTAATAACTTGCCACAAAATAAACTGTAATACAGTACACTATAGCTGTGAGGGCTGTTGGCTGCTGGCTTTCCCCAATATTTTCACCCGGCAAATGTGAGGGGTCAGCCTACACACCGGCAGTCCCTGTTGTGGGTCCCTCCATGTGAGGAGGAAGCCAACTCATATTAGTATATGTTTTTTCAGTCAAAGAGAGAAGAGAGCAAAACAAGAAGAGAAAAGCAAAACGGGGAAAGAAAGAAACTCTCGTCCAGTTTCAATCGAAAGCTCCGATCTAAGTCATTTGTGGTTCGATTGACCTGAGATTTTGCAGGAACGTTTACAACTCAAGGCTCTATAATCTGAACGGTGGAGATCAGATTTTGAGCAGGATTTCTGGTGTTCGAGTTCGTGAACAATATTGCGTCTTGGTGCTCAAGATTATAAACAGTAACACTTCTTTGAAAGCTCCGATCAAAGTCTTCTGTGGTCCGATTGAGCTGAAATTTTGTAGGAACGTTCACAACTCAAGGCTCTACAATCTGAACGGTGGAGATCAGATTTTGAGCAGTATTTCCGGTGCTCGAGTTCGTGAACAGTAATACGTTTTGGTGAGCTCTTTCCTAATCACATTGTTGGTTGCAAAGAAAGTGTTGAAATCATTGTTGATTGTATGCCTCTAGTATTATCTAGAGAGAATATTTGTGTACTCAAATATTGTTGATAGTGGAAGTTTTAACTGGACTAGGTCCCGTGGTTTTTCCCTTTGCATTGAAGGGTTTTCCACGTAAAAAAATTGGTTTTGTGTGTGTGTGATTTTTACTTGTATTGTTGTCTACTCAATTACTTCCTAATAGGTTCACACAAAGTGTGAGATAATTTTTCCGCGGTTTAGATTTATTTCCCAACAGTCCCCACACATGAAACAGTACAGCTACAGTGAGCCGCTACCGTTGACGAAATTGCTGACTGCTGAGCCCTCGTTACCTTACCCATTCGCCTTATCTTCCTACTCTTTCCTTGATGCTTTGCGGCCACGCTACCCGCGTCATTTTCTTTATTATTATTATTATTTTCCTGTTTCAATTCATAGATTTAATTTATGGGCATCTTTTTGTAATTGTTTCATATCAGGATCGTTGATCACTGCTACCCAAAGATCTTAGCTTTCGAAGATTATTAGTGTGTTTGGCTTTGGATTTTGGGGCTAATTACTCTACATGAAATTAAATGGAGAGAGAACCGTCTACTTCTTGTCATTTCAGCTAAATTTCAGGTACCCAACTATCTTCTAATAGATGGCTAGCAAGATCTACTGGGAAATTTGGCGTCTTCATCTTGGATTTTTGCGTTTATTTATTTTTATTTGGATCTAGCTTGTTTTGCTCACTGAAGCTTAAGCTTCTGAGTTCTCAAAATCTTAACCAAAGTTTGTGCCTTAATTAGCTGTTTTTCTAGTTCCTCGTGCTGAATTTTGTCAATTTTTATTGTAACCTTTCTTCGGATGGTGCGATCTGGTTAGCTGGATTACTAGTACTTAGATTTAAAATTGGTTGAATCAGTAGCAGTGAGAAAAAAACTTTGAGTATAAGAAAGAAATAATCGCTTTTGGATAGCGAAGAGTGGCATATAAAGCTTAGGTATGTCTCGCCATTAGCCGGAAAATCTGCAGGGCATGGTTAGGACCTCAAGCAATATCCGTTTCACCGCTGATATGAGCGCCCAAGGCGTGGCGCATGAGCTGGATGTGGACTTAGAGTCCTGTGATTTCACCGGGGTCGAGGAACCTCAGCTCGTTTCTTCCGACTCAATCAAAGAGATCGTCAAATGTCTATATGAAATGCACCTAGAAATGGTCAATTTCAACCTCAAGTGTAAGGAAGATATATGGAACAATCAGGAGTTTTTCTTGCTCCTGAAGGATTACTTTCAAAATAGTCTCATGGCATTGGACTTCTGCACTGCCCTTGAGGACCGCCTGAAGCACACAAATGATAACCAGTTGATAGTTCAGTCTGCAGTTAAGCAGTTTGAGGAAGAAGTGAAGAATGGGGTTGATGGGGTGAAGTATGTGAAGACATTGCATGAGTTGAGTAAATTCAAGGATGCTGAGGACCCATTTACATACGAGTTCTCTCAACCTTTTCCATCAGTTTATAAGCAGCATAAATCGGTGAGGGACAAATTGCAGTTTTGGAAAACAAAGCTAGACAATAAATTGGAACTTGTGAAGACATGGAGGATGGTGTTCAATGTCTTTTTTGTTGTTGCATTTGTAATTGTGTTAGTTCTCATGGTGGTGACAGCTGCCGTTAAAGCTCCGGCTTGGGCAACGGCATTGACGGGTGCATTGTCTGTTCCAATGGGCTATGTGGGAAAATTGTGCAACTCATTTTTTAAGAAACGTCTGAGTGCATTGGAACGAAAAAGGGAAGTAATCAACTCAATGCGAGATGGCACTCTTACTGCAACGAAGGACTTGGGTAACATTGGGGCACTTATTCGTAAGCTGCAAATTGAGACTGATTCAGTGCTAGAGAAAGCTGATTTAGCTCTTGGTGAAGAGGAGGCAGTGCCGCTTGTGATAGATGCGATCCAGAAGAAGCTCGAAAAGTTTATGAATATTGCTCAAGATCTAAAGGCTAACGCTGATGGGTGTAGAGGCAATAGTGTGAGATTGAGGAAGTCCGTTTTGCAGTCAATGTTCAGACGTGCGCATGACTGACAAAACCTTTGGCATGTGCCCCCTTGGATGATCAAGTTTTATGCTTCAGAGTTTCTAAAAGAAATCTAGAAAACATGATTGATTATATTCAGCTCTGAATTTGACCGTAGCACATTCAGCTTGAAGGGGAGATACACTGGAATGTCAGTATTATAATTAGGAAGAAGACCTATAGATAATGACACCTTTAAATTGGAGTGACCATCTTTCACATTTGAAGGGAAACTAAAATTTCTTTTGGGCTACAGCCACGCGTCCATCTCCCAGAGGCAGCCTAGGTGCTTAACAAGGTGATGTAATTTCCACTGTTTTCAGCATCCATTTGTGATAGATGATGAGATTTCATTCACCATCCACTCTGCTTACTGCTATTTTGCATCTTTCTAAACTTGATTGGTACCAAATAATGTATATGGAAAGCTCATGTAGAACGTTAAATTTATGTGATTGACATAATAATACCTTCAAAATACCGATGTGAAGAGCAGCATTTCTCTTCCTTTTACGATCATTTAGCACAGATAAATGTATAAAGCAAGAGGACAACATAAACAAGCTGGATTTTGTATTCGAGTAACTTGAAGGAAATGATTGGACAGGAATATATCCCAGCATTCTTGGTGAATGTCTTTTCTTTTAAAAAAAAATGCAAGGATGACATCATGACACGATATGGTTTGTAATTCTTTATTCACATTTGGGCAAGAAAGGAACAATCATAAATTTATAAATTAATGTCACTTTATCTGATTTATTCGATATATTTTATATTAGAAATAATTTTATAATTTAATATATTTCATCAAATCTTATAATTTTTATTTTTTATAAAATTATTATTTATACTTATGAAAAAGTAAAATCAGTTTGTAGCTTAATTGTCACTCACGAGTCATTGATAATAAATCTTCTACTCAGCAGTTTGCAGTTTATACCACATATTTGTTGATGTCGGTTTTTATTTTTTAATTCTTTTTTTCTTAATAGGTGACACCACACTAGCTACTGAATAAAATGTTTTTATATAAAAAAAATATGATAAAGATAATCATTTTTACTGGTTGACTTAGTGTTTTGATTTTACTGGTTAGAGCAAATTGTTTTTGCATTTCTTTTCATCTCTGAAATTCTTCTTATACAGATGGGTCAATGCTTTTTATTTTTTCTTTCTGTATTAATTTTTCCTTTTGTTGGTTCGCTATGTATTTTTTTGTACGATTGTTGCTACTTGATATGAACTGTATTTGTTTGTTTATGAGAGGCTATGAACTTGGTAGAAAATTAGTAGTAAAAGTGGAAAAAAAAATGGATTAAATAGACAGCTGATGAGCATAAAGCAAAACACGAAATAAAATACAGTAAAAATACGGGTAAAAAAGTCAAAGCAAGAATGAAAAATATATAAATCAAGAAAAAACGGGAATATTAATAAAGATTGAAGGGCATAATTGGAAGAAGATGAGGTGATAATATCATTTAGAAGAATATAAGAGACAAACTGGTCAAACAAAAATGTCATTATGGCTATATTTGGGATTGCATTTCAAAAATGAAAATGTGCTTAAAATTCAAAAGTTTAGATTTTTTTTTATAGAGTATTTATATTAGTCTCATTTTTTTATTATTAAAAGCGTATTTTTTGCGCAAATATAAAAAAATTATGATGATTTACTATTTAAAAATTAAGTAAAAAGTACTTTTTTATTATTCTTCACGCTTTTTTTAGTCATATTTGATCAAATATAACAAATTTTTTTTTATATGTATATAAAAAATATATTTTTGATAATAAAATAAAAAATGAAACTAATATCAAAAGTGAGTAATTTCAGCATGTTTGTTCTTTAGTAACTTGAGGTGTGTTACGGTTTGGCCATTTTTTGACTCTGTTTTGAGCATACATTTGTGATAGATGATGAGATTTCATTCATCATCCACTCTGCTACTTTGCATCTTTCTAAACTATGTACTTGGATTTAGATCCGTACACATGGAACTCTTATGTGTATATGTATGTATTACATATCATGTGTGTGGGGCTAATGTAGAACGACGTTAAAGGTAACATAAATGTATAAAGCAAGAGGGCAACATAAACAAGCTTGGATTTTGTATTCGGGGTGATTTGAATTGAGAGATAAAATAAAATTAAATAAAATTTAAAAATTAAATAAAATATTATTGAAATATTATTTTTTAATATTATTATTGTATTGAAATTTGAAAAAATTAAATTGAGATATAAAAAAATTGAACTATTTATTATATTTTGTATAAAAATTTTAAAAAATATAATAATAATATTATTATATTGAAATTTGAGATTAACTCACTCAAGAATTCAAACCGAACTTTTAACTCACTCAAGATTACATCATGACACGATATGGATTGTAATTCTTTATTAACATTTTGCCAAGAAAGTAACAATAACTTTGTTTTTTAATTTTTATGAAAGTATTAACTTGTCTCACCTTGTGTTACTTGTCAGAAAGAGATTTTTTTTTTAAAATTTTTAATGAAAGTAGTTGGGTTACTTTCAGATCAATCTAGAGTCGAGTAAAATAGTCATTTTTATAATCGAGAAAATAAATCAATTGCGCCGGGTTCAATGACCTGATTATTGATTGCTCGTGTCGTATTACTATGAATAATGGCAAGCATAAATTTTTTATAAATAAATTTCATAAAAAATTTTTTTAAAAAAATAAATAGATTTTATTAACAAAAAATAAATTTTTAATGCTTTTTAAATAAGTAATATTATTTACAAGCCTAAATATACAAGCTTTTGTACAAACCTTTTGTAATAGAGAAATGTTTTACAATTTTGAGTGAGGGATTTAATTGCAATTTTATTAATAAATGAGGATAAAAGAGAAAAAAAATTATTATAATTTCAAAATTTTTTATAATTAAACTTGTATTATAATTTTTAAAATAGAGATTGTACCTAGTATTACTTTTTATAATAGTGTGGATCCCATGAAGAATTTTAATTTTAATTTTTTACACTTATTTATGGTGGGCTCTACCTTTTTATAAAATATTTGTATGATGCTTGTGTATTTAGAACTTTTATATATTATTTATCTTTTTAAATATGATCAACTTTTTTTATAATAACTTATATGAGATTTATATAAATCATTTCTTTATTATTATTAGATCAACCAAGTTATGGATATCTGCGTAAGCAGAAAAAAAAAATATTTGTCATTTGTCACAAATTTATCCAACCAAACAAGAATCCATGTCCAAACTCAAAGCATGACGACATTTACAGCTTTTCCTTCAAATAATTAATAAGTCTATGGATAAATATCTGTAGACAAACTGGAGATAAATAATTGACTAATGCCATATCAGCCGCTATTTAAAAATAAAAAATATGAAATCAAAAACCAACCAACATATTTCGATTTCAAATTTCCCTTGACTCCTCTTCGTGCATCTCTCTCCCCTCGAAAATGAATCAGCTCCTTTCATCTTCATGTCAACAAACTAGCTCTTTCTCTTCATGTCTCTCAATCTCTCTCGAAGATGAATCGGAGCCACTTTCATCGTCGTGCACCTCCCTCTCGAACCAGAGTTCCCACCTTGAACTTTCCCTCGAACTAGCGCTCCCCCTTATGTTGAGAAATCAAATCAAAATCCATTTTCGCGAAAGACCCATTCTCGCTTTTGTATCTTGGAGCTCCTCCTCGTCGTCATGCATTTCCTAGAGATTGTCCTGCTTGGGGTCGCCGTCGTCTAGGTCGCTTGTCCCGGTTGAGGTCATCGTCCTCTATCAAGTTTGTCCGGAGGTCGTTGTGCATTTTGGAGCTTATCTGGGTCGCTTTGGTTTGTTTGAGCTGAACAAGGCCTCTCTAGTTTGGGTAAGCTCGTCGTCCTTTTTCCAATCTCGCTCGACATCAATTCATCATCTTAGAAAAGTAGAACTATTGGTTGATTAACATATCAATTTCATATCGTCCTCACCTCTCATTCCAACCCCTTTTCAAGTTTCTCACCCCTAAAACACTAAATCCTGATCTCAAAGACTCAAATTCCATACGGTGTGTTGAGCTTCTATTGCAAACTCTAGACGTCAAACACCAACGCTCACTACGTCCAAATCTGCCTCCTCACATCACAGTAGCTTCTTTTCCTTTTTTTTTTTTTTTGAGTTTTTATGGTTGTTGAAGCAAAAGGAGGAAATTTGGCATGGGTATTTTTGGAGCTTAGTTTTTAATAAGTTAAGCCTTATTAGCAATCAAAATAGGGTCAATTAGAATACCACCATTATCAATAACTTACCAAACATAACTTGAATGTTTAGAGAGTCGAAACTCTTGACCAAATGGCCGAGCATTTTTATTATTCATAAATTTATCATCTCATTTTTATATAAAAAATACTAAATTGATTTTTATTTTAAATATTAAAAATTACATTTCTTAACATTTAAGAAAAATACAAAAAACTATGAAAGCACGGTAAGCACCTGTCATTTCATCGATAGTGCATATGTTCTTTTCCAAAATGTTGTGAGAGGTTTGCATTAGGTTTGGCTAATGGAATATATTTTAATATTATTAAAATATTATATTATTATTTATTATATTATTATTATTTATTTTATTATTTTTTATTTATTATCTATTTTAAATTACTATTTATTTTCTATTATTATTATTTAATATTCTATTATTAATTTTTTTACTTTATAAGTTTACCTCACTATCTAAACATAAGTCTAATTTTCAATAAAATCTCGTTGTTTTATATTTAAATATTATTGTTTATTTTTAAACTGAGCCGCCGTTGACGAAACACCGTTGACGGTGCTGATTGCCGAGTCCTCGTTACCTCCCCACTCGCCTTCTCTCCCTACTCTTTCCTTCATGCTTCGCAGCCACCCTACAGACGACCTCTAACTTCTTGGTTTATCTACTCTACCTACTCTTCATTGTCTTTATTTTTATTTTATTTTTTGTTTCAATTCATAGATTTAATTTATGGGCATGTTTTTCTAATTGTTTCATATCAAGATCGTTCACTGCTATCCAAAGATCTTAACTTGCGAAGATTATTTGTGTGTTTGGCTTGGATTTCGGGGCTATTTACTCTACATGGAGATTAAATTGAGAGAAAACCGTCTACTTTTTTGTCATTTCAGCTAAATTTCAGGTACCCGGCCAACTATCTTCCAATAGATGGCTAGCAAGATCTACTCGGAAATTTGACGTCTTCATCTTGGATTTTTGCATTTATTTTTTATTTATTTTTATTTGGATCTAGGTTCTTTTGCTAAGTGAAGCTTAAGCTTTTGAGCTCTCAAAATCTTTACCAAAGTTTGTGCCTTTAGCTGGATGACTGATACTTAGATTTGAAATTGGTTCAATCAGTAGCTGGGAGAAAAAAAAAAAAAAAAAAAAAAAAAACTGGCTACAAGAAAGAAAGAACCGCTTTTGGATAACAAAGAGTTGCATATAAAGCTTAGGTATGTCTCGTCATTAGCCGGAAAATCTGCATTCTGCAAACATGGTTAGAAAGCGTCTGTAATGAGCGCCCATGACGTGGCGCATGAGCTGGATGTCAATGTGGACTTAGAGTCCGGTGATGCCACCGTGGAGATAGTCAAATGTTTACTACTCCCAAATATTCTCAACTCTTCTAAATACTTCACAACACTCAAATCTAACCATTCTCGCTACATTTGAAAAGCGGAAGTTTTTTAAATATTCTTAAAATACTTCGTTATTATTGATTACTTTATTATTATTTTTCACATACTTTTATTATTATTTATTATTTTTTTACTACTATTTAATATTTTATTATTACTTTTTATTTACTTTTTATTAATATTTATAAATCTTCTTAACACTTCTCAATACCTAAACCTAAATGAAATGCCCCTAGAGCATTCCAACCTCAAGTGTAGGAAGATATATGGAACAACCAGGAGCTTTTCTCGCTCCCGAAGGATTACTTTCAAAATAGTATCAAGGTGGACTTTTACAACTGGCCTTGAGGACCGCCTGAAGCGCACATGTGATAACCAGTTGATAATTGTGTTGAAATCATAAAAATCGGCCAACAGACTGAGGTAGAAGAAAGAATCATTTTCAGTTCACTGGTGCGAGTTGGGTTTTATTCGGTATCATTTAGGACCCTCGACGAGACTCCGGTGCGACTGTACATACGTGGATAGTAGATAAATAAATAGAGATAGACGTGATATTTAGGTAGTTTGACGTAATGCCTACGACTATGAGGGTTTGGGAAATGAGAATTCACTATAATAAGTATTTTTACAATCTTTCATAAATCTATGTAAAGGAAAAATATACATAAATCTACTGGTTTGAGCTCTCGGATCCCTATGAGAAGGTTGAAGAAGATGATGTTGGTTTGTAGACAATGAGTTGGTCTGAGAGAGAGGGGGAGCCTTTGTCATCTGATCACTGCCTTTATATAAGCTCTTAGGTTGCGTGTGTCAATCGATTTGTTCTCATTTCCTTCATTTCTTTCTTTTGTCCGTGTGCCTATGTGCCTGACAACTATTGATCTTGACTCATGCCCCTGCCATTTTATACCTTCACGTTAGCCCATGCTTTCCTCTTTGCCCCATCGTGTCCCACTTTATTTTTGTCCCCTAGTGCACTACAAAATAGGCCTGACCCCTATTTGACAGATTTCTCCTTCACTGCAAAATCTTAGCAAAGGCACTTCGGAGGGAATTTCATGAAGTGCTTCTTTTTAACATTTTTTCTTCTCTCTTACTTTTGTTTATCCTGCAAATTTTTACTATCAAGAAGGTGGTGGGAATTCACTATTGATACCCCATCTCCAAATTTCGAGAAGACGAAAGTTCATTTGCTGAGCCTGAGATAAGAAAGACATAAGAACATGCAACAAAGATCTCATCAAGAGAATGTCGAAATGCGCCGATGTTTCAAAACTTTCGATAGAGTAGAGTGCAAGCAGCTACTGATGGGCGAATCGCCATGCGAAGGTGCTCAACCCTGCGATTTACAAACAGTCACTAAGTAGCGAATTGACGTGTGAAGGTTTACGAGCAGGCCTAGACCTGGGACTCGATCCCATGATTCACAAGCGTCTAGTGGGATGCGGATAGGCCTGACCGCGAATGACGAGAGCACGGAGCTCATACCGTGCTGCCGCTTTATGCTACAAAAAAAAAATAATAATAGTTTTGTTAGCAGAAAAATGACTTCACATGCCGCTGAGTCCGAGTGTTGAGTCTGGGTTCCCGTGTGCATAGTCGGGGTATGAAATTTGTCAAAACCAATTCCATTGCATTACTGAGTTTTGAGTTCCCGTGTTCCAAAGTGGTGAGTGACATGTCCAAGCAAACGAAACAGAAAATAGGCGAGTCTCGAAAGGAAGACTTGCTTTATGTAAGTCCATGTGTTTTTGAGCGAGTAAGGCGATTGTCCAAAGCTGAGAGTAGGTTAAGGGTGTGTGAGTGTATGAGTGTGATGTGAGTGTTTTTCGAGTGGATGGCAAGTTGTGTGAGTCCGGCCGTGAGGTAAGTGAGTGTTTAGGTGAGCAACGAGTTGTGGGTGCGTGTTAGGTGACTTGGGTGATCAACGAGCCCAAGTAAGACATGTGCATGGCGGGACCACTTGTGAGGCGAGGGGGTCTCATGTCACGGAAGTGTGAGCTAGATAGTGGTTTGGGCGAACCGTAAAGGAGAGGGTGAGCAAGTGAGGGAGGCAAGATAGTGCCGTGAGGTTGGCAAGGCGAGGGAGAGCTCACTAGCGGGCCATATGAGTGAACCTGGCCACCAGACATCCTGGAAAGCGGGGGTGGTCTTGCCGTGGACAGAGGATGCCGGCAACCTCAACGGTGGCCATCGGAGGCCTAGCCTAGCCGCGGTGGCTCTGGGCTCGTCACCTTGCCGTGCGGAAGGACGCAAGTATGGCTAAAGCTGGTCCGGTGGGAGCGTGCCCGTGCCACTATTCACGAACCCGCCACGGTGGCAAGGCTAAAAAGTGCCAGTGGTCCCCTTGCGACGGAACACACGGCGGAGCTCCACGAGTTCGTGGACACTTGCTTGCATTTTACTGTGCACGATGCCATGCACAATGCAGGTGGCTGCACTATGCACTTGAGTGCATAATGCCGTGCTCCCTACAAGTAAGGGGGACTTGCCCAGTGTGGGGTACTGTGCACATAAGTGCACAGTACTTTGGTGTCGAAGCACGTGTACAATGCACTTGCTGTCCTTGCAATATAAAATAATAAACTGGGAAGTGTAAGTGCACGTGAGAAAATATAAAATTATTCTTAAAAGAGACGAGGAGAGTGGCAGGTCTCTCTTTCTAGGTGAGATATCTTCTCGCCTTCATCCGATATGTTGAACTCAAGGTTTCAAGGTTCATGTAAATCTACACATGGATTTTGATGATAACAAATGAATTCAAAGAATAAAGGAGTCTCAAGCTCAAGTTGTCTACACAATACAATCAAGCACATCAAGGAACCAAGCATGAGCAAGAAGGGAATAAGTTCACATTAAAATCATAGAGTAATTTTGTAAATCTCTTAAAAATTCGAAATTAGGATTAAGGCTCAAAATAAATATTTTATCATAAAGCATTAAAATACATTTTCCACATGTGCATGAATATTTTGAAAATTAACTTTGAAAATATTAAGATGATTGATTGTCATCTTTCACATGTGCATGATATGATTAAAGGTTTGAACTTTGAAAATATTAAGATGATTGATTGTCATCTTTCACATGTGCATGTTTTATTTGAATATTTTCAAAAGTGGTGGATGCTTTTCTTGACTTATGCAAAAGGTAGATGTCTTTGTTTGAAAATTTTGAAAAGTAAAGTGTGCTCTTTTTGTCATATGCAAAAAGTAAAATATTAGGTTTGAAATTTTTGAAAAGTAAAGTGTGCTCCTTTTGTCACATGCAAAAAGTAAAAAGATTTGATTTGAAATTTTTGAAAAGTGAATGATGATGTCTTGGACATGGGAATCTTTTCAAATTTGAAATTGAAGACTCATTTGCCTATAAATAGCTCACTTGAGTTTTGTAAAAATCACAACAAGAGCTTACACATCTATTGCTAAATTTTGCATCATTCTTTCAAAGCTCTCATTCTCTCTTTTCTAAAGTTTTGAGCCTTAATTCTTGTTCTTGTTGAGAGAGATATAGTTTGTGCTGTATTGTTCTTATTTCACTCATTGAGGAGTGTTTTCTGATAGCCTACCCACTATCAATTCTTGTATCAGTAAGAGGGTGTGTATAACCCTTGTGTGTGTAGAAGGTGTTCTACACGGGGAATAGTTAAATCACCAAGTGTGAGGTGATTGGAAGTAAGAGGGTGCGTATAACCCTTGTGTGTGTAGAAGGTGTTCTACACAGGAAATAGTTGAATCACCAAGTGTGAGGTGATTGGAAGTGTAGAGGGTGTTCTACACGGATTCTTTGGAGCGGTGCTGCTCAAAGGTGTAATAGGTTTCTATCTCCACCTAAAGGAGATTGAATAGTGGATTTGGGAATCCTCAAGGGGTAGCTTGAGGCGAGAACGTAGGCAGTGGGGCTGAACCTCGTAAAAATACTGAGTTTGCTTTCTCTTACCCTACTCTTTATATTTCCTACTGTTTTATATTTTGGTTATATTTTATATTGTATATTTAGTTTATAAGTATTAATTTTTTAATATAACCCAATTCACCCCCCCTCTTGTGTTAGTCATCTGGGCAACAATTGGTATCAGAGCTAGAGCTCTGTTATAAGATTAACTATCTTTTGAGTTAAGATCTTATGGCTAACATTGCAGCTTCATTTGGTGAAGGTCAATCTAGCAGTCGGCCTCCACTCTTTTGCGGAGACAATTACTCATTCTGGAAAGTTAGAATGAGAATATTCCTTCAATCTCAAGGCCGAGAAATCTGGAAATGCATTGTAAATGGACCTTATATTCCAACAAAAGTTGTTGATGGAGTAAAGGTCAAAAAGGAAGAAGAAGAGTTTGATCGTGAAGACGATAGACTTTATACTTTGAATTTAACTGCTATGAATTTATTATATAATGCTCTTAATGGTAATGAGTTTAATAGAGTAATGACTTGCACTACAGCAAAGGAAATTTGGGATAACTTGGAAGTTATTTATGAACGAACTTCTCAAGTCAAGGAATCAAAAATTTATATTCTTACTCATGAATATGAAATGTTTAAGATGAATGATGATGAATCTATTTCTAGTATGCACACTCGTTTTACTAATATCATAAACAGCTTGACAGCTCTTGGCAAAGTTTATTCCAAAGTGGAGATAGTAAGAAAAATTCTCAACTCTCTACCAAAACGTTGGGAATCAAAAGTGACAGCGATTCTTGAAGCTAGAGACCTCAAGAAGCTCGAAGTGAATGAACTCATCGGGTCACTTATCACCCATGAGTACACATTGAAAAGAGGAGAAGAAGAAGGAAAGCCAAAGAAGAGTTTGGCACTAAAAGCTGTTCCACATGAAAGTGAAAGTGATGAAGATGAGGAAAATGACGACAAAGATGAAGAAGTTGCGATGATAATAAGAAGAATTCAGAGGTTCTTAAAGAAAAATAAAACTCCTCCAAGGAAATCCTTCAATAAGTTTTCCAAGAAAGATTCAGGTAAAAATGACACTTTAATTTGTTATAAATACAATAAACCTGGTCATATCAAGCCAGATTGTCCTCTGCTAAAGAAAGATCGAAACAAAGGCAAAAAAACAATGAAAGCTACGTGGAATGATGATTCAAGTAGCTCAGATAGTGAAGCAAGCAATGGAGAATCAGCAAATCTTTGTCTTATGGCTAAAGATGACATTGAGGTAACAAATTTTGATAATATTGAAGATCCTTCATATGAAGAATTGCAAAATGTTTTAGAAGAGGTATATGAGGAATTTGAAAAATTGGGTATCAAGTATACTGCTTTGAAAAAGAAAAATTCTTATTTAACAAACGAAATTGATATTTTAAGAAAAGAAAGTATTGTTTTGAAAGATGAAAATCTTGAGTTGAAGAAAAAGAAAACTGATTTAGAAAATATTATTGAAAACTTTACGAATGGAAAAAGAAATTTTGAAAAACTTCTTGGTAGTCAAAGATGTGTTTTTGACAAGGCAGGCTTGGGATATATGCCAAAACAAAAATACAAATCTTATAAAAACTTCTTTGATAATCCTTCTACATCAAAGTCCAATATTCAAAATTCTTTTCATAAAAATAATTTTGTTAAAAAAGGATACTATTATAATCACTCAAGTTATTCATATATGTCACATGCTATTTGCAATTTTTGTAATAGCAATGGTCATAATTATTTTGCTTGTCCTATTAGAAGAAAACATACAATGACTATTAGGGCCATATGGGTACCTAAAAATTTTATTTATTCTAATACTAATAAATAAAGGACCCAAAGAACTTGGGTACCAAGAATTTTTTTTAATTGCTTTTGTAGGTATGCATGAAGTCGTCTACAGGTAAAAGTAAATGGTTTTTAGACAACGGATGCTCAAGATACATGACATGAGACAAAACTAAATTCATTGACTTCACTTCTAAAGAAGAAGGATGCATGATATTTGGAGACAATTCAAAAGGGAAGATCGTGGAAATAGAAAGAAAGATCATCAAGACTTAGTACAAGATGCAACCAAACAGTGAAAATATGTGAAAGATCATCCAGTAGAACAAATTATAGGAGAACCTTCACGATATGTAAGTACTTGATCGTCTCTTAAAAATATTTATAATCACACTGTTTTTCTATCTCAAATTAAATCCAAAATATTGATGAAGTACTTATTGATAAATCATGGATTCTACTTATGCAATAAGAGTTAAATCAATTTGAAAGAAATAATGTATGGACATTTGTTCCTAGACCTAAAAATTATGCTGTTATTGGAACAAAATGGGTTTTTAGAAATAAGAAAGATGAGTCTAAAATCATCACTAGAAACAAGGCTCGACTTGTAGCCCAAGGTTTCAATCAAGAGGAAGGAATCGATTATGATGAGACATATGCACCAGTCACAAGATTAGAAGTTATTCGAATGCTACTTGCATATGCTTGTTATAAAGATTTCAAATTTTTTCAAATGGTTGTTAAAAGTGTTTTCTTAAATAGTTTTTTTAAAAAAAAAAAGGTTTTTCAAGAGGAAAGATCGATATAACTCTTTTAATCAAATATGAATAGAATGATATTCTTCTAGTTCAAATTTATGTAGATGATATAATATTTGGTGCTACTAATGAAAATATGTGTCAAGATTTTGCTAAGAATATGCAGAAAGAATTTGAAATGAGCATAATGGGAGAACTTAATTTCTTTCTCGGATTGCAAATCAAGTAACTGGAACACCAATGAGCTCATCCACTAAACTTGATAAAGATGAATCCGGTAAATCAGTTGACTCAAAGGTATATCGAGGTATGATTGGTAGTTTATTATATTTGATAAACTAGTAGACTTGATATTATGTTCAATGTATGTTTATGTGCACGTTTTCAATCATTTCCGAAACAATCTCATTTGATTGCAGTCAAGCGGATTTTTAGATATTTTGCCAGTACCATTGACTTAGAGTTATGGTATCCTAAACACACTTCTTTCGATCTTATTAGTTTTTCAGGTACCGATTATACTAGTTGCAAAGATGATCGAAAAAGTTTTAGTAGAACATGTCATTTCTTAGGTCATGCACTAGTTTCCTGGTTTAGTAAAAAACAAAATTCTGTTGCACTATCTACTGCTGAGGCAGAATATGTTGCTGCGGGTAGTTGTTGTGCCCAAGTTCTTTGCATGAAGCAACAACTTGAGGATTTTAAACGTATGTACAATCACATTCCAATCAAATGTGATAATACAAGTGCTATAAATCTTTCAAAGAATCCAATACAACAATCTCGGACCAAACATATTGATATTAGATATCATTTTCTTAGAGATCATGTGCAGAAGGGCGATATTGCATTAGAATTCACTAGTACACATGATCAATTGGCAGACATTTTTACAAAACCCCTACCAGAAGATAGACTACGCATGATTAGAAGAGAAATAGGAATTATGCATGCCATCAATATCTGCTAGATACTTTTATTCCATTAACTCAAATGACCTACAGAAACTTGAGACGTTTAGCCTCATCATTCAAATGCATTTGCTCCTCATAAATCATCATGCCATTCTTGTCTAAAGGATTAGGCAATCGAAATGCAGAGGCAAGTAAGGATTTTAAATCCTTATTCTGTTGTTTTAAGTCTACTATTTTTTTGTTAGACTCTTGAACAAGTCGTTGAAGAATATCGATCTTCTCATTAAGCTTCTCTATCTCGCGGGTTTTGGACTGCAACCGAGCGGAAAAAGCAACTATGGAAGATGAGTATCGAGTCCCGAGACCCACAAGCTCGTAAATGGCGTCATGATCTGATTTATTAGCTAAATCAGTCTCTTGTTGCTTCATGGCACCCACGACAGATGCAGAAATAGATTGAGACTGAGGTGAAGGATACCTCAAATCTTGATCAAGAGAATCACTGAAGGGAAATCTACGAGCCATTGAAAATTTGTAAAGTGAGAATGAAGATGAACTACAACAATGAGAAGAAGATTTGATGCGGATTAGATAAAGCTAAGGATTGCTTTTATAAAGATGGAAATAAGTAAAAGACAAACTGACATCTCTTCAAATCTTACTTAGTCAAGCTTACAAGATATGCCGGATGCATATTGTCAAAAGTTACCGAACTAAGCTAGCGAGATTAATTATAATTGTCCCTGTTTCTCTCGTGAAACGCTGCCATTATCTGCTGATGTTGACTCTGTGCTTGAACTCTTACTCGTTCCGATTCCTCTATTTGAAGTTTCAGAATACGAGCCAATTCCGTCAAATCTTTATTTTCTTGCTTTAACCTCTTATTCTTTCTGCCTTTATTTACAAGCTTTTGATGCAGAACAGATATTTGATTGTTAAGTCGATCAACCTCATTTGCCCTCGCTAGTAATCTCCGAGACATGGTCGTAACAGAGGCAGCATATTGAGCACTGAGAGTTCTTGATGTTGCAACAACCTCAGAATCAGTTCTATTTGAAAAATGCATCTCTGCTTCTATCATGGTATTGACAACCTCATGAGATAAAATGACTGGTTGAGACGGTTCCTGATTCAAATCCGGAAGATTATTAGATGAAATTTTCTCCGCCATTCTATCGTTTTGAATAAACAGAAACCGGATCAATGAGTGGGGTGAAAATTTATTTGAGTATCCAACAGGTGAAAACGGTCTTTTAAACGACAACTTTCAAATCTCGATAATATTTAATTTTTCAACAATATCACGCGGATTTGAATCTGCTTTCGCACCGACTGCTAGAGCTAGGCCACCTTTGTAGGTTTTATCAGACACGCGTGGCTCCGCACCGAACTGTCAGAGTTAGACTTCCAACATTTGCAGGTTTTGTCGGACATGCATGGCTCTGCACCGCATTGCCAGAGCTAGGCTTGCAGCTTTTGCTGTCTTTGCCGGACACGGATAATTTTAATTATTCAACTTCAAATCTCTGGAATATCTAATTCGTCAATAACATCAAGCGGATTTAAATCTTCTTCCGCACCGAGATGATAAAATTCGACTTCAACCTTTGCAGGTTTTGTCGGGCACGGGTGGTTCCAACTTCTACTCTCTAACGCACCGTTTTATTTGGTTATTGCTTATTACGGAAAAAAAATCTTATTGAAACTAATTACGGTTCCTTTTTAATGATGCCAAAAGGGGGAGAAGTCTTATACTAGTATTATACTACCCTGTTATATATGCTAGAATCATGTTTATATTTTTGCTTGAAAAACTAACGCACATTCTCAGGGGGAGCTTAAGTATTAATACAGGCTTCAGGTTCTATCAAGTATTTGTCATCATCAAAAAGGGGGAGATTGTTGAACTCAAGGTTTCAAGGTTCATGTAAATCTACACATGGATTTTGATGATAACAAATGAATTCAAAGAATAAAGGAGTCTCAAGCTCAAGTTGTCTACACAATACAATCAAGCACATCAAGGAACCAAGAATGAGCAAGAAGGGAATAAGTTCACATTAAAATCATAGAGTAATTTTGTAAATCTCTTAAAAATTCGAAATTAGGATTAAGGCTCAAAATAAATATTTTATCATAAAGCATTAAAATACATTTTCCACATGTGCATGAATATTTTGAAAATTAACTTTGAAAATATTAAGATGATTGATTGTCATCTTTCACATGTGCATGATATGATTAAAGGTTTGAACTTTGAAAATATTAAGATGATTGATTGTCATCTTTCACATGTGCATGTTTTATTTGAATATTTTCAAAAGTGGTGGATGCTTTTCTTGACTTATGCAAAAGGTAGATGTCTTTGTTTGAAAATTTTGAAAAGTAAAGTGTGCTCTTTTTGTCATATGCAAAAAGTAAAATATTAGGTTTGAAATTTTTGAAAAGTAAAGTGTGCTCCTTTTGTCACATGCAAAAAGTAAAAAGATTTGATTTGAAATTTTTGAAAAGTGAATGATGATGTCTTGGACATGGGAATCTTTTCAAATTTGAAATTGAAGACTCATTTGCCTATAAATAGCTCACTTGAGTTTTGTAAAAATCACAACAAGAGCTTACACATCTATTGCTAAATTTTGCATCATTCTTTCAAAGCTCTCATTCTCTCTTTTCTAAAGTTTTGAGCCTTAATTCTTGTTCTTGTTGAGAGAGATATAGTTTGTGCTGTATTGTTCTTATTTCACTCATTGAGGAGTGTTTTCTGATAGCCTACCCACTATCAATTCTTGTATCAGTAAGAGGGTGTGTATAACCCTTGTGTGTGTAGAAGGTGTTCTACACGGGGAATAGTTAAATCACCAAGTGTGAGGTGATTGGAAGTAAGAGGGTGCGTATAACCCTTGTGTGTGTAGAAGGTGTTCTACACAGGAAATAGTTGAATCACCAAGTGTGAGGTGATTGGAAGTGTAGAGGGTGTTCTACACGGATTCTTTGGAGCGGTGCTGCTCAAAGGTGTAATAGGTTTCTATCTCCACCTAAAGGAGATTGAATAGTGGATTTGGGAATCCTCAAGGGGTAGCTTGAGGCGAGAACGTAGGCAGTGGGGCTGAACCTCGTAAAAATACTGAGTTTGCTTTCTCTTACCCTACTCTTTATATTTCCTACTGTTTTATATTTTGGTTATATTTTATATTGTATATTTAGTTTATAAGTATTAATTTTTTAATATAACCCAATTCACCCCCCCTCTTGTGTTAGTCATCTGGGCAACACGATATAATATAAAAATAACAAAATTAAGAATACTTATATGGGGACACTATTTGCATGTCTGGTAAGTCGCCCAGTAATCTAGAAAATCATTATTTTTCCACCTCCGACTTAGAACGTGTTCACATCCCACAAACGGCGTCACTGTTGAAACCATAAAAATCGACCAACAGGTTAGGGCAGAAGAAAGAATCATTTTCTGCCCACTGGTGTGAGTTGGGCTTCGTTCGGTATCATTTGGGGCCCTCGACAAGACTCTCATACAACTGTATATATGTAGATAATAGATAAATAAATAGAGATAAACGCGATATTTACGTGGTTCGGTGTAAAACTTACGTTTACGGGGGTTTGGGAAGGATTTCCTCAACTTGTGATGAGAAAATCTGCCAAGTAGGGGCCAAGCCTATTTTGTAGTGTATTAGAGGACAGGAGTAAAGTGGAACATGATGGGACAAGGAGGAAAGCATGAGCTAATGTGAATGTATAAAGTGGCAGGGACATGAGTCAAGATCAATAGTTATCAGACACATAGGCACACGGACAAAGGAAATAAAGGAAAGAAAGGAGAACAAACCGATTGACACACACAACCTAGGAACTTATATAAAAGCAGTGATCAGATGACAATGGCTCTCTCTCTCTCTCTGTGACTAACTCATTGTCTACAAACTGGCATCATCTTCTTTAGCCTTCTTAGAGGGATCCAAGAGCTCAAACTAGTAGATTTATGTATATTTTTCCTGTACAGAAATCCATGAGAGATTGTAAAAATACTTATTATAGTAAAGAAACTCATGCACTCTTATCTAAAAGGTCTTATTAGGAAGGAAAGATGATGTCTCATATAAAGCCCAGGACAATCTCCTTCTTAGGCAATGTGAGATTTTCCTTTAATCTCTCTCACTTGTGGGCCGATCTTTGTCGTGTTCTTACAAGTGGACCACATTGGATTAATGAGCGGAGCGTATTGCTGGAAGGTTTGGCTTTTATACCATAAAAAAACCCATACACCCTTCTCTAAAAGGCTTTATAAGGAATGAGAGATGATAGCTTATATAAAATTCAGGACAATCTTTTTCTTAGATAATGTGGGATTTCTCTTTAAGGAACACAACCTATAGATAATGACACCTTTAAATTGGATGACCTTCTTTCACATTTTAAGGGAAACTACAAAGTTTACATAGCAGCGAGAGCGCGTGTTTCGCGAGTTTCTTAACAGGGTAAAGCAGAAGCAATCAGACTTGATTGCCATACTAGTTTTCCTTGTTGCCCTGCGATGATTTCTTCTATTCTTTTCCCTGTAATTTCCTCTAGAGGCAGCTTAATTAGGTGCTTAACAAGGTGATGTAATTTTCACTATTTTCAGCATCCATTTGTGAAAGAAGATGAGATTCATTCACCATCCACTCTGCTTACTGCTATTTTGCATCTTTCTAAACTTGATTGGTACCAAATAATGTATATGGAAAGCTCATGTAGAACGTTAAGTTTATGTGATTGACATAATAATACCTTCAAAATACGGATGTGAAGAGCAGCATTTCTCTTCCTTTTACGATCATTTAGCACAGATAAATGTATAAAGCAAGAGGACGACATAAACAAGCTGGATTTTGTATTCAAGTAAGTTGAAGGTGATGATGAGACAGGAATATATCCCAGCATTGTTGGTGAATATCTTTTCTTTTAAAAAATGAACGGATGACACGATATGGGTTGGAATCCTTTATTCACATTTTGCCAAGAAAGTAACAATATTTTTGTTGTTTAATTTTTATTAAAGTAGTAACTTATCTCACCTTGTGTCATCACTAGTCAGAAAGAGAATCATTAATAAATAATTGGGTTACTTTCGGATCAATCTAGAGCCAAGTAAAGCAGTCATTTTTACAATTGAGAAAATAAATTAATTGCGCCCGGTTGAACCTGATTATTTATTTATTTCAACATTAAGTGACATGCTAGACCGTTTGTTTTTGTGTCGTATTAGTATGCATAACGCTAGGCATAAATTTTCAATAGATAAGTTTTATACATTTTTTTTTCTTTAAAAAAAATAATAGATTCTGTTAATATATATATATATATATATTATATTTTTAAGTGGGATCTACTTTTTTATGATAACTTGTATGAGATTTATACAAATCCTTTCTCTATTATTATTGGATCAACCAAGTTATGGATCATATCGAGTAAGCCGAAAAAAAAATATATATATATATATAGTATCCAACCAAAACATAACCCATGTCCAAACTCGAAGCATGATGCCATTTACAGCTTTTCCTTCAAATAATTGTCCCCTAGACCCTTTCAGCTTCCTCACTCTTCCAAAAGGAAATCCTTCTCAACGACTGAGTCAAATGGACAAATACATTCGACATTTGAGAATTGATGTAATGGACCCAATCTTTTATTGATCTCTTTCGTGCAAACTGCAAAGCAAGACAAGACAAACCACTCATAGCCAGATAAATCAAATATATTTTATAAATAAATTCTTTGAAAATTGAAATAATAATAGTAAATTATTATTATAGAGCTAATAGTCCTTATACACTATAGATTATAACACAATACAATTGGACAGTACATTCCATCATAATATTATTATAATGAAATTGAATCAAGTAGCAGAGGAAGCATCCTGTGTCTTTCCTCCCTTCCTCGTCGACCACTTATGTCAACCAACTTCCGTCATCTCGTTTTTTCAGTTTGATATCCGACAAAAGAAATTCTACTACAATCACGCGTGGTTGAATGTTCAGAGTCGAAACTCTTGACCACATGGCCTAACCTTCATTTCCCAATCCCTTCGTTCCCCAAACTTTTCTTCCTCTCTCCCTTCTACTCTTCGTTTTTCTTCTCTGCGTCTGTAACGCGATCGGTATTTTTATTTTTTCCTAAAAACATGTTCTTTTCTTGATATTTTTTGTCCCCTTTTTTAAAGTCAGTGATTTAATTTATGGGCATCTTTCTCTAAATTCTTCATTTGTTTTATTAAATTTTGGCTCTTCAAGTTGAAGATCGTTAGCCTCGATTTTGGGACTGTTCGCTCTACTTGTAGGATTGAAGTGAGAGAAAACCGTCCGGTTTTGGCAATCTCGGCGGAAGTTCAGGTATCCAACATTCTCCAAATAGATTACTAGCAAGATTTAGTCGAAAATTTGACGTTTTGATCGCTGAGTTTCAATAGGAATCAGAACTTATTTTCCTTTGTTTCTAGCTTGTGTCGCTAAGTGAAGCATAAGGTTTCGAGTTGTCAAAATCCTGTCCAAAGTTTGTGCATTTAGCTGTTTTTTCTTGTTCCTCAAGCTCCCAATCGGCCTGCCGATTTAGCTGAATTTTGTTAAATCCTAGAGTGAATTCTATTTAGATAGTTCGATACTGCGATCCTGTAATCTGGATTACTGTGCAGTAAATTATGGGAGGAAAATGCAGCAAGAAGACTGATGTCAATGACGCATCATCCCAAACCCTGGAAATGAAAAGGAATACCCAATTCACGCCCGATCTGAGGTCCTATGAGGCGGCGTGTATGCTCGATCCGGAATTACAGTCCTTTGATGCCACCCTCCAACAACACACTAGCTGGGTCATCAGCTCGCTCGCCACCGAGGTTGAGGTTCGGTCCTTATCCTTTGGCTCACTCAAAGAGGTCACCAATAGTCTTCTTGAAATGAATCAGGAGGTGGTGAAAGTCATTCTAGAGTGTAAGAAGGATATATGGAAGAATGAAGATTTGTTCTCGTTGGTGGAGGAATACTTTGAGAATAGTCTCAAGACATTGGACTTCTGTACTGCCCTTGAGAATTGCTTGAAGCGCACTCGTGATAACCAGTTTACAATTCAAGTTGCGGTTAAGTATTTCGAGGAGGAAGTTGAAAATGGGGTTGATGGGGCGAAGTATGTGAAGACATTGCAAGAATTAAGGAAATTTAAGGCTTCTGGGGACCCATTTACCGATGAGTTTTTTGCATTGTTTCAATCAGTTTATCAAAACCATGTATCGATGTTCATAAAGTTGCAGCGTAGGAAGACAAAGCTAGATAAGAAATTGAAATCTATGAAGGCGTGGAGGAAAGTGTCCAATGTCATTTTTGTTGCTGCTTTTGTGTCTGTGTTGATATTCTCGGTGGTGGCAGCTGCCATTGCAGCTCCGCCTCTTGTGACAGCTTTGGCGGGCGCATTGGCTGTTCCTATAGGCTCTGTGGGAAAATGGCTGAACTCACTTTGGACGCGATATGAGAATTCTGTGAAGGCACAAAGGGAGTTAATCAACTCGATGCAGATCGGCACCCGCGTTACATTGAAGGATTTGGATACCATTCGGGTACTTGTCAACAAACTGGAAATAGATCTTCAGTCACTATTGCAGAATGCTGATTTTGCTCTTAGGGAAGAGGAGGCAGTTAGTCTTGCAATGGATGAGATCAAGAAGAAGCTGGAAGTGTTTATCAATACCATTGAGAATTTAAGCCAGCATGCTGATATGTGTAGCCGGGATATAAGGAGGGCAAGGACGTTGATTTTGCAGAGGATAATAAGACATCCAAACAGCTGAAAATCCCTTCTGTATGTTGTTCTTATAACTCTTCTCAGGTTGTTGGTGTTTATGTAAATTTCATGCACCAGTTAAATAATTGCTGCCGGTACCTGGGTTGATTAACTTTGGTGAACCCTCCTCAGAGAACCTGAATATAAAGTTATGTTCAGCATGCTTTTCTGAAAGCGGGGGACAGGGACTTGTAAGATGTTTTCTGAATAATAACTAGATGTACCGTGTGTAGCTAAATTCTGTGTTTCTTACTTGGAAAATACAACGTGCCTATGTAATCTTAAAGTTTACTGTTGCACTCTCAATTTGAATTGGTTATAGACTCACCTTGCCAAGAAAAGAAAAAAAAGTAGTGATAGATAAAGGGTAAGCATTATTATTTGAAAATAATAATAATAATAATAATAATAATAATCTATTGATCATTTCATTCACATTTTGAGTAAAATCTTCAAAATTTTATTGGAAAGTGCAAAATTTACATTGCAGCAAGCATAATGTGCTCACTTGATAATTATCTGATGTATAATTACTTATAATGGTAACAGGGTAAAGCAGAATCAATCAGATTGTCATCCTAGCGTAGCTTGTGTCACTAGAACAATCATAGAAAGACATCTTTAAAAGAATGAATGACAGGCCGCTTATAAAATAAAAGAAAAAAGAATGTATGACAGAACAAATTAATTTCCTTAAGACTATATCTATCAAACAAGTTCAAGGTGTATTTACTCTATTGGTGTAGATTTATAACATCCTTCTAGTTTCAAACAGGATTATATACTTAGGTCCAATGCACAAACAAACAGGATGATTCTATGTGGGCTGATCATGGGTAAACCAAAACAAAAATACGAGGTGAAGGAAACTTGGTTACTTTCCACTGAAATCTTGAAAGCTAATTCTATTTTGCATGATAGGCATTATATATCTAAGCTCAAAAGTTTTGAGGCCCTTCAGCTGAATTGAACGGTATAACATATATACGGGGTCTAAGATGAATTTTGTGAGTAATCGTGAAAATAGTGTGCATATGTGAAATAAATAAAAAAAATGAACGTGCATACTTTAGTCTAACTGGTTGCTTGGTTTTGATGATAGTCCCTATCAGGTTAATGTTGTTAGTTTAGATCCTATCCTTTGAACCAGAAAATAAAGAAAAAAAAAAACGATATTTAAAATACATGACAAATAATTGATAATGGTTACATTCTGTAGCAAACTGTTGATTATAATGTATGACAAGTCTAGTCTTGCCTGTCTAGGAGGTGCCTGGTTCATGTGATGATTCTGTGTCAACATGAAGTGCATATCATAGATTCAAATCTTATTTTTAGCCACCAAAAGATGTGGACTGATCCATTCAACGCATATACTAGCAGACTTGAATTGTTTCCTCAAAGAGTATACTGTTTCCAGGCTCTCCCACTTGGGTTACATACTTACATTAGCTCCAGGCCACTCTTCTTTAAGATTTATACTGTTAGTTGATATTACACTTCACAGTTTACATTCCATAAACCAGTTGTAGATTCACTTAGTTTCTAAAATTCTGAAGACTCTTGGTTAATTTATTCTAGAACTTCATCTCATGATTGGATACTCATACATTTAATTTTTATATTGTTAATTATCTTCACACAGCCATTGAGCATGTGCCAATGACCTATCTAACTCTGTCATGTGTAAACTCAACCATTCTGTTCCGTGATTGTAATTTACATGCAACCACAAAATGTTGGCCAGCAATGATAATAGAGGGATGGACATCTTGTGTTTCACTTTACATATTTTGCAGCCTCTGCTTTACTTTGCTTAACTAATCATGTAAGTTTTTCATACCTTTTTACAATAAATCACATAATAAAAAAGAAAAAAAAAAATTGGTAGAGGTCCATGATTCAGGAATCATTGAGACAGAAAGACTTTGTTTTGAAGTGATGTAATTGCTGATGGTATCGGTTGGTTTTCTGCAACCGTCCTTTTCATTTCATAATAATCTTCAATGTTTGTCAGATTATATGTTAGCTAGTTTGAATTTCTCCTCAACTCTTCTCTTCTCCTCTTCCCCAATTTTGCTTGGCTAATAGGGCTAAAGACCACTTCTGAGTTCTGACTGTTCCATTCTAAGGCAGTTAAAAAAGAAGTTCAACTTACCCAAGTTTATTTCTCGAATTGAGTTTATAATCCTGAAAAGTTGGGCAGAGAGAAGGAGAGAGGGAGAGGGGGAGCAGGGGAGCAGGGGAGTTTCTGACACTATAATTTGGATTGAATTAGTTGTTAGCATATATTTTTGTGTAGAGGTCAGTGCAAGTCGGTCTATGATTAAGAGTCTAAGGCCTCGTTTGGGAACACAAACCATATCATCTCATCTTATCTTAAAATTTCTCATGATTTCCTTCTCAAACACAAGCACTTTTCAATTTCAAATCTTTAACATTTTCATTTAATCGGTACAACTTTTCCAAATTTAAAACAAAATACAAAAAAAATACAAAATTTTCAAATTTTAAAACAAATATAATTTTAAAAATTTGTATTCTAACAATATTTTAACTTTATAATATTTTATTCAACTTTTTCTCTCATTTTCCAAAACCCAATAAAACATCTTGACTAAAACCATTTCAATGCTATTCACAGATTTTTCATCTCATCTCATCCCCCAAACGAGACTTAAATGCCACAGTGACTACTCAATTCAAGCTTTTGAATTCATTCCTTGGATATTGAGGGAGAGGGAGTTTCTGACACTAAATTTGGATTGAATTAGCTGTTAGCATATACTTTTGAGCAGACCGGGTTCATCCTTTTATGTTGAGGTCAGTGTAAGTCTGTCTATGATTAAGAGTCTAAATGCCATAGCGACTACTCGAGTCAAGCTTTTGAATTCATTACTTAATATTGAGGGAGAGGGAGTTTCTGACACTATAAGTTTGGATTGAATTAGCTGTTAGCATATATTTTTGTGCAGACCAGGTTCATCCTTTTATGTTGAGGTCAGTGCAAGTTTGTCTATGATTATGAGTCTAAATGCCATAGCGACTACTTGAGTCAAGCTTTTGAATTCATTACTTGGATATTGAGGGAGAGGGAGTTTCAGACACTATAAATTTGGATTAAATTAGCTGATAGCATATATTTTGTGCAGACAAGGTTCATCCTTTTATGTTGAGGTCGGTGCAAGTCTGTCTGTGATTAAGAGTAATTGCCTAGCGACTACTCGAGTCAAGCTTTCAAGCTTTCGAATTCATTCCTTGGATATTTCTATATAGCATATGAGCTCTAGTTTATCTTTTTAGTAGGATTTCATGGCTTGTTATTGCTGGCCGACTGATTGCCGTTCTATTTACCTTGGCTTCAGTTGCAAAAGACATTCTATATTTTACAAAAAATTATTTGATACTTATACTGCTTAATTGCAGCACAGAGATTGCTATTGAGAAGCTTTTCGTGGTTCAGAGAAGCTTCTCAACTCTGAATTGAAGAATATTATTACATTCTGTGGAACCATTGGACTCCTAGTGCCAGATGCAGATTTGGCAATTGGAAATTCTATGTTTTTTTCTGGCTGGTCTCCAGAACCAGGATCCTAGCTTTGTACATCTGTGACCCCAAATGTCAACTAACTTTTAATGAATTGCACCCACAACTTCTTATACAAGAAATCTGTCTTCAACAGCTTCATCCTTGGGCAACTTCGGCTAATTCCACTTCTTTTCTCACTCCAATGGAGCGGTTGAAATTCAAACTACAGTGGTTTAAACTATTGTGGTTGGGGTGCTGTTACATAATTACAGGTTACACGGGTATGGAATTTCAACCTTAGCATTCTTAAAGTTTCGTAAAGCATCTTGATAAAAGTTAGAACTGATTCATGGTTCCAAGCAGCATATGCTGTGAGAAGTCCCAAATGCTTTGTAAGGATATATTGGCACACGTCTGTTTTGGGTGCTGTGTTAAGTTTGTGTTGGACATGATATTGAAACTTTATGCACATTCATGCATTCAGGTACTGAATGAGACCACTTTTATCTGATCCACTTTTTATGTCTGGACTCTGGAGATAATGTAGACTTCTCAAACAGTGAAGAGAGTTTCTCTCGTTCCTATTTCCTTTTTCATGCTTCACTTACCTTTTCAACCACCCTGCACCGGGTACTACTCTCACCTTGAGCCGGGATTCAGCTTGGCTCCCCCTCCGGTTGTCCAAACAAATACAAAAAACATAAACCTTGTAGGTGGTGCTAGCATATACGTACGTAGCTGAATTGCTTCTCCCCTGTGGCCTACTTTCTTCAATGGCTCTTTGTTTTGTTTTTTCTGTTTTTTTTTTTTTTTTTTTCTAAGCGCAAGGGGCATTTGCGACCTATAATTCAATGTATAAACACATTGCTCCCTGAACTTTGAGATCATGTCAGTCATAATAATATCATAAAAAATCTAAAACAAATGTTGTCTGTTTATGCTAATTAATATGAAAGGCTTCCAGGTCGAAGGTGTGTTTCGGTATGTTGATAAGTGAGTTTGCAAATGAAGTGTTTTGGTGTTTTTTCTCAACATTCCCGTGTTCAAGTGCTTTCCTAACATTATCCTCTCTATTGAGTAGATATTATACGACGGCTTGATTAGACAAAAAAAAAAGTAGTTATTATATATTGAACGATTAAATAATTAATACAAAAAGGCCCAAATCGCCATACACATGAAAGAATCTGTTGTTTAGAAACTTTGATTGGTCCTCAAAAGTTTGTGTCATTTCATGACCCTACCATGTTATCACGTATGAAGAAATCTTGCAGAACCTTCTTGAAACTTTGAGTATTTAAATTTTGGAGAAAATAATCCTCAAACGAAAAGCAAAATTTAAAAAGAAAAAGTAAAAAGGTAATAAAAACAAGTTTTAAAAGTACAAAGACAGGAGCGTTGGTTGTATTTAATTATCCCCCAAAACAGTAAAACAACAACGAAGGAACTATAGTTTGCTGCATAAATGATATCAGGGTGATTATGGGATACCATTGATCAAGACTTCTCTTTAGGAAAATATTTTGTATACTTAATTATAGGAGCACATATTGTGCACTGCAATTGTATAAACTGATTTACGCGGTGTATTTGTAAAGTTTCCTCGTATAGTTTATTTCCTTTTGTGGACTCCTATGTAACTATATTAGGTCTCTATTTTGATGATGGAAATTACGATTTTCCAACAATTGTATCCAATTCTATATGGTATCAAAAACCGTCTAGTCACTCAACATTTTTTTTTCAAATACTGTTATGTCTTCCTTTGTGAGTAACTCTAGTCCCCCTCCAATCTCCAACTCAAAAAATGTCCAAACTCTTCCCCTAACTGCCATAAACATTGCATCACAACTTCCATTTAAACTTATAGCCATGAAGTATCCTTCTTGGTGTGCCTGGTTCAAATCATTATTGTTGGGTATGATCTTCTCGAGTTTGTGGATGGCACTCTACACTGTCCACCACGGACTGCTTCTTCCTTAACCTTTAGCATGACTGTCAACTCCCCCTCTCCTGCATACCTTCATTGGTATCGTCAGAACAAATTGATTCTCAATGCAAATTTCTCATATGCGTCTGAAAATGTCATGCCTCTTGTAGCCATGGTTGACACTTCTCGAGATGCCTGGAGCACTCTAACTCGTTTGTTTGCGAATCGCTCACGAACTCAAGTTATGCAGATGAAGGAAGCACTCACGTTAAGCCAACGTGGAGCCCGATTTATGTCTTATTTTTTGCAATCCATCAAAGCTACTGTTGATGAACTTGCTCTCATTGACACACCCCTTACAAATGATGATCTTACCCTTCATGTCCTCAACAGTCTTGGTACAGAGTTCTGTGACATTGTAGCTCCCATCTGGGCTCAGGAGATATCTCTTACCTTTGAGGAACTTCATGATCTCCTCATTGGCCATGAAGCTTACCTCAAACATTTAGAGATCTCTGCTTCTCCCATAATTGCTATTGCAAATTCCTCTTACTGCAAAAGCAATTCTTCTTAGAACCAAGGCAACCGCAGGCCTCAAAACAAAAAATCCCAACAGACCTCCACCAACGTGCCAATTGTGTGATCAAACTGATCACATAGCTAAACACTGCAACAAATACAAATCCACTGACGCGATTGCCAACTGCACCACCACTTCTGGTCAAGAACAAAAATGGCTTATGGACTCTGCTGCCTCCCACAACATTACCTCTAATCTATCTAACCTGACCATTCACTCTGAATACGATAGCCAAGATAAGGTCGTGATTGGTGATGGAACAGGTTTACTTGTAACCCACATTGGTTCTATAACTCTTCCTTCTCCTACACGCTCTTTTATCCTTGATAATACTTTGTGTATCCCCTCCATTAAAACAAAATCTCATCTCCATTCACAGCTTTACCAAAACTAACTATGTATCTGTTAAATTTTTTTATTCTTATTTTGTTATGAAGGATCTAATCATGGGGGCGCAATTGTTTTGAGGTAACTGTATTAAGGGTGTTTATCGACTGCCTACATCGGTCACCAGCAAGCAAGTTTTTGCAACTCTAGTCACTGGAACACATGCTTCCCTTGATACATGGAACAACTACCTCGGACACCCCTCACCCAAAGTTGTTCAACGCCTTCTCAGCCACAAATTCATTCATTTGTCGTCCAAGAAGACTAGCAACATTTGCATTTCCTGTCACATTAATAAAGCCCACAAACTTCCCTTCTCCAACACATCTCTTTCAAGTCACTCTCCTTTGGAATACTTGTATCCAGATGTTTGGGGCCCTGCTCCTATTGGTGACATAAGTGGTTCCAAATATTTTGTTGATCACTTTACTAAGTATTGTTGGGTGTTTTCCCTTCAAAATAAATCTGATGTTACTAGTAGTTTTTACCAACTTGTTCCTCTCATTGAATGGCAATTTAATTATAAAATCAAAAATTTGTATACAAACAAGGGTGGCAAATTCATTAAACTAAAATCTTACCATGTCTCTCATGGCATCAGCCATCTCACTACGGCAACACACACGCCTCAACAAAATGGTATTGTCGAATGCCGCCATCGACACATTGTCGAAACTGGCTCAACCCTTCTTTACCGTGCCAACATGCCCAAGAATTATTAGGCTCAAGCTTTCAAAACTGTCGTCTATTTAATAAATAGACTCCCCACCCCTGTTCTCCGCATTATGAGTCTTCTAGAAAAAATGTTTCACCGACCCACTGATTATCCCAAACTTTGAATATTTGGTTGCCTTTATTTCCCATGGATCAGGCCATACAATAGTCACAAATTGCAACTCAAGTATCTTCCTTGTGTTTTCATTGGCTACTCTGATTCTCAAAGTGCTTATCTGTGTCTCCACCTGGAAACTAACTGAACCTACACATTACTTTTGCTAAGAAATTTTTCCCTTCACAGATTCTCCACATGTGCCATCTCTCTCAACTTCAAGCATGTTGTGTCCCAGTCTGCCTACTCCAATTGTTGCTTCGGTACCTCCAGTACAAAATTTAGATATTACACCTCTCATTCTAGTGCACTTCTTTCAACTTGCACCATCAGATTAACTAGCATGCACTTCTCTACAGCATGCTCCTTCACTCGAGGTTAGTTCTTCTCCCTCTTCTACTATAGGTAACCCCCCTTCCCCATCCACTAACTCTACTTATCAATCATCACCAGCACCAAAAATATACCTCCCTTGTGTACCCACCAGATGACTACTCGTTCCATGAATCACATCTTTCGGCCTAAGCAGCTTTACCTTGTGACAAAACACCCTGTCTCACCTTCTGTTGAACCCATCTGTGTCTCTCAAGCCACCAAGGATTCTAATTGGAGGCAAGGAATGTCTGATGAGTTCACCGCACTTCGTCATGGTACCTGGACTCTTGTTCCTCCTAATCCATCTCAAAATTTTGTTGGCAACAAATGGATCTTTTGAGTTAAGCGGAACTCAGATGGTAGCATCGCACGGTACAAGGCTTGTCTCGTGACCAAAGATTTTCATCAACGCCATGGTCTCGACTATGGTGAAAAGTTCAGCCTAGTAGTAAAACCAACCACAGTTCTACTGATTCTCTCTTTGGAATTACAACAAAACTAACCCCTATTTCAGATTGACATCAACAACGCATTTCTACATGGGACTCTTGATGAAGCTGTTTTCATGAAACAATCAACAGGTTTTGTGGACTCCTCTCATCCGTCATTTGTGTGCCAACTTCACAAATCACTCTATGGGTTAAGCAAGCTCTAAGAGCTTGGTATGCAGTTCTACGTTAAAGCCTACTGCGTGTGAGATTCACCAATTCCGCAGCTGATTGTTCCTTGTTCATCTATAACTCTGACGACATTATACTTTATGTTCTTGTCTACGTTGATGACTTGATTCTCACTAGAAATAATGTTGCTCACCTTCATCGAATTGTTCAACAACTAGGTGCTGAATACTCCTTGAAAGACCTGCAATTACTCCACTACTTTCTAGGAGTTGAAGTCATCCCGACCCCAAGAGCTATGTTCATGATCTTCTTGATTGAACATCCATGGATAAAGCAAAATCCATGACTACCCCACTATCCACAAGTGTCAAACTTCACCATGCGGACGGCTCTCTTCCTATTGATTGTACTGAATTCCGAAGAGTAATTGGTGCTCCAATATCTATTCTTCATCAGACCGGATATTAGCTTTGCTGTGAACAAACTTGCACAATTCATGCATAACTCGAGTTTTGTTCATTGGCAGGATACTAGGCGTCTTCTTTGATATTTAAAGCACACCATTCATCATGGAATTCTCCTTCAGCGCTCATCACCCATACTCGTGTGTTTTCTTACACGAACTATGCAGGTAATCAGGATGACAGGAAGTCAACCACTGTCTACTTACTATTCCTTGGTTCCAACTTAATCTCATGGTACACTCGAAAACAAATGGTTGTTGCTCGCTCATCAACCAAAGCAAAGTATTGAGCTCTTGCCATGGATACTTTTGAAATTGCATAGGTCAAGTCTCTCCTATCCGAACTTGGTGTCTCTCTCTCAGCACCACCTTCATTGTTGTGTGATAATGTGGATGCTACACATCTTAGTTTAAATCCTGTCATGCATTCACGCATGAAACATATTGTCATCGACCTCCACTTTGTGCTAGACTATGTAACCCATGGAACCCTGAAAGTTTCTCACGTCCCTATTCAAGATCAATTGGCTGACTTGTTAACCAAGCCACTATCTCGCTCCAGATTTTAGCTTCTTTCCTCCAAGATTGGCATAACCGATGGTACCCCATTCTTGTGGAGGCATATAAATGATATCACATAATCACCCTTAATTATGGGATATCATTGATCAAGACTTCTCTTTAGGAAAATATTTTGTATACTTAATTATAGGAGCATATATCGTGCATTGAAATTGTATAAACTGATTTACGATATTTGTTTGTAAAGTTTCCTTGTATAGTTTATTTCCTTTTGTAGACTGATCCTCTGTAACTAAATTAGGTCTATATTTTGATAATGGAAGTTACAATTTTCACAACAATTGTATCCAAATCTATATGTTGTATATCTCAAGGAATTTTTTGTTATTTTCCCTAGTTTTGTATGGAGCTCTTAAACTTAAGTACAAAGATAATCCCCCTAAATATAGCCAACTATAAGCTGAAATTGATTAAGTGGATTGGATTGCATTTACACTTCTCTACCTAACATTAACAAATATATTTATGGGTCCTCACATAATTGATGATTATAGTAGTTTATAATAGACAAGACATATTAGGTCTTACAATTTTATTGTTGTAGCATGAAATATTCTATAAATGTTGTAGGAACTACGGAAAATTAATGCATCTTCCCCGACCATTTTCTGCAATTTCGTGATTCTGTATATTGCTCATATTTCGAAACCCTTAGGCCTTAATCAATATAATTTTTCTTAGAATTACGAGCAGCAATCGAACTGATCAATATTGAAAAGAAAACTGAAAAATATTGTATAGGAGCTTCGTGCAAAAGAAGCTAGCAGAGGTCATCTGCATGGCATTGGCCTCCCATCAATCAGTGCTTTATTCATTAAAACATTCTTATTAGATTGTCTAAAATTATCTTTTAAAAAGTATAAATTTGCACATTTATAAAAAAAAAAAAATGGTCATATTTGATCCAAAGTGGGAAGATAGAAATGGGAAAGGGAATAAAAGTATTTTTGTGAATAGTAAAACTAAAATTTTGTCCAACAAAAGTCAAATTTGGCCACGTGAGTCATGCGTGTTTGGAGTTACACGCATTTTCGTTGGCTTCGAAGACCTTGGACCTCTCGACTAGGCCCGTTTCCTCACCTCTTCAAGCGGCGTATGTACCACATGCGCCACCATCACCATCGGAGATCCCTTGTCGGCGACTCGACTCCGATAGTTTCCCTACTACTTTCTTGTTTTTAATAACCAGAGATCAAACGAAAGTGGTTGTGAAATTACTTATAGTTGTCTTAGACTAGCATGGTGCAGCGCACACCTCACCGCTACAACTTTCAGTCGTGATCTAAAACCATCATCTGGCAATCCCCTCCCTTAATTAGGAATTGGGTGGGAGCTATTCATTTGATTAAGATCGGCACATTTTTCTTTGGGAGCTATTTATTTGGTTTCTTTTTTTTTTATTGCATTTTGTGTTAGTTTTTTGGGATAATTGTAAGGGACTTTTACCCCACTTAAATTTGTATCTCGTTATCCTTTGTTTAATATAATCTATCACTTGCTCAAAAAAAAAAATCTTAAACTAACCTCTCAAAAACTCAAAAATACAAAAAACAAAAAACAAAGGAAACCCATTTGTGGGGTTGGACCTTGGCCTTGCCATTCAAGGATTGAGCATAATAATTCTGGATGGATAAGGTTGAAAGGTGGAGGGGGATCAATTCCTTCTTTGAAAAAAAAAAATTAAATCTAAAAATTTAAATAAATTTAAAAAAAAAAAAACAGAAAGTAGTGAGAAGTAAATATAAGGCTATCCCACGTCATTGTAAGACAATAACACCTGAGAATATATACTACGTACTATCCAACAAAAGAGACATGGGACCTCTAAACAGAGTGGAACATGTAGTTTCACACTCAATCACACATATATATATATATATACACATATATATTGCTACTTCTTCGATCATTTTTTTTCCAATAGATAGGGTACGTGCAATTTGCAAATAATTGCTCCAATTTGGAGGCTGGTATTGCTCTTCAATTTTATTCTGATATCACTTTAATACTACAAATTTTCTTGGTGAAGGGCAATCTGTAAGTAACAAGAAAAGGAGATCAAAGAATGGGGGGTAGCTGAACAAAAGCATATAGAATAATTCTTGATTGGATTCTCTAAATTTTGAGGTTGCTTTTTGTGTTATGGTTTCATAACTGTGTTAACAAAATCCAGTCAATCAGGGTTTATATATAAGTAACGCCATATTTAGATAAGTACCTTCGCCATCTTATTTTCTAATTGAGATCTATTATTCTAATTTAATGAAAGGACTACTGAATGGTCAGACACAACATGTTGAAATATTCATGATTTGGGGTTCATTATCTAAAAATGATCTTATCCAGACAACATTAAATATTGTAAGACTCACATACTGATCATATATCTATTTAACTCAATCCAACTTATGATTATGTATTAATTGAAGGGGATTTCTGTCGATCCAACGTCTTGCTCATCCAATTCGACCCACTTTATTATAAGTAAATATGTAAGTTTTTAATAAAACAATAGTCCTTTGATTGAGGCTTAGGCCTTGTTCACTTTTACAAATACTCATCTCATTTCATTATTAGTATTTTTTTTTAATTTCTTATATAAAGTAAAATAAATAATTTAATTTTTTCAAATTTCAAAATAAAATTAATATTAAAAATATATATTATAATAATATTTTATTCAATTTTTAATTTTTATCTCATATTATCTCATCTTATCTATGAAAACAAATTAGACCTTAAAAATTTTGGCATAAATCCAAATATTCGAACCTCTTTTATTGATCTGGATGTACATACATATTGTTTCGTTCCTCTTGCATGGAATTCAAGAAGCTGAATTATTGGGTAGGCATCAAATTTTACATGCACGAGTACTCATTATCCATGCAGTTGATTGCCCCATATATTGTGCTTGGAATAATATCAATAATTGCATCCAATAAAAGAATATATATATATATATATATATATATATATATATATATATATAACCACCTAGAATGATAATGCTAATAAATGTATAGCCGAAATCACATGCAACATGATAGGGCTACGTCAGGTAGCTAGTTATGCCAGCTCATGAAGTTGGTGTAATTGGCAGCCGGTCCATGCATGCTGACTGGGATTATCAATATACCTAATTAAATTTAATTCTCCCAGAAAAATATTACTGCAATGTAGATTTAATTGTGTGCCTTTTGATTTATGACCTACGATTTAATTAATTACCATGTCATCCTGAGGTTTTATTTATATCCAAGATAAGCACGTACACATGATGTTTTGGACGTGTGATAGAGATGTATCAAATATACATAGTAAACAAATTAAGTACTTAATTCAAAGCACGTGGAAAACATTTAATTTGAACACTATACATCATGTCTTTGATATATTTGATTAGATATCTAAAATTTTCACAAATGTATAAGACGTACGTGTCTTGCCATTATAATTGATTAAATTATTAATCAACGTGTTTTTATCAAATTAAGTTATATTTCGAAAAAAATATTATATCAAGATTATTATACACGTAGATGAAACTTCGTGGTATAAGAAACACTTTGCTTAAAACTCGACTGCTCGAGTATTTTGAATTTTGTTAATATATTTAATTACAAAGAAATAAATATTTATCATTAGAAAATTAGCCTACATCTTGTTTAGATTTAAAGATTAGATGAATAATTTATATAGTGGTAGAGCCACGTTGGGACAGGGGGCCTATGGCTTCCCCTCCCCCCTACTTCACCCATTTTCAAAACAAAAATTAAAAATATATATATGATCTTTAAAAAAAATAATAATAGAAAAAAATAATATAGGTTAATTTTTTTATAATTTAATAAGATAATATTAATTTTATCTTGTCTGCTGGCATCCTCTCCACAAAATTGAATTGAATTTAAAAATAAAATACATTTCATATAAAATAAAATGATATAATAACATGATGATATATTTTTATTATAGATAAAAATAAATATAAAAAAGAAGTTGGATGGTTTCTATTGTATTTTTAGTATTTTTTATATTATGATGACATATTTTTAATATATTATATATTTCTTTAATATATAAATTATATTAAAGGTATTTTATTTTTATTATAAATTTTAATATCAGATTATTTTATATTGCATAAAAAAATATATAAAAATATAATAAAAAAATATTTTATATATTTTATATTAATTTTGTGTGGCCCCTAAATTAATAAATTCATAGCTCTATCACTAAATTTATAAAAGTTAAGATAACATCTGTCATTAAAAAAATCTATATGCAAAAATATCTTAAATAATTGAATAATTTAACTTATAATTTTTTTTTTATCAGTCATAATTTCATATTTATGGAATGAAATAAAATCTTTGAGTGAGGGAACATATCAGTACAGCAATGTTTTCTATATTTAGCGTCGAACAGGGTGGAAGTTTCGTGAAAATTACAAAAGCAAAAACAAAATTTGTTTTCAGGAGATATGACGGAGTAGGTAATTAAGTGACAGAACATACAATATGTGGCGACACGTTTGCGTGAACGGCAGACCCATTTCCTTTCCCGTCTCACGTCCCCTTTTCTCGCACTCTTTTTAAGTCTTTTCCTTCCTTCTTTTTTAAACTCTCCTTAATGAAGATAACGATGTATCCACCTCCGGACACGTGTTAGTTACTATTACAATTCTTTTCTTAGGAGTTAGGCCTGCGATCGTTGTTCCCACGTTCGATGCATCCAACGGTAGATGACGAGCATCCGGTCACTGAAGTCTAAACCTCATCCATCCACGTGTTGGGTGGTTAAGTTGAAACTCTCAACTCGTGAACCACGGTTCGTTACTTCTTTTTAGTTTCTTCCGCAACACGATATTATGTAAAGTAACTTTTACTTATTTTTTTAATGCGTCATTATTGCGATTAGCTGTATTTATTTTATTTTAACATAAATAATTATTTTGATAGTATAAAAAAAATACAAAATGACTATATAACATTTGGAGAATATTTCAATTGCCGTTTTAATTTTAAAAGAACTTTAATTGCCTCAAAAAGGTAATGCTATATAAGTATATAACCTTACAAAAATTTTACAAAATCAACAATATGACAATAATGTTACTTCAATCAAAATATTAATTAAAAACAATAAAAATATAATAGGAGATAAATAAAATAAAAAATAAAAAATAAAAAATAAAAAATAATTAAATTAAAAGATGCATAAAATATTATTTTTATACAATATATACGTAAAAATATATATAGAAATAAAATTTTTAATTTTACATATTTGAAAGTTAGTGGTGTTGGCGTTTTTATTACCTCCTCCAAGTTTTTTGGTGTAGGATTATAGGAGGCGTTAATAACTTAATAGGTGTGAAATAGGTTCGTAACAAATAATGTGTAAAGTAAATTCTATTTTTTTTTATTATAACAAAACTTAATTTATATGATATTTTAATTTTAATTTTTTTTTTTTATGGCGAATCAACTTTTTTTTATGTCAAGTGGATAGAGTTTGTGTTTTGTATACCGATTTTTAAATAAAATTTCTTTAGCTTGTAATTAAATTAAATTAGTTAATTTTTTTTAGTTTTCTAATTTAAAGATGTTTTCTTAGTATTTTAGAAGCTGAGAAAGATATATAATATACAGGCCTTATTATAATTAGAAAAAGACTCAATTCACAATATTAATTATAAAACCCTTTTTATTTTCAGTCAAGTTTTGTTATTTCATAAAAAAATAAAAATAAAAATAAAAATAATTTAACCCACTTTATTTTTATTAAAATCTAAAAGTCTTTAAAAAGAGAGAAACTTTAAAATATACATATAATAATCAAACTTCACTTCTGTCAAAAGAAAATGCGGAAACTTGATCGAATATGCCTAAACGTAGGAGCATAAGTACCGAACCAATTCCCCTTCAGTCGTTCGTAACGGCACGATGTCGAAATTCTCCTCGCTGTCGGTCTGATCTCGCAATATCGCGTTATTTGACGTAATTATTTTAAAATTTGTTTTTTTTGTTTTTTTGAAGAAATAAATTTCTGAGCTTTCGTCGTTATCCCTCCATGGAAATGGGACTTTTGGTTGCTATATAAAGAAGCCAAAAGAATTTCCCATTCGTCCAAACAAATCCGGCAATACTCCGTCTTTCGGTCTCTCTGATTACTGTCTTCTCTGTATCAATGGCGTTCAGGAAGACTCTAGCTCAGCGCCTCTTAAACATTACCAAGCCCTCCACCCAAACCCTCGGCAATTGTCGCGTTTCTTCCTCGTCCGTTGGCCAGACCCGTTTCTCTCCCGATCGGGTCCAAACCACCATTGATCCTGATCCCGGAGACAACAGCATTTTCCGCCGCTTCCTTCACAAGCATGTGGCTTTCCAGCCGGAGCTCCGGCCCCTTCCCATCGGGGAGAACCTGATGGCGAAGCTGAAATCCTTAGGCATTGCCCAGGACCGTATCCGACTGGACTGCCTGAGCCCTCCGCCGGAAATAAGTACGGCGGGGAGTTCGGAAGTGACGGAGGGCCTGACGGTCGAGGACGCGAGGAAGTTGTTGAGGGTAGCGCAGTTGGATACCGTGAAGGCGAGGCTGAGGGATATCCAGAAAACCTGGATTCCTTACTCAGACTTTGTTCGGGTCTGCAGAGAAGGCTGCTCGGATTCCGATCAGGGCCTTCGGTTATCCAAGGTGCTTGATGAGTCCGGGACCGTTATTGTCTTGGGAAACGTCGTGATCATCAGACCTGAGCAGGTAAAAATTCCTTCTTTCCCTATTACGCCCCTTTTCCATTGCTATATTCCTGGAAACTTGAAATTCTTCATATATTTTTCTGGGATTATTCTCTTTCTGTGTGCTTTTACAGATAAAGGTTAATAATTTAGGGATGGGTTCTGAAGGGTGATAGATTCAGATAACGAAATCATTTTTATGGTTTTTAGTTTGTTTAATTTGGGGACTACCGAGAACTGATATGGTTTTTTCTATGAATCTTTTTTGTTTTTCGACAGGAAAATGAAACTATGTTGTTACACGCCAGATCTAAAACGTGTAAAGGGTTCCACGTTTGAGATGGGTCTTGAAGGACCATAAAAGCCCTTCAGTTTCTTCGGTGACAAAGTTTGGGAAAAACTAAGGTCGTGGGATCAAACCCTATGACCCTACCCTCTCCGGAATTCAGCCAATAAATAAGTGAATATAATGGAAATTAAAATGAAAAAAAAATTGGTAAAGTATGGGAATAAATGTGGAAAGAGGAAAAAAAATCATTCAGGAGTAGTAATTTAAATGATTAAGCGAGTTTCTGAAAGGGAGAATAGAGAATGGAAGGGAGATTCTGGTTTTATTTAGATTTTAGATCAAGAGGTAGAAAAGGGAAGGGCAAGGAAGGTCATGGCCTTTTAGGTTGCTGCGTCGGTTTTGTGAGTTTTGTCTAGTATTAAAGATATGTGGTGTTTTTTAACACGGAGCCTCATGAATTCTCGATTAGCTCTTTAGAGAAAAAGTTAGTGTTCTTTAGAGTTGAGCAAAACCATAAGGTTGGAATTCTGCAAGTGTTTTCTGTTTGTGTTCATCCATGGAACTTGATTCCAAGGAGCCCCAATGCCGATTCAGAATATTAATTTTGACTCTTTTGAGGTTCAAAAAAAGGGGTCAATCTTTTGATGCATTTTAGCTGTAGTCGTTTTCTGAGTCTTGTGTGGTGGACTAGACTACAAAAGCTCGACTCTAATATAACATTAGTAACTTAGGTTGAGTCGTGCTTTACCCAAATGTTTCAAAATCTTTGATTACAGGTAACAAAAGCCATCCAATGCCTTATTCCTCTACCCGGAGCCAATCCAAAAGACCCAAGTCTGGAACGACGGGAGCTGGAAGAGATGCAGCAGCAGAAGGCAGCCATCGACAGAGAGGCCGAAGCCTTGGTGCGCCGGGAACTCTGGTGTGGGCTGGGGTTCCTAATGGTGCAAACAGCCGGGTTCATGAGGCTCACATTTTGGGAGCTTTCATGGGATGTAATGGAGCCCATTTGCTTCTATTTGACATCCATGTACTGCATGGCTGGCTATGCGTTTTTCCTCAGGACCTCCAAAGAGCCCTCTTTTGAAGGGTTCTATCAGAGCAGGTTTACTGCAAAGCAGAAGCGCCTCATGGAGTTTCACAATTTTGACATTGCAAGGTACAATGAGCTTCGGAGAGCTTTTTGTCCAAATTCTTCTTCTTCTTCTTCTTCTTCTTCTTCTTCAGGGTATGGAGAATCTTCAGCTGCTTCAATGTTCAGTAATGATGGAAAGATTCAGTTTGGTGGTCTAAATCAATAATTTGGAGAAATATGGAATAAAGTCTTAAGCCAACACCCCTCCCTTCCCTTCTTTCTCCCTCTCCATCTCTTACTCCAAATGTGTATCCCAAAATATAGAGCGGCTTTCTATAAACATAATGTTGAGTGTTAGTGATTTTTTCCCCTCAACTTCATTTTGAATGAATTATACTCAGATTTCATAAATGGAGAGTTTCTTCTGAGATGATATGTCTATGGCTAAGTTGGAATGGAAAATTAAAGTTGAGGCCCAAATCAAAAATATGGATGATTTTAATCCCAGTCCTTTCCAACTTGGACCCAATGTTCTGGGGTGCATTTGGGTGGCTGCCGCCTGGATTGGGGACTGGGGAGAGGTGAATTGGATGTCCGTCTTTAAAGTTTAATGTTCTGTTTGGATCATATTGTAAAATTTAATTTGGACCAAATATTAATTCTTCAAAATAATGAAATTAATTACATTAAAGAAAGGTAAACCGAGACATTGATTTGAATTTTAATAACTTATTTTACTCAGAGGCAAAACTCAAATATGTACCGTCTAACTCAATTGAGATTCATTCTAATTTCTTTTTTACCCAAATTAAATATTCATTTCTATTTTTCTTTTAGAATTTTTATTCTTATGGTAGTTGAAAAGTTTATTTAAGTTAATTATATATGAAAAAAGGGACACACAAAAAACATGATACTTTTTTAACAAATATATTTTTTATTCAACATAACTACTCATAAACGTACACTGCTTTGAATTGGGTTGAATGTAATGAAATGCATGCATAATATGGACAATAAGAGTTTACAACATGACATATAGATAGTACTTGGCAGTTGGCACACAAACACCAACCACATGTAATGTGGTAACTTTTCAATTTATTTAATTTTCTCTAATAAGAACAGAATGTATAGTACCAGCTAGAGAGTTCCAATTCTTCCAAAGAGAGCTTAGAAAGACAAAAGGAAATAAAAATAAAAAAAACCAATAATTTAGAAATTGGATTTGTTGAACTCAAGGTTTCAAGGTTCATGTAAATCTACACATGGATTTTGATGATAACAAATGAATTCAAAGAATAAAGGAGTCTCAAGTTCAAGTTGTCTACACAATACAATCAAGCACATCAAGGAACCAAGCATGAGCAAGAAGGGAATAAGTTCACATTAAAATCATAGAGTAATTTTGTAAATCTCTTAAAAATTCGAAATTAGGATTAAGGCTCAAAATAAATATTTTATCATAAAGCATTAAAATACATTTTCCACATGTGCATGAATATTTTGAAAATTAACTTTGAAAATATTAAGATGATTGATTGTCATCTTTCACATGTGCATGATATGATTAAAGGTTTGAACTTTGAAAATATTAAGATGATTGATTGTCATCTTTCACATGTGCATGTTTTATTTGAATATTTTCAAAAGTGGTGGATGCTTTTCTTGACTTATGCAAAAGGTAGATGTCTTTGTTTGAAAATTTTGAAAAGTAAAGTGTGCTCTTTTTGTCATATGCAAAAAGTAAAATATTAGGTTTGAAATTTTTGAAAAGTAAAGTGTGCTCCTTTTGTCACATGCAAAAAGTAAAAAGATTTGATTTGAAATTTTTGAAAAGTGAATGATGATGTCTTGGACATGGGAATCTTTTCAAATTTGAAATTGAAGACTCATTTGCTATAAATAGCTCACTTGAGTTTTGTAAAAATCATAACAAGAGCTTACACATCTATTGCTAAATTTTGCATCATTCTTTCAAAGCTCTCATTCTCTCTTTTCTAAAGTTTTGAGCCTTAATTCTTGTTCTTGTTGAGAGAGATATAGTTTGTGCTGTATTGTTCTTATTTCACTCATTGAGGAGTGTTTTCTGATAGCCTACCCACTATCAATTCTTGTATCAGTAAGAGGGTGCGTATAACCCTTGTGTGTGTAGAAGGTGTTCTACACGGGGAATAGTTAAATCACCAAGTGTGAGGTGATTGGAAGTAAGAGGGTGCGTATAACCCTTGTGTGTGTAGAAGGTGTTCTACACAGGGAATAGTTGAATCACCAAGTGTGAGGTGATTGGAAGTGTAGAGGGTGTTCTACACGGATTCTTTGGAGCGGTGCTGCTCAAAGGTGTAATAGGTTTCTATCTCCACCTAAAGGAGATTGAATAGTGGATTTGGGAATCCTCAAGGGGTAGCTTGAGGCGAGGACGTAGGCAGTGGGGCTGAACCTCGTAAAAATACTGAGTTTGCTTTCTCTTACCCTACTCTTTATATTTCCTACTGCTTTATATTTTGGTTATATTTTATATTGTATATTTAGTTTATAAGTATTAATTTTTTAATATAACCCAATTCACCCCCCCTCTTGTGTTAGTCATCTGGGCAACAATTGGTATCAGAGCTAGTTGACCTGTACTGTTCATACAGGCAGATCACTCATGGGAACTCTCGCTTGTGACTGTGTCACCGAAGCAAGACTCTCCGACCATGGGTGACGGTGCACCGGTAGAGACGGTGGCCGGCTAGTCTGGTAGGTACAGTTGTTAGGTGACATAGGTGCGGCCTATGGTCAGTAACAATTGGTATCAGAGCTAGAGCTCTGTTATAAGATTAACTATCTTTTGAGTTAAGATCTTATGGCTAACATTGCAGCTTCATTTGGTGAAGGTCAATCCAGCAGTCGGCCTCCACTCTTTTGTGGAGACAATTACTCATTCTGGAAAGTTAGAATGAGAATATTCCTTCAGGCTCAAGGTCGAGAAATCTGGAAATGCATTGTAAATGGACCTTATATTCCAACAAAAGTGATTGATGGAGTAAAGGTCAAAAAGGAAGAAGAAGAGTTTGATCGTGAAGACGATAGACTTTATACTTTGAATTTAACTGCTATGAATTTATTATATAATGCTCTTAATGGTAATGAGTTTAATAGAGTAATGACTTGCACTACAGCAAAGGAAATTTGGGATAACTTGGAAGTTACTTATGAAGGAACTTCTCAAGTCAAGGAATCAAAAATTTATATTCTTACTCATGAATATGAGATGTTTAAGATGAATGATGATGAATCTATTTCTAGTATGCACACTCGTTTTACTAACATCATAAACAGCTTGACAGCTCTTGGCAAAGTTTATTCCAAAGTGGAGATAGTAAGAAAAATTCTCAACTCTCTACCAAAACGTTGGGAGTCAAAAGTGACAGCGATTCTTGAAGCTAGAGACCTCAAGAAGCTCGAAGTGAATGAACTCATCGGGTCACTTATCACCCATGAGTATACATTGAAAAGAGGAGAAGAAGAAGGAAATTCAAAGAAGAGTTTGGCACTTAAAGCTGTTCCACATGAAAGTGAAAGTGATGAAGATGAGAAAAATGACGACAAAGATGAAGAAGTTGCGATGATAATAAGAAGAATTCAGAGGTTCTTAAAGAAAAATAAAACTCCTCCAAGGAAATCCTTCAATAAGTTTTCCAAGAAAAATTCAGGCAAAAAAGCAATGAAAGCTACGTGGAATGATGATTCAAGTAGCTCAGATAGTGAAGCAAGCAATGGAGAATCAGCAAATCTTTGTCTTATGGCTAAAGATGACATTGAGGTAACAAATTTTGATAATATTGAAGATCCTTCATATGAAGAATTGCAAAATGTTTTAGAAGAGGTATATGAGGAATTTGAAAAATTGGGTATCAAGTATACTGCTTTGAAAAAGAAAAATTCTTCTTTAACAAACGAAATTGATATTTTAAGAAAAGAAAGTATTGTTTTGAAAGATGAAAATCTTGAGTTGAAGAAAAAGAAAACTGATTTAGAAAATATTATTGAAAACTTTACGAATGGAAAAAGAAATTTTGAAAAACTTCTTGGTAGTCAAAGATGTGTTTTTGACAAGGCAGGCTTGGGATATATGCCAAAACAAAAATACAAATCTTATAAAAACTTCTTTGATAATCCTTCTACATCAAAGTCCAATATTCAAAATTCTTTTCATAAAAATAATTTTGTTAAAAAAGGATACTATTATAATCACTCAAGTTATTCATATATGTCACATGCTATTTGTAATTTTTGTAATAGCAATGGTCATAATTATCATGCTTGTCCTATTAGAAGAAAACATACAATGACTATTAGGGCCATATGGGTACCTAAAAATCTTGTTTATTCTAATACTAATAAATAAAGGACCCAAAGAACTTGGGTACCAAGAATTGTTTTTAATTGCTTTTGTAGGTATGCATGAAGTATTCTACATGTAAAAATAAATGGTTTTTAGATAGTGGATGTTCAAGACACATGACGGGAGAAGAGACTAAGTTCTTTGATCTTAGATCTAAAGAAGAAGGACACATGACATTTAGAGACAACTCGAAAGGGAAGATCGTGGGAATAGGTAAAATATGTTGAGCAACCTTCAGGTTTTGAAAATCATATTTCTCCAAATCATGTTTTCAAACTCACAAAAGCACTATATGGACTCAAACAAGCTCCTAGAGCGTGGTACGAGAGACTCAGTGGTTTCTTGATTGAAAAAGGCTTTTCAAGAGGAAAAATTGATACAACTCTTTTCATTAAATTAGAAAATGATGATATTCTTTTGATTCAGATTTATGTTCGGTGCTACTAACGAAAATATGTGCCAAGTTTTTGCTAAGACTATGCAGGAAGAATTTGAAATGAGTATGATGGGAGAGCTTACATTCTTTCTCGGATTGCAAATTAAGCAAGCAAAAAATGAAATATTCATCAATCAATCAAAATATATTAAGGAATTGCTGAAGAAGTTTGGGATGGAAGGTGCTAAGGAAACTGGAACACCAATGAGCTCATCCACTAAACTTGATAAAGATGAATCCGGTAAATCAATTGACTCAAAGGTATATCGAGGTATGATTGGTAGTTTATTATATTTGATAACTAGTAGACCTGATATTATGTTCAGTATATGTTTATGTGCACGTTTTCAATCATTTCCGAAACAATCTCATTTGATTGCAGTCAAGCAGATTTTTTAGATATTTTGCCAGTACCATTGACTTAGAGTTATGGTATCCTAAACACACTTCTTTCGATCTTATTAGTTATTCAGGTACCGATTATACTGGTTGCAAAGATGATCGAAAAAGTTTTAGTAGAACATGTCTTTTCTTAGGTCCTGCACTTGTTTCATGATTTAGTAAAAAGAAAATTCTATTGCACTATCTACTGCTGAGGCAGAATATGTTGCTGCGAGTAGTTGTTGTGCTCAAGTTCTTTACATGAAACAACAACTTGAGGATTTTAAACTTATGTACAATCACATTCCAATCAAATGTGATAATACAAGTGCTATAAATCTTTCAAAGAATCCAATACAACAATCTCGGACCAAACATATTGATATTAGATATCATTTTCTTAGAGATCATGTGCAGAAGGGCGATATTGTATTAGAATTCACTAGTACACGATCAATTGGCAGACATTTTTACAAAACCCCTATCAAAAGATAGACTACGCATGATTAGAAGAGAAATAGGAATTATGCATGCCATGAATATCTGCTAGATACTTTTATTCCATTAACTCAAATGACCTACATAAACTTGAGGTTCTTAGCCTCATGTTTGAGACGCTCATTCTCTTCATACAATATCATGTCCTCCCTATCCATGGGAACTGGCAAGCGGAATGAAGAATCCAATAGTGATTTCAACCGTTTATTCTTCTGTCGAACGATTCCTTCCCTTATGTGAGACTCTTGAACAATTCGTTGAAGTACAACAATTTGTTCTTTAAGCTTTTCAACCTCATAATTTTTGACTTGTAGCCGTTGGGAAAAAGCAACAATAGAGGATGAGTAGCGAGTACCGAGACTCACCAAGTCGTAGATAGCATCGGAGTCTGGCTTATTAGCCAAACTATTGTTCTCTTGCTGCAACATGGCGCCAATGGTAGCTGCAGAAAGGACATGAGATTGAGATGTAGAATAATGAGCCATTGAGAAAAGAATTGAAAACTTAAAGCGAGAATATTGAAGGAATGCAGATGAGAATAAGATTTGATGCAAATCGGATGAACTTTAAAACTGATTTTATAGAGATAGCATAAAGAACAAGACAAACTATTGTCTCTTCAAATCTTATTAGTCAAAAGAAATATAAGATATGTTGGACACACATTGTCAAAAGTTTTCTTACTAGAAAAACGGTTCTCTGCTCCTATCATGGCATTGACGGCCTTAGGAGAGAAGATTGATGGTTGATGCGTCAAGGGTTCCTGATTCAAGTCTGGAACATTAGTGGAAGAGAATTGTTCGGCCATTCTATCGTTATGGAGAAACAGAATTTAGGTCAAGAAGCGATGTTTTTTTTTGGTATCCGATAGGTGAAAATGATTTTTTTATAGAAACTCAGAGCCTTCAAACCCATTTGTCAACAACATCAGGCGATTGATTTAAATCTGCTTTCGCACCGACTACTAGAGCTAGGCCTGCAACCTTTACAGGTTTTGTCAAATACGCGTGGCTCCGCACCGCATTGCCAGAGCTAAGCCTGCAGCTTTTGCTGTCTTTGTCGGACACGAATAATTTTAATTATTCAACTTCAAATCTCTGGAACATCTAATTCGTCAATAACATCAAGCGGATTTAAATCTTCTTCCGCACCGAGATGATAAAATTCGGCTTCAACCTTTGCAGGTTTTGTCGGACACGGGTGGTTCTAACTTCTACAGTCTCTACTAACGCAGCGTTTTATTTGTCTGTTAGTTATTGTAGGAATATATCTTATTGAGATAATTATGATTCCTTTTTAATGATGCCAAAAGGGGGAGAAGTTTTAGACTAGAACATTAACATTGTTTAAATTGCTAAACTTGTTATATATACTTGGAATTATGTTTATATTTTTGCTTGAAAAACTAACGCACATTCTCAGGGGGAGCTTAAGTATTCATACAGGTTTCAAGTTCTATCAAGTATTTGTCATCATCAAAAAGGGGGAGATTGTTGAACTCAAGGTTTCAAGGTTCATGTAAATCTACACATGGATTTTGATGATAACAAATGAATTCAAAGAATAAAGGAGTCTCAAGTTCAAGTTGTCTACACAATACAATCAAGCACATCAAGGAACCAAGCATGAGCAAGAAGGGAATAAGTTCACATTAAAATCATAGAGTAATTTTGTAAATCTCTTAAAAATTCGAAATTAGGATTAAGGCTCAAAATAAATATTTTATCATAAAGCATTAAAATACATTTTCCACATGTGCATGAATATTTTGAAAATTAACTTTGAAAATATTAAGATGATTGATTGTCATCTTTCACATGTGCATGATATGATTAAAGGTTTGAACTTTGAAAATATTAAGATGATTGATTGTCATCTTTCACATGTGCATGTTTTATTTGAATATTTTCAAAAGTGGTGGATGCTTTTCTTGACTTATGCAAAAGGTAGATGTCTTTGTTTGAAAATTTTGAAAAGTAAAGTGTGCTCTTTTTGTCATATGCAAAAAGTAAAATATTAGGTTTGAAATTTTTGAAAAGTAAAGTGTGCTCCTTTTGTCACATGCAAAAAGTAAAAAGATTTGATTTGAAATTTTTGAAAAGTGAATGATGATGTCTTGGACATGGGAATCTTTTCAAATTTGAAATTGAAGACTCATTTGCTATAAATAGCTCACTTGAGTTTTGTAAAAATCATAACAAGAGCTTACACATCTATTGCTAAATTTTGCATCATTCTTTCAAAGCTCTCATTCTCTCTTTTCTAAAGTTTTGAGCCTTAATTCTTGTTCTTGTTGAGAGAGATATAGTTTGTGCTGTATTGTTCTTATTTCACTCATTGAGGAGTGTTTTCTGATAGCCTACCCACTATCAATTCTTGTATCAGTAAGAGGGTGCGTATAACCCTTGTGTGTGTAGAAGGTGTTCTACACGGGGAATAGTTAAATCACCAAGTGTGAGGTGATTGGAAGTAAGAGGGTGCGTATAACCCTTGTGTGTGTAGAAGGTGTTCTACACAGGGAATAGTTGAATCACCAAGTGTGAGGTGATTGGAAGTGTAGAGGGTGTTCTACACGGATTCTTTGGAGCGGTGCTGCTCAAAGGTGTAATAGGTTTCTATCTCCACCTAAAGGAGATTGAATAGTGGATTTGGGAATCCTCAAGGGGTAGCTTGAGGCGAGGACGTAGGCAGTGGGGCTGAACCTCGTAAAAATACTGAGTTTGCTTTCTCTTACCCTACTCTTTATATTTCCTACTGCTTTATATTTTGGTTATATTTTATATTGTATATTTAGTTTATAAGTATTAATTTTTTAATATAACCCAATTCACCCCCCCTCTTGTGTTAGTCATCTGGGCAACAGGATTGATAGCGTTTTTGGCTCAACAAATTTAGCTTCCGAAAATAGTTCTATCATTCTTGACTAGTTCATTGTATAATAGTTCTAAGCTCTGCTTACTTTATGGGGGGCAGCGCTACTTAGAGCATTAGTATTAGATTCATTAAATAATCTATCAAATATAAATTTGATGATTTTTATAAAAAAAAATCTTCATATTGGATCCATCAAATCTCTTAATGTATAATTTTGAGCTACAGTAAATTTTCACAATATTTCATATTTGAATGACTACTATTCACATTCTAAACACATATTTTAATATATTTTATTCTCCTACTTTATTTTTCTCATTCTCTTTCGTATTTCTTATTTGGTTGAAAAATATTTATTTAAGTAATTACTTGGTTGAAAATTTTTGGTTGAAAAAAAAATTAATTTTTTAACAAGGAATTAAAAAATATTTTTTCAAAATTTGATTGAAAAATATTTATTTAAGTATCAGATTATATTATTAATATATATATGGTTAGTGTAATTACAAAATATAAAAAGATATTTAACTATATTTTTATTTAAAAAATATTATTATATTATTATTTTGATGAATCTAATGATGAATCTAATGTGGAATTATAGACTTAGATGTTTATTGGATCCATCAAAGTTGTACTTTCCTTTAAATTTTAAATGATCATTTAGTGAATCCAATGCCAATACTCTTACAACCCATAAAATTAGATTTATTTGCAGTCTAAACAAAGGAAAGACATAAAAACTCCCATTTTAAAATAAATTTGATCAAAATGTTTTTTTACAAATAAAAAATAATCAAAATCTAAAAAATTCATTTTATTTACTCATGAAATGAGAGTGTTTTAATTAAACCTGCAATGCATTCTATAGATATAGAGTACAAGAAGAATTATTCTTAAAAAAAATTATGAATAAATATAAAACTCATATAAAAATATATATTTTTTAACAATAAATTCCATTTTTTTTTAAGAAACTACTCTAGATTTTACATTGCTTAAAAATTATATTTAATATTAATCTTTACTAAATGATATAGAAATTCACATGACGTGTCAATATCAAAGTAAAAACAAAACATCAAATTTAGTACTCAATAATTAAAAAAAGAAAAATCTAATGGTGTCCAGCTTTGCTAATTGCTATATTCTTGACTTGTCGAGAAGGACCAGTCAGAGGCAACGGCTGTGAGTCTGTGACATGTGCCAAAAGTAAATGAAGCAGTCAAATTTCAAGTCCCACTAGCCAATTTTAGTTAGCAGTTCCAAGACGCATATAAAATATTCAAAATTTGGACAAATACTTGCGAGTTCCAACTCTGCTTATTTGCTTCAACCAAAAGGAAAACAATATGCCAGTACAAATGCTTCATTATATATAGCTTATGATCGCTAAAAGTCCAGAAACTGCCTCCATTTTTAACATTTGAAGATGCCCTTTGCACCCTTAACCACATCCCTCTAAATCTTGAATTATATTACAGTGTATGATTGTCTGGACTCTGACCTCAACCACCTAAACAATTTCTATTTTTGATTTTTAACAAAAAGAATTAACAAATTCATTGAATAAGACTGGTCGCTTGAAGTGCCCTGCACTCTGCACTCAGCAACTGATGACAAATGTCTTATGGTATCTATACATATGAGGGTTGTGAAATCACTATTTGTTAGTTTAAACAAATGAAAAGATGTAGATTTTATTATTATTTTATATCTTAATATTTTTCTTTACGTATGAATTAAACTCTTTCTTAATATTAAATGAGATAAAATATAGAGTTACGATAAGAATTCAAGAATTTTGTTTTGATAGCGTAAGAAAATTTTTCCTTCTAGTGCTACACAACCCACAACAGATGTTTCATATCCAGACTTGGGCATTCCTAGGGAGGGTTGAGCTAGGGAAGGTTGTACTGAACAGGCCAAATCTATCATCTTTCAATCAAAGTCTCTGTCATTTTCAAGTTGGGACTGTTTGTTTTTTAGGTAAATAAAACAAGAATTGTCAAAAAAGGATATGTACATCAACTCAACACGGTCCAAGATAATTTGGACTCTTTAAGTCTTAAGGATGGGTTTTTAACTTTTTTTCACAATATTGTTGCTGCCAGCTAGATCTCTCGAATGGCCTTTGAGTGTTTGATAAACATCATGCTATTAATTTTCTGTATTTTCTTCACTTTAAAACCTCCAAAATGTCTCAATGTGCAGAAAAACCAAATACTATAACAGTACATAACTTGAAAAACACAAGCAGCAGAAGAAACTATAAACAAAACCAAAACTAAAACAGACAGATTCCAACAGCATATCAAAGTGGGGGCAGGCAATGCAGCACAGCAGTTAGCCTCAATATGAAGTATGAACAACACACCACATGCATACACCCTCCAGAATACAACACTTAATAAAGTCTGAAACCATGATACTTGTAGGCCAGCAGGCAACAAGCAAGATGGCAGTATGATAAGGCACACAGGTGGCAGCACCGCTGTCATTTTGTTTGGTCCACAAACCATGTCTTGTTGTGAAGTTAATGGCATTGAAATCTTATAAAAAGTGTATTGTTGTCTGGTCCACAAGTTTTCACACACATATCCACATTTCAAGTTAAGTTCAATGGTCATTTTAAGCCATCCACCACCTCCTAGATTGGTCCGTTTTGTGTGGCTCACCCTCTCCATAAGCCCTACTCATTTGGCTAGCACAGACAACCAGATTGATTGCACTTCACTCCTCTTTGTCTGAGTAATACTATATACAGTAATAATGTAAGTATTGCACAATCATTTTAAAAAAAAACGAGATCTACTCTTAAAAAATTAGTTTTTTGTTTTTCATGTACGTTTCGTCTTGTATTTACTCACTTTTTTTTTAAGAGATTACGCAGAATTTACGCACTCTACAACTATAAATATCATTTCTCATTATTGAAAAGCCCAACAAAATGCCTCCCACGTACCTTCCAAGCCACATACAACATTTACACTATTTCTCAAAAAAATGGGATTATGGATTCTGATTATATATATTGGATAAGAGGAAAGAAAATAAATTGTTCCCAATCTAGTAGAAGGCACTGTGCTATTAATGATTCTCTTATCCATGGCCTCATCCTACTCAGCATATATGTCTGAACACCCCCAAATGCTCAGTATGGTAATGCAATTTGGATTATTGGGTATGATTGACATGTGAAAGTATTATTGAATGCAATGAAATTTATATTGTCCTTAATCAGAATCCATAATCCCATATTATTGAAACACATCTTTCATATATTGATGAGGAAACTCGACATTGTGCCACTTGTTTTGGACTTTTAATTGGGGATAAGTATTATTTTTTCTATCCATCTACGTGTCATGCATATTTAATTCGTTTGTTAGCCATTCAATCTTCAATTATGAGATGTGGCATTTTTGTCATGTTAACCATATGGAGATCAAATGTATTTGGGTCTATCCATCTCATCATGATTTATATTAAATAAGCCAAACCAAATTGAAAGTGGTCGTCTTCATGGAGTCTAATTCCTTTAATTAAATGGATCGGAAGAATCAAATCATATTTATATATAGTTAAATATCCATAATTCAAATGTGACCCGAAACCAAGTAATTGTTATTTCTCCTTTTTTTATTCTTCATTTTCTCACACGAGTTTGTCTGATCAGTTTAATTATCTCATCCATGGTGGGTTGTATTTTTGTTGCTAACGTGGTAGGTGCCCACTTTAATTATGCTATAAAAACGAGGAGGCAATCTCTTAGGTAGGATTACATGTCCCAATCTAAAATTGATTAGTGTCAATAATTGTAAGGGAATTAAACTGTTATCACTACTCACTAGCATCTTCCCCAGAAAAAGAATATGCATGGCATCTTTTTTAGAGCAAAATAATGTAGGATCTGTGAACACTATAATAGCTATAGGATGGATGAACGTGTGAAAAATGCAAATACATTCGCCTCGTTTGTTTTTATATAACCATTTTCATCTTATTTTATTTTATTTAATCATTATAATTTTTTTTAAATTCTTATATAAAATAAAATAAATAATGTAATTTTTTTTAAATAAAAAATATATTTTTTAATAATATTTTATTTTTAATTTTTAATTTTTATTTCAATTCATCAGATTTTATCTTGCAAAAACAAATTAGTTCCTTCAACACAAACACTCATTCTCAGCCCACATTACGTGTCATGGACCAAGAACTGATCCTTCAGTATAACCCATGTGATTGAAAGCCTAACTTCCACCTTCACTACTACAAATCGAGTTGGGCTGACCGTACAGGTCCAAACATAAAAAATAAGATTAATCTTTTGTTCGAAGATGTTTTTCTTTTTGGGCTTTGGAAGATGGTTTCTAACAAGCTCAGTGATGTGTTCTTTGTGATTTTAGCCTTCTACTTCTAGAGACCGATTTAAAAACAACTTTCCCAGAAATTTTATATAAATGCTCTCTATAAATTTTCATCATTTGTAGTAATTATATCTCCAAAACCTCTAGTCTTCCATGACAATTTTCATCCAAGAAAGGATTAAATCAAAGTAATGCGACTTGCTTGTACCAAATGCCCTTCCTACCACGTCTAAGACACTCAATCCCTCCCGTATACATAAAAGTGTTAATTTCATTGCGTAACACCTAATAAATTACGTGATTTAATCTAATTTATTAGATATACTTTACAGTAAAAATAAATTTTTAATCTGATAAATCACATTAAATCATATTAATTTGTAAAATTATTTTTATAATATTCTTTTATGGCTAAATTAATTTCCAAATTTCTAATAAAAAAGGAATATCAAGTAAGTTTAAGGGTATTGCTAGGAGACCCGCTGGGAGTCCTGTTTTGTGCTCCGTAATTAGTGTAAATCTTTTTCTTTTGTTTTGTTTTATTTTTTTACATCTTATTAATACTCTTAAAATATTTTTATAAAAAAGAAAAAAATTAAAGTATTATTACATAATATTTTTTTAATCATTAAATAAAATAATAATAATAATAATAAGGGACACATAATCGAGACCCCAGTGGGCTCGTTATCATTCACTACTAAATAGAGTAGCAAACATTACTCGATGCATTCCGACTATTGTCCATGCCATACCTCAAAATGTTCATCCGGGATACTGTTTTGATCCCTTTGAATTTGCTTCTTCTATATTTCTAATATTTCCATTTACACAGTAAAAAAAATTATTACTCATCATCTCACATCGCACATTTTTTATATATATTTTTTATTTTTTATTTTATTTTATTCTTGTTAAACTAATTGATACATTACATATTTTGTTAAAAAAAAAAAAATTAAATAAATGTGATATATAATGTGTGGAATGATAAATAAATTATTCTTTAAAAAAAATACCACCTTGCATGCATAATTTATTACATGAAATAGTAAACATGCTTTTGTAATTTTAGATATTTGAATTCAGGCAATCTTAACAAGAACAGAAATAATAGATGCAAATGTGGACTTGCAAGCGACATCCAATCGTTTTGAAAAAAAATAAATATATATGAGACTCATTTGAAAAAAAGTTAACCTTTTAAATAATGGACCTTACTTTTTATCAAAGCGATTGTATGTCGCTTATAACTTTATAACTTTATGACTGTATGTAGCATTATCTTTTAAAAAAATGTCTATTATTAAAAAAATTAATTTATATAAATTTTATATATATATATATATATATTAAAACGATTGTATATCGCTTGTAAATTTACGAATCCATTTATCATTTTTCAAAAGAAAAAGAACGCTGATGCAACTACTCTGTAGTGTGGCCAACATTTCTCATTAAAGGCTCTGCACCTCATGAATCATGATAGGAAACTAAAAGCCGTGGGAGCCCCTCGTTTTATTTTTTTGTTCTCTAAAGTCAAATAGTAGTTGGAGAAAACGAATGGAGCTCGGACCATCTTACGTCGTTTTTACTTACAAGTTGATGTACATCTCACTTATTTAACGTGAGGATCTACATTTCTTGTTAGTTGATATATTTATCTCTTTTACAACGGTAGAAATTTATCTAATTACACAAACTCTCAATCTCAATCAATACAGCGAATTGCGACACCAACTAAGAAGATATGTTACGCATAATGTGTATGATAATATCATTTATTCACTATCATATTTAGGTTATATATTGTGTATATCAATTAGTATCATTGATTTATTGTATTTTGATTTCTTCTCTAGCCTCATTCACATATAAATAAAACATATGTTATGTATTATAAAATAATTAACAATAATAACGATACATCCCTCAAAGTCTCTCTCTCATTCTCTCTTACCCCTTACTATCTTCTTTTTCCATTTTATTTTTTAGAGAATATTTCTCTTCATCTATTTCTTCATCTTCCTCTTACCCTTCTTATATTAAAGAAAGCAAAACGACTCTCTTAATGTCATATTTTGTATACCTTTAGACTAAATTCTAACAACTCGAGTTTCTGAACTTAATCATGCAAACACGAAGAAGATAATGAGAATGGAGGCCTTGATAAGTTCGAAAAGTCTCCGACACCTAAGTTAGTATAAGTAGTTTTGGGAGCTAGTATTTTTGCTAAAATAGTTAACAACTTTTTTTTGTATATGAGAATTAGTTTTTATACTAGGATCATGGGGTGAAATAGATCACGCCTTGTTCTCGTGAGACTCATATCCTTTCAACTGTTCATCTTGGTCAAGGATTTTTAATGCGACAATGTTATTAATGTGGCATGTTATTAGAAAAGTGATACCATTAATACGCGTGGCTCCTTTACTATACTTTATTCTACTGATGTCTTTGGCAACTTGTCTATGCCCACCTATTAGGAGATCAAGGACTCTACTCATTTAATGGCCGCTTGCTTAGACAAGTATTCATGAGCTTTGTATCATTGAGGGAGCACCAGGACGGCAAGTCCGATCCCCCCATGCTGCATGCTCCCCTATGCAGAGGTCAAATCAAGAGGTGCTCCTCTCATAGGTCTTGGGCCCTTCGAGTGTGGGTTTCACTGACTTATGTTACAACAGGACGGATGGGCCTAATCGTGTTAAGTTAGATATTTTCTTCTTATTCTTTTAGTTATTCTTCTTAGACATATCCTTTGGGCTGATGGGAAAAACTCTTTTACAGAATCCATTATAATATAATATATATACATTTTTATAATGAATTTACACCTCTACCTCGTGGATGTAAACCATAACGAAAAGCTTGATAAACCTCTAACTCTTTTATTTATTAATTTTCATTTGTATACTCTCATAATTATGGATATTGGCAATAATCATTGAATGGTGAGTTAAAATTTTGTCCAGCACCACCAATAATATCACTCTTAGCGCACTTATATTTGGAATATCAAATGCTATTAATTTTTAAATTATAAGATTTGATTTAGAGTTTTACCTTAAAACCAACTCACATTTGGATTTCTAGAATAAAATATGGATTTAGGTTTTTAGGAGGTGTTATGGTAAACTTCAATATTTGTAAGTTACTATTCATCTTTATATCAAATATTAAATATAGGAAATGAGATGTGGATACTTACGAAGCCTATCACATTCATTAGCATAAAATAAATTAAAATTTTAAATTTCTTATAATTTGTTCCTAGTATATTTACATACTGATTTATAAGTAATTAAACTCTAATTTATATTTTCTTCTCTAACGCAACTGATCACGAGATGCTTAAATAATTGTAAAAAAAAAAAAAAAAACAATAATAATAATAAATAACACGAAATAATATGACAGGTGGAAACGCGCCTACCTTACAAATTGATTTTAAGAAAAACTAGTTTTTTCATTGCCGGCTCCCGTTTAAATTTTTTTAAACTTTTTAAACTATTTTTTTTAATTATTAAAGTAAAAAAATTAAAGAATTACATATAAAAAAATAAACAAATATAGATAAAATGCACAAATACGAGCCCAGCGGCAGCGGTGGCCGTGCCGCCGTAGAGCTACCCTTGACATTAAGCCTTGCAACAAAGAGATGATTGGGTCATTGAAAAAAAAAAATCTGTCAAAATATGCGAGCGCACTTTTTGCATTAGCCATCATTGTCAGGGCTGTCTTGACCGCACAATTGCCGCACACGGTTTATTGTTATTATTATTACTATTAAAAAACATTTATATTTATCATATTCATTTTTATATAAACAATAACATATTATTATTAATAATTATATAAATATAATAAATATGAATATTTCCAATCATTTTTATATTATTATTATTATTATTAAAATAAAACGTATATTTTAATCGATATTTTCATATTTTTTTATTTTAAATTTAAATATTTTATTAATTTATTTTTCTAACTCAATATTAATACACATATAGATATTTAATATTATTTGTATTTAGAATTTTCCTTATTATTAAGTAGGTGGGAACCGTGCTGAATATTCTTCATCGACTTCCTAGATCCTCCCCGTAGTCGCCTTTGTAGAAACAGAGATCTCACCAAACAGTAGTTGCGTTTGGCCCAATTTACAACAAGTACCAGCTTACCGACATGCTATCGTTTTGCATTTTTTTCGAATAATGCCTCATTTACATAAAAATGAAAAAGAAGTTATAAAATTATAAGATTGACATGATCTAATGCATCCAAAAATTTAGAATTCGACCAATCACGTTAAGCAAAGTCATATGATAAACTTCTTTATACTGTATACAACTTATGTATAGATAAGTTTTCAAAATCACATCTTTTCCTTCTTGGTCAGTTTTCACAAACAGCAATTATTTTATTTTTCAAGCATGAATATCGTCGGTAGCAGAATTATGTGAATTTGAAATAGAAAAGGAAGTGAGACGTGGATCCAAAAGACAACACTTTTCTCTTCTATGGGATAGGATGACCTAAGATGAAGGATATAGCCGTATGGCCATGAATGCACTGCCCAGTAAATAAAAAATTTCAGCAGAAACATAGAGGAGGGCAGGTTGTGAAATAATCTAACTTGTCTACACATCTGAAGCAGCATAGAGGTTGGGTTATTGCCCAAGTTTTGAACACAGGAAATAGACAAAAATTGCACAATTCCAGCGGGTGGCAAAGGAAATTTCCCACGGATGTTCAAAACAATAGAGAACTTCCAATAGGACTAGGAGTTGCTTAGTTTCTTTGTTTTGATATGGGCAAGCAATGTGCATTTGCTCAGAGAACAAACACAAAACGAGAGGTAATTCTAATTTCCATAAAATCTAGGTAGACTATAAGGTAAACAATTCCAATTTCATACACGAAAATTTGAATCAAAAGAAAATAAAATAAAAGAAAAGAAAAACAGAGGATGAAGTAAACTCAACACGCCCATCCCAAAAACTTTGGGATTAGTGCAAAAACTTATAATCCATCGCTTATCCTCTCTCATTAACAGTATGGTATTTACTTACAATTAGGAACATCTGAGGTTTTCTAATTTCTTTGTCTAGATAATTGTTGAATCCACTCAAACGTCCTTCTCTTTAATCTTCTTCATTTCTGCCTCGGAGGCAGAGCAGGAGAGAACCTCGGACTCGCACTTTCTCTTCCTCAAGTGCATTTTGACATAGAAATTCAAAAACAGAAGCAGAATCGCGCCATTGAGCACGCAGTTCAAGCCCCAGGCGCCAATTCCGTTGCATCCGCCCTTGAAAAAATGTAACAGCAGGACACCCACATGTGACACCAGATTGCAACCCAAAAGCACGATCTGACAGTTCACCACGAACGGAAAACACGCGCTGGGCAACCCGATTGCCGTCCAGAACCGGTACCCGTATACCACGGAGTAAACCGACGTCGTAAAGATGATGGCGAGGACCTGGAATGATTGGGAGAACTCGAGCCAGAGAAACGACATGAAGGTGAGGATCGAGTGGTTGAAGAGCTGGGAGGACGCGAGCTTACGACGTCGTAGGACGGTGAATAAGGTTCGAAGCATGTGGAGGAAACGGGTCAAGTAGTAGATGTATGACCAGAAGAAAACCCGACCCGACGGACGGGTGCCTAGCGGGAAGCAAAGAAGCCACTGGAAAGGAGTCTTGGACCGGCGCCAGAACCAGCGGGTGTCCCGGATCTCTGCGGCAGCGGAGAGGAGAATTCCGGCGAAGATGGTGGCGGAGATGAGAGCCATAGAGAGGCTGTGGATTGCCGGGATTGGACCGAGAGGAACGGCCTTACCGGGACGGAGGATGAGAGCCAGGAGGAGGTGGAGGAAGGTGGAGACGGCGAGATAAAGAAGTATGGAAGTGAAGAGGAATGACCAGGTGGAACCCCAGGATTGGGTGTGGCTCCACCGGAAACTGACGATGGAGGGGTGCTCGGAGAGCCAGTAGGTCAGGGTGTGGGCAATCATCACCCCCTTAATCTAGACGTTGACCGAGAGAGCAATCGGAGAGTTGAGGTCGGATGGAAACGACGGCGACCGGTGTTCTGTTTCAGGTTGAATTTGTTGTTCCAGCTTTTGTTGCGAAGTTTGAAGAGTCTGAGACGGAGGGGATTAATTTAAGGGACTCGAAGTCGAACGACTGGTGCGCATGGATCCTTGGGTGGACGGAGCCCACCTGGACGGCTACGATTGGATACATGCGCGTAGCGCCGTAGACCCACACGGCGTGATTTTTACTTTTACACCGACCGATATTTTATTTTTATTATTCCATATTGATGCCAATAAACTTTCGTATTTGAGTTTGACTGTTGGAGGTACTCTGTACGGCTGATCATAATTATCTCAAACAGTCAAACTAAAACTAATCTTCTGCGGAGTGCGGAGTATCCTCATCTTATAATAAAAGGTCCTCATCTTTTTAATAATTTTTTTTTCTCGTAAATATTGTCATTTTATAATATTTGGGACATAGATTAATTAAAAAATATTTATTCAATTTTAATACTATAAGTATTAAAAATGTAATACTTATTCAATATTTATTTTTCAATATTGAATAAGTATTCAATATTGAATATTTATTCAATATTCAATAAAAAATATTTATTCAATATTTATTTTTCAATTTTTTAATACTATAAGTATTAAAAATGTAATAACAAAATAGATTACGAACAATATTTTTCATAAAATTCCTAAGCACTCAATAACATATACATGATAAAATATTACATTCCAACATTAAATAATTACAAGATCAAGCCTTCTCACCAAGCATTATGATTAGTTATTAATATTATTAATATTGATATGGCTCAGAGTTGTGTCAAAATTTAAAAATTTGACTCTGATTCTATATCATTAAAGTATTTTTTGCATTTAAAGTCAGAGTCGGATTTGTTGTCTGACAACTTTAAATTCGACTATATGACGTACACACTATGTATCATATATATAGATGATATCACTATCACATTTTACATATATTAGGATAAATTAGTTAATTTGACTGATTAACTAATTATAGTGAGTGATGTACCATTTATAAATGTATATATAGTAAAACTAATAATAATTTACTATCTAGATTCTAATATAGTAGTATTGAACTAGCTGATTCCAATACAATATTTGGTTTGTCGATCTTTGAGTGGTTGGTTGTGTTTCCTATCAATAATTTTTTCATAAATGATCAGACGATAGACATTACCATTAGATCATGATGGCTCATGATTTTATTGTTTTTAGCCGATCGATCTTTTAATATTGTTTTCTAAACATAAGCCACACATGATTCTTGATCACATCATTTAAAATTGTGATTTTACTCTTTTATCATTTTTTTATTCTACATGGCTTGAAAATTATAAATTCTAGTATGTCGGAGGTGAGACTTATGTACTGTAAGCATAACTCATAATTACATATCGTGATTAATAGACCTTTCAAATTATACAACAAGGTATTATTGGATAATTCTTAAATTGAAAAGAAAACCAGATTTTGCATTTATGAATTATCAATTTTGCAATTTGATCAATTGCCAAAACTTATACGTTTGATATTATTATTAATGAAGTTTAAATTGCGAAAAAAAAGAAAAGAAAAGAAAAGCAGTTGGCCGGAGGTGTAAGTCTTCACCAAACCGTAGGGGTCGGGGGACCATGCTGTCTGTCATTTTAAAACCATATATTAATATTAGTCTGAACTATTGCACATAATTCCCACGAGCGTTTTGTGTGAGAAATCGGTTTATTATATAAATTTTTATTAATTATTCTTTCTACTTCGCTTAAATATAAAGAAACAGAAAAAAAAAAGGTTGTTGTTGAAAGGTTAATCTCGTGGGTCTCGTGGATATATATTTCTAAAGGAAAATGATAAACAAGCCCATTTTGGTGTGCCGTTTGGTATTGTCCGCTCCTCTTTTTATTTTTTTATTTTTTTTTAATAATTAAAAAAATATTGGTTAATAATATTGTGAATTTTGTCTTTTTTTTTAAAAAAAAATTAAATATTTAAGAGTGTTTAAAAAATGATAAAAAAATAAATAAAAAAGAAAAAGAAAAAAAAGACACTAAATGGATGTAAGAAGTGGATCTTCCATTGGACTTCTTAGCATTTCCGATCTCCCATTTCTAAAGCACATATATGTTTGATTTGCCAGCTTGACATAATATATATATATATATATATATATATATATATATATTCCTAATTAAAGACAGTAAATTAATTACCTAAAAAACCTTGTACGTTAAAATGCTCAAAATTAACAAAAGTCGTTACATGAGTGCATAATTAATGTAGAGAAACAATCGAGAAATGGGATTTAACGATTTTTATTCTTATATATTATATAGAGATCAGTATATATCTCGATTCGTAGCTGAAAAAGAAGACGGTTTTACTAATTTCTCTGTTGACACATTAAATTAAAACATTACAATAATATTGCTTACGATTTTGGGACAGTACTGATCTCTATGCCATGTTTGTTTCGACCTATATATATTATATGGACAAATTAAAGTAAGATATATATATATATATATAATAACACCGCCATGGCTTGAACAAGACAGTACTAGGAAAGAAGATTCTAAGAAAGTCTCCCAGAATGATTGGCCGAGGAAACTCAAAAGTGGATGTAGGAAGTCAAACCTATTCGCTGGATATATAGGATCCTTTCCGTCAAATTTATTCTAATTTGTATTTATTATGGGTTTTGCTAGCTACAGTCGCTATATGAAAGCGGCAAGTAAACGGGGGAAATAAACAAAAATAAACAATAAAAAAAAGACAAAAATATATAACCTCTCTCTTTCTGATGTAGCTGGACCCCACTCTCATTATTTTTTTTTTCTGCATTATCGTCTCTCTATTCTCTTCTTCTGCACTTCTCTCCCCTCTATCTCAGTTTGTCTCTCTCTATTCTCTTCTTCTCCACTCTCTCTCCCCTCTTGCACCATTCTCTCTCTATATCTTCTAATCTTGCCGCTTAATCCATCGAGCAATAGCAACTCCAGGATATAGTACTCTAGTCCCTCTCACATCGAGCTCAGACCATTGCAAACTATCGTCGTCCATCCCACCGAGCATCACATTTTTTCTCCCTCCTGATCTATCCCTTTTCTTCTTTCTTGAGAATTTTTCTGTCTTCAGCCATCGAGTACCGTCACAACAGAACCCAGACCAATCGGATTATTAGAATTCCTTATTTTATTTCATCATTTGTTTTATTTTTGCAAGACAATTGCTCCAAAAATGACACAGTTAAGGAATATAAATGATTAACAAGTTGATAAGCATTCTTTCGCTCAGACAAAAAGGGGCAAAGTTTTATTTTCATAAAAATTTAATTTTGGACTTGGGTATTTTTTTCTTGTTGATAACCAGCAATTTCAAGAGAAACATAAAAGGTCTGGTTGATCATTTTTTGCCTTTTTAATCATCTCGTATGTGAATGGCTCTATACAGTTACTTATTTTTGGTATCCTACTTTAATAGTGGGTAAAGAATGGAGAGACATATGACTTAGGCGTGGATGTGGCCATCGGGTTCGGTGGAGAGACGGCCAACGATAGAGGAAAAGTAGATGCTTTGAAGGAGAAGAACGATATTGACAAAGAGGGAGATAATACTGACAAAGAGAACGCAAGAGAGAGGAAAAAAAATTATTAAATAGCGCCGAATGTGAGCCGTTTGCACCCGACGCTTGTATATAGCATTTTCCATTTATTATTTATTATATATTTATTTGGGGAGGGGGAGAGAGTCGCGCGCGTCATTTCAAAATTTTCAAATTAATCAGGCCGGTTTCTCAAGACCCTATAATTGTATTCAATAAGATTGTTAGAAAATAAGTAATGTAGATATCGCAAGTTTTTATTTAAAAATGTAAGAAAAAATATGGGATTTACATTAAAAAAATAATATTTTTTTTTTTTAAATGTTTGACTCTATTTTTTTTATAGAAAACTAATTATGAGATTTGCACAATATCCTAAATTTTTATGTAGGGTTAATATTACTCTTAAAAAATATATTTAGTGCATTTTATTTTATTTTAAATAATTATACAGTACTTACACATTTTATGACAAATAATATTACTAATATATATATATATACTAAGATAAGTACGTATAATAATGATAAAAGATGTTATATATAAATTATAATATAATGGGGCATGTGATAAATTAATGTGGAGTTTGTGAAAATGTCAAAACGATGATGTGACAGATGCACTATATTTAGTTAAAATAAAGAGAGTAAAGTAGTATACATGATATCATGATGATAATAAACATGTCTATTTGGCGGGTACGGTGGCACATTAATATTGTAATTAATATTCCTATCATCTCGATCATGTTTTCGTGCTTATAAAGATGAAATTACTAGCTACCTACCTCTCCAGCTCTCCTATATTAATATAATAAACTCAATACCTTTTGAATATTGTACTTGCCAATGAGTCAGGTAAATAATATTAGCCACTTACTACCATTTATAAAAAATATAAATAAAGTAATTGTTTAAAGATATATATTTATTTATGTTAATTGTGATAGAAAGATTAGCTTGAATTATCAATTTATCATTAGGTCATATCGTCGTGAAAGAATAAGTGGTCGGTTTCCTAGCTAGCATAAGGAAAACATTAAGGTTGGTCGAGTATTTTGGTCGGTTATGCGATCAGTTTTTTAATAAGATATTAATAAGATATATATATATATTTATATATATAATAAGTTTTCAAATGGTGTGGCTAGGATTCATGTCACATCATTTGTTTTCACTCATAAGCCAATAATTAATAATAAGAGTAATAATATATATATATATATAGTATATATTGTTAATATTTTTTAATGTGATTTTCGACTTTATTAGTGTGATTAAAATTAATAAAATACATTATGAAGAATAATATTTATTAATGAGATTAGAGTTTAAAAAATCCACGATAGAGAACATTAATATATATATATATATATATCTCCATTATATAATAAAACACTGAACTTAAATTTATCTATACATCCTCTAGATCATGTGGATCGTCAAGTCATTTAGAAAAAGCGCCTAAATTAATTGAGATTGGCGTGTGATTGATCGTGCGATATGATAGCTAGGTTCGAGAGATCACGCTAAACGAATGTCACATAATTTCTGTACGAGGCTGGCTAATTAGCTGAATGAAGCGCAACAATTACAGTGCACAGAACAACTTACGTACGCCGTACCCACCACCCCTCTCCTAAAGTAGTCAAATTTTAGAAGAGTAATATCAAATAAATACTTCATAATTAGCTGTATAAATATTGTGTACTCTTTTTTTTTTTTTTTAAGTAGTATCCATCATTAAAAATATAATTTATTTATGTCGATCTCTTATTTAATCAATTTTCTAATAGGACTATTAATATTATTTCTCATGAATATTAGTAATTTGTACTTTTTTCATTTACCCCAAGATTTTTTATCTTAGAGAGATTTTCCTACATAAAGTTTTACTACATGCACGTACAGTTACTTTTATGTATTCTTAATTAACTTGTATATGCCACTAATCATGTGATTGATCAAAATATTTATTATATATTAAAAAAGTGATGATACCAATCACATTAATGAAATACATAAAAAGTACGTAAAAGTGACTACACATAAATTTTTTGTTAAACCAATATGACTGACAGCATCCAAGACTACTACTTCTTTTCTTCATTATTCTAATTACAATGATGAATCGTAATAAAAATTTCTTCATGAGAAACCTAATTAATATATATATATATATATATTATAAATATATGAGGAACCTAATTAATATATATATATATTATAAATAGTAGCATGATCAGAAATTCGATCCGGATCCTCCCATTTCGAAGCCACCTTTGTAAGAAAGGTACTAGCCATTAGGTATTTCCGGAATATATATAGATCATGATGATGGAGTATTACTATCCTATCAATGAACAAGAGACCTTGTAATAAGATTAATTCATGCTTAGATAAACACTAATTTTAATCGATATATATATATGAAATATTGTGATAACTAGCTACAAAAAAATTAGGCTTTTGTGATTAATTATTTGTAATGAAAAGATTATTTGTGACTCATTTTGACTAAAATAATTATTTTATTAAAAATAATTAGTTACAAATAAATATTTTTTTTATAATATAGATGATAAGAACAATACTAAGTTCTTATGCTCTATAAATATTTAATAATGTACTTCCATAATTGATATAAATTTTGGAAAGATCAAATTACCTCGCGTCGCCATGCAATATCACAACCAGTTAACATCCATTTCCAATAAAAAAGAGAGAGAAAAAAAACCTCGGGGATCAAAATACTTTAGTTGATCCAAATAATTAATTAAGTGCATGTTTGGGTTTCGTCACGGTGCAAAACAATATTAGAGTTATATGGATGGAGATAATTAATTATGTGGAATCGAAGAACAAGTTAGCTCGCATATAGGATATTGCCATCTAATTAAGTCATCCATCTATTAGGGATGCTTGTCCTTTTCTACAATTGTCTCTTATATTTTTATAGTGGGAAAGATCACTCATCTAATTTGTAAAATATATCTGCACAAACTCCCTGATTTGTTGTTACTTCTTTTGTTATAGATAGTTATAACCTACCGAGGGTAAAAAAAGAAAAAGAAAAAAAAGAAAGTCAGCTTTGATTCATCCTGGAATTTACAAGTGATATTAGGCTGTGTGCTCTCTAACTATGCAATGCAGCATGAGGTTGCTATTTCTGGTCCCACCTGGTGGTAGCCAGTAGCCAATGCATGGTCGACGTAATTGATCATATATAAACAAATGTAGTAGCTAGGCGCAGTCATATCTGCAGATATATATATATATATATATATATAGAATAATTATATTGTTTCTTTTCTCAGATCTTCGTCATCATCTGGCGATTTTTTCATTCTTTATTAGGGTTTTCCTTTCTCGTGTTTTGAATCTCTGATAGGGTTTATAAAGAAGAAGACAATTTCCGAATAAATAAAATATTGCAGGTTCTAATTTGAATATTATTTTGGGGCATGAAAACGAAAGGTATATTCGAAAACATCAAATTTTCAAGTACTAATTAATTAAATATGTGAATGTGACTTGTGAGGTGATAAGAGTGGCATATGCACTAACTTTGAGGAAATTCGCCTTGGTACTTGAGTATCCTCCGATTTTGAGCCAAAAAGATTAATTTATAAGTTAATTGTGGGCCTGTGACTGGTTTTTCTAAGGGAAAATGCTATTCAGACCGAGATTTTTGACCGAATATATATATATATATATTTTTTTTATTTTACTTATTGATTAATAAAATGATTATAAATATATTTATATTTTTTTCTATTTTTTAAAAGTGTTTAAAAATATATATATATATATAATGATTGAAATAAAAGAAGAAAAAAAAAATTTCATCGACAACTTCTCTCAATAAACTATTGGTTCTGAATAGCAATTATCTTTTCTAAGAGCATTATTGAATTGACTAAAACTTAAATTTGAGGATAATTTAGATGATAGAATTTATTTTAGATGTATATTAGATTATTTAAAGACTAAATAATATGATTGAAATAAAAAGTGAAATTAAAATATTTATCAAAGATAGTAGGTCTAATGAAAATATCAAATTCATATTTTATTTATTTTTCTCTACTTTCTTTCTTATTCTATTTTTTCTTTCCTTTCCTAATCTAATTTTTTTTAACTCATAATTTAATTAAAATATGATTATTAATTAATATATAATAGATAGAATAGTCAAATATGATAAAATTAATAGAATAATCAAATATGATAAAATTAATTAATTTAATAATTAAAAATAAATAATTTTTTTAATTATTAATTACTTATTATTATGTATCTTTATAAATGGATAATCCAATGTGAAGATTTTATATGAATAGCCAAAAACAAATATTAGTTATATTATTTTATTATTATACTTTAAAAAATATAAATATTCTAATATAGGAACTTATGTAAATGAAATAACTAAAAACCAAAATTTAGATTACATTGGTTAAAAATACACTTTAGTAATGATCAATCCAATGAGAGTGCTGACTAAGAGTGGCAAATCGTATTTTTGTTTTTACTCATATTGTGTCAAGTTATAAATATTTAATTATATTGATCAATTTAGATTTAATCTATTAAATTAAACGTGTCAGATTTTTAAATTCTAAACCAACTTATTTAAATAATAAATTATCTAGTATCACCTATTTTAATTCGTTTAATAATTAATTAAAAATATATTACCATAACACGACTCATTTAAACTTATTTAAAATGGGTTGAATTAAAACCTATAACTGATTAACATAATTTCATATAAAACTAAAATTTATATTCATTAATAACCACAAATATATCTTAAAAAATATATATTAGTATTTTTCAAATCTTAACCTATAATAAAATTAATATTACAAATCATATAATAATAAATATATATATTTGTTATTATATGATTTAAAAATAATAATAACATAGACGTATTAAGAAAGACCAATATTACTACTTAACTATAATAAAATTTTAACTTTGAATTAAATTTTAGATAAGTCAAAATGAGTCATGAATGAGTTAAGCAAGTTGACCCATTAATAAATTGTGTTTTAGACTCTTAACGAGTTAGCTTGTTTTGACTCAAATCTATTAATATCAAAAGCAAATTTATTAATTTTGTATCATGTTTATATTGAAATAATAGATGGTATCATATATTTTCATCCTTAATTGTGGCTGAGCTTAGAAAGTTAGAATTGGTACTTCTTTAATTATGAAAATATTTCATCAAGCTTATAAACTGATAGTTACTTTATATCATAAAATTATTGTAATATAAAATTATGTTAATTTATATTTTTTTTAATTTTTTTTTATAGTATTATACTTTTATAAAATATTTGTATGCCATTTCGTCGAAATTGTAATCAATAAATATTTGACAAAGACGGTGCAAGACAGAGTGCAACAACTAATTTGCGTGAGAAAAAGAATGCTTTTTGTTGACTGACCTACCGAAGCGAAAGGATAGCACCCATCTAAGGTTTCGGTGGAAATTAGTACGGCTGCATTTGAATATTGGGATGAATTGAGTTAAGTTAAGTTGAATAAATTATTATTAAAATATTAATTTTTAATATTATGAATGTATTAAAATTTTAAAAAGTTGAATTATTTATTATATTTTATATAAAAATTTAAAAAAATATATAAGAATTTAAAAAAATTATAATAATGAGATAAAATGAATTGATGAGAATTAAGGAACCAAACTGGGCCTACATCTTCCATTCGCCAGTCAAATGAAATGGCAATGTTGCTTTGTCAAATAGCCATCTTGCACATTTAAAATATTATTTTTATTTAAAATTTATCTCAATTCATATTCTTAATTTATCTTATTTAATTTCATTATTATTATTTTTTCAAATTTTTACACAAAATATATATAGTAAACAATTTAACTTTTTTCAAATCTCAATTTAACTTTATTAAATTTCAAAATAATAATAATATTAAAAAATAATATATTAATAATATTTTATTCAACTTTTAACTTTTATCTCATCTCATCTCATTTCTCAATCCAAATAAGACTTAATATACAAAAAAATTAATTTAGGATCTGTTTAAGAATACACACACAAGAAAAATGGATATTTGTAGTATTTTAATTGCAAATGACTATTTGAGACGAAAATAAACTATTATCATTTCAAATAGTCATTTTGATTATAATTAAAATGTCACAAATACTTATTTTTCTAGTAACAATTGTTATCAAATATTCTTAAATTAATTAACTTTTATACTATTTATAAACTATTTCAATATTACTAATTACAGCTCATTTGATATACTCTTAATATTCAAACGGAGGGCATGAAGAGTAGCATGTGCCAACAACACTCTGGTACTACAGTGTATGGAAATGAGGAATGTAACCAATTATGAGCATGTACGTTGATCATTAAATTTGTCTCATAAATTCAATGAAGTTATCTAAAAGCGGATTATTTTCTAGAAATTAATTTGGCTACATAATAATATAATGAAGTATTATTAGTTGTATCATTGAGACATCCAAAGGACGAATATATTCATTAATTAATTGCATGCACGAGATCAAGAGCTTCACGTACGTACGTACCCAAAAGAGAAAACTACAAAAAAAAAGAGACAAATTGAAAATAACATAATTAATTAATTGTTATGATCAGCAGCAAAGATTCAGCAAGCTGTAAATTTATGCTACTTTTTAAAAACACGTACAAATTAATTAGTTGTATTATAGAGTATTCATATTGTAATTGGTAATTAATTCGTGATTATTAGGAGGAGACATTAATAATTAAGCATGGCACTGACTTTGAGTGAGAGTAATATTCAGATCATGGGCCTTATAACTTTAGCATTATTCCCCTCTTTCTGTCTCTGAATTCAAATCATCAAGCATGTCATTGTGAAAGCAACATTATTATAAATGACTTTTTTTTTTTTTTTAATCTCTGGTCGTGTCTCGTGTCTTTCTTCATTCCACGCCGAACTGATGTTCTTCCCTAAAGTAATTATAATTTATGGTTAAAACGCATATTTCTTCAAAAGTAATAATTAATTATTATGGATCATATGGTCTTCCCAAATATCAATTAAGAGCATTAGTATTGAATTTATCATCTTAATGTTTAAAATTTGAAAAATATATAACTTTTCATTTTTGAGCTAATAACTCAAAGCATTAAATCTACGTTAAATTAGTTATTACATTCTCTATAATAATTAATATTATTTATTTATTTATTTATTTATTTTATTTTCATAATCCTCAACGACCTCCAATAATCATATTCATTTTTAAAATCCAACAACCTATAAATAAAATCTAATTCATTTATAAAATTAGACAAAACTCAAACCATTATATGATATGAGATTCTGCACCATATTTAGACAAAAAATATTTGAACTACATCGTCTTTCGATTCGACATATATCTGATGGTAATTAATACAAATTTACTAGAATGTGATGCTACTCAAAGCTTTAAAATCTACTTCACGAAATGTTTACAGTCAAACACCAGAATGAAACATCAGAAAACAAAAAACACAAACATTTAATTCTAGGACCAAGAACTTTCATTTTCAAAAAAACTGACTAATGATATTGCTATTGAAGGAGAACCACTGTTGAAAATCAAGCTTTTAGATCAATACAGAATCCATGAAAATTCATTTCTTCTTTCCCTTGGCAGCATCTAAAGCCTTTGTCTTAATTACTGCACGAATCTTCTTAGCCCTGTTCTTCCTCTCCTTCAACTGCTTTCTTGACTTCTCTACCTTGGTATCAAGTCCATTCCTGATGAGCCTGTATTTGGGTTCATATTGAAACCATGAAAAAATAAATCACATTGATAACAGACAAATCAATCTCGGGATAAATAAAAAATAAATCATATTGACAACAGTCCATTCCAAAATCGTATCCTCAAAAATCAAGAAAAATATATCATATTGATAACAAATAGACCATCGCTCTATATAAAAAACTAAGAATCGAGGACCTCATAATGCAAACAACACAAATATCAGACAGTTGTGTAGAAAATAGGTTCAAATTCAAGATTTGGGCATTTTTTATACTCATCCCAACAGTAGCAATGGGCAAACAATCTTAAAAATTAATAACTTCCAAAATAAATGCACAAACGGTGGTTTATACTCAATGCATCTCCTAATAATTTCATAATTTGTGGCATTAACAGAGTAGTACAAAGAGCTTTTCCTTCATCGCGCAGCTTAAATAGATGCGCATCTTGTTAAGGATTTGAATAATTTACTCCCAAATGAAGAATAGAAATCAGTCATAACCCCAATTTGTCGATTGAAGGTGAATGGCTTGGAGAAAATGGTGAGATAGAGATGTACTTGGAGAGAAAAAGCATCAGCACTAGAGTGGAGAAAACGAAGGTAGACGACAACGGGAACCTCACTGGCGATAGATAAGAGCTGGCGATGGAGATAAGTTGTTGACGGTAAAAATTAAACGATGGGGATGACCTGGAGAGGAAGAGGCATTGCCTGGAAGGAGAGAAAATGGTTGGTCGCGGGAAGGAAATCATAAAATAATTGGATGAAAAGCTATAGTTGTTTTCATATATGAAAAGTAAAATGGGTTTACTGTCATGTAGCTAAAATTTCAGATGAAAGTAGATAGTTAATTGAATGTGGGCTCACTTTAGCTTATTTTCTTTAAAATATAAAGGATACTGGTGGATAGCTAATCCAATACCAATGCTCTAATATAGTGAAAACACAAGCTTTTGAGCTATTTCTTCAAAAGCAATCATTAATCAATTAGTACTATATATAAAAGACGCAAATACAAAGCTTTTGAATATTGACATTGGATTAGTCAATACCTTTTTATCTTCAAATTTAGTAAATAGCATACACATTTTTTTTTTCACATTGAATTACCTAAACTCTCATCCCAAATATGAGTTACAGTAAATTTATTTTTCTTTCCAAATATAAAAGTACTATAGTAAGTCTAAATGTATTGTTTTAATTGTATTTTATTTTCATAAGAGATTTTACCATTTATGTACATTAACAGTACATAAGAGAGTATTATATTATAAATTGTTAGATTGTGAAAATGAAAATGATTATGATTGTTGGAGAGCATTGAAGATTATGAAAATTAATTAAAAAATATAAATTAATTAAAAAATATAAATAATACTAAACAATAATATTTTATTATTATAGAGAATATAATCACTAATCTAATATAGATTTTATGTGTTGAGCTAAAAGTTAAAAAATTATATAATATTCTTCAAATTTTGAAGATTGAGATGACTAAGCTAGCTAATACCAATGCTCACATTGCCAATTCACCTAAGAAAAAGTAGAAGTTTCTTTGAATTAGGACCTTATTGTGCATGTGACTATAATTTGACCATAACTTCTACTATCTATAATATCAGAATCGTCCATATTTACAACCTAATTTAGAAATTAAGCCTAGTGTAAGTTATGGACACCATGTTATGCTTGTTGAATAAAGTTTTGACGTCTTTAGAATCTTAATTATTAGTTGGGCTAGTTTTCAGCCCAAATCACTTTATTAGCTGGGCCAGTTTTTCTTTCAGGAAGGGATCAAGCTCGTTTATAAATACTACGTGGCAAGACTCTGAAACGATCACAACCGTCAGATCCTTTTGATTTTTCTGGAAACATAAAAATTCGACCATTGACTAGAGAAGACTCGGAGGAAACCAGGAATCTTCCACGGAGTTCTCGTTTTCTCCACCCAAAATTAGGATTTTAGAGGACTTAATTTATTTTTTTCCAACTCGATCTCCGATCATACCCAATTAATCAAAATAAGGTCAGTGTTCTTCAATCTCAGTCTACGAATATTGTTTTTTTTTTTTTAAATTTTTTCCTGGGGATTTAATTGAGTTTCTGAATATCGTTGTTTAATCGGAGTTTGTTTATCTTAGTACTGTTATTTGTATGTCCTCTTAAGTTTTCGAATTTGGAATTATAGAGATCTGTTTGGGTTGTTCAATATACGGCGAATCGCGATGACCATTTCACTTTTGATCTGATAGCTATTTGCGCGACTTAAAAAGTAATTTAGGGATTTTAGAAAATGTTCCTGATCTTGTCTCATTCCGGACTCAAAAATAGGCATTTAGATCTCTCTTTTTGTTTACATGTGTTATCTTGATTTACGTCTGTATTTATCATTTTCTTTTCGTAATCCTAGGTTTATCTTCTCGCTTCTTTCGCTCTTGCGTATAAAAGCCTTTGAGAGTTTTTTCTCCTTTGCTAATTACGGTTGGTAATTTTGTTTTCGTGGTGTTGGTAATGGATTTCTACTTACAGGGGCTTTTGAATTTTGAGGTTTTGGAGTTTGGGAGATGGCAAGTGGATTTGGGGAGTCGACCACAAGCGTTCCATCGCAAAGCTCGTCTTTCCCAGGCAATAATGGCAATGACGCGGCCGATTTCGAGTGCAATATATGCTTCGAATTAGCTCAGGACCCAATTGTAACTCTTTGTGGCCACCTCTTCTGTTGGCCATGTCTATACAGATGGCTCCATCATCACTCTCAGTGTCAGGATTGTCCAGTTTGTAAGGCCCTAGTACAAGAGGAAAAGTTAGTTCCTCTCTATGGAAGGGGCAAAACACAGAGTGACCCGCGATCAAAGTCTTTTCCTGGTATTGATATTCCTAGCCGTCCGGCCGGTCAAAGACCCGAAACTGCTCCTCCTCCCCAGGATGCAAATCAGTTTAACTTCGGCAATAATGGGTTTGGATTTATGGGGGGTTTTATGCCAATGGCGACGGCTAGGATTGGTAACTTCACGCTTTCTACTGCTTTTGGTGGTCTGATTCCGTCACTATTCAATATTCAGTTCCAAAGTTTCCCGGATGCTACTGTGTATGGGCAGACTTCTGGTTTTCCCTATGGATTTCATACATTTCATGGAGGTCATGCTCACAGGTTCCACCATCCAATAGCTCGGGGGCAGCAGGCCGATAATGTTTTGAAGAATCTCTTAGTTCTGATAGGTGTTTTTGTGATCATTGCTCTTCTTTTGTGGTGATATTTGTTTTCCACTTAAACTCAAAAGTAATGATGGTTTTCTACAACCGGTGGTGTTGTGATTGTATATACGAGGTGCTTGGTGACTTCGTTTGAAATCGTCAATTCGGTCTTACGGTAATTTGAAAACTGAACTTGTATTCGTTTCTTAAATGATGTGCATTTTGGAACATGTTTGTTTAGTTTTTGGATTCAGATCCATGTTAATTACCCTTTCTGTATTGTTATAGTATAGTTGAGATCTGCTTTAGCTGATTGCTAGAACTTCATTGAGTGGAGGTGACTGCGAAGGTTGTAAGCTTGTAGATAGTGGAAAATAGGAAAATTAACTGTACATATAACTAACATTGCCCCTTGAACATAGATCATGATTTTGTTGGAGTGGTGGAAAATTAAAGGATTGGTATGATGGATGTTTTTGTGGTGCAAATCAGCTCATTACCAATTCGAATATAGAATCTATTAAATGCTTCTATCATAAGAAGGGAGGGGGAAAATGCTGAAAATTGCAGGGGATGATATTCCTTCTGCTAAGCCACTTATATAAAAGATTTGTTTATCAACTGTGTCCTAATTTTTCATGAATCAAGGTACGAGATATGTTAACCACATGACCTATACTCAAGGATTAGTGCTGTCTTGTAAAGATTTGTTTGAGGAGTTCTTCGTTGAAGCAAAGGCACTTTATGTGATAAATACTTTGTAGCCGAAGTGATTCAATGCCCAGAAAGAATTGAGTTATTATATGTAATGCAGAATCGTCTCCAATCAATGTTCAGATTCTGAATCAAGTTCTTGAGAGAGAAATTTGTAGGTAATTTCCCCAAATCTTTTTTAGTCAATGAAAAGGTTTTGCATTAATCTTTGTAGGTATCCTCTGGAATTGATCCATGCAGCCACTTGCCAAGGGTGTGGACTTTGAGATATGTCTTCCAGTGAAGCAAATGCTAGGTTTTATCATTTTCAATTATCATTTAAAATGTACCACATTAGTAGGTGTGACTATAAGAGTGATGAAATGGGGTCCGGGTGTGTATGTATAATTGACACTTTCTTAAAAACAATAAAGTTGGAAGTTTGTCATTTGGATGCGACTTCTTTGCCGTTTGGTTTGTGTTATGTTCTTGTATCAATATGTCACAACTAGGTAATACTGTATTGTCGGTGTAACATTGTTTAAGGTTAGCAGGTGAAAGCTTTGTGACTGTTGTTTGTGATGTGCTGGTAAGCAACTTTAATGGAGAAGAATCTTTGAATTATTATTGGAAAGAAAAACTTATAAAGAGTGATAAAAACAGGACATATCTAACCTTGCAAAATAATATATACAACAAAGCCATGTGCTCAAATTCAACTTTCAAATTATTTGCAATTATCTGTCTTCTGCTTGCAATGATCATGGATTCATGCACATGCACGTGCAAATGCCCATGGGATTGTCTGGATGATTTAGTAAGTGTCATAATCATCCTCTATTATTTGATCTTTTTGCTTGCTCTATGTTTTAAACGATGCTTATAATTTGTGAAATGAATGCAGCAGCGATATTTTACTATTTTTATTTAATAAGCACGTTATATATTCAAAATGTATATACTTTGTATTATTTTCACTGTTATATGTAGGACTCTGCCACCATCTACCCCGGCCTGCATCTAGGCCCCCTAGAGGGGGTGGGCGGTGGGGGCCGGGGACGGCCCAACTCCATGCTGCATCTCTTCCGTCCGGCTCGCGTTTATATATTTATATTTATAAATATAACTATATATTTGTATTTTAGAAATTATGTATATATAAATATATATTATAATTTGTTGAATTTATTCACAAAGTATGTATTAGCAAATTAAAAACTACATTGTGTAAACTACAACTTATATAAAATATGCATATTAACAAGTTTAAAAATTATATAGTTTAAAAATTATTACACTGCAACTTATACAAAATATATACTAGTAAATTTAAAACATAAATAATTTTTAATTTATAGTCATATTTTCCAAATCAAAATTTATAATTTGAGTTTAAAAATGTAATTTTTTTTTATCCTTTTTGGGAGGGGGCTATTCTGTGCCGTATGATATTAGTAGCACCCCTAACTTATAATATGGTTATTATTTTTTAATAAAAAAGTATTTTCCTCTTCAAAAATTTGAACATCTTTTAGGCCAGGTTTGGAAATGGAAGTTTTTCAAACATTTTTTGCTATTATTCACTATTTTATTATTATTTTTTACCAACTTTTATTACCATTTATTATTTTTTCGTTATTATTCAATATTTTATTTTTATTTTTTATTTACTTTTTATAACTATTTATGAATATTCTTAAACATTCTCAACATTCCAATGCAACCTTGGACTCCCACCTCCATTCCACAAATGCCGTGGTGGATGACGTGTTATTTGCACCGACTTAAAACTGAAAAAACTTTATTTAGTTGGATATTAATTTGCACCTTCATAACCAATAGGTTGAGTTTCATGCATGCAGTCATGAGATTGTGTGATAAGGGTGGAGGTCATGGTTTTGCAACATAACAATCTGGACTCGGGGCTCTTCAAAGTTCAAATCAAAAAGAAAATAAAAGTCCTGCAAATGGGGGATCTGATTTCCACTCATGATGTAGGTAGGCGATCGAGATCAGCCAGCTTCGTTAAGACAAGTAAAACTTCTAGATCGATGATTTTCAAAGAAACAAAAAACTTAAGAGAGTAAATTAGTTAATTAATGGGTCCAACTTCCAAGTTAGGTCTATCATGCCAAACAAAACCACGTTATAAAACGACCTTATATAGGTCTAAAAAACTTTTGGCCGAGAAAGGTTTACATATAATTGCTTATAATTTCCTAACTTTGTCTGCATAATATATATATATATATATATATATATATATATATATATTCTCAATTGGCTTTTTGTCTTGTACGGTTTTCTCGTTACATGTCAAAGGTGGAAGACAACTAGAAAACATGTTTATTTGTGGATTCTCTTTAGTCATAGTGGGTGGGTCATTGCGTACTAGTACTTCTTCAAGCCATCCATAGTACATTGCAATGCTGAATAGAAGTAGGGTTGTGTACCTGGTTACCTCAAGGACTTTTTGAAAAAATGGTAATTTCTTCTAGCTTTTACAAGACGAGATCGATCGAGTGCTTTTTTCTAATTAATTAATTCTATCATATATTATAGTTTATGTGATATATATTGCAGGTAGGTTTATCAATTACAATTTAAAATGTAAGACATCAATAAATATGATTAAAGATAATATAACTTAAAATAAGAAATAACGTCATGATTTTCTTTTATCTCTATTATAATATTAGACGTTTCTCCTTTGGAATTTTCATTCATTTGGTAAAACTTGTATGCTGCAATATGGTAAGGTATATCCTCTTATTCCTTCATTTTTATATCGAGTGATGAATTATCAGAATGTATTGATTAAGATCGCACAACAGATATTGGGAGGCCGCCATGTTTGACGCGGCATTGGTGTCGGCCAGAAACAGTGGATCAGTCTACGGTCAACAGATTTTAAAGGGTTTGCAGACTGCAGTAGGGTAAAAGCAAGACATGAATAAATGTAAAAAGGAACTGAGGAAAGACAACTGTACTTCAAAGTTAAAACCGCTCCTTTTCCAGTTTTTCGATTCATTTTTGAATTGGAACCCGTCGGAAGAATATTTATTAATGCTGATCAACCCCATGCAACAGTATTCACTCTTATCTTTTTTTTTTTTTTTTTTTTTTTGTTTTAAGATTTTGTTTGTATTCAAAATTCATTTCAATTTATTTTAATTTATTTTTATTTTATTATTATATTTTTATAATTTTTTTATACAAAATATAAATTATTATACATTTTTTTCAAATCTTAATACATTTTTTTTTAATTTTAATATATATTTTTAAAATTTTAAAATAATAATAATATTAAAAAATAAACTAAACTCAAATCAACTCATTTTATTTCTAAATCCAAATGGAAGCTTAAAAATCACTGTAAAAAACACCAAACAACAAGAAAAATGTACGTAATTAAGAAATCGGACAACATATCCTAAAGATTAAGAACGAACTTCTATAATTTATCCTAATAAAACAAGTCGACCTAATAAATTTTTTTTTTTCTCAGAAAATAATTTATAGAATTATCAGAAACAGTACTGAATTCACCCCAATAATTATTGGAGTTTGTTTTTTGGGCGTTTGCCGTGCTTATCACATGGACCAGTTCTAGGTGAATGGAATATATATATGGTCGGCCACCCCTAAAAGATTTAAATTGTTATTTATTATATTTGGTTATTGGTTATATATGTCTATCATTATTTTATATATATATATATATAAATCAAAAATATTAATCACATGTGATAAATATCAATTCGTCTAATATATTTCTAGTTGGAATAAGTTTTGATATCTTTTATAACATGTTTGATGGAGTGGAGTTTTCTTAGAATTACTATAAAGAGTGCAATTTTCATTTTTAAATAATGTGAAAACATTGTGATATATATTATAAACCTCATATAACTCCACATCCCAATCAAAAGTTGCACGCTTTTAGAGTAGTTTCACTCTGAAACGAAGTTTTTAATTTCGTAGTGAACTGATGATCAGAGCCTAGACTAATTAATGGGTCCAACTTCCAAGTTAGGTCTATCATGCCAAACAAAACCACGTTATAAAACGACCTTATATAGGTCTAAAAAATTTTTGGCCGAGAAAGGTTTACATATAATTGCTTATAATTTCCTAACTTTGTCTGCATAATATATATATATATATATTTTCTCAATTGGCTTTTTGTCTTGTACGGTTTTCTCCTTACATGTCAAAGGTGGAAGACTACTAGAAAACATGTTTATTTGTGGATTCTCTTTAGTCATAGTAGGTGGGTCATTGCGTACTAGTACTTCTTCAAGCCATCCATGGTACATTGCAATGCTGAATAGAAGTAGGGTTGTGTACCTGGTTACCTCAAGGACTTTTTGAAAAAATGGTAAATTTTTTCTAGCTTTTACAAGACGAGATCGATCGAGTGCTTTTTTCTAATTAATTAATTCTATCGTTTTTCGGTCATATATTATAGTTTATGTGATATATATTGCAGGTAGGTTTATTAATTACAATTTAAAATGTGAGACATCAATAAATATGATTAAAGATAATATAACTTAAAATAAAAAATAACGTCATGATTTTCTGTTATCTCTATTATAATATTAGACGTTTCTCCTTTGGAATTTTCATTCATTTGGTGAAACTTGTATGCTGCAATATGGTAAGGTATATCCTCTTATTCCTTCATTTTTATATCGAGTGATGAATTATCAGAATGTATTAATTAAGATCGCACAACAGATGTTGGGATGATGGCTCTGATCTCTTGCCTAGTGGCAAACAAACTGAGGAATTAATTAGAATCATCCGTTTGGGAACTTAAAACATGAACAAATGGATGCAAGCTGCATGCATGCATCACAAGTTATGTGCAGACACGATCGAGGATTAAAGTTATTTAAAGATTTATCAAAATATTAGGATAAAAAATAAAAGAGGTAATTAAAATGCAGGAAGAAAAGTCGTATAAAAGTTATAATTGCTGTGATTATTTCTTTAATACCCTGTACTATATATAATGAAATTCTATGTTGTATGAAAGAAGAGATTTTTGCTCCTTACAGTAATTTTAATATATAGGGTTTCAATTATACTATATATTAACCAACTCTTTTAAAATATAGTAAAGATGTGACTTTGAAGCGTTACAATCCCTCATTTTTAAATCTTAAAATTCATTATATAATAGAGATCTAAGTTGTTAAACTCTTTTTTTTTTTTAATTATAAACTGACAGATAAATCAACCTTATGGTCAATTCTACAGAACTTTATATGAGATTTTCACCTCATACACTCCTAGGTCAATTCTTTAAAATTCACAAACTAAAAATCAAATCCAATGAGCGGCTGTACAAAGAGAAGCAGAAGTGAAATCTGAAATTAATTATTTTAGTGCAGAAATATATCATAGTTTCAAATCTTTACTCCTACTACTCCTATACGCGCATTAGACACGGCAGAACGAGCTTCGCATTTACTTTCTTATATATATATATATAGCCTCGCAAATGGACAAAATTTACATGAACTTTCGAAGAAAAACAAGAGAGAGGGAGGGAGGCCGCCATGTTTGACCCGGCATTGGTGTCGGCCAGAAACAGTGGATCAGTACTACGGTCAACAGATTTTAAAGGGTTTGCAGACTGCAGTAGAGTAAAAGCTGGATATGAATATAAGGTCATTGGATTTAGAAATTCGATCCAATGAGTTGAAATAAATTTAATTTATTTTTTAATATTATTATTTTAAAATTTTAAAAATATATATTAAAATTTAAAAAAGATGTATTAAAAATTAAAAAAAGGTATATAAGAATTTATATTTTATATAAAAAATTATAAAAATATAATAATAAAATAAAGATGAATTGAGATAAGATAACCTATTCCGAATACAAACGGAGCCTAAATGTAACAAAGAACTGAGGAAAGACAATTGTACTTCAAAGTTAAAACCGCTCCTTTTCCAGTTTTTCCATTCATTTTTGAATTGGAACCGTCGGAAGAATATTTATTAATGCTGATCAACCCCATGCAACAGTATTCACTCTTTTTTTTTTTTTTTTTAGTTTTATTTATATTCAAAATTCATCTCAATTTATTTTAATTCATCTTTATTTTATTATTATATTTTTATAATTTTTTTATACAAAATATACATTTTTATATATTTTTTTCAAATCTTAATATACATTTTTAAAATTTCAAAATAATAATAATATTAAAAAATAAATTAAACTTATATTAACTCATTTTATCTATAAATCCAAATAAAACCTTAAAAATCACTGAAAAAGACACCAAACAGCAAGAAAAATGTACGTAATTAAGAGATCAGACAACATATCCTAAAGATTAAGAACGAACCTCTATAATTTATCCTGAACAAACAAGTCGACCTAATAATTTTTTTTTTCTCAAAAAATAATTTATAGAATTATCAGAAACAGTACTGAATTCACCCCAATAATTATTGGAGTTTGTTTTTTGGGCGTTTGCCGTGCTTATCACATGGACCAGTTCTAGGTGAATGGAATATATATATGGTCGGCCACCCCTAAAAGATTTAAATTGTTATTTATTATATTTGGTTATTGGTTATTGGTTATTGGTTATATATGTCTATCATTATTTTATATATATATATATATAAATCAAAAATATTAATCGCATGTGATAAATATCAATTTGTCTAATATATTTCTAGTTGAAATAAGTTTTGATATCATTTATAACATGTTTGGTGGAGTGGAGTTTTCTTAGAATTACTATAAAGTGTATGCAATTTTCATTTTTAAATAATGTGAAAACATTGTGATATATATTATAAACCTCATAACTCCACATCCCAATCAAAAGTTGCACGCTTTTAGAGTAGTTTCACTCTGAAACGAAGTTTTTAATTTCGTAGTGAACTGATGATCAGAGCCTGGACTTCAGCTTTTATCAAGGAATTAAATAAGTAGTTTGGTGTAAAATGATATATAATTGAAATAGATGATAAATGAAACCCTAATAATGGAGGAAATGTTCAGTACCACTTTATCTGTTCAACAAGCAATCAATTTATTGAACAGCATATCAGCATATGCAATGCATGTGAGGTGCACATGCATTAAGTCAATGATATAGTTGAATTAACGTCAGAAAGTTCTGTCACTAACGATGATCGATCAAGTACGGTACAAGAATTAAACATGACCTTGTATGGAGGGCATATTCTTGTCATCAGAAAGGAAAAGAAAAGAAAAGAATAAAAGAATAAAATCAGAATGAAAACCAAAAACACATGATCAACATCGATCGATCGATAAATTAATGATCATTGTACATGAACTCCTGTTAATTAGGAATTTTTCTCCATAATTCTAGACAAGATTTTTTTTTTTTTCCTTTCAAAATACTCATGTAGATCATCAGAGTGATCAACAGAAGACAGAAATTGACAGCTTGCAAATTGTCAAAAAATGATCCACTTGACTACTTAATTCTCAAAAAATGCCATAATGTTTGCTGTTTTTGTTTTTTAATCAAATACTTGCTTATCAATTTTGGATGGAGACAATTTAATTGACAAGAACAGGAGAAAATTAAAATTGATATCCAAATAATTAGACCCCGATTCGGAGTTGATATGAGATTATAAGTTGAGATAAATTTTGAAAGTTGAATAAATTATTATTATTATTATTTTAGAATTTGAAAATGTTGAATTGAGATTTGAAAGAAGTTGTATTGAGATTTATATTTTGTATGAAAATTTAAAAAAATATAATAATGGATTTAAGATAAAATAAAATGAGTTTGCAATCCAAACCAGGTTTTAGAGTATTAGTATTGGTTTCATCAAAATAAATTATTAAAATTTATATTTTTTCACTTTCTCTTCTTTATTTTTGATCAAATATGACTAAAATAATTTTGATAATATATTTTGAGACTAATATTAATACTATTAATATTTAAGTCATGAGCATGAAAAGGAAAATATTTTATTATTATTATTATTATTATTACAATATTTCTATATAAATATAAATAACCCTTGATTTCCGTACATATTTTTGTTCTGATTGGTGGCTCATGTCTTTTTCTATCTTAAAAAGCAAGGATAGGAGTCAATTTTTCTTCCACCATTAAAGATTATCTAACCACCTCCGGTCCCACTTGTGCACCACGTGGCAGCCCTCTCACTGTTTTCATCGCAGGCAATTACCCGCGGCTAGGACAGGTGTAGAATCAGATGACCTGGCCGGATTGTAGGCACAAATGCTGGGAATTCGAAATGACTAAACTGCCGCGTCCCCATAATTTAACTTCTTTATTTTTTTAAGCGAATGCGGTACTTAAGACACTTCAGATCTACAAGAAAGAGAGAAAAATGAAAAACCAGAGATCATTTGATACAGATCATGTCATGTCATTTAATTTAATTATTAATTTAATTAATTTATCTCATTTATTCTAAAAACTTTCAAGCCAGTATATAAACATAAATATGTGATTTGAAGGAGGAGACTGTTTATTCCAAGAGTAAGAAAAAGAGTTAGAAAACTTTTTCTTAGATTACAAAACCATGCAAAAGCAGATTACCCTAATTGCAACTACCCTCAAAAGTAGCACACAGAAGACACTGACACTCACATTGTATGCTATATTTAGGCCTCAAAATTCTAGCACATGACACAACAGACATATCTATTTGCTCACACATTTTACTTCTGTACGTAGAGAGAGAGAGAGAGAGAGAGAGAGAGAGAGAGGTAATTTAAGGAGCTTTCGTGATTTTTGAGTCGTAGCACAACCATAACATGCCAAGACCATCACCACCACCACAGAAGAAGAGACAGCACCACCACCTTTCACTATCCCTTATCGTCGTCTTTCTCCTCTCCATCACCGGTAATGCCGCGCCCGCCACCACTCAACAATTCCGGGAAGCTCCCAAGTTCTACAACTCCCGAATCTGCGCTTCTAGTTCATCTGCATCCGCTGCTGAGTTCTACTCCAATGAGGCAGTCCACGTCGCCATGACTCTTGACACCGCTTATCTCCGTGGTTCCATGGCCGCCATTCTCTCTGTTCTCCAGCACTCTTCCTGCCCTGAAAACATAGTTTTCCACTTTGTCTCCTCCGCCTCCGACCTTATCGGCAGTACCATCTCCAAGTCATTCCCATACTTGAAGTTCCGAGTCTACGCTTTTGATGAATCGGCGGTGTCGGGACTCATCTCCACCTCGATCCGAACCGCCTTGGACTGCCCTCTCAACTACGCCCGAAACTATCTCGCAAATCTCCTCCCTCCATGTGTTCGGCGCGTGGTCTACCTCGACTCCGACCTGGTCCTCGTTGACGACATTGCCAAGCTCTCCGCGACCCCACTCGGGGACCGAGCTGTCCTCGCCGCACCCGAGTACTGCAACGCGAACTTCACCTCCTACTTCACGCCAACGTTTTGGGCCAACCCCTCTCTGTCCCTGATCTTCGCCGGTCGCGAAGCCTGTTACTTCAACACAGGCGTGATGGTCATCGATTTACAGCGGTGGCGAGACGGTGACTACACGACCAAGATAGTGGAATGGATGGAGCTCCAGAAGAGGATGCGGATCTACGATCTGGGCTCGCTGCCGCCATTTTTACTGGTTTTTGCCGGGAATATAGCTCCGGTGGATCACCGGTGGAACCAGCATGGTCTCGGGGGGGACAACTTTCGTGGACTTTGTAGAGATCTGCATCCCGGTCCGGTGAGTCTGTTGCATTGGAGTGGGAAAGGAAAGCCGTGGGCTCGACTCGACGCGAATCGGCCATGCCCGTTGGACGAGTTATGGACTCCTTATGATCTTTTGCAGACACAGTTCGCTCTCGAGTCTTAATTAGAAGAAGAAATGGTAGAATTAATTTATTTTCTGCAATTCATAAAGATTATTTCTTTTTTTCTGACATTTTTAGAGGAATTGTGCACGAGTGGCTTATCATATATCAGAAGAGCCTCATCTGCAGATTTTGATAAATTGGGGTTCTGACTCCTGAGGGGAGGGAGGTCATGTTTTTGTACATTACAGCCATTAACGGATCTTACTACTGCAGATTACTGTTGTCTTTATTTAGTGACCTTAATTCTTTGTTCCTGGGAATTACTGGAAATTAAGGTTACTAAAGAAGAAAGAAGGAATTTATATATGTTTTGACGTTGAATTTTCTTTTCCTTTTTTGGGCTGCAAATACACTAGCCATTTCATTCTCTTATGATCTTATATGTTTTGTGAAGGTGCTCAAAATGATAGCAATTTATTTTATGTTAATTACTTATAATCTCCTCCCATTCCTCTTCCCAAATTAATTCTTAATTTATTGATTAAAACTATGAGTGTAAAAATAAATTGAAAATATGGATCGAACCAGTTGGTCCGGTCTGATTTTTGACCGATTCAATTTGAAATTAATTATTCCATATTAAAAATCAATCAAATCCGATTTGGAATCGATTTTACGTTTTATAATCCGACCAATCTGATCCAGTTCACATATTATATATATACATTTATTTGATCATATATTTTAAATATTTTAAATATATTAAATACATTTTATTGCCTAATAAATTCTTAACATATTTCTTATGATAAATACATTATTAATATTAATATACTTAATATATTAAATCCAAAAAATCAGTTTAGGAGATAATTAATTTTGTTTAATATAAAATTAATACTATTATTTCGATCTTAAATTTTGTTTAAAACCGAACCAAAGGAGCCGATCACACCCTAATTAGAACTTGAATCTGAAATGAAGAACTCCTAATATATATCTAGCATTACTCCAAGTAGTAAGATACAATATCCTTTAAAATAAAAAGAGGAAATAAGATACAATCCGAGTTGACATATCATGAATTGATTCGTAAAATTATATATATTTTTTTAATATGACATGTCAACAGTTGGGAATTAGGATATGCTCAGAACATCTTTAGAGTAGAATTTTCTATAATATTTAAAGCTATTTTATTTGACGAAATTTTGTGGCGTTGTAATGTGAAATCGATATTGAAAAATTACATGGAGGCAATTGATTGAACTCAAATCCTGCTCGTCCTTGTTTTACTTATTTCACCCGATTGAATTAGGGTGAAATAGATTTCTCTCGAATTATCTATTTATTAAATAATTATAAAAAAGTTTTTTTTTTTAAATATTTAAAATTATCAAAAAAAAAATTAAAAAAGAATTTAACATTTCGCAAGATATTCGAGCTACATCCCTCGGTTTTGTAGTACATTATGTCCTTGGGAAGTTCATTTTTGTGTCTTCTATGATCTGGGCAAAGCTAGCTAGCTAGCCAAACATCACTTTAAAGGATTGACAAAATGATGAATCTTCTTAATCATTAATGTTAGGTATAATTAGTACTGTTTCTAAAATTATTGTCGGCAAGGTTAATAGATTAATTTATTAGTACATAATCAAAGTGGCGATCCCATCATTATTTTGGTGCCTTTATAATATTAATATATATGTCTACCATGTTAGACTTTCTTTTAGACTTAATTAATTAATGAAAAATCTTGAGAATCGGTCGGATCAATCCTCCTACAAAAACAACTCTCATTTTGGTCGGCTATAAGGAGCGTTACCGCCCATACTATTAGGACCGCATTCCTCCTACGACCTCATAAAATAGATTCATTTCGAATTTAAGGTTGTGTGAGGAAAGTGTGAGGTTGTCGGGAGTCGCCTTCACATGGGTGAGATCGTCGGAGAGAGTCGGTCCCAATAGTATGGGCGGTGACTCTCCTGATGGCCGGTGGCGGCTCTGTCTAGGTTGAGGCCAATCGCATCCCTAAAAATTATATTCATTTTATTTTTTTATTGTATTTTTATTGTATTTTTTTCATTTTATTTTTTTATTATATTTTTATTGTATTTTTTTTATTTTATTTTTTTATTGTGTTTTATAAATATTGTATTTTTCAAACATTTTTATTATATTTTTATTAGAGACTACTTTTGTAGAGGGCCAGTCCAACGGCTCCCTTAATTAATTAGTTATCAACTAATAGATCAATACTTAGGCTATCGATATATCATTATAAAAAAAAAAAGAGAATTTGTAATTAATTATTTATAATGAAAATGATTATATATAATAAAAATATATTTATTTGAGTACTATTAATAATGAAAAATAATTATGTTTGTTAGAAGTAATTGATTATAAATAAATAATTTTTTAATAATATATATAATCTGAAAACGGATTATACGCATTCTATTGTCATAGTAGTACTATTAAAACTTGAGCGAGCATTAGTTATTGATGAATTCAATTACATGCATATTTTTAAGATTGTGAGGATCTTAATTATAAATCAATACGACATGATCCCTTTATGTTCAAATTTTTGCCTGATACAATAGCTTCACGTTAAAGAAAGGAAAGGAAATCATCTTTTTAGGGTAGAGTAAAAAATTTGAAACGACAAAATAGTACTACGTACGTAGGTGGGGTCACGGGTGCATCAAGTTTTCGTAATTGCGTGGCGATAAAGACATGCTATTTTGTTGATCTGTACGTTCATGTAGTGATCACAAGCTCGCTCCAAACATCCATCTATGAATAATTCTGACCTGGTTATTATTTTCACCAACCACACTTATTTTATTACTTATTTTTTTTTATAATAATATGCAATGATAAGTAGGAGAATTTAATTAATTTAAAAATAAGAAAATTAAAATTAACAAAAAATAAGAAAAAAATAATTTTAAAATACATAAAGTGTATAGTACTGTGAGATCATGATTATGAGTAGCATTCCATAACATCTATATATAAACCAAAAACTAGTTTCCGAGGGGAAAGGGAATCTCATGTGGAACAACTAATAAGGTCCGAAGACAGAAGGATCTTCTCTTCTATTATAGCAGACGACGCAAAAGCTTTGTCCCGGTTCCCGTTCCAGCTAATTGTTTGATTAATATTGTAACAATTTAGCTAAGATCGAAGCAGCTTATATATATATATATATATAACAATTTAGTTTGTTATATATACACATATAACAAACTATATATATATATATATATCTAATGAGTTGGACAAGCATGACTATATCAAAATAATTATTTGTGGCGAGAATCATCTTTTTTAAAACGAGAATAACAAATTTTAATAAAAAATTATCATTTTTATTACAAATAGTTAGCCACAAATAAATACTTTTCTTATAATAAAATCTGCATGCAACTAATTAATGTTTGAACTTTGGTCTTCATCTCTTCGTTCTTGCGAAAACCCACCTTAGACTTAAGTTTTCTTTAGTGCTACTCGCAAGAAGGGGGGCGGAGCTCCGGCTCCGTCCCTCTCCTTTCTCTTTCTTTCTTATTTCATTTTTCATTTCATTTTTCATTTATTTTTTCGAGCACATTGTTTGGCAGTAGTGATTTTTAGTTTTGTTGGGTTTTGGAGGCTATTTTGCAAGTATAAAGGAATTGGGGACCCTAAGTCCACCACGCGCAACTCGTTGTTCCCATCGTCTACCGATCATATAGTCGTCGGAAGCTTTTGAGGAATGGTAAAGCGTCTGTCCTTCACGCGCGAAGGTCCGATTGAAGATAATTTTCAAGGGATCTCGCTTATGGTGGATCCAACTCGCCAGTGGTGGCTCAAAGCGAATCTAGGGTGTTTGGAGATATCATGTCTTGCGGTGGTCCACTCTTAGTATGGTGCGTAGTGCCCACACGCCATCACAGTCGGCTTTTTATAGAGTTTTTTGGTTTTCTGTGTTGTGTTTATGGTGTAGTTTGTTGGTTTTGTAAATTGTGTTTGTATAGAGAAAATTTTTAAATGTGAAAAATAGTCTCTCAGACATTTTATTCGTTTGAAATTGTAATTTCTTCTCTTTTGAAGGAGAATCTTAATATATGTTTTTTTGGAAAACATTGTTTAGTTATCTCAGATTTTGTCTGAAATACTTAAAAGTTGAACATCAATTAATTAATCAATTTATAATTAATTGACTGATTGATCATATTATAGATTTTATATAATCTGAGTGTCAATAAATAAAATTATTTTTCGAAAAAAAAAAGTAATGTATTGTACCTTGATCAACGTCACTTATGCTATTCTGGCTTTTTGGACACTAATACTGCATAGACTGTCATGTCATGTCATGTACATGATATATATTTATATATATATATATATATATATATATATATATAAATATCAGCGCGCACCCAAATTAAGTGTAAATAATAGCTAGCATGTGATTACAAAGTACTGTGGCTTGCCAAAGAGTGCTGATAATAGCTATATAGCGTGCATGTGATTACAAAGCACTGCGGCTAGCAAGCATGTGATCAACCATAGTTTCATTGATAATAATTGACGTTGCGAATAATATGATCACTCTACGTACGACCTTCTCATGTCCATATATACTTTGATACTTCCCTTTCTGTTCGTGCATTCCCATCGAAAAATATCCTTTTTTCGAGCTTCTACATCCACACAAAAATATGTAATTTCAATATTAATATATATATCATGATCAGTGATCATGTTATTTTAATTTCGAACCTAGTTAGCTAGCTATCTGGGAGAAATCTAAGGCTGCCATGCATGCATGGAATTTAAGGGTATATAAATATATTTATATCCATGCAGGCAATTGGCCAGGGATTCTGCTCGCAGCTAGCAAGATCTCTGTTGCAATGGAGATCCGAGTTTGAGGCACTTATAATTACATAGGGCCGGTCAACTTATTGGGATTTTAGATCTACGAATTACTTATCATATTTTCTGAATTTCAGTCAACTCGTCGAAACTTTCTTATGCATAGATACGAGGAATTTTGACATGTGGACCTACAATATTTAGTACCATATTATATATGGATTATAATGGTCTATATATCTATTTACCTTAATTTAATGCGATAGTTCTCTCTCTTTTTCTCCAGTGGTGGAGTCACATTGGAATAGAGGACCATGATATGGCCCCCCTCCCCCTGTCCTACTATGTTTTTTAAAAATAAAAAATAAAAAAAGAAAAAATATTAATTTTTTTTGTAATTTAATAAGATAATATTAATTTTATTTTGTATTGACCTCTTCTCTAAAAATTATCTTGGCCTTCTCCACAAAATTTAATCTAATTTAAAAATAAAATATATCTCATATAAAATCAAATAACTTTTTTTTATAAAAAAATATAAAATAAAATGATATAATAACATGCTGATATGTTTATAAAAATAAAAATAAAAAAGAATTTGGATAATTTTTAACATATTTTTAATATATTTTTATTATGATGACATGTTCTTGACATATTACATACTTTTTAATACATAATTTGTATTAAACGTATTTTATTTTTATTATAGATCTTACAATCAAAATATTCTATACCGCATAAAAAATTATATAGAAATAGAACAAAAAAATATTATATATATTTTGTTTTAGTTTTGTTTGATTTTCCTAAAATAAATTCCTGGCTCCGCCACTGTCTTCCTCTCTCTCTCTCTCTCTCTCTCTATATATATATATATATTATAATATATATTATATATATAGAGCTAGTTTATGAAACATGCAACATGATAATCGAGAAAAATTCGATTGACCAATATCTGATCGACTAACATACAACGGAGTTTAGGCAATTTCACGTCAATTATATATTGATCATAATCGTCTATATATTTATTTACCTTAATTTAATGCGATGTTTCCCTCTCTCTCCCTTCAATGGCGGAGTCACGTTGGGGTAGGGGACCATGGCCCCCCTACCCCTGCCCTACTCTCTCTCTCTCTCTCTCTCTCTCTATATATATATATATATTATAATATATAGAGCTAGTTTATGAAACATGCAAGACATGCAACATGATAATAGAGAAAAATTCGATCGACCAATATCTGATCGACCAACATACAACGGAATTTAGGCAATTTCACGTCAATTATATATTGATCATAATGGTCTATATATCTATTTACCTTAATTTAATGCGATGGTTCCCTCTCTCTCCCTTCAATGGCGGAGTCACGTTGGGGTAGGGGACCATGGCCCCCTCTACCCCTGTCCTACTCTCTCTCTCTCTCTCTATATATATATTAATATATATATTATATATATAGAGCTAGTTTATGAAACATGCAAGACATGCAACATGATAATCGAGAAAAATCCGATCGACCAATATCTGATTGACCAACATACAACGGAGTTTAGGCAATTTCACGTCAATTATATATTGATCATAATGGTCTATATATCTATTTACCTTAATTTAATGCGATGGTTCCCTCTCTCTCCCTTCAGTGGCAGAGTCGCATTGGGGTAAAGGACCATGGCCCCCTACCCTTGCCCTACTCCTTTTCTTAAAAATAAAATATATTAATTTTTTTTGTGATTTAGTAAGATAATATTAATTTTATTTTGTATTGGTCTCCTCTCAAAAAATTATCTTGGACTCTTCTTCAAAATTTAATCTAATTTAAAAATAAAATACATCTTATATAAAATAAAATGATTTTTTTATAGAAAAATATAAAATAAAATAATATAATAACACAATGACATGTTTATAAAAATATAAATATAAATAAAAAAGAATTTGGATATTTTTAACGTATTTCTAATATATTTGTATTATTATGACATTTTCTTGACATATCATATGCTTTTTAATATATAATTTGTATTATACATATTTTATTTTATTTGTAGGTCTTACAATCAGATTATTCTATACCGCATAAAAAATTGTATAGAAAGAACAAAAAAATATTTATATATTTTGTCTTAGTTTTGCTTGGTCTCCCTAAAACAAATTCCTGATCTGATCTCTCTCTCTCTCTCTCTCTATATATTATAATATATATATATATATATATAATATAGAGCTAGTTTATGAAACATGCAAGACATGCAACATGATAATCGAGAAGAATCCGATCGACCAATATCTGATCGACCAACATACAACGGAGTTTAGGCAATTTCACATCAATTAGACAGGAATTAATTAGTTAATTAAGGATAAATTATAGCTTAATTGCTAGTAAACAATACTGTAGGATCTGTTTTGGCCCAAAAGCCCACCAACGATAAAAGCCCACAAGAAAGGAAAAGTACACAGCGGGCCCAACTCTGCAGAGTCCAAAATACATATCAACCCGTTGCCACCTTTCTTGGGATCTTACGCAGATACAAAATATCGCCAAACTCGGAAAGATATTTCATGCAGATACGTGATCACGATAATTACGTAAGGTGTTATACAGGATATGTATCGCCCCAGAGGCCTATATATACCAGGTAAATCTCGACTATGAACATTCATGATTTTTTTCCATAAATCGTGGTTATTAACTTAAGCATCGGAGTTTTCTTGGGTGGAAAACCACCGTCTTCTCTTGATTCTTCCTGCAGGTATCGGGAACAGGAGACCGGCGAAACATGTCCTCAACATTGGCGCCGTCTGTGTGATATGACTTTACAGACGATTAACGTGGCTCTCGCATGCCAACTGTGACACGTGAAAAACCAAGGAGGCACCAGGAAACCGGGCGGAGTAGTAAAAGGAGTTTCAGCCCCAAGGGAAGAAACCGTGGCAACAACCCTCGGAACGATGGCAGCTGGGCAAACAACAGAGGGAACGTCGGCAGAAACAGGACCCCCACCAGAGGTGACAGGAATAGGTCACCCCCGAGAAACAACAATAATAGAGAACCTATCGGGGAAATCAGGATGATAGCAGGGGGATTCGCTGGAGGCGGGATATCCACGTCCAGTCGCAAGGCGCATGCACGAAGAGCTCGGTATGAGGAAGTATATGTAACGGACAGGGCACCTAAGCGGCAGAGACTGAACCACGAACGAGAAGTGCTATCCTTTGGAGAGGCAAATAGGCAAGGGATACTATATCCGCACGACGACGCCCTGGTAGTCACCATCATTATTGCCAACTACACGACTAGGCGGGTACTAATTGATAACGGAATCTTAGCTGACATATTATTTTGGGACGCGTTCAACAGAATGGGCATTGATACCGGACAGCTACGACCTTCCCCGACACTATTGAAGGGTTTTTCTGGCGAAGCAATCCAGCCAGTCGGAGCCATGACACTTCCAGTCACCGCTGGGAGTGGAGCACAAACAGCGACTACCATGACCGACTTCTTGATAGTGAAAGCCCCTTCCTCCTACAGCGTTATACTCGGGAGACCGACCCTTAACCGCCTCAAAGCAATAACCTCCATGTATCACCTCAAGATGAAATTCCCGACCGACAGCGGGGTAGGAGAATTAAAAGGAGAGCAGGCATTGGCTAGGGAGTGTTATGTACAGGAATTGAAGAAAAACGGAAACGAGGCTTGCACCATCGAAGAGCTAGAAGAAACCTTCCTCCCACCGCTTCCATCCACCATGGTCGAGGCATCGCGAGAGGGAGTAGAAATCGGAAATGGACAAATTCAACAGCACGCCGAGGTCAAAGAACCTTTAGAGCTTATAACTTTGTTTGCAGACTGCCCAGGGACGACCGTGCTCATAGGCACAAACTCTTCCCCTGCCGATAGAGAGAATATGAAACAGTTGCTGGTGGAGCATAGAGACATTTTTGCCTGGAGCCACGAAGAAATGCCAGGCATAGACAGTACTGTCATCGAACATAGGCTGGGCGTGAACCCTGCGCACAAACCTGTGCGCCAAAAAAAGAGGTCGTTCAACGCGGAAAAATACGCCGTCATCAGCTTGGAGGTCGAGAAGTTGCTCACCGCCGGTTTTATCAAGGAGATCCATTATCCGGAATGGTTATCCAATGTCGTCATGGTGAAGAAAACAAACGGGAAGTGGAGAATGTGCGTAGACTTTACTGATCTCAACAAAGCCTGCCTGAAAGATAGTTTCCCCTTGCCACGTATCGACCTCATCGTGGATGCAACAGCGGGACACTGAACGCTCAGCTTCATGGACGCATACTCAGGATACAATTAAATACAGATGCACGCGGCGGACAAGGAAAAGACGGCATTTATAACCGACTGGGGGTTGTATTGTTATCAAGCAATGCCATTCGGATTAAAGAACGCAGGAGCAACTTACCAAAGGTTAGTCAACCGAATGTTTGCAAAGCAGATGGGGCGAACCATGGAAGTCTACATAGACGACCTCTTAGTGAAAAGCAAGGAGCCTGCCCAACACATCATTGACCTGAGAGAAGCATTCGAGGTGCTGTGCCAGTATAAGATGAGGCTGAACCCTGCCAAATGCGCCTTCAGAGTCGAGTCAGGGAAGTTTCTAGGATTCATTGTATCAGATAGAGGAATCAAGGCCTCCCCCGAGAATATAGAGGCTATAATCAATATGAAGCAACCAAAGAACCTACACGAGACACAACGGTTAGCAGGAAAAGTAGTCGCCTTGGGAAGGTTCATTGCCAGATCAACCGATAAATGTATGCCTTTCTTTCACGTATTGCGTAAAGCACATCCTTGGAATGAAGCGTGTGACGAGGCGTTCAGGAACTTGAAGCAGTATCTAGTTAACCCACTGCTCCTAAAGCAGTCCAAAAATGGTGACGTGCTCTGCGCATATCTAGCCGCCTCCCCGCATGCGGTGTCCGCCGTCCTGGTAAAAGAAGACGGGGCCGATCAACATCCCATATATTACATAAGCCGAGCTCTCAGAGGAACTGAAGTAAGGTACCCTAAGATCGAAATGCTGGCCTTTGCCTTAGTGACGGTGGCCAGGAAGTTACGCCCATACTTCCAAACCCACACAGTAAGGGTACTCACAGAAGCACTGTTGGCAAAAACCCTGAGGAAACCGGACTGCACGGGAAGGCTGATAGGATGGTCAATCGAATTGAGCGAATTCGACCTGAGATACGAGCCCAGGAAGACAGTAAATGGGCAAGCGTTGGCAGATTTTGTAGCAAAGTTCACAGGTTTCCCTCAAGAAGCTCAGAACGCTGCTATGATACCAGCGAGAACACCATGGGTAATGCACATAGACGGATCATTCTGCAAGACCGGTGGCGGCCTAGGAATACACCTCATAAGTCCAAGCGGCAAAGAGAGGCACTATATGGCTACGCTTGCGTTCAGAGTGACGAATAACGAAGCAGAATACGAAGCACTAATAGCCGGTCTCTCAGTAGCTGCCCAGATTGGAGTGATAGAAGTAGAAGCCAGGTCAGATTCACAAGTCATTATCAACCAAGTATTGGGACTGTACGCCACCAAGAGCGAAAAATTGAAGAAATATTTGGAGCGAGTATGGGAAGTGCGAGACCTTTTCTCATATTTTACCATAACCCAGGTCCCACGAGCAGACAATGAAGTGGCGGACAAGCTGGCCAGAACAGCTTCGGGGATGAAAGTGGCGCCCCCTTCCTTGGCAAGTAGAAAGGAAAGTCATTGAAATACCCACTGTTGGCGCAGAGATAGCAGCGTTAGATTGTAGTTTTCTCGAATGGGCAAGCGGAATAGTGGAATATCTGGCATCGGGCAAACTTCCAGAGGGACGAGAGAAGCAAGGAAAGTAAGAAGGAAAGCGACGAGATTCGCGCTCATCGAATGGATCCTTTACAAAAGAGGACTCTCCGCCCCTTTGTTGCGATGCGTCTCGCCCCAAGAGGCACAGTATGTTCTCGTAGAGATACACGAGGGAATCTGTGGGAATCATTCGGGGGGGAGAGCCCTAGCCAGGAAGGCAATCAGAGCGGGCTATTATTGGCCCAACGCAATAAAGGATGCACATGATTTTACAAAAAGTGCATCAAGTGCCAGAAGTATGCGCCCATACCCCATGCACCGCCAGAGGAACTGACCTCCATTACGACACCTTGGCCCTTTGCCCAATGGGGCGTGGACCTGGTAGGACCTTTTCCACCAGGTAAAGGTGGCGTCAAATTCACGATAGTAGCCGTTGACTACTTTACCAAGTGGGCGGAAGCTGAACCCTTGGCGACCACGACCAGCAAAGCGGTAACACGATTTTTATAGAAGAATGTAATCTGCCAATTTGGAATTCCCCACATCATAATAACAGACAACGGGCGGCAGTTCGACTCCGACCACTACAGAGAATGGTGTGCCGAGCTGAAAATCAAAGCCAAGTATTCCTCGCCAGGTCACCCCCAAGCTAAGGAACAAGCCGAATCAACCAATAAGGCTTTACTCTCTATCATAAAAAAGAAGGTCGCATAGAAAAAAATGAGATTGGGCAGACAAACTTCCGGGAGTACTTTGGGCGTACAGAATGTCAGTCAAAACGCCAACCGGAGAATCCCCATTCAATTTAGCATACGGAACCGAGGTCATACTGCCGGTGGAGGTAGGACTGCCGAGCTGCAGGATAAGTCATTTCTCGATTGACCAAAACAACAGCAAGCTCGAAGAAAATCTGGATTTGGTGGAAGAAGAAAGGGAAAAGGCAGAAGTCAGACTGTTACAAGAAAAGGCCAAAACCGAACGGTACTTCAACAAAAGAGTAAAGCCCCAGACTTTCAAAGTCGGAGACCTAGTTCTAAGAAATGCGGGGTGACCACCCAAAATCCTGTAAAATGGAGTCTCAATGGGAGGGACCTTATATAGTAGTGACGAACAGTATAGGGGGGTCCTACCAGCTGAAGGGCAGTCAAGGAAGAGAGCTACCTCGGCCTTGGAACGTGGAGCACTTGAAGAAGTTTTACCAGTAGTAATTTTAGTAGTGTCTTTTTATTGCGATTTTCGTCGATTTTCATTTACCAGTAGTAATTTCAGCAATGTCTTTTATTGTGATTTTCGTCAATTCGCATTTACCAATAGTAGTTTTCAGCAATGTCTTTCGTTAAGATTTTTGTCAATTTGCGTTTAATCAAATTCCGTTCCGGCGTCCTCATTTCAATTGGATTCTTGAATTACTTCATCCTTACTACCCCAACAGATACAACAAAAGGGGTGCAGAATCAATTGACCACGCCACCTCAAACAAGAAAAATGGGCGCAGAGTCAATTGACCACGCCACTTCAGACAAGAAAAAAGGGCGCATAGTTAATTGATCACGCCACCTCAGACAAAAAGAAGGAGCGCAGAGTCAATTGACCATGCCACCTCAAACAAGAAAAAGGGGTGTAGAGTCAATTGACCACGCCACCTCAAACAAGAAAAATGGGCGTAGAGTCAATTGACCACGCCACCTTTGACAAAAAGAAGGGGCGCAGAGTCAATTGACTACGCCACCTCAAACAAAAAAAGGGGCGCAGAGTCAATTGATCAAGCCACCTCAAAAAGAAAAAGGGGCGCAGAGTCAATTAACCACGCCACCTCAGACAAAAAGAAGAGGCGCATGGTCAATTAACCACGCCACCTCAAACAAGAAAAAAGGGGCGCAGAGTCAATTGACCACGCAACCTCAGACAAAAAGAAGGGGCGCATAGTCAATTGACCACGCCATCTCACACAAAAAGAATGGGCGCATAGTCAATTGACCATGCCATCTCAAACAAGAAAAAGGGACACAGAGTCAATTGACCACGCCACCTGAAACAAGAAAAAGGGGCGCATAGTCAATTGACCACGCCACCTCAAACAAAAAGAAGGGACGCAGAGTTAATTGACCACGCCATCTTAAACACTCAAGACAAGCGAAGACCCGCTTCTCGACCCAAAAGACGAACACAGTCGCAAGAACAAAGATAAGCACGCGACAGCAAAGGCCAAGGAAAAGATCTATTGCAAATTATAAACTGAGTCTGATTACAAACTATAGTTACAGCGTACAACAACAAAAAAAAAATAACAAAGAAGAATGGCAAAAGATAAGACAACTCCTCGTCACGGGCCGCCGCTTTCTTCGGGAGGCGGCAAAGAGGGCACCCCAGCAAAGGCATCAGGGATTTCATTACGCCCGAAAGTGTCGGCCCGGCTGCAAGCAGCCATTTCTGGAGAAAACAAGTCCATATCGAGAGCTTGCAAGTTGGTCGCCGGATCAGCCAGAAGACGCTTTCGAAGGCGCAAGCTCCCAAAGCCATGGCCAAAAGTGAAGGCCGTATCCCGGACCTGAGGAACTAGGGCCAACTGAGCCCAAAGGCGGGAATTTTCCTCCTGAGCAGCATAAATTTGAGCAGCTTTCCTGGTCAAGTGCTCATCCCTGGCCATTGCAACCAGGTTGGCCTTCCTGAGCTCCTCGTCTGTGTTTGTGCAGCTTGCCTTGTATTTTTTATGACGCTCACGAAGCTCAGCTAGCGAACCCTGCGCCTCGGACACTTCTTGGGCTGTCAAGCGAGCCTTCTCCAAGGCGTCCAATAAATCCTTGGTCAGCCCGCTGCACCTTTCCTTGAGGCCAGCAACTTCCCCTCGGGTTGAGCACAACTCCCTGCTGCTGGCGCGAAGCTCAGAAGTTAAACGGGCAATTTCAGCATCAAAGCCTTGCCGGGCCTCACGGAGCTGCACCATCGCCAGGTCTCTTTCTGACTGCAAAACTTGGCGAGACAAGTCGTCCCTGGCTTTCGCCTCCTGAGCAAGGTGAATAGCATCACGGAGCTTGAGGACCTCCCCCTCGCGCAACTCAAGCTCCCCCTAGAGGGAGTCGGCAACACCTTCCGCTTAGGCGACCCGTAGCTCAAGCTCCCTATTCCTTTCAATCAGGGCTTCCATTTCGGCCCTATCCGCTCGTCACCTCCTGGTAATTCTCTCTTCCCGTTCAAGGAAATCGGTCGCGAGCTGCGCCGCCAAGCCCTCTACCCCTTGTAAAGGAAGGAAAACAACCTAAGCAAATAGCAGGCAAGCAAAGGCAAAAGGTAGCAACAAAAAGTATAAGTCCGAATAATACCGTGGAAAACCACTCCCTCAGTTGGTTAGCCACGTCAGCGACGGCTTCCGCATGAGAAAAAGCAGGCAAAGGGGAGGCCTCCCGGGGAGCCACGCCCATCGTCGGATCCGGCACATGCCCAGATACGGGCAACAGTCCCGGATGAACAGACCCTACCCACGCGGCGTGGGAGTCATCACTGAGCATATGGTCCAGCTCCTCATCAGTGGGGGACTCCGGGCCCCCGTCAAACGAAGGGGCGTGAAGTGGCAGCGGAGAGAAATGCTCCCCACTCCCAACCAATGATGGAGTTTTACCTCAAGACACGGTAGTGGGAGGCGTCTTCGAGCTGGGCAAGCCAGCCATCAAGGCACCGCGGGCGACCCCAAGAGGGGGAGACACAATGCCCCCTTGACCAGAAGACTGGACGTCATTACGGCCCATCTCCTCTACGCCCAATGGTGGAGTGCCCGCTTCCTCAGCAGCACCTTCTGAGGGCGATTGATGGCGTGAACCAGGACCCGCAACTCCTTCCAAGTGAAGGGCGGCTGCGACACAAAGAGAAAGTTCGCCGCCCCTCACTGATCCTTCAGTGGTTGGCGCCAGGAAAACTGGAGTGGACGCTTGGGAGCTCGACTGAAGAGGGGCGTGAGCTTGAACAGTGGCGGCCAGTTCAAAGAAAGCTATATTGGCCAGCATCTCCCTGTCCCCCAAACCGGCGGATTGTGGCCTCGCGGAAGAAGTGCCCACAGATGAAGTGGGCACCATAATCCGAACACCTGAAGACCTAGACCCCTCTAGCGGGGTTGGCGTTGTGTCCTCACCACCTCCTGGAGAAGCCACATCTCGAGGCGTTGGCTCATGGGCGCTCACTTCGGGCGCTAAGCTCCCCTCCAGAATTTGGGCCGCCTGCTTCAATTCCCGATCGCCCCCAGTGGGCGCTCTGCTTTTCTTGGGCAGAGGGTTCGCGCAAGAGCCCTCATCACTCTTCTTCTTGGACATCTTTTCCTTTTTGCCCTCCACCGCAGCAGTCTCTGGACGGTCAGCTTCCCTAGGCTTACCCTTTGCATCTCGTATAAAAAAAAAGCATCCCTTGCCGTCTTCTCTGAAGGCGCCGATAAAGGGGCGAGGATGACATCTGTAATCATGAAGTCACGCCCCTGGACAAAGGAACGGTTCGGAGACGTCAAGAACCGGTCTATATGCGCGGGCGTTAGCAACTTGTCAGTCCAAAGATCCTCCGGATGGTCTGCTGCCCAGGCATTGACAGCATCAATCCGGGCAAGTTCTCAGCGGGATAAAGGGGGCATGGTTGACCATAAGCGTCTACCATCAGGAAGTGGGGGCTAGATGGCCCTGACGGGGAAATCCCTAAAGACCTCATCTTGATCAGGAAACTCTCATCCTTGGCCACTAATAAAAAAGAACTTGGCGGTCCACGCCTTAGCGTTAGAATACCTTCCCTCAAACCTCGCTAGGGATTGACCTTTCTCCTTCTTGCGAAAACCAGCCACGCATCCCTTAGTGGCCGCCCTCGCATCATAGAAAGCTAGGAACTCACGAGCGACGATGCAAGCACACAAGAACACCTTCAGGGCGAAAGGGTGAAGTTGAATCGGAGCGAGTTCTAGAAGGTCTAGAATATCTCGAAGGGGGCGACAGAAAGGGAGTTTCAAACCGTGCGATAACAGAGCGACAGAGATGGCCACCCAACCAGAAAAACCCTCGTCATCGCAGCACCCCGAATCGGGGGCTTTCATCACAACCGAGCTCGGGATTTTAAACTCTTTCCTAATCCCGGCCAAGTGCTTCTCACGGACACTAGAACGCCACAAATAACGGTCGAAAGTCATGCCCTCAGGAATGTCAAAAGGCTAAGCTGATCTGCTGCCTTGGTCCACCATAGCAGTAATGAAGAAAGGAGAAGAGGAAAGCAAGAATCAAGAAAAAGGAAAGAAGCAGTGATGGAAGGAGCTTGATAACAAGAGAATGCAGAAAAGCAAAATGAAGAGAGAAATAGAAGAGGTATTTAAAGAAAACAAGTGCGGTATGCCAACAGATGGAGATATGATGACCTGACATAAATACAGAAGTGTAACCGTCAGATGAGAAGACGGGAAGACAGCAAGCACCCGATGATCAGCGGAAGGGAACGAATTCCCAGATTTGCCTTCGCGGGAAATCAAAACAAAAAAGAATTAAATTCCCTACGCCTCAAGGCGAAGGAAATTTGCGGGGTAGCTGTAGGATCTGTTTTGGCCCAAAAGCCCACCAACGATAAAAGCCCACAAGAAAGGAAAATTATACAGTGGGCCCAACTCTGCTGAGTCCAAAATACATATCAACCCGTTGCCATCTTTCATAGGATCTTACGCAGATACAAAATATCGCCAAACTCGGAAAGATGTCTCATGCAGATACGTGATCACGATAATTACGTAAGGTGTTACACAGGATATGTATCGCCCCAGAGGCCTATATATACCAGGTAAATCTCGATTATGAACATTCATGATTTTTTCCCATAAATACGTGGTTATTAACTTAAGTATCGGAGTTTTCTTGGGTGGAAAACTACCGTTTTCTCTTGATTCTTCTTGTAGGTATCAAGAACAGGAGGTCGGCGAGACACGTCCTCAACAAATACATTCACCAAACTTGGATATTAAGGGACAGCGAATATTCTGCTATGATATTTAAACAATCTTATTCGACCAGAAAATACAAATAAAGTCAAGATCCATAATGGCCCATTTTTCTAAAGAAAAAAAAAAGGATAGAAAAGAAAAGAAAAAAAAAAAAGGAAAGGAAAAGGCCCGGCCTCTTATGCCATCTCATGGGCATATTGGGTTTGCAATCGAAGTTTGGATTCCCAGCCCATAAGAAGAGTTAGTTTAACAGTAACATAAAATCCAATCATAATTGATCCTCGCTCGCAGGTGTTGATCAAGTTAATTAAGCACGTGAGCTTATACCCATAAAAAATTAAGCATCTATCATTAATGAGTTTTCGCCAACCTTTGGAGAACTTCGACAAAAAAAGAAAACAAATGGAAATGCTTAGTCTATAACAAAGAAAAATATTTCTATTTATTATTGAATGCATTATCGCCACATGATGAGATATTTTTGGGTTTGTTTTGGACATTTGTAAAAATACGCCTACACCCAAAGTTTGAAAAAAAAAAAAAACAATTCGATTAAGACTGATTTAGCTGATTGAATAGATAAAAAATCGAATCAATTTTAGTAAAACATTTTGAATCGTTCACTAAACCGCTGTAATAGACTGATTCAGGCATATTCTAGCCGATTTTAAACTGATTTCAACCGATTCAAATTATACTTATCACTCACATTTTTTCCCTTGAACTATATAGTTTATAGCACATGATCTGGATTTTGCGAATGAGTAATGCGAGGGATAAGTATAATTTTATATGATTTTTTTTTTTTTTACTTTTTTACTTATTAAAATTGTTAGTTTTCATTTAATTTAATCTATTTTATCTGATTTAATTTTATTTATTTTCTTGTATTGAAAGGATAAGAAGAAAAAAAGAGAGAAAATTGCAAAAAGCCCCAATTGGACTCACTTGAAAGCACACGGAATAAACTTGGACTTCAATTTATTTAGATTTGAACGTACGGCATTTAGGTCCTACCCACATGGGCCCATGCAACTCTAGATGTTATTCAAGCACCGCAAGATACAATGGGGCAAATTCAATTGGACTTGGAGCTGCACTTAATAATTGATATGGGCCCGTAACCTTGAAAGTTATTGAATAGATGCATGATGGGAGTTGAGAAAGGATTCAATCAAAGTTTTGAAATCTGTTTCAGTGATCGTTTCGATTAAAGTATTAGAATGGAATATTTTGATACTGATTTTTTCGGTATGCCGTTTCAAGATTAATTATATATCTATCTATATATATAAAGAGTCTATGTAACAGAATTTCTTGTTTTAACGAATCTGTTAAATATTTTTCTTATTTTCCCTTAAATCCCAATTACTCTGTTAACATATTCCATTAAATTCATTAACTCCATTTACCTGGCTATATTCATACAATCAACTCCATTAGTCGTTTGTATTGGAACAATGAAGTTTGGATTCATTTCGTTAAATGTATTCATGCAATTAAGAGGAATAGACATGAAGACCATTAAGAGAATAACGGATAAATATTAAATCTTAAATTAAGAAAAATCTATCAATAAATACATGTATATGCCAGTTCATGCGTCTAGTGGGATATGATAGGTCTATCAATAAATACATGTATCCGCCAGTTCATGCGTCCAGTGGGATATGAGAGGTCATCTTTCCACTTTTCTGCATACAGTAAAATTAAATACCGTCGGTCCATTATTATATATATCGAAAAGAAGAGTAAGTAAATAAATAACTACGATGTTCATTATTATGTTTATACTGTCAGTTTTATGAAGAAAGAAGAACAATAAATATGAAGCGTCAAAAATCATGAAAATAATACTTTCAGAGCCACGCCTCTTCCTATTCACATATTCTCAACTAAAACTTAATTAAAAAGGTCCAGAAGTTGAAAATGTTAAGACTGACGTGTAGGGGCATCATCATATTTGCGATTGAATCCTAAATTACTATAAAAGCATGTCTCAATCAGCCATTTCATCTCAATTTCTTAATTTTTATTATTACTGATCCTCCAAAATCTCATTTCTTTGATTTGATTTGTTTTGTTTTGCAGTCGTGTTATGAGCGATGGGAGGACATTGCACTTAAAAGGGCGTATCATTGTAAGTTATTATTTGATGATTTCTTTTATAGCTGCATTCCTAATTTTATATTTGTAAGCATATTTTATTATATATTGTTTTATGTTTGCTGATTATATATTGTTTTTTGGTTTTCAATCCCTCTTTTTTTTTTGATAGGACAATCATTCTATTTCAATTTTGAGTGCATGTTGTATTATTTGTAAGCATCTATTTAATTAAATCGATACATGTTGTATTATTTGAGAGCTTACTTTCAAATAACAAAACAGATTTTGTTTGCTCTTCTGTTTGGTCATTTATCTGATATGTTTATTTTTATTCTACAGGACAGTGCACTTAAAAGGGTGTTATCGTGTTTTATTCATAATTCTGTGTTATTATTTGAGTTTGTAAGTTTTATTCCCTGTTTTCAGATTTTATAGATTCTTAAATTTTGTTATTTCTTAAAATCTGGCCATGGTTTTTGGTTTTGTTAATTTTTTTTTTTTTTAAACTTCATCTTCTATTTTCTTCCATCAAATCCGAGATCATACTTTCAAATTTGTTTTGTTCCTTTTTCTATGTCATTATTTTGCATGTTCTTCTATTTAGTTTTTTTTTATTAAAATGAAATTTAAAAATCAAACTGTAACTTCATCTTCTATTGTTGGTGTTTTATTTGCAGGTTTTGGTTTGAGGGCTTCAAAGCTAAGCATTTCTTTCTTTCAATTTTGTAAGTATTTGTTTTAATTTAAGTACTCTATTTCTTTGTTTTACTGTGGTTTCATGCCTTGATTTATTCATTGATGGTTTTAATTGTTTATTCATACTAACCAAGATGGTTAGAATCCACATACATAGTAATCCAGCTCATTACAAGAGTATGGCTACAATATCTAATGCGAATAAAATACTATCAAAATAGTAACATGATATTTTTTTAATAGGTAAATAAACATAGCCTAAGTGTACAGAATGTGAATTGTGAAGTTAAACTATTGTTAAGTGAAACGTGAAGTATTTGATTTTTTTTTTTACTGTCATTTTATGCCTTCCTTTATTCATTGATGGTTAAATTGTTTGTTTATATTGTTTAATTGTTCAAGATTTGTTAATGCATCTTATTCATTTATCCATTGGCCTATGTATATGATTTTTTTCATTTATATTTTTCAGAGACCTGACCCAAAAGACCGGATCACAATCCAAATTCTATAAAAATACAAACAAACAAACAAACCAATAGATATTTTAGATTACATCGAAAAGTTTTTATCAAACTGACATAAGAAGAAAACAATCATATGTCAAATTGTTTACTTTGCTTAATGGTACAGCAGCCATGGTTTTTCTTTAATTGAGTTCATTAGTGAGGCCTCTTGCTTATGATAGAACTTGGACAGAACCAAAATAAAGGATGAGATACCATCAAATGGAAGAGATGTAAATGTAAGGGAGTCTCTTTGCATGTACATCTTTTTATCAGTCTTCTGAATATATGTGTTATTGCATTAATTCAGTAATATTATGTTAAACTGATAGCACATTCAAATGAATCCTTCCTATGGTTTATGAAAGTTCTCTTTTCATGCCCATCATGTAGTTTTTTTCATGTGATTGTGTTTGGTTGGACCTATAAGATTTTGGATGCATTGACTTTGTAATAAATGCCTAGGAAAATATTGAAGAGTCCATTCATAGGACTAGGGTTTCTTTGTGCCTTACTTGATTGGAAGCATATCTTCAGTTATTTTAGCTGTGGGAATCACTTTTCCTCATCATACATCAATATAAATTAACACATCATCGATCAAGTAAATAATATTGAAATATTTTAAAAAATATATAAATATTAAGTGTGTAACATATATTTAATAACATTCATCGAAAATATTTAATACAAAATCGAAATCGAGAAAGTTAGTCTAATTTAAGCCCTAATCGTTACTTCTATGGCTATACATTAGCACTGGTGTTAGCTTATCTAATAAACTTGAGATAAATCATAAAACCCAATTCCAAACAACCATTATCTATTTCAAAGTCTAATAAGAAAAAGTAAACCCATAATTTTCTTACAATCTAAAGCTCAAACCTTGTTACAATCCAGAGGCCCAAACTTGTGTTCATCTTAAGTTAGACAAGAGAAACCCATTATGAACAAAAATAAAAAAAATTTCAAAATATTTAAATTGGTGAACTCTACAGAATTGGAATAGAAGAAATATAACTTTTTCGTTAGGGTTAAGGTTCGGGTGAGGGAAATCTGAAAACAAAGTAATAAACTGACCAATAAAGCCTCAAAGGCTTACAGACAGGGGCTGAAAGCCTAAAACAAAACACAAAAAGGAACCATATAGGGGAAGCTCGCATCGTGTAACAGATGATTGAACTTACCGAGAGGAAAGAGAGAATATCTAACTGCGATCTGGGACAGGGCTGAATCGCAATGTCCACTGGCCTGAACGGCGACGTCCACTGGGCTTCTTTGGTCAAGGTGTGAGATGGAACGACTTGGATTTGCCGGAGAGATTGAGGTCTTTATTCCGAGGGTCTTCAGAGATTAAATCTGGATATTTTGTACATTAGAATCTAAAAGGGCTTAGGGGTAATCAAAATCTGGATATTTTGATTCCGAGGAAAGGAGAAAGATGAACGAGAAAGCAGTGCTGCCAAGGGGCTTAAGGGTTGGGGCTTAAGGGTTAGGGTTTCGGCAGAGGGGAAGAAGAGAAGATGAAGCGGTGCGGGCTGAATGCGATGGAATGCCGGGCATTCTTATTTATACCACGTACAAAACGACGTTGTTTTTACAATGGGTAATATAAAAGAGAATGGGCTTGGCCCAACCCAACAATAAAAAATGGGTCCAACAAATTAAAAATAAAATAAATATATACAAGCCCATAATAATAACATAGTTATATAAAATAAATAGTCAATAAATATAATTAATATATTATATATGAAATAAATAATATATGAAACGAGTATAATAAAATTATAGGCTATATTTATTTATGAAATTATTTTATTATTGTTACTAATGCTCTTTTTTATAATATATATAAAAGTGTAATTATTTATCATTTATTTAATTATGAGTAAATGTCAAATTTTTGTTAAAAATTACATTTATTTATATAAAAATATTATATTATTAATATAAATTTATTTCTTAATAAAAATAATATTAATTTTTAAAAATAATCGTATAATTATATTAGGCAAACGTGCTTTGCACGTACTTTTACTTAGTTATAATAAATATATATATATAAACTAAAAACTAATAGAATAAATACATATATATGTAAGTATATATCATATATATGTGTACATATTAGAAGAATTGAAAATTTATAAAATGATTGTAAGTTGAAAAAATACAAGTTTGAGTTGAGATACAAAAATAAATAAATAGATAAAATATTAAAATAATTATATTTAAAAAAAGACGCATTTAAAATTACAAAGTATATAAATATATTTTATATTCCAAAATTAATTAAATACCATCTAAATTTAAAATTAAAAAAAAAAAAATCATTCAAACACAAAAAAATTACAAAAATAATCTAAATCGGAATAGGGATCGGAACGGCCGGAATTTGACCGAAATGATTGGAACGGGCCGGAATTTGAACTGAAACTGAACAAGGAGGTATAGTGTTCTGGTTGAGGCACCGGAACGGAACATTCCGACCTCCAGCCAGAACGGAACAGAATTCAAAACTATGGGCACGACACCTGGACAAATTTAAGAGACCTACACTTCACAATTTGAAGGTGGAGTCGGCAACTCAGAGTTGGACACGGCACACACACACACACACACACACACACACACACACACACACACACACACACACACACACACACACACACACACACACACACACACACACACACACACACACACATATTGTGAGTCTTCATGAGCACGGCAGAGGAGAAAAGGTTGATTGGAGATTTTCTTGGGCGAACTCTTCAAGGTTTTTTTTTTTTTTTCGTTTCTTTTCATTAAATTTTCTGAAGTGTTTTTATGTTAAATTTTCTATTAGATTTTTATTTAGTTTTATCAGGAACTAATTTATTGTTTTAGGATTTCGATGTAGCCTAATTTTGATTATGTGAATTTTTCATAGTTGAATTAATTTAATATTTATTTCTTATTATTGAGTATTTCATTTTGGATTTAATGCTTGTGAATGCTTGATCACCATTTACATTATTTGAGATTCAGTTTGAGACTGAGAAGTGATAATTGTTTCAATATTTGTTTGAGATATCATAGGATGTCGTAAGATAGAGATATCTATGGATCTGTGTAATCTTTATAGGCTTTCTTTATTTTTAATGAATTTTGATAGATTCAGAATTGTTACAGAGATGTCGAAAATTTGTTTGTTGAAATATTTCGTTTATACTTAAGAAAGATTAATGAATAGATTAGAAAATTCAGATTATCAACAATAAGAACAGATATTTTTAATTCAATGAAAGAAATTGTATAGGATTAGTTATGATGAATCGAAAACCCTAGATTCTTGCTTTCTTGATAAAAACTCTCTTATTTGATTTTGTTTGTTTACTGTTTTAGTTTAGTAATTAATTCATTTCATTCGAGTTATTAGATAGATCTTAATTGAATATATTTTTGTACTTTATTAGTAATTTCTCAATCATCGTAAGAAGATACTCTTACTCATCTACTTTATTACCTGTTACGATTTGTGCACTTGCGAAATCAATGGCATTACAAGAAATAGAGGTTATTGCGGCATTTTTGTGTGTGTCGAAATTGAAAGTGATGCAAAAGGTCACTCATTGCGACACTTTCTATTTCGCTGCACACCTTTGCCGTGTATACGCCCATTTTCATGTGAAACTGGTGTCAAGGATCTATTGCAACACTTTTAAATATTATTACGGTGATAATTAGTGCTGCAATAAATATTATTTTATTGTGGCATTATTCTTTGATGCTAACAGAGGCCTATTACAGTACATTTTAACCTGCAGCGCAAACAAATCCCTTAAAAGTTTGCGATTGAGTTTGAAAAACAACCCCCCTCCTTCGGTGTTGGTTCCCCCATCCTTAAACTCTTTCTTCTCTCTCTCTTTCTCTTCTCCAACCCAGCAACAAATCTCCCCGTCGATCGTCCACGTTGTCGTCATCCATATCCGGAAAGGTAATCTCTCTTCCTCGCTCCTCTGTTCTTTCCCCCTCCTCTTTCTATTTCTTCCATTTTCTTTAGCTAGGGTTTCATAAAAACTGAGGATTATGATTATTGTTAGTTGATTGTAGTGTTGTTTGGTGTTTCGTTGATAATTTTAGGTTCTTTTAATTTTTTTATTGCATTTTGTTGGAGATTTTTTCCTTGATTTTTTCGTTGGTAATTTTGGTGTCTCGTTGATAAGTTTGGTGTCTGACTGATGCTCTATTTTGTTTTATCCATGTCTCAGCCAGAATGCTCAGCGCAAACCTCTGGGACTAGGAGATACAGCCCCATCAACACGTCCCACTCAGGCTTCCTAAACTGACTAATGGTGTTTCTAGGCCTCCTCACCACCACCACAGCCACAAGGGGTTTGAGGTTTCCCAGCCTTACTCTGCCTTTCTCCTTTTCTATTTGCTGAATGCCAATGTGCTTTTGATCCTTTTGAAGTTTAACTAGTTATTTGGGCTTTTATTTTTGGTTGTTTTTTGATTAGTTTCTGTTTTTTAGTTTTTCTTTTATCCCAAGGGATATTTTTGTTAGTGGGTTCATTTAGAAATGCATTTCGGCAGAAGCAGCATTTCTTTAGCGTCCACTGTACGGCACTGGAATAAATGCTGCATTTGCTTATTTTCAACCTTTTTTTGGGGTATTTGCAGCATTTTCAAGGCGCTGGAAAAACCAATATCTTTTGTAGTGTGAATAGTGAGATACACTCATAAATTATGTAAAAGTTGGGCACTCTGTTAAAAAAAAAGGATTAATCATACACCATACGTGTATGGTGAACCATACACCACACCATATCCAACGTACATCTCTACTTAGCATTCACACACTAGACATCACACTTCTTTAATTTTTTTTTCATAGTAAGTATGTGGTGTATAGATAATTAATAGAACAATTTAATTAGTTTGGCAAGAATAAAATAAAAAATTCTATTTATCACCCCCTACACCACACACCAACATGTGTGTTAATATCTAAAAATAGTACAATAGATTGGAATGAGAGAAATAGTCATTCGACTAGCTATGATGATACATGCATCGATCGTGTGGTTTGTAGTCCCCTACAGTGATCTGGTGCAGATATTTGGTGTATGTGCGTACATCCATGCCACTGAATAAAGAATAAATGCAAGAAAAATAAAAGAGAGGGTAACACCTAGATTTACTTGATTAGGCATAATGTCTACATCCGGTACATGGCATTTAGGGATGAGAAATCTATTATAATATGCTTATTTTATATATCTTATAGTGTTTCATCCTTACTGTACAATGGAGATTGAAGCTTTATTTGTTGAGAGATATATTTTCGATGGAGTCTTTGTCGAGAGGTTAAAGAAGCTAGAGCATTAGCTTGGCCAAAAAGTCTCTCTTGAAGTGGTTTTATGTCACATTTCTGCTCTTTTCTAGCACATCTCATCTTTTTTATCCGAATTCATTTTCTATCCTCAACCTTTTGTCCCCTCCTTCCTTCTCTCCTCCTTACCTTCTAATGTGTCCTCCCACCTTAGGCTAGGTTTGGAGATCCATTATGGGCTTGAGATATTTGTCTTCTTCAATGTAATTTATTATTTTTGTCTTTTTATTTAAATATACACATTTCGATGTATAAATATGTGTGTTTAAATAGAAAGACAAAATTAATAAATCATATATTAATGTGTGATTTGGAGATAATAAGTAGTATTTCTCAAAAAAAAAAAAACAGAGTTGTGTCAACATGTGGGATCGATGTTGAGTAGCATGACCCTTTTATTTTTAATCCTATATTCAAAAGCCAGCCCGTTTAATATCGAGCCAGTTTGAACTTGTTCACAGGCCGCTTCATTTAAATAAAATATTTTATTTTTATTGTATTTTATAATTTTTTATCTAAAAATGCCAAACACACATACTTTGACTTTTTGCTAATATCTTTTAAAAAATTGTAACATGATCTATCAACAGTTTTTCCTGGAAAAAAAAAAAACAAACTATTAACAATTAAATTCATAAGGATTTAACATTTTCTTTTTTTTTTGAAAAAGGATTTAACATGTTAAGTATTAGGATTATGATTTGCTATAATTAATCTCTTTAAATATTTTAAATATATATGCAGCTGGACCAGTACAAATTGAACTAGAGTCGAGCTAACTAATAAAAACAAAGAAAAAGCAGAAAATAACACACTTTCAAGCACCTTTGGCAACATTTTAGAGATCATATATCAACTTCAAGTAGTCGATTCCATAATTATTGAAGCTATACATGAAGGAAATCTATCTCCTGCGACTAGCAAATATATGGCAACTAAATACATGCACCACTAGAAGCTATGTCCACTGCCCAAGTACGGCTCTAGCACAACCAATATGGAAATCATTTTATTTTCCTTCTATATTTGTATGAGAAATTAATGTCTTAATTTGTCTAGTAATGTTTTAAATTTCTAATATTTCTCTATAATTGATTCATGACTTGTATATATTGAAAGGCTCTCAATATTGGACTGATCTCACGGTGTGTAAGATTTTTCAACAAATAATTAGTGTGCAGTCTTATTTAATAATGATATATAATATGGCCTTTGGAAAATTAAGATCAGACAAAATGAGTTTGTAGTTGGTAAAACCATATGTAATTATTAAACATCAATCGACCTACAGCCAATGGTAATTCGCCAGCAAGGAGTGTTTGCACTAATCAAAGGAAAAACATTAATATATATTTTTTTAAAACTACAAAAAGTACTTCTGTTCCAAACGATAACGCATGAGATCATCACATATTATACTACATTAATAATATATATATATATATATGTATGTATGTATATTAGACTGAAGGTATGCATTTTAGACTAAAACATATTTACAGGAAAATTAATTTTGGAGCTGATTGTCTAGTTTGTATGGCCTCTCAAAGTGTTACAGGAATATGGAAGCAGGTTAATGAAGTTCCTTTAAAGCTTAAAGGAATTTTAAGATTGGATAAATTGGGACTTCCATATTTAAGACTTTAACCTTCATGGGAGGATTGGTTTTGATATTTGTTTTGTTTATTTTTTATGGTTTTCAGAATATATTTGCTTCCAAATTTCCTTTTGGCTGCACACAAGGGTTTTTCTTCCACTCTGGCAGCTTTTGGGTTGCGTACAGAAATGTTGGTAAGGTTTGCCATGAGTTTTGATGTTGTTTCGTATGTGCTTACTGAGTACCGGTTTGGATTAATAAGGTTTTACCATGGGTTTTGCTTTTGTCTGGTTTGGTATAGGCATGTTTAGAGTTTGATTATTTTGGTGATTATTGGTATAGGCATGTTTAGAGTTGTTTATTTATGTTTGTTGGTTTTTTTGCCTGTATTTTGGTATTTATTGTAAACCTTAGTTTTTTTTATAATCACGATTTGTTTTCCGTCACAGTGAGATTTTTTTAATAAATTTGGGACAGGATCACTACGAGAGTGGCTATTGACTATTCGATAAAATATATATATAAATAAAATTAAGCTGATGATCTACCTGTGATGATAAATTAGGCTTAAAATCCTAGATGATATATTATATGACTTTTGGCGAGTATCAAATAATATTATTACAAAACCCAATTAAGAAACAGCAGATTTTACTTGCTTCCCCGTCCGTAGTCTCCATAATCTCCATTACTAATTGTGCCTGCTGGCGTCCTTCGAAGATGCTTGTAATAGATATACTGCAATATGATCTATATATAATGTTTTTGTTAAGGTATGTATGATATATAATACTTCTATATATGGCGAGAATGACAGCGATGAAGATGTTGAAATTGATGAAGAAGAGATGACATAATGATGGTGATGATGATGTGGGGTCGAAATGATTATGATCTTCAGGATCAAAATTTGCATGAAAAGGATACAAATAAATCAAGGGCCACGCATACAACAGCATCCAGCAACCATGGCATGTTGGCTTTGATTTTTTCCCATTCAGTTGTCCTTACAAGGATACTGCATGCGTTCAAGTAAAAAGATTAAACATGAGGGAATTAAACGATGGATAAGAAAGAAGCCTTACTTCAGTCCAGTTCACAGAGAGAGAGAGAGAGAGAGAGCGAGAGAGAGAGAGAGAGAGACCTTGCCACGTAAGTAACGTTGGCGACCAGTGCAAAAAGGAACATGAGAGGATTCAATCCCTGAAAAGTTAATTCACAGAGCAAAAGAGTCTTAATAAGTTGTTCGATAAAAAAAAAAACAGTGCAAGTGTTGAAGATATGGTATGAGAGAGAGAGAGAGAGAGGAGGCAATTAAGAGAATATCACACCTCTACACTGCCCCTTTTAATCTGTCCAATGAAGCATGTTCAAGAACTTTGTTAGAGACTTTCATAAAGCATAGGAACAGAAAAAATGAATTAAAAAAATAAAAAAAAAGTAGGTAGAACAGTTGAAAATAATAAAAACTTACATTTAACCATATCTGGGGGAGTCGGCCGCCCATGTAAATGGCAGCCATCAGCCATCCCAACGATTGACCGTATGCACTCTCTACCCCACCTTGTTCCTGTCGCAGCCTAAATATTGTAAGAATTTCCAAAAAACAAAGAAAGAAAAGGAATCTTGTTTAATCTAGTTATATATTATTAATCAGAACTAAGTAGAAATAATCATACATGTAAGAGCTTCCTCGCAGTAAGTCCCAAGTATGCTTCTGTCAAACCCTTACTATGTAGAGGTAAGTTGAGTGATGTAGCTAGAAATGTTCCATAGCCTACCTGTATTAACATCATGTATCACATGCATGCAGCAATAACGTGTAAGAAACTAGGTGATTTTAAAGCAAAATGATAAATTTGGCTTTGATTAATGAGTGGTTCAAATAGCAAGTGATCTAAGTTCTGTTTGTTTAAGACATGCATGTTGTTCTCGTAAGGTAATTTTGTTTGAATATTTGTTAGAATGTGCAAATGCAATGGGAGGAACAGCACAGCTAGCAAATTATGATGATCATGATCAGTGCCAACACTCATGCATACATGATTGCTTGAATAATATATTCTGGTAATTAAGTGAAAGATGAAGACAAGTACTTACAGATCTTGGAATAGGCCTAGGCTGGCTAATGGTCTTCTTAGAGTTCTGGGCTGGAGCGCCTGGCACCTCATCATCTGACGACGAATCACTGTTCAGTCCCATAGCCGAAGGACCACTTTTCGCAGCTGTTAAATATGTTCGAAAAGGAGGGGTGCCACTGCCAGCCAAAGATCTTGCTGAGCTGTAAAATACAATAAAAAAAAAAATATTCTTGTTAATTATCCAAGCAGCATACACATAAAATTCTTTGTCGAAAGTCTGTGCAATTAGTCGAGACAATGATATTATTCTATGCGTACGTGATGTAGAACTGATCCCTTCGAGGAGTTGGCTTTGAAGAAGCTCTAGGTATTGGGATGGCTGGATCAACTGACTTAGGTCTCATTAATGGTTTTTTATGATCCTCTTCATGATCCTTTGGTATTATACAAGAAAAAGAACAAAAGATGAGAAATAGTGACTGCATGTGCGAGCATTTTCAGAGAAGATGATCATCAACTTTATAGTTTAAAAGGGAAATTAATTAGTGAAGATTAAAATTATGTACCTGATGGTTAACAGCTTTGATCTGTCGACATTTGAACCATCTGCGGATGTGGTCATAGTACACGCTCTGCAATACCAACACTACTGTACTGATTGTGTAAAGCTGTAACAAAAAAACAAAAACTATAATTATTATAACGTAGGAAAAACAACCACAACTTGGGTGGCAGAACGTCCTAATATCGACCCAATCACCTGGCGAGTTTGGTAATTTGAAGTAGTTCTTCGCAATATAGACAGTACTCTAAAATCATTAGGGTTGCTTTTACTGGTCCTAATTGATATTATTATCAAGAAGAATTATTCTTTATATTTTCAATAATAAATAAGATCAGATTCGTATCTAAATTTGAAGCAATTTCCAAGTGGGAGAGAAAGATTCAGGCTTAAAGTGGATCATACGCATTTATTTAAATGAATAATAAAATATTATATAATATGAATACTAATGAATATTTGTTAGAAACTTAAGACTTGCGGGATCACTTTTTAACTTTTGAGCATTTTTTTCCCTATTTTACTAAAGTTTCCTTGGCCACTAGCACCTCAAAACCTTCGGGTCGGCTTCGTTCCTGCAGGCCGACCTACCTCAGTTACAACCTTAATAACTTATGTCAGGCACCCTCACGGTTTCTCGGTTGCAGCAGAAAGTGAAAATCATGAACAAATATTAATTGCAAGAGTTGCATGAATATATAATCCAAGTGAAAGAGTGTTATTACGTACCAGAGCCGTATAGTACTGGGTAGGCAACTGCATCCAAAGAAAATAAATTTTCAGATCGAAGATTTAATTTTCTTGTATTTTTTCATTGGGAAGAAAGAAAAATAAAGGAAGAAGATAGAGTGAATCATGATATTATTACGACAGATGGTAGTGGCAGAAGCAGAACCACACAGATTCAGACCGGTTTCTGGACCACTAAACCACCAAACAACAAAACTATGGATTAATATATGTTTCTCAGGCGCCTCACACTCACCGTTGCAGGTTCCAGAAGGCAACCAACCAGATTAAAAGCATCTCTGCATCAAGCAAATAAACATGGATTAACATGGTATTATGAAGAAAATTATGGAAAGAAAGAAAGGAAGAAAGGTCTGTGCGGTTCTCTGTGTGTGTGTTGGGGCAGGTGTTTGTCGCTATAGGAAGGGAGGGGGAAGAGAACAAACCCAACAACCCAAGTGAGGAGAAAAGCAAGAGAAACGCCATGGCCGGATTTGGTCTGGAAATTGGTGATGATTTGAGGGATTTCTGCCACTCCCCAACAGACTAGACTAATGAACCCAAAACCAAAAGATAACTCATCTTTCAGATTGCAAAGGCAGTCTTTAAAATACTTCTCAACCCAACGCATACAGGGCTTTTGCTCCTTTACACAGTACTGCATTCTCTCTCTCTCTCTCTCTCTCTCTCTGTGAGGACAGACAAGCACTAGTGCTTTAAGTTTACTGGTTGGGAAGGTTGGCGATGATTTTAAAGCATGAATGGGGTTTAAGTACTAAATTACAAACTGAAGTAGTACTACTGATCAATAGTAATGCACAGCAGATTACGTCGGACCTTGTCCTTTTATGTGTTTGATCATGTAAAAGTAAAAGTAAAAGTAAGCAAAACTATCATTAGCTACGTACGCAGATACTCTTCCGATGCTTCGCGTATACGTATATTATATTATATATATAAATCACTACACATATCATAAAATTAAGTTTATAAATAAATATAATTTAATATGATATATTATATTTATTTTATAGAAAAATAATAATTTATAAATTAATATATATATATATATATATATATTACAAGAAAAATAGTATTTGTGACCAAACATATTTGTGACTAAAAAAATTACTTATAATTAAAACAGACTATTTACTATTAAAATAAATTATTTATTACTAATAAATGGTAAATTTTCTTATAATATACGAAATTACGTGATCAAAATTGTAAATTTTCATTACGAGATCTCTATGATCTATCATGTGACTTAATATTTTAGTCATAAAATATATATATATATATATATATATACATTATATTAATATGTATTAATTGTTCAATGCAGATATTCTTGGAGATGCTGATCCTAATTCCTTTGCATCGCCATATAAAAAAGAAAACACTTTAATTGACGATTAAAACCACTCGAAAATTAAAGAGATATGTAACACGTACGTAGTACGGGAGAAGATAAGAACAAGATGTCTAGAACATGATGACATTCACGAGAAACAATATATAATTCCATTATTGTACTTCATCAGTCTTTTGTCCCTTCCGGCCTTCTGCTTCAAAGCTTACAAATTAAAATGGATATACCATGTTCTCCAAACTTTGTTGAATTGACCTTAATTAATTTGTAAAATATGACTTTTGCAGTCTTGCTATGCAGTGTAATTCGGTGCTTCACTGCCAAAATCCAGAGTGGTTCGAACATTTTCCTCACTATATTTTATAGATGTTGAACTGTGAACGCATGAAAACAAATTAATACAGAGAAATATTTCTCTATCTTCGTTAACAGCATGTACAAGTAATATAATTTATGAATAAAATGGTGTTATTATTTATTTATTTATTTATTTTGAGCAAATGGTGTTATTATATATGTACGGGTTGCAGTCATCCACTATTTTTTTTTAATCTTATAGCTTTTTAACTTTTCTGATCCACGCCTAGTTCTGCAACTTGTGCACACTTATATATATATATACATAATTTATGTATAAACAAGTCTGCGCATATATCACTTATATTAAAAATATTTTTATTATTTATATAAATAGTAAAAATATTATTAATGTGATGTGAGTGAGTGTATACATAGGCCTGATTATACCTAACACTACTTATATATATGAATGTGTACATGTCACACCGCTGTGTGTGTTTTTTTTTTTTCCGCTCGGCACTATATATATATATTTAATACTGGAAACTTTTGTGGTTTTTTTAAGAATAAATGCTATTTTGCTTACTAATTTTGACATCTCATATATATATAATTTCTTTATTTAATAATTAAAAAAGTGATTATTAATATATTTATTATTTTAATATTTTTAAAAAATTTTAAAAATTTTTAAAATGATGAAAAATATGAATAGAAAAATAGGAAAAAAAAAATTATAATAATTGACTAAGATTCTCTAGAATGATTTATTCTAATTTTTTATTATTATTATTTTGCAATTAGAAGAAAGCTTATATATAATATGTGTATCTACATAATATTAAATACCATGACGAAAATTATGGATCTCAGTCTAGTATGAGAAGATTCATTCACCAAAAAAAAAAAAAAAAAACATGGGGAGAGAAAACATTGGGCATTAATTTTTGTTGCCAGAATATAAAATGGGCATTAATTCATTAGGCCTTCTAATTGTTTAACATTCCATAACAGCAGTATATATGTTGTATATAAGCAAGTCTTTGGATATGTTAATGGTTAGCTAACTGATGTTGATGGTTTTTAGGATTTTTTAGTATCTGTACCAATCCTGCTATTATTGAGCGCGCTCTCTCTCTCTGTTTTCTCATTCATACTGATGATGTAGGTGAAGAAATGTATTTTTGTGAAATTTAAAGGATTAGTACATGAAGATACATCAATTATAAATTTATTTTTGTGAAATTTCCATAGACCACCTATAACACTTCTCCTTCAATTATGAATTATGACTTTTATTTTGTGCTTTTTCAAATGATACACCAGCGCCGCCAATTCAATTCATTTTAACATTTAAGGGAGTCGATGATCGATCGGCACCTTTGACACAAATGGCAATAATTAGCCTAATTACACTCAATAAGGCAAAGATTTCATTCCTTAAATTGATGAAGTACAGCCTGCGACGCTGCGTAAACCAATACTTTCCCAACTCAAAAGGATTCTGAATCTCTGATGATCTTTTTATTTTTGCACAATAATCTTACGGCGTATATCATATTGATGTGTTTATATTGCATGCGGAAATCCCCAGATCATAGTGAGTGATAATTGCCAGATTGTAGCTATAATACCTAACTTGGAAAAGGATTTTCAAACTAATAATCACATATATATAAATTGAGGAGATCAAATGAGTACATTTACAATATTAAAGTACCGTCCAAGCCTAGTCAATAGTCATGTATTTCTTTTGAAAAAAATTAATAAAATATTTAAGATACACATAAAAAAAATTATCTTTAAAAATATATATTTTAAAACTGTATCTAACAGTATAAATTAAAATTTCAAGTACTGATTCAAAATTTCGAGCAAAGCATATGTAATGATCATCATGTGCAGTACTACTGTGCGCATCTTTCTATATATATATGAGAAATGAGGGGGATCACGCAGCACTCAGCGCATCCCCCTCACATGAACAGTGCCATGAACAGTGCATGGCACTGTTCATGTGAGGGGGATACGCTGAGTGCTGCGTATCCCCCAGCATTACCCTATATATATATATATATATCCTTCTCCTTTTTTTATTCAAAGGCAGATAATACATCAAATAATGTAAAACATGACTAGTTTTGTCAATTGTTGGCGAATATGGCGCTGCGAATCATACCCAATTATCTGGCCAAGTTCATTTACCAAAAAGGGACAAACTCCAGCAACCCTACATATATTACTTGAGGGCGATCTGCTCTCTCTTCTCTTCTCCTCCTTTTTCACTTTGCATTCTAGCAAGGCTTGTTCCTTCTATATAACACATGCAGTTGAACCTGGACTCCACAACCATCCAGGTTCATCCTTTCTAATTCATTTCATGATTTTCTGTTGTGTTGATCTGGGTCTCATGTGTTTCAGCCTCATGCATGTGCTTTCTATGGAGTCTATCTAGACCTAAATGGGTAATTTTGTTCGTGACATTAATTTATCAGAGATTATTAAAGTCACCCAGCTGCCTACTTTCCCCCACAGTCTGAGCTGTGACGCGACATTAACCCAGAGCTGAAGATAACGACAGGGTAGGTCCTGGACCCTGGTGAAAGAAAATGACAGAAACGGCGACGGTGCGCTGCAACTTGGAGAAAAACAATACATGACACGTGTGGAAATGTTCGCTGCATGTGGCCTTTTTTGGATGCGACGTGTCGTGTTTATCCACCCGACCAGCTTGGTCCTATTTTAATTGAATGAAGAGAAATGCTAGCCGACGCTGCATCCAGCGGCCCTCAGATAACGTTTTCGATTTTTTCTTTTCTTTCTGAGCAGATAACGTCGGACGTTTGTCTTAAGTTTGTTGTACCTCTTCATCTTCATACGTTGCCTCCAGGAGGCCGTTTATTTACGTGGAAGTTTCATCGATCGTATATATATATATATATATATATATATATATATTATTAATTTGTTCTTGTATTATACAAAACGCTATCGTCTATTAATTATTTGGTAACGATAATTACAGCATGAGAGAAGATATATAGCATGCATGCTGGAAAATGATTGTTGAATGTTCCTTATCCATGTAAAGGAAAATTATTTATAGAAATAATCATTTCTATCATGAATTGTTGAGTGGTTAACATCCACAATTATCTATATCATACTTATCTTTACATTTCGGCAAATTATAAGAAATTATTTTGGACTAGAAATGTCCAAAAGATGACATCAGTAATAATTGTGATTAAGGATAAAGTTAGATTTACAATAAAGAATTGATCATCCACATTTCACAAATAATATGTTAGGGTGATGCTAGGCTGCCTCCCAAATGTGCCCCCAAGCTGTATCTCTAGTGCATTTTATTTTATTTTTATGAAAAAGGACTTCCATTTTGGATTTTTTTTAATATTAAAAAAACATATTAATATTAAAAAATACACATATATTTACTAGTGATAACTTTCTTAAACATTTAAAATACATATATATATATATATCATATTATAGAAATGATATTATAATCATAAAATGCATAAGCATCGCACATTCATTTAAAAAAACAGTTGAATATATAAGAAATCCACGTAAAACAACGTCTAATTTATTAATTATAGATTCCACCATTTTCAAAATGAGTACCATACACTAGCGATTATATATACAACGACCCATGATAATTATAATTTGTAGCTAGCATTATTCGGTTTCATAATACAAGCTTTGCTTGAATAGAGAAGATCAGATAAGATCTACAATTAATTGAAACAGAGAATAAGTTTGACACGGCCGTAAATACCAAAAGAATGGGAATTTATTAGTATCGAACGGATGGATTACCCTTGAGCTTAATTCTCTTGATCACTGCTCTGGACTCTATTCGGCCACCTATTCGGCCTGCGATAGTTTAATTTCAAGGTAAATTCTAGTTTGGACCAAAAACGGGGAGATTGGGCCTGGATCCTCTAGAAAATTTCACTTTCGAGTTTTAACCTTTTTTTTCATCCTTCTAAAACAAAATTGTTTAAAACTTATAAAAGACATTATTTAAGGAAATTTTGTACAATGTAAATTATTTTTTAAAAAAAAGTAAGTTTCTATTTTTTAAAAATAAAATATATATGCAACTGTGAATTGGGATACCATCACGTAATTATTTTGAAAAAAATAAATAAAATATGAGTCCCACATAAAAAAAAAAAAAAAAATTTTAATAATAAATCTTACTTTTTTCAAAACGTTTATGCAATGATTATGTAATTATGGTTATACGTAGAATTATTTTTTTATTTAAAGGTTTGCATGTCCAATGTTTGTAGCTAATAAAACTAGAAAAAATCTTCAAATATCTGGGCACAATTGATAATCATCAAATTAAAGCCTTCGTTAACTAAAAAATAAAAAAGAAAAAAGAAAAAGCTCATGCAGATAAAATATCATGACATCTTTAAAAAAAACACCATATTAATTTTAAAAAATGCTCTAAATACATATTTATTAAACAATAAATAATTTGTAATAGTAAAAAGTTTTAGTATATAATAGCATTACTATAGAAGTTATATATGTTTCCTATTGCAATCTCAAACCGACACATCATCTCTTTTTTTCTTCTTATTTTAGAAAGAAGATGATACTCTAATTTTATTGATAATCATCAATTTTGATGGAAGAAAACGTAATTACATCCAAACACCTAGGAGATACAAATAAGCATAAAAACAAAAAACTCAAGTGCCCAAAAAGAACCTAACAAACCAACCAAAATACAATTAGTATAGTTCAAAAATTATAATACCAAGACAAGAAAAGACTAACTAAGACTAGAATCCAACCAACACCTGCAAGAAAGAATAAACAATCAAATAATAATATCCAATCAATAATAAACAAAAAAGCCAAACTTACCATGAACAAACCTACAAGATAAGTAGATAAGGAATTAAGCCCGAGCCTATCCGCGCGAAAAAGATCTCTTAGTTGAATAAGCATAATATCATTATCATCAATCAAGTCTATTCAAACTCTCAGCATCCCGCTTGGCAAGAAAATCAGCTACGACATTACCTTCACGATAAATATAATGAACACAAAACTCCATACAGTACATAAGGTACTTAATTTATACTTCATCGCAGAAATCATCTAAATACTAGATACCATAATTTATTGCAGTGATCTAATTGACAAGCAATTGAGAGTCCTGTCTCAATCTCAACCCGAATAAATCCAAGATGATAGCCTATGAATCCTTCCAAAACACAACAATCGTGTGACATTCCAAATAGATTGAATATTTTTTGTTTTGTTTTTTATGATCTTCTTGGTCTTGTTTTTAAAACTTATGCTATTGATACCTATTTAGACTTTTTCACCTCAAATAGTACAAAAACTACTGCTACATAAATTTACCATATTGTTGGTCAATCAAAATTGCGTGACGACTAAATTAAATATATTTATGTTTTGATGGATACATGCAATGAATCATCGGATGGAAGTTATAATATGACGATCGACGCTTTGATTAAAAACGAAGCAACATCGGATGTTTCGAATTTTAAAGTCACCATCTACGACCTTGACCAGCGCCGTTACTGCTTTATTGGGTGGCTCCACCGTCACCAGTACTGGTGACTCTCGACAGTACTGTATTTCTTCTTTTTTGATCATATTGTTACGCATACAATATATTTAAAAATAACAAAATGATAAACCTTATTTATAAATTGATTTACGTTAACATGTATGATCTAAAATAAGAAACATCAATTATAAATTCCTTTCCCTAATAAATTTAACATTTCTCACGAAAGCAAAGCCGCCACTATAAGAAAAATGAGTTTTTATAATGAAAAAATGATTTATAACTCATTTTGACTGTAAGTAATTATTTTATTAAAATTAATTGATTATAAATAAATAATTTTCTTATAATATATACTGAATTATGTGTGTGTGTATATATGGGTGCTACTACTCATTATCAGTTTCAAATTTTGCCCATCAAACTTATTATTAGTACAATTAATTTCTTTTTCTTTTTTCTGTCAAATATTTTTTAAACATCTTTAAATATGTTTTTTCTTAAATATATCATTAGTAATAATTACTTTCTTAATTATAAAAAATACTAAATACCTGAACGTTAATTTGAGGGACACAATCACGAGGTATCATTTTCATGAAACTTTACAGGTCTTCCCGGGTCTTCTTCTATGTAAGCTTTACCGTTACGAGAAGCCAATATTAATATTCCAGGAAAGCCCAATTAGCAAGAAGGGACAGAGAATATTATGCCCAAATTATTCGAATTTCCTTTTCATGTAATTCATTTTCCTTTTAATTACAGCTTTGCTACTACATTAATTATTAATATGCAGCGGTAAGTTTCAAATAGTCCTGCGTAACAATACTCTTTATAAAAATTAATCAACAATAAATTAATTATTAAAAATCAACCTTGGCGGGATCACAAGAGTGGCTCTAAAATGACCACTTTTTATAAAAATAAAATTAATAAATTGATGTGACATATTATATACATCAGATTGCAAAACTTTTTTAATATAAAATAGATTTAATGCATAAAATGTAACATTAATGTTTTTGTCATAATTTTCTTCAAGAAATACTTTATTTGAAAAAGAGAAAGGGCAATGCTGAGAAGTAAAGAAGATAAAAAGAAATAAAAGGGCATGGACCAAAACAGTCCGCGTGTTGAATGCTGCAGCCTTAAACTTTAAAGAGATCACTGCATGCGCGTTAGAGGAAGCATTCCTATTTCTTTATACCAAAATTGATATTTATAGTTATGAGGTACGTAGTCGCGCCATTTTTTTTTAATAAAAAAAAAATAAATACGAGATTTATATTAAAAAAACCTAGTATTTTCGGCGCTACAAGACCGCTACAGATAGTTTATTATTCGCCGCAAATACGTTTTCGCGACCAAGTTCATCTGCCGGAAGGGCGCCACGATACTTGAGTGAGGAAAACGAAATCACGGCGGTTGACGTGCAGCCGCAAATGGTCAATTATTCGCCAGAAATAAAGATTTCGAACCTGTTGGAACTGAATTGGCATTTGATCTTTTGTGGAGATATTTGGTTGCCACAAAACGTTTTCCTCACTAGATTTTCTATTATAATTGCACCTGAATTGACTTTTTGTGGCTAAGAAGATACTCGCCACATATAGTTTGATTTTTTTTCCCTGATTATGAATATTTACCGTCAAATACGTTAACGAATGTAATAGATCAATATATTTCCTGATATGCATATAATATAATGAATTAATAGTTTACATGATAGAAATGTTTCAAATACCCTGAACATGTATCAATATATAACATTCATTCATCATAAAAAGTGCAATTTCAAATCCATCCCAACATTCCATATTAATAGATCGATGTAAAACAAGTGTACTTCCATCTCTATATATAGTGTAACAGCTGACTATAACCACCACTCGCTTCACACAATTTTCGACGGAGTGGGTAACAGGCGATACCCTCTGCAATATCATGTAGGAAACCTGCACAGTTCAACTCATTATGTTAGTTTGTTCTAGTATGGATCAAAGTAGATAACAATACGATGACAATGAAGAAGCAAAGGTCCATTTAAAGTCTCAATGCTTTAGAAGGGTATTGACTTGCATTCTGTGATTTTCACCCTTTTTCTCCCTCTTTCTCCTAAAAAACTACTCATATATTGATAAAATTTGTCTTTTTGCATGGGATATGCTATGTTGACTAAATATCTTTGATTTGTATCCCCCCTTTCTATTTTATGCGCTATAGGATTTATTACAGTAAGATGCTCTAGCATTGTATTTTTGACAACTCATACATACTGGTAGTTGTACAAGGGGATTACTGACTTAGTAAGATGCTCATAGTTTGGTTGAAATAAATATATGCACATAGTTTTAGAGAATAGAAGCAATACTGATTTAAACTTAAAAATGAATTTAAACATTCCCAAAACAAGATGAGAAGCTCACTGTCCAGCAATTGACTCCAATATTTATTTTTGTACTTATTCCAATATTTAAAAGTAACATTGATGGGAACTTTAAATATAAGAAGCACAAAATTCTATAAAGGTCATAATTCGCATATATAATACAAAATAAATTGGAGAAGGAAACAAGAAAAGCAGAGTATGGAAAAGGCCTCACCTACTGATAAGCATGGAAGCAGAGTGCACCCAAAAGAGACCTGGTGTATACTTGTTTAACATTTAATCCCTGGTAAGGAATATGATACATAAAAATTAATCGATAGCACATCCATTAAAGATCGATTTTTGTTGAGTAAAATCAGGATTAAACAATGTTTGCAACATCTCATTACTATTCATTATATATGCTTCAGGAAGCATATATTGAGAGTGTTTGAAAACCACCACACATTTTGTGATGAGTCTATTTCATTTATATAAGTATATTTACAGATTCGTATATGGTAATTACAAGAATTGATTGAATACAATTGAATCGAAAGAATCAAGCAAATAAATTACAAGCTACAATTATGGGTCAATAAGAACACAAAAGAAAAGCCTTGGATTAAGGCAGAGGATCCTTACCATGATCCTCAACACCCCCCCGAAAGCTGAGCATTGGATTGGAGGGTACGTGAAGCTTGGATCAGAAGAGTGCAAAGAGAGGTTTTGACACACTTTTGGTGAAGATGTCGGCAACTTGTAAATGAGAAGGTACATACTGAGTGTGAAGCTTTCCAGCAAGAACAAGTTCACGAAGAAAGTGATAGTCGAGGTCAACATGCTTGGCTTGTTTGTGAGAAACAGGATTGGAACTCAAAAAGATGGCACTCTTGTTGTCACTGAGGAGGAGAGGCGGATGTGGACTGGAAACTCTAAGGTCACGGAGGAGATGCGTGAGCCAAAGGAGTTCAGCGGCAGTGAGAGCCAAAGCATGATATTCAGATTCACAACTAGAGCGAGAAATAGTGGGTTGTTTCTTAGCACTCCAAGAAACCAAGTTACCGCCAAGATAAATAGAGTAGCCAGATGTAGAGCGACGAGTATCAGAGCATCCCGCCCAATCCGCATCGGAGTAAGCAACTAAGGCACCAGGGGCAGCAGATGGATGAAAAGTGAGTCCAAAGTGCAGCGTGCCTTTGACATAGTGAAGAATGCGTTTGACAGCAAGAAAGTGGTCTTCAGTGGGAGAATGTAGAAATTGACTGACAAAATTGGCAGCATGAACAATATCCGAACGAGTGATGGTCAGATATTGGAGAGCACCAACAAGAGATCTGTAAAGCGTAGGGTCCGAGAACAGAGGACCATCGCTAGACAGGTGTTGGGAAACAACCATAGGGGTATGAACTGATTTGCTGTCAAGTAACTGAGCTCGTGTGAGAATGTCCCGTGCATATTTCAACTGACTGATGAAAAGGCCGTCAGAGGTGGTCATAGCTTCAAGACCAAGAAAGTAATTGAGAGGACCTAAGTCCTTAGTGGCAAACTCAGAATGGAGTTTGCAAGTGAAGCTGTCAAGAAGAGATGAGTTGTTGCCTGTAATAATAATGTCATCAACATAGAGAAGCAGATAAATGATGTCAGAATGCTTATGAAAAATAAAAAGTGACGTATTTGCACGACTGCAATAAAAATCAAGCTGAATGAGAAAGGAGCTGAGGCACTGAAACCAGGCGCGAGGAGCTTGTTTTAGACCATAGAGGGCTTTATTCAATTGACATACATGATTGGGAAAGCGAGGGTCAATGTATCCTGAAGGCTACTCCATATAAACATGTTCAGTGAGATGACCATTGAGAAATGCATTTTTTACATCAAGTTGACGAAGAGGCCATTTGTTGGACATAGCAAGAGAGAGAGGACAACTTGGAAAGTTGTAGCCTTGATGACAGGACTAAAGGTATCAGTGTAATCAAGACCAGGTACCTGGATGTAGCCCTTAGCAACAAGACGGGCTTTGAGACATCCGACAGATCCATCAGGCAAATATTTGGTCCGAAACACCCATTTGGAACCTACAATGTTGGTGTTGACGGGTCGAGGGACCAAAATACAGGTACGGTTATTTTTTAGGGCTTGAACTTCTTCATCCATGGAAGCAAGCCAAACAGGATTTTTGGCAGCAGATTTGAATCCTTTAGGCTCAATGGATGTAAGTAAGGCAAAAAGAAGTCCAGAGGAACCCACAAGTCCAAGATGTGCTAGGTGACGCGTTTTGAATGTGCCGGCTTTGGCTCGTGTGAGCATAGAATGAGAATCCAATGGAGCAGTTGCAATAGGAGTTAGAGCAACAACATGCAACTCAGGGAGAGGCACTGGAGAAGCCGATCTAAAGTCTGAGTGCGACTGAGATGGACCTGTAGGAGAATTAACTGCCTGCAAAGACTCATACACTGAATTAGTACAGTTAATACACGGGGTGGATTCGGATTGAGAAATATGTCGGGAGTGTGATGCACGGGAGTGTGATGCAGGGGAAGGCAAGGGCATGCTGGTGGAAGAGAGACTGGGTTCCAAAAAATTTGAGATTTGGAGGGAGGATATGGGTTGGGCTTGGGAAGTATGGTGAAAAGGGAAATAGTTTTCATCAAATTGGGCATGACGGATGATATAAAGTCTGGAGGTGGTGGGGTTAAGACACCGAAAACCTTTGTAAGAGGAAATATAACTCAGAAAAATGAAAAGAATACTACGAGGGGAAAATTTGTTAGTCATGTAATCACGTAAATAAGGATAAACACGACAACCAAATGGGTGAAAATTTTCATAATTTGGAGAGGAACCATATAAGAGTGTGAAGGGTGACTTACCTCCGAGAAGTGGTGTGGGTAGACGGTTAATGATGTAGGCCGCAGTGCTAAAGGCATCAACCCAGAAGTGAGTGGGAGTGTGAAAATGGAAAAGGAGTGCCAGGCCTGTTTCAGTTATATGACGGTGTTTTCTTTCGGCGCGACCGTTTTGTGCGAGTGTATATGGACAAGAGAGTTGATGGTGAATGCCGGAGGCACTAAGATGGGCTTTAAAGCAGTTGCTGGTGAATTTGGCACCACCGTCACTTTGAAAAATTTTTATATGAGCAGAATGTTGATTTTTCACAAATTTTGAAACTGAATAAAAGTATTATAGAAGTCAGATTTCAATTTTAATGGATAAAGCCAAGTGAAACGGGAATAATTGTTAATAAATAAAACATAATGGCGAAACCCATATTTGACTTGACAGGGGATGGGCCCTATATATCGCAATGAATAAGTTCTAACACTTTTGAAGATCGATGTTCATTACGAGAATAGGGCAAATGATAATTTTTTTGCAATTTGACATGTACTGCATAAGACAGGAGATGGTAATAGAGAAGTAAGATAAAGCTGTCGTTTTTTATTCAAAAAGGAGATAACAGAATGGTTCACATGGCCTAGGCGAGCATGCCATAAGTCATACGAAGCATGAAGGGATTTATTTTTTAGGACAGAAACAAAAGCGAAAATTTCACGGTCTAGTGTATATAGGCCGCCATCTCATTTACCGATTGCCACCACCCTTCCCGTTTGGCGATTCTGAACAGTAAAAAAATTATTAATAAATGTAACGAATAACGGAAAATCAATTGTTAATTTACTGATGGACAAAAGATTTTTAGTGATGTGCAAGACAACCAAGACGTCTAACAATTGAAAATCAGGGGACGGGACAAATTTACCAGTATGAGTAATGGTAGGGACGCACCATTTCCGACAATTACATAATCCTTACCTGTGTAAGAAGTGGACTGATCCAAGAAGGATTGGGCTGGAGTCATATGGGCTGAGGCCCCTGTATCTAAGAACCAGTCCGATGAGGCCTCATTTGCGAAAACTGAGCACAAAGCATTTAGGTCTTCGGCAAGTTGCGCCTCAGGCTATAAGCATGGCAATCATACCATTGCTGGCACCGGTTAGCATAGTGACCCTCCACACGGCAGATTTGGCAGCGCAGGGGGCGTCTTCCAGAGCGTCCCTATCCTCGTCCATGGCCACCATTTCGAGTCTGTTGATTGTAGGAAGAAGGGCTTCGCTGGGTCTGTTTCACAAGGTTGCGATGGGTGGCTGTGAACGCCGCAGGGGACGGTGCCATAGGCTCCAAGGATTTCTGAAAAAGCTCAAAGCTCTCTGCTTTGGGCACAAGACCTGCAAAACAGGGTAAAGGGGTGAGGGCCATTTGAGCCGTGGAGAAGCTCGAGAATTTCGAGCCGAGTCCTCGAAGGAACCAGTGCACTTTGTCGGTGCCATCGACGGGTCGTCCGATTGCATGGAGTTGATCACAGAGGGCCTTGAAGGCACGGGCATACTCCGAAACAGTTCTGGTGCCGCGTTTCATGAGTTGCAGATCATCCTTGAGATGGATCTCACGGGCTTTGAAGCGGTGGCTGAACGTGTTCTTTAAGGCAACCCACACCTCGCGTGAGGTTGAGAGTCCCACAACTTCAGCCATGGCCTCCTCGGTGAGGGAGGACAACAGAAGACTAAGGAGGCGTTGATCGGTATGTTTCCATGCCACACGTTTGATGTTTGGTGTCTGAGAATTTTCATGGGCAAAACGGGGTGGGGTTTCAATAGTGCCATCCACATAGCCGATTAGTTCTTGGCTCTCTAAAAGTGGAAGCAATTGGCTCTTCCATAGGAGATAGTTGGAAGAGGAGAGTTTGATTGTGACCATGTGGATTAGGGTGTTGAAAGGGAGAAGACTGGAAGAGGGTTCGGCAGCCATGAGAGGCTAGAGAGGATCGTGAGATGGATGTTAATCCGTAGGGTCTCTTGATACCATGAGAGTATTTGAAAACCACCACACATTTTGTGATAAGTCTATTTCATTTATATAAGTATATTTACAGATTCGTATATGGTAATTACAAGAATTGATTGAATACAATTGAATCGAAAGAATCAAGCAAATAAATTACAAGCTACAATTATGGGTCAATAAGAACACGAAAGGAAAGCCTTGGATTAAGGCAGAGGATCCTTAGCATGATCCTCAACATATATAATAAATTTTAGAAGAGAAATTCTAGCTTCAGGAAGCGTTTTAACACATCTACGCTTACATGATATTACTTTCTATTTTTATTGTCTCATATGTTATTTGTCTAAGTTGGCATAATATTTTACTGATAATTTTACTATTCATTATATATACTTCTATTCTATCAAGACGAGCACAATCACGAGAAGAGCATTTCATGTTCTGTTTTTTTCGTTATTTTTGATAGGACGTTATCTCTCCCAGCTTTTCTTATCTTGTAGTGGAGAATGCACATTATTCTTTTTTCAAGATTTACCATGGCTGTATCATATCCAACAGGTAATGCCAAAATTACCAAAACTTAATATTTCTGCAGCAATATGTCTCCTAGCTCCAATATGCATCCTGAAGAATAACAAAAGTGAATTGTGGTAGAGAGACTGTCTTTTCCCTCAAGCACATGATGGCCATCCAGAGCATAGTTTAGTAAAAGAATTAAAAGTATTTTTTGCTCCCTTCTCAAGAAGATGGTCCCAAAACAGTCTTCCTTAGCAATACTTGTGGGTTAAATTTTACTCTAATCAATGAATTCAAAACGTTAAAAACTAAAGCCAAGGAAATTAAAGAGCTAAGTATAATGTTGGAATGATTACTTATTCTGCTGTTGTTCTTGATAAATTAGTAATATAGCTAGCTTTTGTTTATTGGGTTCAACCTGTTGGTTCTTCTCCTCCCAACCCACCCATTTTTCAAGCTTAGAAATTTAACAGAACTGATATCTTGTTTATATAATCCAACTCTTGTGGAAACAAGGACAAAACGATATTTAAGAGATTTTAGCTTCCAATAACTTTTTCTATTTGTCAAAAAGGCTGAAATCTAATTTGGATCTCAGAATTTTTTTTGTATCATCTCTTTTTCCTGTAACATCAACAATTTGCTTTTGATAAAAACTAATCCATTATACAATCTATATACCCTTTTGAAACTCCTCTCAAGCAAGTTTCTTTTAGAGATTAACTCATGAGAACTAAAAGGAAAGGGTTTCAAGTAATGTTTTCAGTCATCTCCTTAGTTGGCAAAGATTTCTTGTTCTCATTATTTTCTGTTCAAAATTGTATGTGTAGAAGTGAATATGAATACATCTATATCTCTGTGAAGATGCTCTAGAAAAACTTAAAGACAAACAACTTTAGATTAATCTTTTTTTCCATAATGTTCCGCCAAAACAAGTTGTAACTGTATTTTTCTATTTTTTCTTAATCTTCTAACAATGAGACATAGTCAATTGGTAGGAAAGAGCTCGATGTTGAGCAACCAAATAGAGGAAAGTAAAGCTTTACCGAAACAATTCTAGGCCGTTTTGGAGCCATACCTAAAAACTTACAGAAAAAATTCTTTACCGAAACTTCAATGCCCTTCCCTTTTTTCTCGATCAGACATCCACGAAATCCTGAAACCGAGAGATTCATCAACTCGTAGAAAAACAACAAACAAGTAGCAAAAAAAAAAACTCAAAATGATTCAACTACGAATATTGAACTCTGTTCTCAACTAGTCTCGAACTCAAGGTCTATTTGTTACTACAAAATATCAGGAACAAAAGGTCGAGAAACCCTGAGGAAGCTTCAAAAATTCTCAGATTTCAGACATATAAGCATGGGAACCTCCTGAGTCTTGTACAGATTAAAAAAAAAGGAAAAAGAAAGAAACACAGGGAGGAAAATGCGTAATAGGTATGAAGGCGCGAGTGAGATTCGAAACCCTAGGATCGAAGACTTGGCGCGAAATCAATCTTTTGCGAAGATAAATAGCTCAAGGATTTCAGATTCTAGATGATAAACCAGACAAGCCTAGCAATAGAGAAAAAATGAGAGTTGAGTGGAGAGACTCACCGAGTCGAGAGGAGGCGAGGAGGCACTTGGGCTGAACTGACGACATCAGCGATGAGAAATGACCAATGAATGATGTAGAAGAGATACAGAGGGTATCGGCGAAGGAGGAAATAATAAAACGCGGGAAACGACTTGGGATTTTTCCACATTTTACAGATTCAACAACTTATTGCGGCGGTTCATAGTCGGCGCAATAACTTCCAACCTACGACAACTTTATACTAGCGTCTTAATTTGTCAAAAAGCTGCCGCAATAAAAATCTTATTGAGACAGTCATATTTAAGGCGCAAAAAGTCGCCATAAGAATATCTTTTTCTGGCGCTACTTGATTTTGGATGGAAGATTCACAGATGAAATGTTAATTTGACTATTTCTAGCACTTTTTTGCCCGCCGAAAATAAAAAAGAGCCAGAAATGGCCTTTTTCCCTGTAGTGTGTATTTCTTTATTTAATACAATCTCAATGAAAAATGAATCGTTGTGTATTTTTCATTTTTTGTATTAACCATGTCCGGGGTCTCAACACCCACTTCCATGAGGGTCATGGCATGGATAGGGAAAAATGAAGTTTCCTTGTTGGTGGATAGTGGATCTACCCACAATTTCATCAACACAAATTTGGTGCACAAATTGGGACTAAGGCCGAACACCATTCCACCCTTTGAAGTAAAGATAGCCAATGGTGACAAGCTTAAGTGTGAAGCCATTGTGAAGGAAGTGAAGATCAATGTGCAAGGTGTAAGAATTAGTGCCGACTTGCATGTGTTGGCATTAGTTGGATTAGACCTTGTGTTGGGCAATGCTTGGCTCAAAAGTGTGGGAAAAGTCTTGAATGACTATGAAAAGATGACAATGGAGTTCAAGGTAGGAACTAAGAAGCACACATGGGTAGCCTTGAACCTAAGTGACATTCGGCCATGTGAGGCCATAGCATTTGAGAAACTTTGCAAAAGTGGAGCTAAGTGTTTTGCCATTGTGTTGGCAAGAGAGGGATCGGTTTGTGACCTAGAGAAAAAAGTTGATGAAGACCATCAAGATGAGATGGCCTTGCTACCTGAAGAAGTCCAAGAGGTTCTCAAAGATCACAAAGGAGTGTTGGAGGTACCTACCTCCTTGCCACCCAACCGGCCCTTCAACCATAAAATTGTGTTAGTTGATGAAAGCAAGCCAGTCAATGTTCCCCCATACCGTTATGCACACTTTCAGAAAGAAGAGATAGAAAGACAAGTGGAAGAGATGTTGAAGGGGGGATTGATCCGAGCTAGCACGAGCCCTTTCTCTTCACCTGTCCTCTTGGTGAAAAAGAAAGATGGCACTTGGAGATTTTGCACAGATTACCGGGCCTTGAATGAGGCGACAGTGAAAGACAGATTTCCCATACCCACAGTAGATGAGATGTTAGATGAGCTACATGGGGCGTGTGTCTTTTCCAAACTTGACTTGAGAGCAGGGTACCATCAGATCAGGATGAAAGAAGAAGACGTGCATAAGACTGCTTTCAGGACACATTCAGGGCACTATGAGTATTTGGTGATGCCCTTTGGGCTATGCAATGCACCCTCTACTTTTCAGGCGGCGATGAACACCATATTCAGGCCATTGTTGAGAAAATTCGTGTTGGTGTTTTTTGATGATATCTTGGTCTACTCCAAATCCGTGGAAGAGCACAAAGAGCACTTGGGAGTGGTCTTGAGGATCTTAGAGGAACACTACTTTTTCATAAAGGCATCCAAATGTACCTTTATGGAGAAAGAACTTGAGTATTTAGGCCACTTTATTTCAGGAGAAGGCGTGAAGGTTGATCAGAGGAAGATAGAGGCAATGGTGGATTGGCCATTGCCTAAGGATGTTTCGGCCATGAGAGGATTTTTGGGGCTCACAGGTTACTATAGGAGATTTGTGAAGAATTATGGCCTTATTGCCAAACCTCTTACCTCTCTATTAAAAAAGGACAACTTCGAGTGGACTCCAGAAGCTCGAGAAGCATTTGAGAACCTGAAGAGAGCTATGACCCAGACACCAGTGCTAGCCTTACCCAACTTTGAGAAGCCGTTTGAGGTGTATACTGATGCGAGCAGTGATGGCATAGAGGCGGTATTGGTGCAGGATAGAAGACCTATAGCTTTTATCTCCAAAGCTCTAGGACCGATGAAGAAGACTTGGAGTACGTATGCCAGGGAGATGCTAGCCATTGTCCATGCAGTAAAGATATGGCGACCCTACCTTCTAGGTCGCAAGTTCACCATTGTGACAGACCAGCAAGCTCTGAGACACTTGATGAAGCAAAAAATTGTGACCCCCGAGCAACAAAAATTTTTGGTGAAGCTACTTGGGTTTGAATACGAGATCATCTATCAGCCAGGCAAGGAGAACCGAGTGGCAGATGCACTAAGTAGACGAGAGGGGAGCCCACAGTTGGAGACTAGTCAGGGGAGTGATGATGTTGATGATCGGGAGTCGAGCGACTCACATGAGATCCTTGAGGGCAAGGATGTGCTCGAAGGGGGGGGGGGAATGTCAGAACCCCTAGGAGAGTCGCCCAAGGTCGAGCCCTGACTCAGGCCTTGGAGGGCCAGGACAGTTCCCTGGCTAGCCTGCAGGCATGCCTTGGCGTAGGCCTTGACACGCAGCAGGGGCCCGGCGAGGCTACTGGCCATGCACAGTGCGTGCGCACAGCCCGGCGTGTGCCTAGGCGCGCCCCACAGCGCATTCACCTACGCACACGCGTGAGCGTGCATCTGCGCCCCACAACCCCACTTAGCGAGGTTAGTGGCGTGTCTTCACAGGCACGCCATCCAGTGCGCGGCACCAGCCCGCGCCTTGCAGAGCAGGCCAGTGGCATGCACACCATGCATGCCATCCAGCGCGCGGCACCAGCTCGCGCCATGCAGCCCGCGCCCAGACCATCAGCTTGGGCCATGCATGCACACCACCCCGGCACTCAGCCCGGGCCATGCAGGATCACCGCCCGAGCACCTTGACTGGGCAGCACCAGAGCGCCGTGGCTTGACCCTGTGCCTACCACCAGGGCCATGCATGGCACATGGCCATGAGCCCCACCAGTTGGCCCTGCACAGAGCCATGCCCGCGCACCACTAGGCGCCATGCAGCGAGACAGCACGAGACAAGACTGACCGTGGATGAAGCATGACACAAGCCCACCTTGGGCCACTTAGACCCCACGGCCACTATGCTAATGGCGCCTCCCTCCATCTTATTTTTATGTTATTTTATTATTTAATTGCTTTGGTTAATTTGGTAATTAGCTAGTTTTAATAAGGGACCTTTTGGGGGTTTCCAATTTGTTAGACTCTATAAATAGGACTTTTAGGCTTTCATTTTACATCTTTTGACAAATTTGAGAATTAAACTTTTGCTCTTGGAAAAGAGTTAGGCCGGCCACAAGCCTTGTGGTTTGGATTTCGGTGCTTTGCACTTGGGCTTCCCTAGGGTGCAATTCGTGAATCCCTTTGGAAGAGGATCATCGTGCAATTCGTGAATCGGTGATCCACATCTATCCTTTTATTGTTTTTCATTTTTATTTATAAAAATCTTGAGGTAATTCATAAAAAGAGTTTTGGTGTTTGGAGTGAGTTGTGTGAGTGATTTTCATGTTTTTGTGTTCTTGAGTGATTTTGTGTTTGTGAGGCCAAATCCACACCACTTGTGGATTTGAGAATTTGTGTGTGTGTCCATAGAGGAATTCGAAATCCTCCTCCATAGGGAGATTCGGATTGCTCATGTGAGTGAGAGTGAGTGATTTGTTGATTGGAGGAAGTGTTGGAGACTTGAAGAGCTTGTGTGTGCCGAACCCTCTTGGTATCTTGAAGGAGTTGGTTTGTTCATCAATTGTCTTTTGTTCAATCTTCATGTGGTTGTTCAATTGAGCAATTTGGTGTTCAAATTGCCCCATAGCAGCCACGGCAACAAGCCCCCAAAACCCTACCTAAAGCCCACGGCATAAGGCATCAAAACCTAGCCTAACCACTTGTCCATTCTACCCTTTACCCTAGCCGGCCACTTACCCTATCCTCTCCTATTTTTCCTCACTTAAAACCACCTCATCCCTCATCCAAAACAAAGCAATTTCGTGCCCCTCAAACCCTAGCAAGACCGGCCACCCATTGGATTTGAATTCCAAAGAATTCAAATTCAAATCTCACCAAAATCCCTACTTTTTCTCAATTTCGGATTTCACCTTATCCTACCCTAAAACCACTTGCCACATCACCTAAATTGCCACCTCACACTCCCATTTGATTGGTCATCAAGTGAAGAAGAGAACCAATCAAATCCCTACCCAAAACCCTAGCATATTCGGCCAACACCCAAAACCATAGTGCCGCCCACTTCAATTGGCCATAAGCCATATCCCTACATTTTAATACTTATCCAAAACACCATCAAAACCCTAGAACCTTATCCCTAAACACTTGTGTCGAAACCCTAGCCTCCCCATAAGCCATATTCGGCCATCCATAACCCTAAACAAACCCCACTTGCCTAAACCCAAACTAGCCTAGCCGAACTCACCAAAAGACCCTTGGCCGTGAATCCCTTTGCTTACATCTAGCCAATTAACCCCACAATCCATCTTAACCCCACTCAATCCTAGCCTCACTTAACCCTTTCCCTCACCTATATCTCCCTTCCCAAGCATTAGAGTCAACTCGGTCGTTGGAGGGAACCAATCTTGCAAGGAGGAACCCTTCGGGTGATCGAGACAAGACCGAGGTCTCTATCAGTACCCGAAACTGGTGCTTTCATTGAGAGTGTGTACAATGCTTAAAAAATGCACAATTTCATTTTTCATTTTTCATGTGTACAAAAATGCTGTACAATCATGTGTACAAAGTGTTGGTACACTTCATCCGTGCTGTAGCATATTAAGGTAGATTCCAAGGATAAATCAAAAGCCAATCAACAGGATGCCTAAGACAAAATCAGGCAAGAATCATGCTAATATTTTTTGTAATTAAAGTAGATTCTCTGTATAGCAATTCTTTAGCTTAACAGATGTATATTTCCTTACTTAGGCAACTGTACATTTATTAGCTAGCTATGTTCTTATCTGTAAAAAAAAAAAATAAGTAAAGTTCTATTATTGAGTGATAAATGGGAAATTCATAGAAAGTTACAATCCCCACCGCATAATAGTGCACCTACACGTTTTCAAAGAATTTAAGCCAAAATACCAAATGAAAATAGGGTGTCAATAAAAAAAATAGATATTAATTAATCAAAAGTCCAACTGATCACCACGTCTGTATTGTAAAATCCATGTCCGAACATCAATATAATTTGAGAAAATTTCCATTGAAACATCTCTCTATAGTTTCTTCATTTCTCTACATGGTATCAGGAGACCAAAACTCTAACGAGATTACGATCCATATTCTAGAAATGTCATCCCCAAACCCAAACACCCAACCTCCCTCCTGAATAGAAATACCACTAGTTACTCTCAACATTACATCCCAAATAAATGAGAAATTAACCCCATCCACCTTTCCACAATGGCTTGCCCAATTTGAAACTCTTTTAATTTGGAATGACCTACTGGATTATGTTGATGGAGCCTCGGTTTGCCCAACATCCGATGGCACTCCTAATTCTGTCAAAACCAAAAATCATTGGGTTCGGCAGGATAAATTAATCCTTAGTGCCATTCTTGCCTTAACTTCCCCCACCATCACCCCTCTTATAGCTTTGGCTAAGACATCTCAAGAGGCATGAAAAAAATTAAATCACATGTATGCTAGTCGATCTCAAATGAGGGCTATGCAACTCAAGGAAGAAATTACTTTGATTAAAAAGGGAAACCGTTTGATTTCGGAGTATCTCCATGTTATGAAGGCGTTGGCTGATGAGATAGCTCTAATCGATCATCCCATATTAGATGATGATCTAACCCTTTATATCCTTAATGGTTTGGGTTCTGATTTCAGGGAAATAGCTGCTCCAATCCGTGTGAGGGAGAAATCCCTGACTTTCGAAGAGCTCCATGATCTTCTGGTAGTCCACGACAACTACCTACGGCGCCTGGAGACAACCACCCAGCAACTTGTCGTCTCGGTAAACTCCACCACTTGCAAGTTAAACAATGGATGTTCCTATTAGAAGAACCAGTTGAGGAACAATGGATCCTCATGCACCTCGGGCCAAAGCAACACTCAAGCCTGGCAAAATAAGGACACCCGAAATAACAACAAATCATCGGGCCAGTCCAAAAACAATCAAAGAAGGTATCAGCCCAAGTGTCAACTTTGTGATCAAATTGGACACATGGCTAAGGCTTGTCCCCACTCGAATCCAAATGGAGTCATTGCCAACTGCATCTCTACTTCAAATGCCAATGAAAATAAATGGCTAATGGATTCCACTGTGTATCACAACATCACTGGAGACCTTTCAAATTTATCAATTCACTCAGAATAGGATGGTACTGATGAGGTCATGCTTGGTGATGGTTCAGATTTGGTTGTCTCGCACATTGGCTCTTAAACTCTCAAATCACCCAAAAAAAGATTTATTTTAAATGATACACTTTGTGTCCCAAGTCTCTGCAAAAATCTCATTTCTATCCATCACTTTACTTCCAAAAATAATGTTTTTATTGAATTTCATCCTTCTTATTTTCTTGTGAAGGACAAGATGTCGGGGGTGACCCTTCTAAGAGGTGCATGTGAAAATGATGTCTACATCTTCCCAGAATCACTGGTGGCTTCACCTTCCAAAATGGTTGCTTATGTACATGAAAGAACTTCTCTTGATGGGTGGTACAAATGTCTTGGACACCCGTCCTCAAAAATTGTCCACGATATTGTTCACAATTTCTCTCTTCCGCTTACATCAAATAAAATGTACTTTATGTTCAATCAATAAAGCACATCAACAACCTTTTGGTTCTACTAGTCTCTTAAGCAAAGCTCCCCTTGAAATATTTTATACTGATGTTTGGAGCCCCGCTCATTGTGTTGGTATGGATGGCTCTCGATATTATCTTGTTTTCATTGCTCATTATACAAAATATATGTGATTTTATCCTATGGAAACAAAATCCCAAGTCTCAAAATTTTTTCCTCAATACAAAACTCTCATTGAAAATTGTTTCCAAAGAAAAATTAAAGCCTTATATTTGGACAATGGAGGTGAGTTTGTGAAACTCAAACCTTTTTTATCCCTCCATGGTATAAGCCATTATACTACTGCCCCTCACACCCCACAACAAAATGGTGTCTTTGAACGCAGACACCGTCACCTTGTGGAAACTGGACTCACACTTCTTCATGATGCCAATCTTCCTATCAAATATTGGCCTCATGCTTTTCAAACTGCCACGTATCTTATAAACCGTCAACCCACTCCGTTGCTCCAAAATAAAACCCCTTACCAAGCCCTTATTGGACAACAACCAAATTATCTTAAATTGAGAAAATTCGGCTACTTGTGCTACCCTCTCACCAAACCATACACAAGCCATAAAATGGAGCCAAAATCAATCCCGTGTATATTTTTGGGCTATTCCCTCACCCAAAGTGCATATAAATGCCTTGATCCAAAAACCGACCGTTTATACATATCGAGACATGTCTCATTTGATGAGGCCCAAAGCCCATTGTCTGAAGTCAACATCAAATGATCCAAACAAAATCACTCCATTCTCCTCGCAGACTTCAAATCTTCCTCCAGTTGCTGTGCCACCCGTGTTCATCTCCTCGCCACTAGTGACCTCGGACGATGCTCTCACCATGTCCGCTGCAACTCCAGGAATCCCTGTCTCTCTACTTCAACTCCTTTACAATCTCAGTCATTTTTTGGTTCAATAAGTGAAGATTTGGTATCTAAAAACCCTAATCCGTCAAATTTGTCGCCCAATCCGAATTCAATCCTCATCTCGAATGAAAACCACCACTCAAACAATGAGTCTTCACAAACCTCTGAAAACCCATCACAAAATGACCAACCGATTGAAAATCCCGCAAGTTTACGAACCCACTAAATGATCACTCGATCCATGAATCAAATCTTTAAACCAAAACAACTTCACTCTGTCACCAAATACCCTATGCCCAAGACCACTGAGCCCACATGTGTGAGTCAAGCAATTACTGAACCTCACTGGCGTGAGACCATGTCCCACGAACTCACTGCTCTCATGAGACACGGGACATGGGACTTAGTACCACCTCCCTCTCATTGTAACCCAGTAGGCTGTAAATGGGTCTTCAAAGTGAAAAGAAAACATGATGGATCAGTGGATAGGTTCAAAGCCCGACTTGTGGCTAAAGGGTACAATCAACGTTCGGGTATTGATTATAAGGAGACATTCAGTCTGATGGTTAAACCAGTCACAATTAGAACTGTTTTATCCATTGTTGTAATGAATGGTTGGGATTTGAGGCAAATGGATATTAACAATGCCTTCTTACACAGGGAACTTAGTGAAACTGTTTATATGATGCAACCCCTGGGTTTTAAGGATTTGAATAAACCAGATCATGTTTGTAGACTCCAAAAGGCCATTTATGGCCTAAAATAGGCCCCTAGAGCCTGGTACTTGGCATTGAAAAATGTTCTGATTTAGTTTGGTTTTCAGAATTCAAAAGCGGATCCATCACTGTTTATTTACAAGCATGACTCTACTGTTTGTTATTTTCTAGTATACGTGGATGATCTAGTCATTATTAAAAATAACTCAACATTTGTGGGCTCCATTGTTGAACAGCTTGGTTCTAAATTCTCATTAAAGGATATGGGCTTTTTAAACTATTTCTTAGGAATGGAAGTCATTCATACTCGAAATGGTCTTTTCCTTTCACAACACAAGTATGTTCGTGATCTACTATCCAATACAAACATGCTTGGTGCCAAAGAGGTCTCTACCCCTCTTTCAATAGGCATACCTCTCAAACTCAATGATGGCACATCTTTTGTTGACAGCAGTGAATTCAGAAAGGTGATTGGCAGCCTGCAATATTTATCTCTCACTTGACTTGACATCTCATTCGCTGTAAATAAATTGTCTCAGTTCATGCGTAAGCCTACTGTTACCCACTAGACATCAACAAAAAGACTTTTACGGTACTTGAAGCAAATAATTTTTTATGGCATCAATCTCACCCGAGAGACACATCCTACTATCACAACCTTTTTCGATGTCAACTGGGTTGGAAACAGTGATGATCAAACTTCAACATCTGCCTACAATAGCTTCCTTGGTATCAATCCTATTTCTTAGAGCTCAAAGAAACAACATGTAGTGGCAAGATCATCCACGGAGGCTGAGTACCCACCTCAGCTCAGCTTCAATCCAGTTCAACACTAAAAAATGAAACACATCCAAATAGATCTTCATTTTATATGAGATCTGGTTCAAAAAGGAGCAATTCAAGTTAGACATGTTTCACACTCAAGACCAGCTAGCAGATCTACTCACAAAACCACTCTTGGTGTGCCAAAATGAGTTCTCGGGCTGATCCGTCGAGGTAATTCTAATTCGTATATAACCTTAAAAGGCAGATATATAACTTTCATGTTTTATGATTTTAAATATAAGGACCGGATCAAAGACTAAATCTAATGTAAAGTGGACGGATAGGAATAACAGTCAACTGGTAACTGACTTAAGCAAAATGCATTGATCTTGGCCATGTGACAAAAATTCTGATGGGTTCTTATTTTTTTTGATATATTAACAGGTGTAAGGGGTATGTGGCAAAAAGGAGAGAATTCATCTTGAAGCCTTGGTTGGCAAGAAAATAGACGAAAACCAATGGAGAACTCGGATTGGATGTTCTCGGATGGTTTTAACGTGTTCCGGTAAATTAATCATATATCTCTCATTTGACCTCATATTTAGGTGATTTAAAATCCTATGGATCAATAAGAGGATGATATAAAACTTTCATGTTTTGAGCATTTGGAAAATAGAAGTGGATCAATGTGTTATTTGGGCTGGAAGTGAACTGATCTATTTTAAGCGTAAACTGAAGCTTGAAATTGAATCACTCCACCGACCTACTTTAGAAGCTCGAATTTGATCGGTTCTCTACTTTTTTATCTTCTAAACATATGTAAAAAAAAATTTATTTTGTGGTGGAAGAGTTTTTAGAAGGAAATTTTGTCTATAACCATGGGAGAAGTAGGAACAAATTTGATTAGTGTATAACTAACCAAAGCAACCAATTATCCCCCTTGTTTCTAACCAATTGGTAACCAAATCCTGAAAAACAAATGATACAATTTCTTCCTAACCACCCCAAGTATACTAATAGGACCTGGAGCACGTGACAACTGGAAGGGAAAGCTGGCAAGGGGCGTGGGACACAAAGGGGATGGGGTGGCCAGATTCATGTTATCCCAAGATATCATTGCTTCTAGATTAAATTTTCTCCATGTATTGGAAAATTTTGGGCCATTGATTAAAAAAAAAAGAGTTTATAAGTGGAGAAAGTAGGACCTTTAGATGAAGATTAGGATCAGAAAAATCTAATAGGATGACAACTCACAAGGTAAGGCCAAAAGGGTGTAGCCGTGTGTCATTAGGCCTCCCCGCCCGGGGGGGGGGGGGGGGGGGAATTGAAGTGTTCTCTTGCTATGCATGGCGCCAATTCTATATATATGTGTGTGTGAGTGTTCTTTGGTCCCCTTTTAGTCCATTCTTACGGAAACCCAAGAGAGGAAAGGAAGAAACACTCAACTAAACCCACTTACCTCACACAAACTTCAAAAGGAAGCTAGTTAGGATGGTTGAAGAAGAATTAATTCAAAAGCTACCACAAACACCAAAGCAAGCTTTTAAAAAAATTGTAAGTGCACTAATTAACATAATCTTGGTGTAGTATAAGTGGTTTAATTTATAGATTTAGTTTGATGCTTGTTTAAGCTCATGCATTATTTATGTAGTAGCTTGAATAATGCTCTTGACTTATAAAGTAGTTTTTTGTTGTGGAAAAATGCCAAGAAAACTTTTAGGACCTTAAGAATATGTTTTATGATTATATATTAAGAGGATTATGTGAAAATATGAGATTTTGATTTGGAAAAAAAAAATGATAGAACAACCCTAGCAACTTTCGGATTCAAAAGGGGTTATATTGACAGATTAAACATCATATGATAAAATGGTCATAATTTTTTAGTGTAATATCAGAATTGAGTGATTCAAGAGGTTATGAAATCTAAGACATATATCTATAACTTTTGTGTTTTAAGTTTTAAGAGATCAGAATTCTATAAAGGACGAAATTTGGAATAAGCGACAAAACAGAGTAGGAAATACTTCAAAAAGGGTGTTTTCTTTTATTTTAAACTTCTAGTGAATTGTTTGAGTGAGATTTTTAACAAGTATAGTAAATTTATAAATTTAAATATACTAGGAGGATTTTCAAGAATTATTATGCTAAAAAGATAAAATAAAATAAAATTATAAAATTATATATATATATATATATTTATATAAGAGATGTTCAAGAAACAAATAAAAATGTTTAAGCTATGTGGTTATGCAAAATCTTGACTTGAGTTAAATAAGTTAAATGAACAAATAATTAAGAATAAATTTCCCATCAAAATTCGGCCAGCCCTGATTAAATAAAAATTAAATATTTTATTTTATTGCATACGTATTATTTGCTAAATTTTGACGTTATGAATTTAAGTGACGTATATGCATGTAGGTTTTTGTGATATGCTTTTCTACGTCATATGTTTTACGAAACTATGAAACATGCATGTCACAAGTATAAGTTTGTATGTACATTGCATTTTGTCACATACGTGTCATCATAAGTCATAACATCCATATCTAAGAAAAGTCCATATTACATGTCGTCATGTAAGTGATGTCATGGGTCATGACAAACATTTAAGAAATGAGGTAAGGAAACTTTATACGATATGGCCCGACCACAGGTAATAATAGTAGATATGACATGATCCAACTACGGGTAACAATAGTGACATGGCACGACCACGGGTAACAATAGTGACATAACCCGACCACGAGTAACAATAGTGGCATGGCTCGACCATAGGTAATAGTAGTGGGTATGGCCCAACCAGGTAATAATAGTAGGTATAAGTGAAGACTTATAAGAATAAGAATTTTAAAATAAGAATGAAAAGTCCATGCATAATACAAATCTGTTTGGGCAAAAAGGACATTAGTGTAAATTCGTATAAGAGATAAGTCTAAGTCATGCATGAGTCACATAAAGCATGCCATCAATATATACTCTAGTTATCTGGCTTGTATGTGATTATTTTATGACGTATATGCTTTTATTAAGTTATATATGTATTTACTGAGATTTCCAAAAAAATCTCATTCTAGTATGTTTCTTTTCTTTTTGAAATATGATTTTCCCTGTAGGGTTAGATGGCAATTATGGGCTAAATTCCAGTTGCTCGAGAGACCCGGAGAAACTCTGAAGGGTCCCCAAAGTGCTCTCTCTCTCTCTAGATGTTTTGACCCAATTAGTAGTAGGGACCGGCATCGGCATGGAGAAAGAGTTTTCCAAAGTGAAAAATGAGTTTAGGTGGCCCTAAGTCGAAGTTTTGATAAATTTGTAAATTGGCTGAGAAAACTAACTGGGTTATGCATGTAAGGATATGATATTATTTTAAGAATTGATAATGTGGATATTGTGGGTTTTTTTATGCTACCATGTGATCACTAGAAATTAATTTTATTTAAAACTTTTTCACTGCGATTTGCATTAAATTTTGATAAATACGGGGGTGAGTAGCTAAGTATTACTTATCTTGATACTCCAGTTTATGTTAAATCTCATACGTAAATTGGGGAAGCCACAATTGACCTTGTTGATGGAAGCCCAATTTTGAGGGGGTGTATTAAGGCAGATTCCAAGGATAAATCAAAAGTCAATCAACAGGATACCTAACACAAAATCATGCAAGAATCATGCTAATGTTTTTTGTAATAAATGTAGATTCTCTGTATAGCAATTCTTTAGCTTAACAAATGTATATTTCCTTACTTAGATAGATGTACATTTATTAGCTAGCTATGTTTTTATCTATATAAATCCCTATCTGAACATCAATACAATTTGAGGAAATTCCATTGAAACATCTCTCTATAGTTTCTTCATTTCTCTACATAGTTATGTCCATATATATATGTGTGTGTGTGTGTGGTGTGAGCAAGCAATTTGGAGTATTAGTCTGATCAAGTCAATTTAAATGTTATATATATCAACCTTTTCCGGCCAAATAATTGTACCATCTCTTTATAACTAATTCGTTAATACAGTACGCGTATTTAACTTGATCATATTACTTAGGTCTTGTTTATTTTTAGAGATGAGATAAAATGAGATAAAAGTGAAAAAAAAAGAATAAAATATTATTGTAAGATATTTTTTTAATATTAGTTTTGTGTGAAAATTTGAAAAAGTGATATGAGAATTTGAAAAAAATAAATTTTTTATTATATTTTATATGAAGATTTGAAAAAATATAATGATGAATTTGAGATGTGTATAAATTCTTGGTCTTATCTTTGTAAGTAAACAAGACCTTAGTTTCTTTCTGAGAGTACAAGTCATTTGAAAAATCAAATAGACGAAAAATAAGTAGATTCTTCTTATAATTAACTTCATGTCACTTAGTTTCTTTCGAAGGATTTGTACAAATAATTTTTTACTTAAAATAAATAAAAAAATAAGTCATTGATCCAATGTCTTAGAATGGATTTAAGAGGGGTAGGATGCAGGCCCCGATTTTTTTTTATAAGAATTCTAGGAACATTTACAACTTTATAAAAAATAAAAAATAAAAAATAAAAAATAAAAAACTATTCTTGTTCACCAATAATTTAGAAGAGCACTTATATAAGAGTCTCTAAACGAAGTCATAAACCCCTACCTAGTTAAGAGTAGGGCTGTAAAAAGACCAGATCGGACCGGACCGGACCAGTTGTCCCAGACCGAGACCGGACCAGACCGAATGAAATTTGGTCCGGTCCGGTCCAAAATTTACATGAACCGATTAATTCCGGTCCGGTCCATGTCCAAAGGATTTCTCCACCTGGACCGGACCGAACCCCACATATATATATTTATATATGTATATATAAAAATAGTATGTAAATTATAATATTAATATTAATATAAATTAATATATTAATTTATAATATATATTAACATATTAATATATAATATATACTCTTATAATATTAACATATTATTATTTATTGGTTGACTAGTTGTAGTATAAAAATATAAATTATAATATATCTATATAGAATATTAGTAATAACTTATAAATAATAAGTGTATTATTATTATTTAATATATTATTACTAATTTATTAATATTTACAAACATATAAATATATAATATACTAATGTAATAATGTTATTAGTTATAATTTATTAACATACTTAATATATAATATATACTAACATATTAATATATAATATATACTCTTATAATATTAACATATTAGAATTTATAGTAGTTAAATTTGGCCCAAAAAAATATTTGATCATTGTAGAATTTTAGATTATATTTAACTCATTAAATCATATGGGGCACTCCTGGACCGGACCGGACCGGACCGTCCCTGGACCGAATTGGACCGGATCTGTATGGACTGAACTCCTGTTCGGTCCAGTCCAGGGTGAAAGAATTCTTGGACCGAATGGAATCGGTCCACAAATTTCCCGGACTGGACCGGATCGGACCATTTACACCCCTAGTTAAGAACTAGCTAACAACCGAATGTCATCATGATGAATCGATGATCATTCCGGCCTTGAATACGCACGCCTACATAACTCCTATATTTTTTTGAGCAAAACGATATTTATATAATAAAACAAAGACCTACAACAAATATCTAGAATAGTTTTAGCAATTATAATACATATTACAAGAAGGATCCTTACCACTATGAAAAGTCAATAGGCATGGTGGTACAAGATTCTAAAGGATGCAATTAAGGACTTGCTTTGAGGCTGTCCATTGCACTAAGGAGTGCATACATCGATTTTAAAATTGATGAATTTTCCTCGCTTTCCAATAATTGAATTCTTTCAATATATGAATGATGCCGCTTACTATAGGACCATTATCCAGTCTTGGTTGACTGAGGAGGTTTAAATAGCATTAATTACCACCTGTGAATCACCTTCCAACACTATATTTATGATCGAAATTTATATTTCTTGCTACCTGAATGGTCACTAGAATCACTGAAGCTTCCCTTGTATTTGATTGGATATTATGAATGAAATTTGTTTTTATAAAAATAATATCTCCCTGAACATCATGACATATAGCTGATATAAAGCTGCCATTATCTCTCACTGCTACATCAAAGAAAATGAACTTGTCTTCAGGTTGATCTAGAGGGGAGTTCACATTTTGCTATGTTGTGTCCAGCTTCTTTGTCCATGCATGCATTTGTTCTTGGAATCTTTTGTTTACATAGTTGGCAAAATTGCTTGGATTGATCTGAACCTGCTCATGTATGATTTTGTTTTTAACAAACCAAAGGGAATTCATGACAACGATAGCAAAAATTTGAAAACTACACTGCTCAGACTCAGGGATTCTCAGACAAAAACTAGCACTAATGATATTATTGACCCAAATAGTAACAAATTGAGTGACAAAAACAGAAATACCAATCGGTCATTTAGAGGTTCTCTAGGCAATTCTCGAATACACACAATTAATAAAAAAATGTTGAAGATCTTCCAAGGCAATGGAGCAAAGATGACACTTTATTTGATCATTATTCAGAAGAAGAAATTTTTTGAGGAGAATTTTAGTAGGAAGAATATCATTGGAAACTTTCCACAAAAACAGTTTGAATCTATCTTGTATTTTAAACTTTCAAAGATTTTTCCACTTGAATTATGATTTAAGGAGATAGAAGATTCTTGAGCATGGATTAAAACAGTATAGGCAAATTTTACAAAAACTTTCCTGAAGAATGATGAAATCACTTAATTCTATCAGGTGTGGAGTGAAATTATGGGTGGCAAGAGATATTTTCTGGATCCCTCTCACTGAAGATGGGGAGAAAAGAGTATCTAAGAGTAAAATATTCCATCTTCAGGGTTCCTCAATGATAAGCTCAGAAACAATTGTGGAAGGGTCAATGTACATGTTATCAGGATTTGGTCGAGGTCTATGGGAAAAGATGGTTGGAATCCAGGGATCATTCCAGACCTTTGTATTGACACCATTGTTAATCTGGAAGTAATAACTAGAGCAAAGAAAATCCTACTACTTAAGAATAGACTTCCAAAAGCCAAAGTCAGTAGATTTCAGAGAGAATTCAAAGAAGGAATTAGAAGTGAGATATTTATTGGACAAACACTCTTTCCAAAGGCTATTTACACCACTAAAAAAATTTCAAGCAAATTTAGACAAAAGGACATTAATAAAGAAAGACATCTGCTTCAGACCCAAACCCCCCATATTCTTTGGAATGCAAATATCTTTCTAGGATTTTGGAGTAAATTTCCTTTTATGATCTACATCAATACCCCACCAAAAAGTTTGAATAGAAAATCAAGAAGATAAGTCACATACTTAGGAAAGGAAATAGTGGTCATGGCATAACTTGGAATGACACTGACAACTGATTTTATTAGAACAGTTCTAGCAACTTGGGACAGAAGTTTCGTCTTCCAACCTTAAAGTTTATTATAGATTTTTTCAATAATAGAATTGGAAAAAAAAATGAATCTCTTCCTTAAAAAAGAGGTAATCCAAGGTATTTGGTGCCAAGGGGCGTGATTTTAAATTGGAAATGGGAATTGATATTTGCTTTAACACTTGGAAGAGTATTATTGCTAAAATGGATGGATGATTTATGTTTATTGATGCTTTGACCAGACCAGAAATTATACATATTGATACAATCAGAAAAAAGCCTGGGCAGTGGAAGAATCACAGTGCCAAATAAAAATAGATCATTAGCGAAAACAATATGAGTAATGGAAGGACTAGTATTCCTTAAGATTTTTAGACCTGTTAGGAGATTGAGATAATTCTCATATTTAACTAGAAGATGAGAGAGTATTTCACTTCCCAAAATGAAAAGAAATTGTGATAGAGGATCACTTTATCTAAGATCCCGCGAAAGTTAAAAAAGCCCATGAGGAGACCCATTAATATCAATCTATAATAAATGTTTCTTTTGAATTATATTAAAAATGCAATATGCATTTAGGTTTTAGTTCAACTTTGAATAATGCTACAGGTACACGTGTACTTTTTTGTAAAATTGATGGCATGACAATAATATCACATTAGTCAAAATATTAAAAAAAATATAAAAACATGATGAGAGCATGAGGGAAACACAAATAAAAAATACAAATCATTAAATTAGAAGATGTGTAAAAATATTATTTTTATACAGTATGTACACAAAAAAATATACAAATCGTATATAAATAATATTTTTGTTAAACTTTTAACTCTAACAATTCTCTAACTAGACTAGTAAAAAAAAATATATATTAAAATTGTCGTCATGCATCTATTTTTTTTTCTATTCTTCACGAAGTCACCTTTAAAATTATTTCTCTTTATAATGATAAAGTATAATCAGAAATATTTATATCTCAAATTATGTTTATAATTATATTTTTGTATTAAATCATAAATAGAACTATATATAATAAACATGCACTACAAAAAATAAGGTTATTTCCGGCGACCAAAAGTCGCCGCAAATTGTCTAAAATGCGCCGGAAATAACTATTACCGGCTAAAAACGACGGCCAAGAACGAGCAGCCACTAATACAGAGCCAAGAAAAGCTATTTTCGGCTACTGTAGCATCGGACAAAAATGTTTTGTTATTGCCGGCGAATTTGCGATTTTATTTGTTTAATTTAATTTAATTTAATTTTGTTTATTTTAGCATTGTCAATAATTCTAATATGTATAATTAGCAACAAATGCCTTCTATGCTACTACATGCAAATTTGCAATTGCTTCCCGACTCAACTTTTCCAACTTATCAAAAATAATGATAGATTCTAATGTGCTAGTGATTTTAATAGAAGAAAAAGGATTTGAAGCAAACTTGAGACAAACTCAATCGTTCACAAAAATTAAAAGTTAATATATATATATATATATATATAATATATCCAAGAACTTTAAAGAAGTAAAAATTGCTATATAATTGTGAAATTCTAACAAATGACTATAATTAACATCATGTTCAAGTTATATTAACAATTTGTACATTTTGTCACTCAAAGTTAACATCTCTTTTAGTTCAACTCCAAAAACTGGCAAAATCACCATTGTCAAAGTTAACAACAACAAATTGATTTTTGCCTTCCTCAAAGAAAATGATCTACACCTCCATAACTCTTAACCACTGCAAAAAATGTTAAGACCATATTAGTGAACTTATGATAAACAACTAATTATTAAAATGCTACAATACAAATTATTAAGTACTAATTAATTATCAATGCCCTTCACATGAACTCGGTCATATAAGATGCTATAATACAAAATATAAAATCATTTGCTTACTGCAATGTATATGGAACTAACTCACTCACTAAAATAAATATAAAAAAGATGATGCTAGAAAAACAAGAATACTTGAATAAATATCCAACTCAATTCCCTAGAATTACACTCTTCTTTAAGAACTACAAGATCAAAATTATCAGGTTGAAGAAAATAAGAATACTTGAATAAAAGAGAAACTAGTAGTTGATCATTGGGAGCACTAGTGAAGCAACACAATAATATAGAGTCTCAATAAACAAGAAAGACCGTAAGATGCTTATGAAAGAAAACAGAATGTAAGAGAACGACTGGCTATAGTTAAAATAAAAATAATTATGATTTTTAATTACCTTCGCCTGCAGCAAGATTGAAGTATAGATCAAAAGGGCATAAAGCTAAAGATTATGGCAGTAATGACCAGGTGATTTGCTCATAGTTCCTACATAATCACTAGCTACGCTAGTCACTTGTTCTACATCATCGTTACACACACAACACCTGTATTTTGTTGTAAGATAATTAGACTAGGCCATATATGAAAACTTTGTAAGCTGGACATGTAATTGATACTTCAGAATAGACAATTATTTTCTAACATTAAATGTGGTAGTAAGGAACACGAGAAGAACTACAACAATAAAATGCCAAAAGGTGCTAATATTGATACACTCTTAAAAGTTACTGTTTATTACATAATAGCTTAAAATACTCAACTATTTAAGAACTTTACCTCTTCTTCAATAATTATCCTACCAAAACTACCTCTCCAAACATTATTGTATATCATATGAATGTATCATCGAATACAACATTTTACTGTAAAATTAACCTTAGATTTGAAAATGGGAGCTTGCAATGCAAAGAAAGCCTTTCATGAGAACATATAATTAAAATACAGCAAACTCATGGAGAAGATAGATGGAAAAATTTAAAAAAAAAAAAAAGAGCTATGAAGTTTCTTCAAAAGCAGTTACCATGGATGCCAAGTCCAACTCTTCGTCAGAGTCAATTACATCTTCCTAGTCATAATAGGCATTCACCTGCATTAGATCTTAAATTCAAAGCAACATTAGATCATAAAATCAGAGCACATTTATAATGCTAAATCAAAAGAGAACAAGCCAGGAATCAATAACACTGGAATAAAATAATTATTCTTACTCTTCATTTAGTAATAAAAAGAGAGATATACTGGCTTACATTGTGATTACAGGATGCCTATAAACATCAATAAACATTGTGATTACAGAATGCCAAAAGGGCTAGCTAAGCTTACGTTTCAGAATATTGGAAAATCAATAAACATCTCCATAAAATGGTATAGCAGCATGATGGTTGGGTACAACAGAGATAAACACATCCTCTGTTATGCCTTCTTCCCTCAAATATCTTATGGACTTCTATTTTTCTTTACTTCTTTTCCTACATTATTCTCTATGTATCTTTTTTTAGTTTATGCTATATATCAAATCACTTAGAAATGAAAATATGTCTTATAATCCTTAATTAGACACTTGGGCTAAGTTTAGAATAAAGAAAAACATTTCACTTGAAACATTATTCAACATCCTTTTTTTTTTCTATACTTTATTTTGTGAACTATGTAACAGAAAAATAACAGAAGTAATTTCATATTCCTATTGATGATAGAGAAGCTCTAGACCTTAACAATCCAAAAGCCCGTTGTACCAAAAGCACTAATGACACACCAATGAAACACCTATATATATACATACAACAAAAAGCCGATAAAAAAACTCAATAAGAAAGCCCAGAATCCCAAAACCTTAACAAAGAAATAGAAAATGTACAGTACCACAAAACCTTAAATAAACAAAGAGCATAAAAGAAGGCTACTTGTTCTTACATAATCACTAGTTGCGCCAGTCACGTGTTCTACATCATCATTACACACACAACACCTATATTTTGTTGGAAGGTAATTAGACTAGGCCATATATAAAAAATTTGTGCGCTGGACATGTAATTGATGCTTCAGAATAGACAATTACTTTCTAACATTAGATGTGGTAGTAAGGAACAACATTATTTCGAGCAATTCAATTAAGAAAATCAGAAAGATTACAAACAACAGACTCGATTTCACTCTTTGCTAGTTTATCTTAATAACCAAACGAACATCACTGTCTGTGGGTCAAAACTCCATTTTTCAAAAGCTTGAATCAGAAAGATATCCAACCCCAACAAATCAAAAAAAAAAGAATAGAGAAGAAACGGTGAATGATTAATGTCTTAATATGTTTAATTAATCGCAATTGCACAGAACATGCAGTCGCCAAATAAGGAAGACCTTGGTTTGCGCTTCCCTTTACCTTTATGTAGAATTCATGTAGATGCAGCTACCTCGGTAGATGAGTCACACAATTCTCTGGTTGCCTTCTCGGCAGCAGGAAGGTTTCCTTGTTTCTGTGGTGTTATCACAATTTGAGCTTCTTCCTTTTCTTTCAAGAACCCTAGGAATGGAGTTCGCCACTTCTTAGACTCGCTACTTTCCAATTTCACGACTTTGTCATCTACCGCCATTGATTGATACTGTAACATGTATTTGCAATTGATTAAAGGAATTGCAAAATTGAAATCAGAAAAACCATTAGGAAAATCGATGGAGAAAGAGCAAGAGGGAGAAGCGAGAGTTACAAAGAGAGAGATCGATGAAGCCAAAATTTTGAAAGACAAACTTACCGGCATCAGTGACAATCCCAGAAGTTAGAGAGGAAAAATGATAGAGAAAGGAAGAGAGGAAAAAGGGAAAAGAAACTGGGAAAATAAGGTACGGATAAAAATAAAAGTGGGCGACTTATGTAATAAGTGGAAAAAAAGACAAATAGATAAAAATGGCAAAAAATAGCTAATAAATTCCGGCGATATTACAAATTGTGACAGGTTTTGAACCAAAATTATAAAATAGCTTTTTTCGGGCGAGATTTAGCTCACCGGAAATAAAAATAGTCCTAAAAACTAGTTTTTCTTGTAGTGGCATGGGCGTAAAAAATTATCAAACTAATTTCTGGCAGAGCGATCCGCCATTGTGCATATAATTAATTAATATATATGAGTTAACGTCAAAGCTCGCCATCAATAAAAGATATAATAAGCTAACTGTAACTTCTTCGTAAATTCAAGAGTCGACGAACAATTATTTCTACCGCGTATGATACGGCAAGGAGAAAAAAGGCACGTAAGAATTTATGAACGTACGTATTTTTCCTTTATTTCTTTTTGTGTAGAGATTTCATGAGTTTGATTTAACACCAGGCGTTTGAGAAACACTCTCGCATAATGTTATAATTAAATACTTTTGATGTATATCGAGCTAGCATCGATCAGGGAAAGTACTAATGTACTACAATACCAACTCCGATTAAAGGCGCGCATCTGATCAGAGTAGTAAATATGTACTACTAGTTTTGACTGCACTAAATTATATAAAGAACTAGAAATTATATTTATGGTCATAGAATATGTACTCTTTTTTAAAAAAATTAAAATAAATTCATATCTATAATCATTGAATGTATAAAAATTGCTCACTTCTTTTTTTATTTTTTAAATAATATATTTTTAATAGTACAGTACTCCTTTTTTAACAAAAAAAAAGAATATGCAGCAGTTGCACAATCCATAATTGTGTTTGAGCACAATTAACAATCATCAAATTAAAGCCTTCGTTTAAAAAAAAAAAAAAACTCATGCAAATAATGTCACATTTTTAAAACATCACCATATATATCTAATTTTAAAAACGTTTTAAATACATGTTTATGAAATAATAAATAATTTGTAATAGTAAAGATTTTTAGTACATAATAGCATTATTATATAGAAGTTATATATATTTCCTATTGCAATCTCAAACTGACACATCATTTTAAAAAAAAAATGATACTCTAATTTTATTGATAGATCTCCTTATTTTTGATGGAAGAAAATATTGATTACATCCAAACACTTGGGTGATACAAATAAGCATAAAAACCAGAAGCGCAGGCACCCAAAAAGAACCTAACAAACGAACCAAAATATAATTACTATAGTTCAAAAATTACAATACCAAGACAAGAAAAAACTAACCAGGACTAGAAACCAACCAACTTATGTAGGAAAGAACACACAATCAAATAATATTAATATCCAATCAATAATAACTTAAAAAATCAAACTTACCATGAACAAACCTACGAGATACGCAAATAAGGAAGCCCAAGCTTGTCCGTGCGAAGAAGACCTCTTAGCTGCTATAGAGCATGCAATGTCGGTCCAGAATTTACTTAGGGGGTGAAGATACAATCAGGTTCTGCTCTGAACAGATTTTGTGGATGGCAAGCTCCTCCTAAAAAATATTTGAAGTTGAATGTGGATGGTGCTACTTTCCATCACCTTCATCGAGCTCCTTGGGGTACTCAGAAGACTTCAACTTATTATGCATATGGGGATCATTACTCACTTAATTGTTGAGACCAATTGTTTATTGATGGTCTCACAATTAAATGAGGCAAGATCCGAGTCCTTATCGTCTTAGGGGTCTATTATAGCTGAAATTTGGAATCTTTTGTGTTCTTTTACGGATGTTAAGTTTTGTCATGTAAATAGACTAAGAAATGGGGCAGCCCATGAACTAGTTAGATATGCTTGAGAAGTTGAGTCCATTCAAATGTGGTAAGAGGGGCTTCTAAACTTTATCTCTCAAGCCGGTTGGCTTGATAGTTGTCTGTAACTGTTGATTATCTCATAAATGAATTATTTGTTATTAAAAATAAAATAAAATCCAGAACCCTGTTTATCAAGAAAATCAGTCACGGCATTAGTTTTACGATAAATATGACGAACGCAATACTTCATGCACATAAGATACTCTTGTAATTCATTCTAAAAATCTTCTAAATACTAGATACTATAATTTCCTGTACGATCCAATTGACAAACAATTGAGAATCCATCTCAATCTTTCGAAGAAATTCAAGATGATAGCACTTACGAATCTCTTCCAAAACACCACACAATCATGTGACATTCCAAATAGATTGAATTTTTTTTTTCTTTTGTTTTTTATGATCTTCTTGGTGATCTTCTTTTTAAAACTTATGATATTGATACCTATTCAGACTTTTTCCCCTCAAATAGTACAAAAACTACTGGTACATGACGACTAAATTTATTATATTACGAAAGTAAAGAAACAGGGAGACCCTGGTGGGTCGGGTTGCCCAATCCAAGTTACCCACATTTTAAAACTTTGTTTTTTAAAGATTTTTCTTTTGTTTTGTTACAGTTATTTTCGTTAGATAAGAAAGCCAAGCCCATAGAGTACTTGAGAGTCGCATATTAATATATTTTTAAGAGTAACATATCAAACAAGTATTTTCAGTTTCTTTCCGAGTTAAAATAGACTTTTACGTGGTAGGAGCTGGTCGAATAGACTCTTCGTACATGTAACTAACTATCAGGACAATGTTATCTTATGTCCTTTGTTTTTAATCACAAATAGCTTTATTTATAAAAGGGAGGAGGGAGGACACACCTCATGCAAAGTTCAGTACATCATCCACTTTCAGAAAAATGAATGAATCAATGTCAAGTAGAGTACTTTGAGAGGGAGAGGAGGTGAACTTTGCCACGCCCTTTGGACAGATGCCACTCACTGAGCTGTAATTGATTCGAGCCGAGTTAAGCTTTTAGGTTATCAAGTCGAGCTGAACTTAAATAACTCGAGATCAAGTTGAGAGCTTGTCGAGTAGAGACGAGTTCGAGCTGATCAAACACGATCTCGAATCGAGTTAATACTCTTGTACTCCTTAACGAGTTCGACTCGAGTCGAGTTATTACTTAAATTTTGTTTGTACTCTCGTATATATTTTCTAAATGAATTGAATAATTAGAAATACTAAATCATCAAATAAAATATTAAATCTAATAAAATTTTAATTAATATATAAACCTTATATTGAAATATAAAATTAAACTGTCTTTATGAATACAATTTTTATATGATTACACATTGTAATATATAATAAAACTACCAAGTCTTATATACTAACTATTACATATTATACATATACTCTAATTATTCACTAAAGTACTTAATTAACTAACATATCATTATGAACTATATAAAAACTATACTGCATATTTAAGTGGGTTACATATTACATATTTAATTTTTGAGATAACTATACTCATGTTATTAAATTTAATATGTATAGAAGCATATATGTGTGTGTAAGAATACTAATAAATAGATATAAATTATATATATATCTATATTTCTGGACGAGCTCTAATCGAGTCGAATTAACGAATTGAAGCATGAACGAACGAGTCTTAACTGAATTGAGTCAAATTTAATTGAGTATTTGTCATTTACTAATTGAGCGGATTTTTACTTTCATGATCAAGCTTTTTTTTTTTTTCATGAGTTGAGCTCGATTCAATTTTAGCCGAACGAGTATCGGGCGAACAATCGAGCAAACTGATTCATTTACTACTCTAAATGTTAGGTTTGCTGAGGAATGGCAGTTTGGTGACACTGTTTAAGGGGGAGGTGCCTAGTCAGTTTGAAACAAATATATATTAATTGAATTTGCTTTTCATTTAATTCATTTTTATTTTAACTATAGCTTTATTGTTATATTTAATTTTATAGGTTGTAATATTAAATATATGAATTTAACTAATGTGGGTCATTATTTATTTTCTTAAAATATTATCTCAAAGAGGCATAATGGTTGGGTCAAAAATGCCCAATGATTGAGTTGAAAATACACAATGATTGGTTCGAAGAGGCATGATACTTGGTCCAAAAAGACACAATGCTTGGTTTGATACACAATGCTTAAATCGAAGAGACACAATGCTTGGGCTGAAAAAACATGATACTTAGACTAAGGACACAAATTAAGAGTTGTGATTTTTAATATGATACCACTCCATTCTCTATGAATAGGAGATGAGACCCATAAATTTGATTCATTTCATTCTTCCATCTAGGGGTGATACCCGCCCAGGCGGGGGCAGGGGCACCTCTACTTCCGCCCCCCACCCCCGCTTGGGCGGGGAGAGGGAATTCCTTCCTGCACCCCGCCCCCACCTATACAGGGGTGGGGTACCTCATCCCGCAACGGGATAGCGGGAGTGACCATCCGTCAGCCCTCGCCCCTGCCCCGCCCCCACCCCCGCCCCACGACCATGACCATTTCGGAATTTTGGGCCCTTTTGGTCCAACTTATGTTTTTGGGCCATTTTTGGTCTAAAACAGCATCAAACCTGATTTAAACACATGATTACATATTAAAAAATATTCCATTATTAGAGTCTAAAGTGAAAAAAAAAATAATAATTAAAACAGTAAAATTTAAGATAAAGACTAAATTATTAAAAATTTACAATAATACAAATTAATCCTATAAAATTATAAATTGTGCTATTAATATAATTATATCAATATATTATTATATATAATTTATTAATATATATAGTATATATTTAATTATTTAATATATTTATAAATACGCTGGGGCTGGGGCTAGGGCTGGGGCTGGGGCGGGGGTGGGGTATATGCGGAACATAGTTGAACCATTAATGCGGGCGGGGGGATCCCGCCAGCCTTTTGCTGGGCGGAGTGCACCACCCCCGCTATGCAGGGCGGTACGAAATGCGGGCGGGCATTACGAGAAAACTGGCTATCCGTGACCAGTTATTCTCTGTCAAAATGACTATTTTCTACTAAAATGAGTCTATTTTCGCAGTAAATAGTCATTTTCGCAGCAAATAGTCCGTCAAGGATACTGATTTTTCTTATAGTGAAGGCAACAGGTACCCGCCTACTTCCATCTTTTCACTTGTACAATTTTGTAGAAAAAATTCTGAAATGAAAACCTCAAAATTGCTATCCACATGAGTTTGTAACTTTTGTTGTATCCTGAAGGTAAATTGATTGTAATCCGGTAGCAATCACTTTTGAGTAGAGGCAATTACCATTTTGAATCTAGTATTCTACACACTTTAAAATCGCATTTATTTTTCAAACTACTGTATCCACATAATTTTTCCGCAACAGCTACTACATTAATTATTAATATGCAGCGGTACTAAAGTTTCAAATAGTCCTGCGTAACAAATATTACAACAGATGGTGGGCGCAGTTTGTAACTTTATATACAGTAGTTAACTCCGATCATCGAGCGTTAGTTAATATATATATATATATATATATATATATATATATATATATATATATTTGTTACATCTTCGATATTTATAAGATATTTATAAGATATTTAATTATAAGATATTTATAACTCTGATCCTGTTTCTTTTAAAAGATATTTATAAAAGTAAAATTTATAAATTGATGTAACATATTCGATACATCATATTGCAAAACTTTTTTAATGTAGAATAGATTTAATGCATAACATATAACATTTTTTATATCATTTTTTTCGTGGAATACTTTATTTGAAAAAAGAGAAAGGGGAGAAGCTGAGAAATAAAGGAGACAAAAAGAAATAAAACTGCATGGACCAAACGGTCATGTTGCATGCTGCAGCCTTCAAAGTTAAAAAGACTGCATGCGCGTTAGCTTGGAAGCATTCCTATTTCTTTATAAGAAAATTGATATTAGGAAATATCGCGTAATTTTTTTATTAAATGTGAGATTTATATAAAAAATATATATATATATTTTTTTAATAACGAACTCTCAATTTCCAAAATAATTATACTGCACTGCGTATTCTCCTAGCTATTATATTTAGAATTACTTATATAGAAAAAAATAATACTAGGTACACCAACATAAAGTGTATCTGTCATTTTTACTGATCTATTTTTTTAGTAATTGTATTTGTTTTTTTCTTTTAGTACTATTGTATTTGTTTTGAAAAGATAGTACACAAAAAAAGCTTAAAAAATTAAAATAAAACTATGTGTACAAACTTCGTACAAAGTGTTGGTATATTTGTCCATAAATGTGTGCATGTGAGCAAACAATTTGGAGTCTCAAGTAAATTTGAATGCAATTGTGTGTGTATATATATATATATATATATATATATATATACTTTCTGAGAGTATAAAATAAGATATTTTTTTAATAATGAACCTGTATTGAGCAAGTACTTGCACAACTAAGTGCACAACTCAGGACAATATATAACATTAATACTGCAGGTTTAGAAAAAGTAAGTAAATATAGATCACCTACATGAAAATTTATTTTTTTAGTAGTAAACTCTATTTTTTTTTTTAAAAGAATGTGTTATATTTGAACAACTCAGGATTGTATACATGTTACATTACTACCCTTTAAAAGTGTATACGGTATTATTTGTTGAAGTAATGTTAAATATATAGTTTAAAAATCAGTACTTTGAAATGAGGTCGCACTACAAGAAAAATGGATAAATATAACCAATCTGATGCATTTAAAAGGGGCAGATGCATCCAATTTGATTATTTCTGCCCTTTTTAGATACATCATATTGGTTATATTAATCTATTTTTCTTGTAGTGTCCGTCGTTAGAAAATAAATTTTTCTTGTATATTTTAGATTTATCTATATATATTTTCTTAAAGAAGAAGTGTCAGATTTAAACATCACATATGAGTCATAAACTTTTTTTAATCAACATCTTTTTATATATGAGACTCATAACTTTTTTTTATCTTAAATACATTCAAATATATCTAAACTCATATTAAAAAGTTGGCTCCATAAATAATAAAATTTACTTTACTATCTCAATTTATTATTATTTATAATTAAAAATTTAACTTATCTCAGTCCAATATAAAAATCATTTCTCTTCTTCCAAAAAGAAATTGCTCAGTCAATTAATATTCCTTTTGGAAACTGCCATGCAACTTCCTCCAACAACAATAAAGTTTACGTAAGTATCCACCCCTCTTCTTGGCAATTTCATTGTAATTCCCTAGAGACTTTATACCTTTAAAATTCTTAACTTCTCTACTATAAGTACTAGGTTAGAAGTTCTGTATTTTCTTCATGAATTTGAAGGGGGAAAATGTCACATCCAATGGCAACATCCGAAAGAGTTTCTAAACATTCAAAATGGTTCTCTAACAAAAGTCTTAGGGTAAGCCTCCATCGCCGGAAATCAAAGTCTGGCTCAAGTTCCTTAAGCTCTCCGAGATCTCCAAGATCATCTCCCATGTCACCACGTACCAAGAGTTCCAAGTACAGCTCTAGAGAAGACGAGTTGAAAGATGTTTTTCGTTATTTCGACGGAGATGGGGACGGCAAGATCTCGGCGCTGGAACTCAGATCATACTTTGCGTCGATCGGAGAGCACATGTCGCACGAAGAGGCTCAGGGGGTAATCGACGATCTTGACTCCGACGGGGACAGTCTTTTGGATTTTAAAGACTTTCTGAGGCTTATGAAGAGGGATGGCGGCAGGGGAGGCGATGATGATCAGGACCTAAAGAAAGCGTTTGAGATGTTCGAAATGGAGAAAGGGTCGGGCCGAATAACGCCGAGAAGCTTGCAGAGGATGCTGCAACGCCTTGGAGACACTAAGTCCCAAGATGAGTGCGCCGCCATGATTCGAGCTTACGACACCGATGGCAATGGAGAGCTTGATTTTAACGAGTTTCACCAAATGATGAATAATGATCATGACTAATGAACTTGTTAAATTAAATAGTAATTCCATCATCATGTTTAATAATTTGTTAAAAAAAAAAAAAAAAAAAAAAAAGAGGAGAAGAAATATCTTGAAACAAAAAGTACCCATTAATGCATGTAGATCGTTTAAGCTCAAGCACGTAGACCAATTAATTAATATATGTTCGTGCATCTGTTTAAACTGCAGCTTCTGTAAAAGTTGCCGGTGTTATAATTTTATATATATGCGAAAAAAGCATAATGATTTGTTTTCTGTTTGAAGTTGTAATTTAGCAAACATTGCTTTGTTCATAAGTTACAATATGTTCTGATCATCTCAGACCATTTGGCTATTTGGTTTGATAGTTGTATGTAACTTGTAATTTCTGTTTTAATCATGAAGATGTTTGATTATAAAAAAAAAGAAAAAAAATTAGAATATGTTTCGTTTACTTATGGAATAATTGAAGTATATACTGACTCATCACCTTCCAAGAGGCACCCCATCATGATGCCATCTGTGAAACGCATCAAGTTAAAGCAAAGTTATGGCCAATGATCGATATATGGTTATCTTTAGCCTGATTTAAATTCAGCCCCATAAAATGGGTCCAACTAGCCAACTTTACAAGTGAATGCAAGGTGTAGAGCCTTGTTTAAATTATATGAATCGACCTCCAACCCCTTGCCGACGGAATAGTATAAGTAATAGCTTCCAAACAGCTGGCTGATCTGTGCATCATACAAAACGAAATTTTAATAGACAGCATCATGTGTATCCTCCTAAGGGAGGCGGAAATTACATCAGGGTCATAGATATTAATCTAAAATGACTAATTAATGGTATGTGATTTAGAGTCCTATTAGAATCATTATAAATAGTTAGAACTTCCTAATCTCAAATATTATAAAACCTTATACACCACCTATACCGATTATCAGCTAATATTAAATATCAAAATCTTCCCCATCTCATTAAATTTTCAACATTTTCGTCAAGCTATTTCATTATAGGTGGCCTGACTTAAGTTGTAATGCCCCCAAATAAGTACTAAGTCATATTTAGGTCATACTCCAAAAGGATTAGTAATACTTTTGTGGTATTTAATTTATTATTCTATTAGTTTTTCAAATGGTTACATCTTTTTTTAATCAAATTTATTTCTTTATTTTTATAATAAATTAAGGTATATTTCATAAATTTTATTTATTTTCTCGATTCTTATAGTGTATGATTTGAGGAATAAAAAATAAAATTTATTACAATAAAAACGAGTATTTGTAACCAATTAATTATAACTAACATGACAATTTATTTTTATCATAAATACTAAATAGTCATATTAGTTATAATTAATTGATCATACATGCTCATTTTTCTTTTAATATATATATATTGATCAACCAAAATTTAAGATGTAAGAAATGCTGATATACTTCAAGAATATTTAACTCAATTTATACTAAGTTTTACATAGAATTTTTTTTTTATTTAATAAAAAATTTGTTATTTTAGCATATGATCACATCGATCTTCATCCATTAGTAGAGAATAAATAAAAATTTTCGTGGTGTCCAAGGGTTATTAAACAAGATTGCGTGCATGTAGGCCGCACCAGTAGGGACATATACTAAAGGAACAATTCATACAAAACTCATTTTCGAAGCCTTGTCTTTTTGTGTGGTACAAGAGTTTTAGACGTACGGACTTATATTTTACTAAATGTTGTGTCCGTGTATTCGACATCGGTCGAGCGTTGGTTTCGATCCAATCCATTAGTCCACATCTCCCGACGGTTGACCTACCTTAATTATTGGTTGTAGCTTTACTTCTTTTTAACTTCAATTGATCTTTAGCCGCGGTTGAATTCGAAAAGCGTTATAATTTATTTTATTTTATTATTATAATTTTTTAAAATTTTAATACGAAATATAATAATTTTTTTATTTTTTCAAATTTTAAAATAATAATATTATTAAAAAATTAATATTTTATTAATATTTTATTAAACTTTCATCTAAATAATCTATCTTATTTCTAAATTCAAACCGTTAGTCTTTCTTCTTTACCTTGGTAGATAGCCCTCATAAATTCCTTTTATTCTTGCACGAACGAAGGTCCAACATATATTAGGTAAATTGTAGATGTAATTTTTGCTGATACATGCATGTAACACATCCAACTAACTTACAACCGGCCAGAGAAGACCTAATATTCTCACACTAGCAATGGAGAGAACCTCTCAACTCTTTCAAAAACAAATTCTAGCCTAAGCACCTTCGAAGGTAAGGGGGAGCTCCCGCTCCGCCCTCCCTCTCTCTCCTCCCCTCCCCCAAGCTTTCCTCCCCTCCCTATCCCTTTTCTTCTGCTTCCTGCAGCAATTTTTCTCCTATTTTTTTTTTCGGTTCCAACATGGAGAACGTTTTGGTTTGCCATTTTTCGGTGGCTTTGCCACCACCATGTGCCTTGCAGAGTGGTCCCACTGGCGTCAATCCACTAAGCTGCCAGAGATTCCGCCTTTCGGAGCGATGCGTGCCTCCCACTCATTGATAGGCTTACTTGCGTGTTCTCTACACATTGTCACTAGGAGAGGCTTACATCCGTTGCGCATAGCGCATCGAGGTTCAGTAACTTTGGAGGTGTAAGAGTTGATTGTCCGAGCGGTTACACCTGAGCGGTGCATGTGCTCCATGCGCCTCTTCCGCTGTGCTTTTTTTGTGTTTTTTGGTTGACTATCACTTTCTCGATAAACCACAATTTTTTGTTGATTTTGTTACTCAAGAGTTTTAGAAGTTAGACAATGCTCATTACTGTTGTGTGAGGATGCTACAGATCATAAATGAGTTTGACTTGTAATACCAATTTTATCCGATAACTATTGATCACAATTATAACTTTATTTATTAATGAAATGTAATAGTCTTTCCTTAAAGGAAAAAAAACAAAACTAACTTGCAACCACAATAATAACATTGGGGGTTCCAACAAGGAATACCATAAACTAATATTTAAATCCAACATAAATGAAGATTATGCTTCATATATATGTGTGTGTATTTTAAGTTAAAATTAAAATTACAAAGACCTCTCTAGGTGTAACTCTTTATATTTATAGGTGATGATAGAAATTATATTGTTGAATTCAAGGTTTCAAATTTCGTATCTACGTGTAGATTTTGATGATAACAAATAAATTCAAGTCTCAAACTCAAATTATCTACGTAATGGAGCGAAGCGCACATCAAGCATAAAAGAACAAGTCTACAAATGAAGTTATAGATTATTTTTGTATATCTCTTGATAAAATTCGAAATTGGATTAAGGCCAAAAAATTAATCTTTTTCCCATAAAGTATTAAATTGCATTTTTTTTATGCATGAAATAAGCATGATATATACATGACATCATTAAAAGTTTTAATTTATAAAATTATATTTTGCATGTGCATGACATATGCAATGATCTCATTAAAAACTTTATTTTCAAAAATTATATTTTACATGTGCATGACATATGCAATGACTTCATTCAGAAATCTGAATTTTGAAAATTGAATGACATATACAATGACTTCATCAAAATTTGAATTTTGAATTTGGAAGATGATTGAGTGTGATCCATTTGCTTATAAATAGTTCATTTGAGTTTTACAAAATCACAACAACAAGAGTTTACACATATATTGCTAAGTTTTGCATTATTTTTTCAAAGCTCTCATTCTCTCTTTTCTAAAGTTTTGAGCCTTAATTCTTGTTCTTTTTTAGAGAGATATAGGTTACGCTGTATTGTTTCTATCTCACTCATTGAGGAGTGTATTTTGATAATCTACCCACTGTTAACTCTTGTATCAGTAAGAGGGGGCGTATAACCCTTGTGTGTGTAGAAGGTGTTCTACACAGGAAATAGTTGAATCACCAAGTGTGAGGTAATTAGAAGTGTAGAGTGTGTTCTACACGGATTCTTTATAACAGTGCTGCTCAAAGGTGTAATAGATTTCTATCTCCACCTAAAGGAGATTGAATAGTAAATTTAGGATCCTCAAGGGGTAGCTTGAGGCGAGAACGTAGGCAGTGGGGTTGAACCTCGTAAAAATACTGAGTTTGCTTCTTCTTACCCTACTCTTTACATTTTTTACTACTTTATATTCTATTTATATTTTATATTTGGTATTTGATTTATAAGTGTTAATTTTTATAATATAACCCAATTCACCCCCCTCTTGTGTTAGTCATCTGGGCAACAATTGGTATCAGAGTAATGACTCTATTATAAGATTAACTATCTGTTGAGTTAAGATCATATGACTAACATTGCAGCTATTTTCGCTAAAGGTCAATCCAGTAGTCGACCTCCACTATTTGGTGGAGATAATTATACTTTCTGAAAAATTAAAATAAGAATATTTCTTCAATCTCAAGGTCGAGAAATCTGGAAATGTATTATAAATGGGCCTTATATTCCAACAAAAACTGTTGATGGAGTAAAAGTCAAAAAGGAAAAGGAAGAGTTTGATCGTGAAAACGATAGACTTTATACTGTGAATGTAATGACTATGAATTTTCTATATAATGCTCTCAATGGTAATGAATTTAATAGAATAATTACTTGTAGGACAGCAAAAAAAATTTGGGACAACTTGGAAATAACCTATGAAGGAATTTCGCAAGTCAAAAAATTAAAAATTTATATTCTTACGCATGAATATAAAATATTCAAAATGAATGATGATGAATCTATCTCTTCTATGTATACTCGTTTTACTAATATTATAAATAGTTTGACATCTCTTGGTAAAGTTTATTTCAGCTTGGAGATAGTAAGGAAAATTCTCAACTCCTTACCAAAACGTTGGGAATTAAAAGTAACGGCGATTCTTGAAGTTAGAGATCTTAAAAAACTCGAAGTAAATGAACTCATCGGGTCACTTATTACCTATGAGTACACATTGAAAAGAGGAGAAGAAGAAGGAAAGCAAAAGAAGAGCTTGGCACTCAAAGTCGTTTCTCATAAAAGTGAAAACGATGAAGATAAAGAAAGCAATAACGAAGAGATTGCAATGATCACAAGAAGATTTAAGAGATTCTTGAAAAATAAAGCTCCTCTAAGAAAACCTTTCAAAAAATCTTCCAACAAAGATACAGGTAAAAATGATTCTTTAATTTGTTATAAATGTAAAAAGCCAGGACATATCAAGGTAGATTGTCCCATGCTAAAAAAAGATCGATACAAAGGCAAGAAACTAATAAAAGTTACATAGAATGATGATTCAAGTAGTTTCGACAGCGATGCAAGTAATAAAGAATCTGCAAATCTTTGTCTTATGGCTAAAGATGATTTTGAGGTAACAAATCTTGAAAATCTCTCTTATGAAGAATTGCAAAATGCTTCGGAAGAAATATATGAGGAATTTGAAAAATTGGGTATTAAGTATACCGCTTTGAAAAAAAAAATTCTTCTTTAATAAATGAAATTGATGTTTTAAGAAAAGAAAATATAATTTCAAAAGATGAAAATGATGAATTGAAAAAGAAAGTAGCTGATTTAGAAAAGATTGTTGAAAATTTCACAAATGGAAAAAGAAATTTCGAAAAACTTCTTGGTAATTAAAGATGTATTTTTGATAAGGTAGGTTTGGTAATCAAAGATGTGTTTTCGAAAAATTATTTTAATTGTTTTTGTAGGTATGCATGAAATCTTCCGTAAGTAAACCAAGATGGTTTTTAGATAGCGGAGGCTCAAGACATATGACAGGAGATAAAACTAAGTTCATTGATCTCACTCCTAAAGAAGAATGACATGTGACATTTGGAGACAATTCAAAAGGGAAAATCGTGAGAATAGGTAAAATTGGTAATAAGTCTTCTCTCATAATTGAAGATGTTCTACTTGTTGAAGGTCTAAAATATAATCTTTTAAGTATAAGTCAATTATGTGATAAAGGATTTACAATTACCTTCAAAAAGGATAAGTGCATTATTTTGAATAATCATGATTGTAATGTTTGTTTTATTACTCTTAGAAACAATAATATTTATACAATTGAATTTGAAGAAATTAGCTCACAAGATACTATTTGTTTATCAGCTCAATATGAAAATAGTTGGTTATGGCATAAAAGGTTAGGTCATGCAAACATGGAACTTATTTCCAAACTTTCAAAAAATGATATTGTGAGAGGTTTGCCAAAAGCAAACTTTTTTAAAGACAAAATCTATGATGCATGCCAGTTCGTAAACAAACAAAAACTTCTTTCAAAATCAAGAAAAATATTTCCACTACTAGACCTTTGCAACTAATACACATGGACCTTTTTTGACCAAACAAAGTTGCGAGTCTGGGAGGAAAATATTATGCATTTGCTATTGTTAATGATTTCTCTAGATATATTTGGGTCATCTTTCTCGCTCATAAAGATGAGGTACATAATGTCTATACCAAGCTATGTAAGAGAATTCAAAATGAAAATGGCTATACTATTTCAAACATCCGAAGTGACAGAGGGAAAGAATTTGTCAATAAAAATATTGAGTCTTTTTGTGATGAAAATAGTTTTCTGCATAATTTCTCTGCTCCTCGAACTCCTCAACAAAATGGAGTAGTAGAGAGGAAGAATAGATCTCTTCAAGAAATGACAAAAACAATACTTAATGAAAATAATTTACCTAGTTATTTTTGGGCCGAAGCGGTAAGTACTGCATGTTATGTTATAAATAGAGTTATGTTAAGATCTAAATTAGATAAAATCCCTTATGAGTTTTGGAATGAGAAAAAGCTCAACATTAGTTACTTTCATGTATTTAAATGCAAATGTTTTATACTCAATGACAGAGATAATTTAGGAAAGTTTGATGCAAAATCTGACGAATGTATCTTTTTTGGGTATTCAACAAATAGTAAAACTTATAGAGTATTCAATAAAAAAGACTTTAATTGTACAAGAATCTATGCATGTAGTATTTGATGAATATAACCCTCTACTCTCTAAGAAATCTATTGATGAAGAATCAGAATATACAAATAACACAAATAATCTCAATTTCGACAAAGAGAATATAAAGGAAGAAGTCCAACATGGAGATATCAGGAAAGATCATCAAGATTTAGTACAAGATGCAACCAAATAGTGGAAACATGTGAAAGATCATCCAGTGGAACAAATTCTAGGAGAGCCTTCACGAGGTGTAAGTACTCAATCATCTCTTAGAAATATTTGTAATCACACTGCTTTTCTATCTCAAATTGAACCCAAAAATATTGATAAAACACTTATTGATGAATCATGGATTCTAACTATGCAATAAGAGCTAAATCAATTTGAAAGAAATAATGTATGGACACTTGTTTCTAGACCCAAAAATCATGCTGTTATTAGAACAAAATGGGTTTTTAGAAATAAGAAAGATGAGTCTGGAATCATCACTAGAAACAAGGCTCGACTTGTAGCCCAAGGTTTCAATCAAGATGAATGAATCGATTATGATGAAACGTATGCACCTGTCGCAAGATTAGAAGTTATTCGAATGTTACTTGCATATGCATGTTATAAAAATTTCAAACTTTTTAAATAGATGTTAAAAGTGCTTTCTTAAATGGTTTTATAAATGAAGAGGTATATGTTGAGCAACCTCTAGATTTTGAAAATCATATTTCTCCTAATTATATTTTTAAGCTCGCAAAAGTATTATATGGACTCAAACAAGCTCCTAGAGCTTGGTATGAGAGGTTTAATGGTTTCTTGATTGAAAAAAGTTTTTTAAGAGGAAAGATCGATACAACTCTTTTCATCAAATATGAACACGAAGATATTCTTCTAGTTCAAATTTATGTTGATGATATAATATTTGGTGCTACTAATGAAAATATATGCCAAGATTTTGCTAAGAGCATGCAGGAAGAATTTGAAATGAGCATGATGGGAGAACTTAATTTCTTTCTTGGATTGCAAATCAAGCAAGCAAAAAGTGGAACATTCATTAATCAGTCAAAATATATCAAAGAGCTACTCAAAAAATTTGAGATGGAAGGTGCGAAAGTAATTGGAATACCAATGAGTCCAACCACCAAATTTGATAAAGATGAAAGTGGTAAACCAGTTGAGTCAAAGGTATATCGAGGTATGATTGATAATTTATTATATTTGACAGCTAGTAGACCTGATATTATATTCAATGTATATTTATGTGCACGTTTTCAATCATCTCTAAAGCAATCTCATTTAATTACAGTCAAGCGTATTTTTAGATATCTTGCCGGTACCATTGATCTAGGATTATGGTATCCTAAGCACACTTCTTTTGATTTTATTAGTTGTTCAGATGCAGATTATGCTGGTTGTAAAGTTGATCGAAAAAATACTAGTGGAACATATCATTTTTTAGGTCATGCACTTGTTTCATGGTTTAGTAAAAAGCAAAATTCTGTTGCATTATCTAATACTGAGGCAGAATATATTGTTGCAGGCAGTTGTTGTGCTCAAGTTCTTTACATGAAATAACAACTTGAGGATTTTAAACTTATGTACAATCATATTCATATTAAATGTGATAATACTAGTGCTATAAATCTTTTAAAGAATCCAATACAGCATTTTAGGACCAAGCATATTGAAATTAAATATTATTTTCTTAGAGATCATGTGTAGAAGGATGATATTGTATTAGAATTTACTAGTATACATGATCAATTGGCAGACATTTTCATAAAATCCCTACCAAAAGATAAACTATGCATGATTAGAAGACAAATAGGAATGATGCATGCCATGAATATCTGTTAGATACTTTTATTCCATTATCTCAAATGACCTACAGAAACTTGAAATGTTTAGCCTTATCATTCAAATGCATTTGCTCCTCATAAATCATCATGCCATCTTTGTCTAAAAGATTAGGCAATCGAAATGAAAAGGCAAGTAAGGATTTTAAATCATTATTCTGTTGCTTTAACTCTACTATTTTTTTATTTAACTCATAAACAAATCGTTGAAGTACAGAGACCGTTTCGCTAAACTTCTCAATTTCGCGAGTTTTGGACTGCAACCGAGCGGAAAAGCAACAATGGAAGATGAGTATCGAATCTCGAGATCCACAAGCTCGTAAATGGCATCATGATTTGATTTATTAGCAAAATCAGTGTTTTGTTGCTTCATGGCACCTACAACAGATACAGAAATAGTTTGAGTTGAAGAATACCTTATATCTTGATCACGAGAAGCACTGAAGGAAAATTGATGAGCCATTGAAATTTTGTAGAGTGAGAATGAAGATGAACTACAGAGATGAGAAGAAGATTTAATGCAAATTAGATAAAGTTAAAGATTGCTTTTATAAAGATGGAAATAAGTACAAGACAAACTGTCATCTCTTCAAATCTTACTTAATCAAGCTTACAAGATATGCCGGATGCATATTGTCAAAAGTTACCGAATTAAGCCAGCGAGATTAATTACAATTGTCTCTATTTCTCTCGTGAAACGTTGCCATTATCTGCTGATGTTGACTTTGTACTTGAACTCTCACTCGTTCCGATTCCTCTATTCGAAGTTTCAGAAAACGAGCTAATTCCGTCAAATCTTTATTTTCTTGCTTTAACCTCTTATTCTTTCTACCTTTATTTGCAAGCTTTTGATGCAGAACAGATATTTGATTGTTAAGTCGATCAACCTCATTTGCCATCGCTAGTAATCTCCGAGACATGGTCGTAACAGAGACAGCATATTGAGCACTGATAGTTCTTGATGCTGCAACAACCTCAGAATCAGTCCTACCAGAAAAATGCATCCATGCTTCTATCATGGTGTTAGACAAAATTTTCAAATCCAGAAGATTATTAGATGGAATTTTCTCCGCCATTTTATCGTTTTGGATAAACAGATACTTGATCAATGAGCAATATGAGATTTGTTTTAGCATTCGGTGGGTAAAAATGGTCATTTAAACAGAAATCGAAAACTTTCAAATCTCTACGTATCTTATTTGTCAACAACATCAAGCGGATTTGAATCTCCTTCCGCACCGAATTGCCAAAGCTAGACCTCCAACCTTTGCAGGTTTTGTCGGACACGCGTGGCTCCGCACCGAATTCTCTACAGTCTCTACTAACGTACCATTTTATTTATCTATTGGTTATTGTAGGAAGATGTCTTATTAAACTAATTATGATTCCTTTTTAATGATGCCAAAATGGGGAGAAGTTTTAGACGTAAATATTTAGAATTTTAACTCTGTTATATATGTTGGAATTATGTTTATCTATTACTTGAAAAACCAACGCATATTCTCAAGGGGAGCTTAAGCATTACTGCAAATCTCAAAATTCTACTAAGTATTTGTCATTATCAAAAATGGGGAGATTGTTGAATCCAAGGTTTCAAGTTTCGTATCTACGTGTAGATTTTGATGATAACAAATAAATTCAAGTCTCAAGCTCAAATTATCTATGTAATAGAGCGAAGCGCACATCAAGTATAAAAGAATAAGTCTACAAATGAAATTCATAGATTATTTTTGTACATCTCTTGATAAAATTCGAAATTGAATTAAGGTTCAAAAATTAATTTTTTCTCATAAAGTATTAAATTGCATTTTTTTATGCACGACATAAGCATGATATATGCAGGACATTATTAAAAGTTTTAATTTGGAAAATTATATTTTACATGTGCATGACATATGCAATGATCTTATTAAAAGCTTTATTTTCAAAAATTATATTTTACATGTGCATGACATATACAATGACTTCTGTTGCCCAAATGACTAACACAAGAAGGGGGGTGAATTGGGTTATATTATAAAAATTAACACTTATAAATCAAATACACAATATAAAATATAAACAGAATATAAAGCAGCAATAAATGTAAAGAGTAAGGTAAGAAAAAGTAAACTCAGTATTTTTACGAGGTTCAGCCCCACTACCTACGTCCTCGCCTCAAGCTACCCCTTGAGGATCCCAAATTCACTAGTCAATCTCCTTTAGGTGGAGATAGATAGGTGGAGATAGAAACCTATTACACCTTTGAGCAGCACTGTTCTAAAGAATCCGTGTAGAACACCCTCTACACTTCCAATCACCTCACACTAGGTGATTCAACTATTCCCTGTGTAGAACACCTTCTACACACACAAGGGTTATACATACCCTCTTACTGATACAAGAGTTGATAGTAGGTAGACTATCAAAGTACACTCCTCAATGAGTGAGATAGAAACAATACAGCGCAACCTATATCTCTCTCAATAAGAATAAGAATTAAGGTTTAAAACTTTAGAAAATAGAGAATGAGAGTTTTGAGAGAATGATGCAAAACTTAGCAATAGATGTGTAAGCTCTTGTTGTGATTTTTACAAAACTCAAGTGAGCTATTTATAGGCAATGAGTCTTCAATTTCAAATTTGAAAAGATTCACATGTCAAATAAGAACACTATTCACTTTTCAAAAAATTCAAATAAAAACATCTCATTTTTATATTTGTCAAAGACAACTCTATTCATTTTTCAAAGAAATCAAACCTAATCTTTTACTTTTCATACATGACAAAATGAGCATGATTTATTTTTCAAACCAAATCATCTTTTTTTTGTATATGTCAAAAAAACACACAACCACCTTTCAAGATTTTCAAAAAAATCATCTATCTTTTATATTTGTAAAAAAAAAACACACAACCACCCTTCAAGATTTTCAAACAACACATACACATGTTAAAGATGACAATCAATCATCTTACAAATTTAAATTTTTATATAAAAAAATATAATTTTCGAAATTATATTGTTTGATGATATTATGCACATGTGAAAAACATAATTTTCAAAACTAAGACATTTAAAGATGTATTGCATATGTGAAAAAATTAATTTGATGTTTTATGAGAAAAAAGAGTAATTTTGAGCCTTAATCCAATTTCGAATTTTATCAAGAGATGTACAAAAATAATCTATGAGATTTATTTGTAGACTTGATCTCTTTCTTGCTCATGCTTGATTTCTTGATGTGTTTAGCTCCCTTCATGCATAAACAACTTGAGCTTGAGTTTTAAATATTATTTGTTATCATCAAAATTTATACGAAGATACGAGACTTGAAACCTTGGGTTCAACAATTTCATTCAAAAATTTGAATTTTAAAAATTGAATGACATATGCAGTGACTTCATCAAAATTTGAATTTTGAATTTGAAAGATGATTGAGTGTGATTCATTTGCCTATAAATAGCTCACTTGAATTTTGTAAAATCACAACAAAAAGAGCTTACACATTTATTGCTAAGTTTTGTATCATTCTTTCAAAACTCTCATTCTCTCTTTTCTAAAATTTTGAGTCTTAATTCTTATTCTTTTTTAGAGAGATATTGATTGCGCTGTATTGTTTCCATCTCACTCATTGATGAGTGTTCTTTGATAGTCTACCCACTATCAACTCTTGTATCAGTAAGAGTGTGCGTATAACCCTTGTGTGTGTAGAAGGTGTTTTACACAAGAAATAGTTGAATCACCAAGTATGAGGTGATTAGAAGTATAGAGGGTGTTCTACACGGATTCTTTGGAGCGGTGCTGCTCAAATGTGTAATAGATTTCTATCTCCACTTAAAAGAAATTGAATAGTGAATTTGGGATCTTCAAGGGGTAGCTTGAGGCGAGGACGTAGATAGTGGGGCTGAATCTCGTAAAAATACTGAGTTTGCTTCTTCTTACCTTACTCTTTACATTTCTTGCTGCTTTATATTCTGTTTATATTTTATATTGTGTATTTGATTTATAAGTGTTAATTTTTATAATATAACCTAATTCACCTCACTCTTGTATTAATCATCTGGACAACATATATCATTTACATCTTGCAATGATTAAAATATTTGACCAGAAATAGCAAATATTCTTGAATTGGATTATCAATATGGAAATTCACTTGGGTCTGATTTGGGTTTATGTGCACTTCTGATACTATTATTGATATTGGAAAAACTAACTGATACAAAAAATGTACTATATATTATACTCATATTTCACTCTCATCTTCATTATGTCTAGGTGACGTGACTTACTAATGGTCGATTTTTTTTTTTTAAACAAAAGAACTGATTCAAGGGTTGTCAGGTATAATGTCACATCATAATAATATAATAGTAGAATGAAATCAAAATACCCAAATTTTTTCTTCCGTCTAGAAGATATTATAGAACTTAGTAATTTATATTAATTAATGTCAAAGTTTGTGAGCAAACTAGCTTATACGCAACATTAGTTTCAAATCGGCCCCTAAAGTATCACAAGTTGTTGATCTGAAGCGCATCTTCTTAGCTCTCTGTATACAGGACGTACAGGTCAAACAAGAATTCACATAGGCTCGGAAGAAACAAACAAGAGTACACCTCAGCTTGTAAGTTATCGTAGGCTGATTTTGGCCAACCCGCTCCATCAATCGCAATCAAATTAGAATATAAAAATAAATAAAATATCTACACTCATTATATTTAGCTTTATATAAATAGTAATTATTCGGTAATGAGCATGGATATTCCTTAATAATACTCATTAAAATAATATTAAATACGTACGGTCATGATTTATGGATCTCTTTTAAGAGTGATGATATACGTACAACTATTTTTATAATATTTTTACAATTTTATGTGTATTTGAGTTTTTTCATTTTCTTTTAAGTATTTTTTTAATATTCTTAATCATTAAAAAAAATAAAAAAATATAATTTTATTAATATTCACATTCTTAGTTAATAAGTAAATTTAAAAATTAAATAAAAAAGTAAATAAAAAAAGTTGTAAAAAAGTTGTAATAGATAGTATAAGTATCATTTCCCCTCTTTTAAAATTAAATAGATTTATTTTTTTTAAATAATTTGCTACTCTTACATGAAGAAGTGTCAATATATTATACGATTCGTTAATTTAATACAAACACAATACACTAATAACTGGTTAAGTTTAGTCTTAATAGATTCAAATCAAAACAAATTGATCCGTTAAGACACGATGCCTTAATGGGTTGATAACGGGCAACCTGTTATAACACATTAAGAAAATTAAAATTAAAATTATACTCATATACCTAAAAGTAAAATTATTATTATTTTAATTTGATATTTTTCTTTTAGGATTGTAATTTTGGATTTGTAATTGGTTTTATAATTTTTATAAATACTGTAATTTTTACATTATATAAAATTATGTTAAATTTAATTAAGTCAAATAGGTTAATTTCGGATTTATTCAATTTATTTACATACATATATTAAAATGAGTTATATTTTATCGTATTAACCTATTTTATAATATTTATTAATGGATCAAAATAAATTGACACAACACAATCCATTATATTAATGGATAGTGTTAAAATTTAAAATTTTAATACGATAAATTTAACAGATTGGATTAAGATTAATTTATATAATATAATATGCATATCTTGATATGACATGAATACAATCCATTAACATAATTGGACACCCCTACTTGTAGGTTCTGTAATTGAAAATATAATCTTTCATAAAACTATGTAGGCCGATAAATCTTACGAAGTTGTTATCAAGCATTTAGATTATATTAGATTTAATTTGTTTTTATTCGAGTTGGATGTATACTCTCCAATATTTAATATATATATATATTTTATATTTGTAAGCTTTGAATAAAATCTAAATATTTTAATTTCTAATTTCAAATCACCACTTTTAAGGTATTATATTCTTTAAATTATTGCTAATTTTCTAATAACACGTATGGTCAATTATTAAGATCTATTATAAAAAGTAAGTGACACGAGTATTGCTATTATATTTCCTTGTCAATCCTATCATTTCAATCGCTCTGTAACTTACTCTAGTGGATGTGCGGCAGTTAATTAAGTGGTCTTTTTACAAAAAATCATTCATAAAAAAATCATTTGAAATATATCATATCAATAAAATTAATGAGATTTAAGATAAAATATCATTAAATTAAGTTTAATAATACAAAGAAAAATATTTTAACTATAAAGAAATGCTAAAAATGCAAATTTATAAATTGACATGTTTTAAGTTTATAAATTTAGAAATATTCTAAAACTAATTTAAAAAATATATATCCACACTTTAATAAAAGTGAAAAGAAAATATATATTCATAAATTTGTTAATTGATATACCTAAGTACCGTTAATATGAATATGAAAGTCAGCTGCATTAAATAGGATTAAAAAATAGTTAAGTTAACTATTTTGATTTCACAGTTGCACTACTTAACAAGAAACTCGGAGTTCTTCAAAAATAAATATAAAAAACAAGAAACTCGGAGAATCCAAACAAGAAACTCGCTGGAAGACTGTTCGACTCGTAGGAGAAATAAGATAAAACTCGGAGAATCCGCAACTCAGGAGAGAGATAGAGATGATCTGACGGCTGCAGGTGTGGCCACGTCTACTCTTCCTTTTTGAAACCACGTGACTGGTCGAATTCCCGACCTTGGTGGATGTCGGACTTCCATCATTGCTGGTGGCTCGAATATTCCCTGAAAATGATATAAAAGAAACAAGTAGACTCAGATCACTGTGACCAAATGTGAAACATTCAAAATGCAAAAGATGAGAAATCTGGGAAATGGGTTTGCTGAAGCGTTCGCAAGAATCGGGGATGCAGCAATTGGTGAATCATCGGCTTCGCTAGAAAAATCAAGATCAGCTCGATCCAGCTTTCAATGGGGTGGAACCTTCTTTGCCTTGTGAGTCTTGTCTCTCCTATATGTGATTTCTGTTTTGGTAAATTTCATGGGCTTTTTCTATTGTGTTATATTGCAGTGGCTTTGGGTGATTTGGATTATGTGTTGAGAATTAGTTCAATGCGTTGTTGAAGCGTGCGATTGGATTATATTCAATTTGAAAATGGCTGCACTATGATTTGGGTTTTTGAAGAGAGATGCGAATGCTGCTATGATTAATGGAAGCTTTTCAGATTTTTTTTTTTTTTTTTTTTTTTTTTTTTTTTTTTTAAATTTTAAAAAACACTGTCTTGCATTTGTTCAGACGCCAAAGTTCCACTCTGGAAAAACTACATCGTAGGTCATTAACCAAGTAATGAAAGTTCAAAACTTTAAAAGCTGAGATGCTTTGGGTGTGTGGAAAAGAAGTAGAGTGGACGGTTTACGATTGAATTATCTTCGATATGACAATTTGAATACCCTTCAAAATTGCTAATTATGGTGGCGTACTTAGCAATTATTGAATTTGCATATTGTATTTGTTCAGAAGCCAAATTTCGACTGTATTAGTAAGTCTGGGCGAGTCCCTCTTTGTTTATGCTGCTAACTCTCAGTTTGGTCCTACTTCTGCTTCATTTTGTTACTAAAAAATGGAGAGAGAAACAAATATTTGAATTATTAGGTAAATAGTCCTTGATGCATTGAGGCTTCTAATATATATTTATTTGAACGCTCGTGGGGATTTGAAATTTGATAACCACTATACTTCTATAGATTCTGGGATGGAGTATATTGAGTGTACTTGACATAAACAATCATGCCAAATCATTTCTCTGTAAACAGAATTGCGTTTTGTAGACACTATGCTGTTTTACTTGTATGTTTCTGATAAGAAATTTATAGATATAGCAATTCCATAGTTTTGTTCTAATTGTTTGAGGTTGTCGTTTTTAAGTTAATAGCTTTTGAGTATGTGTATTCAGAAAATTATCCAATTCCAATCAATGATCACATACAAGTTCTTTTCTATTCTGTATACATATCAAAATGAGGGTTAGACCCCTAAAATGTTTCTAGAGAACTCGTTGATATGGACTTCTGCATGTGTTGCACTTGAAGAACTACTTGGTGTCGGATATTTGTGCATTTGTCTCGATGAAGATTATAGCTTTGTAATAGTTCCTCATCACTTCTAGTGGTTGGCTATTAATGTATAATTCATCTCATTTTGTTTTGTACAAGCTTCAGTTGAAACTCATGCCAAATACCTCAATCGATACATGTGACATTTCGATGCATACCTTAAATCCAAATGCTGACTTCGTATGGTTGTTTTGTTTTCATGAAGAACCTTAGATACACTGACATTCCGTTTCTCTGACTAGAAGTTTTGTACTGAATCTTTGTCTCCCCTACAGGTTTTTATTGCTCTTGAATCGAACAGGCCAGAGATCATCAATGAAAACTACCCTTCTTGTATTGTTTCTTTTTACAAGTTTCCCAACTGCTCTGTTCAAAATTATAAGGTGTCTAACAATTCTCTGTATACTATATTACATATTTGAGATTCTATGTTCAGCTATTTCATTCACTAAACTTGTTAACCCAAATATGCAGAGGACAATTTGGTTGTTGGGTTGCCTTTCTAGCTGTTTTAGCAAACCTCTTCAAACCTCAAATTTTTCCTGGTCTGAATCTTTTCTTGATTATACAGATAATTTGTTCGTTATGCCCTCATGTAAACTGTAATGCAGATAAATTTGTGCTCGGACTAACGCATTATCTCTCTGTTCAGCTGCTCGTTTCCTCCTATTTGTAATCACTCCTGATAGATTGGTCGATGGACTGCGGGAAGACCTTTTTAGTTGTATCTTTTGTCTCATAATTGGAGTTTCAATAGTTATAATAGAGGTGAGAGCAATTGGAGAAGGTAATTGGCAATGTAACTGCCACTGCTTTGCTTCATGTCTTGGTATAGTTTTGTTGTTCTACTTTACAATACAGTATCTGTGCTGGATAACTATATAGACGGATTTTTTTTTTTTTTTTTTGGAGCTTTCTCCAGGCTCTGTGATTGTAATGAATTTTCTGGACAAGTCCCTACAAACTTCAATTCCTTTTGAGTTTTCTTTTCTTTTCTTTTCTTTTTCTTTTCTTTTCTTTTCGACCTCAATCCATGTTCCGCATGAAATAAATAAATTTCAAAAATGAGAAATGTAGGCCTTTGATTTTTATCTAAAAAACCTGCACCAGTGTTTGCTGATGTGGGAATACTTGGTCCCACAAACTTGGAGGGTCTTCTTTGGTTTTACTTTGTTGGTGGAACTTCAAAGCAGCAAAACAACACATAAATAAGTTAAACAGGGAGGAAAATCTGCTTCCCTCTAAAGGCTTGAAGATGAAAATCTGCAATTGCCTGGCCTACTGTTGGAGAGTTCTGTATGTTAAAAGACATACATGGGGCCTACTTCCTAGTTAGTTTCCTCTTGTAGTTTCTTGTTAGCTGAGATAAATGGTGCGGAGCCCCTGGTCATGGCAATTTTTTTTTTTTTATTAAGAAGTATGTGTAATTCATTGAAAATAATTAATTACGAATATTTTAGATCTATACCTTGATTTTATAACATTTCGCGACCAAAGGAAGCATTACGCCTATAAATAAATTTTCTAGAATTTCAAATCCAAAAAATTATAATATATTGTGAACGATCGTGGATGCGTTGTCTATTTAGTAGTATTTATAAAAATCTGAAGTAGCTAAACACGTGATTAGATTTTTTTTTTTTTTTTTTGAATTGGACGTGATTAGATGTTAAAGCATAGACTCGTTAAAGCTTTGTTTGTTTTTACAAAAAATTTAAACTTATTTTAATCTAATCTAATTTTGTCTCATCTCATTTAGTAATTATAATTTTATCAAATTTTATCTCATTTCAATTTTGTTTGCAAATACAATCGAGAGTCTTTACGAGATTATTATAAATGGTGCAAGAACTTTCATAAAAACTCTTAAAATTTAATTTTAAGAGAGAGAATATAACACATTTACAAATACTTCTCCTTAGCTTCAAGAAGTAAAGACCCAGTTTACTTACTAAGGCAAAATTCAAAATTTAAAATTTTTTTAAAATTTATCATTATACTTTTTCAGATTTTTATACAAAATAAAATAATTAATCACACATTTTTAAATTTTAAAATAAAACTAATATTAAAAAATTATTTTATAATATTTTTTTAAAAAAAATTTATCTTATCTCATCTTTAAAAACAAATCAAGTCTAAGGATCTACATGTAGGAGACTATGCCACAACATGGGCATGCATCAATTCCATTTTGGTCACCCCTACTTAATTCTCACTTTTGACGACTTCATGTGGAGGAAATCAAAATCACATCTTGTAAATTAGTAAAGAAATGTTGTACCATAAACAAACATGATATGTCGATTTTTCTCTTATCTAATATCTTTCAAGTTTGAACGAAAACTTGAGAAGATTCTTTTTCATATAAATATAGGTAAGCTATAAATTAAACTCCATTAACTAATTCAATGAAAGCAGCCTGCAATCCCCAATTTCCAGACATCCAAGCTTCAATTCGGTCAGAGTAGGATCGAGTTTTCACGCCAACATTATTGAGTTTGATGGAATCAAAGGCCTGCCTTCCTTCCAACCCATACGAAATTTTAAACGCGTTGACAAATTTGATTATCTGATCTTTGTATATCACAATATTTATATATTTATTTCCTGAGGACTACTTCTTATGTTTATATCTAAAAAATTGGATTTATTTAATCACGATGGAATTCGATTCCATGTCTCCATCAACCGTTTGTGCACCTTGTCCAGATCAGACGTCAGAAAGATAAAATTGACAGATTCAACCTGAACTGTTTCTTAGAACTTTCTCCCCAGAAAAAAAAAAAAAAAAAAAAAAAAGATCCAAAGTATTTTAGCTCCATCAACCTACTATTATTTCTCATAATCCTCCTGCTGATCTTTCATCTTCAACCGGAAATGAATTCCCCCACTTCCATTTTCGTTTTCATAATCTCGTTATTCTCAAGCTGTTCTTTGATTCTGGCTCAGCAACCTTATGAGGGAAAGGTAACAACAGATTGTGGAAACTCAGATGATTCAACTTCTGCTCTTGGCTACTCCTGTAATGGCCTAAACACAAGTTGCAAAGGCTACCTCACCTTCAGATCCCAACCTCCATACAACTCTGTTTCTGCTATCTCCGCTCTCTTGGCCTCTGATCCATCCCAACTCTCTCTGATTAACTCTGTTTCAGAAACTGCAACATTTGAAACCAATAAATTGGTGCTTGTTCCAGTCAACTGCTCCTGCTCAGGTCATTACTACCAAGCAAATGCAAGTTATGTTACACAGCCTGATGATACTTATTTCTTGATTGCTAATAACACCTTTCAAGCTCTTTCCACATGTCAAGCTCTTCAGAATCAAAGCAGATATGGCGCTGTTGCTTTACCTTCTGATGAAACAATCAATGTTCCTCTTAGATGTGCTTGTCCTACTAAGAATCAAATTGATTTGAATGTCAATTATTTATTGACTTACCTGGTTGCTGCTGGTGATTATGTTGCATTGATTAGTGAGAGATTTGGCGCGAGCAGTGAGATGATTTATGCGGCTAATGAGCTTTCTGATACGAATCCCATGATTAATTCCTTCACCACACTTCTGGTTCCTCTGCAAGATCAGCCATCAAGCTCTCAAACCATAGAACCGCCTCCCCCACCATCGGCATCACCGCCGCCTCCTTCTCCCCCCTCCGGTGAAGGCTCAAGCAAAAGCAAAACATGGGTTTATGTCCTTGTCGGGGTTCTTGGAGGAAGTGCTCTTGTATTGGTCTTGGGCACAGTTATATTCTGCTTATTTTTCCGTAAAAGCAAGAAGAAATCTGATTCTATCATTGTCTCCAATCAGTTTGAGTCACAAGAAAAAGCAGCAAACAAGAAGGTGGAGAAAGAATCCGAGGACTTCTTAGAAAGCATATCTAGTATGGCTCAATCACTCAAAGTGTATAGTTTTAAGGAACTCCAACATGCAACTGATGATTTCAGTCCTAGTTGCTGGATTCAAGGATCTGTTTATCGAGGCAGGATTAATGAGGATTTGGCAGCCATTAAGAAAATAAATGGAGATGTATCGAAAGAGATAAATTTGTTGAACAAGATCAACCATTCTAATATTATATGCCTCTCTGGCATCTGTTTCAACAATGGTCATTGGTACCTTGTTTACGAATATGCTGCAAACGGACCGTTGAGTGATTGGATCTATAACAGCAACAGCAGTGATGGGAAACTCTTGAGTTGGACGCAGAGAATGCACATTGTATTGGATGTGGCGATGGGACTGAACTATCTCCATGGCTTCACTGCTCCTCCTCATGTCCACAAGGATATAAAGAGCAGCAACATTCTTCTGGACAGTGATTTGAGAGCTAAGATTGCGAACTTTGGTCTGGCAAGGTCAGCTCAAGGTGAGGAAGGCCAATTTTCATTGACAAAGCACATCGTTGGGACAAGAGGCTACATGGCTCCTGAGTATTTGGAAGATGGTTTTGTCTCCACAAAGCTTGATGTCTATGGATTAGGGGTTGTGATGCTGGAGATAGTGACTGGGAAAGAGGTTGCTGCTCTGTACGAGGAGGAGAATATGCAGTTATCAGATGTCTTGAGTGTTGTGCTTGGTGAGGAGGATCGAAAGGAAAGTTTAAGGCACTTCATGGATCCTTTCCTTCAAGGGAATTATCCTTTGGAACTTGCTGCTTTTGTGATCAGATTGATTGATAGCTGCTTAAACAAAAATCCGGCAGGACGACCAGCCATGGATGAGATTGTGCAATCTCTCTCAAGAACGTTGAATGCTTCCCTGACCTGGGAATCCACAAATTAAGAGCATATCAGCATGGCAGTTTCAGCAGAACATGTCTCAAACTCTCAGAAGTTGAAACAAGATCATTCATTCACTTTTCTTATGTTTGAGTGATTAATTTTTCTCCCTCGTTCAGTTAGGACATAATTTTGATTCAATGATATGAGATTCTATTGCAATCCCTTGCTTTATATTCTTGCAAATATTTTTGCAGAATCAAAATTTCTTTCACATCTTAGAGAATAGGGTACCCTGTATTGCCTGCCACCTTTGACAGAGCAGCAGCTGGCATGCATTAAACTCAAATTGTATGAACTAAAATTTAGGCAAATAATTCACGAAGCATGGGGTAAGTGAATCAAGGTCAAGAATGACTGTTCTATACACGTAAAACTCATCTGTTTGGAAAAACTAAACTAATCTACCAGCTCGAATGAAAATTAGATCTAAGCTCGATATATGATTTTTTTTCTAATGACTTTTTTTACGCAGTTCATGTTTGGGAATAAGGGATTTTTGAAAACTTTTTTTAATCGACCAATAATAATTGACAAAAAAAAAACCCAATGTCTGATGAATGAGTTAAGTCAATGAAGATTTGTTTAAAAAGTCTGAAGAGGGTAATGTATTTACCATTGAGAAATTATATTTGCAGTTTTGAAGTGTGCAAGTATTGCACACTCTCTTTCAAAAAAGTTAATAAATTTAGAACTCAACTGAAAAAATCATTTATTTATTTATTAATGTTTACGTGTGGTTTAAAAAGTCAGGTTCTAATTTATTAATCCCTATGACTCATTCCTACTATAAATTAATGGGAATTGAAAGATTCCTTTATTTTCTTAATTCAACGAGCCATCTTCAATTAATGAAAGTACTTGTCAACACTTCATTTGCGGATATAAAATATTGACTTTGGTGTTACCTTCGATTAAGATATGCTTTTAAAGTTGCTCAACTGGAGGAGCTGAGTGTGGGATGAGAATATATTTTCTTGCAGGACAGACTCTAAGGGAAAGATAACTCCCATCATGACTGTCATATTTTGATTGGCTGTCGGATAATCAGATCCGGCTATACTCTCTAATCAGATCTCAAATAGAAGGGACAAACGATATGTGCCTTCCTGCAGTCCGCAAATGTCTCTGCACTGCTTGATGCCTTCCAAATTCAAGATTTCAACTCGAGTTGAAGGGAATGTTAAAGAGTTCTTATCCTAAAGTTGTATGTGGGGTATGCCTCATATTTTCCAAAAGAACCTCTATTGTAATACCCAAATACATAGGTCAAAAACAAAACTGCAGCCATTAGGTGCTCCAAGTTATGGTTGTCTCGAATCACACGTCTGCCTCTCAAATGATCAGAGCTTGGGTGCAACTGATCTCACATTGTTTTCAGAAAGGGCACTCATTTTAGCATAGGTCTGCTGCAAGACTCAAAACTGCCGAAACATCCCAATCAGATTTAATGTTTAGCTTTTGATTCGGTAGACCAAATCAAAAGCACAACAATTCATTCGTTGGTGTCACCTTTATTCTTTGATGACAACCTAAACACAAGGCTGATTAAGTAAATATAAGTTAATCGATTCCACAGCAACAAAACCGCTTCACTTTGCCCTTTTGCGGTAGTTATTTCATTTCCACTTCCCAAAATCTGATAACACTCAAAAGTATCACAACAGGCTTTGGTTCCATACACCAACTATTATAAGGCAACCACAAGCAGTCATCTCTTAACTTCACACTCAGTTTCAAATTCAAAAAATACCAGGAAACGGCAGCAACTTAAACAAAACATGAACTAACTTCACTTTATATGTGTATATATATATATATATTTTTTTATTGATAACTAAAATAACTAAGTTGCTTGGTATACCGCTTTGAAGCAGATAATTGCTTCTTTAGCAACTTTAGCCAGCTGTGGATGTAAGACTTGTTGAATAAATATCATAAACCCTTGTGAGATCTGCAGAGCTCACACCATCCATATGTGACCGCACAATGTTAGCGGAAGTTGCTCACAATTTTCTTCAACAGCAGCAGCCTCTCTCCGCTTGCCTTCCTTCCAAAGACTCTTTACTAGCAGCTCTTAATGACAGGATCAGGCGTCAAATTTAAATGTTGTCTTTTTGCTCCTTAAATCTCACATGGGAAAAAAGTGAGAGAAGGGCAAGGCCAAAGGTCTATTTAAGGAGGCTTACTCTCTTTAATTTAAACACATAAATCAAAAATTTATTTAGTAACTTTTGATTTTAGAAAAATTTCTTTGTTATTCTTTTTGTATGTAAAAAGAAAAATAGTTGAAAAGTTAAAGTTTTACTAGTGGGAAAGTTTTTGTAGGTGTCGTTGAGGTGAAGAGAAAAATTATGTGATTATAATAATTTTTCACATAGTGGATTTTTTTTTCTGGATTTGGTAGTTTTTCTCTTGTTTTGGGAGTTTTTTACGTAAATTTGTGTTATATTTATTTATTTATTTTTCTTGATATTCAGTCAAAAGTAGATCCTAGTGAAAAAAATTTGGGAGGCCTAGATTCCCAACAAGTGGTATCAGAGCCACTGGGTTCTTTTAGTAGTGTGAAGCTTTGATGTGGTAGTGTGGATACATACGGTCTAAGGAGATTCTATCTAAGAGATTGAAAATTTTAAGTGTATCCGTTGTGACCTTTCAATCTTTCCTAAGAATCTTGAAGTTCTGTTTATAAAAGATAATGTTTCCTAAAAACTTACTTAGTGGGTATTATTCATTTCTACGGTAAAATTCATCGAAACTATGTCAAGAAGTAGGGTTTCAAATCCTATCAGATTTGAAGTAGAGAAATTTGATGGGAGAATCAATTTTGTTTTGTGGCAAGTGCAAGTCAAGGATATCTTGATTCAATCAAGATTACACAAGGCGTTGAAAGGCAGATTAATCTCTGAAGACGATGGCAGTTTTAGCGTTACTGGTGAAACAATGAGCATATCTGGAATGAGCGATGAAGATTGGAAGGATCTGGATTTGAAAGCGGCAAGTGCAATTCGTCTTTGCCTGGCCAAGAATGTTCTTGCAAATGTGTATGGAATATCCACGACAAAGAGATTTTGAAAAAAGCTCGAAGAGTTGTATTAGATGAAGGGTGTCTCAAATCGAGTGTACCTAAAGGAGCAGTTTCATACACTGCGGATGAGTGAAGGTACGACTATTTCAAATCATTCAAGTGTTCTCAATGGCATTGTCTCTGAGCTGGAATCTATTGGAGTGAAACTTGATGATGAGGATCAAGCCTTGAGGCTGATCTAGTTTTTCCAACTTCCTATGAGCATATGAAACCTATTTTGATACATGGGAAGGAAAAAATAATTTTTTCAGAAGTTATTGGTTAACTCTTTTCTGAAAAGAGAAACTAGATAATGAAAGTAATTGTTCACCTGAGAACTTAGCACTGGTAACAGCTAGTGATTGGAAGATGAAGAACTCTATGAAGAAGAAAGCAGTCTGCTAGAGGTGTAGACTGGGCACGTCAGGAAAAATTGTCAAAAGGGTGAAGCAAATTTGGCAAAAGACTCCAAATCAGTAAATGGAGATACTAACAATGAAGATGGCATTGCGTCTCTCTCCATGAAAGATGATTTTCTTTAAAAAAGAGACATGTGCATCCTTATGGCATGCCGCTAATCCCAAAGTTGTAATGATAGAAGATGTGTTAATAATAGCGGTTTCACAAGTTTACACACAGGCATTGATGCAGGGTGTGTGGTGGAAATTCATGTCGATGACTGATGAACTTCCAATAAAGTCAAACGTGGGAGTTGCACCATAATTTTTCAGTAAGGTTATTTTCGACATGGGCCAAAGTGAAATGCTTCCAATTAGTTTATTCTGAGTGAGTATGCTTTTATGGTGGAGCATGATAACGAAAGCTATGAAAATCTTCATTGCGGATGAGCATGGCTGTAAAATCAGTCAAAGTCGCAAGGTGAAGATTATTGTCTTTTTGCTCCTTGAATCCCACATGATAAATGAGTGAGAGAGGAGCAAGGCCAAAGAGCCTATTTAAGGAGACTTACTCTCTATGGTTTAAACACACCAGTCAGAAATTTATCTAATAACTTTTTACTTTAGAAAAATTTATATGTTGTCCTTTTTGTATGTAAAAAGGAAAAGAGATGAAAGTTAAAGTTTTATTAGTGGTAAAATTTTTGTTGCTGTCATTGGGGTAAGGAGAAAAATTTTGTAATTGTAATAATTTTTCACATAGTGAATTTTTTTTCTTTGGGTTTAGTAGTTTTTGTCCTGTTTTAAGAGTTTTTTTTACGTAAATTCTTGTGTTGTATTTATTTTTCTATTTATTTTAGTATTTTTTCAAAAATAGATTTTGATGGAGAGAATTTGGAAGGCCTAAATTTCCAACATTAAATTCCTCGTGTCTTCAAATTAAAGCTCTCCATGCAAGAGCAGCTCTCTCACATTTGCAATTTGCAGTAAGCTTGGATCAGTCTTGAACATATAACCATCAGGCTCCACCCCACTTTGCCTAACCATTGCAAAAAGTTTCTGCACTGGGCTTTGTTGAGTCCACCAGAGGGAAATTTTTATGGTTTATGCTTTTTCGGGAGAGGAAACGACACCATTTCCTTTGTTTTGGGGGCCTTGGGCTGCTGGGCTTTGTTGAGTCCACTAGGCTTTTGGCCCGCTGGGCTTTGTTGAGTCCGAATTCCTCTTTCTTTCTTTGGTTATGTACCACTACTAGCCCTCAGACTCGAGACTTTTTTTATTGGGTGATTTCTCATGTCCCAGTAGTTATTTTCAATTGGAAAATGCTTCTTAGAATGATACATATTGACACATTTTATTTTTTTTATTGAATAAAAAATTACTTATTTAACTAAACCTTCATCTGGAGATTTAAAGATTTTAAAAGAAAATTGAAAGCAAAATAAAAGAAAGTTTTACTAAATTCGGGAAAAAGAAAAAAAAAATAATTGTCGAGTGTATGCCGTGTAGTATGGTCCTTTTCAAATAAAATGCTTAGAATATTGTTAACATAAAAAACACAGATTTTAAATGCTTGGTTAGTAGATATAATAAATATTGGTGTGTAAATATCTCAACCATTTTAATTTGAAAGCTATGATTGGGATTTAAAGATAATGGCTAATTAGGGCATCCATAATTATTAGAGCCTAATAAATCGTAATTCCATCTAAATTAGAATTGTAATCTATGTCCCATCTAAATTAGGATTGTAAAAATTAGCATCCCTCCATTTCATGGTGGCCATTGGCTTATGCAATTGAGCATATGATGAAATTACCTATGTATCCATTCAAAGGTATGGATCAGTCTTTTAAAGTTTAAACCCTCAAGAAGAGTGAAAACTGATCCAAATCCATTTGAGCTGTGGAAGAATAAGGCGTTTTAGGAGAAGGAGATCACCTGTTTCCCGGCTTAAGCCATGCCAGGAAGCCCAACTGCTACTTCCACAGTGGGTGCACGTTTAAGCAACAATCAAGTTTAATTTAGCCATAAACCATATCAGAAAAAAAGGACTTTAATCTTAGAGTGAGTTTTCAGTGGATAGCCCAGCAACGTTACAAGCATGAGAAAAGTACATGCATTCTTTATGTTCCTTGTTTCTATACATACAAGTATAATAACATAGCACCATTACAATAAGAGAAATGATCATCTTTATTCTAAATTTTGTCATTTTCAGTCACATTACTGATGTGATGTATTTTAAGTGATAACCGTTTAACATGAATAGCCGTTTAAAAGAACATGATCAGTAATGTGATTGAGAATGACGAAATCTAAGATTAAAAGTAATGAGCCTTTCTAATTTCTGTAATTTCTTTTCTTTTCTCCTGAATTCATGTGTTTTGGTCCAACTTAAGGAAAAACTCCAGTAACATTACCCTACAACTTAAGGAAAGCTTCCTGTCAGTCGAATATGGTTAAGAGTGCTCTTCAGGCCGTATTTGTCAACTGCCTGCCTACCTGTCCTGAATCCATCTCCATAAGCTGGGGATGCATCTACCTCAATATGGTGTTTAAAAAAATCACCACATATCTTCTCAAAGTCAGATCGTTTACCCTTTTTTGATGATGTAGAAGAGAATGAGGAAGAGAGTGATGAAGACGAGGATGATGTTGATGATACAACATCACTTCCAGATGCTGTATACAGCTCAGACTCCAACCACATATAAGCTAATACCTGACAGATACCTTCTTCAACCTCTGGACTCAGATTGCGGTAACCTGTCAAAAAGACTATTGGTAAGTTCAGGGCTTACCACATCTAAGAGGTAAATAATGTAAGTGGGAAAATGATAAGAATGCAAATAAACACCTTTAAGCCTCAGCCATGCATGCATCATCTCGTGTGCCAGGATTACCCCAGTCAATAACCTGTGTGTGTATATAAAGTCTTGGTCATGTACCAAATTCTAAAGCCAATATCATCATTTGAAACAATAGATTAGTACCTAGGAAGGCCAAATAAAACAAGAATGGCTGTCACTTCACATTTTCGGATCAACCTACGAGGCTCAGTTCTCACGTCTATGAACTGGTTGTCTGCCCCAAACCTTGGCCTCTTTGAGATCTAGTAATTTAATTAAATAAATTATAGAGGTCGGTCGATGACATATCTTTATAGGAATAAAAGAGGATTAGGTTGAACACTAGGAAAGTTCTTACAATAGGGACAGTCTGTACTTCTGACAAGCAGAGTCCTCTGGTCTCAGACAAGTGATGATGACCCTAGTAAAAAAAATTGAGATTAACATAAATAAAAATGAAATTGAAGTACTCATGTGTAGCATGAAAAGGTAGATACGTAGGCCTTTACATTCTTTTCTCCCTCCATTGCCTCATTTAGTGCTTGTCTCTCAACCAAGAGCATTGGAACTTGCTGCTCCAATTTCATATTTAAACCTTCGTAAAATTCCTGTATTTCAAGGTAAAGTGGTTGACATTCATGAGTATCCATAATGGCTGAGTCTAGACACTCTAGACATAGCTTTCGACCATCATCAAGCAATAGATATCTTGTGTCCCTTGGCTGCATGAATTAGAAAATTTACATTGTAAGTGACATGATGAAAACAATTCTCACGTGTTTCTGAAGGATATTTTGCAGGTAGCAGCAGTTGTTTTTTATATTATGATGCTTTCTTCAAGGTTTTCTTATTTCCAGATAGGAGGGAGAGAAAAAAAGAAAAGAGGGGGGGGGGGGGGTTTCTCTTTTGCAGAACTGACCTCCTTTCTTTCACAGCTACAACACTGAGGAGTATCATCGTGTTCATGTGAGGGGCAGTACTTGTTCTTCCAGAAACGATGCTCCTTATATGGAATATGACCTTCTGAATTTGCTGGGATCTGTACAGAAAAAATAATATTGAAGTGTGTGAATGTGTATAAGTGTGTATAAGGGCAGCAAAAACTTAGTGAGATGTAGGACAAAGAATTATTTTTTAGCGGGACCTTAACCTTGGAGATTTTCTTAAAAGGACCCTTAGGTCCTACTAATTTGTATGTAAACATTACTTATTAAAAACAATAAAAATTGTATTTAAACACACCTGACACTCGACCAGACTTGGGAAGAAGATCCCGATTACTACCAAAGGTTTACACTAAAATTAATGAGCACCATTCAGAGAATTTATCTTGTTATTTATTTATTTATTTATCTATGATTTTAAGTTTTACAGGAACCTGCTTGTCTTCTAGATAACTGAACACGAGGCCTAACACATTTGCACAGGTATTTTCCGGCACTCCACATTAACGACCATGATTAGGACATTTGTGGGAGTGACATAGACCCCTGATACGATGTGTAGGAATGTCCTCCTAAAACCTCCTATAAAGGCCATGCTCCAGGTGTGAATGAACATCCCTAAACTCTATTATTCTCCTACGATTTTTTCAGGAGAAATACTAACTTTAGCATCTGAGGCTCCTGTATCGACATCGAGCCTACCATTGTCTTTGTGATTGCAAGTAGAAACATCTCAATTCGGGTTGCAGGAATTTAGCTCAGGTGTACAAAACATGACAATAACAGGGACAAATAGTGGCTTAACATGGTATCATAGTCAGATTTGAGCTCAAACTCTAATTTTGATTAATGTCAACCTTGAAGGTTATTTTCAGATTTTATTTTAATGAGATTAGAAAAACGGGAATTTATTTTATATAATGTTTGATAATAAGTAAACCAAATGAAAGAGCAAACAAAACATAGCTCTTTTCTAGAATTAAAAGAACCAACTAGATCAAACAATGGAAACATTAAAGAGACTTACAAAGTTCTTGCAAACTTCACATCTTGGGTGACGCTGCTCCTTATAGCACAAATTGTGATAAGAGTGATTGTCAGATATAGAGAACTGTCATCCAAGGAGATATTATACTCAGAAATACTCATTGAACTACCAAAATGAAAAGGAAATCAGGCAATGACCCAAGCATTCAGTTATCCAAGTCCAAACTAAATTTTCAATTAACTCATTACTTTCTCGCCATAAGGAATAGGATGGTTGCAAGCATGACAAAGAAAACATTCTGGATGCCAATCAGCACCCATGCCAGTCAAAACTTCTCCACGGCCAATCTCAGTGTTGCAGCGAGCACAGATCCTACAAGCCATTTTGTCCAGCAGTCAGGTCATGTTTCTGGAATTCCCTTAATAACTGGCCATTTTGATCCTTTGGAACAACTCGTTGAATTTAGTAGATCTTTTAGGAGGCCCCAATGACCATATTATAAAATGCAGAAGCTTTACAAAAATGAGTGTTGGAAAGTTTCAAAAGGTTGTGGATATAAGTACACGTAAATTCAGGAAGTTATATAACAGTATGCCCCAAACACCATTTTACAGGGTCTGAGATCAAATTATTTTTGATGTATATCATCTCGCGTTACTAAAGATATTAATACCAAAATCTACAAGATCAACTTACATCACTGCAAGCTTCTGTTGCTTGGATATGTTTTTCAAATATGTCTGATACTCCAGCAGTTTGTTGTTCGTTCTTTGAACATCTCCTATTCCATTTAATGTTAAACCAAATTCTTTTCAAGCCATTTTAATCATACAAGCCCAACTGGCTCTGGTAGCATCTCTAATAAACTTTTGTTGTTGGTCAAGCTATGGAAACACTAGCTTAAAAATAAGACGACAAACTCTCAGCTCTAAACAGTCTCTTGCAGCAACGTGTTCATGCCTATTTTCAATAATGTAATTTGGCAAACCCATAAAAAGAAAAAAAAAAAAAGGTAATTGGCACAGCAACAGGCATCAGCAACCTCTTACTATAATTCAAAGAAACACTCCATGGTAATGTAGTACTCCCCATCACAGTTTGCCTATTATCTATGTTATAACATAAGATAACATGAGAAAAATAAAATTTTTGGAATCCATAGATCAAAGTATCAGTGTATCCCATTTTAGAATTGTGACATAAAATGTAATGCCATAGGTCAGATATAAATTAGATATCTAGAAACCTCCAATTTCCAGTGCAACCACATAGATTCACAAAATGTCCAACCGCGAATCTCTTTCCCCCCTTTCCTCCACAATCATGTTAAGTATTAATACTTAATAGAAAACAACTGCAAGGATTTAGAATTGGATTTAGGATCCTTGTCGGATTCTTAATTTCAAACTATCCTGCATAATTCCAAATCCCCTGATTTTTTTCCCTAATGTTCTATTACTAATAAAAACAGAAAAGCTAGGAAACTCAAAAAATAATCACAACTCATCCTTCTTTAGCCCACAGCCAATCAAAAAAATTGTAAAAAGGTGTTTTTAAAATAGTTCTCATGCAGCTCTATGTCATCAAAATTTTGATTATTTCCCACCCACCTAATTGTCCACAGGATGAAAAGAGGAACTGCACTACAAATGCCACCCCTCTCATGATGGCTAATTCTCCCTTTTCAGCATGCAAACAATTTTCTGATAGTCCCACCATTCCACTCCAGATAAAGTTAAGTCCAACAACAATGATTCTTTGTACATATTTCCATATAAAACAAGATCCATCATAGGACAATTCATAAGCATGCAACATCTATCCACAACAGTTTTGAGCCTTTTCTCCCAAGTTTTTTCTCATCAATATTTTACCAGGCAGTTATTCATCCAAAGAATGCAACATCTTTTTCTAGCTTTCCACTAATTTTAAAGCGGCCAACTGAACTGGCTAAAATTTTTAGCAGACTAAGAATTAGAGCAATTAGCCATGGATATTAATGTACCATGGATAGCATGGTTACCGCACATACCTATATTCAGATGGAAGGCTGAATGGATAAGGCTGACATATATTTTCAGTTTCACGTCGAGGAGGAGAATCCATGTAGATGCTTTCTTGAAGAGCTTTGGCAAGCTGCTCATCATCTTCCAATTGAGCTTTAGCAATATGTTCATCTTCCTTGGTTTGAGCCCTAGCAAGCTGCTTATCTTCCTCCAATTGGGGTTCCTTGTCTAAGAAAATAAGAAAGTAAAGGATGAGACCCTAGGGATCATTTCTTATTTCCATACATGTAAGTTCTGCATCAGAAGATAACACCTGAAAATTATGTACTAATTTTAGAGGTGACTATAATTATTCATTATGACTCTCAGGGAGCCAGTTATGAATTTCATTTATTCCCATAGAATTACTTTCAATAGCGTTTTCAGGCTTAGGGAAACCCAGCAAATATGATATGTTAAGCAATTAATTGTGAAACCTGGCCTGAGATGAGGGAAGAATGAGGTAGGGGGGTCAGAAAAGAGTTTAGCTATTTCTCTTACCTACGGAAGTTACCACCCAGATTTCATTCATAGAGATTCATGATTAATAAATTTTATAACCTCTTTAATTAGCAAAAAGAAACTAAAAATTTTACTAACAATCTGGCCTTTGATGACAACCTGGCCTTTGACAATTTAACAAGAATAGACAGAAAAATGACAGAAAATAAAGATCCAACACTGAAGCATATATTCACGTGTGTAATGAAAGTACTTCAGATATACCATTACACTTCAAGGTAAACATCTCTTGATGTGTCATGGTAAGGTAACTAAAATAATGAGTCATCTGTCATCACTCTTATTTACTAGAATCCAAAAACCTGCCCAGATAGCAATTGAATCATGTCGATCTCAATACAGGCAAACTGAGCAACTTACCAATTGATTTTTTCCCTTTCTGGTCCTGTTCTGAAAGGGAAAGTGCAATGGCATAATCAATATCTTGTTGCTCATCCTGCATATGAGGTTTCCAGTTAGCATTGGGCAATAAAAGAAACAAGGCAGCACATAATTTAAACAAGAATGTTAAAACTTCAGAAGCTATGCTGGTTTACAAATTAACCAGTAACATTATCCAACAGATCAGTTACCAATAGAGAATAGGATTGTGCATGCTATAGATGAGCAGGAACGACAACTGAAGGTATTTTAATAGATTACGGGTTGCCTCCCTCTTTGCTAAAAAATAAAAAAGCAGGACCCACAAGAGTGTATCCGTGAAAAGCACAAACCATGATTGCCTCTGAATGAGGAGCTTCATCGCCAATTCTATCTTGATTTTTCCCATGATGTCTCCCCTTACGGCTAGAACCTTTAAGAACCTTGTTCAGCCAGCCCATGACGCCAAATATCGTTTTTCCCTACCCAATATGTTCATTTGAATTAGAGAACTATACTTTAAACTGTTGAAATTAATTTTGATAGATGCATAGAACATCTCTGACCACAGCAGATGACAAGTTTGAGAAGTTCGTAAAGGCATCAATGATGAGAATGAGAATCTAGAATTATTGTTACTGTTTGGTCAAGTTTTCAGATGGTAAATCATATCCTTGAACAAGAATCTACAATATAAAGGCACGAGTAACATGCAATATAGTTGAAGGTAATGGCAATCTCAGAACAAGCAACAAAATTAGCATTGAGAATGAGAGACATACACCAAAGCCATGTCCCATAATTTTACTTGTGCTTTAGTATGGGACACAGCTTCCAGACTTTGAGACGGTAGTTAATCGGGGAAAGAGAAACCATATCTAAGTCTACAAAAAAATTTAGAAGATATCAAAGAGTCCAATATACCTTGTGGACTCGAATTCTTCCCGTAAAAGCATATAGAATCAAAGAATATATTATCCCAATCTAGACAAATGACATTGTCCCTAGCCAATCAAAAAATTCAGAACAGGTAATAAATAAAAGAACACTTTGAACAAAAATTCCAAAAACTTCAGACAAATGACACTGATGATCACCCGCCAGTAGAGATACAAATTTGCCAACAACGCTTCAATTCTTAAAATCTCGAAAATGATACTGAAACAACGACCAAATTAACGAAAAGGCTGAACTTTCAGCCCAGTACCATCGAACACCACATCTGTGATTCTTTCTATAAATCCTCCACCAAACCCATCCAATTAAAATATATATACAACAAGTAGAATCTTCAGCTTGACAATTTGCCGATGATAAACTGAAATGAAGCCAAAGAAAACACCAAGTTTCAGAAACTCACCCCAGAAAGAACAAGAATATGCAGAGACAGTAGGATCTGACGAATCGCCTATCAGATAAAATTCCCGACAACCACGAATTCACGATAACCAAAGAAGAATTAAAGACGGCAAAAGATGTTATCCTTCACAGCATCAATTCTCTTTGGTCCTGCAAAGGACAGATCCTTTTCTAACAAAGTCACATACACATTTCAGTAAGAGAAAAAGAGGAAAGAAAGATAGAAAGGAAAAGGCACCAGCAATCAGTAAATGGAAGTGGGAAGGGTACTTGGATCCTACGCAAAAAGACCAGGCATGAGCTAAAATGATAAAAACGAAAATCCAACAAAAGTCGAATCTTTTTAGAACTTGGTCAACTACTGTACCACAGGTCCACAACCTCCGTAAAACCTACCGAAATCAGGATGGAAAATGTCGATGTTGTTGTGTTGGGAGTGGTTTCGATTCTAACAATTTCTTCCCGTCTTTGTTGTGGGGTCCTCTGCCCTCTACTCATTTCTCCACCACACTTTCACTAAATGTTAAATATTTAACATCGAATCTTTCTCTTTCAGGTTGACGAAGGCATTGCAAAGGGAAGAAGGAAAGGGATTCTTCACATATTCCATGAGTTTTATACGTTGGCCTTCCAGCCTGGAACTCACGACAGAATTTTGCCAAGTGGCCAAATAAGCTTTTAAAATGTGTCTTTTTTTTTTAACTTAAAAAAATTCTGGAATGCGATTTAAGGCACGTTAGAATAATAATCTACCGTTAGATAGCGTATAAGATTTCGCCGTACCCTTTTTCAAAAAAAAAAAAAGTCAATTTATTATTAAAAAATTAATTAATTTTTATATAATTCAAATATATATATTTTTAAATGAGTGTATAGTATTTATACTATTCTTTTTTTAATTTTATTATTTAAGTTAAATTTTTTAATTTTTTTCACTCATTTTCATGACGCATGCTCCATCCCACGCATGTAAGCACGTACTTCAATATTTTGATGGGCATGTTTTACCAAATGGTTCCATGTCATGGTAGATAAAATTTAAAAGACAGATTGAAGATGTCTTGGGGAGGACCTCTTATCCAAGCTTCGCTTTGATCTTACTCGGCTTTTACAATAAATAAATAAAAATTATTCATCATTCTTACATTATACATCCTTTTTTTTGTTATTGTAACATATATTTGACGTAAGAATAATAAATAAAAGAACTCATAAATAAGAGTAATACTAATATATGTTTATTGGCTGTCTTCAACTTATAGACCAATCTCATTAATTATGTTGGATGAGTGTATTGATATGTAGAATCGCTTACAATAAAATTTATTCTTTAAATAATTATTTTCTTTTAACAAACAAGCTATCCTCCACTCCACCTTGTTATGGTCACACTAGTCACATGTACTGAGAGGCTGTAGGATTATGTGACGGGTTTTAGTATTTATCATTTCAAACATTACATTTATTTTATTTATGTTAAACTAATTGAGTTTTTTTTATTCATCATCTATATATTGTATATTTAATAAAGATAAAATTAAAAAAAATTAAAAAATTAATTATGATATATGATGTAGAGATGATGGATATAATTTTTTATATGAGGATGAAGCAGGGTAATCTTAATACAATTGCGTATGTTGAGGAAAACACCCCTCTTGGGAACATGATTAAAGATCTTCTCAATGGCCAAAAATATTAGTTAATATTAGTTAATCGAAGAAAAATTCAAAGATCCTACTCCAATAAAAATATCTTGAATGCATTTGTTGGGTCCCTAGCCATACAACTCAGCTTATCGTGTCCTTCAATTCATCCATCTAAATCAACCAGCCAAGGGGTACAGTATTTAATATGAACCCTTCAAAAAAGTATACATTTTTAAATCAATAAAATTATTTGTTTTTAAAATTTATGAATATTTTTAGAAAAAGGGTTTAAAAAAATCATTTTTATTTGATTGAGTCAAATTGTGTTTTTAAATAACATGCTTAATAACTATATGGACCGGTTTGGATTTGAGACGAATTCGTCTCAATTCATCTCAAATTTATTATTATATTTTTTTAATTTTTATATAAAATATAAAATTTTTAAATTCTAATATATATATTTTAAATCTTTATTTAATTTTTTAAAAATTTAAAATAATAATAATATTTATAAATAAATTAAACTCACACCGTCTTTTAATTTAAATCAAACCCATATTTATAATATTTATTACTTGCGTATGTTTTATAATTGGTTGGTGAGATATTGTGCTTTTTATAAACTGGATATGATTATTATTATGTGCTGATCAGACAGGACTTTCCCCCTGACCCCTCCCCCCGCGGGGGGCCACCTCCTTTCAACATCTGCGCCCGTCATCTCATAACAATATCTACGATTTCTTTTTATTTTTCGCAAGATATATATTAATAAAAATTAAAAGATACAAAGTTTATACAAATTATAACTTATAAAGAAAGATTCTTTTTATTGTGAAACTCTAACATAAAAAGGAGAATTAATATTTTATAAGAAAAATATTATCAAAAATTTGCATTGTCGGTATTATCATTGAGTAAGATTATGTGCACATTAATTTAAAAATCGGTATATTTTTCTTACTTTCCCTTTAATAAAAAAAAAAAAAAGGCCAGTCTTAATGTCGTTGATGACAATAACTATAATCAGTATAATTATTGATATTTTTTGCAAAGTGATTAATATAATAATTTTTAGTAAATTATTATCCCTCAGGCCGCTGCTTTTGACATAAGCATACATGTTCCCTGCAGCCACAATTATGGACCGTCATATTAGATACCCTTACAAGTTTTACTAAAAGACTGGATTTAATTAATCGCAAGAACTTTGTAGTATTAAAGTTTTATTGGGATAGTAAGATAAATGAGATAATATTATTAAAATATTATTTTTTAATATTTTTATATTTTTAATATTAAAAAAAATTAAATTATTTATTATATTTTATTTAAAAATTAAAAAATTAAAAATATATAATAATGAAATAATATAGAATAAAATCAACAAGCATTCAATCTCAATAAAAATAAAAATAAAAATAAAAAATGCATTCAGTCTCAAACTCGGTCAAATTAGCATGTGAAATTACTGTACTGCACTCGAACATTGCAGAAGGATCCAGAATTAGATGGATATTGATAGAAGCTTGTCTGTATATGTAAGACACTATTGTAAGTACGCGTCAAGTACCCTAGCCTGTCAAGTGTCAAAACCCAAAACAGTAGCAATATCTATATATATAATAATAATAATATTTATAATATGGGAGTTTCACATATTCTTTTAAAAAATAAATAAATATAAAATTTATATAAAAGTTTATTATTTTAAAATAAATCTGATTTTAGAATATATATATTTACGTACTCTAATCTCTAATATTAGTATATATATGTGCAGTATTTATAAGAAAGCAATTAAAGCACGGGTAGATCGGTCATGATGAATTCTGCAGGCCATTTTGTTGTCCTTTATCATTTATGTTGTTTTGACGTTAATGGCATCATATATCAATAATATGGCTCCGGCCACATGCGTTAGTTATACTCTCTTCCCTTTTCATTATTAAAAGTGGTTAAAAGGCGAAGATATTATAATTGCATGGAAGTTGATAGTGATATTCACGTTCTATTAGTAGTACTACTGTTGTGGTTGGCGCAATGACTTACAGCGACGTTGATTTCTGCAGCTCCGTTTGTTTTATAACGTGTATTCAACATATTTCATTTTATTTCATACTTTCAACTCATTTTAATTATTTATTTTAAATTTTAATTTATTTCAATTATTTATTTTATTATTATTTATAATTCATCTCCTCCCATCTATCAATCCAAACAAACCCGTTTACATAAATATCAGCGCTCGTCTTTGCCTTTTACATTTGTATAAGTTTCTATGTTTGCCTTGAAGCTTTAATTTTCGAGGAAAAAAACAAACGAGACCCCACAAGGCACAAGCGTTTATTACTTGATATCATAGCCCTACGTACCTAGCTAGCTAGCTACCTCCATTATTATTATTATTATTATTATTATTAAGCAAGACTCTTTTTTTTTTCTATTTTTCGAAGAAGCTAATAAAACTTCATTAAAACATAAAAGATTACACATGAGAAACGGGTGTGATTTCCAACAAATATTTTAAAATAATAAATTATAATATGAAAATAATAAAAAAAATAAATTTATTTGAGACTAATAATTAATTTTTATCCAAATCTTATAAGAGAACATCATCTTATCTAAAAATAAATTTAAAATATTTACATAAATCTATCAAAAATACAATAAAAAAAATGAAGAAACAAGTATTTTACAAAAATGTTAAAAGGAGGAGGGAGTTGGAATTGAAGCTCTGACCACCACTGCCTTGAGAGATATTGAAGAGCTATAAGAGACATTGGAAATCTCTCGCAAGTCAAAGAAACATAAGAGAAGAAAAAGACTATTGAAACTGAAAGATTAGGTACATCCATTAATAATGTCATGGCTGCTAATTAGTTAGTCAACATTTTTTTTTATTTCTTTTTGAAAAGAAATTAACCCAACTTTCCATTAGAAAGATAAAATGAAGATGGTTGGAGAGCCAGATCTGACTCACCTTCCACTAGCAACTAGGACAATTTTATTAGATTATGTGCCTCATTATTCTCTTCTCTCCTAATAAATACAGTAGACCAATTCATACAATAAAGAAATATTTTAGCATCATTTAAAATAATTCTTACACTATCAACACGTTCAGATTGCTCCTTAAGGAGCTTTACAATCTGCAAGCTATCTCCTTCAAAAATCACATTTGACAAGTTCATCTCTTTGGCTAGTTTTGTTACTTTTAAAACTCCAATTACCTCAGCAATGATTGAATCTATCAAGGAAGCTTTTGATATTCTATTTGCCGCCAACACTGCTGCTTCATGGTTCCTGGTTATATGACCAATACCAATTCTATTGAGATCTTGAAAAATGGCAGCATCTCAGTTGATCTTCTTAAAGTCTCTAGCTAGGAGGGGGACACCAAGTAGATGAAAGGTCTTGGACCTAAGGTGAAAATTGTTTCTTCTCTGAATTAGCAACTCTAAAGTCTTCAAGTGAATCCATTGATGTCTTAACCACCAGATTGGGATGCAAGAACTGGTCCTCAAATAGCCATCTATTTCTTCTCAGCCAAATTGCTCTAGCCAATACAAAAAAGCATTCCACAACTTGTTTATCACAATTTGAACAAATAAGCTCAAACAAGTCCTTGAAAGAACCATCTGTACAAGCCATTTTCTAGATCTTAGGATGGCTTTGGCGCCATACATTTCTTGCAGCAACACAACTCCATAAAGCATGGTTAATAAACTCCTCTCCACTGATACAAAAGGGACATGAAGGAGAATCGATTACTTTCCTTCTATACAAATTAAGCTTTGTTGGCAGTGAGTCTAAACAGGCTCACCGAACAAAAACTTTAGAAACATTAGGAATTTTAAGAGTCCACAGCTTTTTCCACAAGATATTCCCCTTGATATTCTATCAAGATTGACCTTTTTCCATTTCTAACCATTCTAACTGTTTATGATAGGCTAACTTGACAGTAAATTCTTATTTTTATTGCCCAACCATATCAATTTGTCCTCACCCCTGCAAGCTAATAGGTATTCTAGAAATCAAACTACATTATTCATCATTAAAAGCTTCATTCAATAAATCAAGTTTCCATTGCTTGGTCTCCCCATCAATAAGATCTTTTACTCGAGAGTTTTCAGGTAAGGACCTCAAAGGAGACTGAATTTTATAAGATGAGGGTCTCAGTATCCATTTGCTACTCCACACTTCTATCCTTTCCCCATTTTCCACCCTCCACATGGAACCTTCCAATATTAGTTTCCTAGCAGCACAAATTCTTTTCCAAATCATAGAGGATCTAGCACCTAATTTAGTCTTGAAAAAATTAGTAGAGGCAATATATTTATTCTAAGTATCTGGGCCACTAAAGATTTGGTGTTTTGAAGGATACGCCACCCCTGTTTAGCTAACAAGGCAAAATTAAAACTTTCCACCTTCCTAAATCCGAGACCCCCTTCCTCTTTTGCTTTCCTTATCTGTTTCCAGCTCACCTAGTACATCTTCCTCTCATTTTCCATAAAATTCCACAAAAAATCTTTCATCAGTTTATTGATTTCCTTCACTAAATTTTTTGGTAGCTTAAAGACCCCCATACAATAAGTAGGGATAGATTGCACCATTGCCTTAAGGAGGATTTCTTTACAGGCATGAGAAATGAACTTAGTTTTTTAGTTACTAAGCCTTCCCCTAATTCTATCTAAAATACCTTTAAAAGCTCTGAATTTAGTTTTCCCTACTAATGCTAGTAGGCCCAAATAATTTTCATAAGAGCTCGAGGCACTAAATCCAACAATACTCAATAAATATTCCTTGATTTCTCTCTTAGTGTTGCTACTAAAGAAAATTGAAGATTTATCTCTGTTCACTTTCTGTCCAGAAGCAGATTTATACAGCATAAGCAAATTATTAATGGCTGCCCATTCACATGTTTTTACTCTACAGAAAATTAAGCTGTCATCCGCAAAGAACAAATGACTCACACTAGGACAACCTCTAATAATTCGAAACCCATGAATATCACCCCTACTTTCAACATTGTTCATTAAAGAGGTTAGAACCTCAACTACCAAGATGAATAAATAAGGGGAGATAGGATCTCCTTGGCGTAGACCTCTAGAGGGAATAATTTGTTCTTGGGGGCACCATTAAGAAGTAGGAAGTATTTAACAGTGGACACACAATTCATCACCATATCAATCTATCTTAAACTGAATCCCATTTTCTCTAATACTTTCCTAAGGAACACTGATTCAACCCTATCATAAACCTTACTCATATTGAGTTTAATGGCCATATGACCTTGTTTCCCTTTCCCCTTAACTTTCATTGAGTCTTCAAAAGCAACAATCACATTATCATGGATTAACTCTCAGGAATAAATGCACTCTGATTAGGGGAAATTAATTGAGGAAGAATCTTTTTTAACCTATTAGCAATTAGAGATCACCTTATAAATGACATTGCATGATGCTATAGGTCTGTAATCAGCTACTTTACTTGGCTTCTTAACTTTAGGGATAAGGACAATGAAAGTCTCATTTATATTTTCCACACTAGCACCATGATTAAGAATATCAGAAACTGCTCTAACAATATCAGTGCCAACTATTTCCCACTAAGATTTGTAGAAAATAGGAGGGAAACTATCAGGACCCGGAGATCCCAAAGGTTTCAACTGAAAAAGAGCTTCCTTGATTTCTTCATCAGAATAATTACACAAAAGATAAGAATTCATATCATCAGAAACAAAAGCATTGGTATAATTCAGGCATTCATCAATATTACTAGGAGATTGAGTAGAAAAAAGATTCAAATAAAATTGATTAAATACATCTATAACCTCTTCCAGGTTTGTAGTTTCAGTCCCATCCTCCTTTATGACGTTCTTGATCTCATTCATCTTCCTTCTTTGGTTTGCATAGCTATGGAAGAACCGAGTATTCTTATCTCCATTTTTCAGCCAAGCCTGCTTAGATCTCTATTCCCATTTCTTATTCTCCTTGGCTAACAGACAATGAATATCCCTCTTCAAGCACATCAACTCATCCCTACTGCCCCCTAAATCTTTCTCCTGTAGTTCTGCCAGAATCTCCATCTTTTGTTGTAATTCTCTTTTTTCTTTTCTTTGAGAATTCTAGTTCTAGTGGACAAGAAACTTTTTACAACTTTCCAGCTTACTCTGAACCATGTTTGTCCTATTGTCCTGCAACAATTGCTAGCTGTTCCAGCATGCCCTGATTAAATCTTTGCACTCTTCATTATAGTTCCAACTTGTTTCGTATCTAAACAGTTTCTCTGGTCCTCTGAAGTGGTTACCTCCCTTTTTAATCTTTCTATATTCATTCCAGTCCAGGATAATAGGGCAATGATCTGAGGAAATAACTCCCCCATTGTAGAAGTTGAACTCCTCGTACAATTCAATCCATTCCAAATTCCCCAGCACTCGGTCCAACCTTTATTTTGTAAACTGTTGCCCCATTTTTCTATTGCTCCAAGTAAATTTTACCCCTTCAAAACCAAGATTATTTAAACCACAATTATCTATACAATGTCTGAACTGTTCCATATTTCTGTAGGAACGATCCGCAGCACCCATCTTCTCATCTTGACTTAATATCCCATTAAAGTCTCCGAAACAAAGCCATGGCATCTTATCCTTAGGCATAATTTTCCTTAACAAACCCCAACTAATAAATTTAGAACTCGTTTCTGAATAACCATAGAAGCCGAAAATCAAAATCACTTTTCTCAAACTCTCATCAAAATATCTCATAGAGATGTGGTGTTGGGGGTAGGTATCCAAAAAAAAATCGAACCTACTATCCCACAAAAAAACTAGCCCACCACTTAGGCCTACACTATCTATAATAAAGCTGGCATCAAAACCCAACATATTCCTGAAATTCTCCACCTTAGAATGGCCACACTTTGTTTCTATTAGAAAAACAAAAGCGGGAAATCTAGACTTGATCAATCTTTGAAGCTCCATAACTGTAAGGGTGTTCTCGAGACCCCTACAGTTCCACGAAACACCTCTCATTGACCCTGGTGGGGTTGTCTGGCAGCCTCCACTAAATCTGTATCAACATAGGCAAACCCATTCTCTACCTCTTCTTTAAGTTTCTTCAACTTACTACCACTCGAATCAGACTCATTCAGGGGTCTTTTGACAAACAGGTTAACACCCTCCTCCTGATATACACCTCTCGAACTATCTACATTCCTTGCATTCTTCTTCCAGGTAGCCAATTTCCTTCTCATGCTTTCTATTTTTATGATTATTTGACTGGCTTGCTCCTCCTCTTTCTCCTCAGTATCCACCCGAGGTCTTGGCTCAGCCTCCATCTCCCTCATATCTCTGTTTAACACACTATTCATCCCTCGTACTAACTCTTCATCTTTTTCCAGCTCATCTGTTTCATTTTTAATTATTAAAGGCTTGTCTAAACCCTTTTGACTCATGTGGAGTTCTAGGTGAAATCTTACAACTCAACTCTTCTGATTGCTCTTCAGAATTCCATCCCTCACCCTCATTTCTCCTTTCCTCTCTGCCCTCATATTTCCTTGTCTGAAAAACCCTGGCATTTATGGGTTGTGCTCTCAGCCAAGCCCCAAATTGATTAGTAGTTTCTTCCTTATATGAGTCCACATCTCTCTGATTACTACATTTTTTACCCTTATGCACTACGATACCACATTTAAAACAGAACCCTTGTAACCTTTCATACTTTACTCCCATCCAGTAACGTTTATTCTCTAGTTGAACCCATTTACCCCTTAACAAAGCTTCGACATATCCACCTCCACCCTTACCCGCAAACATTCACCCCAGGCTAGGCCATCCGTGTCTGATTCCACTCTAATCGTGTGGCCTACTGCCTCTGCTAACTCCTTCCCAATTTCTTCGTTCATAATCGCTAAACGTAAACCATATAAATTAGACTTCTATTGAAAAACCAAGGGCGTCCATTTATAACTCTCTCCTTCTCAACAAGAAATTGGAACTCAATCAAATATTTTTGATCCCCCATTTTTTTAAACTTAACACAGCCCTCAAGATTCCATACCTGGGTCATTGTCGTTCTGAACGCCTCGCTATTGATGTTTTTTCCGGGCATCACTCCTTCGATGAGACAAAATCTCCCGCATAGACTTTTATCCTTTAGATCCTTGCCTTGGACTACATATGTTTCGTTCTCCTCTACCGATAGCTTCAAACGTTCCTATCTACTCAATAGCTCCTTCTCCATAGAGAATTAAAGCACTACGATTTTGTAGGATTATGATTTATCTTTCGAGAGAATAAAACTTGTCCCGTTTGGATTCAGAAGTGAGTTGAGCTCATCTCAACTCACTTTCATTTCATCATTACATTTTTATAATTTTTTTATACAAAATATAAATTTCTTTATACCTTATTCAAATTTCAATATATATTTTTTAAATTTCAATATACATTTTTTAAATTTTAAAATAATAATAATATTAAAAAATAAACTAAATTCATTTTAATTTATCTTATTTTTAAATTAAAATAGAATTTAATCTTTTTCTTTATTGAAAGAAAGAGAATGACCTGATGAACGCACTAGAACTTGAGATTTGGTTAGTCAACATTTATGAAATCATGATGAATCTGAAAATGAAATGAAATCAATTTGATTAGATCTACACAAATATTGAGGATTAGGATAATCATGATCTGCGTGTTTGCGACCCAATTCATGTGATCGATATTTAAAATTATTCAGATCCTTGCTCGATTTCTAATAACTTTATATCACATCAACTACTGTTAAAAAAAAAAAACTTACAAACATGATAAGAAATGATATTATAAATTAAGTTGATTACAATAAAGTGAGTTTTGAAAAAAAAAAATTGAGAAAAAAGACATTCTGAGGCAGCTTATAATCATGATCCAAAAGGAATCTATCTACTGCAAAGTTGAAAGCATCAAGATCCACAATCTATCATTCCTTTACCTTTACGAAAGCATCAAGATCGTTATATATAGCTTGTAGTGACACTGTGACAGTAACAAATGATCAATTTTCTCCAACCAAAATCATACTAACAGAATTATAGATTAAAATGAAAATATATATTTTTGTAAAACCCGACCCATCGATCCTTAATTATCTCACGATTTGGTTTTAGGTTGTTAATTAAGACAGCTAGCTTATTATATATTGACAAATATTCTTACATGACATTATTTGCTTCGACCAAAGTAATAAAACATGGAACAAAATATATAATTGACATGATGTGACTTAAACGACCACCGCCTTAATTATGGATCATAAACCTATGAATGTTGGTTCGACCGTCGAATACATACGTGTGCTAGCGAAAATTCAAAAGTACATTATTTTCAGACAACGTACGTACCATGACTTTGTCTCCAAGTAGTCGATGATATTCTCATAAATACTGTTTAAATATATTTGTCTTAAATCATTAATATATTTGAATATTGGAAAATGCTCGTATCTTTATTATTTGTCTACAACTCATTTACTATTTTTTTTTTTTTTTTATTTTTTAATTTAATAATTAAAAAAGTAATTATTAAAAAAGTTATATATTTTTTAAAAAAATTTTAATAATTAAGAATATTAAAAAAATAACTAAAATAAAAAAATAAATACACATAAGATAGTAAACAAGTAATAATTAAATTATAAGAACATCATTATTCTTGAATATTTCTTAACCATTTTATGATAACGTACAAAGTCCTTCTTCTTCTTCTTTTTGTACTATTTTTTTTTTAAAATTAAATTTAAATTTAATTTTTTTTTATATTAATTTATTAAAAAAATATTTATTTGTGACTAATTATTACTTGCTGAAATTTTTATTTCTTGCCAAGATAAATATATTGATCTTGTCACATGAAATAATAATTCTCATAGTAAATAACTCTTTATAAATTCTCACTTTTCATTTAATGATTATATGGAGCAAAGTTACTCACCTGCCTCTTTTCACATACACCACACGAAACTATGATGTGACGTTTATTTTTACTTGTTTAACTACACATTGCGTTTAGTCATTACCCAAATCAGACCTTCTTCCTCCTTATTTTCTACGGAACAGAACAGAGTGGACTTCGGATTTGCTTTCCCTCCCCCACATGTTCTTCCTCTACTAGTCTTCACCGCCACCATTTGGGATCTCCGACGAGTATGCTCGCTCCGACCGACCGACGGAATATAGCCACAACCGACTCACAAATATTTTATATTTCTTTTTTATTTCTGAAAAATATTTTTTATTTATGTTTTTCTTATGCCTTGTAAGTCTTTTTCAAGCATCCATAGTTGAAGACATATAATTGTTATAGGCCTCTAAATCAGTGCTTGTTGGTGGATAAAGTTTGGGTTTTATTTTTATGATGCACCGAAAATCATAGCTGGGAAGTTGATATTTTTTTCTTTTCTATTTTTTGTCTACTTCTTGTTGAATATGGCGTCCTCCAAAATCAGAATTTTCAGCTCGCAGCAAAAGAATTGGAATGATTTTCCATTCATCCTTTAACTCTTTCACCGAAATAGAATTTTAAATTACATGTTCTTCTCTAATTCTTGGACCCAGTTATTACTAGCTATGATTTTAAATAGTGAAGAAGATAGATGGTACTGTAGTTAAAAACCTATGCACGCTTGAACCATCCAAGCTCTCATGGCTATAGCCTGAAAAAAGAAAATCAGATGAAGATTAAAATCTCATATGGATTCTCAGATCAATGGGTGGGGATTTATAGGTGACTGGGAAATGATTCTCAGATCGTGATGTCACGAGAGAGAGTGATGATTTCTAATGGGGGAAGGTGCAACCGTCGTGACTCTTAGTGATGATATCTCATATCGCAACTGGAGACTAACGCGGGGAGGTAGTTCGCAGATGTGGAAGATGAAATCGTTGCGAGGGAGACATATTTTTCCTTAGAAATTCGGGGGGAGGGGGAGGGGAGAGACATTTATTCACTTAATTGAATGTAAATAAATCGGATTTGCCATCTTAGCTTTTGTGCATGGTGTGATAGAAAATCGGATGAAAAGTAGATTTTTTTTCTTTTTAAAAATGACGTTTTATGTCAGCTAGTTACGCTAGTTGTCATTTTCAAATTTTTTGGTAGGTTTTGATTTTTGATTTTTTGGTTCTTTTTTATTTTTGGAGTGATCTTTTAATCGTGGATACTCATAAATCACAGGCGATTGTATAAAGAATAATGATAACTTTAGTATCTATTTATCACTATTTTACTTTTTAAAATTTTTTTTTATTTAATAATTAAGAAAGTGATTATTAGTGAAATTATATTTTTTAAAATATTTTTTAATAACTAAGAATGTTAAAAAAATATTTAATAAATAAATAAATAAATACATTAAAAATGGTAAATAAGTGGTACATCAATAATAAGTGTATCATTACTTTCGTCCAAATAGAAAAATAGTAATAATTACCAAAAAATAAAAAAATATGAAAAAATGAATTTTCCTTTGAATCAATAATAATTTAAAGAGAAATATTATAAAAAAATAATTTATATTACACATATCTGTTTAATTAATATGTGATTTATTTTTTTTTAATTTTTATATATACATATTTAAATATTAAAATAAAAAAATTATAAATCAATTAGACAAATCTCACAATTTGAGATTTGTGATATATAAGACTTCGTATAGAATTTCTCAACTACAAAATCCTATCATCAAAATAAATAAAAAAACAAAAAAACAAAACCACCCCTCCAAAAAAAGGAGTGAAACTGTAAACGAAAACTGATAGCATGCCACTTGGAGCATATTTGGTAAGGACTTCGGTCTAGTCCCTAATCAATGCGGGTCATTCTCCACGCACGTCTCCCTTGATGACCGAGCAAGTCTCCTTAGTTGGTTGGTTGGTTGATGCACTTTTCTCGCTTTCTTGAGTTTTTATGGTAATGACTATGGTGTTTAGGGATAAGTTTGGTTTGGATAGGGAGATGTGGTGATTAATGTAGTAAATTGAGATTGCAATGGTTTAAAGGAATGTCCTTTAGATAAGCTTATATGTTGGGATTCTTTTGATGAGGCATATGGGTCATGTGGCGTGGAAGGGTTAAGATTTTAGTGAGGGCTTAAGAGAATTTCGAGATTGTGGTTAGATTAGGGTTTAGAAGAAAATTGGCTAGTGTTTGGGGATGTTTGTTTCGGCTATGGAATGGTAAGATTATTACCTTGATTGGTTGGGGATGAGAGGTGATTGTATATTGATTAGATATTGGGAGGGATATGATATTTGATTGAGTCAACTAATTGGTTGATTGGCTAATCAATTATGGGCATGTAAGATATGGTGGTTGTTATGGCAAGTGGTGGGCGGCTAGGTCAAGGAATGAGGTGGATAAGGTTTTGATTTGTAAGACCAATCTTTGATTGGTTGGATGATGGAGAGATTTGTGGGATTTATTGGCCGAGTATGGAGGGTTTAGGTTTGGTGAATATTTGATTGGGATATTGAAGATATGGAGGATTTGATTGAGTTAATTAGTAGATGAGTTGACTAATCAAATAAGAGATGGAATGTTTGTTTGGATGAAGTGGCAATTAGGGTTACAGCAAAGGCAAGTGGTGCCTTGGCCGAATATGCCTAGATATGGAAATGTGTTGACTTGATTTGGGAAGCTTTTGTGGGATTGGGTAGAGATGAGTGGCCGGCTATGTATAGTGGTGTGGCAAATGGTGGTTCGACTAGGGTTATCTTGGAAGACAAATTCCTAAATTGTAGGGATTTTGAATTTCAAACGGAAAATGATTTATGGCCTGCTATAGTTGTTGGAGATCTGGTTTAAATTTTGATTGGGGATTTTGATTGGGTTAAATAGAATTAATTAAATCAATCAAGGGATAATTAGTCAATTAAATCAAGTGAGGAAATATAGGAGGGATGATGTGGCATTTGATGGATTCGGCTAGGGTTGTTGTAGGGTGGCTGAATATACTCAAATTGGGAGGTTGATTTGATTTGAATTTTGAAATGATTTGAGTTAGTGGGATGTATGTGGCCGGATATAGGAATTATTGTAGTGGTCGGTTATGGAATGGACTTGGTTGTTAGGATAAGATTTTGAATTTGAATTGATTTGGTTGAGAGAAATATGGAAAGTTATGATGGATAAGGTAACAAGTGAGAGATTCCGTTAGGGCTTGGTGTGAGGTGGCCGAATAGAGTAATTTAGGTAAGTGGACTAGGTGATGGGCGGCTAGGATTTTTTGAAGGAATAAATGATATGAATTTGGTAAGTGGAGTTAGGGTTGGTCGACCAAGGCCTTTTATGGCATGTTAGATATGGTTTTGTTGGGGGAAATTATGATAAGTTTGGTGGTGATTGAATGGTTGGTTATGGGAGGAGTTGGTGGGCATGTAAAGCAACTTGGTGAGATAATTATAGTAAGGGTTTGCCTAGGGTTGGCCGAGTGGGTTATTTGGAGAGTGGGAAAACTCAAGAAACTCAAGAGAATATAAGTACACTCAAAGACCAATGATGAACATGCCACACTCAATGTATCACTTGGGGTTCAGCACACTCAATATAACATGCATACAATCACTACAACACTTCAACATAACACTCACTAACTCATAATTGATGAATCCAAAATTTACAAGTGATGTGAATTTCGAAGTCCTCAAGACACCCACACTCAATTCTCAAATTCATAAGTGATGTGAATTCGGCACTCTCACAAGACATTCAAACACTATTTTTTTTGTAATTTTTCAAAAACCAAACAAATAGAAAAGAATTCCAAGTAATTCCACGAACAAAAGAACAAACTAAACAAACTCCAAAGATTCAAGAACCACACCAAATAAAATGAACACCAAAATGAACGAAATACCTCAAATAACTTTATTGATAAAAGGGATAGATGTGGAACAATATCGATTCACGAATTGCACGACATGTTTCTCTTCAAGGGGATTCACGAATTGCACTCCAAAAAGCCCAAGTGCACAAGGCACCGATGATAATCCAAGGCACAAGTGGCCGGCCTAACTCTCTTAAGAGCAACTCAATTCTCAAATATTCAAAAGATGTCAAACTAAGAGGCCTAGGGTCCTATTTATAGAGTTTACAAAGTGAAAATCTTCAAAAGATCCCTGGACATTATTTAATAAAATAAAATAAATAAAATGCCACTAAAAACAAATAAGATAGTCTTGGAGGCTCATGTGGCCGTGGTATGCAAGGGTGGATGGTGTGCTTGGTCGCCCATGGCATGAGCCATGGGTGTGGCTGGCATGCTTGCTACGGTGCGCTTTGGGTGACCTTGGTTGGTCCATGGCAAAGACCCTGGGTATGGTCACGTGTTGGCTATGGCTTACCATTGGTGTGCACATGGCCTTTCGGTGGAATAGAATGGTCCATGCATGGCTTGATCTGTAGGGTGTTGGACATGAACATGGCTGGCTAGTAAGTTGGCATGCTAATGGGGCACGCTAGGCTCGGCACATGGTGCTGCCATGTTGCTGGCATGGCTGCGTGCGTGGAACTGCTAGGCACTGGGCATGCATACGCAGGCACGCGCGTGCTGAGTGGTGCATAATAGGCATAGTGCGCTGAGGTGCGTATAGGGACGCACTTAGGGGTGTGCGCATGGGCCTGTCTTGACATGGCCATAGCGTGCTGATAGTTAGGCCATGTGGTGCATACTGAGGCATGTTCTCAGCTTTGCCTTGGGTCGTCAAGGGCATGTCATGGTTGGGGCCATGACATGCATGTGGTGTGCTGTTGGGTGTCATGAGCATGTCATGGCTCGGGCCATGGCATGCTTGCTGCATGTCTTTGGTGCTGATGAAGGAGTGTCATGGCAAGAACCATAGCATGCCTATGGGCATGCCGGCAGCCATGCTAGTGTTGCTGGTTAAGCTGATGGGCGTTGGGGCTGCTTGATGGTAATGTGGGTGGGCTGTTGGGCACGCTGGTGGTGCTGGTGGTGCTGGTGGTGCTGATGGCACGCTGATGGGCGTGTCATGGCATGTTAACGACTATGTCATGGTGTTGTCAAGGCCTAGTTGTGGTGTAGTCAAGTGGGAACCAACGAGCCACGTCTTCTTTGACTCGTGCGTCTCCTCCAAACTTCCCAGGACACACTCAAGACTCTTAAGGGAGTCCTCCAATACTAGGCTTGACACCACAAGTAATGTCAACTCGGATATCTATGTATGTCTAGGGCTATGAATATTGACGATTTTTGATGGGGTATTATCAATATTGCTCCAGGTGACCGTTAAATAAAGTTTGTGTTTTTTTTTTCATTTTTTTATTCTTATTTTTTTTCATTTTTTATTATTTTTAAAAAATATAAAAATATATAAAAAAATATTAATATATTAATCATTGCTTTTTTTAATTATGAAATAATTTAAAATATATATATATAAAATATCAAATTGAGATATCAAACTAGGTAGAGAAAATATCACTTTTCAACCGTAAAACTTTAAAGTCATAGCTTGTTGATAGACAAACTTCTTATTTTTCTCTAAATAAGAAAGTACAAACAGTTGAGCATCCAACACAACTTGTCAATGGTTTATAAGAGTACTGGCATTAGATTAGCCAAATATTTTCTTCAAAAAGTACAATTTTGCATAAATATACAAAAAAAAATTTGAAATTTTTTGATGTTTTACTATTCACTTTTCAAAATAAAAAGTAACTTTTTACCTTTTACCACACTTAAAAGTGTTATTTTTTTATTAAAGATGATATTTTTTTATATTTGTGTAAAGTTGTAATTTTAAAAAAAAATATTTGACTAATCCAATAACAATGTTCTAATTGGACTATGGAAACATTTCTAACAAGAAAGGAAAAAGGAAAAAATATAAGGCTTCCGGATCCATTGTCTATAGGGTAACGACATTTTTACTTTTCCCTTACTAATTTACTGTTTTTTAGTGTATTTGAATTTTTTATTATTATTTTATTTTAAATATTTTTTAACATTCTTAATTATTAAGAAATTTTTTAAAAATATACAACTTTATAAATAGTCAATTTCTTAACTATAATTAAGAAAATTTTATCTTTGTAAGCAATAAATATATCATCAACATACAACAAAAGATAAATAATACAACAATCAGAATTCTTAAAATATATAAAGCTATCAAAATTGCTTCTTTTAAAACCATTTTCAATCATGTGAGTATCAAACCTTTTATACCATTGCCTTGGTGATTGCTTGTATAAAGTTTCTTCTAACTCATCATGCAAGAATACAGTTTTTACATCTAAATGTTCTAAAAACAAATCATGATAAGTTGGGTATGCTAGAATGAGTATGATTTAGCTATGTTTTACTACGGGAAAAAAGATTTCATTAAAATCAACCCACTCCCTCTAAGTAAAATCCTTAACTGCTAACCTAACTTTGTACCTAGGTTCCTCTACCCTTGGTATACCCCCTTCTTCTTATAGATCCATTTAGAACCTATAAGTTTAACATTTTTAGGTTTAACTACCAAGTCTCAAGTTTTATTCATTTTAAGAGACTTCCATTTCTTCTTGCATAAAAGGAGTCATTTATGTGATTCTTTACTATTCATGGTCTCTTTGTAAGATCTTGGTTCCGTGATCTCTATTTCTTTTGCAATAAATAATGCAAAGGCAGTAAGGTCCACTTGTGCATATCTGAGTAGTGGTATAATGGTCCTTTTAGGTCTATCCCTTACCAGGTTATAGGGTCTGGGACTACTCTGCCAAGTTTGTTCCAGATTGATTTTTGTATTCTCTTTAGAAGTTTGGTCAGTCTCTTCAGTGGACAAGTAGGAGACTCTACCTCAATCTGAACTCTCCCTTGGATAATTTTATCTTTATCATTGTCCAATGATGACATAGCCATTTGTGATTTATTAAAAGTCACATCCCTATTCAAAATGCACTTTTTTTCCTGGACCTAGAATCCATAATTTATATACTTTAACTCCTTCAAAGTATCCAACAAATACACATTTAATTGCCCTGAGTTCTAATTTATCAATTTTTATATGTGCATAAGTTACATAATCGAATACCCTCATATTACTATAATATGAGGGTTTACTAGACTATAATTTTTGAAGTGTTTTAAGGTAAATGGCTATCCTTTCTTTTAGGCAAAAATTATTAAACTCAATAGACAAGTATTCCAGCCCATTGTCAGTCCTAAGCTTTTTAACCATCCTCCAAACCTGATTTTCAACTAATATTTTTCATTCTTTAAACCTCTCAAATGTGTTACTTTTGTGTTTAATAATATACACCTAGACTTTTTTAGAGAAGTCACCAATATTGGACAAAAAATAATTTCCCCCACCATGTGAGCTAACCCTTACAGGTCCCTACAAATCAGAGTGAACATAATCAAGACATTGTTTATTATTATGAGTCACAATTTTAAAACTAACCCTATTGGACTTTTTCAGTATGCAGTCCTCACGAGAAGGTAATTTCCCTAGGTTAGTCTCACTGAGAAGCTCCTGTTTATGGAGTTCTTGCAACCTTTTCATATTAACATGTACTAATCTCCTGTACCAAAGCACAAATTTACATTCCTTAGATTTTTGTGTAACAAAAGCTTCTCCTATAACAGTTCTACTTTTAAAGGTTTAAAGTCCTTTCTTTATAAACCACTTTCATTATTGTTAATGACTCCTTCATTACTCTCAAAGTTCTTGTCTCAAATTTAAACATATAACCAGATTTATCAAGCATATTAAGAGAAATTTTTTAATAGATGAGATGAGATAAAAATAAAAAAATAAATAAAATATTATTGTAAGATATTTTCATAATATTAGTTTTGTATAGGGATTTGAAAAGTGGTATGAAAATTTGAAAAAGTTGAATTTTTTATTATATTTTGTATGGAGATTTGAAAAAGTGTAATGATGAGTTTGAGATGTGTTTGGGTTTTAGATCTCGTCCTTGTAAACAAACAAGGCCTAAATTTCTTTTTAGCTCAGGTATATATCTCACATTCTTAGGGATTCTTTCTATACCATCATGCAATTTCAATCTTATTGTCAATTCCAAGAACATTGCAAAACTTATTATTTCCTAACATTACATGTCCTCCATCTAAATTCTTAAAGGTTTTAAATTAGGATTTAGAAGGACACATATGAAAGAAACAACTAGAATCCAGGATCTATTCTTTCCTAGATTCTGTTTCAGAGATATTTAAGACTTCAACACTTTCATAACCCTCAAATGCAGCAGATGCATTTTCCTCATTTTTAAACTTATCCTCTGTGTTTGATTTTCTTTTAGAACAATCTTTTTTAAAATGTCCTACTTTATGACAAAGGAAGCATTTCAACTGTTTTCCCTTTGATTTTATTTTATACTTGTTTTTTTCCCCTTATTAACAAGTTTTTAAGGTTTTCCTCAAGCAACTAGACTCTCATCACCTTCTGGTTTGGACTCAGTCTTTCCTTGTAATTCTTTAGCATACAGTATGGATTGGATTTTATCTAGTGTCAAGATCTCTCGACCATACATAATGGTTTCCTTGATATTGTCATATGAATTATCTAAAGAACTTAGTAATAGAATAGTTTGATCCTTATTCTCAATAGTTATGTCAATGTTGGTAAGATCTAAAATGATTTTATTAAAATCATCGAGGTGATCTTCCAAAGACATCCCTAAACTCATCTTGAAGGATGAGTTGGTCATATAAAGTGACTCTCATTTTAACCAAATCTCTGTTGTCATCTCCTCACTAGCTAACTCCCTAAGGATCTTATAACCCAAAGATAATATAATGGCACTGGGTGCCTTATGAAGGGTTTCGAGTTTTACCTTCTCAGTCATGGAGGAGCTTGGTTCTTCCTCAGGGGATGCAGTGGTGGGCTTCTTGTCTCCAAGAAGTGTATATTGGAGACCGTTCTGTACCAAGAGAGCTCTTATTTTGATTTACCATAAACCGAAATCATTTTTGCCGGCGAACTTCTCCACATCGAACTTGGTTGACTCCATCTCGACGTGGCTCTTGATACCATTTGTTGGTGTTTCGTAAATACTAGGTTCACTTCGAACAGCTCACAACCAAGATTAGAACAAGAAAACGAAATAAACATAAACAAGAACAAAATAAAAAAAATTAATTACATATTTACATAACATATATAGTAATTATAATTTAGTTATTTCAGCCCACACATCGCATGTATTTATATTAACTAATTTAGTATTAAATTAATTAGATCCCTAGTTATGACTTTCTTTGTTTTTATAATCATTCTAATCTCATCTAATTATTATAATTTTTTATACAAAATAAAATGAACAATTCAAAATTTTCAATTTCTTAAAAAATAATAATATTAAAAAATATATATTCTAATAATATTCTATTCAATATTTAGTTTTTATCTTAACTTGTCTCATCTCATTTACAAAAATAAACAAAAAAGACAAATGATGCATGGGATTTACAAAATTTCCTCCCTTGGAGCACCATACAAAAACTAATGTTAAAGCACTAATTTCTCTACCACGACAAACTACTAACGGGCAATTTGTCCTCTTGGCAAAAACATTGGCATATTCTCTCATATTAGTTTCATTTTTCCCCGTAATCAAGACAACTAACAATACAAACGGACACAAAACCAGTTAAATCGTTTAGCCCAATTAGCTCATGTAAAGCCGGTCCTTTTAGATCCCAAGAGCGATTCCTAGTCATGGGCTGAAGTGATAGGCTCATAACTAAAGACTCAATTCAACTTTACGTGGACATGTGTGGTTTATTTGGGTTTGCAACTTTGCATGCTCCCAACCCTCAATTAGCATGCACCAATGGGGAAGGGAAGGTGCAGGGGAGAAATTAAAAAAAAAAAAAAAACTATTATTTAAAGGGTAAAATAAAGATGAGGCAAAGCTCAAGATGGGCTAAAAATAATGGAAAAAATAATAATAACCCAGAAGCGTAAATATAATAATATCAATAAAAATCATAAAAATTAAAAAAATACTGTCAATCATTGACAAGTAATTTGACCAATAAACTTTTAATTTGATTATTCGGAGTAAATCTTTTGGTGCACATATATTATTATATATATCGAGATGGAGAAGAATTCCTTAATTATATATATCGATGCCCGTGTGTATCTAATGGCCTGGTTGTCTTAAAAAGTGAAAAGATTCATCAGATATTGTCTGTCCCTCCCCATTCGAATATCTTTTAGGTTCTTGTGACGTTGCTTTCTTCTGGGTTTTGGCTCTCAAATTACAAACATAAACATTACCAAACACAATAAACATGATTGGTCCCCTTCAATATATATGCATGCTAAAGATCATCATCTATCTAGCTCCAACTTTTGCCAAACACAAAATTAGAAAGCACAAGAGTTTTATTTTAGGGTAATATATATATATATATATTATTTTATATTATTTTTTCTTTAATATTTTTGGATTAGATTTTTTTGATCATGTGGCTGCATGGATAGAGGCCGAGGAAGGTTCCTTTATCCTTCCTAAGCCCTAGTACTACGCGGAGGGGAATTAGTGGCATAACTTCAAAAGATGTGAAAAAGCAAACACAAGTTTTGTTCGTTTGTTATCTTTTTACGTAACCCTAATGATCCATGTATCCGTCCAAGAATTCAAACTCCAACCTTTTCCAAGTACTACGTACTGCAAAGAATATTAATTCTCCCGGCCTAAGTAATATATTTAATTCTCTTCTGCAAGCTGTCTATATATAATTAATTCTTTTTACCATTATTTATAAAAAATATATTTTTAAATATTGAGGAACAATATTATAATTTAATTTATAAAAATAATATCATATTACATAAATATATAATATAGATATATATGTAGTCATTACTATATATTTCTAATAGGAACTAATTACCATATATATGGTCTTCGAGTCACAAAAAGCCATATATATATAGACGAGTGCATCCTCCAACAGGCGTATATATAATGCTCTAGTTCTTGGTGATATTATTAATCGCTAAGTTTTCAATAATTTTGAGCACTGAGAAGGAGGCCGGTCGTCGAGGCATTATGCACAGAGATTAGCCATATATACATAGGAAGAAGCCGATCGATGAAGATGAACTCAAGTTGCGTCGCAGATTGTTTAGACGACAACGCCGCAGCCCTACCAGTGAAAGTAAGCAGCTTTGTGAAGCTCTATAAATGGCCGGAATCAGACGCAGAGTCCTTGATCAGGAGAGCTAACATGGAGGAGGAGGAGGAGGAAGAAGAGAGCACGGCTATTCGTTGTCCACTCATGAAGTCGGGAAGAAGTTCTGTTTACCATTACAACGAGAGATTTGCTTCCAGGCAAAGGTACCTCAGAAGCTACACCTTCAGCAAGAAAGAAACGGTGGGGGAGAAAACGAAGAGGTGGTTGAAAAGGAAGAAGAAGGTGGCGATTGTGCAAAGGTGTAAGAGAGGCTATTGTCGTTTTGTTCAAGTCTTTCACAAGTTGTTGGGTTCTTTGTGCCGGCGTAGATTATGACTTTTGATCTACATAAAAACTAGTGTTTTTTTTTTTTTCTTTTATTTCTCTCTGTTTTTTTTTTTTTTCCTTTCATCCATGGCAGTGCAATATCTCTGATCTGTAAGTCGCTGCACTATAAGCTAGCTTTATTATAAGATCTGTAATACCATAGAAATACTTGCTTGCGATCTGTTTCTTTCGCAGTCTTTTGAAGAGCACTCCAGCCGATTCTGATTATCAATGTTCAATATTGCTTGCTATTATATATTTGTCAAACTTTTGCCCCAATAGAGTTAAAGTAATCGAAGATCATTAAATATATAGATCTTTTGTAATGGATCTGGAAATATATGTTTGGATGGAAATAAAGAAAGTAAAGTATTATAAGAAAAATGAAAGAAATTAGAAAGAATGGTGATCAACTTGATCAAGAGTGATCATCGGCCGCCAAGAACAAAGAGGGAAATAAACTGATAATTTGTACATTGAAAAATACTATTCCCACACATGGGGATCCTGATCCTGATCCTGACAGTGGGAGTAGTATTTTTTAATTAGTGATGAAGAATATATTTTTTAATGATGTTGTAATTTAAAAAAAATAATTAAAAAAGTTTAAAAAATATACAAAAAAATTCAAAAAAATTTATTTATTTTTATCTTAACATATCAGTAAAAAATTCTATATGTATGACTATATAGCCACTCTTCACAATTAACTTTTATCCATAAACGTATATAATTTTTTTAATATATTTGAGAGAAGGAGATTTTGAATTCAAAACCACCATTTTTAAAGACTCAGAGATATGTCAATTAGCCTAGGCCTTTGGCAAAGCATATATTATAGTTGAATGCAAGCTAACTCAATTTTATTGAAATTAGGTAAAAAAAGAAAAAAAAAAAAAACTCAAATGTTTATAGTGCAGATGGGCCTCCTAAGTACTAGCACATAAAGCCGACAAATACAGCCCATAACTCACAGGTTTGGTAGACCGATAACAATATTCTGCAAATAATGTGAACTTCGTAAATGTTTTTGAAAAAAATTGGTAAATTTGAGATTTATATGAAAAAATTTATTTTTAATAATAAATTATTTTTTCTTTTAAACAGAGTGTACAAATTTTTTTATAATGGGCTATAGAATTCTTATATCGATGGTTGTGTCGTGTGTCTCTTTTATATATATATATATATATATATATATATATATAGCTAATTGGTTTTCTCACGGTTATAAATTATAATCTTGTAAAAGATAATTACAGCTTAGACTCCTTATAAATACACATGACCAGACAAATAAATTAAGATTGAGGAAGACCAAAGTAAAAACAACATATATCCAAAAGTGACGTTAGATAGAATAGAGATTATTCTGCAGGCTAATTTTAATAGATGAATTCACAGGGAAGAACACAAAAAATTCACCCAAAATACAGAGAATACGTCTCTGAGAAAAAAACTGAATATTACCAAATAAAAAATTGTCGAAAATCAGTCCACAAGCCGGACTGTATAGCTAAAATTCGTCTGTAACTGAATTTTACCAAAAATAGCAAAATCCCAAAAATAACGTAAAATTGAAATTCAAAATCAAATTAGCAATCTGCGAAAAATCCGAAACAAATCGAATTTAAAATGACTTCTTAACAAACATACGAAATATTACTAAAAATAGTAAAAAATAACTAAAAATAACAATTTGGAAAGGAAAATAGCGGAATTTGAGGTCGAAAAAAAGGCACATGGTGCCATGCTTGATGTGAACAACGTGCGCCGAAAAGAACTTTCCGAATTAGGTTCTTATACGTGATTCTGACACCCATAACTAAAGTTATGGTTAAAAGATTGAAATGCACCCAAAACTCTCCTAATTAGAAAGAAATCACGATTACTTCCGGCCTTTATACTGATTTGCCAATTCATAGTACCTCAGCGCTATCAACGTGCAATTAGACAGTTCAGCATCATCTATCTCGAATCTCCCTACATAAAATAGAGATAAACATTAACTTCTAGCCTTACACGTATGGTTGTAAAAAGGATTAAGTACAAGCAAACTAAAACACCAAGGGATAACTGAAAACTAAATTCTATTTAAAATGCCAGTCTAGTATTATAGTACAATTTAACCACGTACCTTAGAATTGGATAATTAGTGACTTATTTTCTATTTTTTATATTTTTGCTCTCATATATATAAGCTTTCCTATTCCTAATAGGAAATTACGAAGTAGACTTAACAGAGTTGGACAAGGAAAAGAGTACTAAATAGTTACTAGCTAGATGGGACTGATATTCGAGTGACGAAAAACTATATATATACACATGGATCCCCCAACTTCCGATGATTTCTCTTGCCTAACCCGGCCCTCTTTTCAAGGTCTTTGGCTAGGATTGGAAACTAAAATTTTTTTCAAACATTTATTATTATTATTTATTATTTTATTATTATTTTTTACATACTTTTATTACTATTTATTATTTTTTTTTTATTATTTAATATTTTATTATTATATTTACATATTTTTTATTACTATTTACAAACACTCACAAACACTCTTAATATCTAAACGTAATCTCTCTCCCTGACATAAATCATTAGCAATGTATTTTTTTTATTTTGGGATTGCAAATTATAAAGTCTTCCAAAATAAGCTTGGTTATGATCTACCTTGTTCTTTACATGAAAATTATCCGTAAGGTCACGAAGTTCATGAGTTATTTCGAATTGCTTTATGTTTAATTTGGAAATTAAAGAGAATGTAGTTATAGGAGGAGGAGGTTAGATTTAATTTTAGGGTGATGCTGTAAAAAGCATCCCTTAATAAAAACACAACAAAAAATTTTAGAAAACACAATAAAAAATACAATTTAGAAAATACAATAAAAAACATAATAAAAAAATAAAATGAAAAAAACACAATAAAAAATACAATAAAAAAATAAAATGAAGATGATTTCGGTAGGGAGGCATTCGGCCTCAACCTAGACGGAGCTGCCGTCGACCATCGGGGGCGACACCGCCACGGACCCATTTCGGATTTAAGGCTGTCGGAGGAAGGTGGGAGGTCGTCGGGGATCGCCGTCGCAGACGTGAGGTCGCCAGAGGGAGGTGGTTCTAATGGTATAAGCAGTGATGCCATTGTTGGCTGGTGGTGTCACCGGGGGCTGCTTTTGTTAGGGGGGTCGGTCCTCATGATTCCTCTCAATTTTAAATTCAACATTAATCAGGATGAAAGTTTTATGAATTTAATTATTTTTTTATGTGAAAAAACAATGTCGTTTACCAAGAGATTGGCATATTGAAGTTTACTTTTAGCAAATATGTCATACTAACCAGTTGATTTTAGTTGCCAGGGGCGTTTGAGACTCCAAAAATTGTCCTTTTAATCACGAAGTGCCTAACAATAGATATAACTTCTAAGAGATGGCTTCAGGCTTTGGAAACTGGCTTTTTGGTTCTGAAGTTCATTTTGGTTGAGATAAAAATAAGAATAATGTTATATATATGTACACGGTCTTACGTATCGTTTATAGAATTGATAACGTGATAATAATGTTACGTCAGTTAAAATATTATAAAAAAACAAAAAAGACAAAAATATGATGAGAGAAATAAAAATAACAAATACGAATATGTAATATACAGGATGTGGACAAATAACATTTTTGTAAAAGTAAACCATGGTTTGAGAGTCCATCTCAGCACTCAATTCATCTAACATGCTGCCAATGCCAAGCCAGTCCTCAAGAAGTTAGAATTTAATATATGTACACGTGGTTGTGTACACATGTTTATCCTATATATATAGTGTGCTTGGTTTTCTCACAGTTATGTAAAAAACACTTAAAGCTATGAATCCTTATAAAACAACTATAGGAAGATTGAGGAAGAGTACCAAAGTAAAAACAACATTCCAAAAGGGATAAACATTAACTTCCGGCCTTACACGTATGGTTGTAGAATTAAAGGATTAACAAGCATGTACTTTAGAATTGGATAATAATTGACTCTTTTTTGTTTTTTTTTTTGCTTTCATATGTATATAAGCTTTACAATTAACTTAAAAGAGTTGGACATTAAGGAAAAGAGTACTGAGAATTACTAGCTATATGGTACTCGATCTTTGAGTGACAAAAAACTATATATACACACATGTATCCTAGTTTCTTGCAAAGTTATTTAATGCTAAAGTTTTCATAATTTTGACTACTTTGATGGATTCACAGAGATTGAATACATTCTAGCTATGGAGAAGACGATGAAGATCATGAACTCAAACTGCGATGCGGGTTGTTTAGACGACAATGCCGAATGCGAAGCCCCACCGGTGAAAGAAAACAGCGCTAGCTTTGTGAAGTTCTACAAATGGCCGGAATCAGACATAGAGTTCGTGATTAGGAGAGCTAACATGGAGGAAGACAATAAGGCTAGTATTCGTTTTCCATTCAACTCGGGAAAAAGTCTTGTCTACCATTACCATGAGCGCTTTGCTTCTAGGCAAAGGTTTCTTAGAAGCTACACCTTCACAAGGAAAGAAACGGTGGGGCAGAAAGCGAAGAGGTGGTACTTGAAGCTGAAGAAGAAGGTTGTGATCAAGGACGAATCTGTGCAAAAATCTAACGAAGGCAAATGTCATTTTGCTCAAGTCATTCATAAGTTTTTGGGTTCTTATGTGTCTAAGAAGACGAAGTCCGTTTAATGCATTATGATTCTATTGTATGTATATATATATAGTATATACGTACTTGTGGTTTTTGTTTCTTTATTTTCCTTTTATGGCTTTGGAGTATTTCTCTGTATGTATTGCTGCAATATTATTAATAGGTATGAATTAATTGGTCACATAATTAGCTATGGTAAATAGCATACTGCACCATCAATTTATGGTTCGTGAACGAAGAGCACGGCAACGTGTATTTTGTTTCCAGTGTAATATGAAAAAAAATGTTAAATTTCACTCAATTCCAAGGTCCAGATCCAACCCTATCATGATAGGAATGCATTTCTTTTCTTTTTCGGGTATATATTTATGAGTTCGGTAATGCTAAGTCATAGATAGTGAAGTCTTTACATACTAGATATTTTTTAAAAGATTAGGTGCAGTCCACTGTTTAAAAATAAATTATTCATCTAGATTACATATTTATTCAACTTTGTTTCAAAATGCATGTGTATGTGAAGATTGTTATTTCAAAATTGTAAATATCATTTCTCTTATATATAACAATTCGACAATCAATCAATTAAGCATGTGTGTGTATACACATGAATATCGATATCTCTACATGGAATTTTTAGAACCCAAAATGCTAATTAGCAAGATTGGGTTAAGACTTAAGCCAATTAGGGGCAACTGGAAATTATATTTGCAGTCATAGATCAATGTGCAAGCTCTACACACTCTTTTTTTAAAAAAATTGAATAAATATAAAATTCATATAAAAAAATAATGTCCTAATGGTGCAAAACACCATTTTCAAAATGAGTACGTGATAATTGCACAACTTATGACTATAAATAGTCTTACTCTTTAATATAACAATGTAAAATGGGATCAGGTAGTAATTTTTATGACTCAATTTAGTAAGATCTTATAAAAAAGCTATTTAGAAATATCAATTATTCATAAATACTAAATTTAATATCATAAAGCTTTGAATACATTGAAAAATGTAAGAAATTATTAAATTTTGGGAGGCTTACATAGGGTAAGAACTTAGACAATGGTCTAAGTGGCCTTACCCTTGCGGGGGAGTCTTCATGTGGAATAGAGGGACAGATCTGGAATTCGATTTGGAAGATGAAGATACAGCCATGTGTGAAGCAATTTATCTAGAAAGCTTGCCTAAATTTGTTGCTTACCCAAGTCAACCTTGGGAAAAAAATGTAATTAATAATAGCTTGTGCCCAATATGTAGACAGGAACCAGAGACAACAACCCATGCCTTCTGGTGGTGCTCTACCGCTTCAGATGTGTGGGCCGAAGTCTCTAGTCCTATCCAAAAATGGAGCTGCACAGAGTTACCTTTCATAGAGCTATGAAAGGAATTTATTGTGAAGTTGAATCAGGAGAATATTGAACTAATTGCATATGCGATGAGGAGAATCTAGTTTAGGAGGAACTGCTGGATTTTTTATGTTAAATTCATAGACCCTAAGAAGGTGATGAAAGTAGCCAATGAGAGTCACCTTAGATACCTGGAAGCTTATGTGGGGGGACAATTACGTTAAAGGATAAGGTGATGGACGCCCGCCGTCTTGGCGCCCGTCTACTGTTCCTCTTTCGTACTTTAGAAGAAATTATAAAGCGAATAAAACGGAAAGTTGGATTTTGATTCCTCCTTACTCAAACTGTATTTATCCTAAATTAATTCTTGCTAGATAAACACGATGAGTTTAGTAGATTCATCGGGATTACCCCTGACATACTGACAGTGTAGTGATCAGGGGCCTTATGAACATTTAATGTCTGGCAAAGCAATATATCACATTAAATGCGAACTGTTATAAATATCCGAAATACCTACTGATTGTCCAGATGTAATCATATGAAAGGAGATATTACTAAGAAAAAACAAAATCAATAAATGATCCCGAAGAACAAAGGATGTAGAGAGAAATAATCTGCTCCCCAATAATCCTGGATGATTACACGTGTGCCCGATCGATATTTCAGCCCATATAAAGGAAAGGACATATCACTTAAAGAGGTACGAACAACTATCAAAAACTTTCTCTCATTTTTATCTTTGATCTATCTAAATTCTCTTTAATAAAGACATTGGAGAGTTCTAAGGGTCGAAAAACCCAATCCTCCATCTTTTCTGTCGCAGATTAGTTATCTGGAAATTAAGACGCTATCCAGGGGTGCAGAACACATATCAACATTGGCGCCGTTCGTGGGATCGCTATTTGGTGTTCTCTGCAAACCAATCGCGTTGCAATTACGAGGTAATAACTGCAACTCAAAGTACATCCCAATGGAAGAACGGCTAGCCGCCTTGGAAGCAACGATAAGGGAGCTCACTAGAGAGAATGAGAAGCTGTAAAAAAATAATGAAGAATTCGTAAGGAACCTTAAGTTAGTAAATGCGCGGAATCTCACCGAGTCAATGAACCTAATCATAAAGAAGTAGATGAAGAGAGACGTAAAATGCAGCTGGAACTCAAAGAATTGAAAGACAAGTATGTAGATATAGCCAGGCGTATAAAAGTCCCTTCCATTACTGGGCAATTACGTAACCACCTCGGCACTCCTTACAGTGCAAGTATCATGGCAGTACCATTACCTCCTGAATTTCGAGTAGCTTAGATGGAACTGTACGATGGGGGTGTTGATCCCTATGAACATATAGAGACGTTTAGGACGTACATGAGTTTGCATGGTTATCCTAATGAGGTAGCGTGCCGAGCGTTCTCACTTACCTTGAAAGGAGTAGCTCGAACCTGGTTTGGAACGGTCCCTACTGGCACAATAGATAGCTTTGACTGTCTTGCTCACATTTTTATCACCTAGTTCTTAGGAAGTCAAAAGAGGAAAAGACCAGCTGCGTATCTCCTCACAGTTAAACAGAACAGTTAGGAAAGCCTAAAAAATTATCTTTCCCGATTCAACAAGGAGTTGATGACGATAGGGGATCAAGATGAGAAGATCACTCTAGCTGCTCTCCTAAGTAGAATATGGCCTGGAAGTCCTTTCTTGGTAGAGATAGCTAGACGAACCCTTGCCACCTTGTCTGAATTCATGGATAGGACGGACGACTATATAAACACTGAAGACACCTTGCAAACGCTTATAGGACCGAGGCGGGAAGAAATAGAGCGTACTAATCAAACCGAAACCAACTTGTCAGTGAGGAAAAGAGGTACCACTGACCCGAAGAGACGAAACACACAAGGAGGCCCGCGGTCTCAAGGGAGTATGCAATACAGACCACGCCTTCACAACAATTTGACGGTAGATAGAGAACCTAAGGAAAGGCAGTACCACCATCAGAACTAGCATCGACCGGGAAATATGTACTGCGAATATCATAAATCTACTGGGCACAATACCTAGGACTGTCGAACCTTGAAGAGAAGAAATGAAGAGGAAAGGGAAGAGTCACAAAAGAAAGGGGGTATCCTAACAGTAAGCGTAGTCCGAGCCCTCGTAAAGAAAAAAGCGCCAAAGACTTGTCTCAAAGGGGAGGACCCTTAGGCGAAATACGAACTATTGCTGGAGGAGTACCAAAATGGGGGGAAACCTCAGCTTCAAGGAAGTCGTATGCGAGAGAAGCGCGCTATACGGAAGTATTTGCCATGTCAAAGTTGACTCAAGATAGACGGTCTTCTGAAGATGTCCCGATCATCTTTGACAGGATGAAGGAGTGATGCAGCCTCACGACGACGCTTTGGTGGTCACCATGCTAGTCGCCAATTTTATAATCAAAAGAATCCTTGTTGATAATGGAAGCTCGGCAGATATTCTTTATTGGGACGCATTTGACAAGATGAAGATCGGGCGAGATAGGTTACGGCGAGCCCCAACATCACTTAGGGGATTCGCCGGCGAGATTACACAACCCGAGGAGTCATAACTCTACTTATTATGGCCGGCGAGGCACCTAAAACTTCAATAGTCATGATTGATTTTTTAGTGGTCAAAGCCCTTTCTTCGTATAATGCCATACTGAGGCGTCCTGCTTTAAATCGCCTAAAAGCTGTGACTTCTACGTACCATCTGAAAATGAAATTCCCAACTCAAAATGGTATAGGAGAAGTCAAAGGTGAGCAATCCTTGGCCTGCGAATGTTACTCTCGTGAGTTAAAACCCCTAATCCAAATGGTGATCGGCATCACCAAGGAAGATTCGAGGCACAGTGAAGTGGCAGCTGAGTTGCCGCCTCCACCACCTCTAACACGATGGGATGAAGACTTTCGAGATGAACAAACCATCAAGCAAGCCGAACCCGGAGAACCATTGGAGCTGATCGCCTTCGACCAGACGAAACCCGAGCAGAAGGTTCAGATATGTTCCAATCTGAAACCTAGCCTGAAACAAGAACTTAAACAACTCTTGGCTGAATATCAAGACATATTCGCCTGGACTCATCAAGATATGCCAGGTATAGATAATAGTGTCATTGAACATCATTTATGTGTCAATTAGGAAACTCGAAAAGTTAAGCAAAAAAGACGTAGCTTTTGCGCCGAGAAATATGCTGCCATAGCCGAGGAAGTAGACCGCCTCCTAGCAGCAGGGTTTATCAGAGAAATTAAATATCCAGAATGGCTATCTTAGTGTTGGTGAAAAAGGCGAGCGGCAAATGGAGAATGTGCGTGGATTTCACCGATCTTAACAAGGCATGTCTGAAGGATAGCTTTCCACTTCCTCGCATTGATCTGATCGTAGATTCAACGGCTGGTCACCCATTACTTAGCTTCATGGACGCGTACTTAGGGTATAATCAGATCAGAATGAATGCAGACGATGAGGAAAAAACAGCTTTCATTACGGACCGAAAATTATATTGCTACAAGGTGATGCCCTTTGGGTTGAAAAATGCAGGAGCTACATATCAACGCCTGGTCAACCGTATGTTTAAACAGCAGATAGGGAGGATTGTGGAAGTATATGTCGATGATCTGCTGGTCAAGAGTAAAACACCTGGACAACATGTGGATGACTTGAGCGAGGCTTGAGCGAGGCTTTTGAAGTCTTGCGTCAATATAAAATGAAGCTTAATCCGAGTAAGTGTTCTTTTGGAGTGGGCTCAGGGAAATTCTTAGGCTTTATGGTGTCCGAAAGGGGAATCAAGGCCAACCCTAAAAATATGAAGGTCATATCTCACATGGTAGCACCCCGGAATCATCACGAGGTGCAGCAATTGGCGGGCCGAGTGACCGCCTTGAATCGCTTCATAGCTCGATCCACCGACAGATGTTTACCCTTCTTTCAAGTGTTGAAGAAAGCACAAGAGTGGAACTCTTCTTGTGACAAAGCCCTTGATGAGCTAAAAGAGTATTTAACTCACCCGCCATTGCTTAGCCAGACCGACCCCGACAAAATGTTGACTGCTTATTTAGCAATTTTGCCCAATACAACCTCCACTGTCCTAGTAAGAGATACGGCGACAGGGCAAAAATCGATATACTATGTAAGTCGAGCATTTCGGGGGGCAGAGGCCAGATACCCTAAGTTGGAAATGATGGCTCTAGCCCTAGTGGTAGCTACTAGACAACTCAGACCATACTTCCAAGCTCACACTATACGAGTACTAACGAATCAACCCTTGAAAGCTGTTCTACAACGACCAGATACTTCAGAGAGGTTAGCAAAGTGGGTTATAGAACTTAGCAAATTTGACATCCAGTACGCCTTTGGAAAGGCGATCAAAGGGCAAGTACTTGCTGATCGAGCTCATTGGCTTTCTAGAAGAAATTGCCCAGACATCCCCTAACAAGCCTTGGATGGTATATGTGGACGGGTCAGCATGTAAAGCAGGAGAAGGAGTAGGTATCCATATCATCTCTGGCGGTAGTAGAAAATACAATTACGCTGTTAAAATTACTTTCAAGATTACCAACAATGAAACAGAGTATGAGACACTCTTAATCGGCTTGACTGTGGCTCGCCTTTTGGGGGCCAAAGAAGTGAAGGTGCATGCCGCCTCGCAAGTGGTAGTTCACCAGGTAACCGGTACCTTTGCTGCTAAAGGGGAACGACTGAAGAAATATTTTTAATTAGTTTGTGAAGCCAGAGATTATTTTCAATATTCTTCTATTTAGCAAATCCCGAGAGCCAATAATTGCCAAGCTGACCGCCTAGCTAGAATTGCCTCCGGGCAAATGGATGTCCCTTTTCCAGAAAACATTGAAGTAAGGCAAGCGGATATCCCTTCTATTGGAGAAGAAATATTCCAAGCAGAGACAAGTCAGCCTGGATGGGCTAAGGATATAATAGATTTTCTGCAAGATAATAAGCTACCCACTGATGCAAATGAAGCGAGAAAAATTAAAAATCGGGCCGCCAAGTTCACTATCTTGGAAGGGATATTATATAGAAAAGGATTCTCAGAACCATTACTCAGATATTTATCGACCGAGGAGTCTCAGTATGTATTAGTAGAGATCCATGAAGGTATTTGCGGGAGTCACTCTGGAGGAAGAATTCTAGCAAACAAGATAGGTCGAGCGAGCTATTACTGGCCAAACCTTCTCAGAGATTCGAAAGAGTTTACCCAAAAATGTCCGCAATGTCAAATACATGCCAATATTTTACACCTTTCGCCTACAAATTTGTCATTCATAGTGGCAGCCTGGCCTTTTGCGCAGTGGGGGTTAGATCTCATAGGTCCCCTTCCTATGGGACGTGTAGGAGTTAAATTCATTATGGTAGCAGTTGATTATTTAACAAAATGGGTGGAGGCGGAAGCCTTGTCTTCAATAACTATCCAAGCCATTACCAAGTTCCTCGGGAAGTTTATTGTGTGCCGGTTTGGCATACCACAAAGTTTCATATCCGACAATGGAGGTCAATTCGACTCTTCGCACTATCGACAGTGGTACGCCGAGTTGAAGATCGAAGTATGGTACTCATTGCCCGGACATCCACAAGCAAATGGCCAAGTAGAGGCAACTAATAAGACTATTCTGTCTATCCTTAAAAAGAAGCTAGGAAGCGGTAAGGGAGCATGGGCAGACGAACTCCCTCGAGTATTATGGTCCTACCGTACTACTATTCGAACCCCTACAGGAGAGACCCCCTTTGCTCTTACGTATGGCAACGAGGCTGTCATCCCGGCAGAGATAGGAGTTCCTACTTCAAGAGTAAAAAATTTTCATCCAGAAGATAATGAAATAAAGCTGCTACAACAATTGGACCTCATTGAAGAAAGGTGAGCAGAGGCGGATGTAAGATGTTCCACAAACGCATGGCTGAACAGTTGTTCAACAGGCGAGTCAACCCAAGATCTTTTAAACCTGGGGACCTAGTTTTGAAGCGCATAGAAGTAACCACCGCTGAAGAATGCAAGTTAGGACCTAAGTGGGAGGGACCCTACATTGTCACCAGGAGTACTCGACCGGGATCATACAAGCTTACAGAGAGTGAAGGCAATGCTCTCTCTCACCCATGGAATGCGGAACATTTGAAGAAATATTATGTATAGTTCAATTTTTCTTCATTGGAATTATATGATATGAAAGTTGCGAATTACTACTCTTACGAAAAATATGTTCAATCATCAGCACCTTACGGATCGCAGGGCCGCCTGAGCTCTAAGCCTTGCCCCTCGGTTCGCTTGTCGAAGGGAAGGAACCTGTTCCTTCACCTTCGCCATCACGCCGGCGCCTTACGGGTCCCGGGGTCGCCTGAGCTGTACGCCTCGCCCCTCAGTTCGCTCGCCGAAGGGAAGGAACCTATTCCTTCACCTTCGCCATCATGCTGGCGCCTTACGGATCGCGGGGTCGCCTTGGCTTTAAGCTTCGCCCCTCGGTTCGCTCGTCGAAGGGAAGGAACTTGTTCCTTCGCCTTCGCCATCACGCTGGCGCCTTATGAATCGCGAGGTCGCTTGGGCTCTAAGCCTCGCCCCTCGGTTCGCTCGCCGAAGGGTAGGAACTTATTCCTTCGCCTTCGCCATCACGCCGGCGCCTTACGGATCGCGGGATCGCCTGGACTCTAAGCCTCGCCCCATGATTCAATAGCCGAAAAAAAGAAATTCCGCCAGCCATTTTTTTCTAAGGAGCCTTACCAACTCCATCGCAACTCGCCAAAACGTCTGATCAAAAACTTTCAGTGTCGAGACAAGGTGATCTTGCCCGCGATTCGCCCACGAATCATCACACCCATAGGTCGCTAAATAGGGTACATGCTAGCTTAAATCTTTCTTGCCTAAATTATTAACATTGTACTCACCCTATTCACTCACCCGGAACACTATGCTAGCCCTAATCTTTCTGGCGTCCAGAGGATAGCATGGGCTCTCGTGTTTTCTTATAAATCTTTATCAATAGATCGTTTACTTTCATTGATAAAGATTCGCGGGGTAGTACACTCACCATCAAATGATCATATCCAGTTGTTTAACAATTTAGAGTACAGTGTCTTCAATCTGATTACGAGAATATAGCGCATGGATATCTGAAAGGCAGTCCATATCTATTGATTTACATCAATCTTTATGTTTGTACACATTGTATAAGAACTGGCGAGTTGATCCACCACACAATAAGAAGGTAAGCATATAGCGGAAAGAATGATATATTGATTAATAGCTAAAAATACATTACAAATCTATACAAATTTATACAATACATTGACTATCAAGGAGGCAAACGTATGCGACACTCTGGTGTACCGATCTTGGTAACCTCTGCCTTAGCTATGGGGTCAAGAACAAGCTGTCGGGGATCCATGCTAGCCACGTCAAAGGACGGGTTCCGAACGACTTCTTCCCTTAGCTACCTCAAACCCTCTACATAACCTTGACTCCAGGCAACTATGAGAGGGAATGATGTTGAGTCGCTTGACGCCTAAGAATTTCAAGCTCAGCATTCGCCTCGCCTAACTCTCGAGAGAGAGTGTCATGTTCGAGCTCAGTTGTATCGACCTTGGCTCGAAGAGTCTCCAACTCCTCTTCTCGAGTGGCGCACGAATGCTCAAGGACAGTCAAGTTTGACTTCAAACATTTCATTTCTTGATTGGCGAGGGAAAGTTCATTATCTTTGATGGCGAGCGCCCAATAGATTCTTGACCCCGGAGGAGGTCATCCCTTCTCACCTCTAGGAACCGGTTCTTCTCTTTTAATGTCACCACTTCTTCTAGCATGGCTTTGTGAGTTTCTGTATAGTAATCCCGCTCCTATTCTAACTCCATAATAGTGGCTTTCAGAAGATCTCTATCTTCTATAAGCTGGCAAACCGAAGCGCCAAGCTCTCTGTATCTCTCCTCGGCTTCTAGAAGTTGTTCCGGAGCCGGTTTTGCACTCTCGTCTAATAGCCTCGTCACCTCGGAGCCGACTGACCCAATAATTTGGTCGAAGGCCTGAACAATAAGAAACAGTTAAGAAAAATGAAAGAAGGTAAAATTAAAACAGAATCTTGAATGAGTACCTGCGCCAAAAGGGACTAGAGTAGGTCGATCACAATTCTCGTCTGCTTTGTACAATCAGGAATGGAAGTAGTTGGAGGTGAAGGATGGGTGGAGTGTTGTATAGCCTGATCGAGAGAAGACCCCATCGTTGATCTGGCATCATCATCAGGAGACTGAAGAGACTCTTGCCCAATGTTCTCATTGGTTTCGGCATTAGTCGAGTCCGAAACAGAGAGCCTCGATGACGAACGATAGTCTGTCTCCATGTGCTCGAGTACAACCACCTCTCGCCCGCCAACCCCCAGAGTGGGAGGTTCGTCTTCCCTGCCCATTTTAGGGTGACCCTCTCTAAACGAAGAAGGGCGTGCTGATTTGAGGACATCCTTTTGAACATGAGCCTGTATAGATGATAACATGGACGCCTGAAAATAAGGAGTCCTCGCAGCATACGCGGGAGGATTCGATAAGGCAGCCAAAAGGGCCAGCTCGACCTAATCTATATCTTGCCCGGAGGTCGAAGGCAAAGGCCTGTCATTCAAATGGGGCTAGAGATCCGAAGGCAAACACACAGCCAGTGGCTCTGGCATTATGGCCCCCTGCCCTTCCATTGGATTGGACCTTGTATGCTGGCTGCTCCCTTCACTAGCAGGCGCCGCAAGTACAGGCGAGGATTGAGGAGGCTGTACTGGAAAGGATTGATGAGGCTGTATTGGAGAGAATTGTAGAGGGGGCTGAACTTAAGAGGATTGAGCTCGACCCTCCTCAAGTGAAGGACGAGTAATCCTTATATCATGGCGAGCTTTAATTCGTCTTTCCTGGGCGAAAGTGAGAACAGGAGGCTCAGGTGTCTCCACAGCAGCTCGCCCGCCTCCTTCGTGGTGAGACTTTGCACGCTTTTCTTGGTTTGAAAAAGGGGCAGCACGTTTGCGAGCTGCAGCAGGGCGGTCAAGCGTTTCAGCGACTGGTATGCTGGAAAAATTTTGGAACTCTGCATAACCTTACCTTGGCTCGACCAGATATGTGTTGATGTTGTGGTCGGTCAGAATGAGGTCAGATTCCAACTGGTGAAAGTGGCGTTGCGCCCACCTTATAACAATCTCCACTCGAGCACGCTCCCTTTGGTTTAGATCTATGTCCAGGAGGGAGGCAGGAGGCAACTCACCCTAGTTCACCTGAATAGGGAATTCCCCTCTAGTTTCATCCTCGGGGAATTGCCATCCATCGCCATTTACATAGAATATTTTCTTGTGATAATCTTTGACGTTGGAGTATTGGCTCTCAAGAGTGCATAATTTTGTCTCACTGTCCCGAGACTGAAAACCAACCAAAATTAGAGAAAGTTTTCTAATTAAGCGGTAGAGAGAGAGAAACTCTCGAGCTGTTAGGTCAAGGTACAACTCCTCTGCCTCTAGCAGTGACGAACGAAATACTATGCAGGAAGCTAATAGTATTCGCCAAGCATTAGGTAATAATTGGGCCGGAGCCAAGCCCAGGTAGTGAATAACTTCATGCAATGGTCTGATAAATGGAAGGCAAAGCTCATTCTTGAACATGGCCTCATACAGAAGCACATGCTGAGCTCGCCCTTTTGTATCACAAGGACACTCTCGAACAGCCCCATAGCTTGTTGAGGTAGGAATGTAACCCAGATCCCGAAGATGTTGGATGGATGAAGGAGCATAAGATGATACCCATCGGTGCCCAGCGTAGATAGAACCTGCCCCCATTGCAGCTTAAAAGAAATGCAGATAAAGGCCGGGTTGAAGATGAAGTTACGAAGGAAGAGAGGAAAATTTTCAAGCAACAAAATGGTGGTAAAAAGTGAACTATTACGGAAACAAGTACTTATATTACAGATGGTTACGACCATGGGGAAAGTAAACAATATAATTAGCGCAATCTTCGGGAAGTAAAATGGCACGATTGATAAATGGAGAGCAAATGTGAAACTGCTACTCAGGGCGTGGATATCACGTCTCAATCAATGAGGAGTAATTGACATTGGGTATTTGGGAAACTGAAAAGCCAGACGTGCAATGATGGAAATGATCCATAAATACAACGCACGATATTTCGTGTCATTATGGTCAGAAAACTGCTTCCTTTTCCCATGCCCAGTAAGCAGAAGCCAAATCGTCGCGGTTGGAGAGCCAGCAAACTCTTACGTGACTATTGTACCTCTACTCAGCCCATTCAAATTTAATTTTTCGTGGGATAAATATTTAACAAGTTTGGACAATAAGAGTTGAATAAATCCCAATCAAACCGTCTTCGATTGGGATTCGCGGGATACTGTGGGGGGACAATTACGCTGAAGGATAAGGTGATGGACGCCCGCCGTCTTGGTTCCCGCTGTCTGTTCCTTTTTCGTACTTTAGAAGAAATTATAAAGCGAATAAAACAGAAAGTTGGATTCTGATTCCTCCTTACTCAAACTGTATTTATCCTAAATTAATTCTTGCTAGATATACACGATGAGTTTAGTAGATTCATTAGGATTACCCCTGACATACTGACAGTGTAGTGATCAGGAGCCTTATGAACATTTAATGTCTGGTAGAGCAACATATCACATTAAATGCGGACTATTATAAATATCCGAAATACCTAATGATTGCCCGGATGTAATCATATGAAAGGAGATATTATTGAGAAGAAACAAAATTAATAAATGATCCTGAAGAACAAAGGATGTAGAGAGAAATAATATGTTCCCTAATAATCCTGGATGATTACACGTATGCCCGATCGATATTTCAGCCCATATAAAGGAAATGACATATCACTTAAAGAGGTACGAACAACTATAAAAAAACTTTCTCTCATTTTTATCTTTGATCTATCTAAATTCTCTCTAACAAAGGCATCAGAGAGTTCTAAGGGTTGAAGAACCCAACCCTCCATCTTTTCTGTCGTAGATTAGTTATCTGGAAATCAAGACGCTATCCAGGAGTGCAGAACACACATCAACAGCTTAAGCTAAGAAGGGAGTTTTATTGAACCAATCAATTGCTTGCAATAGGAAAAAAAGTTGAAGTAAACCTGTTTATCAGTGGGTGAAAACAAACTGGGATGCATCTATCAATGGGGCTATGAAACAAGTGGAAATAAGCGTGGTTGTGAGAGATGAGGAGGGAGATATCATGGCATCCCCTTGCACAATGGTAGAATGCATTCAGGATCCAGCTTTGGGGATGCCCAAACAATTGTCAAGGCAGCCAACAGCACCGAGGAGCTCAATACAGTGTATGGCAATCTGGTACCTACAGGAAAGTAGACTTTCCATAGGGAGGCTAATGTTGCTGCTCACTTATTGGCTAAATTAGCTTTTAATTTCCCTGTTGAAAAGATTTGGATAGAAGAAGGACCTTTTGAGATTGCCCATACTGTACAGATAAAGAAACTTTGTAATGTTGATCATGGGTGATCTGTTTTTAATGAGAATTGAGGTTTCCATTTCAAAAAAATAAAAAAGTGGCCTTACCCTTGCATTGATCCTTGAAGCCAACCCAAGCAAGGAGTTAGTTTGTTTTAAGCTCCAACCCAAATCTATCAATTAAAGATTGAAATATTCATGTTTTGCATATTAAATTTTATCATCTCTAATCATGAAGTCTTCAGTAATGTGAATTATTAAGTTAATTAATTGTGTTACATCAGTTAATGTGATTAGGAGTGACAATGTTGCCCAGACGACTGACACAAGAGGGGGGGTGAATTGGGTTATATTAAAAATTAAAAATTAAAAATCAAATACACAATATAAAGTATAAACAAAATACGAAGCAGTAGGAAATATAAAGAGTAAGGCAAGAAGAAGCAAACTCAGTATTTTAATGAGGTTCAGCCCCACTACCTATGTCCTCGCCTCAAGCTATCTCTTGAGGATCCCAAATTTACTATTCAATCTCTTTCAGATAGAAATAAAAACCTATTACACCTTTAAGCAACACCGCTACAAAAAATCTGTGTAAAACACATTCTACACTTGCAATCACCTCACACTTGGTGATTCAACTATTCCCTGTGTAGAATACCTTCTACACACACAAGGGTTATACGCACCCTCTTACAAATACAAGAGCTGATAGTGGGTAGATTATCAGAGTACACTCCTCAATGAGTGAAATAAGAACAATATAGCGCAACTTATATCTCTCTCAAAATGAATAAGGATTAAGGCACAAAACTTAGAGAATAGAGAATGAGAGCTTTGAAAGAATGATGCAAAACTTAACAATTGATGTGTAAGCTCTTATTGTGATTTTTACAAAACTCAAGTGAGTTATTTATAGACAAATGAGTCTTCATATTCAAATTTGAAAATGTTCACATGTCAAATAAGAGCACTATTCACTTTTCAAAAGATTCAAATAAAAACATCTCATTTATATATTTGTCAAAGACAACTCCATTCATTTTTCAAAAAAATCAAACATAATCTTTTACTTTTCATATATGACAAAATGAACATGATTTATTTTTCAGACCAAATCATCTTCTTTTGCATATGTCAAAAAAATACACAACCACCCTTCAAGATTTTTAAACAAAACCATCTATCTTTTGCATTTGTCAAAAAAATACACAACCACCCTTTACGATTTTCAAACAATACATGCACATGTTAAAAATGACAATCAATCATCTTACAAATTCAAATATTTATGCATATGTGGAAAAAAATTTGAAATTAAATATTTTAATAAAGTTATGCAAATGTAAAAAATGCAATTTGATACTTTATGAGAAAATATTAATTTTGAGCCTTAATCCAATTTCAAATTTTAAGAGATATACAAAAATACTCTATGAGTTTTATTTGTAGACTTGTTCTTCTTTTTGCTCATGTTTGATTTCTTGATGTGCTTAGCTCTCTTCATGCGTAGACAACTTGAGCAAAACAAGAGGTCACTAACGGGTTTGTGGGTTGAAACGAGTTAGATCATGTTGCATCGTGTTATGTCATGTCGTGTCATATAGTGTCAAAGGTCTTAACAGGTTTTAACAGATCGTGTCGTGTCAACCCCGTTATCTTAACGGGTCGTGTTAGGGTTGAAATTTTTGACACGAAATCCTTAACATGTCATGTTCGTGTTGACCCATTAAGCATTATGTACACGACACGAACATGACCCGTTAACACGTTTTGACACCCATAATCCCAACTTAACAGCTCGAGAATTTCTTTCCCTGTACCGCCTTAATCATAAATCGGCTCTAAATTTAATTGGCTTCCAGTTGAAAGACGGGGAGACAAAACTATGCATTCTTAAGGCCCGGTACTCCAACGTCAAGGATTATACCAAGAAGATATTCTACGTCAAGGGAGATGGCTGGCAGTTCCCTGAGGATGGAATCGGAGGAGAATTCCAATCCAAGCTTATTAAGGAACGTTACCGCCCGCCTCCCTTATGGACATTAACCTTAATCAAGGAGAACGTGCTCGGGTCGGGGTAGTCATATCAAGGGTGAAGCATCATTCCCATGAGTTGGCATCGGACCGCCTATTGACTGAAGAGAATATCAACACCCACCTGGTCGAGCCAAGATGAGGTTGAGCGGAATTCCAAGATCTGTTGAGCATTCTGGCAGGTAGGAAACCGAAATGCCCAGTCTCACCCAGCAAGCGTACATCTCCTCCCTCCTCATCACATGAGAGGCGATTAAAAGCTCGCCACGAGAAAGGGGGTCATTCTATTGTAGGCCCCTTTTCTCAAATCCCAACTCGAGCCCCTATATAGAGAGCTACTCGCACCCGTCCTAAGCAGGCCATGATTGAACCGTCTCTTTTACAGACTCCTGTTGGCCCCCTTATGTTTCAGTCTCGCAAAGTGTGGGTGCTTATTGGGTGGTGGTCAGCGAAGAGGTTAGGAAATTGCTCATTGAGGCTCAATTTACTGCTTGTTGTAGAGCTGGGCTTGAGCCTCCTTCCCCTTCTTTTGCTACCCCATCCAGGATCGATGAGTTAACTCAAGGCGAGGAGGAGGTGGTTCTATGGGAGGCGTTATCCCATTCTTTGCCTCGTGACACCGCACCCATTCCTGTTGAGCAGCTCCAGCCTCTGCAAGTGGAGGAAGAGAGGGATGAAGTTGACCTGGCTCTTTTGGTAGCCTTATTCCATCCCCCAACCTATGCTGCTAGGACTTCATTTTTCCAGCCGTATGTCAAGGGTTTCGCCTAAGTCCAAGAGGATCGGGACGCTGCCATTAGGCAACTTCCTTCTCTTGAGCGCTCTTAGCCAATCACAACTCAGGAGCTCAACACGCCTCGAGGGAACAGCCTGTCTAGCTTATTGACAATGGCCGCCAAGAGAAGGTTCGGGAGGTTGAGGTGGCGAGCCATTGAGAGGCTAGTAGTTGGGATGAAGCTATTGCCGACTAGTTGGAAGCCCCTTACATGGTGGGGTCGGAGACCATGGTGCATCCGCTGGTGACCTTGCTGGCCAGGGTTTGGTTGGTAATGATAACATGGAGAGCTAGCTAGTAGTGCAATCAGTCGACCTGGGGGTCAAGAATGCTGGAGACAACGCTCATCGGGAGTATGTCTAACTAAGTGATGATGAAGCAAGATCGGTTGTGGGGTCTTGCCTGGATCATACTCCTCATACTCCCGAATAGACACTACCTAGAGTATCCTCGCCTCCTCACTCTCCCGAGTAGATAAGAAATGTGACCAATTTACTACGATCTCTTTTAGCCCAGGTAAATGTCCGCTCGCCATCTTTTGTTTAGATTCTTTTCTCCCTTCTAATTTTGGATGTTGTGCAAGCCGCCGACCAGATTGCGGGCACGGTTAGGTTAGAGGTGGCGGCTGATAGAAGGCAACTTGCAGCAGGTCAAAGCGCAATACCATGAGCTCGAGGAGAAATACCGAGAACTGGGCACGTCTGCTAGGAAGCTTGTAGAGGAGAGGGATCTCTTGAAAGCCACCAACATAAAGTTGGGGGAAGAGAAAGCCATTCTCGAGGCGAGTAACACGGCGGTGCGAGACGAAGCGGCGGCTTTGTGCGAGAAGAATTAGTCTTTGGAGGTGAGTTATGAAGAGCTTCTCCGTGATTGGGAGTTGATGGAGAAGGCACTCGCTGCCCGCGAGGATGAGCTTGCTATCGCCGCTCAAGAGGTGAGCTACCTAAGGTCAAACTTGGACACCTTGGAGCATTCTCGTGTTACTCGGGAGGCTGAGTTGGAGACTCTTCGAGCCAGGATGGAGACAGTGGAACAAGAGCATGATGCTCGCACTGTTGAGCTGGCGAGCGTTCAAGCTGCCCTTTGTGGGGCGAACACCAAACTTGAGGCACTCAGGCGCCAAGTGGCTCAATCTCGTCTTATTAGCATCTCCGCGTGGGATTATAGCTACACAAAGGGTTTAAGGCGGTTAAGGGAGGAAATTGTGTGCAATCATTCCTTCGATGTAGTTGGCATGGACCCTAAAAAACTTGCACCCGACTCGGTTGCCAAGGCTTCAGCCATGAGGATTAGGACGCCTGACTATCCCCCTTTTGGTTCTCAAGACCCACATGAGCCCCTGCCTCTTGAATGGCATTTTTTTTTTGGTACCCTAGAAATGTACCCTAAATGATCCTAATGGCATTAATGTATTCTTGTAATTAATGCTTCCCAATTTTTCATGCTTACTTCTTTCCCCCTCCTTAGTACCTTGCGAATCCTTATCCAACACTAGTTTGATAGGGATTTTACATGAGGGTTGGGAGGTTTGTCTTCCCATTTTTTGGGCGTTTTGTACATGGTGAGAGCGTCCATAATGTGAGGGCTTAGAGTGCCTAGGTGAGGCCTTGGTGAGCGAATTGTTGGGCAGGGTGTGGGATGCCAAACCGCCCTGCTATTCGTGAGTCGCCTAAGGAGGTGAGGGCTTGGCAAGTGCGCTTAGGTGATAAACCCAAGTCTCGAGTCCTAGGCGAGCGAATTATTGGGTGGGGTATGGGATGCCAAACAACTCCGTGGTTCGTCTGTTGTTGTTGGGTAGGTGAGGGCATGCCGAGTGCACTTGGATGATAACCCAAGTCTCGAGCCCTAGGCGAACGAATCGTTGGGCGAGATGTGGGATGTCAGACAACCCTGCGATTCATGTGTCGCCATTGAGTATGTGAAGGCTTGGCGAGTGCGCTTGGGTGATAAACACAAGTCTCAAGCCCTAGGCAAGTGAATCGTTGGGCGGGGTGTATAATGCTAGACAACCCCGCAATTCATGCGTCGCCGTTGAGTAGTTGAGGGCTTGGTGAGTGCGCTTAGGTGATAAATCCAAGTCTCGAGCTCTGGGCAAGTGAATCATTAAGCGGGGTGTGGGATGCCAGATAACCTTGCGATTCGTGTGTCATCGTTGAGTAGGTAAGGGCTTGGCGAGTACGCTTAGGTGATAACCCAAGTCTCAAGCCCTGGACAAACGAATCGTTGGGTGGGGTGTGGGATTCCAGAGAACCCTGTGATTCGTGTGTCGTTGTTGAGTAGGTGAGGGCTTGGCGAGTGCGATTAGGCGATAAACCCAAGTCTGGAGCTCTAGGCAAGCGAATCGTTGAGCGGGGTGTGGAATGCCAGACAACCCCACGATTCGTGTGTCATCGCTGAGTAGGTGAGGGCTTGGCGAGTTAATCGTTGGGCGAGGTGTAAGATGCTAGACAACCCCATGATTCTTGTGTCGTCGTTGAGTAGGTGAGGGCTTGGCGAGTGCGCTTGGGTGATAAACCCAAGTCTTGAGCCCTGAGGGAGTGAATCGTTGAGTGGGGTGTGGGATGCCAGGCAACCCCACAATTCATGTGTCGCCGTTGATGCCTGTTGTTACTTGACAGTAGAGACAAAGAGATGGTAGGCGCTTGTAATATGTTCATCTTGATTTCATTAATAACTTGAGAGGTTACATGATACAGGAAATTAGCGCGTTACTCATAGTACTTCCTCAAATGTTCTGCATTCCATGGGTGGGAGAGTTCATTCCCTTGACTGTCTTTAAGTCTATAAGAGTCGGGTCGATTGCTAGCAGTAACAACATAGGGTCCTTCCCACCAGGGCCCCAGCTTGCGTTCCTCAGTTGTGGATATTCCTATTTGCCTCAACACTAAGTCACTTGGCTTGAAGGCTCGAGGTTTGACTCATTTACTAAAATACTACTCAGTCATGCGCTTATGATGTGCCATTCGCACTACTGCCTCTGTTCGCCTCTCATCGATGAGGTCCAACAGTTCTAACAGTTTTTCCTCATTGATCTTTGAGTTGAAATGATGTACTCTAAAGTAGGGGTTCCAACTTCTGCCAGAATGATTGCTTCCCTACCGTATGTGAGGGCAAACGGCGTCTCCCCGATTGGGGTTTGCACAGTTTTTCGATAGGCCCACAACACGCTTGGTAGTTCATCCGCCCATACCCCTTTGTAATCTCCCAGCTTCTTTTTAAGGATGGATAGAAGGGTTTTGTTCATTGCATCTTCCTAGCCGTTTGTTTGTGGATGGCCAGGCCACGAATACTTTACTTTGATCCTCAGTTTCACACACCACTACCGATAATGAGAAGAGTCGAATTGCCTCCTGTTGTCTGATAGAAACCTTTGAGGTATTCCAAACCGGCATACAATTGACTTCCAGAGGAACCTAGTGATGGTTTGGGCGGTGATTGTTGCCAGAGTCTCGGCTTCCACTCACTTGGTGAAATAGTCGACTGCAACCATGGTGAACTTAGCTCCCCCCCCTCGGGCGACTGAAAAGGGAACTATGAGGTCAAGTCCCCACTGGGCGAAAGGCCAAGGTGCTATGATGGATGACAGTTCTACAGGCGGGAGATGCGGTATAGGGGCGTGCTCTTGACACCTAAGACATTTTATGGCGAACTCTTTGCATCTTGAAGGGCGTTTGGCCAATAATAGCCCGCCTAAGTTACCTTTGCGGCCAACGTTCTTCCTTCTAAGTGGCTCCCGCAGATGCCTTCATGAATTTCTGCTAGTACATATTGGGACTCATCTGGCGACAGACATCTGAGGAGTGGTTCCGAAAATCCTCTTTTGTATAATATCCCTTCGAGAACGGTAAATCTGGCAGCTCTGTTATGAACCTTCTTTGTTTTGTCCAAGTCGACGAATAACTTGCCATCTTGTAGAAAATCCACTACGTCTCATGCCCACTCGGGTTGAGCTATCACTACGTGTAATACTTCATTCCCGATGGACGGGGTGTCGACCTTTCTTACTTCAGTATGCTCGGAAAGAGAAATGTCTTCTTGCCCTGAGGCCACCCTTGCCAAGTGATCGGCTTGGTGATTGTTTCAAAGTTTTGAATATCGTACTGGTGAGCGTACTGATCAAGGCATTGGAATGAAATATTTCGGTACTGATACTGTCATTTCGTGTACCGTTTCGAGATAGTCTATATAAAAAAAATTATATATATAAATACATATATAAATTATATTTCAAAATAATAGTCAATATATGAATAATTATATATATGTAATTAGTTTAGTATGAATTGAGGTAAAAAAATTAGCAAAAAATGAAAACAAGTTGAATGGCCGAAATCCGATACAGTCGGTACGAGGTCGGTACCGTCCAAAATATTGACCGATACGACCAGTACAGGCTGGTATGGCCAATATTTTTGTCGAAAAGGTACATCCCTATAATCCATACCAGAGAACCGACCGGTACAGCCGTACAAAATTAACAACACTGGATTGTTTGACCTCGAAATTTGCTGGATGGAGGAATACTAGAAATGGTCATTTTGTCACAAACTAGCTGGAGGTATTTCTTTAACCACTCACATTTTGTTGCAAACAATGCTGATACCTGATTGACTACAACTTAGGAGTCAGCGCGTACTTCAACCTCTTTGGCCCCCAGGAGGCAGGCGACGATTAGCCTAGTTAAGAGCGCCTCATACTCAGCTTCATTGTTAGTGACTTTGAAAGCAAGCTTGACTGCATGATTGTGTTGCTCGCCGTCATTCATTAGAATGTGTACACCTACCCCTCCTCCAGTTTTACAAACCGACCTGTCTACATAGACAGTCCAAGACTTACCATCTGAGATTGGGGGAATCTCTTTTGGGAAGCATGTGAGTTCGACAACAAAATCTGCTAAAGCATACCCTTTAATCGTCATTCTAGGAGCATACTCCAAGTTGAATTCACTGAGCTCTATGGCCCAGTTTGCCAATCTTCTCGAAGTGTCGGGTCTTTGTAGTATAGCTTTCAAGAGTTGGTTAGCAAGCATTTGCACAGTATGAGTATGAAAGTATGGTCGGAGTCACCTTGTCGCGATGATCAGCACAAAGGTCATCATCTCTAGTCATAGGTATCTGGACCAAAGTTTTGAATATCATACCGGTGAGCGTACCGATCAAAATACTAGAATGAAATATTTTAGTACCGATATTGTTTCGTGTACCGTTTCGGAATAGTCTATATAAAAAATTATATATATAAATACATATATAAATTATATTTCAAAATATATGTATTTATATGAATAATTATATATATAAATGTATATGTAATTAGTCTAGTATGAATTAAGGTAAGAAATAGCAAAAAATTAAAAAAAAAATTGAATGGTTGAAATCCAGTACGGCTGTTACGAGGTTGGTACCGGCCGAAATATTGGCTAGTACGACCGGTATTTTGACCGAAACGAAACACCCTTATAATCTATTGGAAGAATGGGAGGCACCGGTCAGTAGAACGAGCAGTAAAGCGGCTCAAGGCGGCCACTCGGCCTGCCAACTGTTGTACCTCATGATGATTCCGAGGCGTGACCATTTGAGAGATGGCCCCCACTTTTTCTAGATTCGCTTCAATTCCCCTCTTAGAGACCATGTAACCCAGAAATTTGCCTGATCTAACCCCAAAGGCACACTTGTTTGGGTTGAGTTTCATCTTGTAATGGTATAAGAATGCAAAAGCTTCATGTCGGTCGTCTAGGTGTTGCTCGGGTGTTTTGTTCTTGACCAAAAGATCTTCGACATACACTTCCATGTTCTGCCCTATCTGCTGCTTGAACATTCGATTTACTAGACACTGATAAGTGGCCTCTGCATTTTTTAGCTCAAAGGGCATCACCTTATAACAGTACAACCTCGGTCTGTGATAAAGGCCATTATTTTCTTCATCCTCGGGACTGATCCTGATCTGATTATATCTCGAGTAAGCGTCCATGAAACTAAAGAGTGGATGATCAGCAGTTGAGTCGACAATTAGATCAATGCGGGAGAGGGGAAAGCTATCCTTCGGGCACGCTTTGTTAAGGTCAGTGAAATCAATGCACATTTGCCATTTACTGCTTGCCTTCTTTACGAGCACTACATTAGATAGCTACTCGGGATAATAGACTTCTCTGATAAAGCCAGCAGCTAAAAAGCGATCGACTTCCTCAGCTACGGCGGCATATTTCTCAGCATAAAAGTTTTGCCTCTTCTGTTTAACCTTTCGTGTATTAGGATTAACACTCAGATGATGTTTTCCAATATTGTTATCTATCCCTGGCATATCTTCATAAGTCCAGGCGAAGAGATTTTGGTGTTCGGCCAAGAGCTACCTTAGGTCCTGCTTTAGGCTGGGCTCCAGTCTAGTACCTATCTGAACTTTCTGTCCTAGTTTTCTTGGGTCAGGGGCGACTAGCTCCAAGGGCTCGTTAGGCTTAGCCTATCTAAGTGCTTGCTCATCTCGAACTTCCTCGTCCCATTCAGTTAGTAGCGAGGGAGGGGGTAGCTCAACTATTTCATCATTACAGTCGGCGATTGTTACCATTTGACACTCATGCCTCAGCTCACGAGAATAATAATCTCGTGCCAGGGTTTACTCACCTCTGACTTCTTCAACCCCTTCTTAAGTCGAAAACTTCATCTTCAGGTGATACTTCTAGGTGATTGCCTTTAAGTGGTTTAAGGCTGGGCGCCCCAAGATTGCGTTGTATGAGGAAGGAGCCTTGACCACTAATAAGTCGACCATGATCATAGATGTTTTCGGTGCTTCACCGGCCATGACGGGTAGAGTGATCAATCCTTCAGGTTGGATTGTCTCGTCAGCAAATCCCTTGAGGGAGGTTGGGGCCGGTCGCAGCTTGTCTAGCCCGATTCCCATTTTGCTGAAGGCCTCCCAGTACAGGATATCAGTTGAGCTTCTATTGTCTATAAGGATTCTTCTAGTTATGAAATTGACGATTAGTAGAGTTATTACCAAGGCGTTGTCATGAGGTTGCTTGACTACTTCATCTTGCTCATCAAAAGTGATCGGGAGTTTCTCTGGGAGTTGTGCCGCCCACTAGGTGGAATCCTATCATTTCCCTCCCCACATCTGTACTTATAGGGGCTTGCACTTCGCCTATTGTCCGAATATCCCTTTCATGGTTGGTCGCCTTTCCATTCCTCTTCCTTTCTTCTTCTAAGGGTCTTGCTGTGAGATCTCATATTTTCGTGTATTTTTACATATTGTTTTGTTCTCGTTGTTGATTGATTTAATTTATTTTAATATGATTGGAATTAAATTATTTTATTTTATTATGAGATTTTAATTGATGTGCTTTTTTTAGATTAAATATTGTTTTATAATTAAATTATATTTGGTTAAATTTATTTTATTAATGGGTTATCTTGTTCATTTCTATTTCGGGTTACATAGTTTTATTTATTGTCAATATTAGTTATTTGTGAGATCTTTAATGAATTTATTATGTTGGTATTTAAATTAAAGTGTTGTGATTTATTCTATTTTAAGTTGATGTGTTTTACTTATTTTATTTTAGTGTTTTATTTGTTTAAACGTGTTGTTAAACTTATATATATATATATATATATATATATCTGTGTGTGTGTGTGTGTGTGTTGGGTTTTTATAGATAGTGTTTTTAAGAGTTTTGGATCCTAAAAGAACTCAAGCCCGTTGCAAGCCAAGCCCAACCCTTGCTAACCTTAACTTAGCCCCTTTTGCACTTGAAACGACAACGTTTAAGATTCAGTTTTAAGGAATTCCAGACCAGTTAATTTTGCACGTCGACGCCGCTTCATCTTCTTTCTTCTTGTTGTTTTCTTTTCATTTTCGTCTGTTCGTCCCCTGTATACTCGTGAAAACCAACTCTATTTTCCAGCGTTATTCCTCATCATTTCATGCACGCATTGATTCATCAAATAGCCTGCACTTAGATGAATATTTCCCCTAAAGTTTTGTTGCCGATTGATGCTTCACGTGCCCAGAATATGGCCTGAAATCGTACACTTCTAGCCATGATTTGCCACCATTTCTTCATTTGAAAAGCTAAAGTTTCTTCTTCTTTTTTCAACATGGTTATCTTGGCTTGATGTTGGTAATTTTACACGTGATTTATCCCGCCCAAAATCAATAATTTATAGATCGATTTCAAGCCTACAACTACCCATCGAACCATGCAGAAAACCCATACCGAAAATCTCTCAATGCCGTGCTCTGTTTTGGGTCTGAAACCGTGGGTTTAACCACTCATTTTTATTTGTTTCTTCTTCTCAACTTAAACGTGAGTTAGCCCTCTTCAATACCCATTTGAATTCAAAAATTATAGTGGTGTTTGACTGGGTATTTTCTTGCCGTAAAATCATCGTTTTGCATCACTTACTCTACTCTCAGTAAGCATTTTCTCTAATTTAAGTGATTAATTTATTTATTGTTTTTATTAATGTTGCCTTATTTTATTGGTGTTTTATTTACGTCTAATTTTTAATACTTTAGTTGTTTCTAATATTTATATTTATTTATTTACTTGTGATATTTATATACGTGGACGCGTTTAGCACGACCTTAGTGGCAAGCTCGTGGGTGCAAGTACGGAGTCACTATTTGGCATTTTCGGTAACTTCAGAAAGTATTAACGAGCGTATTATAAGTTTTTTCCAAATGAAATTTAAGATTTAAATATATTTTTGCATCGACAAATATTGTATTTGTTTGACGTTGGAATTTATTGGTTAATGTTGGAATTTATTAATTGTTGGTTATTTTGCGTTTTGTGGAATACATTGCATAATGCACGGTTGTTGTGTATACTTGGTATTTGGATTTTAATGTGAGTCGTGATTTTTGGATTTATGGATTTTAATGGTTTTTGACTAAGTCATAACGGGGATGGCGATACGTAACGCCCGTTATGATCTGTGAGTGTGAATGACATAACGGGGACGGCGATACGTAACGCCCGTTATGGTCATTGTGTGTGTATTTCATATCGGGGACGGCGATATGTAACGCCCTCTATGAAATGAGTGTGTGGATGTCATCTTGGGGACAGCGATACGTAACGCCCAATATGATTAGTGTGTTTGTGTTATAATAGGGACGGCGATACGTAATGCCATTATGATTGGTATGTATGTCATATTGGGGACGGCGATACGTAACGCCCGATATGATTGGAATGTTTGTGTCATGACTGGGACAGCGATACGTAATGCCCGTATGACTAGCATGAATATGGAGGTAAGCAGGGATGGTGGTAAAGTCCCGCCTACGATACCCGTCTATTGTGTTAATTGGTTTTATGTGGATTATTTTCTGAAAAAAATGGTTGTGGTTTTTAAAAGATTTACGGATATCTTTTTCTGAGAAATGATAGATGATTTTATTCAAATTTTATCGTGGATCAAAATGAGATTTTGGCGTGTGTTAATTTATTTATTTTGAGAAATATGATTTTTGAGATTCATGCATACGGTGGCATGTTCATGTGTGAGGTTGTTTATTGTTGCATGAGTATATTTTATATCTTGTGGTTTGTTTGGGTTGTACTTACCTGCGATGCCATTTCGGGCGTCGTAATTTATGGATGCAGTGTTTTGTGGAGGCTGAGCCTGAGGAGGCGACTCCGTTGTTAAAGTATTCATATTATAATTTATTATTTTGAAAAATTATTTTCTCCTTTTTATAAATATGTATTTGTATAATTTGTATTTCGGATGACTGTATTAAATCTCCTGTTGGAGAATTTGTGTTAAAATAATTTATAAAATAATTCTAAAAATTCTGGTACTTAGATATTGACTTCAATTATCCATTGCTTTTATTTATGCATGTCACGTGTTCACACACTTAGCACTTGACATTGAGGGTGCGTGACCCGTGTTGTCAGCATCTCGACGCCTCGATTCCCGTGTTTATTTTAAGAAAAATTTGGGGGTGTCACACTTACAATCCTAGGTATTGTGCTAGATAGATTTATGATATTCACAATACTTGCTCGTCAGTCGACGTGGGGTTTGGTCTCAGTGTTGCCTTAGCTCTTGGTCCTTGTCGATCGCTAGGCTGTCGTGGAGGCATGGTTGAGATTGTCGATTCCCCTAGATGTGTCTTCTTCTGGGATCGTTGCTATCTTTCGTCTTGTTATCTATAGAGGGACCTGCTTGTTAGCTTGCTACTATTCTGTCTGCATGCTCCATCTCATCGCGGCGAGGTTCAATCAAGGCTTGAAATGTGTCTTTAACATTTATATAACCATCAGCCCTATCCATGAACTCTGCTAACGTGGCAGGGGTCTTTTGGGCAATTTCTGCTATGAACGAACTTTTAGGCCATACCCCACTTAGAAAGGTAGCCAGAGTGATTTTCTCATCCTGATCGCCAATAGTCATACGCTCTCTATTGAATTGGGAAAGATGATTCTTTAGACTTTCTCGATCATGTTGTTTGACTCTGAGGAGGTAGTCGACAGGGCGCTTCCTTTTGCGACTTCCCAGGAATTGGGTTAAAAATAAGCGTATGAGATAGTCAAAACTATCCACAGTGCCAGCAAGAATAATTTCGAACCATGTTCGAGCAGCTCCTCTTAGAGTAAGTGGGAACGCCCTGCATGCCACCTCGCCGAGATAACTGTGCAAGTTCATGTGCGTCCTGAACGCTTCTATATGTTCATACAGATTTTTGCTTCCATCATAGAGCTCCATCTGGGATGCTCGAAATTTAGGAGGGAGGGGCACTGCCATCACGTTAATGTTATAAGGTGTGCCCGAGCTGTTGTGTAGTGTCTAGTAATAGAAGGTGCCTCTATCTGCTTGGTCAATTTCTCATACTTGTCTTCAAGTTTTTTGAGCTCAAGGTGTATCTTACGCCTCTCTCCCTTTGCCTGGTTGGGCTCGCTTCCTCGGCGAGAGTCCACATGCTCACTAACAGATGGTTCACTGTGGAATGTGTGCTCTTCATTAGCCTTCTGTAACCTCTCATTTTTCTTTGTCAACTTTCTAATGGTCTCTTTCATTGCTGCTAATCTATCTTCCATCGAGGTGTCTTCTTAACTACATGATCGTGGATATGTTAACTTGGAATCACGTCGTGGCCGGCTTATAGAGGACACGTAATTGATGATCCCATAGACGGCGCCACTGTTGATGTGTGTTCCACAACCTGAGTTACTTGGCAATTCCAAACGATCCAATCTACAAGGAAAGAAAGAGAGTGGGGCTTTAAGGCCCTATAAGCACTTCGACGTTCTAGTTAGAGAGAGAAGATGAGATAATGTAGAAGATGAGAGAGTTCAGATATGCATTACTTGCAAACCATAGTGTGTCTTGCTATTTATAGAGATTGAGATGCTGTGCAAGATTATATCTAATGATTGAAGCTGTCGATGAGAGTAACGGTTTGTCAGTTTATTTATTCTTTTTGTCTTGAGTTATTTATTATTTTTGTAACTCTCGAATAATCCCTTTGTCATTCTGACTCTACCTAAGCGAGCTACTTTGGCTCCAGGGTGACTTGTGTCACACTATTGAACACTCGGTGTCTTGTCTGTATTGAATACGGAATGAGGTTCTGCCAATTATTAAATGCGGCACGCCTTCTGGAGCAGACTGCTATTTAATACAGTTCCTGTGCTTTTGTCTTTTATGATCTCGATTAGGCTGAGAATACGTTGGGCTGGGAGAGAAGGAAACCCCTCACCGGTTGGCTTCGTCTCGCCCTGAATCTCGGATTCCTCTTTTAGATATAGGCAAAAGCAACACTTCCTTCTTGAATAATCCCGGTGCCTTGGCCCTCCCATGGACCCCAAACGGGCACCAGACCCAACCTTACTTGAACAAAATTGAGATTTATTGTATTCGAATGGTCTTCCCCTCACATTATACACTCATAGTGATTTAGTAAAACTATATTAGTACAAGTATAACTATAGTCTATATTAGAAATAGACTATTAGTAATTTAGTATTAGTATAAATATTAGCTATACTAGACTAGCTAATTGTAATACTCTTGTATACACAAAAAAATAGTAATACTCTTATTCCATACTAATTCGATTAAATAATAGTAATAGTTTTATTATTTATTACTAATACTCTATGTAGTTAATAAGTTATAGTGATTCAATACTAACATATTAAGTTAACTATACTATTACTATTATAAATTTATACATATCCTATAATTTATACTACAATTCTTTTAATATGTTATTTTATTAATATTATCTACTAGTCCTATATATTAGAGTTATACATAAAAAAATATAAATTATAATAATACATTGATCTCAATATATATAGTTACAGACTAGTAACACTAGTATATGTAATTAAATAATACTCTTATTACTTATTATTAATACTCTATGCAGTTAATAAGTTATAGTGATTTTATATTAACATATTAAGTTAACTATACTAATACTATTATAAATTTATATGTATACTATAATTATACTATAACTCTTATAATATGTTAATATATTATTATTATATACTAGTACTAATATACTATATATTATAGTTATACATCAAATGATATATATAACTTTTTTTAATTATGATATTCGGTCTAGTCTAGAGAGAGAAAATTCCTGGACAAGGACCGAATTGAATCATATTTGGTCATGTTTTGTTTTGGACCGGACTGGATCATATCCCAATCAAACTCGATCCAATCCAAAATAGTCATCTCCATCCAGTCTATCATGTCCAGATCAAATTTTTTACACCCTAATCGAGACCAAGAGAACATCCCAAAAAATTCTTGTTAATAGGTTGGAACGCCGAAGAAGAGGAAGAAAGCTTTAACTGCTCAAGTATTATCGTGTAATAGATGTATTTACAATTAGGGTAGTGCTCGGCTACCGCCCAGCACTTACCGCTAGGTGTGTCGCCTAGTACAAAATCACTTTTTTATTTTTATTTTTTGTCTTTTTCTTTTCATTTTTTTTAATATATTTAAATATTTTTTAAAAATAAAAAAATGCATCAATACATTGAAAATCACTTTCTTAATTATTAAGAAAAATTAAATTAAATTAAATTACACAATGGTCAAATTGAGCGGCAAAAGTCAGGCGACAAAGTATCATTTCTCCTTACTTTACTGTTATTCAATAATACACCCAAATGGCTTTAAATATTAATGGGCTGAGTACCAAGCAGTGAAGCCCAACATGGTACTCCTCTGTACACAGGCTAACTACTACTAAATTAAAGCCACCACGGCCCTTTTTGTACACAAGCCCACTTAACCCAAGACTACTTAGTCGTGATTCCTCTTTCTTTTGTTATGTACCACTACCAGAGCCCTCGGACTCAAAAGACTTTTATTATTGGGTGATTTCTCATGTCCCAATAGTTTCGTCAAAGTTAAGTGGTAAGAATCTTTCTTTCCTATCTGTTAGTAGTTTAGGACGAAAATACCGATAAAACGCGAAAATGAAAAATTTCCATGTCCGTTTCCGAGTTAAAGATGACTTTAGACGAAAAAGACGGGAAAATCAAACAAATGACCCGGGAGCGAAGGAAAGAAGAGAAGTAAGGAAAGCATTAAGTAAGTAGAGCGTGAAGGTAGGGCATGAAGGAAGCATGAAGCTTGCGGACCGAACTCTCACTCGAGAAGGGGAATTCAGTTAGCCCTTTTCCTTGGGAATGAACTGGATTTAGTTGCTTATTTTCAAATGGAAAATGGTTCTTAGAATGACACATGACAATCATTTTTTATATTCAATAAAAAATTACTTATTTAACTAAACCTTCATCTGGAGATTTTAAGATTTTAAAAGAAAAATGAAAAAAAAAGAAGAAAATTTTACTAAATTCGGGAAAAAGAAAAAAAAAAGTTAGTCAAGTGTTATGCCGTGTAGTATGGTCCTTTCCAAATAAAATGGATAGAATATTGTTAACATAAAAAACACAAATATTTTAAATGCTTGGTTAGTAGAAATAATAAATATTGGTGTGTAAATATCTCAACCATTTTAATTTAAAAACTATGATTGGGATTTAAAGATATTGGCTGATTAGGGCATCCATAATTATTAGAGCCTAATAGATCGTATTTTTCTTTCTCTAAATCTTAAGAGGATGTTTATTGTTTAGATCAGAAAATTTAAACGATCTTAATCTGATCTTTATCCACTAATCTATGTCCCATCTAATTTCGGACTGTAAAAATTGGTATCCCTCCATTTCATGGAGGTCATTGGCTTATGCAATTGAGCATGATGAAATTACCTATGTATCCATTCAAAGGTATGGATCAGTCTTTTAAAGTTTAAACCTTCAAGAAGAGTGAAAACCGATCCAAATCCATTTGTGCTTTGTAAGAATAAGGTATTTTAGGAGAAGGAGATCACCTGTTTCCCACCATGAGCCATGCCAGGAAGCCCAACTGCTACTTCCCCACGTGGGTGCACGTTTGAGCAACAGTCAAGTTCAATATAGCTATAGACCACATCAAAAAAAGACTTTAAAACTTAAAACTAATTATGTAGAAGAGTACATGCATTCTTTATGTTCCTTGTTTCTATACATGGAAGTATATTAACATAACACATTACAATAAGAGAAATGATATCTTTATTCTAAATTTTGTCATTTCCAGTCACATTACTGATGTGATACACCGTTTAACATGAATAGCCACTTCAAGAACACCAGTAATGTGATTGAGAATGACAAAATCTAAGATGAAAAGTAATAAGCCTTTCTAATTTCTATAGTTTGTTTTTTTTTTTTCTCCTGAATTCATGTGTTTCGGTCCAACTTAGGGGAAAACCCCAGTAACATTTATCAAAGAAAACACCTCATTTGAGGTACCTTGCCAAATCTGACATGGTATCAGAGAAGGTCGAATTTTTCACGCGTTTCTCCGAGTGTTTTTTTCTTTTTTCTTTTTTCTGGGTTTTCCTCTCGGCGTCTTCGGAGCTTGTTTCTTGGCTTCTCGTGAGACTAACGGCACCGTCTATTGGGTCCTCCTAGTTTGTCGGCAACCTCTGTGTTTCCTGGAGATTTCGGCACTTGGGTTCTTCGTGGGTTCTCTCGGTTTGTGCCTGTCGAAGTCGTTTGTGAGTGGCTGTGCGGCCGCCGGCTTCTTCTGTGCCCGTCGACGACGTTTCTTGGTGGTTTTGTTCAGTCGGCCCTTTCTGTCCGTGTTCGTGGTCCCAAAGTTGCGTCGGCAACTTCTGTTCCCGTTTCCGGTGAACCCGAACCTTTCTCCCTCTTGGTTTGACACTTTAGGTCTCGGCGTTTTTTAGTTTCTCAGAGTCGGTGCGAGTTCCGTTGGTTTCTGCGGTTATGATAGGGACCTCGGTCGTGTCTCTACTCAACTAAGTTGGTCCTATTCGCCTTGTTGCTCCTCAATGACCGAGTAAGGCTCCTTTTGCTTGTGATGGTTCACGTGCACCAACAATGGATGAAAGGGTGATATGAGGTTGAGATGGTGAAGAGAATCTGATTGAGTTCGTCTTGGCTAAGTAGGGTAGAGTGGTGTACGGCAATGAGATTGGATGGCTAAGTGTATGGAGCAATAAGGTGGTATTTAGGCTATGGTAGTCTTGGTTATGGTAATGGGAAGGGAGATGTGGTGGGTTGAGTGGTAGATTAGGGTAGAAAAAGTTTAGGAGAATGTCCTTTGGGTAGGCCTATGTATGGGGGTCTCTTTGGTAAGGAATATGGGTCATATAGTGTAGTAGGGTTAGGGTTTTAGTGGAGGCTAAGGGGAATTTCGAGATTGAGATTAGGTTAGGGTTTGGAATGGCCGAGTGAGATATTTATGGAAAGTGGAAAGATTTGATTTTGAATTGATTTGGTTAGAGCTGATGGAGGCTTGTTGGGGCCGAGATTTGGGTTGTTTTTGGATGAGAGAAGATTTGATTTAATTGGATAAATTTAGGAGAAGATAAGGGAATGATGGCCGGTTATTGTTGTTGGAGATTTGGTTGGAATTTTGATTTAAATTTTGAAATGATTTGAAATGGAGGAATGTATGTAGCCGGATATAGGATTATTGTAGTGGTCGGTTATGGAATGGATTTGGTCGGTAGAATAGGTTTTGAATTTGAATTGACTTGGTTGAGAGAAATATGGGAAGTTATGGTGGATAAGGTGGCAAGTGAGGGGTTCGGTTAGGCTTGATTGTGTTTAGGCTAGATGGGGTTTGTTTAGGATTTGATGTGGCCGAACATGGCTTATGGGAGGCTAGGGTTTTCGGCACATGTAATTAGGGATAGGATTCTAGGGTTTTGATGGAGTTTGGATAAGTCCTAAAAAGTAGGAACATGGCTTATAGCTATTTGAAGTGGACGGCACCTAGGGTTAGTGTTTTGGCCGAATTTGCTAGGGTTATAGGGAGGGATTTGATTGGTTCTCTTCTTCACTTGATGACCAATCAAATAAGAGTATGAGGTGGCAATTTAAATGATGTGGCAATGTGATTTCGGCTAGGATAAGGGTGGATGGCCGGTTGAGACTTTGTAGGGATTTTGGTGAGATTTGAATTTGAATTCTTTTGAATTCGAATCCAATGGGTGGCCGGTCTTGCTAGGGTTTGAGGGGCACGAAATTGGTTTGTTTTGGATTAGGGATGAGGTGGATTTAAGTGAGGAATTATAGGAGAGGATGGGGTAAGTGGCCGGCTAGGGTAAAGGGTAGAATGGACAAGTGTTTTGGCTAGGGTTTCATGCCTTATGCCGTGTGGTGTGGGTAGGGTTTTGGGGGCTAGTTGCCGTGGCTGCTATGGGGCAAATTGAACACCAATTTGATCAATTGAACAACCAAATGATGATTGAACAAAAGACAATTAATGAACAAGCCAACTCCTTCAAGACACCAAGAGGATTCGGCACACACACAAGCATCCAAGTCTTCAACTTCCTTCAATCAATCACACACTCACTCTCACTCACATGAGCAATCCGAATCTCCCTATGGAGGAGGATTTCGAATACCTCTATGGACACACACACCAATTCTCAAATCCACAAGTGGTGTGGATTTGGCCTCACAAACACAAAATCGCTCAACAATCAACAAATCACTCAAGAACACAAAAACATGAAAATCACTCACACAACTCACTCCAAAACCAAAACACTTTTTATGAATAACCTCAAGATTTTTATAAATAAAAATGAAAACAAATAAAAGGATAGATGTGGATCACCGATTCACGAATTGCACGATGATCCTCTTCCAAAGGGATTCACGAATTGCACCCTAGGGAAGCCCAAGTGCTAAGCACCGAAAATCCAAACCACACTAGTGTGGCCGGCCTAACTCTTTCTCAAGAGCAAAAGTCTAGTCTCAAAATTTGTCCAAAGATGTGAAATGAAAACCTAGAGGTCCTATTTATAGAGTCTAACAAATTGGAAACCCCCAAAAGGTCCCTAGCAAAATAAGATAATTACTAAAATAACCAAATGCATAAATAAATAAAATAAATACATAATTAAGCAAATGTGGCGCCAATGATGATGGGCCATGGCATGTTGTGGCCTGTGGCATGGCATGGCCCACGGATGGTTGTCTGCATGGCGCCTGGCTGCATGGCATCTGATAGTGTGCATGACATGGTGACATGCCTAAACTTGATGATGTGTCCCGGGTGATGCCGTGCTGTGGTAGTGTGGCCCAGTCAGGTGGCTTGGGCGGTGGTCTTGCATGGCTCGGGCTGAGTGCCGGGGTGATGGTCATGAATGGCCCAAGCTGGCGGTCTGGGCGCATGAGCTGCGCGTGGCCAGTAGCCTCCATGGTTGCTTGCTGCATGTCAAGGCCTGAGCCAAGGCACGCATGCAGGCTAGCCAAGTGACTGTCCTGACCTTCCACTAGCGGTGTCAATGCATGATCTAGGGCGGTTTTAAATGGGGTACTATCAGGTTATCAATCCTCTCTGTTGATTTTCGTGACTCTGTTCAAAGTTCAGGCCTTGCGACTTGGTTTGGGGGTATTCGGCGTCGTTTTTTCCCCTGGGCAACGGCAATATCATTTTATTTTGAGGAGTGCTGGGCAGCAGACCGGCTACAGCATCATCAGTTAATCACTCACTCGTCTTAAGAGTATTTTTACTATTTTCACATAAAAATACTGTTTATATATAGATGATAATATGTGATACGACACGTTAACACGAAACGAACATGACACAATAAAAACGGATAAGTATTTAGTCTTAATAGTTTTCGGATCAATTCGTGTCAACCCGTTAAGACACGGTTTGATAACGGGTCTTAACGGGTGATAACGCAAACTCGTTATGACCCGTTAAGACACGTTAAGAAATTTTAATTTACTTTTATACCCTTGAACTAAATTTCAAAAAATCCTAATTTAAAATTAGCTTTATACTTTTAGATACTTTTCTATTTCATTTAAGTACTTATTAAAAAATCATTAACGAGTTAACCCATTATTATTTAATATGTTTGAGTTATAATTTTAATATTTTACAATGTGTAGATCATATATTGTGTGTTTATTATACTTTATAGTGTACTACTTATTAAATTATAGTTTTAAGATTGTAATTTGTAATTAATTTTTTATGTTTTATAACTATTATTTAAGTTTTAATATTTATATAAAATCAATTAGGTTAAACTCAAACGAGTCATTAACGGGTTTGCGGATTGAAATGGATCAGATCGTGTTGTATCGTATCGTGTCATATAGTATCAAATGTCTCAATGGATCTTAACGAATCATGTCGTGTCAACCCGTTATCTTAACGGGTCGTGTTAGGGTTGAAGTTTTTTACACGAAACCCTTAACGGGTCGTGTTCGTGTTGACCCTTTAAGCATTATGTACACGCCCTGACACGACACGAACACGACCCGTTAACACTTTTTGCCACCCTTACCAGTTTATGTTTATGTGAGTAAATTTCGTGGGCTTCCTTGGTTTAGGAGCCGTAAGGTGCTGATTTCATTTTAGCTCTCACGTTGACATTTCTTTTAAGTGGATTATAGATATTTTTGCTGTATATTGCTGTTTTTAGATTTTTTTAGCTGTGCGGTTCATTATTTGTTGGTTATTCTCACTTTGGGCCAATTTTTATTTTACTCGAATAACAATGGACCAATCACTTCCATCTCCTACTCAGGTGGTGTTTACAGTACAAAAAAAATTCAAAGATAAAGATTATTGCACTATACAATATTTTAGTTGCAAGCGCTTTGGTCACATTGTCATCTACTGTCCGAATTAATTTTACAATTATTACAGACAATCTAATCATATTATCAAAAATTGTCCAACTTGACCTCTTCAAAAAAGAGCATGCCTTTCTCACCTCGATTAATGTCTCGAGTGCACCTCTTCTACTATTCTTGCTGCCGCCACTCATGTTTCAAAACCTGCTGGTTCCAATCCTACTACTCTTACTCTTAATATGATACAACAAATGATTTGTTCTGCTTTCCCACTTTAGACATCTCAGATAAAACAAAATCATCCCCTAATTCTTGACTACTTGATTCATATGCCTCCAATCATATGATTAATAATTCTAGTTTGGTACATAATCTTCAATCTTATGATAGTCTTCTCAAAACACACACGGCCCATGGTAGTTCATTACCAATATCTGGTGTGGGTGATGTGTCCCTTATTATTCGAAATGTTTTGGTTTCTCCTAACATTTCCTCCAATTTACTTTCTATTGGACAACTTGTTGAGAATAATTTAAATACAAAATAATATAAGACAACAGATAACATTAGGACCCTGCAAAATAAAACCCTAATATTCCTTTCATAACATTACCCTACAACTTAAGGAAAGCTTCTTGTCAGTCGAATGTGGTCAAGAGTGCTCTTCAAGCCGTATTTGTCGACTGCCTGCCTACCTGTCCTGAATCCATCTCCATAAGCTGGGGATGCATCTACCTCAATATGGTGTTTAAAAAAATCACCACACATCTTCTCAAAGTCAGACCGTTTACCCTTTTTTGATGATGTAAAAGAGGATGAGGTGGAAGAGAGTGATGAAGACGAGGATGATATTGATGATACAACATCACTTCCAGATGCTGTATACAACTCAGACTCCAACCACATATAAGCTAAGACCTGACAGATACCTTCTTCAACCTCTGGACTCAGATTGCGGTAACCTGTCAAAAAGACACTATTGGTAAGTTCAGGGCTAACCACATCTAAGAGGAAAACGGTGTCAGTGGGAAAATGATAAGAATGCAGACAAAAACCTTTAAGCCTCAGCCATGCATGCATCATCTCGTGTGCCAGGATTACCCCAGTCAATAACCTGTATGTGTTATGTAAGTCTTGGTCATTTACCAAATTCTAAAGCCAGTGTCATAGTTTGAAACAATAGATGGGTCTAGGGTGTGAATGAGAGAAAGAGTACCTAGGAAGGCCATATAAAATGAGAATTGCCGTCACGTCACATCTTCGGATCAGCCTATGAGGCTCAGTTCTCATGTCTATGAACTGGTGGTTTGCCCCAATCCTTGGCCTCCTTGAGATCTAGTAATTTAATTAAACAAATTATAGAGGCCGGTCGATGACACATACCTTTATAGGAACAAAAAAGGATTCTGTTGAACTCAAGGAAAGTTCTTACAGTAGGGACGATCCGTACTTCTGACAAGCAGAGTCCTCTGGTCTCAGGCAAGTGATGATGACCCTAGTAAAAAAAATAAAGATTAACATAGCTAAAAATGAAATTGAAATACTCGTGTAGCATAAAAGGTAAATGTGTTGGCCTTTACATTCTTTTCTCCCTCCATTGCCTCATTTAGTGCTTGTCTCTCAACCAAGAGCATTGGAACTTGCTGCTCCAATTTCATATTCAAACCTTCGTAAAATTCCTGTATTTCAAGGTAAAGTGGTTGACATTCATGAGTCTCCATAATGGCTGAGTCTAGACACTCTAGACATAGCTTCCGACCATCATCAAGCAACAGATATCTTGTGTCCCTTGGCTGCATGAATTAGAAAATTTACATTATAAGTGATATGATGAAAACAATTCTCACGTGTTTCTGAAGGATATTTTTCAGGTAGCGGCAGTTGTTATTTATATCATGATGCTTTCTTCAAGGTTTTGTTATTTCCAGAAAAAGGAGGGAAAGAGAAAAAGGGGGGGGGGGGGTGCTCTTTTCAGAACTGACCTCCATTCTTTCACAGCTACAACACCGAGGAGTACCATCATGTTCATGTGAGGGGCAGTACTTGTTCTTCCAGAAACGATGCTCCCTATACAAAATACAACCTTCTGAATTTGCTGGGATCTGTACAGAGGGAACAATAATTGTGTGAATGTGTATAAGTGCAGCAAAAACTTAGTGAGATGTAGGTCATAAAGAATTATTTTTTAGCGGGACCTTAACCTGGGAGATTTTCTTCGGACCCTTAGGTCTACTAATTTGTATTTAAACATTACTTACCAAAAACAAGAAATTTGTATTTAAACACACCTGACACTTGACCAGACTTGGGGAGAAGATCCCGATTACTACCAAAGGTTTACACTAAAATTAATGAGCACCATTCAGAGAATTCATCTTGTTATTTATTTATTTATCTATGATTTTAAGTTTTACAGGAACCTGCTTGTCTTCTAGATAACTGAACATGAGGCCTAAAACATTTGCACAGGCATTTTCCCAACCGCAAATTTATGATTAGTCTCAACCTTGATATTTTCAGATTTTATTTTAATGAGATTAAGAAAAACGAAAATTTATTTTATATAATGTTTGATAATAAGTAAACCAAAAGAAAGAGCAAACAAAACATAGTTATTTCCTAGAATTAAAAGAACCAACTAGATCAAACAATGGAAACATTAAAGAGACTTACAAAGTTCTTGCAAACTTCACATCTTGGGTGATGCCGCTTCTTATAGCACAATTTGTGATAAGAGCGATTGTCAGATATAGAGAACTGTCATCCAAGGAGATATTATACTCAGAAATACTCATTGAACTACCAAATGAAAAGGAAATCAGGCAATGACCCAAGCATTCAGTTATCCAAGTCCAAACTAAATTTTCAATTAACTCATTACTTTCTCGCCATAAGGAATAGGACGGTTGCAAGCATGACAAAGAAAACATTCTGGATGCCAATCAGCACCCATGCCGGTCAAAACTTCTCCACGGCCAATCTCAGTGTTGCAGCGAGCACAGATCCTACAAGCCATTTTGTCCAGCATTCAGGTCATGTTTCTGAAATTCCCTAAATAACTGGCCATTTTGATCCTTTGGAACAACTCGTTGAATTTAGTAGATATTTTAGGAGGCCCCAATGACCATATTATAAAATGCAGAAGCTTTACAAAAATGAGCATTGGAAAGTTTCAAAAGGTTGTGGATATAAGTACACGTAAATTCAGGAAGTTATATAACAGTATGCCCCAAACACCATTTTACAGGGTCTGAGATCAAATTATTTTTGATGTATATCATCTCGTGTTACTAAAGATATTCATACCAAAATCTACAAGATCAACTTACATCACCGCAAGCTTCTGTTGCTTGGATATGTTTTTCAAATATGTCTGATACTCCAGCAGTTTGTGGTTCGTTCTTTGAACATCTCCTATTCCATTTAATGTAAAACCAAATTCTTTTCAAGCCATTTTAATCATACAAACCCAACTGGCTCTGGTAGCATCTCTAATAAACTTCTGTTGTTGGTCAAGCTATGGAAACACTAGCTTAAAGATAAGATGACAAACTCTCAGCTCTAAACAGTCTCTTGCAGCTAGGTGTTCATGCCTATTTTCAATAATGTAATTTGGCACACCCATAAAAAGAAAAAAGGTAATTTGGTACAGCAACAGCCAACAGCCAACAGCCAACAGCAACCTCTTACTATAATTCAAAGAAACACTCCATACTAATGTAGTATTGCATTACTCCCCATCACAGTTTGCCTATTATCTATGTTATAACGTAAGATAACATGAGAAAAATAAAAATTTTGGAATCCATAGATCAAAGTATCAGTGTATCCCATTTTAGAATTGTGTCATACAATGTAATGCCATAGGTCAGAAATAAATTAGATATCTAGAAACCTCCAATTTCCAGTGCAACCGCATAGATTCACAAATGTCCAACCTTGAATCTCTTTCTCCCCCTTTCCTCTACAATTATGTTAAGTATTAGTACTTAATAGAAAACAACTGCAAGGATTTAGAATTGGATTTAGCATCCTTGTTGGATTCTTAATATCAAACTATCCTACATAATTCCAAATCCCCTGATTTTTTCCCTAATGTTCTATTAGTAATAAAAACAGAAAAGCTAAGAAACTCAAAAAATAATCACAACTCATCCTTCTTAAGTCCACAGCCAATCAAAATAATTGTAAAAAGGTGTTTTTAAAATACTTCTCACGCAGCTCTACGTCATCAAAATTTTGATTATTTCTCACCCACTTAATTGTCCACAGGATGAAAAGAGGAACTGCACTACAAATGCCACCCCTCTCATGATGGCAAAATCCTCCCTTTTCAGCATGCAAACAATTTTCTGACAGTCCCACCATTCCACTCCAGATAAAGTTAAGTCCAACAACAATGATTCTCTGTACATATTTCCATATAAAACAAGATTCATCGTAGGACAATTCATAAGCATGCAACATCTATCCACAACAGTTTTGAGCCTTTACTCCCAAATTTTCTATCATCAATATTTTACCAGGCAGTTATTCATCCAAAGAATGCTACATCTTTTTCTAGCTTTCCACTAATTTTAAAGCGGCCAACTGAACTGGCTAAAATTTTTAGCAGACTAAGAATTAGAGCAATTAGCCATAGATATTAATGTACTATGGATAGCATGGTTACCACACATACCTATAGTCAGATGGAAGGCTGAATGGATAAGGCTGACATATATTTTCAGTTTCACGTCGAGGAGGAGAATCCATGTAGATGCTTTCTTGAAGAGCTTTGGCAAGCTGCTCATCATCTTCCAATTGAGATTTAGCGATATGTTCATCTTGCTTGGTTTGAGCTCTAGCAAGTTGCTTATCTTCCTCCAATTGGGGTTCCTTGTCTAAGAAAAATAAGAAAGTAAAGGATGAGACCATACAGATCATTTCTTATTTCCATATATGTAAGTTCTGTATCAGAAGATAACACCTGAAAATTATGTACTAATTTTAGTGGTGACTCTAATTATTCATTATGACTCTCAGGAAGCCTGTTATGAATTTCATTTACTCCCATAGAATAACTTTCAATAGAGTTTTCAGGCTTAGGGAAACCCGGCAAGTATGATATGTTAAGCAATTAATTGTGAAACCTGGCCTGATATGAGGGAAGAACAAGGTAGGGGTCAGAAAAGAGTTTAGCTATTTCTCTTACCTACAGAAGTTACCGCCTAGATTTCATTCATAGAGACTCATGATTAATAAATTTTACAACCTCTTTAATCAGCAAAAAGAAACTAAAATTTTTACTAACAATCAGGCCTTTGACGATTTAACAAGAATAGACAGAAAACTGACAGAAAATAAAGATCCAACACTGAAGCATATATTCACACTAAAGCATATATTCATATGTGTAATTAAAGTACTTCAGATATACCATTACACTTCAAGGTAAACATCTCTCGATGTGTCATAGTAAGGTAACTAAAATAATGAGTCATCTGTCATCACTCTTATTTACTTGAATCAAAAAACCTGCCCAGATAGCAATTGAATCATGTCGATCTCAATACAGGCAAACTGAGCAACTTACCAATTGATTTTTTCCCTTTCTGGTCCTGTTCTGAAAGGGAAAGTGCAATAGCATAATCAATATCTTGTTGCTCATCCTGCATATGAGGTTTCCAGTTAGCATTGGGCAATAAAAGAAACAAGGTAGCACATAATTTAAACAAGAATGTTAAACTTCAGAAGCTATGCTGGTTTACAAATTAACCAGTAACATTATCCAACAGATCAGTTACCAATAGAGAATAGGATTGTGCATGCTATAGATGAGCAGGAACCACAACTGAAGGTGTTTTAATAGATTACGGGTTACCTCCCTCTTTGTGAAAAAATAAAAAAGCAGGACCCACAAGAGTGTAACCATGAAAAGCACAAACCATGATTGCCTCTGAATAAGGAGCTTCATCGCCAATTATATCTTGATTTTTCCCATGATGTTTCCCCTTATGGCTAGAACCTTTAAGAACCTTGGCCAGTGAGTCCATAATGCCAAATATCGTTTTTCCCTACCGAATATGTTCATTTGAATTAGAGAACTATACTTTAACTGTTGAAAGTAATTTTGATAGATGCATAGAACATCTCTGACCACAGCAGATGACAAGTTTGAGAAGTTCATAAAGGCATCAATGATGAGAATGAGAATCTAGAATTATTGTTACTGTTTGGTCAAGTTTTCAGATGGTAAATCATATCCTTGAACAAGAATCTACAATATAAAGGCACGAGTAACATGCAATATAGTTGAAGGTAATGGCAATCTCAGAACAAGCAACAAAATTAGCATTGAGAATGAGAAACATACATCAAACCCATGTCCCATAATTTTACTTGTGCTTTAGTATGGGACACAGCTTCCAGACTTTGAGACGGTAGTTAATCGGGGAACTTAAAAAAAACAAATATGAGATGAAAATTAAAGAAACTAGAAGCAAAGAGGAATATAAAACATTGAAGGGAAGCACTACAGTAGTCATTCTCAGAGAGTTCATTGGCCTGAAAGAGAAACCATATCTAAGTCTACAAAAAATTTTGAAGATATCAAAGAGACTAATATACCTTATGGACTCGAATTCTTCGCGTAAAAGCAGATAGAATCAAAGAATATATTATCCCAATCTAGACAAATGACATTATCCCTAGCCAATCAAAAAATTCAGAACAGGTAATAAATAAAAGAACGCTTCGAACAAAAATTCCAAAAATTTCAGACAAATGACACCGATGATCACCCGCCAATACAGATACAAATTTGCCAACAATGCTTCAATTCTTAAAATCTCGAAAATGATACTGAAACAACGACCAAATTAACGAAAAGGCTGAACTTTCAGCCCAGTACCATCGAACACCATATCTGTGATTCTTTCTATACATCCTCCACCAAACCCATCCAATTAAAATATATATACAGCAAGTAGAATCTCCCAGCTTGACAATTTTCAGATGCTAAACTGAAATGAAGCCAAAGAAAACACCAAGTTTCAGAAACTCACCGCAGAAAGAATAAGAATATGCAGAGACAGTAGAATCTGACGAATCGCCTATCAGATAAAATTCCCGACAACCACGAATGCACGGTCACCAAAGAAGAACTAGAGACGGCAAAAGATGTTATCCTTCACAGCATCAATTCTCTTTGGTCCTGCAAAGGACAGATCCTTTTCCAACAAAGTCAAATACACAATTTCAGTAAGAGAAAAAGAGGAAAGAAAGACAGAAAGGAAGAGGTACCAGCTATGAATAAATGGAAGTGGGAGAGTACTTGGATCCTACGCAAAAAAACCAGGCATGAGCTAAAAAGGTAAAAACGAAAATCCAACAAAACAGTCGAATGGTTTTAGAACTTGATCAACTACTATACCACAACCTCCGTAAAAATCACCAAAACTAGGATGGATTGAATGTCGATGTTGCGGAGTGGTTTCAATTCTAACAATTTCTTCCCATTTTCGTTGTGGGGTCCTCTACCCTCTACTCATTTCTCCACCACACTTTCATTAAATGTTAAATACTTCAACATCGAATCTTTCTCTTTCAAGTTGACGAAGACATTGCAAAGGGAAAAAGGAAAGCGATTCTTCAAATATTCCACCGAGTTTTATAGTTAGGCCTACCAGCCTGGAACCCACGACGGAATCTTGCCACGTGGCCAAATAAGCTTTTAAATTCTGTTTTTTTCTTTTAATTTTTATATAATTTAAATATTTAATTATATTTAAAAAATAAATGCATAATAATTATACACTATATAATTATAAATATTATTTATTTATTTGTTTCCATGATGCATATATGCTCCATCCCACGCATGCAAGCACATACTTTAATATTTTGGTGGGCATGTTTTTACCAAATGGATAAATGTCATGGAAGATGGAAATTAGGAGAGCTCTTGATGATCAGAGACGTCTTGGGGATGTATTGAGAAATAACATGCTGGAAATTAAAAGTAGAGAAGAGGAAATACAAACAGAAGACATGTGCACCAAATTGCAGTCGAGGACTCGAGACACCCTGCAGGCCAATGAACAACAAGGCCTTGCTTTTGTCTTGATATGCAGAGACGTGTATGGTCTTTTTTTTTTTCTTTTTTTTTTTTTTTAATTCTTTGCAGCCATCTATAGGACACTTGTGCCCTACTGAGTTCCTTTGTATATATATAGTTAGTTTTCCCTTTTGTAATAAGTTAGTCGAGAATCAATACAAAGGACTGAAAGAGTTGTTCTTCTTCTCCCCCAAAACTCTGCCTACAAACGATTTGATATTTTGCCTGTTTAGCCGTTTTTTATAGGAGGACCGGATTACATCATCAAGCTTCGCTTTCTTATAATACTTACTCGGTTTTTACAATAGAAGAAAGTATACTTACTATTCTTACATTATACATTTGATTTTTTTTTAGTTATCTTTTTGTTTTTGTTTTATTCTAACATATATTTAGTGTAGAGATAATAAATATAAAAACTTTAAAATAATTATTTTCTTTTAACAAACAAGTTATTTCTCCACTCCGGCCACCTTGTTAATTAGAGTCGCACTAAAAACATGTATTATTGAGCCATGTGTGGGGATCATAGGCTAAGCAACGAGCTTTATCATTTACATTCTATACACTACTCTTATTTTAATTTTTTTTTTATTCATACTAAATTAATTGAGTGCTTTTATTTATCATCCATGTGCCTGCACATGTTTGATAAAAAAAAAATAACAAAAAAAAATTAAAAAATCATGTATGATATCATGCGATGTAGAGATGATGACCATATATAATATTTTATATGATAACGAGGCAAATACAGTACGGCCTCTTGGTGAAAATGATTAAAGATCCTCTCAATTTCATTTGTAATTTATCAAAACATTTATAAGATATTTATTATTTTAAAATAAATCTTATTCTGTTAAAAAAATATATATATTTACGCGGTACTCTAATTTCTAATATTACTATATATATATGTGTATACGATGCATGTATGTATAAGAAAGCAGTTAAAGCACTAGTAGATCGATCATCATGATGATCATGTCTGGCGCCGCCCATTTTGTTGTACGTACGTTTATGTTGTTTTGTGAATGGCATCATATATTAAGAAGAGAAATACTATTCTCACAAATCGGGATTCTCGACCGTGAGAACAATAAATTTTTTTTTTTTTACATAATAATTAAAAATGTATTATTTCATAATATATATATTTTTTAATTTTTTTTTATAAATATATTAAAATTATATTAAAAAAATTTTAAATAAAAAAATCCTAACCCTAAGCGGGATCCACTGGGATCTCGAGAGGACATAGAACCACTCCATTAAGGATATGGCCCCTGCCACATTTTTTATAATCTATTCCTTTTCATTATTAAAAGAGGTTAAGGTTTCGTTTGAATTTGGAGATGAGATGATTTTAATTTATTTTTTAATATTATTATTATTTTAAGATTTAAAAAAAATATATTAAAATTTGAAAAAAATATATAAAAATTTGTATTTTAAATAAAAATTTATAAAAATATAATAATAAAATAAAAATAAATTGAGTTGAATTGTAAAAATAAATTAGAACTAAAAGGTGAAGATATTATAATTGCATCGAAATTGATAGTGATATTCACGTTCTATTAAAAGTAGTACTGTTGTGGTTGGCGCCAAGAATTACAACGACGTTGATTTCTTCAAGTCTTTGTTTACATAAATATCAGCACTCGTCTTTGCCTTTTACATACATATGTATAAGTTTCTTTATTTGTCTTGAAGCTTTAATTCTCGAAAAAACAAACGAGAGTACCCCACAAGGTAAAAGCGTTGGACTATATAAAGGAAATTAATTACTTGATATCATAACCCTACGTACCTAGCTAGCTAGCTACCTAGCTACCTCCATCAATGAATGTCATGGCTGCTTGGTTAGTCAAGTGTCAACATTTATTAAATCACGATGAATCTGAAAATTAAATAAAATTATTTTTATTTTGATCCTACACAAACATTGAGGATTAAGATAATCATGATCGTCTGCACGTTTGCGACCCAATTCGTGTGATATTTAAAATTATATATTCAGATTCTAGCATGTTTCCGATTTTTAATGAAGGATAATGTTATTTATCATTTTATTTTTTATTATTTTATAATATAATATTAAATAATTAGAGATTATTTATTATATTTTATTCATTAGTCTATTATCTAATACCACATTATAAGATAATAAAAAGATGATAAGAAAGAAAATAAAGAATAAATTTATTTTCTAATTATTATATATCACATTAACTATTGTAAAAAAAAAAAAAACTTATACACATGATAAGAAATGATATTATAAATTAAATTGATTAGAATAAAGTGAACTTTGAAAAAAATTTGAAGGAAAAACATTATGAGGCAGCTTATAATGATCCAAAAGAAATCTATCTACTGTTTGAAAGCACCAAGATCCACAATCTAGCTTTCCTTTACCTTTACGAAAGCATCAAGATCATTATATATTATTTCAAAAACAAAAAAAAAGAAAAAGATCATTATATGTATATATTGATCAATATTCCCTAACCACAATCATACTAAAAGTGTTTTTTTTAATAAAAAAAAAACCAAATAAAATACTTTATTAAACTAAAATATATGATATAAGAGGAGGGGTGGGGTTTTCCATAATCATCTTAAAATAAAAATAAAAATTACAGTGTAAAAATAGTGGAAAGCAGGTGCAAGTTTATTTGGAATCAATAACTTAATTCCTACATTTATCTTATTAGAAGATGCCATCTTATTTAAAGACATTTAAAATGTTCTTATAAATGCAAATAAAAGAACCACTACACTGAGTGTGATATCTCCACATGAAGTGGATAAAGTGGCAGATGTACTGTTACTTGATGTCTTAAAGTGTTTGTTGGAGAAGTCCATGATCCATTTTTCAAGATTACCAATTAGGCAAAAAAGGTAACATAGGTGGAAAATCTAAATCTCTATTAGATCACAAGCAAAGGACTCACGGTAGTAGTGGTGCGTGTACTACACGTGCCACTGAAGAAGTTAAACCAGAGGCCACATTTGAGAGATCTAAGGCCATTGAAGTTTCCGGAGCCACACGTGGTCTTCAAAACCATGTCAGAATGCTGTTGTACTTGAGTGACGCGCATGGTCAGAGTCGCGCATGCACCGCATGCGTCTATCAAAAACGTAAAATCCCCATCTAACTAGAAGATTAGTGGCTATAGAGATATTGGGGGTGGCACTACAAGAAAAACAGTCTATTTTAGTCATAAATAGTCACTTTGGTTGCAATTAAAATATTACAAATATCAATTTTTTTTATAGTGTGAGGTGTGTTGGTCATAAGATGTCGACAAGCAGAAGACTGGCAAGATGTGGCTCGAAAACTAAAAAACAAACAAAAACTACTAAGATTGGTCGAAAAACTATCTAAAACAAATATCTCACGATTTGGTTTTAGGTTGTTAATTAAAACAAACAATCTCCTCTCATCTTATTTTAAACTCATTATTATATTTTTTTAAATTCTCATATAAAATAAAATAAATAATTCAACTTTTTCAAATTTTAAAATAATTTTTTCAAATTCACAATAAAATTAATATTAAAAATATACATTATAACAATATATATAGTTTTTAAAATTTTATCTTATTTTATCTTTAACAACAAACCAAGCCTAAGACAACTTAGCTTACGTATTGACAAATATTCTTACATGGCACTATATGCTTGGATCATAGTAATAAAATATGAGACTTGAGTGAATTGTTTTTGACAATATTTTAGTTTTACAGATTTTAGTTTTTTAAGAATTAAAAATTGTATTTTAATATGTACTTAGTTGGCTTGTAAATTGAATATTTTCAATTCAATAGATTATATTGTAAACTTCAATTTTATGAATTAATACAGTAATCCTATTTCTTAAAAAACAATAATAATAAAACATGGAACAAAATATATAATTGACATGATGTGCCTTAAACCACCACCTTAATTATGGATCATAAACCTATGCATCAGGTTGGGTCGACCGTCGAGTACGTACGTGTGCTTGCGAAAATTCAAGAGTACATTTCTGTTTATATATATATTTGTCTTAAATCATTAATATCTTCGAATACTTCTTAACCATTTTATGATAAAAGTACAAATTCCTTTTGTTTATTTTTTCAGTGGCAAGACAAAAAGCACATCGATCTCCTCTCTCTATGCGGGGAAGGCAAAAATTAATATGGTAGTAATTGTTGGAACATAATTGATAAAGCAACCACCTATTTATAATAACTTCTATATTATATACAACCATTCACTTAATAAAATAGTACTAATCTTTTCAAATTTTATTCTTACTTTTATACTACTTTAGAATAAAAAATATTTATTTATAACTAATTATTTCTTATCAAAATAAATATATTAATCTTGTCGTGAAATAATAATTTTCATAGTAAATAACTCATAATAAATTCTCATTTTTCGTTTAGTGATTATATAATATTAAATTAATTCAAAATGCAATGATACACATACAATCATTTGTATAATGTTTTATATAACCGTATCTTAAAATAAAAATATTTATGTAAAATAATATTGTTTTTATAAATTATCTAATAAAAATATTTCTCATTTAAAATATAATTATTATATAACGAAATATAAATAAATAAATAAATAATTGTATAATCTATCATTTTAAAAAACGGCGTTTTATGTCGGCTAGTAACGCTAGTCGTCATTTTCAATTATTTCGGTAAGTTTTGGATTTTTATTTTTTGGTTCGATTCTTTTTTGGAGTGATCTTTGAATCGTGGATACCCACAAATCATAGGCGATTGTACAAATAGAAAAATAGTAATAATTACAAAAAAGAATAGACGTAAGAAAAAAAGATTTTTCCTTCGAAGCAATAATAATTTAAGGATTAATTATACTTTACATCTTTTAATTTCTACCTAATTTATAATGTAATCTCTAAATTAAAAATTTTAACAATGGGTCTCTCAATTTTTAATTTTTCACAATCTTTTCATTTCATTTATCGGTCGTGTCAAAAATAACAAAAATTATCTTCGCATGCACTTCACATTCACAACATACAACACAAAGATGAAAAAGTCCCTGCATTTCATCCAGGGCTTGAGGGACAGATGAGAGTTGTGTGATTCTCATCGAGGGAGGAAGTTGGTGTGTGACGGCTCAAGGGTTTGAAGTCACAAAGATATCGACTGTAGTGGTAGTGTGATATGAGGAGAAAGAGAGATTTTCGCTGGGCCTTACTGGAAATCGCACGAGATGATGGGTGGTGATTGGTCGGGTGCTCCGACGTGATGGATATTCCGTCGAAGCCTCACTAGAAATTGCACTGGTCGGCAATTTCGATACATATATATTCGTTATATATATTTATATATTTATGTACAATATATATTACTATATATATTTACATGTATGTACTTAGTTACATATATATTTAGTTCCACCATGGATGAATGCAGGGGCTTTTTTGTCTTTGTGTTGTAGGTTGTGTATGTGAGGCGTATGTGGAAGTAATTTCTATTATTTTTTATGCGGCTAATAGACGGATGGGAGATATTGTAAAAAATTAAAAGTTGGAGAAATCAATTGTTAAACTTTTTAATTTAAGGATTACATTATGAATTAAGTAAACGTTAGAAGAGGTAAAGTATAATTAACTCCTATTTAAAGAGAAATATTATAAAAAGATATTTCATATTACACATATTTGTTTAATTAATATTTAATTTATTATTTATATATTTTTATTTATATATATACATATTAAAATATTAAAATAAAAAACAAAAATTATAAATTAATTAGACAAGTTTGCGATAGATTATAGAATTTGTCAATTACAAAATCCTATCCTCAAAAACAAAACCGCCCCCCAAAAAAGGGGGTAAAAGTAAAACTTTAAAGTCATAGCCCGACGATAGACAAGACTTCTTCTTTTTCTCTAAATAAGAAAGTACAACCAGTTGATTACCCAACCCTACTCGTCAATGGTTTATAATTAGGCTATGGAAACATTTCTCCCCCGTTTTTCTGCACTTAGATTTTTTCTTTTCTATATATAAAGCCAAGGTACGTTATCAACTATTTTATATATTTTATTATTTGTTTTTTTCTTCTTACTGGAAAAAATCTTTATTCTTTTCCTCTACCGGTAGAAAAAGCACACATTTTCTCTCATTTTTAAATAATTGAAAAAAGATCTTGCTTTACTATATATAGAGTAAATTGTAATTATAATTTAGTTATGCCGGCCCACATCTTGTGTATTTATATTAACTAGTTTAGCATTAATTTAATTAGACCCCTAGTTATGACTTTCTTTATTTTTATAATCATTCTAATCTCATCTAATGATTATAATTTTTTTAAAATTTTTATACAAAATAAAATAAATAATTTAAATTTTTAATTTTAAAAAAAATAATATTAAAAAAATATATTATATTAATATTCTATTCAATTTTTAATTTTATGTTAACTCGTCTCATCTCATTTACAAAAATAAATTAAAAACACAAATGATACATGGAATCTACAAAATTTCCTCCCCTTGGAGCACCATCCCGGTGATTTGACCTAACGCTCTCCAATGTTAAAGCACAAACTCTCTACCACGACAAACTAGTAACGGGCAATTTGACCTCTTGGAAAAAAACATTGGCATATTCTCTCATATTAGTTTCATTTTCCCCCGCAATCAAGACAATTAACAATACAAACTGACACAAGATCAGTTAAAATTGTTTAGCCCAATTAGCCCATGTAAGGCCGGTCCTTTTAGATCACAAGAGCGATTGCTAGTCATGGGCTAAAGTGCTAGGCTCATGACTAAAGACTCAATTCAACTTTACGTGGACATGTGTGGTTTATTTGGGTTTGCAACTTCGGATGCTCCCAATCCTCAATTGGCATGCACCAATGGGGAAGGGAAGGCATGTAGGGGAGAAATTAAAAAAAAAAAAAAAAAACTATTATTTAAAGGGTAAAATAAAGATGAGGCAAAGCTCAAGATGGGCTAAAAATAATGGAAAAAATAATAATAATCCAGAAGCATATATATAATAATATCAATAAAATCATAAAAATTAAAAAAATACTGTCAATCATTGACAAGTAATTTGACTAATAAACTTTTAATTTGATTGTTCGGAGTAAATTTTTTGGTGCACATATATTAATATGATATGAAGAAGAATTCCTTAATTATATATTTCGATGATCTTGTGTATCTTATGGTCTGGTTGTCTTAAAAAGTGAAAAAAAACGTCAGATATTGTCTGTCCTTCCCCATTCGAATATCTTTTAGGTTCTTGTCATGTTGCTTTCTTCTGGGTTTTGGCTCTCAAATTACAAACATAAACATTACCAAACACAATAAACATGATTGGCACTACAAGAGAATATAGCAGTTGGGGCTATATTCATTTTCAGTGACACATAATTTTGTGACAAAAAGTCACTTTTGTCATTTTCGATTTTCCTTTACGTCAATTACTAAAACCGCCAGAAGCAAACCAAATTAAATCCCAACGCACACCTAATTTTCCATTCTCCATTCCCCCAACCCAATCCCGCGTCCGCGACATTCACTCTCCCTCTCCCTCCCCCCCGCCCCCCCGCCCCCCCGCCCTTTTTCTTCACTCTTTGCTTCACACGGTTTACCATTGCCAGCGCCGCCTGAATCTGGCCCTCTTCCCGTCGTTAGATTTTTCATTTCAGCTTCGTCGAAGCTCCTCTGTCAAATTTAAACAAGGCATCATGCGTTCTACTGTTAATTGCTTTCAAATTTCTGGTACGTGTGCCACAACTCTTCTATTATCTTTTTCTATTCGTGTTTTTTTTTTCAATCTTTTAACATTGTAGGGTTGGATTGGATTCTATTTTGGTTGCATTGTAGGGTTTGATTGGTTTCCTGGCACGAATAAGAAAATCTGTTATGAAACAAGTTTGAAAGTTGTACTATGATTGCTGAGGTCATTTTGATGAGTAGTTGCTTCTCACAATTTGACCAAATCAATTTATAGAATTTCTATTAACTCTGTTGGTCGATATTAAACGGAATGAAATGTACGTTGCTAAACCGTCTAGGAGCTACTTTGGTTGAACCTTGATGAATGCTTGCTATACATTAAACGGAAGGCCGTGTGTTGTTTTGTTTTTACTTATCTATATTATTAAACGTGATGCCCAGATGACTAACACAAAAGGGGGGTGAATTTGGTTATATTATAAAAATTAACACTTATTAATCAAATACACAATATAAAATATAAACAAAATATAAAGCTGTAAGAAATGTAAAGAGTAGGGTAAGAGAAAACAAACTCAGTATTTTTACAAGGTTCAGCCCCACTGTCTACGTCCTCGCCTCAAGCTATCCCTTGAGGATCCCGAATTCACTAGTCAATCTCCTTTAGGTGGAGATAGAAACCTATTACACTTTTGAGCAGCACCGTTCCAAAGAATCCGTGTAGAACACCCTCTACACTTCCAATCACCTCACACTTGGTGATTTAACTATTTCCCGTGTAGAACACCTTCTACACACACAAGGGTTATACGCACCCTCTTACAAATACAAGAGTTGATAGTGGGTAGACTATCAAAGTACACTCTTCAACGAGTGAGATAGAAACAATACAGCGCAACCTATATCTCTCTCAACAAGAACAAGAATTAAGGCTCAAAACTTTAGAAAAAAAAGAATGAGAGCTTTGAAGGAATGATGCAAAACTTGGCAATAGATGTATAAGCTTTTGTTGTGATTTTTGTAAAACTCAAGTGAGCTATTTATAGGCAAATGAGTCTTCAATTTTAATTTTGAAAAGATTCTCATATCAAACACATCATCATTTATTTTTCAAAAATTTCAAACCTAATCTTTTTACTTTTTGCATGTGACAAAAGAAGCACACTTTACTTTTCAAAAATTTCAAACCTAATCTTTTACTTTTTGCATATGACAAAAGGAGCACACTTTACTTTTCAAAATTTTTAAACAAAGACATCTACCTTTTGCATAAGTCAAGAAGAGCATCCATCACTTTTGAAAATATTCAAATAAAACATGCACATGTGAAAGATGACAATCAATCATCTTAATATTTTCAAAGTTCAAACATTTAATCATGTCATGCATATGTGAAAGACGGCAATCAATCATCTTTCAAAATTTTCAAATTTAATTTTCAAAATATTCATGCACATGTGGAAAATGTATTTGAATACTTTATGATAAAATAATAATTTTGAGCCTTAATCCTAATTTCGAATTTTTAAGAGATTTACAACAATACTCTATGATTTTAATGTGAACTTGTTCCCTTCTTGCTCATGCTTGGTTCCTTGATGTGCTTGATTCTATTGTGTGGACAACTTGAGCTTGAGACTCATTTATTCTTTGAATTCATTTGTTATCATCAAAATCCATGTGTAGATTTATAATTACACGAAACTTGAAACCTTGGGTTCAACAATCTCCCCCTTTTTGATGATGACAAATACTTGATAGAACCTGAAGCCTGTATTAATACTTAAGCTCCCTCTAAGAATGTGCGTTAGTTTTTCAAGCAAAATATAAACATGATTCTAGCATATATAACAGGGTAGTATAATACTAGTATAAGACTTCTCTCCCTTTTGGTATCATTAAAAAGGAACCGTAATTGGTTTCAGTAAGATTTTTTTCCCGCAATAAGTAATAACCAAATAAAACGGTGCGTTAGTAGAAGCTGTAGAGAGTTGAATAATTGGAACCAGCCGTGCCTGATAAAAACTGTAAAGGCTGGAGTCGAATTTTATTGTCTTGGTGCGGAAGAAGATTTAAATCCGCTTGATGTTATTGACGAATTAGATGTTGCAGAGATTTTGAAGTTGAATAATTAAAATTATCCGTGTTCGACAAAGACAGCAACAGCTGCAGGCCTAGCTCTGGCAATTCGGTGTGGAGCCATGCATGTCCGACAAAACCTGCAAATGTTGGAAGTCTAACTCTTGCAATTCGGTGCGGAGCCACGAGTGTCCGACAAAACCTGCAAAGGTTGGAGGCCTAACTCTAGCAGTCGGTGCGGAAGCAGATTCAAATCCGCGTGATATTGTTGAAAAATTAAATCTTTTCGAGATTTGAAAGTTGTTGTTTAAAAGACCGTTTTCACCTGTCGGATACTCAAATAAATTTTCACCCCACTCATTGATCCAGTTTCTGTTTATTCAAAACGATAGAATGGCGGAGAAAATTTCGTCTAATAATCTTTCGGATTTGAATCAGGAACCGTCTCAACCAGTCATTTTATCTCATGAGGTTGTCAACACCATGATAGAAGCAGAGATGCATTTTTCAAATAGAACTGATTCTGCGGTTGTTGCAGCATCAAGAACTCTCAGTGCTCAATATGCTGCCTCTGTTACGACCATGTCTCGGAGATTACTAGCAAGGGCAAATGAGGTTGATCGACTTAACAATCAAATATCTGTTCTGCATCAAAAGCTTGTAAATAAAGGCAGAAAGAATAAGAGGTTAAAGCAAGAAAATAAAGATTTGACAGAATTAGCTCGTGTTCTAAAACTTCAAATAGAGGAATTGGAACAAGTAAGAGTTCAAGCACAGAGTCAACATCAGCAGATAATGGCAGCGTTTCACGAGAGAAACAGGGACAATTATAATTAATCTCGCTAGCTTAGTTCGGTAACTTTTGACAATATGCATCCGGCATATCTTGTAAGTTTGACTAAGTAAGATTTGAAGAGATGACAGTTTGTCTTCTACTTATTTCCATCTTTATAAAAGCAATCCTTAGCTTTATCTAATCCGCATCAAATCTTCTTCTCATTGTTGTAGTTCATTTTTATTCTCACTTTACAAAATCTTAATGGCTCATCAATTCTCCTTCAGTACTTCTCGTAATCAATCTATTTCTGCATCTGTCGTAGGTGCCATGAAGCAGCAAAACAATGATTTAGCTAATAAATCAGATCATGATACCATTTACGAGCTTGTGGGTCTCGGGACTCGATACTCATCTTCCATTGTTGCCTTTTCCGCTCGGTTGTAGTCCAAAACCCGCGAGATAGAGAAGCTTAATGAGAAGATCGATATTCTTCAACGACTTGTTCAAGAGTCTAACAAAAAAATAGTAGACTTAAAGCAACAGAATAAGGATTTAAAATCCTTACTTGCCTCTGCATTTCGATTGCCTAATTCTTTAGACAAGGATGACATGATGATTTATGAGGAGCAAATGCATTTGAATGATGAGGCTAAACATCTCAAGTTTCTGTAGGTCATTTGAGATAATGGAATAAAAGTATCTAGCAGATATTCATGACATGCATAATTCCTATTTCTCTTATAATCATGCATAGTTTATCTTCTGGTAGGGGTTTTGTGAAAAAGTCTGCCAATTGATTATGTGTACTAGTGAATTCTAATACAATATCGCCCTTCTGCACATGATCTCTAAGAAAATGATATCTAATTTCAATATGTTTGGTCCGAGAATGTTGTATTGGATTCTTTGAAAAATTTATAGCACTTGTATTATCACATTTGATTGGAATGTGATTGTACATAAGTTTAAAAATCTCAAGTTGTTACTTCATGTAAAGAACTTAAACACAACAACTGCCTACAGCAACATACTCTGCCTCAATAATATATAATGCAATAGAATTTTCTTTTTACTAAATCATGAAACAAGTGCATGACCTAAGAAATGACATGTTCTACTAAAACTTTTTCGATCATCTTTGCAACCAGTATAATCGGTACCTGAATAACTAGATCGAAAAAAGTGTGTTTAGGATACCATAACTCTAAGTCAATGGTACTGGCAAAATATCTAAAAATTCGCTTGACTGCAATCAAATGAGATTGTTTTGGAAATGATTGAAAACATGTACATAAACATACACTGAACATAATATCAGGCTACTAGTTATCAAATATAATAAACTACTAATCATACCTCGATATATCTCCAGTTTCATCTTTATCAAGTTTAGTGGATGGGCTCATTGGTGTTCCAGTTTCCTTAGCACCTTCCATCCCAAACTTCTTCAGCAATTCCTTAATATATTTTGATTGATTGATGAATATTCCACTTTTTGCTTGCTTAATTTGCAATCCGAGAAAGAATGTAAGCTCTCCCATCATGCTCATTTCAAATTCTTCCTGCATAGTCTTAGCAAAAACTTGGCACATATTTTGATTAGGAGCACCGAATATTATATCATCAACATAAATCTGAATCAAAAGAATATCATCATTTTCGTATTTAATGAAAAGAGTTGTATCAATTTTTCTTCTTCAAAAGCCTTTTTCAATCAAGAAACCACTGAGTCTCTCGTACCACACTCTAGGAGCTTGTTTGAGTCCATATAGTGCTTTTGTGAGTTTGAAAACATGATTTGGAGAAATATGATTTTCAAAATCTGGAGGTTGCTCAACATATTTTACCTATTCCCACGATCTTCCCTTTCGAGTTGTCTCCAAATATCACGTATCCTTCTTCTTTAGATCTAAGATCAAAGAACTTAGTCTTGTCTCCCGTCATGTGTCTTGAACATCCACTATCTAAAAACCATTTATTTTTACATGTAGAATACTTCATGCATACCTACAAAAGCAATTAAAAACAATTCTTGGTACCTAAGTTCTTTGGGTCCTTTATTTATTAGTATTAGAAGAAACAAGATTTTTAGGTACCCATATGACCCTAATAGTCATTGTATGTTTTCTTCTAATAGGACAAGCAAGATAATTATGACCATTTCTATTACAAAAATTGCAAATAGCATGTGACATATATGAAGAACTTGAGTGATTATAATAGTATCATTTTTTAACAAAATTATTTTTATGAAAATAATTTTGAATATTGGACTTTGATGTAGAAGGATTATCAAAGAAATTTTTATAAGGTTTGTATTTTTGTTTTGGCATATATCCCAAGTCTGCTTGTCAAAAACACATATTTGACTACCAAGAAGTTTTTCAAAATTTCTTTTTCCATTCGTAAAGTTTTCAATAATATTTTCTAAATCAGTTTTCATTTTCTTCAACTCAAGATTTTCATCTTTCAAAACAATACTTTCTTTTCTTAAAATATCAATTTCGTTTGTTAAAGAAGAATTTTTCTTTTTCAAAGCAGTATACTTGATACCCAACTTTTCAAATTTCTCATATACCTCTTCTAAAATATTTTACAATTCTTCATATGAAAGATCTTCAATATTATCAAGATTTGTTACCTCAATGTCATTTTTAGCCATAAGACAAAGATTTGCTGATTCTCCATTGCTTGCTTCACTATCTGAGTTATTTGAATCATCATCCCATGTAGCTTTCATTGTTTTTTTGCCTTTGTTTCAATCTTTCTTTAGCAGAGGACAATCTGACTTGATATGACTAGGCTTATTGCATTTATAACAAATTAAAGTGTCATTTTTACCTGAATCTTTTTTGGAAAACTTTTTGAAGGATTTCCTTGGAGGAGTTTTATTTTTCTTTAAAAACCTCTGAATTCTTCTTGTTATCATCGCAACTTCTTCATCTTTGTCGTCATTTTCCTCATCTTCATCTCTTTCACTTTCATATGGAACAGCTTTAAGTGCCAAGCTCTTCTTTGGCTTTCCTTCTTCTTCTTCTCTTTTCAATGTGTACTCATGGGTGATAAGTGACCCGATGAGTTCATTCACTTCGAGCTTCTTGAGGTCTCTAGCTTCAAGAATCGCTGTCATTTTTGATTCCCAACGTTTTGGTGGAGAGTTGATAATTTTTCTTACTATCTCCACTTTGGAATAAACTTTGCCAAGAGCTGTCAAGTTGTTTATGATGTTTGTAAAACAAGTGTACATACTAGAAATAGATTCATCATCATTCATCTTAAACATTTCATATTCATGAGTAAGAATATAAATTTTTGATTCCTTGACTTGAGAAGTTCCTTCATAAGTAACTTCCAAGTTATCCCAAATTTCCTTTGCAGTAGCGCAAGTCATTACTCTATTAAACTCATTACCATTGAGAGCATTATATAATAAATTCATAGCAGTTAAATTCAAAGTATAAAGTCTATCGTCTTCACGATCAAACTCTTCTTCTTCCTTTTTGACCTTTACTCCATCAACCACTTTTGTTGGAATATAAGGTCCATTTACAATGCATTTCCAGATTTCTCGACCTTGAGCCTGAAGGAATATTCTCATTCTAACTTTCCAGAATGAGTAATTGTCTCTGCAAAAGAGTGGAGGCCGACTGCTAGATTGACCTTCACCAAATGAAGCTGCAATGTTAGCTATAAGATCTTAACTCAAAAGATAGTTAATCTTATAACAGAGCTCTAGCTCTGATACCAATTGATACCCAGATGACTAACACAAGAGGGGGGGTGAATTGGGTTATATTATAAAAATTAACACTTATTAATCAAATACACAATATAAGATATAAACAGAATATAAAGTAGTAAGAAATGTAAAGAGTAGGGTAAGAGAAAACAAACTCAGTATTTTTACGAGGTTCAGCCCTACTGCCTACGTCCTCGCCTCAAGCTACCCCTTGAGGATCCCGAATTCACTAGTCAATCTCTTTTAGGTGGAGATAGAAACCTATTACACTTTTGAGCAGCACCGCTCTAAAGAATCCGTGTAGAACACCCTCTACACTTCCAATCACCTCACACTTGGTGATTTAACTATTCCCCGTGTAGAACACCTTCTACACACACAAGGGTTATACGCACCCTCTTACAAATACAAGAGTTGATAGTGGGTAGACTATCAAAGTACACTCCTCAACGAGTGAGATAGAAACAATACAGCGCAACCTATATCTTTCTCAACAAGAACAAGAATTAAGACTCAAAATTTTAGAAAAGAGAGAATGAGAGCTTTGAAGGAATGATGCAAAACTTGGCAATAGATGTGTAAGCTCTTGTTGTGATTTTTACAAAACTCAAGTGAGCTATTTATAGGCAAATGAGTCTTCAATTTTAAGTTTGAAAAGATTCTCATATCAAAAACATCATCATTCATTTTTCAAAAATTTCAAACCTAATCTTTTTACTTTTTGCATGTGACAAAAGGAGCACACTTTACTTTTCAAAAATTTCAAACCTAATCTTTTACTTTTTGCATATGACAAAAGGAGCACACTTTACTTTTCAAAATTTTCAAACAAAGATATCTACCTTTTGCATAAGTCAAGAAAAGCATCCATCACTTTTGAAAATATTTAAATAAAACATGCACATGTGAAAGATGACAATCAATCATCTTAATATTTTCAAAGTTCAAACCTTTAATCATGTCATGCACATGTGAAAGATTGCAATCAATCATCTTTCAAAATTTTCAAATTTAATTTTCAAAATATTCATGCATATGTGGAAAATGTATTTGAATGCTTTATGATAAAATATTAATTTTGAGCCTTAATCCTAATTTCGAATTTTTAAGAGATTTACAACACTACTCTATGATTTTAATGTGAACTTGTTCCCTTCTTGCTCATGCTTGGTTCCTTGATGTGCTTGATTCTATTGTGTGGACAACTTGAGCTTGAGACTCATTTATTCTTTGAATTCATTTGTTATCATCAAAATCCATGTGTAGATTTATAATTACACGAAACTTGAAACCTTGGATTCAACAACACGGATGGCCGTGTGTTGTTTTGTTTTTGCATTGTATTAAATGTGGATTGTTGTAGTTTGCATGCTTAATTTTGTTTCTTGTTCTTCTTATAATTAGTTCTCTTTTGGATGCATTAATTGATGGTATCAACTAGCGTGCTTCTAATCATGGAAAAACAGAGGAAGAATCAGCCTTTTCGGACAAAATGATAGATAAACAACAACCAAGATGATGCCATGAACATAATGATGGTTTCTGATAAATGTGTTGTTGGGTTTGTGAAAAGGGGAAGAGGAAATATGTTCTATAGCTGGCAGGATGGGTTTGAAAGTTATTTTTACACCTACCAATTAATAAGTGTCATATAGGCATTTCAAAAAAAATTAAAATGAATTTGCAAAAGGTGAGAAGCTAGATGCTATAGACTTACACAATAAGTCTCAATTAAAGATAAACTTGCAGTGCAATTATTCCTAGGCAGTTCATTTTGTCAAAATCCTGAGAATTTCTAGCACTGCATATGCATGAATCTTCTTGTTTGTTATTGTAAAAGCTATAATTTTCTTGGATATTGCATATGCCTATGATCCTATCCCGTACTTTTTGATCCCTTCTTGTAGCATATTAAAGACCCTAACGTAGGGATGTCAACTGTCAAGCACTAGAAACAGAAAAAAATAATAACTAAAAACAGAGATGTAACATTTGGATTTGAGAAATGATTTATAAGTTTTACATGTAAATTTCACTCAAATAAAAAGACTCACTTTTAATGATAAGTTTTGCTCTTTTTTTTTTTTTTCCAAATAGAACATGCAAGATTTACATATTTTAATACTGGATCTAGAATTGTTTTGAAAATTTTACTGACTTAGTTTTTAAAATAATAATAATTATAAATTGTAACCTAAATCTCACTCACACTCTCCAATTAATGATAATTCATGATAGATCATGCAATGGATGCTGGGCTAGAATAATATATCACAAAATTCTTAAATAAGTATAATGCTACTCAATTGGTTCCAATATAGGAATGATTCTTATAAAGAATTATAAGAATACTTATCTAGAAGGTTTATGTTTATTCTATGTGGTACAGTTCATTGTTGATTAAATGAGATTGATGTGTGGCATGTTTATATTAGAAAACTATTATTTGAAGAAAAATAGATGGACTGGTTTTAAATTTTTCTCTTATATATTTTATGTTTTGGCTTTGAAATTTTTGTCCCTACTTTACAATATTTGCTTTTTTATTTTGCCCCTACTTTTATAATGATATTTTGTTGTCTTGTATTGTTGTACTTCATCTATCAACTTGAATATGCTTTTATTCTTTTCTATCTCCATCCAAAATGTATGAATTTGTACAACATGCTTAAATAAATCACATGCAATTCCATGGGACAAAACATGCAGTAGTTACTTGTAAAAATCAAATAAAGAAAAACTTACCATAAAAATCTTTTTGGATGATTTCACAATGAAGACCAAAAGGAAACAAGAACAAAACAAGAAATATGAATACTACTGCTGGCTCTTTCATCTTGTATTTTGTATTTGTCTTAGCACATATAAACGATTATGAGATTTGAAGGGAAAAAATTATTATTTAAAGAAAAAATTATAACAATGAAGAAAGAAAAAAAAACCCAAAAAGATTAAAACAACCTAACTTCTTCAAACTCAACCCTTCCATACAGATACAGTGTTAGGAACATGCATGTTGAAACAAATGAGAAAAAAAAAAAACCCATATCGTGGAAGTTGGAACAAAAAACACAAAAGAAAATGCATATCTAACTAAAAATTGACAACAAAATTAATCTACATAATAGAAGAAAAAAATAATTCAGATCCAAATAAAAAAATCTATTAATAAATGTGTAAAACTGTTCAAATCTATAACCAAAAATAATTAAAGACATGCACAAAGGACATCATGAAAGTTAAAAGACTTTGTAAGTGGATCATCTTCATCATCCTTATCCTTATTGCAAGTTAATTAGCTGTATTGGGGATCAATTATTCGACCTCCTAGAAATCTTTTCTATTGGAGGCACTCTCTGCTTTGATGATGGCCAGCCTTTAGCTTACACAACATGAGGACTAACCACTTTTGATATACTATCTGATCATAATGGCCTTTTACAACCAGAGGTCTAACCACATTAATTTTTTTGCAACATCACTTGTCCTTGCACTTGCAAAGTTAATTCTTGTAGTGTACTAAGTTTTTTAAAAAAATTCTAAGGAAAGCAGGGTAGAGATGCTAGTTCTATACAAAGCTAAATAAAATTAAATCTTGTAGATCTACTAAGCTTATGACACCTATTCTTTGCCTATCACACCCTTAGTGCTTGAGAATCCGCATTTAAACACTTTTGGGCTCATACTAAAACCAGGCTTTTTCTTAGCCCACTAATAATACCAACCATTGACTTTATGGAAATAATCTAAAATAAATTACTAGAAGCCTTTCAAAAACTCTAGCTAAAACTCAGAAGCCTGAATCATAAACTAAGTTCAGGTTTGTTTTGGGTGATAAAATAAAATATTTTAAATTTATAAAAAATTTTAAATTATTTTTTCAAATCTCAAAACAAAACTAATATTAAAATATATATTTCTATAATATATATATTTTTTTTAACTTTTACCTCATCTTATATCTAAAAACAAATCAGGCTCACCCGGATTATCAAAACACAAACATCTTATTCAAGTCTTGTGAGACAGCCCTGCTACTAAATCTAATTTCTATTTTATGCTATTTCTAAGTAGCAAACATGTTCAAGTAATTCTTGCTGATTCAAAACTGTGTTCCTTTTCCCATTTTTAGATGTAATTTCTTTCTTATGCTTAAATATGATATATATATATATATATATATATATATCTTTTTAGTTCATTGTAAGAAAGTAGAAGAAAATTAAAAGATAAAATAAAATTGTTACGTTGAAGTTAGAACATACAAATTAGAACATATTTGTGCAGCATCTATTTGAATGAAGTCTTTATTTTATCTCTAAATTCCTATGGTGCGTTGATCATGATCTTTAGAAAAATATGGGTGCATTATATATTTATTATTTTATTATATATTTATTACTTTTTCACTTTACTAATAGTTGAAGGAGTTTATAACCACCCAATAATTATCTTTTGAATGCACTGCGATGTCTTTCTGTGTTTGAGTAATATCAATTTATACTTTGTTGCCTACACATCATTGTGCCACATTCATTTCACGATTTATAAATATGCCTATACCTAAGGTTGCTTTTTTATTTTTTTATTTATTATTTGATCTTCAGGCTCTCTTTCTTTGTTTTTGGCCCGCATCATTGAAGTGTCCACAAGTCATCCTCAACTACTTGATATCTGGCAGCCAAAAGCACGAATGTATATACACTTAAAATACTTATACACGCCTTCCAAACTTTGTTTTTCTGCTGCCAATAGAAGATTTCAAATGATGAGCCTCTTCACTTGTGAAAAATGATCAATTAACTCCTGCATGCATGTAAACTCCCATCACATTAAAAGCGCAAGGAAAAGAAAAAGAAAAAGAAAAAATAGATAAAGTCTTCAAAGGGACCACAGATTCTTAAGAGAAAGCAATGTGAAAGTACTGGTATATTCAAACATTTCTCGTGGAATATGCTATCCAAGAAAATTCAGACACTGGATATGAAAGCAGACTTTGATTTGACTGCAATAGTTAGCAAATTTTGGGTGTATATTATCATCCCATGGTTTTAGTTTCTGCAAGTAAGTTAAGAATTTCATCAAGCAATCTCATTTTCTCGCAAATTAGGGTGGATAAATAGGCTTTTGGGAAGACAGATCTCCATCGAGTTCTTTCTTTCATGTTTAATTGACTAAGAAAAATATTTAATTGACTAAGAAAAATGTCTGTCCTGTTTTTTTTTTTAGCTCTTTACTTTAAATGTTCTTACTTTAATTTCTTGTTGAGTCTGGCACTTACAACGCTAATCTTGTTATGAATTGGTTGTGAACAAGTAAAACTAACATATGTAATAATGATCATTCAATAATAATAATAAATGTGTTATATATTATTAATAGAATAAAAATGAGATGGTGATACAGTGTACAAAAAATTTCTTTTGGATGTGATTGGATGAAGTTAGTGTATTTGGTGTGCTGGCTTGTATTAGATATTTTATGTGAACGTGTATAGAAAATGATTTATTTTTTTCCCTGCTTTTGTCGTGATTTGTTTATGGGTAAATCATAATGTCAGAAAATACTTTTTGGAACGGTTGGGTAGCGAAAATAACCGTCAATTTCACTTAGAATATTTGCATTTGAAAAAGTTATGGTCCATTAATTTCTTTTCCTGTTTGTAATAATAATGGTTGTATCTATTTTGCAGTTGACTTGATAAAGCCGGGTGCCACTGTAATTCTTCGTAATGCAAAGATTGATATGTTTAAGGGGTCTATAAGGCTGTTGACAAATGGGGCTGCATTGAAGTTACTGAACCTGCTAAGTTCGCAGTTCAAGAGGATAACAATCTCTCCCTGGTTGAATATGAGTTGGTGAATGTAGTTGAAGAGTGATTGTGTGAAATCAGCTGTGTGATACTAAAAAGACTGCTTTATAGGTTGGAAGTTTCTCTAGTTTTATCAGTCAAGCATAATTTTGAAGCAGCTTGAAGAACAAAATAATTGCACATTAATTTTTTTTCTTCTGCAGAAAATATGCTTATATGCATCTTTGTTTCTCGTTTACATGATTTGTGTTGTTCGAATTCAAATATGTATGTTGAGGATATTTGAATGAAGTTGATAACATGTGTTGGTAAGTAAATATAAATTTCTCCTAATTTAGCATTATTTAATTTATTACTAAGCAAGTAACTATGATAAAAGAGATAAATATGAGGAAAAAAAAAATCACATACAACAAAGCGAAAAAAAAAAGGGCACAAAATTTAATAGGGCAAAGCACCAGAACTTTTTGTGACAACTTTTTTGGTTATTTTCGGCGAACATTGGTCGCCGCAAAAGGTATATTACTGTCAATTATAAATGTCGCCGCAAACATCCTTTATTGGCTGATTATCAGCGGCTATTCCTGGGCGACAAAGTTTAGCCTTTTTATACTATTTACGGCGACTTTTAGTCGCGGGAAATAGTCTTTTTTTTGTACTGTGGTCCCCTACAGTTAATATATATGCATGCTAAAGATCATCATCATCTATCTAGCTCCAACTTTTGCCAAACACAAAATTAGAAAGCATAAGAGTTTTATTTTAGGGTAATATATATAATTTTATATTATTTTTTCTTTTATATTTAGATTTTTTTGATCATGTGGCTGCATGGATAGAGGCCGAGGAAGGTTCCTTAATCCTTCCTAAGCCCTAGTACTACGCGGAGGGGAATTAGTGGCATAACTTCAAAAGATGTGAAAAAGCAAACACAAGTTTTGTTCGTTTGTTATCTTTTTACGTAACCCTAAAGATCCATGTATCCGTCCAAGAATTCAAACTCCAACCTTTTCCAAGTACTACGTACTGCAAAGAATATTAATTCTCCCGGCCTAAGTAATATATTTAATTCTCTTCTGCAAGCTGTCTATATATAATTAATTCTTTTTACCATTATTTATAAAAAATATATTTTTAAATATTGAGGAATAATATTATAATTTAATTTATAAAAATAATATCATATTACATAAATATATAATATAGATATATATGTAGTCATTACTATATATTTCTAATAGGAACTAATTACCATATATATGGTCTTCGAGTCACAAAAAGCCATATATATAGACGAGTGCATCCTCCAACAGGCGTATATATGATGCCCTAGTTCTTGGTGATATTATTAATCGCTAAGTTTTCAATAATTTTGAGCACTGAGAAGGAGGCCGGTCGTCGAGGCATTATATACAGAGATTAGCCATATATACATAGGAAGAAGCCGATCGATGAAGATGAACTCAAGTTGCGTCGCAGATTGTTTAGACGACAACGCCGCAGCCCTACCAGTGAAAGTAAGCAACTTTGTGAAGCTCTACAAATGGCCGGAATCAGACGCAGAGTTCTTGATCAGGAGAGCTAACATGGAGGAGGAGGAGGAGGAGGAGGAAGAAGAAGAAGAGAGTACGGCTATTCGTTTTCCACTCATGAAGTCGGGAAGAAGTTCTGTTAATTACCATTACCGCGAGAGATTTGCTTCCAGGCAAAGGTACCTCAGAAGCTACACCTTCACCAGGAAAGAAACGGTGGGGGAGAAAACGAAGAGGTGGTTGAAAAAGAAGAAGAAGGTGGCGATCAAGGCCGAATCTGTGCGAAGGTGTAAGAGAGGCTATTGTCGTTTTGTTCAAGTCTTTCACAAGTTGTTGGGTTCTTTGTGCCGGCGTAGATTATGATTTTTCTACATAAAAAACTATTGTTTATTTTATTTTATTTTATTTTTTATTTTTATTTCTTTTTCATCCATGGCCGTGAAATATCTTTCCGGAAGTCGCTGCACTGTGAGGATTTACTATAATATCTATAATACCATAGTCCATAGAAATATTTGCACTGTTTCTTTCGCAGTCTTTTGAAGAGCACTCCAGCCAAAATTATCAATATTGATCAATGCTTACTATTTTTCAAACTTCTGCCCCAATATAGTTAAAATAAACAAAGATCATTAAATATATAGATCTTTTGTAATGGATCCGGAAATATATGGTTGGATGGAATTTAAAGAAAGTAAATTATAAGAAAAATGAAAGAAATTAGAAAGAATGGTAATCAACTTCGAGAGTGATCGGCCGCCAAGAACAAAGAGAGAAATAAATTGATTTGTAACTGAGAAATACTATTCCCACACATGAGGATCCACTACAACATATTTGCCTTTTTGCTACCAAATTTTTTCTAGCAACTCAAAACTTGCCACAAATACTTACTTTTATTTATAAAATTAATGGGTCAAAAATAAATTGATAAAAAGGTCACTAAAAGTCCCTTTTTTCTACCAAAATATGTTTCTGCAAATACTTTTGACATAAAAAGTAAATTTCAACCATATCCCAATTATTTTATGATAAAATTCAGTTGTCGGTAATAACATTCAGTGTATGCTAATTATTTGCTACTAAAAACTTCAAAATATCCACCATCTATTGTTTAGGTTATTTTTCTTTTTCAATTTTGCTACATTGGCCGCTTAGCTTTTGTTTAACTTTTTTCCCTTTTTATTTTATTTATTGAAAGACTCCCGTGGAGTGCTCGAGAGAGTGAGAGAGCGAGAGAGCGTGGGAGTTGAAGGGCTTCGGCTCACGGCTGGGTTATGACTGAGCAGGAGTAGGTCGCCGGTGAGTGGGGGACACGATAGTGGTGGATGGAGGCCGGAGGTGGTCGCGTACGGCAGCCTAGGTGGTGAAAACCATGTACTGGAGAGTCAGAGACCCATTTTTGGGTTTGTGAGATGGGGGGCTGTGTGGGGGCTCGATGGTGGCTAGGGGTTGCTGGTGAAGGGAGGTGGTGCTAGGAGGTGGCCAGCATGAGGTGGTGGCTCGTTGTGGCTGGCGGTGGACTGAATCTGTGTTGAGGGCTACACGGGATACCCATTTCGGGTTGCCTGTGTGTGGCTGAGGGAGAGGCTACCCAAGGTGGTTGGGGTTGATCGCCTTTGGGGGGAAGGTGGTGCGGTGGTCGGCAGCACAACATGTGGCCGGTGGTGGTTCGCTTTTTACCTTTTCTTTGCATTTTCTCTGTTCTTTTTAATCTTAACGTCTGGGTTTTTTTTTCTTTCAATTTTTTTTGTTTAGGTTATATTTCCAGTGTTTTTATTTCCCTTTCATTTCGTTCTTATCGTCTTCCCATTTGTTAAAACCCTAAAGCTTTGATTGATTTTATATGTTAGATTAAAAGTTACACTTTGAATGATTTGCTTTCTCAAGGTAAGTTTGTTGAAAACTTGATTGGGAGATTAATATACTTTCAGTTCTCAGTTCATATACACTGTTAAGTTACTTGTAGCAAGTGCCTAGCGATGTATCTAGGGGCTGTCCTTATGTTTTGTTTCATAATACAGCAACCCATTCATTATTTTGTTGGTTTTATGCTTAAAATCAGTCAACAATTGTTCTACTGATCACTACTATATCTCTTTGTACGCTGATTATTGATAACTTCTCCAATAGCATTGAAAAATATATCTTAGGGTCGAAAGCATGTCTAATATTGAAACACTAGTTAGAAACTCTAAATAAAAGACACAAGTCATGGCATATTCAAGAATATAAAGGTATAGATGTTTCATTAAGCAAATATTGAAAACGGTATAATTCATTAAGCAAATATTTTTATGAAAATGATTTTTTGTTTTAATTATCTGTTGGCATTGTGGTCCAAGTTCTTGATACAGTTAATTTAAGGGAGTGGATCATGTTTTTTTTTTTTGTACATATAGGGAGCGATGAGGCTTTCATATTTGTTTTTTTTTTTTTTTATATCTTGTTTTCTTGTTAATCTTGTATCTTTCACATTTGTTATATTTTATTGGACAGATTTGTCAATGCATGCACATTTCTCAATTTTATTCTTCTTACTAAGAAAAAACCAAGCAAATAATTAATAAGCCAGTACCAAAGTACATTTTTATCCAGTTTAAAATAGTGCGTGCTTAAGAAATATACACTTCAACAATCTATTGAATTAGTATAGGCTCATGATATGCAATTGACATCCTTTAAGCAACATAAAACTATATATACAAACAATATGTATATATAGTAAGACACCAACTTTTACTTACATGTATGTATCCAACTTGTTACTGTGGATAAAACTGAATATCTAACTATTTGTTTCAACATAACAAAGTTAATTCATAAATTAAATCTAAAAGGTAAGAATGGAGTTCCTTTTTCTCTGTGGGGTTGATGGTCATTCATATCATGAATAGAATAAGTGTTCTTGAATATGATTCTATTACTTTCAAAGATCCCAACTCTGATTGATGATGATATGGCTATTAGAGATTTCAAACATCTGAACTGGAATGTATCAATGATAATGCTACAGCCTTTTACTTCATATCTAAATCTTGTATGTAGATTCATGCAGATCGTCAAACTATATAGTGCAACCTGGCCTAGGGAGGTTGAAAAACATGCCAAGCAGTTCCTTTACAACCTATACAAAGTAAAGTCCCCTGAATGAATTTTATTACCATGATGGGATATTTTGTTAAAGGTTTTTTTCCTCAATGTCCGTTTTTATTCTATACTTTTAATGAAATTTTCAATAATGACGTATCATTTACCCTGTATTTTAGGCTGCTTGATTTTGTTACTCCAGACTTGAAAGCTAATCTTACCATAATCTAGCATTTAGACAACATTTTTGAGAATCAGAAATGTAGCAACTAGGCCACACTGCTTTGTATTCTTGTACAATTTGATATTTTGAAGTCTTATTATATGATCTATTGCATTCACCTAACTGATAAATTTTTTTTAGATGAAAGTAAACTACAGAGTGAACTAAATTACAAAGAACTACAAATAATTCAGTCAGTGCTTATCCTGTGTACCTGAAATTTAAAATATATTTATGGATTTGTTCCTATAGACTTTATGAAGCATATGCAATCAACAATAACAAGGAGAAATAAACAAGATGGAATTACTACATAGAGAAGATTTATTCTATACCTTAGTCCCAGTTTTTTTTTTCATGCAATTCTTTGTTATATGCTTGGTTGAAGCATTTATCATATTTGTCATTATTTCTTGGTGGTTTTGTAGGTTGATAAGGAAATTTAGACTTCATCAAAAGCAGGTCCATGGAGAAAGGTTGGTATACATAATTTCACTTGACACATTTTATTAATGTTAAAAATTGATGAGAAGTTTGTTTTTTGTTTGATGATGCTATTTTAGGTCCCTTTTATTGATAGTAAGCTAGCATTACGTATTATTAGCCACTATCAAAGAAAGTTCTGTTTTAGAATAATTTTTTTTTCTTTTACAACATAGCTATATTCATATTCATCGACATAAATTGTGGCTTGCATAAAGGTTACTGCAATATAAAAAGAAAAGCTAATCAAGAAGTTCCTATATAGTATGTATGAAACAAGTTTAAACAATATGTGTACACATGCATCATTTGGTTAAAGCAAAAGTGAAGTTCATAATTTATTTTGTTTCTATACTTTGCAGGTAGGGTGACTTTATTCTTTATAGGTAGGGTGACTGTAGAAAAAAGAGGAAAAAAAAAAGAAAAGATGTCTACAAATTATCATATGATTGAGTACTTTTATAAGTATATACAGATTTTTAAAGCAGGTAACATGGCACAGCTGTTAAAGTAATACTATTACTGAGATGACCAACACAAAATATGCTTATAAATATGAGAATCTTATCTTTTGTCTGTAGACAATGAGTTTCCTTTGAGTCTTCCAAATAAAAGAACAAAGAATTGCCTTCTTTCTCATAAAAAGATTGAAGCATTTGAGTAATAGCAACTAACACTTATGTCTCAATTATATACAAGAAAGTGCTTTTTGCAGGCCAACCAGCATGCTCACAAGACCACACATTTAACCTCAAAGTATCATTGTTCAATCATGATTCCTCACACATACATAATCTCTCTCTATCTCCTGGTTCCTCAACTTTTATAGGCAAGGTGTATTGCCAACTCTTCTATTATTTTCCTTTCAAAAGACTCTTCTTTTCTTTTTTCTTGTTCATCTAAGAATTTTTAATATTAAACTTTAGATGCAAACAAAGATGCAAGATGTGTGAGTGGGATTTGAATGAACAGAGCACAATGCTTTTGAGTTCTACTTCCAGCCATTGACATATTCAATTAATTATTCTTGCATTGACCATCTCAAGGGACTTTTAACATTTCATACTGTTAGACTGTGTGATATTGTTTCCTTTGTTTTGGTAGCTGATGATGAGTCCCTCTTAGTGGCTATATTTCCATAGAATTAAAAAAGTGCTCCATACATTTATCTTTGCCCCCTTTTGCAATGAGGCATTTTAGATATGGGACTTTAGTGCTAATGATGGATGCAAATTACCTTTGTTCCTGATATGAGTTTGGTTTTTGTTTTTGCAGCATATAGTCTCTACTATTTTATTTCTGGAAAGTAAGTTAATTTGACATGCCTTGTTGTTCAGCAATTGATTGAATCTAGCTTTTTGTTCTGTTATGTAATCAGTCTTTCAATTGCAATCATGGGAGGGCATACCTTGTTAGCAATGTGTAAGTCGTGTTTGTTTTATCTTACTTTCATGTAAAGTACGGCTTATTTTCACTTCTTTATCATGTGGAGAAATTTTACTAATAGTTAACCTTCTGTGTCTTAAATCCACTTATATCTCTACCACCATTTTACTGATTCTGATTTCATTAAGTTATACTGCCTTTGACAGGTAGAAGGATGGACTTGTAAGAAATCTAGTTATGTACAAAGTATTTGTAAGATCTCTATCTATTTAAACCGTTGTCCATGGGAACTTGAAATAATATTGCATTAGAGTTTGATACCTAACTTGTTTTTGCCTACTGTTGTTTTATTTTTACATGATTTATCACGTTGAGATCTTAGATATCAGTAATAAAAGATTAACCAAGTTCTGTATATGGTGAATAATTTTTTACAGTTGAACATTGAAGCCATGTAACCTAGTGAATGTTCGGATCATTGATCTAAAAAATGGTTAACAAACAATTTTATTGCTTTATGCCAATTATGAACCGATACAAACATGAGGAACTCTGCTGGCAGAAGATTCTGCAACTGTGAGATTTCTATTTTATTTCTACTTTTATTTTTCTGCCAATCTTTGGTGTTTTCTGATGGAATGATATTTTTTCCCTGTTTATTTGGCTGCAATAGCTGCTTCTGAAAATGAAACTATTGAGCTTTCACTGGTTTCACTTGTATTGATGAAAGAGAAATCTGGATTCAAGTTTACAACTTAGCGGTAGGGAAAGCATGAAACTCTTTTATCGTCACCACACTTACTCTGTAGTTATGTAGCTTTGGCTTGCATTGATTGGTTTTAGGGATACTTTCTTTTTAGAAAAAAAAAATTATTTTATTTTTCTTGAATTATTGGTATGATTCACTTTGATTTTGATGATACAAGTTTATTTGGATGAGATAAAAAATTATTTAGTAAGGTTGAAGGTAAATCTATTTGACCTGCTCTCTGGTAAAAATGAAAAACAAATAAATGCTTATTATTGCTTGAGAAGTGAACATGTCAATAAATCGTCATGTGCTACTTAGAATTTAGGAATTATATTTATTGTTTAAACTTTTGAAATCATGAGAACCAGAAGTAATTGCTTTTGAAGGAGCTATATTCCTTACGGCTAAATTCAAGTTGAGTTTCTTTTGGGTACATAGAGAATCACTAAACCTGTATGAAGCAGTACATACTTATACCAAGACTTTTTTTTGAGTGGAATAGCAGATTTTGTATAGTTTGGGTTTTTTTGTGTTCTAGCTCTATTTTATTATGTACAAGTGTGCTCGCAAATTGATTTTAGAAATAGTCACATTAAAGATGATATGCCCTAAGTGTAGCATATAACCATTTCACATTCCATTTTCTACTTTTCATCATTGCAGGTTAATGGAAGTGGACAGTTTTTGGGTGTTGCTGAGATGTTTGGGTGGGTGGACTTTAATAAAGACATGGAATTTTGACGACTTGACAAGTGGAATGGGTTCTTCCCAGTGGAATGACATATAATAAAAGATGTTCCTAACGATCAATTGATTGTTTTTATTCCTCTGTAAGTACATTCCATTTTTATTAAAATTACTACTGTGTTCTTTAGTATAAATAAAATAGTCAAATGCCAAATCATATAAATGAGTTTTTCATGTTGTTATTGAAGTCTAGCTAGATTGGTGCATTTTCCTCTATTTTTGCTATTGTTGTTTGTGGTGGTCAATTCTTGAGCAAAAATTACCAACAGATTGGGTTTTTGTTTTTGTTTTTTTTTCTCTCTAAAAAAAATTGGTGTCACTTTCCTATGGAACATAAATCAGATGCTGCAAAGATTTCTCTCAAGCATGTGAATGAATCTTAGATAAATTTTGAGAGAAATTTGTTGTTATACTTCCTTGATGAATATTGAAGTTTGAGTTGCGATGTTTCAACCTCTTAAATATTGGGCAACTTAGTATCTTAAGACTAAGATGTTTGGCTTCACAGTTGGTGTAATACTTGCCATATTAGGCTTGATTTAGGGACAACTGGCTCCTAATCTCACTGTACACATACTTGGGAATACTTGAGTTGGAGTCTATATCTTTTTTTGTCTATATGCAACTTATGTTTGTTTTTTTATTTTTTCACTTTTGTGTTGCCTACTAATGATCTTTAAAATTTACTGATACCACGTGCTTTTATTATATATTGACTGGTACAATTTAATAGCAGATTCTTCGCAAGTTCATGATTTGAGCTTTAATGACTTTAAAGGGCTTGGATTTGAACCATTTGAGAACTGTAAGGCCCTACAGGTATGTGTCTCATTTGTATTCATCTTTTGATGGCAATGATTTGGAATTTGTTAGAGTTATCAATGCAATAGGGTCCAACATGTTTATTATTTTTTAACTGCTATAGCAACTATATGTTGTTGGAAATCATCTTTTATCATTTGCAAGCCTCCCCACAGCTTCATAATTTAGAGACATTTTGTGATTTGAAAATTTTAGAAGTTTTGGGATGTTTACATTTCAGGTAATTAAAATGACTATTTTTTTTCCTCTCCCCCCCCCGCCCCCCCAATTTTGCAGTTAAAATATATTGTTCAAAATCAAGTTGAAGTTTGTTTCAATAGCTAGTCAACCTCGACTGCAGGTTTACCCTTATTTTATGTATATATTTCTTCCTCATTACCATTCTATGAACTCATATATTTTACTTTATTTTTATGTAGGTATTAGCTGCCAGCAAAACAAAATTTCAACTCTAGAAGGTTTCCCATATTATGCCATTCTTTTTCTACATTAGGATCAGTTTTATAGTGTATAATTTTTTTTTTCAATTTTTTTCTCCTTTTTGCGGCAACATGTTTGGCCGCAAATATTTTTTTTCTACCATAATGGATTATTTTTGGCGAAACTATTTGTAGAGAAAAAACTATTTTCCACAATTGATTTTGCCAATATAAGTTTTTTCCCATGATGAGATGCTGTGGTAATTTTCTTTTAGGAGTCAAAACATTGTAGGAAATGATGTTTTTGTGACGGAATGAGTAGCCAATATGAGAATATTGTGGCATTACATTTTGTGAGTTTAAAGTAATCGTGTGAAGCCAATTTGAGGATATAGATCTTTTATGGCAACATAGAAGCGTGGGCATTATGTTTATTGTGCAATGTTGTCTGACTTGAGAGTAGTTTTTTTGGCAGAAAATATTGTTATTAGTGATAACATAGTTTGTTGCAAATAAGGCAACATTTTTGGCAAATGCTATATTCGCCAATTAATCTTAAAATTGGCATTTTTTTTTATCTACAAACGTGCTACCATTGTGTTTTACCAAAAATAATTTATACTTGCAATATTTTAGACTTATTGTGGCCAAAAGTGTCGCGACAAAAACATCATTCTGTTGTAGTGATCCTGATCCTGACAGTGGGAGTAGTAATTTTCTTTTTTTCCAAACTTAGTGATGAATTATATATTTTTAATAATGTTATAAATTTGTTTAAAAAATTAATTAAAAAGTTAAAAAAACATACGAAAAAATTGAATATAATTTTTATTTAGTTAAATAAAATCGTTCAGTTGAAAATTCTATATGTGTGACTGTAAAATCACTCTTTATAATTAACCTTTTATTAAAAGCATATATAGGTTTTTGTTATATATTTGAACTCTAGACCTCCATTTTACTCCATTTTAAAGATGGCATGTTATGCCAATCAAGTCATGCCTTTGACAAAGCATATAGAGTCGAATAGTTAACTCATTTTTATTGAAATTAGAGAAAAAAAAAACTCATAGTTATAGAGCAAATGGGCCTCCTAAGTCCTAACACACATAGCCAACAAATGCAGCCCATAACTCACAGGTTTGGTAAACCCATAACAATATTCTCCAAATAATGTGAACTTCGTAAATGTTTTTGAAAAAAATTGGTAAATTTGAGATTTATATGAAAAATTTTATTTTTAATAATAAATTATTTTTTCTTTCAAACAGATTGTGCAAAACTTTTATAAATACACATGACCAGACAAATAAATTAAGATTGAGGAAGACCAAATTAAAAACAACGTATATCCAAAAGGGATATACATTAACTTCCAGCCTTACACGTAGAGGTGTGAATCGTCCGATCCGGTCCGAAAAATTTGTGGACCTATTCTATTCGGTCCAAGAATTCTCTCACCTTGGACCGGACCGAATAGGAGTTCGGTCCATACCGGTCCGGTCCAATTCGGTCCATGAGCGGTCCGGTCCGGTCCATGGGTGCCCCATATGATTTAATTGGCTAAATTTAATTTAAAATTCTACAATGATCAAATATTTTTTTGACCCAAATTTAACTACTATAAATTATAATATGTTAATATTATAAGAATATATATTATATATTAATATGTTAGTATATATTATATATTAAGTATGTTATTAAATTATAACTAATAACACTATTACATTAGTATATTATATATTTATATGTTAGTAAATAGTGATAAATTAGTAATAACATATTAAATAATAATAATACACTTATTATTTATAAGTTATTACTAATATTCTATATAGATATATTATAATTTATATTTTTGTACTACAACTAGTCAACTAATAAATTATAATATGTTAATATTATAAGAATATATATTATATATTAACATGTTAATATATATTATATGTTAATATATATTAATATATTAATTTATATTACTTATCAAAAATATATTAATTTATATTAATATTAATATTATAATTTATATACTATTTTTATATATACATATATAAATATATATATATATATATGTGGGGTTTGGTCCGATCCGATCTGGTCTAGGAGGAGAAATCTTTTGAACCGGAACCGGACCGGAATTAATCGATATATGTAAAATTTGGATCGGACCGGACCGAATTCCATTCGATCTCGATCCGGGACAACCGGTCCGGTCTGGTCCCGTCCATATGTTCGGTTCGATCTTTTTACAACCCTACTTACACGTATGGTTGTAGAAATGATTAAGTACAAGCAAACTAAAACACCGAGGGATAACTGGAAACTAAATTCTATTTAAAATGCCAGTCTAGTATTGTAGTACGATTTAACCACGTACCTTATAAGAATTGGATAATTAGTGACTTTTTTATTTTTTTAGCTCTCATGTATATTAGCTTTCCTATTCCTAATAGGAAACTACGAAGTAGACTTAACAGAGTTGGACAAGGAAAAGAGTACTAAATAGTTACTAAGCGATGCTCGAGTGACAAAAAACTATATATATATACACATGGATCCTCTCTCTTGCCTCACCCGGCCCTCTTTTCAAGGTCTTATTCTCTCTCTCTCTCTCTCTCTCTCTCTCTCTCTCTCTCTCTCTCTCTCTCTCTCTTCGGACGTAAATCATTAGCAATGTATTTTTTTTTGGGATTGCAAATTATAAAATCTTCCAAAATAAGCTTGGTTATGATCTACATTGTTCTTTACATGATAATTATCTGCAAGGTCACGAAGTTCATGAGTTATTTCGAATTGCTTTCTGTTTAATTTGGAAATTAAAGACAACGTAGTTATATGAGGAGGAGGTTAGATTTAATTTTAAATCGAAACATTAATCAAAATGGAAATTTTATGAATTTAATTGTTTTTTCACAGCATGAGAAAATAGATCACCTTTCTTTCCCTAGAATATCGTTTACCAGGAGATTGGCATATTGAAGTCCAAATATGTCTTACTAATTGTCTTTTTAATCACGAAGTGCCTAACATTAGATATAACTTCTGAGAGATGGCTTCAGGATTGGGAAACTGGCTTTTTGGTTCTGAAATTCATTTTGGTTGAGATAAAAATAAGAGTAATGCTATGTATGTATACAGTCTAGCATATCTTTTACAAAATTAATGATGTGACAATAATGCCATATCATTAAAAATAATACAGAAAAAAAACAAAAAGAGAGAAACAAAAATAAAAAAATATGAATAGATAAACTAGAGAATGCATACAAATAGGATTTTTATAAAAATAAACCATGGTTTGAGAGTCCATCTCAATGTCTCACCACTCAGTTCATCTAGCATGCTGCCAATGCCAAGCCAGTCCTCAAGAAGTTAGAATTTTATATATGTACACGTACTGGTTGTGTACAGTACATGTTTATCCTATATATATAGTGTGCTTGGTTTTCTCACGGTTATGTAAAAAACAGTTAAAGCTATGAATCCTTATAAAACAACTATAGCAAGATGAGGAAGAGTACCAAAGTAAAACCAACATCCAAAAGGGATAAACGTTAACTTCCGGCCTTACACGTATGGTTGCAGAATTGAAGGATTAACAAGCATGTACCTTAGAATTGAAAAATAATTTACTCTTTTTTTTTTTTGCTTTCATATGTATATAAGCTTTACAATTCCTAATAGGAAATTATGACTTAAGAGTTGGACAAGGAAAAGAGTACTGAGAATTACTAGCTATATGGTACTCGATCTTTGAGTGACAAAAAACTATATATACACACATGTATCCTCCAATAGGAGTATAATGCTCTAGTTTCTTTCGATATTATTTAATGCTAAAGTTTTCATAATTTTGACTACTTCAAGGGATACACAGAGATTGAATATATACTAGCCATGGAGAAGACGATGAAGATGAACTCAAGCTGCGATGCGTGTAATTTAGACGACAACGACGCTGAACGTGAAGCCCCACCAGTGAAAGAAAGCAGCGCTAGCTTTGTGAAGCTCTACAAATGGCCGGAATCAGACATAGAGTTTGTGATAAGGAGAGCTAACATGGAGGAAGACAACAAGGCTAGTATTCGTTTTCCATTCAACTCGGGAAAAAGTCCTGTCTACCATTATCATGAGTGCTTTGCCTCCAGACAAAGATTTCTCAGAAGCTACACCTTCACCAAGAAAGAAACGGTGGGGCAGAAAGCGAAGAGGTGGTACTTGAAGATGAAGAAGAAGGTTGTGATCAAGGACGAATCTGTGCAAAAATCTAGCGGAGGCAAATGTCGTTTTGTTCAAGTCATTCACAAGTTTTTGGGTTCTTATGTGTCGAAGAAGACGAAGTCCGTTTAATGCATTAAGATTCCATTGTATGTATATTTTAGGCTTCTAGCTATATATATATATATATATATATGTACGTGTATGTGTGTATTATATATATAGTATATACGTACTTCATGTTGTTTTCGTTATTATTTTTTTGATTTTCCTTCCATGGCTTTGGAGTTTTTCTCTGTATGTATTACTGCAATATTATTATTAGGTATGATTTATTTGGTCACATAATTAGCTATGGTAAATAGCATGCTGTACCATTAGCTATGGTACTTCGCGAATGATGAAGAGCACGGAAACGTGTATTTTGTTCCAAGTGTAATCTGTATAAAAGTGTTAAATTTCACTCAATTCCATGGTCAAGATCCAATCCTCTCGTTAGGAAGGCATTTTTTTTTCTTTTTTGGGTATATACTTATGAGTACGGTAATGGACGGCTCCGTTTGGATTTGGAGATGAGACGAAATGAGATGAGTTGAATTAATTTTATTTTTTAATATTATTATTATTTTGAAATTCAAAAAAATTGATTTAGAAATTGAAAAAGCTGTATAGGAATTTGAAAAATTTATATTATAATTTATATTTTATATGAAAATATTAAAAAATGTAATATTAAATTTGAGATAAGTTGAGACGAGTTCGTCTCATCTTCAAAAAGAAACGGAGCCTAAGTCATAGATAGTGAAGTCTTTACTATTACACACTAGATTTAAAAAAAAAAAAAAAGTGGAATGCACTCTTAAAAAAATAAATTATAAGTTACATATTTATTCAACTTTTCTCAAAGGGTGTACCCGGAGATCGCATATTTCAAAATTGTCAATATTATTTCTCTTATGTATGCCAATTCGACAATCAATCAATGAAGCGCGTGCGTACGAGGCATGAATATCGACACCTCTACACGAAATTTTTAGGACCCAAAATGCTAATTAGCAAGGTTGGATTAAGACTTAGGGCCGATTTGAATTGGAAGATGAAAAAATATGAGTTTTGAAAATTGAATAAAATATTATTAAAATATTAATTTTTAATATTATTATTATTTTGAGATTTGAAAAAGTTGAATTGAAATTTGAAAAAGTTGAATTATTTATTATATTTTATATAGAGATTTGAGAAAGTATAATGATGATTTTAAGATGAGTTGAGATGAGCTCAATTCAACACCCAATCCAAACTGGGCCTTAAGCAGTAAGCCAATTAGGGGTAGTTTGAAATGATATTTGCAATCATAAATCAATGTGCAAACTCTATACACTCTTTTTTAAAAAATTGAATAAATATAAAACTCATATGAAAAAATAATATTTTAATAGTGCACCACACTCTTTTCAAAACGAGTACGCGATGATTGCATAACTTATGACTCTTGTTTGTATTCTTACTCTTTAATACAACAATGTAAAATGGCATCAGTTTGTAATTTTTGTGGCTCAATTTAGTAAGATCTTATAAAAGATTATTTAAAAATATCAATTATTCATAAATATTAAATTTAGTATCATGAAGCTTTGAATACATTGAAAAATATAAAAAATTATTTAATTTTTTATTTATTGAAATAGTTTTTATAATTTTTCTAAAAAACTAAAATTAAAAACATTGTATTATTAAATTTGGGATCCTTTGATAAGGCGGAACATTAGACAATAGCCTAATAGGCCTTACCCTTGCGATTCTTGAAGCCAACCCAAGCAAGGGGTTAGTTTGTCTTAAGCTCCAACCCAAATCCATAGGATTGAAAATATTGTTTTTCTTCTTAAATTTTATCATCTCCAATCATGAAATCGTCAGTAATGTAAATTATTAAGTTACTTAATTGTGCTACATCAGTTAATTAGGAGTGACAAAATTTAAGATGCATAATAATATTGTTCTTTAGATCCTTAAAAAAAGCATCCCATTTGATGGCTATATTTGATAGACTCAATAATCTTCTTTTTCTTTGAAGTTTTCTAATGTTTAAGAAGAAAATTCAATTTAAAATTAGACGTAATTATCAGAAAATATAAAATTTTGACAAAAATTAAAAACAAAACTTTTCATTCAATCGATCGAATTTGGTTGTCAAATAGTATTGCTGAGTATGGTTTTTCCTGAGTTCTCTTTTTGTAAATAGTAATTTTAGAGGATCCCGATCTTGGTTCAAAATTATGAACCCACTCTTAGGTCAAGGCTCCATTAATAATGGCATATTCATGCACAAATATAATTTACTTGCAACTCGATCGGAAAACATGAAACAATTTATACCATTGATAAGATTTGACTTAGATTAATAGATTAATTTGATTTTAAAGTTCACTTACAAATGATCAAAATTTTGTCATGTTAGAAATGCCTCATGGAAATTACTGCGGGGCTTAGCTCTATTACGAAGATGATGAATTCATAGGTTTGGTTTAGGGGCTCAAACTCTAAAGGTGAATGTCAAAATGTAAAAAGTGTCGACTCACGAGAGGGGAAAATCGAAAGGTACTGGTCTCAAATAATGTATTTTCAATTAGAGTAATCTTACATACAAGCAAGAGATGCATATAAATATTGCATAACCGTTTTGAAAAAGAATAAGATCCATTATTAAAAAATTAATTTCTTTCATATAGATCTCATATGTTTTTACTTTTTTTAAAATGATTATACGACAATTACACAATTCACGATTAGATATATATATTTTCTCTCCCAACAAACAATTTCAATGCAAACGCAAACAACTCTCTCAAACAAATGACTTATTATTATTATTATTATTATTTATGATAAATTTGTCGCAAAAATAATTAGATGCATCGAATTAAATAACTTCAAATCAATCACTACAAAGTAACCGTAATTACATAGCAATTAAGAAGATGCATTAATATTGTCTTCTAGCCATCCAAATAGCTAGAATGAAAATTAATGTTACCAAATAAAAGTTATTATTTTCATGATTATGATTATTATTATTATTATCCTCCCAGCATTTGTGTATCCTACTAGAACACAAATCCTCTATTTTTTGAAACTAACTTTCGACTCCAATTTTATCCAAACTCAAATTTCAAACTGATTAGTCTTCTCTGATCAAATTTAAACTCTGATCTCCAGACGTTATCTCCTCCTCCTTCATCTATAAAAATACCCATGAAAACCCTTAGATTAAACACATAAAATAACAGAGTGGAAGATAGTCTCGCACAGCCAAACTACCCTCACAACTCAAACCAAAGCCAATACCCACAATCAAATTACCATTCCTTCATCATAGCTGTGACGACCCGATATCTTCTCCATTTAATTCGTCATACTTGGAATAGTTATATTTACCTGAGAATTATTCTTGGCATTTTAATGAAACTTTTTGGAAATATATGTTACTAGTGACATCTTAAACACACAGCAAGAAAATATGTTATTTCCTTTAGGGATGGCTATTGGTGACACTTGGCATAATCAAACTATTGACTAGGAATTGAAAAATGAAACAAAAGTAGTTTGTTTTTAGCAATAAGGGAGCTACGGTTTGGATTTAAGAGACAAAGATATACATCCATTTTATTTCATCTTACTTGGTAGACAAGAAATCATAGGTGACAAGTGATAATTGGAAGAAGAGAAGAACCAAAACATTTGAAAATATATCTTGGATGAATTTTGGCTATGTTGAGTTGAATGGAAATTCTAATTGGTCCAAAGTCAAGGGAGGACACATGGCATGAGGTAAACTTGTCAAGAATTAGGTAAGCATGAGGAAAACATATGTTATCACCTAACTAAATGAGAACACCGAAAATTGGAAGAGCACCGACTCAAGCCTAGGAAGAAATCGACTTTGATTTTTATCCTCTTGTTATATTTTTATAACACCTATGATAACTTGCCAAGTGTAGGGACAAATGACACTCAATGGGCTTAAGTCTAGGATGATTTTCGGATTGGATACAAAGGGAAAAGGGGTTTCCGAATACCAATTTCACTTTACCTTAGATTTGTTGCTCAAAAGGTAATGATGTGAATATCTAATTTTTGACATGTGTCACAAGATTAACTATTGATCTTTGCTTGTCCACCAAGCCTAAGATGGAGTGGGATGATTATCCTAAACCTAAGAGGGACAAGTGGCTCACGGAAAGAGGTTGTGTATATATTTCTAAGACTTGTTTTCCTACTCATTTCTATATATAGTGGTCGAATAAGCTACTAGGGAGTTCCTTTCCATTCTCTATTTGAAGCTCACGTCAAAGACTAGAACAAAACCCTCCCCACTTTCTCATACACTCATTTACCTTACCAAATAATCTTCAAGGTCTTTAGGTATGGTTTTAAAGGGATTTTTCAAGGCAAAGCTCTTTCACAAATAAAATTTCTTGGAAAAAGTTGTAAGAATACATCTAACCTAATTTTAGCATTTACTTGTACATATATAGATGTAACGTGTTATTAGTTGCTCTCTTTGAGTGAATATCATGCCTATGTAATGAATAGTTTTATCTATGATTATGATAAGTCATTCTATGAAAAAATAAGAAAATATTTGGAGAAAATCTTTTGTAAAGCAAGGGTTTATTTTAGAAAACTATGGATGGAAGTTTAGAGAATTGCTAAGAATTGGTAGGTGAAGTTGGTTAACAAAAAAAGTTGAGTTTTGAGACTTGCAAGGGTTTGGCTTTAGTAAATACCTAGAGGTATTTTGAGTTTTAAATTTATAAGTGATTGGTATGATGATTTATTTAAATTTTTGAGTGATTGAGGAATATTATATTATTTAAATTATTGAAGAATAAGTGTAAAATGTGGTGGTGGTGGAGTGGTTATTGGGTGAAGGAAATAATTGGAGAAAATGATTTGCCAAGGGGATGTGTTTCGGTTAAGGGCTTAGTGTAGTTAAATTGTAGAGTTTTCACATAGGCTAAGAGCACACTAAGTAGGATTAAAAGAAAGGAAAAGAATTTTATAATTTATTCTTTACTACTTGGCCAAAAATATATTAAGGTTAGGATTAAGTTATTTTTATTATTCTTCAAGTGAGTTATTTATGTTTTATTCAAATAAGAATTATTAATATGAGCTAGTATGTATGTTATGTGTCGATAACACATGTTTTATATGTCATATGACCTCGTGGAAGTATGTAGCAGGCATGAATAAATCTAGTGGTACATGCATATCCGTTTACATTACAAGATTTCATATATTGGGTCGTACCATTTTTCAATAAATAAGATCACGAAATTTTATAATAACAAGAAAATAATAAGATTATGAAAAGTCGCGTCACGATGGTGAAGACGATTCGATTTATTGAATGACTAACGTGCCGACGGTGAAAGCGATTCAATTTACCGTTGTAAATGAAAGTTGTGTCACGACGGTGAAAATGATTTGATTTGCCGTATGACTGACATGATTTGGCGATGAGGGTGATTTGATCTGCTGCCATGATAAGAAAATCATGTCATGACGGTGAAGGCGATTCGATCTGTTAGATAACTGACGTGAATATGAAAGCTGACAGTGAAGGCGATTCGATCTGTCGTTATGCTAAGAAACCTGACGGTGAAGTCGATTCAATCTAACGTCATGGTTAAGACTAAGATTCATATGGATAAGAATGAAAATATGAATTTAAGACTTTCACCAAAAGATACGACACATCACAAAAAGTTATGCATCAGTGTCACTCAAGTCTTTTAAAAAAAAAAAAAAGATACAAGTTTTCTTTGTAAGGAGGTGCACAAGTCAGGTAGGGTCATGCATAAGTCATGCATAATCCATGAGTAATAAGTTTCATGATCATGTTATGTGCATCCCCATATAGTCGGTATTTACTGTTCATGCTTTTATTATATTATTTGTGTATTTACACTGAAATTTATCCGAAATCTCATTTTTTGAACTTTACTTATTATTCATTTTGAAATGATAGATTTTATTACAGGAATAGATGGAGACCCAAGACACTCGAGAGACTCAGATGAGCCTTGAGGGGCTCATTGATTACTCTCTTTTTGACGATTATGTCTCCCCTATGTTAGACTATATGTTGGAAGAAGTGAGACAACATACATCTGCATTGCATGAGGAGCGGCTACAAATTAGGTGTTGTCTATCATTGAGCCAAGATGGCTCTTTGTCTCTGAGTAGTGTTTATGTAATGCCATCAGAGAAATTCCTCCAACGAGATTTTGAAATCAATGTGAATATGTTTCAATATGGAAAGGAGTATCGGGAGGTTAAAAAGGAACCCCTATAGTAGAAAAAAGGCAGTTAGATAAGGAGTTATGTCTGTATTTTGAAAACACTTGGAGCTGTAAAACTTGGTACTCTTGTATTTATGTATATATATTATGTTGTGAGACTTACGAATATGTTTTTACCATGTGATCACTCTATGCAAAAAGTTAGATCTCTTTACGTCTTTTTAGACACTGACCTTATTCCACTGCGACGAATATTGTATTTTATTAGTAAGTTTAGGTGCATGTATAATAAGTCTTACAAGAACGATGGATAGGTAGCCTTGTGTTACTTATCCCGACTCTTCAGTTTACGTTAAATCCCAAACGTAAATTGAGGACGTCACAGTAGTAACCCAAGACCCTTAAGAAAATCACAACTGAGAAAAAAAAAAAACGCATCAACAAAATCATTTACCTCGTCAGAAAACCACTCGTGTATGTTGACTCCATTGTCAACGAGCAAACAGGCCCCGTACCCATGCCTACCAACTCAGAGGATGTCGGACCACCTCCCACGGTGCCAGAAACTGTCGACTAGTCCATACTCGCCGCACCCACTCCTCCAGTATGCTCACGCCAGAATATTCTTCCCTCCTATCTCTCTATTTTCGGCTTGAAGATTTCTCTCACTCTTTTCTCTCACGTTGTCACACCACTTTCTCATAGAGCCTCATGTTGCACTGCTGTGACTTCCAACCTCCTGAGCCGCCGTTGCATCCTCTAGATCCCTTGGTGAGTTGCCCCTAGTCTTCTGTCGAAATGCCTCCTTCGACCCTTTATTTGCTTTTGTTCTTACAACTTCTTAGAGTCTATTTGAGATTGTGTTTCGAGACTTAAAAAGTGATTTTAAGTAGTTAAAAATACTTTTAAAGAAAAAATGATATGTTTGGTAATTTTATAAAACATGTTTTAGTCAGTTAAAAAATTAAAAATCAGTTTTTTCAAAAAGTATCAAATTGGAATTTTTATAAAAAAAAAACTCATACAAATGACTATATATTTAAAAAAAAACCATTGTAATTAATTTTAAAAAGCATTTTAGACATATGAATTCCAAATAGTAAATAACTTTTTAAGTAGATCAGCTTATTATATTAAGGTTTAAACTAAAAGTAATATTTCCCACTGCAATTTCAAATATGCATTTAACTTTATGTTTTCACTTTTTCCACACAAAGCTTTTGCTTATTTGAATTCAAGCGGGCTATGAGCCTTAAGCCCATTTCGGCCAGGACCTTATAAATTCTTAGGAAGTTAATCTTCCATTTGGGCTTTGACTTACCATGGGCCTAGTTTTTTTTAAACGAATCGGTTGGGTTTATTTTAGAATTTTTTATATTGTTTTAAAGTGGGATGCGGTGTTTTACAAAAAATGTTTAGGTTATTTTTTTTAACGGAGTGCTTTCCTTAAATGGGCCTTAAGCCTTCCTATAAATGTTTAGGTTCTAGCAAAAGAGAACAGCTTTGAGATGCTCTACAAATGGCTAGAATTAGACATATAGTTCATGATCATGAGAGTTAACATGGAGGAAGAGAATAAGGCTACTCATTTTCCGTTCAACTCGAGAAGAAGTCTTGTCTACCATTGTTAAAGATACAGAGTCATCAGGATCTCTTCAATCCAACTCAAGATCTCGTGCTGCCTGATCCTCACTCGAGAGATTCTAGCAGATAGCTGTTGCAACTAATTCCTTTTGAATTTCAAATTTGTAATTAGAAGATATTGTATTGTAACTACATTTTTTATTATGTTTGTTATTCTTCTGATATTCTTTTGTAACTACATGTACTCAAACACTCTATAAATACAATAGCATTCTGTTGTTTTGATCAAGTTGATTAGAACACTTTCACAAGTCATATATTTCTTTCTTGGTATCAGTCTGGTTAACGCTTACACTTTCTTTGATGCTCTATGGGATAAAATATTTAAGCTGGTTATCTTAGTTTGTTCCCATTTTTAAAAGTCATGATCTACTAGACATTGTGGATGGTTCTGAACCATGCCCTCATGCTACTCTTTTTGATTCCCAAGGGAAGGAAACTGAAGATCTTGCTTTTGTTCAATGGCAAAAGAAGGATCAATTTTTGTTGAGTTGGATTAATACCACTCTAGTTGAATATGTTCTATCCACTGTCTATGGTTTACAAACCTCTCGCCAAGTGTGGCAACACCTCTCCAATAGCTATGCTTCTCAATCTCGCTCACGAGTGGCTCATCTCAAACTCCAACTCCAAAATCTGAGTCAAGGCAATCTCACTTGCACTAAGTATCTTCGACAAGCAAAATTGTGGGCTGATCAGTTGGCAGCTGTTGGCAAAACTATAAAAGATGAAGATCTCATCTCATTTATTGTGAGTGGTCTTAGTCCTACTTATAATGCATTTGTTACCTCATTTTTTTTTGCTACTAGGGATGCTTCTCTGTCATTTGGAGATTTCTAGGCAGAGCTGCTGTCATATGAGATTCTCATTGAGAACCTACACAAGGCTACTGCACCAGACGCTGCCACCTTTGCATTTTATGCACCAAAGAATGGCCCTTCTCAATCCTATGGCAATAAAAAGCATTCTGGTGGTTCACAAAAATACTCCAAGTCCTCTGCTCCAAATCCTAACACTTCAAAGTCATCTCCAGGCCAACATAATCAGACTGCCACTTTTCCTCCACAACCAACTATGGATCCTTCCACTATGGCTTCTCGAGGATCAATCGCTCCCAGATCAATCGTTTCCGAATCATAGTTTTTAGTTATTTTTTACCATTTTTTGTAATATTTCGTATGTTTGTTAGGAAGTCATTTTAAATTCGATTTGTTCTGGATTTTTCGCAGATTGCTTATTTGATTTTGAATTTCAATTTTACGTTATTTTCGAGATTTTGCCATTTTTGGTAAAATTCGGTTACAGACGAATTTTAGCTATACAGTCCGGCTTGTGGACTGATTTTCGACAATCTTTCATTTGTTAATATTCAGTTTTTTTCTCAGAGACGTATTCTCTATATTTTGGGTGAATTTTTTGTGTTATTTCTTGTGAATTCATCTGTTGAAACTAGCCTGCAGAATAATCGCTATTCTGTCTAGCGTCACTATGAGATTGAGGTGTGTTATAATTGGTATCGAGAAATATAAGAGAAAACACAACGAAATTTTCAGAACCCAAAATGCTAATTACTAAGGTTGGTTTTAGATTTGAGCCAATTAGAAGTGGCTTAAAATTATATTTGCAATCATAGATTATCATATAAGCATTGCATAGTTCTTTTATAAAAAGTGTGTACAAAATATGCATTAGACCCACATGAACAAAATAATGTTTTAATAGTACACCGCACTCCTATTCAAAAGGAGTGTGCTATGCTTGCACAACTTATGACTATATATAATCTTATTCTTTAATGCAACAATGTAAAATGGGACCTCATATAAATTTTGTTCCCACGAACGCTCTCACACTAGTTCGTATTCACCACTTGTTGCTTTTCAGTGACTCAATTTAGCAAGATCTTAAAAAATATTATTAAAACTATCAATTAATCATTGAATTTAATATTAAATTTAGTATCATAGTGTTTGGGACATCTCTCTTTTAAAAAACTAACTATGAGGTTGAGGTTTGTTGTAATTGGTATCGAGAAATGTAAGAGAAAACATAAAAATATTTGATAAGATTGGAAGTTACCTAGCCTTCAAGAGAAAATAGATAAAAGCGGAATAGGAAAATATGATATGTGTTATAAAACTAAAAAGAAAACTACTACTATTGAAAGAGAAATATAAAAGAAACTCTTAAGAAACTTTCTCAAACTTTCTTCTCTCTATATTTTCTTATGAATTTCATAACAACTGAAACCCATATTTATAGGCGTTGAAATTACTATGCAAGTTACTGTGCAAGACTTAAAATAATAGTGGTGGGGTCATTCACAAAATAATTAAGGAGGCGGGGACCGCCCCCAATAATTCATAACACTCCCCCTTGAATGACCACCCATAAAAAATCTGCCTCGTTAAAACCTTGCAAAGAAAAAACCCTGTAGGAAGAAAAATCAATGGCGAAGGAAAAATAGTATAGTCTTCTTATGTATCCACAAGTGTTTTAAGATCGCCTCATTAAAACCTTGCAAAGGAAAACCTAGTGGGATAAAACCTTAGCGAAGGAGAAAGAGTACAATTAGCACAAGTCTTCAGGACTTTTACTCCCCCTGGAAAGTGCATGACGATAGATTTTTGAGTTTTCACATTTTAATATTCTGCACAATTTTCTTGAATGTCGCAATTGGTGATGCCTTCATGAATAATCTGCCAGATGATCACTTGATCGTATCTTTGATATATCCTCATTTGATTTGAATGATAAGTAACATTATCTTCATATAAAATTATTGGACTATCATTGATCATGGAAAGACTGCACTTTTCTTGAATATGTAGAATCATTGATCTCAATCAAAATACACTCTAAACTTTTTTTCATGAATTGCAATAATCTCTGAGTGATTTGAATATGTAGAAGATAATATCTGGTTGACAGACTTAGTAGAAATCTGATACCTGCAGTAATACTTAAACTCCCTTTGATAATATGCATTAGTGTTTCAAGTAATAAGCAAATATTAATTTAGCATATATAACAGATTACGAATTCAAACATGATTTCCATCTAAATAATGCATTAGAGAGAACATGATAATATTTTCATCTAAAAGTTTTCTCCCCCTCATTCGGAGTTGTTAGGAAGAACTTGTTTATATACGGCGGAAATAGTATTGGAAACTATCTATGTATGATAAAAGCTGTAAAAGTTTGGGGTTTAATATTATCAGTTCGGCGGAAAATCAAATCCGCTTAACATTGTTGACAAACGAGATTTTGAAGAGATTTGAAGGTTTCGGGTTGTTATTTAAATATAACTAATTTTACCATTGGTTTACTCCAGCAAAAAGATCTCGCATTCTTCATAGATTCAGTTGTTGTTCATCCAGAATGATATTATGTCTGATAGAAATTCTAATGTCCCAGATTTGAACCATGAACCTTTTATACCTCAACCACTTATATTTTTTCCTGAGGCCGTAAATACCATGATAGGAGCAGAGATATATCTTTCTAGTAAATTTGATCCTAAAATTGTTGCAGCATCAAGAACCCTCAGTGCTCAATATGCAGCCTCTTTTACAACCATGTCTCAGAGACTACTGGCGAGAACGAGTGAGGTCGATCATCTTAAAAATCAAATATCTGAGTTGCATCAAACGCTTGCAACCAAAGATAGAAAAAATAAAGATTTAAGACAAGAAAACAAGGAGCTGAGGAAGTTTGTAGACTGGTATTCTCGTGACCTGAAAACACGAGTAGAAGAGCTGGAACGAGAGAGAGCTCAGATACAAAGTCAACAACAGCAGCTAACAGCAGAGGTTCAACGTTTACAAGAAAATAGGGATAGCTATAATTAATCTTGCTAGCTTTTGAAATTATGCATCCAGCATATCTTGTAAAGTGAGTTTTGAAGAGATGATGGTTTGTCTTGTTCTTATTTCCATTTCTATAAGAACCGTCTTTAGCTTCATTTAGTACGCATCAAATATTCTTCTCATATCTATAATTCATCTGTATTTGCATTCTTATTCTACAAATTTCCAATGGCTCATCAATTTCCTTTCAATATTTCTCACGATCAATATATGAGGTATCATTCACCTCAATTAGAAATTATTCCTGCATCTTTCGCAGGTGCCATATTACAGCAAGCGAATGATCTGGCTAATAAGTCAGATCGTGAAGCCGTTTATGAGCTGGTGACTCTCGGCACCCGATACTCCTCCTCTATTGTCGGATTTTCCAATCGATTACAATCCAAAAATCGTGAGATTGAGGAACTTAACGAGAAGGTTTCCGTACTTCAACGACTCGTTCAAAAGTCTGATAGAAAAATTGCAGACTTAAAGTAAGAGAATAAGAATTTAAAATCCTTACTTGTCTTTTCATTTTGACTGCCTAATCCTTTAGATAAGGATGATATGTTGTTTTATGAAGAGCAAATGCATTTGAGAGATGAGGTTAGAAGTCTCAAATTCTTGTAATTCATCTATTAATTGAATAATAAGATCTTTCCTTTTCAAATGCATTCCTTGAATTTATAGCAGCCATTGTGATCTCTTTAGGAGTTCTAACAAGGTAAATCATCAACGTAAACTGCAATAATGACAAATCCGAATTCTGATAAAACACATGGGCATATAAGATTATTCTTAAATCCTTTTTTCAATAATTACTCGTTGATTCAATTATACCACATGCGTCCGGATTACTTTAACCCATATAAAGATCTTTGAAATTTTATAAAGTACATACTCCTAAATGTACTTGGATTAGATGCTTCGTATATCTTTATAAAAGTAATGATCTAATGATCCTTATAGTGATTACATTCATCAATTGCATATCTAATCCTTTTGTAATAACCAAATCGATTAAAAATATGAATGTGATTGCATTCATACTAAAGAAATATGTTTTCTCATAACTACTCCCGGGTTTCTACAGGAAACCTTGTGCGACAAATTGTACCGCACAATTTCATTTCTCATTACGCTTTCGTATAAATACTCACTTATATCTTATAGGCATTACACCCTTTGTTGTTTGGACAACAAGTCCAAATACCTCTCGCTTTGCTAGCGATTTTAATTTAACTTCTAGTTGCTTTTCATTTTGGCCAATCATTTCTACGTCGACATTCTTCGACGGCTTTTGGCTCACTTTCTTCATTACTTCTAGTAATGTCAAGGGCCATCATATATGAAAATATGTTGTCGACAATAGTTTTATTTCTATCCAGAATTTCTCCAGTATTCGTGAAATATATTAAGATCTCATTATTTCAGGTACTTGTTTCTCTCCAGGAGAAAACATTTCATGAAACACCTCTACAAGAGATTCATCTTCAGGAGGTTTATACTCTTCAGGAGTTTTCTCTTCAGGAGTTATACTCTTCAGGAGTTATACTCTTCAGGAGGTTTTCTCTTCAGGAGTTTTGTACTTTTCAGGAGTTTTGTATTTTATACAGAAAGTCTGGATAGATCTTATTTTGTAGGTACGATCTCTTCAGGAGCACCGATTTATTTTCATTTTTCTCTTTTGCATCAATAGGTCTTCAACACTTCATGTGTATCTTAGACTCATCTATTGCTGTTTTAACAACTTTTCCTTCAAGGACTTCAATTCTTGCTTAAGCATTAACAGCAGTAATATATGATTTTACAACACCTTTAATGTCAGTAAATACATCCTGTAACTGATTTGTAATACAAATAGATAATCCTCTGAACTTCTTGTTCATATTCATTTGTAAGAGAATCAAATTTAGACAAGATTTTATTATCCCAAGTAATTTCTTGTCATACTTTAGGCACCGATATTTCATCATTTCAAAACATGATGAAATATTAATAAGCTTATATATAAAAGTTTAGTATAAGTAAATCAAGTACTTGGCCGTACAACAGGTACGTGACCACTGTTCAGTCATACCACATCTATGACAAATATTTTCATCTTTCTATGAAGAATTATTCTGAGGGCCTTTACCCTTCTCTGAGTTGAACACTTCTGGTGATACGATATATTTTTATCATCTTTAGTGTTGTCGTTTTTGGGACCAACACTTCTATAGTTTTTCTACTACATCTACGCCCTTAATTCCTTTGAAAGGATACACCGTTCACTTCTGGGAATGATGTAAATTCAATATCATTAATAGGACGTAACTGGTGATTTATTAACAAAAACTCATTATTTAGCTCAATCACTAAAAGACAAAATAAAAGTTCAGAATATTTGTTGAACTTTCACTCTCGATATTGCTACTGCAGAAGCACATTCGAGGTATGAAAAATAATATATGTCTTCTTTTAAATATCATCATCAGTAATTTTTTCACTGCATAATTTTAATATTGAGTTGATTTTAAAGAGTGCAGAATATTTAATACCACTCTTAAAATCTTGTAACTTCAGGTGCAATAAGTCATAATGATCTTTTAAGAGGATTACATCTTCTGGTGTTCATATCTCTCTCTTAATTCATTTCACACAGTAAGATGTTTTTTCATCATGAGATACACAGCACGGTCCTTCAGAGACACATGATTTTCTTTTATGCTTGTATCTCCCAAGTTCATCATCATATCTAAATAGATCTCATCAAGGATTCTGAATAAATATATTTTTTTTTTCAGAAATATCAATAGTAATAAATCTCAATATTTAACTATAAATTATAAAAATAAATCTGTGAATTTAAGAAATATATTCACATTATCATGAGAATAAAAGTAAAATTTTATCAAATAATATTCAGCAATATTACCTTTAATATTTATTCGAGGACTGCAAATAATATATTGAAAAACTTACTTGAAGTAGAAGACCACTAGCTTCAGTCTCGGTAGAACCTCGTGCTGATAACGTGTTATAAAACTAAAAAAAAAAACTACTACTATTGCAAGAGAAATATAAAATAAACTCTTAAGAAACTCTCTGAAACTTTCTTCTCTCTATATTTTCTTATGAATTTCATAACAACTGAAACCCATATTTATAGGCATTGAAATTACTATACAAGTTACTGTGCAAGATTTAAAATAATGGTAGTGGGGTCATTCACAAAGAAATTAAGGGGGCGGGAACCGCTCCCAATAATTCATAACAATATGAAGGTTTTGGATGATTCTCTCGAGTGAATCCATCACACCACTACAAGTAGTCTACAAACACTCACATGCTCTTACTAACTAATGGGCCCAAAGTGAATCCTAACCCAACAATAAAATAAAAACAACTCCTATAATTCTAACATCTATATATGGGCCATGGCCCAAATCAACACTAACTTGTAAATAAAATAAATAGCCAACAGCCCACACGCCCAACGTAACTGAGCCAATCAAGCCCCAATGCTTTCGGTTCACTAATGTGCATATACAGAGCAATCCCTAGCTCGGTCTCTCACGATGTTGTTGTTCTGCATAGCTGGCTTCTGTAATACCACTTATCGGATTGTGAGCTACTAATCCACTCAACATACTGATGTTAGAGGTCAAGGCAAACATGCATTCTACAGGACCATTTTTTTTTTGTTAAAAAAAAAGCAATTGTAGATAATAGCTAGTATATTTGTGGATCACAAACATGCACCCCAACACAAAAGTTGGTGGTTATATTAATTAAGAAACCCACTATATACTGAGTACTGGCCTTCTGTTTGGCGAGAATGGGATTTCAAACTCTACTGGTCAAGACATCAATCACAAATATGGTTGGTCCTTGGCGTTGTACGTAGTTTTATCCCTTTCTTTTTCACCCATTGATGAATATATATATATATATATATATATATATATATATATATCATAACGTATGATTTATTTTTGTCGAATGTAACCTGAACTCTGAAGTTCATGTTCTATTGTCATGTCATGCTTGAAACAGGTTCAAAGCAAACTGGGAATCTTATATATATATATATATATAAAAGCACAGCACACTACAAGAAAAGTGACCAATGGCTGCGCAGCACGAATTGACAGTTAAAAAACACAGAGCTTTAATTGCCAGTACTGGCCTGAGCTTTTCAAAACTTTCAAGTAGGACAACACATGTATTGTCTTTGGTCTTGACGATCGACCCAGACCAAGACACACTTCTTCGCAATTAAGGCTGTACATAAAGAGAGATCCTCTTTTCCAGCTCCCATGTTCAAAACACAACATGATCAGAAACTGCTAATTAATTGCTAGTATTAGCTCTTGCTGCTCAACTTGATGTACAGCCTGGCATCTCTCTTTTTTGGACAATGGTTAAAACTTTCAACATGACCTCTCTATCCCCGTACTTTGGACCACTTCTCCCACGTGGCCAGGGCCACCTCTTGCCGGAATTGCCACGTGGACCACTTATTTGAACTGAGGACCACCTTATATATATATATATATAGATAGATAAACCTGCATCTTCATATATATGACACCATCCCCCATTTTTGTTTCACAACTCATGCCCAGCCTTCAATAATTTCAGGTCATTTTCTACATGGGGCCGACCATAAAACTCCCCCAAACCCGATGCCAGCCACCAATAAATTTAGGGTTTGTCTAAATTACAAATTGGTCCCTGTCATTAAAGTTTCATGCTTTAATTGGGTAAATCACCAACGGCAAAAAATTGGCAACACTTCATGTCATGTTAACAACAATAGTGTGATATCATGCATGTGTTACACAAATGTATACTTTAAATCAAGTTACACGGTCAGTAGATAGTGTACAAAGTGATTGTGTGATTGATGACCGGCCGGAAACTTTCTACTCGTGCTTGGTTGGTTGCAAATTTTCAACGTCGACCAGTGGATCGGATGCATGCATGCACCTAGCTATGAAGGGGGGAAGTACTCCTCGATCCGCTCCTCCCAAGCTGGTTTTGTTTTTTTCTCACTTAATATATATTATTTTCGTTATTTTTCTAATTATTATATTTTTAATTTGAAGTGTTTTTCTGATTTAGTTTTTCGTTTAATTTTTTTTTCTAGTTTATATTTTATTAATAGTACAATTTTTCTTTGGTTTTCAAGGTACGTTTATTTTTCTATTCGATTTAATTTAAGTTTCTTATTTTAATTTTATAACTTTTAACTTTTAACTTTTAATTATATTTTCAAATTTTAGTAGATTCTCCTGATCCTGTGGTGCGATTTTTAAATTTTTTATTATCCAAAGACAAAAAAATATAAGTATTTTCTGCTATCTTTTATGGCTTTTAAACTCTTTTTTTTTCTGTGAAAATGATAAAAAAAAAGGAGTACAGTAAGAAAGGAAAGTTAAATGATCTCGAGAAGTGTGAAGCCATATATACCATGGGTCCATGATGAGAATGTTGGTCCATTATTTAATGTAATCATCACAGGAAAGTGACCCACTTGAGAAGGACGTGGCTGCTTCAATCTCAAGTCCCAAGAACAACAACTCCTTAGATTAAGATTCGTCCTTCATGGCTCTTATAACTCTGTAATTAATTTATATAATCTTATTTTGAAAGATATTATTGTCAATAGTAGTACTCTAGCTAGCTATAAGCCTAGAAGAATGCTATATATTGGCCTTTAGCAGCATGCTAGAATTTTCTTTAGCTAGCTAGAATAAAGTGATTTTCTTTAGCTAGCTAGAATTCCATCAATCCGATCACAAACCTTCTAATTTTGTTTTTCATAATTTTCTTTAGCTAGCTAAAATAAAGTGATTTTAGGTGCTTTTTTTTTCTTTTTTGAACGGTAGTGATTTTAGGTGCTAGAGGCATTGAGAGAATCACATATTTTGTGACATCTAAGTTAAATCCTTCTGAGTTTTCTCAGTTTAAATGGGGACGTTATGTGATCAGTTCATGATTTGATTACAGAAAAGAGGTGATAAGATGTGTGTAGATCATACTCATTTTCTTTCCCTGGTGACCAGGAAACTGGAAAGTGGCTAATTTTATTATCTTAATTAGGTTTAAATATTAATTAGTATAATTGTTAATTTACTCCGTCAACATATCACCACAATCATGAAAAATTATTTATACATACAACTAATTTAAGTATAACATAACAGAGTACATAAAATATAATTAATATTTAATTAGGTTTTGATACCTCAGAAAACTTCTTGGCCGGGCTAAATAAAAAAAGGTGACCAATAATTTTCACACTTGGTCCCACACATGATCTTGTTTCACTTAATGCCAGCTATAATCGCTTTTTTTTTTCCCTTCAAAACAAGCACAAAATCTTGTGCGGCATGGATGGTACATTTGAAAAATCATGAACAAACATTTTGTATTATTTATATATATTCTAATGATCTTATCATTATATATACGCCTCAAGCTAGATATATTTCAACTCTTTAGACCAATAGAAGAAGAAAACGGAACAACTAATTAAATACTAGGGTTTGGTGTGAGAGAGTCAAGAGGTTTAATTTTTAAGCAAAGAAATATGCAATTAATATTGTTCATGGTTGCTTTAGCAATATTATCTGATGGAGTATGATCTAGAGATGCCTCATTAATTAAGGGAAATGGTTAGTGAGGGTTTAACATCGTTAGGTAAGGCTTACCCAATTTATTATAATTGTTTATTTTATGTGGGAACAAGCGGATATATATATATATATATGATACAATTTAATTAAAACTATATATGATCAATTTTCCTATCCCAAAAAAAAAAAAGAAAAAAATATGATCAGTTTTTAGTACATGTCAGCATCACGATTAGTATTAAAAAACCTCAATTCTTTATGATATTGTACTTGTACAAGTTTGGTAATTTTCGATTGTAAGGTAGTTTTCCTATCAAGGACGTAAGCGACACCTTGAAAACTACCTTACACGGAGCCTACATATAATATAGTACTTCATATGCGATCGAGTTTGGTCAAATATATTGTCTTGCTTTAATATCCTATGCACATAGGGTATTTGACCTAGGAGGTTTCAAACTTAATTTCAAGAGATCTACCAATTGCTAAAACTAACACGTACAGTAGTACTGCCTGATCGTGACGGCAATTAGTACTTCATTTTGTGAGGTCAACATGATTGATCATGAGCAAAAGAGGACAGCCCTAGCTAGCTATATAGCTAGATGAGATCATCATTTCGAATTCACCAATCAGCTTTGATTAGTTCTGGAAATTATTGTATATATTTTCTTTCCTACATAGTTTTCTTTTCTTCTCTTTCAGGCATTCTCTAATTAAAGAGGGTCAATGATCATGTTTATATATGTCTATGTATGTGTGTATATATTAGGTGATTAATAAGAAGAAAAATTTGAGAAAATTAAGTAGTCCCGGCAGTGACACGACTAGCTTGATAGCGTCCGATAGTTGCACTTTCTGCCTATCTCATGAATTGAAAATAAATTCAATGAATCGCAATCAGTAATTTTTAAGATATATATATATATATATATATATGTGTGTGTGTGTGTGTGTGTGTGTGTGTGTGTGTGTTGAATTACCTATATATGAAGATAGAAAAAATATTAGCGGCAGCCAGACACTGTTCATGTGAGAGGTTTGCTGCAGCTAAGTATCTCTCTTGAAGATAATTTTCTCACATGAACAGTGATTATACTGTTTATGTGAGAGGCTTTAGCTGCAGCCCGGCTACAGCTAAGCATCTCTCCTTAAGATAAAAAATCTGGGCAGGCAATATTAATTAATTCTGGCTGATCGTAGATCAGATGAAAAGGGCCTGATCACCAGTATGTACCATTGACTCATATATATATATATATGTATGTATGTATAGAGAGAGAGAGAAAGAGAGAGAGTACTACGTACTAGTAGTACTTTGTCGCTAAACCAAAAGGAATTACGTGGTTAGAGAAACAGAGAATCAATGCATTATAAACAACCTCATGAAATTAAGCCAAGCCGACACCACCAGTCAGGATAAGAGTATTAGGTTGTCGTGGACGTCAGATTCAAAACCATAGTGAAATGTTATGATCCTGAAAGCTTAATGTTTAACCAAATTAATATATTCAACAATCCTAGCTAAAGCTTTTGGATCAATGGTTGGATTTTTAACATAAACAATATACGCTTGCATGGATGAGCTTGGTTGGCAATTTGTAAATGTAGAAAGTTCAAGAAAAAAGGAGGTACAATTTTCCAATCGACAAGATCATGTACTCATGTATATGTGCGAATTATATGAATTTTGTCAAATATATTTATATTTCCGAAACAAAGTATATTATTTAAAGTGATGTGCTCAAGAGTGAAGAGAAAAAAAGTGAGGCATCCCGAAAAGGAAAAGAATAATTTTGAATGATATTGAAAAGCAGAAAGAGATCAGGGACCATTTTTTTTTTATCAAATTATATATATATATATTAGAAAAATCATATAATTAGCAGAACTTAATTAAATTACATAAATAATATTTCTTTTAATTCAATAAAAGAGTGTTTATACATATAAATAGATTTACGCATTAATCTGCATACGTATCAATACATGTTTGTTGACTATTTTTATATCTTTTATTTTAAATCCAAATAATTTTATTAAAATTTACCTTTCACCTCAACATTAAGACATTTATTGATGCACAAATCTACTTACAACTGAATTTTTTTTTAAATAAAATCACGTCCGCTGTCTTTTTTTAGTCAACTTACAAGTAGTTTAGGGATGTTTTTATTATCGCCAAGAGAATTGGGATTTGAGGGTGCGTGCATGCTATCTGCAGAGTCATGATCACGGGCGACTGGCAGAATTTTGTCTTGCACTTTTGCTTTTGCGCCATGGTCTTCCAGCTTTTTAATATCTGCCCTCTATTATTATGGAAAAGGGACATTTCGAAATTAATGGCGTTGACGCCTCGGCCTCCTCGTACATACATGATCAACATGATGCCTGAAAACTTGCTTTACCATGCACTTTTCTTTTTTCTCTTGATCGATCTAGTGTTGCGGCCTCTTTCTTCTTCTTTTTTGGAAATTTGTAATTTTCTTAGGTTCTATTTAAATTTGGAAATAAGTTGAGTAATTCATCTTAAATTTATTATTATATTTTTTAAATTTTTTTTTTATATAAAATACAAATTCCAAACAATTTTTTCAAATCCAATACAAAATTTTAAAATTCTAATTTAATTTTTTCAAATCTTAAAACAATAATAATAATATTTTATTCAACTTTCAAAATTCATCTCAACTCTAAATCCAAACGAAACTTTTTTTTTTTTGTTGTACAATACATATATAGGCAATAATTTATAAACGGTTGTCACCACCTGGATTTTTCTAGAGAATTCTATCACTTTCTAGAATCTCCTAGTCCTTTGTAAATTATTCTAGAATGTTGTAGATTGTTGTAGAGTTGTGTAGAAAATCCTAGAGTGGTGTAGAATCTCTTAGATAATTCTAGAAGTAGTCTAGAATATTCTTTACCCTTAAGATTATGACACTTGTTACAATTCTAACCATTCTTTGTACCAAGAGGTTTTTATAAATAGAGGGAGTTTTCACTTGTGTAAATCACCAAGCAATAAGAGTAAACAAGTTCTTTAGAGCTTCTCTCTCTACTTTCTCACTCTAGATTTGTTCTCTGTTGTCTTGAGTCACTTAGAAGGCTTATTTGGGAGCTTTGTCGAGGACAAAACCTCCTAAAGGCGCACGAGACGTGTGAAAAATTTCTAAATCCGTGACACGGTACTAGCATGTCTGCTGTAATTTATCGCTCCTCTATACTGCTAGGCCAAATTCTCTATTTTATTTTTCTCATTTTTTTATTATTTTAAAATATGTTTAAAAAGTATAAAAAATATCAATACATTAATAATATTTTTTTAATTATTAAATAAAAAATTAAAAAAAATATTAAAATACATAAAATATCAAAATAAAATATTAAAATAAATGAGCAAACTAGCCATTTTCATAATTTATAGCTAGGCTTTGTTAAGGGTCGAACTTCAAAGTTGCCACGCCTCCCAATCGGAAGTAGGGCTGTACATTTGGTATCAAAATCGGAAATCCGAGCGTACCCAACCCAAGTCTCAGGGCTCAAATCCTGGCCAGATTCCAGACCATATATACTCGAGTCGTAACCTGGATCGGAATCCAGATAAATCCGGGTTTTGGAGGATCTGGAATCCGGGTTCCGGATTGAAACTTTTTATTTTTATATACAAAAGCCTATATTTTATTGAAGCATTTTGGAGAAAAAAATTTATTCAAGAGCAAAATTCTTTTTATAGAAAGCATATATTTATTCAAAAAATTTCAAACCATAATTATTATTTATATATATAAAAGACTTTATTTTATTAAAACTTTTTTCTAAGTCATCAAGTTGGAAGGGCTAATATTTGTGTTCTAAAAACACTAAATGCATGTAAAATAAAATAAAAATTCCAATATTCACCTAAGCATGCATCACAATACAATCCACTACATATTACATTATTTGTTATTTATACATTACATTCCACAATGCAAAATTAAAATATATGAATTACAATCTGAAAATTGGGAAAACACTTCAAAAAGATTTTACAAACTTTCTATTTTTACCCTCCATAGCCTTCAAATTCTTAGCCAACATTCAGTTCCTGTTTTGAGTTTGTTTGTCTATAGCAACCATATATAGGCCTAAACAAGTAGTAAGCACACCACCAAAGAGGAGGAAAAAAAGGGATCATTGAGGCAATTAGTACAACCTATCGATTTGGCAATCATATAAGATTCATTAATACAAAACGAAGGCAAAAAATGGTTGGGGATTGTCATATCAGATTTCTTTACATCATGCAAATCATTAGTTTCCCAAAACTAAATAATTGACATCTAAAATATATATATATATATATATATATATAATTAAGCAGAAAAAACTAAATAATTCATTCTCATTCATCATTAAACAAACAAACCCATGGATCCATATTCCAATCCAAGCACACAAATGGATTCTCAATTTTTTTTCTCCAAATGAAAAGCTATATTACAGACATGACTAATTAAATGCATAGCATTTATACTACACATTCATCATCAAAACAAAAAGACCCAAATAAAAACAAAAACAACACGTTTAAAATCAAAGAGAACAGATCTAAATGCATAAAATCCCAACTTTCCCAACACTATGAGGTACACGATATAAAGCACATGATATGAAACTGATATGGGTCTGTACATCTCGAATCTTTCCTAGCAAATGATGCAAAGCAGAGTGTACTAGCAAACAGAGAATGTAGATCAGTTCAGAAGCCAACCCAAAATCAACAAACAGAGAACAAATATTTCCAAAAAAAAAAAAAAAATAGAGTACACGCCAGGCAAGTAACTCATACAAACAAACCAAAAAATAGAACATAGCATCCTTTACTTTGTAAGGCTTACATTCAACTCATTTAACATTTGTGATTTATTAAAGCATATGCCTAATATTCTAAGATGCTACTAAAATTGAAGCAAGAACATAGGATTTATATAAGATCATGAATACCATACGAGAATGGAAATAGAATACCAAGCGAAAAAATTACATGTAAAAAAAAACTAAAAAATTGGTTGTGATAACAACAGATCTTAAGAAATAGAAGAACCAAAATGTAAAGTCTCAAGAACTTACACAAAAACCCCATGTTCAAAAAAAAAAGACAAGCTAGCAAAAATAAACCCATGTTCTACTGAGTTAGTGATAGCATATAAACAGATCTAGCCCATAAAAATACTCAAACATTCTTATCAAAACAAATCGAAAGTCAACAAGGAGAGAACAATACACGCAGAGAAGAGAGAAAAAATACCCATGTTTGACAGCCATGAAGAACACTCCTAGTTGGAAGTAATATTTTACCGTTGACTAGACACCTATTCATGATAATACCAATGATAATTTGCCATTCATGTAAATGTTTTGTTGCAAATATATACAACAATTTCCAACGAATTATTTTTACAAAAATTCTATAAACAACTAGCTTGAAGCACCTATGCGGCATCGTGTCCGATGTGGAAAAAATTTTGAAAGACACCATTTCTTTTCCCTCGAAGACAAAAAGGTCTCTGGTGGCCTCCATCCCCATTTCTTCTCCTCCCTCCAAATTAACGAACTCCTCCAGTAAGCAAATTAAGGTGGTCGAGTCTATGCTGTATGGGTTAGAGAAATAAAGCACGATGAGATTGGAAGCTTTCTTAGCTCTAAACCCAACTGCAACTCCAAGTGGGTACAACTCAGAAGCATGCCCAAGAAATTAAACTTCTGCAACAACCTTTTCTCTTCAGGGTCTATTGTAGGTTACAATAATTTTTGTTCTTTCTAGGAAATTTTACCTTTTTTTTTTTCTTTTTTTTTTTCCTCCTGAACTTTCGAACTTATAAGGTTGGAGATGAGGATGTTTTGAATTAGGCTCAAGACCCTGGGGTATCTTTAGCTATGTTGTAATAGCTCAAATTTTTGTATTTTTTTGTTATTATTTGTCACACGATATTATACCAGTCTTTGCTCATTTGTTTAATTGTTTCCTAGCTAATATAATTCCTTGATTGTGATTATTGGAGGAGATGGATAGCAATATGATGTCTCATTTGAGTGATTGGGTTTCTTGGACGAGGCATAGCGTAGAGACAAACCTTTGGGGTTGGGTTTCTTGGATATGGCACAGTGGACAGAGACCTCTTTGAAGTTCTCGTGTGAAGAGAGTTGCTTGAACTGGAAGGTGCGGAGAAATCGCCAAGTAATTCAATAGTTTTGCCTATTTTATTAAAAATAAATTTGACGTGGCCAGCTGATGCCGTAGGGTTACCCACATTCTTATTTTTAATCATCTTTTCAAATAAAATGAAAAAAATGTTCTTTCACTACAAGAAATATCACCATTTTGACGCATGAATTGGTCGCAAATGCCTTCAAAAATCGTTGTAATTACTCAATTGCTGCATTTTTCATGCTGATGCACAATGGTTGCCATAGAAGTGTTGCTATTGCATTGATGTAGTACTTTTGCAAAATTCTCACATTTGTTTGTCTATTTGCGGCGCACATAAAACGCCACAAATGACCCAATTAACCATTGAAAAATGCATCCCAGAATGGTGTATCAATAGCCACGAAAGCTCATAATCGACGATCATATGTTGTCGTAAATAGTCAAAATTTTGCTACAAATGCTTGTGCTAATTTTCCAATGATTTTGGATTTTGATGCGAACCTTATTTGCGACGTATGTATTTGTCATAAAAATCTATTTCCAACACAATTTTCCATTTGCGGCGACTTTAAGTTACCGAAAATAGTCTATTACAAAATTAAAAAAAATATATATATTAGTGAACCTGCAGTATTCATGAACAAATAAACAAACTAGCAAGCTATTGATTCATGTTTTTTGTATAGATTCTTATGCAACCCAACGAAATTGAGAAATAGCTTCCCAGAATATTAAACTCAGTGCAAAGTTTGAAGCAAGATATAATAATATAATTATATATATATATATATTATGTTAAGTTCTACTTTTTCTTTTCTCATGTTATGGTAAGTTCTACTTGCCTATATATTGTTAATTTCCAACTTTAGTTATAAAAGCATGAATGATTGAGAATGGTAAGACCAACAGATCATGACCATTCTAAATCTCAGCCTACTAGATAAAATAAATCTACAATCATATGATTCATTTGCATAAAAATGAAAACAACACTTGATGTAAGACCAACATATCATGATTACTCAAAAACAAAAAGAATTCGAGATCAAATTGAATTCCCACAACATTGAGCATTCAAAAGGAAAACAACAAAAGTTCCAAAAAGAAAAAAAAAATCAAAATCCTAAGGAGGGAAAATAAATATTAGCTATAAGTTATTAAAGAAAGAGTTGCAAGTGTAGCTGCATAGTGTAGTTAAATTATTACCATTCGATATTATGAAGGGCAGTACTTTTGCAGCCAGAAAGGATGTGCCCTATACTCAATCAGACCTGTTGAATTTTTTGGGATATGTATAAAAAAAGAATCAAGTATTTTTTTTTTTTTAAGGGACACCCGACTTTCATTCGAAAGATAAGAAAGAAGAGAGATTACAAATATGGTGGAAATACAAGTTTGATCTCATCTTCCACTAGTAATGTTGCTGACTTTGCTAGACAGTGGGCTTCCATATTCCCACTATGTTTTACAAATAAAACTTGCCACTGTAAAGAAGATAATAACATCTTGATATCTTGGATAATAATCCCTATACTATCCGGTTTGCTACTTTGACTCTTTAACTCCTGGATAACTTGCAAGCAGTCTCCTTCAATAATTATAGATGTTAAATTGAGGTCCCTATCGAAAATGACTGCTTCTTTTGTTCCTAACGTTTCTGCGAAGAGAGGATCCATGAGGGATATCTTTGAAATTTTTTTAGTAGCAAGAACCCTGTAATGGTCTCTAGCAATGATGCCTATGCCAATTTTGTTGAGAGCATTAGACACGCTGGCATCCCAATTGATTTTAACTGTATCTATTGGGGGTGGTTCCCTTGAAGACCTCATTGCTAGTCTGTTGGAGCTACTTTGTTTACTGATTACCTGTGCCAGCTTGAAGTCTTCTAAACCTTGTTTTGCCAATCCGATCACTTGCTTTGGATGGAGGAATGAATCTTCAAATATGAATTTATTTCTTCTGTTCCATATGGCCTTGATTATGATTGAAAATTCTTCAAGTGTACTGCTATTACAAGTTAAGGATAGCTTATCAAATAATTCTTTGAAGCTGCCATATAGATCAGATCTTTTTTGGATACATATAGGACCCTAGCACCACATGTCTCTAGCCGAGGGGCAATTCTATAGGATGTGGAGTACTGTTTCTATCTCATTTCTACAAATAGGGCAAAGTGGGGAATCAATGATCTTCCTGTTATACAAGTTTAGCTTTGTGGGAAGACCCTCTAGGCACACCCTCCAAATGAAGACTTTATTGACATTAGGGATCTGTAACTAGAGGACTTTTATTCATTAATTTCCATAATCTCCATCTGCCTATGATAGGCACTTTTGATCGAGAACAAACCATTTTTGTTGCCAATCCAAATTAATTTTCAGGCAAATCTTGCATACTCATAGGTATTCTGGAAATTAAATTGCTCTCTTCCTCCTAAAATATTGCCTGGATCAGCTTTATAACCCATTCTTTTGTCTCCTCATTAATCAGTTCCTTTACTCTAGCTTCAGGGTCCAGATTATTCAAGGGAGATTGTACTTTATAATTAGAGGATTTGGGGATCCAACGGCTCTGCCAAATTTTAATATCCTTACCATTGCCTACCCTTCACATTGAACCTTCTAGTATCAGTTTTTGGTAGCATAAAGACTCCTCCAAATTAAAGAGGGTCTAGCTCCTATTTTGGCATTAAGGAAATCAGAGTGGGGGTAGTATTTCTATTTCAAAACTTGAGCCAACATAGACTCGGGATTGATAACCCTCCAGCTTTGCTTAGCCAATAAAGTCAAGTTAAAGCTTTCAAAATCTCTTAACTCAAGCCCTCCTTCCTTTTTGGATTTACCCATTTATTTCCATCCAATCCAGTGAGCTTTCCTCTCCTTCTCCATGAAGTTCCACTAGAATTTACTCATAAGCTTTTTCATCTCATGCACAAGAGCTTTTGGGAGCTTAAAAACCCCCATAGTATAAGTAGGGAGGGCCTGCACTACTGACTTGAGCAATATCTCTTTCCCTGTCTGAGTGAGGAATTTGGATTTCCAATTGCTTATTTTAGCTCTAATACTATTCAGGATATTCTTAAAAGCCTTTTGCTTTGATCTCCCTATTAAAGCAGGTAACCCAAGATAGTTTTCATAGGAATTATTAGCATTTACTCCAACAATAGTAAGGATATAATTCTTAGTTTCTCTTTTAGTGTTGGGATTGAACAAGATGAAGGTCTTAGTCTTATAAATTTTCTAACCTGAAGCAGCCTCATAATGGGTACGGATATTGTTGATGTTTTCCCATTCATTAGCAGTAGCCCGACAGAATAATAAGCTATCATGAGCATAAAATAAGTGGCCGATACTTAAGCTGCCTCTGCTGATTCTATAGGCTTGAATTAGCTTACTAGCTTCTAATTTTCTAATAAGGGAGCTTAAAACCTCATCCATAGAGAGAAATAAAGGGGAATATAGGATCTCCTTGCCTAATCCCCCTAGAAGGCACTATAGTTTGCTATGGGCAGCCATTGATAATCAGAGAATAGGAAGTGGTGGTCACACAACTCATAACCAGGTTGATCCAAGAGGCCCTGAAACCCAATTTCTCTAAAACTTTCTTTAGAAACAACCACTCAGCCTTGTCATAAGCCTTACTCATATCCAATTTTAAAGCTATATGACTTTGTTTACTCATTTTCTAGCATTCATTGAGTGGAGAACTTCGAAAGCTAAAATAACATTATCTCGGATCATTCTACTCGGAATAAAAGCACATTGGGATTCTAATATAATGTCAGGCAAAATATTTCTAATACGATTAGCAATTGCCTTCGAAACAATTTTATAGGTGACATTGCACATGGAAATGAGCTAGTAATCTGAAGCAATTTTAAGCTTTTTGGTCTTAGGAATCAGTACAATAAAAGTGTCATTAACATCCCCCACATTACTACCATGATTCAAGATATTATCAACAGCTTTAATAATATCATTACCAATAATGTGCCAATGTTTTTGATAGAAAATAGGAGAGAAGCCATCCGGTCCAGTGGAACTCATGGGATTCATTTGAAAAAGTGATTCTTTAATCTTCTCTACAGAATAGGGGCTAATTAACATACTATCATGTCCTTTGTGATCTTAAGATGTATATTAGCAATACATTCATCAACTCTAGAAGGCTGCTCAGAATTAAAAAGAGTTTGATAAAAACGATTAAATACCTCTGAAATTTCTTGCTTGTTTGAGGTTTCAACTCCATCTTCTCTGAGTATTTGCTTGATCTCGTTATTCTTCTTCCGCTAAATGGCAAAGCTGTGATAATATCTTGTATTTTTGTCCCCACTACTCAGCCACTTTTGTTTGGATCTTTGTTGCCCTTTTATGTCTTCTTTAATTAGGGAATGCTTAATAAATCTTTTAAGGCCTCTGATATCTTCATTGTTGTTGCTTGAGTTCACCTTTTGAAGTTCAGCAAGTTTCTGCATCTTCGCTTGGAATTCATTCTGCTATTTTATAATGACTAGCTTATCCCATCAGTTTTGCTCTAATAGAGAGAACCAGAGACTGCTGCTCAGTTACAGGCTTATTCCAGCTATCCTTGATAAGGTTACTACGATCCTCTTGACAATTCCATTTAGCCTCAAATCTGAATATTCTTTCTTTGGGTCTATCATATTCTCTCAAGGAAGTAATATCGCCCCCTTTACACCATTTCATAAGAATAGGACCATGATCTGAAGAAAAAGCTGCAAGGTTTCTGAAGTTGAAAATTTTGAACATTTCTGTCCATTTCAGATTCCTTAGCACCCTGTCTAACATTTTTTTGGTGAATTGGTTTCCTTACTTGTTGTTGCACCAGGTGTATTTCAACGCTTCATAGCCAAGGTCACTCAGGTTACAGTCATCAAGGCATTTCCTAGACTTTTCCATTTGTTGATAAGGCTTTTGGGTAGCTCAAACCTTTTTATTTTGATGAATAATCTCATTGAAATCCCCAAAGCATATCCATGCCATATCATTCCTCGGTTTAAGTCTATTCAAAAGATTCCAACTCATATGTTTATTAGAGGTATCAGTATAGCCATAGAAACCCGATACCAGGATATCTTGTCTCACCTCTTCATAAAAAAGTCTCATGGAAATGTGGTGTTGGGAGTAAGATTCTAAAGACACGTCACTTCTGCTGTGCCACAAAAAAGCTAGGCCACCACTTAGGCCCACACTGCCCACCACAAAACTTGCATAAAAACCCAACTTGTTTCTAATTCTTTCTACCTTATTCCTTCCACATTTAGTTTCAATGAGGAAGACAAAAGTGGGGGACTTTGATTTCGCTAGCAAAAAGAGTTCTCTTACTGTTAGGGGGTTCCCAAACCCCCTATGGTTCCATAAAACCCCAATCTTGACATTGGTGGGGCTGCAATGCAGCCCTCCACCATTTTATTTTTACTAGCAGAGTCACTTCATTCATCTTCTATCTTTACTTTCTTAAAATTTGTCTCTTTATCAATCATAAAACCAGCCCATCTTTTACGGGTATCACCTGAAACCTGTTTAAGCATCATAGGCTCATTAATCCAAATACCCTTGACTCTTCTCTTCTAAGTGGATAATTTTCTAGTAATCTCTTCAACATTGTCAATAGTGTTATCTCTAGAAGCAGTTTCACCAACCTGTATCTCTTTCTGAGCTGAGATTTCTATTAAAATATCCTGCATTTGTAGTTCAGTTACCCCCTTATCATTATAGATTGGTATCTCTTTTTTAACCTTCCCCTCAGAAATTGTTATACAAGTGCTGCTGCGCTTTCTTTCAATCACCACTGCCTTTTCTGGGGTTGGCCCCTATGATTTATTTTCCTTTGTGTCCATTCCAGATTTTTTGAAAAAGCCTTTATCTCTCCTAGACTCATCATTACCTTTATACATCTTTGTTTCAAAAATCTTAGGATTACGTGGTTGGGCCCTTAATCAAGCCCCAAATTGGTCATTACTTTCCTCTATATCCAATTCATCTTCTCTCATAAAGTGGCATGTTTTCAACTAGTGGGCAAGAATCTCACATTTGAAACAAAAGGCTTGAAGCCTTTCATACTTGACTGACATCTAGTCTTTTTTGTCTTCCAACTGGACCCATTTACCCCGGAACATGGGTTTGGTCATATTAATCGCTACCCTAACTCGTAAGCATTTCCCCCAAGCTTACCTCTCAGAGTCAGTCTCAACTTTAATTACATGGCCAAATTGCCCTGCTATTTCCTTTCCAATTTCATCGTTCATTGTGGCCAAAGGAAGGCCATATAAATGAACCTAGAATGGTTCAAACTGAAATGAGACGTCTTTCATTGTGGCCAAAGGAAGGCCCTAGTTCTCACTTTTGTGAGTTTTTCTGTTCAATAGCTAAGGATTTCAAAGACAATGGAAGAGGAACTTTCAAGAAGGTGGGAAAAGCTAAAACTCTCAACTGAGGAAGGCAAAATTTTCATCATCAAGGATAAAGACCTAAAGAACCAAGGTCTGCGAGAAAATTTTTGCATCATAGGTGGAGTAATGTCAGGTAAGAGTATAAATAGTGATACTTTTCATTTTGCAATGACTAAAGTATGGAAATTAGCTGGATGGATTAAGTTTAAAGAACTTGGTGACCAAAAATTCTTAATAAAGAATCAAGTAAATTAAAGACAATCAAGGGCAACAAATACATACATGGTGTGATGTAGGCCATAAAGACTTATTTATCCCATGAAAGCTAAGAACCTTTAGACAATTTAGCATACCTAGAAATAGGTCTGCTAATCTCATATCTAAACACGCTTGACCAAACTCTTAGAAAGAACATCCCAATTTCTACCAAAAGTTCACACTAAAACTAATAAGGCACCATTCAGAGAATTTATCAACGACAATATTTATGAAATAATTTTAATGAATAACTTTGCATGTCTTTTGAATAATTGACTAGAGGCCTAAAAACTTTGCACAACATTTTATTTGAGAAAAAATTATTACAAATCTCAACCTTCTAAGTTATTTTTTGGTTGTTAATTTGTTGAGATTATCATAGTCCACATTCAATTTATATAATGTATGAGAACAATAAATTTGGGTATTTTGAATTTAAAAAAAAATATTCTTAATGGAATAACAGAACATTAAAAAGACTTACAAAGTTCTTGCAAACATCGCATGAATGATTCTGCTCCTTATAGCATGAATTGTGATTAGGGTGATTGCCAGACATAAAAACCTATCATTATGGAGATTTCCCACTCAATAATAATCATTGAAGTACCAAAATGGAAGGAAATCCAACAAGAATTCAAGCATTTTGTTATCAAGAATCCAAACAACTTAATAATTGCAGCATATTTTCTATTCTTTATTTTACCCTTCTATGCAACCCCTTGAATGCCTTTTTTATTTCAACCTACAATGCATATAGTTGGCAAAAAGATCATAAGTTTATAAAACTGTATTTCATATAAAACTATGATAAATGCTAATGCTCATTAGACAGATTCCAATTGGTGCCATTTAATTTTATGAATATGTAGAGTGTGATGCTAGGTAAGACATAGGTGATGATATTTTGTGTGGTAGTAGAAATAATAAAGTTAGATTCCATATCTTTTAAAGCAGGATAAAAGGAGTAGTCATATGGAATGCTCTGATACCATGAAATAACTGGACAAATAAAAATATTTTTATTCACACAAAACCAATATATTTGTCAGGTTGAATTTACACAAGAATGCAATATACACTTGGCATGTAACTATACAAATGATAGAAAATATAATTGCAACTAAGTCGGGTAAATCTAAACACAAATACAATCTCTAAGATGCTAGTTTGTTCCCAACTAAGATTTGGAATTTAGGATTTGATATATAAGAAACAAAATTCAAATTCTCAAAATATAATATAAATGCCAATAAAGAGAAAACCTAAATAGAGCATACATCTTTTGATTGTGACAAGTTGAAGCGTCAATCTCTCCAATAAAAGCATAAGGAGAGAGGCTTATTGTGTCTTTAAAAGAGCTAGAGAGAATGTGTGGACTACGGCTTACGAGGGTGGTTAGGGAAACCGTGCAGCGACAAGAGAGAGAGAGAGAGAGAGAGAGAGAGAGAGAGAGAGAGAAGGACAAGAGAGAATAGGGTTGTGGAAGCTAGGATTTTTTGAAGGAAAATTTTGAGGAAGACTGACTGGATGAGGTTGTGCCTGAAGGGGGGGGATGGCTTTGGGTGAGGTCGTGCCAGGGAGGAACTGGTCTTGGGTAAACTCACGGGAGGCAGGGAGAGAGAGAGAGAGAGTAATTCCTGTGTGGAAGAAAGGGGGAAAATGAGATTTTAAACTACAAACTTATTGTGGCAGTTCCTAATTGCTGCAAAAGTATAAGTAGTTTGTGGCAAAAAGCTTATAACCACTTAAGAGTATCTGTAAGTTTATTTTGGCGACTAGAATTCGTCGCAAAATTTTTTTGTGCAAAAGGTGTTAGTTGCATCGGGCCACCTATGTCGCAATAAGTTTTGATAATATTACAGTGGGCTTATTTGTAGCGAAAGGTGCAAAATCGCTGCAAACAATCAATTCTTCTATTGCGGCAAAATATTTTGTCGTAAAATGTAAAAAAATCTTCACAAAAGTTCAGAAATAAAATTTGATGTAAAAAGACCGTGGCAATGTTAAATTCGTTGCAATTAAAGACTTCTTACAGCGATTTTATTTGTAACTGACACAAAATCGCCAAAAATTAAATACCTTATAATTTCTTGTAGCATGTAGGTACCTATGTGTATGAAACACGCTTGTGGTACAAATAGTTGGTGAAGTTTGGATGATAATCTCGAGACCGAACATATTGTACACATGGAAAATTTAGTTAAAATGATTCAATGAATTCTAATGAAGGGAAGAATTAGTACTATCCATTTCAGCATGAATAATTACTATGCCATTACGATGTGTGTGTGTTTTTTTTTTTTTTAGAGAAAATGATTGCAATTCATTTCATTAAATGAAGTTTACAGCTAAGACCAATAAGTACAGGAAAACTCGTATTACAAGTCTAACTAAACATTGATATATAGTATCCCCGCACACAACAATGGCGGGCGGATTTTGTTTTAACTTCTAGTCTTTCAAAAGACCAACCAATACAAAGTGTAATATGTCTGAGAGAACACAGAGGTAATCAAACCTCTACTCTCCAAGGAGGGAGAGGAGATCACCACTTCTATAAAGGGGAAGGAGGACAATCCACCCTCATCCTCCTAAGGAGGAGCGGGAAGTCAAACTAGGAAAAAAGCTATTCTTATTTATTGATACAAAACAAACCAACAAGCAAGAAACGAAAATAAACAATTACAAAAACAAAACTAAAGCCCTGAAGTGCAGATGAGGGCTTGGTAAAATCAGACCCAGCAGCACGGCTGTGACGCCCCCAATTTATGTTCATAATTCAATGCAAATTGAAGTGTCAGGGTAAGTAACGCTAGGCTACTCACTCCCGTATTTATCAAAATTTAATACAAATCGCAGTATAAAAGTTTTGAATAAAAATTTTCTAATGATCTCTTAGTAAAATAAAATCACAATATCCACATCATCCATATTTATAATAACATTGTATCCTTACATGCATAACCCAATTAGTTTTGCCTGTCATATACATAACTTATTATTAAAACCTAGACTAACTTCATGATCATCCAAGCTCCTCTGAATTTTTTTAAGTCACCGGCCTTCCTTTTTCTCAGTCATCAATCATGCCACATAATTTTATTTTTCCAAAAATAGAAATATACAAGAGTGAGATTTTCTTAGAAATCTCATTAAGTATACATGTAACTTAATAAAAGTATAGACATTGTGAAATAATCACATATAAATCAGAAAGTCAGAGTATGTATTTATGTCATGCTTTACATGACTCATGTATGACTTAGACTTATGTTATTTATGGACTCACTCTATCATGCTTAAACTCTTATTTCTTTTTTGTCGTAACATTGTGAGTCTTACTTATTTCGTATTATTAACAGACTTAGGTCCTTGCCGGATCTTTACTTATTTTGTATCATCAATAGGCTTAGGTCCCTGCCGGTTTTCATATTATCGATAGACTTAGGTCCCTGTCGGCTTTCATATCATCAACAAGCTTAGGTCCCTACCGATTTTCATACCATCGACAGGATTAGGTCCCCGCCGGCTTTTATATCATTGACAGGCTTAGGTCCATCCCGGCTTTCATATCATCGATAGGTTTAAGTCCCTGCCGGCACGTCAATCATACATGCGTTACGTATCACCGTCCCCATCATGATGTGACTGATTTATTAATTTTTCTACTTGTAAAGTTTTCTTAACGTATTTTTTTAAAACAGACTTCATGACTTATGACGACACATATATGTGACAAAATGTAACATACGTATAAACTTAGACTTATGACATACATATTCATAAACCTAAACTCATGACATGCATATTTTATGTCCATATAAATATGTGAGAACATATGCACATACATTCACATCAATTCATAAAGTTAATGTCTACTATGATAATCTCGATTTTGACTTCAATCTCAATTTTGTCTTTTATTGATTCCTTATATCTTAAAAATTAAAACATAAACGTTGTAGATATGTCTCTTATCTTTTCATAGCTTCTTGAATTATTCAATTCCGACATCACACTAACAAGTTATGTACAATTTATTAAAATATGTCGAATATGCCAATAATACCCCTATTAAGCCCAAGATTTCCTAGAGTTGGTTTATCATTTTTTTCCAAATCAAGACCTCATATTTTCACTTAATCCTCTTCATGTAATATCATAGAATATATTTCTAAGGTCTTATCATTTTTCTAGTATTTTTCCATAGTAAAAACCACTCCAAAATTCCATATATTTCAATAGTTTTTAATTTAACACATAAACAAAGATTAAGTTCAAATAAATATTAAATATAATCCAATCACCAAACCACTTATTCTATGCCAAGATTAAGTTAATATAGTCACTTAAAAATTTTCCTAAAGCTATATTTGATGTCTATGGTTGGTTTTGCACGACTTCTTCTCCAATGCCCTCAATTAGCTCTCTTTTGTCACTTAGGTGATATGAGTGAGTTTTTGTGTATTTCTATTGGCTATTTCTTATTATAGCCAACTCATATCTCTCATGGGGAAAGAAGAGAAGTTGTTGATATACTGCTTGAAAATTTGATCAGAAAATGCAGTGTGAGATTATTTTTTAAGTTCTTGCTATTGCAAGTAATAGGCTAGTAGCTAGGGCCAAGAGTGGATGTGACTAGTGCTAAGCCACAATGCTACCAGATTATTTGACAAATTACATGCTATCCAATAGACTGGTGGTGGTATTTTTGAGCTATGCCAAGCCATGTTGCATTGGACCAGTAAAACAATCTATGCAAGTTCTATAAAAGTCACAATGTATAAAATGTTGCACTACAAGTTGCCTCAATCTGAAAGTAAAGTCTATGTTTGCTTTGTCTGACTTTATTATATATATCTTGTGAAGTATTAGAACATAAATTATATATGTCAAACATCTTTAATGAGAATAGCTAACTCTTGATACCTCTGTGTGTGTGGGGTGGGGTGGGGTGGGGTGGGGTGGGAGGGGGGGGGGGGCTTGCTGCCTTCATTTCTGTCATTTGTAGTTGTTAAGAGTTTGCCAAACAACATTGTGTAGTACTTGATCATGGCAAATAACTTTATCTAGATAAAAGTGCATCATATACTCTCTGGCATGAGACTAGAAAGCAACATAGAATTTTATTATTATCAAGTTTTGTGACAAATAGACATTATTGGTAGCACAACACTCCAAATAAATATTACTACCTACAAAATATGTAATATCCCATCAGATCCTAGTACCATATGTTTTGTGTGGACATTGACCTTTTATCTACAACAAATATATGTCAATAAAACTATATTTACTGAGAAAACTATACTCATAAAAGAGCAATACCAAATTAGCTTCCAACAGATTAGCTAATTAATGAAAAGTTAGAATAGTCAATACTATTAATCTCCACAAATAAAGTTTGCCAATATAAATTTTTCTCCAAAGTGATGTTGCAGGATAATGGTTTTGGCAGCCAAAATCATTTGAAGAAACAAACCATTTACAAGGAGATTGTTCTTCAATAATAATTGGTTATTCGTGAAACTCATTCGTAGGAAATATGTTTGTTGTGGCCGAGTATGTAGTCAAGGTAGCATTCTTGTGGCATTGCATTTTTGTTGGTTTAAGCTAATATTGGGAAGCCAAAATGAAGGAATTGAGCTTTTGTGGCAACATGGCATTGTGGGAACTAACCAAATTGATCGATGATATGGTTTATGGGTATCAAGGTTCCATTTGTTACAAAACATGAAGTTGCCGATATAAACTTATAATTGGCTTTTTTATTTTTTAATCTACAAACAAGCTACCATTGCCTTTTGTCAAAAAAAGTCTTTGCCAGCAAAATTTTAGGCTTATTGTGGCCAAAGGTTTCGTGGCAATATTTGACATCTGTTGTAGTGAACAAACCAAAAAAAATTCTTTCATTAATAAAATAACCAAATGCATTAATAAACAAATGTAAGAAAGTCTCATAACACAAAAACACAAATGGGAAAAAAACAAATGGGAAAGCACAAGAACATAAATAAGAAATAAACAAATGCATAAAGAGAATATTTGTTTGATTTAGCTGTCAACGTTAAAAAAGTCTAAAAGCATAAAAACACAAATGAAAAATAAATAAATGCATAGATAAATATTTATCACCAAAAAACATACCAGTGAAGCACCCTTAACCACAACAAGAAATTTGCCTTCCTCTCTTTCAATCTTGTCTCTGACAACTTAAAAAAGTCTCAAAGCACAAAAATACAAATGAGAAACAAACAAATACAGAGATGAATATTTATCACAAAAAAAAAAAAACAAATGCACAAATAAAAAGATTGAGAATGAGCAGAAAAAAATGAGAATGAAGATCACAAAAACATACTTGCGAAGCACCTTCAAACACGACAATAAATTTGTCTCACTCTCTTCTAGCCTTGTCTCAAACCAGTGCAACAAACGGAAAATTTTTTTTCCTATCTCACTTGCACTACAAATACTCTGTCATCCATCTCTCCCATCAACAGGCCAGTAAATAGGCAAAAATCAAATACACAAGAAGTGTATTAGAAAAAGCTACTTGATACAGAAAAGAGAAAAGCTTATCAGTGTGTAGTTTTGCTTGAAGAATGGCAAGCAAAACAAATGTAAATAAACAAATGCCTAAAAAAATTGAGAACAAAGACCATAAAAACATACCAGCGAAGAAATCTTCCTCTCTCACAGCTCAGTTTGAAAACGCTGCAACAGACGCTTCCTTTCTCTCTCGCACTTTCAAACCACTGTAATAGATGATCAAAAACCAGAATACAATACTCTACCCTCCATCCCTCCCGTTAACAGGCCAAAACATTATTTCGACTGATAAACGTCACACCACAAAATACTGAAAGTAACCAGATGAAGGATCCCTAACTAAGAAAAAATAAAACTGCACTTTCAAATCACTACAACACATGATCAAAAACCAAAACACAATACTCTGCCCTCCATCCCTCCCATTAATAGGCCAAAACATCATTTTGATTGACAAACGTCACAATACAAAATACTAAAAGTAACCAGATCAATGAGCCCCGACTAAGAAAAATTAAAACCATTACATTAAAAGAAATCCTAAGAATGAATTAAAGTAACGAGACTAACTAGACCCAACGAGGACGAGACATCCATGTGCAAACTGGCAACTTGATAAAAACAAGAAAAGTATAATGTTGCCACTAAATAAAATGCATCGTATTAGTTAAAAACATTAGACAGCCAATGATAGAAACGCACAAGACTAAAATGCATCGCTTTGCCACTAAATGAAACGCACTGCATTAGACAGCAAATAACAAACTAAAACGCACCACTTGGCATCAAAACACATGTACATTTGTAAAAACGTACTGTTTGATTTCAAACTAAATGAAGCGCACTGCATTAGACACCAAATAACAGACTAAAACGTATTGTTTTGCGTCAAAACACATTTAAATGACTAAAAGTGCATCGTTTTCTCATCCTCTCTCTCTCTCTCTCTCTCTCTCCATCTCTTTCTCTTCATTGGATCTCGATCCATTTGAACCTTGATCTTCTCTTTCTCTATTCATCTCTCTTCGTTGGGTCTCTCTAATTTATTGTTGTTGTGGGATTTAATTGAAGGGTTTCTCTAAACGCACCGTTTGGAGTCGAAGGGGAGGGGGTTGGAAGCTGTGGGTTTTGTGCTTGCACTACGTGGGTCTATGGAGGAGCTGCGGGCTCTGGGTGAAGTATAAGAGGAAGGGGGTTGTTCTAGGTGGTTGTGGTGGCTGCTTACGGTGGCCTATGGATGTGCGATGTGGAGGAATCCGTATGAAATCCATTTCGGGTTTTGCTTGCGTGCGGCTGAGGGAGGGCTTGACAAAGGCATTCGATGGTGGGGGGTTCACTACAAGAAAATTGGGTATCTGTGGCCAACTATTCTCTGCCAACATGACTATTTGTTGCGAAAATTGACAGGAAATAGTTATTTTGACAGAGAATAGTTGACCATAGATACCAAATTTTCTTGTAGTGATTGTTTGTCGGAGCATAGCGGAGCTGCTGGGGTTGGCAGTGAGGCTTAATGGCCAACGATGAAGCCTAATCGTGGGTAACTATGTGTGCAACCGAAGGGGATCCAAAAGGCATTTACGGGATGAATGGGTGCTGTTGTGCATAGCTTTAGGGAAAAATTCGGTTTATGAATGTTAAACAATTAACACTATTCATTACTTATAAGATAAATGCTTTTTTAAGTATAAAGATATTATATTAATTATTTACTCAACCTAGATAATTAAAAACGAAAGGGTAATCATGTCAATGATCTTGCAGTAGTCGGATGCATGGCATTGAGCGTCCGTGTCTCCCTTAAGTGCTCATGATATTCTGTCGCCAAAAGCACCTCATAAAAAATAAAAATAAAAATTAATTTCCTAATAAATCATATAACGATTACAAGTATATATATATAAATATCTTAGAATAAAGTTTTTCCTTCAAGTAAAAATTTCCTAATTTCCTATATTTATAGAAATGAATGAAAAAAGTTATAAAAAAATCAACTAATTAGTGATCTGATCTTGAACTCTTCAAATTATATAGTTTAATTAAACACACGGTATATCGAATAAGATTCATACATCATCATCTCTATATTGTGTTGAAAAATTCTTTGTATATCTTAATTCTCGATATAAACTAATAAGGATTAATTGACCAAAACTGATCATGATCCCCACTTGTTTTACCGATCGGCTCATTATATTAATTAACGACTAAGAAAAAGCTTTTTTCTTAGTCGTTTAGTGTTTGTTTTGCCGATACTTATATTTAGTATTAATCTCGTATTATATATATAATTATTATTTTGGGGTCCATGTTAATTAGCTATTATTTTTCTTACAACTCAAGCTTAGCTTTTCTGCATTTCTTTTTTTAACTATCGGCCATATAATTAAAAGAAATTGTTTGGGGGTCTAGCTAATTATATATTAGCTTTAGGAGGTCACATCATAAACGATAAGAAACCATACGAGAATTATAAAAAACACTTTGGATGGGCCATGCTTTGAGGACCTTACTTCATATATATATATATATATATATATATATATATATATATAAGGATGACCACTAATAAGATTTTTCTATTAATCTTGGGGGACCAACAACGCACAAAACGTGGTCCGCCTCTGAGGGAAATTGCTCTTAGTGATCAGGTGTACGTGCTTTGGCATGTTCTAAAGATCGACCCTGCATCATTACTCGGGCTAAGAATCGGACTTTCTATTGAAGGAGTAATATATATATATATATATATATATATATATATATATATATATTGTGCTAATATGATCGAGAATAGGTGGTGCTGGTTGCTAGTTGTGGTCGATCGTTGTTTATTGACGTTTCTTGGTCGTCGGTTGCTGCACTAGCGTTTGTGGCCATTTGTTATTGCCAAATCTATACTCATGATCATTATTCTGCTAGTTGTAGCTAGGGGTGGGCTATCAGATCAGTACTCCAACGTACAGTGCAAAGGAAAATTCGAACACACACAGCAAGAAAATTAAGGAAGATAGCAATAAATTGTGATATATGTAGAACTCACATGCCTGCGCCATGACTGAAAGCTCGCCACCTCAGTAGTACTGATGATATATATATCCTTGATGCTAATTTCATGCATATTCTAAATGCATAAATGTTTTTGTTCATGCCTAAATTTGCATATTGGAAGTAAGAAAAGCACGAATATTCCTAGCTCACGTTGGTAATTTGGGTGTCAATACGGTGCTCCATCTCCATCCATAAAATAATAGCAAACAAAAATAAATAAGTCAAGACACAAGGATTTAAGTGGTTTGGCATAATACCTACCATGTCTACAATTTGTTTGTAGATAAAATTCATTATAATAGATTATTTTACAATCTCCCATAGACTCAATATCTCACAATACAATATTTGAAATTAGAGAAGATCATTTGGAGTCCCAATGTGTAGTGAAGTTTGTATGTAAGGAGCTTGTGGAGAGCCTCTGTAGAGTTTGACAAATTTATGAGAATCTCCTCCTTATATAGAGGTCATTTCCTTGCAGTGATTGAGTTCAACTTTTCTTGTGAAGTCTTTTCTCTTTTAGGATTTTGAGTCTCTTTCCTTTTAGAAGTTTAACTGTCTAAGTCTCTTTTCTTTTAGGAATCTGATTCTCGTTGCACATGTCTTCTTAGCATTATCTCTTATCTTGATTTTTGATTTTATCTCGAGGCTAAATTATAGGTTGCTGATTTGACCTTTATAGATGTCTGCAAGTTTTAAGGGCGATTTGTTGGTCAGGAAGACCTTGAGAATCTTCAAATCAATAATCTGCATAATAGATTTTGAAAATTAGTCCCTAGTTTCCTGTTTGGTCTCCAATATTCTGTTTGTTTCATGGTTTTCTGTTTGTTTTGTACTAAGTGGTAAAGAGCTCAGTTTGGGAAAATATGTGAAAGGTGTATTTGACCTCATTAGGTGTGTGCATAGAGGTCTATTTTGGCAGTAGATATACTCAACCGCATTATGTGTAAGCATGGAGTTCTACTTTAGTGGGAGATGTACTCAATCATATTATGTATGAGCGTGAAGCTTTTCTTAGATGAGAGATGTACTCAATTGCAATAGTAGCGAGCGCGGGGCTGGGCTTTGAGTTTGTTTATTTGCGTGCATGTTTGTTTTAGAGATTGTTTATTGTCAGCGAAGAGTGTATATTTTCATGACTGCTTTTTGTGTGTATTTTCATCATCTTTTTTGCTATTGTTGGTAGTAGTGGATTTTCTACCCCTTGGTATAAATCACCATCTGATGTTCCCATTTTGAGGTTAATGTTGGAGTTTGTTTGTAGTAACCCATGCTTAAGTGGCCATCAGAAAGTCCATCGACTCGTTGGATCCATCTTAGGCGGTTGCCAAGTTAGTTGACTCATTCTCGAACGGAACCTACACAAGGAGTTTATGGAGCTCGATGGCTCGTTCTTGTAGGTAATCCACTAGTAACAATTATAGTAAAAACACTCGGTGTTCATATACTTTTACTTGAAATTAATCTTCTTTTTTTTTACATTTGAAAAAAAAGATTATGATGTGGATTGTATTTTTGTGGAGCCAAAATGAATACAATGGACCTCCCGCAGCTAGAGTAAATCATGAAAAACAATTGATTATTATTATTATTTTTTTTGAGCAAGTTTAATATATTAGATAGAACTAATAGAGTACAAGATACAAATTCGAATGGGTGGGAAGCCCTTACAATCTTTATAAAAAGTTAACATATAATGCAACACTAAAGAGGAAGTGAAGAGAATGGCTCCTAAAAAAGGCGGGTATAACTCTTCTCAAGAGCAAACTCAAATGTTTAAAATGCCAAAAAATCTCTAAAGCCAAATGAATGGCTCAAACCATTTTCCTAGTAACGTGAGGGACTGTTTAGAAATGATTTTAGGCTACAGCTGAAAGTCGCAGTGGTGGAGTGTATGCTGTACCATGTTAGTTTTGATTGATTGTGAAGAACTTCTACGCCCACTTTTACTTGATCCTTGATTATTGAAATTAGAAAAATAGTAGAGCAGATAGAAAGCCGAACCAGAGCTGAGCTATTGGTAGAAAAACATCATTAGTGGTGGCGCATGAAGGTCACGCGTCACTAAGAAAAATGAAGGAGTAGCAAATTTAAAAGATCTATGGCCTTCGAGGACAATGAAGCCACGCATGTCCTCAAACTTTGGATCAGAACACGACAATGCATTAAAAAAGCACATAACGTGGGCTATGCGTGTGGCCAATGCGTCGATTGAAAATGTAATTGAGTAAGCGTAACTATCAATTAGATAAGCTCTAGAAATCGAGTTGCAATTTTCTAGATATGATCAGACATGACCTTGTGGACCCTAAGGTCACTATCTTGATTGCCATTTGAACGAGGGAAATTAGTAATGACAGATTTATATCCTTTTTAGCAAAAGTGGTGATATATTTAGTTAGGAATTAAGTAAGTCATGATCAGCTAATGATGTACTGTTGAATTACTCTAATATTATAAATTAAATAATTAACTTAGTGCATAGCAGAATATAGTTGCCGTCCTTGATTGGCAAGTTTTGAAACTGTAGCTTATAAAGTCGGATATGCATTTAATCGGTTTAACATATGAAATGAATAATAAAATCTAATATTATCTTAATTTTTTTGGATAAACGATAATTTTTTTTATATATTACGTATAGAACAAAGATCTTGACAATTCTTTTAGGGCATGCTTGGGTAAATAATGAGATGAAATGAAATCAATTATGTGAATAATAATTAAATAATTTGTGAATAATAATGAAATTAATTGAGTTTATATGTTTCATTAAATTTTGAGAAATGAGAGAGAAACAGTTGAACAAAAATATCAAAAAGTTAAAGTATTGTTTGAATATAATTTTTTAGTATCATTTTTGTTTTGAAACTTGAAAAAAAAAATTATATTCTTATATTTTATTTAAAAGTTTGGAAAATCTAATTAGATAAAAAAAAGTTAAAACATTTTATATTTCAATGGTGTATAAAAAAAAAAAAAAAAAACTTGTATAGCCTTAACTTGTCAATTGGGGGATTGGGGGAGAAGCCTAATTGAAGAGCCTATATATAGCTAGTTAGGGGAGGGGCTGTAGGAGAATGCAAGTCATGAATAGTAGTTTTCCTATTATATCTGCAAGGGACAAAATATATCATGCACATAATATTTTTTAGGCAGAGTCCAAGGTGTGGAGATTCATGAGAGGGAAGAATAAGAAGAGCAAGGGAAGAAACAAAATACTGAGCAAGGTCTCAGAAGGAAATGAGAAGAGTGTACATAAAGCAAGGTTAATGTGATATAAAAGGAGGGCTGTGGACGTAAAGTAAGGAAGGGCCAAAAGATAAGAGGGGGCAACTAGACGACTTCAGGGACCTTTTGACTAGACTTCTCCTGGAAGGCTTCTTTAATCTCATGATAGGAGCTTCTGCAACGAGATCTCCACCATAAGATATTAGTCCTTCGATATCTATTATATAGTGAAGACGAGAAATCACTAGAGATTAAAAAGTAAGCATATTATAATGAATTCTCCTCTCCCTAAACCCCTATGCATTGACGTAGACCACTCAGTTCAAAATCATATAAATTTGAATGCCAATCTCTATTTATTTGTTTATTTATTGCATTTATTTATTGTTCACTGTCATATATGAATGTGCACACGAACACCGTAGAACCATACCGAACTATCTCCGAAGGCTCCACACCACATCAATTGAGGCCCAAAACAATCTCAATGGGTCAGGAATGGATCTATCTCCTATTCCGGCATGTTGCATGTGTCATTTTAGGCATTAACAATATCTTTCTTTTCCCTTTAAATTTAGATAAAATCTCTCTAAAAGTGATATTCAACATGCTTCCCCATTATAATTAGTTCCATCGCTCCCTATTCATATATAGTAAATACAAAAGTAATATCTCTTATATATATGCTTTAGAATCTTTCCTTTCTATTTTTTATTCTTTACTTTTACCTTGCATACATTTGACATCTCATTGGTATTTGCCTATGGAAAAGTTGTACAAACATGCACTAAGATTGATTGATTGAATAATTAATTTATGGTATCATATATATATATATATATATATATATATATATATATAAATATTGGGGAATTAAGAACATTGATATATAAATAGAACTATAAAGAAATTATGACAAGAATTAAAGATCGATCACTTACGTATGTATTAACACGTTCGAAGAGAAGTAGAAAAGTAATTTCAGTTGGAAGTACGTAGGATTGTATTCATCATGCCTCTGGAATCGATCAAATCAAGGCCGCATGATTAACCTAGCTTTGCATCAACATCCCGAATTAATTACGTGCAGCAGTAGTAGTAGTACACATGCACAGCTACCTCGAACCTTTTTATTTTTATTTTTTCTGTTTTTCTAATCACGACCACCTCGATCCTTTTCTGGCCGCTACGTACTAATTAAGCTGTGGTGTCTATTTGTGTGTGGTTTTTGGATAACTGATGATAGAGATCACTAGAGCTAGATAGGATATTCTTTCCAAAATCCTTCATAATTTTTTCTTCCTTGCCCGCAAACGTACATGATGATCACCCACTATAGCTAGCTAGCTGCACCCACTAATATTTGATTCTATACTCATCAGCACTAACTCATCACGAGATTTAATGTAAATTAAGCTCGGATCGATCCTGTGGCGTAGTGAGGAATTGGAGGGCTAGCTAGGAGTGTAAAATATATATAAATCAATCCGATCGAACTTGATCCGCTTTGTAACTAATTCGATCCTGTACCCATTTTTAAGACTTGAAACCGGTTTTCATATTTTGAAAGTCGATTATAACTAAACTGAGATGGTATATATATATTATGTTAAATTGTCAATTTTAATCTTATTAATATAACATGAGAAGTTGATCCTTTGATGATACCTTGTAAAAATAGAAAAGAAAAGTTCCCTTGATGAAATATGCATTAGAGAAATTAAACCAACTCTCAAGTCTCAACTTATGTACCACATGTGTAAATGATAAATCAAAAAAACTAGATCAGATTGGAACAAAATAGAAAAAATTGAAAGTTTTGATTTCAATAATGAATTGATGATTTGTATCAATTCGTAAGTTTCTAAAATCAGTCATGAGTCATGTGATTCTAAAATTTGTTCAAAACGAGACCAAATCGGATCGGTTACATCTCTAATATTCTAGCCTATACTTACTAAGCTGGGTGGCCGTGACTCTTAACTTACTTCCATGTGATTGCATGGGTATGTGTTAAGTACTAGTTCGATTTATTTGAATATAGATCTGCCTTAAACTAGTAGTATTAGTGATTTAAAATTTTATTGAACTTTTTTGTAGAATTAGGGTTTAAGCTATGTCTTAAATTAATGAGGTAAAACTACAAAAATATGGGAAGATATGGGGGAATCAAGTGGCCGGCCTAGGGTTTAAGTGAGAGGGCGGTTTGGACAATTTGCCACTAAGGGTTAGAGTTGGCCGTGTAGGTTATGGGGGATTGATGGGGCTGCCGTGTATGGTGTTTGGGCACAAGGAAACTTTAGGAAAAATGAATGAATAATCAAGAAAATGATTAATCACTCAAGGCATAAGATGAACATGCCACCCACACAACTTCAATGGTGGTTTGGCCTTCACACTTCACTAGCAATCCAACCACTCTTCACTCAATGCAACATAAACTCTCACTCAAACTTGATGAACCCAAAATTCACAAGGGATATGAATTTCGAAATCCTCAATACACTTACACTTAATTTCTCAAATTCACCAATGAGGTGAATTTGGCCTCACCAAGACAAACACATTCACACTTCAAGAACAAGAGCAAACCCGAAACCAACAATTATGAAATACCTCAAAATATTATAAATAAAAAGATAGATGTGAAACACACCGATTCATGAATTGCACTGTGAATTTCTCTTTAAAGAGATTCATGAATCGCACCCTTTGAAATCCAAGTGCCTAAGCACCGAATAATCCAAACCACTAGGAGTGGCTGGCATAACTCTCTCAAGAGCACTCAAAATGATCAACTTGTCAAAAGATGTGAAATAAAATCCTAAAGGTCCTATTTATATTGTCTTACAACTTGAAAACCCACAATAGGTCCCTGACTAAAATAAGATAATTACTAAAATAACCAAGTACAATTTTAATAAAGCAAATAAAACATAGGTGGCGCCTAATGGAGTGGTGGTCGTGGCATGCTAGGCCCATGGTGGGCTAGTGTGTCGCATGATCCATGGCCGGGGTAGTCTTCATGCTGTTTGTCGGCATGGCGTCTGGTGGTACACGTGGCATGGTGTTGTATAGGGCCAACTGATGATGATCATGGTAGTGTGCAATGCATGGTCCTCGGGAAACAATCATTTTGGATCGCGATCACTACAACATTTTTGGCTATTTGCCGCCAGTTTTTGTCCGCAGTTAAAATCTTGCTGTAAATATATGGTTTTATTCAAAAAGTTGAATTCCCAGTTGAAGTTGTTAAAAATGGTTATTATTATTGAGAAAACCATGTTGACGAAAATAAGATGGTCCTTATAAGTAAATTGCGGCAATATTTTACTACTTATTGTAACGACACACAGTTTGCCACTATTTTTTCCCTTTTATTTTGTTCACTAGCCCTTTGTATGACGACAAAATTCTACCGTTATAAGTGGGTGATATAAATAGACTGTTTTATACATGCCCGCGAGATTTTTCCCTCTCTTCCCCACCTTCCTCTCGATTACATAGATCAAACTGGTTTGAGCGAAACCCACAATTTGCCATCCTGAGAAATTTCAAATCTCATTCCATACATCTAACCAAATTCTACGTTTGTTGTCGTTGTAGGGTTGAGGACCAACAATCCTATAATTGCTAGAAGGGAATACAGTAACATATAGGCTAGGGGTGTTAGGCCCAATTTTCTTATAAAGATGAAATCAAGAATTCAAAACATATTTCAAATTTATCATTATATTTTTTCAAATCTCTATATAAAACATAATAAAAAATTTAAATTTTTTCAATTTTATTTTTTCAAATCTCAAAATAAAATTATTATTAAAAAATATATTATAATAATATATATTTTTTATTAACTTTTATCCCCTCTTATTTCATTTTTAAAAATATCTTAATGATTTTATAGTCATACGTACCTTTTTAGCCCCCAAAAAAAAAAATTAAACTCAATTAAATAGATTATGTTTATATATAATTAAGAAGTACTAGTTCATGGTGATTCGTGAATTTAGGAAACGACATGTACATATGATTATTGAAATCATGACTAGGGTTTTGCTAGCACTTGTTCAGAGCATCGAAGACTGGTGAGAGATCATATACGTATGTACTTATAGCTTGATCATATTATGTGGTTTATATCTTCTGAGACTAAACGTCGTACGTACAGATCATCATTGCAATCAAAAATCGCAACGTGCGTCCAAGTAAGAGATTGATTGATGATGACGGCCGGCTTTTAATAATTAAACACATGTTCTTCAAGTTATATTATAGGAAAATCATATACATTCAATACAATACAAGATATAATATATTTTATAACAAATATTAAATACGAAATAATTTTATAAAGCATTGTATTTATATAAAATATTTTATAAAATTATCCTACATTTAACACTTATTATAAAATATGTTATCTAATTATATTGTATATGTTTCACTTGTCTATACTATAATATATAAGCACATTATCAGTATTGCAGTCATGGGCAATCTACCTGCGATGATTAAACTAATATATATATATATATATATATATATATATACTTTAATAAAATTAATATAATATAGACTACAAGAAAAATAGACATTTATTAATATATTCAATAAAATTAATATATATTCATCTCAAATAATTCATTTAGTTGCAAATAAAATATCATAAATACCTATTTTTCTTATAATACTAATATATATATATATATATTTTTAAAGCAAACATACATTACTAAAAACTAGATACATAGAGTTTGCCTCCACATTAATATATATATATATATATATATATATATATATGATCAACTCATCATCATAATTTGGTTATAAATTAAGCTTTTAGAAATAATAATAAGAATTAGTCATTTAGCAAGATATATATATATATGACGCTGAACTAACAACTCATCATGTCTCAAAAACTCATTACAAAAAGTACTTGAAATAGATATGTGCGGCGAGCATAATATATTTGACTGGAAAATAACTTTTTGCCACAAAAACATTTAAGATAAACATATATATCGCGTTAAGTTATCAGGGAAAAAAATCTAGTTATCTTTTTAACCATCATTATTTCATCATCATTTATTTACTATATTAAGTTATTGAAAAATTATTTGATATCTTTTATTTATTCACCAATCATTTGATTTTTTTTTTTTTTTAAGAAGAGTCAGGACCACATGTTTATGATAATCCCTTCCCAAATAATAAACAATCATAAAAAATAAAATAAATCATATACATAAAATAAACCAGCAGAAGACCATAAACAAATTATGAGAAAAGACTTATTCCCTACAAAAACCAGAATATCACTTTTGTTGCTGAAAGTAAGGAAATCACCTGGCCTCTTTCTATTCTAATGGAACCTCTAACAATTTCCGGAAGCTCCCAAACTAAAGACCAAGTCCCACTGAAGCCTTGAGCACCATGCTTTGCTAAACCATCTGCCACTAATGAATTCATCTCTTTAAAGGAGTGAGAAATTTTGAAATTGAGACCATATAGACGTACACCTCCGAATTTCATCTCAATAATCTTCTAAATACCACATGCCACATCATTTAACCTTGAACCAATGAATAACAATTATGGAATCAACTTCAATTTCAATATTGGAGAAACCCAATCTGCCAACAAGTCTAAATCCATGGAGGAGACCCAATGATTCTGCATAATTATTCATATGGTGGCCTAAAGAAATACAAAACCACTGATAAAATCACCACAATGATTCCTTAGAACATCTTCTCCCCTTACAGTGTCGGGATTACCCAAAGAGCACCCATCGACATTCAGTTTTACCTAACCCACTTGAGGAGTCTTCTACTTAACCAAAGAAGAAACTGAATTTCTTATAATTAATGGAGAAGGTGAATTCAGACCATGTAAAATGGCTTTATCCCTACTACTAAGTTTCTTTACTGAATTTAATTTCAAAATTGTCCAAGAAACCAATAACAAATGGAACGCCATACTGAATGCACCGAGTCATTTGATATTGTCACATCATAAAATTAGATAATAAGAAAAATGATAGTTTGCAATAATTTTCTTTTAAAGTGAACTCTCGAAATGCATGAGATATAATATTTGAAGTCACGTACTTCTCAGTCTTTACCAAATATTAACCTGTTTCGTCTTTATATAAGATTTTGCCCTAACGCTTCCTAATTATCATATCCCACAATTAATAGTATCATCGCCATGTACATTTAAGAATAGCCTGTAATGTTTGAAGTGATACATTATTGTACCTTTACTTCCATTACAATAAAGAAAAAGTGTGCACAAATGAATGTATAACATATTTCATGATGCATATATGGGAATTCAAATATGATAATTAAAACATCATTGTTGGATTACCAAACTATATATATTAATATTAATCATATATGTGGAAACAAATTAAAGTGACGAGTCCATCATGATCAGGAAGTAGTACTGTTCCAAAATGGATCACAGACACATGATCATCTTTTGGTCCCATCAAATTAAAGTAGATCAAAATGCAATTATAAAAAAACGTGCTAGTAGTACTAGTAGTACTACTGTCTGGTGGAGATAATTTCCTGTTGATAATTATGGCTTTTTTCCCCCCCCTTTTTTCCATCCAATTAAATTAAGAACCTTTTTCCGGTTGATCATTTTTGTGTGTGTAACGAGGAATTAAAAGGTAGCTAGGCCGACATGCGCTGTGCTAATATTATTCTTGAATCAGATTGCTTGTTGGCGATCGAGGCTCTGCAGAATGCTTCCAATATGGAGGATTCAATGCTTCGGTTGCTATATCAGGAGATCAAATTTCTTGTTATGCATTTTGTGTCATGTGATTTTTTCTATTCTCACAAAAAACAGGCAATAGGGCAGCCCATATATTAGTTAGATATGCTATTAGTGTAAATAGCATTGCTATGTGGTAGAATAGTATTTCAGACTTTATTTCTCAAGCTATGTGGCTTGATAAATATTTGTAATCTCCTTTTATGAATAGAATTTGATGTTTCTTATTAAAAAAAAAAAAGAAACAAAAGTAGCTAGGCCGGTGCTGCTGCATGCATGGATGGGTCATATTTAGAGGTACCTTCTTAACTAATATCCTGAGATAAAACGAAAAGACCATTAATTGATCAGAGCCATTAAACCTAAATATTTTCTGTAACCCCACAACCACCCATGCATGCATCCATCTAAAGGGTGGCTCCTATCTCATCTTCTAAGCTTTTCCATACAACTTGAACGTGAACTTATACCTACATTAACAACAACAACATACAATTATTATAAAATCCAAAAAAAAAAAGATTAAAGAAAAAAAAATTAATGTCAATATTTTACTTTTAGAATTAAAGTGCAACCAAAACATATGGGTAAATTAATTCGAGACGAGTAATAAATATGAAGATCAGATATTGTCAGACACGTGCAGCGTGCAGGGGGCCGACTTTCACACGTGAGGGGAGGATGGGATAATTAATTATTAGGTTTTACAGCTTTAAAATATGAAGCGTGTGAGAGAAGAGGGTGAGATTCATGTGATATATATTACCCAGAAAGACGACAGATGGAGATCAGGAGGGGAGGGTTGGGCTGTCAATTGTCCATCGATCCAAGTTTTGCAGTTGGAAAGAAAAGGGTTTTATCTCCCTTTCAACGGGTGCATGTTGAGTAACTCGTACCTAAAATTAAAAATAAATAACAATAGTTTTTATTTTATTTAAAAAAAAAAAAAAACGAGTGGACACGTACGTCGATGATCATGATCAATTGCTAGCTAACAAATTAATTATGAGTCTAAATTTAACTTGTAGTCACGTACGTACGTGAGAAGTAGACAAGTAATACGTAGTACTAGTAGTACTTAGTTTTTCCTTATTGATTTCCTTTCTTATATGTTATATATGATTAATTGTTATTCTTGCATTTGAAGAAAACATTAAAAAAGGTTATATATATATATATATATATATCATGTAATTAATTGTTTTTAAGAAATTAATAATCAGGTGCATTCGTGATCATGAGGCACGTACGTGTACGTTAGTCCTTCATGTCATGTACACTACTAATATATCTCTTAATCATATATTGCTCAACCATTAATCCAAAAAGAATTCTATTAAAAATTAACTAATAAATAAAATGAATGAATATATTCTTATTATTATATGATGGTATATATAAATAATATAGGCTTATAATCCCCATATATGACACATTATTATTGGGATAAAAAAACTTCGTAAATTAGTCAAAATTAAAATAATTACATATATAGGGCTTATTACTGTACAATACATACACACACACACATACACACGGTCATGATCATGATCTTCATATATATATTTGTATAAAGTCAAATATGAAGAACGGAAAATTGGGTTTTTCTGTCTAATTTTCTTGAAGGTTATCTTCTGTCTAATTATTAATTAGCATAATACTATATACATAAATAATTTGTCTCTTATGCCTACTTGCGCCATATATGCATGTTTTGTCAATCATTTTTCTGGCCTCTTGATAATTCGATCGCGGCCTGATCCCGTCTTCCCAGTAATTAAAATGAAAGAATCTATACAAATTAGCTGGTGGATATTATAAAACACACACATATATATAATATTAACGGAATAGAAATGCATATATGTATGGTTCCTTAATTAATTTAAGATTTTTAGACTTCTACAATGAAAAGATAACTAGAACTTAGACCTTGTTTAGTCGATGTAATTAAGATAAGATGAGATGAGAAATATATATGTTAATAATAGTAAAAAAATTTGAGTTAAAACAGTTTATGAGGTTTTGGGAAATGATCAAAGAGAAAAAGTTGAATAAAAAAATTATCAAATTAAAATATTGTTAAAATATAATTTTTATTTGAGATTTGAATAATTTTGAATAATTTTTTATATTTTATTTATAAGTTTGTGAAAGTTGAAATGATTGGATAATGATTAGATGAAAAAATAAAAATTTGAAATTGAGAAATATTATTTGTGTTTTGAGTATAGTAACTAGCTAGCTAGTGGTGTTTGAATCATGTGTTAGAGATAAGAAGAGATGGATTGAGATCATCTCATCATCCAAACGTGGCCTTGAATGCATTAATTTCGTGATCACAGAGTACACAATTTGTCTTATGAACTAAAAAATGGGATCGACGTCGTTATTAATCTTTCGGCCCACAGGGTAATATAAGTACACGAACACATTTACAAATACATTGCACATGATAATATTGGTTCAACCATACACATAGAAATATTGTACAAAACGCAAAAACAATTATATTCATGTACACTAATAATTAATTAAAAGGTTCGGATCGATATATATAAATTAAGAAGTGAAACAAAATCATTAATTCATCAAATTAATAAACTAGCTGCTAGTAGTAGTGCTGTAGTGTTCTCTCACATACTGAAATTTTTTTAAAAAAACTTAGCATATATAAATAATATGCTCACCTACCTATGTTTTCCCAATAAAAGATATATATAATGCGCGCTTGATTAATTAAGTGATCATTATAATTTGTAAGCTGAATTATTGATGATCAGATCGATCACAGATGTTGTAGTTCAACATTAACAATCACATGACATCATCAGGTAACGAAAAGATTAAGGCACATGAGATGATGATGAAGATGATAAAAATACCACAAAAAAAAGGGGGAGAAATGGACATGCAACGCCTATTATATTGACATTTCTCCAACCTTAAAGCAGTTATTTGTGCCTTTCGTATATACCAGGTGTATCTCCAACAGTACCTAAACCTAATTTGCCCCAAGCTTCCGACCTGTCTAGCTATGGCTCTGATCCTCCAGCCTCCAGGCTCCAGCCGGCAGCCTTTTTTGTTTTTGTTTTTTTAAGAAAAACAAAAACAATTCGACCACTATATATGCATGGTTCCTTCATAATACATAAATCTCTCTTTGGACCCCTAGCTATTTGCCAGCTGTCCCGGCCCTTCCTTTTGCCTCATGTTTTACTATGTTAGGTTATAATTGGTGGGTAATAATAATAATAATATATAGTATCATGAAATGACCAAAATAAAACCTAGCAAAACAATTCCTTACAAGTATTAGCTGGGGCATCATGGTCATTCAAAGAGATGGACAGGATGGTGGTAGTTTGGATCATTGAGATGACTTCGTACTGACCTTATCTTAATTATTATTATTATTATTATTATTCCGTAGTTTGTGTTGGTTTCCAAGGGAATATGGAAAATGACAGTAATAACCGATATTCGAAATGGTGTTTTGGTAATTTCGCAGCAACCATACCCAAGTTTTTAAAATTACAAAAAAAAATATATATACAAGCAATTGGATGCCATTGATGATTATATAATTCTGTTGAAAACGCTACTTATAAATAAGTGTGTGGGACTCCTACTCTGTTCTAGATAAAGGTTATTTTGGTCAATTGGAGCAGATTCTAATTATAAATCAGTCTTTTTTTATTTGTTTTTATTAATCGGAGTTTTTTTCTACATGTCATAAAATGTTTCATTTTATACATTTTCTCTGAACAAGCGGGCAACAAATAAAATAAATACAGGCTATTATTGGTGTGTAAAAAGGAGGTGCAGAAGAAGAAAAGCGACTGCTAATTCTCTCTCTCTTTCTCTCTATGCCTGAGTTTCTTTGAGAGAGATATCAGTCCCCAAAAACCTCCATTTTTATTTTATATAGTATGTAACTTCCATCTCTCTTTGTCCAGAAGGTGATTGCAAGAACACTTACTGCAAAGAGCAGCCAAAGAGAGAGAAAAAGAGAGAAAGAGAAAGAAAAAGACGACAGACGGAGCAACAAAGAACAAGAGAGAGAGAGAGAGAGAGAGAGAGAGAAGAGAGAGAGAGAAGATCAGGAGGAATTCAGGAAGCTTTCAATACCATAGAAGAGAAAACGATGTCTGAGAGCTTTACATCCTTTCACAATCTGCAACTCTAAGAGGTACATACACAGACACACTTCTATATATATGTTTACATGATGAACAAAGCTGAAAATGATTAAGGGAAATAAAAATAAATAAATAAAACAGTACCAACAAATTAAGACCCATCTTATTCTCTCGCTTGTTTCTTCCTTCCTTTCTTTTTTCTTTTTCCTTTTTCTTTTTTGGGTTATAGATGATGTGTGTTCTTCTATTGTTTGTCTCCCATGACGGATCCTTTATGAATTGAGCAGAAAGGGAAGAGAGTGCGTATAGTGGCTCAAGATTAGAGCCAAAGATCAAAGAGATGATGATGAAGAAGAAGAAAATTCTGATATGGGACTAGCAACGCAGCTACTTCCACCAATTTTCTCGTTTTTGAAGACCAACCACTCAATTTCAATCCTAGAAAAGTCCAGTAATTCTGCCAATTCTATGTCCCAAGACTACCACCACGGCATCTTCAGCTTCTCCAATGGGTTTGAGAGATCCGCCGTATCACACCAAGAACAACAACAACAGCATCAGCAACAGCAACAGCAACATCATCATCATCATCATCACCATCATCCACATCATGAAGCGCAGCAACACCAGATGGCGCAGCAGATCCGTAGGGACAAACTGAGAGTGCAAGGCTTCGAGCACCCACCACCACCACTGGTAGGGATAGATGATGAAGAAGAATCCGGTGGCCTTCCGGTGTATGAGACGGCCGGAATGCTATCGGAGATGTTCAATTTCCCTCCTGGGGGTGCTACCGCTACAGACTTGTTGGAGCAACCGATGGCACCGAGCTATCGGACTCCGCGGCCACAGCCGGCGCCGGCAACAAGTGTGGCCAACGAATGGTACGGAAGTAGACAAGGGATGGTGGTGGGTTTGGGACCCTTGGGAGATGCGAAGAATCAGAATAGTGTGAATAGCCGTGACAGTCTTGCTCAGGCGCCTCATCATCATCATCATCATGCTCAGATTTCAAGCATTGATGCTACAGATTCAGCCGCTGCCATGCAGCTTTTTTTAATGAATCCACAGCCAAGATCTCCATCTCCTCCACCTCCTTCAACTTCTTCAACTCTACACATGTTACTTCCTAACCCATCCACTTCTCTTCAAGGGTTTGCAGCATCTGGGGCAGCAGGAGGAGGAGGTTTTGGTCAATTCAGTTGGGTACCTGATGGCAGCCATGTTGGAGGTACTGCTGGTACCCAACTTAACAACCCTAATGAAATTGGAGGGGTTGTGGAGAGCCAAGGTCTTTCATTGTCTTTATCTTCTTCTTTGCAACATTTGGAAGCCGCAAAAGCCGAGGAATTGAGGATGGGGGATGGCGGGATGTTGTATTTCAATCAAGGACCTGGGGGCTCATCGGCAGCTCAGTATTATAAGAACTTGGGCGGCCATAACCAGACCTTGCATTTGCCGGGAATGACTCAGAATCACCAGGTTCATGTTGGGTTTGGGTCCTCATTAGGCGTGGTAAACGTTTTGAGGAATTCAAAATATGTCAAAGCTGCCCAGGAGTTGTTGGAAGAGTTCTGCAGTGTTGGTAGGGGGCAATTCAAGAAGAAAAAATTTGGGAAGCACAACAGTACAAACCCTAATCCCAATCCAGGTAACAGTACTAATACAACTGGTGCTGGTTCTTCATCAACCTCAAAGGATCATCTACCTCCATTGTCAGCTGCTGACAGGATTGAGCATCAGAGAAGGAAGGTCAAACTTCTTTCCATGCTTGATGAGGCATGTAATCTTACTCTCTCTCTCTCTCTCTCCCTCGCCTTCTCTCTCATTTCAAGAAAGTCAGGAGTCAATCATTAGGCTATTTATTTAGTCCAATATGACTTTTAAAATCACGTCCCGGACAAACACAAAGTTCCGGCAAGTTTCAATATAATATTTTTCCATATCTATATAAATAAACCAACACATCTGTAGAGAAAAGCCGGCAAGCTGGTGAAATATTGTTCAAAGGGATCAAGTTATATATATATGTATATATATATATATTTGGCGTGTGATTACACACTATTTTTTGATTATTTTATATTTAATTACTAGATACCACTGAGATCCATTGGATTGGTGGAGGTGTTTTACAAGGTATTAGAGGCCGGGTTTTGGTTAGGTGAGAACCTAAGAGTGACTACTGTATATTAGGGAATTAATTCGCCCAGTAATTAAGATGAGACGTTCCTTTTGAGTACTTTGTGATTGCAAACATGGCCATTAATATATGTAAGCCACACGCCACATCAAGCAGGAAGTTTTCATGAACGCAGATTTTGCTTTATATCAAGCAAGATCCTGATTTTAACCCATTATATATATCTATATATACATATACATATATAGTAATGTATAGTACTTATAGCTGTGAAAGCCATAGATAGATAAATATTATACCTTGTAATTGACCGTATGAAGAACATGGTTTTTTCTTTCTCTTGTTTGCTATTTTTTCCTTCCCGTTGTCCATTAAATTTCTTCAAGCGCACAAGTCTGTCAAACGGCTGTAGTGTGAAAAGAAGAAACACGAGGATATTCTTCTTCCATAAACCATCATTTCATTGTACCAGGCTTTGATGTGAACATTTATTTTTCCAATTTGGGATGCGGCCTTTACGAGCAATAAAGTCTTCATAAGTTATACGAGGACTATAAAATTCTGCAAAGCTAGCTAGAGGATATAGTCTTTATTTAATTTTCTCTCTTTTCTATTTTTTAGAAACTCAATTTTGGTAATAAGCATGCCTGATGTTGACTTTCTTTATTACTGCAAGCGGCTGCCTTCTTACGTTAATGTAGTATTTTGAAAATTTATGACAAAAATGAAAGGACGTGCATGATATTAGATATTGAAGAGGACATTTTTTAAGTTGTTAGGTTTGTATGTGCAGGTAGATCGAAGATACAACCACTACTGTGAACAAATGCAAATGGTAGTGAACTCATTCGATCTGGTTATGGGTTTTGGTGCGGCAGTCCCTTATACTGCACTCGCACAGAAGGCAATGTCTCGGCATTTTCGGTGTCTAAAGGACGCAATATCTGCACAATTGAAGCATAGTTGTGAGCTTCTAGGAGATAAAGATGGTGCGGGGAGTTCAGGAATAACAAAGGGAGAGACCCCAAGGCTAAAACTTCTGGAACAAAGCCTAAGACAGCAAAGAGCCTTCCATCAAATGGGGATGATGGAACAAGAAGCCTGGAGACCCCAACGTGGCTTGCCTGAACGTTCCGTCAACATCTTGAGAGCCTGGCTTTTCGAACATTTCCTTCATCCGTACGTTACCTTTAGCTCTATAGATATGTATAATAATGATCAACATATATTCCTAATGAAAATCAAGAAAGTTAAAACACCAAGCAATTATGACAAAATCATATCTACATGCATGCAGTTTAATTATCAGGTAAATGGAGATAGAAAAAACTGGTTGCAGATTAGTGTTTAGAGTAACAGTAATGCAGATTGCAGTGTCCTTCAATGTTACCTAGACAGCAAAAAGCTGTAAAAAGAGCTCCATTAATTATACTTTATCATCTCTCTCTCTCTCCTCTCACAAACCTCTTAATATTAAGACGGATCAGTACTGGGAGCAGTGGTCTACTTCTTTCTCTTAGATTCTCACGCCCTGCATGCAGGGAAAGCAGGAAAGGTTTAATCCCAACTAGGGGTACAGAAAGCTCGGTGTTTCTCTGTACATATGGGATAGACAAGGACTCTGATGTCATTTTCTGGTCTCTTTCTCAGGTACCCAAGCGATGCAGATAAACATCTGTTGGCACGGCAGACTGGTTTATCGAGAAATCAGGTTTGTCCTCATCTCTACTCCTCCTTTTTCATAAATAAAACAGCAAAATCCCATAACACAGAGAGAGAATCTTTCTTTCTTGCTGTGTGGCCGTGCATTTAGCATGCAGCCCGTTAGTGCAACGAAGGAGAAATTAAGGAATCTGTTTGCAAAGGAAAGGAAAGGAAGACAGCTGCAAGCCCTTCGGTCGGACTTGCATGGTTTTGTGCTTTATTTCTCTGATTAATTTCTCTGTCTTTCTGTTAGAGAAAGACAACTGTTTTTCGATCCTCCTTTAATTTGATCTTTTCATTTAGTTTGGATTCTTTTGCATCATGACATAAATTCTTAAGATAAAAGAACGCGGGACTAATGTACGGTAAAGAGCGTAGACATGAAAGTTTGCAGCTTTGACTCTCTCTCTCTCTCTCTCTCTCTCTCTCCTCTCTCTCTCTCTCTCAAATCTATTGACACCATCTACCCACTCAGTACGGCCATAAAGACAGTAAATAAATTTGGATACTTAAAAGACAAATACGAACTCCTTTATATCCATTGTTAATTAATGATTTTTCTCCTGTCAAAGAAAATGGCGTTAGATAAGGGGTGCATGTATAAATAACCAAACTTGTTGCTTAAACAGTACGAGACTATGAAATTCAAATGTTGATGTGTTAACGTCGGGGTTTTAAATGTATGTTCAGGTTTCAAACTGGTTTATTAATGCCAGGGTTCGGTTGTGGAAACCCATGGTGGAAGAGATGTACCAACAGGAAGCTAAAGATGTGGAGGGAACAGAGGAAAGAGAAGGAGAAAGGAGCCAAAACAACAGTGGCCTCACACAAACTCCAACGCCCACAACGACAGCTGCAACACCAGCATCAACGACAGGACCAGCAACAACAACAATACCAACAACAATACCAACAACAACAATCACAACTGTTACGCCAACAGGCAAAAGATCCGATGTCAATGCGCCCGAAAGCGACCCTTCACTTCTCGCAATCAATAGACATTGCTTCTCAGAAAACCAAGCAAAGCAGGCCGGCAACTCCACAACCACCGCCACGGAGGTGGCACCGCCGGTGTCTCAGTGTTTTCCGATGACCCAGGACAGCTCCGACATCCTGCATCAGCACAGATCAATGGCTACCGATGACACGTGTCGCCGTGGCAGTATCGTTTCTGCTGATCATCACTTTGGGACCATTTCTGGGAATGCTGACATTGGGTCTACCCTCATTAGGTTTGGGACCACCACTGGTGATGTGTCACTCACTCTAGGGCTACGCCATGCAGGAAACATGCCAGAGAAAAGTTCCTTCTCGGTTAGAGACTTTGGAGGATGCTAAAGTTCTATAGTCGCCTAAAGGAAAAACGAACAAAAAGTCTTTTATTTTCTTCATCCTTCTTTTCTTTTTTCTTTTTGGTTCCAACCATTATGAAAACACATTATCAGAAACGTAGAATTAAGCTAGGCGCTAGCTCTGTGGGGATCTATTATAATTGTATAGTAGATTGTTTTTGCATATTGTCCTCTATGTACTTAAGGTTTTTGTGCCTCTTATTACATAGGAGTATTTGCTAAAAGGACGTCATGGAACCATATTTAGAGAGAGGAGGACCGGTTATTGGCAGTAGATTTTAGTCATGGGTATTATTATTTTGAATAATAATGGCAAGTCCCTGCACAAGTTCTATGAATTTATCTCCCACAATGTCACCATGTTAGAATGCTAGAAGTTAGTACATAATACCCATGCAGTTGGTGCATTGGAATGTAATTATAAGGTGCATGTTTTCGTGGTTTCAAGTTTTATATATTTCTTTATAATTTCCCACTGATCAAGTGGGTTTCACGAATTTGTTATTCGGAAATAAGATATTTCTTTGCTTATACGACAACAATCTTAATTACTCGCAATACACACACACACACATATATATATCTTCATTGTTGCTGAAATCATCTTTTATACCATGCAGCTTATGAGGTTGCTTTAGCTTAGACCACAAGAAAGCTAAAAATTCCATTTTCTCAAGCTTATTATAATCATAGCTAGCTAGATAATTTCTCAAGCTTAGCCCAGGCCAGTGCAGCTTGTGCCTACGCCAAAATAACTCTGATTAATTAATTACCACTGACATTAATATGGGTTCACCACTCCTATTAACTGTGATTTGGTAAATTATTTAAAGGTCACGATCGAGTTCTTGCTTCGTGGGTTAGGTTAAAAGATCAGTTATAGTACAATTACCATATATACTCACCAGTAGTACTACCGCGTAGTACTACTACTTCAATCTTTTGCAAAAAAGACATAATACTTCAAGATCACCTTAATTAAAGGGGATTTAAAGAAACAAGGAATTAAGAATATGTTATACTTGCTTCGAAGCTCATCAAATTAAGTTGGTCAAATTGCTATTAATGCTTTCATTAATTGTTACTAACAAATTCTTCACTATATATGTACTTTGGCGCGCAAAGCACACTGATAGTACTGCTGGAATGATCAACTGTATTTCTAGCGGTTACAATCAAGACTGCAAATCTTTGGAATGGCGTTTTCAACAAAAAAATCAGGCTACCATTGCAACATCTACCAATTACAGTACACTGGGGATCGATGGTGATTAATTAGCTAGCATGCTGTAATATATGAAAGCATTAAGAAAAAGTTTAAAAATCAAGTAATTATTAGCCTAATTACTGGCTAGTGGTTTTTCGTCAAGTGAAAATGGAGAATCATAAAACTCAATGCCTTTGGGTGCTTTAGTAAAGGCGCAAGAATAACACAAGAGATCATACAAAGACTGACCAATTGCAGTACTCTCCATTCATTCAAAAAAAAAAAAGAAGCTTCAATTGTTGATCAGAAGAAGTTCAAGGGATCGATCGAGGAGATAGCCAGCAGTGGGGAAAAAGATAAGAATCTTTAAATTGCTACCAACCATAATATGCTTGTTCTATTAATCATGGTAGAGTGGACGGTACAAACACAATGTTATAAACTAGTACAAGGCCAATAGCATCAATCTTGTCTTTACTATTCATGTCATGCCACAGGTAGCGCAGTCATTAGGTTAAATTTGTTAGGTAGTCTCCTTTGTGACTCATAAGCCACGAAGCTTCCTTAGAATCCCAAACAATTATCCGCAAAGCAACAAGTACTCTTTACCTAATAGGTTGCTTTTCCTTTGAGAAACTGCATAACTGACCGAAAACAACATGTCATATATATATATATATATATATATATATTATGTATATAGGATTTACAGAGTTGTTCTGCTGCAGCCATCAAAGTTGCTCGCTTCCTTCCAAGTATAGAGTACTAAAAATAAAAATAAAACGTTCATGAATATGAATATAGTGAAGCTCTATATCTGTGCAAGGTCAAGCAATATATGTCATTTTCAGTCGTATTCCGTTCGAATATGCATGGGTATTGCTCAAAGAAAAAATCTTAAAAAGTGAACATACGGTCCTTAATTATTGATAATTAGTATTAAGGGTGTTTATATATACTTAATATGTATATATGTGGATATATATATATATAAAATGGAGGCCCTCATGAAGGTTTTCGATTGTAGGCAACAATAAATACATAACATTAAATTAATTACAACGCGCGTTCCTTTAATTTTCTAGGCTGCGGCCTCTAGCTAGCCGTACGTGTGCTGAACACCACATGCATGCGCGCATTTTGTGCCATTTCTAAAGTGCAGAAAGAAATAGAAGAAATTAAGAGCACTGCATAAGTACTGAAATTTAAAAAAAAAAAAAGAAAAAAGAAAATCATATATATCTATATATATATATATATATCTTAATTAGTGGTCTGATATGTGAATGGTGGATGCAGTCATTAATTAGTTATGGGAGTTTTCAAGCCTTTTGCAATGAATGTGGGTATAAATGTTGCTTTTTCTGGTGTGGGGGCACTTTGGTATGTGATAGTAGTACTGTTCATTATCACCTCGTTCCAACGGATAGGCTCAAAGACCTACTCATTGCTACTCATAAAATCCAGGCTCCCCCACATCAGAATGATTTTTTTGTCTTGTTTGCTGGCTTAAATTGCCGACTTAAATGTGCAGAAACAGACGCTAAATTGATTTAAATACATACTTTTATATTATATATTATATATTATATTATATATACATGTATGTATGTATGAGGCTCTTAAAATTTTGAATTGCAAGACAAGAACAGCATGGTGGTCGGATTAAAATATGCTATACATATACACACACGACGACTCATGCATGTTGATCGTCTTCTTTATTGGGTCGTCAGGAAACCCAAAAGGAGTACTCATGTATGACCTCCCAGATACCTGTAGGGCCCTAAAACATTAAAAGCACATATAGAAATGTTGATGGGATTTGGGCCTGCATGTGTATGGTTTTATGTCCCAAAATAAATGTGAAGGATTGGGTGCAGCAGATGTAGGACATGATGAGGGTCAGCTACATGTGTTAGTAACTTAGTACTCCAACGGTCCAACCCCACTTGCAGGGACGTATATAATTAACCGAAACATATGTATATGGTATGGTGAGGCCGGAAGCACATGAGGATAATATTATAGCTAGGATTTGAATATCTCAGATACCTAAAACGCAAAAATGCCATCTTTGAGGTTTTTCTGAAAATATTCCATGCACTAAATTCAGCATGAAGTTATATTCATGACTAGGTATATATAATCGAGTTTTATGGGCGATTGTAATGGATGATCCCCGCCTGTCGAGAATCTTAGGAATTTGAGTACTTGATAATTTTCTAGTAATGAAATATGATTCTAGAGATCTCCCATATAATTAACAAGCTGTTTGTTCTTCGCAAAAGTTTAAATATGTTTATTTATTAAGAGTTTTTTTTTTTTTTTTTTTATAGAAAACATGGGACGTTAATTAAGATCTTAATTTGTATATTAATATGGGGGGGCTGGTTTCTATTTATTTTTGTGGTCTATAGGAATTATATTTTTACATTTTGGAAGGGTGGCAATGAGAGGGTGAGCTTTTATTTTTATTTTTATTTTTATTTTTTGGTGTAGGGGGACCAGATATATATAGATCAGGATCTTTCTCAATTAATTTGAAGGAGAAGGAGCATTTTTGTAAATCTCAAAGGGAAGATTTATTAACGGGGAAGTCAGGTGTAGACAGAGAGCCCATGGGCTTTTCTTTTACCATGAGAACTAGTAGCTCATGTTCAACCTGTTGTTGCTCCACCACATCTCTGTCTATTAAAAATTAATAATTATTAAACAGGTGAATTAGGTCGTATTGTGTCATCCTTTAACTAAACAGTTCAGATACGAGTTTTAGAATCTGACTCGTTTAATTTCGTTCATGATCAGGTTCTTGGTTTTTTTTTTTTTTTTTGGATGATCAGGTCCTTGTTGACTCATATGATATGGTCTAATACTCTGACTTAATATAAGGGGTGATAGTGATCTGGTTTAGTCCAATTTTAAACGAAATTTAGGATCAAAACAGAATGTTCCAATTTTGTATTTTCAAAAAATTAATTACCCACCAGTTATCTTTGTCCTCTAAATTGATACTTCTAATTTTATCAGTTTTGTTCTAATTCGGTCCAATTTTTTTATTTTAATATACTATTATATATTTTATAATATATATAATATGATATAGTATAACATAGTATAATATAATGATAATATATTGTAGTATATTATAATATATTATAATTGTATTAAAGACTATAGTGATATAAGATTTTAAAATTTAATAAAGTAGTAATTTTTCATATAATACAAAACTATTTTATTATACAAAACTATTTTATATATAGTCTATATAAAAATTATATACAATATAAAAATTTAACATTTATATATATGAATTAGTCCAGTCCGATTTTAAAAAAAGAAAAATCAAAACCGAACTAATTTTGACCGGTTTTGAAAAATATAAAACCAGTATCAATCTAAACCAAACTCAGTACCGGACCGAACCGGTTCAATCCAACTCAATTTACCAATTCACTGATTTTATTTTTATTTTTCTCCTACCCTTACTTAACACAACCCGCAAACACGACTAGTTTTCACTCCTAACAGTAGAATTGTCACCTTTTTAGTACTTATTTTGAAAGAAAAATGTATCAAAACTGCACAATAGTAGATTTGAAAGTAAGAATGGTGGTTAGCATTAACCAAGAAAGGCATAAGCCTTTTATTGTCATGCACAAACCACATAACAATGCCTCTTGCTCGTGGTGGTGGCCGTGGAGATGAAGCTGGGGAGGGTAGGTCGAGAGGTGAGTTGATTACAAGAAGTTGAATTTTGAGTGATTTACAACCTCAAATATAATAAAACATTTTGAGAAATGATACCAAATGATTAGTCCAATCCCATAGATGCCAGGTTTAAGCGGACTTTGAAACAATCTATAATCTCGAATTTACCCTCTTTTTTTTAAGAGGTTGTGCTAGCAGGACTAGCTTGCACATTCTTACAAATATTATCATTAATTTCTCTTTAATAATATGTAACTACAGTCATCATATGTAAGTTGTCATGTCATCATTGAAGACTCGGATAAACTTCACAAATAGATAATAATGTGAATCACTGAATATCTACTTACTCTAACACGAACAAGTACTGTGGAAAAAAAAGGAAAGGCATCACTCAGCTTGGATACATTCAGAAAAATAAACTCACATAAAGCAACTACATTCAGTTACATTCCTTTCAATTCATCAACCCATTATCCACCAATTCAATCCACATAGCATTAGTCAAAAGATTTTGCATGAAGCAGTATAAGCCCAAGTCATGGCGCCAGTTTGATTCTCAAGAGATTTGCAACATCTGAACTTTATTTTTTTCAAGTTTTTTAGCTGCAAAAATCTTCCCTTTTAAAGAGAGTTCTAATCATCACTCTTCAGTTCTCATAAACTCCTAAGTTGGTCTTGACACAGGCTTTTTGAAATATAATCCCTCTGTAGTTAAGGACGCTCTCACTCGTGTGGTTGTTTCTTCAGTATTATTACCGGTGATGTCATTGAGCTATCGGACTGGAAATTATTACCTGGAGTTTCGACATAAGGCCTGATGAATGTCCGCCGCCACCAGACCTCGAAGGCTCTCTGAAGATTTGGGCAGTTATCACCAGCCTTTAAAAAACTTCCTAACCAAGAAAGCAATATGCTCTGCTGCTCCTCTAGAGGCAGGGTGAGGATTGTCCTCCCAATTCCTTCCTCCACGACCTTTCTATCAAATGATCTGCACCCATGTTGTAACCAGCTGTAGTCATTAATCAATGGTTCTAACCACGTTTGTAAAAGCAATTGACGGGTGTCCTTTGACGGCAGGAGCTCGCCTCTTCCGATGCCAACAAATAGCCTTGCTGTAATGCAGCTAATATGATAACGAGACACAATGGGCAGCTTTGAATGTAGGGAAGCCAACTCTTGCTGGCCAGCCCACAGTAGTGCAAATTCATCTGCTGCTTGCCTGTCAGCTAAAATCTCGACCAACCATGAGAGGTTATCAGCCTCTAGAGCTATCTGCTTCATCACAGGTTCTCTGCCGTCCATAGGTTTATCAGCAAACCCTGGTTCAGCAGCATGCCTAAACAAAGACAAGAGAGAACTCAAGCAGCTTTTGCATGAGCTATAAATGGTTTCATTGAAGATATCAGATGAACCTGCATAGCTTGGGAGACTGTTATTCTCCCTAAGAAGCTTCAGCACTACTGATTTCATTTCCCTTCGGCCTCGCTCCTCATTGCTTTTGAGAACGAGGTCAATTATTTGTGAAAGTGTGTCTTTCGGGTGTTTGGAGGCATCAGAAGAAACTCGCTTCAATACTGGGGTGACACCGATACCGTCACCCTGGAGTCGTAGGACAGACGAAACCACCTTTTCTTCTTCTTCACCAACCCAAGGGACAGCTTCCAAGTATTCTAAACATGACTGCATGCAAGAGTCAAAGCCAAGTAGTTCTGCAACCTGGAAAACAGTTCCATCAGATGAGGTTTTCATGTTATGTAGAGATCCATGAAAGTCATGTTATGTAGAGATCCATGAAAGTGCTAAAGGCTGATGTAAAATCCAATGACTGGAACGTATACAAGAAAAGAAAGACACCACTCCACCTCATACCAACGCTCACAAGGAAACAACACCGACTACAAATGAAGTAGCAAACAGTTTACAATACATCCACTTGGAGATAAAAGAGCTCCGGACGGTGCAAGAAGCTCCATTATCCTACTAATAGCTACCAACTTCATTCACAAACAACAGTATCACCATTGGCAGATAAGAAACAAGGTACTCAAAAGATTCAATGTGATACCATGCAAACGAATGAAAATCCAGGCCAACATTGCCAGGGAAACTCATCAACAATCTGGGTTGCAAACTGATTAAAAAAAGAACTGGCGAGAGATAACAACCAAGTGAAATAATGCTGTAGAGAGATAATAATTTAAACCATGTTCCCTGATAATTAGTAATTTAGTATATAACACATCGCTTTCCTTGGCCAGTAAAAAAAATCTTAATGGTATAAAACAAACATATGGATGAAAAATTGGATTTCTTCCATAATGAGATAGCTCATTCATCTACACGTTATGATGTATCTAAATGGTTGAAAGCCACATAAAAGAGTGAGCCTTCAGAACCAAATGCATTTAGAAGGACAAGCATCAATGAGATGAGAGATTAATTACAGTGAGTAAGCAATATGCCTCAATAGTTGCCAATATCACATCACATGCTACACATCTCATGCAATATTATATGCTTCACCCAGATCCGACCAAATCCTGGTGGTCTTAAATATGTCATCTGAAGCCCTATTAACTCCTTTTAGGGCAAAACTATTTTCTCTCCAAGAGTTGCTTTGAGTTACTAGAAGCTTAGAAGATTCCATCTGAATAATTATGGGGGGAACACAGGTAATAAAAAATGATTATGAGAATAATTCCAATTACAAGTGCTTTGAACAAGATTGCCTTGAAATTGGTTTTGATAATAAATCATATAACAACTCAAGGAAAGTCCAAATCACATATGGTCTTCTATTCCTAAATGATTATATAATTTTACATTTACAGTCCCATGGATCATTATAAAAGCCAATAACTCCACTATCAACTCCTCTCTCATAGGCAATATGAGATCTAATTCCCAATGGTCTCATCTGTTATAATCTTCCTTAATTAAAATTGCTGCCCTTCTCATCAGGCCATTCCAACATGGCATGACTTAAGTCCCATATTCTGTTTGAGATTAGCTATGATATTTAACTTGAAAAACAAAAGAGCCCAAATCACATAAGGGTCTATACTTCCAAAGGACTAATCGAGCATATAATTGAAGCCCTGTGGAACATTATAAAAGGCATAAACATCTCCCTCTCAAATAATGTAGGATCTCATTTACTCACCCCTCGTACTAAATCTGGGGTGTTTTACAATAGCAGTTTTAGCATTCATGATAGTTTAAACACCACCCCAAAATTATCCAAAAAATATGACCCCAAAAATGTTGATCTAGCAACCAAATATTTTTCATGTACTCAAGCTTCCACAGTAGATAAGTTTTTGTATTTAAAGTAGTTACTATTCTTAATTCCTCCCAAGGGACAATTAATAGAAATCAAGCATTTAATATATGCTAGAGAAGGCTGAACGAAATTTACCGACACTGCCTGATGCCCAAGGCCCAATGGCGATCAGTTTACAATCTACAGCTTTCTAGCCTTGATAGGCAGGTTTGAGGGTTGGCTTTTAGGAATCATTTTGATAATTCAAGTGGCAGAGGCCGAAGCAACTACTTTCAAAATTATGGAAAGAAAAGCAACTTTGGAGCAAGAAGTAGGAGTCAAAAAGATGATTATGAGAGAGAGAACTTCTATGTTATAAGTGAAAGAACTCATTTGCTTTCCTTTTAAAATTTGAATGGATTCATTCTTCTCTGATACATACACAAAGAAGTCTCAAAAGAAGTGTTTGATGGCTCAGAAGCAATACTAGCTATCTGCTTAACGCAAGTAAATTGAATGTTGTTTTCAGGTGATAGGTAGAAAAGAAAAGTATCGTAGCTGAAGGTAGCTTGTCTTGCTCAAAAAGCAAGAACAGTCAGAATAACGTAACTAACAGGTATGTAATGAGTGGGAATCACCATCCCCTGACAACCCACCCATATGCGAGATGCCCTTTTCTCTCATTGCCCATTGGACGTGCAGAGGAAAAGAAGGCCATAAACAGATAAATCAAATGATGATGATCGATCTGCCTTGCCCATGGTAATGAGATCGAGATACCCTTCAAGGACTCTTCATTTGTCAAGTACAGCTTCTAGCAGGAATGGGGTAAAGGTACCGCCATTTGTGTGCACAGCAGTGCGAATGGATATTGTTTGGTTGGGTGTTTTGATCAGTGATTTAGGTTACATTGTTTGGGCCTTTGAAAGAAGAAGCCAAGTTCACTGCCATCAACGAGCCAAACCTAAACAGAACTACCTCCATTGGTTCAGCTTAAAGGGTACTACATATGGGTATGGTGGCCGGATTCTGTCAACCAATTTGAATGGCTCAGCTGTCAGAATCCAGCCCTCTATGCTAGAGCCCAAAAAAGCATAATTTGAGGTCCCTCAAAAACAGCTGCATACACGAGTAAACCATGGGGATAACAACTTAATTTTTAGTCCGTAACAGGAGGGATTTGCTTTTCACTACAAGGCTAGCCATCCTTATATCCAGAAAGGCAGGAACTACAAAGGACATATATAAATCACATTAGAATACTTCAACAATGGAAACCCATCAATGAATCATCTGGATGAAATTATTTGAAGCAAAGAATTAAGATTTCAGTTTTTAGTTCAAATGGCTTAAATGGTATATGAAAAGCACACAAAAAAAAAAAGATATAAACCTTATAAATATATAGATATGTATGATTCGGTATAAGCATTATTTAAAATTCATTGCATTCGGTTAGGTTTTTTACACAGAGAAGTCAGAGCTTCTTCCAGGTGGAAGCCCATTCCCTGTTAACACTTAACACGGTATATTTTTGTTGGAGCAAACCCCAAGAAACTCAAATGTATTGTGGGTTATTAAAATTCAATGAAGCAATTTATTTATTCTTTAAATCCCTCTATTACTAATCCCCAATCCAAATGCAACCTAGTAATTGTTTTACATAGGCAAAACTTATACCAACAATATAATACATATAATCAGACAACGCAAGTAACATGGAGAGATCCATTGCATGGTCATGCAAATTACCTTAAGAATGCGGAGTACGCGAGAGACACTTTGCTTGATCAGTCGTTGCTTAATTTCTTTGCAATACATTAGTCCCACAGTTTCAACATATATCTCAACATCCTCGCAATCCTCAATTTCAAGAGAAGAAGTACCAGACTGTGGTTGAGAAAGCTTGTCTGCAATATAACGGCTATTCTCCACTAGAACATTCTTATGAACACTCAATTTCACACAAAATCCCTGCTTTCCAAGTAAAATCACCTTCATATCACTGGTTCCAGGCTCACCAAACTCAATTGCCACCTTCCTTGGCAAATTTTCAATTTTGGGTCTTGGTGCTCTTTCAGCAACCACAGGTGCACTCAGGCCAGGTGTATCGGGGACAAAGGTTCGCTGATCTGGTCTTGATGGGGTGAATGTTGGCTTTCTTTCAATTACTGGGGTCTGTTTCTTGGTGACAGTGGTCTTGGGTGGTGGTGAGGAGGGTTTTGGTTTGTTTAGAGGGTTTTGAGCTTTGAGGGTCTTTTGAAACCCAACTGGAGAAGGACAACACCAAAAACCTTCTGGGGTCACTGCAATTGGGACATTTCTGATCTTCGTCTGGCCTTGTTCTACCCTTGTAAGTCTAATTTCAGCCATATTTAAGAAGAATTCGCAGCAATATTCACTCAAGATGGGGCATTTACAATGAATGATCCACCGAGTCTCGGTGGATTATTAGAGTCACTCGAACTTTATAGAAGTGAATAAAATACCGAGAAATGAAGAACTGCTTCTTTGACAACAAAACTCTTCTTCTCCAAAACAGCCTCGGTACCTTGTAAACACAGATATGAAAACTGGAAAGCTGTGTTTTTATGTTGACTCTAGGAACCCCGAGTTCATTTTTACTTCCTCCAGATAAAGAACAAAGAACTGCTTTTTATAAAAACAACAATTAGAAAAGAAAAACAAAACAAAAAAAAGGAGTACGAAACAATGAGTAAAGATTTGGATGAAAACCACCCACCTAAAACCCAAAAATAATAATAAACCACAGTTTCTGTAAAACACGAAAAATAAATGACAATTTACAGCTAGCTGAATAGCAGAAAGGTAAGGATACGCGGAAAGGAATAACAATGTCTTCAAAAATATAATCTTTGCAGAGACGAAATTTACTCTCAAAGCAAAGTACAAAAAAGCATCCACTACGGATCCACTTCACGGTTAAAAAACCCCAAAAATTCAAAAAAGTACCCTCAGAAATCAGAAACAAGAAAAAACAGGTCTTTACTCTTTCCTCTTTCCTCCGCCCGACAATCCCAATACTCCAAAACAGCTCAAGAAAAAACTCACCAGGAAGCAATAATCGGAGAGCTCATCGGAAACCCATCTCTCTCTCTTATCTTGATTCTTTTTAAGCCCACAAGTGGCTAAAATGATTGAACGGGAACCCCGGTGTCAAGCATCAAGGGAACCACCGAACAAAGACTTGCAAGGTGGGATAATAATTAGACTGGTAGTGGCTCTATAATCTGTAAAGTTGAAGAATTTACCGAAAGGATTCCCCTCCCCCAAACAAAAAAGTGAAAGTTAAAGAGGCGATGGCCTCATGGGGCTGGTGCTTCCTACCACTTTAGCAATTTGTCTACCTCTACTTTTGATGATTGTGGGATTGTGGGTCTCAGGATTTGCATGCCACTGCCTCTGCAAATTACTGTGGCCATCCCTCTCTCTCTCTCTCTCTCTCTCTCTCTGTGTGTGGAGGTTCTTATAAATACTATCTACGTTGCTTTTCGTGGGCCATTGCTGGATATTCTTTGAGTAAAAGAGACCATCGCTGTCATGGAGAGTAGTGTGCTAAACATGCAATCATTTCAATCACTCAAACACCTTCCTGTTCTGGCGTTGCTAATTAGCAATTGGCTTATAGAAAGGCAGAGATGGGAGGACGAAAAGCCTTGAAGCTGAATTCCAAATGTCTCGTCTATGCAATCTCCCACTCAATACCATAAATAGAATTTATCTATTTTTATAGAACGATTGTTAATTATATTCAAGTGTAGTATATTTTAAACTATTGTCACATAAAATTATTTAAAATATATGATAGCAATAAATATAATTAAAAAAATAATAAGATTTAGAAGAAAAACTCACATCATTCTTTGACAATTCAACCGTGTAAAGTTAAAATCCATTTAAAAATGCATCTATATTCAAAGTAGTAATAAGTATAACAATCAATTATATTTCATGTTTGCAACCTAGGTAGAATCATATTTTTGAACTTATCTATTCACAATACTCAATTCAAAAGTTGGGAGTTGCTAATTTTGGTCCAACTATAATAATACCAACCACCCACACTTTTGCCATCTTTAATTGGGAGCTTTTAATCATAATCAATGAGCCTTAACATTATTATAACCTATTCCAATGGGTCAAGCTAGGCTGGTTATCCAACGATGAACCACCCTATATTCCCTTTATTTATAGCTTATAATAATCTAAATGTAATAGCTTTTTGTGGGCCCAAACTTTAATAGATAGTAAAGTGAAGGAGCACCATTCAAATTTTGTTCAACAGGAATACCTCCCATCTTTTCTTTCTTTGTTCCTCGATCACTTTACTTCGCTGTTTGCTTTAGAAAAAGAATGGACAAACAGCAGAGTGTAAAGGCACAATTAGGTCCCATCTTGATAATGAAATAAGATGAGGTAATTTTAAATAAAAATTAATTAAAATATTATTTTAATATTTAAAAAAGTTTAAATTATTTATTATATTTATAAAAATTTTAAAAATTTATAATAACAAGATGAGATAAAAAATATCTAAATGAGACCTTAATATTTCACATCTTTTTCTTTTCTTTTTTTCTTAATTTTTTCACAAAATTTGATAATACAACATAAAAAGTTCATGTAATAAGACATATATAGCATTAAATTCTTATTTAAAATCTTATATTAAATACTATATAAATCTATCATTTGAAGTAGCAGTATCTAAGTTTGATGAGTGTTAACAAGTTCTTTGACTTAATTTGGTTGTTTTTATTTCTTTTATGGTATTGTGGATAATTAAGAGAAATGGACCATGTCAACTGTGAAATGTAGAGTTGTAGGGAGAGCATCATGGATTGCAATAATAGAGGCTGGAAATGATGATATGAGAGAGTGGAAGTTAGAAGGAGAGAGCATGTTTTCATCATCAATGGCTACCAAAAAGAAAGCCCAATGTCTAATGGCCATGTGGGTGGGTCGATGCTCTTTATATGTCATTAAAATTGAACTTCGGTATTAACGCCTCCTACACGTGCTACCTTAACGTAATAATCAAGTATTGTTCAGTTTGGCCTTTCAAGACATAACCCTAATATATCAATGAAGATTGAAGAAGAAGATCCTGCCATGCAATGCTTTTTATTACTTTTTTAAATATGATTAGTTTATTTGCTTTTTGTGGTCTTCAAAAAAATTAAATTAAGATTTTATTCTAATAACATATTCATAAACATCTTTTGGGTCTGGTAAATTGTAGATTTCAGTAGTACATATTCTTTAAGTTTGCATGTAGTTTCTATCTCTTATTTTAAAACAAAAGTAATATTCTGTCTGTGTGTAAATTTTAAATAGACAACTTTCGTGTAGTCTTTTTTTATATATAAAAATATGGGCTCCATTAAAAACAAAAATGTATTTTTTTATACTTTTCCAAAGTAAAGTCCATTTTTTTAATAAAATGATTACGCGTGACTTGTTTATTTAAAACTTACCTAGATTATTTTTCTATCAAAATATACAAATTCGATATAGAGGATATAGAGTTACAACGGGACAAGATTATCTACAACCCATGGCAAGAAGAAATTGTTTGGTACAAGAACCCTGTGATCAACATTGTTTTCCTTTTTCTTCAAAAAGAGAGGTGAGGATGACCAGCTTACTAATCATTCCTGAGCATAACTATGAGTTTTTATTTTTTGTTGTGAATTATCCGATTTGGGTCATATCTACTGTCCCAAAGACAGTCCGTCACCACAACACTCTCCAATTATTTAGTTGGTCCAAAATCCATTTCATGACTCAAAATTTAGACTTTACTATTACAAATAGTTTTAACTTATGTTCTCTAGAATTCTAGATCTCAAAACCATGACATATCAGCTCGTAGAACTACCACGTTGGTGGTTGTAGTCAATATTGTTTAGCTCCCATATATCTCATTTCCATGAAATTTTTTCCCTGATAAAATAAAGGAAAAGTAAACAAACTTTATGATTGTTTGCATTGGCCAGCCTGTGCCATTCTACTCTTCTACAGGGTCCATTCTGGACTGCAAATCTGTAGCTATAGGTTGGGTAGGCTACACACTTCTTTTTTAAGAAAAAAAAAAAAAATTCTCCAACATTTTTCCACACCTCCAAGTCCAAACATGCACTTAAATATTGAGAAATGACTATCCTTGATTTTATCAAATAGCTATATTATTTATGGAACACATTATAAATAATTTTTTATATCAACCACGTAAATGAACAGTCACTTAAAATGTTACTTCAGATGTGACTAAGGATGACGGATGACTAAGTCAAGGATGAAGGGTAAAATTGTTCTATAATACTATGCATTTAATACATTTATGTTGTTATAAATGTATGCATTTAATACCATGCATTCAATAGGGCTTCTAAGAGCACTAAGGTGGGGTTGGGCTTGATTCCTTCTATTGTTATATGGAGGCTATGGCATCACCATTGTTTAGCAAGGATGGAAAATAACTTTGAAGCCTTCAATGTGGTCTGGAATTCTATAAAATATTGGGTGAGGGTGTTGGCTACTGATGTTAATAAGATGCGATTTTTAACAATGTAAAATAAGCAGATTTTGAATCGATCTGATGTGCCGACACAGTTATCGAGAAGCAAGAAAGCTCATATTGTGAAATGGTACATACCCAATCCTGATAGATTTAAGCTTAATTTGGATGATAGTAGTATAAAAATTTTAGGTATCGGTGGAGGGGTGGGGTGCTGTGGGACGAGAATGGTGCATTAATGTTTGCTTTTTCCAAGTACTTTGGCCAATGCTCTAACAATGAGGTTGAGATGAGGACAGTTCTAGAGTGCATTTTGTTTTGTAAGTAGATGGGATTCTTGTGCATAGATATTGAATGTGATTCTCTAGTGGTGGTAAATTGGATTCGGTTTAGAGCTTGTACAGTTTGGTACTTATAAGATTTTTAGGATAGATTGATGTTGATATTAGACGAATTCGATTTTTCAATTGTTCATTGCTATAAGAGAAGGTAATAAATTGGCAAATTGCTTAGCACGAAGTGGTGCTTTCGGAGTAAATAAGCTATGCTAATCAGCTCAATCATGAGGAGAGGGGTTTGTATAGACTTAATAAATGGGGTTTGGCTTCTCTTCCTTGGATTTAATTTGTGTATTGGGGGGATTGGTTTATTCTTTGGTTCTTGGTTTTATTTTTCTATGTTGTCTTAGTTGGAGTCAAGTTTTATGGTTATAACCACGATTTCCCTCCACCATAAATGAAGACTTGAATAAAGTGTCAGAGGTGTCGCCATCTTTTGGCCTAAAAAAATAAAAATAGAAAAATGAGGGGGAGAAGCCACACTCAGTGCACTCCCCCTCACATGAACAGTGTCATGAACAGTGCATGACACTGTTCATGTGAGGGGGAGTGCCCTGAGTGTGGCTACTCCCCAGCATTGCTCATAATAATAATAATAATAATAATAACATTTGTAACTAATTTCCTAAAATATTGCAACACTTTTGATTGTTAAATACATTTATGTTGTTATAAAAAAAATTATGTTAAATTACAGAGCTGTTTAAGACTTTATAATAATTGCAAGAGGTGAATTTAATCGTTAACTTAATATTCCTCATATCTTAAACCTTACGAGACATCAAATGTACTCAATGTTGGTGTTTAGTTATATGTTTACACAGCATATTCAACCAATATCTCTATTTAGTGTTGCATCTAATGTAGTGAAGAATCGATTTAAGTCAACCAGGAGTCAGTCCCAAACAACGTTCACAACAATTACAAGTCATTTTCTTTCTTTCTGATAAAGATTTTTCTTTGGATGAATGGATGTCATGTCATTCCAGATTTGCATATTAGAGAAGTACTGCGCAGACAGATTTATTGAAAACAAAGAAAAGAGGGACCTGTAAAAGACAAAAAAACATATAAAAATAAACAGGCTTTTTCGTGCACAAGAAGAGTGAGTTCTTTAACTGCATATGGCAGATTGTAATTTGTATCGATCAAAGCTGTCAAAAGTAGTTTCTTCATGTCTGCATATGTTTAGATTTTTCGTAAGTTGTCATGCAAAGCCCACGTGAGGATGGTCCATGCCCTGAGGCTGATCCTTAAATCAAACATGAGGGGACTTGGTTTGGTTTTTTCCATGACCCCACACGTGTGCGTGTGCAGCAAATAAAGTAAATATGGCTTCAGTGGATGTCTTTGTTTTTCTTTCTGGTGACTGCAGTTCCGACATTTTCCAACTGCTGGTATCGTGAGAATTACACTTACAATGAAATACAAGTGGAGTTTGATTTGGTGGATGTTTAGGTGATCACTCTAAAAAAAATATTTTAGTTTGGCTAAAATAGTTATTTTATATTAAAAAAATAATATATCAAATTAATAGAATGCGCAAAAAATATGTAAAAATGACTGCATATAGAATTTTTGTTTTTTGAATTTCTACACTCGGATCTAAGATCTAACTGGTAGTTTAAGGGTTACAAGTATAATTTCCTCCTAGAAAAATATTTGCCAGAATGAAATTAAATTAAACATTTCACCATCCATGCACCCCATAAGAAGAAACATTACAACTCCCTAACAAATGAAAACAATATGTCAATAAAAAAGAATGAAAAACAAAATGAGGTGTCATCCTCGTTCATCTATAGAAAGATGTATACAACATAGGTAGGATCTACTACTGGGAGAGGAGGGGGGAGGGAGGGGGCAAGCATAAACAATTAGCTTAGGCTATTATCTACAAAAGGGAAAGGTTGGATGCTATGTTGAAATGCAGGATAAAAGTTAAGACAAAACCTCAATAAGAATGTTGGTGAGTTGGCTAGTTGGTCTTTGGATTGATGTTCCCATCTCAGATTCTCCCATTCCCCAGCAATAGAATTTTAAGCAATAGGATTATCTCGATTGGATTAGCAAAGCACTTGAAGTTTTAATAAAGGCCCCCCCAGTGACATGGATATCCTTCTCCAAGGAGCAGCTAATACCGATAGTTGAATGTCAATTCTTTATCTGCTCATAAAATAGTGAAAACAAAATTTTAAAATTGGCAGTGGCCTCCACTAGCACATACATATACACATACACATACACATACACTACTACAATTTGAGTGCCATTGCTCAAAGGAAAGCGTATAACACGCATGTCCATCAATGCTTGGGAAGGATGAATTTGTGTGTCTTGGAGGAAATCAAGCCGAGTCAGAACAGGACCATGTAAAGGCCTCCAATGAAATAACTTCTTCCATACAACAGAAGCTATCATCTTGAAACCATAATGGAAAACATATTTGATGGGTCGATCCCAAGTATCAGCATGTGGAAAAACATCATAGGAAAAAAAAGAGAGAAGATTTCTTACATCTCGACTTGCATAAAGACCTATGTTTGCACGCTGACTATCCATGCTTTCCACAAGAACTCAGTAACTCACAAGATTTGGCAAGCAGCTACAAATAGCAGATTTCATGAGTACATAAGAGGCTCAACACGCCTAATAGCTGATAACAGGAAAAAGAAAACTAACAAACCCTTTCATTTCTAATTTTTTTCTATTTTATTAAGCCTCATCACACCAATTGGTCTCACAAAAACCTGTCCAATAATTAGTCTCAGGTCGTTACTTTCTTAAACTAAAGGATATGGTTGGTGCAATAATTTGGGAAAGAATCTTCAAATTGCAATCCAACTCTAGTTCATTTTGTAATTGGATCTGAGTTAACATGGGAATATACTGTTTGGACACCGCCAAAAGGTTGAGAACTGAAGTTCAAGTAATTATGTTTTCTTGAAAAGTGGTTGACAGTTACACTTAAGCCCCATGAAAGAACCTTGAACATATGATTATAGCATTTGGAAGATAAAAAAAAGGTATCAATAAATAAAAATGGTAAGTAATCAAATTTACAATCAAGCAATGCTTCACTAATTGAAAACAAAATTCATTTGCTACTCAAAAGACTGGATGTACTCTAGAATTGAATATATTATAGAAGAAAAGTAGATAAATAGAAAGTCAAAGATTGTTTAAAGCTTTTTAACATATGGGGAATACCAATTCAGAAAAGTGAAATCCATACAAATAGAAATAATTCATTTCATACAAATAGAAAACATTACCCAAAACTTTCAAATGAAGTCAGATGGGCAGGATGATGAGTACCTTGAGCAATCTAAGGGTGTATAACATGAAGGGACAAGAAAAAATGTTACATACCTCCTTCATCTTTTCGATGGATTCAGCACTGTGCACATTCTCACATCCTTGTACCCAAGAGTGAAAATCATGTTGTAGCCAGTAAGAACTTATGTAATGCTGAAGTGTCATCTGTGCAGGAAATAAAAGGCAACACTTCCATGTCAACCAAAACAAGTGATGAGAAAGACTGCTACAAATCAAGAACAAGATCATAAAGATTACTGTAACACATGGAAGTTTGGTAGGCCCTGGTCACATCAATCCTTCATTCTAACTAAAAACAGAGAATATCACTCAAATTTCATTTGTGTTAGAGATGATAGCAACAACAAAAAAACATTATAAGTAACAAGATAAGCTGCCAAAACAGGACATCGAAGCAGCTGCTGAGAAGAATGGTAGCCAAAATGGCCATTCCATGATTCAATTGAAGTCTCCAACAGCAGCATACAACCATAATAAGAACTGCAATATAAAACCAACAATCACTAAGGAAGCCTTTCATTCAATGGCGTTTGAGAATTTACTTTAAGGTCTAGCACAATCGGAATCAGAGTCCTAAACTCATAGGAATTGTTTATCCTTGACAAGTACTAAGGAGTTCATATTTTCCATAGGTGCTGAACCAATCCAAATCTTCCAATCCAAGCCAGCATCAATTTCCAATAAATGTCAACTTTCGATATGTGTCGTCTGAGGTGCTAGAGGACCCGACTAAATTCTGACTTCCATCAAGGTGGAAGATGGAACATAATAAATGGAATTCAACTTCTGAACTGACTCAATAGATTTATGTATTTTTAAGACAAACCCTAATCCCCTAACCTTCCTCTTCTTAGAGTTTCCCATTCCCTAGGTATTTACTATTGATCCATGCAAATGGCTTGCATCACTTGTTCATATACAAGTACAAATATAATGTTAGATAACTCATTTTGGGATTCCCAGTCTTAACCATGTGTAAGGCATGCATTAAAGGTAATTATGGACATGGTAGTTGGGATGCTAGCAGAGGAGGTTGGCATTGAACAAGATCAAATCTGGCAGTGAAGGGGGTGATAGTTGACCTTTGGTTCAGAACTTTGCTTGCTTCAAAATGCTAGGAAGATTTGGAAGATAATTTTGGCTTCTGATGTCTGTCAGGTCAAAGTTTGGAAGATTATATTTCCAAACAAATCAGTCAATATATAGCTCTAACAAGAAAAGTATCTTGATTTTTTTTCATAATCTAGCAAAATCACCAAGAAATGTAATATTCAGTTGCAAATAACTGCAAGAAACAACCTTTAGCATCATCTACATCCCTCACATCTTATTGCCCCTTTTATAACCTCTTCAGTCACTGTGTCAATCACAAATGAACAAGGAGAGAGAGAAAAGGAGCTGGGGAAAGGCAACATATAGAGAGCATTACAAAATCTATTGAAAGAATCTCCAACAACCAGCAGTTGAACTAGCACAAGTATTCAAGTGCCTGATAACTTTTCAAAAGGCTTATGAGAATCCATAGTAAAAAGGCACATGAAAATGGTAACAATTATCAATTTGTAAGAAGAACAAGGTGAAATGTGCATTAAAAATAAGATGTATATCATCTAAAACTTAACATATAAGGCAAACTGATAGATCCCAGAAGTGTGGGACCTCCTATTCTAACAATAAATTGAGTAAATAGCCAACAAAATGATGATAAAAAAATAAGTGAACAGAAAATCCAGATATAATCTAGACTAAAGAATGAAGGTGATACAAGTTGTTTAAATACAAGGAGCTCATGCAGATTTCAACTTGGTATTAGATTTCTTTTTCACTTTGGTATGTAAATATAGTGACAGGTTAGGTATATTTATCAAAGGCATATTTCATATGGAGGGGCCCCTTTCTTTTATTAATGCTCAATCCATCCAAAGATAAGTGTCTTCATTCTGATACATACCCTTCACCCTCTAATCAATATCGGAGGTTGGTACTTTAAATGCCACGTGATTGAGATTAATCCTCCACTCGCGCACACACACACAAAGACATGCATGCATAATGATAAAGAATAAAATTCTATATTTAGTATATCAGAAAAATGAAAGATCCTTCAGGTTCAGGATTGATCTTTGATGGACCTATTTTTTAAATGACATTATATAATACTTCTTTCATTTGGATAGCACTATTCAATCTCTTCTAGAATTAAGCTTGCACCTTATGTTATATTCACTACAGCACAAATAATTGTTTAATCCTATTTAATTGCAGAAATGGGTAGATTTTGAGCCTACTTCCTAAACTATCAACAAGAGCAGGAGTTTACCTTCTGCGGCTTCAAAAGCATTCTTCCAAGTTCAGAATAACAGTTACAATGGGACGCGTCCATAGCAAACTCTTTCCAGATCCTCACATTGTGAGCAGTCTCTATTAAAGCCTACACAAGTTTCAACTCTCTAAAAAGAATTACCATGCAAGAAAGAAAGAAATTTAAGAGGCTGAGAAACACAAAAATTTCCATCAAATAAATGAAAAAAAAAATGCACAAAAGAGAACACCAAATCACATACCTCAGCATGAAAATGGTGGCCGAGATTCAGCATGCCAACAGTCAACTTTTGCATAATAAATCGGTGTGCGGCAGTTAAATCTTTAACCATTTTCAATCCTACTTTATATGTCCCATATGCAATAGGCTGAGGAAATTCATCTATTGGACAGACAAGTAGCATATCTGCCCATGAATAATTTCTTGTGTGTGGAAAAAATATCACCAAATTCTTCTTTCTGTCATGTGTTGGTTTTGCTTTTAAAGTAGCCAATGGCCAGTTAGCTCTCGAGCATTTGATTCCTGTTTGCCACTTTCCTTTCCACCATACTTGGGAAAACATAGAAGCATTGATATGAGATAAAATCAGCATGTGTTTTAACCTTCCTATGGCACATAAGAAAATTAGAAAGCAACAAAGGAAGAAAGAAAAAAAATGGAAGATAGCAAGGACTTGGAACGCCAGGGGGACAAAATTCAGGCACATTCCCAAATAGATGGTGGGTGGGGAGAAAATGATAGTTAGGAAGATCATAGAGGTAGTCCCATTAGGGTGGACTGACAGACTACATTTTCACTTAATATTATAAAAATCAAATAAAACTTTCAAGAGATCACAACAGTCAACCTTGAAAATCCCAGCTGGTTGAGTTGGTTTCGTCCATGTTATTTACTAGATTGGGAAAGGCAACACGTGACTTGGGATCACATGGGAGGGGTTGATGTATCATTTTTTAATTTTCCAATTCCACACAATTTCTTAATGCACGGAGTCATAATTATATAATAGAAAAAAAAGGACAAGCATGCAAAAGCCTTACTTGTGCCTGCAAAACATGAGTTTGAGTAACATTGCATGATTTTCAATGTCAAACTTGAAAAGTGAAAGAAGTTAACAGTTACCTTGACCCACAGTGCCAATGATTCATCCCTTTCTAACCACTTGGGATCTGAAAGAGAAGACTCCTCCTCCCTGTTGTTTGGCAATTCACCTTCAATGGTGTGCACAATCATATGACAGCTCTCAGAGACTCTGCAAGGTTTCAAGCTACAATTCTGGGCATTTACATCGTCAACTTCAAAATGATGGGACCCTCCAACTGAGAATCACAATATGGAGCTCCACAGCAGTGGCCTTCTGGAGAAGGCAATTCATCAAATGTCCCAAGAACTTCATCTTTCTTTGCTACTCGAGACCCTTCCACATTTAGCAATAAGTCATCTTGTCGACCATCGGCTACTTGAACTTGCTTTCCATGCTCGAGGCAGTTAGATTCATTATCATGAGTAAAAGTCTTTCCTGAGCTCTGCTGGGCACAATCAGATTCTCCAACATATTGGACACCAGAATAAGCAAGCACTTCCATGATTTTAGATTGAGATTTGTAACGCCATATGATGATTCTGATCTCACTGATTACACCCCAACTCACCTCTCTGGTCAAATAAAGCTCAACCCAATATAAAGGGTCAGACAGATGTAAAAGAGTAGACTGACAAAACACAAGTGAAGGACAAAGTTAAACCTTAAATTTAGAGCACGCTTCTGTCCCACATGTGCAATATATTTAGAGTGTAGTGTTGTAATGATAAAATGATAGTAAGAACAAAAATATTACACATCAGTACTACAAAACCAATGTGTCCAAACACGGACTGACAATATATGAAATAGTCCATGGTGCAGCTAGAGATCCCTTCTGCCATAGTACCAGAGACATAATGTGGATGTGATGCCAACACAGCTGAAACAAATACTTCTATATTAAGGAGGGATGAGATTTCAGGGTGTAAAGAAGAAGGCAAATGAAGTTCCAACTAGTTGTGCAAGTTTTCAAGCTCAAAGTGCATATTAGAATGTAACTAGATGTTTCTTTTGTATATTTCTTGTGTACATGGACTTTGCCTAGTACATTATGATGAATTAAAATTTTAATTGTATAAAAAAATAAAAGAAAGAAAAAAATTGCATATTAGAGATCTACTCCCCATTCTCCCCAGTCCAAATCAGCCCAACGAATTGAAATATTATGTATCATTCCATTTGCCACCCTCTTATACAAAGTTTGGGTAATTACAATCTACCCTACCTTTAATTCTTGACAAAGCCATACCATTGTGAATAGCACTACTAAAATCCCATAATTCTGGTTGGAGATGAGAGAAATCTTGAAAATCTTGAAATTGTGGGGCAAGAAGTTATTGCACTTTATAAGAATTCCAAGGGCTTCATTTGTTACGATTCAAGGAAAACTCAAGGCACATATGGATTTATTATCCAAAAGGATTGTTCAAGGTTACAATGGGAGCCCTTGGTAATTTTTTTTTTTTATAAGAAGCAAATTTTTATCAGAACATAGAAAGAGGCAAGACAATCGCATGCCTTCATCATATAAAGTTTGCATACCCCAAGCACACGGAATGTAAACAAGAGAAAACAGCTAATGAGGAAAAGTACAATGAAATCATGAAAACTAACTCCATGAAAATATACAACTATAGCTCAAAGAAATAATGCTTTAAAAAGAAGTTTTTGAGTTCTTCTATTAAGCATTCCTGATCTTCAAAGCTCATGACGTTCTTTTTCCTCCAAACGCACAACAAAAGAATTGGTTTTAAATCAGTAATGTGATATCTCATTCACCATTATCACAAATTAAGTCCAGAGCATTAAAGAAAACATCATACATAAAGTGGCAATGGTTATTGAGAATTCTACTCTTGTCAATTTTATAAACGCATTTGAATAAAAGAAGCTTCAAATTAGAAAATCATGATTTTTTTTTTTTTCCGTCAATGTCACATAACCGGTACAACTATTGTCAATCACTCCTTGCAGTCTCAATTCATAAACAATGCCATAACTAGTACAAGTCAAAAGCACCATAAAACCCTATTACGACAAAGGTGTTAGAAATACCAAGTACAGACTTATTTATAACAAGCCTAATCTCCTCATTTATTGAAACAATCCAAACCCAAACAAAGTGCTTCACCAGTGTATATAATCTTCATTTGAAAAATAAACAATAACATGTTAATAAAAATAAAAAAGTCATGTAACCAATTAGATAAGTAATATGTCCATAGAACTTTCATTGAGGTGTCTATATTCTATATCCTTCCGTGTTATTAATTTGAATGGATTTGGATGGGCAGTGCAAAAAATTGGAGTTACAATATTAGCAAGAAAAAGGTACTCCCGCTGAATCACCAAAAAATGAAAGAAAATTGTTAATCATCTTCAAACATGAAATTTAAAATTTGTTTAATATACATATTTCTGAGAAATGTAAAATTTCCCATAGCTTTTTACAGCAAGAGGCTCGATGCTGTTGATAGGTAATGTTCATAGGATGTATAGTTGTATACGCTAATTTAGTATGCATTAATAACTTGTTTATGAACAACAACAACAACAAAAAAAAAAACTTTATCCCAAGAATTAAATTCACTTTTCTTTTTCTTTTTTTTTTTTTTGGAACTCAAAACAGCCAAATTTGTTTGGCCAAAGCCGTCAATTTAATTAGAGATAAACGACAAGAGAACCGGCCATTTGATCATAGTCAAATGAATTCATCAACAACGTTTATACAAGAATAAGAATGAGAATTCTTCGAAAGGATCGCAACCCCTGCTAAGTGCAACACCCACCCAACAACATCAGCGCAAGAATCTCTGTGAATCATTCTGGCTAGAATCCCAGATTCCATATACCAAAAACCAAAAACCAAAAACGCTTTAAAACCTCAAATTCTTGTCATTTATTGGCAACAGTAAAATAAATAATAATAATAAAGCTTGGTTCATGAACTGTTGAACACGTATAACAAACCCGACCAGAAATGTCCATTCAGATCAAGAAAATAAATGTAACAAATATAACACATCAAGGTTCCGCTTTAATTGGGGTTTTGCAGAGCTAGTGATCAAATAAATTGGAGATACGAGGTAGTTAGACTTAGGTCACAAAAAAAAAAAAAATAAAAAATGGTCACAGTAAGATGTAACACATGCAAACAACATATACATAAGTATACATGCATGACAATTGACATGCCCTAAAGCCCTAAGCTTTGAACTAACAGACAGATAAACTAACCAAAAAAAATAAACTAACCAAAAAAAAAAAAATGGAGAGGTGACGGGGAAGTGGATAATGTTACGTACCTTTAATAGTGGGATGAAAAATATTTGTTTTTTTTTTTTAATTTAATTTTGTCTGAAATACGGCTCTCAAATCCCCCAGGGTAATGTTGGAATTTGCTTGTGGTTATGTAATTTTGGTTCACCAAAAAGAAAGGGGGAGTTTAAAGAGTTAGTGAGAGATAATTAGAAAAGGAACTAACAGATTTTGGTTTGGATTCATCTCTGGTTTGAATTTAAAAATGAAATGAGATGAGTTAAGTTAAGTTTATTTTTTAATATTATTATTATTTTAAAATTTAAAAAAATTAAATTAAAAATTAAAAAAGTTATAGTGGAATTTGAAAAAAATTATATTAAGATTTGTATTTTATATGAAAAAATAAAAAAGTGTAATGATGAGTTTGAGATGAGTTGAGACAAATTCGTCTCGTCTTCGAATACAAACATCAGAGTTAAGATGATATGAGTTGAGATAAGTTTTAAAAATTGAATAAAATATTATTAAAATATTATTTTTTAATATTATTATTATTTTAAAATTTGAAAAAGTTGTATTAAAATTAAAAAAATTTATATTAAAATTAAAAAAAATTATATTAAAATTTAAAAATATAGAAATAAATTTAAAATAAATTAAGACGAGTTACTCATGACTAAAGAGAGAAATTTCTGGTTTGGGCCTGTGGGATACAATGAAAGTAGGAAACAGAAACGGTCCAATTGAATTGGCCACTTTAAAGAATACAAACTAATATTAATATTAAGAAAACGGTTATGATACAGTTTTTTTAAACAATTTTTTATTTAATTACATTTTAACTGATGAGTATTTTTAGAAAAGAATACTTTAAAAATAATATCAATTTATAAAAATATTTTTAATTTAACATATTATTATATAAAATATTGCAAAAAGAATTATACCTATATCACTATCTCAATACTATATAAGAAACGGCACGGACAAAAACCAAGGAAGATTTTTTTTTTTTTTTTTTAGGTGTCGTTTTTTCTGCATGTCAACCACTTTCCTTTTTCTCTTGGAATTCAGCTTTTTTGTTTTGTTTTTATTTTTCTTTGCTGTTGGAAATTCTTGGAGGGAGGGAGGGAGGGAGGGAGGACTGAGAAGTTTACATCTATTTGAGTTACTGTATAAAGTATGTGCTCTTTGTTTTCTTTGTTTTATTTGTTTTCTGTATAAATAAGAAATAAAAATGATATACTTACTACTAATTTATAACTTTTTATAATTTTTTTATTTAATTTTTATTTTTATTTAGTGATTAAGAATGTAAATATTAATAAAATTATATATATTTTTTATTTTTTCTTAATAATTAAGCATGTCAAAAAAATACTAAAATAAAATGATAACAAATAAAAAATAACTTATAAGTTATAAAAGAATTATAAAAATAGTAATAAGATATCATCACTCAAATAAAAAAGATAGGAGTTAATGGCAAGTAATCTTAGAGAGTATCTATTATTTGGAAATATCCATTGCATTAATGATTATTTATTTTATGATAAAATGGTCCATTTATTTAAATCATTTCATGAGTGCAATGAATACTCTCAAATAATAGATGCTTTCAAGATTTTTTTAAAAAGAAAATAGTTTTTCTGTGGGCCAAGTGCATTTGCAGCCCGAGTTGTGTCGGCTGGATCTGGTTACTGGTTTGGTTTATCCTGGGCCAATTGTATTTCATCATCAATGTTTGAGTCCAACAGCCAACTATTCATTTAGGAGGTTTGGAACAGGAGAGAATAGGTGATAGGAAGTCAAATACATGAGAGGAGGAAATAGTTATTTTTCCTAAATTATTTTTTCCAACTTTTTTTCAATTTTTTTCATTATCTGAGGTCTTGTTTGAATACTAAGAATGTCTCATTATATCTATGAATATTAATAAAATAATTTATAAACAATAATAAAATAATATGTAAATAATAATAAATTATAGTCAAATAATTTGAGAATATATGTAAATAGCTAAGAACAATGATGTTCACAAACAGGCCAGCTTCTCGTGTATATGATGACTATATAAAGCCCAAACAAGGTTTTTCCACTGGCAAGTTGTGAGAGTTTATGAAAATATTTATAGTAGAGTGTACAAATCTCAAGATATATTCAAGTTTGTCTCTAGCTATGCGTAAGTGTGCTACATAAATAAATTAGAGACACTCAAAATGCTTACAACCTAAATGATTTTTCACAAAGCATAAAACGTTGAGAGGAGTTTTTCAAAAAGTAATAGTTGTACTCATTTGAGAAGTCAATTCTCATACGGTAATCGACAGCTGATCTTAAAGGCTATTCTCTACCGTCTATAATTTCAAGCATAATGCTTGAAGTAATGTTAGATACTACTACTTGGCACTTCAAAATGAAAGAGTGAGGGGCAAGCCCACTAAAGGTGCCTCTATCTTTTATTACATCTCTCACTTGTACATAATGGATATATCTAATGCATGTATCTATCTCTCAATGTATTATCTATCTTATACAAGCAAATATGTTATACAACTACTGAGTTCACCTGAAAAAATAATGTGTGGGAGTACTACACCAGCATTCCTAAAAGTATCTGGTTATGCTTTGACTCATTTGGTTATATCAAATTAGGAATTTCTAGTCCTCCTCAAGTTCACATGACTTAATGCAATGCTCAATCTCCATGAAGTATAAATACAAGATGGATGTGTTACCAATCAATCTTTCCTTTGCGCCCATTTCCTTTTGTCTCAGTCTAGTCACTTTGCTAACAATGTCTTCTTAGACCGTATCATTCATGGTCATAAATAACATGTCAAAGTAACAAATATTAAATTCTCAACTTCATGACATGATCACATATTTCCAAATGGGTATAAATAAAGCAAGTCCATAAATTATGATCTACAAAACTCACAAGGTAAGGAAGTAATGACAAATTCACTCATCTCTATTGTTGATCGTAAAATCACATATAGTATGAAATATAAGCTATGATGGAATCCTATTTACACTTTAGATCTTAATTTAGTCGTTATCTCAATACCTAACTCGAATCCCTTCAGTTATTCACGTTTAAAGTGGCAAGAAAGGTTTGCATCTGGCTAACTATAGACGACATAGATTGTGAGGTGTCCATGTACGGTTCTCTTAAATATTATGTACATCATCTTAGCTCTCAGCCTCTCACTAAAGTGACTTATCTTTTGTATTATGCAACTTATAAATTTATTGACAAGTATAAAAAGACACAACGTCTTATCTTTGCTCGCCATCTTTTTGTAATTCTAAAGACTATCACTTGTGCGAGTGTACAAGCCATGTTATATGATAAAGACAAATTGAAAATCTGAACTTGATAGCACAATATATAATTTATAGTTTTTTTGAAATATCTCAAAATCCTAGTGGATATTTTCCAATAGGCCAATTTGGGATTATATTGTGATTTATTGACTAAGCCAACTGCATAGCAAAGGTCTAACTAAATACATATTATCACGTACATCAAGCTACCAATAGTTCCATCATAAGGAACACATGTCATCTTCTCTATTTTTCTTAAGAGTCTTGAGGCATATTACTTAGCATAAGCTCTCACATTTAGCAATGGCGGGTGTCAATGGGTTTATAATTACTCATTTCGAAATACTTAAAAACTTTCCTTACGTAAGTTTGCATAGACAAACATAGAAGTCTCTTTCAACGCTCTCAATAGATTTTAATTCCCAAAATGTATTTGCTCCACCCATGTGCTTTATCTCAAACTTGAGGGGCAACCACTCTATAGCAGCAACAATTATTCCCTTGTCATTTTTAGTCAATAATATGTCATCAACGTAGAAAAACAACATAACAAAACTCTTTTTGGACCATTTTATGTAGATGTAGTGGTCATTCTAAACTCATTTGAGAGAATGACCATACATAGATAATTGCACTAGATCATATATAGATCGCTTGAGCTTGCATACTTTGTGCTCTTGACACTTGACTACATAGGTCATAGTTGATCCATATAGATCTCTTTAGCTAGTTCTCCATCGAGAAAGACTTGTATAAACATTTATCTAATGGAGTTTCAAATTCAAAAATACTACTATAGCTAAAATTAGGCAGTCGAGACAAACCTTACTAATAGAGAATGTTTTCCAATAATCTACACCGTTTTATTAGGTATATCTTTCACCAGGAGGCGAGGTTTGCACCTCTCTATTGACCCATTTACTTTGCTTCTAACAGTTAGAGCCTATTTGTTTCCCATGGCCTTCTGTTCTGGCGATAGGTTTACCAAATCTTAAACTTGTTAGCTCTCAAATACTCAATTTCATCAATTAATACTTTCAACTAAAGTGTTGAATATTATACCAGTACCTGCCAGTATGTACCATACCAAGAAGTAACCAATATGAGTGAGATTAGTGATATAGGTATTTTGTACCAGGCTAAATTTCAATCATTTCAGTGTGTTTCGGTCAATACTGGCTAGTTTTCGATGTACTGGTCAGTTTTTAGTGTATCGGCTGAAATTTTTTATTTTTATATTTTTAATATATTTCCATAATTTTCACTCTAATTCTCATATTTAAAGATTATTTTCTTAAAATTTTCAATTTCTTTTACTCAATGATTGAAAATCAAATTCCTACTCCTATTTTTGTGATGAAGATGAGTAAAAAAAAATTTAATAGTTAGATTGAAAACTTACAAATATTATTGAGTTTTATAAATATGTATTTTAACTTTTTAAGACTTGCACTGATATTATTCTGAAATATAATTTATACATATATAATTAATTTATATATGTATAGACTATTTCAAAAATGGTACCCGAAACGATACTAGTATCAAAATATTTTATTCTAATACCTTAACCGAACGGTCACCGAAATGGTTAATGAAACAGTATTTAAAACTTTGTTTTCAAGCACTCATCTTTAGTAGAATTTGAGAGCCTCATGAATATTCCTAAGCTTATCATCATCTTGCAAACCCATCATGAAAGTTTTCCTTCAATTTTAAATCAACGATGTAAAATACTTCCATATGAGAGCTTCTATGTGGATGACCAATAAGTGGTGCAATAATACTAGTAACCAAGTCATTCACATTGTTCCTAGGAGCTTGAGAAATACCTTTATTCTCAACTAAAATGCTTGGAGTAACTTCATTTTAATCATAACTTCTTAGAATTCCAAACTACTATCAACCTCACATTTTATTGAAAATTCATTTTGGATAATTCACATCTCTTAAGACAATTTCAAAAACAATTTTATCATATTGTTCACCCATCAATACATATATTTTAAAGTGGTCAAGGTACCTTATAAATATATACTTATTCCCTCTCGGGCCTAACTTCTCATATTGGTGAATATAATCATAACTGAAGTCTACTGAACTCAATAACTACAAGTTAGTTAAGTTGGATTTCTCATCAGTCGAAAATCTATACAAGTGGAATATACTGATTTGGAGGACATGACTCAATTAAGGATGTAGGTTGCATTCAAAACTGCATCCCTCCAATATGATATTGGTAGGTTTGCTTACGCTATCATCGACTTAACCATTTCAAATAGCATATAATTTCTTCTTTTCACCACATCATTTGTTGTGGCTTATACAGCACCGTCAACTACCTCTTTATTTCTTTCTCATCACAAAGCTTTTTAATTAGTTTAGATAAATATTCATATCCATGGTCAGTTCTCATAACCTTTATACTCTTATCTAATTGGTTCTTATTAACTAAATTTACGTATTGTCTAAATCAATTCAATGCTTTAGACTTATGGGAGATCAAATAAACATGACTATATAGCAAAAAAATAATCATTGGGTCAAAAATATCTTAGCGAACTAATTACAACAAAAAAGATGTCCTTGTTGTTTTTTCAAACATTTTTCTCTTCACTTTTCCCATCAAACAATGCTCATATGTGGGTAGTGTTACTTTAGTGAGATTAACTATTAGACTTTCTCTAGCTAACCTAGTCATCCTTTCTTGCTCGCTATGGTCAAATCAAGTATCCCATTTATATGAATCTAGATTATTAAATTTAGTGAGAAAATTAGTAGATTCATTCACATTTAAATAATCCAAATTCATTATGATAAAATCGTCTTGAAAAAAAATATAATCATAAAAAATACTGCCCAAAAATATATAACACCATTATTTTCAAATAAAATGTGAAAATCAAGTCCAACTAAAGAAACAACGGAAAGTAAGTGTCACCATATTTCGGGGGCATATAACATATAGTGGAATAATAGAGTGTGATCGCCTAACATGAAGTATAATTTGTAGGTACCAACTTTTAACAGCTCCACACTAACTCTATTTCTCATCTTGAAATCACGAGTACTAGCCACTGGAATCTGACGATACTCCATAAATTTAACTTTATCTTTTGTTATATGCTCGGTTGCTTTGGAATTAAAAGTTTACATGGGATAGAAGTGAGTAACCATCACATAACTTGTTATATAAGTAGAAATAATAGTTAGATTCTACCTTCTTTGGTTCAATGTAGTCACAAATGAAGTAGTCTTTCTTTCTACAGTTGAAACAGTCTAGCTTAGACTTTTTCTTTTCGCATTTGCCTCTCTTGCCAGCTTTGAGGTTCTTGACTCTGCACTCCATCAAAGATTTTGATATTCTCATTGTATGTCAAATTCTAGCTCATTATTTCTCAAGATTTTGCAAGATTTGCTTTTACATGTACGTTGGCCGGAAAATTGTGGTCATGCCATATTTAATGTTATATATGATATATAACACTACAACAACAGCAACTTATTGTGTCTAGAAAATTTGTCACAAAAAATCAACTTCATCTCGCTAATACTATTTAGCGTCCCAACTCGATCGACGCTAGGTGGTCGCTATTAATGACTCTCAAAAGGTTTATTGCATCGAAACAAAAAAATGTCACAAAAGCAACACTCTTATGTCTAAATATATTTGGCGCTAATATCAATTTATCGTGTCAGAAAAGAGCTAGCCATTGGTAGAAAAATTACATTCGTATCAAAAATTATGTGTTGCAAAATATATACATACAGTCGGGAAAATGATTAATTTCGTAAGTGAAACTGGATTGTGATGTTGCTAAATGTATACATATAGTCGCTAAATGGTGTCTCTAAATTTGCTTTTGGTCCTGTGAAACTTTATTATGGCAAAGATTACTTACATTTTTAATCGAGAACTACTTTTTGTCCTACTTTGTTGTGGCAAAGCTTTTGGTCCTACTTTTGGTCATGGCTGGTCGTACCTCACAGAACCGAGAACTAGAAGTCAAAGAATGCTCTGTTTTCGAAAGTTAGAAATAGGAAACCAAACTTGGTTGAGGTGGAGCAACCATTGGGGTAGAAACCAGGCTGGGTTGGGATGGAGTGAAAGAGTAAAAACTATAAGTCGGAATCAGAAGGAGAAGAGATAGAAGGGACATAAGGTGATGAAGAAGGAGATGGAGAATATTGGGTTACAGAGGAAGAGCTGGGATTGTTGATTAAGAAGCACTTTTCATAAAAGGTTCGAGTGCGTCCGTAATTAGCTCTCCTCCATACAAGGCTGACTAAAGATGTCTGCTACTGTAGACATTTGTTGTAGCTACTATACCTTCAACATTGAACATAAATTCAAGCCTTGAGTAGTAGTTATCAAATCTTAAATTAATATAAAGAAGAAGATCTAAGAAAAATACTTGTTTCTTACCAAAACTAAAGAACAGGTTTGATTACAAAGAAGAATAGAAAAACTAATGCTTGTCGTTTCTCAGCTGGTTTCGTTTCTCACATAGGCAATATATGGTGTTGGTTAATGCCTGTCGTTTCTCACCCAACTGGTTTCTTTATGTAGAGGGTTGCGGCTTGGGGTTTCAAAGCAAGCAAGAGTATTTTTGTGTGGGAGGGGAAGAGGGACAATATAGACGTCGAAGAGAGGGAGATTCAAATTTTCCTCAAAATTTGGGTGTACGTAGAGTGCTAAAATCAATACTAAAATGGTGTAAAATTATAAGACAAATATATATAGATAATATTTTGCGTCAATTATATCTGCCACAAAAGATTTGTAATACATCGCAATAATAAGTCATTGTGTTTGCGACCATGCAACATTGATGCAAAAATGCATGGTAAATATAGAAATTTATTTGCGTCAACTATACTTGCCACAAAAGAAAGAGCATTTGTCACATTAAAAATGCATGATAATTGCTACCATTTTAAATTGACACAAGGTGATTTCCTTATTGTGTTGTTTTTTATGGCACCCAAATATTGATACAAATACCTAAAAAGAGACGGGATAAAAAATAGGCACTATTCATTTAGTTAATTTCACCAAAAAGTGGGATCAATTGTGGTATAATTTTTGAAGACACAATAAGTTAACATTAATGACATATTATTGATCGACACAAGATTTTTGGAGGCAAAAGAGCCTTCTTGTTGTAGTGTAAGTAATTACCGCACTCCACATTAACTAACCTAGAATATTTAATATACAGTATGCGGTTAAAATTGAAACTTGAATAATAATTTTGAACCAAAATTAATTATAATTTGGAATTTTTATTTAATTTTTTGCAATTTTATTCATGTATTTAATCTCATGTCAGTACCGCGCATGCCGAAACCACTTAAGATCAGAATCTCCCAATTAGAAAAATGGAAATGGGAGAGGCCAGGTGCATTGGTACGTCATTGTTTAGACAAATTAGTTACTGTAATTATGCACTAACCTGAACGAGATCAATTGAATAGAAAATAAAATTGTGTTCTTTTTTCCTGAGTGAGGGTTGGTATTTTGGTTGGAGCTACTTATATTAAAGGTAAAGCATGAAGTAGTGTACCTCGTTGTCAACCTCCTTTCTGATCATAATTTGCTGGAAAAGAAAGTATCTTAATTTTTTTAATAGCTTGCATATACAAATTAATTAAGAGATATATCTACTAGATCATGATTCCTTCCTTGCAAAATGGTTGTGGAACCTAACCCAACTGCTGCTAACAATATACATGCATCATATACATGAATATATAGAACAAGAGAGTAACAATATATATTGTTAGCAGCATTAACTTTTCATGTTATTATGCTGGATATTGGAACCGCATCTAGCTTAGCTTCGACCCTCCCATGAGGAATGCAGCCAATGCATTGCCCGTTAATTGGTCTTTGAGCCATCTAATCTATTACACAGAGAGAGAGAGAGAGAGAAGAGAGAGGGGGGGGACAAAAGTTGCTGTAGAGATGCCTTTTGCTGGTTATGATTGGCATTGACTCACTTGTCCAAATGTCTTTGGAAAGTTCGCTTTTTTCCTGTTCCAATTGTGGGATTCTCATCACCTTTCCAACGCAATCAAATATATATAAACCCTATTAGCCTCTTCCCAATTCCCCGCCACTATCCAATATTCCATATAAACCCAAGCACACAGTCTCCCTAAACTAAATGACATGTTTTATGGATTTGGGTTTTTGCTAACTCGAGGCACTGTCTCGATCTTAGCCCCCCCACCCCCGGTGAGAAATGATGCATATATCAGTACCAGACGTCTCATCTCCCATATGATAGATTCTGATTCATATTTTGGAATCACCATTAACTGTGATTTGGGCACTCAATATTCCTTACAACTCGCAACACTTAATTCCAAATTTCCTTGGAGAAATATTATCGGTTATACTAATAGATAATATTTTTATTTACACGAGAGAACAATTTTTTGTTTTTTTGGTCAATTTACTTTGCTAATTAATTAATGCATGGTTACATCCAAACTTGGTGCTGTTTCCAAATAAACAAAGAAAAAACAATTAATGAAATAAATGAACGTGCATGGAGCACTCTAGTATGAGTATTGAGTATTATAAGTAACAAAGTCAAGTACTGGAAGTCGAATTAAGCAGCTTCTGGCAAGCTTGCAATCGGTCTGATAATTTTAGAATGTTAACAAAATTTTTGAATTCAAATATTCACTTCTAATTTGTCTTTTATTTATCATTCAGTTGAACACACCGTACGATTTTCTTGAAAAGTGAATAATAATATTGTAACTGTCCTTCAAAACACCGGAACCTTCATGCATGCAAGTATATTTGTCACTTAGCCTGGTTTTTCAACTCTTCCAGGGCAATCCGCAAATCTAAGCTCCAAAAAACGTTTTTAAAACAGTACTACTGCAAGTAGATATCTGCTTAAACCACATATTCAGCCATTTAAAATCATAGACACGCACATGATGGGTTTCTAAATTCTAATAATTAATCTAATAATGATCTTGTGTTTGTAAACTGGCAATATTTTGAAAAAACTCAGCAGCATGAAACTCTGTGAATCAGATTCTTGTTATAGGAAATGTTATTTTTTGGAAATCTACAAATAAAGAATATCATTAATGCAATTCGATAATATCACAGACTCGATAATTTCATAGATCTATGAAGCATGTCTGTCAAGTTCATTTGAAAATGATCATCACTTCGGAGCAGGCTAGCTACTAAACTATGTAAATATTTTATGTATATATATATACACACAGTGTGATCTTCTCGTTTTTCTTGAACTTTTGTCATTGAATGCTAATCACCTGACTTGTATAAAAATTAGATAAGAAGATAACATAGAAGTTTCATTTGTTTAACTTATAGGGACTAGAAACTTCAACTTCAACCCTTAAAGAATCAAATGTCCAAAATTATATCCAACCGCTCTATTGTACGTAGCTTGATTAACAAAAATGCTTCTGATTTCAGTTGTAACTAAGCCCATATTTTGGTTTAAAATAAACTTTTTCTTCCTAGAGTACATGAACAGGCTTTATACAGTCATGTGGATAGGCAAAGCGATGGACTTTTCCTGCAATCTCAATAATAAAAAAAAGGGTATGCAATAAAGAATTGGTAAAGAAGAAGTTTTCAATTAATAATCTGTTTCACTCGCTTGCTGCAGTGAAAAAGAAGCTTTTTTCTTTTCTGATGAGTAGGTGAGTATGGCGACAAAAAGAGAGTCTGGCCACCATACCAGGCCATATTTTCTTTTTCTTTTGTGTTGGTCTTGGAAAAGGCCAAGGCCTATAAACCCATATTTTATATGGCGGATTCTTTGACAAACGTTACTCTCTTGGATGCTGAAAGACAATCTGGGCATCTCCTAATTAATTTTGCAAAAAGAGATTTCGACAAAGAGAAAGTACCCCACGAAACCTCATTTCCTTTCAAGCATCCAATGTCTCCTTTATCCCTCGCCTGGTCACCTTTCATCCCTTTTGAGGCGAGCCTGGACTCAGCCCTGTTTTGATTATCGATCAGTTTTTTCATAATATGTTTGATAATGCTCTTCAGTCACGCTCCAGTCCGAATTATGGTTCAATGAGTGGACTCCCTAATCAACCCAAAATGATCATTATATTTCTCTTTTGCTATATTCCTATAATGGTCATGATCCAAAAAAGTTGATTGACGAAACATTAATTGATGGAAAAAGGAAAAACACAATGATTCTCATCAATATGGACGTTAAATGTACGTACGGCATATAAACATTAATTAAGAGTAGTGGGATTTGATGGCCGATTTATGATTTGGGATCTTGTGAGTTTTTGTTAAATGGGTTTAATTATCATGGCTAATTACTGATTGATCAAATAAATTTTAGGTAAGATCTCTAATCATAGGTATAGGAGCTGAAAATTCTTGATCACGCCATTTATTCAATATATAGAATATTATAACCAAATTTATAACCATCTACACAATTCCATGATTATATAAAAGATGGAAATTTTTCCAAAGGAAGGCAATATACAACCATCGTTACATGTTTGGCACCCTGACGAGAAACTGATACTAAAAGAGAAAGACAAATTAATTTATGTAATTTGATGTACACTCGAAAGGATACGACATGTAGGATAGTATGCACAGCAGTATGGGACAAAGTTGGACCTGGCGTTCACCAACTCCCACTTGCTTCCCAACAAGAATAGAGAATGTGGTAAATTGGATCGTTATATAACGTTATATCCATTAACAGAGCCACGAACGTCGTATATATATATACTCACTCCCAACCGTCAATACCCAGAGTTCATTTTCCTCTCCTCCATTTGTCCGACCTTTGGTTTGAGTGAAAATTTTCCGCTTTTGGACGCTTTGACAATTAAAAGCACACGAACTAATTTTACTACTTTTAACGCAAAAAGCCACTCCTCCCTCACAAAAGCTTAAAGATTTATAGCGATTGACCCTTCAAAAAGAAGGCTTTCGCTGTTCAAAAGCTTGCACCTTTTTGTTTTCTTGGCCGAATTTTTGTGAGTTTTGTGCCATCGTTTCAGCTCTGTTATATGTTCAGACTCTGGTAGCAGCAAAATGATCACTTTGTAGGTACTTGAAATTCTGCGTTGATGAGAGCCAATACCAGAAGTGGAAGTTGAGTGTAATTGGAGGTCTCTAAAAACGTCATTTGGTCTTTTGGATTAGTCGGCCGCGGTTTTCTCTCATTCATTCCATCTGGGCATTTCCTTATTTTGCTCTCGAGTGTAATGGTAACGGTTCTGCTCTTGTTTTTCTCTCTTTTTTTTTTTCTCTCTCTCTAAAGTTATGCTGCTCTTGTTTTTCTGTTTTCCTCTCACGCTTCTGTGAAATGTTTTCGTTTCGCTGAGATTTCTGTTTGAGGTGATTTTTCAGAGATGGGGTTTGAGGAGAGTAGAGATATTAAACTGCTTGGACTGAGGATGAGCCCAAAGCACAGGCGTTCAAAGAGGTAGCTATCTTATTGCTGGGTTTTTAAATTCTCTTGTTAATTAGCTGTCATTCTCCTTATACGTTTTCTAGATTTTGGTAAATTACTTGCGGAGGTGCATTAACTAGAACGTCTTCTGAGATCCAATTACTTGGACTGAGATGGGTTATAGAGGAAAATTGGAAATTTGAGATCCAATCACCTTTTTCTTTTGGTTAATGTCCATATATGTGATTCATTCCTCCCAAGGGGGTATATGGTGGATGATTATCTGGCTGATGTGGAAACCAAAGGTCCAGAGCTTCAAGTAAGGGTGAAAATGGGTTGTTTTAGACTGAAGCTGGGCTTTTAGGCATGAAGATATGACTGTACACACGCACACACATATTTCGCCGCCTATAAATTGTATATTTGTTTCCCACCTGTTTCCCACGTCCCTTATCTTCTGACAAAGTTTTTATGGTATGTGAATTATTAAGTAATATCACGAATTGAATGTAATTAGAAAGCCCTTCGACATGAGCTTAGGGAAAATGATTTCTAAATAGACCCCAATGGAAGGGTCCAATGATGTAGTTCTTCTTCTTCTTCTTCTTCTTCTTCTTCTTCTTCCGTGTGGCAGACCCATGAAATTCTAGTTGCTTGGGTTTGTAATTGGATAATAGCTATATATAATTCTGTGTATGCTCTGTCTTTGGCAGCTTTCCTGATAAGAGAAGGGTGGAGGAAGATGGCCTCGATAGTTCCTTTAAGGCCTCTGAACGAATAAAGCTGGTAACATTGGTTACTATTATCCACTTCGTCTTATTATTTGTTTAATTTTTGCCATTATGCATCTTAATGACCCCAATACAATTGCCATTCAGAGCAAAAGGCCTTGTTTAATAGTGAGATGAGATGATCTGTGAATAGTACTGAAATGATTTGTGAATAATAGTGAAATGGTTTGAGTTAAAATGTTTTATGAGATTTTAGAAAATAAAAGAGAAAAAGTTAAATAAAAATATTATAAAATTAAAAAATATTCTTAGAATATAAATTTTTAATATTATTTTTGTTTTGGAATTTATAAATAGTTGAATTGTTTGTTGTGTTTTGTATGAAAATTTGGAAAAATTGTAAAAATTAGGTAATGATTAGATGAAAAGATTGAGAAGTGTTTGTTTTTGTGGTGTTTGGATGTTGAGATGAGATGAGATGGGAGGATTTTTCTATTCAAACCAGGCCTGACCCTCGTAATTTCCGTATAGCCCTGGTTGAGCTGAGTTGACACTTTTTACTAAGGAATTACCATTTTGTATGGCTCTCATGTAGATCTTTCTCAGATTATTTTGCATATATAATTTCACAAGCTACTTGGATTTCTAGTTTATGGATTTTGCCTGGTTTCAGGATATGGGGCACTTAAAAAATATAAAAACCAAGAAGAAACAATCTGCCAAGGCTGAAGATCATAATTCTTTGAGGCAAGAGGTATAGAGTTCAACTTTTTCTTCTTGATAACCATGTTTAGAAGATTCAAAAAAAGCTTAGTCTAATCCATTTTCTGGGTTATGGACATTATGGATCAGTTCAGCATTGTATCGAGAATAGGTTCCAGCTTCACAGTCATTCTTCTTATAATTACTAATTTGTTGAATATTTTCCATGCAGATTCTGCAACTTGAGAAGGGATTGAAAAACCAATTTGAGGTCCGCCATGCTTTAGAAAAGGCATTGGGTTATAGGTCTTCCTCTCATGAGAAGACCACTGAAATCTTAATGCCCAAGGTAATCTACATCTTACAAACAAGAAAAGAGGTGTCTGTGTGTGTGTGTGTGTGAGAGAGAGAGAGAGAGAGAGAGAGTATACAAATTATTTACATCAGTTAATTGCAATGCCGCCATTTTAGATGTAGTTTTCCCATATCTTGAGATTTTGGAATCAATTTGTAATGCTGCCTTGTTTTAACCAGAATTTCATTTACCTGAGAAAAACAAAACAAAAACTTTGAACTGTCAATATCTACTGATTATTCTCGATGAATTCTTTTCTTTTGGGTAAGTTTGTTAGACACCACATGCCATCTAAATCGACACCATGTGTTGTCTGACTTCTTAATGGTTCTTGGGATTTATGAATCTTGGACTCTGATATTAACAAGTTATATGGTTTATTCTAGTAATTTTTTTTTACCAGAGTCGTGTATGATTCCAGTGTTGTTTACTGACTCTGGATTTGGTTTTCCTTTTGCCTCATAGCTGCATTTTCTTTTCTCAGACTGCATTTTAACATTACTTTTGGATGTCTCCAGCCAGCCACAGAGTTAATCAAGGAAATTGCAGTTTTAGAGTTGGAAGTCGTGTATTTGGAGCAACATCTTCTTTCCTTGTACCGGAAAGCATTTGATCAACAGATATCCTCTGTGCCTCCATCTTCCAAGGATGAAAGATTAAAAAAATCTATAAATACATCGAGAGGGAGGATTCCCCAGGCTTCCAGGCCTGATATTACATCAAAGAGGGAAAGTTCAGCAGTACAATCTGCTTGTGAATCACTTGACAATCCTGGCAAGGAATCTATTGGTCGAGAAGAGAAACTATTATATTCTGATGTTCATCGCTGTCACTCCTCATTATCCCAATATTCAGTGTTTTCAACTAGAACTTCACCTCCAGCAGAGGCATTACGTGAATGCCATTCCCAACCTTTGTCCAGTATGGAGGTAACTTAAGTTCAATCACACAATCCAACTTTCTCAAATTGGAGCTTGGCTCCCTTAGTATTGTCAATTGCTTTGGGTGACATCACATCATGATATATGCCTTAGCATTGGTTCCCCAAAGGAGAAAGATAATCCCATTAATATAATTTTCCTTTGATAGGGGATAAAATGATGGAAAAATGTCATTGTGACATGATGTGGAGATGTATTATTGGCTATCCTGTTGCAATTTCTACGATATTATGATACAAAGTAAACTATACGTGGGCTGGATTCAAGCTAATCTGTATTTTTACAACATAAGATAACTGAACTTTTTTTTTTTGCACAAGTTTGGGTTATCAATAAAATACAAGGTTCCGCCGTCTAAAAAAATCTATTTTATAGATGTAATGGTTTTTAAATTCCAATCACCTTGGTATGTGGGGAGCAATAAACTTGTGAAGGTCATGTAATCCATGTATAAGTATATAATGCAATAGGTAGACATTCTGTGGGTTATGAATTTCAGTTTCTTTCTCTACAGTATGCTGAGAATACTTCATCAAATATAATCAGTCTGGCAGAGCATCTTGGTACCCGCATATCTGATCATGTTCCAGAGACACCTAACAAGCTTTCTGAGGACATGATTAAGTGTATGTCAGCCTTGTATTGCAAGCTGGCAGATCCACCATTGACTCATAATGGCCTCTCATCTCCCAATTCATCTATGTCATCATCGGGTGCATTTTCTCCACAAGATCAGTGTGAGATGTGGAGTCCTGGTTTCAGGAATAACTCATCATTTGATATACGGTTAGATAATCCTTTCCATGTGGAAGGACTCAAAGAGTTCAGTGGACCATACAGCACAATGGTTGAAGTACCCTGGATATACAGAGATGGTCAAAAACTGGGTGATACTGAACACCTGATACAGAATTTCAGGTAAGCTTTGGACATGTTTACCCAAGAAAAATCTTAGGCCAATGGTGTTAAATTTCAATTGGAAGAGGAATACCAGTGTTTCAATTGAATTCTAGTCTCTCGTGATTTTTGTTATGATTATGTGTCGTTCTGTTGCAGATCACTTATCTGCCGCTTAGAAGAAGTAGATCCTAGGAAGTTGAAACATGAAGAGAAGCTAGCCTTCTGGATTAACATACACAATGCTTTGGTGATGCATGTAATGATTCTCATCAATAAACATGTTAACTTCATAGTGTTAGCTTACACAAAATAAAAAATAAAGAACTTTATTGTGATTGCTTCTTTCTATACCTCTATATTTGATGTTTGTTCCCAAATAGGCGTACTTGGCTTATGGGATTCCACAGAACAATGTCAAGAGAGTTTTTCTACTCTTAAAGGTAGGATGAGCCTCCTTGGTCATGTAGTAGTATATCCATCGTGATTATTCGTCTTCTTACAAATTTGTACAAAACAGGCTGCATACAACGTTGGGGGTCACATCATCAGTCCGGACACCATACAGGGTTCTATTCTAGGTTGCCGAATGTCTCGTACTGGACAGGTGGATCCCAAAACTTTGGTTTCGTTAGTGTTAACATATTTTCTGAATGCTCTTCATTCAAATCTGGTGGAATGATTCGGTCTTTAGATTTGATAGCTGGCCTTTAAAGTTTCTCCTTAATAAACATGACATTTTTGCTGCATAGTAATTCTTAAGCCTATCCTCCTATTTATTTTCGCTCACCTCAGTAGGAGCTCAAATTTATGAACATTTTCCACAAGACAACTAAACTTTATTTTCATTTCAGTTTGTAACTTACCTTGGAGCCTCTTCCAAATTCATATTTGTAGTGAGGCTTATAAAGCTTGCTTGTGCTTGTAGTGGATTCGCATGTTACTTTCTTCAAGATCGAAATTCAAATCTGGAGATGAACGGCAAGCATATTCAATTGAGCATCCAGAGCCTCTTTTACACTTTGCTCTCTGTTCGGGAAGCCATTCTGATCCTGCGGTACTATTTTTTTTTTTGGTTTTATGAATCATATCATTCTCATGGCTTCCTCTGTATAGATACTCATTATTCCCGTGTATAGTCTGCTGCAACAAAAAACCATTCCCCCAACCCCCTTTCGGAAAAAGACAAGAAAATGAGGAAAGTATGTAGGAAGTATTATATTCTTCAGAGGGCTTGGAACAAATATGCTTGGATCCTAAAAAAAGTTATTCAGTGGAGTGAAACTTTGCAAGTTCTGCACCAGGGTTTCTATATTATAAACATCTAAAAGTTAAAACAAAGTCACAAATATGATGAAGGATAGAACTGCTATCATATCATGTGGTAAGACGAATCATTTTAATCTCTAGTCTTTTTGTTTCGTTTAGGTTCGTGTATACACGCCCAAGAGAGTAGTTCAAGAACTGGAAGCTGCAAAAGAAGAGTACATTCGAGCTACCTTTGGCGTAAGCAAGAATCATAAAATCCTTTTACCAAAGATGGTTGAATCATTTGTGAAGGACTCTGGTTTGTGTCCAGCTGGAGTGATGGAGATGATCCAACAGTCGTTACCCGTATCTTTGAGGAAGAGTGTCAAGAAATGTAAGATAGGGAAATCTCGCAAGAGCATCGAGTGGGTTCCTCACAACTTCACCTTTCGGTATTTGATTTCTAAAGACCTGATTAAGTGATTTTGCTTGCATTGCCTTCTGCTTACTACTTGGGGTAGAATGCAATGTTCATAAGACTGTATACTAGGAGAAATTACCATTATCTTTGTACAAAGTAGAATGTGAAGCCGAAAAAGGGAGGATACAAGTTTGATCTATGGCTTTGGTTACTCCCATTATGTGATCTCCATCTGGCCATGTTATCCTACATTGCTGTAGTTTTGTGAAAGAAGGGAGATTTTGCATTGAGAATGTAAATAATCTGTTTCAAGGTGCATTTTTTTAGTCTAAACTGCACCATGACTACTCTTTGCCCTCCGCCTATAAGATAATTAAAATTAAATTGTACGATAATAAATTTATACTAACCGAGTTGAAAGCATACAAGTTAGATTCACCATCGATTTAACCTTAATTAATAACAGATCTAAAGTTATTAGCACTTATTAAGTGTGTCCAGTTCTTGTGATTTCTACTCAAACTTGTGTCATTGTCAACAGGAGTTTTGTTTTGTTTTGGTTTTGTTTTAATCAACATCTCTTCAAAAATTAAAACTAATGCTTGTGACTGAAAGCCGTGAAGAAGAAAATGGAGGAAAAGGTTCTCTTTCTCTTGGTTCAATAATTATCATCTGCCCTTTTACGGTGGCCCGGCTAACAATCTCAAGTGGGGCAGCATCCTACTTCTTGCTTACACATGTCGGTGAGTTTATAATAATGCACAGAGCGAGGTCAATTTGTTAACAACAGTTTTCTTTTCACTTTTTTTAAAATAACGAGATTGAAGACATGAAGACTCTTTATCTTCAGAAATTCTCCCGTAGAGAGATGATCAATGCATCAGGTTATGTCCATAGATGTATAAGTGAAGTACGTATATATTTCTCTCATACTTCAAATACATAAATAATAAGCTCACTAATCGGCCTTTTATGGTGCCCAGATTAGTTCTAGTTGCACAAATTTTCCTCTAGTTCAGTATAACTCAACATGAATCACATTTTGGTCATTCCATTCTGATCTCTTTGCTCTGCAATTTGTGTGATTTCTCCTACCCATTTCTTTCTCGTGTTTAAGCTATACTAATTGCAAGTAAAGACCTTCGGATTATTGCAATTTAAAGATAAAAACTTGCACATCAAACATTTATTTCACATCAAAATTTCCATAACCATGAAGCAAGAAGCTTTAAAACCAGATCCTAAGTTCAGAAAAGAAATCTCTAATTACAAATCTCTAGCTAGTAAGGGCTTTCCCCAACAACATTCCCAGGAGGATCATAGAAGCAGATTGTTAGGCTGGTGTCCTCCTTCACACAAGTAGCTTGAGCACAACCCAACTGCAGAGACTTCCTCCACACCACCTGAGTGTAGACGCCGCACTGATGATTCGGCAGGCAGGAGTTGTCGGTGTAGTTATAGTATTCCTTCTCTTTCACCCACACATCGACGGCCATGCTTGGTGTCACGATCTGGCCGCCTGCCAACAACTGGTTTCCGCCATACTTGCTGCTGCTCAAGTTTGCGAATTTGCAGCCCATGTTGTTTCTCTGGTACCGGACGAGCAGGCTTGTGGCGTTGGCTAGCTGCGAACTCCAACTTAAGGGGCCGACCCCAACTGCTGCCCTTGCTTGGTTGTGTCCTTTGAGGAATTCCTCTGCTGCTTTGGTAAGCGGCACCGGCTCCGGCGTTCCAGCGCTTGTATTGGGGCTTGTCGATGGTGCAGCCCGGCCTTGTGCTGAACCGTGAGATATGGCTAGAGCAACGAGCATAAGCAGGGCAGAGGCCATTTTTCTATCTGATATGCAGTAAATGTAATCAGCAGTGAAGATAGTAGTTAACAATTTATAGGCTGTTAGATGGACCATTTAGGTTTCGTTAGGTTGATAGATTTAATGAGATCAATTAGCTCAATTTAATATTAAATTAAGTCTAATATTTAAATACTTAATTTTCAAATGATTAAATTTATTTTAATTCAAAATCTCTTTATACAACAGATTTATTATAATCTTTTTTAATTTAATATTTATTTATACGTTAGACTCATAATCATTTTCAACTTTTCATAAATATATTTTAATTCATATTTATTTTTAAATACATTTAAACTTATTTTAAATAAATTTTATAAAATTCACTCTACCATTTTAATTCATTATTATCAATAAAAAATTCAATTCAATTTAACATTCAAAACACAGTTTAAATTTCTCATTAAGCTGGGTCTTATTATTTAAAACTATTTTTTTTTTTCATTTAAATCCGTGATTAATTACTTTTTTCAGTAAAAGTTTAAACTTGAATCTTCAACATTTGTTTCCTTACTTCGAGGTATATGTTAGGTTGCAACCATAGGCATTTAATGGTGAGAGGTCGGAGGCTGCTACTACCCTTATTGAGTGTGGAAATGATTGGTTTTGGTGTATTTTATTGCTTCAGTGAATTCGAAGGCGTACTCTATTTCTTTTCTGCATCATAGCGCGTGACATTGTTGGCTCTGATCTGCAAGCTAGGCAGCCACCACATGTGAGGTGCATTCATGATTTTGTGAAGTACAAGGTGATCAAATATTTGTACACGTGGTTGCTCTTGTTTTGTACTTGGTTACCGTTGACCTATTTTTTTTTTTTTTAAGACAAAGATAAAAGGAAAAGAATATATACATATTGGGGCCGAAGTTTGGAAGTATAAGGCTAATCCACACTATGTTCAATAGGTCTTACCTTTGAAAGACTTGTGGAGCTTATAATTTTAGATATTTTTAATGGCTTTTTCATCTTATATTTTAAGATATATCATTAAATTTACTTTTTTTAATTTATATAATGTCTTTTACAATATATTATACATCAATTTTTATCTATTTTTTTAATATTATTTAACTATTATATTTTTAATAGTTTTTGTTCATTTAAGATATTTTCTCTAACTATCAATGATATTTTCATATTTTTCTATATTTGTAATATCTTCTCATATACAATGTCATATAATAATATCCTATTTAGATTCATTCAAATTTATAAGCTGAAACAAACTATAAATTGATTTAAATATAAAATAAGAGATTATAGAATGAAAATATTCACAATTTACATTTTCAATAATTGTGAAGTAATATTTTAAAGATCTTTTTGTGCATATTTTGAGAATGTCCATTTTTTATAATTATAAAAAAAAAAAAAAATTCTCAAGATAATTGCAATTGTAAGTGAACTTGCACGATTTTTTGGTCGACAATAGCTAAAGGAAATTATGATGGCATGTTTAATTTTACACAATATGATTGTAAAATATGAGTGACATTCATATCTTCGAGTACAAGACTTTGTTTATAAACAAAATGATGAAATATCTCAAGTATCCTATGAGCATACAGATAAATTTGTCAACTTCATTCAACAGGTTTTGAGATCAATTTTTAAGAAAATTAGCATTGGAAGGACAGATCTGCAACGAAGCAACAATCTCCTGGTTGTTGCTTGGAGGTTTGTAGGTGAGGTGAGTCAGCACTCTAAACCACAAACCACACGCTGGTGATTTGGAGGTGAGTTGGCGCCGATTAAAAAGATTGGGAAGTAGAAAATCTACTGGTACGATGCAAATAGAGCTCTAAAACCACACATGAAAATAAACAGCGCTTGAGGGTCATGCTCCGACATTTATTGCATTGTTCCGCATGGTCCCAATAGATCGCCAGTTAAGGAGTGACGTGGTGGGATGTATGTCAACTAATGGGAGTCTGAGTGTTGTAGATCTGAGAAAATTCAAACAGATAGAAGAGAGGAAAAAAAAAAACTATCATAAAACTATATTCACAACTCTTCATACTTTTAGGATAAACATTATAAAATATACTAATGGCCTCCCTCTATACTAATGGCCTCCCACTATTTCACTTCCCCTGTTCTTCTGAGCACCAGATAGAGATCCCCCACATAATGTTCAAACATTCTTACGCATTTTCTTCTACATTTCTACAGTCTACCAAAATTACTTTCTCTGAGAACGTGACGGTATATTGTTACTTAATACAGAATTAAACTTATCCTGACACTCATGGGTTAATAACAGGAACTCGAAACACTGATCTTTCTTTTCAAAACAGCCATGACAAATCTAACAGCTAGCCGACATTCAACATCCTATATCTGCATCAATATTTAACCTCACCGAAATGATGATGTTTTAACTGACCGAGGAAAAGTCAACGCCGTTTTTGCCGAGCGCAGTGGTGGCCTTTATGGCAAGGGCACACAAGTCAGGGAGTGAGAGGGGAAGGTGGGCCTGAGACAAAGGCATAAGGAAGTAAATATGACCTGGTTGCAGCTCCTCCTCGGGGGGCAACTGTGTCGGACGCTTGCCGATGAACAAGGACTCGGAGCTGCAGAGGAAGCAGTTGGGGTTCTGGGAGGTGACAGCCTTGGCTTGCATAGGTAGCTTGATTTCATGGAGCCAACCGTAGTTCATGTGAATCACATTTGTTGTCTTGGACTGCTGTTTGACGTTGTTGCACCAATCTGCTTGTTCTTGTGCTTGTCTTTGTGACCCTCTTCCTTTTCCTTCAAGTTTACCTCTAGATTTACTCGTCTGTGTCTCCTGAGATGAAACACAGGCACCCATGATAGATTTGGAGTTTGGACAGAATTTTCTAGGCCCAGAGGGACCAGGATGGATGATGCATGGTGATCTTTGCTGTGGGAGTTTACACCCGAGATCAGTTTTATCTAAACGGGTAGGTTTTTGTTGACACTTAGGGTATCCGTGGTTTGACTAATACGTAGAAATTGTTGACAATGGGGCCTGCTAGAGGGTACTAGAAGTCTAGACTCTAGATCTTATCCACTTAATATTTTGTCCTCAAGTGAGAAGGGATCCTGACAATGGTGGTTTTGGGCCGTCAAATATAATTAATGTATGGCATCCACAGCAATGCAAGGCCGGAGAATAGGTGTCAAAGGGGTTAAACAGATAGATATGCCATAGGCCCAAAACTGGTTTGAGTTTCTCTTGGGTTTGTGCTTGTATGTATATACGTTATCTCCGGTACTCGCGCGCAATTGCCAGAATCCGCAAGGGCCGCAACAACGAAAATTGGGCAAAGAGAGTACTCTCATTTCACTGATCAGATGTATTTTGTCTTACCTCTTTTTACTTTTTTTTTTAATAAAAAGAAAGGGTAATTCCAAAGACATGAAACCGATGGACCAGCGTCTAAGAGGAGGCCAGCTAGCTAACTAATTAAGCTATAGGAGTCTTAAGGATAAGATGCACGAATATATATATATATATATATATATATATGTATGTATGTATAGTACTATATATTAGGTACAGTGGGATTTGAAAACAAATCATCTGGCCTTTTACGCATTCTCCAAAGATTCTTCCAGGGACGTTGTAGGCAAATTGTCGAAGCTACTCTGATGATCATTAAAAACAATTTTGGTTGTCATTTTCACAAACACAGCACGAACCCTGAATGCACCAACTCACGATAGCTATATAGCTGCAGAAGATCGACCACCAACTTGCACATATAATGATGGTCAGGATTGTTGACGCCCCAAGAGAGCCAGCCTATTCTCTTGGCACTCTTCCCCTTGCTTCTTGGATTTTTCTTTCCCACTTGTTTTTCAGACGATAGCTATATATCAAACTCACCATTATCCTGATCATCATCTCCTCTCTTCCATGCTGTTTCCTCATGGAAAATATATAAGCCACACGTGCTATTTTTTAATTATTATTCCGAATGCAGCTAGCCCAAAAAAACATCGGATTCCGCCAGCTGGTTTACAACACGACCTTTTTATAAGTTTTAGTATTGTTACCTAGCTTGGCTTTTATAACCTGATCTGTAAAACAACAGGCACAGTACTTGTAAAATTTAAGGCCATATTGAATTTGCTTCGACTTTTGCATTAACATGCATGCATGCCAATATTAATGTTGAAGTGCTACCTATAAATACTACTTCGTGGAATCTCTTATAAACACCTCATGATCATGATCATGAACTACTAATAATAATTCTAGCACCACATTATTGCTTGAGTAGTACTAGTACTTCTTTCCTTTTTCAATTTCTTGACGTAGAACTTGGAATATTTTGGATTGTGAGTATCCGGTTTTAGACCATGTAAAAGTGGGATCTCCCAATCCAAAAGTGGGAGATCAAAATTGGGGTTCTGGGAGGTGACAGCCTTGGATTGTGAGTACCGGTAGAGATGCGGCCTGCATCAACCAAAGAGATTCTGGCCGGACTAAACATAAAGAAACAATGCCCTAATTTTGATCTCCCACTTTTTTCCCATGCCATGTTGCGCCAGATCAGGGCTTCTCCCATTAATTAAACTCTGAATAATAGCAATAGATCCAAAGATATTGGACTAGAAAAGGCCAGTAAACTTATGTTCATATCATATATATTAACAATAGATGATGGAAAATGATTGATTTGCACCCTAAGTAGGAAATTTTTATGCTTAAGACTTGAATATTGGTAATTCATAATTCATGGAATAGGTGTTTGATAATAAGTACAGAGTTGGCCCACCATTGGATACATTATGAACTGGTCCCGTCATCTCATACAGCTGTATAATTGCAACATATCGATATCCATTCCATGCAAAATCCAAAACCCACTCTTCAAACCTATCGTCCTTTTAACTCTCTGCCCTAAATTCCAAACCAAAACCTACCTCTGATCTCTAAACTAACTTTAGAGGAAAAAAAAAAAAAACCTAAAAAAGCAGATCGAGTTAAGAAGACATGCAAGTAGCATGTAGCAATCCAACCGACTTGTTCATACTTTTTGGGCCAAAAAGTACCAATAATTAACTACGACACGACCTTTCGCATTCATGCATAACGATGCAATATTATATCATGCATCATGATCAATGCATCATGTTATCTTATGATTATAATAATTCATCATCATCTGTTAATATTTGATTCCATTAAACATCGTCAATCTAATTGGCGCACAGAGAAGCTTTGACAAATCAATGATCTTCAGAGTCTAGCTTTAGTGCTTTACGAACTAGTAATACTCCAACGTACATAATATATCATGAATTAGAGGGAGCTGAATATTCAAATCTGATCAAATTACGTACATGCGACTATTTATTCATATATGAAGTCACGGGCATATGCAATATATTAATCTACATTGCTAATTTATGAATCACAATGGTACATAATATTATTCCAACTATTACTTATTTATTAGTCAGTGTAGAATATTAATTCGCATCATCCGCATTGCTAACATGACAAAGATTATATTGACTTGTAAGTGAAGTTCAAAATTTAAACTTTTTTCAATGTAGCATATGATCAAAGAAAAGTATACTTCAAACTGATCATATTTCATGTATACATTATTTCATCAGATACCAAATTAAGATTTACACGTGACTGAGAAAAGTATATCTCAAATTTATATTAAAATATAAAGTAATTATAAGTATTTATAATACAACTCTACCAACTTATTAAACTTTATAATGAACCACCGATTTTAAATAAATATACAATTACCAAATGGGACATATACAAGCATAAGATGTAATAAAAATCATTGATCTAACTCACCGTCAGAACAGCAACCAAATCTCCTCTTTCCTACTAATTACCAATAGAATTTTTTTTGCTGGTCAAAAGCGAAAATTTGGTCACCATTAGGGAGTAGGTAGCTATGAAATCATTATTGTACTCCTCACATGCAGGCTTCTTGTCACAGCTGTACAGCTGTAAAGAATCTCACCCCGAGCCTTTAATCATCCACATGATATAATAAGCCCACGTAGTACTGTGTCGTTTAGCCCTCTGGTGTCCTGCCAAATTCCACCAGCTTGTACCATTCATATGGATGGATATACAGTACACCTAGTCAACCAATGCTCGGAAATCAATCGAAAGAGCTTTGCTTGGATCTCTCGTTAACGACACGCGCATTTATAATCCTCCCAGGCCATTTCTAATTCATGTCTCTATCTCGGATGGATGGATGGGATGCATATTGGCTTATATATCTAATCCAAAACTTGAATTAATTTAATCCCAAATTACTTGAATAATATTATTAATGTTCCTATTTATCCTTTTCTTTCATTCCAACCGCGTCTTTATCCCCTCTAACAAACGTTTAATTAGGTATTTGAACATAATTAATGTCCTAAAATTAGACACATGAGCTTTGGATTTTTATCCTCCAAATTAAGTTATTGCTAATTGAGCTCTATAACCTATAGTTCACCAAGACAACTAGGGACGGAATCAAACAATCTGGTTTAAGGAGCTAAATGCATATTAACTTTTATATAATCTTACCTCATTTTAGTCTTTTGAAATTTAATTTTTATGCATGTGTCTACCTCACTTTAACTTTAAATTTTCGAGTTTGAATAAAAATTCTCAAAGATCTAACTAAATTCTTATAATTTTATCTCATTCTTTATCTTAATGTACGGATATAAAGATATCAATAAACCCTAGTTGAAGTTTTTAGTTTAAAGAATAAGAAACTATTTAATGATGTCATGTCCACAAAATTAGGATAAGAGTACACAATATATATTGTTTTTAATTAAAAGAATTATTCTTTATGATAGTTTTTAATTATATTTTTTTAATAATAATATTTGACACCTCTACTATTTGAAGCAAATATTCTACTCATATTATGTTTATAAACAATTATTTATGTGAGTGAGATATTTGAAAAGGTTGCCAATTTTTTTTTAAAAAAAAAAAAGGGATATCGAAGCCTTTTTCCTGACCACAACGTACGGCATAAGATTTCGAATACACAATTTCCACGATTTCAAAATATTTATTTTTAATAACGTTGGATAGAATTCTGACTGTACAAACGTTCTATGTCTTAATTTATAAGTAAGAAATCCATTTTTTAATTTAAATTTTGTATTTTTCATAAATAATTTTTATTTTTATGATTATAAATATTATTTTTTGTTTTCTTGTATATAGGCTATACAGCCATCAACCTAATGTGAGCAAGAGTGTAACACGACCCTCGAGTGGGTGACAGGCAAAAGTAAACGTTCAGACTTCAGAGTTAGCCCGTAGCAGTACTTCCCAACCCATCATTGATCACAATATCACATCCACAGAATAACAGTTCGACTCCTACAAATGCTACAAAAAATTTCAACCTCAAATAGCTACACTATTTACAAATCTAACCCATTTTCATTTCCCAAACTAACCCTACTCAGGTATTGCACTCAACAGTGCCGTAAACTTTCCTTTTCCACCGCTACTACCACCACCATTCCTACCCCTTCTCAACCCCCCACCGGCATCTCCGGAGATTGCTCCTCTCGGAGACTTGAAGTCCCCGCCTTGAAAAACCAACGGAGAAACCGGTTTCCGGCCACACCCAAATCTGTCACCTCCATTTCCTTTCATCAACGCAGCGCTTGCTTTGACGGCCAATGCAGCCATTTCTTCAGGCTGTAATGGGTGCTTTAGCTTACTCAATGGTAAAGCGAAATATAGCTGACCCACTTGAAGATCTTCGTCGTCGTTCACCGCCAAGAGAACGTCGTCGAAGTCCATCTCGTCGGCGTTGCAGATGAAACACGTGGGGTTCTTTTGTAGTAGATAAGAAACCTTTACCGGGTACGGGAATTCTTGAAGCCGACCGTCTTGTAAAACGAGCTTGGCCGTTGCCACGTCCGTCGAACTAGACGAACTGCAAATACCCATTTTATGACGACAGAGCAGCTTCCGATCGATATCTGTCAACACTGCCGAGTCAAAAAAGTTTCGGAGAGTATCGTAAGAGGTCGATCGGGCTGAAAGGAGGATTTTTTGGCGATTGGAAAGGGGCTGCAGTGAATAGAGGGGATGGGGGTGGTGGATATATAGCCGCAGGGCACCGGTGGACGGTCTCGAAATTTGTACAATGTGTCCACGTCAGACTTGTCGTTTTGTTGAAGCAAAAGTCTGAAATATACTTTTAGACCCCGCAAGGGCACTAAAATGTGATTGGATTCTCTAAATTTGAAAGCATTTTCAATTTGATCCAAATCCATTATCTTTATAGATTCGCTCTTAAGATTATTTTTAATGGAGTAATTAATTTTTTTTTTAAATTATATTTTTTTGTATAATTTTTTAAAAAATTTTATCATATTTAATCAAAAATTACTAAAAATTTTATAAAAAAATATCAAAAAGTTTACTTTATTTTTAAAAATAAATAGTAAAATTAAAATTTTCTCTATATTTAAAAAAAAAATTAATTTTATTATTTTACTTTTAAAAATAAAATGTTTTTTTTGACTTTTTCTACAATTTTTTTTAATAACTTTTAATTAAATATATGATTAAAGTTTTTAAAAAATTATACAAAAAATATAATTTTAAAAAAAATTTCAACCACTCCATTGAAAGTGCTGTAAGCGATCGGTCCAATTTTCATCAAAAGTTTTGAGGGCTGACGTGGATGTAGTGGGAAGGGAGCTGGTATTCCAATATGATGTAGCGCATCTCCAATATTCTTTTGATAGAAGCCCATGAATCGTTATATTATTGGACTGTTATTTTGATAACATAAGCCCGATGGATTATAAGGATTTCTCTTATCTATAATGGGATTGTAAATTGTAATTAAAGTATTTCTCTCTCCCTTCATTTGTGGTGTATGTATGCCATTTGAGGAAAAATAAAGTATAAAAATAGAGTTTTGCTCTACATACCGTGACCTATTATAAATTATAATACCAATAAATTTTTAATATAATTGATGCTTTTACATCAATATTGTATTGAGTGTATGAAAAATATGATTTATAAATAAATTATTTTATAAAAATTAGAAAGTGGACTCGTCGTCATTCTGATAGAAAGGAGCAAATTGACCGTATTGTTATCATTTTCCGCGGCCGGCTATTTTGGTGGTATTAGGTCATTTTTTTCAAGCCATTAAATTTCCAATGATAGTAAATAGTTCATATAAATATGAAAATTCCTTCAATGTCAATCGAGTTTGGGTCAATTTTGTCGGAATGGGGGTAATATTACAATAGCGGCCAGTAGAATCCACACTTTTGAACATTGAGTTGTGATTGGTTAGGTTGTCCTCATATAGGGAATATGATAAATATTATTTAGATCTTAGTAGCAAAAAATAGAATTATGCCAAATTTTAGGGACAGAAAAATATATGAATAGCAAAAAGCTTTTGAATCTGTGTGCACGACTTGCCAGGCTGTGAGTCGGTGGTGACAGCTTGTCTTACTATATGTGTATATATATAATGTATCAAAAGTTTTATTAATCATACTCACATATCATATACAATATCTTTTTAATTTTTTAATCTTTTTAATACCAAATATGCGATACGTGAATGACAAATAAAAGAGCTTATTTAGTTTAAAAGTAATAGAAGTTTAAAGTTTAAAAATATAAAAAATATGATATATAATATGAAAATTAATAAATAACAAAACTCATAATATATAGATATGTATTTGTATAGTTAAACGATTACCTCATTCACTACTACTAGTACTACTTCCAAGGTCAAGAAACATCGTAAAGTAACCTAATTATCTCTTTCGTGAGCTCTCACGAATCCATCTTTTAGAAAATTTCTTTGTCATCTATTGCCTTGAGGGAGGGCAAAGTTATGCTTTGTTCTTCTTCTCCATTTTTTTTTTCCTTTTTTTATGTTTGGTCTGCTTCCCGACCACCAGTGTGTCCTTTTTTAATGGTGATTTTTTGGGAGTGGGTTTTTTGAGTCAATGTTTACAGGTTGGAATAGTTTCGAAGGTTTTAGACCACAACGCGCCTCGCCTCGCTCTTCCCGTCCACCAATCTTACTATTGCTCAGAGATTTTGTCGAACAGAGGGGTGCGTATTCCACACGCGTGAAATTGATTTGGGACGTCCCTGCTTTTTGGTGAGGCCCCTTCTGTCGTGAGCGGTTGTTCAATATTCCAACACTATCGAGCTGCTTAGCCTTGCAGTTTTTCATTTCTAGAGGGGCACGTGTGTTTTACGTGCCTCCACAGCTGACTATTTTGGTTTGTTGTAATTTGTTTTGTTTGTAGTTTATGTTTATATTTTCGTCTGTATAGTAAAAAATTTAAAATTGAAAAATAATCTCTCGAATTTTATGTCCGTTGGAAGTTTAATTATCTTCTCTTTGAAGAAACTTAGTAAATGCCTCATTTTTGAGGCAAAGATAGTTCTTTTTATTTGAGAGATTTAGAAATTGTTCATCAATATATAATTAGTTGACTGTTTGATCACATTGTAGACTTCATACTCTTAAATTTCAATAAATGAAACTATTTCTCAAAAAAAAAATTAGTAGTTACAATGTGATATATTAATTTCTTGAGGTCTTAATTTGTATGTGATACGCTCCGTATTTGTCCTGTAATATTTATTTATTGCAAGACTCTACATGAAACTGCAGGCATAACCCCACCGCGGTTTCGCCATCAACTATCCCTTGAAATCCCTTCTCCCATATCTCTTTTCAAAAAAATTTCTAGCATCTACAATTCCTTCTTCGTTTGTTTAATCCCTTTTCTCCATCAGCTATTCCTTGAAATCCTTTCTCACATGTCTCTCTTCGAAACGAATCCTAGCAGCTGCAATCCCTTCTTCCTTGGGAAATCGTTTCTCTTATCTTCCTCCAATGAACCATTGCAATCCCTCAACTTTGTAAGTGGTTTTGTGCTTTTGTCAGTGTTGCTACAAATTTGTGATTTTGTTGATGAAAATGATAAATTCTTCAATGGTTTTTTAAGTATTGCTACAAATTTGTGATTTTATTTTCGTAGTTTAAGAACTGTTGACCTATTTTAAGCTTGTATTTTCTAATTGATCCTTACTCATTTATTAGTTCTCTCCAGTGACAAGTGATTTTTTGGATAACCTCAACAATCAAGATATGTTTGTAGAGTTAACTCTAGGCAATACAAATTATGCTTTTGAAACAACTCTAGTGGTGCCATACACAACTCTACCATTCTATCTATGGAAACAACTCAAAATCTTTGATTTTGCTAATCGAATGGCTTATGGCGACTAGTACAAACAAACTAGAAAATACCCTTCTTCAAATCCAGAAACATAAATAATGTGGCGACGACGACAAAAGCAATTGTACAGCAACAACAAACGGACGGCGACAACGTTCTAGTTTCTCGATTTTGATTATCATCCCGATTTGCTTTTGATTTTCGTTTCTCTTGTATTTCCTTCTATATGTGTTCTACTTTATTTTTATTTTTTATTTTAATATTATTCGTGGTGGGGATAACAGTCGGAGAACCTAGCACTACTCTTGTTAGAATTTTTATTTATTTAGAATTTTTTATAATATTATATATGTGATGTCTATTTTATATGTTTAATTTATTTTTATACTAAAAATCTATAAATCCACGTAAGATCAATTTGGGGTGATCTTAACGTGAAAATGACGTCATGGCACAGGTTCTTTTTAATAATGCCATGATTAGGTGGTGGAAAGTGTGAGAAAAAGGATTAAAGATTTCTTTCCTTTTCGGAAAAATAAGGTTCATGAAACTGAAAGTAAGGGTGAATAATTGTGTACGTAGAACCGAAGTTATAATGGGGGCGTACCTAAGCTCTCCACTATCTTAGGTTAATGTGAATGATCTTCTATTTTTATGATAAATATATATGATTTAGTTAATGTGTTATGGTAAAGTAGAAAAATTATGTGAGATTCAAGAAAGTTTATTATCATAATTATGTTTTTTTTTTAATAAGAAATACTTTAATCATAAATAAATTTTATAAAAATAATTTTATAAATTGACATATCATGATTTAATTTATCAAATTATAAAATTACTTTAATTTTAAAGTAAATCTAATAAATCACTTACAGTTGCTTATAAGATTATCTTAGTGTATCTCTTTGTGCTTCTCTTTTTTTTTATTAAATAATATTAGATACAATTTAAAATATGTAAGTAATTTTGTACAGTTTTTTTGAAAAAGTCACGAGGCTCGTAGTGAAAACATGTGGTTTTTTTATTTGGATTTAAAATTGCTCATTTTTTATAATAAAAAATCGTGTATTTCTTGTACATTTTAAAATTGTACAAACATTTCCATTCTTTATTAGTACTCAATGAATTGTGTCAACATAAATGAATAATTCTTTATTATTATTATTTTCTTATTAGGCTTGAATTTGGCTTCAATATCTTTCTTTACCAACGTAAATACATTTGTATTTTTTGCAGACCTATTAAAGTCTCCAAAATTTTCAAAATCTGATAAAAATTAAATTTTAAAAGATATTTTTATAAAATAAATTACATAAAAAATTAATATTTAATTTTTAAAATCATTTTTTTTAACTTGATCCTAAACCAGATCTTCGGATTCCTCCTCTAGCCACGTCGTAATTAAGAATGATGAGAAAGAGAAATATAAATATCCACAAGATGGAGGAGAGAGAAGGTGGTTGGAAATTTTTTGTAGAGAATCCACCCAGCAATCCGACAATGGCTGGCGTAAGCCAATCTGAGTTTGCCATGGGGTTGGCCGGTTGCTACGAACCTTTGCAGATGATGCAGAGACTGAGAGCCTGCATTCTGCATATTTTCCGGCTTCCCAAACACTTCTTTTTGTTTGGAAATATCTATTCCAATATGATACCCAGTTACCCACCCCACTTTCTCTCTCCGCATGCTTGAATTTGATCCATGCAATATTCTTTTAATTTTCTTACTGTATAAATGTATTTTCTCAGCCACAAAAAAGTAAATATAATATTTTCTTTTTTGTGATCAGCTAGAGTTTGATGATATTCTTTGTACATATATTCCTCTGGTCGGAATTCAGAAATATGTACAATGATCGATATGCAAATTTCCTGTTATTTTTTTCATTCTTTTGTTTTGGTATTTATCTGTTCTGCAGGAGTGCATTAGCAACATGGTGGGGGCAGCTTCATGGACCTTGTAAGATTGACGAGTGTTGTGTTCTGTATTGCCCGCTAGGTAGCAATTCAACAGTCAAAGCAAAGAACTCATGACCGTCCCAGTGACGGAGGCACGTTTGGTACCCCTGGATCCACCCCTTTTAAAAAGAAAAAAAATTTAAAAATATTTTTTTAAAAGAAAAATAATAATATAAGTTATTTTTTTTTTATAATTTAGTAAAATAAATATTAATTTTATTTTGTATTGACTCCATCTCTAAAAATTATCTTAACTTTCTTTACAAATTTTAATCAAATTTAAAAATAAAATATATTTTATATAAAATAAAATGATATAATAACATAATGATATATTTTTATTATATATAAAAATTAAAATAAAAAAAATTTAGATGATTTTTAATATTTTTTTATTATGATGATATCTTATTGACATATTATATATTTTTTTTATATATAAATTATATTAAATATATTTTATTTTTATTGTATATTTTAATATTAAATTATTCTATTATGTATAAATATATATATATATATATAAATAAAATAAAAAATATTTTATATATTTTATATTAATTTTACTTGATCCCTAAAATAAATTCTTGATTCTGCCGCTGGACCGACCAGGTTAGATAAAATAAGACGTTCAGATTTTAAGCTAATGATTCATTGTGTATATATAGGGATTCGGGTCTGGTTTTTAATATTGTCGTCTTCTATTTTTTGTCCCCCTTCCTGTAGGTTCTGTTCATAATAAATATGGCTTTTCTTTTTCTATTCGACTCCCTTTTTTTAACAATGTTTTGGATGTGTCTTGTGAAGTTATATCATAAATAATAATAATAATAATATTAATATTAATATTAAAGATTTGTAGTTTGATTCCCATAATCTTCAATTTCTAAAAAGAAAGTCTGATATTTGAAATCTCTCTCCCCCAAATGTATAAAAAAAAAAATTAATGGCATGTTTAAATGTTGAGGTGATTTGAAATTATTTATAAATAAAAATAAAAATAAAAATAAAATCATTTATGATGATAATATTAAACTATTTATAAGTAGCTAGTAAAGAATTCACTTATCAAATACAGCCTAATTAATAAATATATAAATGTATTTACTATTAGATTCTGATAGCATAACTCCAACACAGTAAGCAGTACTTATCTATTAGCCTGGTTTTATGGGTAATGACACCTTTATTATTGTTTAACCATTTAATTTTTTTTCTTTTAAGTTAAGAATTATAAATTCAAATTTATTTTTAATTAATTACATGATTATATTGATTAATTAAATATATATATTTTTTTAATTATACAAAATGGTCATATTCTGATATTTGTAGTTCAGATTTAAATAGCAAAATAAAGGAAACAAATGATTAGATAGTAAAACAATAATAAATGAAATTTAAGAGTATTATTATCTTGATTTTATTGCTTATTGCAATTATATCAACCAAATTAATTATATTACTCTAAAAGTTTGTGCAAGAAAAGGAAGATCTGTATCCCTTGACTTTTACTTTTTTTTTTTTTTGGAAGAGCTCTTTATTCTTTTGAATCATCATATTATTTATGAGTACTACAATTATAAAGAGGTTATATAAAATAATTTTATAGATTGATACGTCAAATTTATTTTAAAATAAAAATAATTTTATTATTTATTAAATTACATAAAACTTTATTAATTTTTGAGATTATTTTTATATAACTATTTTGTGACTAAAATATTTTTCATTATTTATATAATCACCAAATTACTATTAAAATTTGTAATTTTCTCCTCGAATTGACACTATATATATATGTTTATAATCTGCTCTCGCATCCTTTGAAAACCCAACCATTAATATCAAGTCATATCACAGATTTTTAGTCAACTTAAAGATCATAATTTTATCAAGTAAATAAAAATTCTAGCTTGTGGTAAATTGGAAAATGAAATGATATAATTAAGCTAGTACTTTAGTATATAGTATTCCATCAAATTAGAATTTAAATATATAAAGGTACGTTTAAATTAATTATTTTTCTTTTTTCTTTTTTGCTAGCCTAGGTCTGCCTAAATAAAGTTAACTTTTATATTATAAATATTAGCTAGTTTGCATACCAAATTATATATTTATAAGTTGGAAAGGACCCAGCTAGTACCTAAGCCCTAATTCCTTGAAGCTTCTTCTTCGCCCAACATTAACCCTTAATTAATATTGGTGACGTAGAATATATATAAATCAAGGGGCATTTCATTTATGAATTCTCACCCCTTTGCTAGAAAACTAGCATTTCTCCACGTACTTAATAATTTATTGTCCTGTATTAAATTCACATTAATCCCGAATATTGTTTCTTCTTCTTTATAACAAATAATTGATCCATGCATGTATCTGTTTAATGGTTCTTTATAAGTTCGGGGATCCTCATCGTGATGTCATCCTATTTCTCTCTCTTTTTAAAAAAAAAAATCACCGGATAATACCTTAATTATTAAAAAAGGAAGCAAGGAGATCATGAGATAATATTATAGATGAGCCGTACATGCAGGAATGTTCGTAAAGGATGAATTTGATGATCAGCTTGTGATTAATTTATAGATAATCTTAAAGGATTTTGATGGGTTATGGCTAAATGAATTGAATTAAGAAGCACACCCAGTTGGCAAAGCAAAAAATAAACCCCACCAACCGGCAAAAACACATGATTCATATACAATATAAACATGACAGTTATGCCAAATAAGTACATATAGGACATGATCATGCATAATTAATATTAGCCAAGCCGGCCTGATGAAGAGAATCCCATCTTAAAAACAAAACATTATAGATTTCCACACAAGCTTTTACAAAATTTTCTATGTCGGGCCTAATTATATTTTTTTATTTTATTTTTGTATCTATCTTAATTAATTTTTTGATCAGATCAACGCAACGGAGTACGAGATGCAAAAAAATTAGAAAATTAATGCTAAACTCACAATTCTATATATTCACTTAATGGTTAAATCAGTACTTTTAAATGAGATTGTGATTTAAAAATATATCTATTTAAAAATAATAGGAAAAAAAAACAGCATTAAAAAAAAAATACAGTACTAGACGGGATCAGCCAGCCAAGATCTTCCAAATATATATGGATGCAGAACTACCCTAAAAAGTTTGCTGTTGTCATGATTACCATGAAAGTTCCTCGATGGCTTCTTGCATATATGACACTTTGCGTGCATAAATGTATCTTGTATATATGTGCATGATGCAATGAATTACACATTTATATAATATATAAATAATCAATGCTAAATATTATTAAATTAACTATTTTCTTGTAACCCGATAATGGAAGCTTTATAATATTTATATATATATATGTTCTTATAAGATCACACATAATTGAATAATTATATGTCACATGTATAATAATCCACAAAAAAGATGATATTTTAACATCTTATTTTGACATCTCATTTTGACATTTAATGTATTTTAATTTTTTTTCTTTTCTTAATAAATAAGAAAAGTGATTATTCGTGTATTAAAAAAATAAGAATAAAAAATTAATAATTTCAATCAAACATACCTTAGAGCAGTGTTATTCAAGCGACAAAGAAAACGCTATTAAATATTTTAACATGACATTAATAAATGGATCTTCGATTTCTTATGATTTACAATAATAATAAACAACAATATGAGAAATATACATTTCTCCATCTGATTGATGAAGAATTGATCTGACTATGAGAGAAGGATCGCCCTAACAACGTTTGCCTCACAAGTGTCTCTCGATAGTTAGAGGCACTCTAATATTGTAGGTGATAACCCTTGAACCTCCCAGTGATATTTATAGACTTTCGACCAACAGGAAATCTATGAGTTTGTGTTTGACTATAATTAGAGATATAAAGTTTAATCTTATCTCTTAGGAGTAATTTTTATCCCTTCATAACTCAAATATTATCCAATAAGATTTTGAACTATTTCAAACTGATAAGATGAATGTGTAGGACACAGAGTTTAAATAAAACTCTTACAAACACAAGTCATAGAAATTAGAAAGATCTTGATTTAGCTGGTTTTTCTTCGTGATCTCCCTCCCCCCAAAAAATCATAGGCTTATTTTATTAGATATTTTGTTATACATACTCCTATACATTTCTATTCCCTAATATATGTACTTGTAACATGTCAAGAATCAAGATATGACCCTAAAAGAAAGGGAGCACTTCTCGATATCTCTTTTCTACTTCTTTTGCAAAAAGATTTAGCCCCGTTTGGATTCGGAGATGAGATGAGTTGAGATGAGTTTAGTTTATTTTTTAATATTATAATTATTTTGGGATTTGAAAAAAAATGTATTGGAATTTGAAAAATGTATATTAGGATTTTAAAACGATGTATAGGAATTTGTGTTTTATATAAAAAATTATAAAAATATAATAATGATATGAAGATGAGTTGAGTTGAGTTGCGAATACAAACGAGGCTTAGGAGGTTCAACGTTAACGAGTTTGATATTCTGATCTTCTGTACTTCTTTTATGGCAAAATTGGAGAACATGACTTCCGTTTGCTGTCAGCGTGAAGATCATCAAGACCTCAGTTCTTGCACATCCATCTGCATTGGTTAAATCCATTATACTTTTGACCTGCAATAAAGAATTATTTGCGTATATGAGATTACAAAAAGAATGCAAATCTTCTTAATTTGGAAATTTCAGTTTAAAAAAATAACAAAAAATCAGTGAAGTATAATTAAAAAGTGGCAATCTTATATATGTGTACGCACTTTCATGCGAACGAACAAAATCTGAAAGAATTTCTTTTCTTGCGCGCACAACTTGGATGACATGGGGAACTGAATAGCCACGTATTAGGCACTTGTAAGCAGCACTTGTAAGCAGCGTTAGCATGACTTGCATTTGGTTCTTTTTTTCTTGGACGTATAGGGTAGAATTAATGCTGTAAGGCTGGATATGTAAATATAATTGACAATGGAAGGAAAATTGACTAGTAGGCGCAATGACTTGGCTGAATTGTATTGATAACTATAAATAGATGTACAACACGTTATTCAAATTACAATTTGCAATACAAAATTTAAATAAAAATTTTAAATTCTATCTAGTTGTTGGTTGGAAGATCCATTTGTTGAAGTAGTTAAAGATTGAAATATTGCTGGTGTAATTTGATCAGATTGTCGTTGCACTACATGATTCTCAAATGAGTGATTCTCGGTTTGGTTGGATTCTTCTCTAACATTCCCCCTCAAGTTAATGGGGAGAGAAAGCATCATTAGCTTGGATCGCAGCATGCTAAAACATTCAGAACTTAGGCTTTTGGTGAACAAATCTGCTAGTTGATCCGAGGAGTTAAGAAAGTGTATTGTGATATCTTTGTTGGCAATCTTTTCAGGAATGAAGTGAAAGTCAACTTCAATGCATGCGTTTCGATCTAGCATGAAACATTGGGTTTGAGGCAAGTGCAATTGCCCCACTATTATCACACCATAGTGTAGGACCTATTCGGATCCAATAGAGTTCAACAGTAGCCATGGCTAACGCGCGGTACTCAGCTTTAGTATTGGACCGAGCCACTACAGATTGCTTTTTTGTAGACCATGACACAAGTGAGGAGCCAAGGAAAATTGCATTGCCTGTAGTGGAGCGACAATCATCTGGATCACCAGCCCAATTCAAATCGCAGAATGCTTAGAGATGGCAATTTTCTTTTGTATACCATAAGCCAACATCAATGGTGCTCTTTAGGTAGCGAATGACACATTTTGCTGCTGACCAATGTGAGGAGTTGGGATTGTGCATGTGATGGCACAATTGGTTACCAAAAAGGTAATGTCTAGCCTTGTTAAGATGTAATATTGGAGAGTGACAACTATTTGACGATATTCTGTGATTTGGGCAAAAGTAAGTGGCTCGCCGACATGAAAGAAAAGTTTTTGGCCCATGGTGCATGAAGATGGTGTAGGTTTGGCACCTGCCATTTTAGTGCGATGAAGTAAGCACTAGAATTGCGTGTGGCTTGAATGCCTAAGAAGTATCTAAGGTGGCCGAGATTCTTCACTTTAAATTCAGTCTGTAGCCTTTTAATGAGTGATTGGGTCATTGATGAATTGATTCCTGTAACAAGAATAACATCAACATAGATAAGGACAAAAATATGACAATTTCCAGCATGATAGATGAATAAGGATGTGTCCACTAAGGATGACTCGAAGCCGAACTCAAGTAGAGTAGTGGAGAGCCGAGGGAACCATGCCCTTGGTGCATGTTTTAGGCCATAGAGCGATTTCTTAAGTTTGCACACATGGTCAGGATAGGCCAGATCAATAAAGCCATTTTTTCCATGAACACTTCCTCTGCAAGAATGCCATGAAGAAGGCATTCGACACATCCAATTGAGTAATAAACCAATCTAATTGCACAGCAAGAGAGAGAATAACACGGACGGTGGCAGATTTGATCACGGGGTTGAAAGTTTCAGTGAAATCAACCCCTTCCTCATGATTATATCCCAAAGCCACTAAGCGAGCCTTGAGGCGATCAACCTTACCAATGGGGGTTTGTTTGATCTTGTAGACCCATTTATTACCAACAACATTGTGGTTTTTGAGTCGTGGATATAGTGTTCATGTATTGTTGGCCATAAGAGTACCATATTCCTTCTTTATTGCAGCACACCATTCAAGTAAGAGAGAAGCTTATCGATAAGAACGGGATTCAATAGGTAAAGTAATATTGGATAATGCATGCATGGGGTATTTAGTGGAGTAAAGATGATAGTCGAGAAATGTGTGTGGTTTAAGGGAACTGGTTTGAGACCGAGTGAAGATATGGTGGGAGGGATGAGAGGTTTTGCGTGTATGAGGAGAGAAAGCCGAGAGGTTATTTTCTGGTGGGATTTCGAAGAAGGCCAAGACATGGTTTTCGGGTGAGGAGGTGGACTGGTTCGAAGGAAGTGGTGATGCCGAATTGAGGTGAGAAGTGGTGCTATGGGATAGAGGCACGGGAGGGTGAGAATGTGATGATTTCTAGAAGAGAAGGAGATCGTGAATGATGAGAGGATGTAGGCATGGTGAATGAAGGAGAGGAAAGAAGCATACCTGAGGAAGACATCACTGGCATTGGATCAGATAGCTGCTGTCCATTTTTTGGAGGAAATGACTTCTCATAAAAAACAACATGCCTTGAGATGATAATTTATCAAGTTACAAGATCTATACATCTATACCGAAGATGATTTGCGCTATAGCCTATAAATATGCATCGTTTTAACCAAAACATTAACTTATGAGAATTGTATGGTCAAAGAAGGGGAAAACATGAGCAACCAAAGGTACGAAGTGAAGCATAGTCTGGAATTTTGCCGTAGAGTTTGCAGTATGGACTTTGATTTGCTCCACTATCCGCAAACTATGTTTCATTCTCATGTTTAGCATTGGTATGAGCCACCATTGCCGCCAATTGTGCCAGAGGATGGTGGCCTTGATACGCGTACGCGTAATCCATGCAATGATAGCAGTCAAAAGCTCGGTGATTGCTTTTGCCATATATTTGGCAAGAAGAGCAAGGAGTGGTGTTTGGTTGGGATGTTTTTGAGGTGGAGTATGAGGGTGGTGAATGAGAGGTTGGTTTGGATTGTGGAGGGAAGGTTCGGTTGGCCGAATTGTTGGTGGAGGTATGGTTCAAGAAGAAGGGTTGATTCGGCTTAGGAAGGTATTTTGATTTTCGATTATAGTTGTGGGATGGGTTTTTAGGTGCGAAGAATGCGAATTGGGTGGATTCAAAAAGATTATTTTTGAGTTGGGATTCCATAAATAATTCATTTGAGAGAAGTTCAATTTGAAAATCTTTAAATGATAGGGGATGATCTCGGCTAGTTAGGGAAAGAGAGGTCATGAAAGGTAAATATGTAGGTTTTAGGCCATGAGTCACATAAGTGATCAAGTCATCATCATCAACAATCTTACCGATGGCACTTAGTTCGGCAGCGAGTTCTTTGGCTTCATGAACATAGATTGTGCAGCTACATGATACTTGATTAAGGGATTAAAGTTTGCATTTGAGGTGGTTAATGTGAGAGCCTGACTTAGAAACAAACTTCTTCTCCAATGCTTGCCAAGCATGGCTAGCCGAAGTGATGCCAAAAACTAAAGGAGCCACTATGCATGAGTAGTGGGTTCTTGATACTATGTAAATATAATTGACAATGGAAGGAAAATTGGCTAGCAGGCGCAATGCATTGGTCGGACTGTATTGATAACTATAAATAGATGTACAACACGTTATTCAAATTACAATTTGAAATACAAAATTCAAATTCTATCTAGTTGTTGGCTGGAAGATCCGATCCATTTGTTGAAATAGTTAGAGACCGAAATATTGCTGATGTGATCTGATCAAATTACCATTGCTTTGCATGATTCTCAGATGGATCAGATTGCCGAGATATTGGAAGCTGCATGGCATGATTCTTGGATGAGTGATTCTCGGTTTGGTTGGATTATTCTCTAGTAGGATATCGGATATTTCGAATAATAAACCAATGTCTTCAATCCGAAGAACAGCTCAAATGCGAAGCTTTGTAAATCTAAAAGAGTACAAAAACAATTAAGAATTTAATTACAAAGGCCGAAGAGGCAAGAAAATTAACCATATATATAAAGCAATACTTCGCCATCACAATCCAAGCAGAAAAGATTAATATATTCTTTATCTTCGTGTTCTAATTTACATCATGGGTCGTAGAAGTTGGCGTCCAATGTAGATATTATACAACCACTGCGGAAGTTGGGCTGCCATAATCGCATATGATCATGGATGCTTTCGATCTCCCTAAAAAATGGCCCCTGCGCTAACTAATATCAAAAGCTCCCTTTGATCTGATTTTTTTTTTCGAATGAAGTTAATTTTGTTAACGCATAAATATACCATATATGTATATAAATATTGATTGGGTTCTTCAATACTCCAAGTTATTACATTCTAAGTTCTTCACGCAGAATTTGATACATGAAGTACAGATTGATCAGTTTGTAATAAACCTAGTAACTTGGGCCCAATCCAATCCATGGACTGCATTTACTTTTTTTTTTTTACTTTTACTTCTTTTATGGCGGCCTTTGGATATTTTATTGGACTTTTGGTTGTTTTAATGGGATGGGGCCCTTAGTGTAGTTCTCTTGTTAATGGACGTTATTTTAGTGTGCTTTTAGAGTAGGCCCATATAGGGGTCAAGTGTCAACCTTATTGAAATGATAAATCTCTATCGACTATGTCTAAAGAAGCCAGGGGGTTCTACAAAAATCATCTAAAATATTATAAAAAAGTTCTTTTATCTTTCCCTCATTTTCTCTCATTTTCTTGGAGGAGCTCCGGCCCTCAAAGAGAGCAAATTAGTATTATTTTATTTTAATCCTTGAGGCGTATTACAATTGGCTAATATTAAAATATTTTCTTGCAAACTGATAGTGCAATTAGCTAGCAAGCTTCAATATTGTATAATATATATCTATTCTAAAATCGCACATAATTCATGAAATAATAATTATGTCACACCATCTCCCAAATCTCTCTATAAATATCTCCATCCTGTTTGTTATATGGAAAAAAATAGTTAATCTTGATAAGTGCAGCAACCAAATTCAAGATACCTAGTCCAGCATTGTACATGATCAACGTTCACCATGCTAATAGTTGACTATCTCATTTGTCTCGCAGCATCTCATACATTTTCTCTCTCCTTCTAGTTCACGGGATCAATTTCATATCTAACATATTGTATTAACGCTAAAAGGTAAGTACCTAGATCATAAATTAAAATTAGCATACGTTAGATAGTTATATATTATTTTTTTATTTTAAAAAAATACATATTATTTGCCAAGTAAAATTATTAATTAAAATTTATTCTACATTCTCAATTAATAACCAACATAATCTTTATTTAAAAAAAATCAATTTAGAAAATATTTTATCAAACCTAGCTAGTAAGGCGTGTTCTTGAATTTTAGGGATCGTTTGAGAATACAACTATTTTTATATATTTTCACATATTTTTAAATTCAACTTTTTTTTCTCACTCAAAACCCAATAAAATATCTTAATTCAATTTATTCCTCTACCATACTACATACTAGATATTTTAAGGTATTCTTAATATTTAAAAGAAACCTAGAAGCAATTATAATAATCATCATCAATAAAGTTCTATAAAAAAAAAAAAAAAATAGGCCATTGCCTCTTTAAAGGATCATACAAATTTTTTTTATGAACATTCAAAAATTAGATTTTGTTATTTATAACTCTCACATTATATATTAAACTAAAAATGATAAAAAAATAAATGTATTCTTATAAATATAGTACTTGAAACAATTATTATATGGAATACTTTTAAAACTAATAATGAGATATAATATATATATAATAATTTTATTATCTTATTAAATTAATTGATTTTTTTTTTAAATTATATCTTAAACTTTTTGAGAATGAGCTTTTTTTCCACTAGGAGGCCTTAAGCAATTGTCTAACTTACCTAAAACAAGAGTCGGCCCTGTGTATTAATTATTATATACTTGTTCAATTTGATAAACAAAAACAAAATTCTTTTATAATGTACAATACTATTTCTTGAATACATACGTAAAATAATATATATAATGTCATAATATATATTACAAAAATATTAAGAGCATCCACACTCATCACACTTACCCTCATATGAACAGTAATATTAATGTTATGATATATATTACTGTTCATATAAGGGTGAAGATGAGCATGATGAATATGAATGTTCCCTAACAATACTTTATATTTTATGACCCTAAAAAAAAGGAGTCATTCTTGGTATCCATTTTATACTTCTTTTTCGAAAAGACTTAAGGGGTTCAACAACCAGTACTGTGATATTCTGATCTTCTCTACTTTTTGGACAAAGTTGAAGAACACCTCCATTAATTGTGATGTTCTGATCTTCTCTACTTTTTGGGCAAAATTGAAAACACCTCCGACATTAGCTGTGATATTCTGAGTTGTGATATTCTATTCTTCTCTACTTTCTGGGCTAAACCAAAGGCCACCTCTATTAGTTGTGATATTCTGATCTCCACTACTTTTTGGGCAAAATTGAAGAACACCTCCATTAGCTTTGATATTCTGGTCTTCTCTACTTTCTGGGCAAAATTGAAGAACACATCTTGCATCTGCCTCCAGCGTGCTTAAATCCTGCATGATCATACTTCACCAAGACAACTAGAAGCGAAATCAAAAAATTTGGTCTGAGTGGTCAAGTTACAAAAAATAAAATAAAGAACTAAATGCACACTAATTTTTATAGAAGATGATATTTGCAATCATGAAATGCGTAAACGTCGCACAATCAATTTGAAAAAAATAAGTAAATACAGACTTCACATGAAAAAAAATTAATTTTTTAATAGTAGACTTCACTTTTTTTTAAAAAGTTTGCATGACGTTCACGCATTTCATGACTGTATGTTTCGTTGTTGAATTTTTATATATTAATGTACCTCATTTTAGTCTTTTGACATTGAAAGTGATATATATATATATATATATAACACTATATACAATATTTTACACAACACTTTACAAAAGTAAGAATATTTATTTAAATTACCTTATAAAATTAACACCACTTTATAAAAATACACTTATTTTATAAGATATTGTGTAAAATATTATATATAGTATTATGTATGTTATTTCTCTTCGAGATTTAATTAAATTATCGATGTGTATCTACCTCACTCACCTTAACTTAAAACTTTCGAGCTTGAATAAAGATTCTCGAAGATCTAATTAAATCCTTATAATTTTATCTGATTCTTATCTTATTGCATGGATCATATACAGATATCTATCAACCCTAGCCGAACTTCTGTAGTTTAGAGAATAAGAAACTATTTAATGATGTCATGTCTACATAATTAGGATATGAGTACACAATGTATATAGTATATTGTTTTTAATAATAATAATAATAAATTGTTTCTTATGATGGCTTCTAATTAATTTTTTTTAAATAATCTTTTATTAAAATAACTAATATAAAAATTATTTAATATAAATCGTATTTAAAGGGATATCAAAGTCTTTTTTCTGACCACGACGTACGGCATAAGATTTCGTATACCCACTTTCCACGATTTCAAAATATTTATATTTAATAATGTTAGATAGAATTCTGACGGTACAAACGTTCTATTCCGCGCAATTTATTATAAAAACATTAAGTTTTTAATATAAATTTTATATTTATTTTTTATAAATGTTAACTTTTCTTTTTTATTACTATTTTTTATTTTTTATTTTTTTGTATGTGTTCGTGCATATAGCCCCCATCAACGTAAATGTGGGCAAGATTGTAACACGACCCTCGAGTGGTGACAGGCAAAAGTACCAAACGTTCAGACTTCAGTGGAGTATCTGTGGTTCCCAACCCATCACACCATCACATCCACAGAAAAACAGCTCTACTCCTATAAATGGCTACAAACAATTTTAAGGTTATACTGTTAAAGAGAAATGATATATATAAATTTTAAATATATAAATCTTATATAAATTATTTATAAAAAGGTAAAATCTATTATAAAAAAAAAGTGTAAAAATAAAAAATTCACTTTTTTTTTTTAATAAATTCACTTTTTTATAAAATATTTATAACAGATTTGTACATTTAAAATTTATATAACATTACTCATTTACAAATCAAACCCATGTTCATTTTCCAAAGTAACCCTACTCACTACTCAGGTATCGCAATCAACAGTGCCGTAAACTTTCCTTTTCCACCGCTACCACCACCGTTCGTACCCTTTCTCAACCCCCCACCAGCATCTCCGGCGATTGCTTTTCTCGGAGACTTCAAGTCCCCGCTTTGGAAAACCAACGGACAAATCGGTTTCCGGCCACACCCAAATCTATCACCTCCATTTCCCTTCATTAACGCAGAGCTTGCTTTTACAGCCAATGCAGCCATTTCTTCAGGCTGCAGTGGGTGCTTTAGCTTACTCAACGGCAAAGAGAAATATAGCTGACCCACTTGAAGCTCGTCGTCGTCGTCCACCGCCAAGAGAACGTCGTCGAAGTCCATCTCGTCGGCGTTACAGATGAAACACGTGGGGTTCTTTTGTAGTAGATAAGAAACCTTTACTGGGTACGAGAATTCTTGAAGCCGACCGTCTTGTAAAACGAGCTTGGCCGTTGCCACGTCCGTCGAACTAGACGAACTGCAAATACCCATTGTACGACGACAGAGCAGCTCTGATATGTTTCAACTCAGCCGAGTCAAAAAAGTTTCGGAGAGTATTGGAAGAGATCTGTAACGAAGATTTTTAGTCATAAATTAGAAGTTGAAGAGAATGGAGGGGACGGGGGAGGTAGATATATAGCCCATAGCCGCATGGCACCGGTCACGGAATTTGTACAATGTGTACACGTCAGACTTGTCGCTTTGTTGAAGCAAAAGTCTGAAATATACTTTTTGGACCCTGCAAGTGCACCGAAATGTCATTCGATTCTCTAAAATTCATAGCATTTTCAATTTGTTCCATATCCTTTTTATAATTTATAACAAAAACTCCATATCAAACCAATTTTACATATTTTTTGTGAAACTCATTAATATAATTAGCTGCACTACTTTTTTAATATAAAATAATTATTTTAATAAATTATATTAATAAAATATATAATAAATACAAAAAAAATATGATGGTATATAACAGATTTCTTTTTAATTAATTTGATGCTTTTACATCAATATTGCATTAAGTATATAAAATATAAGATTTATAAATAAGTAATTTTATAAAAAAAAAAAGAGAGAAAATAAGTAGACTGGTGGACATTCTCATGGGATAGGAAGGAGTAAATTGACTGTATTGTTATCATTTATTCTCGGCCGGCTAGATTGGTGGTAGGGGGTCATTTTCTTAAGTCATTAAGTAACCAATGATAGTTAATAGTTCATATAAATATGAAAATTCCGTCAATGTCAAACGAGTTTGGGTCAATTTTGTCGGAATGGGGGTAATATTACAATAGCGGCCAGTAGAATCCACACTTTTGAACATTGAGTTGTGATTGCTTAGGTTGTCCTCGTATAGGGAATATGATAAAAATTATTTAGATCTTAGTAGCAAAAAATAGAATTATGTAAACTTTCGTTAACAGAAAAATATATGAATGCCAAAAAGCTTTTGAATCCTGTGGGCACGACTTCTCAGGCTGTGAGCAGGTGGTGACAGTTTGTTCTTTTTTTTTTAAACAAGTTTGCATTAATATTAAAATTGAAATTCAGGAAATATAAAGTTAAGAGGTATCATAATTTTATGTGTTCTGCTCCGCATTTGTTCTGTAATATTTATTATTATATGATATTTATTATTATTTATTAGAATTTTTTATAGTATTACATACTTAATGTCTATTTTATATGTTTAATGTTTTTAAACTAAAAATGTATATATACATCTACATAAGATCAATGTGGGGGTGATCCTTAACGTGAAAATGACCTCATGAGTACACATGTTCTTTTTAATAATGTCGTTAGGTGGTGGAAAGTCATGTGAGAAAAAGGGTTAAATAATTCTTTCCTTTTCGGGAAAATAAGGTTCATGAAAAGGGTGAATCATTGTGTCGTAGGGCCGAAGTTATAATGGGGGTGTACCTAATCTCTCCACTACCTTAGTTCTTAGGTACCAAGGTGAATGATCTTCTATTTTTATGATAAGCATATATGATTTAGTAAATGTGTTATGGTAAAGTAGAAAAAATATTATGTGAGATTTAGGAAAGTTTATCAACATATATAGTCATGTATTCTTTTAATGAGAAATACGTTAATCATAAAAATATTATATAAAAACAATTCTACAAATTAATATGACATGATTTGATTCATCAGATTATAAAATTATTTTTATCATAAAATAAATCTAATAAATTATATAAGTTTACTTGTAAGATTATTTTTATATAAATTCTTTGTGCCTATAATACTTAGATTTCTTTGTATTGAGGAATGTTAGATTCAATTTTAAAATGTGTAAGTTTTGTAAAATTCTTTTGAAAAATGGTTAGGCTCGTTGTTAAAAACTGTGGTTTTTTATTTGGATTTAAAATTGCTCACTTTTTTTTTTCTTGTTTTTTGAAAAAAGCAATCTAAAATTGTACGAATAATTTTCATTTTTTTATTACGCAATGGATTGTGTCAATTACATGATTTGGAAATAATAATTCTCAAGAAAAAAAAAATGTTAGTTAATTGTTATTATTATTATTATTAGGCTTGAATTTGGCTTCGTGATCTTTCTTAACGGCCTACGTAAATACATTTTCAAAATATATATATTTTTATGCATGGTAATTATGGAGACTATGATGGGGCAGCAATTTCAGCATGAGGAAGGCCGGTGGCCACGTCGAAATTAAGAATGGTCAGAAAGAGGAATGTCAAATTATTATTTGTTTTAAAATTTTAAGTGGATAAAAAGAGATTTATTTATTATTTATTTTAATATTTTAATATTTTCTTTTATGTACAAGTTAAATTATTTTTAATAAATAATTTAATATGGGAAATATTTAATTAAATAAAATAAAATGTAAAATTCGAATTCGAATTTAAAATTTAAAATTTTTATTTTGATAATATGTGAAATTTTTATTTATTTTATATTTTAATAAAAAAAATGGAAGAGAGAGAAAGGTGAATGGAAAATTTTGTAGAGAATCGACCCACAATCCGACAATGGTTGGCGTAAAGCTAATTTGAGTCTGCCATGGAGTTGAGTAGAGTAGCTACAAACCACGAACCTTTGCAGATGATGAAGAGAGCCTGCATTCTCCATGTTTTCTGCCCCCACCCCCCAAACACTTTTTTTTTTTTTACTAGGAAATATCTAGATATTTCCAAGATGATTCCCACCCCACTTTCTCTCTCCGTATGCTTGAATTTGATACATCATGCACCACTACTCTTTTGATTTTCTTACTGTATATGTATTTTCTCAGCCACCAAAAAGTAAATATATTTTCCTTTTTGTTATCAGCGTTTCATGATTTCTTTGTACGGATATTCTTCTGGTCGGGATTCAGAAATATGTACAATGATACCTGTGATAAGATAGATCTTATTATAAAAATTTAAATTAATAAAAAAAAAGGATAAATTTTAATATTTTCTTCCCTTTATAAAATCGATTTTTTAATTAATAAATTTAATAAATGAGATATTTAATTAAATAATATATAAAATATAGAATTAGAGTTTAAACTTAAAATCTCTATTTTAATATTATATAAAATTATTCGTTATTTTAAAATTTTAAATCAATAAAAATAAATAAATTTTATCATATCTCAACCATATGCAAATTTCTTTTTTTATTTTCCCTTCTTTTGTTTTGGTGTTCATGGATCTGCAGAAGTTAATGCATGATTATAATTAGCAACATGGTGGGGGGCAGCCGCATGAACCTTGTAAGATTGACAAGTGTTTGTGTTCTGTATTGCCAGCTAGGTAGCAATTCAACAGTCAAAGCAAAGAACTCAAGACCAGGAATAGGATAGATAAAATAAGACACCCGAATTTAAGCTAATGATTCATTGTGTATTGAGATTTGGGTCTGGTTTTTAATATTGTTTTCTTCCATTTGTTGTTCCCCTTCCTGTAGGTTCTGTTCATAATAATGCCTTTTCTTTTTTCTATTGGATTCTCCCTTTTTTTAAATATGTTTTGAATGTGTGTATATATATATAATTTGACCGTCAAATTAGAATTTAATATAAGGGTTTTTTTCTTTAGTACAATCTCAACTTTGATCTTCCCTCGAAGTTTAGTACATTCCAATTATAATTTCTCCCACTAATAAAAATCTGTAAAAAACAAAATTTGAAATTAAACTAATAACCCAATCTAAAATTTTGTCGTTTTGAAACATAAAAAAAGAATTCAAATTCAATTATTAAGAATTAAAGTCATTTTTAACAACCGTAGAGCTCTTTTCTTTCCCAAGCTTAGCTGGCTATATTTTGCAAAATCAAGTGCACAACCTTCAAAAATGAAAAAGGAAATTAACTTCAACTTCAAATCTCCAAGGTCACATCTAGAACAAGTTTAACATGACAGAAAAACTCTCAACAAACCTAAGAAGGAAAGAGTCGTCATTCACATTCTCCAAACAAGTGTCCATAGTACATATATATATATATATAATCTACTTATCAATACGTGTGTGTGTGTGTGTGCGCTTTCTCTTAGCTGAGGTAGTTAATCAAGCAACAATTACAGAACTGAAAATGACCATATGAACAACACCCATAACCCCAGAGATCCATACTTGAATAAAAAAGCCTTGTTGAAGGAAAAAAAGAAAGAAAAATGAATCACATTCCAAGAGCTCATTGGCATTGAATCCTTGTGTGATATATCTAGTTATATTTCATATATTTGTTCCCATTATAGTATTCTTTTGTATGCTAATTGAAATACAAATAATGTACAAGAAGTGTATAGGACATGAGCTCATTGGCATTGAATCCTCATTTTTATTGCCCAATATTTGTCCACCTGTTTTAAAACCCTTTAAAATTAATTGACAAGAATCGGTCACATAAACTCATTCCCAAATTTGCCTGTTCTAGTAAACAAAATAAATAAACTCTAAACATTAAAAAATGTTGAAATCTTAGATATTGGCTTTAGGAAAATATAGCATTATTCAATTAGGGATATTAAAACCTCGTTTAAGAATCATAACAAGCTACGTGAAGTTCAAGTACTTTCTAAAAATCATACCCAAATCTCTGACAAACAAAAGAATGCTTCAGTTATATCTTTTGATAAAAACATGATCTCTTTGAATTTACACCCCTAATGCAATTGATATAAATAAGCATGCTCTTAAAATGTGCCCACTCTGGGGAAAAAAATGTTCCTTAAAGCTTTGACAACTTCAACTAATATTAGTACCCATGCACATATAGTTCCATCAACGCTAATATTAAGACGATGAAATAAAGCACATGCACTTGTACATACATATCCAAATTATAAGAATAATAAGACTGTAAGATCGATAATCAATGTTAAAATCTAGGGGAAATATCCCAAACAATAAATAAATCACCCAAACAACCACCAAAGTACAATCATTATCAAGAATCCACAAATTACTACATGGATGTGAAATAAAAAAAACCCAGAAAAACTCACGCATTGCCTGACATTCATTCTCAACAATACATCAGGGATTACCACTTGTGATAAAAGGAACAAAACCCAAAAAGTTGAAGGAAAAAAAGTACATAATATCAGAGACATTATCCAAGAGAACAATAATGAGCATAAAACACAGAACCATCAATTGGAAGAGCGTAGGGAGAAAAACATATACAAAAAAACAAAAAAATGGAAGAGAAAAGTGAACCGACCTGATAAAACCGAGTCCATGCCTGAAAACCTTTCTTCTAGTTCGATCATAATGCTCGGGAAAAAAATAACCTTTATCTAACCCGTGTATTCTTAGACAGAGAAGGGATTTAAGAAGCAAAGAGAGAAGAAATACAAGTAACAAAATTGATGAAAATAGAACTAAAAGCGGAGAGAGAGAAAGAGTCAGATACAAAAGTGGCATTCAAGTAATAAATAGAAAACAAGAGACATGATGATGGAGAGATTCGGTTTGGATATAATGCATACGCGAATCAGAGATCAAAAAAAAAAAACGCTAGAATAGAGTAGCCATCGACATTTTCAAAAGTCAAAATATCAATAAATCACATGAAAAAAAGCCTAAAATGGAGCAGCAGCAATCGACGCCCAGAAAATATCAAAAAAACCCTAGAATAGAGCAGCAATCGGCATCTCAAAATGTGAAATGGATGACACCTGTTGTGCTGTTAACCACCACACGACCTTCCCTCCGCCGTGAGCAACCCCAACCACTGTTGGCAGCCTCTCTCTCAGCCACACGTAGGCAACTCGAAATGGGTGTCCTGTGTAGCCTTCAATGCAGATTGAGCCCAGCGCCGGCCACCACGAGCCACCACCTCACGCAGGCTACCACGAGCCACCACCTCACGCCGGCCACCTCCTTGGACCACCTCCCTTCACCGGCGACCCCTAGCCATCGGACCCAGCCACTGTCGAGCACCCACATAACCCCTAACTCGCAAATCCGAAAATGGGTATCCAGATCCGTTTCAACCCAAAACTCGCCGTACGCCGCCACCCACAACCTCCAGTCACTGGCGACCTTCCCGTGCTTGGCCATGGCCCAGCCAAAGCCCCTCCCTCTTCCACAGTCTCTCGCTCTCTTGTGAGCTCGCGGTGTCAACCTCTCAGATGAAAGCCCTTCAAGAAAATAAAAAGTCAAGCAAATGACATGTGATAACAAACACTACGTGGTCAGGGGTAAAATTAGAAGTCAAAAATGTTGAATTGTACTATTCATTACAGTATTCATCCCCATACACACTTATATTACAGTAGTTAGATATATATATTTGTTCTAAGATCACACATATATAATTGAATAATTATATGTTGCATATATAACAATCCAACAAAGAAAACACAAGAGTCATAGAAAGACAGGCTTATCTTATTAGGTTTCTTTTATACATTCTCCTTTACTATTGATCCCTAATACGTACAATAATATATCAAGAATCAAGATATGACCCTAAAAGAAAGGAGCCCTTCTCGGTATCCCTTTCCTACTTCTTTTGCGAAAAGATTTAGGAGGTTGATCAACATTATTAACCGGTGTCATATTCTGATCTTCTCTTCTTCTTTTGTGGCAAAATTGGAGAACACTTCCGTTTGCTGTCAGCGTAGAGATGAAGATCTCAGTTCGCGTTCTTGCACATTCATCTGCATTGGTTAAATCCATTATACTTTTGGCCTGCATTAATAAAGAATCATTTACGTAAATTATGAGATTAAAAATATATAACAAAAAATAAGTGAAATAGAATTAAAAAGTGATGATCTTATATATATATGTACGTACTTTGCATGCGAGCGATCAAAAACTGAAAGAATTTCTTTTCTTGCACAACTTGGATGACAATATGGGGAATTGATAGCCACATATTTGGCACTTGTGAGCTGCGTTAGCATGACTTGCATTAATTGGTTCTTTCTTTAAACTTCTTGGAAGAAGAAAGACTATAGGGTAAGAATTAATGCTGTAAGGTTGAATATCGGATATTTCGAATAATAAACCAATCAGGGGCGGAACTGCCCCTGGTCTAGGGGGGGCTACTGCCCCCCCAAACTTTTTTTAAAATTATATATAAGGTATAAATATATATAGTTATTTTTATATAATTAAAATTTTCACACCAATTTATTAAAAAATAAAAAATTTGCCCCCCCAATTCTTGGACCTCTAAAAATTTTACTAAAATTATTTTTTCAAATTTTAATACTTACCTAATCTCACTCTAAATTTTTATTTACACCCAAATTATCTTTCTCACTTTAGCTTAATGTGCTGATATAACTAAATTTTTAAGATATGTTTAGATTATTTAAACTATGTAGATGACTAGAAATATGAATTTTTTACATATCATTTGCTAATTTATATTGAGAAATTATTGTCAATAATTTCACTTTAGAAATGATAATAGATGAATTTTATTTTATGAAAGATCATTGTCGAGCTTAATTTGTAAGAGAAATCTTAAGTTCATTTTTTTTTTTTTTGTAATGGGCTCTAACAAATTGCAAAAATTAAAAAAAAAATGATTTATAAATATGTATTTTTATATATAATTTTATAACATATGATTATTGTTTTTATATATAATCATGCGCAAATAAAAAACTTATATTCACATATACTACATATTTTGTCAATCGCCCCCCGAAATAACAAATCCTAGTTCCGCCCCTAAAACCAATGTTTGCAATCCGAAAAACAGCTCGATGAGAAGCTTTGTAAACCTAAAAGAGTACAAAAAGAATAAAGAATTTAATTACAAAGGACGAAGAGGCAAGAAAATTAACCATATATATATATATTTGATGCATGAGAAAATTAGAAAG